>CM028136.1:864070000-868870000 GCA_016271365.2 Neoceratodus forsteri
ATTGAGATACCATGCCAAAAACATCTCAATCCTGGACAAGACCAAAAAACATGAGTATGGCCTGCATACTGTTCCCGCATCCCCTCCAGCAATCGTCAGATGCTGCAGGAGTAAATTTAGAGAGTTTTGCTGGGGTATGGAAAAAACAGTTCCTAGTCTTCCATGCAAATTCACGCCAGTAGGGGGCACTCAAGAGACCCAAAGATTGTTTAGTATATTTTCCCCAATCATCTACATATACTGGCAGGGGAAGCCCTCTATTCCAGGCCTTTAATATCCCTTTAGTTTAATTTCTAGACAATTCCTGAAGACCCTTAGAGTGTAACTCAATAAAATGGGGCTGGATTTGCCCCCCTCTAGTGGTTATTGTGCAACCCCCCCTGTTCCCCGGGTTACTAGAATCCCCGTAAGACCTAGCAGCAGGCAGGGAAGGCAGCTTGTGAAACTCCAGTTAAATGGATTTCACACTGTCTCACTCTGTTCTCAGTCTCAGCTGAGACTGAGGGATGACATCATTATAGAACTTTCACAGCTGCATAAGCCACACTGGAATGTTGCAGCTGGAGGTTAGTGTAGAACTTTGGAGAATTTGAATTCAGTCTAAGTGAGAGACAGTAGTACAGCTGAGTGTGTGCAGGTTCTCAGAGCTTTAAGCTCTGTTTTAGAGCTACTTGTGGAAGGTATGTGTTTCCACCTGAAGAGGAACACAGGAAATGGTAATTGAAGTGGTGGAGACCGCTTTCAATGGTTGTAGAGCCCCATCTCTGAGGGGATGGGGGGGAAGGTTTTTGCCTGTTTTCCAAGGGCAACCCCACTGGGTCCAGCTAAGGGAAAGAAGCTGCCTGTTCAAGTTGTGCTGAGGCACCAGAAGCTCAGAGAGAAATTCCTTGTGGAGGAAATGCTTGTGGGGCACCTGCAACCAAAGGGTGAGTTCGCTCTGAAAAAGGGCCAAGTGTTTTTCACCTGAACAGAAGTAAACTAAAGGGACTGTTACTGTGGGGTCAGGAAAAGACAGCCAAGCACAGTTGGAAAGTGGGGATTGGACTGCTTAAGCTGTGGGATGTCTAGAGTAATGGACATTGCCACTTAATTCAAGTATGTTTAAGTCCAGCACAAAGACTGAAGGAAATTGGGGATTGGACTGCTTAACTCAGTTGGGGGTCTAGAGTAATGGACAATGCCACTTTAAAGTATGTTCAAGTCCAGCATAAATGGGAAGCAAGACAAGTAGATGGAATGTGAAATGCATTTAGCAAGAATCTATGTTGCAAGGCTTTACAGTATGAGGTGTTTACTGTCCAGAGAAATGGCCGGGTATGAATTGTGGGAGCGAGAGGTGGGAGACCCCCCCCATCAGTAGTAACCAAATTCACCTCTACGAATTTGCTCTGAGACACCTTTTACTTTCTCTCAGGTACTTGGCCAGTGCCTGAGGAAAGTACCCAGACGTGGGATTAAAGGAAGAATTCCTGATGGAGCCAAGGTGCTCTTAGGTGATTTAGGGAGCCACCAGAAAATGTTTCCATGAAGTATGGAAGGTGTCCAAGTGGCTGGCAAGGGGGCCGAGCCAGGGAAAACCCAGAACAGTGTACAAGTTTGGGCTGTGTAACCCAAAGCAGTGTGCAAGTCCGGGCTGTGTGCCCAGTGGGTTCAGTGCCTGAGGGCTGAAGTGTTGAGGATGTGTTCTAGTCTCTTTTAATCTGCATTACCAGGAGTGTAGCCCCATGGGGGTCTGTCTATGCTTTGTTTATTCTGTTTGGATGTGAATAAAAGCCACACTTTAGAATCCCACTTCTGGTATTGGACATTACAGTTACTGCTTCATGTGTTCGGAGTTACTTGGGTGCCCCTGTGCAGAGCAGCCAAACCTAGCCTTTGTGCTGAGTGACCTATTCCTCCCCAAACCCAGCCCACCTGGTACTGCTGTCAGATACAAACGGCATACCGGCCCTGGGTTACAATTGCAAAATGCAGAAGTAAGGGGAGGGGCTTAGGTAAGAAGCCCTGGTCCCCAGCCCTCTGCCCTATAGATTCCTTGAGACATGTATACAACATATGATCTTGTGGTGGGAGTCTGTAGCTGTCTTGTAATTTCACAAAAGGAATAACTCCCTCTGAGTCCGTAAATTTGTAAATCGAAGAAAGACCTCTACTGGCCCAGTATTTCAAGGTTTGTCTCTCTTCTAGAGAAAGGGGCTTAACTACAGAGCTGAGAGAGTCCAAATAAGATAAAACTGATTTCAATTCGGGAGAGTTTTTAAGGTTGCGCCATACCATTAGGTTAGACTGTGCCCCAATGTAGTATGACGGCTCCCTTTTAAAGGGAGACCTAGTGGTGGACAGTAAATCTGGGATGTCTTGAAGCTGATTAAGAGCTAATTCCAAAACCTTCCAAGGAAGGTCATAATTCGGATTGCTCCTGTTAAATATTCTAGCTAAGACTGTAGCCTGGGCATATTTCTGGAGATCAGATAGATTCAACCCCCCCCCCCCAAGGAAGCTGCAATACTGACCATTTTACTCTTGGCCTTTTACCAGCCCAAACAAACCTAGCGAGGGATCTATTCCAAGAAATAAAATATACCTGGGAAAGGAATTCTGGAACTGTCTGAAATACATACAAGAGACGGGGTAGCATATTCATACAAATTAAATCCACTTTAGAATATAGCAGTAGATGCAGTTGGGACCAGTGGTGTAGATCCAATTCAATTTGTTGAGTAAGAGGTTCATAATTAAGTAGAATAAGTTTAGAAATCTGAAGTGGTAGTTGTATACCCAAGTACTTTATTTTCGTCTTATTCCATCTAAAGGGTACCTGAGCTTTTAAATTTGGGGAAGAGGTGAAATGGAATGTAAGTACCTCTGTTTTAGTAAGGTTTATCTGATACCCAGAAACTCTGCCAAAGTGATCCAGTGAGCTCCAAATAGCCAAAAGCGAAGTTTCTGGCTGGGTTACTGAAAGATAGATATCATCTGCATATAAAGCTAGTTTTAAAGTTTGATTCCCTGTATGTACTCTTGAGATCCTTACCGAATTTCTAATGGTCATAGCAAGGGGTTCAATATACATAGAGAAAAGCAGTGGGGAGAGGGGACATCCCTGATGGGTGCCTCTCTCAAGAGGGATAGGAGAAGAAATACCGCCATTGATCTTAATATAGGCTTTTGGGGAGGAATACATTTTTTCTAACCAGGCTATAAAATCCTTCAGGAAGTCAAAGGCCACCAAGACCCCCCACAGGAATCTCCAAGAGACCCTGTCGAAGGCCTTGTATGCATCCAGGCTCACCAATGCCGAGGGCAGCGTTGATCTAGTTAGACAGTCTATTATATGAACTGTTCTTTGGACATTATCAGCAGTTTGTCTCATTCGGAGAAATCCAGCCTGGTCCACATGAATCAGACCAGGTAGGACAGTCTCCAACCGACTTGACCAGATCGACAAAGAGTTTATAGTCACGGTTTAAGACCGAGATGGGTCTATATAACTCCAGCGAAAGTGGATCTTTTCCTAGTTTTAGTACAGCTGAAATGGCTACATAGGACCACGAGGGTGGAGGGGACTTTCCCATCTGTACTTCTATGAAAGCCCATTTCATTGGCTGAAGCAATTTAGCCTGAAAGGTTTTGTACCACTCAGCTCCGAACCCATCCAGGCCAGGGCATTTTAAAGTCTTGGATTTGCCGATGGCTAACTGAATTTCTGCAGTTCAAATGGGGCTCAGCAAAGAGGCCTGTTGTGCTTCTGTCAATTTAGGGAAAGTAAGCGGTGCCAGAAACTGGCGGATCTGATTCTCTGATGCTGGACTCTGATCTGCATACAGCGTTTCATAAAAATCTTGGAACATTTTCATTAAATGTGATCCCTTATAAAAATGCATCCCCGATTGGAGATCTTTAATTCTTGCAATGGTCGCTGTCTGTAAGCTCTAGTTCTTCTGGCCAGATTTCTGGTGCCCTGTGAGCCGCCCTCGTAATAAAACTTTTTAAGATACAGAAAAGATATCTGTACCTTACAGTCTAATATCCCTTGAATTTCTCATTGAAAGCATCTAACCTCCTCTTGGGGTACCCCCTCCCCTCGGGCCCATCTCACTTGCAGATCCCGGAGTGCTACCTGTAGTTGTTCATATCTGGACTCACTCTGCTTGTTAGTATAGGAGTAGGATATAATTTTTCCTCGCAGTACGGCTTTAATGGTATCCCAAATAACAGTAGCAAATGTATCATGCTCAGCATTTTCACTTAGGAACTGGGTAATACAATCCCTTATTGTAGTTTTAAATTCTGTATCTTTAAGTAGGGCTAAATTCAGCCGCCATAAGGAGGTTTTGCGTATTTTACACCGGTCTACCCGCAATAGAAGTGGTGCATGATCAGACAGCTGCCGTGCTGCCAGTGAGAGATCCTGTACTCTGTCCAAATACTCTGTGGAGATAAAAAAATAATCGATTCTGGAAAAGGAGTGGTGCCTATGGGAAACATAAATGTAGCCTTCTAATGAGGGAAATAAATGACACCAAATGTCTGTAAGGCCCAATCATGGAATTTGTGCCATACAGAGTTTCTGGGTAGGGATAATCTTATGTGCTACTGGAGATGAAGAGTCCAATCGTGGTGACAAGGTGATATTAAAATCACCTCCTATCAGCATGATACCTTTCTGTATCTCAAAAGCCTACTGATAAAGCATCTAAAGTAGCGAGGCGGGGCACCTGAGGGAGGTATACACTTGCCAGCGTTACTTCAGTCTCGAACATACATCAAATTATTACAAACTGTCCATTCTGGTCAGAATATTCTCTCACTACCTTAAACGGGGCAGACGAGGGATTAAGATAGCCACTCCTCTCCTTTTCCCTGTGGTACTGGAGGAGGAGAACACTACAAATCTGCCTCCCATCGCTAACTCAGCATGCTTTTTTTTTTTTTTTTTTTTGATACGAGTCTCCTGCAAGTATACACAGTCCACTTTTCGCCGACGTAAATACTGCTGGATTCTGGCTCTTTTTATTGGATGATTTATGCCATTTATATTCATTGACACTATGTTTGCTAGGTCTGTCCGTAGTGCAAAAAAATACAGGTTACTCACCTGTAACAGGAGTTCTAGGAATGGTATATGTTGTTCATCCACACTCATTGGCAGGTATCCTTGCCGCTTTAAATCTTGCCGGAAGGTCTTCAAGCTTGCTCCTCCCACCCACCCGGGTGGTATAACTCTCGGCTCCGCCCCATGACGCCAGATCTGGCCGCTGGAAGCTCAGGTTGTGCGTCGAAGCCGGGAGGTAGATTGGAGTCGTGTGGATGAACAACATAACCATTCCTAGAACTCCTGTTACAGGTGAGTAACCTGTATTTCTAAGGACATGGATATGTTGTTCATCCACACTCATTAGGCAGACTCTAGCAGTTCTCCGGGAGGAGGAGGCAAGGCACACACCCCAATACTTACTTGGGAAATAAGGACTGGAGAACCGAGGCCCAAAACCAGCATCCCGGCGTGACTCAAGGTCGATGTGGTAGTGGGTAATGAAGGTGTTTGCCGACTTCCAGGTAGCAGCCTGCAGATTTCCTGGATAGGGCGTCCCTGGAAGCAGCCACCGTTGCAGCAGTATGGCGGGTAGAATGAGCTCTTATCCCTCTGGGAGGCTCATGCCCGCCAACTTATATGAAGATCTATGCAGGAGGTTACCCACCTGCTTATGAATCCCTTGGCTGCAGGTCTGCCAGATGTGGCTTCAGCGTGGGTGACAAACAGCTGGCGAACCTCTCCCAATTTCAGCCGTGCGCTCTTTGTAATAAGCGGCGCCCTTCTAGGAGTCAAAGTATGGAGCCTATATTCGGCCTCGGTGTGATTGGGGTAGAACACCGGCAGAGTCAACACCTGGTTAAGGTGAAACTCCGACACCACCTTCCGGAAGGAATTTCGGGTGGGGGCGCAGGACAACCTTGTCCCTGTGGAAGACCAGGTAAGGAGACTCGATGGAAAGCGCCTGGAGTTCTCCCATCCTTCTGGCTGACGTGATAGCCACCAAGAAGGCGGTCTTCCACGACAGGTGAGAGAGAGCACACCTGTGCATAGGTTCGAATGGCTTGCCCATGAGCTTTGCCAGTACCATCAGTAGATCCCACGGAGGTGGGGGTTCCCGCACTGGAGGGGAAATGTGATCAAGGCCTTTGAAAAAGCGTCAGACCACCTTCTCCTGCGTCACCGACTGCTTCCCGGCCCGCCCGGTAAGCAGAGATGGCTGCCAGAGTGCACCCTTAGGAGTCGTCGACCTAAGCCCTTGATTAGAAAGGGACCATAAATAGTCCAAGATGCTTGCCAAGGAACAGGAGGAAGGGTCCAGAGCCTTGCCCTGACACCAAATGGAAAACCTTTTCCATTTGAAGGCATAACATTTTCTGATGTGGACTCCTTACGGGGACGCCTCAACTATATTGAGGACCTCGTCGGAAAGACCCAAGGCCTGGAACTCTAGCCGCTCAGGAACCAGGCCGTCAGGTGCAGGGATTGAAGGTCCGGATGGAACACCTTCCCTGATTGACTGAGAGCAGGTCAGGCGAGGCTGGAAGCTGCAGCGAGTCCTGGAGCTGAGACTGAGGAGATCTGGGTACCAGAACTGGCGAGGCCAGTCTGGGGCTATCAGAATCACCTCGCCTTGTCCTCCTCGCCTTAGAAGCACCTTGTGGATCAAGGGAAATGGGGAAAAGGCGTAAAAGAGGCCCGGGGTCCACTGCCTCGAGAAGGCATCCCCCTGCAGCGAGCCCTGCTGAGGGGGACGGGCATGGAACAGACTCAGCTTTGCGTTCTCCCTGGAGGCAAACAGGTCCACCTGAGGTGTGCCCCAATGGGAGAACAGATGCTGTACTACCTCCGGCAGGAGAGACCACTCGTGGGATGCAGCCCCTATCCGGCTCAGGGCATCGGCCAGGGTGTTGGAGGCTCCTGCCACGTGAATAGCTAGGAGATCCGCCTCCAGGCTGCTGCAGTGACCAAATCGAGAGCTTCCTTGCATAGAAGCATGGAGCGCGTCCGCCCTGGCAGTTTAGATAGTACATGGTCGTGGTATTGTCCGTCTGGACTCGGACCACTTGACCCCGGAGGAACGGAGCAAAGGCGGTGAGAGCTAGGCGGACCGCTCGGGCTCAACAGGTTGATGTGGCATCGGGACTCCCGCGGGGACCAGGAGCCATAGGCCGGTGTTCCCCAGATGGGCACCCCAACCCATCAGAGGCATCGGTCGATAGAGAGACCGGCGGCTCGGGCGGACGAACAGGATACCCTCCTGCAATGATCTGGAATGGTCCACCACTGAGAGTTGCCCACATCCCTGTGTCACCGACAAAGCTGGTCCAAAGGATCGCAGCGTTGTGACCACTGGCTGGCCAGTCCCCATTGAAGGGGCGCATGTTCCAGCAGGCCCAACGGACCACGCTGGTGCAGGCCGCCATGAGACCCAAGGCAGGCAGAAGTCCGGGCAGGGCGCAATTGCCCAACCAGAAATGATCGGGCAAGGAGGAAGAACCTCGGCCCTGTCCGCGGGAGCCGCGCTCTGGCTCGAAGAGAGTCGAGCTGCGCCGATGAATAGAATCACCTGCTTGACTCGAGTTCCGACTTGGCCTCATTGATAAGGAGGCCCAGTTAGAAACAGACCCAGAGACCGATCTCTGGACCACTCCGCCTCCCTTCCTGGAGGAGCTGCTATCAGCCAGTCGTCCAGGTAAGGGTACACCGGACCCTCGCCCGCAGGAATGCTGTCACCACTGCCATGCATTTGGTGAAGACCCTGGGAGCTGGAGACAAGCCGAAGGGCATGGCTTGGAACTCGAAGAGGGATCCTTCCGCTTCGAGAGAAGGAATCTCTGGTGAGGAGCGGACCCGGATAGGGGCGTGGCAAAGTCCTGCAAATCCAGAGAAGCAGAACCACCACGCCCAGCGTTCCAAGGATGTGGTATTATCTGAGCCAGAGTGACCATCCTGAAGGTTTGAGACCTTAGGAACTTGTTTAGAGTCGTGTAGAACGAGAATGGGGCCCCAGCCCCGTCCTCGAACCAGGAAGTACCTGGACACAAACCCTGGGTCTGAAGGAGGTCCACCACCTCTCTTATCACCTCCTTCTGGAGGAGGAGGCGATGTCGGCTCGACGAGCCGCCAGTGAGCTGGGGATCCCGTAGCCCCGAGGCGGCGGCTCTGAAGGGTAGTGCCTGCTCAGATTCCAGAGCAGGCCTCTTCCACCACCTCAAGACCCACCAGTCCGTGGTAACAGCGGACCAGAAGTGAGCAGTGCGAGGCCGTCCTCCAGCGGGGGACCAGGGGTAGGTGGCCCGAGGATGAGGCGACACCCACTGGCCCGTCACTGGGCAGGCTTGGAGGAGGGACCGACCGAGGGACCTCCTGGGCCCTTTCTCCCTGCCTCCTGTTAGAGGAAGCCGGCGGCTTGGGTTTTGGGATACCCAAGGCCGAGGCCTGCTGGCCCTAGCGTTGCTGGGCAGGCGCGCCCGGGGGGCACAGAAGGACTGTGAGGAGCTTAGGCTGTGGTTTCTGACCTTTGTCCTTCTGGCGGAAGAGACCGAGTCAAGGTAGCATTGGACTTCGATCCTCTGCAGGTGACCTTCCACCCAGGGCCGAGAGGTCAGTCCCAAAAGGGAACATCCGCCAACTTGTGCTGGGTATCTGAAGTAAAGGTGGATATCACCAATAAACCCGCCCGGCCTTAGCCAATCACGGCGCCACGATCTGGCACATGAGTCCCCTATATCCAAAGCAGTCTGGAGCTGCTGTTTGGCACTACCCTGCCCTGGTCCCGCACCTGCTTAACGTAGTCTGCAGATCGGCGGGAAGATGAGGATGACCTCATCCAGGAGCCCAACAGGCATGAGAAAATGTGCCATGAGGGCGGCGAACTGGCCTGCCGAAGCACGAGAGAGGGCATAGCCGTAGACTTTCGCCCGACATAGTCAATTTCTTGTCAGGAGGTTTGTCCACATCCCTGGCGTTGCCGGTAGCGAGAAAAACACTGTCGGTAACCAACCCCCTCAGCAGAGGGGTGTTCCAACAGGACAAGGAACCGGTAGGGACGCATACTTCCTGGCCATCCTGGCCGAAGGCGCAGGGCAGGAAGCAGGAAACTGCCAAAGCTCAGTGCGGACCACTATGGCCTCGGCCACGGAAAGACCTCCGTGGAGAATCCCTCGGTCCAGAATCTCCGTGAGGATACCTGCCCCGTTTGGAAGCGGGTTCGAGCTCCATCCGGTGGACTCCGGATGACTGAGAAGCAGTCCTAGGAAGGACGACGGCTATCGTCCATTGACTGACCTCCTGAAGACTCCAAGTCCAGTCGCTTGGAGAAAAGGAGAATCATCTTCGACTCGAAGAGTCCTCGAAGAGCTGCTCTGGCCTGAGCCACCTTCACCTGCCGAGGTCGGTCGGGAGTGAGGGTAACTGACAGCCATGGGTAGACCTTAGCCACCGAGAATCCTTGGTCGGAGCCCCAATTGGTGGCTGTGGGAGGGAGGTTCCACCGAATCAGTGGAGCAGCTGGTTTTGGCGAACAACCGCCTGGGTATAGGCTCTGGATAAGTCGAGGGTTGTGCGGCCGCTCCGGTGACAGCCATTAATGGCGGGGAAGGCGGCGGGTGGCTTACTCCCGGCCAGGAGAATATTGCAACATAAGGTCCTCGTACGTCTCGACATAATTTCGCGAAGCCTCCCTCGTCCGAGGAGGAGGGGCAGAGACGCAGCGGCGACGCTTACATGTGCCGAGACCGACCGGCCGGCGACGGTGGGATCGGGCTGGACTAAGAGGTCCGGAGACCCAGAGTCCCGAGTTTCCGAGGTCGGTGCGGGAGGTGTCGGCCGAACCGCCTTCAGCTTGATGGTCCATCCGAGGGCTCCGGAACCGGAGGCACAGGCGAGCCCACGGGATCCTCAACTCCTCCCGGGGGAACCGGGGAGAGGGGAATCTCGGCTGCTAAAGGCGACAGCCCGTCCAATGGGTCGAGAAAAATCTCGACTTCATCGGTGGGAGTCTCGGTCAGCCTGACCTGATGGGGACACCGTGAGGGCCAGTGGCGAAGCCCGAGCCGGTCGACCGAAGCCGACGGTCGACGACCGGAGAGGACCTTTCCGCTCCCCAAGAGCGTCGGCGGAGGACTTACCCTGTCCCTCTTTTGGACCGAGAATAAGGTCCAAGAGAGAGGCCCTTCTCCTTTAGTGGAGAGGGACAGACAAAGCTCCTTAAAAGAAGCCGTGTAAGAGCCCAGAGAGGCGGGATAAATGCAGCGGCCCGCGGGGAAGATCTGACCCGCGCCTCCTCTTCAGGCGACCATCCGCTCGAGCTGATCCGCCCGGGCCGCCGCCCGCAGACACCGCCCAGCAGACTCCTTGGACTTCACCGGAGGAAACGCTTCTCGGGACGGCCCAGTTGCAATAGCAGCATGGCTCGAGGACGAGGGCGAGAAAGATGAGCACAGTCGCCAAGCCCGCGGGTCGTGCTCAAGGCCTAAGCAGAAACACGCGGAGTGTGGATCCGTCCGAGACATCTTCTGCCGCATGGGCATCTCCGAAATCCGGAGTCGATTTGTCCATCGCAGCGCTGGGGATAGAAGACTGAAGTCTTTTTCGCAAAATTTATTTTTAAATCCATGGCGGAGAAATAGGAACCAGTCTCAAACGCAGGCGTTAAGGAGGGAACCTAGGCTTCCAGTGGTAAGGAAGATCTACAGGCGTCATGAAAGTGGAGCAGAGTTATACCACCCGGGTGGGTGGGAGGAGCAAGCTTGAAGACCTTCCGGCAAGATTTAAAGCGGCAAGGATACCTGCCAATGAGTGTGGATGAACAACATATCCATGTCCCTAGAAATAATATTTAAAGCATTGTGTATAGTTGCCTTCCCCCGCCCCCCCACACAGCAGCCGAAGCTTGAGGAACCAAACAACATTAGAGTGATCCCACCCTATACCTTTCCTATTTTGGTTAAGAAGGGGGATAAAACCTTTTATAGGTACATCAGGGAGCGAAGGAAGACCAAGGGAGGGATAGTGAGGCTTAATAAAGGGGAGGGAGGGAGGGTGGGTGGGCAGAGGGAGACTGTGAAAAGGCAGAGATACTAAACAAATATTTTTGCTCAGTATTTACAAATGAAGAGGGGAAGGTACATAAAACAAACAGTAGAAACACTCTGGATACAGAAGTTGATACCAGCCCATTTACAGAAGAAAGGGTTCTGAAAGAACTCTTAAAACTGAAGGTGGACAAAGCAATGGGGCCTGATGGGATTCATCCCAGAATTCTAAAAGAACTAAGGGTAGAACTAGTGACACCACTGACTACCCTTTTTAACAAATCATGGGAGGATGGGGTGGTACCCGAGGACTGGAGGAGGGCAGATGTGATTCCCCTTCACAAAAGTGGGAGCAGGGCAGAAGCAGGAAACTACAGACCTGTTAGTTTAACCTCAGTGATAGGGAAAATGATGGAATCACTTCTGAAGGAAAGAATTGTCGAGTATCTAGAGGCCAGAGGGGCACAGGACCCTAGGCAGCACGAATTCACAGCGGGAAGATCATGCCAGACGAATCTGATAGATTTCTTTGACTGGGTGACCATAGTAGTAGATCAGGGAGGGGCTGTGGACATGGCCTATCTAGACTTCAGCAAGGCATTTGACACAGTCCCACACAAAAGATTAATATATAAGTTAGCCAGCCTGGGAGTGGGTCCCAAGATGACAGCCTAGGTAAAGAATTGGCTGGAGAATAGGACACAGAGAGTAATAGTAAATGGAGTCCACTCAGAAGAAAGGAGGGTTACTAGTGGGGTATGAGGTTCAGTATTAGGACCGGTCCTCTTCAATGTCTTCTGTGACAATGCAGAAGGACTGCAAGGAAAGTATGTCTCTTTGCAGATGACAAAAGATCTGCAACAGAGTTGATGCACAGGGTGGGGTGGAAAGGGTGAGAAGGGACTTGGCAAGGTTAGAGGAATGGTCAAATGTATGGCAGCTTAGATTCAATGCTAAGAAGTGCAAGGTAATGCACCTGGGAAACAAAAACCTAGGGGAACAGTACACAATGGGGGGTGAGATACTAACAACAAAAATGGAAAGGGACCTGGGGGTAGTCATATCAGATGACCTAAAGGTGGGCAAGCAATGTGAGAGGGCAGCAAGGAGGGCTGGGGATACTGAGATGCAGAGGAGAGGCGTCACCAGTAGAAAACAGGAAGTTATTATCCCTCTGTACAGACAGCTGGTGAGACCCCATCTGGAGTACTGTGTGCAGTTCTGGAGACCCAATCTCCATAAAGACAGACAGGATGGAAGCTGTCAGAGGAGGGCAACTAAAATGGTGCAGGGTCTGCACCGGAAGACATATGAAGAGAGGCCTAAAGGAGCTTAATATGGTAGCCTCGAGGAAAGAAGGGAGAGGGGGACATGATAGAAACGTTCAAGTACCTCAAGGGAATCAACAAAGTCCAAGAGGGTAGCATCTTTCAAAAAAAGAGGTGTGCAAGAACAAGAGGGCACAATTTGAAGATGGGGGGGGGGGCGGCTCAGAGGTAATTTAAGGAAGTATTTTTTTCACAGAGAGGGTTGTGGATGCATGGAACGGCCTTCCGGAGGAGGTTGTGGAGTCAAAATCAGTGGCAATTCTAGAGGGTGGGGGTAGGAAGAAGTAGGCTGCTGGTTAACTAGGATCTGCAGCTTATCCAGTAGGTAGGGAAATGGGCAGACTGGGTGGGCCAAGCGGTCCTTATCTGCCGTCAAATTCTATGTTTCTATGTAACATCATAACCATTTTTAGATTTCCACTGAAGTCTGTCCCAAATCAGAACAGTCACTTTGTTATCCCTGGCGTTAAACCAATTGTACCTCATAAAGAACTGAACTTCTTTTAAATTACACTCTAACCACCGAGTGCATGACATTTTAAACCATAAATGAAAAACAAACTAATTTTAGATACATCCTTTTTGCATCAAACAGTCGAAATCAAGCTTTAACTGGATGCATCAATTTATATCTCAGACTCAGGGACTTCCAAATGTGGGGATAGATACATTCGTCCCCCGGAATCCAAACAATGAATCTCACAGCAGGTGTAAACCTTCCCTAACTGTGGAGGTTGTCCCTTACCAAACATGGCTAGGGCCTCCAGAGACACAGCTTGCTGTTCACAAAAAGATAGGAAAAACTGAAAAGGGACAAAGGAAATCCTCACAATGGCATCTAGCAGCCCAGAACAACATTGCTCCCCGACAACAACAAATCTAAATGCAGTTAAGAAAATGGGCGAAACCTGAAGTCTTACTTCATCTGTATTTTGCTTTAATTAAACAGACTATCTCAGACATTTCCTGCATTTTGAACTAAGATAATTAAAATATTTGGCAGAATCACAGAGCAACTTTAGAAAGTAATAAACAAGCACCATAATGGAGCCTGGTGGGTGGGAGGGGAGGGTAAAAGTTCTACTCCACCTCAGACCGACATTCAGCTCAGGGCTGGCCCAAAATATAGTACCCTCTTCAAGCCTAGAGTCAGGTCTGCATGTCGCAAAGCCTCCTCAACACCGTTCAAGGGGATATGCCCCCCCTTCCCCAATGCTAAACTCCTACCAACCTGAATAATGTCCGGGCAAGAGCAAAGGGATGTTCTTCAAGTGCCTTTGACTCCAGAGTTCCTCCTATAGGCAGCTTGGACAGTCTTAAATGCTGCCAGATTCTGATGATTCCCTCTTTGCTTCTCAGGCACTGTTTGCTGTTCCCAGTTTTGAGAGCCTGAACTCCGGTCTGGAAACTGTAGACCCATTTTAGAAAGTTCATCTCGTGCCTCCTGAGCAGTAGCAAACTCCTTCTTCCCTGAGGGCAATTGTACTACCAGGCGGGAGGGGTACGGTGTTGTAAATTTATAGCCTGCCACTTTAAGAGTTGGTAGCAGAAGGAGATGCGCTCTTCTGAGTCGCATAGTTTTAGAAGCATAGTCATGGTCAAAACAGCTGCGAGTTTGGCCATAGAAAACTTTCTGACGCTTCCATGCCATTAGAAGGACCTGTTCTTTAATATAGAAGCTGTTAAAATGGAGAATCACTAACCGTGGGGGAACCTTGGAGGAGGTAGGTTTTGGTGCCAATGCACGGTGCACTCTAAGTGCAGATCAAAGTCAGGGGGCAACTCCAAAGCGATGTGGAGCAAAACCTCAATAAATTTCTGTAATGTTAGACCCCTTCGAGTTCTCTGGGAGGCAATATATTTGAATAATTCTGCGCTGTGCGCGATTCTCTGAATCCTCCTGTCAGTCCATGATCTGTCCTTCGGTGTCTCTAATTTACTGAAGGGCCTGCTCTGAATCGTCCAATTGTTTTCAGTAGCAGTTCCCAATCATTCTTGGTCGTCCATGCACTACTCAAGCTGTGCAACATCCCAACGGAGCTGTCCGTACAGCTCCTTAATCTCGGCTCTGAAGGTCAGGATCTCCTGATAGATTAGGTCTAACTTAGCTTTTGCTGCTCCTTCTTTGCGAGTGTTTTTATCAGGCCCCCACTTAGGATTGCGTGGTATGAAGTCGCATGGTTCTGAGGTCTGAGAGGCCTCCTTATCCGAGCGATCTGCTAAATCCTCCATGGTGTGCAATGCAGGAGTCTGTTTCGCCATTATGTTCAACCTATGCGCTCAGATATTATTACTGCGGTAAAATTCACTCTACTCACTTATGTGTTGCCCAATCAGAATGGATTCTTAACCCGAGGGAGACAGGAGCTTAATCTCTAGGCAGCCATTACCCGTGAGGCGGAACTGGAAGTCCACTGTCCCTCATTTTGAGTGTTCATGTCCCTCATTTTAGTGCACAGAGGTTGAGAGGTATGGTGGGGGGAGGGTTGTGGCAGGAGAAGTTTTTGGCAAAAGGGACTCTGCTGAGGAGGCTGAGAAGTGTGGGGGGTTTTGGCAAGTATTCTGGCAAAGGGTATGAGTGAAGAGGGTGGGTACGCACTGACATAGGTGGGAGGAGGGTTTTAGTAGTTCTAGCAAAGGGGAAGAAGAGTGAGGAGGGTGTGGTACTGCAATAAGTGTGTGTGTGTGTGAGTGCTGGGGGTACTGAAACATGAAGTAAAGATTGAATTGATTTAAATGAAAGATTTTATTTTGGTTACTGTATTTAAAAACACTATCTCTCTATATATATATACATGCATATATATATATATATATAACATATATATACATATATATATATATACACACATATACATATATATATATATATATATATATATATATATATATATATATACACACACACACATATATACACACACACACACACACACACACACATACATACACACACACATTATATGCACAGATTTCGGCATTTTTAATTTTGCTAATCAAATTGAGGCACGTGCTATTCGTTTTCACACCTGATTAGCAGTTTGTGCTAAACAATTTTCAGAGCATATTTAAAACCCTGCAGATAGCTGAAGGAATTAAGAAGGGGAGAAGGCTTTCTTTCGCTATGTAAGTGAGAAAAGAGACCAAAAGGAAAGGATTATTAGGCTTAAGAAAGGGGTGGAGTGGGTGAAAGATAATATGGGAAAAGCAGAGATACTAAATCAATACTTTCTGTTCTGTCTTTATCAGGGAGAAGGATGGACCAGTGCCTTCAGGAGGGTAAAAGAGGAGCAGGGGGGAGGGGAACACAGACGTATTCATAGAGGAGGACAGAGTGAAGGAGGGCTGCTAGCACTGAAGGTGGACAAATCACCAGGCCCGGACAGAGTACATCCAAGGGTACTAAAGGAACTGACTGAGTAGTTGCCAAGGCCACTGGCAGATCTATTTAATAGTTCACTAGAGTCAGGCGTGGTACCACAGGACTGGAGAACAGCACATGTAGTGCCCCTCCACAAAAGCGGTCCCAAGGATGACCCAGGGAGTTAGACCAGTCAGTCTGACCTCCACTGTGGGCAAGCTCATGAAGACCATACTAAAGAAAAGGTTGGTGGAATATCTAGAGGAGCATGGTCTCCAGGATGTAAGGCAGCATGGGTTCATGGGGGAGGGGGAGCGGGGGGAGATCATGTCAAATGACTCTGATTTACTTTGACTGTGTTACTAAGACCGCAGACAGGGGCCAAGCGTTAGACATCCTTTATCTTGATTTCAGCAAGGCCTTTGACTCTGTGCCACACAAAAGGTTGATCAAGAAGTTGGTGGATATCGGGGTTGGGGGGAAAAAGATGGCCAGATGGGCGGAAAATTGGCGGAGGAACAGAACCCAGATGGTGGTTGTGAGGGGAGAGTTATCTGGCACCAGAGAGGTAACCAGTGGGGTCCCGCAGGGCTCAGTGCTGGGGCCGATGTTGTTCAATATCTTTATCAATGACACTGGGGATGGCATTAATGGCAAAATGTGCCTATTCGCAGATGACACCAAGCTCTGTGGGAGAGTGGACACAGCTGAAGGGATACAGGACCTACAGGAAGATCTGGAAAAGCTAGGGAGGCGGTCCAGGATGTAGCAGCTTGGCTTCAATGGCAAGAAATACATATTGGCACCAAGAATCCCAGGACAGAGTACTACCTGGGTGGAGTCCAAGTATCTGCATCAGAGGAGGAAATAGGGCCTGGGAGTGATGATCACTAGTGACATAAAGCACTCCACACAGTGCAAGAAAGCAGCAGCAAAGGCAAACAAGATGCTGGGATGCACATCTAGGGGGATTAGTAGTGATACAGAGGAGGTTATACTGCCCTTGTACAGGTCACTGGTAAGGCCGCACCTAGAGTACGGAGTTCAGTATTGGCACCCACACCTCAAAAAGGACATTAACCTGCTGAGGAGTGCTACAAAGATGATAGCGGGTCAGCAGGGTAAGGCATATGAGGAGAGGTTGAAGGTACTGAATATGTACTCCCTGGAAGACAGGAGGGAGAGAGGGGACATGAATGACTGGAACCTTCAAGTACTTGAAAGGAATAAATAAGGTTGATAAGGAGAGTCTCATTAAGCTGAGTGGCAACCATAACACAAGGGGGCACAGTCTTAAGCTGGAGGGTGGGAGGTTTAGGAGGGAGGTCAGGAAGCACTTAGTCACAGAGAGGGAGGTGGACACTTGGAATGTGCTGCTAGAAGAGGTCATCTCATTGAAGACAGTGAGCAGCTTTAAGAGAGGCTGGGATAGGCATGGGGGAAGGTAAGGATCATGGGTAGGGAGGATGGGATGAGTGGAGAGGGAGGGTGGTGACAGTAGCTCAAGCTGTGGACTCTGCAATATGAGCAGACTAAACAGACCAAATGGCCTTCTGCTGGCTTCTTCATATGTTCGTAACTCACAGCTGGTTCAAAGGGAGGCAAAGTGAGTTTCTAAAGGATGAAGTTCAAATCGCAGGAAGGAACAGGGTTCCAGACCAGGGGGTTCGGATGGAGAATTCCTTTCAGAAAGGTTTTGGAAACCTCCAACTGCATCAAAGTTTTGCCATCCACTGGAGTGTGGTAGGCAGAAATGGCAGACAAGTGGACCTTCAGCGAAGAATAGCTAAGGCCAAGGTCAAAGAGATGCAGCAGGTATGCCATGACCTGTGAAACAGGGCAAGAGACAGGGTCCCATCCCTTGTTGGTTGCCCAAAGGGAAAACCTCTTCCATTTCATAGAACATGTGGTTCTTCTGGATGGCTTTCGGGCCTCCACAAGGACTTGGGCCACTCTGGAAGAGACTCCAAAGCATGCAACAGCTACCTCAGCAGGTGCCATGCATGACGATAAAGAGACTTGAGGCCTGGATGGACCAGCATGTCCTGGTCCTGAGTCAGCAGATTCTGACAAAAAGGCAGGGGAACTAGAGGTTCCACTCAACTGCTGAAGCAGAGGAAACCACACTTGGCGAAGCAAATAAGGGGCTATGAGGATCATGCGAGGTTCCTCCTTGCTGTACTTTCATAAGCACCCTCGACAACAGTGAAAACGGAGGAAAGGCGTACAAGAATCTCCCTGTCCTGCAGAGAGACCACACATCTCGCCAGAAAACACAATGTCCAGGAACGAGCGAGCAGAAACTGGGCAGCTTTGCGTTGGATGGGAAGACGGACAGATCGAGATGTGGACGACCCATCGATCGAAGATGATTTCAACTACTGACTACCTCAGTTCCCACTTGTGTCCCCTTGCCTGAGTGTGGCTGACGATGTACGCCAGGACATTATGAACCCCTGGGACATGCACTGCTGTGAGCTGCAGGCTGTGTTGTATTGCTAAAATGCCACACGCACATTGCTTCCCTGCACAGTGGATACGACCACGTGCCTCCCCGTTTGTTCAGATACCAGAACACGCACATATTGTCAGTCTGTACCAGTAGGGGTCCAGGGAGATGCTGAAAAGCCTGAAGGGTGTATAGCATAGCCTGCATCTCCTGTACATTGACGTGCAGAGATAGCTCCTGCTGAAGCCAGGATCCCTGTGGTCATCCACGTGGGCACCCAGCCCTGACCGGAAGCATCAGTTGTCAGGGTCTGTGCTAGTGGGGATGTCTGAAAAGAAACTCCTCTGGTGAGACTGGACAGATCCTGCCACCACAGTAGGTCCCAACGCATGGGGCTGGACGTTAGAATTCTGTGATCCAGGTCATCTGACTTCTGGTACCACTGAGCCTGAAGGTTCCACCGCGTAATTCACATGTGGAGTCTGACTAGGGTGACAGTGGGAATAGCTGCTGCCATCAGGTCCAGAAGGCATAAGACCGAACGGGCCATGGTCCACTGGCTGGTTGTCACTTGGATGGCCTGCTAATGCAAGGTTTCTGCCCAGTCCAAAAGGAGGAAAGCTTGACCCTGAGCAGCATCTAGCACCGCCCCAATAAATTGGAGGCATTGTGAAGGAACAAGGTGGGATTTGGGGTAATTCATCATGATCCCCACTTGCCTGAATAGATTCAGGGTAGTAGTCAGGGAAGCTACTAGGCTGTCCCTTGATGGAGCTGACAGAACTCAGTTGTCGAGGTACAGGAACACACATATTCTCTGGTGGCGTAAAGCCACCACCACCACCGCTAAGCACTTGGTAAACACTCTGGGTGCTGAGGAGAGGCCTAAGGGGAGCACTTTGACCTGGAAGTGTTCCCCCTGAAAGTGTTATTTTCTAGTTGCCTTCATTTACTATTTTTCCTTTAATACTTATTATTCTGCTTGCATTACTATACTTTTGCAATTTACCTTGATATTATATTGTTAGCTATCTCCTCCTCCTCCCATTCCCCCAGGACTCACCTGGAAATGAGCTGTTGTCAGCTCAGCATGTACTCCCTGGTTAATTATTTCAATTAATAAATAAATTAATAAATAAATGTCTGGTGGAATGAACCCCAAGCCCTAAGGGAAACTCCCTACCAGCCAGCCTATATTATGACGCTTGGCCAGCTGGTTTTGATTGCTGTATGATATCTGTAATATAAAAATATAGTACGTGAGCCTGTGCTTCCATGGGTGCCCCCGCCAAGGTTTCAGTGAAGCTACAGATTAGGTAAACTGACCAGGAGATCTCTGTAATGTAATTAATTTCCTTGAGAAATTGCATTTCATGGCCTTTTTATGACCTCATGTTTTTGAAGTTGGGAAAAAAATGTACATTTTATTATAGGACAGGACATCATTTAGCAGATTCCTGTTGGCTATATCTCGCACCTAGGTGACGGATTGCAGGGTTGTAAACCTCAAAGGAACTGGTGGATCAAAGACTCAATTTGGGAAATGAGTTTTTGCTGATGTCACCTTATTTAATATACCTCTTGATAGGACATCATGTTTGTATTTTGTTTATATTCTAAACGGAGGAGCTAGATGAGTCACAAAAGGGGTGTGGAGAGACAGTGTTAAACTAATACTTGTGTCTGAACTGTTTGAGAGATATACCATCTTGGGACTCTAGAGAGAGACAGCTCTCTGATTTAATTATATAGGCACTTACAGAGGTAATACATTAGATAGAAAAGGTCTAAATGTATTGTGGCAGGAGTTTATGTTTTGTACTTTTCCCTTATTCTTATATGTGATTGTGAGCTCTGATATATTGCTCTGCATTTACATTTTTTTCATATTTTTATCAACTTTTAGTAAAGTCCCTTTTATTTAAAAGACTGCCTGGGTGTCTGCCAGTTCTTTTTGCATGTGACGTATAGAGGGTCAAGTCTGACAAAATGGTTTAACGGCTTGATGGTGTTACTGAGGTTGAGTAAAAAGGTAAAAATATACCCAAGGTCCCTTACAGAGTTAAAAGGGTTCATTTTGGAAGACTGTAAAGGACCAAACCTTCGGTGTGGAGGGGCCAGCGGCCAGTGCAGTGTCCAGATCTAGTGAGGAGGACAGCAGGCCAGTGCAAGCCCAGGGCCACAGCAGCAGCAGGGGAAGGTCACCAGTATTCTGGAGCCAGAAGCAATCAGGCTGCAGACTGAATTGCACAGAATGGAGCTGGAGTTCCAGAGAGAGTCTGAGCAAGAGAAGCGAGCTGCAGAGGAGAAGAGGGAGCAAGAACAGAGAGATGCTGAGCTAGAGCAACGAGGAGAAGAGGGGGCAAGAACAACGAGAAGCAGACAGTGAACAGCGAGAGGCGGACTGTGAAGAGCGTGAGTGCCAGAGGCGACATGAGCTGGAGAAGCTATGACTCCAACCACCAGAGCAAGTAAGTCACTTGGGTTTAACTGGAACTACAGGACTGGGTTACAAATTAAATTCCAAATTGATAGCTGCGTTTAAAGAGGGGAAGGAAATGGATGCTTCTTTAAATTCCTTTGAAAAAGTTTGTGTTCAGGCAAAAATTCCTAGAGGGTCCAAGAGCTCCCGGCTATCCCCGCTACTTACCGGGAAAGCTCGGGATGCACTGGGTCAAATTGATAATGACAGTAATGATTACAGCAAACTTAAAGCTGCACTTTAAAAAAAGTTTAATTTAACTGCAGAAGCACACAGAGCTAAATTCCGTAAGCTCGGGAGAAGCCCTGATGTGAGCTAGGAGCTAGCCACGAAACGACATCAGTTTTTAAAACGGTGGTGGGAAGGAATTGAAGCAAACTCAGTAGATAAAATTGAAAATGCTATTTTGTTAGAACAGTTTCTTTGAGCATGCCCAGCAGAGCTGAAAACCTGGCTGGAGGACCGAGATTCCAAAACAGTGCAAGAGGCTGCTGAACTCTCAGACCGCTATGTAAAGAACAGACCTGCTCTCAGAGTGAATGGGGCGGGCGTGGCAGCGCAGAAAGGGAAAAGCGCGCCTTCAGGGCAGCTAAAACCCTCACTGCTTACACCGAAACCAGTTAGCCCCAGGTTTCAAAGAAAAGATTTTTCTGAGAAAACGAATGTTGGGTTTATAAAGAAACTGGGTTTATTGCCAGACAGTGGCCCAAAAGGGTGAGCAACACACAAAATGGGGCTAGGAAAGAAGTAGGTTGTTTTTGTGTCCCTGGAAGCATGCCTGTGAACATGAGGGAACACTTGCACCCAGGCACGGTGAATGGTGTACACACAAGGGTTAAGAGACACAGGGGCATCCCTGATGCTGGTAAAAGGGGATCTGGTAGAGCCTGGTCAGCTTATACCCAATAAATTTGTAACTGTACAAAGGTTCACTGGTGAGGAAACCACATTGCCACTCGCTAGTTTTCTCCTAGACTGGGGTGAAACAGGGGGAACGGTGCAACAGGTAGCTGTAGCCAAAATGTTAGCAATTGACGCCATCCTGGCAACAATCTCAAACAGGGATGGTGGTGTGCAATTACTGCAGCTGACGGATGGGGAAATTGTAGTTCCCCGGACCTCATAGAAGCCATTGTGAAAACCACTGGGAGGCAGGTTCCCCAGCCTCTGTCTCCTGATATGGAGACTAAATTTATTTATTTATTTGAAAAGTCAGATTTACAACCTTTGGGTCATGGACTCATTTACAAAGGCACCTCGTCGCAGGAGGGGTAGACGGAGTTACATAGTGTGGTTACAAAAGCGAGAACAGTACAGGTGCAGAACATTAAACAGAGTACACATAGGTTACATAATAATGTTACTTATAATAGGTTACAGTCAAATACAAGGTACCCAAGGGTTACATTGGGGGTACAGCCCTAGACATACCTATATAATACCTGGAGAGGGTGGAGGCAGGGTAGGGATGGGGGGTGGTAAGGGAGGGGGAAGAGGATAGGCTGTCCGGAGGATGTTGGCAAGTCTGGGAGGCCTGACAGGAGGATCCCACAGTGGGATTAATTAGGCGCATCTACAGAAATGAGCGCTGAAGAGATGATTCCAGAGGGCGATTTTGAAGGAACCAATTTTGGCAATGTCTGTGATGCAGGGTGGGAGGGAGATGAACCAAGCAGGGGCTCGGTAATGGAAAGACCTCTGGGTTAGTGAGATCTTGGTTCTGGGCACCAGAAAGGTGACCTTGACAGAGCTACAGGTAGCAACGGTAAGGACGCACGCCATAGGGAAGCAGAGACCCCGGGGTGGGGGGGGAGAGCCCTAGGAGAGATTTTTTGGCAAGTAGGCAGGTCTGGTAGCGCAGACGCTCCTCAAAGATGAGCAGGTTGGTGATGGAGTACAGCAGGCAAGTGTAAGTGCAGCTAGGGGCTCCGGTCAGGAGCCTGCAGGCCTTATTGATTGAGAGATGGATTTTAGTCAAGGCGGTATTGTCCGCCGCAGCATAAATGGGCAAGCCATAGTACTCTAGCGACAGGACAGAAGAGGTGATGGCCAGCCGGAGGGCAACTTGGGGGAGGCAATCTCTATGACGGTATAGTAGGCCTATCCGAGAATTTATGGCAGAGGATAGGGCATTGATGTGGGTGTGGCAGGTGAGAGCCGAGTCGAAAGTTTTGCCTAGATATCTGTAAGAGGTCACTCGCTCCAGTGGGTGCAGAGTGCAAGGGGAATGAAGAGGGGGGCATTCTTGGCCTTGTTTTGGTGATGGGAGAAGAGCATTGACTTAGTCTTCTTTAGGTTAATGACAAGTAGGTGGTCAAGGAACCACTTTTCAGCTTGGCTGTAGGTGTGCTGGAGGGATACTAATGAAAAGGGGGTAGAAATGTTGACAGTAGCAGTGAACCAAACAGCTACAGAGGGTTATTCCGAAGAAGGAGGGGTGACCCATTGTCAGAGGATTAGGGATGACAGTGATCCTGAGTGCCCTGATGCTAGTGCTAGGGACACTAGTTTAGAGACTAAGGGGACCTGTCCCATGCCTTGGGAATCTGTAAGGAATTTCGAGGTGCTCAGAAAAGTGACCCTAGTCTAGAGAAGCTGAGGGCTTGGCCAGACTGACGGAGTACAGAGAGGTGACCGTACACATAAGGTTTATTGGGAAAATGGACTGATGTATACTCAGGATGCTGAGACAGAGGTAGGGGTGATAGGCAGGCAGCTTATTGTTCCCCAGGGGTACCGTGAGCAGTTGCTCAAGACTGCACACGATATTCCCTTGTCCGGTCATCTGGGAATCATGCGCACTATGCAGTGATTGGCCCAACTTCACCCAGCAGGTGAAGGAGTATTGGAGGACTTGTCACTGGTGCCAAGAAATAGGGAAGGCAGGTAAGAAAACCCAAGCTGGCCTAATTCCATTGCCCATAGTGGAGGAGCCATTTCCAGAGGGTGGGAATGAATATTGTGGAGCCTTTAAATACCTCCAGCTCCTCCGGGAAGAGGTTCATCCTGACTGTGGTGGATTATGCCACCCGGTATCCAGAGGCAGTCGCCCCATCCTCACTGAGGAAAGACAAAGTGGCAGATGCCTTACTTGGGATCTTCTCCCGTGTTGGGTTTCTGTAAGAGGTCATCACCGATCAAGGGGGGTTCCTTCATATCAGGCCTGATGAAATATTTGTGGGAGAAGTGTGGGGTGGTGCAGAGACGCACAACACCTTATCACCCGCAAGCCAATGGGCTTGTGGAAAGATTTAATGGCACCCTAAAGTCAATGCTCCAAGCATTTGCTGAACAGCATTGGAAGGACTGGGAGAAATAACTTCCCCCACCTGTTTGCAAACAGGGAGGTGCCCCAAGAGTCGACAGGGTTTTCCCCCTTCGAGCTCTTACGTGGACGCCGGATACGTGGGCCCCTAGACTTGATCCGGAAGGACCGGGAAGGCAAGTACACCACCCAGGGCACTCCCATAGTGGATTACGTCCTTCAGTTTAGGGAAAGGCTGAAGGAGCTTATGGGGACAGCCCAGAGCAACCTGGCAGCTGCCCAACAGAAACAAAAAGTGTGGTACGACCGCAGAGTCAGAGCTCACTCGTACACAGTGGGTCAGGAAATCCTGGTCTTTACTCCAGTCCGGAAAGACAAGCTGCAGGTTGAGTGGGCAGGACCGTAAAAAGTAGTCAGAAGGGTAAATGACATGAACTATATCATAGAATTACCTGACAGAAGACATACAGAAAGAATGTACCATGTCAACATGATGAAGTCATATACTAATAGGGCTGACATGGTGTTTGCAGTATGTAGTCCTGGGAAGGGCACGGACAAAGGAAACCCCCTTCTGGACTTGCTGGAAGAAAGCAAGCAGAAGTTCTCTGTGGAGGCAGTTACACTGTCACCCCAGCTGGCCCTGGACAAGATCCAGGTAGTAAGGGAGATTTTAGCAGACTCTGCTCCACTGTTTAGTGCCAAGCCTGGACTAACCCCCTTAGCGACACATGATGAAGGGACACGGACACAAACGCCCATACGACAGACAGACCATATCGGTTGTCAGAGGCTGTCCAAAAGGACATCAGGAGGCATGTGGAGGAAATGCTGGATTTAGAGGTAATCCAGAGATCCCACAGCCCCTGGGCCTCACCCATAGTCCTTGTGACCAAGCCAGATGGCTCTATTCATTTTTATGTGGACTACTGTGGACAGAATGCAGTCACGAAGTCAGACGCCCACCCGATGCCCCAGATGGACGGACGAACTGGACAAATTGGGAGGGGCGACATGCCTTACGGCTACTGACCTTACAAAGGGGTATTGGCAGATAGAGTTAACAGAGAGCTAGGGAGAAGTCGGCCTTCATCACTCCGACAGAGTTACTTGACTTAAAGTAATACCTTTCGGAATGAAGAACGCCCCGGCCATTTTCCAAAGGTTGGTGAACCAGGTGTTAAACGGTGCTGAGGAGTACGCCGTGCCGTACCTGGATGACACTGCCATCTTTAGTGCCAGCTGGGAGGAACATCTGTCCCACCTTAGGGAAGTGCTGGACAGGATACAGAGGGCTGGGCTCACTGTCAAAGCTGAGAATTGCCAGGTGGCCATGGCTGAAGTTGCATACCTCGGGCATGTTGTAGGCCAGGGACAGCTCCGTCCTAACCAAGTAAAAACAGAGGTGATCAAGGCATGGCCCAGACCAGAAACGCAGAAGCAGGTCCGGAGTTTTCTAGGGACAGCAGGGTACTATAGGAAATTTGTACCTAATTGCAGTGTCCTGGCTGCTTCCCTATCTGACCTGGTAAATAAAAAGATGCCTAAGAAAATTACCTGGGAACCAGCCTGTGAAAAAACCTTTGCCAGACTGAAGGAAGCACTGTGCAATGCTCCTGTACTGACAAATCCTGACTATAGCAGACCCTTTATAGTCCAGACTGACGCCTCAGATGTGGATATTGGGGCAGTACTGAGTCACACATCCAACCAAGGAAAAGATCACCCCGTAGTGTACCTGAGTAAAAAGTTACTTCCCAAGGAGTAGGCTTACTCTACTGTGGAAAAAGAGTGTCTTGCCATAGTGTGGGCCCTAAAGAAGTTACAGCCATACTTATGTGGGCAGCATTTTGAGGTACAAACAGACCACAACCCCCTGGTTTGGCTGACACAAATGGGAAAAACTAATGGTAGACTATTAAGATGGAGTCTCGCCTTGCAAGGGTATGACATGACTATCTTACATAGGGCTGGAGCAACCAATCAGAATGCAGATGGCCTGTCGCATCTATATGAGGAGTGAACTGACTTAGGGAGCTCATCCCATGCAGGGGACAGAGCCCCCAAATTCAGTCTAGGTGGGGAGGATTGTGACGCTTGGTCAGTTGGTTATGACTGTTGTAGGATATTTGTAATATAAAAATATAGTATGCGAGCCTGTGCTTCCATGGGTGCCGCCCCACCACCAAGGTTTCAGTGAAGCTACAGATTAGGTAAACTGACCAGGAGATCTCTCTAATGTAATTAACTTCCTTGAGAAATTGCATTTTATGGCCTTTTTATGACCTCATGCTTTTGAAGTTGAGAAACGAAATATACACTATTACAGGACAGGACATCATTTAGCCGATTCCTGTTGGCGATATATTGCACCTAGGTGATGGATTGCAGGGTTGTAAACTTCAAAGGAACTGGTGGATCAAAGACTCAATTTGGGAAATGAGTTTTTGCTGTTGTCATCTTATTTAATATACCTCTTGATAGGACATCATGTTTGTATTTTGTTTATATTCTAAAAGGAGGCACTAGATGACTCACAGAAGGGGTGTGGAGAGACAGTGTTAAACTAATACTTGTGTCTGAACTGTTTGAGAGATATACCATCTTGGGACTCTAGAGAAACAGCTGTCGGATTTAACTTTATAGGCACTTACCGAGGTAATATGTTAGATAGAAATGGCCTAAATGTTTTGTGATAGGAGTTTTTTTGTGCTTTTCCTTTATTCTTTTATGTGATTGTGAGCTCTTTGATATATTGTTCTGCGTTAACATTTTTTTCATATTTTTAATCATCTTTTAGTAAAAGTACCTTTTATTTAAAAGGCTGCCTGTGTGTCTGCCAGTTCTTTTTGCATGTGACGTATAGAGGGTTAAGTCTGACAAAACGGTTCAACAGCTTGATGGTGTTACTGAGCTTGAGTAAAAAGATAAGAATATACCTAAGGTCTCTTACAGAGTTAAAATGGTTCATTTTGAAGATTGGCTGGGTGCCCCTGGTGAAAGATTGTACCGCAATTATTTTATCGATTTATTTAGTTTTTGTTGACCGGGTAAGTGCACCAGACAAATCCTGCCAATTTTCAGGCACGACCCAGGGGAGGGGGATACAGATGAATGCCAACTGACCTTCAACCAGATGAAGCTGTTAGTGGTATTTTTAGTGAATGAACCCAAATTAACCCTTTTAACTCTAAGAGTTTTTGCTGTTGTCATCTTATTTAATATACCTCCTGACAGGACATTTTTAACTCGGATTTAACTTTATAGGCACTTACAGAGGTAATACATTAGATAGAAATGGTCTAAATCTTTTGTGATAGGAGTTTTTGTTTTGTACTTTTTATTCTTTTATGTGATTGTGAGCTCTGATATATTGTTCTGCGTTTACATTTTTTTCATATTTTTATCATCTTTTAGTAAAGTACCTTTTATTTAAAAGGCTGCCTGGGTGTCTGCCAGTTCTTTTTGCATGTAATGGGGAAGGGGGATACAGATGAATGCCAACCGACCTTCAACCAGATGAAGCTGTTTGTGGTATTTTTAGTAAATGAACCCAAAATGAACCCTTTTAACTCTATAAGAGACCTTAGGTACATTCTTATCTTTTTACTCAATCCCCAAAGAGGGTACATATCTGAGCCTTTACATTGGGTATACTAGCATAAGGTTCACAGTTTGAATCCCCCCCCAGAACTTGAGAATAAATGTGATTCGGACCCAAAAGCAGACAGGAGGGTTACCCTGTTACCTGTTCACATTATTGCGCTCGAAGGTTGGCACTGTGGAAGCAGAGGGCCTGGCCTGCTGAGTGCATTTGTGACAGAGGTCAATGCAGGAGACAATCCACCTGCCAATCATCCGTTAGCTGTTGGTCTGTCTGATGCAGCTTCATCGTAGGTGACAAAGAGCTGGCAAACCTCTCCCCGAACTGCAGTCATGAGCTCCGTGTAATAAGTGAGGTTTGCCTCAGGTCCAACGTATGGGGCCTGAGCTCAGCCTCCAAGGTTAGATTGGTGAAGTACACCAGGATACTGATCACCTAGGTTAAGGTAAAACTCCAAAACAACCTTAGGGAGAAACTTCAGGTTGGAGTGAGAAAGTACAGTTATGCAAGAACTTACCGTAACAGTAGATCTTCGAGAGAGGCTCTTGCAGTAGGTAATTACATATAGGACGGACGGCGGCCGGCGGCAGGACCCCACGGAAAAATTTCTAGCTAGCAGTCCCTGGCGGGGACCGCCCCCACGTCAGGTGACCGGCGTCACACAACGTCGGTATAAAGGGGCGGTCCCAGATGCCCGCCTTCCAGTTCTTTCCCACCACAGGCCCAGAAGGCCCGGACGAGAGAGAAGCAGATATTTTCCTCAATGGAAAAGGAGCTGAAAAAGCCTAGGGGGATGGAGGGCGGGAAGGTATTACCTACTGCAAGAGCCTCTCTAGAAGATCTACTGCTACGGCAAGTTCTTACGTAACTGTACTATCTTACTTCGAGAGGGCTCTTGCAGTAGGTAATTACATATAGGACAGAATCCCAAGCAGTCTGGAACGCATGAAAAGGCACCGGGAGGAGGAACTACTCTAAAAAGTAGCAAATAATCTAGCAGGTCTCAAGAAAGGAGGCCTTGCAAGACAGCTAACCCGAAGCTTGCTCTACGGCGACAGGCAATGTCCAAACTGTAGTGTTTAGTGAAGGTATGGACGGAAGTCCAAGTGGCAGCAGCACAGATGTCTCCCGCAGACACGTTCTTGATACAAGCCGCAGAGGCGGCAACTCCACGAGTGGAGTGACCTCTGACTTGACCCGGGAGGGTCTTGTACTTGTCATAACAGAAGGTGATGCAATGGGCCAACCATTTTGATAGGCATTGCTTAGAGACAGCATTGCCTTCTCTTTTGTGAGCAAAGGAGACGAACAACTGATCAGTCTTTCTGAGATCCTTCGTCCTATCGGTGTAGTATCTCAGAATCCTGTGAACATCCATGGTATGGAGCAGGTATTCTCCTTGATTGGAGTACTGCATGAAGAAAGCAGGTAATTCAATAGACTGATTTAAGGTAGATTCCGCTACCACCTTTGGAAGAAACTTAGGATTCGTGTGAAGAGCTACTCGTTCTTTGTGAAAAATCAAATAAGGGATTTTGCACATCAGGGCCTGGAGCTTGGAAATTCTGCGAGCAGAAGTAATGGCCACCAAGAAGCGTCTTCCACAATAAAAACTAAGTTCTGCGAAGCCGAGGGCTCAAAGGGAGGAAGGTAAGTTTCGAGGACAAAGTTTAAGTCCCAAGGGAGCTGGAATCCGGACAGGGGCCCGAGATGAAGGACCCCTCTGAGGAAAGTTTTGGATACCTCCAGCTGGGCAAATGCCTCATCAGTGAAAGGGACATGGTAGGCTGAAATAGCCGCCATATGGACTTTCAAAGAGGAGTGACTGAGACCAGGTCGAAAAGATGACACATGTACTCAAGCAGAATGGTCACAGGACAGGAAAAGGGCTCCACGTTCCTGGACGCAGCCCAGATAGAAAATCTTTTCCATTTCATGGCGTAGGTGGACCTAGTGGAGGGTTTTCTAGCCTCCACCAGAATCTCGGCCACCTTAGGGGAAACGCCAAAACGAGACTGAGCTAGGTCTGCAGGAGCCATGCATGGAGTTGAAGGGACTTGAGTCCCGGATGGACCAGGGTCCCCTGATCCTGGGTCAGCAATCCTGGAGATAAAGGAAGAGGAAGAGGAGGAACCTCTGAGTATTGTTGTAGAAGAGAGAACCAGATTTGCCTGGGCCAAAAAGGAGCGATCAGAATCATTCTCGCTCCTTCTAAAGCAAGCTTCTGTAGCACACGAGGGACCAGAGGAATTGGGGGAAAAGCATAGACGAATCTGTCCTTCCAGCTTAGAGATAGAGCGTCGCTCCAGAAAGTGCCTCACTCTGGAGCAAGCGAGCAGAAGATTGGAAGCTTTGCGTTTTGGGAGGAAGCGAACAGGTCTATCTGAGGAGTCCCCCAAATCTGGAAGATGCTTTTTAGAACTTTTTCATCCAATTCCCACTCCTGTGGTAGAGCCGACGAGCAACTTAGTCTGTCTGCCAGGACATTGTCGACTCCCGGAACATGGATTGCCGTGAGGTGAAGGTTATGAAGCGTTGCCCAATCCCAAACCCTCATCGCTTCCCTGCACAGCGGGTAGGGCAGAGTCCCTCCCTGCTTGTTGATGTACCACACCACGCACATGTTGTCCGTTTGGACAGCTAGGTGACCGGGAAGGATGTATTGGTGAAGGGCCTGGAGAGCATACAGCACTGCTCGAAGCTCGAGCACGTTGATGTGGAGAACTATCTCCAACTTTGACCATAGGCCCTGGGTTCGGTGAGGGCCCAGATGGGCTCCCCAACCTTCGCCTGAAGCGTCCGTGGTCAGAGTCTGATCGGGGGGAGGATGAAAAGGGGACCCCTCGGTATAGGTTCTCTCGAACCACCCACCATTGCAAGTCTCTTACCATCGGCGAGGAGATCAGAACCAGATGATCTAGGTCGTCTAACCGTTGATCCCACTGAGATCGGAGAGTCCACTGAGAGATCCTCATGTGGAGGCACGCGCGCGCGGAGCCGCTGGGATGGCCGCCACCATAAGCCCCAGTAAACGGAGCACCGACCTCACCGGAACCCTCCTGTGTTCCGATAGGAAGAAATCTGGGACTGGAGGGAGGCCCCTCTGTCCGGAGGCAGGAAGGCCTTGCATATTGTCGTGTTGAGGATTGCCCCGATGAACTGGAGCCTCTGTGAAGGATCCAGGTGAGACTTGGAATGGTTGATGGAAATACTCAGGCCAGTAAAAACCTGCTGGGCGAGGGAGAGAAAATGTAGGAGTTCTTCCCTGGACGGGGCCGCCAGGAGCCAGTCGTCCAGGTAAGGAAAAACCTGAGCTCCCAAAGAACGCAGGTGGGCCGCTACCACCGCCAGGCATTAGGTAAAGACTCGTGGAGCCAAGGAAAGACCAAATGGGAGCACCCGGAATTGGTAGTGGTCCCCCTGGAACACAAACCTGAGGTACTTTCAGTGCGAAGGGCGAATGGGGATGTGCAGGTACGCATCCTGCATATCCAATGCGCAAAGTCATTGGCCCGGCCGGAGCAGGGGCAAGAGGGTTTGAAGGGAGAGCATCCTGAACCTCTTGTATTCCACATACAGGTTCAGGAAGCTGAGATCGAGAATGGGTCTGAGATCTCCCGTCTTCTTTGGTACAAGGAACAAATGGGAATAGTAACCCGTCCCGTGAAGATGAGGGGGGACGGGCTCTATAGCCTGTTTCGCAAGGAGAGCAGAAATTTCTTCCCTGACTAAAGGAAGATGGTCCCTTGAGTAAGAGGAGTTCAGAGGGGGGTGACGTGGAGGTTTCTGTAGAAACTCTATGGAGTGCCCCTCTGCTATGATCTGAAGCACCCATGAATCTGTAGTTATCCTCTCCCAACCCAGAAGGTGGAGGGAGAACCTCCCTCCTACCGGTTCCTCCGGGGTGTCCGGAGGCGGTGGGAAAGAGAAGGAGTCAGGTGGTGTGAGGCAGCGCCACAGCTGGGGCAACCATTGCTTTTTTGGGCGGCGGGGACCCGACGTTTAGTGGCCCGCCTTCCCTGAGGTTTCGACTCGAGGCCGGCTGCGTCTGCGAAAGGGACGGCGCTGTGGGGGATGGGGACGGTACATTGAATCAACAGATTTAAGGGCCGTCCCCTTCTCCTGCAAATCAGTGATGATATCCTTGACATCACCACCGAAAAGCACAGAACCCCTGAAAGGTGCTTCTTGGATCGCTGACTGCACCTCCGGGACCAGACCTGACACACGGAGCCATGCATGACGCCGAAGACTTACGGTGAACGCAGAGCTCCGTCTTGCGGTGTCCACTGTGTCATAGGTCGTCCTCAAAATATGACAACTGGCCGAACGAGCAGAACGGACCAGGTCGGCTAACTCCTGCTTGACTTGGGAGTCAGGCAAAGAGTCAATCTTAGATTCCGCCTGGGTAAGGACAGCCTTCTGATAATCCCCCATATGTGCTACATAATTCAGGGCCCTAATCCCCAGTGAGGAAGAAGCACAGATCTTCCTTCCATACTGATCCAGAAGGCGGGATTCCTTATCCGGGGGAGACGAGCTCAAGTGTTTCGGGTGTGCTGACCGGCCATGAGCGGCGCTAATCACAACCGAGTCTGCACGGGTGAGAGAGTCTAAGAAGTCTACACCCTCCGGAGCCTGGTATAGCCTGTTCAACTTCCTGGGAAGTGGGGCTAAAGCCGACGGTTGCTTCCAAATAGTGGAAACAAGGTGGGCGTGAGGCTCGATCCAGGGTGGCACAAGAGTAGGAGTCGTAAGGGGCAAGTCCAGATGTTCGTCGAGTTTAACCCGTTGAGGATCTGGCTCTAAGGAATGCCACTGATGGACTTCCTGGATCTTCCTGAGCAACTCCATGAAGGAAGGATCCTCCTGAGGAGACTTCGGAGGGAGTCCTAGGCCGGGGCTTGGACGGAGAGCGCGGCTCGTCGTCTTTCTCGGAACAGCCATCGGAAGCTTCCAGGAGTCCAAGAGAGAAGAGGAAGAAGAATCTGAAGCAGAGTAAGACTCCCTAGCTCGTCTAGGGGAAGGAACGGGTTCCTTAGGGGAAATCCCAGAACGCGTGTCCTGCCCCTCTCTGGAACCCGAGGGCAAAGCCCGGGAATCCAGAGGTGGAGAGGGAGTGTGCTGTCTGGGGCGTACGGGAGCCGGGGGTGGCACCGTCGCCGTAAGACGGCTCTCGACTTCCTTGGTGAGCTGAGGCTTGGCCTCAGCCCACCAGGAGGTAAGAGTCTTCTGAAGATCCACCGGCGGCCTAGGGGGCGGTGGTGGAGGAGGAGGAGGGGGATAGCTGTATGGAGGAAATCCGTAGGGAGAGTATCCGTAACCCTGCTGCGGATATACCGGAGCCGGGTACTGCGGCGAAGGAGTCGGCACCGGGTACTGCGGCGCAGGATACTGCGGGCCTGGGAAAACCAGCGTCTGATAGAACGGCAGATACCCAGGCACTGGAGGAGCTGCCGGAGCAGACAGCCCAGCCGGGTACTCCACGGGAGGATCAGCCGGGATAGACCCGTGGGGTGGAGGGCCCGATGGAAGAGGAATATCCCCCGCCAGCGACGGAGGGGCCGGTGTCGGAACCGGCGTCGGGGAAGCCGACGTCAGATCCAGCTCTTCAGCAAGAGGATCGGACGGTAGCCCAGGATCCCAAGTCTCGTCCAGGGACGGAGGGCAAAAATCCCCAGGGTCGGGCAGAGGGGACTGGGGCTCCCCTGACGGCAGTGAAGGCTGCGGGGAGCCTGGTACGACAGACGAAGCAGGGTCTGCCATAGGCTCCGAGGCCCAGCGCACATCGGAGGAGCCGACGTGTGGCTTAGGGGCTGAATCCCGGCGGACGCCAAAGGAGCCAGCGTCCGACTTCGGGGGTCCCTCGTCGGAGACGGGCCGAGGATGAGAGGAGGCCCGGTCCGAGGGGGACACTGCCGTGCACCACCCCGAAGGGTCAAGCATCTTAGCGGCCTTCTCCCGGCGTACGTCGGAGGAGCAGACGTCCAGCTTAAAGGAGGTGCCCACACCAGTAGGCCGCAAGCCTGCGGCGGTACTGGGGGCTGGAGCCTCCTTTTGCCCGGAGGCACCCGGCGGGCTCAAACGCGAACCTGACGGGCGGGCTGATGCCTCCTCCAAAGCCTTGGAGGCTGCCGTCAGGCAATCCCCTGGAGGGTATGTTACCTTGCCCGCGACTGCAGCCGGAGTCGCGGCGGAGGAGGCCTTCTCCCGGTGCCTTTCCTTGTCCCGCTTCTTGTGCCTTTCAGGAGAGTTCGATGCCTGCCGAAGTTTCTTCAACTCCTTCTCCATCGCGGACATCATCTTTTTGAGGAGATGGGCTTCAAGGGACTGCTGGCGTCGTCTGCGGGTGGCCGCGTTGAAACGAAGGCAGTGCAGGCACTTGTCGACCGCGTGGTTGGGGCCTAAGCAGAAAAGGCAGAGGGAGTGACCGTCTTTGTGAGGCAGTTGGGCGCCGCACGAGTCGCACTTATTCTTTGAAGGGGACGACATATACAGACATTCACCTGACAACAGAAGTACAAAATACAATACTGAAAACTTTTTCAGAAAAACCGACGAAGTAACAGGACTGAGCGATATGAACTTAACCACGAGGCGCTGCACGAGCTGACGGCGGGAAAGGACTGGAAGGTGGGCATCTGGGACCACCCCTTTATACCGACGTCGTGTGACGCCAGTCACCTGACGTGGGGGTGGTCCCCGCCAGGGACTGCTAGCTAGAAATTTTTCCGTGGGGTCCTGCCGCTGGCCCGGCATCAGTCCTAAATGTCATTACCTACTGCAAGAGCCCTCTCTAAGTAAGATCAACCTTGTCCCTGTGGAAAACCAAGTATGGAGACTCCACCGACAGCGCCTGGAGCTCTCTGATCCTTTATGCAGAGGTACCAAGAAGGCGATCTTCAATGACAGGTGACAGCAGGTGACACATGTCACACCTGTGAATAGGTCTTTAATGAAGGGCCTGACCATCTTTTCCTGCACCATCATCGGCACACCAGTCTGCACCCGGTATGCGGGAATGGCCATCAGGTGCACCTTGAGGGTCTTCGAACTCATGCACAACTGGGAAAGGGACCACAAGTAGCCAAGAATGCTAGCCAGGGGCAGGACAGGGGGGTCCATCTCTCTGCCCTGGCACCAAATGGAAAAGCGCTTCCATTTGACAGTGTAGCACTGGCAGATCAACCCCTTCCAGGAGGCTTCCACAACTTGGAGAACCTCTTCAGAGAAACCCAAAACCTGGTACTCTAGTCACTCAAGAACCAGGCTGTCAGGTGCAGGGACTGAAGGTCAGAGTTTAAGACCTTTCCCCTTTTGACAGATCAAATCCAGGTGTACAAGCAAGCACCAGAGGCCTGCTGTTGCCGAGGAGATCTGGGTACCAGAACTGGCGTAGCCAGTCTGGGGCTAGCAGGATCATCTGTGCCTTGTCCCTCTGCACTCTAACCAGCACGCTGGTGCCCCAGTGAGCTCCCCATCCCACCAGAGACACATCAGTGTTCACTGGCTCTGTGCAGATGAACATGACTCCTTCTTGCAGGTGTTCTGGGACAAGCTGCCACTGCAGGGCATTCCACATCGGCTGCGTCACCATGACTGACTAGTCCAGGTGACTGAGCCACCGAGACCACTGGAGGGCCTGCTCCCACTGCAGGGGGTGCATTTGTCAGGAGGCCCACTCGACCATGCCGGTGTAGGATGCCATGTATCCTAGCAACCACAGGAAGTCCCAGGCAGGGTGCCAGTGCCCAACCTGAAATGACTGGACAAAGGAGGTAAGGTTTGCTGCCCATCAGTTGGAAGTTGGGCCTTGGCCAGGACAGAGTCAAGCTCTGCCACGATGAAGCGGATGACCTGCAAGGGGTTGAGTTCCGACTTGGCCAGGTTGATGAGCAGACGCAAGGCTCAGCAAGCCTGGAGGGCCGGTCCCTGGACCTCCCCGGATGGACCAGCAATCAGCCGGTCATCCTGGTACAGATATACCCAGACCCCACAGTGCCTCAGGAATGTTGCCACCACTGTGATGCACTTAGTGAAGACCCTGGAAGCAGAGGAGAGACCAAAAGGCATTATACAAAACTCCTACAGAACTCCAACTGTGCAGAACCAAAGGCTCTGCCAGTAGGACTGGGATGTGAAAGAATGTGTCCTGGAGGTCCAGAAAGCAGAACCACATGCCCTGCTCAAGAGATAGATTTATCAGATTCAGAATGACCATACAGAACTTGCGCCTTCTCAGGAACTGGTTCAGATTGTGCAGATCCAGCATGGGGTGCCACCCTTCCCCCCCATCCATTTGGAGACCAGGAAGTACCTGGCCACAAAGCCCTGGCCAGCCATGGCATCCCGAACATGGGCTACAGTGCCTTTTTTTATATAGATATATATTATAGTGGCACGGTAGTCCCACTATAGTTAGGGTTGAGTACCCCATTTAAGATTAAAGTGTGAGATTCTGCATCTTAATAACTTTGCCACCGTACAACGGATTTGCCTGAAAATTGGCAGGCACAAAGCGGTACCATAGATCTCTGGATCTGCCAAGTTTCATAATGGTTGGATATACGGTTGCGGAGTTATAAAGCGACATTTCGTAGTCTATTTACGCTTTTCTGCACATTCTTTGCTCGCGTCTATAGGTCAAACGGTTTGCACGACTGGTCCGAAAACTTCAGGAAACATGCGGCCAGGGTCCCCAATGTGCTTTTCGAAGTTTTCATGAAAAAATATTACACAGTTCAAAAGTTATTCAAAAAACAAGTTTCCATTATAGTCAATGGGAAGAGTGAACAAAAAGTTCAACAGTGTTGCAAATGCAGTTTTAGTGTACAAATGACCCCTGTAGTGTAAATAAGTCAGCCATTTTTTTTCTCAGTTAATGGTCACAGAACGCTTTGCGTTTGCACTTGCATTTGTGTTGCTGTTAGCATTTGCATTTCGGTTTGTGTCACCGTGTGCATTGCCATTTGCATTTGCGGCTGCCCTTCCATTTGCATTTCTCTTTCATTTTGCGTCATCGTTGCTGTTACTGTTACCATTTGCGTTTCCAATTGCGTTAACCATGCCCGTGCATGGTACAGTTTGCGTTTCCGTACGCGCTTGCGTTTGCATTTCTGTTTCCTTTGGCGTTATTGTTGCTGTTACCATTACCATTTGCGCTTCGGATTGTGGTACCATGGCAGTGTGCATTACGGTTTGCGTTTCTGTACGCACTTGGGTTTGCGTTTCCATTTCTGTTCTCTTTGGCGTTATTCTTGCTGTTACCATTACCATTTGTGTTTCCAATTGCAGTACCGTAACCGTGCGCATTTCTGTTTGCATTACCGTTCCCAGCTACGCCACCGTGTGCGTTACCCTTTGCATTTTCATTTACGTTTGCTTAACTGTTAACATTAGCGTTTCCTTTTGCATCATGGTGTGCATTTCCATTTGCATTTGTTTGTGTTTCCTTTGGTGTCATCGTTGCTGTTACCGTAACTATCTGCATTTCCAATTACGTTACCATGCTCATGTGCGTTACGGTTTGCGTTGCCGTACGCGCTTGTGTTTGCGTTTCTGTTTTCATTAACATTTGCACTTGTGTTTGCATTACCATTTGCGTTATCGTTTACATCTGCGTCACCATGTGCGTTAGCATTTGTGTTTTCGTTGCCGTTACTTCACTATTTATAGTGCACATTCTCAAAAGAAAGAGAAATTCATGGCACAAAAACTCAGTTTAATGCATCAGTTAGGGTTGTTGCACAGCGACAAAAGCAAGGAAATTTGATGTTAGGGTTCCCACCCACACCCCGCCCCCATCAACAGGCATGAGGGTGTGCCTTGGGGTCGTCGGTCTTAACTCTAACTCTCTCTCTGTGGAACAACCTTAACAGATGCATTAAACTGAGTTTTTGTGCCATGAATATATGTGCCACTATAGTTAGGGTTGAGTACCCCATTTAAGGTTAAATGGTGACATTTTGCACTTTAATAACTTTGCCACCGTACACTGGATTTGCCTGAAATTTGGTAGGCTCAGAGCGTTAGCATAGATCTTGGGATCTGCCAAGTTTCGGATCAGTTGGATATACAGTTGTGGAGTTATTAAGCGGCATCTCATAGTGCATTTACGCTTTTTTGCGCATTCTTTGCTCGCGCCTACAGGTCGTACGGCTAGCACTACCAGTCCGAAAACTTCAGGGAATGTGTGGCCGGGTCCCCGATGTGCCTTTTGAAGATTTCGTGAAAAAATACAGAACGGTTCAAAAGTTATTCAAAAAACAGGTTTCCCATTACAGTCAATGGGAAAAGTTAACAAAATGTTCGACAGTGTCGCAAATGCAGTTTTTAGTGTCACAAATGACCCCTGTAGTGTCGTGAGTCGGCAATTTTATTTTCAGTTGCTGATCACAGAAATGCTTGGCATTTAAAATTGGGACTCTCTAGGGACACAATTATTTTTGTATTTACCTAGTTGAGCCCAGAGGATGCTAGGCATGTCTTTGTTTTGGGGATAAACACCCCAGAAGAAAAAATTACTCACCTTAGTAATTGCTTTTCTTCTCATGGAGTCTTGCTATATTAGGACCATTGCTATATTAGGACCATTGCAGTCATTCCCCACACTTGAACTGCGCCGGAGAGGAAACAGTTAACTCCAGAGTGATCTGGAGTTCCACAGCGCGAGGGCGCTGTTCAAAGCTCTATCTGGCTAGTTTCAAATGAAACTGTCAGGTTCTTTACGGAGCTAAACTAACATAGCAAGTCTGTGTGGAAAAGCTCTACACTAGCCATTGGCTACCTACCATTAGTAGAATAAGAACAATCACAGAATAATAACAATATTTATTGTTAGGATCACCTACAAGCACTAATAGGCCCCCCTCTCCCCAAAAGACTCAAGTCCAGAGAGGGGACCATCTACCATTTAAGAAAAACAGAAATACCTAGTTCCCTAACCCAAAGGAAACAAGGGGGGGGACTAGAGAGACTAAAATGGCATGACACAGTGCTTTCACTAATTTGCCAACCCCATACCCAAGTAGGAGTTCTGAGAGGGGTAGGAGGAAGGGTTGTCCTAATATAGCAAGACTCCATGAGAAGAAAAGCAATTACTAAGGTGAGTAATTTTTTCTTCAAACACCATGAAGTCTTGCTATATTAGGAACCATTGCAGATTACACAGCAGTACCTCCATGGAGGAGGGTCAGAACCTACTTAGAAATAGGCTCTGAAGTACAGCTGTGCTAAAGCGAGCATCTCTCCTGGACTGGACGTCCAGGGAATAATGCTTGTAAAGGTGTGAACTGTTTTCCAGGTAGCAGCTTGACAAATTTCCAAAATGGGAATATCTCTAGCAGCCACTAGGGATGCAGCTGTACCCCTGGTGAGTGAGCCTCAGACCTGAGGGGGTTCCTACCTAGTTTTGGTAACAGAATTGGATACAAGAGACAATCCACCTTGCAATTGTCCTCTTAGTGGCAGGTCTCCTTTGCCAACCTCTCCATAGGTAAGAAAGAGTTGGAGGGATTCGAACCTGTGACCCTTGTGCACGTTCCACATAGTAGCTTAGGGCTCTTTTGACGTCAAGCTGTGTAGTCTCCTTTCACCCGAGGAAGAATGCTCAGTGAAAATACTGGGAGAGAAATGGATTGGTTCAGATGAAAATCTGAAACCACTTTGGGTAAAAACTTTCTGTTCGTCCTGAGGACTACCTTATCCCTGTGAAAAGAAATAAAATCCTTTTCCACTGAAAGGGCTTGCAATTCACTTATACGTCTGGCAGAAGTGATAGCCATTAGAAAAACAGTTTTCCATGTTAAATACTTGAGATCTGCAGAAGAAAGGGGCTCAAAGGGAGGTTGCATTAACTGGGCAATGCAAACATTCAGGTCCCAGGCAGGGGCTGGTTCCCGAAAGGGAGGGTTAGTGTGAAGTAACCCCTTAAAAAACTTGGAAAACACAGGGTGAGAGGAAAGAGAAACAGACTTCCCTGCGGAAACAAAGGCAGAAACAGCTGCCAGATGAACCTTCAAGGTAGCTGGTCTAAGGCCTAGGGAATTTAGATGGACCAAATAGTCCAGTAAAGTGGCCAAGTCAGCAGATTCTGGCACAATTTGTTTCTCCGAACACCAGAAGGAAAACCTCTTCCACTTAGAATTGTAAGTGGCCCTAGTGGAAGGCTTCCTAGAAGCCTTTAAAATATCCAGGACCCCTTGAGAAAGGTGCAAATCAGCAAATTCTAATTCCTCAAGAACCAAGCCTTGAGGTGGAGGGATTTGAGGTCCGGGTACCACACTCTCCCCTGTGCACAGGTCAGCAAGTCGTGGGTCCTGGGCAAGGTCAGGGGAGGGTGGATTGTCAGGGACAGGACGAGAGGATACCAGGGCTGTCTGGCCCAGTCTGGAGCAATCAGAACCACTTTGCAGGGCTGAGTTCTGATTTTTACCAATACCCTGAAGAGGAGAGGGAAGGGAGGAAAAGCATATAGGAATTTCCCTTTCCAATCCAGCAGAAAGGCGTCCAGGGGGACTGAGCCCAGCACTGGAGGCCTGCAACAAAATAGAGGAAGTTGATGGTTGTCTGGGGCTGCGAAGAGATCTATCTGAGGGGTGCCCCATCTGGCAAAGACCGACCCCAATACCTGAGGATTCAGAGACCATTCGTGATGGCCCTGGGAAATCCTGCTGAGAGCATCCGCCAGGACATTGTCCTTTCCTGGAAGGTGAATTGCGATCAGGGAGGTGTTTAGGGAGTAAGCCAGAGACCACAACTTCATTGCTTCGGTGCACAAGGCTGATGACCGAGTGCCCCCTTGCTTGTTGATGTACCACATTGTTGTGGTGTTGTCTGTCCTGATTTGAACTACTTTGTTCTGGACAACAGTTGAAAAAGCCTGAAGAGCTAAAAGAACAGCTCTGAGTTCCAAAAGATTGATGTGGAGCAGAGATTCCTGGGGGGACCACACTCCTTGAGTGGAAAGGTCGCCCAAGTGAGCCCCCCACCCTAACAGGGAGGCATCCGTGGTAAGGGTGAGGAGTGGGAAACAGGTATAAAGGGAACCCTTGAGTAAGATTGCTTTGATCCTGCCACCACTGAAGGGCCAGGATCAGGGTTTTGGTCACCGGACTAATTTGGTAAGGGGTCCCTCCTTTGAGACCAATGTAGGACCTCAAGTGGAGCAGGATGTCCCTCATCTGAAATCTTGCTCCCTGCACGCGACAGCTGTGGAAGCAGCCATGTGCCCTAGGAGTTGCAGAAAGTGCCTTGCTGGTCGAGAGACCCGCAGGGGTAAAGGAGGATGCCAGGGCAATGAGCCTGTCCACTCTTTCCGAGGGGAGAAATGCCCTGGCTAACTTTGTGTTCAATTCTGCACCTATGAAAGTTAGAACCTGAACAGGTTCCAGAACTGACTTTAGTAAGTTCAGCAGGAATCCCAGGAAGTGAGAAGCTGCTGGGTGACTTGCAAGTGGGATTTTACCTGATCTGGAGACTGACCCACTATGAGCCAGTCGTCCAGGTAGGAACACAGCAATCCTTGCCTTCTTAAATGAGCCACTACCACAGCTAGACATTTTGTGAATACCCTTGGGCCGAGGTTGGGCCGAAGGGCATTGCTCCTGAACTGGTAGTGGCCAGAGACAGTTCGAACCTGAGGTACTTTCGGTGAGAAGGCCTGATCATGACATGAAAATAAGGCCCCCTGAGGTCCAGGGAAGCTAACCAGTCCTCTGGCCTCAGGAAGGCAAAATCATTGCTAGAGTTAACATCTTGAACTTTGGTTTCAATAGATGTTTGTTCAGGTACCTTAAGTCTAAGATGGGCCGCCATTCTCCTGTCTTTTTGGGGTAAGAAAATATCTTGAGTACAGTCCTTGCCCTGATGGCAAGGGACCCCTCCACTGCTTTGCAATCCAGAAGGAAGAAACCTCTGCTTCCAAAGCAAGGGCTTCTGAAGAGTTTGCAGGTGGAAATTGCCTGGCTCTCATCTTTGGGAACTGTTTGAAGCTGAGAACCAGGCCCTGGCTTACTTCTCAGAACCCACCTGTCCGAAGTTAGGGACAGCCAGTTCTGGCTGAAATAAGCCAACCTGCCCCCACTGGTACAGGAGAATCGGCCCTGGGCACCCCATCAGGTGCCTGCTTAGCAACAGCTTTAGGCTGAGGGGAGGCGACTGTCTACCTGTGCCCCGTCTACCTCTGCCTCTGAAAAAAACCCTCTGTGAAAAAGCAGAGGAGGCTTGAGATTGGTAAAAGGGCCTGTGAAAAGGCCTACCCCTACCCCTGGGAGCATGCCTTTGTGGACTGGCATGCCTCTCCTTAGCCTGGGCACTTTTGTAGGTAGTTCTATATTCATCCATCTTTTTCATATAATTTTCTGTTTGATCACCAAACAGAGAATTTCCCATTACAGGAAAATCCATAGCCTTTGAGTATCTTGGGACAGATTAGTGCATCTGAGCCATGCCAACCTACGGAAAGCTACAGAAGTGGCCATGACCCTAGAGGAAACATCATTAACATCAACAGCAGTATGAAATTGAACTTTAGAGGCTTCAATGCCATCAGCAGCCACCTGTTCCAACTCACTAGCCAGCTGGCCCTGGGCCTGCTTGGCTAACTGCAAAGTGTGTCCCATCTAGACTTCTGATATCTAGCCACATAAGCCATATAATTAGCCTGCCTGAGTCCCAAAGAAGCTGCCATATAATGTTTTTCGCCATGGCATCAATCTTCCTGGAATCCTTATCAAGAGGATGTGAGGCCAGGGAATATTAGCCTTGTCACAGGCTGCAGCTTGCACCACACCTACATGACTACACTGCTCAGAGAGGAAGTCTGTATCAGGGCCTGATAAGGTATACCTTCTGTCCATTTTTTTATCTACAGGAGGGACAGAATGAGGATTTTTTAAAATCTTTGTTGTTTGCTTACTAAATGACTTATGCAAAGGAATAGACAACCTCCTAGACTCTGGAATATCCATCATTTCAACATAATCAGGCTCCTCTTGCTCATCCACAGCCTCTTCTAAAGGAAGCTGGAGGGTTTCTGCAACCTTTTTGTAAAACATAAAATGAGAAGGGGACTCAGACAGCATAGGGGAGATTCTAAAGGTCTATCTGGAGAAATGTCCGGTTCAATGGGCACGTCAGACCTTCCCAGTCACAAACATACTGATCAAATTCCTCCTCCCCTCATGTGGTTCATAAAATCCTCAACATCATAATCCTGAACCACTGGGACTGAGCAGGCCACCCTTTTCCCAGATGCAGGGGTTCGACAGATCCCTGAGACAAAGACTGGACAATCTGAATGGCTTTAGCTATCTCTGCAGTAGTTGGAGAGACAATTTTGTACTCCAGACCTGCTGATTTCTTTGTCTTTTTTGCTGGGACTGGTTCCTCTGAACCGGCCTTCCTTTTGCCCGAGAAAGTCTCGCCCTGGTCAGAGGGCACTCCCTCTGGTCCAGTGGGTACTGGACCGGGCTGGCCATCCGGGTCAGCGGACTTTTTGGCCTCTCATTCCCTGAGCCGGCCCAATCTCTTTTCCAGGGTGGCTGCAGGGAAATTTTTACACACCTGGCAGTCTGACAGGAGGTGGTCAGCCCCCAGACAATAAACACAAGTGGTGTGTGGGTCAGCCTTGGCAAAGGCTTCCCCACAGACATCACAGTGTTGAAACCCAGTGGGCTCGGTTTTCCTTTTGGGTTTCTCAGACATAATGCCAGCCTAACCAAAAATTTGCCCTTAGATGGCAGTGCCAGGCAAGACACCCTTATCGGTTCCTAACCGTTTCACGGGTATTTGAAAAAAACCAAAATAAAAGTTAGGTTTTTTTAGAACGATAAGAACCGGGAACCGCACTCTAAAAGCCCAACCAAACAGTTTGACATATATATTTTAACAAACCGATCGGTTCAAAACCGAACCGATAATGAATTTCCACACAGACTTAATTTCTGTACTTACGGTTTACCAGATAGAGCTTTTAACGAAATGCGGTAAAATAAATACTTTTGCGGTTCAATGAACCGAAAATAACGCTGACCGAGAAATGAACCGAGCTGAAGGAGCTGATCTCCGGAGCGACTGTTCAGTGAAGCGGAGTAAAGAATCTGACAGTTTCATTTGAAACTAGCCAGATAGAGCTTTGAACAGCGCCCTCGCGCTGTGGAACTCCAGATCACTCTGGAGTTAACTGTTTCCTCTCCGGGGCAGTTCAAGTGTGGGGAATGACTGCAATGGTCCTAATATAGCAATGGTCCTAATATAGCAAGACTTCATGGTGTTTGAAATAATGTTTTTGAAATTTTTGGGAAAAATAGTGTTGCAAAGTAGTGTCACACCTGTGACACTTTCATGATTTTTTTTTTGCGAACGTGTCACAAATCACATCACTATTTTGCAACACTATGGCCAAAATAACAGGAATTGTTTGCCACCCTGCTGCAAAACAACGGTTTGGTTTTTTGGGATGAAATTTGGAGGGAAGAAAGCCAACATCAAACAGATGTGCCTTTTGGTGGTTTGTTGAAAAAATATTGCAGGGATGCAAAGTTATAGTACTCAGTTGGCCTTTTCCCCATAGACTACCACTGCGGCACCCGCCCGCGCCATTTCGAGCCCGTATCTGGAAACGATGCGAGATACGTGCGCTGTCGAAACAACATTTGGCCCCTGAAATGAAAGTGTAAACCTAGCCAGGAAAGTCATGAATCGCATGAAATTTTAAATTTTTTTTCTACGTCGTACGGTTCCTGAGAGATAAACAATTTAGTATCCCAAGACAGTCACTGTGTTTCTCTATGCAGCTGCTGGGGAAACCGGGGTGTGCGCTCCAGTTACTGTTACACTTAGCGTTTCCGTCAGCGTTCCCATGTATGCCACCGTGTGCATTACCCTTTGCTTTTGCACTTGCATTTGCGTTGCTGTTAGCATTTGCATTTCGGTTTGCGTCACCGTGCGCATTACCATTTGCGGCTGCCCTTCCATTTGCATTTCTTTCATTTTGCGTCACCATTGCTGTTACCGTTACCATTTGCGTTTCCAATTGCGTTACCGTGCCCGGTACAGTTTGAGTTTCCGTACGCGCCTGCGTTTGCATTCGTTTCCTTTGGTGTCATCGTTACTGTTACCATTTGTGTTTCCAATTGCGGTACCGTGACCGTGCGCGTTACCAGTTGCGTATCCGTACACAACTGCGTTCGCGTCTCCATTTGCGTTACTGTTCACTTTGGAGTCACTTTACGCTTGCGTTTCTGTTACCGTTTGCATTACCATTTACATTTCCGTCACCATGTGCGTTACCGTTACTACTGCAGTAAAAATCACATGGTGGGGCCCACGCTCCCACCATCACATTTCATTCACTATTTATAGTCCTCATTCTTAAAAAGAAGGGAAATTCATGGTAAAACGCTCCGTTTAATGCATCAGTTAGGGTTGTTCCACAGTGAAAGGCGGGGAAATTTGATGTTAGGGGTTGAACCCCCCTTTGGACCCACCCCACCCTGCCCTCCCCAGCCGGCATCAGGGTGTGCACTGGGGTCATCTGTCCTAACTCTCACCCCATTCTCCTATAGTTCACCACCTCAGCTTGTTTACTCATGTGATGTGGTGAGAGTTAGAAGCTGGCCCCCGCGCACATCCAATGCGAGTGGGAGAATGAGTCAAGGGGTTCAATCTTAACATCGAATTTCCTCGCTTGTCGCTGTGGAACAACCCTAACTGATGCATTAAACAGAGTTTATTTATAGGCTTTTACATCTCCGGAGCCCTGGCATGTGGCTACAGTCCTCCTGATGGAGGGATTCGCCCTCTCCTGTCCCGCCGCTCCCGCACTTGCCGGTAATTCCCCAGAAATTACCTTGTGGACTGCTCCCCCCCCCCATGACAGGGCCAGGAGGGAGGTTGCCAGCGTCTACTCCTCGCTCCCCCAGACAAAATCCAGAAGCCAGGAACAGCCCTCGGGAGTGGCGGACCATCACAGAGCCTACCATGCTCTTTTTCCGCCATTTTCTCCCGTGCCCCTCCCCTACCGATGCAAGGACATCTGCCCATGCCTCCCGACACCGCAAGAGGGCAGTCAATGAACGGGACAAGTCTCCCTTGCCCTGAGATAGGAGAGCAGTCCTCCGGATGCTCAATCCTCTCTCCCCTTGTCGACCTCCAGCAGCCCGGGCTCGTTCCCGAACCCAAGTCGCAGCATGGTGCAAGGTATAGCAACCAGGGCCTCAACCTCTAGTGCCACTGGGCCAGCCCCTACAGTACCTTTCTAGAGAAGCTGAGCGATGTCCTCCCGGAGAGTGGACAGCATGTCCAGAGAGGCCACAGACTCCCATGGGGCACAGGCCCGGTAGGCTGTAGTGATAGCGGACAAGGCATGCCAGAAATGGTGAAGCCGACCCCTGACGGGGGAGCAGAGGAAGGGACAACCCCCCCCCCGCGACATATCACTGGGAAACCTTGGAGTTATGTCGGTGTTGCCACCCGGGGGGCACCGTTGTCCTGGCCTCCAGCTTTCTTGAAGCCCTGGTTAGCCAACTACAATTTAGGCCGCCACAGACTACCGCGACCGGAGCTGATCCAGTTTAGGCTGCTGTGGCAAAAAGGGCCAAAACATAAAGGACTTCCTTTCAGCTCCTGTCCCTTGTGGTCCTTTTCCAATTGACGTGACAGAGTCCAAGGTGGTGCTGGACTTCAGTTCTGGTGACGTGTCCCTCCAACACCAGCTCATAAAAGGTCGGTGCCAGAAAAGGGGACATCGGCTTCTGGTGAAGTCACAGTTCTGATGGCCGCTTGATCCGAGAGCTCCGGGTGTTGCTCCAAAATTTAATTGAAAACCAGCAAGTTTTATTCAGCTAAACCATACACTACAACACTGGTAGGCTTTAAATGATGGCCACTGGTAAAACAAGGGGGAAGTAGCTGCAATCGGCGAAGTTTAAAGCTATGCTGGATACAGATAAAACACCAGGCCTATCTCAAGACTCCCATCCTGCATCCCTGGTGAGCAGCACTGCTGATTCCAAGGAAAATATGGAGCTTGGAGAGCAACATACCATCCTAACTAGGCTAGATGGGATCGTAAAAGCCCTTCACAGGGTTGAATCATCAGTTGCGAATTTGAAAGCAGATCTTAAAACGATCGATAAGTGCACTACAGCAATGGAACAATCAGTGGGCTCACTAGCCAACTCATCACGCCAGCACGACCATGCAATCCTCTACTTACTGGGAAGGGAAAGGGAACTTCAAGCTAAGACAGACGATCAAGAGAACCGTGCAAGGCATAATAATTTTCGTGTGTATGGCATTCCTGAAGATCTTGTGCAGTCCTTTGTTTCAGTAGAGGAGTTTGTCATGCATATTCTCAGAAATGTTCTTAAGATTTCTGAAAATACACCTCTGCCAAATGAGAGAGCTCATCGGTCCCTAGTACCAAAACTGAAGGAGCAGTCGGTGAGGCCAAGGTCCATCATCATTCGTATGCTGAACTCTCAGGACTGACAACTAAGTCTGCAAACAGTTTGGAAATCTCGGCACTTAAAACATAGATGGGCAGAAAATCTTTTTTGACCAGGATTTCTTGGACCAATTAAATGAGAAGAGAAGAAAGGTGAGAGAAACCATTAAGCAAGTCAAGTAGAAAAAAATAAAAATACAATTATATTACCCAGCCAAAGTCCGGATTCACACTGAGAAAGTGCCTGTGCTGTTTGAATCCCATCAACAGGCGACATCCACGTTAAAGCAGGTAGGTCTGGATTGCCCAGATCTCCGCGCAGACATGGCGCAGGGCAGGTAAACCCAAATGATCACAACCATCATCAGTCACCTGGCCCTTTCACCTCAGCATGGATGTGCAGGAAATCCTGGGATGAGAGACCAAGGAGAGTTTGCGTGGAGAATTCAGCACAGAAAGATCAGCTGACTGGAACTCAACCTGATTTTGGCAACATAAGGTACTTAATTACACAGGAGTAGTGGTTTTACCCGATCCTCCTGAGACGGGCCTTTGAAGAGGAAGGAACTCTCGGCAAAACGTTTTGGGGCTTGTTCCAAGATCCTCCAGATAGCCTGCGCAGACTATCTGAAGGCAACATAAGTAAAAATACTGCCCGCTGAACACTTGATGGTACTTGGAGATACGTGCTGGGTTTAATTTTTGCCTGAGGACATACTGCAGCTGTATAGTTATGGACTTTTCTTTGTTTCCTCTTTCAGATTGGAATATCGGTACCTTGGACAGGAGTAAAGGAGTTTAAAGGAAAAAGCAGGAGGGGATGGGTAAATTACTTGGTGGTTGATTCTTCCTCCTAGCATTAAATGGATGCCGGTTTGGTAAATGAAGGGGAGTAAAAGCTTTATTTTTTGCTCCCTGATATTTCTGAGGCACATTGTTTGGAGGTAGCAACCACCGGGGTGGTGTAGGGCGGTCTAGTATTAAAAAGGGTTAATCTGATAGACCACCTACCCTACCTTGGCGAATAGTGACAACGTTGCTTTAACGGAGTCCTTTGGGTCAGACCTACAGATGGTAGGTGCCACAGCCTAGGCACATAATCCCTGCAGTTTTGTAGGGCAACATCACAGCTACGAACCTAGGAAGTGAATAAGTTATTAGTTCGTTATCAACAAGATACAAACAAAAAGGTTTAAATGACTAAGTTAATAATGACAGTTCATGTTTCTGTTAATGTTGTTGTTACAGTTGTAAACACGTTCTATATGGCTGAAACATTTGTAAGGAGGGGATTGGGGGGGTCAAGTTGGATCACGGAAGGGTATGGGCAAATGGGACCAAGACGACGTACAAGACATAATCATGGTACGCTGACAGTAATATCCCTGAATGTTCAGGGGGTCAATTCACCCATTAAACGCACTAGAATTTTGCACTATTTAAAGCAATTGAAACCAGATATTTGCTTTTTCCAAGAAACAAAACTTAGTGAAGCTGAACATGTTAAACTACAACGAGTCTGGGTGGGCAAAGCCCTGAGTGCTTCCCATCCTTCAGGCAAGCGGGTGGGAATGGCAATTCTCCTGCGAAGGGATCTGCCATTGGAAATCACGGGGGAGGATAAACTGCCAGAGGGGAGAAGAGTGACTGTTTCAGGGAAATTGGTTTCACAATCTATCCACCTGATTAACATTTATGCGCCTAGTAATGATGATCCCATTTTTTTCACACAGTTATTTCATAGGATAGTGGATTTGGGGGAGGGTATGGTTGTTCGGGGGGGATTTTAACTGTGTTTTTAACACACAAAAAGATCGATATTCCCAAGTGTCCACAACTAATAGGAAAATGAGTAGAGCAGTTAGAGGGGGCATGTAGGAACTAGCCATGCTGGACATATGGAGGGAGTTGAATGGGTCAGAGAGACTACACATTCTACTCCCACCCTAATGACACACATTCAAGAATAGATTATTTTTTGTGTAGTGCAACAGATTTATATGAGATGGAGAAATGTGTCATTCACCCAAGAATGGTGTCAGACCATTCGGCGTACTCCTTGAGATATGAATAGGGGACTGGAGCTAGCAAACCACATGGATGATGAACTCCTTTACTGGGGAAGGAGAAATTCAAATCCGGCCTAACAGATACCATTATGAATTATGAAAAAAATAACATTATTGAGGGGCCAGACTAAGTGTTTCTGGGACAGACGGAAAGTGGCATTGTGGGGAGAAATAATCTCATATGCTTCATTACTTGGTATTACTTACTTGGTATGAAAGAACAGAAGAAGGCCAGAGCCCATCGAAACTGTTCCCCACACTATGTGGGACATTATTTATCTATTCTCCCTCAACCAAACATCTAATTTGTTTTTAAAGACAGTAGCACTAGTTGCCTCTACCAATTCTTGTGGCAAGGTGTTCCATACAGTGGATGCTCTTATTGGAAAAAAGTTTCCCCTTTTGCTGGTTTTATAAGTTTTTACTTCAAGCTGTTTATTATGCAGTCTCGGAACATGTCTCCTTTTCGAGAGTGTTAGACCACATTTCTCCATTAGATCTGGTGAATTTATTAAATTAAAAACCATAAGCATACCACCTCTTAATCTTCTAGTTTGAAGAGAGAAGAGACCAGTAGCTGTTAATCTGTTCTGATAATCCAAGTTTGTTAATCTTGGAACCATTCTAGTTACTCTCCTTTGAACCTGTTCAAGAATTGCTATGTCTTTTTTGGGGTTTGGATTGCAGAAAGAGGAGCCATAGTTGAGATACGGTCTAATGTATGCCCTATACAATGGAATAAGACATTGTTCAGTGTGATTAACAAAAGTGCGTTTTATTTGCCTCAAAAGTCTGTTGGTCATGCAAGCAGTTATAACACAGTGATCTTTTGAAGTAAGTTTATTATTAACATATACAGTCGTGGCCAAAAATATTGGCACCCTTGCAGTTTTTTCTAATAATGCACCATTCCTTCCAGAAAATTGTTGAAACTAAAAAATATTTTGGTATCCACATATGTATTTCTTTGGTTTGCAGTGGAATAAAACACAAAAAGCAGAAAAATTTACTAAGTCTTAGCTTATTCCACACAGAAATCCATAAATGGCCCAGACAAAATTATTGGCACCTTTAGAAGTAGTTAGAAATAATTAGATTTCAAGCAGGTGATTCTCCTTCACTTTGGAATTGAACTCACCTGTGGTGAGTTGCAGGTGCCTGCAATATAAAAATCACTCATTCAACCAGTTTGAATAGAGAAAAGGACTCATTCTCCTGTTTTGTGTCACTGTATGTACCGCAATGAGCATGGAGAAAAGGAAGACTGCCAGAGAATTGTCTGAGGAGGTCAGACAGAAGATTGTAGCCAAGCATGGACAATCTCAAGGCTACAAATCAATCTCCAGAGACCTTGATGATCCTGTTTCCACCGTACGTAATGTTATCAAGATGTTTAAGGCCCACTGCACTGTAGCCAACCTCCCTGGACGTGGCCGCAAGAGAAAACTTGATCGAAGATTGTAGCGCAGGATTGTTCGAATGGTGGAGAAACCACCTCAATCAACTGCCAAACAGATTCAAGCTGACCTTCAGACACAAGGTACGACAGTTTCAACTCGCACCATCCGTCGCCAATGCAGTGAAAGGAGGTTATATGGTAGGAGGCCCAGGAGGACCCCAATGCTGAGAGAGAGAGAGAGAGACACATAAGAAAGCCCGACTGGGGCTTGCCAAAACACACCTGAACAAGCCAAAATTCTTCTGGGAGAATGTCCTGTGGACAGATGAGACCAAATTAGAGCTTTTTGGTAAAGCACATCATCTCTATGTTTACAGAAAACAAAATGAAGCCTTCAAAGAAAAGAACACCTTCCCTACAGTCAAACATGGAGGATGTTCAGTGATGTTTTGGGGTTGCTGTGCTGCCTCTGGCACTGGATGCCTTGAACGTGTGCATGGCATCATGAAATCTGGAGATTACCAGGCCATTTTGGAGTGCAATGTTGAACCCAGTGTCAGAAAGCTGGGTCTCCGTCGAAGGTCATGGGTCTTCTAGCAGGACAATGACCCCAAACACACTTCAAAAAGTACCCAGGAATGGTTCAAGACAAGACGCTGGACTGTTCTGAAGTGGCCAGCAATGAGTCCAGATCTAAATCCCATTGAAAACCTGTGGAGAGATCTGAAAACAGCAGTTGGGAGAAGGCACCCTTCAAATCAGGGAGAACTGGAGCAGTTTGCACAAGAAGAGTGGGCCAAACTGCCAGTAGAGAGGTGCAGGAAGCTCATCCATGGCTATAGGAAGTGGCTGATTACAGTTATTTTGACCAAAGGCTGTGCTACCAAATATTAAGTCTAGGGTGTCAATAATTTTGTCAATGCCATTTCTTTTCATTTTCTGATTTAAAAGGATATATTAAATTCTGAATCAAAAACAAAGGTTCTGTAATATTAACAGAGAAATAAAGCATTGTGGAGACCAAATACTATACTGCTGTTAATTTCAACTTATGTTTAGAGGAATTGTGAGTTATTTGAAAAAGTGCAAGGGCACCAATATTTTTGGCCACGACTGTATCCCTAAATCTTTTTCACAATTTGATGAGTGAAGTGGTAATCCGTTAATATAATATATTGTTTTTGGATTATTTACACCGAAATGCACTACTAAACGTTTGTCTTGATTAAACTGCACATGATTTTCATTTGCCCAAAGTGTTAATTTTTCCAAATCTTTCTTTAATGCAGAAATATTTTCTTGATTATTAACCTTGCCCCCCAATTTAGTATCATCTGCAAATTTAACCATGCAGTTATTTGGCCCTGTTTGTAAATCACTGATAAAGAGATTAAACAATGTTGGTCCCAAGACCGACCCCTGTGGTACACCACTTGTCACACTACCCGAATCAGACAAGATATCATTAATTCTGACTCTCTGAGAATGATTTGTCACCAGTTTAAAGTCCAGTTGACAATATCAGGTGACAAACCTAGATTGTGCATTTTAGTAATGAGTTTTTCCATGTGAGACTTTATCAAAAGCTCTACTAAAGTCCAAAAGAATTAGATTAGTAGGGATACCCACATCTAGTAGAGTACTTATATTATTGTAAAAAGATATCACATTGGTGGTGCAGGAATACTTGGGAGTAAACCCATGCTGATTTGAATCATAAATTCCTAATTTTTTACAATCTTGATCTATTAGAGACTTCATTACTCGTTCCATTAATTTACCAGCCACCGAGGTCAGGCTAATTGGACAATAATTTTGCACAGAACCTCTACTGCCTTTTTTAAATATGGGAGTAACTATTGCTGAATGCCAATCATTTGGTTCAATGTTTTCTTGTAAGGATTTGTTGAAGATATTTGACAAAGGTATAGAAATATTTATAGAGGTTTCGATCAGAAACCATGGATGAATACCGTCTGGGCCTGGACTAGTATTTTTTGTTTTTTGATAGCCTGTATAATGTCAGTTGGATAGAACCTATGATAATCTACATGGTAAACTTTAAATGTACCAATAGGTGATTTTTGAGAGAAGACAGAACAAAAGTACTTATTAAGGAGATTTGAGGTTTCTATATCAGATAGAGAAGAGCCATTGGTTATAATGGGACCAATGGTCCTTGATACACCTTTTTTACTATTTATATAGGAGAAAAGAGATTTGCGACAGTCTTGTTTGAGCTAGTTTAAATTCTAGCTTATTTTTTGCCAATTTAATAGAATTTTTTACGTTTTTCACAGATTGTCTATATTTATGTAATAGAGTAGTTTTAAATGGAACAGAATTATTCTTAAGTTTCCTAAAAAGTTGAATTTTTATTTTAATCTGATTTTTAATTGTCTTGTTGAACCAACGGGGGATTTTTTCCTTTATTTTTTAAATGTCCTCTTAGATGGAATAAAGGTATTTTCCAAATAATGTACAATGTTTTTAAAAAAGGCCCAAGCTTGTTGTGTTGTACAATTAAGAAGATTAGAGTCCCAGTTTATGTTTTGTAAGTATTCATTGATTTTAGAAAAATTTGCTTTATTATAAGTTTTTATACAGTATAACTTCCTTTGTTTAGTTTTAAACTGTTGAATTTCAAAAAGAATAGATGAATGATCACTGGCCCCAAGTGGATCCCAAATTTGTAAATTGCTAATTTGTTGCACTATGTTAGTAAATAATAGATCCAAAATATTAGGACCTCGAGTGGGTTCAGTAACAAGTTGTTGTAATCCAGTACTAACTACCACATCTATTAGTCCTTTCTCGGCATAGGACTGTCTTGAGAATCTGTCCCAGTTAATATGAGGGAGGTTAAAGTCACCAAATATTACAGTATCTTGAGATTCTGAAAAATGTGTAATTTCTTTAAACATATCAGTTGTGTAATCTGAATTTGCAGATGGAGGTCGATAGATGTTACCAATAGTTATACAGGACTGCTCCTTCAATAAGATTTTAACCCATATACTTTCCAAAGGAGAGGGAGAACACACTTCAAAAGAAGGAATATCATTTTGTATGTACATACAAACTCCACCGCCTTGCTTATCTAATCTGTTTTTATGATATAACTTATAACCTGGAATTTCTCTGGACCAAATTGAGGACGCGTCCCACCAAGTTTCAGTTACTCCCACCACACCTATATTTAAAGTTTTACATTTGGCTTCAAGTTCTGCTAATTTGAGTTGGTTTAAAGATCTTGCATTCAAAGCTAGGAATTTACATTTAGTTGTAATAATATTTTGGTAAGTATTCAGAGACTTGGGAATAGACCCATTCTCCCCCATTGTTTTTAGTTTAAACAATGATTTATGATTTTAATGATACTTTTCCCCATAACAGGGTATATCCTGCTTAAAACACCACTTTCTTAGCCATTCATTTAGGGCTTTGATTTTCTGCGTCATGGTAGATGTTGCTCTCGGGACAGGTAGAATTTCAGATATACATACACAGCATCCCCTATCAAGTAACAGGTTACATAACGCCACATAGTCCTGTTGTAACTGATTAAATGGGGTGTTGTTTATATCATTAACGTGGGCATGTATGATAACCAGTGGATTTTCCCCCGCATTTTGTAACATTTTAGGCATCATGGAGGTAATGTCAGATACCCTGGTCCCACGGAAGCTAGAACAAGTGCGGTTGCTCTTGTCACTACTGCATACCGCCCTGTCAATGTGCTTAATGACTGAATCTCCCAGGACTAACACTTGTTTTGAAACAGTAGGGGTACAAGAATCAGAAACAGATGATTGTTTAACACACTCTGGAGCGATTAACTTAATAGGTATCGATTTGGTAGCTTGAGACTTACTAGGAAAAATATTCATGGGCATTAACTCCTGATTGAAAAGTGTTTTTAAACCATTATTATCAACAGAGGGTGATGCACAGGATAAATCATGTAGCACTTCATTATTTTATACAGTCAATTGCTCAAACCTATTACGAGTTTCAACAGGGGCACTACTGTGTATTTGACAGCCCCTCCTTTTTTTAAGGGGCTTTGTGACAATGGTCCAGTCATTATCATGAGAAGAGGGCAGTTAATCATCCACCTTATAAGTGGGGGCAGAGGCAACAAGTATACTAGTACTAGTCGTTACAACTGTCTCCTCATCAGGAGGCATAGAAATGCTACCTAAATGTGAAGGAAATTGTTCATTAGAATGAAGTTGTTTGTCCATAAGATCAATGTAACTTTCCAATTCCCTAATATCAGTAAAAACTGGTTTAATATTAAGCAGAAACGCTAGCTCTGCTTCAAGAGTAGTAATCACATGGCAATTAGCACATACATACTCGTTCCCATACTTTCCCTCACTATACATCAAACATTGCATACACTTACTAAGTTCTTTTTCCTGTCTATTGGGTTTCCTATAGACAGGCTCGAAATCTTTATACTACTAAAATTAGGGCTACTAAAAAACAGTTTGTTTGTTCTAATTTGGAGACCAATCATAAAAAGAATCCGAGGAGGTTCTGGGGAATTATTTCGAATTTGATGGGGAAAAATAAACCGACTTGTGTAAATAAAATAGAGAAGGACGGTATTGCACTGCCTCTGGGTAAAGGAATGGTCGATGCTTTTAACGACTATTTCTCTAAAGTGGCCTTATCAAGCTCATTAGATAGGGTTCCTAGTGACCAAAATGAGACCTTGAAGTCAAACTATTTAGACATTAGCATAGAGGATGGAGAGATAGGTGGTTTTGATTTTGATTCTATTTTCCTGGAAATGATACGCTCTGAACTTTTGAAAATAGATACTTCCAAAGCGAAAGGATCGGACAAGATTCCTTCTAGATTGTTGAAATATGCAGCACCTTGTGTGGCATATCCTTTGGCCTATATTTTCAATTTATCTATTGAAAGTGGGGAATTCCCTGATGGATGGAAGATCGCAAAGGTTAGACCTATATTTAAAGCTGGAGACAAGAGCGAGTTGGCATTATCGGCCCATCTCGCTCTTAGTCTCAAATTTCAAAATATTTGAAAAGATTGTATCTTGTCAGTTGAAAGGCTTTCTTGAGGATAACAATAAATTGGCACCTTTTCAATCGGGCTTCAGGGCACATCATAGTACACAAACAGCATTGATAAAGGTTACGCATTCCAGCTGAGTCTGGACAGGAGGTCAATGATAGGAGCCTTATTTATAGACCTATCAAAGCATTTGATACCCTTAATCATCGGGTACTCCTGTCCAGACTCAGCGAGATTGACTTGTCCTCTCGATCAGTTAAGTGGTTTTCTTCCTACTTGATGGATCGTAGCCAATTCATAGAAGTAGGCTCCTATAAATCTAAGGTACTGGAGATAAAAAATGGTGTACCGCAGGGTTCGATTTTGGGGCCTTTACTATTTAATGTTTATATGAATGACCTCAAAATTGTACCCACAGCTGCCCAGTGTCATATGTGCAGATGACACTGTATTGTATGTTGAGGGAGATACGGTAGAATCCATTAATATGAGGTTGCAACTGGCTTTTGATGAAGTTCAGGATTTTCTTAAGATGAATTACCTTATCTTAAATACTAATAAAATACAATCACTGTTGTTTAAAAATAATAATAATAAAAAGGATTTGCACTTGGAATTCATACAGTGGATGGTACCGCCATTAAGCAGGTGGATTCATACAAATATCTCGGGGTCTGGTTAGACCCTAGTCTAGGTTGAGATATTTGTATAGACTCCCTTATAAAAAATATCAATAGGAAATTGGGCGCCTTATATAATTATAAAAGGTTCATGTCTAGAGAAGTTCACCTGACTGTGGTTAATTCTCATTTCCAGTGATTGATTATGGTGATCTGCTCTATGGAGGAGCTTTAGAAAAGCATATAGGTAGTGTAGACTCAGTCTTTCGTAGGTTAGCTTTTTTTGTTTTGGATGCCCCTTATAGAACACATAGGTGTCTACTTTTTAAGGAATTAGATTGGCTTAGACCTGCAGTGAGAAGAGACTTACATCTGCTACAATTCATGATTAAAGTATGGTATAGGGAAGTACCCAATTATATTATTGACTTATTCGAGGTCAGAAAAATAAAGGAAAGCTTGAGGGCCTCCGCTGGAATTCAATTTGTTCCGATTAAATGTAACTTGGAATACTGGAAGATCATCTGTACTTGCCAGAGGCATTAGTTTATGGAATAAATCTCCCCCAGTTTTGAGAAGTAATAAAACTAGGCATAATATAAGTAAACTAAGGAAATGGTATACGTCTGTACTAAACAATACTACAACATGTAATAATTGTTAGCACTTTAAAGTATGCTTCTGTTAAGTGGTTGATTTGTCTCTTTTTTAACCTTATTTATTACTGTATTGTTGTTTTATTTTTCGTGTTGTATTAGTTTTGCTGTACTGTTAATTGATGTGGAACCTCTTAATGAAACTTGGAACTTCATTGAAAATGAGCTTTGCTCAATTGAATGTATCCAATTATTCGTATTCGAATAAAAATGATCTACTACTACTACTACTACTACAACATTATTAATGGTGTATATTTACTAGTAGAAGACATGCTAAAATTATCTTATCCAAAGTTTGTCTAATGCCAGCAGTTTCAAGCGTGCCCAGCGGACACAACGAACAACGCACAAACACGTGTCTCTGCGCGGCCTTTCGCCCGCTACCGCTAGAGGGCAGTTTTAAGCAGAAAAAATGGAAGTAAGCGTCCGTTCACTTCTGGTTTCGGTGCGAAGTAAAAATAACAATATTTACTTAAATTCAGCAAGATTCTGTGAGTTGAAGGTTTACAAGCCCTTAATATTTAACAAAAACCCGTAAACAAAAACAAGAGACTCTGGAGTTAAAATTAAAACAACAAAGGAGAACATTACTAAAACAACTAAAACAAGAAGAGTTACAGGATTTATAAGATAAACAAACTGAAGGGAAACTCAGGTATGGGAATCAAAAATACTATGAGCATGGGAATAGGGCAGGCCAACTGCTTGCTTTCAGATTGCGGAAAGCACAAGCAGAGAGGTATGTAAAGCATATAAAAACATCAGAGGGGGAAGGACCAAAGCCTCTTGTAACATGGCATAAATGAGACAGGTGAAATGGGCCGCACCGATGGGTGCAACGGCATCACGGGACCCAAATCGGAGTGGGCATTAATCCAGGATATATGCCGTGCCCGCCGAGGTAGTACTGAAAGCAACCAGACCCCCATGTTAGCAGCACTGGGTACCCGTGGTGAGCAAGCACAACAGCAGCAAGACAGGCACAGTGACAGCCGGACTAGCCACCCGAGGACGGAAACGTGGAGGGCGGACCAGAACCAACAGCGGACAGTAGCGAGAGGTAGCAGATCGCCAGGTAGAGATAGTATGCAGGGTAGGTGGGACATGGCAGCGTCGGACCAGTCAGCGGAAGACAGGAGGAAGTGAGCGCCTCCGATATGCAAATCCCGACCCGACCCCTCCTCGCGGCCATTGAGTACTGTACCGGAGACCTCCAGCGGTGAGTAGGACGACAATACCCGCACATAAGTGTAAATGATCGGGGCACTTATGTCGGCCGCAGTGAGGTCTGTAGTTGCAGGTAGTACAGCAAGTGACTGCATAAGTATGTAAATAATGTTGTGAACCGTTGTTTCAAAGTGCAGTAAAAGTTCCTTACCGTAGCAGCACCTCCGAGTTTTCTTTTCCGTATCACACAGTGGGCAGTCTCCTGCCTCCGCCACCAACCCGCGGCCCATGTTACAAGCACATTAAGCCACTCCGCTGGTGGCATCTAATGCGATTGATGCATGGTGGGGGCGGCTGTTGGCCCGAGGCCCAACCACGCATCAATCCAGCATTAGATGCCACCTTTGTCGTGGCTTAATGCTTACTTATACACCCAAGGAATTTGCAAGAGCTTTCAAAAATTATTACGCAACATTATACGATGGTGAAAGTGGTTTGGAGGACTTCTCACAATTAATACAAAACTTTTTGGACAAGGTTAAACTTCCAAAACTCTCAACGGAGTTGAGAGACTGGTTGGAGTCTCCAATAACTTTGGGGGAAGTGACACAAACCGTCCGGACAGATTCAATGCAGAGTTCTTTCAAACATTCAGTGAAACTTTAACCCCAATATTAGTAAAAAAATCTTTAACCAGAGCAGGGAAGAGGGCGAGTTTCTTTCCTCATGGAGAGAAGCCTTCATCACATTCTTCCCTAAGGAGGGTAAACCTCTGGATTCATGTGGGTCATACAGGCCAATCTCACTTCTTAATGTGGATTCGAAGATCTTCACTAAGATCTTAGCAAACAGGGTGGGGGTGGTTCTTCCCGATTTGATCCACCCAGACCAGGCAGGGTTTGTGTTGCACAGTCACTTACAAGATAACATCAGGCGATGCTTAAATATATTGTATACTGGGGGCAAAGGAAAGGAACAACAGATTGCAATAGCATTAGATGCAGAAAAAGCCTTTGATCAGCTAAATTGGGATTTTTTGATAAAGGCTCTGGAGAAATTTAGGTTCAGGAGAAAATTCATAACATGGATCAAGGGGATTAGCAATAGACCGAAAGCTAGAGTCAAGGACAATGGAACGATTTCTGAACCATTGGACATCAGGACAGGAACCAGGCAGGGGTGCCCCCTCTCGCCGATTCTATTTGCCCTTAGTATGGAACACCTAGCAGAGTTGATCACGATACATAAAGATTTAAAACGGTATTAAAATAGGAGGGGAGGAGAATAGGATATCCCTTTTTGCAGATGGTACTATGTTATATTTAAAAGATCCACTAAAAACATTCCCTACCCTATATCAAATACTTATGGAGTATGGTAAGGTCCCAGGGTTTAAAATAAATAATGATAAAAATGAGATGATAATCGTTAGTGGAATCCGCTCCCCAGAATTAACCCAATCTATTCAGTTTAAGTGGGTTACCTCCCAGATTAGATATTTAGGAATACAGAGCCCTTTAGACTTAAAGACTGCATCAGATAAACTAAAAAAAAAAAAAAAAGATTACAAATGGGCTTTGTGATGTCGAGGGACTGCCCCCAGCTACACTGCCAGATTGCTTGGGAAAGTGAACATAGGAAAAAAAAAAGAAGATAAATGATGGTTGGCAGAGAATCTGGAATGGGATAATAAGAACCTCAGCATTCAACAATTGGAAGGAATTTTGATGGAAAATTGTGACCCTTTTTTTTTTAATACTCCCACTAGAACCAAACACTATAAGGAGGGAAATACAGACTTATGCTGGAGGAACTGCGGAGAAAAAGGAGATCATACACATTTTGTGGGGTTGTTCAGCTCTGCAGTCCCATTGGGCTTTAGTGGGGAAATATATTAAGGAGCTGATCAGATAAGAAGGAGAGATGGACTTTGATATCCTGATTTTGGGATTACTCCCAAAGAAGAAAATAACTAATGCTCGGAAGTCATTTATTGGGCTTTTGCTAGCTGCGGCTGGGAAAGCTATCACTAGACACTGGTTATCCCCCACACCACCCACAGTGGAAGAGTGGGTGGAGACACTGAAGGGTATCTCCAGGGTAGAAAGACTAACAGCTGAACTCCAGCTGAAGGGGGATAAGTTCAACCAAACTTGGCTCCCTTTCATACACCTATTAGAAAATTTAGAGGGAACTTCTGTATTATCACAACAGGCGTTCTTCCAGTAAGACAGGAGGGACGGCAGGTCTACCAATTTTTTTCTACCCCCAGGCACTCCCCCCCATAACAGTTTTCCCTCGACCCTCAGAATAACCCTGCTTCCATCCAAGATCCTCCTTATATTGACAGTAAAACCGAAATAAAAATAGACCAGCCATGTACAAGTTTTTTCACAGGTTTATTTAAAGTTAAACTGTGTTAAGTGTTCTGTTTGTTGGTGCTCCTGGGAGAGAAGTACAAGGATGGATACAAACTTATTATATAGGTGTCAGCGTGGCTCAGTTGGTAGCACATCCGCCTCTGGACCAGAAGGTTGTGGGTTCTCGTCCCGCACCGGGATTGGACTTGCACCTAAAAATCACTGGCATCAGAGTGCAGTATTGAGGGGTGCTGTACTGCTGGGGTGTGCCATCCTTCGGATGAGACGTTAAACCGAGGTCCCTTCTGCCCATCCTGGACTTGTCCTGGTGGGTGTCAAGGTGGAAGTAAAAGAACCCAGGGCACTCTTCGCAAAGAGTAGGGAACATTCCCGGTGTCCTGGCCAACATTCCCCTTCCCATAAACCGGTTCATGCAATTATTCAGGCTGTGTGTGGGTGATGATGTGCGATATGGCCGCCACCACACATTCAGTCACTTCACTACCAGTCTAGCATTCCTTGTAAAGCGCTTTGGATGTATGCAAAGCGCTATATAAATGCTGATTCTTATTATTATTATTATTATTATTATAATATGACGCACTGGTTAAACAATAGGAAAAAAAGAGTGGTGGACAATCACAGATGACGCACAGGATATGGTCCCAGAATCCTTGATGAACTTTAACCACTCGTGGAATACAGTAGACCTAGAAGTATAAAAATGTCATCAGAAATAACGTTAGGCAAGCTAAAGGTTTGATTAATGGACTGTAATTTTTGTACATTCTCCTTGATATGGTTTATGGAATTGTAAGAAGATGCATCGTGAGATACTTTATAAATAAAAATGAAGTTTTAAAAAAAGAAAAGGGACATCAGCCAGCTTGTGCTGGGTATCTGCAGTAAAGGTGGAGATTTTAAGCCAGGCTATGCGGTACATAGCCACCACCGCTGCCATGGACCAGGAACAAAGTTCCCCTATATCCAAGGCTGCAGCCTGGTCTTGGACCACTGGACTGCCGACTACATCTGCAGAAAGGTGGGGAAGTACATGGTCCATGACTCCCATAAGAGTGTGGCCGAAGCTGGCCATCGTAACAGCAGAACTCGCCTGGCAGAGACCCAGGGAGGATGCAATGTAACCTTTCCTTGCTGCATGGTCCAGCTTCTTAGATTCCTTGTCAAGGGGGTTTGTCAACGTGCCCAACGTTGCCCATGTTACAGGAAATGGAATCCATCACCATCCCCTCGACCAAGGGGTGATCAGAGAAACCGTGGGGGGGGGGGAGACGGATAGGACTGCATGCAGACTATACGGGCAGAAGGTGCAAGAAAAGCAGCAGGACGCTGCCATAATTCCAAAGTATGATCCAGGATAGCCTCCACCATCAGAAAGCCAAACCCGAAGGAATCGTCCCGGTTCAGAATTTCTGTCAGGGGGGACTTGGCCCACTTCTGAACCAGCTCCAAAGGAATCTTCATCAACTCAGAAATGAGACCAGGCAAGGACCCGAAGGAGATGGGACCATCAGAAGTGAGCTCCTCATTGACCTCTCGTCGAAGCCCGGGGTACTGGAGTGCATAGAGAAGCCAGAAGTGTCTGACAACTCCTAGAACACTATCCTCAACCCTTTGACCCCATGGACTACCTTGGATTCATCAGAGTGGGTGATCTGGACAGAGAGACAGCTGGGAGGGCCAGTACCAGGGCGAGCAGCCTTAGACAGTGCCTCATGCATAGACTGCTTGGCAGAGACTCCACCGAGATCAGTGAAGAGGCCGGCCTTGGCGTGACTGGACAGGGTGGAACCGGGACAGGCCTCACTGGAGATGACCACGGGAGTGTCAGGGCCTGTGGGAGAGACCAACCTTGATGGAGGACCCATTGCTGTCACATCAGCTGTTTGTAGCGCCACCGCAACTTGCTGCAGTCTCTCTCATCAACCGAGGATGAGGAGGAAGAGCAGCTTCAACAGCACTTCCTGTAAAAGAGTAGAGCACAGGAATGCCTATGGTCCAGAGATGGGATCGGGACCAGGTCCTCAATCTGGACTTCAACCAGCGACCAGCATGTCAATGGCAAGGAGATGCAGGAGAGGGGCCCTGTACTCCACATGAACTGGGTTCTGCCACGGGACCCCGAAGGGTGAATCTCCTAGGAGGAGACAGCCTGGGTGTCCAACTTTGGTTTCTTATGGGAGAGAGCAGAGAGGACTGCAGTCCAGGAGAGAGAGGCATCCCCCCAACTTGTCTGACAACAGGTCGACAGGCAAGAAAAATCTTGGCCCGCTGGTCAGCCCACATCTCCGTCAACAAGCCCAACAGGGTCGCCGTGGAACTAGCAGTCTGCAATTCAGCCCTAGAAGGAGCGTCTGAAGCCAAAAGCTCGATAGTTGATGAGCAATCAAAAGGAGTCGCAGGAGCAGGAAGAGCATGCACGTTCCCTATCCCACAACCTCAGACAGTTCCGTTTCAGTTTCTTAAGATTTATCCCTTCCCCAATGGTCCGCAGGGACTGACATATCCCAGAAAGAAACAGAAAATGAAGCCCTGTCACTGGCACCCACTGGGAGCAGCATGGAAGCCAATGACATGACCACAGCAGTCTGGGCTGCTGCTGCTTCAAGAGCGGCCAGCTGAGAGGCTGAACCTATCACCACCAAGATGGCCTTGCGGGCATCCTGTGAATGGGCCGTAGGATCCAGTTTGTCCAGGCAGCCCAGGAGGAGGAGTGTGTACCTGTCCTCAAGACTTTAATGCCAAAAAGTGCAAGGTGCTGCATTTTGGGATGAAGAACCCAAGGAGGAGTTACCAGCTAGGGGGAGTGCAGCTAGCCCAGACAGGAGGAGGAGTAGGATCTGGGTGTGCTCATTACAGGGTCAATGAACAACTCGGCACAATGTAGGAAGGCAGCTGCAAAGGCCAACAAAATGCTGGGTTGTATTGCAAGGGGTATATCCTCGAGGAGGGAGGAGGTGATGCTGCCACTGTATAGTTCATTAGTTAGACCACACCTGGAGTACTGCGTGCAGTACTGGTGTTCGTATCTGAAGAGGGACATCAAGTTACTGGAGGGGGTGCAGCGCAGAACGACAAAGATGATCAAGGGGCTGGAGGACTTATCATACGAGAGGAGGTTGAAGGAGTTGAACATGTACCCACTGGAGGAGAGGAGAGACAGGGGTGACATGATTGAAACCTTTAAATACATGAAAGGAATAAACAAGACGGGTACAGAGGGGCTGTTCAAAGTAAGGAGGAGAGGCCACCAGGGACCATGATATGAGACTGGAGCGAGGAAGGTTCAGGAGGGAGATGAGGAGACACTTTTTTTTTTTTTTTAAAACAGAGTGTGGTGGCTGGGTGGAATGCGTTACCTGCTGAAGTGGTATGCAGTAGAACAGTGGACTGCTTCAAACGAGGATGGGACAGGACAAGGGGGAGGGTTGATGAAGGGGAAGGGTGGAAGGAAGGGGCAGCTGCAGAATAAGGGGTGCCAGCTGCACATTCGAGCAGACTTGATAGACCTCTAGGCCTTTATCTGCTGGCAAATTTCGTATGTTCATATGTTCGTAAGAAAGGAAGAGAACAGAGTTTTACAAAGGTCATAGTTCTGTGGGTTGTGCTCTACCCCAAGACTCTAAATGCACAGGTCATGTGGGTTGGTAAGCAACATCTTTGGGTTGCATGAGATGTACTACTCGAAACCAGGGCCAATTCTGGGTTTGTCGCACTCCATTTTCTTGAAGAAAGCAATACAATCACTGAAATACGCCTGGAAACACAAAAAGAAAAATGGGACTACACTGCTTGCAGAGAGCTACAAAGCAGAAGACTCGACTCATCCAGCAGAAAGGTATATCGAACATCACAGGGCGGAGATAAGGATGGTATCACCTAGGCAGGTGGGTGGGACGAGCTTAGCTTGAAGATGATCTGGCCATAATTAAATGGAAAGAAAGATTGCCTAAGTGTGGATGTGCACCATATCCACGCCCCTAGAACTGTAAAATAAAATGTGCCCACGGTCTGCACTGGTAAGCAGCACTAGAAGTTTGTCACCCTCTGGAAGATGACATGCCTCCTTATACCACCACTGGATAGTGAGGAGTCAAGGCCTGCAAGCAGAACTCCAGATGTGGAGGTCTAGTGCCTCGCAGGGGCCTCAGCTAAGCAAGATGGACAGTGCATCGGGAAGGACAGTGGACCAAGAAGCAGAAGGCCTGGGAGACCTAGGAAGAAGCAACCTTGCAAATCAGTCAATGGAGGCAGCAAAATAGAGCGCAGAAAAGCTAGGTGAAAGATTTGCAGCAAGATCGACATCCCTGGCCATCTCCGAGGTTCTCCCAGTTTGGGGTAAAGGAGGGAACACAAACAACAGGAATTTAATGATTGGTTGAAACAATGGTGTAAAGAAAGATGATTTCTTTATGTTGGGGACTGGGGGGACTTCTAGGACAGAAGAAGACTTTTCAGATACAATGGGCTGCACCTAACAAGGGAGGGGGTGAGGGCACTGGGGCAAACGTTTGACATCAACATCGATTGTTTAAACTAGGCAAGGGGGAGCAAGAGGCTGGGGGGGCTATCAGCAAATGGACAGCAACATAGCTGACACTCCCCCTCAAATAAAGATCACAAGCACTGAATCTCAGACAAACCACACCACACAGCAGGGGAAAGTCAGGGGTAGCAGGAGAAGAAATTGGGTTTTAAACAACCTGCAGGTAAGAAAGGAAGATAGAGTACTGCCAGGTTCATGGAGAGCAGTTTGCCTCAACACCAGGAGCCTGAGGAATAAGATAAGTGATCAAAACAAATGAAATTCGACCCACCACTGGATGTGCACAGTAAACCAATAATCCAGGGCCAGCCCGGTGGCGCTGAGGGTTGAGGGGCTGGATGCCACACCTCGCACCATGCCGGCGACCCGGGTTCGGGAGTGGACTCGGGTCGCCAGGTGTCAGCCGGGGGGGAGAAAGACCGAGCGTCCGACAACAGATCGCCTTCTCCGGGGGGAGGGTGGGGACCCATCCTGGCGAGCGGTGACCTCTGGCAGACGCTGGGGGCATGACAGCTCGTCAGCACCTCGTAGGTTTGATTGGTCACGGGCGAAGGCCTATGGACCAATCACCTCTAGTGGCTGCATCTTCGGGGGGGGGGCGTTGCGGACGTCGGCGCTCACGCCTTGACGTCAAGGGCTATCAACGTCCTCACAGAACAGGAAATATCACCCTCCAGAGCCGGGTAGACGAAGCACCGAACCCAGTCCTGATATGCCACCGACTGCCGCTGTCTCAGGGACCTGAGAAGACATTAGGGTATAGGGGTGTTTCACGCCATCACAAACCCCGACCAGGGAGTAATCCACGGCAGTATGAGGGACCCAAAAGCAGCAGGTAAGTCGGTGGCAGGGATGGGTTTCATTGGCGACTCCTGAAAGAGGCGGCTCTGGCAGGGACGTAGGAGGGAAGAAAAATAAATTACAAAAAAATAATAATAATCCAGAGCAGAGAATATAGTACCATCCACCCCAGTATACTATAAAAACAGGCTCACACCAAAATAAGGGCATACATAGATTTATTAATTGTCTGTGGTTCCAATATCTCTCATGGAAACACCAGCAGGAGCTCCTCACACCAACCAAACTTTTGACAGGTTTCGCTCAGGGTGTCATCAGGGAATGGTAACATCGATGAATACCAACAATTTTCAACTGCCATTTTAAAGTGATACACACACAAAAGTGCAGTTATTTACATACACTACCTATCAAAACACATAGAAATATGTGTGTGTGTGTGTGTGTGAACATTGGTGTTAGAAAGGACAAAAAAAAAATGATGAAAATGAAAAAAAAAAAATGTAAGCCATAAAAGTGACCAGCTAATCAGAGACAAGAATGACATACAGTACATCAATTCACAGGCTATAAATATAGCTGAATCCTGTTCAAATCTAAGTAATCCACATAAATAATATTAAATCAATGAATTAAATACATGAATGAATGGATATAGGTTCTGGATCCGCACACCATTAATCTATATACGCACCTTATTTTGATGTGAGTCTGTTTTTATAAAGTGTACTGGTGGATGGTGCTATATTTTTTGCTCTGGGATAAGCGACCTGCAAACACTGACTGCTGACACCAAGGCTGACCTGGTTGCCGTCACTGAGACATGGGCCATGGAGTGCAATAAATGGGACCTTTGATTCCCAGGATATACACTCTACAAAAAGGACAGGAAGACAGCCAATGGTGGGAGGGAGGGCACTCTATATTAGGTAAGGCACGGGGGCCACAGTCAACGAGAATGAGAGCCACGTGGATATCAAATCCTTGTGGGTTCAACTAATTTCAGCATCAGGAAAAAAGTTTCCCTTGGGGGTGATATACAGACCTTTAAAACGGGGAAGAGAGAGAGACAGAGAAAAAGACAGTTCACACATGAAATCAAAAGGGTAGCAAGTCAAATTGGGTGAAGCAACTTGGGCGACAGTAACATGAGCAACCGGCACATTACAGTGACATCACAAATTGGGCACCTGCACAGATACATCGATAGTTACTATCAATGTACAGTGTGGTGTTAGAATCCCAGAAATGGGGGGGAGGGGGCATACAGCCCCCTGTGGGGCTCCTGCATAAACACAGATGTGCACCATTGCTGGGATGTCCAAGCATGCAGAATCCGGAAGCACGTGCACAAATGGAGCAGTGGCTCCAACAGGAGTACAACACCAGAAAGGGAACACAGGGGAACAGGACAAATGAACCTGGAAAGGAGGTAGGGGCACAGAAAGAACAACGGAGAACTGGCAAGAGCAGGAAGGGAACGGGGGGGGCACAAATATAGGTGTGATGTAAATTACTAGCTGCAATATGCCTCGCTGTAGTTTGTAGTCGCCCAAAATGACGGTCGCTGTAAAAGATTCGCCCAAATTGTGTTCGCTAAAATACATCTGTCCAAATGACACAAAGTCAATCAAAAGGGTTTCAGGAAGGGGAAATACAATAGTGGTCGGAGACCTTAACTTACCTGGCAGACTGGGATGTTCTGGTGGCGAAATCCACCATAAGTCAGGTCATCCTGGACGACTCCCTACAGGACAGCATGCTCATGTAGTTGTTAAAGGTTCCAACCACACAAGAGGCAAACCTGGATGTAGTTCTCACTAACACTGTGGCAACAGGGACATTTAGAGTCAGGGAAATGCTGTGACCATAACACCATATGGTTTGAGACTAAAAAACCTAAAATCCTAGACGGAGGTGCTAAACTTTAAGGGCGCAAGCTTTGAAAGGCTAAGAGAGACAGCAAGCAACAATCTGGCAAATATCACAGAAAAAATTAAAGTCGAAGACATCTGTGGGCGATAAAGGAATCAGTTCTGGTAGCAACAAAACTATCACAACAGTAAAGAAACAGGTACAAGAAACCCAAATGGTTCACAGACCAGGTCCAAACAGCGATCAGAAACAAAAAGGAGACCTTTCACAGGTTCAAAAAGGTCCCTGGAGATCTGAAGAGCAAGAGACGAAAATGAAATAGGATTTGGGGCTGCAGCAGTGAGTAGGGAAATGGGCAGACTAGGCGGGCCGTATGGTACTAATCTGCCAACAGATTCTATGTTTCTATGTAAAAAGAACCAAGGGGTAGACAAATGGAAAGATTATACCGCAAAAAATAAGGAAGCAAAGAGGGCAGTAAGGGATTCAAAGGCAGAAACTGAACTCCAGATTGCAAAAGGGATACAAGATCAGTGGAAAAACACTTTTTTCGATACATTCAAGAAAAAAAAAAAAAAAACAGAAGAAGAAGAAAGGGAAGGGATCGCATAATTGTTTGACTGAGCTAAACTGGCAGAGGAGGACAACCATAAGGCTACGGTCCCGAATAACTTTTTTTGCTCAGTATTTACCAAGGAGAAAACTGGACCAATGCCAGAAATTGGAATAAGGGAGACCGATAAAGGGATCAAAATAACAGAAGAACCAGCTGGCCCGCCGGCGCAGCGGTTGGATTTCTGCTTGAGACGCCAGCGACCTGGGTTCGGGAACGGACTCGGTAGTGGAGTGGTCGGCTGGGGAGGAGGATTGAGCGCCCAACGGCTGCCTCTCCTCCAGGGGTGGTGGGATGCAAGTCCACTGCAACACCACCACCTGGGTGACCACAGGTGGAGGTGCAGCGAGACTGCACATAGCAGGGAGGGAAGGACGTCTGCCGGGAGCCGGCGCGTCAGACACGTTACAACATGCTCCGCCCCTTGGCTCCCCCAGCGTGCGACGTCCTGTGGGGAGGGGAGAAGAAAAAATTACTCACCTTAGTAATGTTGTTTCTTCTAATGGAGTCTTGCTATATTATGACAATTGCAGTTTGTCCCACCATTAGAACTGTTCCGGAGGTGAAAGAGTTAACTCCCATTCAAAGAATGGAACTTGGAGCGCGAGCTCGGTTAGAGAAGCTCTGTCTGGGTTATTTCAAACCTAAACTGTCAGATCTTTATAAGCAAAACTCACTAAGGTCTGTGTGGAAGCTGTAACCTACACTAGCCAACTGGCTACCTGACTATTAAGACATACCCTGGTCCCAACACAAAGACTCAAGTCAGGGGACCAGAAGTAATAATATAATATAAGTAATAATATGACATAAAATAAAACATCACACCCCAAAACCCCAAGAAGGGTGGAAAACATATAATGGGCATAACTAGTGCCCTAACTAGGCTGCCCACCCCATACCCAAGTAGAAGTTCTGAGAGGGGCAGGCTGGGGAGGTCATAGACAGCAAGTCTCCACTAGAAGAAACAACATTACTAAGGTGAGTAATTTTTTCTTCAAACAACATGAAGTCTTGCTATATTATGACAATTGCAGAATACACAGCAGTACCTCCATGGAGGAGGACAGAACCTACTTAGGAATAGGCTCTGAAGCACAGCTGTGCCAAGACAGAGCATCCCTCCTGGCCTGGACATCCAGGAGTAATGCCTGGTGAAAGTATGTACCGCTTTCCAGGTAGCTGCTTGACATATCTCTAAGATAGGGATGTCTCTGGCAGCAGCTAGAGACGACGCTGTACCTCTGGTAGAATGAGCCCTCAGGCCTGAAGGGAACTTTCCCAGTTTTGATAACAAAATTGGATACAAGAGACGATCCACCTGGCAATGGATCTCTTAGTGGCAGGTTTCCTTTCCGACCTCACCATAAGTGAGAAAAAGTTGGAGGATTCGAACCTGTGACCCTTGGACGCTCTATATAGTAACTTAGGGCCCTCTTAACATCTAAACTGTGCAATCTCCTCTCAAGAGGAAGAATGGTCAGTGAAAAACACTGGAAAGGAGATAGATTGATTAAGATGGAAATCTGAAACCACCTTAGGCAAAACTTCCTGTTAGTCCTGAGGACTACCTTATCCCTGTGGAAAGAAATAAAGTCAGTTTCTACTGACAGGGCTTGCAACTCACTTATGCGCCTGGCAGAAGTGATAGCCACCTAGGAAAACAGTTTTTCAAGTTAAGTACTTAAGCTCTGCAGAAGACAGAGGTTCAAGGAAGTTGCATTAACTGGGCAATGCAAACATTAAGGTCCCAGGCAGGGGCCGGATCCGTAAAAGGTGGATTAGAATGAAGCAATCCTTTAAAAAACTTGGAAAATACAGGGTGAGCGGAAAGAGAGGAGGGCTTTCCTGCTGAAACAAAAGCAGAGACAGCTGCCAAATGTACTTTCAGGGTAGCTGGTCTCAGTCCCAAGGAATTAAGGTGGACCATATAGTCCAAAACAATGGGCAAATCAGCAGATTCCGGGGAAATATGTTTCCCAGAACACCAAATGGAAAACCTTTTCCACTTAGAATTGTAAGTAGCCCTAGTGGAAGGCTTCCTAGAAGCCTTTAGGATTTCAAGAACACCCTGAGAAAGGTGCAGGTCAGCAAATTCTAACTCCTCAAGAGCCAGGCCTTGAGGTTGAGGGATTTGAGGTTCGGATACCAAACTCTCCCCTGTGCACAGGTTAACAGGTTGTGATTCCTGGGGAGGCACAGGGGAAGATGGACTGCTAGTGACAGAAGGAGTGGGTACCAGGGCTGCCTGGCCCAATCTGGGGCAATCAGAATCATCCTGCAAGGCTGGGATCTGATTTTGACTAGCACCTTGAATAGGAGGGAGAGTGGAAAGGCATAAAAAACTTCCTTCCCAATCTAGGAGAAAGGCATCCAGGGGATTGAGCCCAACACTGGGGCCTGCAACAGAACAGTGGAAGTTGGTGATTGTCTGGGGCTGAGAAAAGATCTATCTGAGGGTGCCCATCTGGCAAAAACTATCCCCAGTACTTGAGGATCCAGAGACCATTCGTGATGGCCCTGGGAAATCCTGCTGAGAGCATCTGCTAAGACATTGTCCTTTCCTGGAAGGTGAACTGCTATGAGGAAGCGTTCAGGAATAGGCCAAGACCACAACTTCATTGCCTCGGTGCACAAGGCCGAAGACCGAGTGCCCCCTGCTGTTGATGTACCACATTGTTGTGGTGTTGTCTGTTCTGACTTGCACCACTTTGTTCTGAACAGACACAGAAAACACTTGAAGTGCTAAAAAGACAGCTCTGAGTTCCAGCAAATTGATGTGGAGCAAGATTCCTGAGGGGACCACACTCCTGAGTGGAGAGGTCACCCATGTGGGCTCCCACCCCAGGAGGGAAGCATCCGTGGTGAAGGTCAAGGAGTGAGACAGAGGAATGAAGGGGACCCCCAGTCTTAAATTGCTCTGATCCTGCCGCCACTGGAGGGCCTGGATCAGGGTTCGGGTCACTGGGACCAACTTGGAAAGGGGGTCTCTTCTCTGAGACCAAAACGCTCTGCGTCCAGGAGCTGCAAAAAGTGTCTTGCTGGTCGAGAGACCTGCAGAGTGAAGGAGGAGGCCAGAGCCACCAAGTTCCTTACCCTCTCTAAGGGTAGGAAGGCTCTGGCCTGCTTTGTGTCCAATTCTGCACCTATGAAGGTGAGCACCTGAACTGGTTCCAGAACTGATTTTGGAAGATTGAGCAAGAAGCCCAGGGAGGAGAGCAGCTGCTGGGTAACTTGCAGGTGAGATCTTACCTGTTCTGGGGACTGGCCTACAATGAGCCAGTCGTCCAGATAGGGAAAGACAGCAATCCTTTGCCTTCTTAAATGAGCCACTGCTACTGCCAGACATTTTGTGAATACCCTTGGGGCAGAGGTGAGGCCGAAGGGCATTGCTCTGAACTGGTAGTGACCTGAGGGCAGTTCAAATCTGAGGTACTTTCAGTGGGAGCTTCTGATTAGGACGTGAAAATAGGCATCCTTGAGGTCCAGGGAGGCTAGTCAGTCCCCTGGCCTTAGAGAGGGTAAAATCATTGCCAGAGTTACCATTTTGAACTTTGGTTTCAAAAGGTGTTTGTTCAGATATCTCAGGTCTAAAATGGGCCGCCATTCTCCTGTCTTTTTTGGGGTAAGGAAATATCTGGAGTACAGACCCTTGCCCTGGTGTAGGGGAGAAACCCTTTCTACAGCTCTGAGAGCCAGGAGGGTTGAGACCTCTGTTTCTAAAGTAAAGGTCTCTAAAGAGTTTGCAGGTGGGAAAGACCTGATTCTCATCTTTGGGAACTTTTTGAAGCGGAGAACCAGACCCTGGCTTACTACTTCCAGGACCCACTTGTCTGAAGTTAGAGACACCCAGTTCTGAACGAAGTAAGCCAACCTGCCCCCTACAGGTAAAGGAGAATCGGCCCTGGGCACCCCATCAGGGTGTCTGTTTGGCAGGTGCTTTAGGCTGAGGGGTGGGAGCAGGCCTGCCCACACCCCGTCTGCCTCTCCCTCTGAAGAACCCCCTCTGAGCATAAGCAGAGGAGGCCTGGGTTTGGTGAAAAGGCCTACCTCTACCCCTGGGGGCCTGCCTCTGAGGAGTGGCTTGCCGCTCCTTAGCCTGAGCACTCTTATAGGTAGTCCTATATTCATCCATTTTCTTCATATAATTCTCTGTCTGCTCCCCAAACAGAGAATTTCCACCCAGGAAAATCCATAGCCTTAGTCTGGGTATCCTGTGACAAGCTAGTACACCTGAGCCAGGCCAACCTGCGAAAAGCTACAGACGTAGCCATGACTCTAGAGGATACATCATTAAAATCCACAGCAGCATGAAACTGCACCTTAGATGCCTCAATGCCATCAGCAGCCACCTGTTCCAGCTCACTAGCAAGCTGGCCAGAGGCCTGTTTGGCCAAGGCCATGACAGTGTCCCATCTAGATTTCTGATACCTTGCTACATAAGCCATGTAATTTGCTTGCCTGAGTCCCAAGGACGCTGCCATGTATTGTTTTTTAGCCATGGCATCAATCTTCCTGGAATCCTTGTCAGGAGGATGTGAAGCCAAGGAATATTAGCTTTATCGCTGCAGCCTGAACCACACCAACGTGGCTGCATTGCTGTGAAAGGAATTCTGTATCAGGACCTGACAGAGTGTACCTCCTGTCCATCTTTTTGTCCACAGGAGGCACAGAATTAGGAGTTTTTAAAATCTTTATTGTCTGTTTCCTAAATGATTTATGCAAGGAAATAGACAATCACCTAGACTCTGGAATATCCATCATTTCTACAAAATCAGGTTCCTCTTGTTCATCCACAGCTTCCTCCAATGGAAGCTGGAGGTTTCAACAACTTTTTGTAAAACAAAGTGAGAGGGGCTCAGAAAGCAAAGGGGAGATTCTAAAGGTCTGTCTGGGAGATCAGTGTCAGTGGCTCAGCAGGTAGCACACTCGCCTCTGAGGCCGGGAGATCAGAGGGCTGAGGGTTCAGTTCCCACATCTGGCACTTGGGTTAATATTCCAGTACTGACACTGTAGTGCAGCATGAGAGGGGTGCTGCACTTCTGAGGTGCTGTCTTTCGGATGAGACGTTAAACCGAGGTCCCATCTGCCTGGATTGGTGGTAGTTCAGGTGGATGTTAAAGATCCCATGGCACTTATCGAAGAAGAGTAGGGGAATTTCCCCGGTGTCCTGGCCAAATTTCCCTCATTCACTAAAAATACCACCAACAGCTTAATCTGGTTCAGTTGGCATTCATCTGTATTCCCCTCCGGCCCCGGTCGTGCCTGAAAATAGGCAGGATTTGTCTAGTGCACTTACCCGGTCAACAAAAGCTAAATAAATAAATGTCCGGTTCAATGGGCACACCCAGATCCTCAAAGTCACATTCATACTGTTCATAATCATCCTCCCCCTCCTCTGGTTCATAAAATTCTTCAACAACATATTCCTGAACCGGTGGAACCGACCGAACCGACCTTTTATCAGACAGTGGCAGTTCGGACGGAACCGGAGAAAGTGACTGGACAATCTGAATAGCTCTTGCTATCTCTGCAGCAGTTGGAGAAGGAATTTTGGGCTCCACACCTGCTGATTTTCTTGTTTCTTTACTGGAACTGGCTCCTCCGAGCCAGCTTTACGTTGCCAGAAGTCTCACCCTGGTCAGAGGCACTCCCTCGGTTCGGTTGGCACCGAACCGGGCTGCTCATCGGGTCAGTGGACTTTTGGCCTCTCGTTCCCTGAGCCTGCCAACTCTCTTATCCAGGGTGGCTGCGGGAAATTTTTACAAATCTGGCAGTCTGAATTGAGGTGGTCAAACCCCAGACAATATACACATGTGGTGTGTGGGTCAGCCTTGGCAAAGACTTCCCCACAGGCATCACAGTGTTGAAACCCAGTGGGCCCGGTTTTTCTTTTGGGTTTTTCAGACATAATGCCAGCCTAACCAAAAACTTGCCCTTTTAAACGGCAGTGCCAGGCAAGACACCCTTATCGGTTCCTAACCGTGTCACGGGTCTTGGAAAAACCGTAATGAAATCCGTTTTTTTTAGAACCGATAAGAACCGGGAACCGCACTCTAAAACCTTCAATTCAAGTTTTAAATAAGCTGATCGGTTCAAACCGAACCGATAACATTTACAAGTTCCCACACAGAAAATAAACTTAAATTACTTAATATACCACAGACAGAGCTTGAACCGAACGGTTTTGTGTTAAATAATAACATTCTCGGTTGATTTGAAGCGAACACTGTTTAAACCAAGAAATGAACCGAGCAGTAGGAGAAATCTCGGGCGACTGTTCAGTGAGTCGGAGTAAAGAATCTGACAGTTTAGGTTTGAAATAACCCAGACAGAGCTTCTCTAACCGAGCTCGCGCTCCAAGTTCCATTCTTTGAATGGGAGTTAACTTTTTCACCTCCGGAGCAGTTCTAATGGTGGGACAAACTGCAATTGTCATAATATAGCAAGACTTCATGTTGTTTGAAAACAGGAAAATACCCCACCAGACTCCTGGTAGACGGAGCTCCTGGCCACGATCCCCAATGCCCCTACCGACGCCAGTACCAGCATCCCCGGACGAAAAACTAAGTCACGTCGGGGTGTAAGGGCCCCACCCCGTACCCACCTGGGGGGTATAGCCAAGGCTCCATGGGGGGGGGGATGGACTGCACTGGACGTCGGCTAACAGGAGCGGGGACGAACCAGGCCGATGGAGTCTCCAGAAGAAGCAGGAGTTCGGTGGTGAGAGAAGGGGCATACAAAGTAAATATAAAAAAAAAAAACAACAGAAGAACCAAAACTGACTACAGAAAGGGTCAGAGAGAGGCGGGCAGCCCTCAGGCCAGACGAAATGCATTCAGGCTGAGAGTACTAAAAGAATTGGCAGAAGAGTTAGCTAAACTCCTAGCATACCTATTCAACAGCTCACTAAGAAAAAGGAGTGGTACCGGGAGACTGGAGGAGAGCAGATGTAGTGCCACTCCACAAGGGAGGGGGTGGGGAATTACAGACCAGTTAGCCTCACTTCTGTTGTGGGAAAGCTAATGAAAGCTTTTAATCAAACAAGACCTCGCGCAATTCCTAGAAGATATAGAGCTCCAGGACAAAAAGCAGCATGGATTCATGGCAGGGTGGTTGTGCCAGACGAATCTTATTACTTTTTTCAACTAGGTGACAAGGGAACTGGACAGGGGGCACACAGCTGACCTTCTCTACTTCAATTTCAGCAAGACATCTGTCTCAGTGCCACACAGACGACTGCTGAAAGTTAGAGGACATAGGGGCCACAAAGGACATTGTCAGATGGATGGGTAACTGGCTCATGGACAGGAGGCAAAGGGTAATGATCAGCGGGGTGAGATCAGGCGAAAGTTATGTCACAAGTGGAGTGTCTCTCTCTCTCTCAGGGTTTGGTGCTGGGTCCAGTCCTATTCAACATATTCACTGGCGACATCGGTGATGGTATCCAGGGCAAACTTGCCCTCTTCGCAGATGACGCCAAGCTGCGAGAGGGCGGGTGGACAACCAGGAAGGGGTTAGAGACCTACAAAAGGACCTCCAAAAATTGGAAAGATGATCTAATCTGTGGCAGCTGAAATTCAGTGCAAAGAAGTACAAAGTTATGCATCTGGAAAAGGGAACCCTAGGACGGAATATTGGCTAAATGGGGTCAGACTGAGCACCTCCCATGAAGAGAGGGACCTGCGGGGTCATCACTGCTAACACCATGAAACAACAAGCCAATGCAATAAAGCATACAGCAAGGTGAATAGAATGTTGGGATGCAGAGGGATCGAGAGCAGAAATAGAGAACACACACGGGTATATACGATATTTTTGAAATTTCACCACTAGAGGTAAAAAAGTAAATTACTCAAAACTTAAATCTACCAAATCCCCCAGGTCCCGGACGAACTCCATGCTGTATTTCTCAAAAAGCTGGCAGTAGAATTATCAGGCCCTCCGGCTAATATATTCTCTAGTTCCATTTCAGAGAGAAAGGCATTACCAGAATGGAAAGAAGTCATAGTTGTACCGATCCACAAAAAGGGCCCAAGATGTAATTATACCAACTATAGATCTAGAAGTCTTACATCCATAGTAGGAAAAGTAATGGAGGGGTTTATCAAGGAGCGGTGGCTCACTTGTGAGCATCACCAGGAGCGCGAAACCCAAAAGCAGATCATTACAGCAACTGTCACTGTAATGGTCTATTTTCAGTGATGCAGCTTCTCCCGGTGTTCTGCCCCCTACCTGAAACAACTCCGACCTGGAGTTGATTATAAATAAATGTGGGGGGCACAGGGGGAAAGCCCCCACAAAAAACACTTCCTTTTGTGATGGCACAATACCGGTGTTGGTATTGTGCTGTCGCTGTGCGGGACGTCAGGGAATTTGCTGACAAGCATAAGTGGTGCTTCCATCAAGGAGAGGATCTGAGATCATGTCATCAGGGAAGGGTTGGTAGATATTAACATGGGTTCACAGTGGGTAGATGGTGCTTAAAAAATCTCTTACACCTTCTTTGAACCTATCAATAGTGCACTGGATTCACGGTTATCAGTGGATGTACTTTTCCCTGACTTCTCTAAAGCCTTCGATACCATGCCACATAACCCCCTGGTAAATCATTTATACAATATAAACCTTCATCTGAACACAGCAGCATGGGTTAACTCATGCCTGAGTGGTAGGAGACAGAGAGCAAGTGTCACTGGGCATTATTCATCCTGGGCAGAGGTTACAAGTGGGGTACCTCTGTGATCGGTGCTAGGCCCAACCCTCTTTAGTTTATATTTAGCATCACTACAAACAGATGGTTTTTGGACTGGTCAGCTGGCAGATGATGTGAAGGCTGGTAAAACTGTGGATAGTGAGGAATTTTTAAAGGAATTTCCTCAAGAAATAAATACTGCATTATGTGCCATGGAACGCAAACTGCTTCGCCTGGCGACAACCCATTCAACGGTTCGAGAAATATCTCGACTGCGTCGACGGGAGTCTCGGTCAACTGATCTGACGGGGATACCGTGAGACCAGTGCGGCTTGAAAGATCGACCGAAGTCGATGGCCGACTACTCGGGGAGAGGGACCTTTCCCGCTCCCAAGAGCGTCGATGGAGGGACTTACCTTGTCTTTCTTTTGGACCGAGAAGAAGGTCCAGCAGGCGTTGGTCCCTCTCCCTTAGTGGAGAGGGACAGACAAAGCTCATAAAGAAGCTGTATAAGAGGAACCCAGGAGGCCCGGGATATAATGCGGCCAAGAAGATCTTGACCCGTGCGCCTCCTCTTGAGGCGATCATCTGCTCTTGCTGATCCGCCGGCCGAGCCGCCGAGACCGCCGACCAGGCCTCTTTTGACTTTACCGGAGGAAAACGCTTCTCGGGACGCCCCAGTTGTAGACGGGCAGCACGGTCTTCGAGGACGTAGGCTGAGAAGGAAGAGCACAGGTCGCAAGCCTGCGGGTCGTGCTCAAGGCCTAAACAGTAGACACACATGGAGTGCGGATCTGTCCGAGACATCTTCTGCCCGCAAGGGCATCTCCGAAACCAGGTGATTTGTCCATCGCAGCCGCGAGGACAGAAGACCAGTCTAGAAGTGCAAAAACTTTTAAATTCGCAAAACGAAGAATTAGGAACCAGTCTTATCATGAGACGTTAAGGAGGAACCTGAGCTTCCAAGCGGTAAGGAAGATCTGGCGTCATGGGGCGGAGCCGAGAGTTTTACCACCCGGGTGGGTGGGAGGAGCCAGCTTGAAGACCTTCCGGCAAAATTTAAAGCGGCAAGGATACCTGCCAGACAGTGTGGATGAACAACATATCCATGTCCCTAGAAACTGCCATTTAACACTAAAAAGTGCAAGGTAATGCACATCTAGAGCAGGAATAGGAGGGCAGTATATTACATGTATGGAAAGAAACAGATAATGAATGTGACCTGGGGGTTATTGTTATAAACAGGATGTCACATGAAGCACAGTCAAGGAGGGAGTTAGTAGATGCAACAAGATCATGAGCTGTGCACTCCGAAACATCAAGAGTTGAGACGGGGAGGTGCTGGTGCCCTGTACAGGACACTGGCATGGCCACACCTGGAATACAGTGTACAGTTCTGCCCCAGTACAAACTAGAACATCAGGTTACTGGAGGGTGACCAACGGAATGTCACCAAAAGGTTAGGAATCTGTCTCACTTACCTTACAGAAAGAGACTAAGGGGGTTGAATTTTTACTTACTCGGGTATAGAAGACTGAGGGCGGACCTATGCTTGACTTACAGGGCAATATACAACAGTGACTTCCTGGAATGTGCGGAGTTGGTTAAGAAACTTCCAGTACAAGGTAACAGATTCCACTCATACCAGTTGAAAGACGACGTTTATGTTTACAGAACAGAAAAACAAGGCCTTTAAGGTATCACTGGATAAGTACATGTGAAGCAAGAAATGTGAACTTCTGGAATAATCACTGGCGAGTCTCATGGCCATATGACTGCGGACCCACACACTGCTATGATCCTATGATCTACCCACAGAGCTCTAAGGAACTCCTGTAAAACACAAGTCAGAGCAGCTACGATTGCCTATTGTAAGGACTTACTGCTAAGCTCTGCTGGGGACCCCAGGAAATTCTGGGCCCACTTCAAGTCCTTTCTTGGGGCTTCTCAGTCTCCTACCCCTAGTGACAAGATATTAAATAGTGTTCATTGTAATGACCCCCAACACCATAGCCAACTCATTCAATCGAATGTTCTCGGTTCTGTCTCAGTATACCTCCTCCTTTCCATCACCTCAGACAGCTTCTCTGTTTTCTCCTGCACCTCAGTCTGCTTCCCCCAGCTCACTTGCCAGACAACGGCCTAATAATCCCCCATTCCTTTTCAAAGCAATTTCAAGGCTTGAGGTCTTAAAACTACTGCAGACCATCTCTGACAATACCAGCTCTGAGTCAGATACCCTTGAGCCGCGGCTCCTGAAACTAGCAGAACCTTATATTGCCTCCCCTCTGGCTAAAATCTTCATGTTGTCTGTATCTCTCTCTCTCTCACTCTCACAGCCATGTTCCTGACCTCTGGAAAACTGCCCATGTAATGCCCGTTTTTAAAAAAGGAGATTACTATAGGGCTATAGCCATCCTCTCGGTCTTAAAATTCTAGAATAATTAATTGCAAATCAAACCATTGACTACTTAAAAGTATAGCCTCCTTTCAAACTCAGCACGGCTTCCGGAAAGGTCATAGTACCTGTACAGCTCTTCTCAAATTCACTACTCACACGCTTACCAATGTGGACGCTGGTCTACAGACAGGGGCAGTATTTACAGACCTTATTAAGGCGCTTGTTCTTGTTGATCACCCATTGCTTCTCTCCACTCTTCGGAATTTGAGCTTTTCACCCTCAGTAGTAGACTGGTACAAAAGCTATCTAACAAGACTCAAATTGTGAAATTTAACTTCTCCCTATCGGACAGTGCTGTTAACATTGGGGTCCCCCAGGGCTCTATCCAATTTTCTCACTTTTTATCAATAACATAGCTGAGGTTCTTCACTCGTGCTCATCTATTCTCTATGCGGATGATCTTGTACTTTATTCAAGGTCGGCAACATAAATGCATCCCTTTCCTCAGATTTCACGAATGTACAAAACTGGCTGTCTACCCATAAACTTGTACTCAACACTAAGAAAACACAAGTCATGTTACTTGGCTCTGCCCCTAAGCTCAGGTCATGTCAAACCTCCCTGTTGGTGCAAGACTCGGGTCATGCACAAACAGAGTGTGTAACATTATTTAAGTACCTGAGTGTTCTTTTTGGACCAGTCCCTTGACTTCAATCTCCATATACAGACCACTTGCAAAGCAGTTAATGCACAACTGGGAGTCGCTTATAAAAGACTAGCTTTATGCCAATCCCTTCTGCTAAGCTGGCCATTCCCAGAGGCATCCTACTCCCTGCCCTCACTTATGGTGTTCCCACCTATGCTGCCACTCATAAAACACCCTTCATAAATGGGACGTCACTTATAATAATAATAATAATAATAATAATGTCTGTCTGTATGCCTCCTTGTCACCTCGGCTTAAGCACCACTGCCAACTTTACAGAGACCTGGGCTGGCTCTCCCACTCTGCCTGCCAACAATACTCTCTAGGCTCACCGATTGACTCGGTAATCAGAAATCAAACTCCTTCAACGCTTGCCGTGATGCTTGTACCTCAAACCTCCTCTTATGGACTGCGATCAATAGATAAGTCCCTACTGAATGTGCATAGATGTAAAACAGCCAAAGGCTCTGGTGCATTCTATCACTTGGCCCCAAAGCTCTGAAACTCCCTTCCCCTAGCACTTCGACAGGTAGGCTCCCACGACAGCTTTAAAAAGGAAGCTGCGTCATCATCTATCTCTTGCAGACACCTACACTTGCTTTGATCCTCTTAATCCCCCTCAACCTCCAGCTGCTTCCTGCCATACTTTCCCCTCCCTTACTCCTCTAGTCTCTCTCTCTCAACTGTTCAAACTTCTCAGCAAGCTACTCTAGCCTTTCCTCTTAATATTGCGTCTCGCCCCGTAAACCATGATGGTACATTCTGCCCAGCCAGGAATTTGCACTGGCCTTGCTGTGCTGCCTCAAGAATGTTCATTTCTGTGACCAATATTACCCATCTTCCAAATTACCTTGCTATTTCCCTCTTACTGTGCAAGTTATCTACCAATTCTATGTGAATCTTTGGATATCATGTTATGTTTTTTGGCTGCATATATTCATTTTTATGGACAGTGACCTACCCTATATGTAATTTTCCTGTACTTATGCAATGTATTTGTTTATTACTGTTGTACTCTCCTGGGTCGTGCTTGAAATAGTCATTTCTTGGCTACAGCACTTACCCGGTTAACAAAAACTAAATAAATAAATGATCCTATGAACTGATCGTCCCCCTCTATAGATCTCTGGTAAGACCGCACCTGAAGTACTGTGTTCAGTTTCGGAGGCCGCACCTGAAGGAGGACAGTGATAGACTGGAGACAGTGCAGAAGACAACAATGAAAATGATCAAAGGTCTACAGGGACTCACCTATGAAGATCAGCTGACATCATTAAATATGTACTCGCTGAAAACAAGGAGGGAGAGAGGAGAAATGAGACATTTAAGTTCCTGAAAGGCATAAACAAGATGCCAGACACAGAGGAGTCATTCAAAATAAGATGAACTGTAATTCTGATCCTCGTAAATTTTGGCATACCATCCATCACTTAACAAATCCTGGTAATTTTGGAGTACAACCAAATTTAAACTTACAGATTGGGGGAAACTTAATTGACAACCCAGAGAGTACATCTGAGGCATTAAATACATTTTTTGTAGATCTTCCAAGCTGTAATAATTTGGGAGTTTATCCATTTGGAGATATGCAGTCAAAGCAGTCATCTTGTTCACCCTTTTAGATTTAGGGCCTTGAAAATATCGAGTATGTAGGGAACTAAAGTCTATAAATGCCTATAAATCAGCAGGACCAGATGAAATTGAGGGTAGATTTCTTAAGTTAGCGACGAACTATATTGCTCCAGCGGTAACTTATATTTTTAATGGAGCTTACAGTCTGAATGCTTTCCCTGTCCTGGAGAAAGCAAGGTCATCCCCTATACATAAAGGGGTGGCGTTACAGAATTGAACAATTATCGGCCCATAGCTTTACTTTCCATCTTGTCCAAGTGCTTGGAGAAATGTGTTAATAGGCAGATCTCGAACACTTGGACAAATATGGATTTTAACACCCTATCAATCGGGTTTAGAAAGGGTTATTCCACAACTACAGCATTGCTGGAGTTTAAAGATCTGGTTTGTACTTCTTTGAACTTGGGTCTGGAAACTGCTGTTGTATTTGTGGACCTGTCGAAGGCCTTTGACCTGGTGAGCCACCCCCTTTTACTGGATAGATTAAAAGATGTAGGTATAGTTGATGGACCTAGAAACTGGATAAAATCTTACTTAACAGGACGTACCCAGAGGGTGGAGATCTCACAGACATTGTCTGCATCTAGAAATGTGGTTAGAGGAGTTCCACAGGGGTCCATTTTAGGACCCTTGTTATTCCTCTTGTTTGTTAATGATCTACCCCAGGTGGTGAGACATTCAGCTGTGAGACTTTATGCTGATGATATTGCGATTATCACCACCAGCAGTTCTGTTATGGATCTTCAACAGAAGCTGGAGGACTTTATCGAGGTGGGGGTGGCTCACTGGGTCAAGGCTTTTGATGAATGTTAAAAACTAAATTGGTGCATTTTCTAAACCAGAGTCTAAATCACAGATCCATATTGTATCACATACAAATAGATTAATAGAACAGGTGGATAGTTATTGCTATCTGGGGGTAACATTTGACTCCATGTTGACTTTTGATGTTCACATAGAAAATAACGTTAAAAAGGTGACTAAGAAATTAGGAGCCTTGAGACGAACTACCAAATGTTTACAGATTAAGGACAGGAAAAAAGTGGCTGAACAGTTAATTATGCCAACCTTGACTTATGGGGATATAATTTATAGAACAACGAGTAAACATCAGTTGATTAGATTGGATAGGATGCAATACAGAATAGCTAGATATGTTCTGCAGTGTCCATATAGAACTCATCACTGTAATATGTTTATAAAATTGAATTGGCAGCCTTTAGAAATAATTTATCAAAAAAATTGGATAATATTGATACATAAATATAAAATGTTTTATCCAGAACATTATATTACTCAAACACTTTTCCTAAAGTAAATAAAGGTAGGCATGAGTTATTGAGATCGGTACATAGATATAGAGTCTATCCTACCAGAATTTATAATAAATATGGTAATGGTTCCATTTTATGTCAGGCAGCTAAAGTATGGAATATTCTACCCCTCAATAAGATCTCTAGAAGATCATACGATTTTTAAAATGAAATTCTAAAATTTTATAGAATAGAATGTTGTTGTACATGAGTATGTCTAGGATATATGTTTATGTTTTGTAATTTTCTTTAGTCGTATTTGTGTTTTAAGGCAATGTTGGATAATTGAAAAGTTGTGTATTATTTAAGTTTTGTTTTTATGTGAGTATTGTTATACATTTTATGTTTAGTCGTAACTAAGTGAAATACAAACAGGACTATCTTGAGAACAGGATTGTATAAATCCTAATGATTAGAATTTCCTGTATAAAAATAAAGTTTTATCATCATCATTCCACAGGATCACCAGCTCATCAACTAGGAGACACGAGTGGAAACGGGAGGGTGGGGTTCAGGAAGGATCTAAGGAAACACTTCACTAAAAAAAGAGTGGTGGTGGAGCTGTGAAACAGTCTGCCAGCAGAGATGGTGGGAGCGGGGATGGTAATGAGTTTCAAGCATGGGTGGGACAAATACAAAGCCCAATTAAAGGGCATTACAATAGGTACAAATGAAGTAACCCGGACGGGGGTTGCTCTCAGGATCAAAAACAGGTCCTGGGTATCTCATGGGCAGACTCAATGGACCCCCAGTCTCCTTCTGCCATCATTTTCTATGTTTCTGTTTCTATATTTCACTGAATTTACCACCTCTGAGCTTCGGGCGAGTCCCTGCATTCTGGTGGAGGACACCAAATCAAACTCTCTGTAAGTTACTTGTGGGAAAATTTTACATTTTTGCTCCTAATGCATTTAGTGACAAGTTCAATATTTTCGGTACATGATATGCGAAGACTGAAATCACACCCCCTCTTCTCAGCATTCTTTTCTCCATGGTGGAAATGTTAAGGATCTCAAGGCTCTCTTACAGCTTTTGTCCTCCTTACCACTGATTCTTCTGATGGCCGTGCACTGCACCCTCTCAACTGCTTCAATGCCTTTTGTGTACTGAAGAGTAAAGGCCTGCAAGCAGTACTCCAGGTGGGCCTAACAGGTGCCTGGTAAAGTGTCAGAAATACCTCCCTTGGTCTGCTGATCATACACCTCTTAATGCACCACTGCATTCTGCTGGAGCACTACACAGCAGTCACACACCCTGCTTATCCTGCTTCAGTCTAGTCTAATGCATTACGGCATTCTCAGGGCTAGGAATAATTGTCAGGCTGTTACATTTCCACCGGAAATGAGAGCCTAGCACACTGTCATATTTCCACATTGAAAACTGTTTTACACGCTATTGAGCCAAACCAATACGTCAGCAAAACGGTACCCAACATATATGATTTACAACGGAAATAATGTGAAATAAAATGTGTTTAAACACCGCTTTTGTGTGTCCTTATTTATTGGAATCTCGGATTTTACACCTATTTTTTTTTTCCCTTCTCACTTGTACATTTGTTCCTTGTCTTGTCTGAGTCATTCTTATTACATGATGCCTTTTGTTCTTTTTCACAGACTGTTTTCTTTCAGTTTCTCTCTGCTTTTGTTTTTCATTGTGTGTATTTTTTCCTGGCTTTTCTGCACTCCACCTTCTACCAAGCCCCCTTCTTCTGCCTCACATATTTAGTTTTTATTGAAAACTTTGGTGCACAAGTGCTCATCTACAAAGGTACAACATAAGCAGTTCCAGAGGAAATGCAGTTGAGTTAGCCTCAGAGCACATACAGTTTTGAAAAACAAAATCCATACAGATTGTTGCATAAAACGTTACAGATTATGTACAGAAAACCAAATGAAGCTGCACTGGACTTTATGATTACCCACTTGCATTTTGGTTCTTCATGCTTCCTTATGCCCAACTTGCAGGTTTTTTTTTTTCTTAGCAGCCTTCTCTTTAGCGCATGATCCACGCTCTACCTTCCCACATCCTACTTCACTATTATGGACCCACGTTGCATCGCCTCGCCATTCCCTAATTTAGCGCAACAAACCCACTTGCAGACTTTCCTTTCCCCTTCGCACCCGCCCATCTCCGCACATGACGCACTTGCACATATCCCTGTCTGAGTGACCCCCTCCCTCCTCAGCACTTCCCCTCTGGCGCATTATGCACTAACTGCCAGCCGTCCCTATGGTTATTGCAGACCCCCTGCTTAGGGTTGCCAACATTGGACTTCAAAAATAAGGAACAAACCCCTGCCCCTTGCCCCCCCATTCCCCACCCCTTGTCCTGCCCCATGCCCCACCCCTTGCCCCCCAGATGGCCACTTCCAAGGCTGACATTGCTTGCACAGAAAGGTATTCATTATTTTTTGCAGGTTATAGCAGACTACTCAGCCCCAGAAATTCAACTGCAGCCCCCCCACCTGTACCACAAGAGCGAGTTGCTGCAGAGTGCAGAGTAGACTGCAGTCACTCTAGTCTAGTCTGCACTCAGCTCTGCCCCAGGCCGGCCCTCGGCACAAGAGAGGAAGGCACTTGCTCAGAGTAGTAGTAAACACAGGCTGGTGGTGGCTGGGTGAGCGGCACTGACGTGAGGCCGGGTATAGTAGTAGTGCATTACCATTCCAGAAACTATGAAGCATCCTTGCTATACAGGCCACCAAGTCTCAGACAGAGACAAACAAATACCAACAAAACCCAAATGATCATCTGATCTGCTGCTCACGTTACAGGCCTGCACTTGTCTCCATGTCATATTGCTGCACCCTAAATCACACACTTCCACACTGTAGTTGTTTTGCACCTCCAGAATGGAAATAGGAAAAGGTGTTCATACACAAAGAAAATCACGGACAGATCTCACTGCACAGTGCAGGAATTTCAGTTCAGGCCCCCTCCCCCCAGCTCAGACTGGTTCTGTCAATTCATCTCAGATTCACTCAAAACTACTAAGACTTACAGCACGAGCAATGAGCAGAACACTGACTTACTTGAAAGTTGGGAGATGACTACTTAAGTGTGCTGCCACTTCAGTGCAGTATCTGCTGCTGCTGCCTCTAGTCTCTTCTTGCTCTGACTGCTGGCTCAGGCTGCCTGCCCTAGACTGAGCTGGAGTGGTTTCCTCCATGACCCCAGGCTCCTCGAGATGACACAGTCTGGCACCGACCCGTCCGCACCACACAGACCATCACTATCCTCCCGACCCGACAAGACGACTTCAGTCCCCGACCCCAGTGGGCCCCTCACAGCCAGAGCCAGCTCTGGAGGACTGTCTCCCCTCCAACTCTGGTGTCTGGCCCTGCTTGGCCTGGCAGCTGGCTGCCTGCTGCCCTAGTGTGGCCTGCCTGTGGGCGGCCCAACTGTCACTCGTCTCCTCTGATCTCATGGGAGCTGCAGCGGTGTCTCCAATACTGGCTGGGCCAGGCTGGCCCGTCGTCACTCTCCTCTCCTGTTTCATTACCCACCGCTCAATCAGCACCATCCAGGAGCAGTCACTCAGTCCAAAAGTCTACTACCTCCCATCCCATCAGCACGGCCACGACTTCAGTGCGCTCACTAATTAAGCCAACGATGCAGGGCAGGCGGATAGCGCTTCCCTCCCGCTCTCATAGAGTCCGTGAGGACGTGACGATGTGAACTCCAGCTCCACAGCAACTGGGATGCTGCATATGCACAGAACCTCCACCTCCGCTCCTGACAGCCACCCACAGTGCACAGCCAAACAGTCAGTGCCAGGCTAGAGACCAGAGAGATTTTTTGTCAGATGTGGGAACCAGTAAATACGGGACAATACACGTCCTGTATGAATTTAGAATGAGACACGGGACAATCATGCGAAATAAGGGACATCCCGTAAAATATGGGACTGTTGGCAACCCTACCCCCACTTCACCACGTAATGTGCTGCTTTTAGATTTTTTTTTTTTTATTAAAGGGGCACTGTCAGCATTTGACCGTAATTTCTGCCTAAAATCAAACAGTGTGCATCTTGATGCAAACCACTAAACATATGCTGCAGAATACTACTATGTATAATAAAGGTAATGTTTTTTTAACAGTTTGGCACTTTTTAAAACAAATACCTTTTCACCCGTCCTGGTCATAATGCCCGCAATTCCAGAAGTACATCCAGGTGGGGACCAATAGCACCATGAAAGCGCGCGATCCTGAAGTGCATTTTTTCATATACAGCATATGGCGTTATATCGTATTTAAACCCACATGATTCTAATGCCCTGTTTATCCACGCTAAAATTGAAGCACTGAATACTTTACCCTTATTTTTAAGTCGCGGCCAAATCCCGCGCGATGTGCACCAATGGCATGACTAAAGATCCCCCGCATGCGCAAGAGCATGCCATCAGTGCGCATGCGCGGGATTTCGGCCATGACATAAAAATAAGAATTAAAGTATTCCCAGTGCTCGTTTTGCTGGCGCCGATAAACGGAACATTTTTAATCATGTAGGGTACAGGCACAATGTAAAGTCATATGCAGTGTATGACAAATGTACTTCAGGACCGCGCTCGCAGCAGATGCGCGTTCCTGAGGGGGCTCTGACCTGGATGTGCTTCCGGAATCGCGGGGCATTGCGATCGGTCGAGTGACAAGGTATTTGTTTTAAAAAGTGCCAAACTGTTAAAAAAATATATATATATATCTTTATTATACATAGGAGTATTCTGCAGCATATGTTTGGTGGTTTGCATCAAGAGGCACACTGTTTGTTTTTATCCAGAAATGACGGTCAAATGCTGACGGTGCCCCTTTGACAGCCCTCCCACAACTTGTACAAAGGCTCACTACTGTCACTGCTGCCAAGTGGCCAAGCCAGCACACTGCAGCATGCATTTCCATATGGAAATGCTGGCATTAAAAATACATTTCCAGGGCTAGAAATGCCTTTCCACGGAAATCCAGAAAGGCTATATTTCGAGCCTTGATTCTGCTGGGCCACTACACAGCAGTCACACGCCACTTATCCTGCTTCAGTCTCTTCGCTAATATGACCAACAGTTCCTTTTCCTCCTCTAGTTCAGTAAGAGGAGGAGCCCCACACAGTGTGTGTAGGTCCTACATCTATTTTTCCATTCCAAGTGTAGCACCTTGCATTTGGCCACACTGAATCTGAGGCTCCAGGAGTCTGACCAATCACCCAGCTTGTTCAGTTCCTCCTGAAATTTGTCCCCATCCATAAGGGAATCCACCACCCTGACCATCTTAGTGCCATCAGCAAACTTAAGCCGCCTGCCAGAGACCTCAGCTTCCGGATTGTGGTTGCCCCACCAACGATTCCTGAGGGACACCACGAAGTAAACCTCAACTTTTAGTAATGCCATCCAACACCACCCTCTACAGGGATCGACTTTAGCAGTGGCTTGAGGCCAGCCAATTTGAAGGTGGACCAGAGGATGGCCTGCTTTGCTGGCCCGACTGGCCAGCACCTGTTTAAAGTAAATACTGCACTGCACCTTTAAGGAATGAAGGGTTGCCAGTGCTAGAAATCTCCAGTTTCTGGTTGTGAAAACTGCTACACTGACGCACGAACTGACATACTGGACCTGCAATCATGTGCGGAGAGACACACATGGCAGTACATAGTGGGAAGGCCAGGACTAGTCAAGTTAGGGTGGGCAGTCACTCTGGCGTGAACGGCGGGACCCGCTGCAGGTGGGAACAACAGGTTAGAGAAATGTGACAGCAATGGTACTCCTACACTGATCGTGTAACTATTAGCTTCTAGCTGACATTGGTGACAGACGAAAGAACACACAGTGCTAGGCAGCAGGCAAACCTGCCCTAAGCTGTGGTGCAACTGCTAGTTTAAACAACCAACTCTAACAAAATAATTTTTTGAATTCATTGTCGGGAGAAACAGATTTAAAAGAAGTAGTGAGAATTCATTCATTAGCTGGAGGATGGGACTGCAGCTAGCCTGCAACTTCTCAAATAAATTGAGTTTTCTACATAAATTCTCCATATAAACACATTTCTATCCACTGTCTGAAGTGTCTGAACTGTAGCTGTGTACAGTAACTCTCCTCAGAAAAATCTAAGTGAAGTCCATCAGTGTACAGTTTGCCAGTGAAATATACTCAGTATTTAAAACATTTAGAGTGGTCCTTTGTCAGTAATATACTAATATACTGGAATAAGTAACTAGTGTGTCATAATCTGGGCTCTTCATGTTCACTTCTTTGGTAAACCAGTCGCTGTGCCAGTTTTCTTTCCCTAGGTGCCAACATTTGAGTTCAATTTATTTACTCGGAAACGTACACTTATTCTGCCCCCCAAAAAAAAAAAAAAAAATGTCATTATCAGATTTGTCCTTTGTCTTGTTATCAAGCCAGTGTGAGCAGAGTAAGGCAGTAGTACCATACTGACGAGCCACCAAAATTTTATGCAGGCCATTAATTTCAGCTAACTCACTGGCCCAATGGCAACCAAGTTTTTGGGATTAAAGTCAACCCCTGCTCTGCGTCCCGCCCCCAAGCCAATTAGACAACCATCTTATGTATATCCCCATGTACACCACTCTGGAATACTTTGCACAGAACCTTGTCTTGTGCCACTCTATCAAAGTCCTTGCTGAAGTCCAGACAAACAACATTCATGACACAGGCTGAATTAAATGTATTAATAGAGGAATAAGGAAATCAACCAACCACTGTCATTCCAATCACTTTAGTGACACCTCAATGACAGCTGATTCACAGCAAATACTGACAGAAAATTGCAAAAAAGATCTGCTATATGGCCAGTGTGCTCAACTCATGTGGCCCAAACACATTGGTGAGTCATTCCTCATGAGCTTCTTCAGCAGAGAGAGTTTGGCTAAACAGACTCCTCCTATACAGCTCCTTAACTACGATATCACACAAATTATTTAAAGAAACACTTGACATTTTCTTAGCTGACTAGGTTAATGAGAATGTGTACCACTCCCTATAGGATTCTTGTAATGGTTACTACAGGATACAGTATATACTGTAAACTGCTGCGTTACATTTGGCAAATGTCTTTAGTAACACAGTAACACAGAAACATAGAAATTGTCGGCAGATAAGGACCGCTAGGCCCATCTAGTCTGCCCATAGGCCCTATACATTGTATTGTACATTTCTGGAGACCATACCTACGTAAGGACATAGACAGGGTAGAGAAGATTCAGAGGAGGGCAACAAAGATGGTGCATGGGTTGCATCACAAGTCCTATGAAGACAGGTTGAAGGAACTGAACATGTACTCCCTGGAGGAGAGGAGGGAGAGAGGGGATATGATAGAGACATACAAGTATCTTACAGGGAGGAACAGGGTGCAGGAAAACACTATTTTTAAGCGAAAAGATGTTTCAGGACTAGAGGGCATGGGATGAAGTTGGAGGAGGACGATTCAGAGGAAACAAGAAAGAATTTCTTCACAGAGCGGGTGGTGGACAAGTGGAACACCCTGCCAGAAGAAGTGGTGGGGGCTGAAACAATCACGGGATTTAAGAATGCACGGGATAGACATAAAGGAATTCTAGAGGGCAGGGGTAAGGGGAAACAGACTTCTAGGAAAACAAACTGAACTTACAAGCTCAAATGGGCAGACTAGGTGGGCCATAGGCCCTTATCTGCCGACACTGTCTATGTATCTATGTGACCACTGACCCAATGTGATCAATGACTTTTCATCACTCCCTCCCCTCAAGCATCCCTTGTGCCTGTCCCATGCTTAATCCCCTCCACTGTGCTTGCTCCTGTGGCAGACTATTCCAAGCATCAACTACCCTTTCTGTGAAAAAAAAACTTCCTCACATTACCTCTTAATCTACCCCCTTCTAATTTCATATTGGGCCCCCTTGCTCTAGTACTTTTTCTACACTGGAAAAAGGTCCCCCACCTGCACCTTGTTTATGACCTTAACATTTAACATAAAATCTCCCATCATAACCTTCTTTAGGAAGGTGTGTAACCAATAATCTTCTTTAGGAAAGTGTGTAACAAACAACCTTCTTTAGGACTGAGTGCACTTGTTGAGAAATGTAGTCAACACTTATGAGGCTGTGCAAGAAATGAAGTAATACCTATGTTTTGAGTGAAATTCACCACACCCTAAGATTAATATGTTATTTTGTTTTATGATTGGCTTATAAAGGGGTGTTGGCATTTTTCAAGATAACAATTCTTTATATAAACACTGTATGTAAATTAAGAAAGTAGCACCAGCACCACTACTGATGAAATGAATTTTAGAAACACATTTAAAGGAAGGTCCATACCGCTCTCCTGAACAGGAAGATGCGTACTTATGTTTACTATGCAATGTACGGACAGAAATCACAAGGTTAAAGTAGATAGAACAAAGTTAGCCAACATCTGTCAAATGTATGTACAGTATCAGCGTGAAATAACAGCTAGGATGTGTGAAATGAAGAGGCAGATGTTAGAAAATGAAGAGAAATGTAATGAAAGTTTATCCCTCCAAGAAAAAGAATTACAAAAATGTATTACTGATACGAAAGGCATGGAGAAGGTAGAGAAGGAGCTGCAAAAGTGTGCCACTGAAGCAAAAGAAATAAAAGATAAATTAAGTGTGGCACAAGGGGAAGTTTGTGGGTTAAAAAATCAAGAATCGAGAACGAATCTAAGTGTAAACACTTATGTCTGTACAGCTGTTCCTTGCTACTCATTTTAGGAAAAGCACTACGTTTGATTGTAGTACACCATATCTTGCTATGTAGTGCCCAAGGTCACGCTGTTCTCTGTATTTGTTATTACTTAGTTGGAGAACGTTTAGAAAAACTGCAAAAACATTATTGTATTCAGTAATGAATGTTATGGTTTCATGATATCAGCTTTATTAACTATAATGATGTCGGTGTGAAGTCTGTTTTTTTTTCTCACTTGGCTTTGTTCACTTGAAGCCCATTTTTTTGTATTAGTTGAGAGACTCTTGGTTTCTTTATTCCAGGTCAACTTTTGTCAGTGGCATAGTGTTGTAGGATATGTTTTTGAATGTGCCGTCCTGGATTTTGATTTAAAGTTGGGAAACACTGTGCCTAATTCAGCATATGCTACGTCTATTTGTCACTGTTACACTTTATCAGAGGCTTTAACTGTGTTTTCTGAAGCTACTCTGGTTTATTTTTTAGGTTTCATCCAATGACATGTTCCAGTTTGCAGTGTTGGCACATTTGTCTGCAAACTTTCTATCTTTTAGATAAGTGGTTGGTTTAATGTTGAAATATGTGGACTGGTGTCCTTAGTATTTATTCAAGTTAGGATGCTCTCTCTCAGGAACTGATGTGCATACAAATATGGACATGCAGTACTGGATGGGGTGGCTCCCTTGGGCAATTATCATGCCAATCAGGAGCACGGCCAGGACCTTTCATATAAGGAACAGTCCTTGTATACATTACAAGAACAGGCACAGCTTCAATGCCAAATCTCCTTAAGAGTTAAGGCAGATTGTAACACGGCATTATGGACAGCCGTGCCAGGGAGCCCCGCGATAGGCGCAACTCCGTCACGTGGTGCAGGAGCAACACGGCACTGTGAGCCGATAATGCCGTGTTGGTGTTGTGGGAAGCGCGAGCATGAGCCCAACTCGGCATTATTTCTCATAATGCCGTGTTGCTCTTGCGTTATTCCCAGCCAACGGCATTATGGTCTCGCCAATGCGTGTTGCTCACTATGATGGAGTACGATAGCCACTGGGTGGCAAGTAGCACTGTGGGCGGTCGGCTTCACGGATCCCAAGCGGGGATAGAGCCTGCAAGGAGCAAGACTGCTGGCGGATGCGGGGGTAGAGTTAGACAGCACACACATAGGGAGACACCGTGAGAGCCGCAGGTAGTGTGAGGCAAAAATTAGATGGCTGTGGAGTTTCGTTTATGTAATCGAGGAGTTGTCCGTGTCACAAATTGCATTAATCACCGACAGAGGAGGGCTCTGGGATTAATGCCCGTTGAGGTTGAACCGGCCGCCCTCATGCAACAACGCCCCCAGCGGGCATTAATCACCGGTAGAGCCCTCCTCTGTCTGTGATTAATGCTTACATAACTACCTCCTTTTATCTAATTGAGTGTTCAACTGAGCAAAAAGCTGCCAAAACAGTAATACAAATATGGTAATTTTCACCTTGTTGAAATTGGTCACCTTTTGCAACACAACTTGACCTTCCATGTTTAATCTAAGTTGAGCACATTATTTTGTCAGGATTTAATAGCTTTGTGATCCTAGATTTTTGAATGTTTTTCATTAGTAGTTTTTCTTATAAGAAGCAATATTATTTTCAGGTCCTGCTGTATTTTAAAACGTACAAGTGAACTTTTTCACTCTGACATGGAAAATGTGACTTACTGTCTAAAAACAGAAAAGAAGTAATCAGGATTTATTTATATCTCACGTTAACTAGCTTAAGAAGAAGTTTTTTCTATGGTTCTTTCTTGTAACATCTTTTATGGCTCTAAAACAAGCACTAATGATGGCTCCTGCCCTCATCAGCCCTTCTGAGTCATCGGATTTTGTGATACAGGTACATGCCACTGATCAAGTGATCAATGCAGTCCTGTTACAAAAGCGATCAGAGATTTTACGTCCAATAAGATATCCCCCCCCCGCCCCCGAGTATTAACTCCAGTAGAGGAAACCTATGAAGAATGTGTAAAACACTTATTAGCTTTATATTGGGGCAATATGAGCTACGGAACATATTGTGGGGTTTAATCATATTATTTTACAAACCTCACACACACCTGTAAAATTTCTCTTAGAAAGGGATGTAAGGGGAGTATCCTCTCAGAGACTGGTAAGGGCCCACAAGCCCACACACAGTGCTCCCTCCTGCAGCGGGACCGACACGAGTGCCAAAAGAGGTGATCGACTACCTCCAGCAGCAGCACCCTTGTGAAGGGGGTTAGCCAGTTGACGTGACAGGGGGTCAGAGGTCCTCCACCAGCAATTACGACCAATCTCCACCCACCCCCAAAGCCCTAGAAAATGTGGTGGCCACTCAAATCACTGAATATCTGACCAAGCATAACATCTCATGCCCAGAGCAGCATGGCTTCCGTGCTGGTCACAGTAGCGGCACTGCTCTAGTCGAGTTCTCCAACTTCCTACATTCCTCCCCGGACGCCAGCTCCCTAGCTGGTGCAGTGTTCGCTGACCTCTCAAAGGCCTTCGACACTGTCTCCCACCCTCTTCTACTGGATGCCCTCTGCCACACTGGTTTCTCTGCTGGCCCCCCTCGCATGGTGTTCGAGCTATCTATCCACTCGTTCCCAGTGTGTCAAAAATCAATGGGACACTCTCTGAAACTCATCCCATCCACTCGGGGGTACCCCAGGGCCCCCTACTCTTTACACTATCTAAACACCCTGCCCAGTGCATGCTCTGGCAAAATTCTTATGTATGCAGATGATGCAGTCATCTTTGCCACCCACCGTGATCCCATCTCCCTCCAGGACTCTCTACAACACTCCTACAATGATGCCGAAGCCTGGTTTAAGGAGCACAGACTCATTAATTTAAAAAAAAAAAAAAAAAAACCAAGACAATGCTCTTCGCCCACCCCCAATACAAAGCCTGCAACTACCCATTCCTTATCCTCCCTAGCACCAAACAACCACTGGAACAAGTCCGCTCCTACAAATACCTTGGGGTTACCTTCGACTCAGCCCTCACCTTCCACACCCACATTAATGCCCTTGCATCTGCCACTAACACATGGCTTGGCATCCTCTGCTATAAGGATTGCCTCCCCCCCGATGCTCTCCGACTTGCCGTTACATCATCAGTACTGTCCCTTGTCGACTACAGCCTGCCAGTTTATGGTGCTGCCGACACTACTGCCCTCAACAAAATCCGCCTCACCCTAAACAAGGCTTGCAGGCTGATTACTGGTGCCCCCAGGCTCACACATACATGTCAACTCTATGACGGGGCAAAACTCCCTAACCTAGATGAACGACTCCGCTACCAAACTTGCCTCCTCACAAAAAAACCTGTACTCGGGATCTCCCCTCCTGGGGTGGCAGCCTCCATCCACTATACCCCACCCACTATCACAACCCGAACTGCCAACAAGACCACTCTACTGGTCCCCAGATCCAGGACCACCCATGGTCAGAGGTCCTTCTGCTACAGAGCCCCATCCTGGTTTAACTCTCTCCCTGCACCCATCTCCAATGCCCCCACAATCTCCAACTTCAAAACTGCCCTTCGGAGCCAACTGTTTAACACCCGCAACTGCTCCAGTCTCTAATTTGGTGTCTCGCCACTATCTCTCTACACTAGACAAGGCCCACTGGGCGGCACCCCCATTTCTTCCCCTGTGCATCCTGCCCCTGTTGCAACTAGCATGTGTTCAGCTGTATCACCGGAAATGCTACTAAATTGTACAATGTATGAAATTCTTTCTGTGTAGCTTAAGTCAGTGACCTGTATTCTGTAACCTAAATGCTCTGTCCTCAATGTGACGAGGTACCTTTGTAAATGAGCCTCTGGCTCAAAAGGTTGTAAACCAATTATACAAATAAATAAATAAAAAATAAATAAAAATGGGCATTGGCCCTACAAAGGAAAAATATCACTGTGAAAAAATGCACCTCCCCCATGTTAGAGCTAATGACATGGGAGGGAGATGTGCATGACTGTGGGGAAGTCATGGGTATCGAATATAAATCAATTTTTGCTGCTGAACCTAATTTTAAGGGTACTGATGTGTATGTGGATGGCTCCCGCTTTTGGAATGATGGCCATTTCCATACTGGATATGCTATTTGGACTCCTTTAGTATGCTGTCAGTCCTCATTCTCCACCCCTCGAGCAGAATTGGAGGCAGTCTGCGGAGCTACTATGACGTATCCACAGGAAATCATTACTATCTTTTCGGATTGTGCTTTTGTCGTCAATTCCTTGTCAGATTTTCTTTCTACTTGGAAGAAAAGAGGAATGTGAACAGCCACCAGTGAACCTGTGACTTTTGCTCCCATATTACAACATATATGGGATAGAGGAAGCCTTGAGGGGGGGTGCGCATAGCGTGCAGCGAGCATCTCTGCGCGTTTCAAAAGAGGTTGGGTTCCTCGGTCCGGACGGAGGGACGGTTGTCACTGCCACCGGAGGGTGGTGGTGCTAATCCAGTTCCTTAGGTGGAGTAGGGGGACCACCGAAGGGTGGTCTAGCCTGCCTCACCGTGGTGAAGGATCGGGTTGAGCTTAACCCGAAGGTGAAATTTATATGCTGCCTGCCTGCCATCGCGAAGGATTCCTAGGGAGGAAAAACCACAACATGGGAAGGAAAGTGGGACTTCCTGGACCATCTATTGGTGAAGTACTCTTAATTTCTATTTTTGGGCCAGCGTTTGCTATATCTTCTGTAAAGATCAGAACTGGGTTCTATGGGATTGTTTCAGCCTCGTGAGAGAAGGCTGGCATAATTTTAAATTTCCCATCCTAAAGTGGTGAGAGCACACGGGTGTGGACATTAAAAGACCTTGGAACTCTATTTTTTAAAGGAAACTGTGGTATTGGTTATTGGACGAGGAGGCCTTCTTTAATATTAAAAGCCAGCTTTATGTTAGGGGCCTGTATAGTTTGGAAAAGCTCCTTTCCCCTGCAGTGGTGAGAGCACTGTGGGTAAGAGCAGAGAGATAAAACGAAATCTACAAATTAAAGATCTGAAGGCACATTTTGGACACTCAATAATACAAATTTTGATAGGATTTATTTATTTATTAGACGTTTGAATTAAGGGGTATAGATTTGTTAAATAGATATTATATTTTATATTTAGTTTTAAGTTATTTGGTTATTGTGTTTATTAGATTTATAGTTTATTAATTGTATGTTATTTACTGAGTAGTTGTATTTACTTAAGTGTTTAGAGGGGGGTTAATAATTGTTAGATTGTTTATTGTAGTGTTAATTATGTGCTGGGACAATAGTAGGACAGTCGGGTACTATTCCCCCTCCAGGCTCAGGGACCTTCGTCCTTTCTCCTGTCACCCCCCTATCGTCGGAGGTCTATAAAAGATATAGGGCTTTGGGGATTGTGGGGAGGAGGAGGAGGAGGACTGGTGATGGGTCTGGAGGAGGAATGGAAAGGAGTGGGCAGATAGAGATAGTGGGGACAACGAGACGCCCTGGGGCGAAATGGGCCCAGGAAAGGGGGACCTCCCTGTCTGGTGCCCATACCCAAGGGTTCTGATTATAATCAGCAGGTAAGGCGGTCATCCTCGGAGGCTCATCCTATTCGGGCGGTGTTGTGCAACGCCAGGTCTATTAAAAACAAAACGGCTATTACAGCTGATTTTGTTAGGTCATCTGACCTGGCGTGCATCACCGAGACCTAGCTGGATGAAAATGCTGGACCAGTTTTGGCAGCAGCAGTTCCAGCCGGGTACTCTGTGATACACCGCCCGAGGTTGGATCGTAGGGGCGGGGGTGTTGCCATCTGTTTTAGAACAGAACTGGGCCTAGTGGAGGTACCAGTGGGAGTCACCAGGTCCTTTGAGTGCATCTTAGGCGAGGGTGTGGGGTGCAGGATACTTCTTGTATACCATCCACCAGGTGACGAGAATGTTTTCCTGCGGGAAGTTGCAGACTTCATTGTTGACCTGACATTGGGGTCCCCCAGATGGTTGGTTCTGGGGGATTTCAATGCCTGGGTCGATGATGAACTCTCACATTTTGGTCAAGACTTCCTCCAGTTGATGAGTTCACTGGGCTTCACACAAGTTATTTCCTCCTCGACCCATATTGGTGGGCACTCACTGGACTTGGTGTTCCTTCTGGGGATGGGGATATCTGACTTGGTGGTGGAACGGTCAGATGGTCGGACCATCACTCCATCGGGTTCAGTTTTCAGGCCACCCCTAATAGGTCAGCTCCTATGGAAATGGTCCGGTACCGCCCATTAAGGGGTGTTTCCCCGGATGACCTGATGGCGGTGCTGGACCTATCAGGCCTACCGATAGATTGCTTGGATCCGGGAGACCTGGTGCGTGCCTATAATAAGGTGGTGGCAGGGGCTCTGGACTCCATTGCTACTGTTAGTGTTCGTCCTCTCACTCTTCGTCCCAGGTCTCCTTGGTTCGATGAGACCATGAGGGAGTTGAGGAGAGTTGGACGAAGGTTGGAGAGGTGCTGGAGGAGGTCCAGTCTGGATGATGACAAACTTAGTTTGATGACCCACTATGTGGTCTAACTATCTCTGGACAGGAATTCTGCCTTCTTACGAGAGATTGCGGCTGCACAGAATAGACCGGCTCACCTCTTTCGGACCGTGGACAGACTGTGCAATCCAGCCTGTCTTCAGCCCGGAACAGCCTTTTCACAAGAACGGTGCGAGGAGTTTGCTCTCTTCTTTGCAGATAAGATTGCCAAAATCAGATCCGACGTCTGCTTGACCCTCTCCAGTAGGAGTTGTGATGGTCGGCAGGAGATGTTGGACACCCAGTTTGCATGGTCTGACTTCAGCCTCCCCACAATCAATGACATTGTGATGATCATCCAATAACTACGTCCAACCAACTGTAATTTGGACCCTGGCCCCACGCGTCTTTTAGTGGACTGTGTGGATAAAATCGGCCCAGTCCTGACTGCGATAGTCTGCAGGTCCTTGGAGAGGGGGGGGATCTTCCCAGATCCTCTTAAGGAGGCTGTAGTTAAGCCTCTTCTGAAGAAGCCCTCCTTGGACCCGGATTGTCTAGCAAATTACAGGCCTGTCTCTAACTTACCCTTTGTGGGTAAAGTTATTGAGAAGGTGGTTGCAGCGCAGCTGGGTGATCATCTGACCAACAACAATGTCTATGATTCCCTCCAGCCTGGATTTAGGAAAAGGCATAGTACTGAGACAGCACTTGTTCGGGTTCTAAATGACCTCCTAATAGAGAGAGATCGTAGGACCTGTTCCATTCTGGTACTTCTTGATCTCTCTGCAGCATTTGACACTGTTGACCATGGTGTGCTATTGGAGCGTTTGCGGTCTATCTGTGGAATGTCTGATATGGTCCTCAGGTGGTTTCGATCTTACCTCGAGGGTAGAACTCAGAGGGTGGTGTTGGGAATTTTTTCTTCGGCATCAGTCTCCTATCCTCTTGAGGTACCGCGGGGTTCCATTTGCGCCATGTTGTTTTCAGTGTATATGCTGCGTTAGGAGTGATTGTTAGGCGATACGGTCTGGGTTTTCATTGCTATGCAGATGATACCCAGCTGTATATGTCTTTTGTGCCCAGCCAGGATGCTGCCATTTCCGTATTTAACAACTGTCTTGCTGAGACCCAAGACTGGATGAATGGGAGTTGGATGCGGTTGAACCCTGAAAAAACTGAGGTGTTGGTTGTGGACAAGGGTCGCTGGGAGGCGGGTTTGTTGGCTGGATCGCCCTCGGGCTTATGGCTTGGGGGTGTCCAGCTGACAACCTCAGACCAGGTGTGGAATCTGGGCATTGTATTTGACGACTGTCTGACTTTTAAATCTCAGGTGTTAGCGGTGGTCAAAACTTCCTTTTACCACCTGAGGAACATCGCCCAGTTGAAGCACCTGGTTCCTCCAGAGGATCTTCCAACGTTAGTCCACGCTTTCGTTACCTCCCGCCTTGACTATTGCAATGCCCTTTACCTGGGGCTATTGGGGGTTGAACTTCGCTGTTTGCAGCTGGTGCAGAATGCGGCAGCCAGGCTGTTGACTGGATCTTCTAGATCTAGTCATATAACGCCTGTGCTCCGTGGACTGCACTGGCTGCCAGTTTTTTGGCGAATCACCTTCAAGGTCGGTTTGATGACCTATAAAGCCCTACACGATCAGGGACCTACTTACCTGAAAGAGCTCCTTTGTCCCTACTGTCCTCCCCACTCTCTCCAATCCACTGACGAGGGATTGCTAGAGATCCCAAGGGTCCGTTTAAAAACTTCAGGGGCAAGATAGTTTGGTTTTATGGCCCCGACCCTGTGGAATTCTCTACCTCATCAGGTGCGAAATTGCCAGACTGTCCAAAGCTTTAAAGGAGCTTTGAAAATATATCTTTTTAGCAGAGCTTTTAATGATTTATGATAGTTTTAATGTTGTTTAATTATTTATTGTTTTATGTATTTGTACAGGCGCTTTGGTTATAAGAAAAGCGCCTTATATAAATAAAGAATGAATTAATGAATATAGGAGCTCAAACACCGCTAAAAATAGAAATTTGTACAGTAGGAGCTCATCAGAAGAATCCTAAAGATATCCATGAACTAAATAGTAATTTGGTAGATAATTTGGCTTAAGTAGCTGCAAAACAAACTTATGGGTAGACCAGCTAGGAGGTGATTCTACACAATTGTGGGAAGCTTAAGAGTGTGATAAAAATCATCCAAAATGGATACCAGCATTATCACAAGTCCCTAGTTTGGGGCGAATCCAAGATACTGATGCTTGGCTTCTTGGTTGTCAGAACCAATGGAAAGATACAGGACAGTGTACCACCAAATATGTTACCATAAAGGAAGATATGGTAATAAGGGAACGACAACCAGGATTTAGGAAGTGGATCCCACCCACTTCATTTAGAAAAGATATTATCATGGACAATCATCGTATTGGAGGTCCTTGTGGACTCCACAAAACATGTAAAATGTTGGCACTGAAATATTGGTGGCCAAAAATGGGAAAATATGTCAAACAATGCCTGGACGCTTGTCTTATCTGTGCACAGATGAATCCTCTAGTGCCTGGAAATGGGTTCCGTTAGGGGTATACCCCTGGCGGACGGTCCTTGGTCCAGCTTACAAACCGATTATGTGGGACCCTTGCCTACTGCATAAGGGGAGGTTCTGAGATTTACTAGTCATTGTTGATATATTTTCCAAATGGGTAGAGGCACTACCAGTTAGAAATGATAGCGCTCAAGCTACTGCAAAAGCATTATGGGAGCAAATGTTCTCACGTTGGGGCTTTCCCAGAATCGTGGAAAGTGAAAGAGGTACTCACTTTACAGCAAAAATAATGACAGCTTTGTGTGATATCTTCGGTATCAGTCAACGCATGCATTTACCCTACCATCCACAAATTTCAGGTATGGTAGAAAGGTTAAATCGCACTTCAAAAACTGGTAAAGGGTGGGTGATGCACTTACCAGGAAACCTAATGGGTATTAGAGGTACAGAAAACAAGAGTACTGGCTATAGCCCATATCAATTGATGACTGGACGGGATATGCAGCTGTATTATCCTTCAGATCCAGATTTGTCTACACCTGTGTTAGACCGTATCAAAACTGATGTTTTTTTGAAACAGTTGTAAAAGCAATTAAATTTGTATTTACCCCATGCTGCCAGATACATGGCACGGACTCATTGGAAAAACAAACAGACATGATGAAAAAGTGATACCGCCCACTGAACGGGGTCATCACGTCATGGTGAAAGATTCTGGTCAAAAGGGACCATGAGATGCCAATTAGATGGGGCCCTATACCGTCATTGATGTTTTGGGGCCATGGGTCGTTCAAGTCAGCCGAATCCGACAAGGATCTACAGAGACCAAATGGGTCCATGTGGACCAATGCAAATTGTATCAGACGTTAAATGACGACAACTGATACTGCTCTGTTTCTCCTAATAGGTGAAGTACAATGATGTTTCCTGTACTTATACTGAATAGTACTTTATTGATCCTGGTAACTTCCAACATAAATGGATGTCCAGGGCATATTTGGAACAGTTTATACAACAAAATATATGCCAGAAATCATACCGTGCGGGGTATCCCTGTACTATTAGGAGAACGACATGAACACACTGGATATCTCCTTATCAAATGGTACTTAATTTGCTATGGACAATGTCAAAATGCGACATGGGGATGCTCGCCAGAAGCCTGGCCTGGCACGGCAATGTGTGTGGTCAACACAACGGCCCAAAAGGGTATCTACATCCATTCTACCTTGGGTGATATGACCAATTAATGAAAAAGGAACAAAACTTGTTGCGAATGAAATTAAAGGACATGTTGCAATATCCATCTAATATAACATTGTTAATTACGTCTCTTCGTGGATCACGGCGTAATATGTGGCATTTTTTATATAATACATCTACTGTGGCAAATTATACAGTAGGGTTAAAGCAATTTTTTTGCAGTATTGCCATTAACGAATAAATATTCTTCGTTAACGTATACGACAAATGAACGATGGCCTGCAATGTATCTTTAACTAGTAAATCTGCTGTATGGGATTTACAATACCAAAAAGATGGTATTACTGGGCAGAAATTCTTGTCTCCATCAGATGGTATCATCTTGACGCAAAATGTATATCCATTATATTATCCATGTAAGTTAGAGTATTGTAATATCTTGCTTCATTTGACTTTTCCATGATTCCCGCCTCAATGTAGGGATCGGGCTTCGGTATTAGTGTGGCAACAGTATTATAATACTTTAAATCAATACCATGACAGACACAGAATGTGGTCATTTAGAATTCCTGTAAAAGCATCACCAGGCTTCTCTCATCGTAAAAGAGACGTATGGGGCTGGTTAGGCTCAAGATTAGGAATTACTAATGGTATTCATTCTATGGTTTTAGAGGGTCATATTCGCTCTTTGGAAACAACTTTAAAGGATATGGCTACTGGACCATTATCAGCTACTGTAAGATTAGCGGCTGATGAAGAAACTGATTGGTTTGCATATAGAGAGAAACCTTCCAGAATTTTTGAATCATTGCTAAAATAGTAAAGCTATTTAATCTTTCTTTACCTCAACTGTTTAATGAAACATATACATAATTGTCTTCCTCACAACTAGTTGCTAAGGCACATGCTCATTCAGTTAAAGAATTAAATAGAATTGAGAGCAATAGGTTACCTTTAGAAATAGGCAAAGATAAGGTAATTAGATTATTGGATCACCCCACTGTAATTTTACCACCCTTAGCTATGATTAAAGTATGGAATTCACCAAATCAATATGCACATGTGCTGCAACATGTGGTTCCCATACTAGTGATAATACCCGTATGTTTTGAACCACCGAAAATATTATGGCAAATCAGTAATTGGGAGTATTAATACATGACCAGATCATGAGACTCCAAATACCAGGTGATACTATTATCACAATACACAATAAATATGTTGTATTACCTGAACAACAGTGTGTACAAAAACATGAAACCTTGATACGTGGGGAAGAGACATCAACTGCCCCATGATTTTCTGATCAATGTAAATTTACCCTAACGTCTGCGAATGAATACCACCAAGCTATGAGATGGAACCAATCATGGTGTGTAATCGCAGGTCAACCTTGGAATGTATGGGGATGTAGTGACAAGACCTGATGGGTTGCAAACTGAACCCTCCGGGAACGTCCTGCCTATAACCGAACAAATGTTACCCATATTGATGGTTCCAGTATGGCCTTAGACTTGCTCACTGATTTGGCCACTCCACCTCAACTCATATTACCCAAATTTGACAATTACTGCTTCGCTGCATCGTCAACAAACTGAAGGACTTATTTTCTCACAAAAGGCCTCTGCTAGAGAGGTAGAGAAGCAGTCATCTTATATCCCTATTACATCCTGGCGAGATTGGGGCTCGGCTGTTTTGGGTACTAGTCCAACCCTAATAGAGGTAGTAGGCAGTATTGCAGTAATATGTGTTCTTGTTATAGTACAAGTGTTATTGTATCGTAAGACGAAACACATGATTTGACAAATACAAATATTACAATGGCAACAACGTACATGTGATCTCCAATTATAGAGTGTCACAAAGGGAGGATTGTAGTGTAACATTTTACTTAAGTATATAATTTCACAACATTTAACATAAATGTCCTATCATAACCTTCTTTAGGAAGGTCTGTAAGCAAGAATCTTCTTTAGGAAGGTGTGCAACAAAGAACCTTCTTTAGGATGGAGTGCACTTGTTGAGAAATGTAGTCAGCACTTATGAAGTTGTGCAAGAAATGAAGTAGTACCTATGTTTTGAGTGAAATTCACCACACCCTAAGATTAATATGTTATTTTATTTTATGATTGGCTTATAAAGGGGTGTTAGCATTTTTCAAGATAACAATTCTTTACATAAGCACTGTAAATTAAGTAGCACCAGCACCACAAATGATGAAATGAACATGCATGTGAAGATGAATAACCGCAATAAACTCTTAGAAGAAATCTGAAGGCTCGAGTGAAACTCTTTTGCAAACGTTATAGCCCTTGAAGTACTTGAAAGTTTCAATCAGATCCCCCCGCTGTCTTCTGTTCTCCAGCGAATACATATTGAGGTCCTTTAGTCTCTCCTTATATGTTTTACGGTGCAAGCCCTGCACCATCTTTGTCACCCTTCTCTGGATAGTCTCCACCTTATCTATGTCCTTGCGCAGGTGTGGCCTCCAGAACTGCAAGCAGTACTCCAGGTGAGGCCTTACCAATGTTTTATACAATGGCATCACCACCTGCCTTCTGCTAGTGATACCCCTGCATATGCAACCCAGCATGCCACTGGCCTCCCTGCTGCTTTTGCGTACTGCTTTGATACCTTAAGGTCATCAGAGATGATAACCCCTAGGTCCCTTTCCTTTTTGGTGACAGATAGCTCCCAACCTGTAGCTCTCCCCAGGGTTCCCTCTACCCAGGTGCATTATTATGCACTTCTTTGCACTGAACCTCAGTTACCACATCTCTGACCATCTTTCAAGCTTCTCCAGGTCCCTCTTCATTTTCTGCACCCCTTCTGGAGTATCCACCCTGTTGCAGATCTTGGTCTCATCTGCAAATAGGCAGACCTTTTCTTCCAACCCCTCTGCAATGTCACTAATGAAGACACTGAACAGGTCTGGTCCTAGTACTGATCCCTGTGGTACGCCACTGGTCACCCCCCACTCCCAAGATTGTACCCCATTTACCACCACCCTCTGTCTGTCTGTTAGCCAGTTCCTAACTGAGTTCATCACCTTGTCTTCCATGCCCAGACTACCCATCTTGTTAATCAGTCTTCTATGTGGGATGGTGTCGAAGACTTTGCTGAAATCTAGGTAGGAAAAGTTTCCTGTCCCTCCCTGATTTATTTCCCCTAGTCAAACAATCAAAAAAATGTATTGGCTTCATTTGACAATCTTCCTGCTGTGAATCAGTGTTGCCTCAGATCCTGAGCACCTCTGGATTCCACATGTGCCACTATCCTTTCTTTCAGCAGTGTCTCCATAATCTTTCCCACCACTGAGGTGAGGCTGACTAGCCTGTAGTTCCCCGCCTCCTCCCTACTGCCGCTTTAGTGCAGTGGGACATGTGCCATCCTTTAGTCCTCTGGAATGACACCGTGTTGGTGACTCTGAACAGGGCACTGCTAGTTCTCTTATCAGCTGCTTTAATATCTTCGGAGGAGATGCCGTCTGGCCCATGGCCTTTTCCACCTTCAGCTTTGAGTTCTTTCAGAACTCTCTCCACTGGAATGGACTGGTGTCCAACCCCCCCTAAGCCAACTGTGATCCTTGACCTTCCCCTCCTTAGTGAATACTAACATAAATTTTAAAATTTTGATGTGGCAGTATTCATTTTGTGGCTAGAAAGGGTGCTGTGATTTGCCTCACCTACTCTAACAATGTGCAGCAAAGCAAGTTAAAACTGCTCCTACAAGACGGAGATCTTGTCAAATCATGAAGAACAGCACTAGTCTCTCGAAACTGTGCCAACATAAAATCCAAGGTTTTCTTCCAGAGCTGCTGACACATTCTTACAATTTGGGCAGGCAAAATGAGCAAAATAAGTTAGTTTAAAATTTGTTTAAGCAGTTTAAAGCCTTTTAATTTTACCTTACTTTAACTCAACATGTAACTTTCATGTACAAGCTGAGCGGCCACTGAGCGCTGCAGCCCCACCCCTAAAAACAGCACTCTGACGACACAGTACAGAATGGGACTGCAGATGCTCCATGTAGTTACTAATAGGATCAGAGAAGGGGGGCTGTCTAAATGAACTAAGATTATCTGCCCTGTTCACATGAACACTTTATTATGGCATGTTGCATAAATCACTATAAAACACAATTAGAAAGTAACACCCCAGCTGGATAGCTGACTTCTCTAGCTCTCTATAGCACTTTTTTGTAATTAATTTCTGTTAGGGCAACCCCAAGTCACTATTTACAGTGTGTACCCAGTGTGAAAATTATCGGTGTGCTGTGTAACATTAGCCATAAAATCTGAGGAGAAAAAAACTGCTTACAAAGGGTCATTCCTCCTTTAACATCTTTCTCTGTCTGGAACTAGAAAAACAGGTTACTTATCTGTAACTGGAGTTCTTGGTATATACTGCACAGCCACACAATAGCAGTTCCACTGGAAGTGCTAATTTGTTGGGAACATCTTAAAGCTAAGCTCTTCCCACCACCTGGACAGTAATATCCTCTGGCTCCACACCATGACGTCAGATCTTGTATACTAGAAGCAGGGATCCATGTACCACTGGCCAGGGAGGCCATGTGGGTGATGTGGATATTAACTATATACCACTCCTAGAAAGTACAGTTACGTAAGAATTTACCATAACAGCAGATCTTCAAGAGGAGCTCTTGCAGCAGGTAACACAAGTAGGACTGAAGCCGGCAGGTGGCAGGACCCCACGGAATTTTTTTTTAGCTAGCAGTATACAGCTGGGACGACCCCAGACGTCCCATGTGATATAAAGGAAGCAGTCCCTCAGTTCTCCCGCTGGAGACTCCAGTACAGATGAAGATTTGGATGGAGAAGAAAAAATTACTTACCATAGTAATCTTCTTTCTTCCCAGTGATGCTCAGACATTCATAACTTTGTGCAGTCAGCCTGGTGGGTTGGACTGCCCGGAGAGATGGAACACATGCAAATGATGGAATTCTTTGCACGTGAGCATCTTTCAAATACTGCCTCTACCAACTGTAGTATTCTAAGCCCTTCAGATTTGTAAGAAGCCTGGAAGTCAGGCAACATGGAAAAATCCGACAACTAATTAATAAAAACATTTTTTAGGATTAGCCTAATAAAACAACTTACTTCAAAAAAAAACCTCCAAGGGAGGGACTATATCTATATACAGTATAATAATGGTGTTCACCATACATTGAGAAAAACTATTAAGAGAGATAGAAAACTCTGTTAAAATCTGTCTAGCACAGAGAAGTGTACCCAGAAGGGTATGGCTATGTGGCACTAGCATGCAGAATGCAGAGGATGTGAGGGAGTTATGAATGTCTGAGCATCACTGGGAAGAAAGAAGATTACTATGGTAAGTAATTTTTTCTTCTAACCCCAGTAATGCTCAGACCATTCATAACTTTGTGCAGTACCCCCTGGTGGTGGGCACAGAACTTATTTTGGAAACGGACTTTGCAGGGCTGCTGTGCCAAACTTTGCATCACTTCTGGACAAAATATCTAAATTATAATGCTTTGTAAAGGTGTGTACTGATTTCCAAGTAGCTGCTTTACAAATGTCAAACAATGGCGCCTCCCTAGCAGCTGCAATAGTGGCAGCTGCTCCTCTTGTTGAATGAGCCCTTAGCACAGCTGGGGACTCGCTACCCGCTTTAGTGTAGCAGAATTGAATACACTGGACAATCCACCAAGAAATGGATCTTTTTGAGGCTGGTTTGCCCATTCCAACATCCCCATATGTAAGGAAAAGTTGTTTCTTGTCTTGCCTATGGCCTTTAGTAGCTGTCATGTAGTAGCTGAAAGCTCTTTTCACATCCAGACTGTGAAGCCTTCTTTCACCAGAGCTTGTATGGTCTGTGAAGAAAACAGGCAGAGTGATTGATTGGTTCAGATGGAAATCTGAAACCACTTTGGGAAGGAACTGTCTGTCTGTTTGTTCTGAGGACTACTTTATCCCTGTGGAAGGAAATGTAGTCCTGCTCAACACAAAGAGCCTGAAACTCACTGATTCTTCTTGCTGAGGTAACTGCTACCAGGAAAACTGTTTTCCAGGTAACATCCTTTAAATGGGCTGTAGCCATGGGCTCAAAAGGAGCCTGCATCAATCTGGCTATACATACATTAAGATCCCAAGCGGGCACTGGTGCCCTGTGAGGAGGGTGCAAATGCATCAGGCCTTTGAAAAATCTTTTGAAAATGGGATCTGATGCTACAGACACCTTTGTCCTAGCAGACAGGTATGCAGATACTGCTACAAGGTGAACTCAAAGAACTGGGTTGCAGACCTTGTGAATGTAAATGAGTCAGATAATCCAACACCACTGAGACCCCTGCATCATTTGGGGCGAAGTTTCTACAAACACCAGAAAAGAATCTTTTCCACTTAGCAGAATAGTTTTCTAGTCTAAGGCTTCCTATAACCTTTCAAGATGTTTAATACAGCTTCAGAAAGGTTCAAGCCTACATATTTAACTCCTCAAGAGCCATGCCTTGAGGTGGAGAGACTTGAGATTTGGGAACAGCCATGTTCCCTGATTGGAGGTTAGAAGATTGTGCCTGAGAGGCAAGCTTATTGGCCTGCTCACTGCCATGGAGAGCAGAAGAGAGTACCATGGCTGCCTGGGCCAATCTGGAGCTATCAATATCAGAGAAGCTGAAAGGGATCTGAGCTTCAGCAGTACCCTGAAAACTGGGCATGTTTTTTTCATATGTAAGAGAAATAGTGTGCCTGACTGCATTCCCTGCTCTGTACTTTTTTTTTTTTTTTTTTAATTCCTTATGTTTATCCCTCCTGCAGCCACAGCCCTGTTTACCTCCAGCCATCGCTCCTCTTTCACCACCGACCCTGAAGTGGACACATTCAGCCGGCATATGCAGCTGTACCATCAAGAGGGACTCTCCCTATGTCCCTGCACCCAGCCAGGAACCAATACCAGCACGCGCCCCTAATCCAGGCATTCACCGGCCAGTAAAGCTGCGGCGGACTTGTGCTGCCATTTTTCTGCCCCGATTTTTAGCCGCCGGAGCGCGCGCATGCAATGACATCAGGCACCACGTGCCGACGTCTGCCGCATTCTGCCCCTTGCTGGCACCACTCTAGTAGTGCCCCCGGTCGTCATCAGGGGCCGCTACAGAGCTGTGGTACCCTGGATCCCTCCCCGGGATTGGAGAGCAGTCCTCCGGACTCTCACTCCTATCCCTCCCCTGCCAATCCCTGGCAGCCCAGGCTCGTGTCCGAACCCAGGTCGCCGGTGTGGCGTCCAGCGCCTCAACCCTCAGCACCACCGGGCCAGCCCTCCCTGCTCTGTACTTAGCAAAGTTAGCCCCCAATTAAAACCGAGCACTCTAACCTATTTGATTTCTTTACTGAAAGCTAAAACTGCGATTCTGGGCACTCTGCCCAACGTCGCGGCTTCAGCCTTCAGTAAATAAACAAACAAGATAGCCAGCCAAGTGGTATGGAGAGCTGAGGCACTGTCAGCATCTTTATTTTTCATTTTATTTATTTTAGTCTTTGATAACTGGGTAAGGCCCACTAGGCACACGTGCCCATTTTCAGGGGCGACTGGGGAGGTTAACTGACTTGCTCAGAGTTGCACAGCATGCAAGTGGAGGTTGTGGGAATCAAACCCAGGTCTGCTGGATGTACCAAGCTCATTCACAGCTCGTTACTCTAACCTCTAGGCTATACTGCCAGCCCCCTTCCTTACCTTACGCCCTGCCATGCCTGTGACCGGTGTTATTTCGGAAATGGACACAGGTTGCCAGGAGTCAGCCAAGGGAGGGAGGACTGAGCGTCCAGAGGACAGCTCTCCTCCCTCCATGAAGGGAGCTTACTGTAACTCACCACTTAAACACCAACTGAAGGAATTCAGTTAGCAGCGCTTGCGATTTGCATCATGTGAGAGGCCCCAAGTCCAGAGCACCAAGGGTGTCTCCACGGAGGCAGAGCTCACTCAACGTGCTGATTGCATGTTCGTGGAGATTGGGGAAAAAATGGAGGATGGGCATTGTGAAGTTCTGTCCTCCATGTTGCAGTCTGCTCAACCACTCCAGGCTCGTGGCAACTCTGGATGTGTGTGTGGGGGGGGGGTGTGTGTGCAGGGAATATAGCCCCGGACTACGAAGGAGGCCAGAGACAGCTGTGGTAGACGGGAACAGCATACAATCCAAAGATACTAGCGCACACCACCCCCACACAGCACTACATATTTAAACTTTCATCTGCCAAAACTGGCTATATTTACTTCAAGCTCCATGTGAGGAGTGGGTCCTCTTAGTTTCAGACTGGAATTCCAATTTGAGTAAGCTAAATCACCAACGTCAAGGTAGGACACTTCGATTTAGTCCCTAACTTTCCAGTGCCTCAGTGGCTACTAATGGACTTCTTTGGACTGTATGTTGTTTGCCACAATCTAGCAGCACCCCTTAGAAAAAATGTGAATTCTAGTGTGAAGCAACATAAAAGGTTTGAGCATGCTATGTTTGGATTTGTAGACGGGAACAGGGCTGATGCAAGCTGCATGTCCTGCCAGAAGGATAAAAACCCATATGGGGAAAACAAACAAAAGAACATAGTTTACAGAGCTTGGTTTTAACTGGGGCTAACTTAGCAAAGTACAGAGCAGGGACTAGTACTCGGTTTTAACTAGGGCTAACTTAGCAAAGTACAGAGTAAGGATAGAAGAGTGCATCAGGCACACTATTTCTTTTATATACAAAAAAAAAAAAAGCCCAACTCGTTCATAAACTAGTACACTGGTGTTCAAGCGCCATATGCAGTTGGGCATGAGCAGGAACGGCAGAAAGCGTGGATCAAGGTCAGGATTGCAGCATTAAGATTTCTGCTTTAAAAATATTAAACTCTGTTTTTTGTAACTGATGCCAAATATGCCATCACGGAGCAAACGGACCACGTGAGCATCAAGTTACAGTCGATCTTACTTTGAGGGTATCTCTTGCAGCAGGCCATCACCAGTAGGCCTAAGTCGCCAGGCGTTAGGACCACACGGAAACCTTCTAGCTAGCAGTCTACCAGAAGGTGCCGCTCACCTCCGACGTAAGCCCCTGACATCAGCCAATATTATAAAGGTGGGTGACCCCACACCCTCCTCAGTTCTTTTCCAGCTGTCGACCAATGCATGTCGGATGACCACTGAAACTGCTGCAGCTACAGTCAACCGCCATTTCCCACATTTAGCACACTATCATTTTTTGATTTTATCAAAGTTGTGACATCGAGTTTTCGGTGTTCTTACCTAACGGTATATGTCTTCTAAACCTTCCTCTTCATCCAACTGCTCCATTAAGTGTGCCTGTGGCAAACAGATCCTGGACAAGGATGATCATTCTGCCTGCGTCTTCTGCCTAGGCTCAGTCCAAGACATCCAAGCCTGCGAGGCCTACCAGAAATTCACCCATACCCAACACCCTTGGGACCTGCGCTGATCTACAATTACCCGATGCCCAGGGGAACGGTGTCAGTCTCCTTTGAGTACCATGGGCTGCTCTAGACCTTGTGGTCCTTTATGCAGACGTAGTCCCCCGCACTGAGCAGACCGACCCCAGCCACCCCTCACGGGCCTCCCTTGAACACCCTTTCCCTGGCCCCTATACAGCAAGCTGTAGTGTGCCTCACACCCCCCAGGGTAGGTCTGACACTGGGTCAGCCAGCCATTCAGAGAATAGTCAGCCCAAGGATAGCAGGGATGACGATACAGATCAGAGTTACCAGTGAGTCTTGTTCTACTGGACCAGAATCCTCAGAAGGGGAAGGGTCAACGAGTAACGTCCCAAATCCCCCCCAGACAATCCAACATACATGGCTATCGTGGGGCATATTCAGGCCACTATAGGTTGGGAGACTGAGGAGCAGGACCCTGAGAGGTGTTGGTTGGCAATTTACCAAAATCAGTCCAAACCTTCTCTTTTGGTGGTCCCCCCAATAATCGACTCCTATGAGGATGTCACCTGGGCTGCAGAACCACCCCCACACAGTCCGGCAGTGCCCAAAAAGGCAGACATTACCATGCAAGCTGTATTCTGGAGAACAGCCAAAAAGGTGGATTCAGTCATCAACAATGCAGCGCATGACCGAACCAAGAGGCCAAAACACCTCAGCTCCCTCCCCCAACAGGGAACCTCGACAGCTGGATCAGATGGGCAAGCATGCCTTTGCCTCTGCCACTCTGGCCATTCGGGCAATCAATTATTTGATCCATGTGGTGCAGTATCAGAATCTCCTATGGGACCAGGATAAGGAAGTGGCCCTAGCCATGCCAGACGACCCTTCCAAGCAGCAGACCCTCCAGGCCCCCAAAACAGGCTCAGACGTTGGTACCCACCTCCTCAGGGCTGCCTACGATGCAGTAGGCACCTCTGGCCGGGAAGCAGCCATAGGCATTTGTATGAGACACCACTCCTGGCTAAGAGTCTCAGGCTTCGCGCAGGATGTCCAGACTAATATAATGGATTCCCCTTTCAGAGGTTTCAAACTTTTGAGGGGGGGGATGTTCAAGATATTATCTCCAATCTCCTGACCTCAGGACAGGCTCTCAAATACGTCCACTCCATGTACAATACCCAGTCAAAGTCGGGATGGCAGGCTCCTTTTTGTCACTCCTCCCGCAGGCAGGCCTGAACCCCTTCCAAGGCCCAGGGGAAATGCAACAGGGGCAGCTCTCCCCACTCCCTCCTCCGTTGTCACCCGCAGCACCCAAGGTACAGTAGCAGCACAACCAGCACGTGCTCCCACCTCCCGACTCCTTGTCAGACCCTCCCCCCCCGTAACACATCAGAAGGCAGTTGTACGGGGTCGTGTCTCCCTTCACCCAGACAGAAGTCAGAGGGTAACAGTGAACGGGATGTACTCCAGTGAAGGGAGGGTGATGAGCAGGGTGCCACAGGGGTCGGTGCTGGGACCCTTACTGTTCAATATATTTATATCTATAAATATATTATCGCAGACATAGCTGAGGAACTAGAGGGGAAGGCATGCTTGTTTGCAGACAATACAAAAATCTGTAACAGGGTGGTCATCATGGGGGGGGGGTGGAGACAATGAGGGGAGACCTGAAGAAGTTAGGGAAGTGGTCAGAAGCATGGCAACTGAGCTTTAATGCCAAGAAGTGTTTAGTGATGCACGTGGGGCATAACAATCCACAGGTCAAGTACCTCTTGGGAGGGGAGGAAATAAAAAGGGTCAAAACAGGAGAGGGACCTGGGGATTATAATTTCATATGACCTCAAGGTGGGGAAACCAGTGCAGGAAAGCAGTAGGCAAGGCAAATGGAATGCTGGCTTGTATAGGGAGGGGCATAACAAGTAGAAAGAGGGAGGTACTTATGCCCCTCTACAGATCCATGGTGAAGCCACATTTGGAATATGGGGTTCAGTTTTGAAGGCCGCACCTACGTAAGGATATTGATGCGGTGGAGTGGGTCCAGAGGAGGGCTACTAAAATGATGCAGGGCATGCATTGGCTATCTTATGAGGAGAGGCTGAGGGAGCTGGACCTGTACTCACTGGAGACCAGAAGGGAGAGGGGAGACATGACAAACATTCAAATATGTGAAAGGAATAAACAAGGCAGGGGAGGGGAGCCTTTTCCAACAGAAATTGCATGGATAAAACTAGGGGCCACAGTCTGAGGTTTTTGGGGGGTCAGGGAGTTCGAGGCTGTGCACTTCACCCGAAGGGCAGTGGATTCCTGGAACAGGCTACCAGAAGAAGTGGTGGGAGCTAAAACAGTGTTGGGATTCAAGAGGGAATGGGACAGATTTAAGGGATTAGTCGGACAAAATAAATAGTAGGGCGGGGAGGAATGGGGATGTAATTATGGAGTGGGAGGGGCAGACTCGATGGGCCACTGGTGTCCTTTTCTGCAGACAGCATTCTATGAGGATTCTATGAACCCCCAGGGTCTTCACCAAATGCTTGGCGGTGGTGGCAGCTGCCTTGAGACGGCAGGGGTTCTATGTTTCTCCTTACCTGGATGATTGGCTGCTAGCTGCCCTGTACAGGGACCATCTCCTTCAAACTCTCACTCACACGTGCAGCCTGTTCTAAACTTTGGGCATCACCATGAACATGCCAAAGTCATTTCTGACCCCTTCCCAGCACCTCCTGTACATAGGGGCAGTGCTGGACACGACACAAGGGAAGGCCATCTTACCACCAGACACAGCAGAGCATCTGATGGACCAGGCAGTTCTTCTTTACTCCACCCGTCCTGTTCCAGCAACGTTTTTTCTGAGGCTTCTAGGCCTCATGGCTGCAGCCATTGCAACAGTTCTCCTGGCCAGGCTGCTTATGAGAATCGGTCAATGAATGCTGTGGGTCTCAATGGGACCAGTACTCTGATGCCCTGGATCACCCAGTGCTGGTATCTGATCCAGTCAAGAAGGTATTGCTGTGGTGGCTGGAGCCCAGCATCCTGCTTTGGGAGGCTCTCTTTTGTTTACCTCCATCGACCTGCCTGTTTATTATCCAGCGCATTCCAATCAAGGGGAGGCATTGTTCCATACATTGGATGTGCACAGAATCTTGAGGTACTATACACTAAAGACTTGCATAAGTCTAATCAGCCATTTTGTTTCATTCACCCCGGGAAAGAGAGCGCCCAGTGTCCAAACAGTGTTTGTCTAAATGGTTAGTCAACTGCATTGTCTTCTGTTACCAGAAGTACAGCAAGGAACTTCCTGGAGGGGTTAAAGGCCATTCCACTAGGGGTATGGCTACCTTGGTAGCCTGTTTCAGAAATGTGTCAACTGCTGACATTTGCGCTGCTTCCACCTGGAGCACTGTCCACACTTTCACCAAATATTAAAGTCTGGACATCGCCTCTAGGCATAGGGCCAGTTTTGGCTAGCTGTCCTTCAAGGCCTCCTTCCATAAGCTATAATTTTTTGCTTACCACTTGGACTGTCTCTCTGTAGTGCCAGAACTGCTTGGGCCTCGGTCCTTCTGGTGATGGCCTACTGCAAGAGATCCTCTCAAAGATCTACTATTACTGTAAGTTCTTACATAACTGAACTATCTTACTTTGAGGGTAACAGTAGATCATCGACAGGATCTCTTGCAGCAGGCCCTGCTTTCCTTCTCTCCTTTCCCCTTCTCCTGTTTCTCTCTCCCCTTCCACAGGGGCAAGCCTTCTGCTTTTCTTTTCCTATGTTTCTGTGACACTTCAGAATTCTCAGTTCCCCCTTATGGAATTCTACCTTTGGTCTCCAGCGGGAGAACGGAGGAGGGTATGGGGGCCGCCCATCTTTATAGGACTGACTGATGTCAGTGGCTGACATTGGAGGTAGGTGGCCCCCTCTGGTAGACTGCTAGCTAGAAGGTTTCCATGTGGTCCTAGCACCTGACAGCTTAGTTCTACCGGTGATGGCCCACTGCAAGAGATCCTCTCAAATATCTACTGTTACAGTAAGTTCTTACATAACTACACTTTATCAAAAATAGTCCACAAAAGCGAACAGTATCCCTTTAAGACTGGGTTTCTTACAGTCCACCTCTGAATCTTCGACAAAGTGGTAACTGAAGATGAGATGCACATTATTAATCAAAAAAATTAATTCAAAAATTTGCCAAAGTGCTACTGTTTGAAAACTGGAATCCTTTTAATGCTGCAAGAGCTGCAAAGGTGGGGACCTGTCCCTTCCAGTGCAAAAGACGATCTGATGACAGATGGGGCAGAGCCAGAGGATGACACCACAGGTGGTGGTAGGAGTCATGCCATGAAATGAGCCTAGCCCAGCAACGGCCAGAGTTTGAATAGTTGACTAAATTCCTGTTGGTAGAAACACAAGTTTTTTTTTGTTGTTGTTGTTGCTGCACGGGCACTACCTGAGGATACTGCTAAGCAAGATGTATTACAATGGCAGGGGAGGAAGTTGGAAAACATGCCACTCGGCCTACGAGGGGTCACCCCTCACAGAATGGAGAACCTGGCACTCCTCCACACCCCAGGTATCGTGACCATGTCAAAAGAGAAAATGATGAGAGAAAAAGATAGAGTCAGAATTAACAGGAGCACAGGGGTGGAGGAATTTAAATTGAAGCCATCAGGGCTGTGTCCTACGGATAGGCTAAGGAATAATAAGGAGGATAATTGCAGAAGGAGTGGCCGGAGAGAAGAAAGGGAAAGGGATGTAGGCTTAGGAAGTGCAACAAAAGAGAGGGCAGCGGGGCACTAAATTAGCCCCAAAAAAATGATTAGCAGGTTTACATGTGAAAGTGCTAATCAAGTTCTGAACCTGCACAGCTCTTATATACACACACACACACACACACACACACACACACACACACATATGTATAAATAAATATATACAAATATATGTATAATTGTGTGTGTCTACAGTGCCATGGACTCACTCAAAACGATTAGCAGTGTACTGCTACGCATTTCTGGAAATGGTTAGCATTATCCTCCACCCCCATTTTACGTAGCATTCTGCTATACTTTACCAGCTATTTAATATTCTGGGGGAGTAAATTGCTCCTTCCCATTGCAAACTCAGGAGTAAAATGGCAGCTACCCTATTTTTGTCATCCTTCAGGTAACAGGGTCTGAGAACACTACACTAGCAGACATGACAGATATGGGACCATGGTGGGGCGGTGGACTTGGCCTACCTGAACTTCAGGAAGGCATTCGGCACCGTCCCCATAGGAGACTGATGGGCAAGGTAGACAGCTTGGGGGTGGGGAACAAGCTCACGAGATGGGTGGGACATTGGTTGGAGGGAAGGACTCAGAGGGTCAAAGTAAATGGGGTGCACTCGAATGAACAAACAGTGACGAATGGGGTTCCCCAGGGGTCTGTGTTGGGACCCATACTTTTCAACATATACATTGGGGACATCACAGAAGGCCTACGGGTAAGGTGTGTGTTTGCAAATGACATTAAAATTTGAAACCGGGTTAATGCAGCCAGGGGGGGTGGGGTGGAGGAGGATTTGGCCAGGTTGGAGGAGTGGTCAGAAAAGTGGCAAATACAGTTCAACACAAAAAAGTGCAGAATTATGCACTTGGGGCGAAACAACCCGAAGGCAAAATACCATGGGGGGGGGGACACAGAGCAGGAAAGAGACCTGGGGATAGCCATCTCAGACAATCTGAAAGTTTGGAGTCAATGCAACAGAGCAGCAGGAAAGGCATGATGAATGATGGCGTACAAAGGAAGGGGGATTCACAAGAAAGAGGAGGGAGTTGATCTTGCCGCTGTACAAAACCATGGTCAGACCCCACATGGAATATGGGGTCCAGTTCTGGAGGCCATACCGGCAAGGGGATAAGGACAGGCTGGAAAGAGTCCAGAGAAGAGCGATCAAAATGGTCCAAGGGCTGCAGGGAAGGTCCATAGAGAGGCTGGGGGAGCTGGGTTTGTGCTCGCTGGAAGAGAGAAGGGAGAGGGGGACATGGTAGAGACATTCAAGTACTTGAAGGGCATAAATAGTGTGAGAGTTGACAGCATATTCAAACTTGTAAGAACTATTCCACTAGGAGACAGACCCTCAAACTGGAGGGGGGGCAGATTCAAAGGGGGCATCAGGGGGAGGTTCTTTACTGAGAGGGTAGTACAACCATGGAACAGGCTGCCGGAATGGGTGGTGGGAGTGGATACAGCGGAGAGTTTTAAGAGGGCGTGGGACTGGCTAGCACAGGGCAGGCTGGAACGGGACAGAGGGGATCTTCCTAGGGGAGGGGGTTATGGGCAGACTGGATGGGCCAAGGGGTCCTTTTCTGCCAACAGATTTCTATGATTCAATGACCTTTTATGAAAAACACGTTGCAGCCTACTCCTGGTGTTCAAGCCATCAGTGTACCTCACCAGATATTAAATATTTTTAAAACATTATGTCCTGTTAAAACTGTAATGCAGGGTGTTCAAAGAACTAAGAAGATGAGATTTTCCATGTGAAATAAGAGTACACCTTCCCAAATAGGAAACAAAAGCCACAGCTCCCAGATATCTCACAAAGAGCCAGCTTAAGTGTCTATAAAACAAAATGCAAGACCATAGCCCTGACTGGAATGCATGAGGAATTAAATTTAAGCTACCTCTCACAAAATCTATAGACTGCCCCTACTGAGGCCAAATGCACCTTATGAAATGGGCATCAGAATTTAGGCATCCTGATTGGTCCATACCTGTGTGATATTCCTTCTTACGCTCAGGAAAAAGGACCAGCAGTGCCCTGTGGGCACTGATCCTAGTAAACATATCAGTTAGAATGTTGGCAAATTGAAAATCAGCCATCTTGTTTCCACCAACTGCGAGTGAAATACCAGGCTGTATTTTCAGTCTGTCAACATATCTGCAAATATTCATATGCCCATTTCAGAAATATTTATGTTAATGTTTATGCTGACTGCATGATTTAAAAAAAAACAAAAAAAAAAAGATACAAGCCCAGTCATATTAACTATGAACCACCGGGCAGCTGTCTCCCAACCCGACGCCCGCTCACTCGCTTCTGCAGCGTCGTAACGGCATGTTCTCCCTAGTGCTGCCTGGTGCTATAAGGTACATAAATGTATAAAAAAGTAAAGACGGTATAATTTTTCTTGCAGTCACTGTACCTCTCAACTGCCGAGCAGCTGTCTCCCAATCTGCCGCCCGCTTGCTCCTGCATTGTCGTAACGGTTAACAAAAACGGCTTGTTCTCCCTAGCGCTGCCTGGTACCATAAGATACAGAAATTTAAAAAAAAAAAAAAGGACAGCATAATTTCTTGTTGCACACTTTCAAAAGTCAATAAAGTAGGCCTGCTGCTAGTTTGGGGGGCGGGGGGGTGCCATGACAACTACAGGGAAAAAAAAAAATACAAGTAAGGATGCCTTAGCAGGTCAAAAGTCCTCAACTCAAAGGAACAAACAGGCAGAGAGGAACTATTTTGTTAAAAAGTAACACATATTTAAGCATTTCACTATGAAATACTGTTAATTTTACTTATGACATGAATCTGTATTTTACATAACCATTTCATAAGCGCAATAAGACACTCCAGGGTGTGCGTTAGATACTAACATGGCTAGGAGGCTGGAAGCACTTGGCCAGTGGCCTCGTGCCTCACTACGCCTCCTAGCAGTGTGTAAAAGTGTCTTAACGCACACCCGGTCATGTCTTATTGCTTAACTGAATGAGGGATACTGTAAACAGAGGGTTTAAAAGTGTAGTAGATACACAGACAGGAGCCTGCCGGTCAACAGGCCTGTGGGTTTAGAAGTTGTCCAAGAATCTACCCACTACCAAGTCATTACAGTAGGTACGTATGGAGGAAGGTTTGTCTTTCAGCTACTAGGAACACTAGCCACCTCAGGTAAAGACTACCAATGTGCCAGGGCCACAGCCTCAAGAAATATGTAGGCCTCTTCCCCAAGGCAAAAGCATCCGGCTCAAGTGCCAAAACTGCTGTGGCCTTAAAAAGTGTCCTAATCCCTTTGACTAAACAAAGGGCAAAAAACCCTAGTCGTCCCTTCAACTGACCTCGTGATTAACACTCCTTGTGAGAAAGGAAGAGAAGGCAGAGAGAAGATGCCCTTGCCAGGAGAGTGGCAACGCACTTCCACACAACCTTGAACCTCACAATCAGGGCTTCAGTGTTATTGCAGTAAGAAGGAACAGGATGCCCCTTATTTCACTGGGGTGGTCTGTAAGAACCAAATTATCTGAGAAAGAAAGATGTACAGACTATCTCTGCTGAGTTAAGTGCTACCCATTACCAGCACTCTAACACCCTGTGCTCAAACTGCATGCTGCAGGTCCAGAAACCAAAATGCTGATCCCCTGCCCGCACAAACCTCAGTTAGGACCTGTGAGGGTTCTGAATCGATATATGAGGACAGACAACATACCTTGTTAAAGAGCCTCTGACGATATTCTGATCAGTCTGCTGATTTGGCATCCGTATGCTATTTTAATGCTAGCTAGGAATTTTTAAATGACTGTCTTTTCCAGATGCCACAGGTCTGTTATCACCTTGATGTTACCAGCATTCTGCATCAGTAGTCTGTCTGAAAGGCAGGTGATGTCACAGGTAGTACCGCACAGCAGCTGCAGGAGAGCTTTCAGTTTCCACTGACATGGCAAATCTGTTCATTTATTTACAGTGTATGCCATAATGCTGGTGTCTCTCTCTTGTGTGTCTACAAATATTTATTTATATTTATTTAATTGTTCAGAAGATACCTTTGGGCAAATGCTCTTTTTCAAAGGTTCCACGTCAAGTACAACAGACAGTAAACAGTACAACAGAAAGGAGGTTATACCCTAGGGAAACATATTACCTAGGCATAAACATTACTGGGAGAAACATCACATCAAATAAAAAGTGCAGCAGGACTACAACAATGCTTAAACAGTGTACTATTATGTTCAGGTAACCATCACATTCAAGGGAAATTCAGCTTAATGCAGCAGCGAGTGACTGAAGCATAGGGGAAAACACAAGGACAGCAGGAGCAGCAGCCCGGAAATGGGCTTTGTTTTAGATATAAGCAGTGGAAGCAGGCAAGGCAAAACAGGAGGAGGGGGATGGCAGCTTGGTGGGGGTGGGGGGGGGGAGACAGCTAGGACCAGGCTAGGCCACCAGGAGATGGGGTTCAATTAAGTGCAAGGCAGAGACGAGTACAGGCCAGAAGAGAAACTGTCCAGGCCAAACCCATCAACTGATAGGGCAACTGAAATGATCAGCAGGTAAGAAACCCACCCACTACGGGACATATAAAGTATGATGGGCAGGAGGGGAACGGTTTTGGGTACACCAGTGGGCAACCAATGGTAGTAGGAGAGTAGTCAGAGACTGATAGCACACCAATTACTTGCATCTACAGGCCCCACTGAGGGTAAGGTGCTACTTCAACTCAGTCTTAAAGGAGGGGAGACATTGTTTAGTAGGTGAGCAGGGCATATGTCACAGACAAAGCCGCCATAGGGGACGGGACAGCACCTCTTGAAAATGAACTTGACCATAACTTGGAATCAGCTTACCGCAGTTTTCTTTCATCCTGCAGTAGCTCAAACAATAAAAGCAAAGCGGTCCAGGAAACTAGCTCCACATCTGTGCATGGTTTGTGCATTTACTGTAAGTGGTAAGCTAAAAGCTGTAAGTTGACTTTTAAAACATCGCACAGAGCAAGCAAAAAATAATGTGGACCCATTTCCCAGGATCACTTTGCTTTTGTTGTTTGAGCTGATGCATTATGGAATAAAACTGTTTCAATAAGCTGAACTGTGCATTTCATCTATGAAGCCACTGTGGTAAGCTGCTTCCAAGTTAGATTCAAGTTCATTGAGAGGTGCTGCTACAGTGGTTTTGTCTGTTCTCTGCAGGTACAGCCTGTCCCCTGACCCGATGCGGCAATATCCATTTGTGGATCTGGTAACCTAAAAATTTGGAAGCGTAGCTATGAACTCCCTACAAAGGACAAAAGTGTTGCACTTACACTCGTTTCATTGATGAAGGGGGAGTTTTGACAGGGACCTGTGATGGGCTGCAGGGTGCTGTGAAAATGTAGCTACACACATTTCTTGTGAAAATCACCAAGCTCACAATTAATACAGGTTTGATGCTTGTTAACTGCTTATAAAAATTAAAAAAAAAAGGCTACAAAAAATGTCAAGAGCTTTTTACAGGCATTATCAGACCTCCATCCACAACAGGGAAGGGAGATGCTTCAGATACTGTGTGCATGACCTCTACATAGAAACATAGAATTTGACGGCAGATAAGGACCGCTTGGCCCACCCAGTCTGCCCATTTCCCTACCTACTGGATAAGCTGCAGATCCTAGTTAACCAGCAGCCTACTTCTTCCTACCCCCCCCCCCAGAATTGCCTTATGACTATCCCATGCATGCTTGAATTCCACCACTGATTTTGACTCCACAACCTCCGGAAGAGCCATTCCATGCATCCACAACCCTCTCTGTGAAAAAATACTTCCTTAAATTACCTTTGAGCGCGCCCCTCTATCTTCAAATTGTGCCCTCTTGTTCTTGCACACCTCTTTTTTGAAAGATGCTACCCTCTTGGACTTTGTTGATTCCTTGAGGTACTTGAAAGTTTCTATCATGTCCCACCTCTCCCTCCTTTCCTCGAGGCTATACATATTAAGCTCCTTAAGTCTCTCTTCATATGTCCTCCGTTGCAGACCCTGCACCATTTAGTGCCCTCCTCTGGACAGCTTCCATCCTGTCTATGTCTTTGGAGATTGGGTCTCAGAACTGCACACAGTACTCCAGATGGGGTCTCACCAGCTGTCTGTACAGAGGGATAATAACTTCCTGTTTTCTACTGGTGATGCCTCTCCCTATGCATCCCAGTATCCCCCCAGCCCTCCTTGCTGCCCTCTCACATTGCTTGCCCACCTTTAGGTCATCTGATATGACTACCCCCAGGTCCCTTTCCATTTCTGTTGTTGTTAGTATCTCACCCCCATTGTGTACTCTTCCCCTGGGTTTTTGTTTCCCAGGTGCATTACCTTACACTTCTTAGCATTGAATCTAAGCTGCCATACATTTGACCATTCCTCTAACCTTGCCAAGTCCCTTCTCATCCTTTCCACCCCACCCTGTGCATCAACTCTGTTGCAGATCTTAGTGTCATCTGCAAAGAGACATACTTTTCCTTCAGTCCTTCTGCAATGTAAACATAAAGACATTGAGAGAGGACTGTCTATCTGAACCCTGCGGTGCCCGGCTAGTACCCTCCTTTCTTCTGAGTGGACTCCATTTACTATTACTCTCTGTGTCCTATTCTCCAGCCAATTCTTTACCCAGGCTGTCATCTTGGGACCCACTCCCAGGCTGGCTAACTTATATATTAATCTTTTGTGTGGGACTGTGTCAAATGCCTTGCTAAAGTCTAGGTAGGCCATGTCCACACCCCTCCCTGATCTACTACTTTGGTCACCCAGTCAAAGAAATCTATCAGATTCGTCTGGCATGACCTTCCGCTGTGAATCCATGCTGTCTAGGGTCCTGTGCCCTTCTGGCCTCTAGACTGCGACAATTCTTTCCTTTAGAAGTGATTCCATCATTTTCCCTATCACTGAGGTTAAACTAACAGGTCTATAGTTTCCTGCTTCTGCCTTGCTCCCACTTTTGTGAGGGAATCACATCTGCCCTCCTCCAGTCCTCGGGTACCACCCCATCCTCCCATGATTTGTTAAAGAGGGTAGTCAGTGGTGTCACTAGTTCTACCCTTAGTTCTTTTAGAATTCTGGGATGAATCCATCAGGCCCCATTGCTTTGTCCACCTTCAGTTTTAAGAGTTCTTTCAGAACCCTTTCTTCTGTAAATGGGCTGGTATCAACTTCTGTATCCAGAGTGTTACTACTGTTTGTTTTATGTACCACCCCTCTTCCTTTGTAAATACTGAGCAAAAATATTTGTTTAGTATCTCTGCCTTTCACATTCTCCCTCTGCCCACCCTCCCTCCCCTTTATTAAGCCTCACTATCCCTCCTTGGTCTTCCTTTGCTCCTGATGTACCTATAAAGGTTTTATTCCCCTTCTTAACTGAGTTGGCTATCTTTTCCTCAGTTTGGGCCTTTGCTGTTCTGACTGCCTTCCCAGCCTCCTTTTGCTTTAACTGATACAGTTCTCTGTCCTGCTCCTGCTGGATTCCTTGTACTTTCTGAATGCTTTCTTTTCTCTTGAACCTTCACTGCCACTTCCTTTGAGAACCATAGTGGTTTCTTACATCGTCTTGTTTTGTTTATTTGCTTCACACAAAGGCTCGTTACCTCTGTGATGGCAGTTTTATTATTCCCATTGTTCTTCCACCCTCCTTCCGCCCATTTGCTAGTGCATTCCTTAGGCACTCACCCATTTTAGCAAAGTCAGCCCTCCTAAAGTCCAGTACTTTTGTCTTTGTATGGCTTGACTCTATTGCTGTGTTGTGTGAACCATACTGTTCGATGGTCGCTAGTTCCCAGATGGCTACCCACTTCTACATCTGTGATCCTCTCTCCATCTCCATTTGAGAGTATCAAGTCTAATATTGCTCCCTCTCGAGTGGGCTCCAGTACTAGTTGTCTAAGGCATGCCCCTGTAGGGCATCTAGAATAACTGCACTCTTCGAAGTGGCAGCTGCAACTGCGCTCCAGTTAACATCTGGCATATTCAGATCACCCATCAGCAATATCTCCCCTTTTTCTGCCATTCTAAGTATACTTTCTATCATTTCCTTGTCCATTTCCTCCCCCTGAGAAGGGGGTCTGTATACAACCCCTGTGCGGATTGTGGTGCAATTGCCTGTCTCCAAATTTACCCACAGTGCTTCTTCTCCTCCCTCTAGTGTTGAAAGTAGAGGGTATAGCACTTGGATCCACCAGAGACCCCAAATTCCTTGTCTAGTTGAGGGCCAAGGAACCATCTAGACCAAAGCCCTAGGTCCCATTATTGGAAGCAACAGATCTATGGCATGTTTGCCTCAAGTCTCCATGGCCCTTGCCACAGTGAGGAGCTGTGTCCCTGGGACAGACAGAGAAGATGACAAACATCTGGAGGAATGTCTATGGCTCCAGATCATGACCTACCGTAATAGTATCCAGTTGCATAAAGTGATCACTCTCCTCTAATTTATCTGGAGAGCAATACGGCTCACTACAACTGTCCCTAATTCTGATAAAGGAAAGGGATAAAAAGCGGAGCCTGTAGGGGCCTTAGCCCTGGCTCCACCATCTGTGGGAGTTATTGCATGGGTACTCAGGACTGGTAAGACGCTCATATCCTGCCTCATGTTTTGGTGTTCAGAGGCTTGGCCTGCTTGTTTGGCTGCAGGCAAGCAAGACTGTCCCTCGTCTTTACCTCTCCTATGGTTACGTGACCGGGATCTGCCAGACTGGTTTCACTCCAGGACAACCACAGGCTTTTTAAGGCTTCTTCCACATAATGGCCAAACAATTTCTGGCCTCTGACAGGGTCATTCGGCATTATTTGCTGCACATCTGGCAAAACCTGCGACCTTGTGCCACGAATAGCATCTCAGGCAAATGCCAGAGGCCACAGCCCTGGCATAGGCATCTGAGGTACTGTAAGCCAAGAGGATTGAAATGTTTGTCCACTTCTGCCCCTGCCACAAGGGACTGTAATAAATCTTGCTTAGCAGTACCCTCATGTAGCGCCCGTGCAGCAGCCTGTGCCTTCCTCCATAGAGTATTCTGATATTTTATCATGTGAGCCAGGTATTTGGTAATACGCAGGCCCAGGGGGGCCAAAGTATAGGTGCGTTTTCCAAAAGCATCCAGTCTTCTGAATTCCTTAGCAGGTGGGAGGGAACTTAAGTGGCTAGGTGTTCTGAATCTATGGTAGGTAGCTATAAGCAGGGCCGGATTTACTGTTACGCATAATATGCCTGTGCACAGGGCCTGTGATTTTCTGGGGGCCCTCTGAACTGAACAACATTAACACTGGCCTGGCCTGTTCGTGTGCCAACTGGTTTGTTTTCATGCAGATTCATTTTTATGTTTGCTTGCACGCATGTGCAAGAAACATAGTGCCATCATCCGAGATTTCGGAGGTGTGTCACCCCCTCTTCCAATTCAGTTAGTGTGTTGGCAGGCGCGGCCCCTGTAAGCCAATGCATGCTGGAGCTGTCTATGACAAGCTCCAAAATGCAGTGGCATACAGTTGAAAGGGGAAGCTATGCTTCCAGTGAGCAGCGATAAGATACGCCTGCTCATCACGCAGCTCCCCACACACAGGCGTGTACCCCCGCACTGCATAACCGGCGGGGTGCCCAATCCTCGTCGGCTTCACTGTCTCTCCTCCCCCTTGCTATCGCCCGACAAGGTGCAATCCCCGTCGACTACACCACCCGGGTACAAGGTGCCACGCTGGGAGCCCCACCCCAGGCGTGGCAAATGACCTCTGTATGGCGGCGAGGTGCCCAATCCCCATCGGCTTCATGCCCCCCAAACCGTCCTTGTGCACGCGGCGGAGCCCACCCAGCGTGGCAATGTCCCTTGTCGTCTTAAAAAACAGTCCACGCAGTCTCCCAGCCCCACACCCGCACCCACCACTCGCATCCTGCCACCCACCCCCAACCCATACTTACCTCCAGAGCAGCGGCGGCGATCTTCAGTGGACCGGGAACACGTCTGCACTCTTCAAAGCCAACCGCGAACTGAGGAAATGCCGGTAAGCTGTATAATGGGCTAGATAGGGGTTTCAACTTTATTGCATCTCTCAGGCATTTTGGAATTTTGCACAAATTTTCAACATGGGGTTTTGGGACCCTCCTCATGAATTCTTGCACTGGCATGGCGTTACTGGGCCGAAGGTTGATTTCACAGCCACTGCAAAATCACCTTTCGAACGATTAACAAAGCGACACTGCCAGTGTTCATAAGATGGGCTCTCAAAGACTATTTGAAAATTTAATTGGCATCCTAAAATAAACTGTTTCTGGCGTCGTTGCGCAGTTCTCATACACTCGTAAGTTCGCGAATTTTCAATATTTTCACTCCAGATTTTCAACATTGCCATTTTACCACACCTTCTTATTAGCAGTACAGCTGTCATTTTTCACATCTCGCCCAAAATGTGTTTCCGCCCATGTAGGGCACAATGGCGCAGTCGGTGTGCGAAACCAATGTATGGGACAAATTAAGAAAACCACAGTGACACTGTTTATGAGCAGAGGTCTTAGAATGGCTATGTTGAAAATTTATGAAAAATTCAAAAATGACTGTTTTATGGCGTGCATTGTACAATTCTCATGCGCTCGTAAGTTAGCAATTTTCAATATTTTCACTCCAGATTTTCAACATTGCCATTTTATTACACTTCCTTACGAACAGCACAGCTGCCATTTTTCATATGCCGCCCAAAATGTGTTTTCGCACATGTAGCGCACAAAGGTGCTGTTGGTGTGCGAAAGCAATGTTTGGGACAGATTAAGAAAATCACAGTTGCATTGTTCATGAGCAGAGGTCTTAAAATGGCTATGTTGAAAATTTGGTGACAAAAGTCCGTAAAATGACTGTGTTACAAGTGAGCATTGCGCAGTTTCCACACGCCCTCGTAAGTTCATGACTTTGTAATATTTTAAGTCCAGATTTTCACCAGTGGCATTTTTCCACACTGCCTTATTTACAGTACAGCTGTCATTTTCACAACATGGCCGAAGTGTGTTTTCACACTTTCAGCGCAGAGATGCGTGGTCACTGTGGGAAATCATTGTTCGGGACAGATAAAGAAAACCACAGTGACACTGTTCATGATCAGAGGCACCAAAATGCCTGAGTTGACAATCTGCAGTATAAAAAATCCCCAACCTAATTATATTACGGGTGTGCGTTGCACAGTTTCTATGTACGCTCGTGACTTCATTTTTTTTTTTAAATATTTTTACTGCAGATTTGCAACATTGCCATTTTTTTACACCTCCCCATGAACAGTACAGCTGTGATTTTTTACATCCTATTCGGAATGTTTTTGCACCTGTGGTGCTAAATGCTGTAGTCGCTGTGCATAAGCAGCTTTCGGCTAACAAACTGATATTCCCCCTGGTCATGAGGTGGGGTCACAAAAAAACCATGTTGAACATTTGAAGTGAAAATACCAACGTATGCCTGAGGTATTAGGGTTTCCAACCATAACGCCCAACCCTGTAGAGAATGACAGGCATCAGGGGTGTGACTTGGGATTCTTGCCTGTAATGCTCATACCATTCCACACCCTGCAGCCAGTGAGAGGCATCGAGGTATGCCTTGGACTCTTAGAGCTAATGTTCACCCCATTCTCCTATATAGCACCCATCTCACCATATTTCTTAATGGAATGGGAGTCGCGCAAAGACAACAAAGACCCCAAGGAACACTGTGACACCTGTCAGTGTCTGCAGGGTGGGGTGTGGTGAAATGGCGTGGCCATTAAGCCTGACGACCCAAAGGCACACCCCAATGCCTGTCACTCTCTGCAGGGTGGTGGTGGGGTTGGCTTCAGTTCAATACTTCACTGCCATTCCTATTACGCAGCTCTGTAACTTCTACACTACCACTGCCAATGCCAGCAAGCAAACATTCGGCATTGACAAATGCTTGTTTGTTGCACTCTAGCCCCAACCTAGCTAGCTGCGACAGTGACTCTGCTACCTGTCTGCAAATGTCCCTGTTAATCATGGGAGGTATGTGTGCCTGCCCAGCAGCTGTTGTTGCCAATCAAAATTATGATTTGTGAATAACCCTGTAGCAGCCAGTTCCGAGTGCGGCAACGGTGATTGAGAAAAAGTTCAGCACCGAGGATTTAAGTATTGAGGGATGAAGCAAGTTGACGCCTAGCGACAATAAGTTCAACCTCTTTTGTGTGTGTGTGTGTGTGTGTGTGTGTACATGAGAGCGCAAGGTAAGCCTTGCCCGAGAGCAAGATCAGGCAGCAGATCACGGTGCTGGTAGCTCTGGCAGCAGGAACCGCACTGAGCAGTGGGAAGTCTGCTGAGCCAATAAACATTAGGCCGAGAGGCAGGCTAAGGCAGTCACACTAAAGCTCCCTGAGTACTTGACTTAAGCAGGTCTCAGTCAGATTAGGAGCATGACAATTAGCCACGGTATTTTAATTTATGATAAAGAAAGATGAACATTTTCAGATCAGATGTGTAGTTTATTTGATGTGTGATGTGAAACAAAACACTAAACAACTAGGCATGGGGAAAGTTACGGTGGAAGCAGCATACAGCAGGCCAGCCAGGAGCACATGTTAGTTACTTAATGCATTCGTTTGTTTGTTTCTAATACTAGGTAAGACATACTAGGCATACATATGCCTATTTTCAGGCATGACCTGAGAGAATTAGATTAACAGTAACAACATTTACAGCAATGTCAACACAGGGTTGCAATAGAAACATACATCATGAATTAGGAAGTGCTACACAATAAGCTTGTGCAGATACAAGAGATTACAATGATATAGCGTGCAGCAGCAATCAGCATACAAGATATACACACTTTAGATAAACTTCACCAGAGTGCGAACAGTGCTCAGGTAGCTGGTCCAGAGGTTACTTACATAAACAAGGGCCATGAAGACAGAGAGAGTCCGTCAGGGCCTTAGAGAAAATTGAGTGGCTGGGAGAGAGAGATGTAGTTCTGGGATAAGGGAGTTGCAGCAAGTAGGGGCATAGACTGCAAAAGACAGTTTCCCTAGGCCTGTGCAGCACCGACGTTCAATGAGAGGTTGGGAGGACGTAGATCTTACCAAGTATGTGGGGAGGCGCGTGCTGCAGGTATCCTGCCAGGGAAGATAAGAAGCCTATTCGAAGGAGTTTGTCCACAAAATGGCTCAAAGCAAGGGATCGTTGGCGTCAAAGGCAAGGCCAGCCCAGCCCAGCGTAGAGGAGTAAGTAGTGCATGTGCTTTGGATAGGAAAGCAAGCAATCAAAAAGGTAAATTTGTGAGAAGATTACCCAAAAAATGTTAAAAGAAGAAAATGTGTTACTTAAAAAAATGATTTATGAAACAGCCTACTAGAAATGTGAAAATGAGTTTGGCACGCCCACATACGAACATACGAAGAAGCCAGCAGAAGAAGGTAATTTGGTCTATCTAGTCTGCTCATGTTGCAGGGTCCGTGCCCCCCCTCCACACTTCACATCCTTCCTACCCATGATCCTTACCTTTCCCCCAAGCCTATCCCAGCCTCTCTTGAAGCTGCCCACTGTCTTCAACGAGACCACCTCTGCTGGCAGTGCATTCCGAGTGTCCACCACCCTCTCTGTGAAGAAGTGTTTCCTGACCTCCCTCCTAAACCTCCCTTCAGCTTAAGACTGGGCCCCCCTCTTGTTATGGCTGCCACTCAGCTTAAAGAGACCCTCCTTATCCACCTTATTTATCCCGTTCAAGTACTTGGAAGGTCCCAATCATGTCCCTTCCCCCTTTCCTTTCCTCCAGGGAGTACATGTTCAGTGCCCTCAATGTCTCCTCATATACCTTACCCTGCTGACCCACTATCATCTTTGTAGCCCTCTTCTGGATCTTCTCCAGCAGGTTAATGTCCTTTCTGAGGTGTGGGCACCAGTACTGAACTCCATACTCTAGATGTGGCCTCACCAGTGACCTGTACAAGGGTAGTACAACCTCCTCTCTCCTACTACTGATCCCCCTAGCTATGCATCCCAGCATCTTGTTTGCCTTTGCTGCTGCTTCCTTGCATTGCGTGGAGTGCTTCAGGTCACTAGTGATCATCACTCCGTCCTGGGATTCTTAGCTCTTATTTGCATTTCTTGGCACTGAAGCCAAGCTGCCAGATCCTGGACCATCTCACCAGCTTTTCCAGATCATCCTACAGGGAGGATACAGGTGAAAAGCATATTTCAGAGAAAACTCTGCACAAGAACAAGGGGGCATGATATGAGGCTAAAGGGTGGAAGGCTCAGAGGTAATGTTAGGAAAGTACAGTTATGCAAAAACTTACCATAACAGTAGATCTTCGAGAGAGGCTCTGGCAGTAGGTATTCACGTATAGGACTAAGCCGCCAGGCGTCAGGACCCCACAGAAAAATTTCTAGCTAGCAGTCTCCGGCAGGGGACCGCCCCCACGTCAGGTGACTGGCATCAGACGTTGGTATGAAGGAGCGGTCCCCCATGCCTGCTTTCCAGTTCTTTCCCGCCAAAGGCCAAAAGAGGCAACATGAGAGAGAAGAGGATATTTCCCCCCATGGAAATAAAGTAAGAAAACTTAGGGGGACGGAGGCCGGGAAGGCAATACCTACTGCAAGAGCCTCTCTAAGATCTACTGTTATGGTAAGTTCTTACGTAACTGTACTATCTGACTTCAAGAGGGCTCTTGCAGTAGGTATTCACATACAGGAATGAGTCACAAGCAGTCTGGATCAAGGAAAAGCAGTCGGGAGGAGGATTGTTATCTATAGCATGGAACCTCAGAGCTGAACGGGTCTCACAAAACGAGACCTTGTAGGACAGCCAACCCGAAGCCTGCTCTACAGCAAGAGGCAATGTCCAAACTGTAGTGTTTTGTGAAGGTATGGAAGGAAGTCAAAGTTGTGGCTGCACAAATGTCTGCCGCTGACATTTTTGAAACAAGCCGCAGAGGCAGCTACTCCTCTGGTGGAGTGACCTCTGACTTGACCCAGAATGGTCTTATTGTATTTGTTGTAACAGAAAGTGATACAATTCGCCAACCATTTTGATAGGCATTGCTTAGAAACAGCATTGCCTTCTCTTTTGTGAGCAAAAGAGACACAAAGCTGATCAGTCTTCCTGAGATCCTTAGTCTGATTGGTGTAGTATCTCAGGATTCTGTTAACATCCAAAGTATGCAAGAGGGATTCCCCTTGAGTGGAGTGTTGCGTAAAGAAAGCTGGTAACTCAATGAATTGATTCAGCACAGATTCAGCCACCACCTTATGGAGAAACTTAGGGTTGGTGCGTAGAGCCACACGTTTCTTGTGAAAAATCAAGTACAGGATTTTACACATTAAGGTCTGAAGCTTGGAAATTCGCCGAGCAGAAGTGATGGCCACTAGGAAAATTGTCTTCCAAAAAAGGAACTTTAAATCAGCAGCTGCTGCTGGCTCGAAGGGAGGCAGAATAAGCTTCTCCGGGGTGAAATTCAGGTCCCATGGAGGGGCAAGAATGTGGATGGGGGGTCTCAAATGGAGAACCCCTCTGAGAAAAGTCTTAGAGACTTCTAACTAAGCAAAAGTCCCGTCTCCAAAGGGAATATGGTAGGCTGAGACAGTTGCCATGTGGATTTTCAATGAGGAATGGCTGAGACTCAGATTGAAGAAGTGACGCATGCAGTCCAGGTCTTTGTTGACTGGGCACGAGAAAGCCTCGAAGTCTCTCGAATTTGCCCAGACATAAAACAGTTTCCACTTCACGGTGTAGGCGAACCTGGTGGAAGACTTCCTGACCTCCACCAAAATGTCCTCTACCAAAGGGGAGACTCCAAAGCGGGCTTTAGTTATGTCTGCAGGAGCCAAGCATGGAGATGAAGGGATTTGAGACCTGAATGAACAAGGGTCCCCTGATCCTGGGGCAACAATTGTTGCGACAGAGGAAAAGGAGGTTCCTCTGAAAACTGTTGCAGAAGAGAGAACCAAACTTGCCTGGGCCAGAAGGGAGCACTGAGAATCATTCAAGCTCCTTCCGATCAGAATTTGTTTAGAACCCTCGGAATTAAAGGAATGGGAGGGAAGACAAACTAATCTGTCCCTCCAACCGAGAGACAGAGTGTCCCGCCAAAAAATGTCTCACCCTGGAGAGAGCGAGCAGAAGGCGGGAAGTTTTTTGTTTTGGGGAGTGGCGAAGAGGTCTATCTGAGATGTTCCCCATCGCTGAAAAATGTCATTTACGACTTGCTGATCCAACTCCCATTCATGGGACCTGTCTGAGGATCGACAGAGTTAGTCTGCCAGTGTGTTTTCCACTCCCAGGACGTGAACTGCGGTCAAGTGGAAGTGATGCTGGGCTGCCCAACACCAGACTCTCATTGCTTCCTGGTACAGGGGGTAGGAACGCGTTCCTCCCAGTTTGTTCAGGTACCAGACCACACACATGTCTGATTGCACGAGGAGATGACCGGGGAGGATGAAGGGAAGGAGAGTATGAAGGGCATAAAGGACTGCCCTTAGTTCGAGCACATTTATGTACAGGTTTTGCTCGAATTGGGACCAGCTGCCCTGAGTCCTGTGATACCCTACATGGGCACCCCAGCCCTCTCCTGACGCATCTGTCATCAACGTCTTGGGGGGTCGATGCAGAAGTGCACTCCCAGGCACAGGTTCTCCTGAGCTGTCCACCAATGCAAGTCCCTAATCATGGGATCTGATACTAGTACCTCTTGTCCCTGGTCTGGTCCCACTGCGACTGAAGCGTACACAGAGAGATCCTCATATGGAGCCGAGCGAATGGGACTGTTGGGATGGCAGCCACCATTAGCCCGAGGAGGCGGAGGGCTGACCTGGCTCCGACCCTCCTGCGACCAGGCAGAAGACGGGCTTGATTCTGAAGGGTGTCTACTCTGTCCGGAGGCAAGAAGGCTTTGCCGGTGGTCGTGTCCAGAATCACCCCTATAAATTGAAGGTGTTGGCAAGGGACCAGGTAAGACTTGGCCTTTGATGATGATGATACCCAGGCTGGTAAAAACCTGCAGGGTAAGGAAAAGGGAGTGCAGGAGTTCCTCCTTGGACGAGGCCACCAGGAGCCAATCGCCCAGGTACAGGAATACCTGTACTCCCTGAGTACACAGGTGGGCCGCTACCACCGAAAGGCATTTGGCAAACACTCGGGGGGGCCAAGGAAAGACCAAATGGGAGGGCCTTGAATTGGTAGTGGCCCTCCTGAAAACAAAACCAGAGGAATTTGTGGTGCGAAGGGCATATGGGGATATGCAGGTACGCATCCTGCACGTCCAGGGGGCATAGCCACTGTCCCGGCCGAAGTAGTGGTAGAAGGCTCTGCAAGGAGAGCATTCTGAAGCGTTTGTACGCCTTGAACATGTTCAGGGAGCTGAGGTCTAGAATGGGCCTCAGATCTCCAGTCTTCTTTGGAAATGGGAATAGTAACCTGTCCCCCAAAGATGAGTGGGGACTGGCTCTATCGCTGCCTTCGAGAGAAGGGACAGGATTTCCTCTAGAACCAGAGGAAGATGTTGTGGGGAATAAGACGACTGAGGGGGTGGTTTCTGCAGAGTGTCCTGCCGATATCAACTGAAGCAACCAAGCAACTGATGTTATCTTCTCCCAGCCCGGCAGATGAGAGGAGAATCTCCCCCCTACTGCTTCCTCTGAAACCTCGAGAGGCAGGAAGTCAGGAGGTGTGAGGCAGCGCAGCAGCCAAGGCTCCCACGGCTTTCTTGCTGGGGTGAGTCTTGGTTGCTGGAGGGGCCCGATGTTTGTTGGCACGTTTTCCTTGTGGCTTTTGGTGACGAACAGGACGCCGCTGCCCGAGGGGGCCTGTACATTGTCTGGACAGACCCGAGTGCAGTACCCTTCTCTTGCAGTTTGGTAATGATGTCCTTGACATCACCCCCGAACAGTACTGAACCCCTGAAGGGAGCATCCTGTACAGCGGATTGTACCTCAGGGACCAAACCTGACATGCGGAGCCAGGCATGCTGCCATAGGCCTACGGCAAAGGCCAAGCTCCTTCCAGCTGTGTCCACCGCATCCTAAGTGGCACACAGCATGTGCAGACAGGCCGAGCGAGCGGAATGGACAAGGTCACCCACTTCCTCTTTAGTCTGTGACTCAGGAAGGAAGTCCAATTTAGATTCCACCTGGCTAAGGATGGTCTTCTGCAAATCCCCCATATGTGTAACAGTAAGGGCCCTGATACCTAGAATAGAAGAGGAATAGATCTTCTTCCCATACTGGTCCAGAAGCCGGGATTCCTCATCAGGCAGAGGCGAGCTGAGGTGTTTAGGATTGGCAGATCAGCCGTGAGCATCGCTGATGACGACAGAATCCACCTTGGGGTGAAGGCCAAGAAAGTCTACACCCTCAGGAGCCCGATATAGCCTGTCTGCCTTCCTCGCAAGGGGGGCTAACGTGGAAGGTTATTTCCAAATGGCGGAAACAAGATCTGCGTGAGGCTCTATCTAGGGTGAGATCAGCGTAGGAGCGGTCGCGGGCAGATCTAGATGGGCAGCGAGAGTTTTTTTACGCTGTGGGTCTGGCTCCACTGATTGCCACTGATGTAATTCCTGGATTTTCCTCAATAACTCCAGAAAGGAAGGGTCCTCCGGAGGGGACTTCGGAAGATCCCTCGGCCTGGGGCGTTCCAGAGTATGGGGCTCACCTTCGGGGTCAGAGTGGCCGGACTCTGAGTCAAAGTCAGAAGTTTCTGACGAAGAGGAAGAAGACTCCTCGCTAGGAGGGGGAGGGACGACCCCACTGGGTAGTTCATGGGGGCACATATCCTCCCCGCCTCTGGTGTTGGGCGGGGGGGGGGAGGGAGTCTCCTGTCTCCGACATAGGGGATCCGGTATTGGGTCCGGCATCGGGAGACGACTCTTGACATCTCGGGTGAGCTGAGCCTTGGCCTCAGCCCACAAGGAGGCCAAGGTCTCCTTCAGATCCAACAGCGGCTGAGGAGTGGGCGGCGGAGGTGGTGGCGGATACGGGTATTGAGGGTACCTGTAAAAGGAGTACCCGGAACCTGACAGCGGGTATCCCTGCATCCTATATTGAGGCGTCGGGTACTGAGGTGCTGGATAATGTGGCGTCAGGTACTGTGGCGCTGGATACTGAGGGGCCAGGTGCAGCAACACCGGGTATTGCGGTGTCGGGTACCCACGCGCCATGGGCTCTGACGAAGCAGAGGGACCTGGCAGAGGCCCTGCTGGCGGGCCAAATGGGGGAAAAGCGTTGGCCCCGCAGGCATCGGGCCCGGCATGGGTATACTGTCAAACGGGTCCAACGGTCCTGACGGAGGAATAGGTCTTCCGTCAGTTAAGGGAACGCCAGATGGCGTCGGGTCGGCCGGCGTCTAAGGATCCTGCGTCAGGAGGTCCGGCACAGGAGAAGGGAGCCCTGATGGCAGCGTCTCGAGGTCCTCGGTGATGACCAGGGAAGGAGGGTTAAAATCCCTGGGTGTCAGTCAAGGGAACGCGGGGACCTCAGAGGGCAACGTGGCAAGACATTGCGGAGAGCCTGGGGCGCCTGACTGATCGATAGGGTCTGGCGCAGGCTTCTTGGCCGGGCAGTCATCGGTGGAGCCGGCGTCTGACTTATCAGACTCCCAACACGAGGAAAGACACGAAGGAGAGACAGCCTTGTTGGAAGGGGTTTTGGCTGGGCGCTCACCTGAGGAGGTGAGCAGCTTGGCAGCCTTGTCCGGGCGTGTGTCGGTGAAACAGGCGTCCAACATACCGGACCCGCTCTGACTGGAAGGCCACAAGGGAGGAGCTGCCTTAACGGGAGCAAAGGCCTACTTGGCCCCGGAGGCTCATGAAGTGCCCAAGTGCAAGCCCGATGGAAGGGACGACGCCTTCTTGGTAGCCACCAAGATGGCTGTCGAGGGAGGTCACGTGACCGCAAGATGGAGTAAAGACGTGTCTTTCAGTGCTCCTTCCTTCGGGCTCGAAATAGTACGATAAACCGCCTGGAATTTCTCATTAATACCCGATCTGCGATACCGGGGTACTAAGGAAAGCACAATGGACGAATACGTGGTCACCACGGCAAATAGATCGCAGAGAACGCCGGCTAAAAACAACAGGAAGGCACCGACGGGCCCAGCTATGGATCATGTAGGCCCCATCTCCCTCTCGGCGGCAGAGATGTCGGCTCTGGGTCGCGAGCTGAAGGATCAACTTATGGCGGCGCTCGCACCCAAACTGGAGAGTTTAGAGAACAAAATTGAGGGGAGACTTGCCCTGGTGGAGTCGCAGGCTGAGAGGCAGAATGAGAGGGTGGAGGAGTTGGAGGGTCGAATCTCGACAGCGGAAGACACGCTGAATCCTCTCGGTAGACGTGTCACTGAATTGGAGAAACAAGTCGCGGAGATGAGGGAGGTGCTCGACTACCACGAGAACTACACGAGAAGGAATAACCTGAGGCTGAGGGGGCTACCAGAAGGGAAAGAAGGCCCTGACATCCTGGGCTTTTGTGCTAAAATACTGCCCACGCTCCTGGGGATGCAGCCGAAGGGTGGGAAGCTAAAGCTCGAGAGGGCACACCGGGCTGTCTTACCTAGGCCTCAGAATGGGCAACCTCCCAGGCAAATTATTCTGCGATTTCATAATTATCAGGATCGGCAGGAGATGTGGCGTGCATACAAATCTCTCCCCGATCTTCGATATGAGGGGGTTCGTCTTTTCCTGGCCCAAGACTACTCGTCTCGTATAGGGAGGAAAAGAAGAGAATTTAATGATGTGATTGTGACCTGCCAGAAGTTGGGAGTGGAATGGTTCATTGTGTTCCCGGCTATTCTTAAAATCAAGCACGAAGGGGCTACTTACAGTTTCTGGGAGGTGGAGAAGGCGAGATGTTTTGCTGTGGAGCTCCAAAAGAAAATGGGGTAATAAGCGAAGTAACCGGTGGATATTTCCAAAGCCTGCACGAAGCCGTGGTGTCTAGCAGTATCCTATTAGAGGAATTAATGGCCGTTGATTGATTTTCTTAACTGTGAGCTTACTCGGGTTGGCTATACCATACCCATGCGTTCAAGACTAGTTCCCTTCCCATTTTAAGGGGTTAACTGTGACTTTGTGGACTTTGATCCGACTATTGGAGAAAAGACTAACGGGCCTCCGGGGGGGCCGGCGCGTGAATATCTTGGTGCGCGGCCCAACCTGGGGATCCTCGTGGTACAGGCCTGATTTGGAGGATCTATGGCAGAGCATGGCGCTGAAAAATGAGATAAAGAACTTTTGTGGACCATCAGCTAAGGGGGATTTTAAGGATATGCGCCTGGTTTGCTACTTTTACTTTTATTAGTTCTTTTTCTTTTCTATGAAGTTGTACCACAATATCGTGGGTGGGAGAGGGGAACTGATATGTGCTTAATTGCGGGAGGTGGGTTCAGATGGCGGAAAAGATGCTTCTGACTTGCTCGGGGGGGGGGGAAGGTTGAACATAGAGATTTTTTTCTATGGTTCAAGCCCTACTTTGCTTTCTGGGGGAGGGAACATACTGGCAAGCAAGTTTGTACGCCTTGTATGCGTTCGATTTGTAAATAAGTTATGGGGATTAACTGTTGATTGGGGGGTTTGTTATGGTGTTTATTGTTATATCCGATCCACATTTCAAAAGAAAAGTCACCAGGTTACTAGTTATAGTGGACTAAGGGAAGAGGTGAGTAAGGGATGGAAAAGGGTAAAGAGTATACAGGACTAATGGCTCTTAAAGATACACTAAAAGTTGTGTCCTGGAATGTCAGGGGGGTGACATCCCCAGTCAAGAGGACTCTGCTTCTCACTGCCTTAAGGAGGGTTGGAACACAGGTTGGCCTTTTGCAAGAAACTCATTTAACTCCAGCGGAACACAGAAAGCTAGTTAGGAACTGGGTTGGGGAAGTGCATGCATCCTCCTTCTCCTCGCAAAAGAGGGGGGTCGCAGTTCTTATCCACAGGAACCTCCCTTTCCAGGTATCTAGAGTTGTGTCTGATAAGAGAGAAGGAAGATTTGTGTTTGTGGAAGGGTACTGGGGAACTGATCACATTTGGCAGTGTATATGCCCCCGCAGTCACTGAACCCCAGTTTTATAGGCATTTAATAGAAGTAATGGTGAAGGAACAATTCAAGGGGTTAATTCTGGGAGGGGACTTTAATTGCACCCCGGACACGGTGATGGATCATTCGGAGGGGAGGGGGAGTAAATTCTTAAAGGAATGGAGAGAAGGATTGCTGGATTTAGACTTAATAGATGCATGGAGGACGTCGAATCCAAAATTAAGAGGATACACCTTTTTTTCTAACCCTCATAAGAGTTGGTCGAGGATAGATCATATTTACATTGAGGGAGGGTGGTACCAAAAGGTGGTAGAAGTGCATCATGAACCCATCCACATATCTGACCATGCTATGGTCACTTTGAGGGTAGAACTAGAAGGAGGGAGGGAGAGGCTCAATATGTGGCGTTTTCCTTTGTACCTAATGGGTAATGAGAAGTTTAGGGTGTTCCTAGATGAGCAGATGAAGGGTTATGTGGAACTGAATAAGGAAATGGCTCCCTCTCCACAGATTTTATGGGACGCAGGGAAGGCTTACCTGAGGGGGGCTATCACTGGTTTTGTAGCGGGGTATAAGAAAGAAAGGAATAGGGAGTATGAGACTCTACTCCAAAGGGTTAAGGAGCTGGAGGGGACAGGTACTTAAAGGTGACCCAGCCAGTGGGCCAAGACTAGCGGCAGCTAGAGGAGCGCTGAATAATATGCTAGAGGAACAAGCAAGGGGACATTTGTGGTTAGTAAAACAGAGATTTTACAAATGGGGGAACAAGCCTGGCCCCCTTCTTGTTAACCTGATTAAAGGTAGAAGGGGGAAAGCCAGAGTGTTGGAAATAAGGAATAGACAAGGGAATGCAACGAGGGATCCTCAGGCTATCAGGGAAAGATTTAGGGAATTCTACAGTATGTTATATCAAAGAGAAGCGGGGGGGGACGACGGACAGGATGAGGAAATTTCTTGATGGGATCAGGTTGAAGCAACTGACGGCACAGCAAAGGGCAGCCCTAGAGAACAGCATTACCAAGGATGAAATAGGGAAGGCTATTAAGAATATTAGGTCGGGTAAAGCGGCGGGTCCGGATGGGTTTCCTATTGAATTTTATAAAGCAGTGGGACACCAGGTAGTGGACCTGCTTTGGGACGTATATAGGGGCACTAAGGAGGGAGTCGCTCTCCCTCTCTCTATGGAAATGGCGACCATATGTGTGATTCCCAAGCAGGGTAAGGACCCTAGGGATTGTGCTGCCTACCGCCCCATTTCGTTACTGAACGTGGATGCCAAGATATATGCAAAGATTCTGGCTGGTAGGCTTGAGACTTTAATGCCTAGTCTAGTGGACCCAGATCAAACTGGATTCATAAAAGGGAGGCATTCCTATCATAACGTGCGGAGATTATTGAATGTAGTGCACGTTTCCTCTCGGCGTCCAGGGGCCACTTTGGTTTTGTCACTGGACGCCGAGAAGCCTTTTGACCGGATCGAATGGGAGTACATGATGGAGGCCTTAGGGCGATTTGGCATTGGTCAGGGGTTTCTGGACATGGTGAAAGTACTATACCGTTCGCCTAAGGCGGCTGTGATGGTCAACGGGGGACTTTCTCAGGTCTTCGACCTGTTCAGAGGAACTAGGCAGGGATGCCCCCTATCCCCCCTCTTGTTTGATCTCGCTTTAGAACCCCTGGCTACCTCTATTAGAGGATCTGAGAGGGTGAAGGAAGTAGCGGGAGTCGGGGGGTCGACAGCACAAACTATCTTTATATGCTGACGACATGATTCTGTATCTGAGTCAGATAGATGACTCTCTCCCTGCTGTGCTAAATCTGATTGAGAGCTTCTCACTGTTCTCTGGCTACAAAATAAACTTAGCGAAATCAGAGGCAATGTGTATGGGTGGAGGACAGCCTACGGACCTACGGAAGTGGGGGCTGCGGGAGGTGGGAGGGTCTCTGCAATATCTGGGGTTAAGAATTGGAAGATCATTGGCCGATCTCTACAGATTAAACTATTCACCAATGATTGATGGGATGTTAAAGGACATGAAAAGGTGGAGGGCATATCCGGTATCCTGGCTAGGCCGGATGAATATTATAAAAATGAATATTCTACCCAGGATCTTGTATCTCTTACAGATGCTCCCCTGGGCGTCACTAAAAAGGACGCGAGGAGATTGGATGGGGGGTTCTCTATCTCTGGCAGGGAAAGAGGCCTAGAATTGGCCTCCAAAGACTGAAGCTGGAGACAAGAAGAGGGGGCTTAAATTTTCCAGACGTCAAAAGTTATTTCTTAGCCTCGCAGGCAAGGATAATCAAGGACTGGGTAGCGCGCCCAGAGGCAGCAAGCTGGCTGGACTTGGAGGGAGAGGGAGCAAAGGGCCGACTATCAGCCTATCTGAGGAGGGGTGGCAGGAGGGCATACTTACATCAATCGCATCCCAGCCCGATGGTAGTATGGATTTGGAAGGGTGGGAACAGATAAGGGCAAGGGTTAGTGACGTAAGGCAGAGACATTACTCCTTCCCTGAGTGGTAATCCCTTTTTCTCCCTGGCCTGGAGGACCAGGATTCCGGGAATGGGATGAGAGGAATACAGTGTGTGAAGGATTTGTATGAGGGTCCATGAAACGCTTCCCTCGAGGGAATTAAAGACAAGATGGGGATCCAGGGTAATCACACATTTAGATTCTTTCAGGCTAGAGACTTTGCTCGTAGTCTGGGTGAACCAGGCTCTCAGCCCATGCATCAGTCGAGCCTGGAATTGGTAATCTGTAAGGCCCGGTGTAATCCTGAGGGGATAATAGGTACCGCAGTGCGTATTCTCAGAGAGGTCTTGGAGGAGGGAAGCTCGAACAGGAGAGCTCTATGGGAGAGGGACCTTGGGACTACGATCTCGGAATCGAACTGGGAGCTTTTAATGGAAACACATGTGGGCCTCCTGTTATCAAACAGATATAAGGAATCGGCCTATAAGTTTGTTCATAGACTTTTTTATCCTCCGGTGGTGGTTCACAAAAGCCGTCCGGAAGTTTCAGAAATATGCCCCCGATGCAAAAAGGACGTTGGCACATACATACATTGTTTTTGGAGGTGCCCCCGACTACAGAATTTTTGGCAGGAATTGGTGGAGTTTCTAAATGAAAGGACAGAGGCCGGGGTATCCCTCCATCCTACTGAACTCTTATTCGGTATTGACTGGGAGGGAGGGGATGATTGGTGTACCCATAGAAAGTGGTTAAACGTGGCCTTAGCAATAGCTAGGCAATGTATCCTAAACACTTGGATCTCGGCAAGGGATCCCTCTCTCGCCCAATGGAAAACATTGACACTCTCGGCTCTGGCTATGGAGAGGAGGGCTTACCAGATTCAGGAAAGAGCAGAGATCTTTAATATCATATGGAATCCACTCCTCTCGGCTATCTCCCAGCAAGACATGGGGATTTGAGAAGGGAGGCTTTGAAGGATGAGGATTGGGGCATTGAATGCTTGTGCCCCAGATTTCAGCCCTATGTAGTGTTACTGAAACATCAATGAAGTGTGCCTACCGCCTATTATCCATAATGATCATATAACCTAGTGGTGACCATAATCAATTTTTTTTATAGATGTGGATCTTTGTAAATAGTTGATTATATCTCCCTTTTTTTTTTTTTTTTTTTTTTTTTTAGAATTGGAAATGGTCCTTGTCACTGGAGAATTGATTTTCTAATCTGGCTTAAATGGTTAAACACTCATCGTGTATGTATTGAGATGAAATGTATTTGTGAACTTCTTTATGGTATATTGCCAGTGGCTGTTATGGCATACAATTTCTTTTTTTTTGTCTGTTGTCTGTTGAATATATTTAGAAAAAGCAAATAAAATTTTACAAAAAAAAAAAAAAAAAAAAAGATAATATCAGGAAGCGATCCCGAGTGATGTTACCTTGAGGACTCGACTCCAGCTGAAGCTGTGACTGCTGTGGAAGCCGATTCCGCCCCTTCTCTTTCTCCCATTTTTCTTATGACCTTCAGGGGAAGTAGATGCCTGCCTAAGCTTTTAACTCCTTTTCCATGGAGGCCATTTTTTTCTTAAGGATATGGGCTTCCAGGGACTGGTGCCTTCTCTTGCGAGTAGCGGAGTTGAACTTCTGGCAGTGCTGGCACTTCTTCACGGGGTGGTCTGGGCCCAGACAGAAGAGGCACAAGGCGTGGCCGTCCTTGTGTGGAAGCTGAGAACCACATGAGTCGCACTTATTTTTATGCGATTCGGAGGGCGTCGGGGACGACATACACAGCAACTGTTGTAAGAAAAGTCAAAAAATAGCGAAAATAGGTTGAAAAAGTTTGAAACCTTGAAGACCGATGAATGACCGACAACCGCTGTTCTACCACGAGGAACTTTCACAAGCCAATGGTGGGAAAGAACTGGAAGGCGGCCGTGGAGGAAACGCCCCTTTATACCAACTTCTTCTGACGCCGGTCACCTTACGTGGGGGTGGTCCCCCGCCAGAGACCACTAGCTAGAAATTTTTCCGTTGGGTCCAGACACCTGGTGGCTTAGTCCTGTAAGTGAAAACCTTCTGCAAGAGCCCTCTCGACCTAAGATGTATTTTTTTTTCACTGAAAGGGTGGTGGAGCCATGCAACAGCCTTCCAGCAGAAGTGGTGGGGGCAAGAGTGCATGGGATAGACATAAGGATACCCAAGAGATATGCAGAGCAGCAGAGCCACAGATCAAATAGGATCTGGAACTGCAGCAGTGAGTAGGGAAATGGGCAAAATAGGTGTGCCGTATGGTCCTTACCTGCAGACAGATTTCTAGGTTTCTATGTAATACCCCAAAGTTGGGGTTACCCCTGCAGTTCCCCAGTAGTCCCGTTTCCCCAGTGTACTCCAGTAAAGGTGCCCAAATCACAGAGCACAGGATAAATCATGTAGCCAGGTTGCTATGCCAGCAAAAGTAAACAATGTGCCCAGGAAAGAATGCTGTGCCGAGCTGCTCATGCACAGCATTTTAATCTAAAAATCCAGAACCAGAGTGTTAGCTTTAAAAAAAAAAAAAATTTACTTCAGTTGGAGAAATCCTGGTAGCTGCTGAGGAGAGAGAGGACGAGGGGTTACGACACCACTGGAAGGCCCACAGATACTGCTGTGCATAGGGCCCTTGACCAAGTAAAATCCAGCCCTGGCTATATGCACCACTGAGTCAATCTAGGTTGGTGGGCATAATAAAGTTTGTTAGATGGGGCATGGTACATCTTGTCTGCCTTTTTCTCAGAACCGCTGGTACGGTGTTAGTCCTATACTAGGTGGCATAAGCGGCTTCCTTTAATACTGGGTATAGTGGAGGAATAACTGTTGATCAAGTCTCCAGTAATTCCAAAAAGTCCGTAAGAGACCTTTTATTGGAGTCTTGCTCCCCAGGTTAAATCCCATGGCAGCCTGCATGTCCCACATCATGGGTAAGAATGAGGGAATCCTCTGATGGTAACCTGGGTGTGTGGGCCACAGAGTCCTCACTACATGAGGACAGAGTGGAGCTGGCCATGTGTTAGCTGGCTGTCCTCAGCATACACTTCCCCTTCCTCCCAATTCACCTCCATTCTTTGGTGAGGACTGGGGGCTAGTTCATAGTCGTTGCTGTTGACTGGCAGAGAGAATGGTTCAGTAGGCACTGTAGGCTGTGGTGGTGTCGCCAGGTTAGTGAATCAGTGAGCTTCGTCAATGAGATAACTGGCTGCTATGGCAGGCCAGTCAAAATATATCTGATCATATCAAAGATGGGAACCAATATTGCCCGAGTGTTGACGCCTCCTGTAGTCGGAGTTGTGACGGGCAGTGTCGATGGTGATCAGAAACCATGCGTCGACAGCAGCATACCAAGTAGCACCAGAAACCAGTCCCAGTCTTGGTGTCTGGACACCGGTCGGGGGGGGCGCACTAGCCAAAGTGTCAACAGCTCCCACTACTAAGGGTTGTGACTGTGAATGTTGATGGCAGGTGAAGGCATGGTGACAACAGTGATCTACCACGCGTAATAGGCCTGGTAGTCTGAGTAACAGCCGGGGGGGAGGCAGAGTTACTACTACCTAAATGGATGGAGAGGCGGTGGGAGACGTACTTTCTGGCCATCGCTGCAATGTCGATCTCGGAGTCATTATCCTTGTGGCTCCCCATGCGAATCTTTTCTTTGGTCTTCGATGACCAGGGTTCAGCTGATGGAGCAGACAGCACCCACTCTCCTGCAACTGCTTTTCCATAGCAGCTACCATATTCTTGAGAAGATCTCGAGAGCTCCTTGTCTGTGTCATCTGGTAGCCTTGTAACCCCCAGCACATTTAGCAGGCTTAAAGAGCTACTGACTCCTCACAGAGAACTTTAAAAAACATAATAAATGCTGGCCCAGTAGCGTGGAGGGCTGAGGCATCATGTTTTACCTCCTGCCACGCTGGCGACCCGTGTTTGTGGTGCAAACGGGTCACGAAGTCGGCCTGGGAGGAGAGGATCTAGCGTCCAGAGGACATCTCCTCTCCGGGAGGGGTAGGAGGCGGAATCAGCTGCTTGACTGGCCCCTAAGCGGTGGCTGGGAGCGGCGCAAGGTCCCACACAAAGGGTGTGAGCTAGATGCCCAGCACATCACAGACAGAAGCGCACATGCAGCCCGGCCACTGGCATCATTGCACGCCTTGGCTCTGCGCTCGGGTGGAACAAAAACTGGAGGAGAAAAAGCCGACCGGCAGGATGAAGCAGGTCTCCCGGCCGTACCAGGCCAGCTGGCATCTCAAACATCTGTGAGAGGTGATGGCTGGCATGTCGTCAGGTGGTGGTGGTGATGGGGGGGGCGGCAGTGGAAGGGGGTCGGTCAGCAGGGGACAAAGAAATAATAAAAAAAAATAATAATTGGGTACAATTCTGCTTGCATTCAATTTATATTTTATATATTTCTCCTCCCCATAATTTATTACTAAGGGAATGTGTATGAATATATCATTGTTGTACCGTAGCATTTATTTTGAGTTCCTCTGCCTCTATAGTACTCCGTACTCCAAGTCATAATCCTCTGTTGTGACATCACGGTCTGTTGCCATGGGAGTAACTGTGAAGTCACAAGCAGTGCTCTATTACTTCAGGTAGGGAGAAAGCAGCAGGAATAGATGAACTCTTCAGGAGTAAAGATCCTGTTTTCATACAAATGATCTCAGCAATAAATAATGGGGAGGAGAAATACAGAGCTAATGGGAAATACAACCTGGACGGTGTTAAATATCAGGTTTTGTTAAAGTTCACCTGAACGTGTCACCAGCTTTCTAACATCATGAGAGAGGCAGAGGCAGCAGATGCACACCTCATGCGCATCGTCATACATTTTGTCATCTCAACTGCAGTAGCAAAAGAGCTTCGACGCAGTTTTCAGCGGCATGCAGTGAGCCTATAATCAGTAAAAGTAGTGATTTATAGAAAGATCTGCTGCTTTAAACTGTTAACAAGACAAACTAAAAGTACAGTGTATAAGCTGCAACAATCAAGTAGTGACTGGGCCACAATACAGAGCTTATGTTTCTGTTTCACCACTGATAGGAATACCCCATATGGATTTCTTTCAGTTAATGCTAGGTTATCTTATGTATTGGAACTTGAAGTATTCTTTACCCTACACAGAGAGTCTTTAGTACAGCAGCACCGTGCTCAGTGTTTACAGTATCTGGACAGTATGACAACACTGTGCAACCTGCGCAAATGTTTTCCACGGTTTCTCTATTAAGCTCCATTTTAATGCTTATACAAGAGTTATATTTGTGTTCTGGCAGCATTTAAATGTTATTCCACTTAAACAGAGAGGGTATAAGGGCATACAGAAGATTTCTCCAAGGGCTAAGATGGCAGTTCATAATGTGTGGTGCAGAGACTGTATTCGGCTTGAGCAGGTGTTTGGTGTGGATGCCCTCCACTTGCAGTCGGAGGAAGCCTGCTCCCACTTCTCTTTTTCTTCAATGGTGGTGCCCATGTGGGGGAGCAGTCTCTTGCCCCATAGCTTACAAGAAACCCCCCCAGTATGAAGATCAATGAAACAGAAGTGAGTTTTCAAATGGGCTGGATTTGCTCTCTGCATTCCAGTTTCTTCGGCATGTACCTGCTAAATCTTAGGTTTTAAACCTATCTGAAGAAACTACAGCAAAGCCCCATACTGTGCATTTCTTCACAGTACTAGTCAGAGCTTTGTGAAAGCCTATAATATGCTCACTATTTCACTAGCAATCGGACAGCTGGATAGCCAGGTTAAATTTAAACCTGTTCACATGTACTGTATATCCAAATATTCTCAAGGCACTGGCTGCAATATTGTTTCTTTACGTAAAAACCTATGACCAACTGTAAACTTATTGGTGGATAACCCAAGTTGCACCAAAACAGAAATATGCATCAACTATCCGGCATTGACTATTTGGTGAATTTTCTGACCAAGCAAAGTGCAATTTCTTAAAAACAGTATGCACCATTTGTATTAAAATGCAATAAAAATAAAGCATACTGAATGAGTACCATCTAGTTTCTAGATGTGACCTGTGGAGGACGAATACAATTCAATAATCATGACAGCAACCAAAAAAGTGCAATATAAAAACAGGTCAGAAATAAAATATAGACAGGTGCTACATGAGTTGCAGAGTAGAAAAAAAGATATGCAGCTAAGGGAGGCTGTGTAGTGGGTTCCATAACCAACTTTGGCATGGGTCCTCAAATGACAGAAAATGGAGCCAGTCACTGATTTCCTTATTCCCTGACCCTTAAAGACCTGCCTGGTGTGTGGGTGAAGAGTGAGACTGGGATGAATCCAGCAGTAAGGAATCCAGAATGCTGTGGTTAATGCAACCTATACAAATCATTTCACAGATTGTTTTAGAATCATTTAGGGAAGTTTGCTAAAGCCTATTATAAATATGTGACTGCATTAATTTCTCCTACCTGGTGGCACAAATGTTCTCCCTTGCGTTTTGTCTGCCAGTGCAGGACGTTTCTTCAGCATTACCATGGAGCCCAGTCTCGTCTGCTGGATCTCAATGACATCTGCAGCTGCCTCCAGCACTTCAGTCATAGAGTAGAAGCCGTAGCGTGTATACTGGAATGCTCTCCCAAATTTCTTCTTGAACTGCGGCTCAAATTCTGAAAGCAGAACTGGAGAGTAGGCAAGTAACGATCGGAGTTCAGTCTTTACTGAAGCTGGAAGGATAGGCGGGACCCTCCCTCTCCTGGGAAGCGAAGGCTGAGAACGGATGGACCCAAACCGTGATCTTTTTAAAGCAGATCTGGCCCTGGATCTGGAAGGCTTCTGCTTGGCAACTAGCTCTGCTATTCCCCTGGTAGCTTCATTAGCAATTGCTGGAAAAAGGTAGACACAGGAGAATAATTACAAATTTAAAATTTGTTTAATTTTCCCAATTAAATCTTACTGTATATCTACAGTTCAAAACAATTCAATGCATAGTTCCAGTCCAGAGTTTACTAATAGTGGTGTTACTGTAGGGGAGCTCTAGTACCAGCTAGGGACACTGCATGCTTCTAAGAGTATAGACCCCACCAGTACTACTTGCTGTTCAGGAGTCCCATCACAAAAAATCTGAATCTATTTTCTGCTACGTGTATTATAGTGGCGCAGTAGTGGCACTATAGTTGGGGTTGAGCAGGGGTTTCTATGTTAAACCTCAAACTTTGCACTTCAATAACTTCGCAACTGTTCCAATGGATTTGCACTAAATTTTGCATGTGTGGTCTTGGTAGGCAGACCTCCTGATGTGCCAAGCTTCGTTCTGGTAAAACGTGCAGATTCTGAAATCCAGATAGTTGAAGTTAAAAAAAATTGCCGTTTTTTTTTGTCATCGCCTAGCACTCAGACAGTTTGGAATTTTAGTCCGAAATGTTCAGGGTAGAAAGGAATTGGTCCACAGATGTGCCTTTCATTGGTTTGGTAAAAAAACATATTAATCCTTTCCAAAGTTATTACATTTAAAAATTTTAGGTCTGAGCATGCCCAGTAATGGTGGTGCACACGAGGACAGAGTCGAGCACTAGGCCAGGAGTGGGTGGAGAGGAGTTTGTTTATGCCAAGGCATGTGTGTGTGCCTCCATGCACACATGCAATGTCCTTGTCTGGCAACTCCGGGGAATAAGGGGGAGAAAAGGATGAAGCTCCCACACAGTCTTTGGTGGTTCGCGCCATGCCGCGATCTGGGTTCGGGAACAGATCCGGGCCGCCGGGGGTCGGCAGGGAAGGGAAGGGATTGAGCGTCTGGAGGACTGCTCTCTCTTCCTGTGGCGGGATTAGGAGATGACGCCACTCCAGAGTGGCCCCTGGTGGTAGCCGGGGGAAGCACCAGGACGATGCGAGTGCCAAGCAGATGCTGGGGGTGGAGTACAACGGGCATCAGCATCAGAGCCGAGGACACCACTGCACATCCGCGCTCCAAGGGTCAACGAAGGAAAAAGCCCTGGATGGACCGGGAGCCTGCCCACATCCCACAGCCGGACCTACTCTACCAATCTCCCACGGCTGCCCCATCCACACGATAAGGTCCCTCAAACTGCAGATAGGCTGCTACAGAAGACGGGCCCTCCCGGGTAATCTGGGGGAGCTGGACCTGTTGTGTGGGTCGGTGGGGGAGCGACCGGTCTGGAGGTTTCAGGCAGGGAGTAGAGGCATATACTGAGAGAGTACTCTGGAAGGATGCCCCGATCCTTCAGAGAAGAAAACAGAATGTACAAGAAAATTAAAAAAAGTAAGAAAATTCATTGCAAAACAACTTTGTTAATGCCAAATTTAACACCCCACCCTGCATGCAGCAACAGGAAAAACTTTTTTTTTTTTTTTTTTTTTTTAAATATAAACTTTGTTTCTTCACCTACACCCCCGGGAAACTTTCAGGAGTGCCCATTCGGAACCCACCCTACTCCCAGCCTAAACCCTCGCTTCTCCCCTTGATCCCCTCCCCTAAATGGCCCCAGGCAGGCTCAACCCCCAGTACCATCTCAGGAGCTGATTCCGCCCTCCCTCGGCGGCTGGCTCCTTAAGTGTGAAGTGCCTACCTGTTGTCATCGGGTCAGAGGTGGAGGAGGATCCTGGGTGTGTTGGGCCAGCATCTGGGATGTGGGCAAACCTCCCTGGGGCCACCATCATCTCACCGACGGTGTAGGAGGCTTTTTTCCTTGGTGTTTTTCCCCCATGAGCATGATGTGCAATGGCACGTAGGTTGCCCCCGTAGATGCCTACCACGCTCAACCCCTATCCAAACCATGCTACTGGACGAAATGCTCCTAGCTTCCACTAGGGGCTGCCGCAGAACACGGTACTCCCTGGATCCCACCCCAGGAGAAAGAGTATCCTTCGGACACTCAATCTTCTCCTTCCCTGCCTACCCCCGACGGCCCTGGCTCGTTCCCGAACCCAGGTAGCCAGTGTAGCATCCAACGCCTCAACCCTCAGCGCCACCAGGCCGGCAACATTACAGTTTGACCTCTCCTGTGTCTCCATAAATCCGGAGTAGCATGTGCCTTGGGGTTGTCAGCCCTAATGCTCACCTCATTCTCATACGCTGTACACATCTCAGCTGTCCCCCTTGAAATTTCCTGTAGGATATCTTTTGTCTTAATTAACTTGACATTTTGAGCGTTTATTACCTTCCATGTAATCTGCACATAATGTATATTGACTGTTTATATTTATTTATTCATGGTCTTATGTCCCTTCTATATTTGGAGTATTCTTTGATTGTTTTGCAGTTCCTAGGACCTCACTGTAAATGAGCAGTAGCTCAATCAAGACAATCCTAATTCATATGACCTTGTATGAATAAAATATTTTACTACTACTACTACTTACTACTACTATTCACTGATGGAATGGGGTGTGCATTAGGGTTGACAACCCCAAGGCACATGCCACACCAGATTTATGAAGACACAGGAGAGGCCATGCCTAATGGTTTTTCCTGTTGCTGCCTGCAGGGTGCGGTGTTAGGGATGACAACTCTAACATCACATTTTCACTCTTTTTGTTGGTTTAACCTTAACTAGTGCATTAATGTAGTTTTCTACAATGAATACTACTATAATGTAGCAGAGAGTACACTTTTTTTCTTTCAGGGTACATGCCACAAGAGGAGACCATGAAGAGTAGAACAGTGGGGGTCATCTGGAGAAAAGGGACTCAGTGTGCAACTGTATGACTGCTAGGGGCCAACAAAAGCACACCAGGAATTTCTGATTTCAGGTATAAATTCTGTTGCTCTGGCATGTCCCATCAAGCTAGTGTCCCAGAGCATAAGTGGAACAGAGCAGTCGTGGAACAGGTAACTGGCATTTTAGACATCGATAAGAGTCTGCAAACGACCACCGGCAAGCAGGAGCTCTGCCCAGAGAGACAAAAGGAGGCAAGGTACTCAAACTCTGATTACACTTATTATTACACTGTTTAGGTAGCTATGTTGGATTAAGCAGCAGTTTTAAACCAATAAAGGGGTCTGCTAACATGTTTTTTTTGGGGGGGTAAAAAGTAAAGGGTTCGTACATGTAATATTTAAGATAAATGAACTGCATCTGACCTTTCAAAATCTCTTGGCTGGCCGACCCAGTGGCGCCAAGGACTGAGGCGCTGCATGCCTTACCTCATGCTACGCCAGCGACCCCAGTTCAGGAACGGACTTGAGTCATCGGGGTGCCGGCATTGAGGGGGGCGGTCAGAGCAGGATTAAAGCAGCGGAAGGGAGCTCTCCTCAGGGTGGTCGCCGCCCCGTAGTCCCGCTGCACGGGTGGAGGTCCGGTGGTTAACACAGGTGGCGGGGGCAACATGATGGAGGGCACCTTGAAATGCGGCATGCGCATGCTTCCATACATACGCGCACATCCAAGGTAGGGGCATTCGGGAACTTGGGTATTGTGGGTTACCAAATGGGCTCCCCATTCCAGTCCCAAAGCGTCTTGTCATCAGGGTCTGGGAGGGAGGAGAGGGCTGAAAAGGTATCCCTCTTCGAAAGTTGTCCTAGTTCTGCCACCACAAGAGGTCCTGAGCCATCGGGTTGGAGACCAGAATCATGTGATCCAGGTCATCCGATCTCTGATCCCACTGTACTCAAAGAGTAAATCTCTCATGCTCGCACAGTTCCCCAAAAAATGGAAATGGTGACACCTATCCACAAAAGTGGCGATACATCTGTTACAAGCAACTACAAACCAATCTCCATTCTCCCTCCTCTCTCAAAAGTGCTGGAAAGAATAGCTGCCAACCAACTGATAGAATACCTTACTAAGTATAACCCGCTATGTCAAGAACAACATGGATTTCGCAAGGGCCACAGCACAACCACGGCGCTCCCAGAGTTTACCTCCTACATCCACAATGCCCTGGACCAAGGGGATCTTGTTGGTGCCGCCTTCATCGACCTAACTAAGGCGTTTGACACCGTCAACCATTTCCTACTGCTTCAACAACTATCTCTAATAGGCCTATCTCCGGATGCAACTCTTTGGTTTCAAAGCTACCTCAGTGACCGAACACAGCAGGTAAAAATTGGCGAATCCCTCTCAACACCCCTCTTGGAGTCCCACAACGATCCATCCTGGGTCCTGTGCTTTTCAGCATTTTCCTAAACAGCCTCCCTTCATCTTGTTCAGAAAAAATCCTGCTCTATGCCGACGATGCTGTCATCTTCACCTCCCACTCTGACCCCTCCTTTCTTCAGTTGCTGCTACAGGAAAGCTACACTGATGTACAGGCATGGTTTAAATCCCACAAGCTTATTCTTAACTATAGCAAAACCAAATCAATGCTGTTCCATGGTACCCACAGCAAATATAAAAACAGAGACCTCTCTATGTCAAACAGCAAAGGGGCCACCCTTGAACAGGTACATCTATTTAAATATCCTGGGGCGATTCTTGATCCAACACTTGGATATTCTGAACATATCAACTACGCAGCAAAAACTGTGAATACCCGCATAGGCCTCCTCTATAGACATAAGAACTGCCTCACGGATGAAGCCCTAAGCACTGCCATTCACATTCCAGTAATCTCTATAATAGACTACGGGCTTGTGATCTATGGGTCTGCCACTGACACAGCTCTCCGACGCATCGCCGCAGCACTAAACAAGGCATATTGTCACCAAACATCTGCAAACTGCCTACACACACCTGCGAGATCTACGAACATGCAAACTGGCTCCAACTATCCAGCAGAATTAAATATCAAACCTACATCCTATCAAAAAAGCAAACATTGGACCTACTACCCCCCGGATCACAGACACGTCTGAGACCATATAGCGGCCCACGACAAACCAGGAATTCAAACAACTTCTCCTTCACTGTTCCCCTTTGCAGGACTACCCAAGGCCAACGATAATTATTTTTCAGAGCCTCCTCCTGGTTCATCACCCTGCCAGCAAATGTTACCAGCAAAGCAACCCTGGGTGCCTTTAAGCTCAGCATGCGTTAATACCTCATCTCCTGCGACTGCTACACCTAAATGATTTATCCCCCCCACCCAACCCTTCCTTCCCTACTCCTTCCCTCCTCCTCTACTCCCTCCACACACCTCCTCGCTGACCCTGCCCCCACTCCCTCTCTTTCTCCCTCTTTACACCAGCCTCTGGCCTCGCCTCCCTGTCGGATGGCTACCTATACGAATCTATATTGTTTAAATTTGTTATAGAAGTGATTTGCACAATTGAGATGTTTTGGTAACGGACAAAGCCCTCCGGCTGCTATGTTTATTTCTCTTTTTCACAATACCACTGCCTGTCCTAATGTTTCAAGTAACCTGACGTGAAACCTTTGTAAAAAAGCCCCTGGCTCAAAGGTGTATCTGATTCCCTTAAATAAATAAATAGCATGACCCGCCTATGGAGCCTGGCCAAATGCACAGTCGGAATGGCCATGAGGCCCATTAGGCGAAGGATCAATCTTGCAGAGGTCTGCCTCTGGGAAGCCACCAGACATGCTTGTTGATGGAGAGTCTCCGCTCTGTCTGGCGGGAGGAAGGCTCTCCCCTGAATTGTATCCAACACTGCCCCAATAAATTATAGGTGCTGTGAAGACATAAGGTGGGATATGGGATAGTTGACAAATGCCCACCTGCTGGAAAAGGTCCAGGGTAATGGATAGGGACCCGATTAGACAGTCCCTCAACGGAGCTGAAAGGAGACAGTTGTCGAGACAGGGGAACACATGAATGCCCTGTACAGCAACCACCGCTAGGCATTTCGTGAACAACCTGGGTGCTGACAACAGGCCAAAAGGGAGAGCTCTGAATTGGAAATGTTCTCCCAGAAAACTCAATCTGAGAAAGCGGTGGTAGGACAGGAAAATGGGGAGATGCAGGCATGCAACCTGCACATCCAGAGCACAGAGCCAATGTCCCTGATGTAACAAGGGAAGAAGACCCTGCAGGGATAGCATGCGGAACCTCTTGTTCTCCACAAAGAGGTTCAAACTGCTGAGGTCCAGTACTGGTCTGAGGTCACCTGTCTTCTTGGGGACTAGTAAGAAGTGGGAGTAGTATCCCCTGCCTATCTGACTCTGGTGAACGGGTTCTATAGCTGTTTTTTTTTTTTTTTGCAGTCAAGTGTCTATGTCCTCTCTGACCAAATGGATGAGACTGAGAATAAGAGGGACCTGGACAATGCTCCGGTGGTCTCTCTCTAGAAAATGGATTGCGTGCCCAATGGCTACGTGCTGAAGAATCCACAAGTCTGCCATGATTTCCTCCTAGCCCGGTAGGTGGTTTGTGAACCTGCCGCCTACCGATTATCCCTGATCTAAGTTTGGGGGTGGGAGGGGTTAGAGCGAGTCAGGAGGGAGGGTGGAGGGTGCGGTTCGTGAGTCTCTTGGCTTTAGCTGGGGAGCCGAGCCAGACATTTGTTCGGACGCTGGTTCTGCTGTTGTTGCTACCGATGAAAGGGCTGCTTGGGTTTGTACATAAACTGGACAGAGCGCAAGGCTTTGCCCTTATCCTGTAGATCAGTAATGATATCTTTGACATCCCCTCCGAAAAGGACAGGGCCCCGGAAAGGGGCATCCTGGATGGCTGATTGAACTTCAGGTGCCAGGCTGGAGATCCTCAGCCATGAGTGCTTTCATAAGCCGACGGCGGTAGCCGTACCCCTTGCAGAGGCATCAGCCGTGTCGTAGGTGGCCCTCAGCGTGTGTTAGTTAGCAGATCTAGCCAAACTCACCATACCGGACATGTCTTCCTTAAGCTTGGAGTCAGGGAGTTTCTGCAGCTTGGACTCTAGCGGACTACCATATGAGTAACATAATTCAGTGCTCTAATTCCTAGGGTGGAAGACGAGTGGACCTTTTTCCAAGCTGATCCAGTACCTTCGACTCCTTGTCTGGAGAAGTACTACAGTGTTTTGGCTTGAAAAAATGGATGGACACTAATGAGAGCACCTGGAAGGAAAGGTATGCCTCTTTGCAGATGACACAAAGATCTGCAACAGGGTCGATACACAAGGTGGGGTGGAAAGAATGAAAAGGGACTTGGAAAGGTTGGAGGAATGGTCAAATATGGGGCAGCTCAGATTCAATGCAAAGAATTGCAAGGTAATGCATCTGGGAAATAAAAACCCTGGGAAAGAGTACACGATGGGGCGTGAGTTAATAACAACAAAAATTGAAAGAGACCTAGGAGTAATTACATCATATGACCTAAAGGTGGGCAAGCAATGCGAGAAGGCAGTAAGGAGGGCTGAGGGGATACTGGGATGCACAGGGAGAAGCATCAACAGTAGAAAACAGGAAGCTGTTATCCCTCTCTACAGACAGTTAGTGAGACCCATCTAGTACTGCATGCAATTCTGGAGACCCAATCTCCACAAAGACATAGACAGAGTGGAGGCTGTTCAGAGGGCAAAATGGTACAAGGTCTGCACAGAAGACATAAGAGGAGACTAAAGCAGCTTAATATGTATACTCTTGAGGAAAGGAGAGGACATGATAGAAACTTTCAAGTATCTCAAGGGAATTAACAAGGTACAAGAGGGTAGTATCTTTCAGAAGAAAAGATGTGCAAGAACAAGGGGGCACAATTTGAAGATAGAGGTGGGACGGCTCACATGTAATGTTAGAAAGTATTTTTCCAGAGAAAGTTGTGGATGCATGGAACAGCCTTCCTGAGGAGGTTGTGGAGTCAGCAACATTGGGAGAATTCAAGAATGCATGGGACAGGCATAAGGCAATTCTAGTGTGGGCAGGAGGAAGTAAGCTGTTGATTAACTAGAATCTGCAGCTTATCCATCAGGTAGAGAAATGGACAGACTGGGTGGGCCAAGCAGTCCTTATCTGCCGTCAAATTCTATGTTTCTATGTTTCCTCTCCTTCTGGCATCTGGTATATCCTCTCTGCCTTCCTTGCCACTGGTGCCAGGGAAGCAGGTTGCTTCTATATCATGGAGGCCAAATCCTCATGAGGGCCTATCCACAGTGGGATGAGAGTCAGAGACTGATCCGATAATTCCAGATGCTCCGCAATCCTCTGGCGTTGGGGATCTTGTTCTTCCATGCATCAGTCGCAGGCCACCTGGATCGTTCTGAGGAGCTCCATAAAAGGAAGGGTCCTCAAGAGGAGACTCTGGCAAGACCTTTGGTCGGCTCCTCTGGGGAAGGGGACTCAATCTGATCTGGAATGAGCAAAGTCAGATTCAGATTACGACGTCAGGTTTTTGATGGGAGTACAGAGTCTGGGTAGAGGCATATCCACAGGTCTCGAGAGGTCCACAGGTTTCGAGATTTCGGTGGGCTGCTCTAGCTGAAGCAAGGGCTCAACAGACCTGCCTGACGTCGAAGGCCTGGAGTCAGTCGGCGGAGGACATCTATGTGTCAGTTCTCTTGTGACCGACATCGGGGTGACTCCGGTCGGTTGACATTTCTCGAGCTCTGACATGAGCCAAGATTTTGCTTCACCCCAATAAGAATGAAGCATCGTCTGCGGGTCCACCTGAGGCTGGGATGGAGGCGGTGGAGGCTGATGTCTGTACCATGGCATCATATAGCCCAACACCTGGTAATAAGGTAACAGAAATCCCGTCGGGGATAGACCCTCAATGGGTACTGAAGAAAACCCAGCATCGGGTACCCCAACGTCCAGTACCTGAAGGGTAGTGTGATGCCGGGTGTCGAATAGTTCGGTGGAGTGCCTGAGGGGCCCCTGGTCCTGGCAGAGGACCAGACTGCGGAGCCCAGGGATCCAGCAGTGGGCCAGACGGTGGATCCAGAGGGCCTGAAGGATGGCCTGATGGCCTGTATAAAGGGCCCCAGAAGGGGCCAGTGTCAGGCCTGACGGCGGCCAAGAGGGACCCGAAGGACCCTGTGGGACCAGTATTACAGTCGCCGGGGCCCGACAGTGGGTCAGGCGTAGGGAGATCCGGTGTTGGCAGTGGAATGGTGCCCAACGGAGGTCGCTCTCCCTCCTCCAGATCCTGTGGTACTGGAGAAGCCGGAGGAACCACCTCAAGAGGGGGAGAATCCCGAGGGGAAGGACTCTCTGACATAAGCTGTGGCTCAGGCGACAGCTGGTCCGGTTCCTCTACGTCAGGCCTGCTGGGGTCTACCGGACGATCTGGGGCTTGCCGAACATCTGAGGAGCCAACGTGCGGCTTATCAGCCATGGCCAAGCAATCATCAGATGAGCAGACAATCGACTTACCAGCATACTACCCGCTGCAGATCTCATAATCTTGAGGTTTTATTTTACCCAGAGACCCCTGTCCGGAACCAAAATCAGTTCGATGCTTCCCCACGACTGTTCCGGTCCCAATGTCTCTCCTTGTAGCACTTCTTGCGATGGCCCTCTGGTGAGAAAAGATTAAAAAACATGAATAAACTATTAGAATACTCATCCAAAGCGGTGCAGACAGAACAGCGTTCTCCCACGACGTCCGACATGTACAGGTAGACTGCAGGAAAGAAATGGAGGGCACGCGTGAGGATCACTCACTACTTAATGAAACGCTGTTGGTCACATGACATCGGGTGGGCGGTCCCCCACCAGACACTGTTTGCTTAAGTTTTCCATATACTCCTAGCACCTAGCAGCTTAGTCCTACCAGTTAGTATCTACAGCAAGAGCCCTCTCGAAGAAAGATCAATAAGCATGAAAACTTTGCTCTGAATATAACTTAAAAGTTTAGAATAACCAGATTAGTAGAAGGCAAGAAGCAGAGCCCTAATCTGAAAGGTTATCAGGGGAAGAAGGGTGGGAGTTACTGATGCTAAAGGACCCCTTGGAAGAAAGAAGATTACTACGGTGAGTAATATTTTTGTTCTCACCCCAGGAGTCCTTTAGCATCAGTAACTGCAGCAGACTATAAAACAGTGCAGTTGAGAGGCGGGTAGAGAACTACTTAGGAAAGAGTCTCTGCAGAACTGCCTTGCCAAATCTGGCATCAGATCTAGACTGCACATCCAGGCAGTAGTGCTTTGTGAACGGTGTACAGTCTTCCAAGCAGCTGCTTTACAGACGACCAGTAATGTTATGTCCCTTGCAGTTGCCACCGAGGTTGCAGTGTCCCGAGTAGAGTGGGTCCTGAGGCACTTGGGGGGGCAGTTTACCAGCCTTGTCATAGCAGAACCAAATGCATAAGACTATCCAACGAGAGACAGTTCTCTTAGTAGCTGTTTTTCCTCTATCTACCTCCCCCTAGGTGAGGAACAGCTGAGTGGATGAGCCCCTGAACTGCTTGGTGTGTTCCAAGTAGTAAAGCAGGTCTCTTGATATCCAGACTGTGGGGCTTCTGCTCCCCTGGAGTGGATTTTTCAGTAAGAAAAACAGGTAAGGTGATGAGACTGACTGAGGTGGCACTCAGACCACCTTTGGCAGGAATTTTACATTCGTCCTGAGCTCAATATTATCCCTATGAGGGATTATGTAGTTGGGCTCAGTACAAAGTGCCTGTAACTCAGATATCCTTCTTGCAGAGGTAATGGCTACTAGAAGAAAAAATTACTCACCTTAGTAATTGCTTTTCTTCTCATGGAGTCTTGCTATATTAGGACTTATTGCAGTTAGCCACTGCACTTGAACTGCCCCGGAGAGGAAAGAGTTAACTCCAGAGAATCTGGAGTTCTAAAGCACGAGGGCGCTATACCAAAGCTCTATCTGGGCAGTTTCAAATGAAACTGTCAGATCTTTACGGAGCTAACACTAAGCAACAAGTCTGTGTGGAAAGCTCTACACTAGGCAAATGGCTACCTACTAGTAGTAATAACAACAATAGAAACAACAATAGAAAAAACAATAACAATAATAAGAATGAATAATGGTATTATTAGTTTTCCCCCCTGACAAGCACTATTAGAAACCCCCCCTTCCCCCAAAGACTCAAGTCCAGGAAGGGGGCCAACAAATCACTCAACCAGGAAACCCTAGTTCCCTAACCCTAAATAAAAGGGTGAAGGAAGAACTACAATGGCATGACACAGTGCTTGCACTAATTTGCCACCCCACCCAGTAGAAGTTCTGAGAGGGGCAGGTTGAGGTGGTCCTAATATAGCAAGACTCCATGAGAAGAAAAGCAATTACTAAGGTGAGTAATTTTTCCTTCAAACACCATGAAGTCTTGCTATATTAGGACTTTCATGCAATTACACAGCAGTACCTCCATGGAGGAGGGTCAGAACCCTACTTAGGAAATAGGCTCACAGGCACAGCTGTACCAAAAGCGAGCATCTCTCCTGGACTGAAATCAGGAATAATGTAGTAAAGTGTGAACTGTCTTCCAAACAGCCCGACAGATTTCCAGAATGGGAATATCTCTAGCAGCTAGAGATGCAGCTGTACACCTGGTGGAGTGAGCCCTCAGTCCTGAGGGGGCTCTCCTACCTAGTCTTTGATAACAAAAATGGATACAAGACACAATCCACCTTGCAACTGTCCTCTTAGTGGCAGGTTCCCTTTGCCAACCCTCGCCCTAGGTAGGGAAGAGTTGGAGGATTCAAACCTGTGACCTTGAGTGCGTTACAAATAGTAGCATAAGGCTCTTTTGGCGTCCAAGCTGTGCAGTCTCCTCTCACCTGAGGGAAGAATGCTCAGTGAAAAAATCCTGGAGAGAGATGGATTGGTTCAGGTGAAACCTGAAACCACTTAAGGACAAACCCTGTGTTAGTCTAGGGACTGTCTTATCCTGTGGGGAGAAAAATCTTCTTCCACTGCCAGGGCCTGTAGTTCACTTGTCGCCTGGCAAAGTGGGACTCACAGAAAAACATTTTCCAAGTGAGAAGCTTGGGCTCTGCTGAGGACAGAGGTCCAAGAGGTTTGCATTAACTGAGCAATGCAAACATTCGGGCTCCATGCAGGAGCTGGTTCCCGAAAAAGGAGGGTTGGTGTGAAGCAACCCCTTAAAAACTTGGAAAACACAGGTTGAGAAGAAAAGGAAGCAGGCTTCCCTGCTTGCAGAAAAAAACAGACAGCTGCCAAAGGAACCCTTAAGGTAGCTGGCCTAAGACCTAAAGAATTTAAAATGGACCAAAAAGTCCAGAAAATGGGCAGATAAGCAGACTGTGGTATAATCTGCTTCTCAGCGCACCAGACTGAAAACCTGTTCCACTTAGAATTGTAAGTGGCGCCAGTGAAAAAGCTTCCTTGAAGCCTTTAAAGTATCCGACACCTTGAAAGGGTGTAATCAGCAAATTCTAACTCCTCAAGAGCTGCCTTGAGAAGGAGAATTTGAGGTTCGGATACCACACTCTCCCTTGTGCAAAGGCCAGTAAGTCGTGGACTCTGGGCAAGCTCAGGGTAGGATGGACTGTCAAGGACAGAGACAATGGGTACCAGGGCTGTCTGGCCCAGCTTGGAACAATCAGAATCGCTTTGCAGGGCTGAGATCTGATTTTTACTAATACCCTGAAAGAAAGGGAAAAGGGAGGAAAGGTGAACAGAAACTTCCCTTTCCAATCCAAGTGAAAAGCGTCCAGGTGGGCTGATCCCAGCACTGGAGGCCTCGACAAAACAGAGAAAGTTAGTGGTTATCTGGGGCTGCGAAAAGATCTATCTGAAAATGAGCCCCATCTGGCAGAGACTGAACCCAGCATCTGAGGATTCAGAGCCCAATCGTGATGGCCCTAGAATCCTGTTGAGGGCATCTGCCAGGGCATTGTCCTTCCCTGGGAGGTGAACTGCTATCAGGGAGGTGTTCAGGAGTAAGCCAGAGACCACCACTTCATTGCTTCGGTGCACAAGGCTGATGACTGAGTGCCCCCCTGCCTGTTGATGTACCACATTATTGTGGTGTTGTCTGTCCTGACTTGAGCTACCTTGTTCTGGACAGAAGCTGAAAACTCCTAAGAGCTAGAAGACAGCTCTGAGTTCCAAAACTTGATGTGGAGCAGAGATTCCTAGGGAGACCACACTCCCCTAGTGGACAGGTCGCCTAAGCGAGCTCCTCACCTAACACAGGAGCATCCGTGGTGAGGGAATGAAGAGGACCCCTAGTTTTAGATTGCTTTGATCCTGCCACAGTGTAAGGCCAGGATCAGGGATTGGGTCACTAGAACCAATTTGGAAGGAATCCCTCCTTTGGGACCAATAGGCCCTCAGATGGAACTGAATGTCCCTCATCTGGAATCTTGCTCCCTGCACTACAGCTGTGGAAGCAGCCATGTGCCCTAGTAGTTGTAGCAAATGCTTTGCTGGTCAAGGAACTACGCAGAGTAATGGAAGATGCCAGGGCAAGAGACTGCCTACCCTTTTAGAGGGAGAAATGCCTGGCTAACTTTGTGTTCAACTCTGCACCTATGAAAGTTAGTACCTGAACTGGTTCGAGAACTGACTTTGTAAATTCAGCAGGAATCCCAGAAAGGTGAGAAGCTGCTGGGTGACTTGCAAGTGGGATTTTACTTGATCTGGAGACTGACCCACTAAGAGCCAGTCATCCAGGAAGGAAACAAAGCAATCCTTGCCTTCTTAAAGAGCCACTACCACAGCTAGAATTTCTTGAATACCCTTGGCGCAGAGTAAGGCCGAAGGGCATTGCCCTGAACAGGTAGTGGCCTGAGGTAACCTGAGGTACTTTCGGTGAGAAGGCCTGATCAAGACATGAAAAATAGGCATCCTTGAGGTCCAGGAAAGCTAGCCAGTCCCTGGCCTCAGCCAGAGTTAACATTTTTAACTTTGTTTTCAAAAGATGCTTGTTCAGGTACCTTAAATCTGAGATGGGCATGAATCTCCTGCCTTCTATTGGTTAAGAAAGTATCATGAGCACAGCCCTTGCCCCGTGGCAAGGAGGACCCTTTCTACTGCTTTGCAGTTCAGAGGAGAAGAAACCTCTGCTCCCAAAGCAAGGATTCCAGAAGATTTGCAGGTGGACCTGTCTGGCTCTCATCTTTGGACACTGTTTGAAGCTGAGAACCAGACCTATTACTTCCAGAACCCACTTGTCCGAGTTAGGGACACACAGTTCTGGCTGAAATAAAACCAACCTGCCCACTGGTATAGGAGAATCGGCCCTGGGCACCCCATCAGGGTGCCTGCTTGGCAATAGTCTTGGGCTAAGGGAGGGATGGTTTTACTTGTGCCCAATCATCTCTACTCTGAAGAGACCCTCTGCGAAAGCAGAGGAGGCCTGAGCCTCTACCTGGGCACTTTGTAGGTAATCATCCATGTTTTCATATAGCTTTCTTGTTTGTTCCTCAAACAGAGAATTACCCACAACAAGAAACAAATCCATAGACTTTGACAGAGTATCTTGGGACAGATTAGTGCATCTGAGCCATGCCAACCTCTAGAAAGCTACAGAAGTGGTCATGACCCTAGAAAACAAGATTAACACCAACAGCAGTATGAACTTGAACTTAGAGGCTTCAGTGCCATTAGCAGCCACCTGTTCCAACCCAGCTAGCCAGCTGGCCATGGGCCTGCTTGGCTAACTGCAACCCTAAGTCCCACCTAGATTTCCAAATCTAGCCACATAAACCATACAACTTGCCTGTCTGAGTCCCACAGAAGCTGCCATATACTGTTTTCTTGCCATGGCATCAATCCTCCTGGAATCCTATTCAGGAGGATGTGAGCCAGGGAATAACCCTGACACAGGCTGCAGCTTGTACCACACCTACATGACTACACTGCTCAGTGAGGAAGTCTGTAACAGAGCCTGACGAAATACACCTTCTGTCCATTTTTTTTTTTATCTTACACGAGGGACAGAAAGAAGAATCTTATAAAATCTTAGTTGTTTACTTCCGAAATGGCTTATGCAAAGGAAAGACAACCTCCTAGCCCATCATTCCTACATAATCAGGCTCCCCTTTACTCATCCATAGCCTCCTCTAAAGGAAGCTAGGGGGATTCTGCAAGCTTTTTGTAAAACATAAACTGAGAAAGGGACTCAGACAGAAGGAGGAGATTCTAAAAGTCTGTCTGGAGAAATGTCAGCTAAGTGGGCACGTCCAGACCCTACCAGCCACACATGTATTGATCAATTTTCCTCCTCCCACTCTGTGTTCATAACAATTCCTCAACATCATAAACCTGAACCACTGGAACTGAATGAGCCACCTTTTACCAACTGTAGATGGTTCGACAGGACCTAGAAACAGTGACTGGACAATCTGTATGGCTTAACTACTTCTGCAGCAGTTGGAGAGACAATCTTGGACTCCAAACCTACTGATTTCTCTGTCATATTCTTATTTTTATTTTATTTTTTTTTTTTTTTTTTTTTTTTTTTAAACTGGTTCCTCTGAACCATCCTTTTGCCCGAGGAAGTCTAGCCCTGGTCAGAGGGCACTCCCTCTGGTCCAGTGGGTACAGGACCGGGCTGGCCATCCGGTCAGTGGACTTTTGGCCAATAGTTCCCTGAGCCGGCCCTATCTCTTTTCAGGGTGGCTGCAGAAATTTTAAACACCTGGCAGTCTGACAGGAGGTGGTAGCCCCAGACAATAAACACAAGTGGTGTGTGGGACAGCCTTGGCAAAGGCTTCCCCACAGCATCACAGTATTGAAACCCAGTGGGCCAGTTTTTCTTTTGGGTTTCCCAGACATAATGCCAGCCTAACCAAAAAACTTGCCCTTTTATGGCCGTACAAGCAAGACACCCTTATCGGTTCCTAACCGTTCATCGGTTTGAAAACCCTATTTAAAATCAAGGTTTTTAGAACCGATAAGAACCGGTACCGCACTCTAAAAGCCCAAAACTTTAAAGCGTTAAAATAAGCAAACCAATCGGTTCAAACCGAACCGATAACTAAATTTCCACACAGACTTTTCATTTTGTACTACGGTTTACCAGATGAGCTTTAACCGGAAATGCGGTAAAATAATTACTTTGTGGTTCAAATGAACCGAAAATACTTCGCTTGACGAGAATGAATCGAGCTGAAGGAGCTGATCTCGGGCGACTGTTCAGTGAAGCAGAGTAAAGAATCTGACAGTTTCATTTGAAACTGCCCAGATAAACTTTGGTATAAGCCTCGCGCTTTAGAACTCCAGATTCTCTGGAGTTAACTCTTTCCTCTCCAGGGCAGTTCAAGTGCAGTGGCTAACTGCAATAAGTCCTAATATAGCAAGACTTCATGGTGTTTGAAATACAGTTTTCCAGGTAACAGGCCCGAGATGGGCCGTAGCCATAGGTTCAAAGGGTGGCTCCATGAGCTTGGCTATACAGAGGTTCAGACACCGAGGAGGAACAGGTTTCCCTGACTGGAGGCTGCACACGGGAGGAGACACCTAAAAAACATTGGTTGGGGGAAAAAAAAAGATTTGTTCTTTCCAATGGAAAGATAGACTGAGATTGCAGCCAGGTGGAGCTTCAGGGAAGAAGGCCTCAGGCCTGAAGCCTGTAAATGTACCAAATAATCCAAGAGATTAGAAACAGAAGCCTTAAAAAGGATTAATTTGTTTCTTCTTGCACCGGAGGGAACACTTCTTCCATTTGACTGCATAGGTCTTTTTGTGCCAGGCTTTCTGGCCATCCTCAAAATCTTCAGGACTTGTTCAGAGCACTGAGTGGCAGGGAACTAACTCCACAAGAGCCAGGCTTTGAGGTGAAGAGACTTCAGGTCTGGATAAATTACTCCCATCTGAGGGAGAGTCAGGAGGGAGTGACCGAGTGGAAAGCGAATGAGTTTGCTGCAAGAGAGGGTTAGCAGTCCAGTACCACCAGAATCATTGCTGCAGGCTGAGCTCTAAGTTTCAGCAACACTCAAACTCAGAGGAAAGGGAGGAAAGGCATAAAGGAACTTCCCTGACCAGTCCAGGGTAAGAGCATCCATTGGGAGAGTCCCCAGCACTGGAGGCCTGCAGCAATACAGAGGAAGCTGATAGCTGAGGTGAGGCACGAACAGATCTATGTCTGGTGTGCCCCACTTCTGAACACTATTGCCAGCACTTGCTTGTTCAGACACCATTCGCTGTGTCCTTGGTTGATGCAACTGAGGGCATCTGCCAAGGTGTTGTCCTTGCCTGGGAGGTGTATAGCTGAAAGGCTGACATCCAGGGAGTTGGCCAAACCCCAGATCCTCATGGTTTCCCAACACAGGACACTGGACCTTGTGCCACCCTGCTTGTTTATGTAAAGCACTGCAGTGGTGTTGTCTGTCCTAATCTGCACCGTGTGTCCCTTTATCTGTAAAGCAAAGGCCTTCAGTGCCAAGTAGATGGCCTTGAGTTCCAGCAGACAGATGCAAGCCTGTGACTCCTCTGGAGTCCAGGTGCCACTGATGGAAGTACTGTCCATATGAGCTCCCTATCCCAGCAAAGAAGCATCTGTAGTGATGATTCTTGTGGGAGAAGGTGCTTGGAAAGAAATTTCTACCAAAAGGTTGGTTGTTTCCTTTCACCAGTGCAGGGCCTGAAGGAATGTCTTTGTGACTGAAACCAGTTTGGATAGTGAATTGCTCCTTTGGGACCAGTGAGACCTTAGGTGATACTGTATGTCCCTCATTCTGAATCAGACTCCTGAGACCACGGCTGTCATGGATGCCATGTGTCCCATGAGCCTTAAAAAGTGTCTGGCTGGCCCAGAACGATGGAATTTGCCACTGACAAAACGTTCTGGGTTCTTTCCAGAGGAAGAAATGCTCTACTCCACTGTGTGTCCAACTGTGTGCCTATGAAAATAAGGAGTTGGTTGGTTCCAGATGGGATTTCTTTTGGTTTATAAAGAACCCCCAAGTAGTACAGAGTGTTCTCCGTCAAGGAGAGGGCCTCTTCTACTTGTAGAAGGGTTTTTTCCCCACTATGAGCCAGTCGTCCAGGCAAGAACAGACAGAGATTCCCCGTTTTCTAGATGTGCTGCCACTACAGCAAGACATATGGTGAAAACCCTTGGTGCCGATGTCAGGCTGAAGGGCATGGCTGCAAGCTGGTAGTGCCCTGATGGAAGTCTGAACCTCACAAACTTTCTGTGGGACTGCCTTATTGGAATGTGAAAGTAAGCGTCCTTAAGGTCTAGGGAGGCTAGCCAGTCTCCCTGCTGAAGAGACTATTACCATTTTCAGGGTGACCATTCTGAATTTAGGTTTTAGAAAATGCTTGTTTAAGTATCTGAACTCTAAGATAACTCGCCACTCCCCTTTTCTTTTGTGTTAGGAAGTATCTGCAATAGAGACCTTTGCCCTGTTGATGGACATGTACTCTATCACCCTTCCTGTCAGAAGGTGTTTCACCTCTAACTCCAACAGAAGCCTTTCTGTTGGGGTTAGTGACTTGGGACAGCTGGGTGCACCTGAGGGCTGGCATATTTTTGACCTGAAGTGGCAGGCCCTTTTCCACTACCTCCAGGAACCACCTGTCTGATGTGATAAGGGACCAGGACTGGAGGTAGTGGAAGAAACAGCTGGAACATAACTCTGGTATTGTTTGCATCAATCCTACCTGTACCAGCTTGTTTGTATCCATGTCTTAAGTTACTGTTATACTGTGTATTTTCGTTTGTCTTACTGTGACAAGGTACCTTTGTAAATGAGCCTATAGCTCAAAGGTTTTCCAAACTGCTGTCTAAATAAATAAAATAAGAGCCTGCTGCCTACAGGCAGAGGGGAGGCGACCTGGACAGACAAGTCATGGCTTATGCCGAGTTGCAGGAGCAGGGGTAGAGCGAGGTCTTCTCTGACCTCTCCTGCCTCTTCCTCTGTAGCAAGCTTTTATTTGAGAGTAGTCAAACTGAGGAGGAAGGGGAAAATAGGGCCTAGGGAAGTATCCCCTACCCGTTTCCCTTAGGATGGCGTTATTGAGCAGAAGACTTCAATTTTGTTGTGTTGCTTTGATAGGTTGTTTACCTTTTACAGGTACATACATGAAAAAAAGAATGGAATAGGGAGGGATAGTAAGACTGAAGGTGGAGGACGGGGGCCGCGTGGAGGATGACAACAGTGATAGTATGGTTATTTTTAAAAAATAGACTTGATTATTACTATTACGCTTATCCTGACCTTCTAGTTTATTACTCTAGGCACTTGTCTCATTTAGTTTGTGCTTTAGCTACCCTTAACCAATCAGCCGTCAGCCGTATGTGATTTTTTTCTCACTGATTCTTCCAATTAATGTAAACTATTGAACTTTTATTGTTACCTAATTATGTGATTGTCAAACCTTGTTTTAGCTCTGTATGTATGTATTACGTCTCTACCCCAAATCAAACTGTATTCCACAGTTCACCCTACTTATTGTAAATCTCCCGGGTCGTACCTGAAAATAGTCATGTTTTGGCTAATGGAACTCACTCGGTAAACAAAAACTAAATAAATAAAATAAAAATAAAGAAAGACATAATTTATTAGATAACTGCCTGCGTTTTCTTTCCCCACCTATATAGGTGGCAAGTTTCTCATGGACTATTGGTCCCCTTAACTCGTAACATCCTATGAACCTATGAACAGTAAAGATAACAAACGGAACAAATATTTCTGCTCAGTCTTTACTGAGGAAGAGGAGGGTAATGGGCCTGAAGGGAGTACAAGGGGTGGAAATGGCGTAGAAATGGGCACAAGTCCCTTTACACCGGAAAGGGTCCTAAAGGAAATGGAAGGAATAAGAGTCGATAAAACAATGGACCCCAGGGTCCTACAGGAACTAAGAGAGGTGGTGGCTGAACCTCTGACAATCCTGTTTAGCTGATCAATGGAAACAGGGGAGGTACCCAAAGACTGGAGAAAAGCAAATGTAGTCCCCTTATACAAAAGTGGGAACAAAAGAGGAAGCAGGGAACTACAAACCAGTCAGCCTGACCTCACAGTGGGGAAGGTCATGGAAGCACTACTGAAGGAGAGATTGGTGGAACATCTGGTTGCCAGTAAACTACAGGACCCAAGGCAGCTTGGTTTCACTGGGGGGAGATGATGCCAGACCAACCTCACTGAATTTTTCGACCGAGTGTCAAGAGAGGTGGATCAGCGATGGCAGTGGACATGGCCTAGCTAGACTTCAGCAAGGCCTTTGACACTGTGCCACACAGAAGACTATTAAACAAACTGGAGAATATGGGAGTGGGCAGGACAGTAGTGCAGTGGGTAGGTAACTGGCTAGGCGGCAGGACACAGAGGGTGGTGGTAAATGGCTGTCACTCCACAGAGGGAAGAGTGACCAATGGGGTGCCACATGGATCAGTGCTGGGACCGGTCCTATTCAACATCTTCATCAGTGACATTGTGCAGGACCTAGAAGGCAGAATTTCCCCGTTTGCTGAGAACACAAAGTCCTGTAACAGAGTGGACACAGGGTGTAGACAGAATGAGGAGGGACCTGCAGAAGCTTGAAGAATTATCAAGGGTTTGGCAGTTGAAATTCAATGCAAAGAAGTTCAAGATAATGCATAAGGGGCACAAAAACCCTGGATCATATCAGTTTGGGGGGGGGGGGTGAGGACACAGCACGCACCAAGCATGAAAGAGACCTTGGAGTTATAATCGCTGATGACCTCAAGGTAGGGAAACAGTGCGACAAGGCAGTAGATAAAGCAAACAAGATGCTGGGATGCACAGGCAGGGGCATCAACACCAGGAAAAGGGAGGTCACAATTCCATTATACAAGACACTAATGAGGCCCCACCTGGAGTACAGTGTACAGTTCTGGAGACCTTACCTACGTAAGGACACAGACAGGGTACAGAAGGCTCAGAGGATGGCAACAAATATGGTACAGGGATTGAATCACAAGTCCTATGAGGACAGGAGGACTTGAATATGTACTCCCTGAAGGAGGGAGAAAGGGGATATGATAGAGACATATAAGTGCCTTACACAGAGGAACAGGGTGCAAGAATACACTATTTTCCAGCAAAAAAGATGTTCCAGGACTAGAGGGCATGGGATGAAGCTGGAGGGAAGGTGATTCAGAGGAAACGTGACGAAGAATTTCTTCACAGAAAGGGTGGTGGAGGAGGGACTTCCAGTGTGAGCACCACCTCAATGGCAGCCTAGCGCTAGAGCCCAGTACTGCCGCGAACAATATCCACCTGAATCAACAGACTAAATTACCCATCCGTTTCCCAAACTAACAAAATCTAAGAGATGGCAGCGAAAAACAAAGCAAAGGATAAAACTGGCAATCAATCGCTAAAACAGAACAAAACTTTGCTCGAATATGCCCAGCCTACACAGGCCGCAACAGCCTCGACCTCTTAGAACTCTGATCTGGACCCGGTTGGCAAGGAGGATACTACCTGCACAATCACCTCCAAATAACTCTGCACCACATTACAAAAAAATTGACGCTACGCTGGAGAGGCTTGAGACCAGAGTGTTGGAGGACCACCAGAAATTAGAAACTTTGGAGCATAAAACTGACCAAAGAGAGAAAACACTCACTGACTACACCACTACAGTAAATGTTCACAATATGGCCCTATGAGACGTACATCGCAGAGAGCAGCAACTAGAACAGAGGCTAGAGGAGTTGGAAAATAGAAATCGGCACAATAATATCAGAATCCATAACCCCAGCATTTGCCTTCATGGAATCTTTCCTCACGGAACTGCTATCATGGCCCCCAGAAAAAACATTAAACATAATTAGAGCGCACCGATCATTGGTTCCCAAACCAAAGGACCCCAAGGCTAGACTGCGATTGCTGATCCTAGCCTTTTGTGACTTTCGTATCAAAGAAGAAATTTTAAAACTTTCTTAGGGAAAGAAAGAAATCTTGTTTGGGGAAACCAGATTGTTCTTCGAGCAAGATTATACACCCCAGCTCCTCGCAGAATGAAGAAAGGTACTTGCAGTGGTTAGTCTACTTCAAGCCAAGGGGGTAAAGGCATTCCTAGACTATCCTGCAAAGACACGAATAATTCAGAGAATGGCCCGAGAAGATTCCCAGACCTAACAGCAGCAGAGAAATTCCTCAGGACACTAGACATAGCCCTACCACAAGAGGTCACCCTTCAGCAGAAGAACCAGATAGCTGAGCGCTCCTGGCAAATGGCAGGAACTAAACGAAAGGGCCAGCAGGATCAGCCCGGACGATTTAAGGTGTGGGACAAGGTACAACAATGTAACGACTCCCTCAGGTGGCTTAATGGTGGCGCAGCTTCAGAGGAGAGAAGAGATTCCATCCTAAACGCGGAGGACGATATGAGCCCAAACTACCCAGCCTGAACAGATCGGACTCTGGGACTAATCTAAAGGGGCCGTGAGTATGCCTTGCCGAGGTTATTCAGCTGCCGCTTAATGTCCAACTCATTTTTTTTTGGGGGGGGGTAGGGTTTCAAACTGAATAGTAAAAAGCCCAGCAGAAATCCTGCTTGAAACAGTTTTCTCCTTATTACAAGGTATTTAACACTCTGATGGATATTTCTGCTAACTGGATGGGGGACAAGGAGATGAGGTACTTATGGTGGGGGGTCTTTGGGGGCCCAATTCACTAGATCGCCTCCAGATTTTGGCAGGGGATTCCCCAGATGGTGGTGGATTATTCGGTCATGCCATGTGGCTGTGAGTTGGGGGTTTTCTTCCACCAGGGTGGGGGGAAGCCAGAGATCTTGGCTGCACAGTAGAGACTCCTTGCAATATTGATGGTCAGACAGTAATCCTGGTGGTCAAGTTGCTAGCTTGACCAGCAGGCACTGGTGAAGGATCCCTAAAACTATTATTGGCTTCCGATAAAAACGATTTAAAGGGCTTTGGAGGTTAGTTTGGGCTGCGTTCCTGGCGTGTTCACTGACGCAGAACCCACTACTAGATGCTGCTTTAATAGCTGTATGACAGTACTGTACACTAGAGTCATCCTCGCTGCTGCGCCTTGGTTCTTGATTTGGCTCCTTACCTGCTCGGGCACTCCCTACTCCTTCCAAAGGTTTGAGTATGGTGGATGCTGTTCTGGCAGCCTCCTTGACCGTAAAGCTATATATCAAGTCAGTTAACCACCTTGATGGCCTGGGGGAGTGGACTGCCCAGATCTGGATGGCTGGCTGACTGGGCGATGGGGGACCGTGGACTGCCCCTCTCCCTCACTTCACTTTAATCTCTAGGAGGGACTTAAGTACCACGCACAACTTCCAGACTATCTCTCTTCCCACTACCCCAAAATGCAGACACTAGAGGGCAGCGGGAGAGAAGAACTCACACGCTGAGCTGTCTTCAGCACTAGATTCAGAAGTACAATACTTTCTGGTGCGATTCTAAACATTTGCCCTTCCAAACACTGGGCTGCAGAGAGACAGCCCAGGCTGGACTGGATTCCCAGAATATCTGGGCATTCAACCACATCTCAAAAAAACAACACTGCATAGTGTGTGGCGACAGGGTTGACATACCTTGAAGTGATTATAATTGTAAATTGGTTAATACAGTAGTTACGTTATTAAGGTTTAAAATGTTGTCTACTCATCTACAGCTTGAAACAATACTTGACAGTACTGTCTTCTCTCCTTGTCAGAGAATTGTTTTGTATTTTCTCCCTGTTGATAATGGCCGACTTAAAAATAATTTCCTGGAATGTGAGGGGAATTAACAATCCAGTGAAGAGAACAAAAATTTTACAGGAACTCCAGAGACAAAGGGCCACTATAGCATTTTTACAGGAGACTCACTTGACCGCTCAGGAGCATCTTAAGTTACGCCGCTCCTCGGTGGGACAAGTGTATGCCTCTCAGTATGAAACTGCCACCTGCCACTCATCGTAGGGGAGTGGTTATCGCGGTCAGGAGGGACACCCCTTATAGTAACAAATGTCAGAACGGATCCAGAGGGTAGATTTATTCATCTGACAGGCACATATAGGGGGCAACATTGTACCTTAATGAATATATACGCCCCAAATGAATAATCACCTCGTATGACCTTCTTAGAGAAGGTGATTAAGGAGGCTGTGCAAGATATCCAAGGTCAGATTGTGATCGGGGGAGATTTTAATGAGGTGATACAGGGGAGTGAGGACCGCTCGGGAGGAACCCGGGAAGGCGCCACAAGAACAGGCAAACTTGTTTTGAGACTGTGCCATGAGTTAGGTTTGACAGAGACATGGAGATTTCTGCATCCTCGGGGTAAAGATTATACTTCTTATTCTCATCGCCATAAAGAATACTCCCGCACTGATTATTTTCTGACATATACTAATTGTCTATCAAAGATCCACAAATGTGGGATAGGAAACATCGTGGTTTCTGACCACGCCCCAGTTGTGCTTAGTCTCTCCACAGTGGTGACCCCTCCGGCGTCTTCTTGGAGACCGAACACCAGTCATCTAACCAGAGAAGATTTTAAAGAAATGATAACCAGCAGTATATAGAATTATTTACAGAATAACCCCAGTGGAGACACAAAGGAGGGTATCAGATGGGATGTCATGAAATGTTGTTTAAGGAGCAAAATCATTAAATACACAGCTACATTTAAGAGGGAACGGATACACAAGAGAGTGAGTCTGGAACAAAAAATAACAGAACTCGAGAACTTTCATCAATTTGAGCAGGGAACCCGTATAAAAGAAGAGTTAGAGCCCGGCTAGAACTAAACCACTTGTTAGATATACAAAGTGAAGGCCAACTAAGATATGCACAACAGAAATTCTATGAGAATGGCAACAAAGCTGGAAGGTTACTAGCCTAGCAACTAAGAAAATAAATGGCTAATAGAGCAGTAGTCCAAATCAGAGATGAGGGCACTACTTCCTCAGTATCTTCCCCAACTGAAATAGTTAAGAAATTTGCTAAATTCTACCTGGAAGTTTGATACAACCACTCCTCGGGAGCATCAGGATAAAATAATACAATTCTTAGACTCCTTCCCTATCCCTAAACTAGATGATACAGCAAAGAGGGTCATAAGATTCCCCTATCACAAAACAGGAAATACTGACCAAAATTAAACATCTGAAGAATGGGAAGGCTCCAGCCCTAGATGGCTTCCCTACGGAATTTTTTAAGACATTCCAACCAAAACCGATACCTACAAGCAACCTATAATGAAATCTTAGCAGATCACGAACAAGTTCACAGGCCAGCCGGTGGCTGAGGGGTTGAGCTGGGCGCCACACCTCGGCTATCGCGCGACCGGGTTCGAGAGCGAACTCAGGTTGTCGGGGTGAAAAGCGAGGGGAGGACTGGGATTGGCGTTGGGAGACAGCGCTCTCTGGTCGTGGGGTGGGATGGGGACTTTACACTGCGCTGCGGCAACCCCTGGGGCGCCGGAGGTACCGCAGGCAGCAGTGTAACAGACAGGGGGACCATGGCAGACGTCATTGCACATCCGTGGTCCCAATGGGGAAAGAACAAGGGGGGGGGGGATCAATCGAAGCACAGGTCCGAGGCAGCTTGATAGCCGCAGCTCCTCCAGCCGACGATGCCTGGAGGCATGTGCCAGTACTGGTTCCTCGCCAGGCGCGGAGGGCTATGGGGGGGGCCCCTTTCGCAGGTGTAGTTGCGTCTGCAGTTGGGCATGCAAACTTCAGGGTTGGCGGCGAAGTGGAGCAGTGGCTGGATGTAACAGCAGGACCTGGGCTGCAGAAGGAGAAAATGTTAAATGATTTAAAAAAAAAAAAAAAAAAATGAACAAGTTCCACCATCCTGGAACTTATCACAAATTTCAGTAATCCTCAAACCAAAACAAAGACGCCCAGCTTTGTAGTTCATATCGTCCCATTTCACTCCTCCCAGTAGATATAAAAATTTTTTCAGGTATCCTAGCAGATAGACTGCAGAAATATATGACAAAGGTAATGCACCAGAATCAAACAGGCTTCATAGCTGGCCATTTTTTTTTTTTTTTTATTTAGTTGTTTAACCAGGTATAGCACACTAAGTTGAAAGCTTTTCTACTGGAGCGACCTGGGAGCACAAGGAGGTTAAGTGACTTGCTCAGGGTCACACAGTATGCAAGTGGAAGCTGTGGGATTCAAACCCAGGTCTGGTCTGCTGGATGTCACCAGATTTGCAGCTCAGAGCCTTAGACCACTGCACTATACTGCCTGCCTGCCATTTTCTTCAGGATAACATCCGCCGACTACTCAACATTATTTCCACACACACTGTCCCGTTCCAGCTGGCCATTAGGATGTGGAGAAAGCTTTCGACAGGGTGGACTGGACATTTATGTCGTCCACCCTGTCGAAATTTGGGCTGGGTGAGAATTTCACCTCGGCGATATCAGCCCTTTACTGTAAGCCGGAAGCTAAAGTCAGAGTGAATGGCTATTTCTCAGAACACATACCCTTGAGGAGGGGCGCTAGACAGGGGTGCCCCCTTTCCCCACTGCTCTTTGTCCTGTCCTTTGAACCCCTGGCTATTTGGATCCGGGGGAATCCTAACATTACCGGAGTAATGGTAGGTGGTCGGGAACAAAAAGTGGCACTATATGCTGACGATTCCGTTTTTTCTGCGGGATCCACAACGGTCGTTACTCCATGTCTTGGATTCCCTCCAGCTGTATGGCATTCTGGCTGGTTACAAGGTAAATTTTGCAAAATCAGAGGCCATGATCTTAAGTGGTCCCGCCAGATTTAAGTACAATTTCCCCTTTACATGGGCTAAGAAAAACACATTTCAATATCTAGGGGTCTTAGTATCAGTAGATACAACAAAGTTTTTTTCTAATAATTATATAAAAATCTACAAGCAGACCTAGCAAGATGGAAGTTGCTCCCCCTCACCTTATACAGGAAAATACATACAATCAAAATGAATGTGCTCCAAAGATTTTTGTTTTTATTCCAGACCCTCCCCATAAGTATTCCAACATATTTCTGGAACCAGTTGAATAAATCAATAATGCAATTTATATGGGGCGGTAAACGTCCTAGAATAACTGCAGAAATACTAATTCTCAAAGTCGGCAGGGACAGGACTCCTCTGGGGGGATTACTGGTGGGATACCATTAGAATCAAAGATAAACAACTAGATTTCAGTATTGTACAAAGTACTTTGCCCACCCATCACCCCAACAGTCAGACACAATTAGACAAAAATGGGAAGAAGACAGTGGAGTGACTAACAACTATAAGTTGGGCCCTCCGGTTCCAGAGGGGTTGGCAAGTTGCATCTTCATCAGGGTGGCGAGAATTCAACTGGAAAATTGCAACCCGGTTCTTCAGAACCTTGGTAATCACAAAACATTTCTCGCCACAAGCATCTCAAGCTTGCTGGAGACTGTGTGGTGCAGACAGAGCAACACATTTCCACATTTTTTGGGACTGTCCCAAGCTGCGTCACTTCTGGGGATAGATACACCAAAACTAGAACAAATGTTAGGGTTCCCCATCCCTCTAACCTTCCAAGATTTGGTGTTGGGCCTGCCTATCATCCAGGAAAAAAGAAAAATGGTAGAACTGGGCCAGGTCTTTCGAGTAATAGCCTTGAAATGTGTTATGACCAGATGGTTAAAACCAGAACCCCCCTCGTGGGAACAATGGATCACTAGGGTAGCGGAGGTGGAGAAGATGGAAAGCATCACATATACAATACACCTAGATAAAGAGTTCTTAGCTATTTGGCGGCCATGGCATATCTGGAGGGAGACACAAGGAAGTCAGGGAGAGGAGGGCATGGGAGCGGTGGAAAGGGAGACAAAGAGAGGAGAAGGGCTGACATGCTAATAAAGGGAGACAGAAGGGGTTCCTGCGCGGTAATGGGTCCTGGTGTTTGTACACCCTTCAATTCTGGGAGGTGATATAACAGTGGTTTAGTAATATATTGTAGCAATATAATTTTATTACAGATAGATGAATGTACATAACTTTTGAGTTAAGTTATAAAGAAGGCACACTAGTTTTGTTAGGGCATGCCTGAAAGTTATAGTTTAAATAATAATTTTGACCAATTCTCTAATTGTTTGGATCAAGATAATCCTAGGAACCCAGCCATAGGATTCAAGATGGGACAGGAAGAGACTTGGTTTCCTAGCACAAAGGACTGTAACCACCTTAAAGAGCCACTGACTTGGTGCTGGCCATAGTCTCTCCCAACCACCTGTGAAGATTTCTTGGATTGAAGTACAAGAGGACACTATAATATTTACATTATGGAAATAGTAGAGATTCAATGCTGTGATACATTTGATACTGTATTTCTAATGTACATCTGTTTATATCCGAATGATCGGATTCTTATATGAACAATAAAAGCTATTAGAATTAAAAAAAAAAAAAAAGGGTGGTGGACAAGTGGAACACCCTGCCAAAGGAAGTGGTGGGGGTCGAAACAATCACGGGATAGACATGAGGGAATTCTGGAGGTCAGCAGTAAGGGGCAACAGACTTCTAGAAAAACAAAGTGAACTTACAAGCTTAAATGGACAGACTGGGTGGGCCATAGTCCCTTATCTGCAGACAGTGTCTGTATCTATATTCATCAACCTTCTTCATGTACTCTTCTGTTCTAAAGTCAAACACAGCACTGTGGTCGCAAGGAAAGTCCATGGGCCCTGGACTGAGTGTTCTACATCAGATTAGTTGTCCTCAACCATGCAAATATCCCGAGGTAGATAGCCTGGACCATCACCCTGGGAGGCTGTATCATTATTGTAATCTGCCTTATGGAACTGGTACTACCTGGCTTCCGGGGCAGTTTTAGCTGTCTCTACCAAGTCCTGTACCATAGAGTCAGATCCCTGCTGACCTAAGGCCAGAACTGAATTCCAGAGAGCCTTCTGGTAAGACAGGCAGAGGAGTAGAGAAGCTGAGGTATAGGTTTCCTTAGCCATAAAATCCAACCTTCTGGAATCCTTCTCAGGGGCTGAGAAGAGAGGGGGACTCCTGCTTTGACAAGTCACCTGCTGTACCACTCCTTCATGGCTGGGATGCAGACACAGGAAAGCTATATCTGTTTTGGATAAGATATATTTTTTTTCTATGCTCCTGTTCACGCCTGACAAAGATGTAGGGACGTCTGGAGAAGCTTCACAGTTTCTTCCTAAATGCTTTATAAATAGGAAGTACCACCTTTTTAGGAGGAGGAGACCCTTCATCTCTCTCTATAATCCTGGTCTTCCTCTTCTTCCTGGATGGACACCCGAGAAGGGAGGTCAAGGGTGTCCACCATATGTTGTAGGAAAGTCAGGGTGGAGGAGGTATTCTCCTGATCTGTAGGAGATGCACCGAGATTAGAGTCAGAGGATACGTCACGCTCTGGGACCTTGCCCTCTGAAATATCTTCTGGAGCATCACAAAATTCTCCATCATCATCCACTTCATAAGCTCCTATATCAGGAGGAGCTGCAGATGGGGGTTGTCTTGAAAAGGCAGTGGTACTGAAAGAAAAAAAAAAGACCCCATGTCCTGTAAGGTCTGAAAAACATGCCAGGCTTTAGCTATATCCTCCATGGAGGGCAACTCCGTATGTGTATCTTGGAGTTTACTATCCTGTGGTTCTGTGTGTTTGGATTTATTTTTATCTTTATGTTTTTAACCCACTGCTGTCTCACTTCCAGCACTGCTGGAAGGGGCAGTGGTATGTTTTTTCTTTATGAGGCTTCTTTGCAGCCACCTCATCGATGACTTGGTCAGGCTTTCTTTTTGAGCCAGGCACCTCATCAGCACCTTCGGAATTTTGAAGCCTTAAGTTTTAACAGGCACTTCAACAGCACCTGAATTTATATGTATTTTTCCTTTTGAAGGCTCCTCATCAGCACCTTTGATAGGCTTAGATTTAGAAGATGCCTCATCAGCACCTTTTAAGTATAACTTTTATTCTTTGAAGGCCCCTCATCGGTAGCCTTAGGTCTTTGCTTGGGGACAGAGGAAAACCCTTCTTTAGCCATCATTCTAAGCCTGTTTGCTCTACTTCTTAAGGTCTTTGAACAAAACTTAAAGAGAACAACAGTAGTCTGGACTATCCTCCGGCAAAGTATTTCATTTGTCCACCACCCTCTCCATGAAGAAATTCTTCCTCACATTCCCTCAAAACCTCCCTCCAATTTCATCCCATGTCCTCTAGTCCTGGAACATTTTGTTCTATGAAAAATTGTGTTCTCCTGCACCTTGCTCTTCCTCGTGAGGTACTTTTATGTCTCAATCACACCTCCCCAACCCCCACCCCCGGTGTACATATTCAAGTCTTTCAGCCTGTCCTCACAGGATTTGTGCTGTAATCCTTGCACCATCTTGGCTGCCCTCCTCTGAACTGCCTCCACTCTATGTCCTTACGTATGTGAGGCCTCCAGAACTGGACACTGTACTCGAGGTGTGGCCTCACTAGTGTCTTGTATAGTGGAATTATGAACTCCCTTTTCCTACTGGTGATACCCCTGCCTATGCAACACAGCATTCTGTTTGCTTTCCCTGCTGCCTTATCGCACAGACTCCCTACCTTGAGGTCATCAGTGATGACCCTTAGATCCCTTTCCTGCTTGGAGCATTCTATAACCTCCACCCAGCTGATATGTTGTTCCTGGGTTTTTGTTCCCCATGTGTGTCATCGAGGCACAGGTCAGGAAGCATAGGAAAAAGCAGACGCAGTTGTAGAATTCGCAAAAGTGTTTATTAGTACTAGCAGTAACAAAAAAATAATCTTGTTCAGAATAATTATTTACAAATGTAAAATAAACACAGAAAATCCATCTGAGTTTTCCTTCAATCTGTGTGCGTCTCTTGCAAGAAATTGCAACTCTGTTTTTATAAGTCTTTGCAACCCCCCTTCTTAAGCATCCTGTTTTTTTTCTAAAATGTTCTTATGTTTCAGGCAGGTGCAGCAAGAACACAATGTCCCAAAACTGAGGTCTCTTCTCCACAACTTCTAAAAAAAGGGCTTAAAAACTGCTCTCAGGTTAACACCTTGAGTTCCTAATAGCTTTTTGCAATCATCTCAAACTATAATTATATATTTATATACATTCCAACAGTAACTATAATTTCTAAACAAAGGGATCCCAATATCAGTTACATTTACATCAAATGATTTGCATATATTTTTATACCATCAAATATGCTAGGGAGGAAAAGACAGAACAGCAAGTGAAGACTGAGAGATAATGAGATGCAGAGAATTGCGAGACTGTAGGGGTGATTAAATCCTAGATCTCACAGGAAAATTCAGTTGTGCAACCAGACAGAGAAGAGACAGGAAAGGAAACAGAACGGAACATATCCCTGCATTAAAACTCTGCATAACAACTGGGACAGGGTCCTGTCCTATTCCACCCTGTCACATATACCCCCTCCCTAAGAGGAAACCTGTTTTATCAAACAGGTTTCCAAAACTTTCTATTAATTCTCTACTAACATTAGCTTCTAACTTTCAGAAATTAAACACGTGCAGTATCCTTTTTCTGTAACAGTACAGCAAACAGTAAAGTTTAAACTCATACATTTGTTTTTCAACATTCAGAACCCTCAATTCCTGATTCATATCTCGACAGAAAATCAGCATTGCTATTCTCTTTACCAGATTTGTGTATCACCTTGAATTTAAATGGCTGTAGTGCCAGGTACCACCTTGTGATTCTGGAATTGTTTCATCTTTCATTTGGTTAAGCAAACAGAGATGATTGTGATCTGTTATAAGTACAGAGCGAGTTCCTAGCAAATAAAACTTAAGGGACCCCATAGCCCACTTTGCTGCTAAACATTGCTTTTCAATGGTGCAGTACCTTTTCTCTCAGTCATGCAACTTCCTACATATGTACAGAATAGGATGTTCTGTCCTATCTATATTTTGACTCAGGACTGCACCTAGGCCTACCTCTCTGATGCATCTGTTTGTAACAAAAATGGTTTCTCAAAATCTGGGCTTCTTAAAACAGGGGCTGAACATAATGCAGCTTTAATGGCTTGAGAAGCTTCATCACACTCTGGGGTCCATTTCACATTATTTGGGTACTGTTTTTTCATGAGTTCAGTAAGGGAAGTAGCTGACTCAGCAAAGTTGGGAACAAATCTCCGATAATAACCAGCCAGCCCTAAAAATGACCTGACATGTTTCTTGGTTTTAGGGACAGGGCTGTTAGTTACAACTTCTATCTTGGAAATTTCTGGCTCGACTCTCCTCCCCCAAAACACACAGTCCAAATATCTGGTTTTCTACATGCCCAATGCACACTTGTTAGGACTGTCAGACCTGCCTTTTTGATCGACTGGACAACTGCTTGTAGGTGTTCCAGGTGGCTTTTCCAGTCTGGACTGTACACCACAACATCAGGTACACAGCAAAACAACCAGTGTGAGGTGATGTGATAAAATTACATCCATGTACCGCTGGAATGTAGCTGGCACACCATGTAAACCAAATGGCATGGTGGTGAACTGATAGAATCCAACAGGTGTGGCAAATGCAGTTTTGTCTCTGGATTCTTTAGCTATAGAGATCTGCCAGTAACCCTTGGTGAGATCGAGGGTACTGATATTCTTTGCACTTCCCAGTCTGTCCATCAAATCATCTATTCTGGGCATAGGATAACTGTCAAATTCTGACACTTGATTAAGTTTCCTAAAATCAAGGCAGATTCTAACTCCTTTTTTGTTTACAATTACCACTAGAGATGACCAAGCACTCCTCAACTCCTCTATGATACCCAATTCTTTCATTTTTTGTATTTCCTTAACCACGTCAGCTCTTAATCACTCTGGTAACCTGTATGTCTTCTGCCTAATAGGGCAAGCATTCCTTGTCACTATTACGTGCTCAACCCTTTTTGTTTGGCCTGTTACTGTGGTAAGTTTGTTCTGAGGTTAAGGAAACATTCACCTTTACAGCATCAGCAGTTACAGTTTGTTCCAGTCTATCATAAGCTACATCAATATCTTTGTTATCAGTTTCTGGTAAAACTAGCAAAGCAGCTTTTGGCATTTTTACAACCCATTTCTTCAGGAGGTTAGCATGGTATATATCTTGGTAGGATTTTTTCTGTCAGGTCAATCTCGTAGTTAACAGTGCCAGTACATTGAAGCACTCTAGAAGGCCCTTGCTACTTCATTAACAGTTTATTTTCTGTTGTGGGTAACAGTAACAAAAGCTTTTCACCTGGCTCAAAAATGTTTTCTTTTACCCCATGGTCATAATATACCTTCTTCTGGTTTTGGGCCACTTCCTGGTTACTATGGGCAATTTCAACATATTTTGCCAGCTTCTTTCTTAGGGCACACATATAAGACGTTATAGATTGTTTCTGAGTGGGCTTATCTTTCCACATTTCTTTTATCACATCCAGTGGCCCTTTTGGCTGCCTACCATACAGCATTTCAAATGGTGAAAACCCTGTTGATGCCTGTGGCACTTCTCTGTAAGCAAAACGTAGGTAAGGCAAGTATTGGTCCCAATCTTTTCCTTCCCCTTTTACAAGCTTTTTAACATGCGGTTTAGGGTTTGGCTAAAATGCTCAACACGATCGTCTGTCTGAGGGTGATGGGGGGGTTCTTATGGCAGTGATACCTAGTAGTCTGTACAGCTCCTCAAGTAATGCAGCACCACAATTACTACCCTGATCAGTAATAATTTCTCTAGGTATGCTCACTCTGCTGAAAATATTTGCAAGCTCTGCTGCCACTTTTGAAGCTGTGACAGTACACATTGGAACTGCCTCTGGGTATCGAGTAACATACTACCAGGATAAATCTATTACCCTTTTTACTTTTGTCTAAAAGGACCAACCACATCCATTGCAATTCTCTCAAAGGGCACATCTATCAAGGGTAGAGGCACCAGGGACACCTTGTCTTTTCTAGTGACTTGGGCTACTTTCTGACACTCAGCACAGAATTACAACAGGTAGCAACATCTTCATGAATTCCAGGCCAGTAAAATCTATACAGCGATCGGGCAAGGGTGCAATCCTTCCCCAAGTGACCAGCCATGTGCTATCTGTAACAACTCTGTTCCATACTTTTGTGGTATATCCAATTGTTTTGTCTGTTCCTGTGTCTGGAGCTTAACCCAAGCTCTGTACAATAATTCATTACATTTTTTAAACATTGGTCCACACTGTTTTGGTTTCACCCCAGTTGCTTAAAATAACCCTGGAGAGAAACACTGTTAGCTTGCTCTGAAACAAAAATCACAGTTGTCAGTTTAACTTCAGCATTTTCATATTTTAACCCATTATGTCCATCAGTCTTTTGCTGCCACTGTTGTTTCAGACGTTTTCTTTCTTTCCTGGACTTCTAGATCTTGGAGCTGTTCTCAAACAAGTCTGAAACAAAGTCATTGAAAGGAAAAGTGTCCCCACCATTTCAGATTTTCCTTGCCTGAGCTGTTACCACTGCTGCTGAAACTGTAGGGTTCAGTTCCTCTGAGATTAACTCAGTAAATCCTGGAAAGTCATTTCCAATAATCACGAATACAGGTAACTTTGGTACTACTCCCCACTTTCATTTGGTGCGACACACCCTTAATGGTCAGAATCACTTGGGTAGTGGGATAGTATCGAGTGTTCCCATGGATGCAGGGGACACCAGTACCTGGTCCTTTTGCGCAGTGTTTTCCCAGCACTTCAACATGCACTAGGGTCTGTCTGCTTCCCGAACCAATGAGTACCTTTACAGTCTTATTCCCCCCATCTTCACATCTGTAAGGTACTTGCCCTAATTTGCTAAGGACAAATCTGCTCCAGTGCCACTCTCATTACTATGGCAGTTTCTTGCAATATGGCCTGGTCTGTTACAATTATAACAAAGTCTTTGGGAACAGATTTGTTACCCCCACCAGAGTTCTTATCAGACCGAGTTTAAATGGGAAAAAGAATGTCTTACCACTGCTTGGCTGTTACCTCGCTTCTGTGGCATCTGTCTGGCCATTTGGTAGTTCTCGGCCAAAGAAACAGCCTTTTCCCCACTGTCTGGTTGATGTTCTTTCACCCAAAGCTGCACATCTGTAGGCAGGATGTTGATCAATTGCTCCGTTGCAGAGGTATCGATGATCTGTCAAACTGTTTTGCCCTCTGGTTGGAGCCATTTAATAGGGAGCTCTCAGAGTTGGGTGAAGGCCACTCAAGGATTGTCGAATGCATTGTACTTCAGGGATCGGAATCTTTGCCTGTAGGTCTCTCCTGAGATGTCGTATCTTTTCAGGATTTCTTTTTTCACAAGGTCATAGTTTTCTGACTGTGCAGTGTCCATACTGCTGTAGGCAAGTTGGGCTTTACCTGTCAGGTAGGGTACCAGTTTGACTGTCCAATGCTGCTTTGGCCATTAGCAGGCTGTGGCAACTCTTTCAAATGTTGTCAGGTATGCCTCGATATCATCTGAGGGACACAACTATGTAAGTTTAATGGCTTTAAGTTGCTTGTACCTTGTTGCTTTGCTGGACCAGTGCCAAATCCTTCTGCTCTGATAACTTGCAAGGCATCCAGCCAGCGCTGCTCCTGTCGCTGCACCTCTTCTCTGTCTTTTTTTGTTGTATAGCCCACCATTTGAAAAAAGTCTATCAGGTTTTCAGGTTCTATCACTGCCAGTTCTTTTTTCATAACTTGTGCTGGCTGTACAATCTCAGCATGGACTTCTGTCTCTGCTAGTGGCTACCATTCTCCTGGTAACCACTCCTGGACTTGCTGCTGCAGATTCCATAACTTTCTCTATGTTTCCCTGGTACTGGGTCCAGTACCCATGCACAAAACTTCTGGCTTAGAGTATGCACAGTGTAAATCCCACTTTTCACACCATCTGTCATCGAGGCACAGGTCAGGAAGCATAGGAAAAAACAGGAGCAGTTGTAGAATTCACAAAAAGTGTTTATTAGTACTAGCAGTAACATAAAATAAACTTGTTCAGAATAACTATTTACAAAGGCAGAATAAACAGAGAAGATCCATCTGAGTTTTCCTTCAATCTCTGTGTGTCTCTTGCAAGACATTGCTGCGCTGTTAGTTTTTGCAACCCCCCCTTCTTAACAAGCATCCTGTTTTTTTCTAAAACGTTCCTGTATGTTTCAGGCAGGTGCAACAAGAACACAATGTCCCAGAACTGAGGCCCCTTCTCCACAACTTCTAAAAAAGGGCTTAAAAACTGCTCTCAGGTTAACCCCTGAGTTCCCAATAGCTTTTCGTAATCATCACAAAATGTATATAATTATAATTTAACAGTAACACTATATAAATTTCTAAACAAAGGGATCCCAATAGCAGTTACATTTACACCTAATGATTTGTATATATTTTTATACCAGCAGATATGCAAGGGAGGAAAAGAGAACAGCAAGTGAAGACAGAGACAGTGAGGCAGAGAACTGCGAGACCATCCGAGTGATCAAATCCTAGGTCTCACAGGAAAATTTGGTTGCGCAACCAAACAGACGGGACAGGAAAGGAAAGACCAGAACAGATCCTTCTATTCAAACTCTGAATAACAACTGGGACAGGGTCCTATTCAACCCTGTCACAATATGCATTATTTTGCATTTCTTTGCGTTGAATCTCAACTGCCACTCCCTTGACCAGTCCTCAAGCTTGTGCAGATCTCTCCTCATTCTATCCACACCCTCTGGTGTGTCCACCCTGTTGCAGAGAGAGAGAGAGATTAGAGAAAAACAATTAAAGACAAGGGTCCTAAAGAATTAGGAATTTCTGTAATCCTCCTTGCCCTCAACATCATACGCTAGGTATGCTGTACCCAAGAATTACTAACTTCATGCCAGGTTTTGTCTGTCAATCACTGCCCCCAGAAGAGCAAACAATGGGAAGGAACATGAAAAGGGCCTCTCCATCAAGTAACAACCCAAATCTGTTTTCTGTTTTACCCATGTACAAGGTGGGTCCAATTGTCCTGCCACATATTACGGTTTCCAATTCTGCCAGGGTCATCATTTCAAAGTGATCCTTGCCCACCCCCCCCCACAAAAAAAAACAAGCTTATGAAGGGCCTTCAGAGACTTATTCCAAAATCCTACAGAGATGGGGATGGGCAAAGTCTAAACCAGAATTAGGCAGCGAGGCAGAACATTCATTTTAAGGCAGCTCCTCTGTCCCTCCCCCACAGTGGCTGGTCCAACCATTTGTATGAATCAACCTACATTTCCGCCACAATTTTCCATAATTTAACAAGAACAGTTTTAGAAGATCCACCTATACTTATATCCCAAGGCAATGTATTGCACTGTGGTTTGCCCACATCATGGACAACATCGACTCCCAGCCGTTTTCCGCTTTTCTCCTCTTCCTCTGGGCACTCAAACAGTGCAATGCGTGAGGCAGCTGCCCCTGCCTCCACGGAAGTAGCCATATGCCCTGGACATGTGCCCTCCCCTCTTCTGGGTGACGCACCTGTGCTGACACCCAGCCACCATTGGGTGTCAGTCTACAGCACGCCACACTGTCCCCCCTCCCCAAGGAAGGAGAGCTGTCTACAGACAACCCCCAAACAACCATCGAACCCAGGTTGCCAGCGTAGCGTGAGGTGTGGTGTCCAGCGCCTCCACCCTCAACGCCACTGGGAGAGCGAGCTTCAATATTTTTGACTTTTGGGCATTAATGCTGTATCCTAACAGCTCCCTGAAAGATCCTAAAGTGTGATGCCACTTAACAGTGGACTCATGACTGATTGCCAATACAGAATAGCAAGTCATCAGCATAAAGTGAGACCTTGTTGCTCTGTCCCACCACCAACAATAGCCTCTCCTCCATGCTGTGGAAATCACCATCTACTTTGTAGTACAGTAACAAACAAACAAAAAAGGCACCAAGTGGCTAAGGTGTTCAGGGGAAAGGGAGATCATCCATCAAGGCAGACCATAGTTATACAGGATATCAACACTGCACCTTAAAAAAAAAAAAATACCTTTAAGCACAATGCTGCCATCCCTGCTGTGCTGCACGCTGACCACATCAGGTATGTCATTTATCAGGTCATGGATGGAATGGTATCCCAGGGTTGGAAGCGGCAAGGGGTTCCCTATCATACTTCGGTACTCTTTTTCCAACTCCTGTGGGGTAAGGCCCTCCTTGGCCTCAATGAGCAGGGAGCGCAGGTCTTTCTTCAAAGCTCCCAACAGCCCTTCCTGGCTTGACATGTTGTAAACTGAAAAACAAAGACACAAAAAAAAAAAAAAAAAAATTATATTTAGTTCCGTTTTAATTTCTATAACTAGACATATCAGAAATGCATGATACTCTCCTGTAACCATAGTTCTGCTAGCCGGCCCGGTGGCGCGGAGGCTTGAGGCGCTGGATGCCACACATCGCTCCATGCCGGCGACCCAGGTTCGGGAACGAGCCGGGGCTGCCGGGGGTCGGCAGGGGAGGGAAGAGACTGAGCGTCTGGAGGATTGCTCTCTCTTCCCAGCGGTGGGTACGGTGTACGCTCGCTCTTGGAGCAACCTCTGGAGGTGGCTAGGGGATCGCTGATAGTAGCGGCACAGTGGTTGCCTGGAGGGCAGCAGAGCCACGGCAATTACGTTGCCTTGCTGGCCGGGCTCCGCAGGGTGAGGGGGGAAACTCGGGGAACAAACAAGAAAGGAAAAAAAAACCCATTCCAGGGGACAGATGGAGGCACCTTGCCTTCCAGAGCCCACACTTCCATTTCCGGGCTATCTCCTCTCCGCAGGGCCACTCATGTGCCGGGCACCTTGCCCTATAGATAGAGTGCCCTGGGCGGATAGGGCGGGCCCTACCTCTGGAGGGTTTAGACCCACATCCACAATCTGGCAGTTCTGCTGAAAAACAGCGGAGTCCTTGAAGTCTTCAAGTTAATCTACTCCCATCACCCGGCTGGTACATTCTCAGACTCTGCCTTGTGACATCAGATCTTTTGCATGCGGGAAGCAGGGATCCGGGTGTCACCAGCCAGGAGAGAACGGATGGGTCATGTGCATGTAAACTGTGTACTACTAGTAGAACTACAGTTACAAGTTAAGTAATCTTTATTTCTAACAACATGGATACAGTTCACTATCCACATTCTGGCAAACTCTTAGCAGCTCTCCAGAAGAAGGGGGCAAGGGGCACATCCCTGTTTGGCAAACAGACTGGAGGACCCAAAAGCAGCATGCCAATGACTTTATGTCAGTGGTGTAATGGGAGACGAAGGCATGTGTTTTACTCCAGGTTGCAGCCCTGAATGTCACAACCATGGGGATCTCTCTGGAAGCAGCCACCAAGACAGCAGTATATCTGGTGGAATGAGCCTCAGGCACGATGGGTGACTCCCTACCAATCAGCCTACAGCAAAGGTCAATGCAGTATGTGCTCCACCTAGCAATCATCCACTTTGCTGCCAGTCTACCAGGTGCAGCTGCTGCCGTGTATGTTGGAAACAGCTGAGGTGACTCACTCCAAGCACCATCCATGCGTTCCTTATGGTATGAGAGCACCCTCTGTAGGTACAGGGTAAGAAGCCTACAATCGGCTTCCAAGATCAGGCTGGTAAAGTATACCAGTAAGTAATCACCTAGTTATGGTGAAACTCAGATACAGTCTTCAGGAGGAATTTTGGGTGTGGGCAAAGGATGATCCTGTCCTTGTGATAAGGAGGCTCCACTGACAATGCCTGGAGTTCACTAATCCTTCTGGCTGATGTGATGGCCACCAGGAAGATAGTCTTCCATGATGAGGGGGGTGACACCCAAGGTGGAAGAAATGACAGAAGTGGGGGGGGGAGCGGTGACAGATGGGGAAATCATGGAGAGCAGAGTTCGAGAGGGTTTGAAGGCACTGAGTGTGGACAAGGCGCCAGGCCCAGATGGCATCCACCCCAGGGTACTGAAGGAGCTGGCAGAGGTCCTTGCAGGACCTTTGGCAGACCTATTTAATGCCTCACTACATTCGGGGTGTGTACCTTAGGACTGGAGGATGGCTCATGTGGTGCCCCTCCACAAGAGTGGCCCCAAGGATGAACCGGGAAACTACAGACCAGCAAGCCTCACATCCGTCATGGGTAAGTTAATTGAGACTATCCTGAAGGAGAGGCTGGTGGCCCTCCTAGAGGCCAAAGGACTACAACAGACAGCATGGCTTCACACGTGGCAGATCCTGCCAAACCAACCTGGTCGAGTTCTATGACTGGGTAACTAGGCAACTGGACAGGGGCCATGCAGTGGATGTCCTGTATCTGGACTTAAGTAAGGCATTCAACTCAGTGCCACATGGAAGGCTGGGAAGGAAGTTAGTAGGCACAGGGGCGGGTGCAAAGCTGGTGAGATGGGTAGAAACTGGCTGCAGGAAGGCAACAGAGGGTGGTGGTGGGTGGGAGCTCTCACACCCAAGGGCAGTGACAAGCGGTGTTCCACAGGGCTCAGTGTTGGGACCAGTGTTGTTTGGGACATTCACTGCAGACATATCATGGGACATCAAGAGCAAGATCAGTCTGTTTGCTGATGATACCAAGGTAGGCGTGGTGGTGGATGACCTAGGGGGATGGCAGGGGTTGCAGGATGATCTGGCAAAGCTTGAAACCTGGTCAGACACCTGGCAACTGGGCTTTAATGCCAAAAAGTGCAAGGTGCTGCATTTTGGGATGAAGAACCCAAGGAGGAGTTACAGCTAGGGGAGTGCAGCTAGCCCAGGTAGAGGAGGAGAAGGATCTGGGTGTGCTCATTACAGGGTCAATGAACAACTCGGCACAATGTAGGAAGGCAGCTGCAAAGGCCAACAAAATGCTGGGTTGTATTGCAAGGGGTATATCCTCGAGGAGGGAGGAGGTGATGCTGCCACTGTATAGGTCATTAGTTAGACCACACCTGGAGTACTGCGTGCAGTACTGGCGTCCGGGGTGCAGCGCAGAGCGACAAAGATGATCAAGGGGCTGGGAGACTTATCATATGAGAGTAGGTTGAAGGAGCTGAACATGTACTCACTGGAGGAGAGGTGAGACGGGGTGACATGATTGAAACCTTTAAATACATGAAAGGAATAAACAAGATGGGTACAGAGGGGCTGTTCAAAGAAAGGGAGGAGGGCCACCAGGGCCATGATGAGACTGGGCGAGGAAGGTTCAGGAGGAGATGAGAGACACTTTTTTTTTTTTTTTTTTTTTTTTTTTACAGAGAGGGTGGTGGCTGGGTGAATCGTTACCTGCTGAAGTGGTATGCAGTAGAACAGTGGACTGCTTCAAACGAGGATGGGACAGGACAAGGGGGAGGGTTAATGAAGGGGAAGGGTGGAAGGGAGGGGCAGCTGCAGAATAAGGGGTGCTAGCTGCACATTCGAGCAGACTTGATAGACCTCTAGGCCTTTATCTGCTGGCAAATTTCGTATGTTCGTATGAACGTGACATTTCACATTTGTACACAGGCTCAAACGGCTTGCCTATGGGAACTGCCAACACCAGCAGTAAATCTCATGGAGGCAAAGGTTAGCACACTGGAGGGGATGAGTGACCCAAAAAATAAATAAATAAATAAATAAAAAAAGACTCAACCACCTTCTACTGGACCACTGTCGGCATACCAGCCCAATCCATGGTATGCAGATATGGGCTGCCAGGTGCACCTTAAGGGTCATCACTTGCAGTCTCGACCAGGACAGGGACCACAGGTAGTAGAGGATACTCACTAATGGCCAGGTAAACAGATCAGCTCCTTACCCTGGCACCAGATCAAGAACCTCTTCCACTAAATGCATAACATTTACGAGTCCACTCATTATAGAATGTCTCCACAATGTGGAGGACATCTTTAGAAAAGCCCAGAGCCTGGAACTCTTGCCGCTCAGGAACCAGGCTGAGAGATGCAGGGATTTGAGGACCAGGAACAGGATCTTCCCTTGTTGTCTGATCAGGTCTCAGTAGAGAGGCAGGCTCCACGGAGGACTGCTACCAAGGTTGAGGAGATACAGATACCAGAACTGGCCTGGCCAGTCTGGGGCTATGAGATCATCCATGCCTTGTTTTTCCGGGCCATGACCATGTGGACCAAGGAGAAGGGAGGTAAGGTATACAGAAGGCACGGGGTCAAGGGCCTTGTAAAGGCATCCGAGACTGTGCGGGGCAGGCAAAGAACAGCCTCAGCTTTCTGTTCTCCCACAATGCAAAGAGATCCACCAGAGCGGGTGACCCAGTAGAACAGATGCAGGGACCACTTGTGCAACCTCTCTCAGAGTCAGCCAAGAGTGTCCACCAGCTGGCAGTTTTCTCTGGCGACACAGATTGCCAGATCATCTGCACCCAGGCTGGGCATAAGTGTCCAGGTGTGGAGAACCTCCTGACATAAGAGAAAGGAATGTGTCTTGCCCTACCTGTTCAGGCACAATATGGTATTCACGTTGTCTGTACGGACCTGAACGACCTGACCCCCAATCAATGGAGAGAAATTCCATCTGGCCAGACGTACTTCATGGAGCTCCAGCATGACGACGTGGTGTTGGGACTCCCAGGAGCTCTCGTCTCCCAGATGTCCTCCCCACCCTACCAGAGACTCACCCATTACGAGCAGGACAGACAGTTCTCGGCAGACAAATGGGATTCCCTCCTAAAGATGTTGTGGGGTCAGTCACCACTGGATGTCATCCCACCTCAACCGAGTCACCATGACTAGTTGGTTCAGGCGAACTAGGCGTTGGAACCACTACTGGCCCAACTCCTAGTGCAGTCGGCACATCCGCCAGCGAGACCAATGAATTACTCTAGAGGAGGAAGCCATGTACTTCAGCAGCTACAGGAAATCCCCAGAAAGGCGCACAAGCCCATCGTGAAATAATCGAGCAAAGGAAGCAAGGTCCAATGTCCAATCCATAGGAAGGAGGGCCTTGACCCGCAGAGACTCTAGTTCTGCCCCGATGAACTTGATCATCTGTGAGAGAACCAGCTCAGACTTGGCCGGGTTGACCAGAGGGCCCAAGTGCTGATGGGTGTGGAGAGCCAAACGGGTGTTCACAGCTCGTACTGTCACTTCCGGTTTCCCGAGCTTAAGGCTCCGCCCCGCTGGCGAGCAGGTGCCTCGTCGCAGCACGCAGAGAAACGCGCATCGGCGCGTGTCTGCTGTGTCCGCTGAGACACTGGGCACAGGGCCCTGAAACCTTTGCACGGCAACTAAATAAAAATGGACGATCCAGCAAGGGATTTTAAAAGATGTCTTGTATGCGGTATGTATACAGATAAGGTTGTATGCTCAGAATTTACATGTGAAAATTGTAAAACGATTGAAGGGTTGAGGGCTCAAATTGTTAGATTTGAGCAACGGCTACAGGTCCAATTGGAAATAAGTAGTCTCGAGGACTATACTGACTCTGTTGTAGATGCTATGGTTACTGATTTACCTACACAACCTATATTAGAAGGTAGTAACTTAAATGTGGAAGAGGAGTGGTGCCAAGTTCCAAAAACTATTGGTAAAAAGGGGAGACGAAATATTGGGGGAAATTCTAATATAACAAACATTACACTAACTAATAGGTATAGTGTCCTGAAAGTTGCACCTTGCAGTGAAAATCCACCAACAGATACTATACCCAATCAAAGCCAAACTGATGTTCTGTGCCACATCAGTGAATCAAGTTGTATGGACATTGAGAGATGTTCTGGTTATTGACGACTCAATGTTGTGCTACACAGACCAGACCTTATGTAAAAATAGAAACATGTACACCACTGTAAGTGCTCTACCAGGAGCAGGTATAGGCGATATTAAAAAATTACTACCAGGGTTACAAGAACACACTTAAAAATCACTCACCCTTATACATGTGGGGGTAAATGATTTGGGTAGATGACCTATTACTGAGATACAAAGAGATTTTGAATCAGTAGGGAATACAACAACAAAAATCAAGGTGGTGATCTAATCATTTCTGGACTATTACCCATCCCTAGAGCCAGCCCAACTAAAAGAAAATATATTTTCCTAAATGGGTGGTTCAAACGATGGTGTCAAAGAGAAGGGTTGGTATTTCTTGAAAACTGGGATGGGTTTTTAAAACAGGAATTGTTTGCTAGGGATGGCATGCATTTGAATAAGCATGGGAACTGGATTTTTGCAAACAGGCTAGGGAAACAAATCAATTGCAGTTTAAACTAGAAAATGGGGGGCTAGCATGGTTGGTTTAAACTCACCAGATTGGAATTTTTTTTACTTATTCATGCTAGGAGCTTAAACAATAAGTCTGATGAGCTAATACATACCCTGATTCAATTAAATATTCATATATGTGCAATAACGGAGATATGGTGGCAAGATACTGATACATGGGAAAAGGATATTACAGGCTACACTTTGTTCCACAGGGACAGAATTGGTCCCGGGGGGGGAGGGAGTGGCTTTTTATGTTTCAGATAGTATTACGACTGTAAATATTGAAATAACCCAATGGCCTAGTATTGAAGCCTTATGGATTAAACTTCTCCCAAAGACGGGTGAATGTATTAATTTAGGAGTAGTGTACAGACCCCCACCTATTACCTTGAGAGACAATGTCCAACTACTAGAAATTTAAATAAGTTCTCATCGACATCTAGTGCAATACTTATGGAGGATTTAAACTTACCGGGTATATACTGGACTACATTACATTCAAATACTTTTGCTGAAAAAAATTATTTGGAATTATTTTTGGAACATAATATGGAACAAATAGTAAAGGTAAACACTAGGTGTGATAATATTTTGGACTCAGTCTTGAACAACTTGGGTACTAACCTAACTAATTGTAAGGTTATTTCCCCACTTGGATCCAGTGATCACTCCATGGTTTGTTTTACTTATAAAATAAACTTGGAATATGACCCTAGCAGTATTTCAATTTATAACTTTAAAAAGGCTAATTTTGGCGATTTTCGGAATGAAATGACCAACTGGGATTGGGAATCTTGACTTCATGCATAAAACACTTTCAGAAATGTGGCAGTCCTTAAATACTAAATTAACTATTACTACAGAAAAATATATTCCCCAAATAAAGAAAACAGAAAACAATAAACCCAAAACACCTTGGATGAATGCAACAGTTAAGAAGCATATCAAAAATAAAAACAGGGCATTCATAAAAGCGAAATTAAGCAGTTCTCAAAAATATTGGGTAGATTATAAACATCAACTAAAGTTATCGAAAAAGAGTAGTAGAAAAGCAAAACGCGATTATGAATATAGGTTAACAGTAAATGTTACAGATAATTATAAAACCTTTTATACCTATATAAATAAGAAAGAGGGGTGGTGCACTTGTTATAGGCCCAATAAAAAACTCAAATGGTGATCTACAAACTGATAAATTACAAATGCTACAAATGGCTTGTAATAATTATTTTTCTTCTGTTTTCAATAAAAAAAAAAAACTAGCCCAATCATAAGCCACAATAAGAAATCTTTAACTAAACAACATATAATTGAGAAAATGGAAGTGGAAAAATTACTTTTGAGATTAGATCCCAATAAATCAGCTGGTCCTGATGCACTCCACCCCACGTATTTTGAAAGAATTGGCAATTCCTCTATCTGGTCCAATAGCTGCTCTATTTACAAAATCTATTACAGAAGGAGAAGTTCTAAAAAGTATGGAGACAGACCACCGTTATTCCCATTTTTAAAAAAGGATCCAAACAAAATGTTGCCAATTATAGACCCATTAGCTTAACATCTGTTTTGAGTAAGATCCTAGAGGGCATAGTTAAAAGTTACATTGGGAACATTATGCAACCAGATACTGCACAGCAAGGTTTTGTAAAATCTAGATCTTGTATGACAAATCTGTTACATTTTGATGGTAGCATCAGTATGGCACTGGACAGAGGTGAAGCTGTGGATGTGATTCTACTGGATTTTTCCAAGGCCTTTGATAAGGTGCCACATGGTGAACTAATAGATGCAACAATAACAATGGGATTAGATGGGAATATTACCAAATGGATTGAATCATGGCTGTCCGAGAGAACTCAACGAGTTTGTATAAAGAGTTATTATTCAGAATATGAACAAGTTACTAGTGGGGTCCCTCAGGGGTCTGTTCTGGGTCCCTGTCTTTTCAATATTTATATATCTTCTTTATCTTCATCAACAGATGTCTGGCTAACCAAATTTGCTGATGACACCTGCATTGGCTACACAATCAATAAATCTGAAGATGCAATTACTTTACAATATGCATTAAACGAATTAGAAAGTTGGGCATTAACAAAGAAACTCATGTTTAATATTGATAAATTTATTGTGATGCACTTTGGGAAGAACAATCCAGGAGCAAATTACACAATGAGTAACAGATTGCTTGAGGTTGTTGAAGATGAACGAGATTTGTGAATCAGAGTAAAAAATTATTTAAACTTTGGTCTACATTGTCAAAAAATAATCAAAAAAGCTGGGGGTATTCTCCACTGTATAAACAAACACATAAAAAGTAATAGTAGTATGGTCCTGCTTCCGCTGTATTCCTCACTCGTTAGGCCTCACCTGGAGTACTGTGCCCAGTTTTGGGCACCAGAAGACAGGGGTACTATAAATGCCATAGAGCAAATCCAGAGAAGGGCAACAAAAAAAAATGGATGAGGTACAGGGCTTAGAATATGATGACAGACTCACTAAACTTGAACTTTCCAGTCTGGAATATCATAGATTGAGGGGAGACTTCTGTTTGGTGTATCGTGCCTTACAAGAAAATAGTTTATGGGATACCTTGGGATTAGCATTTAGAGAAGTGGTTTATGAAACCAGGGCTCACCTGTTACAATTAATGGTAGAACGCTGCAGAACAAAACAGAGAAGTTCATGGTTCTCAGAGTATGTAGAATATGGAATGGCCTACCACTTTTAGTAGTGGCCAGTGAAAGTATGTATTTATTTAAAAATCGATTGGATACCTTTTTGAGTCCAAAATTAATAAAGGGGTGCAATTAATAAACTGGCGAGCAATATGGACCATGGTCTTCTTGGCTCTGATTTACCTACGATACCTATGAAATCCATGAACCTCTCCTCCACAGCCTCTCTCAATGACCTAGTTATCACAAAGTCACCCAGGTAGGAATACACTCTGATGCACTTGTGCCACAGGAAGGCAGTCACCACTGCCATGTACTTGGTGAAGACCCTGGGTGCGAACAAGAGACCAAAGGGCATGACTTGGAACTGGTACAGGATCCCCTCTGCACAGGACCAAAAGTACCAACAAAGGGATGGACTGGGACATGAACGAACACGTGCTGGAGCTCCAGGGAGCAGAACCACATGCCTTGCTCCAGGGATGGTATGATCAGATTCAGTGTCACCATTCTGAACTTAGGCTTCTGCATGAACTGGTTCAGATCGTGTAGATCCAGTATGGGGTGCCAGAGGTGCACCCTCCCCCCTTCAGTTTGGAACCAGGAAGTGCCTAGAGACGCATACCCAAGTCGCCAGGGCGTCCGGAAGAGTCTGTATGGAGAAGAACCTCAAAGTCCACAGGCAACCCCTTGGCCATCACTTCCAGAAGCTACCTGTCAGAGGAAATGGTAGACCACTGTGGCAAGAAGTGGTGCAACTGACCTCTGACTGGGAGCTGTGACAGGGGTGGCCAAGAGGATGGGATGACACCTCACAACACATCACCGCATGGCCTTGGAGGAGGCTCCTGCTGCAGGGGCCACTGAGGCACCACCACCATCTCTGCCCCCTTGGCCCTGGCCACCAAACAGGTGGTTTGGATGCCACACTGAAACCAACCCTGCTGGGGCTGCTGAGGTTGTGGCTGAAAGGACCAAAACTGAAAGGATTTCTTTTTAGGTCTTCTGGGACAAAGTCACCGAATGAAGTGTGGCACTGAACTTCCCAATCCGCACACGATAGCCTTCAAACAATAAAAAGTCCTGACGTATACAGACATATGCAGCAAGACCCTGCTGTTGTACTGCCCCGGAGAGGCATCAAAGCCTACATTCTAAGTAGGCACGCACTCTGTTTCAGATCAATGTCCCCTGGTACATTCTATTCAACCGTCAGATTCTTTACTCTGCCTTACTGTGAAGGCGCCTCAGAGATTCTCCTCAGCATCCCATTGGTTAAAGTTTTTTTTGCTTCAGTCATTTCACCGATTTTAAAAAACATTTAGTGTTTTTGTTTCTTTTTGCTGTCCTTCGGTACAGTTACAATTGTCACTATTTTTGTCTACTTGGTGGGTAAGTCTCGATCCTTAGCTGTTACCGTTCAACCGTTCGGGCACGGAGGTTTTTTTTCTTTTTGTCTCTCTCTCTCTCTCTCTGTCTAAAATTAACTGTGGTCAGCTCTGGTTATTAAAAAACTGAGTTTGTCTTTTTTCCCCCCCGGACCGGTAATACCGGTCTATTGACCAGAACTGTTTGGATCTTATCCGGCCTAACCGCCTCTGGGAAAAGTTAGATGGAGTCACAGAAATCTAAGAAGAAAACTGGTCCCACCTGTTTTCAAACAGTGTGTTGAGTGTGGGGAAATTTTGCCAAGGCTGATTCCACACTACTTGTGTTTTCTGCCTGAGGTTGGAACACTTGCAGGCAGAATGTGACATATGTAAAAAGTTCCCTCAGCCGACACTTGACAGGCGCCTTAACCAACTGAACGAGAAACTGGCCGAACTGGTTTGGGTTCTAATGAACCGGAGAGGGGGGCCCTTCTAACCATGAAGATGCCCTTCCTCCTAAACGGACTGCGGATTTAGCCCTTGAACTGGCTTCCACTAAGAGAAAAAAGAAAGAAAAACATACCGAACTGACGCCCAAGTCACGTGCAGCTGCAGTTCTGACCACGAAGGAGACTGTATAATGTGTATAGCATTAGCAATCACTGCAGACGGCCGAACCGGCGACTCCTCCAGTTGTTCCTCAACCGGTTCCAATTCCTCTGGACCCTTCGGAATGTATTATTCCTGGGACCCAGAATGTGAGCAAGATGAGGAAGAGGACCTTTATGGTCCAATTGAACCGGAGGTCTCTCCTGAGCATGAGGGAAGCATTTCTCCCCCTAAACAGTTGGAGGATGCTCTCACTCATTTTTCATTTATGAAGAAGGTGGCTGAAACGCTCTAGCTACTGGTTCATGAATCTTCAGAAGAAAAGGAAGAACCGGATTATATGGAGATGATGCATGTCCCTGCCTCTAAAAGGGTGGTGATACCCATCCACAAGTCTCTGCAGAGACAATCTTTAAAACATTTTGAGTACCCCTACTTCTATTTTTCCTGTGGATAAGAGGACCGAGAGGAAGTACCCACTAGCCAGAGATGGTACAGATTTTCTATCAGGACACCAAAGCCATTAAGGGGTGGTTCAGGCTGTTGCCTGAGTGAAGGCCGGCATCCCACTAGCTTCCCAGCCTCCTGAAAAGGATTCTAGGAGGATTGACTCCATGGCTAAAAAGTCTTATCTTGGGTCTTCTCTCATTGCCAGGCAGGCCTCTTACATGGCCTATGTGGCAAGATATCAAAAGAAGCTGTGGGAAGCAGTTTCCTCTTCGGCTGCCAAACTCCCAGCTGAGGCAGCTGCTGATCTGGGTGAGATGGCAAGGAGTGGAACTGAGGCTTCCAAGCAGCTATTCCACATGGCAGTGGACGACAATGATTCGGCATCCAAAATTTTGGCTACCTCCGTTTCCCCGAGGAGGTCTTCCTGGCTTAGAACCAATAACCTCTCTCAGGACACACAAACCAAGGCCTTGGATTTTCCTATGGGACAGAACTCTCTTGTTGGAGAGCAGACTGAGGCCTATATGAGGGAAAATGGATGAGTATAGAACACCATACAGGAATGCTGCAGCTAAAGAAAAAGCAGCCACTCCTCAGAAACAGCAGGGATGGGGAGGCAGGGGCAGGCCTTACCAGAGACCTTTCTACCAGGCCCAGGCCTTCCCTGTTTATCAGAAACAGTGTGGCTATTTTAGAGGAAGGAGCAGGAGAGGTGCCACTCGTTCCAGTCCAGCTTCCCAGCCCAGGACTCTAGCTAAACAGACTCCCTGAGGAGTCTTGGGTCGCCTCCTCACTTCCAGTAGGGGGGGCCTTGCCCACTACCTCCAGAACTGGCAGCTTATAACATCAGACAAATGGGTTCTAGAGGTGGTGCGCAAAGGCCTTGCTCTACATTTCAAACAATTTCCCAGACTGAGAGCAAGGCTGTTCAAACCTGCCTACACAGCAGAAATCTCCCTCCTGGAAACAGAAGTTACAACCCTCCTTCAGGACAGGGCAGTGGAACCTTTCCCTTTGTCCCAAAGAGGAAGGGGCTTATATTCAAGGTATTTCCCGACACTGAAGAAAAATGAGGATTGGTGACCTATTCTGGATTTAAGGTTCCGGAACAAAACACTTAACAAAACCAAAATTCAAGATGCTCACTTTGGCAATGATACTGCCCACTCTCAGGCAAGGAGACTGGCTAGCATCCATAGACCTCACGGATGCTTACTTCCATATTCATATTAGACAGTCACACACAAAATATCCAAAATTAACACTGCCATCAGGTCATTACCAATTCAGGTTCCCTCCCTTCTGTCTGACCTCAGCTCCCAGAGTGTTTACAAAATGCCTGGCAGTGGTAGCTGCACACTTAAGGCGTTTAGGAATTTCAGTTTTTTTCCCTACCTGGGACAACTGGCTGCTGGTGGGTCAGTCTCAACAACAAGTACCAGACCAAGGAGGAGTAGGTAGGTTGCATGAGGGAGTGGATTTGGGGGGAGAGAAATCACAGTGGCTAGGGTGAGGGATGCCCTTGGGAAACTAAAAACCGATAAGGCTCCGGGGCCGGATGGATTACACCCAAGGGTTATGAAGGAATTGGCAGAGATACTGGCAGCTCCACTGGCTACACTCTAACACCTCTCTGCAGACGGGATGGGTGCCACAGGACTGGAGGATGGCTTATATAGTGCCTATATATAAGGGGGGAGTCTCTGGAGGAGATGGGGAATTACAGGCCTGTCAGTCTGATGTCTGTGGTAGGCAAAGTAATGGAAGCATTTATTAAGGAGAGACTTGGGAGGCAGTTGGAAAGGTTAGGACACCAGGATGATAAACAATATGGCTTTGTCCCGGGGAGATAGTGTCAGACCAACCTTGCAGAGTTTTATGACTGGGTGATGGGGGCCTTGGATAGACATAGGCTGGTGGATGTCCTATACCTAGATTTCAGCAAGGCGCTTGATTCAGTGCCTCATAATGGATTGATAGCAAAAATGGGAGATATGGGGGTGGGAGGACAGGAGTTCAATTGGGTTGAAAATTGGCTTTCGAGGCATTTACAGAAGATAATGGCGGGTGGAATACTCTCCTCCCCCAGGAAGGTAATCAGTGGGGTCCCTGAAGGTTCAGTATTGGGGCCACTCTTGTTCAATGCCTACATTTCAGATATAGGGAGGGGGTTAAAAATAGGTTGAGTCTCTTTGCGGACGATTCAAAACTGGGAGCACTGGTGGATTATGAAGAAGCGAGGGATACCCTGGAGGAGTGGTCAAGGAGTGGGGAATGAAATTTAATGCCGGGAAATGTAAGGTACTTCATTTGGGGTTAAAAAACCCGGGCCACGTATTCTCCCGGGGGGGGGGAGGGTCACAGTGCAAGCCACATTGGGAGAAAGGGATTTAGGGGTGGTGGTAGACGTCAAAATGAGTAACTTTGAAAATTGTAGAAGAACAGCAGCCAAAGCAAACAGCATAATGGGCTGCATAGCCTGGTGTATTACATCCAGAAGAAGGAAGGTGATCCTTCCTCTGTATAATGCCTTGGTCAGGCCGTAGCTTGAGTACTGTGTAAAGTTCTGGAAACCTCATCTGAAGAAGAAGGATACAGTGCTGCTGGAGAGGGTTCAGAGGAGAGCGACCAGGATAATTCAGGGCATGGAGGGGAGGCCTTATGAGGAGAGACTGAAAGAGCCTGGGCTTTACTCACTGGAGGAGAGGAGGAATAGGGGAGACATGATACAGGTTTTCAAGTATGTAAAAGGAATAACCAGGAGTGGAACCAAGGAGCTGTTTAGGTTACAGAAGGGGGGAGGACAACCAGGGGCCAAGGGTGGAAGCTGGAGTGGGGAAATTACAGGGTGGAGCGTAGGAAGCATGTATTTACTGAGAGGGTGGTGGAGCCGTGAAATGCGCTGCCTGGGAGGCTGGTGGAAGAGAGTACAGTGGAGGGCTTCAAGAAGGGGTGGGACAGGTACAAGGGGAAACGGAATCAAATGAAGACCCTCTTGGGGGCTGGGGGGGGTGGAAAGGCGAGCAGACATTAGGTTGCTGGCTTTCGAACAGACAAGACAGACCATTTGGCCTATTCTGCTGGCTGTTAGTATGTATGTAAGTAGTAGAGCCCTTAGCAGTCACTCAGACTACTCTTCACCCATTGGGCTTCTTAATAAATACAAAGAAGTTAGTCCTGGAGCCAGTCTGACTCCTGCAGTTCATAGGAGCACAGCTAGACATAATTCTCGGAAAAGCAAGACTTCCACCAGACAGGGTGGAAAGCTTGGTGCAGCTAGTAGAATCTTTCAGACTCCACTCCCCAAAACCAGCAAGGTACTTTCTGTGGTTGCTGGGGCACATGGCAGCTACAACAGCAGTAGTAACATAGAAACACAGAATCTGACGGCAGATAAGGACCGCTTGGCCCACCCAGTCTGCCAATTTCCCTACCTAATGGATAAGCTGCAGATCCTAGTTAACCAGCAGCCTACTTCTTCCTACCCCACCGCCTAGAATTGCTTCATGACTGTCCCACGCATGCTTGAATTCTACCACTGTTTTTGACTCCACATCCTCCTCCGGAAGGCCGTTCCATGCATCCACAACCCTCTCTGTGAAAAAATACTTCCTTACATTACCTATGAGCCCCCCCCCCATCTTCAAATTGTGCCCCCTTGTTCTTGCAACACCTCTTTTTTTGAAAGATGCTCTTGGACTTTGTTTATTCCCTTGAGGTACTTGAAAAAGTTTCTATCATGTCCCCCCTCTCCCTCCTTTCCTCGAGGCTATACATATTAAGCTCCTTTAGTCCCTCTTCATGTGTCTTCCGGTGCAGATCCTGCACCATTTTAGTTGCCCTCCTCTGGACAGCTTCCATCCTGTCTATGTCTATGAGGAGATTGGGTCTCCAGAACTGTACGCAGTACTCCAGATGGGGTCTCACCAGAAGTCTGTACAGAGGGATAACAACTTCCTGTTTTCTACTGGTGATGCCTCTCCCTAAGCATCCCAGTATCCCCCCAGCCCGCCTTACTGCCCTCTCACATTGTTTGCCCACCTTTAGGTCATCTGATATGACTACCCCCAGGTCCCTTTCCATTTTTGTTGTTGTTAGTATCTCACCCCCCACTGTGTATTCTTCCCCTGGGTTTTTGTTTCCCAGGTGCATTACCTTGCATTTCTTAGCACCGAGTCTAAGCTGTCATACATCTGACCATTCCTCTAACCTTGCCAAGTCCCTTCTCATCCTTTCCACCCTACCTTGTGCATCAACTCTGTTGCAGATCTTTGTGTCATCTGCAAAGAGACATACTTTTCCTTCCAGTCCCTCTGCAATGTCTCTTATAAAGACATTGAAGAGGACCGGTCCTAATACTGAACCCTGCGGTACCCCACTAGTAACCTCTCTTTCTTCAGAGTGGACTCCATTTACTATTACCCTCTGTGTCCTATCCTCCAGCCAATTCTTTACCCAGGCTATCATCTTGGGACCTACTCCCAGGCTGGCTAACTTGCATATTAATCTTTTGTGTGGGACTGTGTCAAATGCCTTGCTAAGTCTAGGTAGGCCATGTCCACAGCCCCTCCCTGATCTACTACTTTGGTCACCCAGTCAAAGAAATCTATTAGATTCATCTGGCATGACCTTCCCGCTGTGAATCCATGCTGCCTTGGGTCCTGTGCCCCTCTGGCCTCTAGGTACTCGACAATTCTTTCCTTCCAAAGTGATTCCATCATTTTCCCCATCACTGAGGTTAAACTAACAAGTCTGTAGTTTCCTGCTTCTGCCCTGCTCCCACTTTTGTGAAGGGGAATCACATCTGCCCTCCTCCAGTCCTCAGGACCACCCCATCCTCCCATGATTTGTTAAAGAGGGTAGTCAGTGGTGTCACTAGTTCTACTCTTAGTTCTTTTAGATTTCTGGGATGAATCCCATCAGGCCCAATTGCTTTGTCCACCTTCAGTTTTAAGAGTTCTTTCAGAACCCTTTCTTCTGTAAATGGGCTGGGTATCAACTTCTGTATCCAAAGTGTTTCTATTGTTTGTTTTAGGCACCTCTCCCTCTTCATTTGTAAATACTGAGCAAAAATATTTGTTCAGTATCTCTGCCTTTTCACAGTCACCTTCTGCCCACCCCCTCCCCCCCTTTATTAAGCCTCACTATCCCTCCCTTGGTCTTCCTTCACTCCCTGATGTACCTATAAAAGGTTTTATCCCCTTTCTTAACTGAGTTGGCTATCTTTTCCTCGGTTTGGGCCTTTGCTGTTCTGACTGCCTTCCCAGTTTCCTTTTGCTTTAACTGATACAATACTCTGTCCTGCTCCTTCTGTGATTCCTTGTACTTCCTGAATGCTTTCTTTTTCTCTTGAACCATCACTGTTACCTCCTTTGAGAACCATAGTGATTTCTTACATCGTTTTGTTTTATTTGCTTTACACAAAGGCTTGTTACCTCTGTGATGGCAGTTTTTATTATTCCCCATTGTTCTTCCACCCCTCCTTCCCGCCCATTTGCTAGTGCATTCCTTAGGCACTCACCCATTTTGGCAAAGTCATCCCTCCTAAAGTCCAGTACTTTTGCCTTTGAATGGCTCAACTCTATTGCTATGTTTATTGTGAACCATACTGTTCGATGGTCGTTAGTTCCCAGATGGCTACCCACTTCTACATCTGTGATCCTCTCTCCATATCCATTTGAGAGAACCAGGTCTAAGATTGCTCCCTCTCGAGTGGGTTCCAATACTAGTTGTCTAAGGCATGCCCCCTGTAGGGCGTCTATAATAACCCCACTCTCAGAAATGTCTGCTGCAACTGCACTCCAGTTAACATCTGGCATATTCAGATCACCCATCAGCAATATCTCCTCTTTTTTTTGCTATTCTAAGTATACTTTCTATTATTTCCTTGTCCATTTCCTCCCCCCGGGGGGGGTCTGTATACAACCTCTGTGCGGATTGTGGTGCCATTGCCTGTCTCCAAATTGACCCACAGTGCTTCTTCTCCTCCCTGCTTACCCTTTTGTTCTGCTGCTTTGATTCCTTCCCTTATATAGAGAGCTACTCCTCCTCCTCCTCTTTTACCCTCCCTGTCCCTCCTGTAGATAGTGTATCCAGATAGGTTTACATTCCAGTCATGGTCGTGTGTGTACTATGTTTCTGTGACTGCCACGATATCCAGATGTTCCTCCTCCATCAAGGCCACTAATTCAGGAAGCTTGTTACCCAGACTACGGGCATTGGTACTCATTGCTCTCCATTTATTTTTTGATGGCTTTACCTTCTGTAGCAGCATCCCCCACTGACCTTTCTATCTTAGTCTTTTTCTCATTTAGTACTCTGTTTTGTAGGGGGAGGATGGGATTTTCCTGCTGCTTATCAGTGCCTCCCCCCTTGACAAGGGGCAAGGTTTCAGATGAGACATTCAGTTCCATCTGATGTCCTTTTGGTCCCAGAGCAGAGATTGCTTGTCCAAACCGATTCCAGTAACTTCCACACTTCTCCTAGCCATGCAGTGGTGGCAGGACAGACACAACCTAAGGGTGGGCATTCCCTTTCTTCAGGAAAATCCCACAATGGTACTCACCACAGACGCATCTCTATTGGGGTGGGGGGCCCACTTAGGGAAGCATACAGCTCAGGGCACCTGGTCTCCCCAAGAGTCTCTTCCGCACATAAATCTCTTGGAGGTTAGAGCAGTGTCGCTGACTCTCCGGTCCTTTTCTTCCATGATTCAGGGGAAGATGTTGCAAGTCAGGACATACAACACCACAACAATGTTTTGCATCAACAAAGAGGGTGGAACAAGGTCCACAGTGTTGTTCACAGAAGCCATGAGGATATGGAAATTGGCCTACTCTCTGGATGTGACTGACAGCTGTTCACCTTCCAGGGAAGGACACTGTTCTGGCAGACTCTCAGCAGGATCACCCAGAACCATCACGAGTGGTCTCTGAATCATTTATTTCTCAAAAGCATCTTCAAGCTTTGAGGCACCCCAGAGATAGACCTCTTTGCAGCCCCAGACAATCACCAGTTACCCCATTATTGCTGCAGGCCCCCAGTTCTGGGGCAGTCCCAGTAGATGCATTTCTGCTGGACTAGTCAGGGAAATTCCTGTATGCCTTCCCTCCATTTCCTCTGCTGCTCAAGGTACTGACCAAACTCAGGGTTCAGTCTCCAATGATGATCCTGATAGCCCCAGACTGGGCCAAACAGCCTTGATACTCAATCCTGGTGAACATGGTGTCAACAAATCCAATCTGCCTCCCCATGAGGTACAACTTGCTGACCTCATCCCAAGGGAGAATCATGTACCCCAGCTTGGGGACCCTCAGACTGAAGGCTTAGCTCTTGCACAGTTAGAGTGTGCTGGGTTGCATCTCTCAGACTCTGTCATGGATATCCTAAAGGTTTCCAGGAAACTAGCTACTAGGAAAACCTGTTCCTCCAAATGGAAGAGGTTCACTATTTGGTGTAATCAGCTAGGTGTAGAACCACAGCAGGTGGGCATTCCACTGTTGCGGGATTATCTGGCTCATCTGCATTCTCTAGGCCTTAGGCCTTCCACCTTAAGGGTGCATCTGGCTGCAGTGTCTGCTTACTTGTCAGCAGGAGAATTTTTTTCCCTGGCTTCTGACCCTATATTTAAAAGAATCATTAAAGGGTTATTGCATTTACACCCTCCTCTCAGAAAGCCTACCCCTTCATGGGATCTAAATATTTGTGTAGCTCACTTGATGCAACTCCCCTTTGAACCTATGTTCTCAGCAGAGTTAAAATATGTAACTTGGAAAAAAGTCTTCCTGGTAGCCATTACTTCAGCAAGACATATCAGTGAGCTACAGGCTTTATCAGTGGAACCCAACTATATCTCCTTTCACAATGAAAAAGTGGTCCTTGGAACAAAATTGAAATTTAAATACCTGTAAATGTTCTTCCTCCGACGGCTGGTCCCCAGGCTTCCTTACTCCTGGGCTGTAACTCCTGATGCTGATCCACAGGCAGGAATCAGACCTCTGCAGCAGGGGACATCCTGTCCTCCACTTCTTGTTCTCCTCAGTTCTTCCTAAAGCAGTCCAATGTAGTAATACTACAAGAACTTGGGGACAAAAAAACAAGAATTTTAAGGTATATATATGGCAGAGAGGCCAGCCAACTATATACATTCTGGGAGGGAATCTGAAGCCCGGAGATGTTTTAATGCTGCTGCCTGAAGAACTACCAGACATGGGGATATGAGCCCAACAATTCCTTAGGGTCCGTCAAGAGTGTCCCCAATGCAGAAACTAATTTGTAAGGTGGATGGTTGCAGTCCTTTGTCCATCTGGCTTAAAGGAACTGCAGTAGTCCAGGCACTTATATTGTGTCATTTTGTATGCATCTGTAATGAAGCCAGAACCAAAATTTTGTCTAGATTCTATGGTGCACTTTGGAGGAAGAGGAGACACACCAGTACCCCATCATGTACCGCATAGCTCCTTGAAGTTTTTCCCCACTCACTTTCCAAGTCTAGAGAGAGACTAGTTGTTAAAATGGAGTACAGAACTGGACCTTGATGGACAATTCCCATAGCTGAACCTGAATGTTTGAGGTGGTCACCCTGACCAATGAATGAGAAGCAACTAAGTGCGGAAAAACCATAAGGGACAGACTAGAATCATGACTGTCCTGTCCAATGCCACTTTGTGGAGGACTTTTGATAAAGGCGGTATTGGAGGAAAGCATACAGGAGACCCAACAGATCCCAGTTCATGGGGAAAAGGTGTCCTGAGCCACCATTGGTTCTTCCTTGGCCAGGGAACAGAACTGCTTTACCTTGGAGTTCTGCCTGCAGGAGAAAAGATCTGTTTGAGTATTACCCCACTATTCTGTCTGAATGTGGGATGCACTGTCCTTCAACTGCGATCCCTTGGTCGACCCACTTTGCGACTGAGTCATTCTGCTATGACATTTTCCTGTCCCGATACAAACAAACATCGTTCCATGGTGCTCAACCCCCTAAAAGAAAAGGGATCCCTTTAGCATCTTTGAGCTTCTCGTTTTGCTCTTATGGTCGGTATATGTCAGCATTGCCAGATTGTCAGTTGGAATGAAGCTAGCCAGATTGAGGAATTGCTGTTCAGCGTGTCTCGGGGCATGGCCTACTGATCCCCCTCAGAAAACACATACTATACCTTGTGTCCAACAGCGATCCCCTGCCCAGTGCCAACAGCTGATGCAGGAGAGTCCTTCCCAGCTCCTGAGGCTTGCATTGGTCGCAATTCCGACTTAGTGCGGATGGCCTAACTTGTGGCCCTTCATGACCTCTGGGACCGTCCCTGGAGGAAGGGCCTAATCCGTCTTAATGAGCTGTGTGAAAAACTAAGTAGGAAGCTGAGGAGCTTGCAAAACTCCTTGATGAACAATTACAGATCCCAAAATCTAGGTTTTGGGGGGAGAAACCTTGTGTCATGATGAGAGTCCCCAGGAGGATCAAGGTCTGGTTTGGAATTAGGGAGCTCTTTCTTCGGTTGATGGGAAAACCATGTGCCATAGGGGACCCGACTACCTCTGCTACAGCCACTGCCTGTAATGCTTCGTTGAGCTGTGAGAAGACCGCAATGGTAGAATTTGAATTGGAAATACTGCTCTCCCATTCTGAATGTGGGACAGTGTGTGCGCCATTACTGCATGGGAATATACAAACAGACATCTTGCAGATTTGCAGGTGCCAGAAAAAAACCTTTTAGCAAGTCCCTGATTACTCGTGACAAGGTTCCCCCCTTAAAAGGTCTGCTGTGTGATTGTGTCTGCTGGGTGATAGAAATGACCCAGTATCGTCTGCCAAAACAGATTTAATCTGTCCTCAGAGTATGCATGGACTTGAATACTCTTACTGGATCCCTATATCCAGGGTCTGTACGTGCTCCTGAATAGTGGCAGTCAAGTTTTCGGCACTTCTCTGGAATTTTTTACCACCGCACTTCTCTGGAAACCGTTACCACCCCCTTTAAAGACTATCCATATGGGAGCACTCCCTTGTCGGGGGCATTCGCCAAGTGAACTTTGGTGACCTGTCCACCTGCCATGCCTCCAGCCTTAAGTATGTCAAGGCGAGGTAAGATAAAGCATGGCCCTTGCTACGCAACTGGCAGCCTCCTTTGAGATATCTGCTGATAATGCCTAAAATAGTCTCGCTCTGAGGCTGTTGCGGGGTGGGCTTATCTACATCTGGCTTGTCAGTACGCTGGAATGTCAGGATAGTGGCCCACGGTACTGCGGCTCATGCGGAAAAACAGATTGGCTGGGCTTGCTTATATGTGGCTCATCAGCATGCTGGAATGCCACGTCAATGGTGTTGAGAACAGGTTGTTCGCAGCCACTTTAACGGAGGAGTGGAGGACTGAAAGAGTCTCCTTGAGGAAGGGCCTCTCCATTCCTGTCCAATGACCATCTCAGAGGGTAGCTTTTAATTGCCAGAAATACGGACTGGGAGGTTTTTCCTTTTCATCCTGCATTACTAAGACTGCCCGAATATCACCTGTGTGAAAACTGTGTGAAAACTGCAAAAAACGAATATAAGAAGGGGCAGTTGCAAAATGTTGGGATTGAATTGTGTTTAAGAACTATTTGACACTTGATTCCATTAAGAGTTGGAAAAATTGTAGTATGCTCTTACCTTTTGAATCATTCAGAGTTAAAGAACTGTAAACTCCATAAGTACGCCCTTTCCACGGAGTAGTGGAAAACTCTCCCTTTGAATGCACTCATTTCATGCTGTACAGACTCTCTGATTACTTAATCCATGCACCTGAACACAGTAACATATGTAGAAGCCGGCAAAGCAGTCTCTTAATTTTCAAAGGGTGTATTAGCATCCGAATGCAGCAACACATAAAGAAGCCGGTAAAATTATGCTTAAATCTTTAGAGGGTGCACACCTAAAGTTAAAGAACTGCAAATCCCTTAAATGAGCTCTTCTAACGTAACAGTGGAAAATTCTTTTTCACTTTTGAATGTACTCATTTCATGCTCTACAAGTTCTTTGACTATTGAATTGATGAAGTTTCTCTCTCTAACCTACACAGAGAGCACCATCTTCGCAATGATAAGCTACTCCTCGAACTAAGTACCTGTATCTGAACTCAGTAACATTTGGAGAAGCCGGCAAAGCAGTCTTTTGAATTGCAAAGGGTGTACTAGCATCTAAATGCAGCAGTACATTAAGAAGCCGGTAAAATTATACCCGAATCTCTAGAGGGTGCATATTCAGAATTAAAAAACTGCAAGCTCGTTAAGGGAGCATCTTCACCGTAATGGTGTGTGACTCCTCAAATTAAGTACCTGCACCTGAACGCAGTAACACATGGAGGAGCCGGCAAAGCAGTTTGATAATCTTTAATGGGTATATATTCATTCTACTTTCTGCCAGGACACGGACTAGGAGATCCCTTTCCTTATTGTGTTATCAAGACGAATTTCACTGCCGTGTGGAACTTAGAGCATATAAGGGGCTGCCATAAACGTCAGAATTTAATTCAAAATACTCTGACATTTGGCTAAAAGTGGAAAACTTGTGGCATGTCCTTACTTTATGGATAAAAAAATTTCTATAAATGTATATTTTCTTCTTGGAGCAGTACCATACTGTTATTTCCTATTGAAGACCGCCTGATAATAATATTACCAGGAAGAAGAAGAAAACAAGTCATCCTTCCGTGACATCTCGCGAATTTCATCTGAGTGCAGCATAGAGAAGCCGGTAATGTAATCGGGAAGCTCTCTTATTTTCATTATTGAGGTTTTCATAAGGAATATTTCTTCAACAAGAATAATAATCTTGACTAAAAACTCCTAGTTATCAGTACTATAAGGCTGAAACTGCTAACACGTGGTGACAATAGACTTCCATCTACTTAAGAATATATGGAGAAACAGACAGCACGCTTAATTTCAAGGAGGACACTTGGGAATAGTACTATCATAAAAGAAAAAACAGATCTCCCTGGAGCATTCTAAAGCACTGAAGCACCTTGACAGATTCTTTTCTTTAAACTACTGCTTACAGAATGCATGAAGGAGCCACAGAGTGTCGGCTCAACTTCTGACTGGGAACACACTGATACTTGGGCTACGAGAAGAAGCAGAGCAATCAACAGACTTGTTGGAGAAGAATCTACATCAGGTGATGTGAAAAATAATTTTTTCAAATTAGAAAAACTTCTTAAAAAAAAGAGTTGGATATCACTTATAACATTATTACTCTAGAACAATATTTGGATAAAGGACAAGCACCATGAGGACTCAGAATTAATGTATTACTATCTTCTGGGTATGAGAACTTTCCATTCAAAGAATGGTTAGTAGCAGCCTCTACCTGCTCTAAATTATTCATAAAACTAATAATTAAGGCTGATATACAAAAACATACAGAACTTGAAATAGAAATTGAACAAGCAAAAAAAGAAGTTCTGACATTTAAAGAGACAGCAACATTTAAAGAGTTAGACTTGTTAATGAAAGACAAACAAAATATGAAAAAGATCTCATAGGTAGAAAACAGAAAAAACTACAACGTGATCAGAATGATTATGAAGGTGATAGAGTGCTGAATTGGAAAAAAAGTAACTTCAGGAATAGGAGTGAAAGCAGGAGTCGGAGCAGAACTAGAGTGCATTTCTCAGAGAGGAGAGGAAGTGATAGAGATCGAAGTCCTTTTTTAGATCAGAATCAAACACAAGATACCCAAGACTCAAGAAAAGAAGACGCAGAAGGACCAGGACAGGAAAGAGGGGAGGAAGATGCTACAATCAACAAAAGGAAACTCAGGGGCAGGGGGAGAGGCCGGGGCAAGAACTACAAATAGTGAATTTATCAAAAAAAGAACCATCTGTGGAACAAATCAAGCTCTTAAAACATGGCCTTCTTTTGTCCCCACACCCACTTTAAATCAATTTCAAGTGCAAGTTGATTTATTTAAATTATTTTGGAAACTTAGACTGAGAGCATTTTTTTTCCAGGAAATCATATTTAGAGGAACAAGAAGAAAACATGGGCTATTTGGAACCTACATCGCTAGAACAAAATCTCCCTGTACCACATGACTCCAATCTAGAAGTGAACACTGTGGAGGACATTGATTACATAATTAATATAATGGAAGAGAACTCTGAAGGTCCAATGGGTTCAAGTCCCACTACTGTAAGTATTGATCCTGATATAAAAACACAAAGAAACAAACTCTTTTCACCTCCATCGGACTTTATACCATATATTTGTAACTCAGCTATTTCTACTTTTGAAAAAAAGTCGTTTTGAGTGAGATAGAAGTGATCATGGATAAAAAGCAGGACAACCTAGGGAGAAGAATCTAACATTCAAAGAGACAGAAGCTCTTAAAGAGTTACAGGCAGAGAAAGATATTGTAATCAAGTCAGCTGACAAAGGGGGCAATATTGTTGTTCTGGATAGAAACCATTATATTTCTATTGTATCAAACTTACTTAATGATCCATCTAACTGTGAAAAGCTAAAAGGTAATTCCTTATTTCAGTACAAAACTGAATTAAGTTTATTTTTACAAGAAGCAGTAAGACAGGGAGAAATTACAGAGAAAGAACTACAATTTATGTGGAATGAAAATCCCACCTTACCCTGCTATTATATATTACCTAAAATTCACAAAAATATAAATAACTCCCCCAGGCAGACCAATTATTTCCTCCATAGGCTCACTGACAGAAAAGCTTGGAGTATTTGTAGACTTCTTTCTACAGAAAGAAGTAGTTAAATTACCATCCTACACAAAAGACACTACACGTCTTAAATAAACTTAAAGAAATAATGTGGATAGATGATATGCTATGGCTAACCACTGATGCAGAATCTCTATACACTCGGATAATACATGAACAGGGACTTAGTGCCTGTAGATACTTTTTAGAGAAAAATGAAAACACAGATGCAATTCCCATAGATTTCATACCATCATCAATCCACTTTATTTTGAACCATAATAATTTTGAATTTCTTGGAGACCACTATAGACAGATAAGGGGTACATTGATGGGAGCCTGTATGGCCCCATCTTATGCAAACCTGTTTTTAGGTAAATGGGAAGAAATATCTTCCACAATATAAACCCCTTCCTTGGAAATGTGATATTATGGACACGCTTTATTGATGACATCTTGGTAGTGTGGAAAGGGGAGAAACAAATGGCTGAAGAATTTGTAGAATGGTTGAATGACAATGATGTAAATATGAAATTCACATTCAGAATTGATTCTGAGGAGATAAGACTTTTTGGATTTAACCTTACAGAAACCTTTAAAACTCGAAAAGCCTATCATCACTAAAAATCATAGAAAATCAACAGCGACTAACACCTTACTCAGGGCAGATAGTGCACACCCAAAGAACTTAAAAGATTCTATACCATATGGACAATTTCTTCGACTACGGAGGAATTGTTCTGATGATTTAAACTTTTGGAGTGAAGCATAAGAACTAAGAAAGAGGTTATGACAATGACCTCCTTAGTTATGCTTTAAATAAAGCTGTTAACGAAGGAGAGAGGAGCTGTTAAAAGAAAAAAAGAATGAACGAGTTAATGTTAACACCCCTATAACATTTGTAACTGAATACAATAACTGGTCTGGACAGATAAGAAATGTTGTATACAGAAACTGGCATATACTGCATTCTGATATAAACTTAAAAGAAATGGTAGGAGAAACACCCAGAATTACTTCCTCTAGAGGGCAGAACCTAAAAGATAAGTTAAATCAGGAGCAGATTGACTAAACCTGAGAAAAATATATGGCTGGGAATAAAACCACAGGGAAGTTTTAAATGTCAAAGATGCAGTATTTGCTGTTACTATAATACAGGTTCTGAGTTTATACATCCACAAAATGGAGAAATACATACCATGAAGCAATTTATAAACTGTGATACAACATTTTGTAATTTATGCTATATGGTGTGGATGTAATCAACTGTATATAGGACGAACAACAAGAGCTCTCAAACTAAGAATTCAAGAACATATTAGGAATATTATAAATGGAAAAACAGACACGCCCATCAGCTTTCATTTTGCAGAGAAACATAGCTCTGATCCAAAAAGCTTTAGGTTTATGGGTATAGACTGGCAACAAACCCTGAGATATGGTGGTGATAGAATAAATGAGTTACTAAAAAAGAAAAGTAGGTGGACCTCTAATTTGAGATCTATGAAACCCTATGGATTAAATGACCAATGGGATTTGAAGCCGTTCTTTAAAGGAAATAAATAATACTAGAGAGACTGCACTATAAATGAAATTATTGTGTATAGTAGATGATTTGTTGATTCATTTTTTTTCTTTCTTTCTTTCACAGATCCCCTGGTGAATGAATGTCTGTGGATCCCCAGCCAAAAAATGGTTCCTTCTACCACATAGTGGATGGAAGCAAAACTTAGGGTGATCACATTTTGACGTCTTCCCGGTTCTAATTAGATCTATATTCTTTTCTTTTTTAGGAGACGTACTAGTTTTTTCCTAAATGTGTCATGAGCACCTTTAGTTCTTTCCGTATTTTATTCCCTTCTTCCTAGTCCTTTCTTATTTTCCCCCTCCCCCAACTTTCCCCCTTCATCCCCACTTTCCTACTCACTTTTCACACCCCTCCTCCCTTAATCCACCCCCAAACTCCCATCCCCTACCCTTCCCTCCCTCTTTCCTTCCTTCACCTCTTTCCTCCCCTCCACCTCCCTCATTTCTTTCCCTCGCTATCCCTCTCCTCCCCCACTTTACCTTTTGCTTGATCTTCTCTTTTTCTCGCTCTTTATTCTTTGTCCCATCTATTGTACTTTTCAACTTTCTTTCCTCCTCAATCCCCGGATGAGGAAGTCAACGAAAAAGAAAAAGTTTTATAAAATTTATGACTAATTGAACTAATGTATGGTGTCTATGTATTATTTTTCTTACATATTTCTGTAAATAATTTGGTTAAAATTAAAAAATAATGGTGTTAGTATAATTGTGTGGAAATCAAGGAATGTCAATTAATGATGACGTCAGATTTTGTTTGTATAAAAACACTTTATGTATGATACTGAGCCAAACCCCTTTGAAGGCTAACCAGCCGAAGCGCTTGCGTTCCTGGCCGTGAACTTTTTGGCAATAAATTGAGCTACACAGCTGAAGAATTGTGTGGTGTGCTCTTACTTCTTGGACTTTTTCTAGCTTTTAAGGTAGTTTCACCATTTTTCCGGTTGCTTGTGTCTTAAGCCTGAAAGGCTTAAGATATGTTGGGGCACTATCTGCTGAGGCTCTGGATAGGGCAGAAGCCTAGAGAGCTGTCACTCCTCTTTCAGCCATTTCCCTTATGGTAAGAGGCATGGGTAAAGCTGTTGCCAGTGTGGGAGTAGATGCCCGGCAAGAAACCTGCATCTGTTGGATGGGAGCCGCTAGGTGAGATCCAAGGGAATTTAGACTGCGACACCTTGGACAAGGTCTTGCCCACTTGCTCCCCCTCCAGAAGAGGATAAACTGGAGTCCAAGAAACGCATCCTGCAATACTTTAGCTTTCCTTCTATGTGTGTTATCTTCCTGTGATTCATACCTGGGGATCCCAGGTTGTCAGTCAATGCATACTAGAACCATGCAAGGCCCTATTTCACCATTTTTTGAGGGCTGGTGTCAGAGTGGGCTGCGGACTGCTGGGAGACTCTGATGACCACTGCTTATTTTGACCCATGGGCTATCAGACAGAGCTGAGGACAGTCTGCTTCCATAACGTCTTCCCCATTCACAGACGTTGCCGTACATTCTAGGTGCAGCGATCCAGCCAAAGTGAATTAGCAGTAGGGGATTAACAGCGTTGATCTTGTCTGCCCCTGTAAGGCTTGTGTGAGGACAACACTACAAAGCTGAAGCAGAGATTAACGTGCCGGTCCTTTAAGAAGTGTGCCAGTCCTGTAAGGGCCAAATTCCATACTTCTATTTTACTCCTACTAGACTTAGTAGAGATCCAGCCTCAGGGTATCCTATGCAGATAACCCTCTGGGCATCAAATGTCAAATTCCATTACTCCTAGTAGCCTTCATACTTTTATTTCAGTCCTAGTAGCCTATACAGGGATCCAGCGTCAGGGGAGCCTATGTAGATAACCCTCTGGGCAACCCTTTATGATGGATCGGGGGGGGGGCATAACACTGAGCAAAAGCTGCTGAAATAGCTCCCCTCCCAGGCTATAGTGCTCATTCCCGGAATTCAGTCAATAAGCCGCGCTGCAGGTCCCTTGTCAATGAGTTAGACTGTTTAAGGCCCTAAACTCTCACTGAGGAAGCGTCCCCTTGTTCCCAATTAGGGCTTCTCATACCCTACTGTGCTCGTCAACGAGAGCTCCCCGACAACGAGCTGACACTGCCATGCTGAGGGGTGATGTATTCCCCCTAAGTCCTCCGGTGCCGCTTGTACACCAGGACTTGCGCTTGGCTGAGGGATAGCGTCCCTTGAAGCTCTCCGGTGCTGTTTTCACTCCACTAGCCCAGACCATGACTGCCAAGAAAATGGTGGCTGCACTTATTCTGACCTGAGCATTTCAGAAATCAGGTCAGAAAGCGTGGGAGAAAAGCACCGCGATGAAATGGGGCCAGAGAATAATGTTTTCCTCTGAATCCTAAGCGCTCCAGAAAGAACAACATGATGAAAAGGGGTCAATCATCCATTTTAAGCACTCCGGTGCCAGTTTTGATTCCCCAAAACAGCCTTTCACTGCACTGCAGGAGCACTCCGAGCTGAGTGCTGAAAATGCGGGGAAAAAACAACAGTGAAAATGGGGCCAGACTGTGCAGCTTGCAAGGCAGAGACTGGCACCCATACTGGAATCCTTAAACACAGCTGAGATATTTCACATCCAGAAACCAAAATTGTTTGACTTACAGTCTGCTCTCTTCAGCTCTGCCACATGTCAGAGCTCTGCTTACAGAGAACCTGCCAGACTAAAGGCAGGAAGTAAACTGAGGAGAACAGGAAGTGGAGGGCTGGATGTCCCCTGCTGCAGAGGTCCGATTCCTGCCTGTGGATCAGCATCAGGAGGTACAATCCAGGAGTAAGGAAGCCCAGAGACCTTCTTAGGAGAGAGAATAGGAAATTTCTTCCCAAGGTGGTCTCAGAATTCCATCTTAACCAGTCCATGAACTTGCCTACCTTTTTCACTGAACATTCCAGTTCAGGGGAACGTAGGTTTCATAGCCTGGATGTTAAAATAGCTATCAGCTATCATCTGGATCTCACCAGGGGTCACTGGGGTGACTCTAGCCAGTTGTTTCTTACCTATGGAGAAGTGGGCAGGAGTAAGCCTGCCACTAAAAGGACCACTGCAAGATGGATAGTGTCTTGCATTCAGTTTTGCTATCAAAACTAGGGAAGGATCCCCCTGTAGGCCTCAGAGCTCATTCTAGAGGCACAGCTGCCACCACAGCAGCTGCGAGAGACATTCCCTTGTCAAAAATCTCTAAAGCAGCTACCTGGAAAACTGTACATATATTTACCAAGCATTACATCCTGGATGTGCAGGCAAGAAGTGATGCCAGGTTTGGAACAGCAGTATTGCAGAGCCTCTTTCCTAAATAGGTTCTGTGCCCTCCTCCAAGGGAACCGCTTGGTAGTCTGCATATGTCAGAATACATTAGGACTTCTTCTTGTTTGAAGAAAAAAAATACTTACCACAGTAATGTTTTTTCTAAAGGAGTTCTAATGTATTTTGACCGCCAACCCGGTCTCCCCTACCAGAACTTGGGGTCTCTGCACTCCAGCTTGGGTGGTGTTGTTGTTAATTTACCATAAGGTAGTTTTCCTAAGAGGGCATCTGGGACTTGAGTCTTTTAGCCCATTTTGGGGGGTTGGCAGGGTCTTGGATAAGTTCTTATTTAAAATGCTGTTAGCATTTATAAATTGTTTCAATCTATGTGTCTTTTTTTGGATTGTTCGTAAGAATCTGACAGTTGAATAGAATGTACCAGGGGACAGTGATTTGAAACAGAGTGCATGCCTACTTAGAATGCAGGCTTTAACTCTTTCCTCTCCTGGCAGCACAACAGCAAGGTCTTACCGCATATGTCAGAATACATTAGAACTCCTTTAGAAGAAACAGTACTGTGTTAATTTTTTCTTCCACCCCAAGGCTAAACAGGTCTATGTCCAAGAAGGGGACACTGGCTAGTTTACGATGAGTGCCTGCAGTAAAGGTGCACAGCTTCAGCAAGGCCGACAGCCATAGCCATGGCACGGGCACAGAAGTCACCACTGCCCAAGCCCATCTGAAGCTGGAACTCACCCAACGATGGACCCTGGTCCCAGATTTATTTATTGAAATGTTTCACCAGGAAGGCACACTGAACAAGTTGATTGTCTCCCGGTGCGACCTGGGGGAACAAGGAGAAAGTACATACAACTTATACAGAACAGAAAAGTACATAGGAACATATTGGCAGATGTCAAACCATGAAAACGATACATGTGATACAGCAATGTCATTACATACAGGATTACAATAGTACAGCAAGGTAAGGTGAAATAACGAACAAAATTTAAGTGCAGGATTAACTTAACGTAAGTGCTACTGCATAGATTGTGTTGTAGTTATGACTGAGGTTATGACTGATGATAGCAGGTGCAGTACGGGGAAGAAAAAAATTATACAGTGCAGAGGAAAGGGAATGAGAGGAAGAGGAGTGACGTAACTGCGGGGGAAAAGGCATTCCAGATTTTTGGGAAACGGTGGATGAAAGAGGACTGCCCAGCCAGTGTAGAACAGCAGGGGATCGAAAAGATGCGTGCGTCTAAGGATCGTAAGGAGTGAGAAGGAGGGGGAGGGACAGAGAGAGAAGAGGATAGATATGAAGGTAGACAGCCAAGCCAGTACTTCAAAATGAGTTTTGCACAGTGGGAGAGGCACCTATTAGCAAGAGAGGGGAAACCAATGAGCGGTAGAGGTCACAGTGGTGAGTACGTACAGAAGAGTCCAGAGCAAAGCGGCAGAAAAAGTTGAAAAGGGGGTCCAAGATGGATAAGGTGGAGATGGGAGCAGCACAGTAGACTATATCACAGTAGTCGAAAATAGGGAGAATCATCTTTTGGACAATCTCATGCTTGGCCACAAGAGGAATGCAATTACAGTTTCTGCATAGGGAACTAATTTTGGGGTGCAGCTTTTTCAGGATGACGTTGATATACCCAGAGAAGGTGCGTTTTGGCCCAGCCAGACCCCAAGATATCTAAATGAGGAGGTGTCCTCTAGCAGTGTCCCATCCAGGGTGCAGAAGGTGGGCAGAATGGGAAGCCTAGCAAGTCTCTGCCTATTGCCAAAGATCATGGAGAAATTTTGTTGGCACCGAGAAAGAATTGATGTGTTGCAAGTCAGCGCTACAGCTTATTAAAGTCAAGACAGTAGTCTAGATTCAACATCTGCGGGAGATTGACCAGAGGTGAACAACAGTATCATCTGCATACATGTGTATAGAGAAAGTGGAGCAGACTGACGGCAGGTTGTTTAAAAAGATGGAGAAGAATAGAGGGCCCAGCACAATGCCCTGCGGTACTCCAGTGAGAATTAGGCATGGGGGGGGGTAGGACTCTGCTATTCTAACCGATTGTGTCCTCCCTGAGAGATAGACCCCAAATCTGTTAGTAGCAGGAGGCAATAGTCCAGCTGAGGAGAGTGACTGGAGAAGCAGGGTGTGGGAAGCCATGTTGAACGCTTTGGAAAGGTCGACAAAAATGGCAGAGGTAATCAAGCCCTTATCCATTCCTAAGACGACTGAAATCAGTAAGCCTCAGTAAGGAGGTAGTGGTAGAATGATTTTTTCCGAAATCCAGATTGGAAAGAGTCTGAAAGAAAGGAGGAGATCTGGGAGAGAACTAGATGTTCCTGGAATTTAGGGAGGGTGGACAACAGGGAAAAAGGGCGATAGTTACTATGGGAGGTGGAGTCACCACCTTTAGGGACGGGGGGACAACAATATATTTCCAGGGTGTGGGGGTGTAAGAGGATGTGGGATTCAACATGTAGACACCAATGTATAGAACAAAAATACAGCTTTTATTCAGCAACTACGAAACTAACTGTACAACAAAGAAATAGAGGATAAATCTCCATAAATCATAGTTTTAAACGAAATAACCACTAGAAGTCACTAGGGTCAGCTCCCTGCTGAGCCTACAGCTCACTGACTAGCATACAGCTTAAAGCTTCTTATATACTAAAAAACAGTCAGGTGGTAGGGCTAAACTCTGCCCACTTTTGGATTAAACCCCAAAATGTACAATTCAAACTTTAAAATAATCTTCTAGTACAACATTTCAATTCCTGAAACAAAAGCAAACAGTACATGTTGTCAAAACATATTTTAAACAAAGAGTTTCAGCATAAAATGTGAAATACCTGGGCACCATCTCAGCTAACAGGCTCCTCCCACAAGTCATCTGTCCTACATGAGAAGTAAAGATAGGGCCGGCCAGCACTATAGGATTAGGGTAAAGACTTGTGAGGATCCTGGCTGACAGAAAGGGTGCTAGACTTTGTCCTTAGAAAAAGAACATAAACAAGCATATAAAGTTTGCCAGGTAAGCCTTGCACAAAGTAAAATGGACTGAATAAAAAAAAAAAAAATAGTGTACTACTGTTTTGTTTCTACCTACAAAAGCTGGCTTTTGCCATAGAAATGTTTATTTTCTAAAACATTCTAGGCATACTTGATACAGCGTGGGTGCAGTTTAGAAGAGCAGCGCTAAACAGTTCTGAAATAAAGTCGCCACCTGAGCTCTATCCTGCTTGCCTTTAGATTTTACTGTTCATTCTAATCCAGGTCACTTTTGTACATCAGTAGTACAGGAATTCTAACACAATAGTGGTGCACCACAACAGATAACCTACACATTAAGCAAAGACTGCATAAGGGAAAGAACTGTCAGTGTACATGTAGTTTCTTGTTTTATTTCTTTTGTGCACTCATTCAGACAGCAGTCTAAAATTCCAGTCATTGTGGGGGATAACCTCTGAGGCACTTCACACTCCTTACACATGGGTTGTGTCCACCCGATAGGTTGCTTGATGCACATGTAACTTCAAAGAAGAAGTCCAACCCCCTTTCCCTGTGATGCTGCCTCTCCAGGATCAGTTCTGAATGTGCATCTGTACAGACTGCGGGACATCACAACAGCTCTCAAGCAGTTACTTCAAGAATATCACACAAAAGGTAAGGCCACCAGGTTTAACAATTTTATATCTAAGGTTTTTTGGCAGCTTAGGATATGCTAGCATAGCAAAGAGTCTTATGAGATTACACTGCAAAAATATATGGCTCAATCTAGACTCCAGAGAGAGTTGGTTATTTAAAATAACTTCCTTTGTGCTACTCAAAACCAATTCATGGTATCTGACTAGGAATCCGAGACAATCACTCAGCCTACATTTAAATTATTCCCAGAGGCACACTACAGGAGGTCAATTCAGGGTATTGTGTCATGCCCATACATTTCATTCCAGATGCCTTGGAGTCCCTCTCAGCGAGTCTAAGATGAATGAAGCCCTCATGACTGCATTTTGCAGCTCTCTGGGATCCCTGCTAGCGGCCCAAGTTCAGCCCGCACCCACTACTACACTCTAGTGGGACTGGGAACACCCTATAGCTCCTGCTAGCAGCCACAGGAGTGCTGTCCCACATATATTTAAAACAACTCCTATAAGGAGTTTGGTTGCTGCAGCAAGTGAATATTTCAAGCACACCCTGTAGATCCAGTGTGCTGATAAAATCTAAGTTTGCAAAACGCAGGTAAGAAAACTACATTCTACGGCGCATATGATTTAACAATATGATCATAGAATATAAGTACTTTTAAATGCCTATACAGTGACTGACATCAGTGTTAAATCAGGATAATTGGATGACCTGGACATCCATTCCAGCGGTCCCAGGAACTAATCACCAGAAAACATGACGACAGGGAACAGTAACCGATTATCCTTGGGGGCAGACGATAAAATTATATTCTTGCAAAATAAACCTGGTGCCCCTGCTAGCGGTACCTGTGTTTAGATGTAAAATATTCCAACACAGCAGCTCCAAAGTATGTTTCTGTAGATATGCAAGCAACTGTTTAAAATTGCAAAACTTGTAGTCCTAGAGATGTTAGCACTGCAGCTTCTACTAGCGTCGGTGGTCCGGAAAAATATTAGCTGATAAACTGCCAGCACAATGTTCAAATTATGAACATTATTGCATTGTACAAGCATAGAGATTATTAGCTACCCGAACACCCCTGCTAGCGGTGCCAGCAGCTAAAGGCAATGTCTGATCCACATAAATGAACACAGAATCTATGCAATAATTTACAGGAGGTAATAGAATAAATAATCAACCTGGTTGCCCTGCCAGCAGTTCCTGAGTTGTATTAATCACCGGCAAGAACCTGGTGACCCTGCTAGCATCACTAACTTGTAAAAAGGTACTCACAAACTCATCCAGAAAAGTTTCCTTGTATTGGAAAGTGCTTAAAATGCCCACGCTGGATTCAGACATTCCAGGAATTCAGTGGCAGCAACTAAAAGCACCCGCAACCATTTCATGCTATTTTCTACCCAAAAACATTCCCACAGAGAAAAGAAAGCTCTACGGACCAAAAATGGAGTCACCCAAATGTTATTTTATGGCCACAGCTTCTCAAACAACTCCTAGCAGCATGGCCATCCCCCTGCTCCTTTCTAGGTTTCAAATCTCCCGCTAAATGAGAGCTGCAAGCTGACTGGCTCTCAGCTCTCGCGAGATCTCGGCCATCATCTTAGAGGAGGATAAACAACATTTGGCTAAATCAAACATATCTTACAATGGAGAATGGAGTTAGCAATTGCTACATCTCCTCAAGCCTAAGTCCCCTAACTTTTAACACTGACCATGAGGGAGAACTGAAGAAACATGTTTTAAAGAGCAAAAAAATGCTTCTGCCCCAAACTGTGTCCTATTATACAAGCAACAATGCAGATGATTCCTCACTCAGCTTACCACAGCCAAGGCAAGGACTAGCTAAGGCATCCTGCTCACCCCACCCCTTAAAGACACATGCCTTCATTATCACAGAGATAACCAAGGCATACAAAAGGGGCCAAAAATAACACACAGCACTGTACTATATTGGGTCAACATACAAGGAGGTTTGATTAAAATAAATTAATTTGAGAAATGGTGAACTTTAATAGTGATTTATTTCACTAATAGTCATTTTTCCCTCTTAAAGGGATAGTCACATATTAATTAAGGAGCCGATACTAAGTACTGTGTGCGACAAAAGTAATGCATACTAATATGAATTGTTTATTGGGAAATATTCAGAAAGACCTTTGAGTCAAAGACTCATTTACAAAGGTTCCACGTCATACATTAAGGCACAGAGCAAACAGCTGCTAACAGAGATAACAGTACAGCATAATACATAATGAAGAATTACATTACATTTCATTACATGGCAGTTAAGGGTTGATCAGGAAGAGGTCTAGGTCAGTATAGTAATTGAGTCGCATTTTAGCACAGCCACATAGTTGCAGAAAAGACTGTAACCGGCTGATAGTGAGATAGGAGAGAATTTCCACCAGAAACAGAGAATGTTATGGGCGGTAATAGGACAGCATGCTGCAGGACTGTGTCAGGAGCAATCACATACATTAAGAGTCTTGGACGAGTACCCTTAGTCTAGTTTTAAAAAGGACCTAGCCTAGTTTCTTTGGCTATTTGGATAGGGAGAGAGAGAGTTAGTCCAATTAGGGGCTTGGTAGCTGAAAGTCCTTTGAAGTTGGGAGGTATGAGGGCAGGATACCCATAGTAGCAGCTTGTTCGAGTTTCGTGTGGATCTGGCTGGGGATGCTGGGCAAATAATAGAGGAGAGAGAGGGAGAGACGAGACCTAAGAGTATCTTCTTTGTCATAAGGCATGTATGATACCGGATTTCGCTATCTAGGTTTAGCCACTTTGAGGAGTTGTACAGTGTACAGGTGTGGGTTAGGCGATCACAGCCGAGGATGAGACGGCAGGCTTTGTTGAGTACAAGGCGGAGTCTGTTTAGCGTGGAGTTTGGGGCAGCACTATATATGGTAATACCATAGTCAAGGAGGGCGAGGACAGAGGAACAAACGGTGAGTCGTAGGGCCTCTGGGGTGAGGCAATATTTGTACCTATAAAGCACACCTAATCTCAAGTTTAAGGCCGAGGCAAGGAGGAGAGTGTGTTGTTTATAGTTGAGGGCCGGGTCTAGAGTGATCCCTAGGTATTTAAAGTTGCTAACTTGCTCGAGGGGGGTGTGGTTGACAGTGAGAAATGGGGGGGGGGCAGAGGTTCTTGTGGGAGTTCTGCGGGTGGAAGAAAAATCATGACTTTTGTTTTCTTGTAGTTGATAGACGCTTGGTGGAGAACCAATGTTCTGCTTCGTGGAAGCTATGTTGGAATGTTTGGTGGAGTTTAAGTGGGTCGTAGTCGGAGGCGAACAGTACGGCGTCATCCATAAGGAGGCCGGGTTTTCGGAGGAACTGACACGACAGGAGTTTAGGTATAGGCTAAAAAATAGGGGGCCAAGAATTGACTCCTGTGGAACACCAGAGCGGACCAGGAGGCAAGGGGACAGGACAGTGCCTACCTTGACCTGTTGCATTCTATTCTGACAGGCAGCTGGCAAACCAGTTTAAAGTATCGTTGGAGAAGCCACTAGAGGAGAGAGTATTTATCAGTAGGGCGTGGCTGACCGTGTCAAAAGCTTTAGAGCGGGTCACGAAGATAGCACCTGTGATGTGGCCACGATCCAAGGCGGAGTGGGCACGCGAGGTGAAAGCAAGGAGGGCGGTGGTGGTACTGTACCCCTTACAGAAGCCATGTTGTTGGTCACAGAGAAGATAGTATTTTGTGAGGTGGTCAGTGATTTGGTCGGCGACGATACGCTCTAAGGCTTTGGGGGGGGGAATGGATATAGGATGGTAGTTGTTGGTGAAGGTGCGGTCCCCACTCTTAAAGATAGGGGTAATGTTGGCCAGATTCCAATGGGAGAGAAATTTCCCTTGACAAAGGGAGCAATTTAGAATATGAGTGAGAGGGTAGAGGACTTCTGGGAGAGTAAGGCGAAGAAGTTTCAGGTCTAGGGAATCTCTGCAGTTAATTAAGTGGCTAAGGACTTTGGCTAGGTAGGATTTGGCATCTGTGGGGGAGAGAAGCAAAGGCGAAAGAGGGGAGCAAGGGGAGGTGGGTGGGCCCGGGCCAGAGGGTCAAAGAAGATAGGGGAGAGAATATGGCTGAGATTTGTGACATCGGAGTTTAGGGCTGAGGCTATGCTAAGGGGATCCGTGGAGATGTTACCATCTATTTCTAACTGGTCCGGGGGTTGGTTTGGGGTTTTACCGCAGAATTCCTTAATATTATTCCAGAATTTACACCCATTACCCCAGGTGGATGTTAAGGACACTTTGTAGTAGTCCGCTTTGGCAGTGCGGAGGGCCCACATGCATTTGTTGTGAAACTCCCTACAGCGTTGCATGTCAGCTGGCCGTTTGGTTTCATTAGCAATATGCCAAATGGAGTCATGCTGTTGCATTAGGCCCAGGAGCTGATCAGAGAACCAGGGGACCTGGTTGCCTCTGGACATTTTCTTTGTGGGGGGGGCAAATTTATCACAGATTCTACTGAATGTGAAGATAAATAGATCAAGTGCATGATCGGGGTCTGGGGTGTTTACAATGGGTGTCCAATCCCAGTTTCTAAGGAAGGCCTCAAGTTGGGAGAGTTTGCCAGAGCCAAGTTTGCGCTGTAAGGTAATTTTCGGGGGGTGTTTGGGAGCCCTGCAGAACCAAGAGCAGAGCACAGGAGAATGACCGCTTAGAATGTTGGGGAGTACATGAGTGTTGGTTATTCTGTGAGGGCAGTTTGTGAAGACCAGATCCAGGAGAGAGGATGTCCCTGAATGGGCATTTACCCTGGTGGGCGAGGTGACAACCTGAGTGAGGTTGAGCGTTGCGGCATCATCAGTAAATGGGGCAGTTTTCTTGGTCAACCAATTTATGTTGAAGTCACCCATGACTATTTTTTCATATTGAGGCAGTAGAGTCGTGATGTAGTTCAGAACGGCCTGGAAGGCTAGTTTGTGTTGGTTGGGTGGAATGTAGACAATGGTGAGTAGGAAGGGGCAGTAGACCTGCCTAGAGCTAATTTTAGTGTTAGAGCCTGTGCCCTTGATGCTAGCTACGGCATAGGGAGCAGTTGGCCTGACAGCGAGGCTTTAAGGTAGGCAGCGCAGCCACCACCTCGTTTACCCACTCTATCAGAGCGATAAAGGATGTAACTGGAGAGGGTAATATAGAGTCTGGTACAGAAGGGAGAGCCGGGTTTCACTCAGTCCGATGACGTCAGGGTGGTGCTGGAGTACCCACCCCTGAAAGGGGACCCATTTTTTTTTTTTTGCAGGCTGCAGATGTTAAGTGAGGCGATGCGCAGCCCACTGAAAGGGGAGGGGTTGCGCTGGGGCAGTCTTCGGGCCAGGGCTGGGGTGGACATTGCCCGTAAGAAGTAGTAATAGAACAAGTGACCTGAGGCGGTTGTTTCTTGTTTGGGTATATGTTTGGTGACATTTACGCAGCATATACCCTTTGGCTGGATGGTAGGTGGGTATTGGAAGCTTCAAGGTGTGGGGGGCAGTCAGGAGGAGGAGGTGGGGAAGGGGGAACGGTTGTGGGAGTGCGACTGGGGGTGGGCAGGACAGCGCAGGGCTACAAAGAGTCCAGTGCCCATAATGATGCCTACTGAGAGAGGACAGTAGGGAGTTTTAAGGTTGCGGTTTTTGTGGGGGTGAGGGCAGAGGGGTACCCGTCAGCCACTGTGACAACTCCCCACACAGGGGTAAACAGGAGAAGGGAGGGCAGGAGGGAGAGTGCCAGTCTGTGTGCAGATGTAGAGCATGCGTGAAGTTCCACTTTGTCTGGGGAGGAAGGGAGAGCAGCATAGTGATAGAGATGAAAGTGGGCAGTAGCATGTTGGATTGGGGAGGTGAAATTATAGCTTTAAGAATGCATGACTTGACCCTATTAATTTAATAAAAAAGGGCTTGAACAAGATAATTTATCACATTTATGAAATTTAAAGAATGCTAACACAGCCATGTATTGTCCGAGATCTTTCAAGGATGACCACGCAGATTCCACAGCCACAGTTACCTGGAAGCCCCTACCAGCGGTCCCAGGAGCTCAGTACATCAGGGGCTGCTAAATAATTAAAGACCCTTATTCCTTAATTGGGCAGATACTCTAAGAGAGAGTTTCCCTACATGCTGTTCAGAACAATCATACCACCTTACTAAGGTGCCCGATGACCTGGAGCATCTGCCAGCGGCTCCACAGTCTATCCATTATTAAATGAGCAAGTGGCCACCTTAGAACGTCTGCAGTACCCTGCCAGCACCCTGGACTTCTAATACTAAGTAATGTGCCACAGTTCCCCATTACAAGCACAATAGCACATGAAACGCTCACTCAAGACACTACTACAAAACAGTCTCTGAAGCATTTTCTCAGTTCCTCTGTGCCTCACCTCAAAATGACTTGCTCGCAAGGTTTTTTTTTTTTTTTTATGGCGCATTAAGTCTTTTAAACTCACCTCCTTCTTCTATCAAAAGGTAGAGGGAACTCCTCTATCATCTAACAGACCGAAACACAACAAACAAAGCAGGTCTCATGAGGAAGAGGAGGAGGAGCACTGAGAGACTAACCTAACTTGCCTATCCAGATCGGCAGCCGCGAGAAATATTATCGCAAGACTTGTTGCTGTGATCTCAGAAAAGCTCTCCAATCACCCCTTATCTATGCGGGATTAAGGGTGTAGGCGGCCGCCAGACATCTTGTGAAGAGCGCAACTACGCTCACAAATGTCCAACCAGCACAGAGGGCGTTTGTTAAAAGCACCAACCAATCTGCAACAGCAGACCACAGTGCGAATAATTAAATATAAAGGCAACAATTTGAAAATCGGTTAACAATGGGGAAAATACATTGTGGACAGCACTATTACCACAGCTGTGGGCAAGACAAGGTCCAGAGGAGAGCGACCAGGATGATTCAGGGCATGGAGGGGAGGCCCTAGAAGGAGACATGACAGGGGCCTTCAAATCGTTAAAGGAATAACCAAGAGCGGAACCAAGGAGCTGTTCAGGCTAAAGAAGGGGGGGGGGGACAACCAGGGGGCATGACTAGAAGCTGGAGGGGGAAACATTATTTCACTGAGAGGGTGGAGGAGGGCTTCAAGAAGGGGTGGTACAGGTACAAGGGGAAACTGAAGCCAAAGAAGACCCTCTCGGGGGCTGGAGGGGCGGAAAGGCGAGTACCCACTAGGTAGTTGGCTACCAAGCAGACACGACAGACCATTAGGCTTATTCTGCTGGCTTTTAGCATGTTAGTCTGTTAACACAGAGTCCCTCACTTATCTAGCCACATTTAAAGGGACAGTGCACACTAATGCACAGGCACAGTAACAGCCTGTATAGCGCAGAACATTACTCATTACTGTGCAGGGAAAGAATTAAGGGAAATAATAAATAAATAAATAAAAACAATACATCTAATCTGCACCCAACACCACCCTCTCTATGTACCCTTTCTCAACTTACTACAGTGGCCAAAACAAAGAGCTGCAGCCAATGCAAAGTGCTGCTAGCCCCAAAACAACTAAGCATACTGTGTGCATCAGATGCACCCATGCCATTTGACCAGGAGGACACTGGGGAGGACACCAATGAAAACACAAAAGACACGGCACAAACTAATATTCCACCTGCAATCCCAAATCCTCCACTGGGCACAATTTAGACACAGCAACAATTCCCCATCAAAATAATCAACGACTAGTGTAAAACACCATGTGAAATAAAGTCAGGTACCGGCAGGGCCAGAACCCCACTCGCCACAGCCGGACTCAGAAACACACTCCGATCTAGAAACAGAAATGGAGGTGGTTACACAAACACTAACGTCCAAATGGCGTTTGCCCGATTAGATACAGGCATTTGTGTGAAACACAATGACAAAGGTGGGTTTGACACACCAACTCATACCCCACTACACAATCTAATCCCCACATCTTAATGACACACTGCCCACGCCATTTGCCTGCTAATAATGCCATACACCCTTGAGTAGCCTCTATATAGTGGCCACTCCACTGGAAGGACCACGAAAGTGTACATGCCAGAGTCCAAAATGGCCATAAATGTTCTGGAAATCAGGGCAATATCCCGTGCACCACTGCACCTCATAGGCCTAGTAAGGAAAAAGGAAAATTTCCTCATACGCTTGGACAATCAGGTTATCATCTCCTATATCAACAGGCAAGGAGGAACAAAGAGCGGAGCCATGCAAAGAAAGGCTTAAGACTCATTCCTTGGACACAAAAACATCTGCCAATCATATCAGCCATACACTTGGCAGGCAGGCTGAATACCACCGCAGACTGGCTAAGTCGCCAGTTAATACATCTGGGAGAGTGAAGATCCATTCCAACATATTCCAAATGATCAACAGATATTGGGGACCGATAGAAATAGACTTAATGGTCACCAACAAGAACAATCAGTGCCCCAGATTCTACTCCCACTTCAGGGATCACAAATCCAGGGGAGTGGATGCACTATCAGCTACATGGTCATTCCAGGTAACCTACATCTTTCCACCGATACTACAGGTTCTGAAAGAGATATGCAGAACCAGAACCTGGGTGATCATCATCACCCCTCATTGGCCCAGGAGAGCATGGTTCACCACGATAGTGACAATGGCACTAGACCACCCATGGACACTACCATTCGGGAAAGATATTCTCACCCAGGGACCGATACGTCACCTTAGTCCAAACAATCTCAAACTAACAGCCTGGCTCCTGAAAAGGAGAGACTGTTAAGAGAGGGATACCACCCAGTGGTCGCCGACACTATCGAGAAACCCCATTACCCCTCAAAGTATCAGAGACATTTGAGAATATTCCACAGGTGGTGCAAAGAAAAAAGGAAAAAAAAAAACCTTCACCCCCAAAGGGCCACAGTGCCCAGCATACTTATCTTCCTTCAGCAAGGTCTGGATAAGGTACTATCTCCAGCATCCCTAACACTGCAAGTGGCAGCAGTCGATCCAATCTACATCCTAATATAAAACAATGGACCACTCCCTGGGACCTCAACTTAGTACCCAGGGCAAAGACCAGCTAACCATCTGAACCTCTAGAGTCACTACCACTCAAATGGCAAACACTTAATCCACTATATAGTATATCACTATATGTTCAACTAGATGCATAAGCGAACTACAAGCATTATCCCACAGACTGCCTTATCTGGCATTTGATGATGACAAGATCAACTTAAAAGACGATCCCTTCCTTTCTACCTAAAATATGCACACCTTTTCACACCAAACAGGATATCGAAATACCTGTCTATATGCCTGCAGACAAGGTAGATAGGGACCCTCAACATCAATTGCTAGCCATGAGGAGACTAATGTCAACTTATATCACAAGAACGGCAGACATACGGCGCATACTGGCTTAAGTCTGTCTTCAGAGGTGTATAAGGCCTCAAATCATACAACGCCAACGAAAATCAAGGCCCATTCCACTACAGCAATAGCCACATCATGGGCCGAGAGAAACATGGCCCAGTAGAGAAAAAATTGTGCTGCCACTACATGAGCATCGACATACAAATTCACTAGATACTATAAGGTAGATGTAACCCTGGAAGCAAAAACTAACTTTACTTAAGTAGTGTTGTTAGCAGCAAGGTCGAACATCACATAATGGACTGACTACCCACCCTTCTCATTAGGGTACTGTTTTTTACATCAAAACCCATGTGTAAGGAGTGTGGAGTGCCTCAGAGATTATCCACCACAATGGTAGTTTTCTCACCTGGTAAAGGTGATTGTGGGGGTATACATCTCCGAGGCACTCCACAACCCACCCAGGTAGTCAGTCAGAGGCAAAGGACTCACAGATGAGCTTCAAGAAGTAACAATCAGCATGACATATGGGCCAAAAATTTTAGATTTGTATGAATAAGTAATAAATAGAGGACCCTCATGGGCCACAACATTTTTGGTAAAACCTAACAAATGCCTCTACTATAATTTATTTAACACGCTAAGATACATATCAGGAAACACTGTGCTGCCTACTAACAAGTCAAGAGTTATTGGTTACAGATTAGGTACAGCTTTGGAAGAATTTGAACTGATCCTGGAGAGGCAGCATCACAGGGAAAGGGGGTCGGACTTCTTTAAAGTTACATGTGCATCAAGCAACCTATCAGGTGGACACAACCCATATGTAAAGAGTGTGGAGTGCCTCAGAGTTGTATACCCCCATAATCACCTTTCCCAGGTGAGTAAACTACCATTACAGGTTCCTAAAAAGAGCAAGTTTTACAGTACTTAGCCACTGCCTGCATAGTCTCCCAATAGGTTTAAACTTTATTTTCTTTGTTAATTAATTTACTTGCTAGCAAATAATCGCATGTTTGTAAAGGCGAATGTGCGCACAATCGTGCAGGTGTTTATGCGGACGTTCGAGCAGGAGATTTAACTCGTTTGCAGAGCGATGAAATTGGGTGGGGGGGGTCAGAGACCAGGAAAAGAAAGCAGAGTGAAGAGACAGCAAGATCATCACACAGGTGGCCTACCTGTTGATGGGGAAAGGAAAATCAAAGGCAGACAGATAAGAAAGCAGATAGTTAGAAAGCAGAAGTTTTTGCTGTTGCAACAGACTTTAGGTGAAAGGTCTCTCGAGTCCACATACCCTTTTACAGAGCTGTCGTAAAGGAGAGGTTTAAAAATTACTGAGAGAGGATCGGCAACAGCTGTGGCAGAGAGGGGTCGAGTTCGTCAGGCGAGCTGCCTTTAGATGAGTTGATGGCTAGTAAGGGCATCAGCAGACAAGACCAAGGAGAATGACAAATCTTGGGAGTCACGAGAATGACAGTGGCTACTAAATTCAGATTTTGAGGGAGTGGCGCAGTTGAGCAGGTGGGGGAGAGACTAGTAGGATCGAGGAACATGTGAAGAAAGAATTGAATTCCTCGGCCACCAAAGCGTGATCAGCCATTAGGGAGTTATTTATTTTAAGGACGGTGGGGGGGAAGTGGGATGGGGGTGAGAAGCGGGTGTGCACAACTCTCCAAAATTTGGACAGGCAGTTAAGGTTTGTGTGAAAGGTGGGGTTGAAATAATCGGCTGATGTTCACTGGAAGCTGCTGATCCACTGGAAGAGAGAAGTTCCCAACATTCCGAAGAGGGAATGGCCAAAATTCACCATCATGATGGAATAACTAGCTTAACAGAGACCCAGTGACATGGCAGCGTACACTTTTTTTTTTGTGTGTGTGTGTGTTGTGCAGTCAAGCTACTTGGTTTCTTTGTCTAGAGGTCTGTCCATGTCCCCCGACCTCCCAATTTACAGAACACAGAATCTGCAACCAAATCCTCCACAGACAGTTGATCAGAGAAGCCAGAAAGGGAACCTGTGGGGACCACATACCCATGGACCATATGGATGGACAGTGCGGGGCAGGACGCTGGATACTGCCCAAGCTCCAGGACCCTCCCAAGATGGCCTCAGCCAAAGGAAAGGCAACCCCCAGAGAATGGTCCCTTTCAAGCCCCAGGAGACCTTACTGTATTCTGACTAATGCAGTATGGTCTCACCATAGGACTGCCCCAGAGCTGAAATTAATAGAACCAATGCAAATGATGGAATGCTAGGCTCGAGCTCGTTTTTCAAACCACTGTCCCTGGTAAATAATCTCTAACCGTCAGATTCTTTACTCTGCTTGCCTAAGTAAGATGTCTCCAGAGAGCTCTTGAGGAAAGTTTATTTCTCTCAGTTTTATATCATTGATAAGAACACCAAATAAAATAAATTCACTGTCCTTGGTTTTCAAGTAGTAATTGTTTAGATTTTAGTTTGTAAAGGGTAAGTAGTAATTTTTCTCCCCAGTTCCTTAACCGAGGGGAAACGGACAGTTCTCTTAACTTTTTTTGATATTGTATTAGTTAGTGTTTAGTATTTCCGACTCTGTATAGTCGGTAGATTATTTCAAACTTATACTGGAGTAATTTCCCGGTGTGTGGGTCCCTTATTTCAACCAGGGTAACTCCTGGATATATACTTCTGAAGCCTGGTTTCTTTTTCGGTATAACAACCGAACACACACAAAAAAAAAAAAAAAAAAAAAAAACACGTTTTTAGTATTTTCCGAATACTGTTTCTTATGTCACAGAAACCAAAAAAAAAAAAAAAAGAGAACAGGACCCACAGGTTTCCAGCCCTGTTCAGAATGCAGGGAACTGTTTGCAAAGGCTGATCCTCACTTAATTTGTTTGTTCTGTCTGGGGTTTGACCACCTTCACACAGACTGAGATCCGTGCTGATTTTCCTCAGTCTACCCTCGATAGAAGATTAAGAGACTAAAGGAAAAAATGTCGGATAAGGCCACTAACCCAGCTACCGAACAGACTACAGAACCGGAGGGACTGCATGTGACTGGGGTGACAGTTCCACAAAAAGAGAGAACCGCGGATAAGGCTGCTGAACCAGCTGTCGCAGTTGAGAAAAAACCAAAACAAAGAAAAGCACCAGGAACCGCAACCGACCCCAACAGCAGTTCCTTCTGCTGAAGAGATCGCAAACACGATCAGAATTATTCAATCTTTGCAGTCTCCGGTTCTGGTTGACAAGCAGCCGTTTCCGCGAACTCCCGGTTCACAAGTCCCTGGTTTACTAGACCAAGGTGGAGAACAGTATGATGATACTGGTCTTGATGAAGATCCAGAAGAGGACTATGGAGACAACAATTATGACGAGCCTAGAGAGCCAGACATCTCTCCTGATCCTCACAGGCCTGATTCCACTAATAAGGGAACTGAGGATTTTTCCTCATACTTTGCTTTTATGAAGCAAGTTGCCCAGTCTCTTGACCTCCCATCCCATGAGTCTCTGGAAGATGAGGAGGAAGAGAACTATAAAGAAATGATAGACGTTCCTCCATCAAAAAGCTGCTCCTCCCACTGCACAAATCAGGAAGCAGACCATGAACATTTTGGAGACTCCCACTTCTGATCCTCCAACAGATAAGAAAGTGGACAGGAGGTACTGGGTGGATAAGTCTGGGGCCAAGTTTTTGTTTGGGCACCCCAGCCATGAAGGTGTGGTACAGGCTGCGGCTTGTGACAAAGTTGGCAACCCTCTGGCTTCCCACCCTCCTGAAAAAGACTCCAGGAGGATGGACTCAATACCAAAAAAGATTTATTTGGTATCCTCCCTAGCCATCAGGCATTCATCCTATATGGCATATTTAACCAGATACCAACAATCTGTGTGGTCTACCCTACTATAAATTGCCAAGTCTGTTCCCCCTCCAATGGCTGCTGACCTGGAGGAAGCAGTTAAGAGGGGCACTGAAGCTTCAAAAACCCAGTTCGGGATGGCAGAGGATACAAATGACACTGCATCCAGACACATGGCTTCAGCAGTGTCCTTGAGAAGGTTTGCATGGCTGAGAACCACTAACCTTTCACAGGACACACAGATGTGACCCTGTGTCTCTGTTTGGACAACAAACAGAAGCATATGAAAAAAATGGATGAATACAAGGCTGCTTACAAAAGTGCAGCAGTAAAGGAAAGAACTGCCAACCCTCAAAGGCACCATTCTAGGGGTGGCAGGAGCAGGACTCCTTACAGGCCTCATTTCCAGCCCCAAGCTTTTCCTCAGTATCAGCCCAGGGGATGCTTTAGGGGAAGGGGCAGGAGGGGCACTGGATGCACTAGCCCCACTGTCCAGTCAGTAGCTCAATCAAAACAGACTCCCTGAGCAGAATGTCAGAGTCACCTCCCCACTGGCAGTAGGGGGCAGACTGGCCCACTATTTCCAGGAATGGAAAAACCATCACCACAGACAAGTGGGTTCTGGAACTAGTGGGCCAGGGTTTGGTACTCAGCTTTAAAGCCAAACCAAGGCTAAGATCAAAGTCTTCTTCCCCATCAGAAACAGCCCTATTATGCCGGCCCGGTGGCGCTGAGGGTTGAGGCGCTGGACGCCACACCTCGCACGCGACCCAGGTTCGGGAGCAGACTCGGGTCGTCGGTGGGTCGGCTGGGGGGAGATAGGCTGGAGCGTCCGACAGCTCGCCTTCTCCGGGGAGGGACCCGGCCGATGCCCGACACTTGCATGACCCCGAGCGGAGGCTCGAGGAACTGCAAGCTCCATTTGGGGATGGGATGCAGCCATTGAGCAGCATGGACGTCGGCACGCGGGTCATGACGTCGGGGGGAGTTACTTGCTGCTCGGGGAGGGAGAAAACGTGGAAAAACAAGCCCGCCTCAGCCGGGAAGATGGGAGGACCATGGCCGTGCCCACGATTTGCCTGAGCCCGCCCAGCAGACCTCAGACCGACGAAATGTAAGTTACGGGGTCTGAGTCCCACGCCTCGTCCCCACCCGGGGGGGTAATCCGCGGCTCCATGGTGCCTAGGGGTCTGCTTGGGTAGGGTGCCGGGCAGTGGGATGTCCAGTTGTCCCCCCTGAAGGGTCGGAGGAGGCAGGCTGGGGAGGAGGAATAAATAGTAATTTCAAAAAAAAAAAAAAAGAAACAGCCCTACTAGAAAAGGAAGCATCATCCCCTTCTGCTGCTTCAGGCAGTACAGCCAGTCCCTGCCCTTCAAAAAGGCAAGGGTTTGTATTCCAGAGACTTCCCTACATTTAAAGAAAACAGAGGAGTGGTGTCCCATTCTGGACCTCAGATACCCGAACAAGCATCTGGCAAAGCCAAAATTCAGGATGGTCACTCTATTCACCATTATATCTACTCTAAGACAGGGAGTCTGGCTAGCTTCCCTGGACCTAAAAGATGCTTACTTCCATATCCCAATCAGAAGGTCTCACAGAAGGTACCTCACATTCAGGTTGCCATCAAGCCATTATCGATTCACAGCAATGCCCTTCAGATTAACATCTGCTCCAAGGGTATGTACAAAATGCCTAGCTGTCGTGGTAGCACACTTAAGGCGGCTAGGAGTGTCAGTGTTTCCCTATTTGGATGACTGGTTCATTGTAAGCCAGTCACAGCAACACGTGAGAGAGGCCCTCTCACTCACTCAGACCACCTTGTCCTCCCTGGGGTTCCTAGTCAATCAAAAGAAGTCCATCCTAGAACCAGTGCAGTTGCTCCAGTTCATAGGAGCAGAACTGAATACAAGGACAGGAATGGCCTACCTTCCTCAAGACAGGGTGGACAGCCTTGTTCATATAGCCAGGTCTTTCTCACTGCATGTTCCCAGACCAGCAAGGCATTTCCTGCAGCTGTTCGGGCACATGGCAGCCTCCACTGTAACCGTCCCGGGAGCCAGGTTCCAGATGAGACATTCAGTTTCATCTCAGGGAGTACTGGTCCCAAAAGAAAGACCCCTTATCAAAGCTGGTGCCAGTCACAGTCACCCTTATTCAAGCTCTGCAGTGGTGGCAGGTAAGGTAACACCACAGACAAGGGGTACCTTTCCTATAGCAGTCCCCTTCGCTGGTGCTTACCACAGATGCTTCCCTTCTAGGGTGGGGGGCACATCTGGGGGAAATCACACTGCCCACGGCACATGGAGAAAGCAGGAATCCCTTCTGCACATCAATCTACTTGAGCTCAGAGCAGCTCATCTAGCCCTTCAGTCTTTTGCCACTCAGGTGGTCGGGAAGGTGGTGCAGGTCAGAACAGACAACACAACCATGTACTACATAAACAAGGAGGCACAATGTCTACCCATCTTTACACAGAAGCTATGAGGATTTGGACACCAGCTTACTCTCTAAAGGTGGTCCTTTCAGCTGTTCATCTCCCGGGCAAGGACAATGTCCTGGCAGATCCACTCAGTAGGATGAACCAGAATCATCACGAATGGTCACTGAACAGGTGGGGCACTCCAGAAATGGATTTGTTTGCAGCCCCACACAATTACCAGCTCCCAGAGTATTGCTGCAGACCTCCCACCAGGGGCACAATTCCTTTGGATGCACTACTGTTGAGTTGGACAAGGAAATTTCTCTCACGCATGCGCTGTGAAACAATCCAGTCTCCCGCTGCATACTGATTTACTCCCTTTGTTCTTCCTCCCAATATAGGCCTGCGTTGCCTCCCCGACTCGGCCAGCCAGCCGACCGACCGACCCCCTCAGGAAGCTCCCTGCAGGAGCGTGGAATCCACCACGGATGCCAGAGGTAATAAACACCTCTTCTACTGCACCCTTGTGTGGGGGATAGCTCGTCGACGCGCTGTGCTCGTCGACTGCCCCACCCACCCTGGCTCGGCATTTCCTTTATAGTCGCTGTCTAATGTTGTCATTTCCTGTTCCAAAATTTTACTAAGTCCCCAATTCCCCATTTGCAGGTTATATCAGATAGCCACTAGAGGGACCCTCTGTCTCTATCACCTCAGCCTCCCCTCTCCTACTTCCTATACCTATCTTACCTGCCTAGGTACGTCTGTCCCCTTTCTCACCCCTGCCCACTCCTTACCCTTGTCCTGCGTCCAGCTGCCCATCCCCCTGGACCTTGTCTAGCCACCACTACCAACAGTGTCCACTAGGAGTCACTATTCTCACTCCTGTTCTAGCCCTAATCCCAGCCACTGTAAGCCCCTCTGAACCTGGCTTCCCCGCTCTCTGCCAGGCCTTCTTCCAACTGCCCAGCTTGAGATTCGAACCTTGTACCCAGTCCACCAGAGTCTGTGACAGCACCACTACTCCAAAGTGGTATCTACGCTCTCTGAAGGACAACCAAACCACTTGCCCTTCACCACCCCACTTACCCTGTCACTAAGTTCAGGCACCATCTCTCCAAAATTGGTATATTGGACCCTTCTACAACCCTCGTACTACTGCTCTCATCCATCTTACTGTCCTCCTCGTTAACTCCCCCCCCCCAAGCGGCTACCCAGCTCCCTCCCCCTCACCTACTATTCTGACCCATCCGACAAAAGCCCCCTATAAGTCCTCTGCTTCCCTTCCAGCCATCCCATGGTCTCACTTCCCCACCCCCCCTCCTCCGTCTATTCCTTTGGCTGCCTTCTGGTCTCCCTCTCCTACCCCAGCTCCCTTCCCCTCCACTCTCCCTGCCCAGGCTCCTCCACCAACCTGTGCAGGGCTAAACCCCAGTCCCTCCACACTCTACGCTGCCACCTAACTATTGCCCTACTTCTGCTGGCAGCAGGGGATATACACCCTAACCCTGGCCCTACCCTGTCCTCAAGCCCCAACCACCACACTCCAAACCCCTCAGCCAGGACATCCACCAACTCTTGCTCTATCTTCCCCGTGGCCTCTGCTTTCTCCATTTAAATATTCGTAGCCTAGCCCCTAAACTCGAACAGCTCCAGGTCCTAGCAGCCCACCATGTCCCTGACATAATCATCCTATCCAAGACCTGGCTAAACCCCAGCCTCCCAGACAATACCATCACTATTCCAGGGTACACCATCACACGACAAGACTGGCCCTCCAGAGGTGGAGGTGTGGCTATGTACACCAAAATCAACCCTACACTTCACTGTCTCTCTCACTAAAGCCGAACCGAAAGCCTTCGAGCTACTAATGGTAAAACTGTCCCTCCCCCCTTACCTATCTATGTGGCTGGAATCTACTGCTGCCCAGGAACTTCAACCACTACAGTCACCACCTTCCCAGGTCAGCTCTCACCTCTCACACAGTCAGGTGAACTATACGTCCCGAGTGATTTCAACCACAACTGGCTAGCACCCACTTTCAACAAAATCCAAACTGAAATAACCACCCTAAACCTCAGTCAAACCATCATGGAACCCACTCGCTCTAATCATAAGTCCGGTAACCACTCCCTCCTTGACTGGGCGCTTACTTCCCACCCCCACCGTGTGGTCAGATCAGGCCTCCTCCCTGATTCCATCAGTGATCACCATCTAATCTACTTGGTCCGTAAGATCCACAGAACTAAAACCCCTCCCAAATTCATATCCCAACAATCATACAAATCCCTTAACCTCCCCCTCCACCTGGCTGACTTGGCCCACTCAGATTGGGTCCCAAGCCCTACCTGCTCTAACATGGATATGGCCCTCTCTCACTTTCGAACCACCTTCCTTGCCATCTCGGACAAACACGCCCCCTTGAGCCAGACTAGAGTCCAGGGGTCTCACCTATCCTGGATCTCCCCTGAGCTGTTAGCTTGCCAACAAGCCCGTGATAAGGCCTGGCGAATCTACAAATCCTCATCCCTCCCAGATAACTACATTACCTACCGCACACTCCGCAACAAATGCACAAAGGCCACCCGTTTAACTCTGGCTGATTTCTTCAACAATACCCTAAATGAAAACCTCGAGTGCCCCTCTAAATTCTGGAAGGTCATCAACTCCCTCTTCACCCCCCAAACAACAAGCCCTCCTCCTCCTCTCCCATGGGACTCTTCTCTCCAACCCCCTGCTGGTCGCTTCAAAGTTTAATACCTATTTTACTGTCTGTGCCCAGACCCTCCTAAAATCCCTCCCCCCAGCAACCTCTTCCTTGGTCACCTACCCACCTTCCGACTAGTAGGAACACCTTTTCCTTCAGACCTATCTCCCCTGCCGAAATCCTCGCTGCCCTTCACTCCCTGAACCCCTCCAAAGGCAAATCCCCTGATGGCCTGGATAAACTCCTCTTCCTTTCTGCCCCCGCCATTGCTACTCCCCTCGTGGCCCTACTAAACCTTTCATTCTCCACTGAGGAACTCTCCTCCGAATGGAAGCACGCCACTGTCATTCCCCTCCCAAAAGGCGGTGATCCTACCTCCACTACTAACTACCGCCCCATCTCCCTCCTCCCCACCCTCACCAAACTGCAAGAACACCTAGTGCTTTCCCAACTCTCTGCCTTTCTCTCTGAAACTAACTTCTTCACCCCTTTTCAGTCTGGTTTCCAGAAACACCACTCGACCACCTCCTCCCTGCTATGACTCACGGATTCCATCCTCACTGGGATGGATAATGGACTAATCACTGCCGCCATCTTCATTGACCTAGCAAAAGCTTTCAACACAGTATCCCACCCTCTTCTCCTATCCCACCTATCTGGAGCTGGGTTAACTGAATCTGCCACTAACTGGTTCAGGACCTACCTTATAAATAGAACCCAATCCACTAAAATTGCGACCACATCTCCCAAACCGGTGCCCCCAAGGTTCAGTCCTTAGCTCCTCATCCTCCATCCTTCTAAATGACCTGCCTAACTCCTGCTCCTCTACCGTTAATCCATAGTATGACCCACACAGGCCTCTATATCGCCGGCCGGACCCACAAAGAAGTCTCCTCCAATCTCCAAACTGATTTAGACAAAATCCAACATTGGTTCAATTCCAACCAACTATCCCTAAACGCAAAAAAAACTGTCTCTATGACTTTCGGCACTAGACAGCGGCTATCAAATTTCACCCTCCCCCTCAGCTTCCATACCCTAAACAACTCCATCCTCGAGGATGTGCCCTCCTTCAGATATCTAGGGGTTTGGCTGGATCGACACCTCACCTTCTCCTCACACGTGGATGCCATCATTTCTAAACTGCGTCCAAAACTAGGTGCCCTTTATCGCAACCGCTCTTGTCTCCCTCTACCGGTCAGAAGAGAACTAGTCCAGAAAATTATCTTACCCTCCTTTGACTACTGTGATGACGTTTATAACTCCGCCCCAAGACCACCCTAACCAAACTTGACCCCCTCTTTAATGCCTTCTGCCGTTTTCCCTCGATGCTCCCCCCTGCTCTCATCACTGCGAGCTCTATCGATCTCTGGGCCTACCTTCCCTGAGCAACTGGCGCTTAATTCACTGTGCCAAATTCACTTCCAACTTTTGGCTTGGTTCCCTCCCTCCCTACCTCACATCCTCCCTATCTCCCCCCCCACCCCCATCCACTCCCTCCGATTTTTTGATGCGAGACTATTGGTCATCCCTCACCGCAGGACCACCGCCGGCCAGTCAGCCTTCTCTTACCGCTTCCCTAACCTCTGGAATCACCTGCCAGCTCAGATCCCCCTTTCATCATCCAAACACTCCCTATCCTCAGCTCTCACTAATTTCCTTGCACCTAATTGCAACAGCCCCTGACCCCTTCCCCTCCTGCTTCCTCCCACCATCCCTCCTTTGTGCCTGACCAGTGTCTTGGCCTTCGCCATATTGCCTGGCTTATACACTGCCTTTAGCACTTCATCTCTCCCCCAATTGTTTCCCTCCTTATCTTCCCCTACCCTCCTCGCTCCTACCCTCTCTACCATTACCCTTGCTCTCACCCTCTCGCACTACTACTGCTCACCCCTCCCAGCCTTGTTACCCCCCCCTCCTCTCCTACTCCTACTGTCAACTTGCTGCACCTCGCTTCAGCTACGGTCCTGCTACCGCCACTCATGCTTTGCTACTGGCTCTTAAACATGTTTTAATCGGGAATGTTCCATGTTATGTATACCTTATCCTTCATGTATGATCTCTGTACTGTTTCACCTATTGTTAAATGCATTATAGTTCTACTGTATTGTTTCACCTCGTGCAAATATGTGCTCATGCTTATCCCGCCCAGTTATGTTCATCACCGATATTGCAATACATTTCTTTTTTGTCTGTCATATGATCTGCCTCCACTGTAACCCTTCCCCCCAGGTCGCACCAGGAGACGAGCATCTTGTTGCTCAGTGTGCCTTTCCTGGTGAAACAATTTAAATAAATAAATAAATAAATTCCTGTATGCTTTTCCTCCATTCCCTTTACTGACGAAAGTCTTGAACAAACTCAGGCTTCAACCAGCCTCAATGATTCTCATTGCCCCAGACTGGGCCAAGCAGCCTTGGTACTCCATACTTCTCTCTGTGTCAGTAGCCAAGCCAATTAGTCTTCCCAGGAGGTACAATCTATCGACTACCTCTCAGGGCAGAATCATGTATCCCAACCTATTATCCCTCAGACTCAAGGCAGGGTTCTTGAGGACTTACAGTATGCTGACTTGCAACTTTCAGAAGGGGTTATGAATATACTGAAAGTTTCCAGAAAACCCTCCACTAAGAAATCTTATGCTCGGCCCGGTGGCGCCAAGGATTGAGGCGCCAGGCAGCCACCTCGCGCTGCACCGGCGACCCAGGATGGGGCAAGCCCAGGTGCCGGGGGTCAGGCAGGGGAGGGAGTAGGGAGTTGGATCGAGCGTCCAGAGGACTGCTCTCCTTTCCCAGAGGAGGGATTCAGGGGGTTTCCTGGCGCATTAGTGGCCCCCGGTGGAGACTGGGGGTACTACATGCGTGGGACAAATTAAAAAAAATTAGGGGACAAGCGAGGCAGGCGTCTGAGGGTAGCCAGCGTACTGACACCATTGCACGCCACGCTCGTGGAGGGGTGGAAGAAATGCCTCCTACACCGGTGAGATGACAGCCCCAAGGGGATTGCCCACATCCCAAATGCTGGCCTGGACACACCCTGATCTCTCCCTCTCTCCCTCTCTCCCTCTCTCCCTCCCTCTCCCTCTCCCTCCATGGCCAACCCGTCGACAACAGGTAAGTCACTTCATACTTAAGAAGTCAGCCGCCGGAGAGAGGGCGGAATCAGCACCGGAGATGGTACCGAGGGTCAAGCCTGCCTGTGGTCGTTCGGAGGAGGAGACCCTGGGAGATGTGGAGGGTTCTGGCTGGGAGTAGGGTGAATTCCGAGTGGGCACACCTGAAGGATGCCCGGGGTGTAGGTGTAGGTGTATAAATAAAGTGGAAAAAAAAAAAAAAGGAAGAAAACTTATGCCTCTAAATGGAAAAGATTTTCCTTTGGTGCCAGGGCAGAAGCCTGAATCATTCTCAAGCAAACATTTCTGTTGTCTTGGACTATATGGCTCATTTGCACTCCACAGGTTTAACTATTTCCACTCTGAGGGTGCATTTGGCAGCTGTTTCAGCTTATTTATCAGCAGGAAAAGCTTCTTCCTCCTCTTTGGCTTCAAAACCACTGTACAAAAAAATTATTTAGAAGGACTGCTACATTTACACCCACCACATAGGGAGCCCACTCCCATGTGGGACCCGAATTTTTGCATTGCTCAGCTCATGCAACCTCCACTCGAACCCATGTCCTCAGCAGTCCTGAAATATGTGGCCTGGAAAACCGTATTCCTGGTTGCCATTACCTCTGCCAGGAGGATCAGTGAACTCCAGGCATTATCCACAGAGCCAGGATATATTGCAGTCCACAGGGACAAGACAGTCCTTAGAATTAGTAAAAGGTTTTTGTCTTTTTATCCGATTTCCACCTTAACCAGTCAATTACCTTGCCAGTCTTCTTTACAGATCATTCCATTTCAGGTGAACGTAGACTGCACAGCCTTGATATAAAGAGGGCAGTCAGCTATCTTGACCACACAAAGGGTCACAGACAGAATCAAACCCAGCTCTTCCTTACCTTTGGAGAGGTAGGGAAAGGCAAACCTGCCACGAAGCGATCCACTGCCAGATGGATTGTAATAAAAAAGTAAAAGTAACATTTATTTATATAAGGTGCCCTTCCTGAGCTCAGGGCGCCTTTACAATACAGTACAATAACAGATTAAAATCAATTAAACTGATAATTCAACAGCAATCACACAATAAAACCCTAAAAAATGCTTGGCTAAATAAATACTTTTTAAGGATTTTTTAAATCCTTCCACGGTCAGGCTATCTAATATCTGTCAAGGTACAGAATTCCACAGGGTAGGAGCCATAAAGGCAAAAGATCTTCCTCCAGATGTTTTCAGGGATACCCTGGGAATCTCTACCATGGGAATCTCTAGCAATCCCTCACTAGAGGATCGGAGTGAGCGGGAGAGACAGTAGTAAGACAGGATTTCTTTCAGGAAGTGAGGTCCCAACTCATGCAGGGCCTTGTAGGTAACCTGTATCCAGTTCTGTTATAGCAAGGTGGGTAAGGAACCACCTGTAGGCCTCAGGGCCCATTCAACTAGGGGTACTGCAGCCTCCTTAGTAGCTGCTAGGGACATTCCCCTAGTAGATATCTGCAAAGCTGCAACTAGGAAAACAGTCCACACACTTACAAAGCATTACTGTTTGGATGTCCAAGCCAGAGGTGATACCAGGTTTGGCACAGCAGTCCTGCAGAGGCAGTTTCCTAAATAGGTTATAGGCCCACCTCCAAAGGCACTGCTTGGTAATCTGCATTAGTCAGAATACAATAAGACTTCCTGGGGTTTGAAGAAAAAAATTACTCACCTTAGTAATCTTGTTTCTTCTAAGGGAATCTTACTGTATTCTGAGTTCCCTCCCTTCCTCCCCTTCCAATACCTATGGTCACTGCATTACAGCTGTGCTACAGCTGTTGTAAACCTGGGGAGTATATACTGTTTTTATTTTGGGCATCTGTGACTCGCGTCTTCTGGAAATATTTGAAACGGGCAATTCCCACTTATTTCCTCCTGCAATTTCTGGTGCAGGGAGGTTTTTATAATAGTAATAATATTAACTATTATTATTATTAACCTCAATTAAGAGGAAACTGCTTAGTGCATGCTTCGTAAGAATCCGACAATTAGAGATGGTTTACCAGGGACAGTGGTTTGAAAACCGAGCTCGAGCCTAGCATTCCATCATTTGCATAGGTTCTATTAACCATTTCAGCTCCAGGGCAGTCCTGTGGTGAGACCATACTGCATTAATCAGAATACATAAGATTCCCTTAGAAGGAACAAGATTACTAAGGTGAATATTTTTTTTTTCATCTTGTCAGTAAAACTGTTATTTAGACAGTTTCTGAACTGATTCTAAGGGAACCTTCATGGATTTAGGCAGCAGCCTGAAGAGGGCTGCAAATGATACTGGACCACGGTCTGCAGTAAGCTCTTCAGCCGATTCCTACTCAAATGGTATGAGTCCTGCTCGAGGCCATCAGCAATACGCCTTCAGAGTTCAAGTAGGCTTCAAAAACTCTCTCAACCATGGACCATTCTGGTATCCTCAGAGTCACTTCCACTGACAGCTGGCCTGGCAAACCAGCAGCGGACCGAGACTCCTCAGTCAGGGCCACAAACAGAGGCCGAGGTGAAGGTGGCTCTACTCTTGTGGCGAAGTAGACATAGGAACTGCTGAGTGGTAAGGACTGTCATGGGAATGACCAGCGAAGGCCAAGTGCCTAAAGGTCCAAGGGCAGAGTCCTATTCCTCCCAGCCATGATCCACTGTTGCTAAATGAGCTCCTCATACCTTCAACACAACTTGCAACGATGCCTCTCATAAACCAAGGATGAGGAGGTAGAGGACTGTCAACAGCGAAACCTCCCAGTCAAGCGAGTGCGAACACAAGGCTTAAAATAAGTGGGTTCGCATCGCAATTCTACTGACAAGAATCGGGAAGCAGCGAGTCAATTTGCCAGCTTCATTAGCAATGAATGCTAATCATATGAGCTGGCCGTTCCCTGTATTTTTTTTTTTTTTTTTTATTTTCACTGGTGTCTAGTGGCGCCCTTACCTTTCCATCGCTGTTCCACTCATCCCAGGGGTCTTCAAATCAAAACTTTTATTACTTGCCCAGCCATGACTGTAGCTGAATTTTCACTTGCCCCTATTAATTACAAATGAAATTAGCACTGTTTTTGTACTTGCCCTTCAATTAAAATTTACTTGCCCCAGACAGGGGGCAATGGGATTTGCACACCCCGACTCATCCCCTGTTATGCTAGTGGCACCCCCCAACCTCCAATCGCTGTCCCGTTCATCCCCTGGTGTCTAGTGGCGCCCCCCTCACCCTCCGATCGCTGTTCCTGTTCATTCCCTGGGCTCTAGTGGTGCTCACCACCCTCAGATCCTGTATCTGTGTTCATTCCCTGGTATCTTAGTGGCATCCCCCCACCATCAGATCGCTGTCCCCGTTTTGTCCATAAAATTGGTTTTGTTTTTCCCCCCCAAACCTGGAAAAAAAAAAAAAAAAGTCCATCGCCAATCACTTCTGCACCCGCTACCCGACCACCCACTGTGCATCCACACACTCCAGTACCCTTTCATACCATCACTCACCTGAACAGGTCCCAGGTTCGAGATCCACTCTCCCAATCGAAGACACGTCTTGCTGTTAGAACCAGGGACTGCAGTATAAGATCTAAGGTAAATGCAGTTCAATAATTTCAATGGGGGTTTCAACTTTGGTGCATAACTGTCATTTTTTGAGATACTGACCCCAAATTTTCAACACAGCCTTTCAATTCCTGCCCAAAAGGTGATTTCGAAGTCGCTAGGCGAATTCACCTTTCGGGCAGGATTTGTGTAATGACAGTCATTGTTCACATGGTGGGGTCATAAGAAGGCTATATTGAAAATTTGGGGTCAAACTAGAAAAAAATGGCGAAGTTATGACTATTCATTGCAATTTTGCTATGCACCCTCATAACTTTGGAATTTTTAAATATTTTGACCCCATATTTTCAACATACCCTTCTTATTACACCACCTCATGTATGTCACAGCTGTCATTTTTCAAATCCTGGCCAAAATGTGTTTTCGCACCTATTGCATGGATTGGCATTGCAGTTGCACAGAATTAAGCTTTGATGTTGACTGGGAAACTTTCTGCACCAGGTACATGAGGTGGGGTAATAAGAAAAGCTATGCAGATAATTTGGTCAAAATTTTGCAAATTCAGTCTCAGAACTATGTACAATACGTCGATTTTATCGATATATACATACACACACACACACACACACACACACACACCCACACACCCCCACCCAATAAGTAATAATTATATAGTTTAAAGTAAAAATACCCATTTTATAAAACTCCTAATCAAAATTGTCTGATTGCTAATCATTTTTCATTTTGATTAGCAAAGGCCGCTAATCAACTCTCCAACACTAATTTATGCCTTAGAACAGCACCTTGACCTCGACCTGGACCATCAATCCAAAGCACGATATCAACAGGCAGGGTAACAATCAGTTCTGGAGGTATGAACACTGGTGAAGGCAGCTCCCGAGACAAATCAGTTGGGGGTTCCAAAAGGGTCTTATCCTTTTGGGTGGGGACAGGAAGCACTGAGGTCTGAGAAACTGACTCCTCGTCAAGATCTTTTGACAGTCAGACAGTTCAGTTAAGACAGGCCCAACAAAATAACCGTGAAGCCCTCAGCCAGAGGAAGGCTGACCAAGATTAAGTGGTCAAGAGAATCGAAGGTGCAGAAAGAGTGTGATCTTTTCCCGCATTTTATGCTTCTTGCTGCTGTGAAAAGGGCTCTCCCCGAAGGTCTGGATGACCAAGAACATCTCTCGGTAATCCGAGAATGACCCTCAGACACTGGCCCAAGCCAGAACAGCGCAGAGACCAACGAGGTACTCCCTGTAGCCACTACTGCCTCTTCTTCTATGACCACAAGCTGAATGGTCACCCAGCAGTCGTTGAGGCCTTCTTGTGGTCCTTAGGCGGTCCTAGGGCCAGTCTGGCTTTCTGGTCTGTGATGGATGCTTGCAGCATGGCCCGGCAAAGACTGCATCCCGTGACGTTGTGTTGATCACCCAGGCAGCACAAGCAAATGTTGTGCGGCTCTGTGGCTGACACTTTCTATCAGCATCAGGTGCAGAAATCCGGTTTCCTCCCTTCCACCATCGAACACAATCGTGAAGTGAAGCCGGAAGTCTCAGGAGCAACTTTAATGCTGAATGTTGACTGAAACAGATGAAGATTCGCCTAAATAGTGCTTTGAAAGCTCAAACTACTACAGCTCTGCAGAGCTGCAAAGAAGACCTGTCCCTTCCAACAGAAACAAAGATTTGATGTCACAGATGCACCCGGAGGATATACCACCAGAGAGTCGAGAGAAGTTTAGCTTGAAGACTTCCGATGACTCAGCTGTCTTCAGCAGAACTGCCAAAGTGTGGATAGTGAACTGCACCCATGTTGTTAGAAATGGGGTTTCCTTAAGAATGATAGCACAGTTAAAAGCTAAGGGCCCAGAAGAAATACATTAACATTGCTCTCTGGTTTTATCCACTTTGATCTAATGTTCTACAAAGAATGATTTCAATACATGGCTACAGACAGTCTGGCCTAGTGGTACCACCTGGGAGACTACATACTGTGTCTAGTTGTGGCCCAAAAATTAGCACTTTTTTTTGTACAATTCTTTTCATCTTCTCCAACCCGAACTTTCATTCTACCCTATCACGCTGTGCCGCTCTACTGCCCACCATAATCTTCCCTCTTCATTTATATTACGGCCCCCCCCACCGAACCCATGCCAGACAAGCCCCCTGGCTCGGAGACCCCGGAGGCAGGGCCGCCTACCACATACGTGGCACTCCATCTACAATCCGGTTCATCTGACTGGGTCAGTGAGGAGACCGAAGCGGCAGAGAGAAGATCCAGTCCTGGGCGTGTGGCAGCCAGCCCTGTAGGGATCCGTCGCCTATCAGGATTGGAGGGTTTTTTTCCCCTTTGTTTACGCCCTTCCCTCCTACCCCCTGGTGGAGCCCGACCATGCAATGACGCCAGGCATGTCCGTCGCAGCTCTGTGTCTCCCTCTATGCCAGCCCTAAGCATTGCAGTGCCTCCTGCCTCCACCAGGGGCCACTGCAGTTCTGGGCAATTGCCTGGATCCCCAAAGAGGGAGAGCAGTCCTCCGGACACTCAATCCTCCTCCCTGCCAACTACAGCGTCACGACGGTTCCCGAACCCGGTCGCCAGCGCAGTGCGAGGTGTGGCATCCAGTGCCTCACTGCCACCGGCCGCTCAAAAATAAGCACCTTATAGAGGTGAGACAGTCTGCTCTTCAGATGAAGGGCACAGGTTGCCCCACATTCAGGCACTCTCTAGCCAACCATCAAAGAAGGGTCACTTGTGCTGGCTTTGAAGAAAGTTGCTCAACCACTCTCCATGTTAAAGGAAAGGTGCTGTTGTGGCAACCCTAGTCATCAAAGGAAGAGCAAAACCCTGGACAAACTAATTGTTTGAAAGCCAGGGGAACGCTGCTGATAGTCACTAGGCTATCTGAACTATCTTACTGCAGTCTGGTGTAATCTGGAAGTGTACTACCCCTTGGAACTTTGTAGTTAAACTGCAAACTATTTAGCAAAAGCTTAAAAAAGTCATGGAATTGTGATTTGCAGCCTTAGAAACTACAGAAACAATTCACAGCAAGCAGTCACAGAACTTACCCCCAGTTTTAAAAAAAAAGCTGTTGTCCAAACTGGATCAAGTGCATAAGACTGTAACAGTTTTATTAATAGAACAGCAAACATCAGCAGCAACAGTCAGCCCACCGGCACACAGGGTTGAGGCGCTGGACTCCTTACCTCGCGCTATGCCGCCAACCCAGGTTTGGGAACAACCGCGGATCATCAGGGTGCTGGCATGGGGGGGTGAGGGTGGAACAGGATTGAGCATGCCAGTGGGCAGCTCAACTCTCTGGAGGGTGGTGAGAGTCGGTTGGTGCTCCCCCACCACAGTTCTGCTCCCACCGAGTGGAGGTCTGGTGGGTAGCATAGGCGGACAGAGGGCAGCAAAGTATCAGGAGGTGGAAGGGGCTGAGCTGGTGCCACAAGGTGCAAAGCGTGCCTTCACATGCTCACACGGCCGTGTGCCAGGGTCTCGGAGAGGGGTGTCAGGGGAGAAGATCTGTAAAATATGTATGTGTGCCCGTCACCAGTTGGCGGGAGAAGGCAGTGGGGACCAAACAGCTAAATAAATTAAAAAAAATTAAAAAACGGCAACAACAGCGGATATTAAGGGGATACATGATGGGCACGAGTGTGATATGGAAAATATTTTCACTCCTTTAGAGTGACCTCTGGATAGTCACGAGCGGCGAAGCCACGAGTGAGTATACAGAGGTCACTGTGCAGGAGTGAAAATATTTTCCATATTACACGAGTTCACATCATGTATCCGTTTTATACAGTAGGGGCGTGATAACTGGAGGGAACTCCAGTTATCACACTGTGATGATATCATCACAGTGTTATAACTGGAGAAAACTCCGGTTAACACACTCTGGTGATGTCAGCAGAGTGCAATCTCTCGTGGTGGTTTTATACTGAAATAAAGAATGGCATATCATCTCACCCCTAATGTATAAAAAGTGCCAACATTTCACCGATTAGACTTCATCAAAGCATACGGCCCCTGGTGTCTGTATTCATTTTATACACATTTAATTGCATCACATGACTGTCAGTGAGTAGCCCTCTTAAAGTGACACAAGTGTTATTTTAGAACTTTTAAAGTACAACTGCATTACTACATCCATTCACTCATTCAGGGTACATCTTACATGTTAAACAAATAATTATACAAAATGTTTCCCAGGGTGTATGAACAACACACAGCTATTTCAACACAAATATCTCAGACCTAGACAACAAAATAATTCCAAATATATCTGGTTATTCATGGGGCGAGATACAAAAACTTGTACTAAACACAAAGATATCTTCTCTTATATACTCTGTAATGGTGCTCTAACGAAACATTAAAGTATTAATATGCAAGGATACATAAGAATAAAGGAAAAGAGGGGAAGGAAATGGGGGGGGGCTTTGATAGACAGGAGCACCGGCACACAGTCGTACATGCACATGGAGGCACGCACGCACACTGGAAGGCAGCTCAGCCCCTTCCACCCACCCATACTGCTGCCCTACCCACCTATGTTATCCCACCGGCCCTCCACCCGGTAAGGAACGGAACTATGAGAGGGTCGACAACCCACCACCACCCCCTGGAGAGGACAGCAGCCTGACGGCATGCTCAATCCTGCTCCTCCAACCCCCCCCCATGCCGGCACCCAAACGACCCAAGGCCGTTCCTGAACCCAGGTCGCCGGCATAGCGCAAGGTGTAGCGTCCAGCACCTCAATCCTCAGCACCACTGGGCCGGCTAAATAGAACAATTTATAAACTGCAATACCATGCGGGTGATTTATTACTTAGAGTGCATATGTGGGGATTCTCATACAGGGCTAGAAGAGGAAGGAAGTAGTTCATTTCAGGGAAGTAACTGTTGATTTTTGCTGATTTTATTGCTGCTATTATGGTTTCTTTTGCAGCAGATTGTTGCTTTCAGTTGGTACCAGGTTGCTTTCTGGATTCATTTCGAAAGTCACCTGTTTGGGGGATTCTGTAGGTGCAGCTGAGCGTTTCTGTGGAGGTTTGCTGGTGTGACTGATTGTCTCTGGTGGTCCAGCTGACTGCGCACGCACACACACAGTTAGCCATCTTATTTCAGTACACAACACAGGCACACACCACATCCCGACATAAATCTACATTCCTTGATACATTATACCACTAAAGAGTATTGACAGCACAAATATATATATAGCTGGGTACCAGACATGGTATAGAAGGAAAGTGCTGGAGAGCATGCAGGGCAATAAGGGGCAGTTAGAGCAAGGATAGTAGAAGGAAGATGAGGGGTGTGGTGCTTTGCAATGGATTTGGGGCAGCAGTGTTCAGAAAGACCTTCTGAACACTGCAATGCTGCCCTATCTGCAGGCACTTCTCTGTGTTGAGGGAGGAGGTAGCTGAACTCAGAGCAAAGTTGACGAGGATACAGGCTACCTTCCCCCCATAGAGAGACCACCATGTCCACCACCGCTCCCTCAGAGGTTGCCAAGGAGGAGGAAAGGATGGACTACGGTGGGCTCGGGGAAGGTGTGGGAGGCAGCACGGAGGCACATCCCCCAGCCAGTGGTACTTCACAACTCGTGTGCCATCCTGGCAGAGTATAGAGATTGCGCAGCATCTTCGGAAGTGAACACAATGGGGGTCAAGGGGGTCATTCAGAATGGAACCCCAAGGGCAGATGCAAAGAGAACACACTGGAGGAGGAAGCAAATCCTGGTTGGGGACTCCATTGTCAGGGGGACTGAGCTGGGGTCAGGTAGCAATGGTGAGAGGGAGGTAATGAGTCTACCTGGAGGCACAGTTCAAGAGGAGGGCAAGCAAATCCTTAGGATTGCAAGGGCGGTAGCAAGGAGGGGGGAGCTGGACGTCATTATTCACTTGCGGACTAATGACCTGGATAGAGAGGGGGTAGATGTAGGAAGAGTACAGGAAGAGTTTAGGGAGCTAGGGAGGAGTCTTGGGCAAGCAGCACACACTGCACCTTCTCAGAGGTGCTACCTGTCCATGGCAAGGGGGAAGGGAGGGACATTCACATCACTGAATTTAAACAGATGGCTGAAGAAATGGTGCGAAGAAGTAGGATATGGCATCATTGAGGACTGGAACCTCACCTGGAGGGATGAAGGACTATATTCTCCAGATGGCCTGCATCTATCCAGGGGAGGCAAATGTATCCTCTCAGAGAAGTTTAAGTGCATCCTTAGTGATCATTTAAACTTGCCAAGGGGGGAGGCATAGACAGTCAAGGGGATTATCATAGCAGCCCCCCCCCCCCTTTACAGGACATAACAGAAAGCAGTAAGGACCCAATAACTAGCATAATATCTAACTGTAAAACTACCATGGTTACAATGGGGGAGAGAACAGAAAGTACATCACTAATGCAGCACAGGGCAAAAACCAATAAACAAGGAATATTAAGGGGGTACACAGAGCGGACGGTCACATGCATAAATGCACGCAGTCTGGGAAACAAAATCCCAGACCCAACGGCACTGATGGCAGACACAAACCTGGACTCTGTGGCCATTACGGAGACATGGTACACAGGGAACCATGACTGGGATGCAGCCATACCAGGGTATACACTTTTTAGAAAGGATAGGGAGGGGAAGAGGGGAGGAGGGATTGCTATGTATGTAAAAGAAGGGATTAAAGCTACGGAGGCTCAGGGATCCAGGGAAGTAGCAGAGGCACTGTGAGTCACTCTGGAGTCAGGGAACAAAACAACCATCCATGCTGGAGTAGTTTACAGGCCTCCTGCACAGGGGGAGGATACAGAGCTAGTATTAGTGGAAGCCATCCATAATATGGCAGCCAAAGGGGAAGTACTACTAATGGGTGACTTCAACATGCTGGATACAAGTACATCAAGGAGCAAGGACCTCATGTATGGGGCAAACCTAAGGCAGCTGCTGGTTGAGTCCACCCAGGAGGGGGCTGTACTGGTATTAGTGCTGACAAACGTGGACAGAATCATGAATGCCGAGGTGGGCAGTCCCCTTGGTACCAGTGATCACAGAACTTTGTGGTTTAGACTCAACACACTGGCAGAAGAAAGCCATTCAAAGATTAAGATCCTAGATTTCCAGAAGGCCAACTTCATGGAGATAGGGGAAACGGCTCAAAATTGCCCCGGCAGCAGAAGATACAGGGGGAGGGGTAGAAGAACAGAGGCTTATGCTCAAGAGATCCATAGCAGGAGTGACAAGTCAATGTGTCAGATTGCTTACCAAAAGCAAAAGAAAGAAGCGGCCACTGTGGTTCTCCAAGTCAGTAGCCGAGAAAGTGAGAGAAAAAAAGTAAGGCATTCAGGAAATACAAAGAGACACGGAAAAAAGAAGACAGACAAATATCTGGAGAAGCTGGGAAAGCTGTCAGAGGGGCTAAGGCAAGAATGGAGGAAGGAACAGCAAAGGCTATTAAGAAGGGGGACAAGACCTACTTCTGTTATATTAGTGAGAGAAAGAAGACCAGAAATGGCACTGTTAGGCTAAAGAAGGGGGAGGGTGGGTGGAGGACAACCTTGAAAAAGCTGAGATACTGAATAAATATTTTTGCTCAGTATTCACCAAGGAAGAGGCAGGAGAAGGGCTAAGACTCACGAGGAAAGCTGTACGGGGGGGTAGATGTGGACACCAGCCCATTTATGGTGGATAGAGTCTTGGAGGAACTAGGAAAAGTAAAGAGACAAGGCAATGGGGCCAGATGGGATTCACCCTAGAGTGTTGAAGGAACTCGGGGAAATCTTAGCAGGCCTGCTGACAGCCCTCTTCAACCAATCACTGGAGACGGGGGAGGTACCTGGGGACTGGAAGAGGGCAGAGGTGGTCCCCTGCGCAAGACTGGAAGTAGGGAGGAGGCAGGCAATTACAGACCTTTAAGACTGATCCCAGTGGTGGGGAAGCTGATGGAGTCCCTGCTTAAGGATAGGGTAGTGAAGTGAGTCAAGCGGTGCAAAAGACCCAAGGCAGCATGGATTCACTGAGGGATAGGTCCTGTCAGACTAATCTTATCAATTTCTTTGACTGGGTGACCAGGGTGGTGGAACAGGGAGGGGCGGTGGATGTGGCCTACCTGGAGTTCAATAAGGCCTTCGACACCGTTCCTCATAGAAGGTTCTGGGGTGTGGGCTCTAAACTGGTAAAATGGGTTGGACACTGGCTAAAACATAGGACCCAGAGGGTGGTAGGAAATGGCATAAAAATCAGAAGAGGTGGAGGTGACCAGCAAGGTTCCACAGGGATCGGTGCTGGGTCCAGTTCTAGTCAATGTCTTCATAAGCGACACTGCAGAGGGACTGGAGAGGAAAGTATACCTGTTCACAGATGACACCAAGATCTGTAACAGAGTCAACACACAGGAGGGGCTAGATAAAATGAGAAACGACCTAAGACTACTTGAGGAATGGTCAAGGGTTTGGCAGTTGGGTTTCAATGCTAAGAAGTGCAGGATAATGCACCTGGGACACAGAAACCCAAAAGAGAATACAGGATTGTTGGGGAGGGGAGGCGCGGTTCTAGCCACCACAAGTAAGGAGGGAGAGAGAGAGAGAGACCTGGAGATTAACATATCTGATGTCCTGAAGTCAGCCAAACAATGTGAAAAAGCAGTGGGGAAGGCAAACAGAATGCTGGGGTGCACAGGAAGGGGCATAACCAGTAGGAGGAGTGAAGTGGTGATGTCACTGCATAGATCACTGGTGAGGCCTCATCTGGAATACTGTGTGCAATTCTGGAGACCGTATCTCAGGAAGGACATAGAATGGAAGCAGACCAGAGAACAGCAACAAAATTATACATGGACTGTACCACAAGCCTTATGAGGAAAGACTCAAGGAACTAAACATCTATTCACTGGAAGAGAGAAGGGAGAGAGGAGACATGATTGGAGACTTTCAAATACCTTAGAGGAATAAACAGGGTACAGGAGGGGAGCATACTTCAGAGAAGAAAATGCACAAGGACAAGGGAACATAATGAGGCTGGAGGGAGGGAGGCTTAGGGAGAATGCTAGGAAGTATTTTTTCACAGAGGGTGGTGGATCCATAGAACAGCCTACCAGCAGAGGTGGTGGAAGCAAAAACAGTATGAGGATTCAATCAAAAGTGAATGGGATAAGCATAAAGGCACCCTGTTGTACAGCACAGTGGGGGAAAAGCTGTCCAGATAAGAGTACGGACTGCCAAACCAAGTAGGGAAATGGGCAGACTAGGTGGGCTTTATGGTCCCTATCTGCCAACAGATTCTATGTTTCTATATTACATAGGCCGCACCAAGAGAAAGCTGAAAGAGGGGGGTTGGAGAGCACATAAGAGCCATCGAGCATGGCAACTTGGATTATGTGTGGGCCACCCATATGATGGGAGTACGGAAACAGAAAAGAACATGTGCTTTCATTCAAGGGTATACAGCAAGTGTGTTTGCGCTCCAAGGGGAGGCGACAGGGAATCAGCCCTCAGTAAATGTGAGAACTTTAGGATTCTTACTACAGGAGCTTATGCCACAGCCAGAAGACTGAATAATAGAACTGAATGTGAACAGTTCTTGCAGAAAAATTAACAGTGACTATTTGTTTAGGTTTGTAACATTCTATTCATACATCTAATCTCACCCTTCTCTATTTTACGTTTACAGATCCTTTTGTATGGGATGTGTCCCCTCACACCTCCAGCCTTGACATTAGGACTCTGTTTTTGAGTCAATCACAATTGTGAGCTATGACCCGCATTTGGATGGGTCACAGGGCTTACTGACCACTCCTGACTGGTATCACAGCCCCCCCAATTTCCTTCCCCCACCTCTCCCTTTATTCCGACGCACCCTTGCATATTAATGCTGTAATGTCTCATTAGCGCACCATTACAGAGTATACAAGAGAAGATACGTTTGTGTTTAAGTTTTTGTATCTCGCCCCATGAATAACCAGATATATTTGGAATTACTTTGTGTTATCTAGGTCTAAAATAGTTGTGTTGTCCATACACCCTGGGATACATGTTGTATAATTATTTGTTTAACATGTAAGATGTACACCGAATGAGTGAATGAATGTAGTAATGCACTTGCGCTTTAAAGCTTTAAAATATCACTTGTGTCACTTTAAGAGGACTACTCAATGACAGTCACGTGATGCAATTAAATGTGTAGAAAAGCAGTATAGACACCAGGGGCTGCATGCTTTGATAAAGGATAAAATCGGTGAAACGTTAGCCCTTTATATCCACTGTTGCTGCAGATTGTTGCTGCTCTATTAATAAAACTGTTATGGCCTTAGGCACCTAAGCCGGTTTGGACAACAGTTTTTTTGAAGCTGGGGGCGAGTTCTGTGGCTGCCTGCTGTGAATTGTAACTGTGTCACTAGGAACCCGATCCTTAGGTGGCAGCTGTTTGCTTCACAAACTACAGACACAATTGGGTCACTTGAACAGTGTTATTTGTAACCAAATACAAAGCAGGCTTAGCAAAATGCCATTTAGCTGGTGGCTGCTCAACAATGTTAGAATTTCTGAAATAACTGCTCAACACCAAGTAGCTAATATTTAAACAATAATTTACGCTCTTTCAACCATTACTATTCGCTATTTACACGAATATATTTGCTACATATAAGGACATATCAAATATATATATATATATATATATATATATATATATATATATATATATATATATATATATATATATATATATATATATATATATATATATATATATATATATATATATATATATATATATATATATATATATATATATATAAGCCAGTGTCTCTTTTTCAGCCAGCACCCCAATGACATAGGGTGGTCAAGGGTTGAGTGCAGCAGACATTGTATAGGGAATTTATGATACCAAATTGTCAACACTTACTCAGCATGTGTTCTGGTTACAAGCAAATGCATAACCCATTTTGTTTGCGAGAAGCAGTTTATCTATACCATTGAGAAAACACACAATTAATGAGACCTGGCCTAGACTGGGTAAAGGGGTGGCCTGGGTACAAGATGGGAGAGAAGTGGGTCAAGTCTGTTATTGTACAGACTGTGTGTGAGAGAAGGACATAGACATGGTTAGAAACTTTAGAAGGCTGAGAATTTGTGGTAATGTTCTGAAAGATGGTACCATTTGTTATTTTCCATTTAAAATACATATTACCGCCGGCCTGGTGATGCTGAGGGTGGAGGCGCTGGACGCCACACCTCGCGCCACTCCAGCGACCTGGGTTCAGGAACGGACTCGGCAGCTGGCAAGGAAAGGAAGAATCGGGCGCCGACTGTTCTTTCTCTGGGGAGGGTTGGGGCACTGCAGTGCACTGTAGCGGCGACTGACTGAAGTCAGTAGCACTACAGCAGCAAGCAACAGAATTGGGGCGTGGCAGGCGTCAGCATGTATGTGCCTGGACGCCACTGCACATCCAGCTCTCCAGTGCAAGAAAACCAGGCAAGAAATGGCAGAGCGCAATCTCGGCAACTGATGGCCGCGCCTGGCGCCCCCGGTACCCGAGAGGTTCCTGCATATAGGAACACACGAGCGATTAATGGCCGGCTCTGTGGGGGTGCCAGACTGGGCCCAGGGGGTGCAAGTGTCGGCAGCCAGGGAATCGCAAGGATCCGCTCCGCAGGAGGAGGAGGATGAACAGAATGAATAAAAAAATAAAATACATATTACCAGGGCCGGCCAGGTGGCGCCAAGGACTGAGGCGCTGGACACCTTACCCCGTGCTACGCTGGGGACCCGGGTTCGGGAACGACCTCAGGTCATCGGGGGATCCAGATTGAGCAGCTATAAGGCGGTTCTCCCCTCCAGTGTGGATGCCCGCACCCTCCAGTAGTTCGCTCCCACTGGGTGGAGGTCCAGTGGAAAGCGTGAGGCGAGTGCGGCGGCAGCAGCCAGGGGTGGAGTGGAAGGGCCTGAACCGGTACCTGGTGTACGCGTGCGTGCGCTTCCACGCACGCACGTGTTTGCCAGCGTCCCAGGTCAGGAAAAAAGGGGGAAAATCTACAAAGTACTAATCAGAAAAAAATAATACATATTACCCAGCATGAGGAAACCTATGATTTATGTTTCTGTATAATCTTTTCCTTTTTGCATTTTTTTCCTCTTAAACACTTCTGTTTAACTTCTTGCCAGTGCTTAAGTGTGTACGTATTCACATGTGTACACATACATACACACACACACACACACACACATTTTCGGCTCGCACTCAGAATCGAGCCTCGGCTCAGAGTGTCTGTCCCGGTTATCAGTTGTTTAAATAAATGGGAAATTGGCACATCCCAAGACTGTAATCAGTACAGAATCCTGGACACCTGAATATTCTGGACAGCAGCAACTCTCCAGTCATTTTTGTCCATGCAATGGCTCTAAACAGGGGGAAAAATAGATTCCTATAGATCATACCACCCCCGCTGCTTCAACAGTTGCCACGGAAGAGCGGCAGATGGACCACAGTGGGCTCCAGAAGGGTGAGAGAAATGGGGAAGACACACATCACTCCTACAGTTCTACTTCATAACTCTTATGCTGCTCTGGCATGGCAGGACTGTCCCAGAGAGGCAACCACAGTGGTACCAAGGAGAATGTGGGGGTCCTCCACAATGGAGACCCCAGGAGGAAGCGGAGGACCCCCGAGGAGGAGGAAGCAACTCCTGGTGGGGACTATCATCGGGGGTATACTTGGGGTCAGAAGGGGAGGGAGGGAGGGAGGGGTGAGGAGGTCAAGTGCCTACTCAGCACCACAGCTTGGAGGGATGGACAGCGCATCCCAAGGATCGCAGGGGCAGCAGGACGGGAGGGTGAGCCAGACATCATCGTCCACCTGGGGACGAATGACCTGGCAAGTGGTGAGGTCAGTGTAGTGCAGGAAGAATCTCAGACAGATGGCACGCTTGGTTACCTTTTCAGAGGCATTACCCGTCGAAGGCAAGGGGGAGAACAGGGTACTCTGCACCAAGAGATTCAATCCATGGCTGAAGGACTGGTGCGGAGTGGAGAGATTTGGCTTCAGTGGGGAGACTGGGGTTCCACCTAGAGGGATGCACGTCTGTACAGGGGTGATGGTCTGCATCTATCCAGGGGGGAAACCAGGATCCTCAGTTGGAGATCTAAAAGTTTCATCAGCAAGCATTTAAACTAGCCAAAGGGTGGGGTGGAAATAAGCTGGGTAAAGCAAACAGCTACACACACACACACACACACACACACACACACACACACACACACACAGTGATACAGATGACAGGAGAGGAGCCTAAGGTTGAGAAATCGCCAAAGACAACCAAAACCAAAATAGGTAAAAATATAGCAAAAAGCCAGACTGGGAGTAAGGACAAGAGGGTATAGAGGAAAGACACGGGGATAGGAGCGTAGTTAGTATGAGAGGAGGCAGTAAAAATTGGAAGGACATGTGCACAAATGCTTGCAGTCTGGGAAACAAAATCCCGGACCTAGTGGCACTGATGGCAGAGGCAGACCTGGACACTGTCTCCATTACTGAGACAAGGGGAACCATGACTGGGATATGACAATACCAGGTTACACTCTATTCAGGAGGGACAGGGTGGGTAAAAAGGGAGGAGTGGCGATCTATGTCAGGTAAGGAATTAAGGCAACTGAGGTATAGGGGACTGCAGGGAGAGGCTAAAGCACTGTTGATCACCCTGGAGATGGACAATGGCACTGACATTCGCACTAGTGTGATCTACAGACTCCCACACAAGGGGAAGAGCTGGACAGGGTACTTTTAGAAACCATCCACAGAATGACAGCTAAAGGGGAGGTGCTGCTGGTAAGAGACTTCTATCTGCTGGATGTGGACTGAAGCAACCAGGCTGCAGCTTCAGCCAAGAACAGACATATCCTGGAAGCCCTGCAAGGGGCGTGCCTAAGACAGCTAGTGACCGAGCCCACCCGAGAGGGAGTGACTTTGGACCCGTTACTCATCAACGAGGACAGAATTACAGATGTAAAAGTAGGGAGCCATCCAGGAATCAAGCAATCACAATACGGTATGGTTCAATGCGAGAACAGCAGAAGAGTCAAACCACACAAAAGCAAGGGTCCTGGATTTCAGGTGGGCTGACTTTGCAAAGATTGGGAACTGTCTTAGGATATCACTGGCAGGTAAGGAGAAAACGGGACTGAAAGAACAATGGGAGAATCTTAAGAGAGCCATAGCAGAGGCAACAAGCCTTTGCATTAAGCAAGTAAGCAAAACAAAGTGAAAGAAAAAAACAACTATGGTTCTCACAGGAAGTGGCCAAGAAGGTAAAGGCGAACAGCATGGCATTCAGAAGGTACAAGGAAACAGAGGAAAAAAGACCACAAACTGTATCTGGAAAAGCAGAGGGAGGCAGGGAAAGCAGTCAGGAGTGCAAAGGCACAAACAGAAGGAAAAACAGCCCAGGCAATAACAAAAGGGGACAAGAGCCTTTTCAGGTACGTTAGTGAAAGAAAAAAAGACCAAGGGTGGGATCGTGAGATTAAAACGGGAAGGAAGAAATGTGCAGAGGAGGGGACTCAAGGAAAAAACAGAAATCCTGAACAAGTATTTTTGTTCAGTACTCATAGAAGAAGGGGGGGAAACAAAAGTTAAGCAATGGAAGCACCACTGGAAGGGAGGTGGACACCAGTCCATTTAAGTAGGAGAGAAAAGAACTCACTAAACTGAAAGTGGACAAAACAATGGGGCCAGATGGGATACATCCCAGAGTATTAAGAGAACTCAGGGAGGGGCTGGCAGCAGCAGCACCACTGACAGCCCTGTTCAACAGTTCACTAAAAACAGAAGTGGTACCAAAGGACTGGAGGAGGGCAAATGTAATCCCTCTCCACAAAAGTGGGAGCAGGGAGAAGGCTGGCAATTATAGGCCAGCCAGCCTGACCTCAGTGGTGGGGAAATTAATGAAATCACTACTATCAGAAAGGTTTGTGATATATTTCGAGTCCAACAGGGCACAGGATCCAAGGCAGCATGGATTCACAACGGCAAGGTCTTGCCAAACAAATTTGATGGATTTCTTCGACTTGGTGATCAGGGAGGGGCGGTGGATGGGGCCTACCTGGATTTCAGCAAGACCTTTGACACCGTCACACATAGGAGGCTAGTAAACAAGCTGGATTGCCTGGGAGTGGGTCCCAGGGTGGTAAACTGGGTCACAAATTGGCAGAGTGATAGGACACAGAGGGTGGTAGTGGTAAACAGAGTTCAATCTGAAGAGAGGGGGGTGACCAGCAGGGACCCACAGGGATCAGTGCTTGGGCCATTCCTCTTGAATGTCTTCATAGGCAGCATTGCAGAGGGGGCTGGAAGGAAAGGTGCGTCTCTTTGCAGACGACACAAAGATCTGCAACAGGGTTGACACTCCAGGAGGGATAGAGAAAATGAGAAGGGACCTAAGCAAGCTCGGGGAACAGTCAAGGGTGTGGCAGCTAAGATTCAATGCAAAGAAGTGCAAGATCATGCACTTGGGGCACAGAAATGCGGGGCAGGTGTACAGGATGGGGGGAGAGGTACTGACAGCCACCAAACAGGAAAGGGACCTGGGAATAATCATATTTTATGATCTAAAGGTTACCAAACAATGCAAGGAGGCTGTGAGGAGAGCCAGTGGAATGAATGCTAGGGTGCACGGCAAGAGGTGTCTCCAGCAGAAGGAAAGAGGTGGTACTGCCAATGTATAGAACACTGGTGAGACCTCATCTAGAGTACTGTATCCAGTTCTGGAGCTCGCATCTCTGGAAGGACATAGCGTAGAAGCGGTTCAGAGAAGAGCAACAAAATGGGGCAGGGGCTGCACCAAAAGTCATACAAGGGGAGACAGGAGGATCTCAATATGTACTCCCTAGAGGTGAGAGAGAGAGAAAAGGGGCATATGACAGAGACTTTCATATACCTCAAGGGTGTAAATAATGTGCAAGAAGATAGCATCTTTCAGAAAAAAGATGTTCAAAAACAAGGGGCCAGGATATAAGGCTGGAGTGGGGTACACTCAGAGGTAACGTGAGGAAGTACTTTTTCACAGAAAGGTTGGTGGATGCATGGAACAGCCAGCAGAGGTGGTGGGGCAAAAATGGTAGGGGAATTCAAGAATGCATAAGACAGGCACAAGAGAACCCTAGCAACAGGAAAGAGGGTAAAAGCCAGAGATCAAGTAGGATTTGTGGTATTGCAGTAGGTAGGGAAAAATGGACAGACTAGGTGGGCCAAGTGGTCCTTATCTGCTGTCAAATTCTATGTTTCTATACTGTTCGTCCTGTCACGAAAGCTTTCATATAAGCAGCCTACACAGACAGAACTTTAAACAGACTAAAATACAGTAAACAGCTGCCTACCTTGTCAGACAGTGGAAGTAAGGAATCAAGGCTCGTCTTCCAAATTCTCTAATGGCGTGGAAGATCCTCGTAGTATCGAGCCAACTATATGAGACTTGTCAAAGAAATTAAATGCAAACAGATAACATGGGGAAAAAAGATTACAAACACTGTAAGCACTCGCCTGTAACAAAGGAGGAACCCTGATCATCCAACCAGTTAAATCTGCATGCTAGTAACCAACATTTTAATGTGGAACTGCCTTTTTTTTTTTTGCATATTTATCTATATAAATAGAAGTGCAGCAGGTAAACTACAGAGGGATGTCCAGACAGACTTGTCCTTTTTTTGGCTGCTCTGAACAGAATGAACAACCTATTCGATTTCTGGAACTCAGCAGTCTAAGGTATGTTCTAACGGCCCATTGCAAATCTAACTTATGCAACTCATTCTCCTTTGGTTGAGTTGGCTGCAGACAGAATGGTGGGAGACAGATTTCCTGGTTCACGTGGAAGGCCATAGGGAACCTACAGAATGAAAGACAGAACTGTTCTAAGCACCACACCTTGTCCTTCCGCATGACAAAGTAAGGTTCTTTGTGGGACAAGGCCTGGAGCTCACCAATCCTCCTGACCGAGCACATAGCAACTAAAAAAAAAAAATAAAATAAAAAATGAACAGCTTGTAAGACAGCATGTCCAACGTTACCAACAAAAGCAGTTCGAAAGGCTCTTTACAAAGAGCATTCAGGACCAGATTCAGATCCCATGGAGGAACATGGGACTGGAACAGAGATTGACTCCAAACAGCCAGCAGAAAATGAATAACCTCCAGGTTAGTCCCCAAGAACGACCCCAAAGAGGCTCCAAGGACCGACACCCGACCGCTCAAGGCCAAACACAGCCAAACCTGTCTCCACTCCTTCCTGCAGAAAATCCAAAATCTGTGGAAGAATGACTTTAGCAGGCTAGATATTTTTTTTCTCTGGCACAAGCCTAATAGGTGGTCCATACGCAAGCATAAGCTGCCAACAAGGAATTCCTCCTAATAACCTATAGGGTGTCTACTACCTACTTAGAGAAAACTCATTTTAGGAGTCTCCTCCCTTCAGGAGCCAAGCCACGAGTTGCATTGTTCCCAGACTTGGATGCATAATGGAACCTTGGGACAAAAGGCCCCCGCGTTGTAAAGCGCAACAGTACGTTTTGAGCTAGGTTCACTAACTCAGAGAACCACGGCCTTCTTGACCACTCCACAACTATTAGAAGAAGGCTTCCTCTTGAGTGCCTTATTTTGCACATGACCTTGGGGAGATGTGGCAGAGAAGGGAAGGCTCTGCTGAAATTGAATGCTTGTGACAAGGCATCCACTGCCTCCACTTGGGGACACCGGTAACGGCTAAAGAACCGTTGTACATGAGCAATCTGGTTGGAAGCAAACAGGTCGATCATGAACGACCAAATCTTTGACACAGAAGATCGAACACCTCCAGGTTCAATATCTATTCCCCTGGATGGACATTCTCACAGCTTAGCCAATCAGCCTGAATGTTCAACGCCCCACGCCTGGTACGCTGACAGTAACACAGGTCCCACAGTGTCCTTTGGATCCCTCTGGGACGCCGTCAGGCCTGACACTGGCCCTTCCAACAGGCCGTCAGGCCCACCACCGAGCCCCACAGCTCTGCCTGTTGGGCCCCCCCAAGTCAGGGCCCTTACCACTTTTCACTTGCATACCTAAAAAATGTCCCCTTTCATTACCGCTTCAACTAGTGTCTCTTCAATTTGTGCCTTCACACTCCTTAATGCTTTCCCTACTTCTGTTTCTCTTGATACACCTCCCTATCTCCTCCCTCTGCATCTCCTTATATACATCTTCTGAAAGATACCCTTTTAGCTTTCATCTCTTCAACCACTTTTTTTGAGGATCACAGCATTCTCTTTTTCCTCTTACTTTTACTCACTTGACACAGATGTGTTGCCTTCAATATGCTCCTTTTTGCTTTGCCCACTATTTCTCCACCTCACGCAGGTCTACACCCCCCCCCCCCGTCACCTTTTTTTTAATAAAATATGCCCACCTGAAGTCCAGAACCCTCCCCCTTGTGTGACTCAATTCAACAGCCATCCTTATACTGAACCACACTGTACAGTGATCACTGGTCCCTAGGCAGCCTCCCACCTTGACATCTAAAACACTGTCTGTTATCGAGTACCAGATCCAGTATTATCCCATCATGAGTCGGTTCAAAGACCAGTTACCTGTATACAGGATGTCCCTGCTACTAGCTGAAGCCACAGCTGGGAGGCTCCAACCTACATCCAGCAGACTAAAGTCCCCCAGTCACAGTCGCCTCCCCCCTTTTCTGCCATCTTGACAGTGGCTTCCACCAGCATCTTATCCAACTCCTCCCCCCTGTGATGGCGGTCTATAGATTACAACAGTGCAAACAATGGCACAATTTCCCCTCTCCAGAGTGACCCACAGTACCTCTTCCACCCATTCCCTTACCTCTGCCCTCCCCTCATTCCTTTATCTCTGTCGCTTTCATGCTTTCCCTCGCATAAAGCGCTACACCCCCTCTTCTTCCCACTCAGTCCTTCCTGAACAGAGTATTGTCTGGTATGGCCATGTCCCACTCATGATTTTCAGTACATCATGACTTGGTAATGGCCACAATAGCCAGGTCAGTCTCTGCTATGATGGCTTCTACAGGTCTGCAGGTCTGGAATCTTATCTCCTAGACTTCTAACATTCGCACACACGGCCTTCCAGATTTTACCACTTTTTTTTTTTGCCCTCCCTCTTTCTTCTCTCTGTTTTTAATGCTCCTGTTTCCATCCCCCTTTATTTCTACCGCCCTAGTTCCTTTATTAGTTTGCACCCGTAAGCATTTCTCTCCCCTCAGGTCCTCCCTATTTCCTACTTTAGCCTATGGGCAGTGCAGTTTCTACCACTCCATGTGCATTTCAGAGTGGAGGACTGGGACAATTCTGACACATTTATTTTATCTAATTCGTTTTTATTGACCAGGACAGGAGGGCTAGACAATTCTGCCTATTTTCAGCCTCGTACCAGGGGGTGGGGAAGACACAGATGGTAACCAACTGAAACTGAACCAGATTAACCTGTTGGTAGTATTTTTAGTGAATGGGGGAAATTGGCCAGGAAATGTGTTTACTTTTCTCAAGAAGTGCTATGGGATCTTTAATGTCCATCTGAACTACCACCAGAACAGGCAAACGGGACCTCAGTTTAAAATCTCATCAGACAGACAGCACCTCAGGAGTGCAGCATCCCTCTCATGATGCACTACAGTGCGAGTACTGGGATTCTATCCCAAGTGCTTGGTGTGGGGCTTGAACCCACAACCTGCTATCTTCATCAAGAAGAGTATAATTTGCTGAGTCTTCTTTTAAACTTCTACTCTCTACAGCAAAAGAGAAATAGAACATATCAGAAACACTCAAATACATGAAAGAGAATCAACACAGCCCAGACAGAAAACCTATTCCAAGAAAACAAAACAACACATACAAGGGGGGCACAATCTGCGCCTAGTGGGAGGCAGATTTAAAACCAATGTAAGGAAATAGCAGGAGAAGGACCCTGGCATTATCATCTCAGATTACCTCAAAGTAGGGAAACAGTGTGACAAGGCAGCAGGTAAAGCAAATGGGATGCTGGGATGCACAGGCAGGGGCATCACCAGCAGGAGAAGGGAGGTCATAATTCCACTATACAAGACACTAGTGAGGCCCCACCTGGAGTACAGTGTACAGTTCTGGAGACTTTACCTACGTAAGGACATAGACAGGATAGAGAAGGTTCAGAGGAGGGCAACAAAGACGGTACAGGGATTGCTTCACAAGTCCTGTGAGGACAGGCTGAAGGACTTGAATATGTATTCCCTGGAGAAGAGAAAGGAGAGATGGCATACGATAGAGACATACAAGTATCTTACAGGAATACACTATTTTCCAGCGAAAAGATATTCCAGGACTAGAGGGCATTGGAGGAAGTTGGAGGGAGGGTGATTCAGAGGAAACGAGAGGAAGAATTTCTTCACAGAAAGGGTGGTGGACAAGTGGAGCACCATGCCAGAGGAAATGGTGGGAGCTGAAACAATCACGGGATTTAAGAATGCATGGAACAGACATAAGGGAATTCTTGAGGTCAGGAATAAGGGGCAACAGACTTCTAGAAAAACGTAAAGGGAACTTACAAGCTGAAATGGGCAGACTGGGTGGGCCATAGGCCCTTATATGCCAACAGTGTCTGTATCTACGTAACTACTTTTTCACAGAGAGGGTGATAGAACCATGAAACAGTCTGCCCTCAGAGGTGGTAGCACTGAAGGCAGTACGGGAATTCAAACTAGAATGGAACAGGCAATGTGGGCACCTGAAGGGGTAATAAAACAGGAAGGGGGTAGAAATTTTGGGCATACTAGATGGGATTATGAGGTCCCCCTCTGCCGGCTACTTCTTAAGTTCGTATGTTTTTCCAGCCTCAGAGGAGAGTGTGTGCAACCTGCTGAGCCTCTGACACTAATTTTGTCCCCCAGTTGTTCTACCCTAGGGACACCTTGCTCACTGCTGTTTTTCGAATCTGGGCTCAGCTGAACAAAATGATCCATAATTTTTTAATTTAGCCCTTACTTTTTATACCCAGTGAATCAGTGTCAAACACAGATAAATATCTGAAATGAACTTTACTCATCTATTTCTTCTGCCACCCCCCGGGTAGGTTAAATGTTCACTAAAGTGACATTTAAACCGTCCACTGAGTATTGTGGTTGCCCTCCCACATGGAGGCAGGTGATCACCCCTGTAAAGACTCATATCCCACTAGGTTGGACCACGGTCCCCCACGTAGCCGAAGCCATCTCTGCCCCATTCCTTCAACCATGAGCTGAAGGTCTTGATGCGGAGATCCCTCTCCTCCCCCGATGAATACAGGCATCACCACTGCGAAAGTCACTGAACATGTTACCTGCCTAAGACCTCTCCCCAGCTCCCCGAACTCCCCCTGCACTATCCCAGCCCCATTCCTAGCCAGGTCATTAGTTCCCCAGGTGAACAATGACATCCCACTCTGCCTCCCTAGCTATCCTCAGGATCCATTTCTCATCCCTCCAGGCCATGGCACCGTGTAGGCATCTAACCTCCCTCTCCCCCCCCTTCTTAATTCCAGATCTATCCCCTTCTCAAGCGAGTCCTCCACCAGAAGTTGCTTCCCCCTCCTCTGGAGTCCTCCACTACCCTTTTTGGGGTCTGCTATGGAGGAACCCTCATATTCTTTCAGTCCCTGCCACAGGTGCCTCCTCCTGGTAGCCCAGCCCCACCAGAGCGACGTAGGAAGTATGCAGTGGTACCAGTTAAGGAACATGCCTCTGACCCACCACCCCCACCCTTCCAGAGCCCACTACAGTCCAGTTACCCCTCCTGCTAGGCACACTGAAGTAATGGTGTCAGTGTTGCCCCGGGTGAAGGAAGAGATTGTATGCATCCTAGCCAACTCAGCCAGGTGTCTAGCAATCTCCTCTCTCGATCCAGAGAGGTACGCAGATGATGGCAGTACCACAGTCTCCAGAAGATCTCTCTGAAAACTGCTGCCCCACAGCCACTGCACCACACCACTCCCAGCATGCTCAATTCCTACAAGTCCCTGTGTTATTTGTAAATATTTACATACTCTTACCCCAGATAGGGTGTTACCAAAGCAGAGGGTCTTCATGGAGCTTGGACACTGGATTGGAGCCATGCGGGAGAGTGTGGTTCAGGGGCAGCATATATGCTAAATTCTTGCACTGTTTGTTTCTCCCTGCATGCTCTGCATTCCTGACATGGAGCCTTTGCAAAAGAGTATTTGACTCAAAGGGTTGCAATTCTGATTACCTACCTACCTAAATAAATAAATAGATGGTAAGTGAGGAGAGGCAGCCCAAAGGGAAGAACTGGTGATAAGCAGCAGCTCAATGGCAACAACAGAGTTGTGACTAGATGTCAGAGCTATCCGACTACTCAGTTTAACAAGTGATTAGAGGGACTAGAGGAACAGAACTGTCCCAATTAAATGGCTACCCAATCCTATTTAAGCAGCAGCTGTTATCACTAGAAAAATGGCCACTTAATCGGTGCCTGGTGGGATGTCCCAATAAAGCGGACATCCCGAATGTCTGCATCAAAATTAAATGGCTTCTACTGTACAAGGAAACACAGAGGCAGAAAGACAGGGAGATATACAAAGTAAAACAGAGGGATGCAGGCCCAGTCCGGTGGCGGAGGGTTGAGGCGCTGGACACCACACTTCGCGCCACGCTGACGACCCAGGTTCGGGAACACACCCGGGCTGTCAGGGGTTGGCTGGGGAAGGGAACAGATTAAGCATCCGATGGACTGTTCTTCCTTCCCTGGGGAGGGTTCAGGGCTTCCGTTGCTCTGCAGCAGCCCCTGATAGAAATCGGGGGGCACTGCAGGAGTGGTGCATTCAGGGGTGAGATACGGCGGACGTCAGCACGCTGTGCCTAGATGTCATTACACGTCCGTACCTCAAGGGGTAAAAATCAGGACAAAAATGGCAGACAGCCAGGCAGCTTGATGGCCGGGCCTCTCCACTCGGGGGGGGGGGGGCTTGTTATGGAATTGTGCTCCGGTTCTGGATCCTGGCATGACAAGAGGGGTTGGGGGACCCCTCCGTGAGTATGTAGTGTGCCAGCCAGATGCAAGTGAGCCTGCAGGCCAACTGAAGAGAGGATGGCGGCTGAATGTAGGCAGGCTGAACTGTGAGGTAAAAGTATCTCAATATTAAAAAAAAAAAAAAAAAATGCAAGAAAGACAGTGAGGGGAGCAAAGGTACAGAGGAAAGACTATCCATTATAAATATCATTTTTATTAAAATTTTTCATATTTCGACATACAAACATACATAGAAAACATTGACAGGTTTGTTGGGGTACAATGCATTGATTTGTGTATTATAAATAGACAACACATACACTCAGATCAGTTAATTAATAAAGGGATGTCTGTTCCATACTAGGATACCATCACCTTGACTTTCCAGGGCCACTTAAGACTGCGGGCGCTCATCCCCAGAGGAGCCAGCCACACCATTCCACCCTCTCCAATCCTCTTTGCTTTGTTATCCTGTAGGATTATACTTGAGTAGGTTTTAATACCGGTTTATCTAAACACAAACCCCCCCCCCATCAAGTGCAGTGGCTGCCTCCGCTTCAGGATCACGGTCTCTTCTCTAACCCAAAATTCCATCTTATGGTACAAAGGTGTCATCATGTATCATGTAATATAATAGCCAGCGGGACCACCTATCCGAGAACTTCTCTTTTAATTGATTCAACCCGTGGGTAATTTGCTCCATCTGGTAGATTTGTTTGGTGATACCCCACCATTCTTGAATTGTGGGTATGTTGTCTGTCAGCCATTGCTTAGTGACTGCTTTTTTGGCTGCCGTTAGCAATAAATGTAAGAGGTATCTAGAGTTTGGGTTTTTATATTCCTTTGGAGTGTCAAGGAAAAGGTACATCTCCCCAGTCAGTGATAGTTGAGGGTCAAATCTCTCTCTTAAGTGATCCTGTAGTTGGTCCAAGAAAGGCTTGAGGGCCGGACAGGACCACATAATGTGCGTGTGTGTGGCTCTAGTCTCACCGCATATTCTCCAACATTTTGCAGAGGCTGATTGGGAGTAGTGACTAGTCATTACTGGTGTTCTGAAGTATCTAGTTAGGTTCTTCCACGCAAATTCCCGCCATTGATGGGAGCTTGTGACTCTAGAGGAGTGTTCGCAGGCTCTTCGCCAGTCATCTTGTGTGAAGGAAGAACCAAGTTCTTCCTGCCATTGGGCGCGTATGGTCCCTGTGTATATCGTTCCCCGAGTGTTAAGGGCTTTGTAATAACGGGAGAGTAGATGGAACCTCTCTGCACCCGTATTCAGTTGTGATTGAACTTCCAACAAAGCGGGGTAACTCTCCGGATTATGGGATACCTCAGGGAGTTCTCAACTGTAGTGTCTTAGTTGCAGGAATCTGTAAAATTCCCCATTGAATATTAAACCTTCTTTGCACTTTGTTAAAGGGCCATAATTCTCCATGGGACATCATCTGTTAAGATATCTCCAGTCCATACCTCTCCCAAGTCTGGAAGCCATGGTCGAGTCTGTTTGGGAAAGTCACTCAGCTTTGAAATTGGGCAAATCAGTGCCATAAACGGGGTTAAGGATTGCGTTTTTTTAATTAATTGCCATGCCCTACTGCGCGCTCTGAGCCATGGGTCTGATGGGGGCTGGGGGGCCAGCCTGGGGCAGGAAGCATACAGGTTCTGAAAGTAATCTTTATCTGGCATGAGGGCCTGTTCTATTTGTAGCCAATGTGGCTCACCTATCCCATTCTGTCTTGCCATAATATGAGTCATCACTGCCGCCCGATAATATAATTGTAAATCTGGTAGTGCAAGGCCTCCGTCACCATGAGGAAGGCTAAGTATCCTCATTCGGACTTGGGGTTTTCTGCCCGCCCAAATAAATTTAGAAATAAGGCGGTTCCATTCCACAAATGTTTTTTTTTCTATATATATTGTGACATTCTGGAACAAGTACAAGGCTCTTGGTAAGGTAACCATTCTTATTAGGTCTATCCTGCGGCTTAAAGTGAGTGACAATGTGGCCCAGGCCCCCAAATCCACCCTGAGCTAGGTTGTAAAGGGCTCAGTTATTTTGGAAGAATTCAGCATAATTCTGAGAAATATATACCCCCAGGTATTTTAATTTTGTTAGGTTCCAATTGCATGGGGAGATGGAATTTGTGTGTGCTGAGGGAGAGTAGTGGAATGAGAGAATTTCCGTTTTTAATAAATTCAGCTTGTAACGGAAACTGGACTAAACTGGTCCAGGAGTAGCCTTATAACTGGCAGGGTTTGCTCAGGGTTTGAAAGGTACAGTAAGACATCGTCTCGCACTAGCGCTATTCGATGCTCTGTGTCGCCCATATTCACTCCGGTGATGTCTACAGCTTCCCTAATGTATTGGGCTAGGGGTTCTATAAAGGCCGCAAACAAAAGAGGCGATAACGGGCAGCCTTGTCTGGTTCCCCATTTAAGCGGGAAGTACTCAGAGTGATGACCTCCACCTTACGTGAGCCTGAGGGGCAGTAAATATTTTATAGAACCCCAACTAAACTCCTGGGGATACAGAGTTTCTCCAGGACTTTGTATAGAAAGGACCATGTTACTCTGTCGAATGCTTTCTCAGCATCAAGGCTGATGAGGACCGATGGAACATTGCTCGTATGCATCCTATGTACTATGTGCAGAGTACGCTTGATGTTATCTGTTGTGGAACGCATTCTAACAAAGCCTGTCTGGTCTTGGTCTATTAATATGGGCATTATCTTGTCTAGGCGGTGTGCTATAATATGCATGAACATCTTATAATCTGAGTTTAGTACCGAGATAGGTCTATATGAGCCACAGTGCTGAGGGTTTTTCCCAGGCTTCGGGATTACAGAGATCGTTGCAAGTGCCCACGATGGGGGCAGAGGATCGCCTGCAAGAATGGAATTATACAGAGAAAGGAGATGAGTAGATATTTGTTGCCTCATAGCACCATAGAACTCACTCCCGTAGCCATCCGGACCTGGGGATTTTAAAGTTTTCGCTGTAGAGATCACTTCTGCTATCTCTTGCTCGGTTATGCTGGAGGTTAGGGTTTCTCCTTGGGCTATATCAAGTCGAGGCAATGTTATCCTCAAGGTACTCCATAATTTGGAGCCTGTGGGTGAGTAATCTGGGGTATAGAGATCAGTAATACTTTGCAAATGCCTCTGCTATCTCACGTATTTTAGTTAGGGACTGACCCCTGTCGGGTGCTTAAGCGAAGTGTCGTTGAGGCTTTCCTTTGCCTCCGGGCCTGGTATGCCAGCAGTCTCGTGTACGAGGTCCCACCTCGTAGTATCTCTGCCTCAAGAATGCTAATGCTAGCTCAGTTTGTTGAAGAGCAAGACGATCAAGTTCTGCTTTAACTTCCTGAAGCTGGGGTAGCATAGAGGTGTCCCCACTTATGTGCAAACTGGAGAAAGTGTAGGTTCTCCTCAGGGCAGTTCTGCGCTCCTTTCTTGACAGGTTTAGCTCTGCAGTGTGTTGTATAATATGGCCTCTTAGGACAGCTTTGATAGTGTCCCAGTGAATTGCAGGTGTGGTATCCGTGGAGGGTTGAGTTCTAGTATCTCGGCTAATTTGTCCGATATGAACTCCTAAACTGTTCAAGCGTGAGGTAGTGAGGGTTGAGCCTCCAACGTGTGTTCTTGGGTTGAAGCCCATTTCCCATGTCTTGCATACAGGCGTGGTCCGAGAGGGAGATATCCCTATTTGAGCATCACCCAGTCGGTCCAAGAATTCAGTCTGTGTATAAGTTTGGTCTATTCGTGAGTATGTCCTGTACTGCTGAATAATGTGTATAGTTCCTGGTTAGGATGCAGATGTCTCCAGACATCTGTCCATCCTACCTCTTTAACGAATCTCCTGAAGAACTTTTGTGCTGGTGTTTGCTTAGATGTTCTAAGGTTGGTAGAGTCTAATAAAGCATTTTGTGTCAGGTTAAAGTCCCCAGCGGTAAAAGTATGCCCGCCGTATTTTGCAAAATTTTGTCCAGCAGTGTTTTCAGTTGCGGGACGGGAGTGGCAGGAGGGAAATAGGCATTCGCTAGGGTAACCTGTACCCCATTCAGGGTGCCTTGTACTATTATCAACCGCCCCTCTGCGTCCCTCATGGTGTGTTGGTGTTGAAATGGGGTGCCTGCTGGAATGATTATTGCTACTCCTCTTCGTCTTCCCGATCTACTGGAAGAGCTATACAGGGTTCCCCTACTGAGTCTGGCAAGCTTGAGATGTTCCCCGGGACTCAGGTGCGTTTCCTGGAGGTATATCAGGTCCGCCTGACTCCTACGGAGAAATGTCAAGACTCGTGACCTCTTTATTGGTGAGGTTATCCCGTTAATGTTCAGGGATAATAACTTAACCCGTGAGCTAGTCATTGTTTCTTATAGGTGGCCCCGTAGGGAGATTCTCCCCTTTTCTTCAATCTGAATACCATCAGTGTCTGTCGGTTCTGTTCCTGTCATTTCTAACTGATTACAATCACACCAACATGTGGATGTAAAACGTACAAACAACCATACAACCAACCTTAAATGTAGAAAACTGGTACTTCCAACAATGAGAGACTGATACAGATCCTTGGCATGGAAATCCATACCTTGAGGCTTCGTCACTTATCGTGATGCCCCTGACACCCAAAGTGCCTATTAAGATGTAGAAATGAGAAAAGTGGTGACACCCAGAGTTTGAAGTGTCGCATCCATCTAATTCACATAGTGTGCTGAACGATGAGTTAAATATGGCTTATATTAACAGTAAGACCTGTCTGATCCCTATTGTCCCTCTGTTCGTTGATGAAAAGGCTCTCTTAACTCAGCGTGTTAGATTGAGAGCCCATCCATATCGTTCCCATCTCTGGTGGCAACATGTAGTTGAGCTTCTTTACATCTCTCCCCTCCCTCCAGCCTATCTATTTCCCCGACCCCTGTGTCCTGGTTAAGAAATCCATAGTAGTCTCAGTCTATGGCATGTTCCCCCCAACTCTCCCCAGTGCAAGGGCCAGAGCTAAGTGTAGTGTCCCTGGATTGTCAGAGCATGCCTTCCCAGTCCCCTCAGTCAACAGGAGGGTCCCCAGGTTACTGTAGTAGGGTGCCCTTCATTTAGTGCTGGGGTTTCGCCTTGTCCTAATGTCTTAGTCCAGTCCAGCCGAGACAACAAAAAGGAAACTCCTTATCCAGTCTTCGTCCCCAGCTTGCAACGGGGTTGCATTAGCTAAACCATCTGAAGCTCTTTAGCAGTCAATACCCCAATGTTTCGGATTCCTCCAATCTAGAACGGAATGGGGCATAATTCCTCTCCATCCGGTCCCTTCGGTTTTAAAGCTCCTACGTTTGCCCGGGATAGCTATTCCAGAGCTGAAGCACATCCTGCTACTTCCAACTTGTCTTCATCACTGAATTAAGGGTCTGGGCCCCGAGGAACCCTCCCCTCACTACCCTAGACCACCCCTAATTCTCGGCAGTTAACCCAGCCTGTCCCTAAGCCAATATTTTACAAAGGACTATCCAACGAGCCCCGACTCCATCACCCAACTTGCAACAAAGCGAATGTTTTACTTAACCAGTTTCTGCAGACCTTGTTTAACGTAACCCTTTAAAGCTTCTATTTGTCAAGGAAAGCAAATGCCACGTCTGCAGGCTCCGGCAGATTCAGAAATCGCTCATGGAGGCCCCCAACCCCACCCGTAGGGCACCCCCAAAGGAACTATTCATGCCTAATATTTATGGCGTAGGACAGCACCCATACCACGTCTCCCCCTCTCCAGACACAGCCTTTAATAGGGAAAGCCAGGAGAATTACAGTTCTGATTAGGCTCTAGTTCGCTGTCAATAGTGGGCGGCTCTCCGAGGTACACTCGTTAATCCAAAAGGAGCCCATCAGCGGGAGATAAGGAGGGAAGGGGGAAGCAAGCACACTACCGCTGTCGTGCCTCCCACCCTTCCCCCAAGTCCAAGGAAAAGGGGCGCGGTCCCGCAACCCTCCCCGCGATCCCAATCCAGATCGCCCTTTAAGTCACAGGCAGAGGTCTCAATAGGGAAGTCAGGCCGCCCCGAGGGGGGCTAAGGTCATCAGTACTGCACTGAGGGAGGAGGCAGGCAGCTCATCAAGAGGGCCAGCGGTCCACCGAGACAGAGGGGGTAGGAGGTCCAAAGGGGTGCGAGAGGGGCCAGGACAAGCGACCTCCTCAGCATCAATGGTACGCCATGGGACCCGAACCACTTCCCCCGACCCCACCAAATGAGTCACTGACAATTCCTCTTATCTATGACCCTCCTTAGTGTCCAGAGGGGAGGTAGTACCTTTAAGGGAAAGACGTGGCATGGTCTAGTCGGACAGCCATCAATCAGCAGCATATTGTATATCTAGACAACTTTTACATCGCTCAAACTCTATGCTTCTTTTTTGTAATGCATTGAATAGCAGGAGAGGGGGGCCCCAACTCATTCAGGCGCAGCGCAATAGAGGGGCATATAAAGTCGTTAACCAATCCCCTTCCCGCTGCACAGTAGAGATTTAGCTGCATATTTCAGCCGGGTTATAAATAATGGCGGTCCAACCTGACCTCTGTACCTCAATAGCGGGAGGCCTACCATCCACCTCCCGATTCTCAGGCCTATAGGCTGCACAGTCTCATCCAACCCCCCGGACTCGGGAACTCCCTTTGTTAAAGCCAGGGCCACATTTTAGCATTACAAGTTGCTAGTTATGACGTATCGGGCCATCTCATTTATGTTTCCCCATTTCTATAGTTCAGCTCAATGAGGGATTCTCCGTAGGTGACCCTCTTCTGCCGCTCAGAGCGATTCCCCTCCTCCCCACCACATCGATCAATATGTGCAGTGAACTTCTTGTAAGAAAGGGTCTATCCACCCCTCTCCCACACTCCCAACCCCAAATCTAGAAAAGTCCAGTTACAGTTAAGCGTTAATTTTGCCCAGAGTCAGTTCCCCTCGAGTGGTTTCATAGCCCGATAATGTACTTGCGGCTTTCATCCTTCAGTTTCCTGATGCCTCGTTCCATGCGAGCCGCGGGTTTGCTTGCTTAATGCTGCTACGATATTCTGGATCACTTCAGCTCCCTGCCGCCGTCTCGCCTCACGTTGTCCGTTGTTCCACACTTTAAGGACTAATTTTGAAGCAATGGAGGTTTCGGGTTTGACCGTGGTAACTGCACTTCTATCCCTCGTTTTCGTAGCTCCTGCACAGCAGAGACAGTGTTGTCGAAAGTCAGCGGGCCATCTTCAAAAAGGACGGTGAGCTTCGCTGGATATGGAGTTCTGAAGCGAATACCTTTCGACTTCAGGGCACGCATCAAAGGAATGTAGGCCTTGCGTCTGGTCATGATTTCTGGAGAATAATCGTTCTCAAAATAAAGTCTGTTTCCAGCTAGCAAAACTGCTCCCGCCTTCCACGCTGTACATAGCACTGATTCTTTGTCCTGAAATCTGAGAAATCGTACCAGTATTGTTCTGGGTCGGGCACCTGGCGGAGGCCTCGGGCCTAAGGTACGGTGTGCTCTTTCAATTTCCAGAGTCACGGTTGGGGGAAGTGGGAGCAGCTCTCTTAAGTTTTTGAAGAAATTCAAGCATTTCACCTCCCTCAGCCCCCTCCGGAATCCCAGAGATTCTAACATTGTTTCTTCGATTTCTGCTTTCTGCATCTTCCGCTCTATCTCTGAGGAGCTTAAGTGTTGTGTAGTTGTATTATGGCCCTTTCAGTTTCAGTAATTCGGGAATCTGTTTCCTGGGCCTGCGTCTCAATTTCTTCATGCTGCTTCGAGTTTATTTATGTCTGTACGTAGGGCTGCTGTTGTAGATCTGATTTCTTTCCTAAAGTCCCTTAATTCATTGAGCACAAGGGATATCTGTCGTTGCAAGATATTAAGCGGGATTTGGCCGCAATCCATAGCATCTCGGGAGGAGCCGTTCGAGGCCTGCGAGCCTTCACTCTCAGATTCGTCTTCCTGCAATCTTTCGACATCAGGTGGATCAACAGCTGTTTTTCACTCGATCGGTTTTTTTAGGCATATTGAACCTCCCGCTGAATCTTTCTCGAGTTTTGAGCTCTATTTGGGAGGAATTAGGAGGTATATCTCGTGGATCACGACAGAGCTATCCAATTCAGGCTACCAACTCGGGCATGACGTCACCGGAAGTCTCAGGAAAGACTATCCAAAGGGGTTGCTAAAGGGGAAAAGACTTTCTTCAGGTACATATAAGAGAGGAGGAAAGCGGGCAGCAAACAGAGACCGTGCAGAAGAAAATAAAGAAAAAGCAGGCATCTCAGCAAGTACTTTCTTCACAGGACAGGGAAGGACCAGCAGGCATAATGGGTTGGGGGAGGCGATTGAGGTAGATACAAGTCAATTTTCATAGGAAGAGTCCTAAAGGAACTTGCAGCTCTGAAAGTGGAAAGGCTATGGGACCAGTCAGGATACACCCAACAGTACTAAAGGAAAACAGAGGTGCCAGAGGCCCCAATGACAGCCTTATTCAACAGCTCACTGGATAAAGGCGTTGTTCCAGAGGACTGGAGGAAAGCAGATGTGATCCCTCTCCATGAGAGCAGCAGTAGGGAGCAGGAAGCAACTACAGGCCAGTCAATCTTATATCAGTGGTGGGGAAACTGGAACCTTGTTAAAGAACGGTTGGTAGAGTATCTTGAAGCCAGTGGGCTGTAAGACCAAAGACTGCATGGATTCACGGGGGCAGGCTATGCAGATTAATCTGACAGATTTCTTCTAATCAGATTTATTTCTTCAACTATACGATCAGGGAAATAGATCAGGAGAGGTCAGTGGACATGGCCTATGTGGACTTTAGCAAGGCCTTCCACACTGTGCTGCACAGGAGAATGATTAAGAAAACTGTGCAGAGGGCTGGTCTGTCAGCACAGAGGTAGCGCTACCATTCACGCCACTGGCGACCCAGGTTCAGGAACGGAGCCGGGTCACTGGAGGGCCAGCAGGTTGGAGGAGGTTTGAGCATCCACAGGACTGTTAGTCTCCTCCGGGGGGAGGGGGTGAATGGCTTGGCACATGACCGACCTCTGGCAGAGGCTAAAGGCACGGCATGGCTTGGCCCTGAACAAGGGGAGGGGCATGACGGACGCTGGCGACTGCGCCTTGGCATCATGCACACATCACGCTGGGGAGGAGGGAGTACATGGAAAAAATAACCAAAACATTTTTTTTTTTTTAAATCGCTGCATTCAGCGTGACACCAACCAGGGGATAGCCTCACTGTCCTGGGAGCTCAGCCACAGAGAAGACCCTGATGCGCCCGGGGCAACCACGGCAGGATGGGGGGTCTCCCTGAGCCAGCTCGGGTGGGGGGGTGTTAATCAGGCGACAGTGCCGGGGCAGTGGGGACATAAATAGAAATTGGAAAAAAAAAATAAATGCGCTGCCTAGGAGTGGGATCTCAACTGCTGAATTGGGTTAAGAAACTGGTTAATGGCTAGGTGACCAAGGATGGTGGTCAACAGCACTCATTCTAATGACGAGAGTGACCAGCGGGGTGCCACAAGGCTCAGTACTGGGCCCGGTCTTCTTCAACGTCTTCATAAGTGGCACTGCAGAAAAAACTGGAAAGGAAGGTATGCTTTACCACAGACGACACCACCATCTGTAACAGGGAAGACACTCAGGAGGGGGTGCAGAGAATGCGTATGGACCTTTGGAAACTCAAGAAGTAGTCAACTACACGGCAGCTGGGGTTCAATGCCAAAAAGTGCTAAATCAGGCACACAGGAGCGGATTATAGGATGGGAGGAGGTACTGGCAGTTACAAAGCAGGAAAGAGACCTTGGGGTTACCATATATGATGACCTCAAAGTGGCAAGGCAGTGTGACAAAGCAGTGGGTAGGGCCAGTGTGAAGATGGCATGCACAGGGAGCAGTTATCTCCTGCTGAAGGAGGGCAGTGGTGTTGCCTCTGCCTCTGTATCACTTGCTTGCAAGACCCCACCTGGAGTACTGTGTCAAGTTCTGGAGGCTGTACCTTAGAAGGGACACAGACAGGATGCAGACAGTCCAGAGGAGGGCAACTAAAATGGTGCAGGGGTTGCACTAGGAAACCTATGAGGAGAGACTAAGAGATATCAACATGTACAACCTGAAAGAGAGAAGAGCAATAGGGGACATGATAGAGACCCAAACTACCTCACAAGGGTGAACGGGGTATAGGAGGTAAGCCTTATTCAAATGAGAAAGAGCACAAGGACCACAGGGCATGTGATGAAGCGGGGGATTTAAGAGGGATGTGAGGAATTACTACTATACTGAAAATGTGGGGAACGCCTGGAACAGAATACCAATGGAGCTGAAGACAGTAGGAGCTTCAAGCATGTGTGGAATATATACTGTACAGAGGGGAATATTAGTAACGAGACAGGGAGAAGGAAGGGTCGCCAGAGACCAGACAGGATCTGCAAAGACAGACTAGACAAGTAACATTTGTGCAGACTGGGTGGGCCAAGCAGTCCTTTTCTGCTGACAAATTCTATTTTTCTATCCTTGCTGGTTTGCCAGCACAGCAGCAGCTCTACCACTTGTGGCGCTGGCAACCCAAGTTCAGAAGCGAACCTGAGATAGCGGAAAGTGGGTCAGGGAGAGGAGGACTGGCCTCAAGTCATGGCTGGAGGGCAGAGTGCAGGGACCACAAAAGTGAAAGCAGCGAAATAGCAGACATCCAGCATGCTATGTGCAGCAAGAATGAGCAGCCCTGCCACTAACATTTTTTTTTTTTTTGCAGAGCTGGCAGGCAGCTCCCGAGCCTCCTTGGAGGGGCTCGTCTCTCCAGTCACGGCGTGGTGGCAACCAGGCCATCATGGAGCCTGACAGCTCCATTTTTCCGATGACTTCCCCCAGGCCCATGATCGTGCAATGGGCAGAGCAGCTGGGCTCTACCTCCACCGAGGCAGCCTTGCACCCTGAACGTTGGCCCTGCCCATTCTGGTAACATGCCTGTACTGAGACCCAGCCATCGCTGGGTGTTGGGCAACAGCGTGCTGTGCTAATCCCCCTCCCCTGGCGAAGGAGAGCTGTCTGTAGATGCTCAGTCCTTCCCCATCCTTGCTGACCCCGGAGCAACCACTCAGTCCCCGAACTCGGGTCGCTGGCATGGCGTCCGACCCCTGCCACTAACATCACTGTATACATGCTCTGCTGTGCCAATGGGTTAAGGACTAGATAACCAAGGCAAAAAAAAAAAAAACACTCTGGAGAGAAGAATGTCTCCAGCCACTCAGTCTCCGCACAGGACAACCAGACAACCACTACAAAACCAAATCCGTTCACTACCCAGGCCAGGAAGGAGATGCCCTGGAGAAAGATGCAGGCAGGATAAGTCCTGGGGATATATGGGTGACGAGGCTGAGGTGAGCGGCATGAAGGTGGCTGCCTGGTGAACAGGGGATAACAGATTAAGCAAAAAAAAAAAAAAATAGTACAGGCAGGACAAGTCCCGGGGAAGTCAGGATGTCAGGGATGGGGTAGCTCCCTGCTGAACAGGGGATAAACAGCTAAAAAAAACATTCCCACCCTTCCCCCAGGTCCCCATCTCTAGCAGAGCCATTTCACCCACCCACTATTCCTGCGAGTCTACAACACAGTAATTAAACTGTGGACACATAAATGTAAATCAGTCTTGCCCAACCCATTACTATCCCCCCACCTCGTTATTTTATACAAGAATAAACTAACTCCAGTGTGAAGAACAAGCTAGTTCTCATATTAAGTAAGTATAGTGACATTTTAAAGCACGAGCGTGAAGCCATTTTTGTTTAAGCAAATCAGCTTTTAAGCTCCTATTTTTCTACTATTTCATCTAGATGAAGCATCAGCTTGCATGCTCTCACTTTCATTTTTAAAAGCTGCTGGGGTGAGCGGCTACCACTCGCAGGTGCTGCTGATTTTTGTTTGAAGTTGTTCTTGGCATTCTAATGCTGAGAACAACTTTTTAGAAACACTGGAAAAAAAATGCTTTGCTTGTATTACATATTGAGGAGGAGGCGGCTTAGTGGCGCTGGAAGTTGTGGCACTGGAAGTTAATGCACTGGTCACTACACCTCACGCAGCAATGGTGACCCAGGCTCAAGACGAGCCTGGGCTGCGGGGAGTTAGCAGGAAAAGAGAGGATCAGCGTTCTGGAGGACTGCTCTCCTCTCGGGGGAAGAGACCTGTCATCCCACTCGCTGTTTGTCCTCTGGGGGCAGATAGAGGGCAATACAGGCAGGGAGGCACGTATCAACGTCATTACGTCGGTAGGAAGGGAGGGGCGGGAGAAAATGGAAAAGAAGCCTGGCAGGGTTCCATGATGGCCTCGCATCCCCAAGGGCCGACCCGTGGCACCCTCCTCCCTGGCCCTGCCACGGGGGGCAATACACAGGGGAATTTCCGGGGTCAGCAAGAGCGGGGACTCGTGGAACCAGAGAAGTAACTTCCTCTGTGAGGAAGACCACAGCCCCTGCCAGGGTCCAGAGAGAGAAAAAAAAAATTTATACAGGGAAGGGAAAAAAAAAAACGGCTAGGTGGGGGTTATAACAAGAATTCTACACAAACCCGAGGTATGAGATGCCACATAAACTCTTAGAGCAAACCACGAGGGGTTTACTGAGGCTTGTGGCATGGGGGGGGCATATAGATCAGAATCGTCACTGGTCAACTCCTGGCACTTGACCGTGCGTTAAATGCACAACATACTAACAGTTCATGTGAGCAGATGCCAGGGAAAATCAGAAAGCTGTGCCAGGTCTGGTTTTCGCTCCAGCGGAGCAAAGATCTAAATCAGCCATTTTTTTTGTACCATTTCCGAACGCTACAACTGAATCCGCACAGCTCCTTGGTGATCATAGGAAAGTTCCTGTGACGCCATACACAGCTAGAGCTCTGCAATTTAATCCGCACAGTTCCCCCAACCATCATATAAAAGTTATCAGCAAGCTACAGAGAGGTAGCGCGTGTGATTCTATTGCCACGAGTGTCAGCAAACCGCGGCCTGCTTTTCTGGGGGTAACGGCTGTACCATCTGATTTTCAACATACTCCCCTGCAGTGGCGAGTGACTGCGACCCGCTGTCAGTCATGCAGCAACAGTGTATTGAAATCCTTGATGCACCCCCCCACACAATTGACCTGCACAGTGAAAATGGAATTCCTGCAGTGTCCTGCAGCTCTCTATGCTGTTTTCTTGTCTCTGGGGTGGTACTGTACCACTTAAGAGCGGGTTTTGGGAGCCGTTAGCTGCCTCTCGGTATTATCAGGCAGCAACAGGTGCAGTGCAGATGTTGGAAAGGCAGGCCGCTGGGGGAGTACACCGCCTAAGACAGAAAGACAGTCGGGCTCACCAGCACAGCGTGTTGATTTATCTGCGACGCCAGCAACCCTGGTTCGAAGCGAGCCTGGGTTGTTGGAGGGCCGGCTGGAGGGAGAAGGCTGCAGCATTCCCACATCAGCTCACCTTCTCCGGGGGGGGGGTGTGAGGGATGCACTCGCCATCTGCTGACCTCTGGCAGAGGACAGGGGTCTTGCAGGACGTTAGCACCTGAGGTGCTGGGCTGGTCTCAGATGGCGGTCTGGGGCTATGCCGGCACCAAGGGCCTTGGCAACAGGGGTAGAACATCACGGACACTGGCGTTAGCGCCATGATGTCAGGGACTTGCAACATCAGGAAGGAACACCGGAAAATGCCTACCGGTCCCGGGGAGATGGAGCTTCGGGGAGCTAGCCCTCATGTGCAACCACCCACCTGGCCGACCAAGGGTCTGACGAAACATGTGTTGGGGGTGTCAGGGCCCCATCCCACCCCCGTGCGGGGGGCGGTGAGCCAAGGCTCCATGGGGATCTACGACGGACCAGATAGGTGGTTGCAAGGGTAGACTCTGTGATGCTCCCAAAGATGTGGGGCAGGCGAGAGTAGGGGGGATAAAAAAATTAAAAAAAGGATATATGCCTGCAGCAGGCCACCCTGAAGAGATCCCTGTCCCATGTGCTGTCCTGCATCCACAGTCTAGCACCTTCTTCCCCCACCCCAGTGAGTCAGAAGCATGGGCGGCAGTGAAAGAGAGACGGAGTAGCACAGCAGGAGCCGACACTGTAGCTTAACAGTGTGCAGCAAGGAGAGACAGCCACAGCATCACTGAATAGTGGGGATGTAAAGTGTTGTGTCGTCCAATGCAATAGTTACAGTTCAGAATTATAAATGCGGAGACTTCAGTGCGAATCTGTAAAATCCCTTAATTTGATGCAACTGTTCATGGGGTGAACACAAGTGACTGACTGAGAATTTTGGCAGTATACGTGATCCTACCACTGCTGTAAGTTTGTAAGAAAAAAAAAAATTAATGATTGAATTGTTAGTGTTTAGTAGCAGCAAGCTGTGTCCTGTGGAAGGCTGCTGCAGTCTCCTCACTCTGTGCCACAGCCATATATTATTGTGTAGAAGATCCTCTGTAAGCCCCCCCGAATCTTAGCTCCCTCTGCAGAGACAGAGAAGCATTGGTTAATGGCAGTATTCACCAGCATTAGCAACACAGTAGTTCTGCTGGTGGCAGAACACTTAAAATAGTTCCTATGTTTTCCCGATGTAATCATGCTTTCCTCTTCTGTTTTGCACCTGTACTGACAGCCCATGTTACAAGCACAATAACCCACGCCAGGGTGTGCGGTTATTGAAGATTAATCAACACCCCGGGTGCTGTGAGGAGACACAGCCTGCAGCATCAGGTTATTGCTTACATCCCACACTGAGGGTGTGTGTAAAATTAAAGTTTTACACACCTGCCCAGCCTTTTTTTACATAATTGCTGGAAAGCATTTTTTCGCCACAGCAATTATATACAAAATAAAACAGGAGAACTCGGCACACGTGGTTTGGATTTTAGTGTAAATTGGCAAGTGCAAGTTTATTTGTCGAGAAGCCTGATACAGACCAGTAGCCCCTACGGCCTCAACTCTTCAGTAGACCTTCAAACAGGGGTGCCCGTGTTTGAAGGCCCCCTGAAGGAGTTGAGGGCATTAGGAAGCTTGTGTCTGTATCAGGCTTCTCAACAAATAAACTTTCTACATTGACTAAATCAAACCACAAGTGCCAAGTCTTTTTTCTTTCCTGAAGTTTGAGCTCGCAGCTCTGCTCGAGGCATCGCCATATCCAGTGCGCATCTTTTCTTCACAATTCTTATAAAATAAACAGACCTCCCTATGGAGCCATGGTCCAGTCGGGATGAAGTGTGATCTGCAGTTGGAAGCAGCTGAAACGGTTCCTTTTATTTTTCCCCCCTTTATTTTTAAGTGCCAGTTATTTAACCATAGACTGCCAAAAGAATTAACATACTACCATACTAAAAGCCAGCAGAATAGGCCAGATGGTCTGTCTTTGTCTGCTCGAAAGCCAGCAACCTAGTGGCTGCTCAACTTCCCCAGCCCCCAAGAGGGTCTTCATTTGTTTCAGATTTCCCTTGTACCTGTCCCACCCCTTCTTGAAGCCCTTCACTGTGCCCTCGTCCACCAGCCTCCCAGGCAGCGCATTCTACGGCTCCACCACCCTACTCAGTGAAAAAATGCCTCCTACGCTGCCCCCTGTAATTTCTCCCCTCCAGCTTCCACTCATGACCCCTAGTTGTTCCCAACTTCTTTAACCTAAACAGCTCCTTGGTTCCACTCCTGGTTATTCCTTTTATATACTCGAAAACCTCTATCATGTCTCCCCTATCCCTCCTCTCCTCCAGTGAATAAAGCCCAGGCTCTTTCAGTCTCTCCTCATAAGGCCTCCCCTCCATGCCCCGAATCATCCTGGTCGCTCTCCTCTGAAACCTCTCCAGCAGCACTATGTCCTTCTTCAAATTAGGTCTCTAGAAATGTACACAGTACTCCAGCTGAGGCCTACCAAGGCATTATACAAAGGGAGGATCAACTCCCTACTTCTGGGTCTAATACCCCTGTATCCTGTTTGCTTTGGCTGCTGTTCTTTTACAATTTTCAGAGTTATTCATTTTGATGTCTACCACCACCCCTAAATCTCTTTCTCCCAATGTGGCTTGCAATTCGACCCCCCAAAGGTGTATACATGGCCCGGGTGTTTAACCCCCAAATGAAGTACCTTACATTTCCCTGCATTAAATTTCAGCCCCCACCTCCTTTACCACCCCTCCAGGGTATCCAGATCCCCCTGGACTGCCTCCCTCACTTCTTCACAATCCACCATTGCTCCCAGTTTTGAATCGTCCTCAAAGACTCAACCTATTCTTAACCCCCTGCCTATATCTGAGATGTAGGCATTGAACAAGAGTGGCAACAAGAGTGGCCCCAATACTGAACCTTGAGGGACCCCCACTGATTACCTTCCTGGGGGAGGAGAGTATCCCATCCACCATTACCTTCTGTAAACGTCCCGAAAGCCAATTTTCAACCCAACTAAACTCCTGTCCTCCAACCCCCATATCCCCCATTTTTGTTATCAATCCATTATGGGGCACCGAATCAAACGCCTTGCTGAAATCTAGGTATAGGACATCGACCGGCCTATGTCTACCCAAGGACCCCATCACCTAGTCATAAAACTCTACAAGGTTGGTCTGACACGATCTTCCCGGGATGAAGCCATATTGTTTATCATCCTGGTGTCCTAACCTTTTCAACTGCCTCCCAAGCCTCTCCTTGATAAAGCCCTCCATTACTTTGCCTACCACAGACGTCAGACTGACAGGCCTATAATTCCCCATCTCCTCCCGAGACCCCCCCTTGTGTACAGACACTACATAAGCCACCCTCCAGTCCTGTGGCACCCATCCCGTCTGCAAAGAGGCGTTACAGTGCAGCCAGTGGAGCTGCCAGTACCTCCACCAGTTCCTTCATAACCCTCTGATGTAATCCATCCAGCTCCAGTGCCTTATCAGTTTTTAGTTTCCGAAGGGCCTCCCTCACCCTATCCACTGTGACTTCTCCTCCCCCAATCCACTAATTAGAACATATTGGAGCTCTGGACAGATATCAGTCCATGACCCTGCAAGGGTTAATAGAGCCAGTTCATCAACAGCCAGTTAAGTTTTTTTCCCCCCCATTTCACTTACTGTAGAGAGCAAGTTGCAGTGAAGTCTCTGGCAGTGTCATGGCAAATAATAGCGTCTGGCACTCAGGAGGAGAAGAACGGAAGCTTGCACATGCGTTGAGCAAGAGAAGCCCAGCGCGTGTTTGCCATTATAACCAGCTGGTTATAACAGTGAATTATAACCAGGTTTCCCGTAGGAAAAAAATGCTCCCCAGTTATTATACAGTAATTAAATCGTAAATATGAAAACATGCAGATAACCACTGCCACCCCAGTAGTGTAACAGTAATTAAACTGCAGATATACAAATTTACAGAAGGTCCCTACATAAACCACAACACCCCCAGTTCCTATCCCACTAAGGTTCTTACCTTTCCCAAGTCCAAGCCCCATGGTCCTGCACATATAGGATAGTGCATGGGGAACAGTTGACAACAGGGCTGTTCTTTCACCGAGTTGGCACCATGGCGACGGATTACCTCGGGCGCGGCTCGGCGAGAGGTATCGTCGATCTAATGTGGTAACAATACCGTAACTGTTCATGCACTTTTACTATAGTGTATGGTGGAGCGTCGTTTTTGCTTTCTGCTTCAAAACATTTTTACTGGGTTACTTGAAGAAAAAAAGAACTTTACATTTTGAACCTGTTCACGCTTGGCATTTTAACTGTTTAAGAACTTTACATTTTGAACGTTTTAACTCTAAACATTAGTACTGCCGCCGACATCGCGGCTTTCGCTATGTGTCCTGTCTATGAGTGAGCCCTGACTGTCAAATGCTGCTCGAGGACACAGTGTGTGGTGTTCGCAGTGCAGTAGAAAAAAATCATTCTGCTACACTGCGAACGTCACTAGTGTGTGACTACAAGGTTTAAACAACAATGGATTTCGGTGGAGAACGACGTTCCACCATACACTATAGTTAGTTTCTGACTAACAAAGTTCCTAGTTTCCGTCCCATCCCACCGTTCCTGCTGGTTTCACGTAATACATAACACAGACTTTAGCGCAATGAGGGGGTCGGAGGAAGGAGACAAGGGGAAGGTAGAGATACTGAACAATAATTTTTGTTCGGTATTTACTAAGGAAAAGACAGGCCACTACCAGAATGTGGGGTTAAGAAAGAAGATAGCAAAGATTCTGGAGGAACAGTCCATATAACAGAAAACTGTGTTTGAAGCTAGCGGGGTTGAAAGTTGATACATCTATAGGACCTGAAGGCTTACACAGAGAATGCTACAAAAGGTAGCATAGCAGGGGTTACAGCGAGGCCACTAACAAAGCCACTGGGAAGGAAATCCCTAGGGACTGAATGGCAGTGGATGTGGTTCCACTGCACAAGAGTGGGAAGAGGGATGCACCAGGGAACTATAACCTGATGTCTAAATTGGGGAAAGTTATGGTGTCTCTACTCATGGAGGGTCTGGTGGACTTCCTAGAAAGGAATGGGCTACAGGACCTCACACAGCAAGTGTTCTAAGCAGATCTTCTCAGACGAATCTGGTTGAATTCAACTGGATAACCACAGCAGCAGACAAGGGGCTGCCACTTGATACAGTACAATTAGACTTCAGCAAGGCCTTGGACTCCATCCCCCCCACCAAGGCTGGTCAAAAAGATTACGAAGCGGGCTGCCCCATGGCCCAGTGCAAGAGCTAAGTGCTCCCATGCTGATGACCCAGGTTTGGAAGTGAACTCGGGAAGCTGAGTCGTCACTGCCATGCTGCGATGCCTCCAGCCAGGGGAGGGTGGCAGGCTGGCTCCGTCATAGTAACTACATGAGTACGAGGATCTGTGTGTGAGGCTGTATGGTCTGCACAAGATGCAAAGGGGAGGAAGAAAACAGGGAAAACCCCCACCTAGCACTCGAGTCCCACAATGTGTGGATCCCCACCGGCTGGAGGGTGAGGGGAGCAGCAAAAACAACAGGGGAAGCTGGATGATAAGAGCCCAAAGCAAGGCAGAGCTGTGTGCAGGTGAGCAAAAAGCTGTATGCCCCCAAATATATATTAGGGAACTTGGGGTACAGGCAAGAATATGAAGGTCAATATGAGAATAATAGTAACTGTATCGACTGCCTGGACCATGAGACTGGCAGCAGGGGCCCGTCACCCGACCTGCAAACATCTGTGTGGAACAGTAAGAACCTCATTCTGGCAAAAACCGGGAAGGGCAATGGGATAGGTTGGACAGGGAGTCGGGACCGTCCATTTTTTTTAAATATTCGCAGTCCAATTAGTGTGTTACATACTGCTAAGAACCAGCAAAAAAAAAAAAAAAAAATAACCTTGATGGGTCAGGACCTGCAGACTATGGGTCTGTGACAGCGGGACTCATCTGCATGGACCTTAGGGAAGAGTAACAACCAGAGTGGCGTGAAGGCAGAGATTGTCTCTGGTCATCCCCTCTGCTCTGCCCTCCTTCCTTCCTTCCTCTCCTCTCTCACTCTTTCAATTTCTACTGATTTCCCCCAAAACAATTTGCAAACTACTACCTGACAAGGACGACGACTGCCCCACCTGCTCTGTACCCGTGTTCTCTTCAAGAATCGCAGCAGCCTTTCGACACCGAGAGCTCAGGCGGGAAAACTCCTAAGTGTACACGGCAGATGATCACCGACAGCTCGATACGATACTCGTCCCCTACACAACTCCGCCGCGCGGTTCGCCAGCTGCTGTTGCTCCCTACGCCGTTGAAGTCCAACCATCTTCCCTCTCGGGCAACACGTGGGAGCCACACGCTCAGGGCCCGCCACGGGTGACGTCAACAGCACTGCTCTCTCGAGTACGTCCCTTCCCAGATTACAGGCGGGAAGACCGGCAGGTTCCGACCTGGCGGGGAAAATTGTAGATGTACGTGTAGGAAATTAATGTTTAAGGTTTCCTATTTTTTTTGCAACCCATTACCCTTACCTGACATGTGGTACTCAAAATAATTATGTGCACTTAAAATGGGTGCAGCCTGACAATGTGTACACCACACCATAACCATGTTTAATGAATTGTCTGACACTAGAAACACCATGTCGCTTTGTTGCTAGGGTTACCACCTGTCCCTATTTTTGCAGGACAGTCCTGATTTGGGCAGCTGTGTCCTGCAGAAAAACATGAAAAATACTAAATGTCCTGACATTAAAGTAGAAAAAATATTTTCTAGTTTTCCTCTAAATGTTGCAACAAAACTATAATACCATAACTAAAATACCTTAAAATATTAAAAAACACAAGAAACAACTAAAAAACTACAACACTTAGTCTTAATTCTGATTATTTAGAGAAAACATGTCTGTTGCATTGGTCGAGATGACATATTGTCCTGCGAAAATCCAGTTTCAGTAAGAAATGTCCCACTTTGGGCTTCTTAAAAGGTGGCAACCCTATTTGTTGCTCTCTTCCATTCGCTAAACACTAGAATTGTCGTGCTCACTCGGACACCTATATCCCACCTCAGAGCCTCAAATGTTGTATGGTCCTTGGAATGGAAAGACAATCTCAATGAACAACCGTTCTAGTTTTGACTAACAGGATGTGTGATATATAGAGTAGGCAGTGGTGTAAGTGGTAGACAAGAAGTACAGGAACTCATGCACTGGCAACTGTGAAATGCAAAATGAAGATCCTCAATCTAAAGGACAGCGCTGTCAAGACACATTTATCTAATTCGACACTAGTAGATTCAGGTAGAGATACTGAAGTATTTCTAGGAAAATAGCATTGTTGTACAAGTCAGATGTTGTTATGGAAACCCTGATTGCAGATCACAGGTTCAGAAACTGTCACTAAGTTGCTGATTTAAGAATTTCAGTTTCAGTGTCACTGGGAAGAAGTACAGGAACTCAGTTCCTGCTGCAAAAAAGGTACAGGAACTGAGTTCCTGTGCGTTCCTGTTCACTTTCATCACTGAGGGTAGGGCTTCATAGCCTGCTCTCCTGGAGCGGTGATAGTCGTCTCTGTGTAGAAATGAGAAATTGTGCTGCATTCCTTTAGGGGAGGGAAGGGATCGTAATTCTGCCTGCCAGACTATCCCTTTCCACTTCCTGGTTTGCCTGCTCTACCCCTACGCTCTCACGTTTTGTGATTAAAAACAGAATTTGATGGCAGATAAGGACCGCTTGACTCACCTAGTCTGGCCATTTCCCCACCTACAGGATAAGCTGCAGATCCTAGTGTAACCCCCCTGTTACCCGGGGTTACAAGAATCCCAGTTAGACCTAGTGGCAGGCAGGGAAGGCAGCTTGTGAAATTCCATTTACATGGATTTTACACTGTCTCACTCTGTTCTCAGCTGAGACTGAGGGATGACATCATTTTAGAAATGTTGCACCTGCATAAGTCGCTTTGGAATGTTGCAGCTAGGGAAGTTACAATAGAATGTTGGGAGGATTTGAAGTGAGTCAGTAGTAGTCTGTATGTGGGCTCAGTAGAGAGAAGAGGTGTGCTGCAGCTGCAGGCCCTCAGAGCCTTTAGCTCTGCCAGATAGCTATATTTTTAGTTTATGTGTGTGTTCTCACCTCAAGAGGAACACAACAGTGCCTGTTTGAAGTGGTGGAGACCGCTTTCCAAAGTTTCAGGGCAGGGATGGGGAAAGGAATCAACCTGCTTCCAGGGACAATTCCCCTGGCTCCGCTAGTGGAAAAAGAAGCTGCCTGTGAGGATTTGTGCTGAGGCATCTGGAAGTTTCGGAACAGAAAATGCCTGTGGGGCACCTGCAACCAAGGGGTGAGTTTGCTCTGCTAAAGGGCCAATGTGTTTTCACCTGGGACAAGATGAATCTAAGTGACTGCTACTGTGGGGTCAGGAAAAGACAGCCAAGTACAGTTTTAAAAGTTGTGGGAATTTGACTGCTTAACTCTGTGGGGGTCTAGAGAAATGGACAGAGCTACTCATTAAGTATGTTTCAAGTTCAGCACATGTGGGATGGAAGAAACAGTAGATTAAATGTGACATACATTTATAGAGAATCTACAAAATAAAGTGTTTTCAGAGATGAGGTGTTAAAGTCCAGAGAAATGTCCAGGTATTATTTTATAGGAGCAAGAGGTGGGAGACCCCCCATCTGGTGTGACCAGAGTCACCTCTACAGGTTCGCTTTAGGACACCTGTTTGCTTTCTCTCAGGTACTTGGCCAGTGCCTGAGGAAAGTACCCAGACCTGGGATAGGTTGAAGAAGATTCCCTGATGGAGCCAGAAGTGCTCATGGGTGGAATAGGGAGCCACCATTAAATCTCCATGATAAATGGATAAGTAGTCCAAGGGCTGGCAAGGGAGCCAAGCCAAGGAAAAAAGATAGTCCAAGGGCTGGCAAAGGAGCCAAGCCAAGGAAAGAAGATAAGTCTAAGGGCTGGCAAGGGAGCCGAGCCAGGGAAACCAGAGAAGAGTCAAGTTCGGGCAGAGTGCCCTATGTGTTTCTAAACCCGAGGGTTTAAGTGTACAGAAGATGTTTTTCTGTTCAGGAGAAATCTGCATTACCAGGAGTGTAGCCCCGTGGGGGCCTGTCTATGCTTTATTGTTCCTTTTTGTTGTGAATAAAAGACGCAGTTTAGAATCCCAACTGAGCCAAACCTAGTCAACATGCCCAGTGACATTTTTCTCCCCGAGCCGAGCCCAGGTTCCAGGTAGGGGGTTACATAATGGAGGCACCACACATCACTAATAACACAATAAATACCACCAACCCAACCCCTGAAGACTCCCACCTGGTAGTTGTGGCCGCCCGGATTACACTAGTTAACCAACAGCCCCCCACACACACACACACACTTGAATTGCCTTATGTCTGCCCCATGCATTCTTGAATTCCCTCACTGTTTTTGACTCTACTACCTCTTCAGGAAGTCTGTTCCATGCATCCACAACCCTCTCCATGAAAAAATACTTCCTCACATTACCTCTGAGCCATCCCCCCTCTATCTTCATATTGTGCCCCCTTGGTCTTGCACATCTCCTTTTTTTTTTTTTTAAACTTTGTATTTATTGTTTTAAATAAAACATGTAAGATACATACCAAGCAGTAACATATCACATGTAAATACATTTTAGATGCATCAAGGGTGCCATTCCTACTGAGCTACTGTATAATACTTATTCTACTGCTTTAAGATACATCCTGGGAGGTTACTTAACTAGTATACAGTATGCCAAATTTAATACAAAGCAAAACTGCTGGAAATAAAGCCCATGAGCAGCATGGAAAAAGACTATATTGGTTCTAATATATAATGCATGAAAATAGTCATTTTATGGCTAGTGCACCTACCCGGTTAACAAAAACTAAAAGCTAAACTAAAAATGTCCAGTAGTTCTAGAGTCTCCTAGATGGGGACAATGAAGAAGTCCATGCTTTAACTTTAGTGGGAGCACAATAAACAGTGCTAAATTCTAAAAAGAAATGCCAATTTTAAAATTAAAAGCATCTGTATTTAGGAACATCCATAGAAAAGAAAAGGAGCTATAACTACATGAGTTCCTTAAGCTAAGATAACAGGGAACAAACTTTATAAGCCATGGACATATATGGCATCCACAGTTTATAACTGGAGCTCAGACAGTGAGTACAAACTTAAGAGAAAATTAAAATGTCTAAGAGTGACAGTCCCAGTTTAAACTCTGGTTAAGTACTCACACCCCACTTAGGGGTTAAATAATGTTTTATTTAGAAATACAGGATGTGTCTTTCTCCTGCATCTTGCAGGAAGTAATCCAATCGATATTTTCATGACTCGTCTTCTGAGGAATTTTCACCTTGATCCACTGGACGTCTTCTTCTCTGAGCTTGTTTCTGAGCCCACCGATTGGCATCCTTCACATCTGAGAAAATGAAGACCTTTCCCTGGTGCGTTATTTGTAATCGGACCAGAAAAATAATGCTATGCTGGATCCCCACCTCTCGGAGGAGCGCTCTGGTGCCTTCAAAGTGCCTTCTCCTTTGCCTGGTAGCAAAGCTGATGTCCGGGTATAATTGGACCGATCCCCCCTCACAAAGAAGTGTTTTATGTTGTCTTGCCAGTGCCAACAGATAGTCCCTAGTTGCTACACCATTTGTTACTACCAAAACTGCCTGCGGAGCCTCCGGGTTATCTGGCCTATCTTTGCCTGAAATTCTCTAGACCTTTTGTATGACCTTTATACGTGGACTGGCTTCCGCTCCAAACTGCTGAGTCTGCCAATCGTGAAGGAATAGAATCAAATGGTCACCCTCACAGCCCTCTGGAAGACCTAAAAAAACAAATATTCGGTGCCCTGGTATGATTTTCCAAATTTTCCAACCTCATTCTTAAATGCCCATTCTCCTTTAGCACATTAGTGATGGCGCCCATAGCAGCACCCGATAATTTCTTAGCTTCTGCAGATTCAATCATAACTGTATCTATAGTGGTTTCCAGATTCGTAGCTCTGTTTGCAATACCGTCGATCTTGTCTGCCAGCCTGGTGACTGAGGAAATTAGCCTATTTATTTTAAGGCCAAGAGATGGCAGGGCTTCCTCTCCGTCTTTCTCTGTATCTGTGGCCTGCTGGAGAGGAGTAGACCATGTGGCAGAAGGAGCGGGAGCAGTTTTGGATTTTGCTCCTTCATGAAGGCTCCGATCCTCCCTAGGATTTCTCATATTGTCTCTCTGGTCTTCCGAATATGGTTTATGTGCAGAGTGCTGTGCTGTGTGACCCAGAAGTAACTTATTTTAGCTCCCAAGTCCAGACGTTGTGAAGATCTCTATTCAAAAGCGGCCATATTGCTCGGGCCCTCCCCCCCACATCTCTTTTCTGAACGATGCTACCTTCTTGGACTTTGTTGATTCCCTTCAGGTACTTGAATGTTTCTATCCTGCCCCCCCCTCCTTTCCTCGAGGGTATTCGGTATATTAGTCATGTGCTGCCCTATTATGGAACAATCTACAAAAACTCTGAAATTAAAGCACAAAATTGGCATAGCAGCTTTCAAAACTCTTTACTCACATCACAATAAGGAAACCTGTGCTTGCTACCCTTGAATACCTGATCCCCCATGCCGATGGAGCCCCTCATCTAATATTGCCTCAGCCTCCTCCTTCGGCTCCTGCTCCCAGCCACTGCCTGACCTCTTCTCCCCCCTTCTCCCTCCTCCCCTATTCAACCCCCCTGTCTCTCTCCCGGGGCTCCAGCTATTTAGTTACCTCTGTCTGGGCCCTAATCCCACTGAGACTTGCTGAACTCATCTACACTATTGCTGCTCGTACCTTTTCACTCTGAATCTTTAATCTATTTAATCTGTACTCCCTAACAATTGTTATTGCTTGTTGTTGATTTGCAAGTGATTTGAAACTATCTTGTATTTTTTTTTATCTTGTATTTGTTGCACCCAGGTCCGCCTCAGAAATGAGCTTGCTCAACGGTGATCACCTGGTTAAATAAAGATTTTGATTGATTGATTGATTGGTGTACATATTAAGCTTCTTTAGTCTTTCTTCATATGTCTTCTGGTGCAGAGCCTGCACCATTTTGGTTGCCCTCCTCTGGACAGCCTCCACCCTGTCTCTGTCTTTGCAGAGAATGGGTCTCCAGAACTGCATGCAGTACTCCAGATGGGGTCTCACCAGCTATCTATACAGTAGGATAACAACTTCCTGTTTTCTACTGGTGATGCCTCTCCCTATACATCCCAGTGTAACCCCCCTTACAAATGGGGGCTCCCGAAAGTCTTCCTTGGGTGTGCCAAAATGCCCACTGCCAGGCTGGTATCCTGGGTCTTAGCGCTTTAAAAGTGTTTGTGTGAGAGTGCCTTAATGCCTCTGTGCTCTGTCTCTTTAAGAGCTGGAAACATAGAAACATAGAATTTGACGGCAGATAAGGACCGCTTGGTCCATCTAGTCTGCCCATTTTTCCTACCTAACAGATAAGCTGCAGATCCTAAGCCTTTCAAAGGATTCCATCTCAAGGGACTGCAGGCAAACAGGCCAAACTCAGCCTTTACAGCTGCCAATATCTGGGAGGGGCCTGAGTGTTTATATGCTTGAGTCTTGCCCGGGCTGCCAGATAATCGCTCCATTCTGCCATCGCTATTTGCGCAAAGGGAGCTCTGTTAAAAGCTGTACTTATTTGCTGATTATCTACTATCAATCACGGGATTTAAGAATGCATGGGATAGACATAAAGGAATTCTAGAGGTCAGGGGTAAGAGGAAATAGACTTCTAGGAAAACAAACTGAACTTACAAGCTCAAATGGGCAGACTAGGTGGGCCATAGGCCCTTATCTGCCGACACTGTCTATGTATCTATGTACTAGCATAGTAATGATATTGTAGTCTGTCTAACCTGCCTTCTTTGCAGCATGGACAGTTCTGTTTATCACCACCATCTTGGTCCTGGACTGCCAGAATGGGCCAATCAGTACCTTTGGGGAGCCTAAATTGGAGTCTGTCCCCAGGGGTCTTGTGGGAGGAATTTCTGTAGGAATAGTAGTTTTGAGACTTTGGCACCTAAATGCACCTGGAGGGGGAGCTCTTGCTTTGACAGACTGATGGGTCAACCAACCAGAACCTTTTGGACGGAAGGGAAATTCCCAAGCTGCCTGCTGCAGTCAGTCAGCCTGGAGTTAGAGTTTGGAGAGTGAACAGCTCGAGTCTTTCGAGCAGCAGCTTCTGCATAGTTCACGCGGGAGATTGGTGTAAAGGCTGAATTTGGCCTGTTTGCCTGCAGTCCCTTGAGAGGGAATCCTTTGAAAGGCTTAGCAATCGGACTGTTAGTGTATCCAAATTGGAGTGTGACAAAGCCACTGAAGAGTGACCAGATTTAAATCTGAAGAAGACCAAAGATTTGCTGTGCACGATCAGCCTGTCAGGACATCCATTTACCACAGAATTCCCGGTTTTGCTCAGAGACACTGATATTGTGGCCGGACTGCCTTCCGCATTGTGGTATGATGATTGCTTTACTATAAATGTGCTGTGTGCTGTTAGTGGGTCGCGATTTGGTTCTCCACTGTGTAAATGTGCCACGCTTGCTGGATGCTGCATCCAGCACTACCGGACTCAAACTCCAAACTGTTCCACCCGGCCTGGGCCTTGCCACCTGGCCCAGCCAGCTACTTCAGGCACAGAAACCATCATCGACGAGAGAATCCATCTCGAACAGGAACAACACCTCAGTGATTCGTTTGGGCCCTGCTTCTCCTGGCAAACCAGTCATCAACCTGCAGTCTCCATTTTTTCTAGCCTGTGTCTCATACTGGGTAGCATGAGTAACAATCAGGGTAGCTCCCTGAAACAACAGCTAAATCTTAAGTGTTGTCATCTGATTGCATTGTTGTTTTTCCTTTCACAAACTGAGCTTTCAGGCTCTGGATTACAAATTGTGTGTGGTTGTGCATGCCTTTTCTTTTCATCACAGGGCCCCAACCAGCTGCAATGCCGGCCTACCCAAGGCAATGTTCCAGGTTAGCCCACCTTACTTCCAACTGAGTACCCAGAGCGTATGACTGTGCAGGGCCTAAAAGTGCATGCATAATTGCCTGACCAGATCAGTTTTAGAATCAATCAACTTGATTTCGCCCCTCTTTTGTTCAACTCCCTTGAATAAATCAGATCTAACTCTTTTTGCATTTAATCTGACTGTAGTTCCAGTTTGTACCAAAAGCACTGTACTGTTGTTATTTGCTTGTCTAACCTTGTTTTACACGGGGTCTCCAGAGTCGAACTGGTGGAACCAGCCCTGGTGGAAAGTGCAAATGGTGTGAGGAATTGTATGCTGAATAGGGACTACCGTGAAAGTGTTTGTTGCATATTGTATAGGCCACTAGAGGGGAAAGAGGGGGGTTACAGTGTCCAAGAGGGCTGTACCCAACTTAGCTTTGTTACTAATGATCCTGTCCTCCGGGGGGAGGGGAGGCACCCGTTTAAGTACCCAGGCCCCTTAACCTGCAACTAGCCACGCAGGCAGGGGTAGTAGCCCTTGGGACAGTGCCACCTAGGGGTTACATCTTGGAGGGATAGCGCTGGGATTAGCACCCCCTAGTGGCCAAAATAAAGAATTGTTGTCAAAGTTTAATGGCTACCCTAATAGAAGTGGCTGTACACCAGTTGGTGGGGTGGTGTACAGGGCAGGAAATTGACCCCTAAAATGCCTTGCTTATACTGGATATCCCCTTGGGTATCAGTAAGGGCACTGTAGAAGGAGAGCTCTCTAAAGTTAAATGTTTAAAAACAATGTGGTGGTGGGTCGACAGGCTGATTTGACCACCCAAACTTTCATGACCTTGGTAGAGTGTAGTGACCTTGTGGATAGCTCTGAAGTGCCACAGACTATTACCTCAGAAGGGTCTCTAACCGCCTGGAGAGTGATAACAAAAGACAGTAAAGACCCCAGGGAGGATGAGCCCCCACCACTGAGACTTTTTAGGAGAAGTTTGCTAAGTTGTTACTGGAGGAAGGGAAAACCATAGAGAACTTTAACAGATCACTCCTGCCACCTGAGGGTGTTCTTTCCCCAACACCCCCGCCCACTCCAGCACCTGTTCCTCCCCCGCCTTCTGTGCCCACACCAATGCTGGCCCCTATATCTGTGCCTGCCATTAGTCACAACTCCTAACAAAGGCTGAGAATCTTCTCAGGCACCCTCCCCACTCCACAGGGGGAGGATGACTGGGAGACCTGGATAGACTATGTTGCCCCTCTAGTAGCTGAATGGCAATGCTCAGCAGCAGAAAAGCGAAAGAGGTTGAGTGAGAGCCTCTGAGGTCCTGCCCTGGCTACCATCCATGCCAAGCGGGCCAATAATCCCGAAGCAACTACACAGGGCTATTTTGATGCATTGGAGAATGTGTATGGGAGCCCGGATTCAGATGAGGACCAATGGTGGAGAGTAAGAAATGCTCAGCAGTACCCAGAGGAGCCATTATCCGTATATGTACCTCGACTTGAAAAGGTGCTACAAGAGTGCCTCAGAAAGGGTAGTTTGGCATCAGATGAATTAGATCAAACTGGGCTGGACTGGATCCTTAAGTCTGCTCCGTTTTCAAAATTGTTACTGCTTCAGTTGCGCATCGCCACCCGATTGGAATCGCCCCCTCCTATGACAAGCTAATGAAATAAATTTTGGGGGGGGGGTTGAGTAAAGGTGACCCCATGGGGGAATTGCACCAATATTTACTGCTACTGTGCAAATGACTGAAAGTGATCAGCTGAATGAGGTTCGGGGTGAAAATCGGCACCTTACAAGCACTCTGAGACTGCAAAGGATTTTCTGCCCTGGGCCGAGTTGTGGAAAGACAAGTTACTAAAGGAAATCCAAGAGTTGAAGGCAGGCACATCTGCAAGGGTTCCCTCCATGGAACAAGATTCAGACCCTTCTCACAGCGCATTGGCCATGGGGGTGGGAGTGCCCGCCCCAGCACCCCCTGCAAAAGGGCAGCTCCAGCGTAGAAATCAAAGACTTGACTGCCACCCTAAAGGAACTGTTAAGACACGTTGCACCACCCTTGCCACTGCAAGTAGATATCGGACCCCGATCCCTTGTTATTACTACAGTCCCTCATGCAATGTTCTCTCCAAGGATGACCCAGGAGACTATCATTTGTCACAACTGTGGAAAGGATGGCCATATGTAGAGAGAATGCCGGTCTCTGAAAGACTTAGAAAAAGTAGTCAACAGACTCCAAGGGGAGCTCCAAAAAGCAAATCAATGGCTGAGGGGAGCCCGAAATGACCGCAGTGAGGGCTCAAGAAATACTAACTCAAACTTCTTTGTGGCGAAATCGCCTGTCCAGGTCCCTGGTACCATCCTTCCAGACTGGTCGAAATTGGTGGGCCCTTCTTTGGAGACTACTGTAACTGTCAAAGGTATCCATGCTCAGGCTGTGCTCGACAGCGGGTCGCAAGTGACCATTGTATTCCAGGACTGGTATGACAAACACTAATCTGATGTGCCATTACAGTCTCTAGAAGGCCTACATGTGTGGGGCCTGAGTGACAAGACTTATCCGTACCTAGGGTATGTCCGGCTTTGGCTGTCTTTTCCTGCGGCCATGACTGGTGTAGATGAACAAGTAGAGATGCTAGCCCTGTTGTGCCCCTCTACAGGGATGTATGATGGGGTCCCCGTACTCATTGGAACCAACACCCACATGTTTGGGAGGTTAGCATAGTTGTGCCAAGAGAAACAAGACCAACAGACTGGCCGAGCAATGAGAACTCCAGCTCTAATCAAGAAAGCTTATGACCTATAGAGGCAGTCTGTGGCAGAAGACCAGGATGAGCCCACTGGAATTGTCTGGAAGAAGGACCCTGATTCCTTGGTATTGCCACCCAATACTCAGTATACTGTTCATGGAGAAGTCCATCTTAGGAGAGACATGAAAAACAAAATATTAATGCTGCACGCACCAGGTGAAGGAAAGCTGCCAGAGGGGTTGATGGTTAAGCCCAGTATACTACCTGCATGTGCCCATGCCTATGCCCAGTGAGTGATGGTGCAAATGAGAAACATGTCGGGCAGCGAAATTCGTGTGAACCGGGGATATACGCTGGCTACAGTACACCACACAGACACTTCAGTATTACCCAGTAACATGTACTCTGGCGAAAGGGAGAAAGTGACCCCAGACTTATTTGACTTTGATGATTCCCCCTTGTCTGCTGAATGGAAGGCCTGAATTAGCAGGAAACTTGCTCAGAGAGACCAAGTGTTCTCACTAAAAGAGTGGGACATGGGGTGTGTCCATGGTGCCAAGCATAACATACGCCTGTATGATAACCGACCATTTTGAGAGAGATCCCAACGCTTTGCTCCAGCAGACATAGACGATGTTAGGAGGCATCTACAGGATATGCTTGCTGCTGGCATTATTCAAGAATCAAGAAGCCCATATGCATCCCCCATCATAGTGGTGTGTAAAAAGAATGGATCCATCAGGATGTGTGTGGTCGTTCGGACCCTCAACCGATGGACTATCCCAGATCAATACACCATGCCACGCATACAGAATGCCCTGGATTGCCTGAATGGGGGTCAGTGATTCTCAGTACTGGATCTTCACAGCGGATATTATCAGATTCCGATGGCCCCGGAGGACCATGAGAAAACAGTCTTCATCTGTCCTTTGGGGTTCTATGAATTTCTGAGGATGCCACAGGGGATTTCGGGTGCCCCGGCCACCTTCCAGAGACTGATGGAACGTGCGTTGGGAGACATGAACTTGCTGGAATGTTTAGTGTACTTGGATGATGTCGTTGTCTTCGGATGCACGCTGGAGGAACATGAGACCAGACTGTTCAAAGTCCTCGATCGTTTAGAAGAATTCAGCCTCAAGTTATCCATAGACAAGTGCCAGTTTTTTCAAACATCTGTGAAATATGTGGGACACATAGTGTCTGCGGAAGGGATACAGAAAGATCCCACTAAAGTTGAATTTTTGACCGCTTGGGCCACAACCCAATAACCTAAAAGAGCTACAGTGTTTCCTGGGGTTCTGCGGCTACTACCACAGGGTCATTCAAGGCTATTCTAAGGTGATTGGACTGGTCCTTAACCTTACCCAAGGCTACCCTCCTACCAACCACAAATACAACAGTTCTGGCCAGATCCACCACGGCTGCATAATGGAGTTAGTGAAGTTGTGTGGAATTGTTAAGAAGGTATGGAGAAACAACACAATGATTTGTAAGTAGTACGATTTGTTTAGTTTCTGTTCTAAGGAAGGCATACACATTATTAGGAAAATTTATGGAGGTGTACATTTTAATGGAAGGAATAGGAAGCTTACAAAATAACCCCAGAGCAAATGCCACTGATGTATGTGTTATCCTGGATGATATTGGCCAGACAGCCAAATTTTAAGGAAAACACAATTGCACATATCCCAGTAATGCAAAGCATCAAGGGAAACATATGCAAATACCAATGCTGGTACAGAAGATGGCAGTAGCAATAGCAATAGCAATTTTATTTAAAAAGACGCCCAATCCCAAAGGCTCTGGGTGCCGCACATAGAACTTTTACAGCATTTCATACCGCATAAATAGACAAAATAATAATAATAAATATAAATAAACAGAATTATTCCCCAAAAGCCTGTAAAAATAGAAAGGTCTTCAGGCGAGCCTTAAAGGCAGATATCGTGGGGGCTTCCTTAACTATAGCTGGTAAGGAGTTCCAAAGAGTGGGAGCGGCGACACTAAAAGCTCGGTCGCCTGCAGTTTTTAATCTCGCTCTCGGAACGTCTAGGAGGCCACCACTAGAAGAGCGGAGATTTCGGGGAGAGGGGGATGGTACCAGGAGAACTGACAGGTAACCAGGGCCCTGTCCATGTAGGGCCTTATAGGTGAGAAGCCCCACCTTGAAGAGCACTCTCCACCTGACAGGCAGCCAGTGCAATTCGCGTAGAGCACAGGTATAATATGGCAAATTTACTTTGCCCGGTCAAAGCAGAGCAGCAGCGTTTTGCACTAGCTGCAGTCTGAGAAGAGAGCCCCCAGAGACCCTGAGATAGAGGGCATTACAGTAGTCAAGCCTAGAAGTGACTAAGGCATGTATCAAGGTAGGGCGGTCCAGAGATAGAACAAGGGGCTTAATCCTGGCGATGTTACGAAGATGGAAAAAACAGGAACAGACCACGGAGGATATCTGAACCTCCATGGACAAATTCCTGTCAAACATCATGCCAAGATTTCGCACCCAAGGGAGGCCATCAATGGACGCAGCTCCCAGCACAAGTCCAGTTGCAGAGTCAGAGGCCAACCCATCTCGAACTCTGTCGACTCCACTACCAATACCTCAGTCTTGTCAGGGTTTAGTCTAAGCCAGCTAGAGGCCATCCAGTCACTAATCTCAGCCAGACAGATATTTAGCACATCCACTGCATTTGGTGTTCCTGGGGCAAAGGATAAGTATAGCTGAGTATCATCAGCATAGCAATGAAAACTCAAACCATACTTCCTAATGATCCCCACCAGGGGCAGCATATATACTGCGAACAACATTGGGGCCAAAACCGAACCCTGAGGGACTCCACACAAAAGGAGGCAGGGTGTGGATGAGAAATTTCCCATCAAGACCTGCTGTCTCCTATTTGTGAGAAAGGACTCAAACCATTTGATGACAATGCCGGTGAGTCCACACAACTCCCTCAGGCGGAGAAGCAACACACAATGGTCCACAGTATTAAAAGCTGAAGAGAGATCGAGAAGGGCAAAAATTGTCATGTCCCCTCGATCTCTAGCCCTGAGGAGGTCATTCTGCACCCGAACTAACGCAGTTTCAGTGCTATGTCTGGCCCAAAAAGCTGACTGGAAAGGATCATATAACTCGTGAGTCATGAGATGTTCCTCCAACTGAAGCGATACCACCTTCTCAACAATCTTCCCCAAAAATGGGAGATTGGAGATGGGATGGTAATTTGCCCTGACCTCCGGGTCCAAAGAAGATTTCTTTAATAGGGGTCTCACCAGAGCCTCCTTCAAGGCATCTGGAAAGACACCCTGACTTAAGGAGCACCGGACAATCTGGGCAAACACCGGGCCAACAGAGTCAATGCATCTCATTAAGAAACGCGTTGGCACTGGGTCCAGTTCACAAAAGGTATGCTTCAGATTGACTGCCACCTCAATAACATCACGGACCTCCACTGGCCCAAACTCTCCCCAACCAAGTGGAGTGCACTCAGCACACAACTGGTGACCACTGTCAACAATGGTATTGCTGGCTGAAGAAACCTCCCGTCGGATCAAAGACACCCTGTCCGAGAAAAACCGAGCAAAATCCTCACAATCCTCATTTGAGGAAATTCTCCCAGGCTGGAGACAGACAGACAGGATGAAGAAGTCTGTCAACAGTCTGGAAGAGTGAGGCTGGTCGGTTTCTCCCAGCAGCAATCTCCCAAGAGAGAAATACTGTCTTCTTTCGGTTGATTGCCTCCTGATATGCGCAGTAGTGCGCACGCAGGACCAGTTTGTCCGTCACCAGGCGGGACTTCCTCCAGCAGCGCTCTAATCTCCGACCCATCTTCTTCATTTCCCTGAGATCTCCATCATACCAAGGAGACCTCAGGTGAGAAGCTCTGGGTCGTACACGGATAGGAGCGAGTACATGAAACAATGGCTGGCATATGTTCAGCCTTGGGATTATTTACACAGTTTTTTATTTTTTGAATTTTTTTTAAGAGAAACAGGGTTTTTGTCCATGAGGTAATGTAAGTTATATTTAAGCAATGTGTTGATGTCAGGAAGTCAGGTATAATGATGATGGACTGTTAGAGAAAATATGATATTAACTTTCAGAGGGGGTCACTTTAAGGGCAAAGTAGTTATGCTTGTGATAATGGGAATATTAGGAAAGTATGAGGTCTACACAGAAGTGGAGTACAAATATGCACAGTTTCATAAGTATGTGCTCAGAGTGCAGACAAATGTGATATGCAGGTTTGTTTTAGAAATAGGTAAACACGACAATACATGCAATTAATAGAAAAATAGATAATTACATAGACATATAGATAGGGAGAGAAAGGCACAGACAGACAGGCAGAATAAGAATGGCAGTGAAGTATTGAAGTGACACCAACCCCACCCCTACCCTGCAGACATCGACAGGCATTGGGGTGTGCTTTTGGGCTATTTGTCATAACGCTCACGCCATTTCACCTCACCCTACCCTGCAGACACAGACAAGAGTCGAGGTGTACCTTGAGGTTTTCAGACTTTACACTTACCTTATTCCATAAGGAAATACGCTGAAATAGGTACAGTATAAGAGAATGGAGTGAACTTTGGGGCTGAAGAGTCAAAGGCACACCTCGATACCTGTCACTGGCTGCAGGGTGGGGATGGGGGTGGAGTGGCGTGAGCATTACTGTTGACAATCCCAAGTCACACCCCTGATGCCTGTCAGTCTCTACAGTGCAGGGTGTTATGGTCAGAAACCCTAATGCCCTGGGCGGTTCTTGGTATTTTCACTCCAGGTTTTCAGCATGGGTCTTTTGTGACCTCACCGCATGAACAGTGACACTATCAGTTCATTAGCTGAAAGAAGATTTTGCACAGCGACTGTGCCATTTGGCACCATGGGTACAAAAAGACATTTTGAACAGGATGTAAAAAATGACAGCTGTATATTTCTTGCTTCAGTAACTGCTCAGCAGATCTGTTGCATGACCTGCTTACTGACATTTTATATCTGCTATGCAGTGTACTGCTGCTATGTCTGGGGAGGTACCTTTCCTAGGTTGCAAGAACAGCCTCAGAGGAACACACACACACACACACACACACACAGTAGAACACTGCTGCGAAATGATTAGATTGTCTACAAGCACTGTTTTCCATGCAAGATACAAGCAGTTGAATCAAAAGCACACACACACCAGAACACAGTGGCAAAATGATTAGATCTGTCTACAAGCTCTATCTTCTATGCAAGTTGGAACACAGGGGAAGGGGGTTAAGGCTGGAGATCAGTTATGTTCCATGACATAACCACATAGTCAGAATATTTAAATATTTTAAAATAAGCATAAATGCAAAAGTAACCATTTCAAGAAGAAAATGTAAACTGCGACACTTAACAGTTATAGGTTAAGTTAGCACATCTGGACTTATTTGCTGCATATCCATCTCAATTGCTAAGGGGTCCTGACCATGTTCGCCCTTCCTCAAGCCAAGCTAGCTACGGTATGTCTAGCAATAACATGGATGAAAAAATGATGCCATATTTTCAACAAGAAGGTAGCATTTTAAAAAAACAGTGCTGTAAACTGAGAAGCAGCTTGTGTAGGTGCATTCATCATGCTAGCCAAGATATGTTCTGGTTGCGTTCCATAAGGCTAACCAGTGGGAGAAGTAGGGGAAGGGTTAGAAATCTAAAACAGAACCATTTAACCCATTTTTGATTTAAAGTTGCATGGCAGAAATGCGGCTTCCAGAACTGGACACCATATTCCAAATGAGGCCTCACCAGTAATCTACACAGTGGCATCACCACCTCCTTCCTTCTGCTGGTAATACATTTTGCCATGCACCGCAGCATTCCACAGGCCTCCTCACAGCTTTGGTACATTGTTTAGCCACCTTTAGGTCGTCCAATATGATTACCCCAAAATCCCTTTCCAATTTGATGACCATCAACTCCCCTCCACCCCCTCCACCCCTGTAATCATTCCCTGGGTTCCCCGGAACATTACCAGGAATGACAATAGAATTAATATAAATACAGAAAACATACTGCAAAAAATTCAGAATAAGAAAATCAGAGTGAAAAGTTTCCACAAAAATGTTGAAATTCAAGATATAAAAAATTGAATCAACACACACGCTCACACACATATACACACTCACTTATCATGTAGTTTTCCTTTAATTGAGCTGTTCCCAGTTCTGCCTTTTTTTGCAAGCTTAAACCTCAGCTACAGTGATCTTAGATCAGTTATGGTCTATGACATAACCACATGGTCAGAATATTAAATATTTTAAAATAAACATAAATGCAAAAGTAGCCATTTCAAGAAGAAAATGCAGACTGTGACACTTAACAGTTGTAGGGTAAGTTAGCGCATCTGGACTTATTTGTTGCACATGCATTTCAATTGCTAAGGGGTCCTGACCATGTTCACCCTTCATCAAGCCACGCTAGCTGCAGTATGGTTAGCAATAACATGGATGGAAAGAGTATGCCATATTTTCAACAAGAAGTTAACATTTTAAAAAGACAGTGCTGTAGACTGAGAAGCAGCTTGTGTAGGTGAATTCATCATGCTAGCCAATATATGTTCTGGTTGCATTCTATAAGGCTAACCAGTGGGAAAAGTAGGGGAAAGGGACAGAAATCTAAAATAGAACCATTTAACCCATTTGTGATTTAAAGTGGCATGACGGAAATGTGGCTTCCAGAACTGGACACCATATTCAAAATGAGGCCTCACCAGTGAGCTACACAGTGGCATCACCACCTCCTTCCTTCTGATGGTAATACCTCTCCCTATGCACCACAGCATTCCACTGGCTCTCCTCCCAGCTTTGGTACATTGTTTAGCCACCTTTAGGTCATCCGATATGATTACCTCAAACTCCCTTTCCATTTTGATGAGTATGTCTAGCAATAACATGAATGGAAAGATTATGCATGTGAAAACTTATCAATTATGCTGTACATACCCTAAGACTCAAAATGTGTCTCCTTTGGCTGCCATGATGTCTGTAGTTAATCTGAAACAAAAGACAATGTAACAAGACACAGGCCTCCACCTGAAGCCATTAAACAATAGAGAAAACTGCTCTCTGGGAAGATTGCCTGGGACAAGATGCAATAAAAAAAACACCTGCATAGCAGGTTCCAGTGAGTATAAAACCACCAGGAATGTTAGAAAAAACTCCCCTCCCCACTCATTCACAGGTGTCAATCAATGTATTTTTTTTAAACTTTATGTTTATTGATTTTTCATAGACATTTAGTTACATGTCACAATAGCCAGAGATCAACATATTAATACAGGAGAACTGGTATAGAGTATCAGTGTCTAGACTTACAGATTATGACTCTGGGGGAGTTCCTTCATCACATTAATTATAAAATAGTAAGATACTAAGTAGCTACACTTCCACATGAAAGATGGGCAATCCGAAAACTTTTGATCCGAAAAATGAGAAAAAATTCAGCATCCAGTGTTGATTGTGCCCCATTACCAAACATGGAAATTCAATAATGTTAGTGCGCTCCCACTTATACTAGCAACCGTAGAATTTAAACGTTGTGATGGCAACATCATCATAATGTGGATACCTGAACAAACGTAGAAAAAAAAAAAAACATAATGACTTTATTATGCTGTTACATGCATCCAAGCTAATTTGGAAAAAAACATCAAATAACCTAGTATGTAATGATTTAGTCCTGTAATAGTCCCAGCAATCAGTCCAGCAATAACATGGATGATAATACAAAACGCCGTGTACCACAATCTAACAAATGGCGGAACTTATGGTGCTAGTACAGGCAAGATCTAAGTCACTACTTTACCCCCTTCAGGTGTCCTCAGCATCTGACTCCAGATCTGATTCGGCTCTGGCCCTTGAAGCGTCAAACTCCTTCTGGATCTGTTGTACACGTTTGCCTGCCTCCTCTGGATCCGAAAACTGGAATGTAAGGCCCCCATAGTAAATTCGCAGTCATGCCGGCATCATCAGGGAGTGGGCCACTCCCAAACTTCAGAGAGAAGAGCGAACTTCATCAAACTTCTTTCTACGAGCCCTTGTGACATATGAAAGATCCAGAAAGCAGTGTAAAGTGTGTCCCTCAAAATTTAACTGATCCATATTTCGTGCAGCTTGGAGGATCTGCTCTTTCACAGCAGCACCCGACATCACCAATAGGACCGTTCGAGGCAGGTCTTTTTGTGCATCAGCAGAGCGAGGGGATATATGGTAGGCTTTAACAAATTGTTGCCCCAGTTCGCTTTACAGGTGTAAGGCTGTAGGTAACCGTGATTTTAGGAAGGAGAAGAGATCAGAGCTTTCAGACCCCTCAGGTAGCCCAATAAGCCTAACATTTGGTGCTCTACTGGTGTTTTCCAAAGCCTCAAGGCAATACCGTAGATGCCCATTTTCCTGAACCAATTTTGTTGCTGTCATTATAGCTTTAATTGCCTGATTTTCAACAGAGGTTTTGGTTTTTGTCACTGCTGCTATTTTAATATCCTGCTCTCCCAGTCGCTGAAGAACCGACTCAGCTTTGGTATCAATGGCTTGCATTGCAGTTTGCAGGGCCTTCCAAGGTGGTTCTCCTGAACTGTGGGCTGGCATGGTAAGTGTGGCCTGTGACTCCGTCAGGGCCTGAGTCTTTGCACCACTGGGACCACTTTTGTTCGTTCGGCCCATAGTCAAGCCTAGTATCAAAAGATGTAGTAGGGCACCAGGAATCCAATAGTACTGATATCTTGTTCAGATTCTCTCAGTAGATGATGTAAAAAAAGCTTTTTTTGATATCGGTTGCAGAGCCAGTAGAAACCACGTCTGTTCGGTGGAAGTGCTCAACAACGCCCCCAATCAATGTATTTGTTAACCATGATGGTTCATCTTCTTGCTTCCCTCATAGTAAAAATGTAAAAGTACATTTGTGTTATTTTAAATGAGTGATAAATGGCATGTCCAGAGGGATGGCAGCTCCGATAGTTGTTCCAACATGATAGATCCATCTCATGCCCCTCCCACAAAATGAAAGCATGGTGCATACAACAGATCTTAGGAACATCAGATTTTTGATGTCAGCTCTGATCTGTTCAGTCTTACTTTTTTCTGGCTCAGTTTATAATATCAGTGAAAAGAAAGTAAGAAAAACTTTTGCTTCTACAAGCAGTTGTTAATTGCAGCTGGTATATTTTAACATGTAGAAAGCAACTCCACCCACAACTTCCCAAACACAGACAAATGGCATCAGTGCTTACTGATGTGTTAACATCCTGTTTCTAGTGTCCCTGATAAAATAAAATAAAAAATACAGTTGAGATTTTTTTTAATGTAAGCTGTGATCACAATAGCTTATAAAATCACCAATCATTTTCTTGTTCAATGTTTTATTCTCTCCTTTTACTGACAGTACAAAATGGGCCATAGCTATTTCTTCCAACAATACATGAAAGAAAACCCTATGATATATATCACTGTTTTGCAAAATATATCCCTAATATTTTTTTTCTTATTTGAAAAACAGCATATATTTATCCTAACAAATCTGTCCTACTGCCACATTCAAAACACTATCCCCTACCTACTTGCCACATATAAACTCAATTATATTTAAAAAAAAATTCTAGGCACTTAACCATTATTCATTCCCCAGTCCCATTTACAACACTGCAACACATATATAACACATACTTCTCAAACTTAAAAGAAAAAATACAGTTCATCATCAAAGGACCGTATTTACTAAGTACTGTGCCCATGATTAAAATAATTTGAGCCCCCTCCCCCCCAAAAAATGTGTCCTCATATGAAACTGCATGTTTAACTGTAAAGACAATTAAAAATGTATTTCTAAATGCATTACTAACACCAATGCTTTCAAAGTTTTGAAACTACTAAAACGACAAACTATACATATATATATATATATATATATATATATATATAAATATAGTAAACAAATATTGTAAATCCCAAAAGCTGAACGTTATGTATTTAGTATATAAATGTTTAAGAAAAACTTGTGGCTCTTTCAACTTGAATCAGAACACTGTGTCTATTATTTTCCTTGGGAGCTGTAGTTTCAGGCACTCCTTAATTACTCTTTCCTTCTAAGGCCCCAGGTGGCTCTGATATTCATTTGTTCCAAGGTTTTTTTAAGTCAATTTGAAGGCATTAAGGATCTTCTGTTCTCCTAGTCCTTAATAAAATGCAGGGACTCCACAACTTGATCACTCCACAGACTTGTTCTGTTGCTTGGTCCAGGTCCCAGACTAGTGTGTCTTGTTCCAACACAATAGATCCACCTCATGCCCCTCCCACATGAATAAAAAAAGGTGGGGGAGGATATTTAGGAGCTTATGTGTGTTTGGGGGGGGATATGCCTAGATGCAGTTTCAGGCACTCCTTAATTACTTCCCCAGGCAGCTCTGATAATCAGTTGTTCCAACATGATAGATCCACCTCATGCCCCACCCACATAAATAAAAAGAAAAGGTGGGGGTGGATCTATAGGAGCTTCTCAGGTGGAGGTGGGGGTGGATCCTACTCCCCCAAAAAAACTAATGCTGCCTCCCACTACTCAGGTTCCAGTTCTTGTACCGCCCATTTAAGAAAGAAAATAGTACCCTGCAACCATTGGCAAACATGAAAGCATATTTATTTGAGGGTGGAAAACATTTCTTAGAGAAGGGTATGGTGAAGGAGACTATTTACACCTTCAGTCAGTTCTACTGACAGAAAACATGACATCAGTCCTTTTGTACATGCAAAATGTCTGCAGGCTCTGCCTACTGCAGCCGTAAAAAAGGGGACTATCAAAGACCAAGAGAAAGTTTATTTTCAAACAGGTGAGCCTTTTGGGACTCGGTGGACACCCGAATGTGAAGCAGCATTCTTTGAAGTCATATAACAGGTCACCCATGCCCCAGTTCTTGCCTATGCTGATCCTACCAAGCCCTACATTCTGCATACAGATGGTAGTTTGCAGGTCCTTGGGACTGTGCTATATCAAGACTACGAAGATGGCTTGAGACCTGTAGCTTTCACCAGCAGGAGCTTGACCCCGTCAGAGCGGAACTATCCAGTCTACAAGTTGGAATTCCTCGCCCTAAAATGGGCCATAGTTGACCAGTTTCATGAGTACCTCTATGGGGAAAAGATATTAGTGAAGACTGACAATAACCCACTGATCTATGTGCAGACTTCAGCTAAACTGGATGCCACTGGGCACCATTGGCTTTCTGCCTTATTGACTTATGATTATGCTGTTGAATACAGACCGGGACTAAACCACACTGATGCTGATGCCCTGTCATGAAGGCCAGCATCTAAGAACAATTGGGTTAGACTGTCTGAACCTGACATCAAAGCATTTTACCAAAAGTTTGATAAAGATGAACAAATGTCTGCGGACACAGTGGACTTCCTAGTAGATTGCTTGGGCCCTCCTGATACCTGCATACCGGCTGCCTATTGCCATTTCTCTACTTTAGATATTAGTGCACTGCCTCAGTTTTATAATGACAGTATTCAGTGGGCTCAATCTCAAGATTCCATGATTCAGCCAGCACTTGACGCCCTGCATGCAGGGAAAGATGTGTCCAAGTTGCGTTCCCCTGACTTGTGAACTGCTCTGTTGTTCAAGGAAGGCCTCAGGTTAAAGTTGCATGATCAGTTGTTATACAGAGAGAGACAGTGGATCATCGTGGTCAAGTAGATAAGCAACAGTTGGTTCTACCCACGGCCTTTAAACAGCTGGTACTGAGGTCCCTTCATAGTCAAATAGGGCAACTTGGTATTGACAGAACTCTTGACTTGGTACAATCCCGATTCTTCTGGCCAATGATGGGGGCAGATGTCGCGCACCATGTAAAGATCTGCAGTCGTTGCCTCCAAAGGAAAGCCCTGCCTCAGAAGGCTGCCCCTTTTGTCAATACCACTTCCAGCGCCCCTCTAGAATTGGTCTGCTTAGACTTCTTGTGCTTAGAACCCGACCAAAAGAACATTGGTAATGTGTTGGTAGTTACTGATCATTTTACATGGTATGCACAAGCCTTCCCAACGAAAGGTCAAAAGGCCTCTATCGTGGCCAAGGTGCTGGTGGAAAAATTCTTTGTTCATTATGGTGCCCCCCAGTGGATCCATTCTGACCAAGGCAAAGACTTTGAAAGTAGGTTAATCAAAGAAATGCTCTCTCTGTGGGGGGTGCAGAAGTCAAGAACCACCCCCATCACCCGCAGGGGGACCCTCAACCAGAACACTTTAACCACACCCTTCTGGACATGCTGGGCACTCTCCATCCAAAAAGACAAGCATAAGTGACAAAGAGAGCACTTTGGTACATGCATAATTGCACCAAAAGTGACGCTACTGGGTTCTTCCCCTACCATCTCATGTTTGGGAGGGAGGCCTGACTGCCAGTTGATGTTTGCTTTGGGGTCTCTCCAGATGGGATCCGAGCCGAAAACTACTTGCAGTACGTACAGAAATTGAAGGATCAGTTGAATCATGCCTATCAACTAGCTTAAACTATGGCTGCTAAGCAAAATCTTGCCAAAAAAGAAAGGCATGATCGATGAGTAAAAGCCCAGGAGTTGTTGCCGGGAGATAGAGCGCTACTATGCAATTTGGGACTGCATGGAAAACACAAAATTGCTGATAGATGGCACCACCTTCCCCATGTAGTAGTTGGTAAATTGGACAATCTGCCGGTGTACAAGGTACACCCAGAAAATAATTCCAAAGCTGTTAAGACCATGCAGTTATTGCCCATCGGTCAAGTTATTACTGATGCTGAACCAGTCCCTGACACTTCTCCTGGGCCAGTGACTCATGCTGCTGCAAAAAGGAAACAGAGTCCTTGTTGTTCCAAAACTAAGGCCTTCCCCTCAGCAGGCCCAGAGTGATAGTGATGACTGTTTGTCTGTCTCTGATGAGAGTGACTATGATAATGCCTATTATCCCTCATATGAACTGAGTCTGTTGTTTCTAGGCAATCCTCTGCAGAATCGTGGGGATGAAGCTGGGCCTTCAGAACTGCCTAACCCCCTAGTTTCTTCCCTGGACCCAATGCCCCCTGAAAGTAAGGTGCAAAGTATCACGTCTGAGGTTACGGATTCTCTGTGTCTTGTAGAACTGTTTGACTTGCCTGAAGAAGGAGCTGATGGTCTGAGTCTCCCTGGCGACATACGAGAACTTGAAGAACAATATGAAAGTTTTGACAGCACCCCTTCAGTGCCGCAAAGCCTAATTGTGCCAGAGTCTCCTCAGAATGAGCAACCTGGGTTCTCTTCAGAAGATAATAATAAGCAAAGTAGTGTGGAAGCAGAGTCTGCAGAGCAAGGAGCTGATAGCGTTCCCAATCTGGACATTTCAACCAGTGCAGAGGCATCCCTCACTACAGGAGAAGAAATCAGTGCCAGTGTTGACTGCCAGAGCCTGTGTCTTTTCCCCCCAGAAAATCTGGGTGACCTGTTAAGCCAGTGCTACATTTCAGTTATGATTCTCCTGGGAGGGCTGTGGACTTGCCTCTCAATGTGGTCCATAAAGGTGTTTACATTTCCAAGAGCTCACTGCCCAAACTGAGCTTGACTGCCACCTCCCGATTAATTGTTTTTCCTTCACAACAAGGTGTCCCTGTCCTATCTAGCCCCAAGTTAACTGATAGGGAAGGGTCCCCTTCTACATTGCTTATTGTATAAGAAGTTATAACATGAAGTCATAGGTAACTGTTCATAGTATGTTAATCATTATAGAATCAACATAGAGTGTATGTTAACGCTATCGGCTTGGAATAGAGACTTACAGCTACAAATCTCTCAAGAACTATGGCTTAGAGCAGCATTGGTTGAAATAAAATCAATCTCATCCCCATATTGGAGGGAGTTTACCTGGAAGTGTCGCTCGAGATATTTTAGGGCCCCCTCAATCCTTATCAAGTACCTCCCAGACTCATATGGTAGGTGTTGGAGGGAGTGTGGATGTCCTCGGGCCTCTCTTTCTCATATTGTTTGGTCCTGTTCGCATCTTATGCCGTTCTGGTCAACTTTCCAGGATGAACTGTCCGTTCTGTTTTCTGAGCCTATCGAATTAACAGTTGAACAGTTCCTTTTGGGGATCTACCCGGACCACTTCCCCACGGGAAAAGAGTATACTCCCGCTATGTTTCGTGGCTGCGAAGAAAGCGATCACGAGACTTTGGATGAAAACACAGATTCCCACAATACATAACTGGAGACAAATAATGGTAGAAATGTATAAAGCCGAGACTTTTAATCTGGAGCTTCGGGGGAATTCTATAATACAGGCTCGAAAATGGAATTTGTGGTCTCATTATGTTTTCTCCCAAAATCTAGATTTGGCTCTCTAATTCTATTAACTTTGCAAAGGGTTGGTAATTTATGGCATGCCCTGGCCCAAACCTACTTCTACATTAACTACGTCACCCTAGGCTTCACCCAGAATACAATCAAAATTGACTGAAAATTCCTCTGTATCTTACTAAACATTCTCTGACTACTTGTAAGCTGAACATAACCAATGCATCTTTTGCCTAAAAAACATTGTCCTAAGTGTAGTATTGTACAAAATATTTTGAATAAAAACAAATTAAAAAAAAAAAACATAGAGTGTATGAAATATGGGTAAGTACTGTCAATGAAGATATGGTATCGTGAAATGTATAGTAACGTGATAAGTTTTACATTAACTGATGCATCAGATATTATTTCCATAGTATGCTAAACTCATGCATATCATATGTATATATATATATATATATATACAGTATATATATCTATATATATTGCTTTTTCAATATTGTGATGGTGTAGACTTGACGTGGACACCAAGTTTTTCCAGGCAGGGAAGGGTGTAACTCTCCTACAAATGGGGGTTTCCAAAAGTCTTCCTTGGGTGTGCCAAAATGCCCACTGCCAGCCTGGTATCCTGTGTCTTAGCGCTTTAAAAGTGTTTGAGAGAGTGCCTTAATGCCTCTGTGCTCTGTCTCTTTAAGAGCTGCCAATAACGTGGTGCTTATTTAATCTGGGAGGGGGCTGAGTGTTTATATGCCTGAGTCCTGCCCGGGCTGCCAGATAATCATTCCATTCTGCCATCGCTATTTGCGCAGAGGGAGCTCTGTTAGAAGCTGTACTTATTTTCTGATTATGTACTAGCATAATGATGATATTGTAGTTTGTCTAACCTGCCTTCTTTGTAGCATGGACAGTTCTGTTTATCACCACCATCTTTGTCCTGGACTGCCAGAATGGGCCAGTCAGTACCTTTGGAGAGCCTAAAATGGAGTCTGCCCCCAGGGGTCTTGTGGGAGAAATTTCTGTAGGAATTATAGTTTTGAGACTTTGGTGCCTAAATGCACCTGTAGGGGGAGCCCTTGCTTTGACAGACTGATGGATCAGCCAACCAGAACCTTTTGGATCGAAGGAAAATTCCCAAGCTGCCTGCTGCAGTCAGTCAGTCTGGAGTTAGAGTTTGAAGAGTAAACAGCTCGAGTCTTTCGAGCAGCAGCTCCTGCGTAGTTCATGCGGGAGATTGGTGTAAAGGCTGAGTTTGGCCTGTCTGCCTGCAGTCCCTCAAGAGAGAATCCTTTGAAAGGCTTGGCAATCGAGCTATATCTGAACTGGAGTGTTACAAACCCACTGAAGAGTGACCAGATTTAAACCTGAAGAAGACCGAAGATTTGCTGTACACGATCGGCCTGTCAGCACATCCATTTACCACAGAATTCCCAGTTTTGCTCAGAGACACTGATATTGCGGCTGGACTGCCTTCCACATTGTGGTATGGTGATTGCTTTACTATAAATGTGCTGTGTGCTGTTAGTGGGTCGCAGTTTGGTTCCCCACTGTGTAAATGTGCTACGCTTACTGGATGCTGCATCCAGCACTACCAGACTCAAAATCCGAACTGTTCTACCTGGCCTGGGTCTTGCCACCTGGTCCAGCTGGCTACTTCAGGCACAGAAACCATCATTGATGAGAGACTTGCCTGGGGATCAGCCCCCTGCTCAACCATCTTGAACAGGAACGACACCTTGGTGATTTGTGTGGGCCCTGCTTCTCCTGGCAAACCAGTCATCAACCTGGGGTCTCTATTTCATCTAGCCTGTGTCTCATATTGGGTAGCATGAGTAACAATCAGGGTAGCTCCCTGCAACAACAGCTAAATCTCAAGTGTTGTCATCTGATTGCATTGTTGTTTTCTTTTCACGAACTGAGCCTTCAGGCTCTGGATTACAAATTGCATGTGGTTGTGCATGCCGTTTCTTTTCCTCACAGGGCCCCAACCAACTGCGATGCCGGCCTACCCCAGGTAATATTTCAGGCTAGCCCACCTTACTTCCAAATGGGTAGCCAGAGCGTGTGACTGTGCAGGGACTAAAAGTGTATGACATAATTGCCTGACCAGATCAGTTTTAGAATCAATCAACCTGATTACGCCCCTCCCTTGTTCAACTCCCCTGAATAAATCAGATCTAACTCTTTTTGTATTTAATCTGACTGTGATTCCAGTTTGTACCAAAAGCACTGTACTGTTGTTATTTGCTGTGTCTAACCTTGTTTTACTGAGGATCTCCAGGGTTGAACTGTTGGAACCAGCCCTGGTGGTAAGTGCAAACAGTGTGGGGAATTGTATGCTGAATAGGGGCTACTGTGAAAGTGTTTGTTGCATATTGTCTAGGCCACTAGAGGGGAAAGAGGGGGATTACAGTGTCCTGGAGAGCTGTACCCAGGTTAGCTTTGTTACTAACAACCCTGTTCTCTGGGTGGTGGCACCCATTTCGGTACCCAGGCCCCTTAACCTGCAACTAGCCACACAGGCAGGGGTAGCAGCCCTTGGGATAGTGCCAACTAGGGGTTACACCAGTATCCCCCCACCTCTCCTCACTGCCTTCTCACATTCCTTGCCCACCTTTAGGTCATCTGATATGACTACCCCCCAGGTCCCTTTCCATTTTTGTTGTTGTTAGTATCTCACCCCCCATTGTGTACTCTTCCCCTGGGCTTTTATTTCCCAGGTGCATTACTTTGCACTTCTTTGTGTTGAATCTAATCTGTGGTGCATTTGACCGTTCCTCCAACCTTGCCAAGCCCCTTCTCATCCTTTCCACCCCACCTTGTGAATCAACCCTGTTGCAGATCTTTGTGTTGTCTGCAAAGAAACATACTTTTCCTTCCAGTCCCTCTGCAATGTCATTTATAAAAACATTAAAAAGGACCGAACCCAGTACTGAACCCTGAGGTATCCCACTAGTATCCCCCCTTTCTTCACTGTGGACTCCATTTATTATTACCCTCTGCGTTCTGTTGTCCAGCCAATGTTTTACCCAGGCCACCACTCTGGGACCCACTCCCAGGCTGGCTAATTTGTTTATTAATCTTTTGCATGGGACTTTGTCAAATGCCCTGCTAAAGTCTAGGTAAGCCATGTCCACAGCCCCTCCCTAGTCTACTACTTTGGTCACCCAGTCAAAAAAATCGATTAGATTCATCTGACATGACCTTCCCTCTGTGAATCCATGCTGCCTTGGGTCCTGTGCCCCACTGGCCTCTAGGTACTCAACAGTTCTTTCCTTCAGAAGGGATTCCATCATTTTCCCTACCACTGAGGTCAAACAGACAGGTCTGTAGTTTCCTGCCTCTGTCTTACTCCCAGTTTTGTGAAGGGGAATCACATCTGCCCTCCTCCAGTCCTCAAGTACCACACCATCCTCCCATGCTTTGTTAAAAAGGGTAGTCAGTGGTGTCACTAGTTCTCCCCTTTTTAGAATTCCGGGGTGAATCTCATCAGGCCCCATTGCTTTGTCCACCTTTAGTTTTAGGAGTTCTTTCTGAACCCTTTCTTCTGTGAAAGGACTGATATTGACCTCCCTATTTAGAGTGCTTCTATTGACTGGATTAGGTACCGTTCCTCCTCTTCTTTTGTGAATACTGAGCAGAAGTATTTGTTCAGTATCCCTGCTTTTTCACTGTCCCTCTCTGCCCACCCACCCTCCTCTTTATTCAGCCTCAGTATACCTCCCTTTGTCTTTCTTTGCTCCCTAATGTACCTATAAAAGGTTTTATCCCCATCGTAACTGAGTTGGCTATGTTTTCCTCGGTTTGGGCCTTTGCTATTCTGACTGCCTTCCTCACTTCCTTCTGCTTTAACTGGTACAGTTCTCTGTCGTGCTCCTTCTTTGTTTCCTTATACTTCCTGAATGCTATCTTTTTCTCCCTAACCTTCCCTGCCACCTCTTTTGAGAACCACAGTGATCTTTTCTTTCGCGTTGATTTGTTTATTTGCCTCACACAAAGGCTTGTTGCCTCTGCGATGGCAGTTTTGATGTTTCCCCATTGTTGCTCCACTCCTCCTTCTTGCCTGTTTGCTAGTGCTTTTCTGAGGCACTCTCCCATTTTCACAAAATCAGAAACATAGAAACAAAGACTTTGACAACAGATAAGGACCGATTGGCCCACCTAGTCTGCCCATTTCCCTACCTAGAGGATAAGCTGCAGATCCTATTTAACCAACAGCCTATTTCTTCCTACCCTCCACAAAAATTTCCTTATGTCTGTCCCATGCATTCTTGAATTCTCCCACAGTTTTAGACCCCACAACCTCCTCAAGAAGGCTGTTCCATGCGTCCATCAGGGGTGTAGCCAGAAATTTCTGTTCTGTACACAATCTCCAACAGTTACACCCCCTCCCATTAAAAAATGTACACATCCTCTCCAAATGGCACCCCCTTCCAAACAAGTCAGATTGTTGTCAGATGATTCCTCTAATCTCTAAAGAGGTTATACATGTATCTGTCTCCTAAACAACAGAAGTTTAAACATAGACACTCCTCAGTGGCCTACACCAACCCAAATATTACAGATTAGAGTGAAAATATTAACAGAAAGGCATATGGTTTGTGGCAGGCACTCAACAAAACTGTACACAAATGTGTACAGTGAGTATGCTTGTCTACACCCATGGCGTCCATCACCCTCTCTGTGAAAAAATACTTCCTCACATTGCCCCTGACATGTCCCCACTCTATCTTCAAATTGTGTCCCCTTGTTCTTGCACATCTCTTTTTCTGAAAGGTGCTACCCTCTTGGACTTTGGTGATTCCACTGAGGTACTTAAAAGTTTCTATCATGCCCCCCATCCCTCCTTTCCTCAAGGGTATACATATTCAGCTCCTTTAGTCTCTTCTCATACGGCTTCTCTTGCAGACCCTGCACCATTTCAGTTGCCCTCCTCTGAACTGCCTCCATCCTGTCTATGTCCTTGCGGAGATGGGGTCTCCAGAACTGGACGCAGTACTCCAGATGGGGTCTCGCCAACTGTCTGTACAGGGGGATAACAACTTCCTGTTTTCTGCTGGTGATGCCTCTCCCTATACATCCCATTATCGCCCCAGCCCTCCCTACCGCCTTGTCACGTTGCTTGCCAACCTTAAGGTCGTCTGATATAATTACCCCCAGGTCCCTTTCCATTTTTGTTGTTACTACCTCCCCCCCATTGTGTAATCTCCCCCTGGGTATTTGTTTCCCAGGTGCATTATTTTACACTTCTTTGCACTGAATCCAAACTGCCGTACTTCTGACCATTCCTCCAACCTTGCCAAGTCCTTTCTCATCCTTTCCATGCCTCTTTGTGTGTCAACCCTGTTGCAGATCTTTGTGTCATCTGCAAAGAGGCATACTTTTCCATCCAGTCCCTCTGCAGTGTCACTTATAAAGACATCAAAAAGGACTGGACCCAGTACTGAACCCTGCGGTACCCCACTAGTAACCCCTCTTTCTTCAGAGTGGACTCCATTTACAATTACCTTCTGTGTCCTATTGTCTAGCCAATGTTTTACCCAGGCTATCACCCTGGGAACCACTCCCAGGCTGATTAATCTGACTATTAATCTTTTGTGTGGGACTGTGTCAAATGCCTTGCTAAAGTCTAGGTAGGCCATGTCCACAGCCCCTCCCTGGTCTACCACTTTGGTCACCCAGTCAAAGAAATCAATTAGATTCATCTGACATGACCTTCCCGCTGTGAACCCATGCTGCCTTGGGTTCTGTGCCCCACTGGCCTCTAGGTAGTCAACAGTTCTCTCCTTCAGAAGTGATTCCATCACTTTCCCTACCACAGAGGTCAAACTGACAGGTCTATAGTTTCTTGCCTCTGTCTTGGTCCCACTTTTGTGAAGGGGAATCACATCAGCCTTCTTCCAGTCCTCATGTACCACACCATCCTCCCATGATTTGTTAAAAAGGATAGTCAGTGGTGTCACTAGTTCTTTGCTTACTTCTTTTAGAATTCTGGGGTGAATTCCATCTGGCCTCATTGCTTTGTCCACCTTCAGTTTTAGGAGTTCTTTCAGAACCCGTTCTTCTGTGAAAGGACTTTGATCGACCCCCCTCTCCAGAGTGCTTCTCTTAATTGGATTAGGCACCTCCCCCACTTCCTCTTTTGTGAATACTGAACAGAAGTATTCATTTAGTATCCCTGCTTTTTCACTGTCACTGTCTGCCCACCCACCGTCCATTCTATTCAGCCTCACTATCCCTCCCTTTGTCTTTCTATGCTCCCTGATATACCTATAAAGGTTTTATCCCCTTCTTAACAGAGTTGGCTATCTTTTCCTCAGTTTGGGCCTTTGCTATTCTGACTACCCTCCCTGCTTCCTTCTGCCTTAACTGGTACAGTTCTCTGTCCTGCTCCTTCTGTGTTTCCTTATACTTCCTAAATGCTATATTTTTCTCCCTAACCTTCACCGCCACCTCTTTTGAGAACCATAGTGGCTTTTTCTTTCATTTTGATTTGTTTATTTGCTTCACACAAAGGCTTGTTGCCTCTGTGATGGCAGTTTTGATATTTCCCCATTGTTGCTCCACCCCTCCTTCTAGCCTGTTTGCTAGTGCTTTTCTAAGGCACTCTCTCATCTTGCCAAAGTCAGCCCTCCTGGTCCAGAACCTTCACTTTTGTATGGCTTGACTCTGTAGCTGAGTTTATCGTGAACCACACTGTTTGGTGGTCACTTGTTCCCAAATAGCTACCCCCAATTCTAGATCTGAGATCCTCTCACTGTCCCCATTTGAGAGTATGAGGTCTAAGATTGCTCCCTCATGAGTAGGTTCCAAAACTAGCTGTCTGAGGCATGCCACCTGAAGGGAATGGCCCTGCTTTTGAATGTGGCTGCAGCAAAGGTGCTCCAGTTAACATCTGGCATATTAAGGTCCCCCATCAACAGTATCTCCCCTTTCTCTGCCATCCTAAGTATGCCTTCTGTCATATTCTTGTCCATTCCCTCCCCCTGACATGGGGGTCTGTATACAACCCCTGTGCGGATTGTGGTGCCATTTCCAGTCTCAAAGGTGACCCACAGTGCCTTCTCTCCTCCATGTTTACTCTTTTGTTCAGTAGCTTTTATCCCTTCCCTTACATAGAGAGCTACTCCCCTCCTTCTCCCCTCCCTGTCTCTTCTGTAGGTTGTGTACCCTGGTATGTTAACATCCCAGTCATGGTTCTCTGTATACCATGTTTCTGTGACTGCTACGATATCCAGGCATCCCTCTTCCATCAAGGCCACCAGTTCAGGGAGCTTGTTGCCCAGACTACGGGCATTGTTACTCATTACCCTCCATTTCTTGATGGCCATACTTCTTTTTGCCCCATCCCTGTCCTTATTACGTTTGTCACTTTCTCCATTTACCCCTGCGCTTCTCCCTATCGACATCTCTATGTTGGTGTCTACCTCACTTAGTACCCTGATTTTTGGGGGGCGGCTAGGATTTCCCTGATCCTTTCCAGTGCCTCCCCCCTTGGCTAGTTTAAATTCTTGCCAATGAAGTATTTAAATCTATCACCTAGGATCCTGGTTCCCCTCCTGGATGAATGCAGACCATCATGCAAGTATAGGCCTGCATCCCTCCAGGTGGACCCCCAGTCTTCAATGAAGCCAAATCCCTGAGCTCTGCACCAGTTTTTCAACCACTGATTGAATCCCATGGTTTGGAGCACCCTAGCCTCACCCTTGCTATAAACAGGCAGCACCTCCGAGAAGGTTAACATGTGTGCTATTTGTCTAAGGCCCCTCCCCATCTCCACAAACACTTCTTGCACTGCTCTGATACCTTTCTTAGCCAGGTCATTTGTCCCTAGGTGGACAATGACATCCAGCTCCCTCCTCTGTGCAGCTGCTCCTGCAATCCTGAGGATTCGCTCCCTGTCCCTCCAAGCCATGGCGCCAGGCAGGCACCTTACCTCCCTCTCCCCTTCCTCCCCCAGTTCTACCTTCCTAACAGTGGAGTCCCCCACCAGGAGTTGTTTCCTTCCCCTGTGGGGTCCCATGCCACCCTCCTGTGGGTCTCCCTTGTGGAGATTCCCAGCATCCTCCTTGGTCTCCACTGTGGGTGCCTCCATAGAGGAACCACACTTTTCCAGAATGGCATAGAAATTGTGGAGAGGTGCAACTGGAGGGATGCACCTCTGTTCCACCACCCTCACCCTCACTGAGCCCACTGTGGTCCAACTGCTCCTCTTTCTTGGCAACCATGGAGGCAACGGCAGTGATCCTGGTGGTCCCTGGGTGGGAGAGGAGGTCCCACAAATCCTGGCCATCTCAGCCTGGAGATGAGCAACCTCCTCACTCAGCCCAGAGAGGTGCCTGCAGATGGGACAACACTGCATCCTCCAGAACATATCCCAGAAGACTGCTGCTCCACAGCCACTGCACTACACCACTCCCATCATGTCTTTTTTTTGGCCCCCTAACTGTTTGGAATATTTACTCTTACCTCTGTTTGTTTATTTCTCTTTTTTTTTCTCTCCCTACTTATATACTGCCTCTGTGCCCTTTTAGCTCCTGATCTTCCTGTTCTGAGACAAGAAGTTCCTATATTTCTCAGTAGTCTCCTTACTTGCTCAGAGTCAGACCTCCAGAGCTGGGAGGGGGGGTTGGAGAGCTACTCTTCCGAGGTAGTATAGCGCAGTGGTCTAATGCTCTGAGCTGCAAATCTGGTGACATCCAGCAGACCAGACCTGTATTTGAATCCTACAACTTCCACTTGCATACTGTGTGAACCTGAGCAAGTCACTTAACTTCCTTGTGCTCCCAGGTCACACCTGGACACAAGCTCCGGCTTAGTGTGCCTTTCCTGGTTAAACAATTTCCCCTTTCTTGCCCTTCTAGGACCGTGAGTCTTTGTTGGCTCTGTGATCACTCACTTCCTGCTGCCAAACAGGAAGTTCCTGTTGTCAGTTAAATCCTGTGCCTATAAAAGTAGAACTGGCTTAGGATGAGGGGATGGAGGGCAATATAGTGCCAGTAGAGAAGTTTAGTTATACCAGTAGCTCCTTCCTCCTGGTGTTTTGTCTGTTCTCCGGCAGAAGCTGTCTAGGGCAGTGTTTAAATCTGGTTTTAACCTGGCTCCTTCTAACTAAGCCATTCCCCCTACTTTGTAAATCTTTCCACACTTCATTTCACAGATAACAGTTCCCTTCTGATACCTGTGACAAGCACCTAGATAAGTACACAGATAACACAGATAACAGATAACAATTCACTTCAACTAACTCTGACAAACACACTCTATACCCTAAATTGAAGGTCCCAGTACAAGAGTTCTACTTCTTAGTCCCAGTAGAGAAGTTTAGTTATACCAGTAGCTCCTTCCTCCTGGTATTCTGTCTGTTCTCAACCCTCCTGAAGTCCAGTACCTTCACTTCTGTATGGCTTGACTCTACAGCTGAGTTGATCGTGAACCACACTGGTGGTCACTTGTTCCCAGATGGCTACCCACTTCTAGATCTGAGATCCACTCTCTGTTCCCATTTGAGGGTTCCAACTATAGCTGTCTGAGGCATGCCCCCATAGGGCATTGAGAATGACCCTGCTCTTGGATGTGGCTGCAGCAAAGGTGCTCCAGTTAACATCTGGCATATTCAGGTCCCCCATCAGCAATATCTCCCCTTTCTCTGCCATCCTAAGGATGCCTCCTATCATTTCCTTGTCCATTTCCTCCCCCTGAGACGGGGGTCTATATACAACCCCTGTGCGGATTGTGGTGCCATTTCCAGTCTTAAGGGTGACCCACAGTGCCTCCTCTCCTCCCTGTTTACCCTTTAGTTCCATTGCTTTGATCCCTTCCCTTACATAGAGAGCTACTCCTCCTCCTCCTCCTCTTCTACCCTCCCTGTCCCTTCTGTAGATTGTGTTCCCTGGTATGTTGACACCCCAGTCATGGTTCTCTGTGTATCATGTTCCTGTGATTGTCACGCTATCCAGGCATCCCTCTTCCTTCTAGACCACCAGTTTAGGGAGCTTGTTACCTAGACTATGTGCATTCATACTCATTACCCTCCATTTTTTGATGGCTGTACCCTTTTTTGCCTCATTCCTGTCCTTACTGCCTAGAAACATAGAAACATAGACTTTGACAGCAGATAAGGACCACTTGGCCCATCTAGTCTGCCCATTTCCCTACCTACAGGATAGGCCACAGATCCTAGTTAACCAACAGCCTATTTCTTCCTACCCCCCACAAGAATTGCCTTATGTCTGTCCCATGCATTCTTGAATTATCCCACAGTTTTAGACCCCACAACCTCCTCCGGAAGGCTGTTCCATGCATCCACTACCTCTCTGTGAAAAAATAGTTCCTCACATTGCCCCTGAACCCCCCGCCATCTTTAAATTGTGTCCCCTTGTTCTTGCACGTCTCTTTTTCTGAAAGATGCTACCCTCTTGGATTTTGTTGATTACACTGAGGTACTTAAAAGTTTCTATCATGTCCCCCCCTCCCTTCTTTCCTCAAGGGTATACATATTAAGTTCCTTTAGTCTCTCCTCGTACGGCTTCTCTTGCAGACCCTGCACCATTTTAGTTGCCCTCCTCTGGACTGCCTCTATCCTGTCTATGTCCTTGCGGAGATGGGGTCTCCAGAACTGGACGCAGTACTCTAGATGTGGTCTCACCAACTGTCTGTACAGAGGGATAACAGCTTCCTGTTTTCTGCTGGTGATGCCTCTCCCTATGCATCCCAGTATACCCCCAGCCCTCCCTACTGCCTTCTCACATTGCTTGCTAACCTTAAGGTCATCTGATATGATTACCCCCAGGTCCCTTTCCTTTTTTGTTGTTGTTACTACCTCCCCCCATTGTGTAATCTTTCCCTGGGTTCTTGTTTCCCAGGTGCATTATTTTGCACTTCTTTGCATTGAATCCAGGCTGCCATACTTCTGACCATTCCGCCAACCTTGCCAAGTCCCTTCTCATCCTTTCCACGCCTCCTTGTGTATCAACCCTGTTGCAGATCTTTGTGTCATCTGCAAAGAGGCATACTTTTTCTTCCAGTCCCTCTACAATGTCACTTATAAAGACATTAAAAAGGACTGGACCCAGTACTAAACCCTGCGGTACCCAACGTAGTAACCCCTCTTTCTTCAGAGTGGATTCCATTTACAATTACCTTCTGTGTCCTGTTGTCCAGCCAATGTTTTACCCAGGCTATCACCCTGGGACCCACTCGCAGGCTGGTTAATTTGACTATTAATCTTTTGTGTGGGACTTGTCAAATGCCTTGCTAAAGTCTAGGTAGGCCATGTCCACAGCCCCTCCCATGTCTACTACTTTGGTCACTCAGTCAAAGAAATCTATTAGATTCATCTGACATGACCTTCCCACTGTGAACCCATGCTGCCTTGGGTCCTGTGCCCCACTGGCCTCTATGTACTCAACAATTCTTTCCTTCAGAAGTGACTCCATCACTTTCCCTACCACAGAGGTCAACCTGACAGGTCTGTAGTTTCCTGCCTCTGTCTTGGTCCCACTTGTGTGAAGGGGAATCACATCCACCTTCCTCCAGTCTTCAGGTACCACACTATCCTCCCATGATTTATTAAAAAGAGTAGCCAGTGGTTTCACTAGTTCCCCACTTAATTCTTTTAGAATTCTGGGGTGAATTCTATCTGGCCCCATTGCTTTGTCCACCTTCAGTATTAGGAGTTCTTGCAGAACCCTTTCTAGGTGAAAGGACTGGGATCGACCCCCCTATCAAGAGTGCTTCTGTTAATTGGATTAGGCACTTCCCCCTCCTCTTTTGTGAATACTGAGCAGAAATATTAGTTCAGTATCCCTGCTTTTTCACTGTCCCCGCTCTGCCCACCCACCTTTCATTCTATTCAGCCTCACTATCCTTCCCTTTGTCTTTCTACGCTCGCTGATGTACCTATAAAAGGTTTTATTCCCCTTCTTAAGCGAGTTGGCTATCTTTTCCTCAGTTTGGGCTTTTGCTATTCTGACTTCTCTCCCTGCTTCCTTCTGCCTTAACTGGTACAGCTCTCTGTCCTGCTCCTTCTGTGTTTCCTTATACTTCCGGAATGCTATCTTTTTCTCCCTGACTTTCCCAGCCACCTCTTTTGAGAACCATAGTGGCTTTTTCTTTCGTTTTGATTTGTTTATTTGCTCGACACAAAGGCTTGTTGCCTCTGTGATGGCAGTTTTGATGATTCCCCATTGTTGCTCCACCCCTCCTTCTAGCCTGTTTGCTAGTGCTTTTCTGAGGCACCTCCCATCTTGCCAAAGTCAGCCCTCCTGAAGTCCAGTACCCTCACTTTTGTATGGCTTGACTCTGTAGCTGAGTTTAACGTGAGCCACACTGTTTGATGTTCACTTGTTCCCAGATGGCAACCCACTTCTAGAGCTGAGATCCTCTCACTGCCTCCATTTGAGAGTACGAGGTCTAAGATTGCTCCCTCATGAGTGGGTTCAGAAACTAGCTGTCTGAGGCCTGCCACCTGTACGGCATCGAGAATGGCCCTGCTCTTGGCTGTGGCTGCAGCAAATGTGCTCAGTTAACATCTGGCATATTCGGGTCTCCCATCAACAGTATCTCCCCTTTCTCTGCCATCCTAAGAATGCCTTCTATCATCTCCTTGTCCATTCCTTCCCCCTGACATGGGGGTCTGTACACAACCCCTGTGCGGATTGTGGTGCCATTTCCAGTTTCCAAGGTGACCCACAGTGCCTCCTCTCCTCCCTGTTTACTCTTTTGTTCAGTTGCTTTTATCCCTTCCTTTACATAGAAAGCTACTCCTCCCCCTCTTCTCCCCTGCCTGTCTCTCCTGTAGGTTATGTACCCTGGTATGTTAACATCCCAGTCATGGTTCTCTGTGTACCATGTTTCTGTGACTTCTCGATATCCAGGCATCCCTCTTCCATGAGGTCACCAGCTCAGGGAGCTTGTTGCCCAGACCTACGGTCATTGGTACTCATTACCCTCCATTTCCTGATGGCCTTACTCCTTTTGCCCCATCCTGTCCTACTTGCCTTTGTCACTTTCCCCATTTACCCCTGCCCTTCTCCCTATTGACACCTCTATGTTGGTGTTTACAGCACTTACTACCTTGATTTTTTTGGGGGGAGGGCTAGGATTTCCCTGATCCTTTCCAGTGCCTCCCCACTTGGCTAGTTTAAATTCTTGCCAATGAAGCATTTAAACCTATCACCTAAGATCCTGATTCCCCTCCTGGACAGATGCAGCCCATCATGCAAGTATAGGCTTGCATCACTCCAGGTGGACCCCCAGTCCCCAATGAAGCCAAATCCCTGAGCTCTGCACCAGTTTTTCAACCACTGATCGAATCCCATGGTGCAGAACACCCTAGCCTCTCCTTCGCCATAGATGGGCAGCACCTCCGAGAAGGTTACCGTGCATGCTACTTGTCTAAGGCCCCTCCCCAATTCCACAAACACTTCTTGCACTGCTCTGATACCTTTCTTAGCCAGGTCATTTGTCCCTAGGTGGACAATGACATCCAGCTCCCTCCCCTGTGCAGCTGCTCCGGCAATCCTGAGGATTCGCTCCTGTCCCTCAAGCCATGGCACAGGCAGGCACCTCACCTCCCTCCCTCTCCCTGTCCTCCCCAGTTCTGCCTTCCTAACAATGGGTCCCCACCAGAGTTGTTTCTTCCCTGTGGGGTCCCTGCCACCCTCCTGTGGGTCTCCTTTGTGGAGGGTCCCAGCATCCTCCTTGGTCTCCACTGTGGGTGCCTCCATAGAGGAACCACACTTTGCCAGAATGGCATAGGGTGTGGAGATGTACAACTGGAGGATACACCTCTGTTCCACCACCCTCACCCTCCCTGAGCCCTCTGGTCCAACGCTCCTCTTTCTTGGCAACCTCTGAGGCAAGGCAGTGGCACTGGTGGTCCCTGGATGGAAGAGGAGGTCCCACAAATCCTGGCCAACTCAGCTTGGAGATAAGCAACCTCCTCCCTCAGCCCAGAGAGGTGCCTGCAAATGGGACAACACTGCATCCTCCAGAACATCTCCCGGAAAACTGCTGCTCCACAGCCACTGCACTGCACCACTCCCATCCTGTCTTATTTATGGCCCCTTAACTGTTTGGAATCCTTACTCTTTTCTCTGTTTTTTTTTCTCTTCTCTCTCTACTTACTTTCTGCCTGTGTGCCCTTTAAGCTCCTGATTGTCCTGTTCTGAGACAAGAATATCCTATATTTCTTAGTAGACTCCTTACTTGCTCAGAGGCAGACTTCCAGCAGCTAGAGGGGGCCGGAGAGCTACTCTTGCCCTTCTAGGATGGTGGGTCTTTGGTGGCTCTGTGATCACTCACTTCCTGCTCCCAAACAGGAAGTTCCTGATGTCAGTTAAATCCTGTGCCTATAAAAGTAGAACTAGCTGTGGGTGGGAACGAGGGCAATATAGTCCCAGTAGAGAAGTCCAGTCACACAGCTGTCCTTCCTCTTGGTGTCTTCTGCCAAGCTACTAGCAGAATCTTTCTAAGGCAGTCTTTAAATTTAGCTTCCTTCTAGCTAAGCCACCCCCCCACTTACTAGATCTTTCTACAAGTAATTTAAACTGCACAGCTATCAAGTCCTTTCAATCACCTGAGATTTACACCTAGATAACTCTTCAGATAACCATTCAGTTCAGTTAACTCGGACAAACACATATTTTTTTTTGTTTTGTTTGTTAGTTTGTTTTTTATCCTAAATTAAAGGTCCAAGTACAAGAGTTCTACTTCTTTAGTCCCAGTAGAGAAGTCCAGTCACACCACAGTCCTTCCTCCTGGTGTCTTCTGCCAAGCTACTGCTGCCTTTGTCTTTTTCTCCATTTGCCTCGCCTTTCTCCCTATTGACTTCTCTAGCTTGGTGTAGCTCATTAACTACCCTGTTTTATTTTTGGGGGGGATAGGATTTATCTTCTCCTTTTCAGTCCCTCTCCCCTTGGCTAGTTTAAATGCTTGCCAGTGAAGCATTTAAACCTATCACCTATGTAACCCTTAGGTGGCTCTATCCCAAGGGATACTACCCCTGTCTGCTTGGCTAGTAGCAGGTTAAGGGGCCTGGGTAATGAAACGGGTGCCTCCACCCGGAGGTCAGGGTTGTTAGTGGTCAAGCTAACCTGGGCACAGCCCTCTGGGATACTGTAACCCCCCCTTTCACTTCTAGTGGCCTGAACAATATATAATAATTACTTTCACAATGACCCTTATTCACCAGCTGATTACCTACATTGTTTGCACTCACCACCAGGGCTGGTTCCCCTAGCTTGACCCTGGGGACCCCCTGTAACCACAGTCAGGTTAAATGCAAACAAAGTTAAATCTGATTTATTCAGGGGACTTGAACAAGGTGGGGTGTAATCAGGTTGATTTGCTTAAAAACTGTATTAATTAGACAGTTATGCACACAGTTCAGACTCCGTATACAGTCACACACTCTGGGTATCCAGGTAGGAAAATGGTGGGCTAGCAAGGAACTTTGCAGTTGGTTGGGGCCCTGTGATGGAAGAAAGCAACATGCACAACACACACAATTTGTAATCTGGAGACGGAGGGCTCAGTTCGTGAAAGAAAAGGCAACAAGACAATCAGATGACAACACTTTTAGATTTAACTGTTGTTGCAGGGAGCTACCCTGATGTTTACTCATGATACCCAATACTGGACACAGGCAGGATGAAATCGAGATTGTAGGCTGTTGAGCTGGAGTTCCCGGAGAAGCAGAGCCCACACAAATCAATGAGGCATCATTCCTGTTCAAGGCATTGAGCAGGGGGCTGATCCCCAGGCCGGTCTCTCGTCGATGATTTTCTCTGCGTAGCAGGCATTCTGGCTGGGCCACTGTAGCAGGGCCCAGGCAAATGGAAATGGATATGGATTCAGTCCGTGGAGCTGGATACAGCCTCCCGCAAGCAAAACACAGTTCAGACACACAGTGGGGAACCAAATCACGACCCACTATAAGCACACAGCACATTCACATGTAAGGAAATTCCACTGTACTAGGCAAATGACTCTCCGGTCGTAATTACAGAGTCTCTGCACAATCAAGGAGTTCAGAGGTAGCTGGAAATCTTGACAGGCCAATCACATTCAGCAAATCTTCAGTCTTCTTCAGGTTAAAGCCTGATTACAATTCAGTGGCTTAATTCGCTCTCCAAATTTGGATTCAGTGCAAAAAAAGCACAAGTTCCCTCTCAGGAACAGCAGGCAGACATGCAGGCCAAACTCAGGCCTTTCCACAGTTCTCCCACGCAAATCCACTATGGATTGCTGCTCAAGCTATCTCAAGCTGTTACTTCTTCACTTCCCAACTCAGATCTAACTGAAACTGCAAGCAGTGTGGGACTTTCCCCATGATGCAAAAGGTTCGGTTGGCTGATCTGTCTGTCAGTCACAACAAGGGCTCCCCCTCCAGGTTATTTTAGGCGCTAAAATCCCCAAACTACAATTCCTACAAGTTTTGGCCCCACCAAGCCCCTGTAGGCAGGCTCCATTTTAGAGTCCCAAATGTACTGATAGGCCCATTCTGCAGTCCAGGACCAAGATGATGGAAACAAACAGAACTGTCCATGCTGCAAAGAAGGCAGGTTAGAACAAACTGCAATATTATTACTACTCTAACAAATGATCAACAAACAAGTACATCTTCTAACAGAGCTCCCTCTCAGATTAATTATGACTGTAATCCAGGCAGCTCTTAAAGAGACAGTACACAGAGGCTATACAGGCACTATCTGGCAGTACATTTAAACTGCTAAAATGCAGAACACCAGCCAGGCAGTGAGCATGTAGGCAAGCTCAAGGAAGACTTTTCGGGAACCCCCATTTGTAGGGGTTTACACCTTCCTGGACAGATGCAGACCATCATGCCAGTATAGGCCTGCATCCCTCCAAGTGGACCAACAGTCACCAATGAAGCCAAAACCCTGAGCTCTGCAGCAGTCTTTTAACCACTGATTGAATCCCATGGTATGGAGCACCCTAGTCTCACCCATGCCATAAACAGGCAGCAACTCCGAGAAGGTTACCGTGCATGCTACTTGTCTAAGGCCCTTCCCCAACTCCACAAACTACTCCTGCACTGCTCTGATCCCTTTCCCAGCCAGGTCATGTGTCCCTAGGTGGACAATGACATCCAGCTCCCTCTCCTGTGCAGCTGCTGCCGCGATCCTGAGGATTCGCTCCCTGTCCCTCCAAGCCATGGCACCAGGCAGGCACCTTACCTCCCTCCCTCTCCCCTCCCTCCCCCAGTTCTACACTCCTAACAATGGAGTTGTTTCCTTCCCCTGTGGGGTCCCATGACGCCCTCCTGTGGGTCTCCTTTGTGGAGGTTCCCAGCATCCTCCTTGGTCTTCACTGTGGGTGCCTCCATAGAGGAACCACACTCTGCCAGAATGGCATATGAATTGTGGAGAGGTACAGCTGGAGAGATGTGCCTCTGTTCCACCACCCTCACCCTCCCTAAGCCCACTGTGGTCCAACTGGTCCTCTTTCTTGGCAACCTCTGAGGTAGCGGCAGTGGCCCTGGTGGTCCCTGGGTGGGAAAGGCTGCCCCTGAATCCTGGCCAACTCAGCCTGGAGATGAGCAACCTCCTCCCTCAGCTCAGAGAGGTGCCTGCATATGGGACAACATCGCATCCTCCAGAACGTCTCCTGGAAGACTGCTGCTCTACAGCCACTGCACTGCACCACTCCCATCATGTCTTATTTGTGGCCCCTTAACTGCTGTTTTGTATACTTACTCTTTCCTCTCTCCTCTCTCTGTTTATTTTTTTATATAATTTTTTTTCTCCCTTCCTTCCCACTGCCTCCGTGCCCTTAAAGCTCCTGATCTTTGTGTTCTGGGACAGTAAGTTCCTATATTCCTCAGTAGTCTCCTCCTTACTTGCTCAGAGTCAGACCTCCAGCAGCTGGGGGGGGGGGATGGAGAGCTACTCTTTTCCTTCTAGGATGGTGAGTCTTTTGTGCCTCTCTGATCTCTCCCGTCCTGCTCCCAAACAGGAAGTTCCTATTGTCAGTCAAATCCTGTGCCTCTAAAAGTAGAACTGGCTAAGCATGGGAGGGTTAAGGGCAAATATAGTCACAGTAAAGTTCTAACAGCAGCTCCTTCCTCTTGCTGTTCTCTGCCAAAAGCTATCTAGGTCAGTTTTTAAATGCAAACACCTGGCTTCCTTCTCCCTAAGCCACTCCCTCTAATTCACAGTTTCTTTCTTCACCTAGCTAACTGCACAGATAACAATTCTTTCACCCAACTAAAACACACTAACTCTTTTTTTTTTAGTTGTTTTTATCCTAAATTGAACTTCCCAGTAGTAGAGTTCTAGTTCTTTAGTCCAGTAGAGTAGTAAAGTTCTAACAGCAGCCCCTTCATCTTGCTGTTCTCTGCCAAAAGCCAGGTGCCAGGGAGAGCACGGAGACGTGCCCCATACAAGACTATGGGGCTAGTTTTCAGAGCATTTTTAAAGACCTTTAAGCTACCTTTTGGTACACATGAAAGCCAACACTCAACTAATAGAGGCCCTATTAGTTGAGCGGTGGCTTTCGTGTTTACCAAAAGGTAGCTTAAAGGTCTTTAAAAATGTTCTAAGTACTAGCCCCATTGACTTGTATGGGGCACGTCCCCGTGCTCTCCCTGCTACCATGTCACAAAATGAGAGAGTGCGGGGAGCAGAGCAGGCAAACTGGGAAGTGGAAAGAGATCAACTGGCCGGCAGTTTGGCCAGAATTATGATCCTTTCTCTCCCATAAAGGAATGCATTAAAATTTCTCATTTTTACACAGAGGGGCTATCGCCACCCCATGGTAACGTGCTGTGAAGCCCAAAACTTTATTAATTTATATCAGATCCTCACTTTTTTTTTTTACTTTCTATTTTTCCGTCCCTTGTCGCCACATCCAGTCCCTGTCTTCGGGCTCCCCAATGCACCACCCGGGCTACGCTGAGAGGACCAGGGATCGCTCCGTTAGTGCCTCACTCCATTGCATCTAGAGGCCTGGATGACCCCCGGGTGGGGTGGAGGAAGCCCCCTCTTACCCCCTATGAGCTTTCAGGGGAGCATACACCTGTAATCCCATGCCGGTTCCTCTGCAGTCGCTTCAGTGCAGGAGCCCATCACCTGACCCAGACATGGGGTCCTTTTCTTTATTCTGGTCCCCACCCCCTGCAGACATCAGCACTCGGGGAGGACCAATGAGACGGAGGCATGTAGAGACAAACCTCCAGTCCTCAACAAACGTCCACCCCTCCCTACCATTCTGCCTCCTCAGCTGCACCAGCACCACCCATGATCACCCAGGTGGTGGTGGTATAGGAGCGAGGAGAGCAGCCGACCCCTCCTGGAGAAGGAGAGCAGCCTATCAGGTGCTCAATCCATCTCCCCCTGGCTGGCCCTCTGATGACCCGGGTTCTCTACCGAACCCTGGTCGCCGGCATTGCAAGCGGTAGGGCTACCTCTGTGCTGGCGGGCCAGCATCACACCCTCACATTAAGAATATTTTGGGACATAGATCGGGCCGGTGTGCAGTGTCTTGTTGTTGCCTACTCAAACTCAGTTATACCTCAGTGGCCATTTTGTATCAGGGTTAAGCAATAGAAAACTTGGACTTCAAAAAGCATCTCCAGGTAATATAATGCACAACAGGGCGTCAAATATGAGATTTCATCTCCTCTCAGGTGCACAGTGAGGCACAAGGCCATAAACCCAATGACTTCAACCACCTGAAAAGGGTTACTGTTTCATGCTATTGCACATCTTGGAGTGTATTATTGGGATTATGAAATAGATCCATTTTGATTTTGTTGATTTATGACCTATTTTCAGACTAATATTATGCACTCAAGTAAAATTCCTGCTGAATGTGGCCTCAGCCAATTAGATTTGAGGATTCTGACCATCCATTCATAATTAAACTGGACATCATCGAGTGTACCTTCCTACACCCATGTTTTAAAACCATATGTCACGTTGTGTCACTCAAATGGGGGACACTGAACACCCAAAAATTGAGGCCTTGCCCCAACTCTACCATGATATGGGGAAAGGACAAATTGTAAAACATGGAGGTATAGGTATCTTCCCCAAAGGTGTTTACCCATCAACCCCCTGGCAGCTCAATATTGGTCCACCCTTGACACCTTCATCCTTCAGCTGGATCAAGTCCTGGATGGGTTGTTGTTGCCCATTTGTTCTACCGCTGTACACGGCCAATGAAAGGGGTGCCCCTGCACTGGAAGACAAACCTGAAGGATTGTCGACATTATCATGGACAATCCCAGTTGGAGTAAGTGCTTTTAAAGTTACAAGAAGCAGCTAGCATCAAGTTAACCTGTGTGAAACAGCAAGGTTTGAATTAAAATGTAAATGAATGGACATAGCCACGTTATGACCCTTGACCCCTGTGATTAATCAACTGGAGTGCAGGGGTTCCTGGAAAGGATACAGGCACTCGAGAAGGGCAGCAGCCAGGTGCTTGGCTCCCCTTGGAGCCACTGAGGGAGCCATAGTGTGAATGACAAGTCTAGACAGCCAATTAGAATCTGAGAAAAGCATGAGCTGAGCTGAACCCTTCTCCCGGCTGAGCAGGAGTTCAGAGCAGTCCTTCCCCTGGCTGTTGGAGAGATCAGAATTGCTGAGGAGGAGAGCTGAGGGCCCAGGCAGGCCTCAGAGCTAGAGATCCTGGTGTGACAGAATCCAGTTGCCGGAAGTTCCATCTGAGTTGAAATGAGGTACTGAGAAGCCTGCATTGCTGTGAGAGACTGAATCTGCTGAAGCCAGCTGCAAACTGCTGTCAGAGGTGAGAACAAGCCATTCTGCTCTGTCTGGGGTGTTTGAGGGAGAAGGTTCTCAAGAGCTGGTGTCCAGGGTGTCTGTACCCTTGACTGCAAAAGTACCCAGTGGGGTGTGGCAGGGTAGCACAGCGGTCTCGGCCCTTCTGTACTTATCACACTACCATGTGCTGATCAAGAGGAAAAGAAACTCCATTGCATAGATTGGGCCTAGCCAGGGCCTACAACCATCATCTACCTGCTGCTGCAACATTGTTCATCCTGAAGCATCAGTGACTGCTTTCTGTGGTGTAGGACATGTTAGTACTGTCTTGCTGACCAGAGAACTGCTGCCGTTGCTTAAAATTCCTTGTTCAATTACAATGTATTGTAAAACATCTTTTGGGTTGCAATTTGTTTTTTGCATAGAAAAGTGCAAGCTGAAAAGTCAGGTGGGGTTATAGCAAGCTTGGCTGTCTAAAAGTGCACCAACACAAGATCCTGGGCATCGGGCTTGCAACAGTACTTAATTTATCTGAGTACCAAATAGCTAGGACTACATTGCAGTAAAAGAAAGTGATTGCTTTGAAAGTCATTTTGAAACTGTGGAAATCTACTGCCAAGGGTAGTGAGAGGCTCTACAGTACAGTAGGCCTGGTTGCCATCTTGTGTATGCCAGGGCACCTGAGCGCACACTACTTTTGATGATACACTAGAATTATTAAAAAGAGCAAATGTGTTGCTATCCAAAATCATTGTTTAAACCATTTTTATTCCCTTCATAGGACCAGAGCTGCTGAATAATAAAGTCCTGTGGTTAGTCTCTAAAATGTGGTGTGTGAGCATAATATTAGCTGTCTACTTAAATGATGCAAGGTGTTTGAAATTGAAATTAATGTGTGGGTACTGGTACTAGCATGTTTCAGGATGGTGTCCAAAAGTTGTTGGGGAGGTTGGTTGGTACTGCATCCCAGGGGGCAGTATTCTAGTGGTCAGCGGGCCCACTATTTCCTTCTCTGTCTGACTGCATCATACTATTGCCTCTACCTATATCTGTATCTCTACCTCTTATCTGTAACCCCCCTACCAAATAGGGGCTTACCTGCCACCATGCAGCTCTGTCTCCTCCTGCTCTCCTGGGCACCTCCTGATTCAGCCTCATAGTTTATTAGTCCCCAGGTCCTTTACTGCCTTTTTTGGTGCCCCGTCCAGCTTAAATCCCTAATCCAGCCCTGTGGGGCTCAAAAAACACAACTGTGATCACCCGCTCAAATGTCTGTCCTCAGGGCAGTGGGGATCGCACAGGTGCAGCTGGTGCCTTTGATCGTCAACCACTCCAGTTTGCGGTTAAACCAGAGAGCAGTCTGTCGGTCCCGGGATCCCCATCAACTAAATGGGAGTCAGTGACCATGGACATACTGCTGAGAGGCTGCTCTCTAAAAAAAATTAAAGGAGATCTGTGAGGAAGTTTGATCAGGGCTGATTAATATTCATGGACCTGAGCCCCAATCGCATTTAAATAATCATAAGGACCTGTCTTCCCTCGGGGCAACTGTTCTCATCTACGGCATGGAAAAAAAGAACAGAAAATGTTTAAATAAAAATATAGTAACTGCTGTTTGTTGGGGAAAGTGTGGAAGGGGGGAGGTTTAATTAAATAAATTTTATTTATTTATTTATTAAATTTTGATAACCGGGTAAGCACGCTGGGCCCCGAAGGTCCCTTTTTCAAGGGCGACCCGGGGAATTACATGGAATAATACTTGGGATAGCATAGAACACAGGTACATTACACTAGACAGCGAGGAACATAATACATAGTAGTTTTTCAGCAGTTACATTGAAGAGGTAAGACATAGCAGCTTTTTAGCAATTAACATTTCCTGGGTAAGCTCTACAGATGGGGTGCAGTGCTATATAGATGGGGTGCAGTGATAGTCGCTATTTCCATATGAGGGAGAGGGGTGGGCTTCCACTTAGGAGCCTCTCACTTTACTTCTGGCTGTACCAGCGCTTTTAGGACTCAGGGTAACAGCCTGTCTGCTGCTGCATATCTGGCATTTAAAATATTGGCAGCCGCGACAGGAAACCGTACTGTGCAAATTCTTCAGTCTGTGCAGCGACAGCTAATACACAAGCAGGGCTAAAGGACTGTGGGGCATTGAGGCAAATATTTATTTCTGGCTGCACCAGGACTGTGATTTGGGACTGTATCTAATCTGCTAAGGGACAGTGGGTTAAGCAGCCATTGCAAGCAGCCACAGCCAATCGGAAAGCCAGGAAAACAAAGCCAGGACTTATGGGACATTCACCAAAGCTTATGGGTAAATGCCAAGTGCTCATGGGGACTTACAGGGACCTAATTCTAGGTGCCAAAACAGCAGACCAACAGTTCATCGAGTGAGGTTCATGCACTATTCATTTCTGTGAATGCCAGGTCCTCCAGCCAGTCGGAGGCCTTGCAGTCAAACCTTTCTGGCAGTCGGGAGCCTCAGGAAAGCCCTATAAAGATAATGTTTTCCAGCATTTTGCTAGATTCAAGAAGGAGATCCAAAACTGCAGATTCGAGCAGGAGCCCCTTCAGGGTGGGTGGGGGGCTCAGGCCCCAGCCATGCTGCTAAGCCTGGAGATCCAGTTAATCCTCTCTAACCTGGGGAGGGCTTGCCTTCATTATTTAAAGTTTAAAGTAATGTAGTTTGTTAAACTGCTAGCCTGGAGGTTGCCAGATTGTCATCCAGGTGCTAGCCCTCCCTTCCACATCAGGGAAAGATGTGGATCGAAACCAGATGACATCAGGCAGCAGTGAGAGCACTGAAAAGAACCTCAGTTGTGAGAGGACTGAAGACCATCAGGAGCCTTCTATAGTGGGGATCATCTGTGAGGGACCTAAGTAAGTACCCTTGTACCCCCCGGTGCAAGGGAGGAAAAGCAAGCTTAGAAGTATGGTCCATCATTCCCCTGTAACTGTTCAAATGCAGAGAAAGCAAGTCAAGTAACCATTGGGCCGACATATCCTAGTAATTGTTCAGGCAAGAAAAAGCAAGATAAATCAATCTGGGCCACCTTGCCCAAAGTGACTGTTCAATAATATGAGTAGTTCTTTGGTTCGCACCTTGCCCTGCTGTCCTGTCTGGCCCAGCGCATGTGGAGCTCTGGAACTGTTTTGCAGAATTGTAGCTGTTGTTGGAGGTACCCAAAAGAGCCCAAACAGCGTGTGACTAATAGTATCAGAAAAAATTGTATAAATGTGCTGATATGCACCTGTGTCCACTACCCGGTCAAGACTGTTCTGTGGAGCCACCAGCTATAGCCGCATTGCCACACCAAGGGACATGAAACCTCAAAGTCAATTAGGACTGTGCTTAACATCTGGAAATGACAGTTTTTCACCTGCTTAGAGACTTATTGGTATATAAATGTACTGGATGTGACAACCATGTATTTGTGCTGGATAGTTCAGAATTGCGAATCCAAGATCTGACCAAGGTAACCATGCTAGTTGCCTTTTCTGAATTGTTCAGTCTGTGACATGCAGGGCAATCCCTGCTCTTCTGTGACAAGCAGGGCAATCCCTGCTATACTGCCAAAAAGCAGGGCAACACCCTGCCCTTCCTAGGATCTACAGTAGTTGTTAATTTACCTTCCAAGTTAGCCCTTTCCTCTTAAATCAAAGCTGGCCAATGCCACCAGCTGTAACATCCAGCAGGCCTGCAACAATCCAAGACTTTGGTATCTGGGTTCCCAGGGTATCGTGTGAGATTGCGGGGTTTCACATGTGTCTGGGAATTGGTACCAGTGGTGGAGAAAATTACTGTGTAACATCTGATTAGTCAGCAGCTTAGCTAGCCAGGGCTCTGGTTATCATTGCTGGTTGTGAACTGTGATTCCTTTTCTGTTAAAGCAGCATTACAGTGTAAAACAAAACTGCACTTTTTCAACTGTTTATTCCCTGTGCTGTGCTGAGCATGTACCTGGTACTCTTTCCTGCTGGCAATGTACTATCACCCTCTAATTTGCTCAGTTATCCTTTGTTTTTTGTTTACATTTCTACTGCCCGCTGCATTGACAGCAGTAGTACTAGATAGCAGCCGCCATATGTATTGTGGCGCTACAACGGTCATAACGGATCACTTCCTGGTTAGGTAGTACTGCTGCTTTAATTTGATAGCCACCCAGCTGGAGGGTTCACCAGCACAAACAAATCCAAACCTGTGTACATTTATAAATATTGATCTCCATAACTTCTACTCCTCCTGTTTCCCTATCCTAACTCCTATGTCCCCTAAATAAATACTGTTGTTACTGTTTTTTGCAAATCATGGTGTGTGAGCATATTGTTAGAGAGAGAGTCTTTAATTACCAAAATATTGAAACGTGGGGAACTGAATATTGGGTCATGTTTGGGGTGGCAAATGGTATTTGTGGGTGGTATAACATCTTAGGGGGTTATACTAGGTAACAGCTAGCCCACGTTGAAGGTAAACTTGGAGTGGAGGCATTGCACAATTGTTTGAACCTAATGTAAGTTTAAGAACCCAAACCTCTTAGCCTATGTCCAGGGTAGTAGGTAGGGGTGTAACATTAGGAGTAGCACCACCTAGGGATTACACATCTGAACCAAATCCCCCACATGAGTAGTTTAACCCATGTGCTGCAGACTGATATATCAGTCCAGAACTCCAGTACATTTTAATTATTTTTTTTCTTATGTAACCCCCCTATAAGTGGGGGTTCCTCAGAGCCTCCTAGGAGCTGCCTAAATGTTCCCCTGGTGGTTGGCGTTCGACGTTTAAGCCGTTTTAAATGGCGTTGCTGTGAGTGCTTTTAGAGCCTCTGCATACTGTTCCTTTAAGGGCTGCCTGCTTATGGTTATAATTAGCTTGAATGGTGGGATCTGTGTGTTTCCCTGCTCGAGTCCCGCTTGAGCTGCTGCCCAAGTGCTTTGTTTTGTTGCCGCTGATTGCGCAGAGAGCACGTTATAAAGATGTAACTATTTGCTGGGGATTGTTAAGCCTAATAATGAAGATACAGTTTGTTCTAACCTGTTTTCTTGCAGCCTGGACTGTTTTCGGTTGTGCCCCACCATGTTGGTCCTGAACTGTTGAAGTGGACCAATCGGATCATGAGAACGCTCTAGGGAGTCGGCTGACCAATGTAGATGCAGCTGGTAATGCTGGGAAGAGGCATTATGGGCGTTGGCGCTTTTTTGCACCACTGAGAGCAGGAGTAAATGATTGGCATATGTAGCCAGCCTATGACAGCAGGTAGTGCCCGAACTGTAAGGAGTGCCCCATGCTGTTAGGGGCAGATGCGCTGTGACTGGAGAAGAATAGGGAGCTCTGAGCTTCTGTGCCATTGAATGTTCACATAGGAAGCACGTGAAGGGCCTAAGGCGGTCGTTTCCTAGCCAGAAAGCTTCAGACTAAATTTGCCGGCGTGCGATCAGAGGAGGCTGTGTATAAACACAGCTACCTACCAGGCTTCACCTGAAGAAGACTGGAGAATCTGCTGAATTGCGCTTGGTCTGTCAGGACGTCTGGAGTGGCTGCTAATGCCCGCAATTGCTGTGAATTCGTTCGGGTCCTGAAAGCAGCTGCCTGGTATGGTACCCCTCTGTTGTTTTCCACATAAATATGTGAGGAGGCCTTTGAAGTTCAGGCTCAGTCCTGCAAGTGATGAAGGAGTGGTTATCTGCTGGAGTTGTGAGTACTGGATCAGGGTAGCTCCCTGTTAATTTTTCAGACAAGTGGCAAGAAAAACAAAATCATTTTGTTATACTGCTGCCTGCACTAATTGAGCCTTCTGCTCATTCTGATCTGCTCAGGAAAGTAAATGCTCATTTGTGTCAGGGCCCCAACCGGCTGCTATGAGGGACTAGCCATTAGGGCTTGGGTACCTATGGACAGTAACTAATAGGTTTAGGCCTGTGCACAGAGCCCTAGGTAGTTAAGTATATTCTATAGTGATAAGCTAATCACCTTGATTTCCCCCGGTCCTTGTTATCCCCCCCTTAAATAAATCAGATAGTTTGTTTTGCAACTGTACCCTGGCTGGGCTGTGTTTTGCTGAGGATATACTGTACAGTGAAAATGTGATAACTGTGCCTTACTTTCCAGGGGGTCTCCGGAGTGAGCTGAGAGATATGAGCCGGGGGGTAAGTGTACAGGGGGAGAGTATTGTAGTCAATCCATGTGAGCCACTAGTGGGAAGAAAGGGGGGTTGCAGTAACCCAGAGGGCTGTGACCGGGTCAGTCTTGACTGTCTTAACCCCGACCTCTGGGTGGAGGCACCCGTCAATGGATCTGGGCCCCTCACCCTGTCACAGTTGAGGCAGGCAGGGGTAGTAGTCCTAAGGGTAGCGCCCCCTGGGGGTTACACTTAATTAAAATGTTTATTGACGTGACAGCGGAACAATACATCAAATGTCACATTAGTTCCATGAAATTAGTGCAACCCCCCTAGAAATTGGGGTTTACTAAAATGTCTTCCTGGGCTCCTTAATGCCCACTGTCGGGCTGGTGTCCTGTTTTATGTAGTTCTGTCTACTTGTGTGAGAGTGCCATATTGAGCCTCCACGACTGTCCCTTTAAGAGAATAGGTAATATGTGATAGAAATTGGTTTGTGTTGGGTCCGAGTGATTTAGGGCTTGCGACCGGCCAGACAGTGTGTAATTTTGCTCCATTCTGCAGTCGCTACTTGCGCTGAGGAAGCCTGTATAGGAACTGTGATTGCCTACTGTTTATCTGTTGTTATAGTAAAGATAGAGAAGTTTGTCTAACCTGCTTTGATTGCAGCTCAAACATTTGGATAGGAGCCACCATATTAGGTCCTGGACTTCCAGTAGTTGGACCAATCGAACCACTGGGGACCTAAAATGGAACCTGTCCCTAGGGGTCTTGTGAGAAGGAAATTCTGTAGTCTTGTAGTTTTATCCAGATGGCACCCAAATGGACCTGGAGTGGGAGCCCTTACTGTGACTGACAGCTTCTCTAGCTACCCGAACCTTTGGATTTACAAGGGAAATGCCCTGTGTGCCAAGAGACAGTGGATCAGTTAGAGATGGAGCGTGAAGAATGAGTAGCTTGAGCCTTCAAGCAGCTGCTCCCATTAGGAGCATAGGGGAATCGATGGGAAGAGGCTACACTTGCCTTCCTGCCACTTTCTCCTGCATTGGACTGCCTATTGCAGAAGCTGGACATGTCCGATTTCCACCTTGGACCTGCGGCAGAAGAGAAGAGAAGAACTTGCGATCTGGACAAAAGACTTGCTCCTGAAGTGATCGGCCCAACTTGTGTGAGAAATAGATTCGGATCGAAAGGTTTACACAGTAAACCTGATGATTAGCAACCGGATTTGAATCCAAACTGTTTTCTAAGGTAGTTATTGATTTAAATGTGCTGAATGTGTTTAGTCGGTCACAATTTGGTTCCCCATGATCTAATCTGTTACGCCAGCTGGATGCTTCACCAGCAGAAGATCACAAACTTTGCCAGAACTGTTTACTCTGCCTGAGTTCTGCCATCTCAGCCTAGGCTGCTACTCCTGCACCAGAGACTGTTTTAGCGAGAGACCGGCTTGAGGATTCGGCCTCCTGCCCAACACCATCGAGCAGGTTGCGACCATCTGAAGGTGCGTCGTGTCAGCTCAGCTTCTCCTGTCCCTCGATCATCACCGCAAGGTTTACATATCACTCGCAGTACAGCAAGATCTTGGTAGCGTGAGTATAAATCAGGGTAGCTCCCTGCAACAAAAGTTAAAATCATTGTAGTCCCATCTAATTGTTTTCATTTGTTGGGTTTTGCAATGGACTGAGTCAACTGGCTTGGATTGCAAATAATTGTGTTGAGTTCATGCTAACTGTTTTTTTCTTCCACCAAGGGCCCTAACAACAGCTTCAATGCCGGCCACAGCGGGCAACACTTCAGGCTAGCCACCATGACATTCTGGGTACCCACGATTGTTAAACTGAATAATTGGGACTTAAAGTGCATGCCTGAAACCCTGATTCAAATCAGATTGCTAATCATTTTGCTAGATTCACGTTCCTCTCTTGTTCACTGCTCCTAAATAAACTTGATTGTCTATTTTCACATTTAACCTGGCTAGTGTGCACATTATTAGTCGGGTTACAGCATTAAGATTGTATTACTGCATTACTAACCTTATTTTCCAGGGGGTCTTCAGGGCACTTGCTACAGGTCTCGCCATGGTGGTAAGTGAGAAGGTTGTGAGCATATTATTACTGCTGCCTATTAATTGTGACTGTACCACTGTGTCATATCTTAGGCCACTAGAACGGTTGGTGGGTGGTTATAGCTTCCCAGAGGGCTATACCAGAGTAGATAAGCAACCCCAATACCATTTCTCTGGGTGAAGGCACCTAATTAGGGAACTCAGACCCCTCAACCTGTGCATAACCATACAGCCAGGGGTAGTAGCTCTTAGAATAGTGCCGTCTAGGGGTTACATCTTGGAGGCACCACTGGGATTAGTGCCCCCTAGTGGCCAAAAGGTAACATTTCACATCAGTTGGGCATTTTGGAGGCACATTCAGGGTCGCGAGGGACCGAGGATACTGCCCGCCCTCCCCACAGCACAAGCTGACCTCCGCGGGTCCGGGACTCGCCACCGCACCCCCCCCCACAGACCAAGAGAAACGCAGGTACGCGGCAGAAGGAGCAACAGCTGCAGGCGCTTTGTTTGAATTTGGCGCCTTTTTGGACTATTATTGGTTTACTGCCCAGACAGCTACTGTATTGATTTCTAGCCAGCCTACCTCTTGCAGTTACCTTTTTAGTCAGCAAATTTACTTGCAGCTGTATCGCGATTGCCAGTGAAAACGTTTTTTTTTTTGTATGTCTTGCCTGTCCTCTTACCTGCCCTGCCTCCTAGGGTGAAATTGCTTAAAGGCTCTCTCCTCTCTCAACAGCTCCAGGAGGCACATTCAGGGTCGCGAGGGACCGAGGATACTGCCCGCCCTCCTCACAGCACAAACCGACCTCCGCGGGTCAGGGACTCGCCACCGCACCCCCCCCACAGACCAAGAGAAACGCAGCTCCAGGAGGCACATTCAGGGTCGCGAGGGACCAAGGATACTGCCCGCCCTCCCCACAGCACAAGCCGACCTCCGCGGGTCCGGGACTCGCCACCGCACCCCCCCCCACAGACCAAGAGAAACGCAGCTCCAGGAGGCACATTCAGGGTCGCGAGGGACCGAGGATACTGCCTGCCCTCCCCACAGCACAAGCCGACCTCCGTGGGTCCAGGACTCGCCACCGAACCCCCCCCCACAGACCAAGAGAAACGTAGGTACGCGGTAGAAGGAGCAACAGCTGCAGGCGCTTTGTTTGAATTTGGCGCCTTTTTGGACTATTATTGGTTTACTGCCCAGACAGCTACTGTATTGATTTCTAGCCAGCCTACCTCTTGCAGTTACCTTTTAGTCAGCAAATTTACTTGCAGCTGTATCGCGATTGCCAGTGAAAATGTTTTTTTTTTTTTTTGTATGTCTTGTCTGTCCTCTTACCTGCCCCGCCTCCTAGGGTGAAATTGCTTAAAAGCTCTCTCCTCTCTCAACAGCTCCAGGAGGCACATTCAGGGTCATGAGGGACCCAGAATACTGCCCGCCCTCCCCACAGCACAAGCTGACCTCCGCGGGTCCGGGACTCGCCACCGCACCCCCCCCACAGACCAAGAGAAACGCAGGTACACGGCAGAAGGAGCAACAGCTGCAGGCGCTTTGTTTGAATTTGGCGCCTTGTTTAAACCCCGCCGGCACTGCGTGCCGGCTCCCCACCACCTCCACCACCACCCTTGGTCGGCTCTTTCTTTTATAGGGAATATCACGTGTGGTTCCAAAACCAATCAGCCCATTTTTCCACTTGCAGGTTATATTGGCTGAACACTAGGGGGATCCTGCTTGCCTAAGCCTTCATCCCTCTCATATAGCAGTTCAGCAAACATGCCTACTCTGTGTCTTGGAGTTCTCACACTGCTCCTTCTTGCCCCATTCCCCCAAAAATGACTACCAAAAATCTTGCTAACTCCCCTCTTTATGAACATGTGAGTCCAGTTCATCCCCCTCCGCCCCCAAACCCCTCATCTGCCACCCAATCTCCATCGGCACACCACACACTCTGGGCCACCCATCTACCCCATCCCACCCCACCGGTACCCATACCCCTGCAGCCCATAGTAGTAGTTGGTATTCCCCTGCCCAAGCACTGCCCATATTTATCTCCCTACCCATTCCCTGCACTGCCGCCCCAGATCCTGCGTCTGCTAAACCAGCCCCACCACTACCACCGTAGTCCCTTCCCCTGTCTCATCATACTACTCCTCCTGCTCTCTGGGAATGTCCACCCCAACCCCGGTCCAGGTCCTTCTGCATTGCCCCCCTCAGAGCAGGGACTTCGCATTGCCTTCAAGAATATCTGCAGTCTCCCAAGGAAGATGGCTGCACTCCAGTGTTGGGTCTCCCAACATAAGCCCGACATCCTTGCCATAGTCGAAACCTGGCTCTCACCTTCGACCCCAGACTCGACTGTCTCACTCCCTGGCTTTGCCCTCTTTAGAGAGGATCGCGTGGGCAAACGTGGCGGTGGATGCGCTGTCTACCTTACAAACTCCCTCATGGGTCATGCTCTACCCGCCCCTAACCTTGGCCATGTTGCACAAGCCATCATATTAAAAATTACCCCTGACCCCGGATGAGGCCCGCCCTACCTCACTACCACCTATGTACCCCCACATGAGCAAAACCAAGCTATCCTCTCCCTCACTGACTACCTCACCACCCTGCCATGCAAGGCTGAACAGCTCATCCTAGGTGACCTCAACGTCAACTGGCTGGGCCCCAACTCAACGCCGACCAAGGACAACTTCTCAGCCCTAGACCTAGCTCAACTTGTGACTCAACCCACCAGAATTAACCCGTCAAGTGGGACTAGCTCACTACTTGATGTTGTGCTCTCTAACCGCCCACACAAAATAAAGGATCTTAAGGTCCTAGCCAACTCCCTCAGTGACCACTCACTCATTCTCTGCTTCTGGTCCTCCCCCACACTTAAACCCACGCACCAAGCCACCCCCCATCGCCGTCTCCGCCCGGGAGGACTAAACAAACCTAAGCAGCACCTTGCCCAGCTCGATTGGTCCCCGATCTCCCTTGCAACAGATATAGATATCGCCTTCGCCTTTCTCACCAGTGCCTTTTGTAAGGCCTCATGTCTTCGCCCCTGTCATCAACACCCGACTAAGGGACGACTGCTGCCTGGATTTCCCTCCCTGATCCAGCAACTCAAGCAGTGCAATAACCTTGGCATGTACTGCTGAAACAGGCAGACCAGCAGACAGGCAAGCTTATAATACAGCTCGCAACCAGTGCACCTGGGCCATACGGCAAGCAAAAGCCTACTACTACCAATCCATCTTGACTTCCTCCTGGGGCTCTGCTCGATCCTTCTGGGATAACATGAAGGAGTTAAATGGCACAACCCGCACCCCTCCTCCCTCTCAGATGGTCATAAATGGCACTATTAACACGGATCCCTCCTGTGTTGCCAACTGCCTGAACGCATCCTTTTCTGATCTAAGCGCTATCCTACCGTCCCACTTCTTTGACCCCATCCCAGTAACCAACTACCCAGATCTCTCTCGTCCCCCTTTTTACTTTAGGACTATCTCCCCACAGGACGCAAAACCGATCCTCCTAAAAGCCCTCTCCTCCCATAACCCGAGCTGTGACCCCCTTGACTCCAGGATGCTCCGCCTAACCCTGGATGTCATGTTAGCCCTCCCTCACGGACCTTATTAACCGCTCCCTGTGCCTCGGTCAATTCCCGAATGCATGGAAGCAGGCTGAAATCACCCCCATATACAAGAATGGAGACCGCACTGTGCCAAGCAATTACAGACCTATCTCCGTCCTCCCCCCTCTCTCTAAGGCCCTGGAAAAATTGTATCCATGCAACTCACGGACTATCTTTCAACCCACAACATTCTGTGCCCTGAACAACATGGCTTCTGCCCTGGTCACAGCACTACCACAGCTCTGCTGGAGTTCTCCCATTATATACACTAGGCACTAGATGTCAGAGAGCTGGCCGGGGCAGTGTTCATCGACCTGTCCAAGGCCTTCGACACTGTGAGCCACCCATTACTGCTAGAAACCCTCGGTAAACTGGGGTTCTCAACCGGTCCGCTGACCTAGTTCTCCAACTACCTCTGTGATAGATCCCAACATGTCAAATTAAATGGTAGACTGTCTACGGCACTACCCGTACGCTCTGGAGTACCCCAAGGCTCCATCCTGGGCCCCACTTTGTTCAGTCTTTTCTTAAACTCCCTTCCCAGCTCTTGCTCAGGCAAGCTACTACTATATGCTGACGATGCAGCCCTAGTCGCCTCCCACCCCGACCCACTCACACTCCAGTGCTCCCTGCAACTCTCCTTCAACCAGGCTGAAAAATGGTTCCTTGACCATCGCCTGGTCCTGAACCCCAAGAAAACAAAGACCACGATCTTTGCCCACCGACAAAGTAACTCCAAAAATGCTCCTCTTTGCATCCTTCCCAGTACCCTTCACCCCCTTGAACAGGTAGCCATGTACAAATACCTGGGCATCACCTTCGACTCGGTGTTCTCCTTCCATGCCCATATCCATGCCTTATCCTCAGCCATGAATACCCGGATTGGGTTCCTCTATCGCCACAAGGACTGCCTCCCGGAATTCGCCCTATGGCTGGCGATCACTTCCTCCATCCTGTCATTAGTTGACTATGGACTCCCCACCTATGCTGTCGCTGACCCCACTGCCCTCACAAAAATCCAGACATCTATCAACAAAGCCTGCAGGCTCCTGACTGGTGCCCCAAGTAGAATGCACACATGCCAACTCTACTCCACCACTAACATACTAATCTTGAAGAACGGCTGCAATATCACACCTGCATACTAACCAAAAGTCTCTACTTGGGCTTTGTCCCCTGTGTCACCGCTGCTTCCACAGGCCTCCCCTTTCGGTTGCTACCATAGGCTCGAATGCCACTTTCCGGTGCCTAGAGCCAGGACCTCCCTCGCCCAAAGATCCTTTCATCATAGAGCACCGTCCTGGTATAACTCCCTCCCTCGCATGTCTAAGCGCCGCCAAAATTGGCCAATTCAAGATCGCCTCCTTGAAGCACCTGATCAGCTCACGGAGATGTACGTGTCTCACCTTAGGGCCTACTGTGAGTGCCTTCCAGAGTTATCAGCTACTGCAGGACTAAGTATATAACAGTGCTCATGTTTTGCCTATCATCAAACTGTATACCACATTTTGTATCCTGCATGTCCCTCTGGGAACCTAGTGACTTTGTTGTGGGCCCTCTAGAAACCCAAATATTTAGATGGCACCTTGATGATTCTGTATTGTATGTTGCATGTATTTCACCTGTACTGTTCTCCACTGTCTTACCTCACGTTTAGATTGTTCCCCTCCCTGTGACGAGGTGCCTTTGTAAATGAGTCTCTGACTCAAAGGTTGTAAATCCGATACTTGTCTTAAATAAATAAATAAAATAAATTTTGAAAAAGACATTTTTTGAGATGGAGGGGCTCGCCACCCCCAAGTGGAAGATCTCTCCCCACAAGCTGGTTGTACAACGCATGATGGGGTGGAGTTAAAGCAGAGGAGATTGATCCCCACCATGCAGTATTGCTGCTCGATGTTCCCATGGGGACTACTAATGAGATCATAGAAGAGATTGTGGGGAAAGTTAAGTGCTTAGGAAAGGTAACAATGAGGGGACGGGACTCTGACCTGATTGAACAGATTCTAGTGGCCCTCCTGTCATGTGGCCTTCCTATAGACCCTGAAGCAGTACCCCCTGTTATTATGTCAGAGGGATCCCAGGTGGGGTGGAGGGTCATTCATGTACACAGTGGCCCGTCTTCTCCTGGGGGGTTACCAAAGGTGGAAGGTTTTAAAGATAAGCTATTGAGACTCCTAGCTGCTGAAGGGCAGATGTCACAGACTTGTGGAAGGCTTTGGAGGGTTCTAAGGAGATCACTCCCTTACACTCTTCTCCGGCCTCCCTGTCCATGCCCAAGGCATCCCCTATTGTGATACCTTCAGTGCATCTGGTCTCTTACTGCAGGCTCAGGTTGTTTCCAGGTGCTGTTCCTGTGACTGTGGGAGAAGATGATTTGGAAACCTAGATGGACTGTGCCACTCCTCTGGTCCAAGAGTGATACTACTCTGAAGGGGAGAAATGAAAGAGACTTATGAAGAGTTTGAGGGGCCCTACACTGAAAGCTATTTGATTCCTTTGGTCTACTAACCCAGAGGCCTCTGCAGCTGAGTACCTATCTGCTTTAGAAGGGGTGTTTGGCAGCGCTGCATCTGGGGAGGATTTAATGTGTGAATTCAAGTCTGCTAAACAGTGGAAAATTTTGAAATTGTCTGCTTTTGTAACCTGAGTTGAATGGGCCCTGAAGAGGGTGCATCATAAAGAGGGTATCTGCTAGTGGCGGGCAGCCATTAGGTTGCTGGCGTTCGAGCAGACAAGACAGACCATTTGGCCTATTCCGCTGGCTTTTTAGTATGTTAGTATGTTAGTGAACTGAATCGTGTCAGGCTAGAGCACATCTTCAAGGCTGCTCATTATTCAAGTGTGCTTGTGCTAAAGTTAAAGTTTCAAGACAGAAAAGCTAACTCCCCCGAATATTGTTGACTGATTAAGGAGATCTGGGAGGCTGAGAATGACGAAGATGGCTAGGAACCATATTCAGGGATTGCCCACACTGCTCCAACCTCAGACAGACTTGATGAGAAAGAGAAACCCTCTGAGACACAGTAAGTCTGTGAGCTACTGAAAGAGTTAAAAGAACTAAGAGCCAGCCAGTAAGCTGCAGCTGAGGTGGCCAAGAATTATAACCTTTGCCCCCCTAGGGCTGAGTCTGGCAGTGGGACCCCACCCGTGGGTATGGGGGCCCATGCTCCCACCATTGAACCTTGAGATAATTCTGAACTTATAGAAGAGATGAGAAAACCGTGAACCACGGTTAGAGATCTTATTCATGCCACCTGATCACCTTCCCCTTGGCGGGACTGTGGGGGAATGGAGCCTGAGTTCAAACTGAAAGAAGACAGTAGGACTCCAGCCCCAGATCACTATAAATCTCGTGAAGAGCCGAACCACTCTGGTGGCTCTAGAGGCAAGGTGTTTTGTTATAGGTGCGGAGAGAATGGGCACACCTGATGTAGTTGCAATTCCCCTGAAGATCTGCAGAAAGTCACCACCAAGCTGCTTAATCTGGTCCAACAAAGCAATATAAAACCTCAGTCAGGCCCACCCCGCAAGTCTTTCTCTTCCAAAACTTCCATAGGCCAGTCCATCAAACGGACTCCTCCAAATTGATCCAAGATGGTGGGCCCATCCATGGAAACTGCAGTGACTGTGAATGGCATCTCCACCCGAGCTGTGCTAGACAGTAGTTCGCAGGTCATTATTATATTTAAAGACTGGTATGACCACCACTTGTCTGCTCTCCTGCTCTTACCCCTAGAAGGACTGCATGTGTGGGGGGTGAGTGACAAATCTTATTATTACCAAGGGTATGTACAAATTTGGCTGTCTTTCCCTACTGCTATTGCTGGCGTGGATGAACAAGTGGAAAGATTGGCCATGGCGTGCCCGCCGACAGGAATGTATGATGGTATCCCTTTGTTGATAGGCAACAACACATATATGTTTGGCCAGCTAGCCCAGCTCTATCAAGAGAAACAAGCCAAGCTGACTGGAAAGGCACTACACATTCCAGCCATGGTGTGCAGAGCATATGACCTACAGATGCAAGCTAAAGAGCTTGAGAAGGATTAACTAGTGGGAGTGGTATGGAAGAAGGATCTGGAATCACTTGTGTTCCCCCCCCCAGTGCCCAGTGTACCATCAGTGATGAGGTATGAATTAAAAAAGATGTCAAAAACAAAATCCTCATGCTGGATGCCCCAGAAGAAGGGAAACTGCCCGATGGACTGTTGGTCAAACCTAGCATCCTACCTGCCCGGGCTCTTGCATATGCTCGGTGGGTGGTGGTACAAGTCCAGAATATGTCCGACCGGGATATCGAAGTAAATCAAGGTTGCACCCTGGCTACTGTATATTGTGCAGACACTGCTGTGTTGCCTAGCAACAGATGCACTGCAGAGACTGATGAGGTGACCCCTGATCTTTACCAAGGGGGGATTAGCATCTAATATTGAAGAATTTATCTATCTCCTGTGTAGATCGATTTCCTATGGACCATTATAGGACATATGATATCATTTACCTTTCTGTTGGAAAACTGTGAAGACTGGCGTGTGACTGAATAAGGGAATCGTCTGTTGTGATCTGCTCTGCCGAGAGACAAACTTCACTGTTATTGGGAGTGGTGAGAGCCTCCTAAATTTGCTCCAGGGGTAGCAAGCTGATTCCTTATTTATTTATCTCCCTAACCAAGACTGAACAATTTCCCTGACACTCTCGGGAGTGGTGAGAGCTTCCCGTGGTTTGTGTATGGGGTTTTGGTTGATTCTCTGTGGGATATTGATAAAATTCCCGATTTGGGCGTGCCTTTTTAAATGAATCAGTGATTTAAATTTGGAACTATTGAATTTAGCTACCAGTGTTGTAATTTCTTCCTCCTTAAGTGAGAGATTTTGGGGGGGGGGGATACAACGCTGTTTGGACTGTTTTCTGGAGGGCTTGGTGGCCTAGGATCAGAGGCTGAGAGTTCTGAACTAAATTGATTGGATCTACAGGCTGCAGATTTGAATTTGAGTAATTAAAGTAGACTGCCTAAGAAGACTGTGAACATTGCTTTGGATATTAGATGTCTATGGGCTTTTGGGATTTGAGGAGTGATGTGGTCTATGTGCTGTGCTGGGGGTGCCTCCTATTTGCACCTGGGATAGTGGTTGACCGGCTTCCAGTGACCAAGCGGGAGTTGCCCTCTGCATCTCTGGGGAGTCAGAGTGTTAGTTGGGCATCTTTGAGATCCCTTGTGGGTCACTCCCGGTGGTGTGCCCTCTGGGGGATTGTGGCTGCAGGTTATGGGCGGCAGGGTGTTGGAACCAGTGAGTTCAGTGCACTTGGAGGAAAGGCCCCCCCCTTGAGAGTTATTGTGCACGCCCAGTCCACTGTTAGGTCATGGATTTCCTGGACTGTATCCCGAAGGCTTATATGAGTTATATGACCTTACTCTGGCCTGTGGTTTGCTATCCTTGGCCATTAAGACTGAGATTTTGTTTGTGTCAGTTTGATTTGACTGAATTGGGTTTGATTTATTATAGCCTGTTTTCTTTTAATCCAGAGGTATATTTAATAGTTCTGGATCTGTAATGGCCTGACCAAATGGGATTGAATGTTTTATCATTTATAATTTTATTTGGTATTATTTTATTTTATTAGGTTTGTGATTTGTTGGATTTTTGAATATGTGTTGGGAAGGTATAGGGATGGTCGGATATTACTCCCCCTCCAGACTCAGAGACCTTCATCCTTTTTCCTGTCCTCCACTATCCCCAGAGGTACAGTATATAGAAGGTGTAGAACCTTGGGGGTTGTTAGAAGGAGGAGGGCGAGGGCCTGGCCTGGAGAGGGGGGATGGAAAGAACTGGGTGGATAGGAATAGTGGGGACAAGGAGATGCCTTGGGGTGAAATGGGTCCAGGAAAGGGGTCCTCCATACCTGGTTCCCATACCCAAGGGCTCTGCTTGTGGCAGGCAGGTAACTCAGTCTTCCTTGGGTTCTCATCCTATTTGGGCGATGTTAAGCAATGCCAGGTCTATTAAGAACAAGACTGCGGTAATAGTGGATCTTGTTGGATCATCAGACCTGGCTTGTATCACAGAGACCTGGCTGGATAAAAATGCTAGTCCAGTATTGGCATCAGCAATTCCAGCTGGGTACTCGGTGATACACCGCCCGAGGATGGATCGTAGAGGCGGGGGTGTTGCCATCTGTTTTAGATCCGACCTGGGCCTAGTGGAAGTGCCAGTGGGAACTTCCAACTCCTTTGAATGTATCATGGGTGAGAGTGTGGGGGTGCAGGATACTTCTCGTCTACCATCCACCAGGAGATGGGAATGATTTTCTGCAGGAAGTGGCAGACTTCATTGTCGACCTGACATTGGGATCCCCAGATGGTTGGTTCTGGGGGATTTCAATGCCTGGTTTGACGATGAACTTTCGCAGTTTGGTCAGGACTTCCTCCAGTTAATGATTTCACTGGGCTTCACACAGGTTATTGCCTCCCTGACTCATATTGGTAGTCATTCATTGGACTTGGTGTTTCTCCTGGGCATGGAGATATCCGATTTGGTGGTGGAACCAGTCGGATGGTCTGACCATCACTCCATTGGGCTCATTTTCGAGGCCACCACTAGTAGGCCAGCCTCTATGGAGATGGTCCGCTACCGCCCTTTGAGAGGTGTTTCACCAGATGGGCTGATGACGGTGCTGGACCTATCGGGTTTACTGAGTGAATGCATGGATCCAGGGGACCTGGTACTTATTTTTATTAGTTTTTGGTAACCAGGTAAGTGCACTAGGCAACAAACCTGCCTATTTTCAGGCACGACCTGGGAGAGTACAGGAAATTGTTATACATATTACAGTAGCACATGATGACAATAAGGTAAACATAAGACAGCAGGAGCAGTTAACAACATACATAGTTATTAGAGCAGCATAGTAACAATCACAATCAAATACAGTGCATAATAAGTGACATATAAACAAGAATAGGCTTGTGCCCGTGCCTCAGACCGACAGTAGGGTGAAACAGATTACAAGCAATTGCAGTGTCCACGGGCATGCAGGTGAAAGAAGAGCGAGCTTTTGAATTCCCGATGAGAGGCAGAATTTTTAACCTGAAGGGGGAGAGAGTTCCAGAACTTAGGAGCAAAGTGAGAGAATGCTTGTCTATAATAAGGCAGTGGTAGGGGCCCTGGATTCCATTGCTCCTGTTCGTGTTTGTCCCCTCACTCTTTGCGCCAAGTCTCCTTGGTTTGATGAGGCTTTGAGGAAGTTGAGGAGAGTGGGACAAAGGTTGGAGAAGTGCTGTCGGAAATCTGGCCTGGAGTGCGACAGACTTAGTTTGATGGACCATTACGTGGTCTGTCAATCAGCAATTACCCATAAGAAGGCAGCATTCCTGTCCAGGGAGATTGCTCCTGCAAGGAATCGACCTGCTCAGCTCTTCCAGACTGTGGACAGATTGTGCAATCCAACCTGTCTTCAGTCTGGGAGTGCTTTTTCTCAAGAACGGTGTGAGGAGTTTGCTCGATTCTTTTCAGGTAAGGTTGCCGCAATCGGGTCGGGTACCCACGTGTCCCTTCCCAGTGGGGGCTGTGATGGTCGGCAGGAGATGTCGGATGCCCAGTTTTTGTGGTGTGACTTCAGCCTCCCCATGATCAGCGACACTGTGATGATCATTCAGTCTTTGCATCCGACTAGCTGTAGTTAAGATCCTGGCCCCACACATCTCTTAGTGGGCTGTGTGGATAAGATCGGCTCGGTCCTTGCCGAGATAATCTGGATGTCCTAGGAGAAGGGGATCTTTCCTGATCCTCTAAAGGAGGCCATGGTTCAGCCCCTACTTAAAAAATCCTCTTTGGACCCAGACTGTCTGACTAACTACAGACCTGTCTCTAACCTGCCCTTTGTGGGTAAGGTTATTGAGAAGGTGGTTACATCGCAACTGGATGGTCATTTGACCAGTCACAATGTCTATGATTCTCTCCAGTCCATATTTAGGAAGAGACATAGTACCAAGACAGCTCCTGTTTGGGTACTTAATGACCTCCTAGTAGTGAAAGATCGAAGGACCTGTTCTATCTTGGTCCTTCTTGATCTCTGTGCGGCATTTGACACCGTAGACCATGAGGTGCTATTGGGGTGCCTGCGGTCCATCTGTGGACTGTCTGGTATGGTCCTTAGATGGTTTCAATCTTTCCTCGAGGGTAGGATCCAGAGGGTGGTGTCCGAGATATTTTCCTCAGCATCACTCCCCCTATCCTGTGGGGTTCCGCAGGGTTCCATTTTGGCACCCATGTTGTTTTCGGTGTATATGCTGCCGTTGGGAGTGATTGTTAAGTGGTATGGCTTGAGTTTTCACGCTTTGCAGATGATACTCAGCTATACATGCCCTTTGTGCCCAGCCAGGATGCTGCCATTTCGGTCTTTAACAACTGTCTCACTGAGATCCAGGAATGGATGAATGGGAGTTGACTGCAGTTAAACCAAGAAAAGACTGAGGTGTTGGTTGTGGACCCAGGTTGTCGGGAGGTGGGTTTGTTGGCTGGATCACCTTCAGGCTTATGGCTTGGTGGTGTACAGTTAACTACCTCAGACGTGGTGCGGAACCTGGACGTTATGTTTGATGACTGTTTGACACTTAAATTGCAGGTGTCGGCAGTTGTCAAAACCTCTTTTTACCATCTGAGGAATATCACCCGGGTGAAACACCTGGTTCCTTCTGACGATCTTCCAACTTTGGTCCACGCCTTCGTTACTTCCTGCCTTGACTATTGCAACTCCCTCTACCTTGGGTTATCGGGGGTTGATATCCGCCGCCTGCAGCTCGTGCAGAATGTGGCAGCCAGGCTATTGACTGGTTCCTCCATGTCCAGTCATATAATGCCTGTGCTTCGCAGACTGCACTGGCTGCCAGTACGGTGGCGGATCACCTTCAAGGTTGGTTTGCTGACCTATAAGGCCCTACATGATCAGGGACCCAGTTACCTGCAAGATCTCCTTCATCCTACTGTCCCTCCCGCTCTCTTCGATCCACTGACGAGGGATTGCTAGAGATTCCCAGGGTTCGTTTGAAGACATCTGGAGCCAGGTCTTTCAGTTTTGTGGCCCCAACCCTGTGGAATTCTCTACCTCATCAGGTTTGAGATAGCCCGACCATCCAAAGTTTTAAAACAGCATTAAAGACTTCTTTTTAATATGGCATATGCCAATTATTAGTATTGCAGCCATGGGATTTTATACGTTAATTTTAGTTTTATCAATTGTTTTCATGAATTTTGTAGAGGTACCTTGGTTTTGAAAGGCGCTTTTTATAAATAGAGATGATGATGATCTGTTCGATTTTGAAGAGTCTTCCATTCCTAAAGAGTGGAAAATTAGAATCAGCTGAAAGCTGGCCCAGAAAAGCAAGGTGTTTTCTTTGAAAGAGTGGAATGTGGGATGCATCACGGAGGCTAAACATTACATTAGACTGCATGATGAAAGGCCTTTCCGTGAGAGGTCTCAGCACCTAGCCCCTGCAGACATCAATGACGTTCAACGCCACTTCCAGGAGATGCTAGCGGCTGGAGTTATACAAGCGTCTTGCAGTCCATACGCCTCTCCTATCATGGTTGTCTGAAAGAAATATGGCTCAGTGAGAATGTGTGTAGACTACCGGACTCTGAATCGAAGAACTGTACCTGACCAGTACACTATGCCACGCATCCAGGATGCCCTTGACTGCCTCAATGGGAGTCAGTGGTTTTCTGTGCTGGACCTCCAGAGTGGGTATTACCAGATACTGATGGCCCCCGAAGATAGAGAAAAAACAGCATTTATCTGCCCTTTGGGTTTTTATTAATTTCTGCGTATGCCTCAGGGCATTTTGGGAGCACCCGCCACTTTCCAGAGGTTGATGGAGTGAGCTGTGAGAGACATGACCCTATAAGAATGCCTTGTCTATCTAGATGGTATTATTGTGTTTGACTGGACTCTCGAGGAACATGAGACTCGTCTGTTTATGGTTCTAGACAAAATGGAGGACTCTGGGCTAAAATTATCAATCGACAAGTGTCAGTTGTTCTAGAAGTCTGTAAACTATGTCTGTCACAATGTGTCATCTGAAGGGATCCAAACAGGCCAAAGCAAAGTAGAGGCTTTGACCACCTGGCCTCAGCCTAACAATCTTAAAGAATTACAAAGGTTCTTGAGGTTCTGCGGCTACTACCGCCGATTCATAAAAGATTACACCAAAGACATCCGCCTGTTACTTAACTTAGTTCAAGGTTACCCACCCACAAACCGAAAATACAAGAGAAGTGCAGCCACTGAGGAAGAAAAGTTTACTTCTGGACAAATTAACTTTTTGGAACCAGGTGGATTAACAAGCATGAGGTGGCTTTCTACGATATCATTCACCAACTCACCCATGCATCTGTGCTTGCATATGCAGATCTCACCAAATCCTATGTATTACACACTGACGTCAGCTTGAAGGGACTCTTAGATGTTCTATATCAAGAGTATGAGCAAGGCCTATGCCCTGTGGTGTTTACTAGCCGGAGCCTAACCCCTGTCTGAAAAAATACTACCCTGTACACAAACTTGAGTTCTTTGCATTGAAGTGGGCTGTGGTAGATAAATTTCATGAATATCTTTATGGTGCCAAAATTCTGGTGAAAACTGATAACAACCCCCTCACCTATGTCCAGACTTCAGCAAAGTTGGATGCCACTGGGCATCACTGGTTATCTGCGCTTTCCACTTATGACTGTTCAGTACCGTATCAACCAGGTCTGAATCACACTGATGCTGATGCCCTCTTGAGAAGATCTGACACCAACTCTGAGTGGGTGAGAATGTCTGAACAATTTGCTAAAGCTCTTTGTCAAAAGTTCCATAAAGATGAGCAGCCATCCTCTGAAACTGTTGACTGCCGGTAGACTGTCTGGGCCCTCCTGCCACTTGCGTTCCTGCAGCCTACTGCCATCTTGCAGCATTGGATCTCAGCACGTTGTCCCAACTCAATCCTGACAATATACAGTGGGCTTAATCCCAAGACCCTATGATTAAGCTTGTATTGGATGCTATTCATGCTGGAAAAATGTGTTCAAACTTCGTTCTCAATATCCCCACAGTGCCCTTCTGTTAAGAGAGGGGCCTGGATTAAAGTTGCACAATAAACTGCTTTACAGAGAAACCACCAATCAACAAGGTCAAGTTGCCAAACAACAGCTAGTGTTACCTAGAGTTTTCAAACGTGTGGTTCTACGTGCCCTTCATGACAAGATGGGACATTTAGGCTGCGACCGAACTACTGACCTGGCCAGTGCTCACTTCTACTGACCAAAAATGGGGGCCGACATTGAGGCTGGCATCAGAACTTGTAACTGTTGCCTGCAGAGAAAAGCTCAGCCCCAGAGGGCTGCACCCTTAGTTAATAGTTCTACCAGTGTGCCCATGGAGCTTGTGTGTATTGACTTCTTGTGTCTTAAACCAGATCAATAAAATATTGGTAATGTGCTGGTGGTGACTGATCATTTTACCCGTTACGCCCAGACCTATTCAACCAATGACCAGAAGGCATACACGGTGATGAAAGTATTGACAGAAAAGTTTCTTGTCCATTGTAGAAACATAGAAGCTGACGGCAGAAGGAGACCACTAGGTCCATCTAGTCTGCCCATTTGTTTTAGACCTATTTTGTAGTCTGGGCTCCCTTGTGTTTATCCCATGCATTCTTGAATCCCCCACAGTGTTAACCCCACAACCTCTTGGGGCAGGCTGTTCCAAGCATCCACCACTCTTTCTTTTATAATTTTTCTATTTTTCCTCCCCTACCACCAGCCACCTGGTACCTCAGCCTGGTCACGGACCATGACTTCTACCTCCACAATGGCTGAGACCCTCTGATACCCCCTGGCTTACCCCCCAGGGTGGAGTTTTGGCACTAGACTCCACCAGTGCCGCAGACAGTGGGATAGGTTGGAGGGCTGGCCTGGAGGCTAATTGAAGCCATGGCAGGCTTCATCTAGGGTGGCCAGCAGCTGCTCTTTTTCCTGATTTTCTTGGAGGGTGGGGATGTGCAATGACATCCTGCATCCATCCCATCCCCTGGACATTCTTGGCACCGAGCGCTTGCACAACCCCCGGCCCCTGCTAGGGGTCCATTGAGCATCGGTCATGCTCCCCAACCTCCCCTTGGAGAAGGAGAGCAGTCCTTGGGATGCTCCAGCCTTCTTCCCCCAGCCGGCCCTCCAGCATCCCAGGTTCATTCCCGAACATGGGTCACTGGCGTTGCAAGCGGAAATCTTACAGCTGCACCGATGGGCCGGCCATGTCCACCACTCTTTCTGTGAAGGAAAAACTTCCTTATGTTGGTAGAGAACCTCCCTCCTTGCAGCCTGAGGTCATGTCACCTGGTCCTGGAGCTCGTTTTGAAGTGAAAAAGTTCCTGTGCCTGTACCTTCTTAATGCTGCTTACGTATGTGAATGTTTCAATCATGTCCTCTCTCTCTCTCTCTTCTCTGCTCCAGGGAGTACATATTCAGTTCCCTAAGTCTTTCCTTGTAGGACATGTACTGCAGACCCTGAATCATTTTTGTTGCCTTTCCCTGTACTGTTTCCACCTGGTCAATGTCCTTCCTGATGTGAGGCCTCCAGAATTGGACTCCAGAAGTGTTCCAGATGAGGCCTGACCAGCGATTCATACAGTGATAGTACTACCTTTCTCTTCCTGCTCGTGACTCCCCTCCCAGTGCAGCCCAGCATTCTGTTGGCCTTCATTGTTGCCTTCTCACACTGCTTACTAACCTTCAAATCATTTGAGATTATGATTCCCAGATCTTGTTCCTGGTTTGAGGCTGCCAGTCTTTCGTCTCCTAGATAATACTCCTTTCTTGGAGTTTTCTTTCCTGTGTGCATGACCTTGTACTTTTTGGAATTAAATCTCAGATGCCACACTCCAGACCATTTTTCTAGTTTCTTGAGGTCAACTTCCATCTTGGTTACTCCTTCTGGGGTGTCTACCCTGCTACATATCTTGGTGTCATCTGCGAACAGACACATCTTCCCTTCCAGTCCGTCAGTGATGTCTGCTATAAAAACATGGAAGAGCACAGGCCCCAGCACTGAGCCCTGGAGCCACCCCGCTGGTCACCCTGCCTTCCATTGACTGCGCTCCATTAACCTGTACCCTCTGGGTTCTGCCTTGTAACCAGTTGTGTACCCATCTGACTACTTCTGGACCAACCCCTGTGTGGTCAAGCTTCTTTACCAGCCTTCTGTGTGGAACCGAGTTGAAGGCCTTACTAAAGTCTAGGTAGACCACATCTACTGCCCCACCATTGTCCACTATTTGTGTAGCGTAGTCAAAAATTCGAGCAGATTTTTCTGGCATGACCTACCTGCTGTGAAAATGTGCTGTTTAGAGTCTTGTCGGCCGCTAGTTTCGAGGAATGCTATGATCCTCTGTTTGAATAGTGTCTCCATTAGTTTCCCTACTATAGACTTGAAACTCACCATTCTGTAATTACTAGCCTCTTCGCAACTACCTGATTTGTGAAGTGGAACCACTATTGCCTTGTTCCAGTCTTCAGGTACCATACCGCTCTTCAAGGATTTTGTGAATAGAAGTGTCACTGAGGCTGCTAATTCTGCCCCCAGTTCCTTAAGGATTCTGGGGTGCATCTCATCTAGTCCCATGGCTTTGACTGCTTTTAGTTTATTTAGCATCTCCCATACTTCAGCTTCTGTAAAGGGACTCGTGTCTACCCCTGGTCCTGGGGTGTTGTGTTTTTTCAGGGCTGGGCCATCCCCTGGGTCCTCTTTGGTAAACATTAAGCAGAAGTATTTGCTGAGGATTTCGGCTTTTTCTGGGTCATATTTAGTGCATTTCCCTTCTTCAGTAACAGCCTTTACTATCCCCCCTTTTGTCTTCCTACATTCTCTAATGTATCTAAAAAAATGATTTGTTTCCTCTCTTTCCCCCTTCTGTTATCTTTTCCTCTGTCTGGGCTTTTGCCTTTCTAATTTGTTTGTTAGACTCTCTCATTTTTTCCTTGTACGACTCCCAGTCTTTCTTAGTTTTGGTTTCCTGGTATATGCTGTATGCCTCCTTTTTTACGGCTGCATGGACGGAGCCCTGCAGATGTTTTGCATCTAGAAAAGGACTGACATCATGTTTTCTGTCCGTGGAACTGGCAGAAAGTGTAAATAGTCACCTCCGCCTGTTCAGCCTTAAATTAATGCGCTGTCATGTTAGGCAATGGTTTCAGAGTACTACTTTGTTTCTTAAGTGGGAGGTACAAGAAGTTGCACCTCAAATGTGGGTGGGAGCACTAGTCGTAATGGTTTCGGGGAAGACACAGCCCCCAGCTGCAGCTCCACCTCCACCTGCCCATGTTGTCATTTTCATGTTCTCAGTCTGGAAAGATGCAACGCCCATGTTATCATTTTACAAAGATCCAATCCCCATCTGTAGCTGTAGCCTGACCTGCACCTGAACAGCAGTCAGGTGTAGTCTGACCTTTGTTTCTGCTTGTAATGCTGAGGTGGCATTGTGAAGTCTTTAAAGTGGAGTGGAGGACTGCAAACGGGAACAAAACGTATTAAATACTGGTTTTGTAGTGCAGAAGCCAGGGAAAGTGAGAAGAAAAAGTAGGGGTCTGACAGAGCGAAAGCCACGTAAAGTGGAAATAGAAATAGGCTGTAACGCGAGTCAAGAGTCAGGTATGCATCTGCATATGGACCATTCAGCCAGAACAAAATGCTGCATTTGGAAAGAAAGCAGGTTGAGGTCACATTGAGTTGCTATTACATGCACAGTATATTACTACATTTCAAAGCAGTCGCTTTTCAGTTTTAACAGGGAAAACACTTTTTTCCTCCCTTTGCCGGTCCTCTTACCCTTAATAACTGTCACTCCCGCTAACTGATATCTGTCTGTTTTCTGGCACACTGAAACCTGTCTGTTCTCTCTCTATGCGGTGCTTTGAAAATTGACATTCCCTCCCTTTGCCAGTCCTCTGAACCTCATCAACTCTCACACCGGGTAAACTTAATTCCAGCGATTCAGGAATAGATAGCCACACAGCACTCTTTCATGGACAAGATAGTAGCCATGATCTCAGGAGCACACAGCCAAGCCTTGGGAACAGTCAGGACAGTAGCGCTTACAACAGAAACAATATCTATCACATTTGTGCTAGACTTATGGTTCTCATCTGACAATAAGGGAAACATTCTCCCACTTGCACCGTGGCCATTGAATTACAATGAGAGCATAGTACCCAGGACTGGCCAGCACAATGGGAACATGGAACTGAAACTATTGCTACCCTTCATTCCAGCACTTCAGGAATAGGCAGCCGCAAAGCAGTCTTGCAGGGGCAGAGCAAAATAGGATCCATAATCTTAGGAGCACACAAACATGTGTTTGGACCAGTCAAGACTGTTGCACGACTGATAGTAACTAAGGTGAAATATGTAGTGGGAAACTGACATGTGTTTTGCCTTGAAACAATAAATAGGCAAAACACTGGTTTTCCATGCACCTCCACCCCCCCATTCCCCCTTGCAGTCGATAGCATAACACCCAGAATACAGATGCATACCTGTCTTCAGTTTGCACTGTCGTATATGCCATAGTTTGTGCGGTACAAACTGAGAATCCTTTTATTGTTTCCTAGTCCCCCGGAAAACATTTTTTTCTGACTTGGCTTCTGCTTTGAAAATTATAATTACTCTTTCTATTTTTTTTTTTTTTTTACTTGCTATTTACCGCCTTCCCCTGCCCCCTATGCTCCGCTTTGAAGCACCTGGCATCTGCCTCGTTCCTTCCGTGCCTGAGCCCTGTGGCAGTCCCCATGTAGCCTTGGATTCCCCAGGCAGGGGCGAGGTGGGGCCCAAGCACCCAGGCGGCGTCCCTTACCGGGGCCGCCGCCTGGGACAGGCAGGGGACGGATTGAGAGTTGTGCTGGCGCCTCCGCCTATCCGGAGCGATGGAGGTGTTTTTCTGTTTCTCTGACGCAGCGGCGCCAGACGCCAAGGTGGAGCTCCGGCCGACCTGGACACGCCCAGCCCTCCTGATTGGCCAGGCACTTGCTGAACCCCAGATCTCCACCTGGGGTCAGTCAAGCACCGAGCCTTGTCCCCCCTCCCTCCCTGGAGAAGGGGAGCAGTCCATGGACGCTCAGCTTTCTTCCCCTGGCCGGCCCTCCAGCTCCCCGGGCTCGTTCCTGAACCCGGGTCACCAGCGTCGTGAGTGGCAGCACTACCGCTATGCCGACGAGCCGACTCTCTTTCTATTTTTTTTCTGCAACAAAATAGGAGCCATGATCGTAGGAGCACACAACTATGAATTTGGGGCAGTGAAGAGTTTTGGAGGACTGATAGTTACTGAGGTGAAATATGTAGTTGAAAACTGAAATTTTTGTTCCCTTTAAACATTTAACAGGCAAAACAGTGGGTTTCCATGGGCCCCCCCTTGCAGTCGATACCTGTTCCTTCAATTAGCTGTTTGGGTTGCAAGCGTAATAGGAGCCATGATCTCAGGAGCACAGAACCATGAGTTTGGGCCAGTCAAGGCTTTTGCACGAATGTTGGTTACTGAGGTGAAATATATAGTGTAAGACAGGAAATTTGTTTCCCTGTAAACCTTTAAGAGGCAAAACAGTGGTTTTCCTGGCCCCCCCCTTGCACTCAATACCTGTTCTTTCAATTAGCTGTTCGGCTTGCAAGCGTAATAGGAGCCATGATCTCAGCAGCACAGAACTATGGATTTGGGCCAGTCAAGGCTTTTGCATGAATGATAGTTACTGAGGTGAAATATGTAGTGTAAAACAGAATTTTTTTTCCCTGTAAACCTTTAAGAGGCAAAACAGTGGTTTTGCAGGTGCCCCCCCCCCCTGCACTCGATACCTGTTCCCTCAATTTGCTGTTCGGCTTGCAAGCATAATTGACATGTCTAATATGGTTTTCTCCACTGTGTGGTCCACATTCACTACTGACAAGGTGTTTCTGCTACTGTGACACCCAGAATACAGACGCATACCTGTGTCACACATTTGCACTTCCGTATATGCCACATTGTGTGCCTTAGAAATTGAAAATGTTGTTATGTTTTCCTAGTCCCCCGCGAAAACACTCCTTTCACAGTGTGTTGCTGCTTTGCAAAGTCTCATTACTCTTTCCATGGTTTTCCCCAATTGCAGCAAGAATGTCTGTCTTTGTTGCCAGATGCAGAGTACCGAGGGCAGTGTTATGTTGTTTGTGTTCCAAGCCAATGTGCAATCACACCTCGCAAGTCAATGTGGACAGAAACCTTCAATATATTTAATCTCCACTTTGCGGTCCACTTTGACTACTGACAACGTGTCTCTGCTACAGTAAGAACCAGAATGCAGATACATATCAAAGTGGACCGGAGGACTGCAAAGGGGAAGAAAAAGTATTCAAAACCGGTTTCACAGTGCAGAACCCAGGGAAAGGAGGTAAAAAAGGTAGGGGTCTCACAGTGCGAAACCCATGTACAGTGAAAATAGAAATAGGGTGTAACACGACGGGTGAAGACTCAGGTATGCATCTGCATATGGAGCGTTCAACCACAGCAAAATGCTACATTGTAAAACAAATCACTGCGATTCCACAGTAACTTGCTACTACATGCACTTTCCAGTACAGCATTAGAAAGCACAGGCATACCGGCGTCTTCAGTTTGCAGTTGGGTCTTGAACAGTGATACCTGTCTGTTTTCTTGCACAGTGCAACCTGTCTGTGTTGTCTCTGCTGTGCTTAGAAAATTGTTGTGTTTTTTTTCTTTTCACCTTTAACAGTCAAAAGATTGTTTTCCTCCCGTTGCCGGTCCTCTTAACCTCAGTAAGTGTCACTCCCGTTAAACTTAATTCCGGCGGGTCAGGAACAGACAGCCACACAGCACTCTTACATGGGCAGAACAAAATAGGAGCCATGATCTCAGGAGCACGCAGCTATGCCGTGGGGGCAGTCAGGATAGCAAGGCTTACCAAAATAGCAACATCTATCACATTGGTGCTACACTTACGGTCCTCATGTGACAGTTAGCGAAACATTCTCCCTTTTCCACCGTGCCCATTGAACTACAATGACACACATAGTACCCAGGAGTGGCCAGCACAATGAGAACATGGAACTCAAACTGAGAAGCAGCACCACTTATGCTGTATACTATTACACACACGTGGTTTCCAGTGTTTCAGGCACAGGCAAGTTTTTGTGTGCACTGCAGTTGTCTCTTTTGTATACTGCATATACACTGACATATATAATTTTCTTACAGTGTACCTCTGACCTTCAGCAAGTACTTTCACCTCATTTAGTATCAGCACCGCTACCCTTCAGTCCAGCCGTTCAGGAAAAGGCAGCCAGACAGCAGTCTTGCAGGGGCAGAACAAAATAGGAGCCATGATCTCAGGAGCACACAAGCATGACTTGGGGCCAGTCAAGACTTTTGCACGACTGATATTGACCAAGGTGAAATATGTAGTGGAAGGTGACATGTACAGTGTAACAAAATTATTTATGTCAGATAGACCCTCTGCTGCATGGCATTTGCTACAGACATATCGAAATTGCGATCAACTGTATCGTGAGCACTGAGTCAATATTATATGCCACTTTTTGTCACAAATGAAGTCTAACAGGAATGTGTTAGCTAATGTTACACTTCTATTCCCTACTATAGTGAGTGGGCCCGAGTCCTGTCTGCCTGCCTATTCCTCCAGTGACTGAAGTAACTTTTACAGAATTGACACTTAATGAGGTGAAATATGTTCCTTCAGGTCAGAGGTGCAGTTCCACAACAGTATATGTCACTTAGTCCCTATGCTCCATTACCTTTCGCAGGACTGATAATTCATGAGGTCAGATCAGTTGCGCAAGGTCACAGTCACAGCTGGACAAAAATATGTCTGTCACGTACACCCTCTGCTGCATGCCACTGACTGAACAAATATTGAAATTGGCATCCACTTTATATGGACCATTCAGCGCTAGTAAACCTGTTTGGTTTTTTTTCTGCTGTGCTTTGAAAACTGACATGTGTTTTTCCTTTTAACGTGTAACAGTCAAAACACTTTTCTCCACCCCCCCCCCTTTTGCACTCCATGCCTGTTCCTTCAAGTTGTTGTTTGGCTTGGAAGCCTCTCACCTGCTTTTTTCCGATTTTGCGAACTTTTGCAAAACGATACCTGTAATATTTGTTTGTCCACTTTGCGATCTACATTAACTACAGACAATGTGTCTGTGCTACTGTAACACCCAGAATACAGACGCATACCTGTGTTTTCAGGTAACACTTCCGTATATGCCACATGTGGTGCATTGCAAAGTGAAATTTTATTTTTTCCTTACTTCCCCGAAAACACTTTTTTTCTCACTTGGCCGCTGCTTCGAAAACTTTTATTACTCTTTTCATTTTTTTTCCCAACTGCAGCAACAATGTTTGTCTTTCTTGCCAGATGCAGAGTGACGATGGAACTGTTATGTATTTTGTATTCCAAGCCAATGTGCAATCGCACTTCCCAAGTCAGTGTGCACAGAAAACTGATATTGTATTTCTCCACTTTGCGGTCCACTTTTACTACTAACAACGTGTGTCTGCTACTGTATGCCCCACAATGCAGATGCATAGCTGAGTCTTCAGTCGCGTTAAATGCCATTGCACATTGACTTGCAGCAAAGAGGACATAACAGTATTGAATCAGAATGGAATGAGCATTGGAATGCCTGTGTGTGAATATATGCTGTTCAGGCTGGCATGGTGTGAGACAGGGAAATTATAGAGGGAAATCTGTAGGTTTAATATGTATTTGCTTGAACTGTGGCTTTCCCAATATTGCTGAAAGGAGAAGGAATAGGTGGCAGTGGACACACCAATATACATCATGAAGGAACAGCTGCTCCAATATGCATCTTCTGTTCAGAAAAATAGTATTACGACTGTACTCAGCCACCTCCTGTTTCTTAACATCAAAATACTGGGTTATTTTATTCCTGATTAATAACTGCATGTTTTACAACACAGATGTCCCTATAGTCATGTCAGTTGTGTCATGTTACATTTCTTCTCTAACTATATCTGGCAGGACACATTACTAGGTCTAGTTGCCTCATGTGGTGTGCAGTCCCACTTTTTTCCAGTTCATTTGTACTGTACCATTTCTTACAAATAACACCCCTCGGTTGCATTATAAATCTTCCGTAGTTTTGACACCTTTGCAAAGTTAACTTCGTCTTGCAACTATCACTGAGCCACCATACATTATTTATGTATATTATGTATATATTCAGAAGAAGCCAGAAGGTGAAGGAAGGAAACATATTCAATTCAGTGCTTCAGAGTAACTGGTAACTGGTATTTTTCTTTTAAACTTAGATTGCAGGCTTGTAGTGACACTATACTTTCTTTCTGTGTTGTCTTTACTTATAATTGTTTTTGGGCTGTTGAAAATTTAAAAAATAGTGGTGGTGTAATTCTGTGCTGTCTTTAATTGCTGCAAATTTTCGCCCCCACAACTCTTAATTATACCCTGATAAATCTGATTGACAGGAGCTAAACACAGGGTATAGTAAGAGGTGTGAAGTAGGAGGGGCATAAGGAAGAAGACCACCCTCAGCACAAGTGTTTTGACTCATTTATTTATTTATTGGTTTCTTTTTCCTTAAAAATATATATCTGAGGATCAGTTACAGGATTTTTTATTAATAAATAAATAAAAAGAAGAACTAAGAGAGCTTCAGTAGCAGATAAGTAGTGGATTGCAGTATAATGTGGGAGTGGTGCAATGTAGTGGCTGTGGGGCAGCCATATTCAGGCAGACCTTCTGGACACTGAGGTGCTGCCCTATCTGCATGCATCTCTCGGGACTGAGGGATGAGGTAGCCAGACTCAGAGGAAGTAAACTGGGTCAGAGTACATCACCCCTGTCCAGGAACCACCCAGTCCAATGCAGCTGCCCCAAAGGATGCCGAACGAGGAGCACTTGGATGACAGTGGGCTCAGGGAGGTTAGAGCAGTCAGGCAGAGGCACATCCCAGATCCTATTCCTCTCAAGAACTCATATGCCACACTGGCAAATGAGGACAACCAAATAGAGGTACCCAGGAAGTGGAAGGAAAGGATGTGGAGGTTAGGCAAGGAGGTGACCTCAGTGGGGAAAGCAGTGGACCCCAGAGGAGGAAGCGAATCCTGGTGGGGACTCCATCATAAGAGGGATCCAGCTAGGAACACAGGAGGGGAGGACAGGGAGTGAGGTGCTCACCAGGTGCCACGGCATGAGGGATGGAAGGAAGATACTGGGGATCACTGGGAAGGCAAGACAGGAGGGTGAGCTGGATGTCATTATCCACCTAGGTACTAATGACTTGGCAAATGGGAGCAAAGGAAGTTCAGGAAGAGTTTAGGAAACTGGGGAGGGTCTCAAGCAAGGTAGCTACTTTGTCACTTCTCAGAAGTTACTACCTGTGAGAGGCAAGGAGAGCATAGGAGTGCATGCACCAGGAACTTTAACTCATGGTTGAAGAACTGGTGCTGTGAGGAAGGGTTTGGATTCATTGGTGACTGGGGACCCATCTGGAGGGATGGAGGTTTGTTCAAGCCTGACGGCCTGCATCCATCCTGGAGGGGAATCCAAGCACTCAATGATAAGTTTAAATGCTACATTGACAAGCATTTAAACTAGCAAAAGGGGAGCAGGCCAGCAAGGATGGTACCTACTTGCTCACCCCACAGCTAGTAATGGAACCAGTGAACCAGAGGAGTGGCTATCTCTGCAAAGCAAGGTGCAAAAGTTGGAGATTAGTGTCCAAAAGGTGGATAAGCAGAAAGGGGCAAAATTCAGCAGAAGGGCAGACAGCAAGGAGAACCAGGGATAAATGACAACCAAGGAAGGGCTGGAGTAGAACAGTGAAGCAGTCTAGGGAGGTCAAATCATGGAAAGCCATGTGTGCAAATGCCAGGAGCCTTAGCAACAAGATGGAAGATCTGGAGGCTGTCATGGTACAGTCAGACCTGGACATTGTGGCCATCACTGAAACCTGGTGTAATGATAACCATGACTGGGAGATGGCCATACCTGGCTACAACATATTCAGAAGAGACAGAGCAGGCAGGAAGGGAGGAGGAGTGGCATGTATGTTAAAATGACATAAGGGCCACACAGATCCAGGAGGAACAAAATGGGGAGAGATACTGTGGGTTAAGCTGAAAGGAAAATGGGCCAGCCATCCGCACAGGTGTGGTCTATAGACCACCAGCCCAGGAGGAAGAAACAGATAGGGAGTTGATGCTAGCCATCCAAAGGATGGCTGACAAGAGTGAGGTAGTACTGGTTGGAGACTTCAATATACCAGATGTGGACTGGAGCATCCCAGCAGCAGCATCAACTAGGAGCAGATTTATCCTGGACTCCCTTCAGGGTGCCTTCCTCAAGCAACTGGTCATGGAACCAACTCGGCAGAAGGCAATACTGGACCTTGTGCTCACAAACAGGGACAGTGTGATGGGGGTAACAGTGGGGGAGCACCTGGGTAACAGTGACCACCAGTCATTGTGGTTTGAAATCACAGAAAGAGCAGAACCAAACCACACAAAAACACGTATCCTGGATTTTAGGGGGGCAGACTTTGGGAAAATGGGGAGATGCTTGAAAGAGGCATTAAGGGGAATGGGACAGGAATCAGGGATTGAGGAACAGTGGGCAGTATTTAAAATGGGGATTATAAGAACAACAGAATTATGCATTAAGCAGGTTAGCAAGAGGAAAAGAAAGAGGAGACCATTATGGTTTTCCAAAGAGGTAGCAAAGAAAGTGAAAGCCAAAAGACTGCATTCAGGCAATACAAAAGACACAGGCAGAAGGGATAGGGAGAAGTACCAGGAGAAACAAAGGAGGCAGGGAAGTCAGTAAGGGAAGCCAAAGCTCAGACAGAAGAACACATTGCAAAATCAGTGGTTAAGGGGACAAAACCTTTACAGGTACATAAGTGAAAAAAGAAGGACAAAGGGAGGATAGTTAGACTGAAGGGGAGGATGGGAGCAGCGTGGAGGATGACAACAGTAAAGCTGACATATTGAACAGGTATTTCTCTCAGTCTTTACTAAGGAAGAGGGGTAATGGGTCTGAAGGAGTACAAGGGGTGAGAATGGTGCAGAAATGGACACAAGTCCCTTTACACGAGAAGGGTCCTGAAGGAACTGGAAGTAATAAGAGTTGACAAAGCAATGGGGCCAGATGGGTGCACCCCAGGGTCCTTAAAGAACTAGAGAGGTGGTGGCTGAACCTCTGGCTATCCTGTTCAGCCAATCACTGGAAACAGGGAGGTACCCAAAGACTGGAGGACAGCAGATGTAGTCCCCTTATACAAAAGTGGGAACAAAGAGGAAGCAGGGAACTACAGACCAGTCAGCCTCACCTCGGTAGTGGGAACGATCATGGAAGCACTACTGAAGGAGAGATTGGTGGAACATCTGGTTGTCAATGGACTACAGGACCCAAGGCAGCATGGTTTCACCAGGGGGAGGTCATGTCAGACCAACCTCATTGAATTTTTTGACTGGGTGACTGGGGAGGTGGATCAGGAGAGGGCAGTGGACATGAGCCTATCTGGACTTCAGCAAGGCCTTTGACACTGTGCCACATAGAAGACTATTACACAAACTGGGGGGAATATGGGTGTGGGCAGGACAGTAGTGTGGTGGGTAGGTAACTGGCTGGGTGGCAGGACACAGGGTGGTGGTAAATGGCTGTCACCCACAGAGGGAAGAGTGACCAGTGGGGTACCACAGGATCAGTGCTGGGACCGGTCCTATTCAACATCTTCATCAGTGACATTGCACATGATATAGAAGGCAGAATTTCACTGTTCGCTGATGACACAAAGCTCTGTAACAGAGTAGACACACCAGAGGGTGTAGACAGAATGAGAAGGGACCTGCAGAAACTTGAAGAATGGTCAAGGGTTTGGCAGTTGAAATTCAATGCAAAGAAGTGCAAGATAATGCATATGGGGCACAAAACCCTGGCACAATATATCAGTTGGGGGTGAGGATATAGATTCACCAAGCAGGAAAGGGATCTTGGGGTTGTCATCTCTGATGACCTCAAGGTAGAGGAAACAGTGTGACAAGGCATCAGGTAAAGCAAATAGGATTCTGGGATGTATAGGCAGGGGCATCACCAGCAGGAAAAGGGAGGTCATAATTCCGCTATACAAGACACTAGTGAGGCCCCACCTGGGACAGTGTACAGTTCTGGAGACCATACCACGTAGGACATAGACAGGGTAGAGAAGGTTCAGAGGAGGGCAACAAAGATGGTGCATGGGTTGCATCACAAATCCTATGGAAGACAGGTTGAAGGAACTGAACATGTACTCCCTGGAGGAGAGGAGGGAGAGGGGATATGATAGAGACATACAAGTATCTCACAGGGAGGAACAGGGTGCAGGAAAACACTATTTTTAAGCGAAAAGATGTTTCAGGACTAGAGGGCATGGGATGAAGTTGGAGGAGGACGATTCAGAGGAAACATGAGAAAGAATTTCTTCACTGAACGGGTGGTGGACAAGTGGAACACCCTGCCAGAGGAAGTGGTGGGGGCTGAAACAATCACGGGATTTAAGAATACATGGGATAGACATAAAGGAATTCTAGAGGTCAGGGGTAAGGGGAAATAGACTTCTAGGAAAACAAACTGAACTTACAAGCTCAAATGGGCATACTAGGTGGGCCATAGGCCCTTATCTGCCGACACTGTCTATGTATCTATGTATGTGCCACCCCTTGGTAGCACATGATGCCATCTCAATTAATATGGAGTCCCTATTTTTGTTCACCTGTGCCTTTCCCTCACTCCATAAAAGTGGGGTGAGGGCTGGTGCCACATCATTGGGCTAGCCATGGTTTGCAATGCAGACCACTATGATGTTGACAGCAACCCTTTGAATACTGTGTTCCATGCATTCCTTACATAATACTTACTGAGGGGAGGACATTACCTGCCCATATGATTCTACTGCAATGGACTTTTGCAGCCCATATCAGTGTCGTGAACAGACGCTAATGCTGTACTTACTCTTCTCAAAGATATTTTGATGGGGTTTGCCTGTCCACGGAAATAAGACTACAGCAGAAATATTACCTTTTACAGTACTTACCATCACAATACTTACCATTTTTGTGCATAAGCTACTTTTTCAGCCAAGAAACCTGTTATCGGTTGTTTTACACTGCACACATGTGCCTTTCTCTGGCTTGTGAACCAACACTCTCTCACACACACACACATACACACACCCACAATAAAACATTTAAAAAATGCAGAGACTTTTACATGGCAGAGGCACTTTATGTAAACTCAATGGACAGATACTTATTGGTGTAAAAAGAATATTAACATTAACAAACTGGACACGTAAGGCACTACACATATATGTTACATGGAAACATTCAGTGACCGCTTTGGTGTCAACAATATAAATATCTACTTTTCTGAAGATAACAGCTGTTCTTCTTCCCTAATGCTGCTTTGGTTTCTCAATGTGGGTCAGGTTTCTTAACACAAATGCAGTTAGTCAGGTCTGCATGCTCTACTTTGAAAATTGGTTTCTTATTGCTTTGCATCCATGAAGCAGTCAACAAGCTTTATAGATTCATAGATTCATATATGTGTGACGGCAGAAAAGGACCAAACTAGGCACACCAAGTCTGCCCATTTGCCCAGCTATCAGCTTGGACCTGTGCCTCCCCCCCTTAACACTCCCATGTGGCTGTCCCATGCACTTTTGAATCCCTCCACTGTTTCCTCTCTAACAACTGCTTCTGGGAGTCTATTCCACTTTTCGACCACTCTCTCTCTCTCAGTAATAGTATTTTCTAATGTTACCCCTGAACTGTCCTCCCTCCACCTGCAGACCATGCCCCCTCATTCTCTGACTTCCTTTCATCTTGAAGATGCTCCCTCTGGCACCCAGTTTGTACCCTTAAGGTACCTGAAGGTCTCGATCATGTCCCCCCTCTCCCTCCTCTGCTCCAGGGAGTAAATGTTCAGATCTCTCAACCTTTCTTCATAGGACAGGTGGCCTAACCCTTTTACTATTTTTGCCCCTGTCCTCTGAACCCTCTCTATCCTCCTCACATCCTTCCTGAGGTATGGCCTCCAGAACTGGACTCCGTACTCCAAGTGTGGTCTCACCAAATGGGTGTACAAGGGTACTATGACCTCCCTATTCCTACTGGTGATCCCCCTTCCGTTGCGTCCAGGCATTTCACTCCCCCTGGCCACTGCCTTCTCGCACTGCCCTTCCACCTTCAGGTCCCCGGATATAATGATGCCTAGGTTCCTTTCTTGCCTGCTCCTCCAGCTCTCTGCCCCTATACGGTAACCTGCCATAATCTTACATTTCTCTGTATTGAATTCAAGTTGCCACCTTTCTGGCCATGCCTCAAGTCTCCCCAAGTCTCTCTGCATTTGTTCCACCCCTTTCTCCATGTGCACCCTATTGTAGATTTTGATATTGTCCGCAAACATACTCACACCCCCTCAAGGCCCTCTACAATGTCCCCTACAAATATATTGAACAGTAGGGGCCCCAGCACTGATCTCTGGGGGACCCCACTCATCACCTTGCCTTCCCCAGATGCCACCCCATTTATTATGACCCTCCTTTTCCCCAGCCAGTTTCACACCCATTTGACTACCCTCTGCCCCATCCCCAGTCCTGCCATTTTACACAGCAGCCTCCCATGAGGCACTGAGTCAAACACCTTTCTGAAATCCAAAAAAACTACATCTACCGCTCTACCTTGATCTATTTACTTGGTGACCCCGTCAAAAAACTCTATCAAACGTGTGTGACAGGATCTGCCCCTAGTAATAATAATAATAATAATAATAATATTTTTATTTGTATAGCACCTTTCAGTATATCAAGGTGCTGAACAATTTTAAAAACAATTCAAAACTCTAAATAAAAATCATAAAACATCCATAAAAAGATCAGCATATCATCAAAATAACATATTTATAATAAATCCAAACATAATAAAATGACTTAATTATCTGAGAAGGCCATATTCCATAAATACATTTTCAAGTCTTTTCTGAATAACTCCACGGAGGTGCACTGCGCGTAACTGCAGCGGTAGAGAGTTCCAAGCAGTGGCAGCGGTTAAAACCTCTGCTGCCAGAGGATTTTAGACTCACTTGGGATCTCTAATAACCCCATGTCGGCCGAGCGGAGTGGATCGGTCAGGGCAGTAAGGGACCAGAAGGTCTTTCAGATAGGCTGGACCCTGATCGTGAAGGGCTTTGAAAGTCAATAAAATGACTTTAAAGGTGATCCGCCACCGCATAGGAAGCCAGTGCAGTTCGCGCAGCACGGGAGTGATGTGACAGGACCTACTTGTCCCAGTCAATACCTGGGCTGCAACATTCTACACCAGCTGTAGGCGACGGATTTCAACCCCAGAAAGCCCAAAGTAAAGGGCGTTGCAGTAGTCCAGACGCGAAGATACAAAAGCGTGGACCAAGGTAGGCAGGGAGTCGGATGGAACAAGGTGCCTAACCCTGGCAATATTCCTAAGATGATAAAAGGAAGTCTTGACAACGGCTGACACCTGAGATTTAAGAGTCAGCCTGTTGTCAAGAATAAACCCAAGGTTATGCACCCGTTCTGAGGACGGGAGAGATACTCCACCAAGGAAAATTCCAGATGGTGCACCAGTACACGGCCTCTCAATCCGACCACCTGGGTCCACTACCAGAACCTCTGTTTTCTCCCGAGTTCAACTTTAGCCAACTAGAATCCATCCAGTCTTGGATCTCCCCCAGACAGTTGTTAAACACCGAGAGAGCTCCATCCTGGTCGGGTGCAAAAGACAGATAGAGCTGGGTATCATCTGCATAGCAGTGAAACCTCAGCCCATATCGTCTTATGATACTTCCGAGGGGCAGCATATACACTGCAAACAACATGGGTGACAGCACAGATCCCTGAGGCACTCCACACAACAAAGAAATTGGGTCAGAGGAAAAAATCCCTGACACAACTCTTTGTGATCTCCCGGTGAGGAATGACGTGAACCATTGAAAAACGGTTCCAGACATTCCACAAATTTGCCTCAGGCGAGCTAATAACACCATGTAGTCCACAGTGTCAAAAGCTGCAGAGAGATCAAGAAGAACCAGGCTGGAGCGTCTCTTCTGATCCCTCGCCATCAGAAGATCATTTAACACCCAAACCAGCGCAGTCTCGGGTGCTGTGTCTTTTCTGGAAGCCAGACTGGAAGGATTCATAGACATTATGGATGGTTAAATGGTCATCCAATTGAACAGCTACGACCTTCTCAATAACCTTCCCCGATAAAGGGAGGTTAGAGATAGGCCTGTAGTTTGAAAACAGTCTGGGTCCAAGGAAGCTTTCTTCAAAAGAGGAGTCACCATTGCCTCTTTCAGGGAGCAAGGAAACTCACCTGACTCCAAGGAGCACCAGACTATTTGCGCCAGGACCGGACCGATGATATCAGAACAACCCAGAATGAGGGGAGTCGGTCTGGGATCCAAACCACAACTTGTGGGATGCATAGTATGGACGATCCTCATAATGTCCACGGACTCAGGTCGACAAAAGGAACTCCAGAAGAAATGGGGCACTGTGATCCCACGCTGTCCAAGAGCATCACCCTTAGAGGTTGCCGGACCCAGGTTCGCCCTGATGTCAGCCACTTTAGTTGCAAAGTATAGAGCGAGCTCATTGCACTCTACTTGCGAAAAAGCTTTCCGAACTTGCAGGCAGGCTGGGTTGCACAGTCTGTCTACAGTTCGAAACAGCTGAGCCGGTCGATTCTGAGCAACTGAAATCTCCCTGGACAGGAATTCTGCCTTCTTATGGGTGATTGCAGATTGATAGCTAACATAATGTTCTATCAATCTAGAGTGGTCGGCATCAAGGGCGGACCTGCACCAGCGACGCTCTAACCTTCGCCCCTGTCTCCGCATCTCCCTCAAGGTCCCGTCAAACCACGGGGATCCAGGGCGAAGGGATAGGGGGCGTTCACGAACATGAGCAATAGAATTCAGGGTCGTTGTGATGGCTTTATTATATTCTGGACTATTGCTCACCAACACGAAGGATGATAGGTCAAGGACCGCCGCTAGACCTTGTGGAGTAACATTCCGTAATGGGCGGTACCTGACCATCTCCACAGGGGCTAGTCTTCTCAGGGGGGTGCAAAAATTGAACCTCACGGTGTAGTGATCAGACCAGGTGACTGGTTCCACCCCCATGTCGGATGCGTCGATCCCTAGAAGGAAGACTAAGTCTAAGGAGTGTCCAGATTTATGTGTAGCAGTGGAAACCACCTGTGTGAGGCCCAAAGAAGACATCAATTGGAGGAAGTGATTACCAAAATTAGAGAGTTCATCGTCGACCCAGGCGTTGAAATCACCCAGAACCATCAATCTGGGTGACTCAAACGACATGTCGACGAGGAAGTCTGCTACTTCCTGTAAGAAGCGTCTCCCATCTCCGGATGGACGTAGATGAGCACGATTCGAACGCCTACACCTGCTACGACTGTGCACTCGAAGGACCCAGCCTCACCTACTACTACATTCGTGAGACCCAATTCAGTCTTAAAACAGACTGCAACTGCAACCCCCCCGCCCCTGCAGTCCAATCTCGGGCAGTGTATCACCGAGTACCCGGCCAGAATCATGGCCTCCAATATAGTAAAACCATGTTGTCTTGGATTCATCAGGCCATTTGTCTCCAGGTAGCTGGTGATCCTGTCTTTTACTAGCTTCTCCATCAGCTTGCCTACCACTGATGTGAAGCTCATGGGTCTGTAACTTCCCACTTCCTCCTTCCCTCCCCTCTTATGCAGAGGGACCACATTTGCCTGCTTCCAGTCCTCAGGCACCACCCCGTTTTCAGGGACTGATTGAAGAGAGCAGTCAAGGGTACCGCCAATACCTCCTTTAGCTACCTTAACACCCTTGGATGCACCCCGTCTGGCCCCATTGCCTTGTCCACCTTCACGCAGCCCAGTTCTTCCAATATTTCCTCCATGAGAAACGGCCTCATCTCCACCCCCCTTCCCCAGACATTTCATTCCCTGCTCTGCTGCCTTCTTCTCCTTCTTCCTCCCTCTTGAACACTGAGCAAAGTTGGTGTTTAGCAGGTCTGCCTTTTCTCTGTCTCCTTCTAGTGCCACCCCCTCTTTTGTTCATAACTGGAGAATCCCCTGCTTAGTCTTCCTTTTTTCATTTACATATCAAAAGAAAGTCTTATCCCCTTTTTTGACCCCTCTCGCTATTTGCGCCTCTGTCTGTGCCTTTGCCCTCCTTACCTGTACCCCGGCTTCTCTCTGGCTCACCTGCTATTTTACCCAGTTCGCTTCCATCTGAGTTGTCTTGAACCTCCTAAAGGCTTTCCTTTTGTCCTTATCTTTTTTGCTACTACCCTAGTATACCACAGAGGTTTTCTCCTCCTCTTATTTTTACTCTGTCTCTTGGCACATATGTCAGTGGCCCCTACAATAGCTTCCTTGATCTTCTGCCACTCTGCCTCCACCTCCATCAACTCCCCCACTCCCTGCAATGCCCACTCCAGTATTTCCCCCATTCTCCTGAAGTCTGTCCTCCTCAAATCCAGGACCTTTAACCTAGACTGGTGAACCTCTGCAGTGTTTCTCATTTTAAACCTGACTGTGTTGTGGTCACTTGTACCGAGATGTTCCTCCACCGATACCTCTTCCAACCTTCCCCCATTCGTCAGGACCAGATCAAGAGTAGCTCCTGTCCTGGTTGGCTCCCTGACCAGTTGATTTAGGAGGGCCAACTGCAGGGAGTCCAATATTTCCCTGCTGCTGAAAGGGTGTTCCTATCTATATCCGGTACATTTAGGTTCCCCCATCAGCACCACTTCCCCCCTTGCCGCCATTCTCACAAACTCATCAGCCATACTTCTATCCGCAGATTCGTGCTGCTCTGGGGGTCTATACACCACCCCCATACGCACTGTCTCCCTCCCCACTGCCAACGAGACCCAGAGTCCTTCTGCCTCTCCCCACTTACCCTGCTATTCTGATGCCCTGATACCCTCCTTTACATAGAGTGGAACCCCCTCTCTTTCCCTCCCTGTCCTTCCTTAACAATTTGTACCCTGGTATCTCCATTTCCCATCCCTGCTCTTGGTGGCACCACGTTTCTGTTACCCCCACTATGTCAAGGCCCTCCTCTCTCATTTTTGCCGTTAGATCAGTGATCTTTCTACCCAGACTTCTGGCATTCACACACATAACCCTCCATGCCCCTCTCTCTTCCTTTCCTATATCTTTGTCTCCTTTACCCTTTTGCTGTGTGTGTAGGGCTTTTTCCCCCGCCTCCTGCCTCCCCGGCCGGGCTTTTCCCTGCCCCGCCGTTTAGTTTAAAAGTTTAAATGGTAGCTTCTGTCCACATAATCATCCAGTTTACATTTGACCACTGCTTTCCCCTCCCCATTTAGGTGCAGCCTATCCGAGGCATATAGGCCTGTGTCGCTCCATGTTGACCCCCATCTCCTATCACACCATACCCCTTCTGGCCACAGCAACCTACAAGCCAATCATTGAATTTCTCAATATTTTGCCGTGCCTCCATGCTGGCCCTTGGTACAGGTTGCACCTCCGAGAAGGACAGGGATTTGAAGTCCGAATTGCTGCAGAACCTGGCCAGCTCCGTAAACCTGGCCTGCACTTCTATCACACTGCTCTTTGCAAGGTCGTTTGTGCCTAGGTGGAAGAGCAGATGTGTTTTCTTATCCATTTCCCTCCCTCTCGAGGGGATCCACTGGGTAACTTTGGCAGCCATCATACCTGGCTGGCACTCCACCCATATTTTTTCCCTCTCTCTTCCCTTCTCCCCCATGTCACTCCCTTTATAATAGAGTCTCCCTCTATTAAGACTCTATCCCCTTTTTCCTCCTGGACACCCCTCCCTGCTGCCATTATCCTCCTTTTTTTCCAATTTCTTCTCCTCCATCCCCTTGCTTCCCCCAATCTACCTAAGCCTTCCTCCCCTCATCCTCCATCTGCACCCTTCTGAAGTAAGGAGTAGGTACATTTGTAAAACACAGACAACATGAAAAAAAAAAAAAGTGCTCTCACAGGCACTTAGCCAATATCTATATACTGTAGACACAACAGTAACTTAATTGTTGTTACCTATTTTTCATTATGTGGGAGGTGCATGCGAGGCAGAACAAAGTATCTCTCTCTCTCTCTATATATATCTCCCCTGATCTATGTCTTCACTCCCCTCCTTACTCTGGGTCTGTCAGCAAAGAGAATATAATTTTTTTTTTGCCTGCGGTACCACTTGCAATGTGTTTATTCTTGCCTCTGGAGCTAGCTGTTGCTAATGGTAACATTCCTGTCATGTCAAGGAAATGTCATGCCATATGGGAGCACTGCAACAGCCACGACCAGACATTGTTGCTGCAGTCGGGGATTGTGATGGCTCCGGTATGTTCCAACCCTCCCACAATGGATCGTGGCTTACCTCATAGTGTCTCCAACATGAACAGGACAGTATAGGTTGCTGGGTTATCCTGTCGAGTTATGCTGCGATACTATACTGATAACAAACATACTTCCATGTGGGCTCCTTGCAAAAGCCATCAGCAGACATTGATGCTGCAATCTGTGACTGTGAGGCATCACTGTGTCCTGGACCCCCTCCACCCCTACCCTTCTTACCTGGCACATAAAAAATCCCTGCTCCCTCCCTGTGTGTGCTATCCCACCCAAGCTCCATTCCCTGTCCCTGTTTAAACAAAAGAACCAACCTCACACTTCCACCCTCTGTGTACTGGCTGAGGACCCCCTGCCAAAAAAAACCCAAAAAACAGCAAGATTATCATGGCTAACATATGCTGCTCAGGGAAAGGGGAAAGCAAGCGCAGCACATGTTAATATTACAGAAAAAAACAGCGGTACCAGTACAACATCAAATAGGGAATACTACACTGGCCAAAACTGTCACCCCTGCTACTACAACAGAGGACAACTGCAGAAGGTAGAACAGGATTCTGCTTGTTGCAGATCATGGCAGCTTCACAGCACAGTGTCACACAGCGTTGGCAGCTGCTCCTGACATGAGCGTGTATGTGTGTGTGTGGGGGCCTGAAGATGTGACACTGTCATGTGGTGCTATTGGAATATTTCTCCATCACAATTTGAAATAAAGGGATCCACTTCTCTCTTTCGATAACAACATATATAAAGATGCTGGCCTGACTCTGCCACTGTAGGCTGCAAGACTAACACAAGCTGTGGGTGAATGGTTCCAAACACTTCTTCACTTTTTTAGTATGTGAAAAGCCCGCTTTCTGTGCCACACATATAAAACCCATGTCTTCCACTGCTGCTTGACACCTGTGTGTCACAGCCTCGTGCCATCTGTATTGACAAGATGATTTTCTGTTGTTCTCTTTCTCTCCTTCTCTTTTTCACTCTTTCTCTGGGCTGCATAAAGACCTTTTTAACAACTGGTGATGCAACGATGGAACAGTTTCATCTTGCAAAATGCAAAGATATCAGGCAATGAGCCACAAACACGTAACTAATAATTTAGCAAATGGCTGAGAAACGGTGATGTGACAGTTTCAAAATACAAATACTGTTGCAAGCCATGCTGTAAAGGGTGATCATGCTAGGTAAAACACATCCCAAAAAAAGGTAGGGATAGCAAGAGGAGTACCTTACTGCTATAGCCAAAGCAGTACAGCAAGACTTGTGGGAGGTAGCTAATGGGTGACCAGCAGTAATGGGGCCCTGTAAATAACACACCATAGAAAAGGACATCACACACTATAGACAAACAAATACCATGCCAGCTTGTACACATGTCAAACATAGGCTGAATGGCGGACAAAGTAAACACACACTGACTTCTGCTTCCGCGACTCATGATGACATCCTGCAATCCATAAGTTTCAGCTGCCACAAAATAAAGCACTGCCATTTATTGCATATGGGGCCATGTCTCAAACAACTGATAAATGAAAATTAACAACAAACATTATAGCTTTTGTCTGCATATACTGTATACACGGTTAACTGTTGCAGTTCATGATATTGTACACAAGCAGTTCCATATATTACAGATACCAGCTTCATCTCCAGGCATGGGTTAATTATTATGCATAACACAAAACAACAAACCTTTTGTCCGCACATATACATCAAACCTTTTCAGTGTCATCACATCGTACAGAACTCTTGCCATGTATCACAAAAGGAGCCATGTTTCTAGACATGGGTTACTTAACCTGAGAAGACAATTAACAAAAAAACAAATTGTCCACATATGCATGTCACTCTTTCAGCATTACAGAGATTTTAGAACAGCCATTATTTTCTTAACAGCTACTGACAATTTTGCAACCCACTGCTATATACTACAGACGTTCCCATGTCTACAGACATGGGTTATTTACAGTGAAACACTATGTTTTCCACCCTAATTATATTCCTCAGAAAATAACGTTGCACCTGATACTTGGCACACTCTCCAGCTTCCATATCAAATTCAAAACACTCTGTGCTGTTCAGCACATCTTCTTTGCATACATTTTTTATGCCACTGCCTCCCCCTACAGTTAGGTTGTCTTTGCCTTTCTTTGCCAATTACAGCATTGCATAACATTTCCAGTCTCAGTCACAAAGGGGCATAGGGGTTACAGTCACATAAATGACAAACATACATCATTACCATTTCTATACTGTGACTCTAACAATACCTCAATACAGAATTCAAGCAGATGTGAACATGTCATAATGTGTACTTATTTTCACTTAGTTTTGTACACTGGCAGCATCACTGTTTCTCTGAAATGCTTCATATTTGCACCTTGACTGTTGTGCATTATAAGACACATTTCACATGCAGAGGACATTTGCTCCTTCAGCTATCAATCATTGTTTCCTAACATTCTTGTTTTGGTACTTGACATTATATTTCCTGTCACACAGATTTGCTTCCATCACTGCCGCTACTCACCACATTAAGCTACCAACTGAGAAGTATAACATCACTGTCATTTCATTCCATCTGACAAACCTACATTACAATGTTAACTTATCTGTGTTGCATACAAGTTACTCCTTTGCCACACATACTACACTTTCTCCATTTACAGATTAATACTATTCCATATTTTAACTAAGTATTTCTTCTGCATTTCACACCTTGCTCACAGGTAAGGATTACTGTATCATTCACCATGGGGCTATGAGGTATTACTACATGCCACACAGGGCACTGAAGAACATGGCAAACGCCCACGTGGTTCCACTCAACTAGTCACACATTACAACCTCAGACACCCACCCACACTCTGCAGTGGCCTACTTGTATTGTCACATGGGAAACAGAAAGGATTCAGCAGTGCTTCTATATGTCTTCCTTCTTCATATCACATTTGTGTGCCACTACTTTTAAACTGCACATTCTCAATGGTACCAGTAACATATTACTGTTCCTACCATGAGGAAGACAAAGAGTGCTTGCAGCTCACTAGAACAACTATACCTCCTCACTAATGAACAGATATATGCATCTGCCAACACGCACTCCAAGTTATGACCCTTACTTCTTAGGCTATAGCTAGTACTTATACTTCTGGTTATCGAAGTAGGTCTTCTTTCCTCTAAGACCAATCAATTCCTAATGACAATAAACCATTACTTTTTGTAAACACACATAATCCTTTCTTCTTTTCTTAACTACATCAATCACTGTTACAACACTTACTTCACTATCAACTTTTACACCGTTTTTCTCTTAATAGCAACAAACTACTACTGTACTATTCATCTTGTTTCACTTCCTAAGATGTGTGCTCTCATCAAACAATACATTTCTCTACTTCTCTAGTATGAACATGATATCGCATACATTATATTCGTACATTTGAAACACTGTCTTCTGCAACTATGACACTCTGTAACCTTATTTATCATACTGTTGCCCAATACCTGTCCAGTTCTCATACTGCCACTACATTACATCTTTACACTATCAATAAAACTTCTTATTTTTCTCTTTAGTGCTGGACATGTTTCTCACTTATTTTTCTCATCTTCAATGACTACTCCAGGTACCAGTCCCTTGCTTCTTATCTGATCATAGCCATGCATTCCTAGGTCCATCTCATACTGTCCCTGTGCAAAGACATAAATCCTCATAAAACTGTCTTCCTGGGAATGTGGAACATGTTTGTTACTCCCCTTCTTATCTCTGTTCCATAGCTACACCACAGAGCCCTGCAATTTCATACAGCCTTTTGACAACCCTTTTTTCTCACTCTGAACTGTGACTGTTACATGCCACCGATATTTCACATCTGCTTTTTGTTACTGCACTACCTTTCTCCATGTACACATGATTCTACAATTACAGTTATGTACCTCGCTGTGATTCTGAGACCCAACTTCCACCATTACTAACTTTGGACCCTTTCTACGTCTTCATACTACTATTACACAGCACAGCCTCTATGTTCCTAACTCTAGATTCACTAAAGTCCTTGTACATCACTTCACATACGGCACAGTTACAGAAGGCCCAATTGATGATACCTTCCCAATTCCTTCCTAAACTCTACACAGTCCATGTCCACATCTCCTCTGTGGTCTACTACTTTTGTCACTTACTCAAGGACATGTATTTCATTTCTCTGACATGACCATTCTGCTGAGAATCCCTGCTGTCTTGACTCCTGTGTCCTAATGCCCTCTAGGTACTTAACAGTTCTTTCCTTCACAACGCATTACATGCTTTCCCCTACCATTGAGGACAAACTCACAGGTCTATACTTCCCTGCCACTGACCTGCTCCTTCTGTACTTCCTTATACTTCCACAATCCTGTCTTTGTCTCCCTAACTTTCCCCTCCACTACTTCTGAGAAGCACTACGGGTTTTTTACCCATTTTCAATTCCTTATTTGATTCACACAACCACTTCTTACCTCTCTCTTGGTGATTTTGCTGTTTTCTCATTGTTCTTCCACACCACCTGCTTCACAGCTGTCTGCCACATGCCCCCCCACCCATCACTACTGCACCTAGTCTACATTGTGGCTGTAGCAAAGGTGCAACACTTAACATCTGCTATATTCCAGTCATCCATCAGCAATATCTTCCCTTTCTCTACCATCCTAAGGACACCTTGTCTCATTTGCTGGTCTATTTCATCCCCTGACACAGTGGTCTTTATACAAGCCCTGTGCAGATTGTGTTGTCATTCCCCATCTCCAGAAACAGTCACATTGCATCCTCTCCTCCCTGTTAACCCTTGACTTCTACTCCCTTCATTTCTTCCCTTACATACACAGCTATTCCTCCTTCCCTTCTTCCCTTCCTGTGCATTATGAACCATGTATATTCAGGTCCCAGTACTGCTTCTGTCTGTGTCATCTTTCCCTGACTCCCACAATATCCAGATCTCCCACTTCTTTCAAGCCCACCATTTTGAACACTTCTTCGTCTAGACTATAACCACAGCTACTGATTAGCCTCCATTTTTTTGTGACTTCCTTTCTTTCTGCCCAATACTTGTCCTTTTCCTCTTTGCCTTTCTCCTATTACAACTGCCTTACTGTCTCCTGACTGCTCTGTCTCAATATTTACCTCACTAACTACCTTGCTTTTTCGGTGGACAGGAACTTCACATCTCCTACTCACTACCTCACCCCTTTGCTACTTTCATTACTTCCCAATCACGCATTTCAGCCTATCCAGTACAATCCCATTTCACCTCCTGCACACCTCCTCTCCATCACACCACTATAGCCCTCCAACCCTCCAGTTGAAGCCCCACTGCGCAAAGCAGGCAAATCCATATGCTCTACACCACTTCTTCAAACACAGATTCCATCCCATGGTACAGCATACCCTACGGTAACTGTAACATTATCACCTGAGGTCTTACTTCAACATATCACTTCCTATTTCACAACTATCTCTGCTCACCTATTACTTGACACACCACCTGTTTTCTTTACTAACATTACATGCAGCACATTGTCAAACCACTTTGCCACTACTTTTCCCTCAATAACTACTTCTTTCACAAATAATCCACTGTCACTAGATGCTGCTGGTCCACTACTATCCAACCCTGGCTGTTCCACATGTTACACTACTCCTTCCTCTCTCATGACTAAACATTCTATATATATTCCTTTATCTGTGATATGTTGCTACAAAACAATACCTACATTTACGTTCATATTTTTTCTCTCAGCAGGTACTACCATTGAAGAAGAGCTGAACCATCAGTGCATTCCTCAACTGTTGACAGTATATCACATTACTTACACACCTTCTTCCATTTTACACTCATACCACTTATTTTAACCATGCCCACAATACACCACAGAGCTCTACAGGCACGCTATCATCAGGGACATACTACTTTCCCTGCAACATCACGAGGCAAACAATGCCTACCCAATAGTATCATTGCCATAATAAGAAACATTTCATTCCCTGCGCCATCATGGACTATCTCTGATTTAACTGATACTTTACACATTGGAGATGCCCTGTATCACTTCATGCACTCCAAAAAACAATGAAATCTACATGCACCCCGATGACTTACCACACTGCATTGCATGCTACAATAACATATTTAAAATTCAAACACTCACTCCCAACTATGGCAATCTGTTACAGCACTTTGATCCTCTATATCCACACTTGGATGAAGCCTTACTCACATCACTAACTCTATCTGATGGATGTATTCTCTGTATTACAGATTACTGCATAGCCATCTTCACCTCAAACAGCAATTTCTACACCTATGACTCACACAGTAGAAACTATCATGGCTTGCCTGATGCAAATGGAAAATGCACTCTGCTTGAATTTGATGCTTACTCAGCTTTGACTTCTCACCTCAATACCTTGGCACACTCTCTCTGTGGCCCTACCACCACTGTCATACCTTATGAACTAACACCAATTCACATTCAGCCTGTTAACAGTGAAGACATGCACACCACTTCCAAGCACCTACACACTTCTTTACACAGTCTCTGCTTCCATTTTACTCAGCAAGACACCCTCCTACCACACCAACACAGTCCATTGCCAGACACGTTGCCACACACTTCACTTTCTAATACTCTCCCATATCAACAGCTATGGCACCTCCAAGATCCACCATGTGACCCCACTATGCCTGATGAGCTTTTCACTCTCACCCTACCAGCATCTCAGACACCATTACACCTCTCACACCAACCTTCACATTACACTATATCTCAGCAGCTACACACACCACCTTTACAGTCACAACTCTCACAGCTTCCTGTCTCCAGTGACACCACTTACCATACCATCCAACCTTCCCCTTCCCTCCTTCAGATCTCACAGCACCAACACAGTCTACAACTCCATCACACACTATACCACCTACCATTTCATCTACTTCTTATACTCCATCTCACTCATTCAACTGCACAACACCCCATCATACACCCTTATTTCACCTGTTCATAACAGTCACCCTACAACTGCTATACCACTACAATATAACCACAACAACACACAAACACATTCCATACTAACTCCCCACTCCACACAACACACTATTACACAATATACTAACACTGTTTCTGTACTCCTATACATTTCTTCCACATTCTGGACATTCTCTTCTGCATATCTGCCATTATTATGTACAGTTCAGGTCTTCGCTCCATCTTGGACATTCTCATGATTTACACAATGTACAGCTCCTTGCTACCAACATGCACGCCACTATTGCAAAGCTCATCACAAGACAACCTATTACGCTATAAAACCTACCTACATACTTCTCTCTAACCAACAACTACTTCTCCATACATTACCACCCCATCTCCTTAATAACAGTGGACCAGACCAGTCCAACCACTACACACCTTGCCATACAGAACACCATTGCTACGAACCTACCATGTCCATTTAACACAGCTACTGCCTACTACTACTACTTCTCACACAACACCACCTACTTCTGTTTCCATTCCTCTTCTCTCTACAATACCAACATTACTTATAGTGCATCTCTTCACATCTTCCACACTTTATCAGTATTCCAGAACTTCACAACTGCTATTATACAAGCAGTACCAAACCCATCAGTGACATACACACACACTTGTCATCAAGCACATTACACAAGGCTACTTTAAAAATTACCCAGCCATCCAGCACCAATCTCCAGAACACATTCTAATAACATACGCCACATAAAAGTCTTCTTCATGACTCATCCACTTCATGTACCACTGCAATTCCACCCTTAAATGTACCAGACATAACACATATGACAACTTATCACACACATCAGACACAACAGCAACTCTCACTCTCACCAATATTACTCCTTTACCTGCACAAACAGTTCTGCTGTCCATATAAACATACACACACAATACATTCCATGATTTCTGCATTCCATGCCACAGTATGTATTGGACCACAGCACTGCTGTACCATATGTAATCAGCTATGGCACCCACCTTCCGTTACTACTGTAACTGACCAACTGGCAAATAACACTACATTTATTGCCTGTAATGAACACACCAACACTTTGCCATACATATGCCATAGCTGTAAGAAATACATTTTACTAGGAAAAATCCCACCACTTTCCATCAAAACCACATGACCTTTCCACCACTACCTCCCAGTTATCACTTTATGAATTAGAGGAATTTATTATTATCGCCGTAATACCATTCATGCAGATTACATCCCTTCTCCGGGAAAACAACTTTCCTTTAAGGGTAGCTGTTAATGTTCCAGCAAATGTTACAGAAACCTGTACTGTCCTTCCACGTCAGCTATCCGATATCGCTACAATCCCTGTAAACTAAAATGTAAATTGTCCACAACAATTTCACCCATTTCCAAAACATATGGCTTAAACAAGGTACTGTTTGCAGTGACAATGGCTTGCTACAAACAGTACACTTTTCCAAGAATATGGCATCACATATGATCCCCACTGGCAATATCAGAGTACCACCACAGCCCATTCCCATGGCACCAACAACTCCTCTAACCCCGAAACCCACTCACTAGATCACCTGAATGAGTCCTCTGAACAATCCAATGATAGTAACTCTGACAACGAAGAACCAGTTGTGAGACACCTAGATACACTTCTACATAATGGAACACTCACACAATATACTATCCTTAGCACCAGCTGAAAACAGTACACCACAAGGACTCTATTAAGACAAAGACTCTGAATTCTTAGCTTTCCCCACTATATATGCAGGACAAAGATGGCATAAGAAACTCAAGCGTCCCTACCTAGTACATTATAATGACATTTTGTAAAGCAGAACTACGCTCTGCAGACCAAGAATAGCTAAATCAATACCAAATTTATTTTACAAACTTAAAAATTACAAATCCAACAAATCCAAGGCAAAGTAAACATTTCCTTATGAAAACGACAAAAAATGGCAAACACATCACTGCTGGGAACTTAAAATTTGTGGCTGGACACCATGTTACAATACAATGAGGGCTACCATATCTTAAAACTATTCGTGGTCACCACTCCTACTGGGAACAGGCCAAAAAGATTTATTTACCATGATTTGACAACTGGGCTTACCAACATTCTTCTTGTCACTATCTGCAGCAGAAACAAAATGGTTTCACTTGCTTGAAATCTAGGACATATTATTGACCTGAAAGCCTACACAGATGAAGAACTCACTCAGCTAACATGGGAAACATAAATGCACTAATACAGTCAGATCCAGTCACTTGTGCACATCACTTTGATTACCAAGTTAATCAACTTTTCACACTGTTCTGCAAAACAAATCCATCCTATTGGAAAACTTGTCGACTACTTCTATTGCATCAAATTCCAACATCACGTGTTCTCGATCATATTCATGATGTACTATGGATGAAAACTCACCAAATACAATCGTTGACAATGACTGTGACATTATCAGTTTCATTAACAACTATATCTCCTGCAATGCCACACAGGAGGAACATTTAAAAGACCTCATACCATTACAAACACATTCCTACACACGCATATGTATTAAAGGAACAAAATTGTTGCTTTCATTTCCCACATTACCCCATGATTACCACTATCATTTTATCCCCTCTCCCACCTGATAAAACCCCACCATTTCAAACACTGCAAAAAACATTGCTACTATTCACAATACCCTGAAAACTATCTCAATAACAAATACTTCTACAATCCAGGATTTCATCCGTCATATCAGTTTAGCACTAGATGACTACATCACTACAGTTCGATCCACAATACAGCACCCTACGATTTTCCTCACAAGATTACCTCGCAAAACCAACAAAAATAACTACAATCCCATTCTACTTGCAGCATGGCAATCAAATATGGACCTTCAATACATACTAGATCTGTATGCATGTGCCATGTATGTAGCATCCTACATCTTAAAACAACAACGCAGTATGAGCCAATTGCTACATCAGGCAGCACAAGATGCTAAAACTAATCCAAACATTAAACATCAACTGCATCACATAGGCAACAAATTCTTAAACAGTACTGAAATCAGTGCACAAGAAGCTGCATATCTGGTACTTCAAATACCATTACATCGTGCTTCTCGTACCTTTAAATTTATTGATACACACACAGCAGAAACAAGAGCACTATTAATAAAGACTTACATACAATTAACAAACTTAATGATGACAAATTCCATAGAATGCAAACACCATATTACGCTACCAACAACGAGTGCACTTCTTGGAGTCATTCACTTTGGCTGACTTTGCAGCATGCCATGACAATCCACACCACAAACAACCTTCTCAACTGTGCGACTCTGACGGACTATTACCTGAAATTCATAGTGAAGATGACTCTAACACCACTCTGCATCACAAACAGACAATCATTCCAACACTTTCAACAGAAAAATAAAAATAAAATTCTCCGATACTGTCATTTCAATAAAACCACTGACCCAGAAAACTACTACTGTGAACTACTTTTCCTTTTCCACCCATGACACACTGAAATAGACATACTAAAACACAACACCTACTATGACACCTACAAAGCCTTACAAACCACTGTAGATAACCATCATAAAATATACAATCAAAACATTGATATCACAGTGATTGAACAAACTGTAACTGAAGAACCTCTACAACCTCTTTGAAGACCTTCAGTCCCCTGCTAATCCTTACAACATGCCACAGACACCTCTACCACCACTTCATGCCACTTATGGCTTATTCCTTTACATTAATTTGCCTCCCCTAAACCAACAATATACACTAATACAGCACTTCATTGAAGACCAACACTACTACAACATTATGCACAACTTAAACTCAGAACAATTACAATTCATTTACCATCACCTACATCACTTCAAAACCTCTGAAAAACCTTGCTACACCTTCTGCTTGGGGGGGAGCTGGCATTGGCAAAAGCTATGTCACTACTGCCCTATACCAAACCCTGTTACGCTACTTCAGTAAACAGCCAGGATAAAACCTAAACACATGCTACCTAGCCATGGCAGCACCCAACGGAAAAGCAGCATATAACATCAATGGTCATACTCTACACAGTTTATTCACCATACCAGCATCTCAAAAACTAATTTACAAGCCTCTAACTTCTGAAAACAGACATACATTACAATGCAAACTCATACATCTAAAAATTATTTTCATTGATGAAATCTCAATGGTTGGAAATAACCTATTTAACTACGTTAACAATCATCTACCAGACATAAAGGCAACACCCTACCCTTTGGTGGAATATCGATCATTGCCATATGTGACTTGTTTCAACTAAAGCCTGTCTTTGACAGCTTCCATATTTGAAGACCTAAAACATGACTATGGACCCTTAGCAAGCCATCTATAGCACAATAATTTTCGCTCTTTGAACTCAAAACAATAATGCCAAAAGGAGATGCCCACTTTTGCAGAACTACTACATCACCTTAGAGAAGGACACACACCACATGACATCTCCATCATCTCTTTTCATCAAGTCACTCCACCATTTCCTTTGAAACATTGCCACATAACATGTCCACAGTTGCAGAAGTCGATCACATCAGTGATCTTATCTTCACCTCCTGTACAAAAACTAATAAGCCTTTCATTAACTATGCCCAGGACACAATGACTGGTTCTGTACCAGCCACCACTAAAGACAAAATTATATCTACTTTGACAACAAACCCTGCTAAAACTATGGGACTGTACCACACCCTCCACATTGCCACTACCCTCTGCTATGATCTGACTTCAAATATCAGTGTTGAAGATGGACTAATGGTGCTTCTGGCACTGTACAACACATAGACACAGACTTCAACAACACTCCCCAAATTATCTGGATACTATTCGATTCACCAAAAATAGGCATTATTTAATGACAAACTCATCAACATCTATACCACAGTCATACATTGCAAAACTGGACACCCATTCTTCCCATATCTAAGCAATTTCAATATGGCAAAGCTCATTTCCCTATTATATGAAAGCAGTTTCCATTGACAAGCCTCTGCACGCACTATTCATCGCACTCAAGGAGACACACTACAACATATGCATATCCATTTCAATAATGCAAAAATAGATCACCTTCACTATGTAGCACTAAGCCGTGCTACTAACATTAACAACATCTACATTCATAACTTTAACGCACACAATATTTCTGTAAATAACAAAGTCACACAAGAAATGCAAAGTTTACGCACACATAAAACATTACATGCAAACATACCCCTATTCATCCCTTTGCAAAACACCATTACTATGATCTATCATAACATGCGATCGTTACAGGTACATTTTTGTTCCATGTCTGCTGATACTAACTTCCACACTGCAGATATTATCTGTATAGCTGAACTGAATTTTATATCACCCTACTTGCCTACTGACTATACCCTTCCATGCACAGAGCACTGTTCCATGATACTTTCAATGCCACTATTCATCACGGCCTTTTCTCTCTACAAAACAAACACAATATCAAATATTAATTTCAAAACAGAGAACTCCATTGACATTGCTTACTTCACACTATGCACACATTTACTAACACCTACTATAATAGCACTATATAAACCACCACATATCCCAATTTCTCATCTCTTTACTTTCCTAACATCTACTTTACATGACATATCAACCACCCACTACATTATCATTGATGATTTCAACATTGACCTCACCACAGATAGTCCCTCACACACAGCTCTAACCACCTATATGCAAACACTTAACTGCACACAGCTTACAATTACCTGCACAACTGATTACAAATCTACCTTAGATCACATTTACACATCAATTGACATTCCATACTACGGCACCTTGGAATCTTACTACAGCGATCACAAACCTTTGTGGATTCAATTTTGAGCTTTATATTACTGGTATCTTCTTTTCTTTCCAGATGCACACCATTAATGACCTCGTCACCATGAAGAATTCAGACAACAGCAAACAAATTGCCTTCAACTGCTGCATAGTGAAGAAAAGCACTATTACAAACTATACAACCAGTCAACAACAATAGAAGAAATGATATCACCTTGTACTAGCTGACAACGCCAATGCTATACGAGCATGTTCCTGTGTCACCGAAAACTATGAAACCATTCAACCCCATTCAGCATATCTTCTCTGGAATGTTATTCTATGGAATGGAACAATATTAATCAATAGACTTATTAAATTTTCAAAAATTAAGCCACCACACATCCCAGAAGACATACTACAGAAGACTGACATGCTTCTTGAGCTACCCCCACTCCCTGTGATCACTATCTCTGATGCAAAAAAAACTTCCACTACAATTACTCTGTACAATTACTGGTACTATTGTTCAGGTATCTCTCACTATTTCCTTTCCACCACAATTACACTGCTCATACTCAACACCACAGTACATATGTAGATACCTATCTATCTGACTTCTTCCCTGCCTCTCTCTGTTACTGTCTCTGTTTCTCTCTGTCACTCGCACACTCTATGTCTATCTATCTGAATCACCTCATGCTCTCTGCCTCTCCATTACATTATTTACATGGCCACTTCATTCACATCCACACTCCATTGACAATGGAATCAACACTGCATTAATGAATTGCAAGATCTTGTACAATTGCATTCCTCTTTCACTCTCACCCACTTTCCTTTGCACTGCTTCAAAACCATTGCTTACTTTGCAACCCATTACTTCCCACCTCTTCCTTACATCATGACTTCCATCTGCTACACTTACTTTTCAACACCCTGCAAAACTAATCCAACCACATTCCTATTCATCAGCTAATGCCTACATTTATATTCCATGCAACTCACACTCATTCTAATCCAGTCACTTGCATTTTCCTACATGCACAATCACTCCCATTGCATTTCAACACTATACAACTGACTATTGCCAATCACCTACTTCATCCTTAGCTTTGTCACACCATCATAAGACAACAGCTATACAATCTCCATGTCATTACTTGCTTACTAAGTCTCTCACTCCCACCACAGGTACACCTACTATATGTCTCTCTGTCTGTCTCTACTGTATATCTGTCTGTAGCTCTCTCTCTCTCACTCTCTGTCTCTAGTTTCATCTCACAGTCACTTACTATTCCTATCTGATTTGCACCTACAAGATCAACTTCTTCGAACAGTTCCCGTTCACTGAAGAACCACTAACATACGCACTATTATCATCGAGGACTCCACTGACAATGTTCAGTGCTCCCTCTGGAGAGATCATTCCTCAACACCACTTGCTGAGGGCAACTACATCACCACATCACACCTCTACACCTCCAAATTTAATGCCGAAGTGATGCTCAACTCATCAAAAACATTGACTTTCACAGTAAGCTTTCTTCTACTGAAATGTGTCAATTTCACATTGACATTTGGCCATATGCACTTTTCTATTATATGAATTTTGTATCTGAACAGTATATCAGTTTCCACCAAAAAAACAATGAAACACATCAACTGTCTCAAAATCTGACTTGCTTTACTAGCCTGTGTTATTGCATATTACTGTTCATTATCCAACACTTTCCTTGCCACCATCCAAAAGTGCTACATATCTTCCACCTATTCCTTCTACAATGGTACTCCCTTATCTAGTCACTGCCTCACAATGAATAGCTTTCTGACCAACATAATCATTGCTATTACTGCTTCTCCTTGTACAGGTTCAACAAAGATCACAAAGGGATATTAGACATTTAGATACTGTACCTCATAAGACTTTCAGCATTATAAGCATTCTCCCATTCATCTGTTCTTACAATCCTTCCTGCCTTCTTTTCTTACAGATTACAGAGGCACCCACAGAGGAAAGAAAATCAACATTGTTGGCCTGGAACACATTAATGCACAACAACTTCAGATCACATGATTTTGTCAAGAAAAACTAATATTGATGACAATCAACCCAGACTTACTGCATATCTTCCTCAACACACAAACGGATAACTTAGAAACTTTCATTCTCGACACTATGCCAATTGCTTGCTCTGTCACTGTGCAACGAACAAACATCATTTCAATTAACCACCTTCCATATGAGGACATTTCTCAGCTTCACGGTGACTACTTCTCAGACACTGACCACAGCACAAACTCCACCAACTACTTCTACAAAACCTCTGAAAACAAAGAGAAGAAAATTAAATTAATGACAGACTCAACTTATTCTCTACACTGAAGACTGACTGCTACATCACCTCATATACTATCAACTATTTTTGAACTATTGTATATACCACAGACACTCCATGTCATACAACAGGCACCATGATGTATGCCTGTACTTTCTGTACAATTTCCTGCTACACCATAAGGATTGCATAGTTTCTTCCATCATTTTCCCCTACCTTTTTTCCCCCTTTCCCTAACAGTAATAAAGTAACCGTGACAATTTATATTTCATGTACTGCTTCTCAATGCCTCATCAATATTTCCACACAACAGCATCACTATTACATGCAGCCATTTTGGCTCTGAACAGAGTTTGTTTCTTTGACTGTGGTAGCCATTTCCTTTGAAAACCATAGAGGATTCTTCTTCTTTTTACTTTGCTGACCCATCTGGCACATTGATCTGTGGCAGTCTTTATTGCTCTCTTGAGTCTCCCCCACATGATCTCCACCTCATCAACCTCTATTTCCATGAACTGGCTACTTATGTTGTTCCTCATTTTTGGAAGTCTATAGAAACGCTCTCACTCTGGGGGGGGTGCTAAAGTCCAGAACTACCCCTTATCACCCTCAGGGGGATCCATAGCCTGAAAGGTTTAATTGAACACTACTAGACATGCTGGGCACACTTCATCCCAGGGACAAGTCAAAATGGAGTCAACAGATAAGCACATTAGTTCAAACAACATGAAGTCTTGCTGTATTTTGACAAATTGCAGTGATGTCCAACCTTTGAACTGCCCTGGAGATGAAAGAGTTAACTTTCCATGCCAGGTATGGAATGCTGAGCTCGAGCTCGGTTGAGACTCTGTCTGTTGCTGTTTGAACTCAAACCGTCAGATTCTTTCCTCCGCCTCACTGAACAGTCGCTCCAGAGATTTTCCCCTTTGCTCGGTTCAATTTGTCGGTTAAAGTACTGTTTTTCTCGGTTTTCGACCGAATTTAAACTGTAACCTATCGGTTCAGTCTCTGTCTGTGGTTTCGTGAGTACTAGATAGGCTTATTTTTTGTTATTATTCTGTGCGGAACTTGTAAACATGGGATCGGTTCGGTTTGAACTGATCAGGTTGTTTAAAAAACTTTATTCTGCTTTTAGAGTGTGGTAACCGGTTCTTATCAGTTCTAAAAAAGACAGATTTTATTACGTTTTTTTCTATGATCCGTAACACGGTCAGGAACCGATAAGGGTGTCTTGCCTGGCAGATTGCCGAAAAAAGGGTAATTTTGTTAGGACAGGCCATGTCTGAGAAACCCAAAAGAAAAACCAGGCCCACTGGGTTTCAACACTGTAGTGTGTGTGGGAAAGTCTTTGCTAAGGCTGATCCCCACACACCACCTGTGTTTATTGTCTGGGGTTTGACCACCTCGATTCAGACTGCCAGATTTGTTAATATTTTCCTGCAGCTACCCTGGAAAAAAGAGTTGGTAGGCTCAGGGAAAGGGAGGCCAAGAAGTCCGCTGACCCAGATGGCCAGCCTGGTTCAGTTCCAGCCGAACCAGAAGGAGTGCCCTCTGACCAGGGCGAAACTTCTTTGAGCAGAAGGAGAACCGACTCCGAGGAGTCAGTTCCGGTTAAAAGAAAAAGAAGGGATAAATCAGCCGGTGCGGATCCACAAGTTCTTTCTCCGACCGCTGATGAAATAGCCAAAGCGATAAAGATTGTTCAGTCGCTATCCCCGGTTCTGACCGAACTGGCACCATTAGGAAGGCGCTCGGTTCGGTTGGTTCCCCCCCGGTTCCGGATTATAATTTAGAGGAATTTTATTAACCGGAGGAGGAGGAAGGAGAGTATGAGGAAAGTGAGTGTGATTATGAAAGTCTGGATGTGCCCATTGACCTGGACATCTCCCCAGACAGACCTTCAGGAGTGTCTCCTCCTAGGCTTTCTGAGTCTCCTTCCCATTTTATGTTTTACAAAAAAGTGGCTGAAACTCTTCAGCTTCCTATGGAAGAAGCTGTGGATGACCAGGAGGAGCCTGACTATGTTGAAATGATGGATATCCCAGAGTCCAGGAGGCTGTATATTCCCCTTCATAAGTCCTTTGGGAAACAGACAATGAAAATTTTAAAGACTCCTAATTCTATACCTCCTGTGGATAAGAGAATGGACAAGAGGTATACTCTCTCAGGCTCAGATACGGAGTTCCTTACCCAGCAATGCAGCCATGTTGGGGTAGTGCAGGCTGCAGCCTGTGATAAGGCAAATATACCCTTGGCTTCACACCCCCCAGATAAGGACTCCAGGAGGATTGATGCCATGGCAAAGAAACAGTACATGGCAGCATCCTTGGGACTCAGGCAGGTTAATTATATGGCCTATACAGCTTGATATCAGAAATCTAGATGGGACACTGTAATGGCTTTAGCTAAACAGGTCCCTGGCCAGCTTGCCAAGGAGCTGGAGCAAGTGGCTGCGGATGCTATTGAGGCATCCAAGGTGCAATTCCATGCTGCAGTGGACTCCAATGATGTTTCATCTAGAGTCATGGCTACATCTGTGGCCCTTCACAGGATGGCTTGGCTCAGATGTACTAGCCTGTCTCAGGATACCCAGACTAAGGCCATGGATTTTCCTGTTGTGGGTAATTCTCTGTTCGGGGAGCAAATAGAGAACTACATGAAGAAAATGGATGAGTACAGGACCACCTACAGGAGTGCTCTGGCCATGGAAAGGCAGGCCACTCCTCAGAGGCAGCATCCCAGGGGCAGGGGCAGGCCTTTTCATAGGCCTTTCTACCAAGCCCAGGCCTCCTCTTCTGCTTATGCTCATAGGGGGGTTCTTTAGAGGGAGAGGCAGACGGGGTACAAGCAGGCCTGCTTCCACCCCTCAGCCTAAAGCCCCTGCCAAACAGGCACCCTGATGGATTTGCCAGGGCCAATTCTCCACCACCTGTAGGGGGCAGGCTGGCTTACTTTGTCCAGGACTGGATGTCTTTAACATCAGACAAATGGGTCCTGGAAGTAGTAAGCCAGGGACTGGTTCTCAGCTTCAAAAAATTTCCAAAGATGAGAACCAGATCCTTTCCACCTGCAAATCCTTCAGAGGCACTTGCCCTAGAGGCAGAGGTCTCCTCCCTCTTGGCTCTCAGAGCCATAGAGAGGTCCACCCTACACAAGGGAAGGATTGTACTCCAGGTACTTCCTAACCCCCAAAGACAGGAGAATGGTGGCCCATCCTGGATCTCAGATATTTAAACAAGCACCTTTTAAAGCCAAAGTTCAAAATGGTGACTCTGGAATAATTCTACCCTCTCTAAGGCCAGGGACTGGCTAGTCTCCCTGGATCTCAAGGATGCCTATTTCCATATTCTCATCAGAAGCTCCCATCGAAAGTACCTCAGGTTCGAGATGCCCTCAGGCCACTACCAATTCAGAGCAATGCCCTTCGGCCTAACTTCTGCTCCAAGGGTGTTCACAAAATGCATGGCAGTAGTAGTTGCCTTCCTAAGGAGAAAAAGGATCTCCATATTTCCATACCTGGATGACTGGCTCATAGTAGGCCAGTCACCAGACCAAGTCAAGTTACACCTACAGATAACGCAGCAACTGCTCACTTCTCTAGGTTTTCTGCCGAATCTTTCAAAGTCAGTTCTAGAGCCTGTGCAGCTCCTCACCTTCATAGGGACAGAGCTGGATACAGTAAAAGCAAGAGCTTTCCTTCCCCTGGACAGGGCAAGGACACTTATTTCACTGGCCTCTTCATTCACCCCCCAGGTGTCTCAGCCAGCAAGGCATTTTCTGCAACTCCTAGGACACATGGCTGCCTCCACAGCAGTGGTGCAGGGAGCAAGATTTCAAATGAGGGATATTCAGTTCCACTTGAGAGCCTTTTGGTCTCAGAAAAGGGACCCTCTGACCAAACTAATTCCAGTGACTCGAACCCTGATCCAGGCATTACAGTGGTGGCTGGATCAGGACAATCTAAGACAGGGAGTTCCTTTTGTCAATCAGTCTCATTCTCTAATCCTTACTACAGATGCCTCCCTCTTGGGGTGGGGAGCACACTTGGGACCCCTGACCACCCAAGGGGTGTGGTCTCCTCAGGAATCTCTGCTTCACATCAATATATTAGAACTCAGAGCAGTGTTTCTAGTACTTCAAGCTTTTTCCAAGTCTGTACAGAACAAAGTAGTTCAGATCAGGACAGACAATACCACCACAATGTGGTATATCAACAAGCAAAGGGGCACTCGGTCTATGGCCTTGTGCACAAAGCAATGAAGTTATGGTCTCTGGCCTATTCCCTCAACACCTCTCTTTCAGCAATATACCTCCCAGGCAAGGACAATGCCCTGGCAGATGCTCTCAGCAGGATATCTCAGGGCCATCACAAATGGTCCTTGGATCCCCTGGTTTTGAAGGTGATCTTCTCCAGATGGGGCACCCCACAGATAGATCTTTTTGCAGCCCCAGACAATCACCAACTTCCTCTCTTCTGCTGAAGGCCCCCAGTGTTGGGCTTAGCCCCCCTGGATGCCCTAGTTCTCAATTGGGAAGGGAAGTTCCTGTATGCTTTTCCCCCCTTCCCTCTCCTGTTCAAGGTGTTAGTCAATCAGGTCTCAACCCTGCAAGGTGATTCTGATTGCTCCAGACTGGGCCAGGCAGCCCTGGTACCCTCTCTTGTTGTCCTTAGCAGTCCACCTTCCCCTATTTCTTCCCAGGAATTACAACCTGTTAACATGTGCTCAGGGGAGGGTTTGGTATCCGAATCTCAAATCTCTCAATCTCAAGGCCTGGCTCTTGAAGAGTTAGAGTTTGCTGATTTGCACCTCTCTCAAGGTGTTATGGATATTCTAAAGGCTTCTCGGAAGCCTTCCACCAGAAACACTTACAACTCCAAGTGGAAAAGATTTTCTATATGGTGTTCTGGGAAACATATTTCCCCAGAGTCTGCTAGCCTGTCCACAGTCCTGGACTATATGGTTCATCTTAATAGCTTGGGGCTCAGACCAGCTACACTAAGAGTGCATCTGGCCGCTGTCTCTGCCTTCCTTTCAGCAGGCAAGCTTTCTTCCCTTTCAGCCCATCCTGTATTCTCTAAATTTTTCAAGGGATTGCTTCATACCAATCCTCCATTCAGGGACCCTGCCCCTGTTTGGGACCTTAATGTTTGCATTGCCCAGCTTATGCAACCCCCTTTTGAGCCTTTGTCCTCAGCAGAGCTTAAGTACTTGACTTGGAAAACTGTTTTCTTGGTGGCCATCACTTCTGCCAGGCACATAAGCGAGTTACAAGCCCTGTCAGTGGAGCCTGATTTTTCTCTTTCCATAGAGATAAGGTGGTCCTCAGGACTAATAGGAAGTTTTTGCCTAAGATGGTTTCAGACTTCCACCTTAACCAGTCTGTGTCTCTCCCTGTTTTCTTCACTGACCATTCCTCCTCTGGGGAGAGGAGGCTGCACAGTTTGGATGTGAAAAGGGTCCTTAGCTACTACATAGAGCATACCAAGGGTCACAGGTTTGACTCCCTCCAACTATTCCTCACTTACGGTGAAGCTGGTAAGGGGAAAACCTGACACTAAGAGATCTATTGCCAGGTGGATTGTCTCTTGCATTCAGTTTTGCTATGAAAAACTAGGTAGGACTCCACCCTCAGGCCTGAGGGCTCACTCTACCAGAGGTAAAGCTGCTTCCCTGGCTGCTGCCAGGGATATTCCTATCTTAGAGATTTGTCAAGCAGCCACCTGGAAAACAGTACACACTTTTATCAAGCATTACTCTCTGGATATCCAGGCTGGGAGTGATGCTCGGTTTAACACAGCTGTGCTTCAGGCCTATTTCCTAGGTAGGTTCTGTCCCTCCTTCATGGAGATACTGCTTGGTAGTCTGCAACTTGTCAGAATACAGCAAGACTTCATGTTGTTTGAAAAAAATTACTCACCTTAGTAATGTTGTTTCTTCTAATGGAGTCTGCTGTATTCTAATCATCCAGTTTACATTTGACCACTGCTTTCCTCCCATTTAGGTGCAGCCTCATCCTGAGGCATATAGGCCTGTGTCGCCCATGTTGACCCCCATCTCCTATCACACCATACCCCTTCTGGCCACAGTCAACTCTACAAGCCAATCATTGAATTTCTCAATATTTTGCTGTGCCCATGCTGGCCCTTGGTACAGGTTGCACCTCCGAGAAGGACAGGGATTTGAAGTCCGAATTGTTGCAGAACCTGGCCAGCCTGTAAACCTGGCCTGCACTTATCACACTGTTCTTGCAAGGTCGTTTGCGCTCAGGTGGAAGAGCAGATGTTTTCTATCCATTTCCCTCCCTCTCGAGGGGATCCACTGGGTAACTTTGGCAGCCACATACCTGGCTGGCACTCCACCCATATTTTTCCCCTCTCTTCCTTCTCCCCATGTCACTCCCTTTATAATAGAGTCTCCTCCATTAAGACTCTCATCCCTTTTTCCTCCTGGACACCCCTCCCTGCTGCCATTATCCTCCTTTTTTTCCAATTTCTTCTCCTCCATCCCCTTGCTTCCCCAATCTACCTAAGCCTTCCTCCCTCATCCTCCATCTGCACCTTCTGATGTAATGAGTAGGTACATTTGTAAACACAGACAACATGAAAAAAATTACAGTGCTCTCACAGGCACTTAGCCAATATCTATATAGACACACTAGTACCTTAATTGTTGTTACCTGTTTTTCATTATGTGGGAGAGTTGCATGCCAGGCAGAACAAAGTATCTCTCTATTATATCTCCCCTGATCTATGTCTTCACTCCTCCTTACTCTGGGTCTGTCAGCAAAGAGAATATAATTTTTTTTTTTTGCCTGGGTGGTACCACTTGCAATGTGTTTATTCTGCCTCTGGAGCTAGCTGTTGCTAATGGTAACATTCCTGTCATGTCAAGGAAATGTCATGCCATATGGGAGCACTGCAACAGCTACGACCAGACATTGTTGCTGCAGTTGGGATTGTGATGGCTCCTGTATGTTCCAACCCTCCCACAATGGATTGTGGCTTACCTCATAGTATGTCTCCAACATGAACAGGACAGTATAGGTTGCTGTTATCCTGCCGTTATGCTGCGATATTATACTGATAACAAACATACTTCCATGTGGGCTCCTTTGCAAAGCCATCAGCAGACATTGATGCTGCAATCTGTGACTGTGAGGCATCACTGTGTCCTGGACCCTCCACCCCTACCCTTCTTACCTGGCACATAAAAATCCCTGCTCCTCCCTGTGTGTGCTTATCCCACCCAAGCTCCATTCCTGTCCCTGTTTAAACAAAAGAACCAAACCTCACACTTCCACCCTCTGTGTACTGGGTTGAGGACCCTCGCCAAAACCCCAAAAACAGCAAGATTATCTATGGCTAACATATGCTGCTCAGGAAAGGGGAAAGCAAGCTACAGCACAGTTAATATTACAAGAAAAAACAGCGGTACCAGTACAACATCAAATAGGAATACTACACTGGCCAAAACTGTCACCCCATGCTATTACAACAGAGGACAACTGCAGAAGGTAGAACAGGATTCTGCTTGTTGCAGATCATGGTAGTTTCATTACAGTGTCACGACAGTACAGTAGCTGCTCCTGACATGTGTGTATGTGTGTGTGGGGGCCCAGATGTGACACCGTCATGTGGTGCTATTGGAATATTTCTCCATCACAATTTGGAAATAAAGGGATCCACTCTCTCTTCGATTAACAATCATATATAAAGATGCTGGCCTGACTTTGCCACTGTAGGCTGCAAGACTAACACAAGCTGTGGGTGAATGGTTCCAAACACTTTTCACTTTTTAGTATGTGAAAAGCCCGCTTTGTGCCACATATAAAACCCATGTCTTCCACTGCTGCTTGACACCTGTGTGTCACAGCCTGTGCCATCTGTATTGACAAGATGATTTTCTGTTGTTCTCTTTCTCTCTCTTTTTCACTCTTTCTCTGGGCTGCATAAAGACCTTTTTAACAACTGGTGATGCAACGATGGAACAGTTTCATCTTGCAAATGCAAAGATATCAGGCAATGAGCCACAACACGTAACTAATAATTTAGCAAATGGCTGAGAAACGGTGATGGAGGTATCTAAAATACAAATACTGTTGCAAGCCATGCTGTAAAGGGTGATCATGCTAAGTAAAACACATCCCAAAAAAGGTAGGGATAGCAAGAGGAGTACCTTACTGCTATAGCCAAAGCAGTACAGCAAGACTTGTGGGAGGTAGCTAATGGGTGCACCATGCAGTAATGGGGGCCCTGAAATAACACACTACATAGAAAGGACATCACACACTATAGACAAACAAATACCATGCCAGCTTGTACACATGTCAAACATAGGCTGAATGGCGGACAAAGTAAACACACACTGACTTCTGCTTCCGCGACTCATGATGACATCCTGCAATCCATAAGTTTCAGCTGCCACAAAATAAAGCACTGCTATTTATTGCATATGGGCCATGTCTCAAACAACTGATAAATGAAAATTAACAACAAACATTATAGCTTTTGTCTGCATATACTGTATACGTGTTAATCTGTTGCAGTTCATGATATTGTACACAAGTAGTTCCATATATTACAGATACCAGCTTCATCTCCAGGTAGCATGGGTTAATTATTATGCATAACACAAAACAACAAACCTTTTGTCCGACATATACATCAAACCTTTTCAGTGTCATCACATCGTGACAGAACTCTTGCCATGTATCACAAAAGGAGCCATGTTTCTAGACATGGGTTACTTAACCTGAGAAGACAATTAACAAAACAAATTGTCCACATATGCATGTCACTCTTTCAGCATTACAGAGATTTTGAACAGCCATTATTTTCTTAACAGCTACTGACAATTTTGCAACCCACTGCTATATACTCAGAGACGTTCCCATGTCTACAGACATGGGTTATTTCTGATGAAACACTATGTTTTCCACCCTAATTATATTCCTCAGAAATAACGTTGCACCTGATACTTGGCACACTCTCCGCTTCCATATCAAATTCAAAACACTCTGTGCTGTTCAGCACATCTTCTTTGCATATATTTTTATGCCACTGCCTCCCTACAGTTAGGTTGTCTTTGCCTTTCTTGCCAATTACAGCATTGCATAACATTTCCAGTCTCAGTCATAGAGCAAGTTAGGGTTACAGTCACATAAATGACAAACATACATCATTACCATTTCTATACTGTGACTCTAACAATACCTCAATACAGAATTCAAGCAGATGTGAACATGTCATAATGTACTTATTTCACTTAGTTTTGTACACTGGCAGCATCACTGTTTCTCTGAAATGCTTCATATTTGCACCTTGACTGTTGTGCATTATAAGACACATTTCACATGCAGAGGACATTTGCTCCTTCAGCTATCAATCATTGTTTCCTAACATTCTTGTTTTAGTACTTGACATTATATTTCCTGTCACACAGATTTGCTTCCATCACGTGCGCTACTCACCACATTAAGCTACCAACTGAGAGTAGTATAACATCACTGTCATTTCATTCCATCTGACAAACCTACATTACAATGTTAACTTATCTGTGTTGCATACAAGTTACTCCTTTGCCACACATATTACACTCTTCTCCATTTACAGATTAATACTATTCCATATTTTAACTTAGTATTTCTTCTGCATTTCACACCTTTGCTCACAGGTAAGGATTACTGTATCATTCACCATGGGGTTGATGATTATTACATGCCACATAGGCACTGGAAGAACATGGCAAACGCCACGTGGTTCCACTCAACTAGTCACACATTACAACCTCAGACACCCACCCACTACTTTGCAGTGGCCTACTTGCATTGTCACATGGGAAACAGAAAGGATTCAGCAGTGCTTCTATATGTCTTCCTCTTCATATCACATTTGTGCCACTACTTTAAACTGCACATTCTCAATGGTACCAGTAACATATTACTGTTCCTACCATGAGGAAGACAAAGAGTGCTTGCAGCTCACTAGAACAACTATACCTCCTCACTAATGAACAGATATATGCATCTGCCAACACGCACTCCAGTTATGACCTCACTTTAGGCTTATAGCTGGTACTTATACTTCTGTTTTTCAGTAGGTCTTCTTTCCTCTAAGACCAATCAATTCCTAATGACAATAAACCATTACTTTTGTAAACACACATAATCCTTTCTTCTTTTCTTAACTACATCAATCACTGTTACAACACTTACTTCACTATCAACTTTTACACCGTTTTTCTCTTTAATAGAAACAAACTACTACTGTACTATTCATCTTGTCTTCTCCTAGATGTGTGCCTCATCAAACAATACATTTCTCTACTTCTAGTATGAACATGATATCGCATACATTATATTCAGCACATTTGAAACACTGTCTTCTGCAACTATGACACTCTTGTAACCTTATTTATCATACTGTTGCCCATACCTGTCCAGTTCTCATACTGCTACCAGATTACCTCTTTACACTATCAATAAAACTTTATTTTCTCTTTAGTGCTGGATATGTTTCTCACTTATTTTCTCATCTTCAATGACTACCCAGGTACCAGTCCCTTGCTTCTTATCTGATCATAGCTATGCATTCCTAGGTCCATCTCATACTGTCCCTGTGCAAAGACATAAATCCTCATAAAACTTGTCTTCCTGGGAATGTGGAACATGTTTGTTACTCCTTCTTATCTCTGTTCCATAGCTACACCAGAGCCCTGCAATTTCATACAGCCTTTTGACAACCCCTTTTTCACTCTGAACTGTGACTGTTATATGCCACCGATATTTCACATCTGCTTTTTGTTACTGCACTACCTTTCTCCATGTACATGATTCTACAATTACAGTTATGTACCTCGCTGTGATTCTGAGACCTTAACTTCACCATTACTAACTTTGGACCCTTTCTACGTCTTCATACTACTATTACACAGCACAGCCTCTATGTTCCTAACTCTAGATTCACTAAAGTCCTTGTACATCACTTCACATATTGGGACAGTTACAGAAGGCCCAATTGATGATACCTTCCCAATTCCTTCCAAACTCTACACAGTCCATGTCCACATCTCCTCTGTGGTCTACTACTTTGTCACTTACTCAAGGACATGTATTTCATTTCTCTGACATGACCATTCTGCTGAGAATCCCTGCTGTCTTGACTCCTGTGTCCTAATGCCCTCCTAGGTACTTAACAGTTCTTTCCTTCACAACGCATTACATGCTTTCCCTACCATTGAGGACAAACTCACAGGTCTATACTTCCCTGCCACTGACCTGTCCTTCTGTACTTCCTTATACTTCCACAATCCTGTCTTTGTCTCCTAACTTTCCTCCACTACTTCTGAGAAGCACGGTGTTTTTACCCATTTTCAATTCCTTATTTGATTCACACAACCACTTTACCTTCTCTCTTGGTGATTTTGCTGTTTTCTCATTGTTCTTCCACACCACCTGCTTCACAGCTGTCTGCCACATGCCCCCACCCATCACTACTGCACTAGTCTACATTGTGGCTGTAGCAAAGGTGCAACACTTAACATCTGCTATATTCCAGTCATCCATCAGCAATATCTTCCCTTCTCTACCATCCTAAGGACACCTTGTCTCATTGCTTGGTCTATTTCATCCCTGACAGTGGTCTTTAGTACAAGCCCTGTGCAGATTGTGTTGTCATTCCCCATCTCCAGAAACAGTCACATTGCATCCTCTCCTCCCTGTTAACCCTTGACTTCTACTCCCTTCATTTCTTCCCTTACATACACAGCTATTCCTTCCTTCTTCTCCTTCCTGTGTATTGTGAACCATGTATATTCAGGTCCCAGTACTGCTTCTGTTTCTGTCATCTTTCCCTGACTCCCACAATATCCAGATCTCCCACTTCTTTCAAGCCCACCATTTTGAACACTTCTCGTCTAGACTATAAACACAGCTACTGATTAGCCTCCATTTTTTGTGACTTCTTTTCTTTCTGCCCAATACTTGTCCTTTTCCTCTTTGCCTTTCTCCTATTACAACTGCCTTACTGTCTCCTGACCGCTCTGTCTCAATATTTACCTCACTAACTACCTTGCTTTTTCTCGTGGACAGGAACTTCACATCTCCTACTCACTACCTCACCCCTTTGCTACTTTCATTACTTCCCAATCACGATTTCAGCCTATCCAGTACAATCCCATTTCACCTCCTGCACACCTCCTCCATCACACCACTATAGCCCTCCAACCCTCCAGTTGAAGCCCCTCATGCCAAAGCAGGCAAATCCATATGCTCTACACCACTTCTTCAAACACAGATTCCATCCCATGGTACTAGCATACCCTACGGTAACTGTAACATTATCACCTGAGGTCTTACTTCAACATATCACTCCTTATTTCACAACTATCTGCTGCTCACCTATTACTTGTCACACCACCTGTTTTCTTTACTAACATTACATGAGCACACATTGTCAAACCACTTTGCTACTACTTTTCCCTCAATCACTACTTCTTTCACAAATAATCCACTGTCACTAGATGCTGCTGGTCCACTACTATCCAACCCTGGTTGTTCCAATGTTACACTACTCCTTCCTCTCTCATGACTAAACATTCTATATATATTCCTTTATCTGTGATATGTTGCTACAAAACAATACCTACATTTACGTTCATATTTTTCTCCTCAGCAGGTACTACCATTGAAGAAGAGCTGAACCATCAGTGCATTCCTCAACTGTTGACAGTATATCATATTACTTACACACCTTCTTCCATTTTACACTCATACCACTTATTTTAACCATGCCCACAATACACCACAGAGCTCTACAGGCACGCTATCATCAGGGACATACTACTTTCCCTGCAACATCACGAGGCAAACAATGCCTACCCAATAGTATCATTGCTAATAAGAAACATTTTCATTCCCTGCGCCCATCATGGACTATCTCTGATTTAACTGATACTTACACATTGAGATGCCCTGTATCACTTCATGCACTCAAAACACAATGAAACTACATGCACCCTGATGACTTACTACACTGCATTTGCATGCTACAATAACATATTTAAAATTCAAACACTCACTCCCAACTATGGCAATCTGTTACAGCACTTTGATCCTCTATATCCACACTTGGATGAAGCCTTACTCACATCACTAACTCTATCTGATGGATGTATTCTGTATTACAGATTACTGCATAGCCATCTTCACCTCAAACAGCAATTTCTACACCTATGACTCACATGGTAGAAACTATCATGGCTTGCCTGATGCAAATGGAAAATGCACCTGCTTGGAATTTGATGCCATCAGCTTTGACTCTCACCTCAATACCTTGGCACACTCTCTGTGGCCCTACCACCACTGTCATACCTTATGAACTAACACCAATTCACATTCAGCCTGTTAACAGTGAAGACATGCACACCACTTCCAAGCACCTACACACTTCTTTACACAGTCTGCTTCCATTTTACTCAGCAAGACACCCTCCTACCACACCAAACAGAGTCCATTGCCAGACACGTTGCCACACACTTCACTTTCTAATACTCTCCCCATATCAACAGCTATGGCACCTCCAAGATCCACCATGTGACCCCACTATGCCTGATGAGCTTTCTCCCTCACCCTACCAGCATCCTCGGACACCATTACACCTCTCACACCAACCTTCACATTACACTCATATCTCAGCAGCTACACACACCACCTTTTACAGTCACAACTCTCACAGCTTCCTGTCTCAGTGACACCACTTACCATACCATCCAACCTTCCCTTCCCTCCTTCAGATCTCACAGCACCAACACAGTCTACAACTCCATCACACACTATACCACCCTACCATTTCATCTCTTCTTATACTCCATCTCACTCATTCCAACTGCACAACACCCCCATCATACACCACTTATTTCACCTGTTCATAACAGTCACCCTACAACTGCTATACCACTACAATATAACCACAACAACACACAAACACATTCCATACTAACTCCCACTCCACACAACACACTATTACACAATATACTAACACTGTTTCTGTATTCCCATACATTTCTTCCACATTCTGGACATTCTCTTCTGCATATCTGCCATTATGTATCAGTTCAGGTCTTCGCTCACTTTTGGACATCTCATGATTTACACAATGTACAGCTCCTTGCTACCAACATGCACGCCACTATTGCAAAGCTCATCACAAGACAACCTATTACGCTATAAACCTACCTACATACTTCTCTCTAACCAACAACTACTCTCCATATATTACCACCCCATCTCCTTAATAACAGTGGACCAGACCAGTCCAACCACTCACACAATCCTTGCCATACAGAACACCATTGCTACGAACCTACCATGTCCATTTAACACAGCTACGTCACTACTACTATCACACAACACCACCTACTTCTGTTTCCATTCCTCTTTCTCTACAATACCAACATTACTTATAGTGCATCTCTTCACACTTCCACACTTTATCAGTATTCCAGAACTTCACAACTGCTATTATACAAGCAGTACCAAACCCATCAGTGACATACAACACTTGTCATCAAGCACATTACACAAGGCTACTTTAAAAATTACCCAGCCATCCAGCACCAATCTCCAGAACACATTCTAATAACATACGGCCATACAAGTCTTCTTCATGACTCATCCACTTCATGTACCACTGCAATTCCACCTCTTAAATGTACCAGACATAACACATATGACAACTTATCACACACATCAGACACAACAGCAACTCTCACTCTCACCAATATTACTCCTTTACCTGCACAAACAGTTCTGCTGTCCAATAAACATACACACACAAAATACATTCCATGATTTCTGCATTCCATGCCACAGTATGTATTGGACCACAGCACTGCTGTACCATATGTAATCAGCTATGGCACCCACCTTCCGTTACTACTGTAACTGACCAACTGGCAAATAACACTACATTTATTGCCTGTAATGAACACACCAACACTTTGCCATACATATGCCATAGCTGTAAGAAATACATTTTACTAGGAAAAATCCCACCACTTTCCATCAAAACCACATGACCTTTCCACCACTACTCCTCCCAGTTATCACTTTATGAATTAGAGGAACTTAATATCGCCTCAATACCATTCATGCAGATTACATCCCTTCTCAGGAAAACAACTTTCCTTAAGGGTGCTTGTTAATGTTCCAGCAAATGTTACAGAAACCTGTACTGTCCTTCCACGTCAGCTATCCGATATCGCTACAATCCCTGTAAACTAAAATGTAAATTGTCCTCACAACAATTTCACCCATTTCCAAAACATATGGCTAAACAAGGTACTGTTTGCAGGACAATGGCTTGCTACAAACAGTACACTTTTCCAAGAATATGGCATCACATATGATCCCCACTGGCAATATCAGAGTACCACCAGCCCATTCCATGGCACCAACAACTCCTCTAACCCGCAAACCCACTCACTAGATCACCTGAATGAGTCCTCTGAACAATCCAATGATAGTAACTCTGACAACTAAGAACCAGTTGTGAGACACCTAGATACACTTCTACATAATGGAACACTCACACAATATACTATCCTTAGCACCAGCTGAAAACAGTACACCACAAGGACTCTATTAAGACAAAGACTCTGAATTCTTAGCTTTCCCACTATATATGCAGGACAAAGATGGCATAAGAAACTCAAGCGTCCCTACTCTAGTACATTATAATGACATTTGTAAAGCAGAACTACGCTCTGCAGACCAAGAATAGCTAAATCAATACCAAATTTATTTTACAAACTTAAAAATTACAAATCCAACAAATCCAAGGCAAAGTAAACATTTCCTATGAAAACGACAAAAAATGGCAAACACATCACTGCTGGGAACTTAAAATTTGGTGGCCTGGACACCATGTTACAATACAATGAGGGCTACCATATCTTAAAACTATTCGTGCTCACCACCCTACTGGGAACAGGCCAAAAAGATTTATTTGCCATGATTCGACAACTGAGCTTACCAACATTCTTCTTGTCACTATCTGCAGCAGAAACAAAATGGCTTTCACTTGCTTAAAATTCTAGGACATATTATTGACCTGAAAGCCTACACAGATGAAGAACTCACTCAGCTAACATGGGAACATAAATGTCGACTAATACAGTCAGATCCAGTCACTTGTGCACATCACTTTGATTACCAAGTTAATCAACTTTTCACACTGTTCTGCAAAACAAACTACATCCTATTGGAAAACTTGTCGACTACTTCTATTGCATCAAATTCCAACATCGCGGTTCCCGCTCATTCATGATGTACTATGGATGAAAACTCACCCAAATACACTCGTTGACAATGACTGTGACATTATCAGTTTCATTAACAACCATATCTCCTGCAATGCCACACAGGAGGAACATTTAAAAGACCTCATACCATTACAAACACATTCCTACACGCGCATATCGTATTAAAGGAACAAAATTGTTGCTTTCATTTCCCACATTACCCCATGATTACCACTATCATTTTATCCCCTCTCCCACCTGATAAAACCCCACCATTTCAAACACTGCAAAAACATTGCTACTATTCACAATACCCTGAAAACTATCTCAATAACAAATACTTCTACAATCCAGGATTTCATCCACATATCAGTTTAGCACTAGATGACTACATCACTACAGTTCGATCCACACATACAGCACCTACGATTTTCCTCACAAGATTACCTCGCAAAACCAACAAAAATAACTACAATCCCATTCTACTTGCAGCATGGCAATCAAATATGGACCTTCAATACATACTAGATCTGTATGCATGTGCCATGTATGTAGCATCCTACATCTTAAAACAACAACGCAGTATGAGCCAATTGCTACATCAGGCAGCACAAGATGCTAAAACTAATCCAAACATTAAACATCAACTGCATCACATAGGCAACAAATTTAAACAGTACTGAAATCAGTGCACAAGAAGCTGCATATCTGGTACTTCAAATACCATTACATCGTGCTTCTCGTACCTTTAAATTTATTGATACACACACAGCAGAAACAAGAGCACTATTAATAAAGACTTACATACAATTAACAAACTTAATGATGACAATATCACATAGAATGCAACAACACCATATTACGCTACCAACAACGAAGTGCACTTCTTGGAGTCATTCACTTTTGGCTGACTTTGCAGCATGCCATGACAATCCACACCACAAACAACCTTCTCAACTGTGCGACTCTGACGGACTATTACCTGAAATTCATAGTGAAGATGACTCTAACACCACTCCTGCACCTACAAACAGACAATCATTCCAACACTTTCAACAGAAAAATAAAAATAAAATTCTCCGATACTGTCATTTCAATAAAACCACTGACCCAGAAAACTACTACTGTGAACTACTTTTCCTTTTCCACCCATGACACACTGAAATAGACATACTAAAACACAACACCTACTATGACACCTACAAAGCCTTACAAACCACTGTAGATAACCATCATAAAATATACAATCAAAACATTGATATCACAGTGATTGAACAAACTGTAACTGAAGACCTCTACAACCTCTTTGAAGACCTTCAGTCCCCTGCTAATCCTTACAACATGCCACAGACACCTCTACCACCACTTCATGCCACTTATGGCTTATTCCTTACATTAATTTGCCTCCTAAACCAACAATATACACTAATACAGCACTTCATTGAAGACCAACACTACTACAACATTATGCACAACTTAAACTCAGAACAATTACAATTCATTTACCATCACCTACATCACTTCAAAACCTCTGAAAAACCTTTTCACACCTTCTGCTTGAGGGAGCTGGCATTGGCAAAAGCTATGTCACTACTGCCCTATACCAAACCCTGTTACGCTACTTCAGTAAACAGCCAGGATAAAACCTAACACATGCTACCTAGCATGGCAGCACCCAACGGAAAAGCAGCATATAACATCAATGGTCATACTCTACACAGTTTATTCACCATACCAGCATCTCAAAACTAATTTACAAGCCTCTAACTTGAAAACAGACATACATTACAATGCAAACTCATACATCTAAAAATTATTTTCATTGATGAAATCTCAATGGTTGAAATAACCTATTTAACTACGTTAACAATCATCTACCAGACATAAAAGGCAACACCCTACCCTTTGGTGGAATATCGATCATTGCCATATGTGACTTGTTTCAACTAAAGCCTGTCTTTGACAGCTACATATTTGAAGACCTAAAACATGACTATGGACCCTTAGCAAGCCATCTATAGCACAATAATTTTCGCTCTTTGAACTCAAAACAATAATGCGCCAAAGGAGATGCCCACTTTGCAGAACTACTACATCACCTTAGAGAAGGACATCACACACCACATGACATCTCCATCATCTCTTTTCATCAAGTCACTCCACCATTTCCCTTTGAAACATTGCCACATAACATGTCCACAGTTGCAGAAGTCGATCACATCAGTGATCTTATCTTCACCTCCTGTACAAAACTAATAAGCCTTTCATTAACTATGCCCAGGACACAATGACTGGTTCTGTACCAGCCACCACTAAAGACAAAATTATATCTACTTTGACAACAAACCCTGCTAAAACTATGGGACTGTACCACACCTCCACATTGCCACTACCCTCTGCTATGATCTGACTTCAAATATCAGTGTTGAAGATGGACTAATGGTGCTTCTGGCACTGTACAACACATAGACACAGACTTCAACAACACTCCCAAATTATCTGGATACTATTGATTCACCAAAATAGGCATTATTTAATGACAAACTCATCAACATCTATACCACAGTCATACATTGCAAAACTGGACACCCATTCTTCCCATATCTAAAGCAATTTCAATATGGCAAAGCTCATTTCCCTATTATATGAAAGCAGTTTCCATTGACAAGCCTCTGCATGCACTATTCATCGCCTCAGGAGACACACTACAACATATGCATATCCATTTCAATAATGCAAAATAGATCACCTTCACTATGTAGCACTAAGCCGTGCTACTAACATTAACAACATCTACATTCATAACTTTAACGTACACAATATTTCTGTAAATAACAAAGTCACACAAGAAATGCAAAGTTTACGCACACATAAAACATTACATGCAAACATACCCCTATTCATCCCTTTGCAAAACACCATTACTATGATCTATCATAACATGCGATCGTTACAGGTACATTTTGTTCCATGTCTGCTGATACTAACTTCCACACTGCAGATATTATCTGTATAGCTGAACTGAATTTTATATCACCCTACTTGCCTACTGACTATACCCTTCCCATGCACAGAGCACTGTTCCATGATACTTTCAATGCCACTATTCAATACGGCCTTTTTTCTCTACTAAAACAAACACAATATCAAATATTAATTTCAAAACAGAGAACTCCATTGACATTGCTTACTTCACACTATGCACACATTTACTAACACCTACTATAATAGCACTATATAAACCACCACATATCCCAATTTCTCATCTCTTTACTTTCCTAACATCTACTTTACATGACATATCAACCACCCACTACATTATCATTGATGATTTCAACATTGACCTCACCACAGATAGTCCCTCACACACAGCTCTAACCACCTATATGCAAACACTTAACTGCACACAGCTTACAATTACCTGCACAACTGATTACAAATCTACCTTAGATCACATTTACACATCAATTGACATTCCATACTACGGCACCTTGAATCTACTACAGCGATCACAAACCTTTGTGATTCAATTTTGAGCTTTATATTACTGGTATCTTCTTTTCTTTCCAGATGCACACCATTAATGACCTCGTCACCATGAAGAATTCAGACAACAGCAAACAAATTGCCTTCAACTGCTCATAGTGAAGAAAAGCACTATTACAAACTATACAACCAGTCAACAACAATAGAAGAAATGATATCACCTTGTACTAGCTGACAACGCCAATGCTATACGAGCATGTTCCTGTGTACCGAAAACTATGAAACCATTCAACCCCATTCAGCATATCTTCTCTGGAATGTTATTCTATGGAATGGAACAATATTAATCAATAGACTTATTAAATTTTCAAAAATTAAGCCACCACATCCCAGAAGACATACTAGAGAAGACTGACATGCTTCTTGAGCTACCCCACTCCCTGTGATCACTATCTCTGATGCAAAAAAACTTCCACTACAATTACTCTGTACAATTACTGGTACTATTGTTCAGGTATCTCTCACTATTTCCTTTCCACCACAATTACTGCTCATACTCAACACCACAGTACATATGTAGATACCTATCTATCTGACTTCTTCCCTGCCTCTCTCTGTTACTGTCTCTGTTTCTCTCTGTCACTTCGCACACTCTATGTCTATCTATCTGAGATCACCTCATGTCTCTGCCTCTCCATTACATTATTTACATGGCCACTTCATTCACATCCACACTCCATTGACAATGGAATCAACACTGCATTAATGAATTGCAAGATCTTGTACAATTGCATTCCTCTTTCACTCTCACCCACTTTCCTTTGCACTGCTTCAAAACCATTGCTTACTTTGCAACCCATTACTTCCCACCTCTTCCTTACATCATGACTTCCATCTGCTACACTTACTTTTAACACCCTGCAAAACTAATCCAACCACATTCCTATTCATCAGCTAATGCCTACATTTATATTCCATGCAACTCACACTCATTCTAATCCAGTCACTTGCATTTTCCTACATGCACAATCACTCCCATTGCATTTCAACACTATACAACTGACTATTGCCAATCACCTACTTCATCCTTAGCTTTGTCACACCATCATAAGACAACAGCTATACAATCTCCATGTCATTACTTGCTTACTAAGTCTCTCACTCCCACCACAGGTACACCTACTATATGTCTCTCTGTCTGTCTCTACTGTATATCTGTCTGTAGCTCCTCTCTCACTCTCTGTCTCTAGTTTCATCTCACAGTCACTTACTATTCCTATCTGATTTGCACCTACAAGATCAACTTCTTGAACAGTTCCGTTCACTGAAGAACCACTAACATCGACTATTATCATCGAGGACTCCACTGACAATGTTCAGTGCTCCTCTGAGAGATCATTCCTCAACACCACTTGCTGAGGGCAACTACATCACCACATCACACCTCTACACCTCCAAATTTAATGTCAAGTGATGCTCAACTCATCAAAACATTGACTTTCACAGTAAGCTTTCTTCTACTGAAATGTGTCAATTTCACATTGACATTTGGCCATATGTACTTTTCTATTATATAATTTTGTATCTGAACAGTATATCAGTTTCCACCAAAAACAATGAAACACATCAACTGTCTCAAAATCTGACTTGCTTTACTAGCCTGTGTTATTGCTATTACTGTTCATTATCCAACACTTTCCTTGCCACCATCCAAAAGTGCTACATATCTTCCACCTATTCCTTCTACAATGGTACTCCTTATTAGTCACTGCCTCACAATGAATAGCTTTCTGACCAACATAATCATTGCTATTACTGCTTCTCCTTGTACAGGTTCAACAAAGATCACAAAGGGATATTAGACATTTAGATACTGTACCTCATAAGACTTTCAGCATTATAAGCATTCTCCCATTCATCTGTTCTTACAATCCTTCCTGCCTTCTTTTCTTACAGATTACAGAGGCACCCACAGAGGAAAGAAAAATCAACATTGTTGGCCTGGAACACATTAATGCACAACAACTTCAGATCACATGATTTTGTCAAGAAAAACTAATATTGATGACAATCAACCCAGACTTACTGCATATCTTCCTCAACACACAAACGGATAACTTAGAAACTTTCATTCTCGACACTATGCCAATTGCTTGCTCTGTCACTGTGCAACGAACAAACATCATTTCAATTAACCACCTTCCATATGAGGACATTTCTCAGCTTCACGGTGACTACTTCTCAGACACTGACCACAGCACACAACTCCACCAACTACTTCTACAAAACCTCTGAAAACAAAGAGAAGAAAATTAAATTAATGACAGACTCAACTTATTCTCTACACTGAAGACTGACTGCTACATCACCTCATATACTATCAACTATTTTTGAACTATTGTATATACCACAGACACTCCATGTCATACAACAGGCACCATGATGTATGCCTGTACTTTCTGTACAATTTCCTGCTACACCATAAGGATTGCATAGTTTCTTCCATCATTTTCCCTCACCTTTTTCCCTTTTCCTAACAGTAATAAAGTAACCGTGACAATTTATATTTCATGTACTGCTTCTCAATGCCTCATCAATATTTCCACACAACAGCATCACTATTACATGCAGCCATTTTGGCTCTGAACAGAGTTTGTTTCTTTGACTGTGGTAGCCATTTCCTTGAAAACCATAGAGGATTCTTCTTCTTTTACTTTGCTGACCCATCTGGCACATTGATCTGTGGCAGTCTTTATTGCTCTCTTGAGTCTCCCCACATGATCTCCACCTCATCAACCTCTATTTCCATGAACTGGCTACTTATGTTGTTCCTCATTTTGGAAGTCTATAGAACGCTCTCACTCTGGAGGTGCTAAAGTCCAGAACTACCCTTATCACCCTCAGGGGATCCATAGCCTGAAAGGTTTAATTGAACACTACTAGACATGCTGGGCACACTTCATCCCAGGGACAAGTCAAAATGGAGTCAACAGATAAGCACATTAGTTCAAACAACATGAAGTCTTGCTGTATTTTGACAAATGCAGTGATGTCCAACCTTTGAACTGCCCTGGAGATGAAAGAGTTAACTTTCCATGCCAGGTATGGAATGCTGAGCTCGAGCTCGGTTGAGACTCTGTCTGTTGCTGTTTGAACTCAAACCGTCAGATTCTTTCCTCCGCCTCACTGAACAGTCGCTCCAGAGATTTTCCCTTTGCTCGGTTCAATTTGTCGGTTAAAGTACTGTTTTTCTCGGTTTTCGACTGAATTTAAACTGTAACCTATCGGTTCAGTCTCTGTCTGTGGTTTCGTGAGTACTAGATAGGCTTATTTTTGTTATTATTCTAAGCGGAACTTGTAAACATGGGATCGGTTCGGTTTGAACTGATCAGGTTGTTTAAAAACTTTATTCTGCTTTTAGAGTGTGGTAACGGTTCTTATCAGTTCTAAAAGACAGATTTTATTACGTTTTTTCTATGATCCGTAACACGGTCAGGAACCGATAAGGGTGTCTTGCCTGGCAGATTGCCGAAAAAGGGTAATTTTTGTTAGGACAGGCCATGTCTGAGAAACCCAAAAGAAAAACCAGGCCCACTGGGTTTCAACACTGTAGTGTGTGTGGGAAAGTCTTTGCTAAGGCTGATCCCCACACCACCTGTGTTTATTGTCTGGGGTTTGACCACCTCGATTCAGACTGCCAGATTTGTTAATATTTTCCTGCAGCTACCCTGGAAAAAAGAGTTGGTAGGCTCAGGGAAAGGAGGCCAAGAAGTCCGCTGACCAGATGGCCAGCCTGGTTTCAGTTCCAGCCGAACCAGAAGGAGTGCCCTCTGACCAGGCCGAAACTTCTTTGAGCAGAAGGAGAACCGACTCGAGGAGTCAGTTCGGTTAAAAGAAAAGAAGGATAAATCAGCCGGTGCGGATCCACAAGTTCTTTCTCCGACCGCTGATGAAATAGCCAAAGCGATAAAGATTGTTCAGTCGCTATCCTCGGTTCTGACCGAACTGGCACCATTAGGAAGGCGCCGTTCGTTGGTTCCCGGTTCCGGATTATAATTTAGAGGAATTTTATTAACCGGAGGAGGAGGAAGGAGAGTATGAGGAAAGTGAGTGTGATTATGAAAGTCTGGATGTGCCCATTGACCTGGACATCTCCCCAGACAGACCTTCAGGAGTGTCTCCTCCTAGGCTTTCTGAGTCTCCTTCCCATTTTATGTTTTACAAAAAGTGGCTGAAACTCTTCAGCTTCCTATGGAAGAAGCTGTGGATGACCAGGAGGAGCCTGACTATGTTGAAATGATGGATATCCCAGAGTCCAGGAGGCTGTATATTCCCTTCATAAGTCCTTTGGGAAACAGACAATGAAAATTTTAAAGACTCCTAATTCTATACCTCCTGTGGATAAGAGAATGGACAAAGTATACTCTCTCAGGCTCAGATACGGAGTTCCTTACCCAGCAATGCAGCCATGTTGGGGTAGTGCAGGCTGCAGCCTGTGATAAGGCAAATATACCTTGCTTCACACCCCCAGATAAGGACTCCAGGAGGGATTGATGCCATGGCAAAGAAACAGTACATGGCAGCATCCTTGGGACTCAGGCAGGTTAATTATATGGCCTATACAGCTTGATATCAGAAATCTAGATGGGACACTGTAATGGCTTTAGCTAAACAGGTCCCTGGCCAGCTTGCCAAGGAGCTGGAGAAGTGGCTGCGGATGCTATTGAGGCATCCAAGGTGCAATTCCATGCTGCAGTGGACTCCAATGATGTTTCATCTAGAGTCATGGCTACATCTGTGGCCCTTCACAGGATGGCTTGGCTCAGATGTACTAGCCTGTCTCAGGATACCCAGACTAAGGCCATGGATTTTCCTGTTGTGGGTAATTCTCTGTTGGGGAGCAAAAGAGAACTACATGAAGAAAATGGATGAGTACAGGACCACCTACAGGAGTGCTCTGCATGGAAAGGCAGGCCACTCCTCAGAGGCAGCATCCCAGGGGCAGGGGCAGGCCTTTTCATAGGCCTTTCTACCAAGCCAGGCCTCCTCTTCTGCTTATGCTCATAGGGGTTCTTTAGAGGGAGAGGCAGACGGGTACAAGCAGGCCTGCTTCCACCCCTCAGCCTAAAGCCCCTGCCAAACAGGCACCCTGATGGATTTGCCAGGGCCAATTCTCCACCACCTGTAGGGGGCAGGCTGGCTTACTTTGTCCAGGACTGGATGTCTTTAACATCAGACAAATGGGTCCTGGAAGTAGTAAGCCAGGGACTGGTTCTCAGCTTCAAAAATTTCCAAAGATGAGAACCAGATCCTTTCCACCTGCAAATCCTTCAGAGGCACTTGCCCTAGAGGCAGAGGTCTCCTCCCTCTTGGCTCTCAGAGCCATAGAGAGGGTCCACCCTTCACAAAGGGAAAGGATTGTACTCCAGGTACTTCCTAACCCCAAAGACAGGAGAATGGTGGCCCATCCTGGATCTCAGATATTTAAACAAGCACCTTTAAAGCCAAAGTTCAAAATGGTGACTCTGGGAATAATTCTACCCTCTCTAAGGCCAGGGACTGGCTAGTCTCCTGGATCTCAAGGATGCCTATTTCCATATTCTCATCAGAAGCTCCCATCAAAGTACCTCAGGTTCGAGATGCCCTCAGGCCACTACCAATTCAGAGCAATGCCCTTCGGCCTAACTTCTGCTCCAAGGGTGTTCACAAAATGCATGGCAGTAGTAGTTGCCTTCCTAAGGAGAAAAAGGATCTCCATATTTTGATACCTGGATGACTGGCTCATAGTAGGCCAGTCACCAGACCAAGTCAAGTTACACCTACAGATAACGCAGCAACTGCTCACTTCTCTAGGTTTTCTGCCGAATCTTTCAAAGTCAGTTCTAGAGCCTGTGCAGCTCCTCACCTTCATAGGGACAGAGCTGGATACAGTAAAAGAAGAGCTTTCCTTCCCTGGACAGGGCAAGGACACTTATTTCACTGGCCTCTTCATTCACCCCCAGGTGTCTCAGCCAGCAAGGCATTTTCTGCAACTCCTAGGACACATGGCTGCCTCCACAGCAGTGGTGCAGGGAGCAAGATTTCAAATGAGGGATATTCAGTTCCACTTGAGAGCCTTTTGGTCTCAGAAAAGGGACCCTCTGACCAAACTAATTCCAGTGACTCGAACCCTGATCCAAGCATTACAGTGGTGGCTGGATCAGGACAATCTAAGACAGGGAGTTCCTTTTGTCAATCAGTCTCATTCTCTAATCCTTACTACAGATGCCTCCTCTTGGGGTGGGGAGCACACTTGGGACCCTGACCACCCAAGGGTGTGGTCTCCTCAGGAATCTCTGCTTCACATCAATATATTAGAACTCAGAGCAGTGTTTCTAGTACTTCAAGCTTTTTCCAAGTCTGTACAGAACAAAGTAGTTCAGATCAGGACAGACAATACCACCACAATGTGGTATATCAACAAGCAAAGGGGCACTCGGTCTATGGCCTTGTGCACAAAAGCAATGAAGTTATGGTCTCTGGCCTATTCCTCAACACCTCTCTTTCAGCAATATACCTCCCAGGCAAGGACAATGCCCTGGCAGATGCTCTCAGCAGGATATCTCAGGGCCATCACAAATGGTCCTTGGATCCCTGGTTTTGAAGGTGATCTTCTCAGATGGGGCACCCACAGATAGATCTTTTGCAGCCCCAGACAATCACCAACTTCCTCTCTTCTGCTGAAGGCCCCAGTGTTGGGCTTAGCCCCTGGATGCCCTAGTTCTCAATTGGGAAGGAAGTTCCTGTATGCTTTTCCCCTTCCCTCTCCTGTTCAAGGTGTTAGTCAATCAGGTCTCAACCCTGCAAGGTGATTCTGATTGCTCCAGACTGGGCCAGGCAGCCCTGGTACCCTCTCTTGTTGTCCTTAGCAGTCCACCTTCCCTATTTCTTCCCAGGAATTACAACCTGTTAACATGTGCTCAGGGGAGGGTTTGGTATCCGAATCTCAAATCTCTCAATCTCAAGGCCTGGCTCTTGAAGAGTTAGAGTTTGCTGATTTGCACCTCTCTCAAGGTGTTATGGATATTCTAAAGGCTTCTCGGAAGCCTTCCACCAGAAACACTTACAACTCCAAGTGGAAAAGATTTTCTATATGGTGTTCTGGGAAACATATTTCCCCAGAGTCTGCTAGCCTGTCCACAGTCCTGGACTATATGGTTCATCTTAATAGCTTAGGCTCAGACCAGCTACACTAAGAGTGCATCTGGCCGCTGTCTCTGCCTTCCTTTCAGCAGGCAAGCTTTCTTCCCTTTCAGCCCATCCTGTATTCTCTAAATTTTTCAAGGATTGCTTCATACCAATCCTCCATTCAGGGACCCTGCCCTGTTTGGGACCTTAATGTTTGCATTGCCCAGCTTATGCAACCCCTTTGAGCCTTTGTCCTCAGCAGAGCTTAAGTACTTGACTTGAAAACTGTTTTCTTGGTGGCCATCACTTCTGCCAGGCACATAAGCGAGTTACAAGCCCTGTCAGTGGAGCCTGATTTTTTCTCTTTCCATAGAGATAAGGTGGTCCTCAGGACTAATAGGAAGTTTTGCCTAAGATGGTTTCAGACTTCCACCTTAACCAGTCTGTGTCTCTCCCTGTTTTCTTCACTGACCATTCCTCCTCTGGGGAGAGGAGGCTGCACAGTTTGGATGTGAAAAGGGTCCTTAGCTACTACATAGAGCATACCAAGGGTCACAGGTTTGACTCTCCAACTATTCCTCACTTACGGTGAAGCTGGTGAGGGAAAACCTGACACTAAGAGATCTATTGCCAGGTGGATTGTCTCTTGCATTCAGTTTTGCTATGAAAAACTAGGTAGGACTCCACCCTCAGGCCTGAGGGCTCACTCTACCAGAGGTAAGCTGCTTCCCTGGCTGCTGCCAGGGATATTCCTATCTTAGAGATTTGTCAAGCAGCCACCTGGAAAACAGTACACACTTTTATCAAGCATTACTCTCTGGATATCCAGGCTAGGAGTGATGCTCGGTTTGCACAGCTGTGCTTCAGAGCCTATTTCCTAGGTAGGTTCTGTCCCTCCTTCATGGAGATACTGCTTGGTAGTCTGCAACTTGTCAGAATACAGCAAGACTTCATGTTGTTTGAAGAAAAATTACTCACCTTAGTAATGTTGTTTCTTCTAATGGAGTCTTGCTGTATTCTGACCTCCCCTGCCTCCCCTCAGAACCCTTGTTTTTGGGATGTGGGTGGGCAGTAGCAGTGTTGGCACTCGAGAGGTGCCTCACCTCTTATTTCTCACCCCTTTAGTTTGGGTGGGTGGGTGTTGTGTTTGTTTCATTTTTGGTTTCCTGACTTGAGTCTTTGTTTTGGGACCAAAATCTGTTTATTATATTTAGTAGCCAGCTGGCTGGTGTAAGTTTACAGTTTCACACAGGACACTCAGTGAGTATAGCTCGTAAAGATCTGATGGTTTGAGTTCAAACAGCAACAGACAGAGTCTCAGCCGAGCTCGACTCAGCATTCCATGCCTGGCATGGAAAGTTAACTCTTTCATCTCTGGGGCAGTTCAAAGTTTGGACATCACTGCAATTTGTCAGAATACAGCAAGACTCCATTAGCAGAAACAACATTACTAAGGTGAGTAATTTTTCTTCATGATTATAACTGCACTAAAGTGATGCAACTGGGTTCTCCCTTACCACCTGATGTTTGGTTGAGAAGCAAGGTTGCCAGTAGACATCTGCTTGGTGTCCCTGATGGAGTCAAAGTGGAAAATTACCTAAGTATGCCCAGAAACTAAAGCTCAGTTAAACCATGCCTACCAGTTAGCACACCATGGCAGCCAAGAGAAACTTAGCAAACAAAGAAAGGCACAACAGACGTGTCAAGGCACAAGAACTGCAACCTGGAGACGGAGTCTTGCTAGAAATCTAGGACTATATGGCAAACACAAGATAGCTGACAGGTGGCATCACACCCCATATATTGTTGTTAGCAAGCTGGAGGACCTACCTGTCTATAAAGTGCATCCAGAGAATGACCCACAAGCTTTAAAGACAATGCACAGAAATCACTTGATACCAATTGGGCAAATCATCATCGATTCTGCACACAAAGACACTGCCCTACCAGGCCTGCTAACCACAGCTCACGGCTAAAAAGAAACAGTTAATCCATTCACCAGTTGTTAAAGATTCAAGGCCTTCCATCAGTCACGTTCTAAATGAAATTGACTGCCAGTCTGAATCTGATGACAAAGGTGTGAAGCCCTTATTACCCATCTTACTGTATGAACTGAGTCAGTTGTTTCAAGGCAACCCCTGTGTAACTTGGAGATAAAGCTGGACCCTCAGAACTGTCTAACTTTCCAGCTTCTCCACAGCCCCTGTTCCCCTGAAAGTGAGGTGCAAAGTATGACTTCTGATGTAGCTGACCCTTGTGCCTTGCGGAATTAGCCAAGCCCCAGAAGAAGAGCCAGACCTAGAAAGCACAACTGGTGACATATCAGACAGTCCAGAACTGTTAGCAACCAATGATTCTGATAATTTTATTAAAAATGATGTTAATGAAGATGATGATTCTGAAAGTATCAGTGATGTGTTATGTAATTTAAATTCTGTGGAATTTCCTCTTGATGACGAACCTGGAATTTCAGAACAAAGTACTGCAAATAATTCTGCGAACCAGAACTAACTGAGCAAGAAGCTGAAAGTGCTTCCAGACCAGAACAGACAACCAGTGCAGAGGTACTCTTTTCTTCAGAAGCAGACTTATTGACAAGCAATGAGCCAGGACTGATCAACCCAATTGCCAATGCTGAAATAACTGAGTCTGTGTCTGCCCCTCTCTGAAAGTCTGGAAGAGCCATGAAGCCTGTAATACACCTCAGTTATGACTCCCAGGCAGGCCTGTAGACCTCCCATTGTATGTAGTTCACAAAGGGCTGTACATTTCTGAAAACTCTCTTCCAAAACAGGGCTACTCTGCCACATCTGAGCTAATAGTAAAGCCTGCCAATCAGTATACTAATGCCCTTGCCTCATGCAGTCCAAGCGTAACTGATAAGGATAGGCCCCAAGCCATGTGGGTTAGTATGCAGGAGGTAATACAGACCAGAATTGTAAGAGTAATGTGTTTAACTACTTGAATCTGTTAATCTGTGTATGAAAAGTGTTATGAGAATATGTGCTTATCAAAGATTTCATGTCAAATGAAAAGTATAGTAATACTGTTATTGTTGAAACCAGTTTATTTTACTGATGCATCAAATTTTATTTTATGGTATACCAAATGAAACATGCATGTCTCTACGCATAATATTTTCCTATAGAGTCTTACAGTATGTGTAGACTTGATGCAGCGCCTAAGTTTTTCCAGGCAGGGAAGAGTGTAATCCCTCTGACAAATTGGGGTTTACTAGGGTATCTTATGATGATAGCACTGGGGAATGGGTGCCTGCAATAATGGCAACCCACCCTCAGCGCATTTCGGGATGGCTACGGGAGGATAGGGTGGCTGGATGGGGGTGGGCAACTATAGAGACAGGATGTCACTATACATATTACATATCTGAGGGGGTGGGAGCGGACATGCACAGTGAGGGATGTGAGGGGTGATGCTGCAGTGGGTTGCTGAGCTGACCCTGTGGCATGGTGGGTGGGTTGCCCTCATCGGTCGGCCAGAATGGGGTTCAGGTATAGGCACTGGTGCATCTTTGTTGCTCCATCCCTAACCTTTTTATGTTTTCTCTCCCCGACATGTACCCCCTGTAGTGGAGAATCCTTTAGTAGGGAGTGCAGGAGGGCACAGCCCCACAGAAAACATTAAAAAATGAAGTCCCTGGTGCCCTTTGTTGTGCGCCTGGGTGTCAGAGTGCCAAATAAATTTTTGCACTCTTGACTTCTGCATAACGGTGATTGCCTTTAGACTTTCAGCATCATGACATAGACCCATTTACTAGAAAGTCTTCCTGGACTCCTTAATGCCCACGACAAGGCTGATGTCCTGTCTTACATAGTTCTATCTATTTGCGTGAGAGTACCATATTGAGTCACTGCACCTGTCCCTTTAAGAGAATAGCTAATCTGTGTTAGAAATTGATCTGTGCTGGGTCCGAGTGATTTAGGACTTGTGACCGCCAGACAGTGTGTTATTTTTTCCATTCTGCAGTTGCTACTTCAGCAGGGAGCCTGCATAAGAACTGTGATTGCTTACTGTTTATCTGTTGTTATATTAAAGATAGTGAAGTTTGTCTAACCTGCTTTGATTGCAGCTCGAACATTTGGATAGGAGCCACCCATGTTAGTCCTGGACTTCGGTAGTTGGACCAATTGAACCTCTGGGGACATAAAATGGATCCTGTCCCTAGGGATCTTGTGAGAAGGAAATTCTGTAGTCTCGTACTTCGATCCAGATGGCATCCAAATGGACCTGGAGGGAGCCCTTACTGTGACTGACAGCTCCTCTAGCCAACAACCTTTGGATTTACAAGGAAAATGCCCTGTGTTTCAGAGACAGTGGATCAGTTAGAGTTGGAGCGTGAAGAGTGAGTAGCTTGAGCCTTCAAGCAGCTGCTCCATTAGGAGCATAGGGAATCAATGGGAAGAGGCTAGACTTGTCACGTTCTCCTGCAGGCCTCTCCGATTTCCACCTGGGAACTGTGGCAGGAGAGAAGAACAAGTATGTTAGTGCAACTTGCGATTTGGACATAAGACTTGCTCCTGAAGTGATCGGCTCAGCTTGTGAGAGAAATTGACTCAGGTCGAAAAGGTTTGCAGAAATCTGATGATTAGCAACTGGACTGAGTCCAAACTATTTTCTAAGGTAGTTAATGATCTGAATGGGCTGAATGTGTTTCGTGGGTTGTGATTTGGTTCCCCATGACCAATTCTGTTATGCCAGCTGGAGGCTTCACCAGCAGAAGATCACGAACTTTGCCAGAAGTGTTTACTCTGTCTGGGTTCTGCCATCTCGGCCTAGGCGCTACTATTGCACCAGAGACTGTTTGGCAGAGACTGGCTTGGAGATTCAGCCCCTGCCCAACACCATCAAGCAGGTTGCGACCATCTGAAGGTGCGTCACGTTGGCCCAGCTTCCCCTGTCCCTTGATCATCACCACGAGGTCTACATATCACCTGCAGTGCAGCCAGATCCTGGTAGCATGAGTACAAATCAGGGTAGCTCCTGCAATGAAAGTTAAATCAGTGTGGTCCCATCTAATTGTTTTCATTTATTGGGTTTTGCAACAGACTGAGCTAACTGGCTTGGATTACAAATAATTGGGTTGAGTGCATGTTAACTGTTTTTTCTTCCACCAAGGGCCCCAATAACTACTGCAATGCCAGCCACCCGGGCAACACTTCAGCCTAGCCAGCATGACATTCTGGGTACCCAGGGTTGTTGAACTGAATAATTGGGACTTAAAGTGCATGCTTGAAACCCTGATTCAAATTAGATTCATAGGTTCATAGGTTAGTATGAGTTCAAAGGACGAGCCCATAAAGATTGCTAATCATTTTGCTAGATTCACACCCTCCCTTGTTCACTTCCCTAAATAAACCTGATTGTCTGTTTTAATGTTTTACGTGGCTAGTGTGAATATTATTAGTTGGGTTACAGCATTATTTTTTATTTTTTATTTAGAGTCTAGGATTACAGGTACCTTTGAGACAAAGCTCTTTACAAAGGTTCCACGTCAATTGAGGTACAATACAAACATTACACAGAGTTGAGTAACAATGCAGAAGTGGTGCACAGGCATTTTTAAGCAGCTGAAATACATTACATTGAGGGAAAGTGAGTACCAGGGGCAGGGTAGCCAGAAGTAACTGAGGCTTGGAATGGACACAAAATGAGCGGGCAGCAGTGGGCATTTGTCAGGCCTCAAAAAGTGCTTGGGGGTAGGGGGCAAAACAGGAGGGAGGATAGGCTGTAGGAAGAAGAAGAGAGGGGTAGGAATAGAAGTGCTAGGAGGGAGATCAGATTATGAGGGACAGTCGAGGAGCTAGAGGCAGCTAGGTGGAGATGAAGGTTGGCTTTGAATGGGCCTAGCTTTGCAGAGAGGAGATGTCTTTGTTGAGTCCATTAATCCAGCTAGGCACTCGTACACAAAGGATCTTTGGCCCTGTGTGGTGTGGCACTGAGGAATGTGCAGCATTTGATTTTCTGAAGCCCTGGTGAGGCGGGGGTTGCATGCTGTATGGAGAAGAGTTTGTACTCCGGGGGAGCAAGATGTAGCATCATTTTCTTAGCCATTAGACAAGCTTGGTACTTGATACGGTTTGATAACTGGAGCCACCCTGTTTGGGCATAGAGGTCACACATATGGGTGAGTTGGTGGGATCCTGTGATGAGTCGGCAGGCATTGTTTAGGGCAAAGGATAAGCGCCTGAGGGCTGTGTCAGTTGCAGAGCCATAAATAATCAGACCATAGTCGATTAGAGAGACCACCGAGCTCTCTACTGCTATTCTTAAGACATCCAAGTAGGGCATTCCCTGTGCCTATAGAGGAGACCAATGCGTGTGTTTGCAGCTCTGGCGACGCTTTCTATGTGATTAAGATTGTATTGCTGCATTGCTAACCTTATTTTCCAAAGGGGTCTCCAGGGCAGTTGCTGCAGGTTCCGCCCTGGTGGTAAGTGAGAAGGCCGTGAGCATATTATTACTACTGCCTATTAGTGAATTTACCACTGTGTCATATCTTAGGCCACGAGAAGGGCTGGTGGGTGGTTATAGCTTCCAGAGGGCTATACCAGAGCAGATAAGCAACCCCAATACCATTTATCGGGTGGAGGCACCTAATTAGAGAACTCAGGCCCCTCAACCTGTGCATTGTCATATACAGGCAGGGGTAGTAGCCCTTAGAATAGTGCCGTCTAGGGGTTACATTCAGTAACTCATTTGACCTTACATCTCTAGACATCTTCCAAGTAATAGTTAAAACAAAATATATTATCCTATGCCTTATAGGTAAAGTTTGCTAAATAAGAGCAACCCTTTTCCTGCCACGCATAGCATGTTTATGTTAGAATATTGCTTTTCTAGATTAGATATTTCCTAGTACTATCTCGGGTTACAGGAAAGGTAGGGCTTAGATTGTATAGTTCATAAAGGAATTAGTGAGAAGAAAAAGAAAAGTAAAGATTCAATATGGTAATAGAGAGGGTTTTCAAGATGCAAGCAAGAGACAGAAGAAGGTTGTACACACTATTTTGGGTCTGGGGTTGGAGAGGAAAGGAAAGAAAGAGAGAGAGCGAGACGTCCCACAGGTCAACACCCATGCATGCAGTTGCTCCAGCCAGTGGAATTCACCAATGTCTGTAGTACTAAATCTGGATAGTGATCCAGTTGGTAAAGAACCCACTTGCGCATCTGTTATCAAAAGCTGTGACACGATCCTGTAGCAGAGCTGATACCCATTCTGGGTTATACATCTCATATGCCAACTTCCTCCATTGTTCTTTTGAGGGGAGGACCTTTGTGAACCATAACCTGGTTATTACTTTTTTAGCTATTAGTATTAGGAATGCTGTGTGTTTATAGAGAAGTTTATTTATCTTTATACCTTTTGGTGGAACCGCCATTAGAATATAGGTACAGTAGGTGAAAAAGTTCTGGGACTTCATATATTTCTTTCATCTCTGTTACTATCTCTTGCCAATACTGTTGGAGGAGTGACAAAACTAAAGTATATGTTCCATCTCTGCTAATGATTGTCCACAGTTCCTCCAACACCCACCCTGTTCGGGCCTGCAAATTTAGCTGTGATGTTTGGTGTTTGGAAGAATCAGCTCCTGGATTTCAGGAATTCACTCCAATATGCCAGAAGAATATTCTGCTAGTGTGTTGTAGTGTTTGCTAATCAGATGTTCCTGATCCATGTCTCCTAGAGAAGAGATTATCAATTTCACCATACTGGTGGGAGATTCCAGTCAGTAGCCAGAGCCTCTTCTTGGGCTGTACTATTCCCTTTAAGATATATGGGAGAATTCAGTGGAGGGCAGCTTATAAGTAGCCTGGAGTGATGCAAATGAGAGAAACCCGTAGGTCCTATTAATTGGTGTGTAAAGCTAATGTGAAAAGAAGTGAACCGCTGGAGATTTGGCTAACTGGGTGGGGATGCTGACCGAGTCGTAGGCTAGGGCTTGCAAATATGCCAATAAAAGCACATAATATAAAACATGTACCCATTGCCAGAAGGGTTCTGCAGTATATTGAGCACATTTACATAATGGGAGACACGCTGGCGGATTCCCCAAGATATAAGGGGTTAAATCTGAAATGTCATTGACAGTGAACTTGATTTGCTTCCAGTGAGCCCATTGGTGAGTCATCAGCTGAGACAGGAGAGTTCTAAGTTAAGCTGCCTGTGCGTATTGTTGCATATTTGGGAGACTGAGCCCTCCCTGTCTTTAGGCAACTGCAGTAAAAGTGTATTTTATCCTGGGGATTTGCCACCCATACAAAATAGGAGATTCATTTATCCTACACATGGAAATATGATTTAGAGGGGCGAGAGGAAGAATCTGTATAAAGAAAAGAAAATGTGGAAGTACATTCTGCTGTCCAATACATTCTAATTCTGTCGGCAGCCCAAGAGTTAAAAACCAGGCCCCTCAACCTTGCTTGGCTACAACAGGTGCAAGGCAGGGCAGTAACCGAGAAAGTAACACCTGTACCATCTGCATGGCAACCTGATTACATATGCAAATACAAACTCCGGAAAACAAGCACCTTTATTTGTGCAAAGATAAGCCCCCTTACTCTGTGGCCTAGGGGATTTTCCAGTTGTGACACATGGCTCTCGAGAGGGTGGCATACCTGGAATGCATTTTATTTTATCAAGAAGGAATCCTGAGTCTGGGGCACCTGGAACCAGCAGGGAACCAGGCACCATTAATTGGAATAATAACAGTTACCAGTGTAAGTGTTCACACCATGTGCAGAGTCTAATTGACTTTTCTGTAGTCCACCCAAAAGTGGGGCTTACTTTAAATGGGCACTAGCAACACCCCAAAGTCAAATCTGGATGCTCTCTTCACCCTTCAGTCCCTGAGAACTGAACTGTTGCCATTGGGGTACCACCAGCAGGGCAAAATCAGAAGAACCAGCAAGAGTCTGTGGAGGTAGTCAAGCCATGGCTCCTTCAGTCTTAAAGGCTGCTGCTGCACACCCTAACCTTCTGGGCCCAGAATGAACAGTGAGGGTGGGACAGGTTAAAAGAGAGCACCACAGAGTGAACAGCAGCCTCTGAGGAAGCAGTGATGTTGGGATGGTAATTATTGGTGGTGCAGCATCATCTAGCAGCTGAACAGGACATGAATGACAAGACCTCCTCCATTAACAGAGACTGTAAAACATTACAACAGTGCACTTAAGTAGCTATAACTCGCACTTATTTATTCATATTTTGTTGAACTGATCTACCCACTTGTTATTGTATTCTGATTCTTGTATTCCTGACTGCATCAACAAAAGCAAATAAATAAATAAATAATATTGGAATTGTGTACTTCAACAGCTGTTCTTGCTGCTGTTGTCTATTCAACTATTTTGTTAATGTACTGTTGCTTTCAATTCAATTATCTGTTGATGTATCTCCCTATAACCCTTCCTAGGTTGCACCGGAGACGAGCAACTTGTTGTTCAGTGTGCTTTCCTGGTAAAACATTTCAATAAATAAATAAAAATAAAGACTTAAGATCAGAAAGTGCAGTTCCTCTGCAAGCTTTTCTCAGTGCCCCCAACTCCACAAAGGGAAGGGTGCTTGCCATAACATTCTCCTGACCCCCAGAGTAGGCAGCTAAATCCCCTCAAGTCAGAAACAGAATCAGTTGGAGCTGCATGTCATAACCCCTCCTAAATGTAGGGGAAGGTTGTTCACTGCAATAAGCCCATGGGTGTTCACTATAGAAACACAGAATTTGTTGACAGAAAAGGACCGCTTGGCCCACCTAGTCTGCCTAGATGGTCACTGCCTAGTCTAGTAGACTAAAACTCTGACACCCCCAAGGATATAGACAGAGAAGGAGCTGTAGAGCAGATAAAGTGTGTTTGTGGTACACATAAGAATTGGCATTTACAGTCGAGCCTCCCAGGATGCAAAGAAGTATCCTGTGACACTGCATGGCAAAAGGGATTAACTGCCATTGAAAGTGCTTTCTTTCCTGCAGTAACTCTGCTGCAGAATTCTGCAGAACTGGATTGCATACTGGTGAGCTTCACTGTATACTGCGCTTTCATGCACATTGTATCCCAAAGCACTTTACAAGCAATAAGACACCTATAATGTATGGGAACCCTTATTATTACCTGCAATCCAACAGTTTACAATGTTGTTATGGTATCATTGTGATGGCAATAGGTTGTTAACCCCTCTTGGCTACATCATAGAAACATAGAAACATAGAAGTTGACAGCAGATAAGGAGCGCAAGGCCCATCCAGTCTGCCCATCACAGTAATACCATAACAATGTGAACATCACTGAGCATGTGCATCTATCAGAAATGGAATTTGGACTAATGGCCAGTGGTGAGAACTGGCACAGAGGCAGAGTGGCGCGATGGGAAAAAGTAAGCTCCAATTTGTTTAACTGGTGTCCTATACACTACATATGACAATGGATGGGCAACAGTTAAAGAGATCAACAATATATCTTGTACTGCCCTGCCACTGAGTAAACAGTGACTTACTGCTACAGGAGTCTGAATACATAAAGCTTTCCCAGAGAGTGCAGCCTATAAAAGTTATATCCTTCATAAAACTGTAGAAACCAGGTCCCATAGACTTCCTGTCTTTTTTGTCTGCTGCCCTGCTCCACCCTCATGTACTAGCATGATAGCGAGATGCCAGTGAGAATGTGAAGTCGCCCATTATATTCAATGGGCAGCAGCTTTTCAATTGATTTTTAATAACATGATGGCCACTTGCTGCTGAAATGTGGGCACGGTCAACTACCAAGAGCCTTGGTAGTGGGCCGTGCCCACTTTCATTAGCAAGTGGCCATCATGTTATTAAAAATCAATTGCAAAACTGCCGTGCATTGAATATAATGGGGTGTGCCTCTGCTCTCCCACTGACATCTCGTCAGCATGCTAGTGAGCGTAGGGGTGGAGTTGGGTAGCAGACAAAAATGGGAAGTCTGTGGGACCAAGTTTCACAATTTTACGGAGGATTTAACTTTTATAGGCTGCACTTCTTGGGGAAAGCTTTTACATATTCAGACTCCTGTGGTGGTAAGTCACTGTTTACTTATTTGCAGGCTAATCTTCATGAATCTTTACAAATGTGTGTTCTATCTCAAGGTCATCATAATAAATGAACCTCTCAAGCTTCGCTTCAAGGTTTACAATGTTGTCATGACAACCTTTTGATGGGAACACAGCATTGTTATTAACTGGTTCCTATCCATTATCCTCTTTGTAGTGCAGTGGCTGTAAACATATTTATTTATTTCAAAAGTTTTACCCAGAAAGGCATGCAGTGCTAGCAACAGCTCATTTCAGATGTGTACTGTGGGGAATAAGTGGACTACGGTAAAACTTAACTACAAAATGCCATTGCAACCACCCCACCTGTGAGGTGTGCCAACTAAGCCTGGGGATGGTAAATGGCAAAGTCTAGATTTCAGGTGAATGGCGCCTGGTTCCATCTATGGAGATGATTATGACTTTGGGCTGCCAGGGTGTTTCTCCACAGAACATAACATCCCTTACCCTCAGGGACAGAGCATTCAGTAACACACTCCACTCCCACATATCACTCTTAACATACAAATAAACAACAATGTAGTTGTAACCCATGACACTTTTATCAAGTTGGCACTTCATTAACAGAACTAGTACCACATATGGCATGTCATTTACTTTTGGCAGAAATTTTGATAGATAACCACCTCTAGCTTTAGAGTGTATACCAGTCTCAATCTCAAAAGAAAGGGAGTGGGGATATAATTACCAAATTGAACTTTTTTTATTCTGTTTTTGATGCCCGCACCCCTAACCTACGAACGGGCTCACCAGGCTCTGATGACCTGAACTCTCACCCAGGGAAGTCCCCAAGTGGGGCTGCCAAAGTGGAACTGTCGTGGCTGGAGGGCCAGGCACCAGAGTCAGCTCATACATGGGGCCAGCATTTTACTGGATTTGCTCCCAGGAGCTGAGGGATGTGCAGTGATGCTAACGTGACAGTGTCTGTCCCCAGCTATGCCCCATTGCAGTGCAATGCCTTGTCCCCAGCCTCTACCAGGGGCAATCAGTGCCCGGCACTGGAGAACCCCCACCCGGAGAAGGAGTGCTGTCCTCCGGATGCTTGATCCTTCTCTCCCTGCCAACCCCGGTGGCCCATGCCCGTTCTCGAACATGGGTCGCCAACATGGCTCAAGGTGTGGCATCCAGCACCTCAACCTCAGTGCCACTAGACCAGTGTAAATTGAACCTTTGTAAGTACAACCAGGTGCAGGGAGAGGAAGCTAGGTGTATGCTAGACCTAACTGCTGAGGGGCCCCAATAACTCCACACAGAAAGCAATGATCAGAATGTCCAATGCAGCACCTGGGATTGTGCAGTATGGCTTTATTCACAGATGTTACTAAAGCACAAGTGGACCCCAATGATGGGTCATGGCAAACAAGAATACTTTTTTCCAGAAACTCTTTGCTAGGCAGTACAGTTTTCCACAGAAACTTCTCTATCCATTTTCCCAAAGTGCTCGTGGCCTGAACCATATACTTCAGCTATTTTCAAACACATTTCCATTTCCCAAACTGAATGCTCGTGGCCTGAACCACATTCTTGAGCTATTTGCAAAACACATTTCACAATGTAAACTCGTGACCTGAGCCACATATCTAAGTTTCATCCTGTGCATTGGCCTCTACCCAGTGGACCTTGGCCCATCAATGAACCAGTTAGCCCTGCCTTGTAGACTCCAGATGGTGTTCCTCCCACCCTTTGCCCCAACCATCTCTGTCATTCCTTCAGGATTACATCAAACAAGCCTCCCATCCCCATTGAATTACTAAAAACTCAAACTTTAAATTTTAAATTGACACGAAGTATATGAGGGGTCCTGACAGGTGTGATCTAGCCTTATCTTGGGCACACACACTCAGCCAACTCCCTAATGAGAACAGTTACTGCATCTGTACTCACATATCTGTTGCTCCTTCCTTTAGGCATGGAAACAACTCAAAAGCACCCTTTTCCATGGTAGCTTGTCAGAAATTCTCACACGGTGTCCTTGTCAATGACAGCAGTACACACTCTAGGACCTTCAGGGAATTGCCCCTTGGAGCCACTGAACTGGCAGTCCCTCTCACTCCCCTGGAGTGAAATCAAGATTCCTGCTGCAAAAGATCTCCACCACTTCACTGGCAACTGTAGATTTAATCCAAACTAGGGTGAGAAACACAGGGCTCCCTATGTCAGAGCCCTAACTGGCAGATATCCTGCCACTCTGACTTCAAACTCAGATTAACTGAACAAACTTCCCTGAGCAGCTGACTCAAAATGGTTATGCTGCTGCGAGAGCTCTAAATGACATAATCATCTCCTCTCAGGCTAGCTGAGTAAACAATGATGTAATTATGTAATAACCCCTAAAGAGCAGGTTCCTACCCTGTGTGGTGCTGCTCTCCCGGTCTGCTCGATGACATACTCCTCGTAGCATTTTCCTCAAGTGTTGCAGGAAAGCGCCGTATATTTTAAAGATATAGCCCTCATAAAATTAAAATCTTTTTTTTTTTGTAGTTGTTTAACCAGGAGTAGCACACTAGCTGAAAGCTTTTACAAGTGCAACCTGGGAGCACAGGAAGTTAAGTGACTTGCTCAGGATCATACAGTATGCAAGTGATGCAAGTGGGATTCAAACCCAGGTCTGGTCTGCTGGCTGTCACCATATTTGCAGCTCAGAGCCTTAAAGCACTGAGCTATACTGCCTCCTAACCACTGCACTATACTGCCTCCCTGCAGCCAGAGCTGAAAATGGACCAACTTCCGGTTCTGAAAAACACACCCTATGTTGGTCCACACAGCCCTGTTTTGTGATGTCACAAAATGAAGGCTGTGTGAGTGTGTATTGCTTGCATGGGGCCAGTATTTTCTAATTGTTTTGTACCTTTTAATGTTGGTATTTTAATAAATCAAAGCAACTGATCAACTAATAGGAATCCTATTCGGTTGATCGATGCACTGATTAATTAAAATCCAACACTAAAAGGTATAAACATTAGAAAATACCGTCCCATACAAATAAATGGGGCTGGGCCATGCATCCTTCATTTTGTATATCACAAATCCCGCTGTGTGGGGTCACTTGGGGTGTCCGCTGCTCTGGCTGCAGATTTTAATTTTAATGAGGCTATATTTTTTAAAAATATATGGTGTTTTCCTGCAACACTTGGGAAATGCTACTGAGGGGTAAGTCATTTAGCAGGCTGGGCCAGGCTGCTACCCGGAACCTGCTCTTTAATGATCTTCTTACCAGCTGTCTTTTCACCTGCCTATAGAGTAGACTGGTACTATTGGGATTCTGGTAACCCAGGGGACTGGATGGTTACACAATAATGGCAAAATATGTTAGCAGTTACAAATAAATAACCAATGGGTTTAGTTTGGGGAACAAGGCAGGGGATAAGGAAGCAAAGGTAAAACATAAAAACAGCAGGTTACATACACCCCCACTGTAAAAGTGTGTGTCCTAAGTCCTTCTCTCCCACTGGTGCACCATTTAACCCCATAGTCTGTACAGGAGCTCACAAACCATTCAAGTCTACACACAGACAAGGCATTGCAGGCCTGTGACACTTGGACCTAGGTGCAGTGCCGTTCACTTAGGTTGGTGACTGCAGCTGCTGACTGGCAAATTACACAAACTGATGGATTTAAACACAGGTGATCCGATTCCGGCTGTAAACTGTAGCTGTGGGTTTGATTTTAAAGACATGCAGGAATGCCCAGAAATTAACTAGCTAGCTGCCTAAACAGTTTCAGTGAAAATTCTTTGGGTACTCACAACCTTTAGATGACAAGATGGTGCCATCTGTGTAGGGACCTCTCCTGCTTAGGCAGATGATGACTGGATAGTCTTTTCTGTAAGTTGGTTATAGGTGTGTAGACCCAACATGCTCCCGGTCGCAATGGGTGTGCTCTGTGACAAATTAGCATGATGGGGCTCTGTTCTGTAAGTTGGTTGCAAGTGCGGTGGACCCAATGGACTTCCAGTGGTGAGGGGTGTGGACCATGATGATCCTGCCGATCACTACCGCCCTCACCCCACAAGGGACTTGCTTTCACCTACCCCGAGAGGCAGGCAGTCACTGGGGACCTCAGAGGGTTTGATTTTATCCTGACAATAGCAGAAAGGCAGTGGCTTACCACATTCTCAGAGTTACAGCAGCCTTCAAACATTTGGTTTGGTGCTAAAGCCAAAGCTCAGGCTTGGCACTTTAGCTGCAGTGAATCCCTTCTCAGGGAATCTCAGAATCTGTTTTACAACAAACTTCAGTCAGAAAAGAACAGCAAAAATCTGGCTTAGTGGTTCAGAGGTTAAGGTGCTGCAAGCGCCTCATCTCTCCATGCCAGTGACCCAAGTTCAGGGGCATGCTTGGGTCTCGAGTTGGTTGGGCGGGAGAGGAAGGAGAAAGATAAGCAGCCGTCTGGCAGCTCTCCTTTCCCAGATTGGTGAGGCACATTGTCCCTACTCTTGGCTGCCACCAGCTGGAGGTCCATTGGTAGCACCAATGCCAGGAGGCTGGCATTAAGCTGGGTTGGTAGAACAGGGCTGGTGGTTCTGGCACACATGTGCTCCTCCACACATGCATGGCCGTGTCTGCCGTAGCCTCAGTGGGGTGGAAAGACAAGGTGAAAAATGGCAGGGGAAGATCGGCCCTGCCCACGGAGCTGAGACTCGCACTGCCAGGAAGGCGGAGGAGGACAGAGGTAGATGGCCAGTCATCGGCTCCCAGGGACAGGGCTGATAGTCTTCCCGGTTCCAGCCGAGGAGGATAAAATCTTTATTATGAAAAGCAAAGAATAGCAAATGAGATCTATTCAAAGACATTCTCCTCTCTTTAGAGGTTTCACTCAGAAAACTCCTTAGCTACCTTTCAGTTATCTCTGATTACGAGGGATGTCCTCATTTTACCCCTCAAAATTGCTCTGTCCCTCATCTGTCCCTCACGGAAAAGGTTCTGTTCACACATAGAACGTGCTGTAGATTCAGACTTTAATGCTCAAATTCACAGTATCCTATGATGCTAAATCAAATATAAACGTCATACACGTAAGCAGAATATTTCCCACAATGTTCTGGGCTTGTATTTCCATGTTTGAAGATGTGTCCCTCATTATGAGAGTCAGTGTCCCTCATTGTCCCTCATTTTCTGTGTCCGTGTCCTCCTTTCATTAAGATTGAGAGGTATGTTCCACAGACAAACTGTCAAAGCTTGTTAGAACTCTTCAAAAGCACTCAGCACCTCACTGGTGGAAAATGAATCACTAGATCCTCCTTTAATTGGACTACTGCAGCTAACAATCAGATCCCTTGCTTTGCTGGATGCAAAACTCACACAAGCTGGCTGCTCCCATGCAGATCAGTGCAACATAGGTATTCATCTTTTATTCAGAACACTTGGTGTAGCTTTAGGCTACTAAATCTACTGTCCTGACCCCTCTGGTGGTTGCTGGGTCAAACAACAGTTGTGGAGGGCAGGGCTCTGTCATAAGCAATGTTCTGTGTGCTGCTATGCAGGGACAGTGTTTTGGCAGCTCTTCTGGTTCAGCAAAGGCTCATGAAGCTTGTGTGCCCCACATCTATGCTGATCCCTCTGTTGCACACGGTTCTTGCCAACACTCAGGTAACTGGGTGGGTCTGGGAGCAGTTTTTTTTTTTATTTATGTACTCCAGCCTCTGTTGTACAGTCTGGTGGGACTGGGAAGGAGGTTTCTACAGCTTATGGCTGAACTGGTTTTTGAGTTACCTTACTGGCCATGAATAGCAGATTAAAGCAGATGGGAACCTCTCGCCACTGAAACCACTTATGAGAGGTGTGCCCCAAGGGTCCATCTTAGGTCCATTATCATTTGTGGTCTACATTAATAACATCAGCTCTGGTATTAAATCTGCCAACATCCACCTTTTCGCAGATGACACAGTCCTCTACTTTGACAGACCACACCCAGCTTGCCTGCAAAGATTTAAGCTAGACTTTAACCTTCTGCAGAAAAATCTGATTCATCTAAAACTCTTGCTAAATGGGGGTGATGTGGAGCATCTGATGGGATGGACATCTTAATTTAAACTCTGTGGTATGCTGGCTAATTTTTAAAATATACTAATTCTGCTATTACCTGAACTGACTTTAGCATATCAGTGGACAACGGAACCTCTACTGCTTGTTATGAGGCCAAAAAGCATCACCAACCCACAACTTTGGGGTTTGAATCCTACTTTAATACTCCTAGTACCAGTGCCTCATCGAAGCCTGGAGGCCTGAACCCTTATAGTACTCCAGAGTTCTCCCAAATTATGCCTATCCTTAACAAACTGCAAATGCAGGAGACAAGATGAACAAACGACTGGCTACAATGGATCAAAAACTTACTGATCTAGAAAGCAAGATCTTGGATAATAAAGCGGCCATTGCCGAACTTACCAATACATCAGAATGTCATACAGAGGTTAACACAGGCCTCATTCAAGATGTCGGTTTCCTTCGTGCCAAGGTAAAACCCTTGAAAATGGCCTCCATCAGCGCTGAGATTGTTATGTCCTACCGGTTTAGTCAATGTTAGAATTGTGGATTCCCCACGATTCACCAGGTTAACAGAACTTTTGGCCACTCTGGACAGACTGATCTTTGAGGACTTAAATTTACTGCCCTGGGATATGGGAGTTCAGGTGGTTCAGGCCTTCACACTCCCACTTGCCCCTAGGTCTCGAGGAGGCACTGGAGAGCGCCCTTAATGGCCATTGCAATGCTATCAACACCGGAAGCCAGAACCCGTCTTCTACAGACTGCTCGAAGTAAAGGAGAGTTTGTGTGGGAGGGTAGCAGAGTGGCTTTCTTCCCAGATTTGCCCTCCCAGACACAAGAGCATAAAAGAAGTTGCAGGTGGTTAAAAAGTCACTACTAACCAAGGGAGTGAGGGCTCAACTGCTGTTCCGGCTCACCTAGAAATCGCCCACAAGACAAAGTCAAATTTTTTCACTGACCCTGAGGCAGCTGATACCCTCCCTGAAAACTGTTAGCTCAATTGGAAGAGGGGCTCCAGATGATGATGAAGAAGGGAACTGGAGTGAATGTGGTTGGAATGGATTACTGTCTTTTAACCTTTTGGTATAATGTGTGTGCTTTTGAGGCCCTAGATGTCCTCATGCAAAGAAGCTCCAAGATGACTATTATTGTAGGCAGGCTTGCTGTCAGTTTTGTTCTTATAAAAATGTTCTCTGTTAGCTGTGTGTTGCTTCGCCTGCAAGTTTTCTACAATTGCAAATGGACAGATCTAACGTTTGGTGCACTGATGTGCACTGCTCAGTATGTATAACCTTTATTACCTCTTTTGTTCTACCCTTCCCCTGCATGGTTCTCTAGTGGATGTGTGTAAATGTAGGGTTTTAGAATAACTTAACCAAGCTCAGGCGATCTGTGATATAGCAATTTAGTCCATTTTGCAATAGAACTCCCTCCTATATTTTTACAGTTCTGCAAGCGAGTTGAAACTCGGCATATAGATAATGACTGACTACTCTGTGGTGAGATTGTTATGTCCTACTGGTTTAGTTTCACCTGTCATTAACTCCTTCATTCATTGGGGTGGGGTGGGGTGGGGCCAGTATCTGGATGTTGTTAGCTGCAGTGTGTAGTATGATTAAAGTATAGGGACTATCCTGAGCAGGTGCTGTTTTGCCTTCCCCTCATGACTGCATATATGCTGTGAAGTGTATGTACATGTTGCAATTTTGTATTGTGATAATCCATAAATAAAAGTACAAAAAACTCTTGCTAAATGCCAAAAAACTAAGGCAATGCTTCTTTCACCTTCAGCTAAATTATCCAGCACCAACCTGGTGCCTTAAATCACCACCCTACAGTGGGAAAACCTGGAATTTGTAGTGAAATTCAAATATCTGGGTTTCTGGATCAACCACATGTTGTCCTTCATTGACCATATTAAAGAATTATCGAAAAATTAAAGCAAAGTCCTGGGCTGTTCTTCCACATTAGGCACTTCCTCACATAAGAAGCAAAAACTTGATTGGTGCAGTCCACCTTTCCTCCACTCCTCGATTATGCCGACTTCCTCTATGGTCAAGACCCTAGTACTACCCTGGCAAAACTTGACCTCTCTACCACCGAACAATAAGATTCATTACCAGTGCCCTTACTCCACCACCACTGCTCCCTATATTCTGAACTTGGATGGCTATCCCTTAAGCTTAGAAGACAAAAACTGCAATCACCTGGACTTTTTTTTATTTTAGTCATTGGTAACCAGGTAGGCCCACTAGGCACAAGTGCCTGTTTTCAGAGGTGACCTGGGAGGTTAAGTGACTTGCTCAAGAGTCACACAGTATGCAAGTGGAGGTTGTGAGAATCAAACTCAGGTCTGGTCTGCTGGATGTATCAAGCTTGTTCACACCTCATTCCTCTAACCTCTAGGCTATACTGCCAGCCCACTTATCGAAGTGATAATCAAGAAGCTGCCCCAGTATATCTCTGATTGTCTGCCTGCCTGTACTAGGGAGAACTACCCTATTAGGAGCTTTTCCTTAATCTCCCAAGTCATTCTCAGAGTTAGAACACGACTTGGGGAGGCCCCTGTAAGTCATGCTTTGCCTGTTCTTTGGAACAGCATCCAAAAACTTGAAATTAATTATCCCTGCCAAACTGCCCACATTTAAAACTCTGCTGGCTCGTTCCCTCATTGAGTCTTGTAATTGTTTCCAGTGTTGACCTATAATCCCTACCTACAGTCCTACCTACTGGTACCTGACTCTCTTCCTTCCTTCCTCGATAAGACTATTCTGCCTCTTCTCCCCACCTAGTACTGTGATATCCTGTGCCATTGTGTATACATTGTATTTATTTGTATACTGTACCTTGTATATTGCAAGGTGTACACTCTTGTCCTACCTTGCTATATTTTTATGTATACTTCCACTTCCATATGTATTTTTATTACTTGTTTTGTTAATCATTGTGACCTTTTTATTTACCATGTATCTTGCTAATCTTGTGACATAGCCCAGGTCCATCTTGTAATGAGTCTTACTCAACGGTGTTTAGCCTGGTAAAATAAAGATTGATAGATTACTGGTAACATAATTTTAGTGCTGTGCAGTGCCTGAAGAAAAGGTTTTGTTTGTTTTCTAACTCTGTTTATTCTCCAGGTGGATGGAGGGATATACCACTATCAGCGCCGGACCACTCTTCCGTATCCCAGTAGAGGTAGCCCCTATTTGTACATAGTAATGTATTATACTGTACATCTACAAACTGTTTAACTAAAGATTTTTTCTTTTTGTTTCCTTGGTTCTGTTAATGTATATATGTCTAATGCTGCTCCTGTAATATGTTCACCTTCTGAATTGCTGTAATTGTATTGTATTCTGTTTTCATGTCTTTCCGATTCGACCCTGAAAAAGGCACTGCAGTTGTCTCAGTGATCCTACCTGATTACCAAAATTCAAATAAATAAATAAAAAGTCTTCCTTCAGGCCTCCTGGCTGGGTGACACGTAACTTGCCCCTATTGCGGGGCTCCCCTGAGGACTGGGAAGAGACGAGATCAACTGGAGGCCCAGGCGAGGCTTACACCTGGGGCGTCATGCGGGAGGTGGTCCAGCAGCTTCATGGAGCTCCATGAATCAGGGTTTTCCCCTGGATTCCCTAGGAGTATGGACATGCAATGACATCAATGCAGGATGGGTACACTTCTGCCTCTTCCCACAGACGTCCACCAATGACCTGCAGAGCCAGGTGGTCCCAGCCACTGAACAGCCAGCCTCCACTGGGTGTCACTAGTATGCCGGGAGCCCACAGCCCTCCCCCTCTGGAGGTGGAAAGCAGTCCCTGGATGCTCATCCAACATCCTCCCAGCAGACCCTCTGATGCACACGTGCTATTTTCTGAATGTGGTCCGTCAGTGCCGCAGGGCAGTAGGGTTACCACTAAGCCAGCAGGCTGGCCACTCCTGAAGAAAAGTTGCTGCCTTTGTGTGCTTCCACCTGCTGTAGCAGTGTTTCATGGGGTTTGAGGGTGCAAAGATCTCGAGCGCTAACCTGCTGCAGTGGTTTGTGACACAGTCTGTGCCAAGACATGGCTGTATACTCCACACCCCATTGCTTAGTTCTCGTGGGCTCTATGATACCGGTTTTGACAACTATTTCATCAACCAGCAGGGAGCCGTGCACATTGGACTGTGTTTTTCTTCAGGGAGCTTTGCCCTAGAACCCCCTACATGGGGAGGGTCTGTGCCACCTGCACCCCATACTTTTTAGATTCCAACCTCGAGTCAGAGTTGGTTAGGGAGGGTGTGAGATGGGGAAAGTGTCGCCAGGTCCCAGGCAGACTTCTACAGTGACATGTCAATGTTGTCAGCATCGACGTATGTCGCTGTAGAATTGTCACTGTACGGGGCGTACAGTTCTCATGGGGACAGGGGATAAGAATTCTGTGTGGCTTGCTGGCCACAAAGGTTGGGGTGCATTGAGCACCACAGCTATCCACCTGTCCCTGGTGCAGTCCAGGAAAGGTCTGGGGAGTGAAGAATGCTGGCTGTTTCAGCCCTGAAGAGGCTGCCTGGGGAGACTGGCTGATGGTACTGCAGAGCTGCTGACAGAGACCCCAGGTAAGCTTCTGCACACTTCAGCTGTGCTCAGGAGAGACAAGGGTGCAGTCAGAGGGAATGGCTATTCCAACACAAACACACAGTAGCTGCTGCACTCTTGGGAACACTTAAGTCCACTCGCATATTAGTGTATCAAAGGTTTATTGAATGCCCAGAATATAAAATATTACAAATGCAGATGTGGAGAAGCAATATCGACTGCAATCAAGATATGGAGCACACCCCAGCGCTTTGCTGTGATGGTGTTATTGGGGACTACTGGACTCTTGGGGCCCAGGTAAGCTGCTGACTCAGGAGGGAGGTTACAACGTAATACAGAAAAACTATAAAAATTAGTTACTGTTTGTCTGGTCTCTTACATATACTGTACATAAAATGTACATGATGGTAAATGGCATGAAATCTGAAGAGAGGGAGGTGACCAGCGGAGTGCCACAGGGGTCAGTGCTGGGCGGGCCAGTCCTATTCAGTGTCTTCATTAGTGACACTGCAGAGCATTTGAGGGAAAGGTGTGCCTCTTCACAGATGACACCAAGATCTGCAACAAGAGTGGACACACTGGTGGGGGTAGAAAAATAAGAAAGGATCTAAACCTATTAAAGGAGTGGTTGGGTGTCTGGCAGTTGAGTTTCAATGCTAAAAGTGCAAGATCATGCACCTGGGTCACAGGAATCCAAGGAGGAGTACAGGATGGTGGGGAAATTCTGGCCACCACAAGTCAGGAGAGAGACATGGGGTTATCATATCTGACAACCTGAAGATGACCCAACAGTGTGAAAAGGCAGTGGGAGAGCAAACAGAATGCTGGGGTGCATAAGAAGGGCGTAACAAGCAGGAGAAAAGAGGTGGTAATGCCACTGTACAGATCACTGGTGAGGCCAAGTTGAGTACTGTGTCCTGTTCTGAGACCACATCTCCTGAAGGACATTGACAAAATAGAGACAGTCCAGAGAAGGGCAACAAAGATTTTACATGGACTGCACCAGAAGCCCTATGAGGAAAGGCTTAAGGACCTTAATATCTATTTACTGAGGGAAAGTAGGAGAGGGGAGATATGATAGAGACTTTGAAGTACTGTATCTTAGGGGAATAATTAGGTACAGGTAGAAAGCATATTTCAGAGAAAACTGCACATGAACAAGTGGGCATGATATGAGGCTGAAGGATGGAAGGATCAGGGGTAATGTTAGGAAGTACATTTTCATTGAAAGGGTGGTGGATCCATGGAACAACCTTCCAGCAGAAGTGGTGGGTGCAGAAACAATACGGGGTTCAAGAGTGCATGAGGGTACCCTGGAGATATGTAGAGCAGGAGAGCCACAGATCAAATAAGATTTGGGCTGCAGCAGTGAGTAGAGAAATGGGCAGACTAGGTGGGCCATATGGTCCTTATCTGCCAACAGATTCTATGTTTCTATAAAATAAACCTACATTAGCTATAACCAAATTCACAAAACACTGAACTAGTTTGGCACAATGTGCACAACCCAGACGAGATGGTACCTAGAAGAGAGATTGCAGGGACTTAGGATGCCAGGGCATAGAGCAGTCAAGAAAAAAGAAATACAGAAACACAGAATTTGTTGGCAAATAAGGACTGCTCGGCCCACCAAGTCTGCACCTTTTTTCCCCCTACATACTTTCACTGCAGACTCTAACCGGTCTTTGTCCCCCCATTTACCAGCTAAGGTTCCTTTATGCCTATCCCATGCATACTTGCCACTGTCCCCCTCCCCACTGCCTCCACTTTAGGACCATTCCAAGCACCTACCACTCTTTCAGTGAAGAAGTCTTCCTCATATCCTCCTAAATTTCCGACTTCCAGGTTTATTGCATCCCTTTTCACGTGCACCTTCTCCTCTGAAAAATATTCTCCATCTGTATCTTATTCAACCCGTGAGGTGTTTATAGGTCTCTATCATATCCTCCCCTTCTTTCTGGACATAGATATTGAGATCCTATTGCCTTTCCTCATAGGGCTTCTGGTACAGACCCAGCAACATTTTAGTTGCACTCCTCTGGACTGCCTCCATGCTGTCTATGTCTTTGAAATGTGGTCTCCTGTCAGTGTCAGTTTCTCAACAGGTAGCACACTTGCCTTTGAGGCTGGAAGATCAGAAGGCTGTGGGTTCTATACCCACACCAGGCACTTGGGTTAAATCCTAATACTGATGTTGTAGTGCAGCATGAAGGGGTGCTGCACTCCTGAGGTCCTGTCTTTCGGATTAGACGTTAAACCGAGGTCCCATCTGCCTGTTCTGGTAGTAGTTCAAGTGGATGTTAAAGATCCCATGGCACTTCTCGAAAAAGAGTAGGGGAATTTTTTATTTAGCATGATAAATCAAATACACATAACAGAGAAATACCAGTTTACACAGTAAAGGTTCCAATTATCCAGAAAACTGAAAATACTAGCATACAAAAGTTCAAAGTGTTTCAGTCCTTATCCAACATCCCGTGACTTGGAACTTCTTTGTCTCTTTATGTCACTGGGAAGTGATCCGTGATCCAAGGCATTGCCTTCCAAAGTTCTAATAACGCAAAACATATCCAGATTCTTCATTTCTTCCGTAAATATTAGTGAGATCTTTTATATTTTGCTGTATAGCTCTGTGTGATTCCCATTTTTTTGTTGTAATGTGAATCCGCCTCATCACCATATATTCCATTTACAAACTACCATGATAATCTGTAATGTAGAAACAGACCATTTTCCCCATTCTAGTCCAAATATTCCATATATCAAATTTTCATAAGTAATCATACTAAATACCTGTTCCTCCATTGCTTTGCTATATATAACCAAAACCCTTGAATAAAAGAACATGAAAAAATAAGTGTTATAGTTTCTTGTTGAATACACTGAATTCTCCTACATATCCTTTCCTGTAACTTTTGTGTTTTTTATTTGATTTGACATTGATTCTTTCATGACAGGAGAGCCAATGCAAATCCCATATTCTTTCTGGGATTCTCTTATTGTTTAATAATACAACTAGATTACTTCTCTGTTGAACTGGACACTTATAAAACATTACCTCTTCTGTACATAACCTCCCACTAAATAAAAATAAAGATTCCTTCTTTGCATTGTCATGATTTGTTGAGCTGTTATCTGCCACTGCTTAAATCTTAGAAATGTAAACCTAACATATTCTGGGTGTTCAAGAGACCTTTTAAGGTTTTTAGATTCTGTGCATCCCATTGTGAAATCCAAGTTTGATATTTTTCTTTAAACAATCTTTCCCATCTGTTATCCTGTCCTAGCAATACTGATCTAAAATTACTATAAAAAGAATGTATTAAAGAAAATAATTGGGTTTATCATATTTAATCGTTCCTCTTAACTGGTAAATAAAACATTTCTTTTCAGAGGATTTAGTCTACTACCCCAGCATGCCTGGAAAAATACTTAATAAACTGTTTTCCATATTTTTGGTGGTGGAAAATGTTACTAATATACAGAAAAATTGGAACAAGAAATGTTTTAATTAAAAATATCCTCTTTTACTGAAATTCAATTTATTCCATTGTGCTACTCTGAGTCTCCTATTTCTAATTTCCTTCCTCAATTGATTTCATCCAAGTTCCCTGAACCAAAAGAGATTCCCAATACTTCTATGGGTTCTGGTGTAATTAAGATCTTACCGATCCTTCCACAAAATTTAACCCATAATTTATTCTTTGACCTCTACATTTGCCAGATTTAAAGATGCTCTGGACAAATCCCCAAATGTTGTGCATATATACAACACCTGTTCTACAGAGGCTGCATCCTGAACTATTACAATCATATCGTCTGCATATGCAATCATTTTAAATGGTAAACGTTGTCCTTCGATAACACAGATGTAACTTTATTGCTCTTATTTATTTGTTTTAATAATGGATCAATGAAAAATAATACGGAATCAGGCTTAACAGCTTAACCCCTGACAAACTCCCTGTGCAACTGTATTATTGAACCTCCCAGCCATTTACAATAGGAACTATCATTGCAGTTCTATACATACATTTAAACTATTCAATCATCTCATTAGGAATATGATATTTACTCAGAATTTTCCACAGAAAATTATAATCTACTCTATCAAAGGCTTTTCTTTGATCAAGGAAATTAAAACTCCATCTAACTTATCAATTTTCCCAGTTCTGTCAATTCCTAATTAAAATCAACTGAGTTTGTGCTTGCCATCCAGAGATAGCATATTTTTGTGCTGTTGAGATAATTTTGTCAGCTACTAACATTAATAGTTTTGCCAAAATTTTGGTTAATAATTTAAAATCAGAATTAAGGAGACTGATGGGTCTCCAGTTGTCCAGATCTACCATTTCTCCTTTTTATGAATATATGTTCAAAATCCTATATTCATGTGCAGGGGATTTGTTTATTAACCAGCATGTAATTAAAATGTTTGATATTTCATCCAAAAGTTCCTACCTAATAATTTTAATATTTCATTTGGTAGGCCATCTGGCCCTGGCACTTTACCTCCCTCTAATTTAGCTAATGCCTCTCATATTTCTTCTATTTGTATCCGTTGTGTAAGAGTGGCCAGTTCTGCTTTTCCTAATTCTGGAACTTTTATAGTCTCTAAAAATTTTGAACGTCTATCTCTGTCATTGACAATGGTTTATACATTTCCTTAGTATATGTTTCTACACAATTAGCTGTTTTTGCTTGTGTGTAAACTTCCGTCCATTCCTATCCCTTAAAGTTCTCATTTCTTTGTTTTTTGCCATTTTTATTATATTTTCAAACAAGCAAATGTTTTCCATTTTCCCATGGTATTATATTTTTGTTGCTGATATAATATTTGCACTTTTCTTTATGAAATTCCATCATACACTGTTTCACTTCATTTATTTGTCCCTCTAGATTTTGCCTGTTTCATATGAAACTGCTAATAACTGTTGCAGTTTTTCCTTTTCTGCAAATATTGCAGAAATTGTTTATTACTTAAATGTTTGCAAAGTTTTGTAGTTCCCTTTTGTGTCTCCCACCAACTGATGGCATTAGCAAAGACTATAAAATTGATTTTTCTGGCAGCTATAAATGATGTTAACACCCTTAAAACATATTTATCCTGTAATAGCAAAGTATTCCACTTCCAGTACCTCGGACCCTTCCTTAAAATCTCAGCAGTTTTTATTCATATGGAAACTATATGATGGTCTGAAGTTTCTGCTGCAAAGTGGCAGCAGAGTCCAGTGATATATTTTCTGATCTGAAAATGTAATCTATTCTTAAAGTGAAATTTCCTCTTTGAAATGTGGAGATGCTTGTTTTGTAAGGGAAAATATGCATAGTTTAATTTTGACTTATTTGTGATTTGTACAAGAAGATTTGAATCGCAATACTGCTTAGCAGTTTTAGCTACTAACGGACAATTGAAATCTCCCACAAAAACGACATGCTGTGCTGTATAAAGATAAGGCTGTATAATTTTAACATCTCACACCTTGTGGCTTTTGATTATGTGCATAATAGTTTATTAATCTATAACTTCTTGATTGTATAATTACGCCCATGATTATTATTCTTCCTGGTATTAAATCATATATCTTAAAACCCTGACTTTGGTAATTTAAATAAAATTCTAAACTAGAGCATGGCTCCTGTCCTATAGACCAGAAGGATAATCCTGTAAACCAGTCATTCTTGGCTTTTTGGCATTCTTTCACAGTGTGCAAGCGGACATCCTGTAAAAATTAAATCAAAGTGTAAACTCCTAAGAAAGGAAAACATTGTTATTTTCTCCGCCTCTTCACACTATTGACATTAATAGTGTACACAGAGAAAGGTTGTGTCATTCTTCTTTTTTTTTCTAAAACTATTTGAACTTCCCCTACCGGAATTTTGCTCTTAATGTTTAGTTTTAATTCTGGCTTTCCGTTTTGAGGACCTGTGGGTCTAGTGGTCTTTGGTGTCTATAGTTACCTCTGGTAATGAAGAAGTTACAGAAGAGTCTTCAGACTCTTTGTCTGAGTGGTCTGATTGTAAAATCTCAAACCTATTGCCTAACATTTCAGTTTGTTTTGTCACTGACCTTGTTGTGATAATCTTAGTGCTTGTTTTCCCAGTGTTTTCTCCTGGAATTTCTTTACTCTGAGGAACTGGACAAGGTTCAGGTAATGGGGGCAGGAGGTGGAGGCATAACAGTCACATCTGTTTCTACCTGTTCTTCTTCTTCTAGTCCCACAGCTGCTTGTTCCAAAGGACCCTGTGTTTGCTCTATTATAAGACCTGTCACAGGTGTGTGTTCCCTCCCAGATCTGGGCCATTCTGATCCTTCAACTGAATTTACACATGTAAATGTTCACCAACTTGCTTTCTCTGTGTCAAGGTAATCAAAAGTCGCTGCTCCTCCCCTGTCCTTGTCCCTGTGTTGTGTGCAGCCCATTTACAGTTTTGAAATGTAAGTCCTATTTCATTACACAGGTTACAACAACATTCATTTAAACACTGAGTTGCAATATGACCCAACTCCCACAAATCAAACATTTTGTTTGTCACATATACTGCTCAGTGATCAAATGCCCACATCTATAACATTTTAGGCTGACCTTGACAGAATAATATCCCCTGTCCCTACCCAAAAAAAGGAGTTAGGTAAGTGCACTACTTCACTATTTGACAGTTTTAAGCATTATTTTAACACCCCATCCACCTGTCCAAATGTTTTCCGTATCCATTATAGCTTCTGGATCCTTGTTAATTGTGCGTTTTTGTTTTAATCAGTTGTACAAGATTAGAAATGCTGACTTCTTCATTCTGAAAAGGACAGTTATTGTTTTTGTGATGGTTTAGTGAAAGGAATTACTGTGAAGGGTGACCACAGTGGAGATTTTTAAGTTTGTTATAGTTAGGGTTGGCAGTTTTGATTTTTTTTTTATAATTTCGATGGAAAATATCAATTTTATTTTTAAACCTTTTCCCAAGTTTTATCGATTTGAACTTTATCAGTTGCACGAAATTATGGGTTTTAAGCATTTATTTTGATTTGTATCAATTTAATTTTCACTGTTGTAGTTAATGACAGCAAATGCTGAGGATTTACAAACTGATGAAAGCACAATTTTTATCTTCACATGTCAAAATAGCAACAGAACTTACTTTTCTATCTTAAATTTAGATTATTATCGATGGAAATATTTTCATCTATTTGTGTGTGCAGTGAAATCGACATTTATCTACATTTACCGATTTAAATCTAATACTGCCAAGCCTAGTTATAATTCACCCAGAATCTTTCTAATCCACTTATAGATTTAAAACTAACATTGAAAGTGGGTTCCCGAGATATGAATTAATGCATATATCTAGGTTACAAAGAATTTCATCAGTCTTTCAACAAGTTCACCATACAAACACATGATCTGGAGGTTCGGCATACCTCCAATATACAACAGCCTGACCGTGTTATGCTTCTGGCTGGATATACAGTATTGGGGTTTTAAAACAGGAGGCATACATTTTGGCTTTTCCTATTAATAGGATTTAAAGGGCTTTGCATATTGTTTTGGGTAACTTCGGGCATCCCCATTTGTATCAGTTGCCTGGGTAGCTACCACATTATCAGCCAAGGGCTGTTTGAAGTGTAATTTTGGATTTTGGCGAGCTTCAGCTCTGAAGGTAATTCTAAGTCATCCAGAATTTTACTTCCTTGTTATCTTTTTCTTTAGGCATTATAATGGGGATGTCCCCAACTCCCACCTGTTTGTATCACCATTTTTTCCCATCCTGCAGCTTGTAAAGTAGAATCAACAGACCATCTTTCCTCTTTTGTTTCTACCAGAAGACCAGAATGTCTTAGACTAGGTTCTCCTGAACCTGTGTTTATCATTCCCAACATGATTTCTGGTAGGATTACAGAGCCCTTTTCTTGTTTTTGTTTTCATCGTTATTTTTATTTCCATCCACCATCTCTATGGCCTCTGCCCAGCTGGTTGAGGCCTTTGATGATCTTTCGTCATCGCAGCCCATCTGTGCAGGAGTGACAGGCCTGCTTTGCTTGTCAGCTTGAACATTTCTTAGCTGCTTTTCCAATCTTGCTTTCCGACCTAAGAAAGTTCTCTCTTCTTTTTCAATGCATTTTTTAGTTACGTTTCTTCATTTAAACATTCTAAATATCCTTGAATAGATACCGATTATCTATCTCAGTATCACTCCATTCTGTAAAACTTTCTTCATTCATTTCAATAGGCTCCATAGCATCCTCTTCTTTTGAAGTATTAAATGCATCCAACACTGTACCTTCTTCCATGCTTTTCACTGGAGTTTCCACCACTTCTTCCTGCAAAACATTCACATTGGAAGCAACCAAATCTCCAACATCTCCTAGCTCCATCTTCACCACCTCTCCATTCTCCTTCAGCTTGGCACATCAGCACTTCCTCCTCTGTCTGGCTTCAAACTGGGCTCCTCCATTCTGCTCCCAGGAAGTCAAGCCCTTGCTGGCACAGTAGGGGAATTTCTCCGTGCCCTGGCCAAATTTCCCCAGTCACTAAAAATACCACCAACAGCTTAATCTGGTTCAAGTTCAGTTGGCATTTATCTGTATCCCCTCCCTGGGTCATGACTGAAAATAGGCAGAATCTGTCTGTGCACTTACCCAGTCAACAAAAACTAAATAAATAAATAAACTGGACATACTACTCCATGTTGGGTCTTACCAAGGATCTATACAGTGAAAACACCACTCCTTTCTTCTGCTGGTGATACCCTCCTATGCACCCCAGCATCTGACTGGCCCTACCTACTGCCTTGCTGAGGTAATCAGATATAAGAACATAAGAATTTGCTGACAGAAGGAGACTGTGTGGTCCATCTAGTCTGCCTGGGTTTTCTACCCCCACTATCAATTTGTCTTGCTAAGGTGACTATACTGTCTATCCCATGCCTGTTTGAATTCACTGACTGTCTTGGCTGCCACTACCCCTGGTGGCAGGCTGTTCCAAGGTCCACCACCCTCTCAGTACTTCCTAACATTTGTTTTGAATTTACCTCCCACCAGGCGCATATTGTGTCCTCTAGTACCTGCAGCCCTGTTTTCCTGGAAAAGGTTCCTGGTTTGTACTGTGTTGATCTCTTTAACAAATTTAAATGTCTCAATCATGTATTCTCTGTTCCTCCTCTGCTTGATGGAGAATAAATTTAACTGTCTAAGAGCCTAGCTTCATATATTTGTGGTACAGACCCTGCACCATTTTGGTGGCACATCTCTGCATGGTTTCCATATGATCTATGTCCTTTTCTAGGTGAGGCTCCAGAACTGCACACAGTACTCCAAGTAAGGTCTCACCAGGGACCTGTACAGTGGGAGGATTACATCATGCTTCCTACTGGTAATACCCCTACCAATACATCTGAGGATGCTATTTGCCTTTAGTGCCACTTTTTGCATTGCTTCCCTACCTTTAAATTGTTTGAAATCCTGACACCAAGATCCCATTCCAGCACTGTTTCTTCTAGTAGCTACCCCTCCAGGACATACTTCATGCATGGGTTCTTTCTACCCAAGTGCATGACTTTACATTTTGGTGTTGAATCTCTACTGCCAGTTCCTGGATCATTCCTCTCAATCAATCAATCAATCAATCAAAATCTTTATTTAATCAGGCGAACATCATTGAGCATAGCTCATTTACAAGATGGACTTGAGTGGTCAAGAAGTGCAAGTGTTATTACATTGACAAGGGTAGCATAAACAGTAATACAATGACAGGGTAACATAAACAGTAATACAATGACATAAGTGCTAATATATAACAATATACATATGTACACGGCACATTAAAACTTTTAATCTGTGAGACAGAAGGCAATGGGCACATCAGGAGTAATATGTAGATTATAGGACCTAGCAGGCATTTTGAGGGTGAATCTTGGGACTGGAAATGGGAGTTTTATCAGCATATAGGAACACAAAAAAAAGGGGGGGTTAGGTAGGGCCGGGGTTTAGGCCTTGTGGAAGCAGTTGCAGAGTTCTGGGAATAGGGTGGTGAATAATCTTTTGAAGGATATTAAGGGTAGGAGGTTATTTAGCTTCATGGTTTTGGAGTGAATTCCAAACAATTGCTAGTGAATAGCTGATAGCAGCCCTCCCAAACTGGGTGCAGGCATTGGGGACCTTAAGAATGATAATTTTGCTGATCCTTAGGTTGTATGGCCTAGAAGTAATTTGAGTAAAACAGTCTGAGATATAGGTAGGTAGCTTGCCTGATAAGGCTTTGAATATCAAATTGCAGCATTCCTATTTCTTCTGTGTTGTAATGATGTCCAGTTAACTGCCTTATAAAGGGAGCAATGATGGGTGCTGAAGGAAGGTCAGTAATGAATCTGATGGACCTGTGGTATAGGGTGTCCAGTTTATTTAAGAGGGAGTGAACAATGTCCATACAGAAAGTCAGCATAGTCAATGAGGATAGGAATGAAGCCTGGATTAATCTTTTTGGAGTCTCTGTTGAGGTAGTGCTTTATTCTAAAAATAAACCAAGCCTTTGTCTCAGTTTCTTTAGTAGCTCCTCAATATGGACAGAATAGTCAAGCTTGTTATCAATCCAGACTCCAAGGTATTTGAAGTTATCAACGAATTCCAGCTTCTCTCCAAGTAAGGTGGTTAGTTGTAGGGTGGTGGATGGTGGGGTAGTGGCAGAGCAACTCTTTGAGGTAAAGAACATAGCTTTTGTTTTTTGCATTTAGAAGTAGTTTTTATCCAGTAGGTTGTGTTGTAGGATGGAAAATTCAGATTGTAGCAGTTCACAGGCTTTAGATAATGAAGGATTGCTAACATATAATACAGTATCATCAGCAAACAGATGGATGTTGGATTGAGTGAGGTTAGCATCAATATTATTAATATAGATGGCAAAGAGGATGGGGCCAAGAATAGAGCCTTGCGGTACACCTCTTAACAGTGGTTTTAAGGTGGATAGGTAGTTTCCATCTTTTACCAGTTGTGACCTATCTGATAGATAGCACTTGAACCAATTGAGTGAAGGGAATCCAACCCTAGTGAGCCAAGGGAGGTGATTAATGATTCATGATCCACTGTGTCAAATGCTTTGCTCAAATCCAGGAACACAGCACAGGTACTGTTCTTCTTATCCATAGCAATCTGCCAGTCGTTGGTTACTTTGGCTAGGGCCGAAATGGTGCTATGCCCTGATCTAAATCCTGATTGTGCTGTATTTAGGAGGTTATTGTTATCCAGGTAGTCCCTTAATTGTGAGTTTACTAACTTTTGAGCATCTTGGATAGAACTGATAGGATGGAAATGGGCCTGTAATTATTGAGGTCCATGGGATCACCAGATTTGAGTAAAGGAACTACTTGAGCTGTTTTCCAAGTGGAGGGAATGGATCCAGTGGTGAGGGAAAGATTGAAGAGATGAGTGAGGGGGCAGATAAGACTTGAGATGCAATCTTGAGGAAGTAGGGGTCCAGGAGTCTGTACCTGCACTTTTGAAGTATCTAAATTGGAGAGGAGATCTTCCACTTCTTTCAAGGATATTGGGTTGAAGGAGAAGGTTGATGTAGCCTTTGACCCACGGTGGAGTGAAGGTTCAAGGAAGATCTCAGGAGATTTGCAGGTGAAGAGTCAAATGCTAGTCCAGCTGTGGTGAAGTGGTCATTGAAGGTATTTAGGATTTCTTGTTTGTGCGTAATTTCTGTGTTATTTAGTAGCAGTTTGCAGGTTAAGGCAGGAGTAGAGTTTTGGCCCAAGATACCCTTTATAGTTCCCCAGATCCTGGTTGGGTTATTGTAGGAGGCATCCAATTCAGCTCTATAATAGGCAGCTTTGGCTGATCTTATTTGTGTTGTACATGAATTTCTTGCTTTTCTGAAATTTAGCAGTCTCTGGAATCCTTAGTTTTTCTTGCCTTTTCCACAGTTTGTCTCTGGCTAGCAAGGCTGTTTTAAGATCAGTGGTGAACCAGGGCAGGACCTTGCTTAGTTCTGATATTGGTGAATGGTGCATGAATATTGAGAGCATTAGTGATAATGTCCTTTAAGATCTGGAAGCTGTTTCCACTGAGGTTGTAAGGTAGAAATCTTGCCAATATATTGTGTTACTCAGGTCATGGGGTATCCTGGTATGTTGAACTTCTTTTGACCTTTGAGGACAAATTCAGCAGGGTTGGGTGGTTTGAGTGAAGATCTTATGCCAGCTATGGGACAATGGTCACTTACATCATTCGGTAGTACTCCTGCATGCGTATATAAGTGAGGCTTGTTTACCAACATAATATCCAGGAGTGAGCTGTTGCTAGAATTTTTAGGTTAACCCTGGTTGGGTCTTTAATTAGCTGTGTAAAGCCATAGGTGTCACAAAAGGTTACCAATGGTGCAGATGCATTAGATAGCCAGTTTAAATTCAAATCACCAAGGATGATGGTATCTTCAGGGCCTAGATTGGTTATTGACCCCAGGTGAGATAATAATTTGAGGCCTGCTGAGGGGGCCTATAGCAGCCAATCAATTTAAATGAAGACAAGTTAGGAAGGGATATTTTTGATTGACAAACATTCAAATTCCTTTGGTTCGGATGTGTTGATGAGGCAGGTAGCAGAGATGGTGTCCTTAATGTATATGGCCACCCCACCACCCCTGGAAGAGGCGATCTGCTCTGAAGAGCTGATAGTTGCAAGGTTTACAACACTGTCTTTGGTTGAAGGTCTGAGCCAAGATTCAGAGATGACCAGAAAGTCAGGCAGGGTATGTGCCACCCAGGCCTGAATTACAGAGAATTTTTAAGAGGCTGCAGGCATTGAAGTGTAGGAAGCTTAGTCCATTTATAGAGGATAGATCAGCAGGGGAAAATAAACTTTCAATGGGGCCGGATTTATTTCAATGGTACCAAAACAGATCAGAAGGTAGAAGATTAATTTGAGGAGGGCACCAAGGGACAGGGATAGTGAGTGGTCAGAGCGTTTCCTCCTAATCCTGGGTGCCTGCTGTGAGATGAGTGATGGTCCTGGTATATAGGTGCGAATTTTATCATAGCATAATAATTTAATGGACAGGCATAGTGGGTTAATAAAAAGCCATGATACAAGTAAGGTGCCAGGGCTGTGCTGAATTGTTAGGGTGGCCTTGTGGGATATCCCAGAGGTTGCATTGTAAACGTGGTTCGGGGTGAATAAGGAATCCGTGGTTGGCCATTGTGGATGGCAGAAGTGGGCAGGTCGTATTAACTGAGTTATTTATCTTGACACTGGGCATAACATTAATATCATAAGGGATTGGGTGAGATCACGAGGCTCAGGAGCAAAAGGAAGCAAAGTAGCATTGTGGAGGTTAGGTATGGGTTAAGGGAGGAAGGGAAAGGGATGTGGCGTGGATTAAGAAATGGCGGGAGAAAGTGTATAAAAGGAATCAACCAGGAGGGGTGGGCAAAATTTTGCGGCTTTGCCCGTGCCTTTCTGCCTGCTTCTCCGGCCTCCTGGAACCCTTGGTCGGCTGCACAAGTGCCGCCAACCGCTGGCGGCTCAGAGCCCCTCCGCTCCCTGGACCTCGAGGGCTGCGCCTTCTACAAGGTGGGGACAGAGGAGAAGGCAGTCAGCAGGGTACCTTTATTGCAGTAATCTGCAGTAGGTGCTAAAACTTAAGATTTGCACAACAATAGACTGGGAGGGTATGGGGGTTAGGCGCCTAAGCGTCTAGCCCACACAACATTTCAAAAGACTGTAACACTTATTTTAAAATATAGAAAAACAGCCCATAAATCAGGCACAAAGTAAGAGAAAACAGCACTTTTATGAGGAATTCAAAATAATTTAAAGAAAAGCAGAAATCCCGGCCAGAATAGTGCAGCAAACCCCAGTTTAAGTCTATGGGAAGGCGCACAATCGGAAGCAAGGCACAGACACGGTCGCTTTCCGACTGGTTTGCAGCTTTGCCCGTACTCTCTGCCCTGCTTCTCCGGCCTCCTGGAACCCTTGGTTGGCTGCACAGGTGCTGCCGACCCGCTGTGCTTGGAGCCCCTCCGCTCCCTGGACCTCGGGGCTGCGCCTTCTACAAGGTGGGGACAGAGAGAAGGCAGTCAACAGGGTACCTTTATTGCAGTAATCTGCAATAAGGTGCTAAAACTTAAGATTTGCACAACAATAGACTGGGAGGGTATGGGGGGTTAGGCGCCTAAGCGTCTAGCCACACAGCATTCAAAGACTGTAACACTTATTTTAAATACAGAAAAACAGCCCATAAATCAGGCACAAAGTAAGAGAAAACAGCACTTTTATGAGGAATTCAAAATAATTTAAAGAAAAGCAGAAATCCCGGCCGAATAGTGCAGCAAACCCCAGTTTAAGTCTATGGGAAGGCGCACCAATCGGAAGCAAAGGCACAGACTACGGTCGCTTTCCGATTGGTTTGCGGCTTTGCCCGTACCTTCTGCCTGCTTCTCCCAGCCTCCTGGAACCCTTGGTCGGCTGCACAGGTGCCGCCCGACCCGCTGGCGGCTGGAGCCCCTCCGCTCCCTGGACCTCGAGGCTGCACCTTCTTTCTGCCTGCTTCTCCCGGCCTCCTGGAACCCTTGGTCGGCTGCACAGGTGCCGCCCGACCCGCTGGCGGCTCGGAGCCCCTCCGCTCCCTGGACCTCGAGGCTGCACCTGCTACAAGGTGGGGGACATGCCTCCATCCTCTAGCATCCTCTAGCATCCTGCCTCCATCCTCTAGCATCATGCCTCCATCCTCTAGTATCCTCTAGCATCCTGAGATCTGCCTCCATTTCTGAGATCCTTTCCTGTGTGTCCACCCTGTTGTGGAGCATTCTATTGTCTGCAAAGAGGCAGACATTCCCTTTCAGTTCCTCAGTGATGTCACTGATGAATATGTTGAAAAGGATAGGCCCAGTACTAACCCCTGTGGCACACTTGACACCTTCCCTCTTGGGACAAGGTGCCATTTACCATAACCCTCTGTGTCTTGCCTTGCAGCCAGCTTGTGATCCATTTAACTACTTTGTGACCGATGCCAGCTTGCTCCAGTTTGTTGGCTAGCCTTCTGTGTGGGACTGTATCAAAGGCTTTACTAAAGTCCAGATACACCACGTCCACTGCTGCCCACTTGTCTACTTCTCTTGTAACCTAGTCGAAGAATTCTATCATATTTGTTTGGCATAAGTGTCCTGATGTGAAGCCATGCTGCTTTGGGCTAGGTTGCCCACCTGCTTTCAGGTAGTTCATAAACTTTTCCTTAAGCAATGTTTCCATTATTTTACCTATCACAGAGGTCAGACTTACTGGGCAGTAGTTTCTTGCTACCTCCTGGTACCACTCTTGTGCAATGGTGCAATTGTGGTCCTTTTCCAGTCCTGTGGTACTATCCCTGTTCCAGTGAACTGTTAAATAGTTCGGCAAGTGAGGCGGCAAGTTCAGCCCTAAGTTCTTTTAGAACTCTTGGGTGTATTCCGTCAGGGCCATTGCCTTGTATACCCTTATTTTAGACAACTCCTTAAGAACCCTTTCTTTTTTTTTTTTTTTACTTTATTTCTTTATCTCACCTTCCTGCTCTCAGAGCCCTCTCCTTCCTTCCTCTCAACCTCCGTTTCCACCTCGGGGACCTGCCCCTAAGTGCCTCCTTCTCCCCCCTGCACAGTGAGGTCTGTCCCTCTTCTGGTGGTCCTGGATGGTACCGAGAGGCTATCATCTAGGCTTACTGAGAGGTGTTTTTCCTTTTTCTCCTGGTTTTCCCCTACCCTCTGGGACGTCAGCGCTTCAGAGGTATGTCCAGTGGTGGTGTCTGGCCGCCGCCAGACCACTCATGCGCCGTCGATGTCCCCTCCCAGACTCCGACTTAATGGAGACGCCCATCCTTCAATTGTCGGTGCTTCCACCGGCCACGAAGGTGATGTAGAATGCAGATGCATTCTTGGTTCCCACCCCTGAGGGAGGAGAGCATCCGTTGGGACGCCGATCCTCCCTCCCCTGCCGACCCCTGGCCACCGAGTTCGTTCCCGAACCTGGGTCACAGGTGCAGCATGAGGTGTGGCGTCCAGTGCCTCAGCCCTCAGCACCACCAGTCCGGCCTTAAGAACCCTTTCTTTTGTAAAGGGAGATATGTTAGCTCCCATGGTATGGAGAAGTGTTCTGGCTGGTGCTGGACCATTACCAGTGTCTTCCTGTGTGAAGACCGAGCAGAAGAATTCATTGAGAACTTCTGCCTTGTCTTTGTCATTTTCCATCAAGTGTCCTTCCTTGTTTGCCAGCTGTGTTATTCCTGCTTTGCTCTTTCTATTTTCAATCATATTGATAAAATGTTGAGTTCCCTCTTTTACTTTTTGAGCCAGTTTTCTTCGGTCTTGGCCTTTGCCACCCTAATAGCTTTCGGCTTCCTTGATTTTCTCTCTGTAGGCTTCTCTCTCCTTTTCAGACTTTATCTTCTTCTACTTCCAAAAGCTTTTCTCTTTTCCCTAATTGGAGTAGCTACCTCTTTGGAGAACCAGATGGGGTTCCTTGTCCTTCTGGATTTGGTGATTTGTTTAGTGCATAGCGCTGTGACTGACACTATAGCATCTTCCAGCTTTGTCCTTTTGTCCTCCACATTCCATGAGGTATCTGTTGCCAGCAGGGGCTTGATCCTTTCCTCATTTTCAGGAAATCTGCTTTCCTGAAATTGATCACCCTGATTCTGGAGTAGAAGGGTCCTCAGTCTTGCTAATGAAGAACCAGATTGACCTGTGGTCACTGGTACCAAAATTGATCCCCACTTGTATGTCTGATACCGTGGTACTGTTAGTGAGTACCAGGTCCAGGATAGTTGATTCTCTGGTGGGAGAAATCACCATTTGATTCAGTCCTGCCCCCTCAAAGCCATGAGGAAGTCTCTAGTCCTCTCTGAAGAGGCTGTGAAGGTGGACCATTCTACATCTGGTAGATTGAAGTCCCCGACTAGCAATAGTTCACCTTTGTTGGCCATCCTCATTATGTCTTCCAGGTGAACCTTGTCCTTTTCAGTCTCCTGGTTTGAGGATCTATAGATAACTCCAACCCTTGATATGGTTCCTGTTTCCAGCTTCCAGAGTGATCCATTATGCCTCTGTCTGCCTTGTGTTCCCTGGGTCTCAGTAGCATGTATCCCTTCCTGATATAAATAGTGACCCACCTCCTTTCTTACCAATGCAGTCTCCCTGAAGAGAGTGTAACCAGGGATGGGGACATCCCAGGTATGGTTCTCTGTGAACCAAGTCTCTGTGACAGCAACCCAGTCAAGGCTGGCCTCGGCCATCATTGCTGGAGACCTGTTTTGGTTCGATCAATTTTCCTTAGATGGAGGAGGGTCATTCATAAGCTCATATGATGCAGCTGTTGCTAATGCCCCTTCCCTCCTTCTAGTTTAAATGGTTGATGGGGGGCCCTGTGGAGCCCGAGCTGAGAGGCAGCAAATCTCAATAACTCTTTAGAAAAGACTCAAAGGTCCAAAATCACCTGATTGGGTGAAAATTCTTCAGAATAATTAACATTCTTGGAAAGAGGAACCAAAAATACATAAGATGGGCAATCCTCGGAAGGATCATGGTGGTGGTGGAATGGGAGGAAAATTGAGTGGAACCTCCCAGCCATCAAAGCTGGACTGGAGCGTGAAGGCCACCACCGCACTAGAAACAGAGGAGACACTGTCATCTCTAGGCATTAAATTGCAGAGATTAATCTCATCAGTGTCTGACTTAAATGCAAAATCGATTCTTTGGGGCAAAAGTATCAGTGGTAGAGACAACAGTAGACCACTTAAAACTGAAATATGTGATGCCAAAGGCCGCCACTACGGCGCTGATCAAGGAAAATACATGTTACAGCCCGATTAGAAACACTGGAGAATCGGGCCCAAATCTCCCATATATGCATTCTTGGATTGCTGGAGGGATTGAAGGTGATCACCCTAGGTTCTATGTGATAGCGGTGATTGTGGAAAGGTGATACGCCATTAGGGCAAATGTACATCAGCGAAAACAGTTTTCCGATGTGCACTCCCAGCGCTCACAACAAAGGGCACTGGGGACTTTTTGGTTTGTTTATGCAGGGGTTTGCCCCACACCTCCTACTGAAGGATTCTCAACCCCAGAGGGTGCATGTCAGGAGGAGTGCAAAACTGGACAAAAATGTTTCGCCGGTGCGTAACAAAACAAATGTGCACCGGAACCAAACCCGGCACTCTCGCAGCCCTAGCCTGCCACTCACCCACCTCAGGGCCAGCTCAGCAACCCACTGCTGCACTATGCCTCATAAACCCTCAATTCCCTTCCACCCATTGCAAAGGCGTGCTCGCTCCCCGTGCGTGCACATATAGTGACAGGATGTCACTATACCCAATTCGCCCCTGTCCAGTAGTCTTGTGAACAGGTACTGCTATTGAGTCACCTTTTTATAAGCGCTCAATAGCAGATGCCCTTATCACAGGATACCATCACCCTATCTTATTTCTGCAGGACTGGTTTAATGAGAACTTGTACCAGGAGGACAAGAATTACAATTTCACCTCCAGAAAGCTTATCACATCACCCCTCAGGGCTACCGAGAACAATCGAATTACCCCATACTCTGTTGGTGGTCACAGATGGCGTGGGGACTCATGACAAGATCTTACAGATTGCTAGACAAGCAGGACCAATCACACAAGATGACTGTACAATATACTTGTTTCCAGATCTCAGTTACACGACTAGGATGCTCATAAAAGTTCAATGGCATCCACAAAAGCTGAGGAAGCATCCATACCCCACACGATGATTTACCCTGCCAGGCTCCACATTGTCCATGAGGGAAAGTCTAGATTTTCTCAGATCCTACAGAAGCCGGTAAATGGGCCTCTCGTTTTCATCAAACCATCAGGAACAGAGAACAAAGATTGCTTATCGACCTGGAGGCGATGAGGACACTTGAATTGAGCTAAGTATAGCTCCACTTCCTTTCCTTATAGCTCCACTTCATTTTCCTTCATATGTGAGCCCTCCATAATTGACTCTAGGAGAAAGTTGCTCTCTAACAATTGTTAACTGTACCTAGGCTGCACATTCTTCATGTGGGTTGAATATAAATGCAAGCGTTCCTTTTATTGGAAATGAGAGAGATTTTTGTGTGCCTTGTCCCCATTCTCTGGCCTCTTCTGTCTGCTGCCCCTAGCCCAGGCTTCCCCTGGGTGGGGCTGCTGAGGCTTCCCACTCCTAATGGACATCGTGAGCAAGCCCGGATTACCCCTGGGTCAGACTACAGTATGGGACACTCCAGTGACCATTGGAAGCAGTGGGCAGCGGGACTGAACAGGCCATCATGCCGGGGACCGGCATTTTTCTAACTTTGCTGCCCTGGGGGCGGGGCGTGCAATGACACCAGCATCCACCCCACCCCTCTGATGCATTGGTGCTGAACACTGCAGTATCCCGGCCTCTGCCTGGGGTCCATCGAGCACTGGACACTCAGCCCCTCCCACCCCCCATAGAAGGAGAGTAGTCCGAGAACACTCAATCCTTCTCCCCAGCTGGTCCTGCAACTCCTTGGGTCCATTCTCGAACCCAGGTCATCGGGCGCCTGGCGGAAATCTAACTGCTGTGCTGGCAGGCTGGCAAGAGAGATGTTTTTATTGATTTACTTATTTATTGGATTTTGTTGACCAGTAAACCCACTGGGCCTAGAAGTCCTTTTTCAGGGGTGACCGGGGAGGGATACAGATGGTAAGCAACTGAAATTGAAACAGATTAAGCTGTTGTTGGTATCTTCAGTGAATGGGACAAATTTGGCCAGGACACGGCGAAATTCCCCAACTCCGTCGGTAGGGGGCTTGGCGTTTCTTTGCGATGGCCATGGAGTCCGATGCTGGATGGTGTGGATGTGCTGGAGGTAGGGAGTTGGTCTCCTTCCTATCTCCCTCAGCTAGAGACCGACTTGGAAAGTGGAATCTTGGTTTCGGGTCCTGAATCCGTTCCTGACTCAGCTATGAAAGCTATGAAATTATACGTTTCTGGCTGTGCGGAGGTAACCCTGGTACTGTACCTGGCATTCCGGTTGATCTACTTGTACAGCTCCTGAAGACTCCTTAGATGCATCACTGGCTCGGCAGCTAGGAGTCCTGTCATTGGGGAGTGACATTGTTTGACAGGGCTCAGCTGCAAGCGAAGAGTCAGACTGCAGAATCAGCTGTTGGTGGCACCCAAGGTCTTTCTGTGGCGGCATTTCATGGTGCTTTAGAGACTGGCAGTTGTGTTTCACTGAAGAGCGAGTGCCTAGAGTCTCATATGTGCTCCTCCGGTTTTGAGTACGGAGGTTTCGTCTAGGAACCATCTAGCTGACGAAGCACACCTGCGAGTGCAGACCAGGTGCAGGGTCCTTGTCTGCCGGCTCAGCTGTTTGCAAGGTCCTCGTCTGCCTGCTCGACTGCTTCCACTTCAAAAGGTACTGTTTTGTCTTTCCCTAATCATGTATCTGAGATAGCTGAATCCACACAAACTAAGTCTTGACAGCGGATTTGAAGTGGCATGGATTGATGCTGGCTTCTACTGTTATTTCACCAGGGTTACTTTTGATGAAAATGTTTCTGCTCACGGGTTTACCATTGCAGAAGCACTGCGAGGGGGTGAGAAAAGTCTCCCCTGGATGATTTTGGGCCTCTCCTATAGGGCCTAGCCCTGCACCTCAGGGAGACTTGTTAGATATTTCAGATCCTCTTGAGTTGCCCTCGGGCCTGCATCTCAGAACCCTGAATGGCGCATTGGTGGGAGTCAAACACAGGAACTGGAAGGGTTACTTCCTACTGAACAGACTCCTGCTACTGTGCGGGTTACTTTGAAAGAAGAACCTTTTCCTCTTCTCTACAAACAAACTCACCAGATTTGTTGCAGTTGGATGATCTCCCTCATACTCAAGCTGGGGCAGGAGATGGTAAAGCTCTTGACTCGGTGGAAAGTGGAGCCCCTAACACTTCATCTGGTGGTTTTTCTTGGACTAATATATCTTCATCTACAGGTCCTCAAGCCCAAACTCTTAGAGCTCCTGAACAACTTAATAGTCAACATAATTCTAAATCACTTGCTGGACTTTTCATTCTCCTCCTGAACAAGCCAAGCGCGAAAATGCTGTACAGCTTCGATATAGGGTGGGCTGGAAGTATTTCTTATCGTTTATATGTTGGGAGAACCTTAATCAAAGCCAGTTTACAGTTTGCACCCTCGAAATTCATGCCCTTATTCATACCTCAGGGGATAACTATTTTGATATAAGTTTTAAAACATCAGTGGGTTTAGACACGTTCTGGCATAGGTATCAGGCAGTCAGGCACACCCCTTTATGGTCACCTTTTTGCTGTTCCCTTACAAAACCTACTATAAAACCATTACAGTTCTATTTAAAATGAAGGAGTGGCAACTGATGATATTGTGAGATGGTTGTCTTCTAAATGTACTGTGTTGGGCTTGCCTGATCCTATTATTGATTCCGAGCTCTTTTGGACAGGTGGATGGAAATTACAGGAGAAATTACCAGTAGTGAATGGTGTGAGTCAGCATTTACCCAGTTGTTTTTATTTGGGTAGAGATAGGGGTTTTGTTTTTATCCAGGACAGTCTAAACCATGTTTTAGGTGTGGGGCCCACACACATATAAGTAATGCCTGTGATAGGTTCAAATGTTCCTCTTGCCTGGGTTCAGGACATGTTAGTATTAATTGTCCTCACCCAATGTATTGTAACCTGTGTGAAGAAGCCCCCATTCATATAGAGAATGTCCTTGGGCCTCCCATAATAACCCTGAAATGCCGACAGAAAGTCAGGATGAGACTGTCTCTAAGGCCCAATGGACTGCTCAAGCTAGGCCTCAATTTCTGCCTTTTGCTCCTGATCATTCCCTCCCCTTTACGTTCCACTTTGCAACATTTAACCCCTGCTCTGTCTCAGGAGACCTCAGGTGGGGTTCCATCTTTTCGATGCTGCACCAGCTGAGGAGAGTAAGTAAACCTATTTGAGCCCATGATATCTGCTGTCCCTGTGTTGCAGTCTGACATAACTAATATCCCAGTACTTCCTCCAACGTTTGTGATACAAAGAGGTTATGCCCCACCTGAGGATTCTGACTGGCTGCCAGTGGGTACCTGGAGACAGACGAGAGCTCCATTTTAAAGGGGTTCCTCCTTCCTCTGACCCTCTGATTTTATTTCAAAAATTGATTTGCTGTGTTACATAAATGCAAACAGGCCACTGAGACTGAGGAGGGACTGAAGCTTCCTCTGTTGCGTCTTTGCAGGTAGATATGTTGACAGACACTGACCAGCTTTCTGGAGATACTAAGACCATTAGGAAAAGAGGTGTAAAATGAAATTTACGGGAAAAGGAGAGGTAAAAGAAGTCCTGAGATCTTTGTTGGCCTAAATGGGATGTTTTGTCATTTAGCAGTTTAAATGCCACCAGCCTTAAAATCCTAAAAGAGACAGGCAATTTTTTCTTTCCTTGCCTCTATATCACTACACATTATTTTTGTGCAAGACACCAGGCTTCACTTCCTTCGGAGAGTAGTCAGGCATCTCGTGATTGGAAGGGTGGATTATCTTTCTGGTCTTTGTCAGAAGAAGTGTGTGCTGGAGTGAGGATTCTTATTAAGAACTTAGAAGTACAGGTCATTAGACTTCTTGACCTAATTCAGAGTCGGGTTCGTATTTTGGATGTAATTATTCAGCAACAAGAGTGGAGACTGATCAATATTTATAGCCCCAACTTAAATCACAGAGAATAGCTACTTTTAAAACTATTCAACCTTTTCTTCATTCATCAAAATCAATAATTTTTGGGGGACTTTAATTGTATTTTGGCTCTTTCAGATAAAACTGGGGTAACACAAAATTGTATTCTGATTCAAATTTTCTTAACTCCTTATATGTTACAGCGAATCTTCATGATGGGGCTTCTTTTGGTCCACAACCTCCTGCATACACATTTTATCGTGGTAGATTTACCACAAGGATAGACTATTTTTATCTCTAACTGGTTGCCGGTGTACAGTATTCAGTTCTCCCTTGTGAATACTCTGACCATTGTTTGTTGGTTTTATCTTTAGGTCATCCTATTAATAATAATTTTGGAAAATGAATATCTCTGTTTTAGAGGAGGAACATGGTTGGCAGGACTTGTACAGACTTCTTCAGGACAAAATTTTAGTTTTTGAATTATTTGATAATCCAGCCTTTTGGTGGCAGGATACTAAATTAGAAATTAGAAAATTCTGCGAAAGGTTTTCTAAAACCTATTCTTCTAGTAGGTATCTTAAATACCTCAATTGCCATCATCAGTTGCAAAATTACTATCCTGGCAAACTAAATTTGGGTTAGATTATTCTGCTCAGATTAGCAATTGAAAGCAGAAATGTGTACATATCAGTATGATAGATCCACTTCTCTTTTCTGGAACAAAAATATGGGAGGAAAGGCGACCAAAGTGGTTAACCCTTTGACAGTAGTAACCAGCAGGTTCAGTCCAAATATATGCCCTCTTTAATTTCTCATACTGTCTCCTGGATTTCCGATAATCAAACATTACAAAGAAGTGTCTTACCATACATAAAATTTGTATGGACAGGAATATGAGCCACAAGCTTGGAATAGTTTTTATTCCTTGAATATTCCTTTATTATCCCCTGCCAGTGTTTGTGTTGCAGTGTTTGTGATTTAAATCGGCCTATCACCAGTGCTGAGGTTGATTTGGTTATTAACCATTTGAAAATACTGTGGCCCCTGGTCCTGATGGAATTCAAATGAGTTCTATAAAAAGCTAAATCTGTACTGTTACCTTATCTAACAGCTGTCTTTAACGTAATTGTCCAGGGAATATTGCCAATACCTGCTGTATTAGCTGATAGTAATTTAATTTTCTATTTAAACAAAATTAATAAAGAACACTTGGACAATTGGCATCCTATTAGTCTTCTAAATTCTGATTGGAAAATATTATGTAAACTTATTTCACTTCGACTTTCTAATATTGCCAAAAAGTAATTTTCATACCCAACGTGTGCCATTCCAGACTGTTCTATGATTACTAATTTAAAAATTTTAAGGAGGGTTTTGATGGGTTTAGTACACAAGGATATGTACTTAGTTTAGACCAGGTGTTTGATTGAGTCCCGCACAACTATTTATTTGCAGTTTTGGAGAGATATGGGTGCCAAAGAGTTTGCCTCCTGGATTACAAATCTGTACCAGTATGCCTCCATGACTCCGATAGTAAATGGGTTAAAGGGATCTCATATCCAGATAAAAGAGGGTGCGTCAGGGTTGTCCTTAAGTCTCCTTTTGTATGTTTTCTCTATAGATCCTCTTCTCAGGAGACTGAATACTGATGCTTCCATTAGACATATTTCTGACAAAGATGACCTGGTTTTTCCTAGTGCTTTGGCTTACATGAGATGACATTTGTGTTTTAATAGCAGATCAGGTCTCAGGTGGGCGAGCTATTGAAATCGTGCAGTCTTTTTCCTTAATCTCTGGATCTACCTTGAATACATAAAAAGTTTTGGTACTACTGTACATATTCTTTTACAGGATGTTTCTACTGATATTGGGGATAGCTATCCAGTCTGAGATGATGCCGATTTTGGGCCTGTCTTTGAATACCTTCGCAGCAGAAAGTAATTGTCTTTCCTCTATTTCTGTCGCAGAAGATAACATTTTGAAATGGAAATCTTTTCCTATGTCACATAAAAACATATTTATATGTTAATACAAAATCACACATGCCCACACAATGCAAAGCATCATGGACTGCATATGCAAATCACCACAGAATGTTATGTTGGTCCAACTTTAAGCAGAATTGCATGGTGCGAAAGGCCTCTCACACAGTTTGCAAAGGGTGCTAACAGATGACATATTTATATGTTGAAAACTTTAATTCTTCCCATTTTTTATTAGTGAGTTTTATTTTTCCTCTTCCACTGCATCTAGAAGCCCGTCTCTATAATTTAGTTTTTCAACTTTTATGGGGCAGAAGGTTGAACCCTGTCAAACGGATAATTACATATTGGCCTATAAAACAAGGAGGTCTTAGTATGGTGAATCTGGTATTGTTTTTCTTTACTATTTTGTTCATTCTAATGTTTACCCTTGTATAGCTGGTCATTCGGATTTTGGGTACAGAGTTTCAAATCTAGATCTCAATACTTTATAAGTGGCAAGCACCGACGTGGAAACCTTTTACTAAAATTCCTCTAGGGACCTCGGGGTATCTTATTAAGCTTTTAAAAATAAAAAACAATGGCAGGTGTCCTGTTGAGTACCGGGTTTGCAAAATAGAAAGCTTTTATATTCCTCTATTTTGAATAGGATTTTTTATTATCACCCTGTTTTGACTTACCTTGTGACAGTCAATGTTTACTTAAACAATTACTGGATGGTAGGATCCCAGAAAAATGTGGGATACCTATGGCTGTGTTGTCACAATAAATTAAATGTTAAAGAGAATCAAGCCCATAAACAGCTGGAAGAGCGGTGTTGTGTTGGGTAGACTTGTGTTTGCAAGTAGAAACTATGACACATCTTTTGATTGTCCTTTTATAACACCATTTTGGGCTCAGTTGCACAGTGGTCTTTACCAATGCTTGCTGGTATAACATATTCAGACTTGGTTTATGGGAATTTTGGGCCTGCTTTGAAAATATTTTATCCTGGTACTCTTAGAGTCCTCTTTGCTATTTTCAAATGGTGTATATGGCAGAATAGATGTCTGTTTGTCCTTCAGCAAAACAAACTACATTACATGAGTTAAAATGTCATATTAGGAAAAAATTGCTCTTTTTATGGATCTGAGAAGAAATCATTACCTGCAGCTTTAGTTACATTCTGGTGGAGGGTATTGTAATTAATACTGTTTGAAGGGGTTACTTAAAGTTTATAAACAAAGTGGGGGTGTATTAGTTTGATGATTGTTTTGTATTTGGCTTTTGTATGATACTTTATGGATTAGGTATTCTTTCTGATATGTTAGTATCTTGTTCGAGATATACGTTATTGGGTTCGTTTCTATTTTTTGCTTTGTTATATTATTTTCCAATAAAAATTCCCTATTCTTTTTCAATAAGTGCCATGGATCTTTAGAATCCGAGAAATTTCTCTCCTTTGGTTAACTCATTCTGATAATGATTTAATGCTCAGTTTGATAGGAGAAATCAGTTTGGTGTTTTGGTTCCCTATCCTGAGAGCTCCTGCTGGGTCACACTGTTTTATTAGGGGCTAAATAATAACATATATGGTTTAAATAATAAGCTACTGGCTGTAGGGAGCCATAAGGTATCAGATCTGTTTACCAGTTTGTTGGACTATTTTGGCTACTATGTATGATTCAATGCTGCCATTTTCCTTAAATAATTGTTTTAACTCTTAAGATTAATGTAGACACCACTAGTCCTACATAGAACGAGCATATCTTGGACTGAAGTTTTCTGTATTAGTCATACTGCTCTTGGGCAGCAAGATGGACAATTTTCTTTGTTTGTTAAATTCATGTATTTACCCCAGATGTAGTATCATAATATCTAAGATGCACTCATCCTATGATTAAGGAGGCTACTAACCTCCTGTGTTAAAGATCAGATGTTTGTGGACTGTCTCAGATATGGAATTGTTATTCTGTAATAACAGTTGAAAATAAAAATAAAGTTTAAAAAATGGTTGATGAAGACGTACATTTTTGGCTGAGAGCACGTTCCTCTTTCGTAAGATGTAGGCCATCAAATCTAAAGAACTCTCTCTCCCAGAAGTTCTGCCAGTTTCCTACATAGCTATAACCTTTTCCTGACTCCAGTTTTTGAGCCAGGTATTAAGTTCAACGATGTCCCTTTCTTCGATCTTCTGCCTGTTAGTCCCTTGCCCCACACAGGCAGAATTTCTGAGAAGGAGACTTTGGACATAAGGGAAATTAGTTTTCTCCTAGAGTCGTTAGATGCTGCTAGTCTCTCCAGCTGACCATCTGGCCAGGTTGTTTGTACCTGTATGGATGAGAATGTACGTGTCTCACTCGGTGTTATGCACAATTCCCTCAATCCTGTTTGTGTCCCTCCATGCGATGCTCCTGGGAAGCATCTAACCACAATTTCTGTTTGGCCACTTTGGTGGATGTGCATCTGTATCCCATGGATCATAGAATTATTTATTATTAAGACTAATTTTTGTTTTGCTAGGAGGTTTTGTCATGGTTTGTTTGTCCATGCGTTGTCGAGGTCCTCTCCACTGTCATGCCTGTCCTGGCAGTAGGATTGGATGAAAGTGGAGAGACCTGTTTGTTAGTTTGATTGGTGTTGGAGTTATTTTGCAAGATTTATTTTGCTGAGCTTTCTGTTTTACTACCAACTGCCAGCCCCTGGTCTGCTAGCTCTCTGTGGGAGTGGCGTTTGAGGTTGATGCCTTAAGTCCCAGTACTGTGCAGCATGGTTGAGTTGCACCCTGAGAAAGTATATTTCAGCACGTGTGTAGTTGATGCGTAGATCATTTAGTGTAGAGCAAGTATGACAATGCCCCACCTGCCTCACGTTAGCTCTGATGACAAGGGTCCCACAGTATCTGCAGTTGATGATGTCCATATTGTTGTGTGGGTAATGGACAAAAATAAAAGTCGCCAGTAAATCTAAGGATGGATGGTACACAAGGTGAACCTCCTTGTGGGATACAACTACCTGAGCTCCTCGGACTGAGTTATCAGGAAGGCAAAGTGGAAGTGCAGATGAAAATAAAAGCACCTATGCAAGTTGGCTGTAGCAGAAATAAGGAGGATGTGTGGATGGAAATATAAATCTTGCTTAAAAGAAAAAAATGAAAAGTTTTTTTTAAGAAGGTTACTAGAAAGGAGTATAGATGGAGTTCAGACAAAAATAGAAGTGCCTATGGAAACAGTAATAGAGAGGTTTTGTTTTTATGCCCTAGGAAGAAGGTTGCTAGAAAGGGAGTAGAGAAGGAGTTTGGATGTAAATAGAAGCACCTGTGATAAAAGTAATGGGGGGCTGAGGAGCCCGAGCTTAGTAGCAGCATCTTTCGTAGCTCCAGATCTAGGCAGAGAAAGAATATAAAATCTATTGTTTTTCCAACAAGTATTTGGTGGAATTTCTTATCTGAGTTAAGGAACACCATGGAAACCCTTGTAAGGATCGGATGACCACTGACTCAGAGAAGAGCAAAATGCTTCAGTGGGTTAGTCTCGATGCAGCCCACAGAAGTAGATGCTTCAGCGGGGCTTAGCTCAGAGTCACAATCTATGCAATCACTGGGGCTTAAGCTGCAGTGGCTGATTTCTATTTTTTTGGTCCGACCCCCATCATCGGACCTGTCCACCTGCAGCCCCCATACCAGGCTTCCCCTGGGTGGGGCCACCGGGAGGCTTCCCACCCAATGGAGATTGTGGGCAAGCCCCAGATTACCTCTGGGTCAGGGCCATGAGAGCGAGCATCGGAGGCAATGAACAGTGGAGCAGAGCGGGACGTCATGCCGGGGTACTGATATTTTGCTGTTTGCTGCCCCAGGGCTGGGACATGCAATGACATCCAGCATCTGCCCTGCCCCCACAATGAACTGGTGCTGGTCATGGTGATACCCCAGCCTCCCGGAGTCCATCAAGCACGGACACTCTTCCACCCTCTCCCAGTGAAGGAGAGTAGTCCCTATGATGCCTGATCCTTCTGCCCCCGGCTGGCCCTCCAACTCCCGGTCCATTCCCAAACCTGGGTCATTGATGTTGCAAGCAGAAATCTAACCACTGCACTCATGGGCCGGCATGTGACTGATTTTTTGGTGGCGGATTTGAATACTAAAGTGAACACATTTAATATTAGGGTTCCAGTTGTGGAAGCAGCTGTAGATGGTCTTAAAAGAGACTTTCAAGAAGTCCAAAACAAACTTTAGCCACCTCAATGGCCACAACTATTTCAATTAAGGAAAATCAGCACCTTCGCGCCTGACTCAAGACCATCAAGAAGAAGGCTCGCTCAGCATGTCAGGATCATTGGTCTCCTGAAGAAATCGAAGGAGACCATCAGAGGCAGAAAGTGGTGAGTCTGCTATTCAGATGGTGTACAGGATAGCATCACGTGGCAGAATGGAGGTTGCATCCGAACCCCATACTTTGCTTCTTGTGACCTCAGGAATTGGTGAGAGAGATCAAATTTTTAAATTAGCATGAAGAATGGGGCCACTTACCCAGGATGGTAGGAATGTCCACCTTTTCCCAGATATTAGCTATTCTATCGTCAAAGGTGCAAAAATGTGATGGGGGTACACAGAATCTGAGCGACACCACCATCTCCCCACTTAGTCATTTTCCAGCTAGACATCACATCATTTACTGTGGGAAAATATGGATTTTAATGATCCGATAGCAGCTGGAAAATGGGCAGATAGAGTGGCAGCAGAACATCGGCAAACCAGTCTGGAGGTCGTGTTACGCCAGGGTCATTATCCGGCTCCTGGCATGACTGCCTACGCCGGTCTCATGTACAAAACCCTTGTCTTGATCTTCGGAGACCAGCAATCCTTCCACAGAGTCCACAAGTCGTGGCAGTGTGGGATACAGTCTGGTTGGAGTCGTGCTTAGACACAGGGCAGGTAAGGGAAAGTCTGTTTCCTGACCTATAAGTCCCCTGCCACTAACATATTATCAGTCACCTGACTGATCAATAAGATTTGATCATGGCAGGTAAATACCATGTGTTCATTATAGTCTACAGTATGACTGTGTCTGTGACTAGTTACCATGGGACAGTGGACCTGTCCTAATTCTTCGACTATCCTAACTAGTACTTTAAAATCTCCAGTCTCTTTATGTCTTGGACAGTTCAAAATTCTGCAATTAATTGCCTTGTCGGGTCTATATGACACCACTCCAAATACTCATGTATATATTCTGGACAATCTGAATCGTACAATTAACTAAATTAATATATCCAGTAACTGTAATTTTTATTGTCCCCATGTGTCCGAAAAAGCAGAAGTCTAATTTGTGCTTGCATTTTAATCTTGACCATTCTAAATCAAGGGCCCTTAAATGTATCATGGACATACAGCAAGAAACACCAATACTCATATTTTAAGTGAAATATTTTAGTTGGGATTAGAATTTTAAAATCAATTTTGGCATTAGTGCAAGTAGGCAATTACAATTTAAATGACAGTTACAATTTTTCTGAACAGTAGGCTAGCGAAAATAATTTCTTAGCCATCAAAATAGTCGCAATAAAATAAATAAAAAGTAATACAGCCATCTGTTATTCCAGATCCTAAGCCTGGGGTAAAGGCAACAACTCACCCACTAGTACCAATTGAAGTTCACCTGAGGTCTTGGGAGCTGGGATGACTCTAGGTTCTCCCTCTGAAGGCTCTTACCTCGACTTAGTTTTCGTGGATTTATAAACTGTACTCTTGTCAAGGCAGGAAAATAAATGGGTCATTTCTTGGACAGTTTTTAGTCTTAGGCTGGTTCTTACAGGCCAGGTGACCACTAATCGAGGATCAGGTGTTGGAAAGCTATCAGAAACTCAAACATCTAATTAATGTGGGGAAACATTTGGGCTGTAACCTTGGTCTGATATCATGGAATCACGTCTCAGATGGCGGGGTTTTCTTAAATACAGAAAATGAGTTTGTGTTCTCAGGTGGAACCTGCAGCCTGAGGTATGTTGTAGTAAACAAAGAGGTGTTAGGACCCATATGGACATCTGACCACTCATGCGGATAATTGTTTACTGGAAAGACAAGGTTGGCCTTCAGTTAACCTTTGTGGTTAGGCCAGACATTTAAAATACACTGCCTGTGGTTACATGAGGAAAGTACCCAGCAGGTGATAGAGGTTTACTTTTAAAAGTCACACTCAGTGCTTTTGTTGTTTAATATCAGAATCATCTTTAGCAAAGGCTGAAAGGATAAACCTTTAAAAGTTCATCCTCAGTAATTAAGTCTGTTAAAAATTAAAGAAATAAAAACAGATGCCCAAGTAGTGAACTTGGCTATGATTAATGTCAAACACACACTGAAACTTATAAGTAAATATTAATTGTAAATCAATAAAAAGCAGATGCCTAAGTATTGAACTTGGCTATGATTAATGTTAATTGCATACTGAAACTTGTAAGTAAATATCAATTGCAAATTGTTAATTAATTAATAAAAACAGATGCCCAAGTAGTGAACCTGGCTATGATTAATGTCAAACACACACTGAAACTTATAAGTAAATAATAATTGTAAATGAATGAAAAGCAGATGCCTAAGTATTGAACTTGGCTATGTTTGTATGCTTAAAAGCTATTGTGGAGTCCATTCATGGTGTCCAACCTAGGATTCCAAGAGGAATATTTGCAGCAACCTATCTGGCCACCATGCCCCAAGTTCTTGGTTCATTTCTTCATTGATTGGGGTAATGGAGCAGGCAGACCCTGTGGGGCAAACAGACTCAGTGGGGCAGGCATACTCAGTAATGGGGCAGACAGGCCCAGTGGAGGCAGACAGGCCCAGTAATGGGGCAGGCAGACTCAGTGGGGCAGGCAGACCCAGTAATGGGCAGGCAGACTCAGTGGGGCAGGCAGACTTGATAACTCGCAGGCAGACCTGGTGGGGTCTGTACTGGATTGCAGCAGAGCAGTTGAGATGAAACAAGAGGTCATTGAAACCTAACTCCATTGTTTGTTTCCTATGCTTACCTATAATACTGTTTTACCAAGACTGACTGCAGTACTTAGAATAATAGAATCATGGACTTTGATGGCAGATAAGGACCGCTTATCCACCAGTCTGCTCATTTTTTAATTACTCTTTATTCCCCCACCTCGCTGGAGCCCTGCTCCGTCAGGAGATGCACACACACAACCGCTTCACTGTCTTACCTGTAACCTGGTGGACCCCATGGAGTCATGGCTGTAGCCCCCAAGTGGGTACGAGGTGGGGCCCGACATCCCGAGAATTCAACTATTCATCGGGTCTCTCCGTGATCAGGCAGGCAGGAGCCATTAGGGTCTGCTTAGGTGCTCCTTCCTCTCGGTGCTCCAGCATGTTTTTTCTCCTGTTCTGAGGAGTGGCAGCACCCTGACATCATGGCATCACCACCGACGTCACCACCCCTCCCTCTCTGTATGCATCAACACTTGCTGTGGCCTCAGTCAAGCGCCGAGCTTGGATCCCCCTCCCTCCCGGAGAGGAGGCTGTCCTCCGAACACTCAATTCTCCCTCCCGCTGACCCCAATGGCCCGGACTCATTCCTGAACCTGGGTCACCAGCGTGGTAGTCTGTTCATTATCCTACCTATTGGATAAGCTGCAGATTCTAGTTAACCAACAGCCTACCCTGTCCTGCCCTCCACCAGAATTGCCTTATGTATGTCTCATGCATTCCTGAATTCCCCACTCTTTTTGACCCGACTTCCTCAGGAAGGCCGTTCCATGCATCCACCACCCTCTCTGTGAAAAAATACTCTTACATTGCCCCTGAGCCATCTCCCTTCTGTCTTCAAACTGTGCCCACTTGTTCTTGCACATCTCTTTTCTGAAAGATACTACCCTCTTGGACTTTGTTTATTCCCTTAAGGTACTTGAAAGTTTCTATCATGTCCTCCCTCTCCCTCCTTTCCTCGAGGGTATACATATTAAGCTTCTTTAGTCAGTCTTTGTATCTGCGGATCTTATCTGTGTCAGTCTTCTCCATTCATCACTGTTGGGTACTCAGCCAGAGGTCAGAACCCTCGCGGGAAGCTTTTTTTTTAGGTAGGTGGAGCCGTGCTACCATCGGGCGCTGATCCTCGAGGACCGACACACTGTATGGTGCTACGGGTTAGCCATTAGGCTGCTCGACTCTGCCTGCCTGCCAGTTCTCCCACTATAGAGGTCACCTCATGGGACGCTGAGAGAAGATTTTTTTCTTGACTCTGTTGCTATTTTTTTCGTGTCGAAGTCCGTCAGTTCCTCCTGCCAGTTCTGTGTTGCCATATTCGACGTCACCCAGCAAGATCTTTCCATTATTCTATTTTTCTGCGATGTCAAGTCTGTTTTGGTGTTTTTCCCCATAGGTCATGTCTCGGTGGGAGGCCAAGAAAACTTCTAGGACGGGTCAGCCCCCATGCGATGGTGCCCATGTGGCTGAAAGTATTCCGTCACCGACCAGCACGACCGGTGTCTTTCGTGTCTACCTGCTTCATGACATGGATTCATGTGACGCCTGTTTCTCCATGGACCCCAGGTCGTCGAACAATGTGTGAGGAAAGTGGGGTGAGCTCCGCCCGATTTTAGGGGTTGGGCGTGCACTCGTCAGGCCAAGCCACACTCTCTCGGCCTTTCCTCTGGGTCCCCTCCTGGTTCTACATGGACCCGAGGAGGAGGGAGCCTCGGCTACTAGTAGCCTAGCTGTTGCCGAGGCTCCTTCCATGGCACAGAGGCCCATCCCGCTCCTTTTGGGGCGGGCGGGAGGTGCTGCCACAGCAATCACCCCTTCAGGGGTGAAGGCTCCCCGAGTGTCAGACCCACAGTTCACAAGGCCTGGATTGGTGCCATCCTTGATGCGTTGTGGGCCTCGGCACCGTTTGCGGCACTGGGCCCTGACAGAGTCGTTGTCGGTGCTGACTTGTTGTATGCTGTGGCGCTCTGTCAGAGCTGTTTATGGTGTGACACTGGCAGCGGCGCTGTGGGAGCTGCTATGGTGCTGTCTTTGGCATCCTCGGCGCCGAGGTTGAGCAGAGCGCCGTGTCCTCGGGGCTTGGCACCATGGGGCCATCAGATTCCACCCGTGGGGTTGGGTGGCACAGTCGTCCAGCACCGCCTCTGCCTCGGCACTGTTGCCATGCAGCACCATCCTCGGCACTGATGGAGCCGTCGGGGCCATTGTCAGGCACTGTCTTCATTCCGGTGCGCTCGCGGTGCCATGGGGCTGGATGGCACCATGGCTGGTCCGACTCTGGAGCTCCTGTTTGGGCTGTAGCCCGTGCCCCCTGCAGATTCTGCTCGTGGTGCTGTAGAGGGCACTAGTACCAGCCCAGGCACGGCTTTGGTTTCTGGTCCTTTAGCAAAGATGGCAGTGGGCACCTTCCTATGGTTTGGCACAGGGCCTCGACCTCTACCTCCTTGGAGGCGGAAACAAGCTCTGGTCAGACAGACAGTCTGACCTTTGGGGTTAGCTGTTGTGGTGGTCAGCCCAGTAGTCTCCTCGACATGCCAGAGTCAGACCCCTTCTGAGGTGGGGTGGTGGCTATCGAGACTGGGATCAGTGGTGCTGACCAGCAGCCAGTGGTGCGGGCCACCCATTGCTCTGCAGCCTGGTCTGGTGGGTTCACTGACCCCTCAGTAGTGGTACCACCACCTGTGGTGTGCCTAGATCATCCAACTTTTGGTCCAATCGGAGCACCTACGGGAAGGGAGGGTGCTGTGCCCTTGATATCTCCTTTGGGTGCTGCCCAGAGCTGTCAGCTACCTAGGCTCGCCCTTTGGTACTTTGGTACTTTGGTGGTATGGGACAAAAGAGGCGATTTACCCATCATGATTGTCCTCCACGTTTGTGGATCATTGAGTAAATCCTGATTGGTTAACCATTTGTTCAGTTTGTTTTGAAAATCAATATGTTAGGTGAGTCAACTATTTCTGAGGTAATTTGTTCCATATTTTGGGTGCTCTTATAGTGAAAAAGTTCATTCTTTTGTTTGTTTTTGCTCTCATGATCTCCAGTTGTCTGTTGTGTAATCTTGCAACTGTTTTTCTAGTAGAATATTTTAGTCCGCAGTTTTGCATCTGTTCTGTGTTTGCTGTAATTTTGAATAGTAATAATGTGTCCCTCTGAGTCTTCTTTGAGATAGTGTATGTAAACCTGTTTGTTCTAATCTAGTGGTGTAGTCGAGTTTAGAAAGATAAGGTATTAGTTTTGTTGCTTTGTGTTGGATACTTTCAATCTTATTGATATCAGAAATTAGGTAGGGGTTCCAGAAGGGGAACAGTAGTCTAAGAATGGTTTAACATGAGATCTATAGAGTGGAAGTAGGCACTGTTCAGTTTTGTTTATGAATGTTTTGTTGATCCCTCTGAGAGTGACTTTTGCTTGATTGGCTATTTTAGTACAGTGTGATGTGGAAGACAAGTTGTTATTAACCAGGATACCTAAATCTTTTCTACTGAAGAGATTTTAATAGCCGTATTGTTTAGGTAATATGTTTGCAGTGGATTATTTTTTCCCAGATGAAGGGTTGCACATTTGGAGACATTAAAGTACATCTCGTTTGTAGATGCCCATTGCTCAATTAGTAGCAGTTCTGCTTGTAAACCGGAGTCTTTGGTTTGGCTAATAACTTTTCCCGATTTTGGTGTCATCGGCAAATTTCACCATTTTATTGTTACTTGATATGTACATGTCCCTTATAAATAAATTAAAGAGAACAGGCCCCAGCACAGAGCCCTGGGGACTCACTGTTCACTCCTTTCCTGGACATTACATTGTTGACCCTGACTCTCTGAGTTCTGTTGTTTAGCCACTGATTTATCCAGGAAGTTAATAGTGACAGCCCTATTTTAATAAGTTTTTAATCAGTAGAGGTGAGAAACTTTATCGAATGCCTTGCTGCAATCAAGTAATATGACATCCATAGGTGTGTTGTTGTCTAAGTGGTAGCTGATGTGTTCGTAAAAGAAATGAGGTTTGTTACATGAGAAACCATGTTTGAAACCATGCTGGTACATGTCAGTTATTTTAATGTTGCTAATTCATGTTCTATTTTAATCTTAATGATTTTTCCATAAGTTTACATGGGATGGATGTCAGACTTATGGGTCTGTAATTTTCAGTCTTTGAATGGGAGCCTTTTTGAAAATTGGTGTAACTATTGCAGTCGCCATTGGTTTGGCACTGATGGTTCATTCAGTGATTTATTGAATAATATTTTAGTGGTTGGATAATATCATCTTTGTTTCCATTAAGAATCTGGAACTGATTCCATCAGGTCCTGGGCTTGTATGTTTTTAAGAGTATTTATAGCATTTCTTTATCATATTCTGAAATCTTTTCTGTGTTTGTGTCGGTAATAGGGGTACAGTAATAATATCTGATTTATGTGTATAGACGGTAGAGAAGTAGTTATTTAATTCAGTAGCTGTTTCTATATCTGAAGTAATGGTTTGTGAGTTTATGACCAGAGGTCCAATTTGGTTATTACAGTTCTTTTTTTTTGTTTAAGTAGGAATATAGAGCTTTGTAGGAATCTTTTGTGTGTGCTATCTTGAATTGAGATTGCGTTTGGCTATTTTTATATGTTTTTAAGTTTTTAACTGTTTGTCTATAGGATATTAGTATTTTGTCTGTTTGAGATACTGTTGTCTTTTTAAGCTTGGAAAAAGTTTCTTTTACGAGATGTTAGATTTTTATGTGTTTATTAAACCATTGAGGATTTTTCCTTTGTTGTTGTATTTAAGTCTCTCAGGGATATATTTTTGTCAAGTTGTAGTATTTTTTGTTTGACTGTTTCCTATACTTGTTTATTTTAGGGGGATAGAATCTGCTCCCAGTTGGTTGTTCCCAGATCTTGTTTGATAAGGTCAAAATTTGCTTTGTGGTATTGCTTTACTTTAATATTGTTTATTTTTGGTTGGGAGGGTAACTGGATTGAAAAGTATGTTGTCATATGATCACTATTTCCGATTGGCGGTAGAATTGTTATATCAGATATTGGGGTTTCTAGATTATTAATGACGAGATCTATATATTTTTTTCCTGGTTGGCTCCTCACTTTCTGTTTTAATCCTTGATGGGTTACAGCAGATAGAAATTGCTTGTCATGTTGGTTTAGTCCAGTTAATGTGTTCCAGTTGATAGTTGGCAGGTTGAAATCTCCTAGTATTAATATGTCATTTCTATCAGAAAATTGCTGTATTTCTTCAGTTATTAGTCTGGTGGTTTCTAGGTCAGAGGCTGGTGGTCTATAGCAGGTTCCAATCAGTATTTTGTGTGAACATGCAACTTGAATGTATGCACACATTTTCTAGACAGGGGTTGGAGTCTTTTGATAGGGTTTTAGGTTGTCTCTTATATATAAACTGACCCCTCCTCCTTTTTTGTATTGTGTCGGTTTTTATAAAAATGTTTGTAGCCAGATATCTCTGTTGTCCAGATTTTTCTGAGTTTCCCCAGGTTTCAGCTATAGCTATTATTGCTAAGTCTAGAGTATGTGTTAGTATTTCTAGTTCAGCATATTTGGGAATTGTCATGGATCTGGCATTAAAGCTAAGTATGTTAAAGTTATGGTTTAGTGGTGAGTTGGCTTTATTAACTAGAGAGGATAGATTCCCAGACTCCCCTTTTTAGTTTAAATGGGAGTTTATATAAGCATTCATTTGTTGTCCTAGTATTGTACTCCCTCTTCTACTGAGGTGTAGCCCGTCCAGCAGTATAGAGATGGTCTATTTTCAATTCTTCCCAATGGATTAGACATTTAATGTCTTATTTGTAACACCATTTTTGTAACCATTCGTTTAAGGCTTTGATTTTTGGTGGTATATTCGGTGGCTCTGGGATAGGTAGCACCTCTGAAATACATACTGAGCATCCATGTTTACTTAGGATGTTGTTTAGTGCTACAATATCTTGTTTGATTTGTATAAGGTTTGATTCTTTGATGTCATTAGTACCTCAGTGAATTATCACCAAAGGTTTTTCTGCTTTGGCTAATATTGGTTTTGCCATTCTTGTTATATCTGCTATTCTGGCTCCTCTGAAACTCGAACACATTCTTTGCTGTTTGTCTGGATTGCATATTGGTCTATCAAGGTATTTAATGATAAAGTCCCTTAGTACAATGACCTTTTTTGTTTCGTTACTGTGCTGCCCGTGAAGTATTTCTTTGTGTTTACATTGATTTTTCAGGTGTATTAATTTTGTTGCTGTGAGTTTGATTGAAAATCTAGTTTGACATATTGAGGGGAAGGGTTGATATGTCTAAAGAAGTTTTAGCCTTATCTAATCTATGTCCATCAGTTACTTCAAAGTTTAAGGTTTCAAATGAATTATGCAAGGCCAGTTCCTGGTTTTCTGTACATAGATTTTTAGTTTTTGTTGTATGCTTTTATGGGGACTTTAAACCAGCTTTCATCAGGTTTATTATTTGAGGGTAGAGGAAATGGTTGATGATTCTGCTAGATTGGTGAAAATGTATTTGTTTAGTAGTGATTTATCAAAGCGTGGTGGGTCTTCAGAAATTTGGGTGACAGATGCATTGTTTTCAACTAACAGAGACATTTGGTCTATATATTCCTCAAGTGCTTTTATTTGGGTTGTAGGTTGTCTTTAGGTAGTAAGCGTTTGATTTCATCCTGGAGTTTTTCTACCAGTAGGCATCTATCACAAACAAAACTGGGTGTTTGTTTTCCTGTGGTGTACATGAGACAGATTGTGCACATTTTGTTTGCTTTCTTCATTGTATTAGATAGTGTTAGGGTTTGCCCCAGATTATCACTCAGGGTTGAGAAAGCTTTTAATTCAGTAATGTATTAGAGTAGAGTTACCTGTTTCACTCCCAGAAGTATATGACAGTCCCTTTTCCGTTTTCCTGGGAACCACGGAAGACCACATACGTCTTGGCGGTGCCGGCCCGCCTGCCTTCGCCCGGCTCGCTAGTGCGGCGTTTTGAGCAGCCTGAAACCGAAGTACGTTTTAGCGCTACTTCCAGTTTTCGTGATGTAAAGATGGTGTTCTTATACTTTAATCAGCCTTTAAGAAGACTTTTGGTATATAATAGCAGGAGTTTTAATCCTGCAGCTGGTTTTACAAAATAAAAGCCTATAAGGCTTTGAGAAATTGTGGGACCAGGAAGTAGGAGGTGGAACAGTCTTCCAGTATCCCAGAATTCAAGTGCCAATCAAGGAGCTTGCCTCTAACAAGAAGGCACCCCTCTTACAACAACATTCAGTGCAAGTACTCAATAAAACAGATTTTACATTTGTCAGTTGTTACATAGCAGAGTAAAGTTTAGCATTGACTCATTTACAGTGGTTGCATCAATCTAATGGCGCTGCTAGTGCGGTAGCTTTTGAGCAGCCTGAAACCGGAAGACATATTAGCGCTACTTCCAGTTTCACATGTAAAGATTGGTGTTCTTATACTTTAATCAGCCTTTAAGAAGGCTTTTGGTATATAATAGCAGGAGTTTTAATCCTGCAGCTGGTTTTACAAAATAAAAAGCCTATAAGGCTTGAAATCGTGGGACCAGGAAGTAGGAGGTGGAACAGTCCTCCAGTATCCCAGAATTCAAGTGCCAATCAAGGGCATACCTCTAACAAGAAGGCACCCCTCTTACAACAACATTCAGTGCAAGTACTCAATAAAACAGATTTTACATTTGTCAGTTGTTACAGTTGTTAGCAGAGTAAAGTTTAGCATTGACTCATTTACAGTGGTTGCATCAATCAAGCCCTCTTGAGGAGGAGGGCTCTTTCAGACTCCGTGGGGTCGAGGGCCATGGGGTCGGCACAGCTGGCCTTTTTGGGGGTCCACCCAGGCTCTGGGAGAAGCCATAGTGCAGATCTCCGCTCTTCCTCCTTGGTCTCTTTGAGGGAGCCCTATTCTTTTGAGGTAGGGACCTCCTTCTGGACCTACGGCCCGGTCACCTCACAGGGGTGATTCTTCGGGTGCAGCCAAGGCAGTACCAAATTGGTTGTTCAGCTGTCAGCTGTGGGGTCTTCTGGGGCACCTTCTTCCACCAGTGCTCCCGGTCCACTCCTTAGCCCAGGCGGAGGTCAGCCGACATCTTTTCTCGGCTCTGTCCCCATTTCTCTGCCACATTCTCCTGTGCTCTGAGGCATCCTTGGTCCTAGCAGGTCTCTCTCCTGGGAGCAGTTCAGGCAGTGGCTGCTCAGTTCCCAGCATACGTTAGGGAGATGGACAGTCAGGTTTTCAACCTCCCCAGGCAGCCACCCCTGAACAGCTGGTGCCCTCCAGCTCCTCATCCCCCTCTTCTGGGGAGAGGAACCTTCTGTCCACATCTCTCCAGCTGCTGATCTTGCTGAGTATCAGCACTTCCTTGTGAGGATGTTGGAGGACTTGCACCTCACACCTGCCACTATTTGCAATCCTGAGCATTCGGCACACGCCTTTCTAGGTGATTTCGGGAGGCCACCCTTATGGTGCCACCCTGGCCTGCTCCCTTTTAGGAGGCATCATTGCGTTCCTGGTAGAGGCCCTTCTCCAGAGTTCCTGCCTCAAGGGATCTCAGCCAGAGGTATTGTGCACCCCAGAGTCTCCAGGTTCAGTGCCTCATCCGCAGTCCAGATTGATGCAGTTGGATACTCCTGATGGGCTTCGCACCCTTCATCAGGACTGGCCCCAGATCAAGACTCTTCGGATTTTGACTTCTGGGGTAGGAGGACTTCTACCGCATGGTTATTGCTTTCCATTTCTGCACATCAGGCCCACTATGCAGCTTATGACAGGTTCTTGTGGTCTAGGCCAGGTCAGCTCCTAGCCTCATTGCCTGATACTGAGCAAACCAGACAAGCCATTGCACTCTCTGGCATGGTCTGCAGCTAGCAAGGCACCAGGTGAGGGCATCCTATGATGCCAATGAGGTAGCTACCAGGGTCATAGGGACAGTGATCTACACTAGGCAGATGGCATGGCTGCATCTTTCCGGTTGTCACCCTTGGCCCGGTGTAGGGTGATTAACTCCGCTCACCAGAGAACCTATCTCTTCTCCCATGGAGCAAGATGGCACTGTCGGGCAACTTCCTTCTCCGGGGACCCAGTCTCACTCTCCCCACTCTCGGGCCTCTTCAGGCCCTGAAGGTTCTCCTTCTAGTGTATCACCCTTCTGAGCTAAGGGACTTTGTCCTTAGGGTGTAAAGAGACCCCCTTCAGGGGCTGAGTAGTCACAACAGTGATAAATGGTGAAGATTGACACAGATAAAATATGAAAATTACATCTACTGTAATTATGATCTTTCTCTGTATCTTCACCATTCATCACGATCCCACCCTCCATCCCCTGGGGCCTCAGTCTCTGGGTTCCCTCCTCTCTGTGCCCATCCTTCCCTCTCCTTTCTTAGGAGTGGGGTAAAACAGGGCACACAGGGAGATAATGTTCCAGGGAGAGTGGGCAGGGGGCACTCTTCTCCAGTGGTTTGGCTCCACCCCTGTGGGTGGGAGTTGACAGTTGCCCTCCTTTCTCTCCTCCTTCCAGTTCCTGTTCAACCAGTTTCTCCTTGTTTATATAAAAAATTTCCTTTTTTCACCAATAATCTTTCCTTGAGATGGTGTTAATTCTCTGTACCCGTCCTTCTTCCAGAATAGCCGACTCTGTTTATCTGGCGCTTTGCCAGCTATTCTGTGCCTTGAATTCTGGCAGAAAGCCTTTGGCTACTCCTTGCAGTTCCTGTACAATCTGGAGATGGATCAGGGTCTAGGATGTGTTAACCTTCTCCTCTCTCTTCCTAAATTCTTTACCCACCCTACCTCCCTCTTCCTTTTCCAGATATTGGGGCCCCTCCCAATCCCTTTAGTTTCTGACTTTCTCCCTTTCTCTCCTCTCAGTCATTATTTCTCCTTTTGGTTCATATATCTTTTCCTTTTCTGTCCTTGGACTTCCATCCCACCTTCCTCCCATCCTCTTACCTCTCCGGTGACTCAGAACTGGCAGGCAGGCAGAGTCGATGCAGCCTAACGGGCAACTCATGAGTGCCACGAGTGCGTCAGCCTCGAGGGCAGCACCAATGGTGCATCAGCTCCACCTACCTAAAAAAAAAAATGCTCCCATGGGGTTCTTACCTCTGGCCAAGTACTCAACAGTGATGAGTGGTGAAGATACACAGAAAGATCAGAATTACGGTAGGTAATGCTAATTCCATTTTCTGGTGCAGACCCTGCACCATTTTAGTTGCCTTTCTCTGGACTGCCTTCATCCTGTCTATGTCCTCTTGGAGATGGGGGTCTCCAGAACTGCATGCAGTACTCAGATGGGGTCTCACCAACTGTCTGTACAGAGGAATGACAACTTCCTGTTTCTACTGGTGATACCTCTCCGATGCATCCTAGTATCCCTCTCAGCCCTCCTTACTGCCTTGTCACATTGCCTGCCTACCTTTAGGTCATCTGATATGACTATCCCAGGTCCCTTTCCATTTTGTTGTTGTTTGTACCTCTCCACATTGTGTACTCTTCCCTGGTTTTGTTTCCCAGGTGTACTTCTTTGCATTGAGTCTAAGCTGCCATACTTCTGACTATTCCTCCAACCTTGCCAAATCCCTTCTCATCCTTTTCTACCCCCATGTATCAACCCTGTTGCAGATCTTTGTGTCATCTGCAAACAGGCATACTTTTCCTTCCAGTCCTTCTGCAATGTCACTCATAAATACATTAATGAGGACCAGCCCCAGTACTGAACACTGCGGTACCCCACTAGTAGCCCCCTTTCTTCAGAGTGTACTCTATTTACTATTACCCTCTGCGTCCTGTTGTCCAGCCAATTTTTATGGCTGTGGGAGGAGCCAGCAGCCATCCTGCTTCCACTTGAAAAAGGTGTTTCAGAGGAACACATCTTTTTACTAGTTTTTAGTGTATCCTTTTCATTCTACAAATCTCCACTGGTAGTTAAAGAAATGGTCCCTCCTTTCTGTTTAATTAGAATGATGGACACAGAACTCCAAGCTGCTTTTCTCCGAGAGCAAATTTGCACACCTTCCAAACAAATCTAAATATCTTTAAAACTATTCAAGGTGCACAAAAACAACCAGTGTGAAAGTTGTTCAGGGCAAAAGACCTTTCTCATGAGGGTAGTCATTAATCTGAATTCTTTATATGTTGTAAAATATGGTCTTCCAAACAACCTAATTTATTTTCTCTTGGAGTGAGCCCAGTAGGAGTCCGCCACACAAATGAAATATCTTGGAAAGTATACAAGTTACCAATATACAACCAACATGAAGTTGTTCAGGACAAAATTACCTTTCAAATGAAGTAGTCACTAAGCTGAATTCATTAGAGTTTTTAAATATAGCCATCCAAAAGGTGAAAACTGGAGAAAATGAAAATTCAGGTAATCAGATGGCCATAGTTTAAAATAATATAATTAGTACAGGTTAATGAATAGGCTCATTTGAAAAGTCTTGTTGTCTGAACAACTTTCCATACAGGTTTATTATCTGTACGTTGTATACTTTAGAGATATTTACATTTGTTTAGCATAACTCCTATTGCACTTCTAAACAGCCCCAGCTTTGAAAATTACTTGCCAAGACAGGATTAGTTCCATCAAAAGAAAGTTATCCTAAGGTCAATTTTCACTGACTTGCAAGTTCACTCCCTGACATAAGCTATAAACCAACTGAAGTTTCATTTTAAAACCCTCTGTTTGTATCTGTGTTAGCATTAGTAAATGATAATTATTGAAAACACAAGGTAAAATAAGCTTAAGAACCTTCAAGATAACTTTAACAAAACATAATATTTAGATAAAGTTCGGCTTGAATTTCATATTAGTTCTTTATTCCTCCTCCCATTATTTATTGCTGAGGTCATTTGCATGAGAACAGGATTTTTGCTCCTGAAGGGTTCATCTATTTCTGTTGCTGTCTCCCTACCTGAGGTCATATTGCACTGCTTGTGACATCACATTTACTCTCATGGCAACAGACTGTGATGTCACAACAGAGCATTATGACTTGAAATAGAGAGTAAGCTATAGAGGCAGATTAACTTTAAAATAACTGCAAGGGATTAAAGTCATGTATTCATGCACATTTTCTCAGTAATAAAAATGGGAGAGAAATCTAGACTATATATGGAATACAAGCAGAATTTATCTAATTATTATATTTTCAAAGTTTTCTTTGAGGCATCAGTAGCTCTTTAAGCAATACATAGTAAATAATGTTAAAAGTCTTATAAATATAAAATATATGTGTTAAGTAAAACATAGGTTAGAAGACACCCTGCCCTACTGTATGTTAAGCATTTCACACAGTGGTGTCAATCAAATTTTACACAGTGTGACTCTGAGCAAGTCACTTAACCACCCAGTGCTCCCAGGTTGCCCCTGAGAACAGGCACTTGTGCCTAGTGGGACTTACCCAGTTACCAAGACTAAAATAAATTAAAAAAATAAGTGTACCATTCAGATACATTTTCTTAAACTCTGTGTACAATAAATCCATATTACTCAGGAATAGTCAAATTTATACTATCTTAAACATGATATATCTGCAATTCTGTAATAAGTGACTAGTATATGTGTACATTCAAAACCCAAACCTGCCGGCCCTGATGGCACTGAGGGCTGAGGCCTGAGGCACTGGATGCCTTGCCTCGTGGCATGCCGGTGACCCGGGGTTGGAAACGAGCTTGGGTCATCAGAGGTCGGCAGCAGGGGAGGCGGAGCTGGATTGAGCTGCTGACAGGCAGGCTCTCTCTCTGGGGAGGGTTCGACGCACCCCTCGGCCAATGGTGAACCTAGTGGAGGCTAGGAGTGGCACGGGCTTAGAGGGGCTGGGTGCTAGGCCATGAGGTGGGGAAGAAGCCATCACTGGGGCCATAGGGTGAATGCGCCCTACTCCTGGGGCTCCTGGGAGATGGAGGCAAAAACACCGGTGGCTGCAGGATGATGACTGACCCCTGCAGACTCTGCCCCGGTGGGGTACAAGGTGGCCTGCCATTCTGGGAGACGGGGCTGGGGTCGTCAGAATGGGGTGGCCTGCTGGAGGAGGAAAATAGAGTTGTGATACAAAAAAAAAAACTAACACAGATCCCTTGTAATTGAGATACTGTTACCTAATAGATCCATGTATTAACATGTGTTCATATGTACCTAATCTGCTGTTGTATTAAATAACAGTTCTATAAATCTAAAACAAAATACAACTGATGGCTTCAGCTTTTATTCAGGCACAGTTAAAATAGGGATCCTTTAGAGTTATGAATATAATTTATAAACATAGAGACATTTCAAACAGCTGCACATAAGTAATCAATTCCTGTCCTGTTTAACTCAAGGGGTCATTTCTAAAATGTGCAGACAAGCATGATAACCACTTTTTCAGAGCACTACCACTGGCAGCAACCACTTCAAGACTGCTACTGTTTTCTCTAATACAATTGGAAAACCAGAAGTAATCTACCAGCACTGAGATCAATATGGTTAAGGCACATTTACCAGAAATTACTGCTTAGAAAATAATGAGAAAGTGACTGTGATGGCGAGAGCAAATCCGAGGCCAACTCTCTAGTTTGTTAATAGTCTCTTCCTGAGTCTGATTTTACGGCTGTGTGGACTAAGTTCCACAGATGTTATTCCATCATCAGATCTATAAAAGAGCACTGTGGCAGATCATAACCGGACCGCTATCACATGTTTCTGCCCCAGTGCTCCAGCATAATTTCCAGTGATTCTGTTTATGCAGCCCTTTCCCTCTGCAGGCCGCATAAACATACCCACTTCCTAGAGCACTAGTTTTCCTTTCCATAAAGAGCGGACGTGATGACCGCCATTTGCAACATGGTAGTGCTAGACTTAAACTGTGCATGCATGAGTATTGTGCATATGTATGTAACCCCAACATCCCTTTGGCTAGCTGGCACCCTCCTTAAAAGAACTACTGACAACTACATGGCATACAATTTTCTTTTGGCAGAGCTACACTCATGGTACCACCCCTAGTGTTGGAGTGTATACCAGGCTCATTATCCAGAGGATGGGGATGGGGTACATACTAAAATGGACATTTTAATTTACAGCCAGGTCCAGTGAAGATGATGCTAGGCATATGCTAGGCCTAACTGCTGAGAGCCCCAATAATTTTCACACTAGAAGCAATAAGCGGAATGTCCAATGCAGTAACTGGATTTTGCAGTATGACCTTATTTACAGATGTTACTTAAAGCAAGGTGGCCCCCAAATGTTTATCATTGCAATATAGGCACACTCTCTTTTGAAAGACACTCTGCTAGACAGTACTGTTTTCCCCAAAAATCTCTATCTCTCTTCCAAAGTGTGTATCTGTGGGATGTGCCACACACTTTAAACATTTTCACACATTTCCATTTCCAAAGTGTGTATCTGTGGGGATGTGCCACACACTTTAAAATCCTCCTGGTGAGGCGGCCGGTGGCGCTGAGGGCTGAGGCACTGGACGCCTTACCTGTACCATCAGTGACCTGTGTTCGGGAATGAACACGGGTCGCTGGGTCGCCGGGCAGAGAGAAGGATAGAGCATCCAACTGCTGCTCTCCTTTCTGGGGCTTACTGCAGACTCCACTGCAATGCCACCACCTAGGGGAACCCAGGTAGATGCTGCAGTATGGTGGAGAGCAGTAAGGGCATTGTGTGGCTGTTGGCAGAGGGGCGGAGCAGGTGGGTACATCTCAGCGTGCCTCCCTAGCTCATAGACCCTCATTGCCTTGCGACATCAGGGAAGAACCGGAAAAATACTTCGGTCCCTCCTAGGTGGCGCGCCTCTGGGATTCCTCCAGGCTCATCGGGCAGACTCTGCTGTTCCAGCTCTGCACACATGGATACAGTATGTTGGTTTGGGGAGGTAAGCATGGGGATCCCTCTCCACCTCTGCCCAGGGGTATACCGGGGATATGATGTGTGTGTGTGTGTGTGGAGAACCATGGGCACCCTGGGGGCAGACCATGATGGATTGGGAGAAGTCCACAGATAGAGGACATCTGAAAGAGTGGAGGGAGGAGGCAGAATGGGAGCATAAAAATACAAGTAAAAAAAATCCTCTTGGTGCATGGATGTTGCCAGGGAACACTGGTGCCCATCCATGAACCATTAGTCCTGCCTGAAACTCCAAATGGCATTACTCACACTTTGCTCCAAACAGCTTCTGCCATTCCTTCAGGGTTACACCAAATGAGTCTCCAATCCCAGTGAATTATTAAAGACTCCCAATGCTAACTTTAAATTCAGCACAGTTGTGTTGAAAGGGGTCCTGACCAGTGTGATCTAATCTTATCTAGGGCACACATACTAGACAACTCTCTCAGAATAGTCTCAAATTATGTACTCACAGATTAGTTGTTCCTTCCTCCCAGTCATGGAAAGAACAACATGCACCTTTCTTTCTCTGGTAACTGTCAGATTCTACTCATTGTTCTTCCTCAAAGCAGCTGTGAACTTCAGGAACTTCAGGGATTGCCCTTGGATCCACAAGAATTGCATTCCCTCTCACTCCCCTGGAGTGAAACTAAAGAGTCCTGCAAGGAAACTGAAGATTTACCAAACTAGGGTGAGAAATATCAGGGCTCCTTTGACAGAGCCCCAATGGCAGACCTGCCAGTCTAAATGCCACACTTGAACTTACTAATGAACATTCTAAACTTCCAAGAGCAGCTGACTCTAAAATGGTTATGCTGCGTGAGAGTTCTAAATGACATAATAATCCTTCTCTCAGGCTAGTTGAGTAAACAATGATGTCATTATGCAGAAATCCCCTAATGACCTCCTCACCGCTGCCTTGTCCTACCTACCTAAGACTAGTACTAATGGGATTCTAGTAAAACGAGGGGTCTGGGTTGTTACATGTAATTATGTCAGCACCTGCATGTTGAGCAAGGCTGACTCCGGGCAAACTGCACATGTGTGAGTATCATGAATGAGCAGTATTATATCGCTGCAGTATTATGGCTGACTCTGGTGCAGCGAGAGCACCGCATATTCTGTTCACTGCTCTTGCTGCTCTAAAACTCTCCACAGCCATATTGGCTCTGAGTGGAGTTTGTTTACCTAGGCTACCACCCTGGGACCCACTTCCATGCTGGCTAACTTGTTTATTAATATTTGGTGTGGGACTGTGTCAAATGCCTTGCTAAAATCTAGGTACACCATGTCCACAGCCCCTCCCTGGTCTACTCGTTGGTCACCCAGTCAAAGAAATCTATTAGATTCATCTGACATGACCTTCCCACTGTATATCCATGCTGCCTTGGGCCCTGTGCCCCCTAGCTACCTTCTGTTTCTTTCTTTCAGAAGTGATTCCATACCACTGAGGTCAAACTAACAGGTCTGTAGTTTTCCACCTTTATCTTGCTCCCACTTTTGTGAAGGGAATCACATCTACCTTCCTCCAGTCCTCAGGTACCACACCATCCTCCCATAATTTGTTAAAAGGTAATCAGTGGTGTCACTAGTTCTCCCTTAGTTCTTTTAGAATTCTGGGGTGAATCTCATCAGGCCCCATTGCTTTGTCCACCTTGAGTTTTAGAAGTTCTTTCAGAACCGTTTCTTCTGTGAATGAACTGGTATCGACCCCCTATCCAGAGTGCTTCTATTATTTGGTTTAGATATTTCCTCCTCTTCTTTTGTGAATACTGAACAAAAGTATTCATTCAGTATCTCTGCCTTTTCACTGTCACCTTCTGCCCACCCCTCCCTTTTATTAGGCCTCACTATCGTCCCTTTGTCTTTATTCACTTACTTATGTACCTATAAAGGTTTTATCCCCTTCTTAACTAGGTTGGCTGTCTTTCCTTGGTTTGGGCCTTTGCTATTCTAACTGCCTTCCCGCTCTTCTGCTTTAACTGATAGAGTTGTCTGTCCCTGCTCCTCCTTTGATTCCTTATACTTTCTGAATGCTATCTTTTCTCCTAACCTTCCCCACCACCTCTTTTTGAGAACCATAGCATTTTTTCCTTAGTTTTGTTTTGTTTATTTGCTTCACTCAAAGGCTTGTTGCCTCTGTGATGGCAGTTTTGATTTTTTCCCATTGTTTTTCCACCCTCCTTCCTGCCCTTTTGCCAGTGCATTCCTTAAGCACTCTCCCATTCTGCCAAAGTCATCCCTCCAAAAGTCCAATTCCCTTGCTTTTGTATAGCTTGACTCTATGGCTGTGGTTATTGTGAACCACACTGTCTGGTGGTCACTTGTTCCCAGATGGTTACCCACTTGTAAATCAGAGATCCTCTCACCTTCCCCATTTGAGGTACCAGGGTTCCAGCACTAGCAGCCTGAGGCATGCTGCCCGTGGGGCATCGAGAATTACTCTGCTCTTGGATGTGGCTGCAACAGTGTGCTCCAGTTAACATCTGGTAAATTCAGGTTCCCCATCAACAATATCTCCCTTTTCTGCCATTCTAAGGATCCTCCTATCATTTCCTTCTCTATCCCCAAAATGAGGGCCTGTATACAACCCTGTGTGGATTATGGTGACATTTCCTGTCTCCAAGGTGACCCACAGTGCCTCCTCTCCTCCCTGTTTACCCATTAGTTCCATTGCATTGATCCCTTCCCTTATGTAGAGAGCTCCTCCTCCTCCTCATCTTTTTACCTCCCTATCCCTCCTGTAGATTGTGCACCCTGGCATGTTGACATCCCAGTCACGGTTCTCTGTGTACCAGATTTCTGTGACTGCCATGATAACCAGGCGTCCCTCTTCCATCAAGGCCTCTAGTTCAGGAAGCTTGTTACCCAGACTATGGGCATTGGTACTCATCACCTCCATTTTTAATGGCCTTACCCTTTTAGCTCCATCTCTGTACTTACTGCATTTGTCCTTTTCTCCATTTACCCCTGCTCTGCCTCCTATTGACCTCTCTACCTTGGTGTTAACCTTGCTAACTACCCTGTTTTGTGGGGGAAGGCTGGGAATTCCCTGTTCCTTTCTGTGCCTCACCCTTGGCTAGTTTAAAGCTTGCCAATGAAGCATTTAAACCTATCACCTAGGATCCTGGTTCCCCTCCTGGATAGATGCAGACCATCGTGCCAGTATAGGCCTGTATCCCCAATTAAGCTAAAACCCTGTGCTCCGCACAGTTTTCAACCATTCATTGAATCCCAGGTGCGGAGTACCCTAGCCTCACCCATTCCATAGACAGGCAGCACCTCCGAGAAAGTTGCCACATATGCTACTTGTCTAAGGCCCTTCCCAACTCCACAAACTCTGCCTGCATTGCTCTGATCCCATTCCCAGCTAGGTCATGTGTCCCTAGGACCCAGTGTTCTTATTTTTATGTGACTTTGATTCAGTTAATTGAGTTCACATTTTTGGGGACTTGACAACTAGCTGTCCCCTTTATCTATTTAGGACATGTTATATAAAAGATTGGTTATTGAATCGCATGTCTAACTAGTAACGGAGCTCTAGTTATGGCCACTTTGATTTCTGTTTTGAGGAGCAATGCAATCACAGTCAGTTATTACTGCTTTAGCACCTTTCTTACTGGGGACTTTTCATTAAAACAACAAACAATGGAGGGACTGCATTAGTATTATCCATTAAGGGGCACTGTTTAGTTCTATAACCCTAGGTGGCACGACTTCTAGAGTTACTACCCTGCCTTGGTGGCCACTAACAAGGTTAAGGGGCCTGGTTCCAACAATAAACTTTTTACTGGTTCTTTCCTAGATATTACAAGTGACACAGTGCCTCCACCCAGAGTTTAACTTTAAGTGGGCTAGCTTTCACCTGATACAACCCTCTGAGATGCCATACCACCCACTATAACATTTGCCACCCCAACACATGACCCAATAAACATTTCCCCACATTTCAATACCTGGTACCAATTATTGACTTGATCCTAATAATATGCTGACAACACCATCATCTGCAAAACAACAACAACAATTTACTTATAGGACGGACAGGGCTTAGGAACAGGGGAGAGAGGATCAGAGGTTATGCAAAGTCAGTATATACAATATTTACATTGAACTTGGATTTTTGGTTTGTGCTGGTGAAAACCTCCAGCTGTGTACATATACTGTTATGCGAATCAAAATGCTACCAACATTATGCTAACTTTAGGATGACCAGAGCCCTGGCCATCTAAACTGCATAAAATCAGATGACATAATATTATTTAGCCACACCACCAGGTCCCCAAATTTGTATAGGAACCCCACAATCCCAACATTTAAACTTGGGTGCCCAGTACTTTAAAGTTCTTACAAGTTGCAGGCCTGTTGGACAATGCAGCTGTACATTGGCCAGCTTAATTAGAAGTATTTGAGACTTGAAACTTTAACCATTAGACATTTGAATTATGTACTGTCTTTGGAAGCATGCAGGGGTCTCACATGTTGCGAGCTGAACACAGGTCAGGTGTAACCATCTCGGTTAAATTGGTTTGGGTCCAATCAGTATTTTGAACATCCAGTACATTTATAATCTTTGGTACACTTAGCACATTTATATTCTAGATACATTCAGCACATTTAAAGAAGGTGTAATTCTTCAACCAGGGCCAGCATGGCCACCCTGGTCCTTTTTTATACTTGAATCTGAGGGTACTTGTTCCCAATCTAGCGGGACCCTGCTTCTTTACATTCATGTCCAGACAAATTGCTTTAACAATGCCATTTCTCATTTTGAGCAGCTCTGAGTATTTAAAGCAGTCATTTCCAATTTAAGGCAGACATTTCCAATTCAGACTTGAAGTCTCCATCCTAATGTAGCACATGGCTGAAGTTTACAGCTCCACTGGACATCCTGACTGACTATTTAAGCAAATACTGGCCTCCCAGGCAAAGTCAGTATGAGCCCTTCAGTCCTGTAGACTCCAAGCAGATAAACACATATCACATTTATATGTAAACTGGACCATGCTGGGTCCCTTAAGGCATTTAAGTCCACCTGCACTGGGCAGGGCTTAGGCACATCAGATGCAAGGTGCAGACAAAATGAGCAGTGTTAAATAGCAACAGTCTCTAGGGCATTGGCAGCTCCATTAAGCATTTTTCTTTCTTACACCAGGAGGTACAAGAGTACTCAGGCTCCTCACGGTAGGATCTCCATCATAAAGGCTCCTGAAGTCTTCAGTTCTCTCAGCACTGAGGCAGGATCAGCTCTCTCACAACTGACTTGTCGTTAAGTTGCAGGTCCACACTTTCCCAAGCATGGAAGGGAGGACTAGCACCTGGAGAACATTCTGGCAACCCCCAGGCTAGCAGGTTCTACTTTAAACTAAATTACTTTACTTTACTGGCAAAAGTCAAAAGACCCCTCCAGGATGGAGAGGCTTACATTGGATCACCAGGCCCAGGTGCATTGTTGGGGCCTGAACCCCACCCCTGTGGAGGACTCCCACTTAAATTTGAAATTCTGCTGAAAACACAGTGTTTTATGGGGCTGTCCTGAGGTTCCCATTGGCTGAAGCCATTTGTTGCTTTGCCTCTGATTGGCTGGAAGGCTTGTCAATCACAAACATGAATTATTCATTAAGCCTCCTCGATGCACAGTTGGTGTGCTGTTTTGATGCCTGAAATTAGGTCCTTCAGTTCCCCATGAGCACTTGGAAGTTTCTCATGAGCTTTGGCAAAAGATCACACATGTCCTGGCTTTAATATCCTAGCTTTCTGATTGGATGAGGCTGCTTTGTAATGGCTGCTGAACACACAGTCCCTTAAGCAGAATCAATACAGTCCCAAATAAAACCCTGGAACACCCAGAATAATTATTGAAATTTCCCAAATGCCCCACAGTTCAGTAGCCACTGGTGTGTCCTTACTATCACTGCCCAGCTTTAGTGATTCTCTCAGTCTGTTTGCCTGTTGCTGCTGCCAATATTTTAAGTAAGTAGGTAAAATGTATTTATTTAAAGCACCCTTCCCAAGCTCAGGGTGCTTTTACAATAATTCACACAGCTTAAATACAGTACAATTTAGGATCAGTAAAACCAGTAACAAACTAATAGCAGTCATTTATCAAATCCCTGAAAATGCCTGATTAAATAGGAATTTTAGACCCCTTTTCAGCAGGAAGGCTGTTCTCTCAGAGTCCCAACATTATACTAGTGCAGCCAGGAGTTAAGTTATTTATTTATTTAAACACTTTCCCCTGCTTAAACATTTGTTCCCAAACATACAGCAGTTACATTTATTAATTCAAACATTTATTTTTCTTGTACTTTTCGGCAGTTGCCAAAACTCTGCTACCCTGAGGGCAGAACAGACCCTCGTGCATATTTATGAGTTATCAGGGCTCCTGTTCATTAATATTCATGAACCCCAATTTGGACACTCCATCGATCTCTTAATTTATTTAAAAGAATGGACTCTCCTGCCCTTGCGTGGTCACTGGGTCCCACTTAGCTGGTGGGGGACGCCCAGACTGCCAGACACTCCTCGGATCAACTGCAGTTTGGGCAGTCATTAGATCAAAGGCACCACTCATGCCTGTGCATCCCTCTGCACCGAAGTGCATTCCATCGAGTGGGAGATCACATGTCAAGCGGGTGGAGCCCGATGGGCTAAATTTACATGGGCTATGGCACAGGGCACCAGGGCACAAGAGGACTCGGGCCAGAGCGGGGACCAGAGAAAATAAAAATAGCAGGCATTCAGGAGGCGCCTAGAGGAGAGCAGAACAGGAGCTATCAGGGCTGCAGATAAACCCCAAATTGGTAGGGAGGGTTGCAGTTCCTACAGATTTTTCTCACTGGGATGTGGGGTTACGGTTACTTTATTAAATGGTATATAACCATTTCAATATATTGCCTGCTACTTCAAAGTTTTTGGGTAATATCACTTAAGATTGGATGCATGATGTTACAAGGTTCCACATGGAATAAGTATATTATTGAAGAATCTAATTGAATTTTATCTTTTAGAATGTTATCATGCTGCATGGGCACTCTTGTATCGGTTTTTCTATTTTAGCAATGTTCATGAAGTATTTTCTATTTAGATAATCCTCTATGATGTATCAAAATGTGGAAAATGCATTTTCTTTTTTCCTCTAAGTGATCCTTAAGATTACAGTGGTTATAAACTTATGTGGACTGTTTCCATATGTAACAATCTCAAGGATATAATTCTGATAAAATAAAAATAAAGGAAAAAGTAGTAGAGAAGATGTGTGGATGGAAATAAGTTCTGTCCCACAGAAGTTTTGTTATGTACAGCCCCCTAATGATTTGTGAGGACTTGTGCTAGAAAGAAGTAAAAAGTAGCACTGTTTACTTCCTGCTGTAACTCTATAGGAAATGGTAGGTGCTAGGAGGCTATAAATGTTAATGCCCCAGGGAGGGTGGGATTTGTGAAGGGAGGGCAGGTGATAAGTAGCCTCCTGGCAGTGGATAGAAACAATCAGTGAACTATGCACGTTAAGTCAAAATTAAAAACCAACTGCAGTGAATAAGCTAAACCTGCAAGGCAAAACAGTGAGGTGCAGGTAGATCTGTGAGATGTTGCTCCTTGCTCTGCCTTTTCAAGCAAACCTAGAAGACAAAGAGCTCAGGTAAAGCTAGCTGCTTTCTCTGTCAGCAGACCTACTCTTTCACCCCAACACACCAAGTAACCTGACCTTTAAATCTTCCTTCTGTTGGAAGGTTCTAAGCCTTGTCAGCTCCACCCCTCCAGTTACAGTCCTAATCCCTGGATAAGCAGTGGAAGAACAACAAATGAGCTCATTCAATATGAGAAAGAGATTGCAAAACCTGTAAGTAAAAATAAAATCTGTAAGCACAACCTGTAGTACAAAACAAAATAGTAGCAAAACAGTAACTCTGCATAGCCTAAAGAGAGATCAAACTGTAAAACCTGTAAGCACGGGTGGGTGGGGCATTGGGAGCCTGAGCAAAATTGCTGCTATTTAACAATACACAGAACTTAAATGGACTCCTGCATTGATAAAATATAAAGTTTTTGATAATGTTTGAACAGCAGTTTATATTCAACGGTGTCAGACAGTCTCAGGATTAAGATGGGTAATCCAAGAAAAGATCAACATCAAGGATCAGGAGCAAAATCAAAATGCTTCTCGGCTCTACCACAAGGTTGGCGCGATGGACGCGCTTGAAAATTGCCTGGCCGAATCTGGAGAAGAGACACTGCAAACCCTGGGTATAAAATAAATAGACTTATAAGTACAGTGGCTGGCCTTTCCAATAAATTCAATGGATTAACTAACAGAGTAACAATGCTAGAAACAACAGTGGAGGTTATTCAAACAGCTCTGCAGATGCCACAAAGAGATCTGACGTGGCAATGGGGTGCTTCAACCATGATCTGTGAGTCTACACACCTTAAGTCTCGATTAGATACACTCAAAAACCAAATCAGGGTGGCAAACGTTCATATTTTTTTTTTTTAATTCTGTTCTTAAGAGATGGTGACAAACACATCCATTTTGTGATAACTTTAGGCATTACATTTTCATTTATCAGTATAAATACCACTTGTGATGATTCATATATATCAAACAAATATTAATAGGAAAAGCAATATATCTTGAAATCTATCACATTGTTGAATTTATAACCCTAAGTCTCCACTTATAATTTAGAAGAGTTAGTGCTACCCAAGTTCATGACATTAAGAACGTTCCCCAGATATAGACTGTCTTATTATGGATGATCCACACTCATCCCATATAAACAAACTCATACCTTTCCTTTTATTCTATAAGTCCACCCTTCCCTGATGTCAAACATAGGAGGCCAGATATTCAAAAGGGTTGCGCCATGCACAATAGGAGTTGCGCCTACAAGTCCAACTTGCTCCATTCTGCGATATTCAGCAGGAGGCAGTTGCACCACAGAAAACATGCTGAACAACAGCGCAATGCAAATGAATGCATGCTGAACTGGAGGAGGAACCATGCATAAACTGCACAGCCCGATACTCCAGCGGGCTGTGCAGAGTCGTTCAGGCGCAACTCCCAACCTGCGCCCTGCACAACTTTGAGCCCAAAAAGGATTGTTGAGGGCCACCCACAGGTGAGCTGCTGCATTGCAGGTGCAACACAGCAGCTGCCACCTGTGGCTAGCCCTCAACCCACTCCCTGTGCCCCCTGCAGCCCGATCGCGGGCAAAAGAGTAAATCCCCACCACCACCCCCACCAGCCCGATCGCGGGCAATGTGTCCTCCCCAACACATCCCTGGAGGTCCAGTGGACCGATAATCCCGATCATGGGATGGAGTTGTAAACCCCCACCTCCGAACATATCCCTGGTGGTCCAGTGGACGATAAGCCGATCGCGGGCTGAGTAATGAACACACCCTCCCCCGAACATATCCCTGGTGGTCCAGTGGACCGATAAGCCCGATCGCTGGCTGGCGTAATTAAACACCCCGAACATATCCCTGGTAACCTAGTGTCCCCACCCCACCCACCCACAGCTCCACCACTCGCCTCGCAGCCGGCGGGCGGCAGCATCCACCCGCCTGCCACCCCATCACGCCGATTGACTGCCAGTAGGGCTGCATGCCCATTGGTGCAGAGCAGAGCCAATGGGCATGCAGCCCATACCGTATAAGACAGTCCAGATTTGTGAATGAATACAGGGTGTGTTTCATTACTTCAGCCCGCGATCAGGCTTATCGGTCCACTGGATCACCAGGGATATGTCTTGAGGGGAGGTGTGTGTTCATTACTTCAGCCCGCGATCGAGCTTTATCGGGTCCACTGACCACCAGGGATGTGTTGGGGGAGATATACTGTTGCCCGCGATCGGGCTAGTGGGGGATTTAAAACTATGCCCGTGATCGGGCCAGTGGGGTGGTGGTGGAGATTTACACTCTTTGCTCGCGATCACTGGGAGGCATCGTCCTCGACGGGTTGCTGCCTGGCAGGGTGCCAGGTGCAAGTCCTCGGGATCGGCGCACCTGCATGCTAATGGCATGCAAATGGGGCTACAATCAGATGCAAATGTCCTCGCACCTCGTATGAATTATGGCCCCATTTGCATGTCACCTTTGAATATCGGGATTTTGCATGGCGCAATGGTACTTGCACCACCGCAGTTGAATGCTGCACCTGACCACTTGCGTATGCGAAGTTCCACTGCACCATGCACAGTGGCTGTGGTAGGGTGATATTCAAAGGAATTGCTCAAGGGCGCACCTTTGAATATCGCTTCCACACACTTGAGTAACTTATTTTGTGCAGCGCAAGAGCTTGCTCCACAAAATAGCGTAGTTTGAATATCTGGCCCAGGGTGTATAGTCATGGAACAAAATCTTTTTTTAAATTCAAGTTTATTGCATATTCAGGCACGTACAGAAGAAACAAAAGAAAATGAATTCATCTCTTCATATATAGCTGTTTACATACAGGCATTTCATAATAATAAGGTTTTATATAGCTGTTTTCCACCAGTTACAATACTTTTCAATTTCAATAACTCGACCTTTATCTATATAAAGGCATTCCTTCATACTGGCTTCCAGTATTCCTTAATATCCCTTTACTGCCCCTATACAGCCCTCCTCCTCACTCCTCTCTCTTATTCATTCCCTGCAGTATCACATCCTGGGCCATCAGCCACAAGGTTCATCGCCCCACAAATCTTTGTGCTCTTGAATTTATTCTATAGGTAAACTCCTCCACTCAATTTCATCTATAATTGATACCTATTCCATATATGTTGGCACACCGGAGAGAGCCATTTCTAGTTATAGCCTTATGGGCTGATGTTATGAGTATATTCCATATATACCCTTCATCGTTCCCTTTTATTTCTTTTGGTCTCACCCCAGCAACAGTTCCCTGGGACCCAGGTTAATCTCAAGTGAGAATACCTGCTTTAGTTTTTGGGTGATTTCAGCCCAGAATTCTGTTAGGACAGGACATGTCCAAAATACATGTAAGTAATCTGCCTTATCTCTCCGCATCCTCTCCAGCATCTCCCAGTACATTTCTTATCCCATTTAGATTGGGTCAATGGTGTAATAAAAAATCTCATCCTTGCTTTCCACTAAACTCCTTCCACATCGGGAACTAGTGGTTTTAAAACCTGTGTGAGGGCTAAGTCCCAATCCTTCTCTTGTATTTCCTCTCCAATTCCAGTTCCCATCTGTGTTTAATTTGGGTGGCTCTCCCCCCACCTTGTCTCTCAGCACCTTATATATGGCAGAGATCTGGCCTTTGACTTGGTTTAATTCATTATCTCACTCATGATGTTTACCAGTCCTCCTGAGGGTTTGCTTGTTTAAAGGAAGTTTGTAGGTTGTGTTATGTACGTTCTAATTTGTAAATATCTAAAGTAGTCTGCCTGTCTTATCGAGAATTTTCCTTAATCTGGGCAAACTCCGAGACCATGTCACCTCCAAAATTGATTGAAAGAGTACAGGCCCATTCTTCCCATCTCTTAAAGGTGAGGTCTTGTCTAGCTGGGGGAACTCTGGGTCCCATGCGAACCATCTCAAGGGCCACGTTTCTTCCCTCAACCTATGCTTATTCCACAAACGTCCCATGGCCCTCAGAGTATTCCCAATGGACATCAGAGCAATGCCAGCATCTCTGTTTTGGGCTCCTGGTGTCACATCCTGGCCCCAAAGGTACACCATCAGCTGAGGCTTCTTCAATTGCTTTCCAACGAGTGGAGTATGCCTCTGCTGACCACAAGAGGCCCATTTTAATTGAGTAGCCAAGAAATAATCTTTCAGGTTAGGGATATCCTTCCCATATTTTTACTAGTTTGCATTATTGCAATTTTAATCCTGGGTCTCTTTTATTCCAGATATATTTTATAATCATTCTTTGCCAGATTTGAAATTGGTTCTTGTGTATTCTTATTGGGAGGCACTGGAACAGGTACAAATATTTAGGGAGTATGTTCATAGATACTGATTGAATTCTTGCATATAGAGGTAGATTCAAAGCTTCCCACCTTTTGATGTCCTGTCTGATCTGGGTTACTAGTGGTTCATAATTAATTGAGAAGAGCGTAGTAAGATTCTTGGGGATTTGGGTGACCAGATACTTTATTTTGGTTTTATTCCAGTTCAGATTTAATAATTGCATTATGCTTGGGAGGGATTATAGAAAATCTCAGGACCTCAGTTTTACTTTTATTTATTGTATATCCAGCGTATTGACTAAATTTATCTATTATGGACCATGATTTAGGGATGGAAGTTTGGGGTTCGTTATATATAGGAGAACATCATCTGCATTTAAGGAGATTTTATGCTTCTCTCCACCAATCTTCACTCCTCCACACCCTCCTCCTCCTCCTCACTGCTTGAGCCAGGGTTCTATATACATATATCAAAAGGAGGGGTGACAGTGGGCAGCCCTGTCTGGTTCCCCTACCCAGACCAAACTTCTGTGAGATTCCCCGTTTACTCTCACAAATGCCTGTGGGAAGCATAGAGGGCCTTGCTTGCTTCTAGAAATGTTGGCAGAAATCCCATTCTTTCCAGGACTAAGAATAGCAAGTGCCAGTTGACTTTGTTGAACGCTTTTCTGCATCCAGGCTCATGATGCAGGTAGGAATCGTTGTTTACTGATGGTGTCAATGACATCAATAGTTTCTGACACCCTCAAGTGCCTGTCTACCTTCTATGAATCCTGTCCAATCTGTGTGGATCAAGCTCCCAAGGAAGGACTAGAAGTCTTTAGCTATTATAGCTGTGAAGATCTTATAATCTACATTAAGTAGTGAAATTGGTCTATACGATCCATGATCCTTGGGATCCTTTCCCTCTTTTGGAATCACAGTTATAGTTGTATAATTCCACGAGGGGGACCACCTCGCCTTCCAACCAAACCTGATTATACACGGTCTTTAACATGGGAGCCACCTCGGCTATGAATACTTTATAAAGTTCACTTACAAACCCATCCGGCCCTGGACATTTACCCACCTTGGTCTCCCACCGTCCGAGTAATTTCTTGGTGGGTGATGGGGTGTTCCAAAACCTTTCTCTGGGCCTCATTGAGCTGAGGGACTTCAGGGCTCTTAGAAAATTCCACGCCTCTTTTCGTGTGTCTCCTTTTGTGGGTGATATAATTGCTTGTAGTATGTTACTAGCGCATCTGCTATTTGACCCCATTTATGTGATATTTCCCATATTCGGTGTCTAAGGGCTACAACATGAGCCCGGCAGACATCTGTTTTAGTTGATAGGCCAATAGGCGGTAGCTCTTGCCCCCCTCATAATCGGATTGTTTGATATAGGACAATGCCTTTTCAGTCTCCTGTAAATGTATTTTGAAGGTTTGACTTAACTTCTCTTATCTCTTTCTCTATTTTCTTGTTGAATTTTAATTTCTGATGTCTCTCAAAGTTCTAAGCTTTTCAGTAAGTTGTTCTATCTGTTTGCCCTTTCCCTTTTTTGTATGTGGCTATCGAGATCAGTTTACCCTGACCATCGTTTTGATCATGTCCACAGAATTTGTGGCGTGGTGTTCGGGTTCTCATTTATCTGAATGGTCTGCTTTATTACCCTTTTAATTTCTTCCCTCGTCTTTTTATCCCTGAACAGATTTACATTTCATCTCCATTGCGCTGTTTTTAGGTAACTGCAAGTCCACCTCTGCAAAAATGGGTTGTGATCTGATAGGGTTTCGGTGCCACCCACATGGACTTAAATACAGAGAGGTCTTTGCCATATGTGAAGAACATATCCAGCCTTGAGTATATTTTGTACCTTGGAGAATAGCATGTATAATCCTTGGCTAATGGATATTTCTCCTCCATATGTCTACCAAACCTGTATCCTCAAGAGTCTTTTCAGTGGCTTAGAAATCCTCCCATTAGGTGCCAGTATGTTTGAGGTGGTATCTAGAGACCTATTTAAGACCACATTCCAGTCACCTCCGCGTAGCAACCACCTTTGCTTTCTCCGCTAGTAGTTTACACAGACCTGCATGAGAAGGTTATAGGTGAGCCTTGGTGGTGCATATACATTAAGCAGGTAACTGACATATCCTGAATTCTCCCACCACCATTACGTACGTGCCCTTCATCTGCAAACACTGCCTCTTCTGTAAATGGGAGAGACGCCGACAGAAGTATGGCCACACTCTTTTCCCATTCTTTAGGGATGCATGATAAATATTTGAAACCCTTTGGTTTTCAGTTTCCCCACCTTCCTGGGAGGCAGATGTGTCTCTTGCAGGAATTGTATTTCTACACTTTGGTTTTAAGAACTTTGAAGTTGTTTTTTTAATAGGACTATTTATGCCATTGACGTTGTAGGACAGTATTTTGGATTTAAGTGTCACCATCTTTAGATTTTGTAATCTTTGTCCCTGGTCTGTTCCCTTTAATATTATAGTGAGGGCTAGCCTCTACCCCTTTTCTAGCTTTTGTTTTCCATTCTCCTTTCTGTGGGATGTACAGCAGTCCATTTCCCAAACCCCTTTGTCAGCCTGTATTAGCTTGTAAATATCTCCATGCCTTTCATTATGCAAATATACCAACCATATTTGCTGGTTCTCAACCACCAGCTAACTTGCACAGTAATAGAACCATATTGCCTTTCTCCCCAGTAAGTGGGGTGTAACTTTCAACATCCTGTAACTTAGGATTTGTCAATAAGAACACATCAACCATTAAAATAAAACAGTTAAACACATTTCCCAGGGTATCCCTCCCTTTATAGCTATTATGCTGTATAACTCTTCTCTACTATAAATGTATTGGAGGATTTTCTTCCCGGATGTCCAAGCTTCCTAGGTCAGTCCACCCTTCGGGTTTGAGTGGTACGTGCCTCATTCGAGACACCATGCCCTTTAAGATGGTATGGGCTAAGCCTCCTTGAGCTTCACTTTTGGGTCTCAGCCCACCGCTCAGAGGCAGCACCGACATCAGCAGAACCAGAAGGCCCAAAAGCATTATTTGGCTCAATTCCTTATCCCCATCCCCCAACCCACTATTTGGTTTTTCTTTTTTTTTTCCTGAGAGGTTCCCCTCATAACCTTTTGACTAAAGGGCATCCACCTCCCCCATTCCCATATTCATTGGGGCACAGGAAGAGGAGAGCAGAACCATTTACCATTCATTGTGTCGTGATCCACAGCCCGGCCCTCTCATCAAGATTCCTCTGTTTTCAGCCTTCCCATAACTGTTTTGTATCTCAGGAGAAACTACTATACTCTTTTACCTTGTATTTTCTTCCCGTTTCAGCATTCCTTCATCTCTCTGTGTCGAGCAGTCTTTCAAGGCGTATGTTGAGAGCTGAAGGAAACAGGAAAGTGCCCCCAGAATACTTCTAAATTCCCGACACTCCTTCAACCACCTTTAATCTCCCCATCCCAAAGGTTCCCTCCTTCCGTCCCTCCACATCAGCAGTCATTTATGTAGCCCCAGAGTCTCAGTACCTTTAATCAAGCCCCATGTGTAGGGAAGGCCTTCCGATCATGCTGCAATCTATTCTAAGTCTCTATTTAAGTGTTGGCTATACTCAGGAAAGCGTCATCCACCAAGCCATGTGTCCACTGGCCTTGTGCCAAATCTTTCTGCTCTTCTTGTGGCTCATCTCCATTCAGCTGTATCCGAAGATACATGGGCTTCAACAGCGCCACGATGTCGGCCTTCAAGGTTGTAGATTGAGCCCTGGACTGGTGGGCCATCGCTACGCATCACTGACCACGCTGATCGCCGCAACTGTCTTTTGATGCGCCTTTTCAAGCCCTGGGACTGAAATTCTTTCACCCTCCAGAAAATCTTCTGCTGCCAGCAAATCTTCAAAGATGTTGGTGCCTTGTCTGGTTTCCACTCTCAGCCGAGCAGGATACAGCATCTGTGCTTTTAAATTTTCAACTGGAGCTGTTTAAGGATGGGCCACATGGTTCTGTCACGCCTCCTGCACTCCCGTCGTGTAGTAGTTTGTTTCAACGTGTGATTCTGTGGGCCTGTGACATAATCTTCTTCATTCTCCATGCCTCTTCAGTATCTCTTCCTTTGAGCTATAGCTGGTCATTTTAATAATGAAAGACCTCGGTGGGAATCTGGGCTAGAGGCGCTGTGCCAAGAAGGATGTGCATGATCCATTGAGATGTCCAATTCAGCAGGTAATTTCAGAGTCTCCCTCAATATCTTCTGTAGGAAGACAATTAAATCAGCTGTTCCTCTTCAGCCCCTTCAGGAATACCATAGACTCTGAGGTTCTGCTGTCTCCTACCTTTGAGGTTATCTATTTTTGCTCTAAGCTCCCTCTCTCGGGCCATTAGGTAAAGCAGGAGGTGATCGTGATGGTCTGGTTGCTCTGTAACTGTTGTGAGACCTCGTCTCTAGTTTGTCGGTTCTATGTTCGATACCTCTATATCTGTCTTGCCTCCGTAAGTGTTGCATCTATTTTCTGAATAGTTTTAGCTATCTGCATGATCGATGTCGCTAATTGAGAGAAAGTCGTCTTCCTGCCCAAGCTCCATTGCCATTGAGACCCTTCCTCAGCAGGCCCTCTAATCGGGAGGTTTTTCCTCCTTGCAGCAATAGTTGCAGCTTTCAAGCCGGTGTCTGTACGTTCCTGGTCAGTACTGCTTTCTATCTAGTCATCTTGGCTGGCGATTGCATGTCTTGAATTTGTGGATGCCCTTTGATTGTAGATTGGGTTGGGAGGAACGTTAGCCTAAGCAGCCATTCAGGTTGCTGACGTCACCGGAAGTCCCCTGATCCAGGAACAAAATCTTGATCATGCCTAGAATGCAAACGTTCATATTTGAGGGATACCTGAAGCTCAGAGGAGACCATCTGATTCTGTTCTTGCAGGATTGGTTGACCGAACAGTCGAGGGATGAGGTATCTCACAAACTTTGGTATTTGCAGAAGGCCTGCAGGATCACATCCGAGGCCACCAAGACAATCTGGATGCCCCCACATGATTTTGCTGGTAAAAATGGGATAGGAACATGGGACTTGCTACTCTCAATGGCAAGACAAAAAGGAACCCTGTTATCGATGGGCAACAAGTCGTCTTATATCTGGACATCAGTTTCACCACAAGACAGAAATGGAAAAAATTTGATGGGGTGCAAGCATACTTGGGAGTCCTGCAGCTTGCCTCTGGATCCCTTAAAGAGGCAAAATCTATTTGTTCACTGAACTGGCCGATGCCCTGAAGTGGAGTCAAAATATGCAGTACCCGAGACCAAGGATCCCGAACAGGATGACCAGTCGTTTGAGGAGGAAGACACCTCAAAATAATTGGCTTTATGAACTTATGAATAGTTTACAACAAGTTGATGAGTAAACTCACTGTCCCTGGGTAGACTATGATCCCTAATGTTGTTCAAGGAGAGTTTTTCGGTTATGGGCCTCGGACGGTGCAATACCAAAACATGGGGAATGTTGCTTTAAGAATTTTTCATCCCATCCTCCCTCCACTTTGATTCTAACAATCTGATCCTTGCATTTACTTCTTTCCTTATGTAATGGAAGAAATCTTTCCTTCTGCTGTTCCTGTGCCAGCCAAAGTTCCTTTGATGCCTTGGCTGCCCTGACTAATCTGCTTACCTCCCTCGATTTCTTAACATATTCCTCCCTATCCTCCTTCCGTTTGGTACCCATGTATTTCTTGAAGGTGGCTCTTTTCTCCTTGATATTCCCAAGCACCTCCCTGGATAACCAGCTTGGTCTCCTGGACCTGGACTTTTTCCTTGGGGCTTTGAACAGGAGTGTGTGGCTTCAGTTATTCCAGCCTTGATCATCTCCCACTTCTGGTTGGTACCCATATGTTGTTGGATTCTGGCGAGTGCTCTCCTTGATGACCCTCAGTCTCCTGAAGTCTGCCCACCTGAAGTTAATCACCCTCGTCCTTGTACTGACCATCTCCCTACTCATACTAAGGAAGAACCACACTGTGTGGTGGTCGCTCCCTGCCAGGGGTCCTCCACCCTTAACTCCTTCACTGTTTCAGAGCACTAAGTCTAGTATGTTTCCTCTGGTAGGCTCACCCACCAACTGTGCTGAGAAGCTATACTGGAAGGCATCTAGGATGACCTGTTCCTAGCGCGTTTGTGGTAGCTGGGTGCTACACTTTACCCCTGGCATGTTGAAGTCCCAACTATTACTGTGTGCCCTTTTGTGCAGACATTTCTAATCTGCTCCCCTAGCTCTTTATCTATCTCCTCACTCTGGGATAGTGGCCTATACACCACTCCGAGCCTTGTCCTCCTTCCCTTTGGGTCTTGTATCTGTACCCATAAGCCTCCATGCTGCCCTCCTCTCTCTCTCTCCCTGCTACAGGGAATTCCTCCTTGTGTAAATGGCCACCACTCTCCCTTACCCCTTACTCTATCCTTCCAGAACCACCTGTATCCTGGGACCACTAGGTCCCAGTCCTGGTGATTGGGTGGCCCACAGATGGCAGCAATGTCCACCTCTCCTTCCACCATCAGTGCCTGCAGGCCAGCAGTTTTGTTTCTCAAGCTTCTTGCATTTAAGGACAGTACACTCCAGTTCTTGAAATAAGTTTAAAGTTAGCAAGAATAAAACTACACAAATGCATCTATCAAAATAATTATTTATAACATCATAAAATAATACATCCGTTAATCTGTATAACTATAAAATGGTTGCTGAAAAAGAGTGTTTTAAGACCTATTTTAAAGGCTTCTACTGAGGGTGCTTCCTGTAAATATCAGAAACGAGTTCCACAAGGAAGGTGCGGCCATCGAGATGCACAATCCCAGAATGCCACAACCTAGCCCTGAAACTCCCAGAGGCTTCCTCGGCAGAATGGAGAGCCCGGGTTGGCTGGTGGGACACCAAGAGATCTTTCAGATAGGCTGGTCCCTGATCATGCAGGGCTTTGTAGGTTAGGAACCCTACCTTGAAGATAATCCTCCACATGACCGCAGCCAGTGCAGCTTATGGAGAACAGGAGTAATATGGTCAGTTATTCTCTCCTGATAGTAATCTCGTTGCCGTGTTCTGCACCAGCTGCAGTCGGTGAAGGTTACTGCCTGATAACCCCAGGTATGGGCATTACAGTAATTCAGCCTGGATGTTATGAATGCATGCACCAGTGTGATCAGATCATCAGGTGGAATCAGGGCCCAGATCTGGGCAATGTTCGTCAAGTGATAGTAACCACTTTTGATGACAGCCGACACCTGTGCATCTAGTGTCAGGCTATCATCTAGTATCACTCCCAGATCCTTCATCTCTGTGGATGGGGTAAGAGGAAACCCCCAGCATTAAGCCAGGAAGGTCCACTCGATCACCCCGTCCACCACGATGACCTGGATCCACCACTAGTACCTCAGTCTTGTCTGGGTTAAGCCAAAGCCAGTTTTGGGACATCCAACTCCAGATTTCTTCTAGGCAGCTGTTAAATATAGAGGCAGCCATCTGGTTACCAGGTGCACAGGACAGATAGCTGGGTACCATCTGCACAGCAGATGAAAACCCAGCCATATTGCCAGATAATGTCTCTAATGGCAGCACGTACACTGTGAACAACAAGGGTGACAAGACCGAACCCTGTGGCATGCCACAAGACAGAGTCTTTGGGTTAGATGTAGCAAGCCCCATCATCACTCTCTGCACTCTGCCTGTCAGGTCGACCTGAACCAATTGATGACATTTCCTTACAGGCCACACCAGTACTGCAGGTGATCGAGTAGCACCTCATGGTCCACAGCGTCAAACGCTGCTGACAGATCCAGGAGAACTAAGATGGTACATTCCCTCCTGTCCCCTGCCATCAGGAGATCATTAAGCACCATCACCAGAGTAGTCTCCTTACTATGCCCAGCCTGAAACCCAGATTGGAATACCTCATAAATGGATGAGGAGGCAAAATGCTCTACGAGCTGAATGGCCACCACTTTCCCAATAACTTTCCTAAAATGGGAGGTTAGAGACTGGCCCGTAGTTGCAGACACTCCGGGTCCAATGAGGGTTTTTCAGTAAGGACCTAACCAACACCACTTTCAAGAATGCTGGGAAGACCCACTGTTCAAGAGAACTCTAGACAATCTCAGCAACAACAGCCCAAGCAGGTCCAAACACTCCACCAACAGGCAGGTGGGACCTGGGTCAAGGTCACACTATGTTGGCCGCAGCCTTGAGATTGTAGTCACCACCTCCTCTACCCCAACCAGTGCAAACTCAGAAAAGACAGGAGGAGTGCTCTGGCACTGTTCAGGGAGGACTCTGCAATCCCTTCGAGTGGCAATGGGGAGATCTCAGCCCTGATATAGGACACTTTGTTGACAAAGAACAGAACAAACTCCTCACATCTAGTGCTTGAGACCCCCCCCCAAACGGAGACAGGATGGATGTAATAGCCTGTCTACCATATGGAAAACTGAGCCAGTCTGTTCCTTGCTGCAGCAATCTTCTTTGACAGAGAATCTGCCTTCTTTTGGGAGATTGCCCTCTGATAGTCGCAATAATTCGACATCAAAGCCAATTTGTCCTCCAGCAGTCCTGATCCCTCCAGCACCTCTCTAACCTCTGACCTCTAATCTTTAACTCTCTGAGTTCCTCATTAAATCAAGGAAGTCCCTGGCAGTAGACAGAGGACAGACATCCTAAGAGCCAGTTGAAAACACAAGGTCAAGTGTGTGGCCACATGGTGGGTCGCTGATGTAACATGTTGTGTCAGGCCGATGGCCTCCATATTCTGCAGGAGATGAGCCCTAAAACCCGAAAGCCCATTGTCAACGCAGGGCATTAAAGTCCTCCAGAATAATTTATCTGGGGACTCCAACACCAGGCCGGCAATGAGCTCAGCAATCTCCATCACCCCTGGAGGCAATAGAGCAGGAGGACCCTAAAGCCCGCACCAGGCCCTCCCTGCTGGCAACACCTCGAATGACCTTGTGGGGCCTGTGGTAGTAGTAGCACTGTGAGGCCCAAGCTAGATGTGAAACATATAGCCACCCCTCCCCCATGATCCTCCCTCGGGCTGTGTATCATGGAGTATTCCAGCTGGTACTGCTGCCTCCAAAGCAGGAGCAGCATTTTCGTCCAGCCAGGTCTCCATGATGCATGCCAGGTCTACCAAGGAAATCAAATCCGCCATTATGGCAATTATGTTCCTCATCGACCTGGCATTGCATAACACAGCCCAGGTAGGATGAGGGAGACTGCTGGATCAGCTGTCTACCCATCATTAATGATGGATCCCTTGGGTATGGGTACCAGACAGGTAGGACCCCTCTCCAGTACCTGTTTCACCCCAGGGCGTCTCCTGGACCTCACCACCAGAATCCGTGACTCCCCAGCAGCCACTCGATCAGGCCTCCCTGCCTCTAGACCCCTCCTTTGGGCTATCCCCAATGCCCTATATCTCCTATACACTTCAGCAGGAAGCAGTTGGAGCTTAAGGGTTGGAGGTCAGGGACGGTCAGCTGCGTATAGTTGCGCTCTTTGTTGATCCATGCCCTAGTACATCCTCTACTTCCAACTCCACCTCACAGTTAAAATACAAATCCAACTAACATCTATTCCACATAAACACACAACCCACAATCACACTATTATATAAACACTCCACAGAATCAGTACAAACATCCACTCCAGCACACTCCAACATACAAAACTCCACCTTAGCAACACTACAATAGATATGGTAAATAGAGTGACTGAGAAATAGTCCCAGAACAGAGTTCATATACAAAATTTGTCCATGGGTCTTGCACCTCAAGGCCAAATAATGACCTTCTTCAGGCCTCAGGGACTCTCACTCCCCAGGTCCTACTTTGCTATTTAATGACAATTTAATCAGGTTGGGGCTACAATCCCACAGCTACATTACACAGCAGTAAATCTGATAAATAGAATAATTGAGAAATAGTCCCGGAACAGACTTCATATAAAATTTGTCCATGGGGTTTTCGCTCCTAAGACAAAATAATGACCTTCTTCAGACCTTGGGGACTCTCACTCCCAGGTCCTACTTTGATAATTAATGTTAGTTTAAATAGTTGGGCCAAACCTGCAGTTCAAGTTAAAATTTCAATGAGACAGGAAAAGCAAGCGTCCTCTTAAAATGTTCAACCAACTGTGCTCTTTTCAATGGACTGCCATCACTTAACCATCCAGGTACAGCCTCTCCAACAGCCAAACTCCCTAGCACAGCCTCTGCAGCACACCCAGTATCAAAGTATGCCTCTCTTCCCACTCAAGAAGGTTCCCCAGATTCCAGACAGCAACCAGTCCAGGGATATAACAGGGCCAGTCCACACTGTAGATCTTCCCTGGCCCATTGAGTCTATTTAGCTTTCTTTGGGCGTTTTGATGAAATAATCTTTGTCTGCTACAGAGCAAAGGGAGAACCCCCAGTCTCACTTCCCGGACCCACCCAGGAACCTTGGCCACCCCCGGTTGGCATGTGGCGGAATGGAAGTTCAAGGTGCAGCCACCATCAACTACCACAACTCTATGCACTACCAGGTCATTTTGGACCCCGAAGAGTCTCCCCAACACCTCACAGCAGCCCATGTTATATATGCCCATTTGATGCAATTGAATGCCTTCTCAGCATCCATAGAGAGCACCGAAGTGTCTCTATGTCACAGAGAGCACCCCACACCACATGTAAATGTGTTCTCATGTTGTGGTGGAGAAAAGCCATGTCTGAAACTGGTTTGGTCCGGGTGGACCAACCTCAGGAGAAGGCCATCAGGCAACTCGCCAGGACCGCCAAGATCTTAAGGTTATACTTAAACAACGAGATTGGACAAAGAGGCACACTCACTGGGTCTTTCCCAATTTTGGTATAACACAAATCATGGCCTCATAACAAGTAGTGGGAGTGTCCTTCCCCCACACCTCCCAAAACATCTCCCACAAAGAGTGCATCAGGGACCTACTCATAGATTTATAATATTCTGCACGAAAGCCATCCAGGCCTGCTTTTCCCCTCTTCAGGCCACCTATTGCCTTCTGGATTTCATCCCTTGTGATCTCTGCTCCCAACTGCTCTTGTTGTACCTCTGACAAATTGGAAATGATACTCCCTCCAAAAAGTGCGTGTCTTATCCAAATGTCCTGTACACTGAGCTTCATATATTTTTTTGTGTGTGATATTTTTATCCTCCTACATTGCACCAATGACCCCCTCCTTCAGGCTGCCATGTTCCTGACTTTTACCCCATCTGTCCCACTTGAGCCCACTCAGTCCCACATCACAGCGATTTTGAAGTATCCCGGCATAACCCTCGCTGGGTGGGTCCTCCTCCTCTGAGGAAGGCACGGGGAGGGCATACTGCTTACACTCTTAGTAGGTTCAGGGTGCTGATGAGACCGAGAGAGGGCTCCCTGGAGGACTCCGCAGCAGTGGAGAAGCGACAGCCGTCATCCGTGACCCATTGGAGCTGTTTCCAGTTTTCTGGTCTGTCTCTCCTGCACTGCTGCTTGTAGTGCCCCGGTCTCCACCGAGGGCTGCTACAGAGCAAGACTTGCCACTCAACCCACCCCAGGAGGAGAGCAGTTCTCTGGAAGCTCAAGCCTCTCCTTCCCCTGCCAGCCCCGGCACCCTGAGTCCGTTCCCGAACCTGGGTGGCTGGCGTGGTTCAGGTCACATCAAGCGCCTCAACTCTCGGCCACTGGGCTGACTAGCTTCATATAGTTTTTGATAAAATAATTGAAACTGCTCCTTGATACCCTTCTTATCCCGGACCATGACCCCTGAGCTGTCCTGATTTCTGGGATATGAGTCGCCTCCCTTTTACCCCATATGTTAACAAGCAGGAGGTCCAGTTTGTTTCCCCATTCATAGAACTTGTTTTTGACAATGAGCCAAGTATTCTGGGCCTCCCCAATAGCAGCCCATTCAATCCATCCTAGCTAACGTCAGCTCTTGGAGCACGTTTCCTTCTCCCCTCAGACACCTTCGTTCTAACTCTCTTATCTGTTGTTCCAGGTTTACTTGGTTTTCATTTCTCTCCCTTATATTTAGCTATATACAGTAACTAATTATCCCATCCATATAAGCCTTCTCAGTGTCCCAATAAACCTGTCTTGAAGGGGCTGTAGCTCTATTTGTCTCCTGATAATACTTCTAGTGATCCTCAAAGTTTGTCTTTTTAAATCTTTTAGATCTGCGCTGTTATTTATAAAATGTATATGTTGCACTATTTGTCATGATTTTATTTGTCATATGTAAGGTTGCCCAGGTACTCAGGGGATTGGGCCTGCATAAATAAAATTGCCTTGCCTTGCCATGCCTTTTTTTGGCTGCCAGTGTCTTCCTTTTTTTTTTCAATTTTCTTTATTCTCTTCTGTGCTGCAGGGACTTATCCTTTTTCCATCTGTTACATGAGAGCTCAACTACCTTGCACTACTGGGCAGCCTCTGCTTCAGAAACACAAGCGGGAAGGACCGTGACTTAACTCCCCGGTGAGGGAGACCGTGGCTTAACTCCCGGTGAGAGACCGGAAAGAGACCGCATCACCCTAGGATCCTGCCCTGACTTACACTGGATTTTGTTTGCTCCATAAGTGGGTCCTCTGTCGTGGACTTCATAGTGCATGCACTAGAAGGGTTTTCTCTTGGTTGCCCCTAGAGATGTGCTGTGCACTGCATCCAGCATGGTGCCGTGCTTTCCTGCCACAGGATACTGCCGTCATCCCTCCACCGCTATGTCCCTGCGATGCACAGCCTCCAGCGGCTGTTAGAGGCTGCTGCTACGCTGGAAACCCCCGACTCCCACCCTGAGAGAGAGGCAGTCCATGGACGTTCAATCCCCTCTCGCCCCTGCTGACCCCAGATGGCCCAGGCTTGTTCCCGAACCCAGGTCACTGGTGTGGCGTGAGGTGTGGTGTCCAGCGCCTCAACCCTCAGTGCCACTGGGCCAGCCCTGCCAGTGCCTTCCTGACCTTTTCAGAGAATGGAACTGATCTTATACTTGTTTCTCTTGATAACTGCTCTCATGCATGTTTTCAGTGCCTCCAAGAATGGACCCTTTATAACCCTCCATCTTTCTTCTACTCCTTGATGCTCTCTATCCCAGCTAACCTGCTCAGGGCTTTTTACCTCATTTGGTTGATGTCAACCCTTTTTTTTGGCTGTACTTTTCTGTTGCTGGCTATCCTCCGGAGGAGCCCCCAGCCCCATCCCGTGTCCACCATCCGACACAGGCCAGAACTCCAGGGCTTCCCCGGCGGGAACGGCAGGGTTCCCAAGCCCCACTGCAGACCACATTCAGTGAGGCCCTGTTGGCCAGGAGCGGAACCTGTGAGGCACCCTCCACCATTGTGCCACGGCTCTTTTTTTTTATTTCTTCACCAGGAGTTGAGGCATGCAATGACACATGTGGAGAGGATGCGCATGTGTTTGCATGCACTCCTCCAGGCGTCTGCCCCAACTCCTCCCTCTTGAGCAGCGTGATGCCCTGACCCCAGCCTCCATTAGGAAGCAGGCAGGTGACAACCACTGAGAATCCCCTGCCTGGATAAGGAGAGCAGTCCATTGGATGCTCGATCCTTTTCTGCCCTGCCGACACTCGGAGGCCCATGCTGGTCCCAAAACACGGGTTCCTGGTGTAGCATGGTAAGGCATCCAGCGCCTCAGCCCTCAGCACCACCGGGCCAGCTGAAATCAACCCTTCTGAAGTCTAGTACCTCAGTCATAGATGAGGGTTTACTGGTGCCCAGGGCCAACTCAGCCCATGTAGTATTGTGGTTGTTGGATCCCAGTTTTCCCCAACCTGCACACTGTCTACTCTCTCCAAGCTGGGGAGCACCACATAACGAATGGTGGAGTATCTAGTGGGATCCCTGACCTGCTGCACCAGCATGCAGTCCTGCAAAGTATTAAGCAGGGCCTGGCTTCTGGCACTCCAGGCTGCTGGGATGCCTTAGTCAATGTCTGGCAGGTTGAAATGCCCTACTGCTATAACCTTGCCTTTTGCTTCCCCTTTTCTACTTCTGCTCCTATTTCCTTATCTCTCTCCACTCCTTGCCCTGGTGGCCTATAACCCCACCCCATATGAAATTTTCTACCTAATGACTCTGTGAGCTGTACCCACAGTGGTTCTTCTACCTCCCTTTCCCTCTAATGGATGCATCCTCTGCCTTACATAGAAGCATAGAAATATAGAAGTTGTTGGCAGAAAAGGAACTCCTAGCCCACCAGTCTGCCTTAATGTCCCTACCTACTGTGCTATCATAGATGCTAATTGATCTCCGGACCTACCTCCCACCACCCACCCACCCATCCACCCTGTTACTAAGGTCCCCTGTGTCTTTCCCAGGCATGTTTGAAACCTGTTACCATTTCGGTGCCCACCACCTCTGCTGGGAGGATGTTTCAGGCATCCACCACCCTTTCGATAAAAGTATTTTCTCACATCCTCAGAATCTCCCCTTCCAACTTCATATCATGCCCCTTGTTCTTGAGCATCTCTTTCTGTGCAAAATGCAGCCCTCCTGTACCTTATTGATACCCTCGAGGTATTTGAATGTTTCTGTCATGTCTGCCTTTCCCTCCTTTCCTCCAGAGATTACATATTTAACTCCCCAAGTCTTTCCTCATAAAGCTTCTGCTGTAGACCATGCACCACTTTGGTTGCCCTTCTCTGTACTACCTCCACCCAATTCTATGTCCTTCCGAGTTGGAGCCTCCAGAACTGGACACAGTACTCCAGGTGGGGCCTCACCACTGATCTATATGGGGTAACACTACCTCCCTCTTTCTGCTTGTGATACCTCCCTATGCCCCAACATTCTACTCTCCTTTCCCATGGCCTTGTCCGCTGCTTTTCTTTATTCCTTCCCTGGTGTAAATGACCACCCTCACCTCTACCCATCCCTGTGTTGCATCTATATAAGGTATATCCAGGGATCACCAGGTCCCACTCATTGTTCTCATTGGCCCAAGTTTTTATAATAGCCACTGGATCCAGCCCAAAATATGTGACCAGTGCCTGAAGCTCCTATGATTTCATTACCCAGACTCCTGGCACCATACCTCTCAACTGTCCCTGATTTTCAGGGATTCCTGATTTTCAGGGATGTCCCTGATTTTGCCCTCAAAATTTTACTCTGTCCCTCCTAACAATTGTGTTTCCGTGACCAAACAGCGGGGTTATAAGCACAAACTATGGTCAAACATTAAAGTTACACACTTGTTCTTCTTTAGAAAATGCATTTTACACTAAGCCTTTATTCTACCAGCTTCCTGAGTGGATAGCTCCAATTTTGAAGAAGTGTCCTGATTTTGGTCCTTTGTCCCTGATTTTTTAAGCCTTGTCCCTGATTTATGAGGCAGAGGTTGAGAGGTATGCCTGGCACACAACCTCCAACTTGGTGTCCCATCCCTATTGGTTCTTGACTGACTTCCCCATCACAAACGACGTACACACATTTGTTTGCTTGTGCTTGTGTTTATGCTTTATTTTATGCTTATGTTTACATTGCTTATACTCCTACCCTTATGTAACCACTTTCCGGCTTGCCTCTAGAAATGAGCCTTGGCCCAGTGTGCCCTCCAGGTTACCAATTTTCAAAATAAAATAAAATAAAAAACATGCATTGAAGGAGTGGAGAGGATGGATTACACAACCATGGCTGCTGTGTATGTAGGTAGTTCAATGCACTTCATGGTCTCCAAGTCTTCTTCTGCCTGCACAATTTCTGTTTCTTATACAGGGCAGCCAAAAGGATCTCAGTAATTTCCAGCTAGAGGCAGCTACACTTTAGTAGAATGGTTAGAATTACTCCACAGGGAGGATGCAGTATGGCGCTATGGTTTAGGGCTCTGAGCTGCAAACCTGGTGACCTGGGTTTGATTCCCACAGCCCCCACTTGCATACTGTGTGACCTTTAGAAAGTCACTTAACTTCCTTGAGCTCCCAGGTTGCACCTGGAAACAAGCTTCAGTTTAATGTACCTTTCCTGGTTAAACAATTTACCCTTCCCTTTCCTTACTGCCTTTGGGACTCAGGGCCCTGGTTTGATTTCCACTAGAGCTGGATGTTTGTCTATCCAGGTACATTCTGGAGAACTGCAACAAGGCAATCCAGTTTGATGGCTTTTCACGGTAGGACCCTGATAACAGGAATCAGTTATGGGCTGAGTATACACAGCACTGAGCAGGTTAAAGGAACAGTGACTACTGAAAATTAAACACTGACCATAGTGATATTGGTTTATAATTGGTCTTCAGAATGAAGGAGGACAGAACCACAATTACTTTTCAAAAGCTTTGATTCACTATGAGGAGTAAACATTCCAGAATTAAGTAATATCATCCAGTTCCTCCCAACAGAAGGTTTGTTGATCTAATTAGAAAGGAATGTAAAAGAAAAACATATGGCATGGTCAAGTGGGTTAGTGCAGAGACCCTCTGCTATTGTGAGGACTTCTTCTATTTATGTGGCATTTGGTATGGGTTTGAAAGCCTTTATGACCTTTTGTAATATCCTTAGCAATTTTAAATATTTTTATTTTTAAGCAATTAAACACCAGTATACAAAACCCCGATGAGACAAAACAAATGCCACTTTTTCATTGGGTAGTGTTTGGGGGAGGGGCAGTGAATTACAAAGGAATGGATTGCGTACCTTAAATCACAAGAATTAAAGGAGACACGAAATTGTGTCGATTGGCAGTTGTTTGTTATGTTCATATTTACAACAATGAATTTATACTTCTGAAGGACCCATATTTATCTGTAGGCTATTGTAGCTAAATGAGCATGGATGAAAAAAACTGTGTTTTGCATTGTTTCTTTTATGGACAACATGCTAAACAGTTCTCTTAAGGAAACCTGTAATTTGAAGTTTCCACTGTCATGCCTTGTGTACAGAATGCTAAGCATTAGGTGCTGACCTAGCAGAACAGTGTTCAGAGTTCTGTGCACAAACTGTGACATAGTAAAACTTAATTACTGGTTCTGTTAAGAGAACAGTACAGATTGTTGCCCATAAATACAAAGCAATGCAAAATACAACTTTCACATCACCTTTTATTCAAGTACAGTTAAATATGAATCATGTTATGGTATAAATATAATTTCTGTTTATACTTTTATTTTTGAAGGTTTTGCTTTTCTGTGTGCTCATTACATAGCTTTCTGCTGAGCAGTATTACAGTGCAAGGGTGAAGAGGGCGCGGGGATGTACTGGATTCACCTCTGGCAGCCCTATTCAGTGACTCACTGGAAGCAGGAGGGTTCCAGAGGACTGGAAGAGGACAGATGTAGTCCTGCTTCATAAAAGCGTCAGGAGGGAGGGGCTGGCAACTATAGGCTGGTCAGTCTAATGTTAGTGGTGGGAAGTTAATGGAGACACTTTTAAAAGAAAGGCTAGCGGAGTATCTTGAATCCAGTGGGTTACAAGACCTGAGGCAGCATGGATTCACTGGGGCTGGAGGTCATGTCAGGTGAGCCACACTGATTTCTTTGAATGGTTGACCAGTGAACTAGATCAGGCTGTGGTAGTGGAAGTGGCCTACTCAAACTTCAGCAAGGCCTTTGACACATTACCACACAGGAGGCTTATAGGAAATTGAGCAGTTTGGGGCGGAACCAAGGTGGTAAACTGGTATGGAATTGGTTGATGGATAGGTGACGGAGGATGCTGGTAAATGGTACTCACTCTAAGGAGGAAGAGTGACCAGCAGGGAACTTTGCCGGTCCAATAGGGTAAAGCAGACTACCTGTGTATGTGTTGCTGCCTGTTTAAAGGGAGTACTGTAAGTAGATTATAGGGAAACAACTGTTGTAGGGAAGGGAAAGAAATTCCTGTGAAGGTTAAGTAAAGGGTAAACAAAAATCAACAGTAGTGTGGAATAACACCCTATCTAGAGTAGGGGGATAAAGTGAGTAAAGAAGAAAAATATTCTAGCACCCTATCTAGGGTTTAAGTTACAAAGGGCAGGAAAACAAAAAAGGGATTATAGAAGAACCCTATCTAGGCTAAGGTTTCAGAAACACCAAAGGGGTAGGCAGAACACAGGAAAGGGAAGCGTACAGTAAGCCCAAGAGGGGATACACATAAGTGAGGTATAATGACAAGGGAAAGGCAGGAAGCAAGGAAGTAAGTGGATAATAAGTCAAAATGTACAGTGAGGCCAAGAGGGGCTAGATATAAGCGAGGTGTAATGACAAGGGAAGGCAGGGAAGTAAGGAGCTAAGAGGATAATAAGTCATCAGGCATGGGAGTGGTGCAGTGTAATGGGTGTGGGCCATGATCTTCAGAGACACATTGTGGAGTCTGAGGTGTTGCTCCATATGCAGCACGTCTCTGGGCTGAGAATAGAAGTCACTGGTCTCAGGGCCGAACTGGCATAAGAACATAAGAAAGTGCCAGCAGAAGGGGACCATATGATCCATTTAGTCTGCCTGTGTGGGCTACTCCTCTCAGACATTTTTTCTTTCTAAGTTTCCTCAGTCCAATCCCATGCTAGCTTGAACTCTCCCACTGTCTTTGCTGCCATGACTTCTGGGGATAGACTGTTCCAATGCTCCACCACCCAGGACCAACTTTCCTCCTCCAAACCAGCCTTCACAAGCTGACCACCATTCCCTGGACCAGACCACAGCTCCTGGACCTTCTCTGCAGCTGGATGCCTCCACTCCAGACCACATATGCCACCCACACCATGACAACCACTCTCCCCAAAGCTAGAACCCCCCCAGCTCAGCACCCTCTACCAAGTTGAGTACTCTCCCTGGCCCACTACAGCCCTCAAACCTGCATCCCTCCCCAGTTGACAACCCTCCCTACAGCTAGACTCCCTCCCTTTCCATCCATGGACCAGCTGCTCCTCCCAAACCTCCATCCCTGCAGCTGGAACACCCACCATTCATCCTCCCAGCAAGTATGCCACCATTCCTGACCCTGGACCAGCCTCCACCAAGCAAAGCACCCTTTTCTGCAGCTGGACCCCTGGACAACCCTGGTCACCTGCAGACAAACACGTGACCATACTTACCATTCTTCCTCCAGCTAAACACCCACCCACCTGCTGCTGAATCAGCCTCCCCTGTCTGAACACCCACTCTGGACCACTCCACAGCCTGCTAACCTGCATCCCAACCCCAGCTGACCATCCTCTCTGCTGCCCCATGGCGACATCACTTTCATCTGATCACTCTCCCTGCAGTTAGACTAGGTTGCCACCTGTCAGGTTTTTTACCTGGTGATCAGCTTTCCAGGGTCCCTATCAGGTAATCTGGTTTTGCTCTCTTCTAGTCAGGTTTTGAGCCATTTTGAGTGCTCACATACTTTTGAAACAGATTTTGTTGTATCATGCATTGTTTCAGCTGCATGTCCAGGTTACAAACAAGTTCTGTTGTCAGTATAACCCTTTGTTTGTGAAAGCAGTCAAACTGGGAGGTGTAAAGTATGGCCATGACACCGTTAGCACTTATTTAATCTAATCAGTTTCACTGCATCTTAAAGTGGCATAGCACCAAAGTTGCCCCCACCTTTTGTAACAGTAACAGAGCCAGTTGTCTTCTACTTCCAAGTATCTCGAGGGAATCAACAAAGTCCAAGAGGATAGCACCTTTCAAAAGAGGTGTGCAAGAACAAGGGGCACAATTTGAAGATGGGGAGTGGCTCAGAGGTAATGTAGAGTATTTTTTCACAGAGAGGTTGTGGATGCATGGAACGCCTTCCAGAGGAGGTTGTGGAGTCAAAAACAGTGGTTGAATTCAAGCATGCATGGGACAGCCATAAGGCAATTCTGGGGGTGGGGTAGAAAGAAGTAGGCTGCTAGTTAACTAGGACCTGCAGCTTATCCATCAGGTAGGAAATGGGCAGACTGGGTGGGCCAAGCGTTCTTTATCTGCCATCAAATTCTGTGTTTCTATGTTTTCTTCCACTGTCATTTGCTGGTAAACATTTTCATATCTGTAAATTAGTTTTCTTTCTCTGTATGTTTATCTGGTAAACCAATGTCAATAAGTAAATAAATAACTAGGAAGACTCTAGTAAAGAAACTTTAACAGATACAGTACAGTATCTTAACCTTTGTGTTGAACTGTTGATTTAAGAATTGTCTTTTATTGGTATAACAAATGGCTTTTTACAAGGAACAATGCATGATGAGTCATGAAAAGGGGTGAGGTTAGAGGCGGAGCTTAGAATCCGGTTTTGCTTCATTCAAAGGTGGCAACCTAAGCTAGACCCCTTACTGAATACCCAACCCTGAATCTGCATCCCTCCAATCAACCACCCTCTCTGCAGCTGGTACCCTCTCCCCTGACCACCTTTCATGAACCAGGACCAGACTACCAACCCCTACAACCAGCCTCCCCAAGATGAGCAACTTCCTTAGAAATGGTACCTGTCTTTCTCTTTGGGCAAAAGCAGCTTGAATACTTTGAGTGACTGTAGTTTGCTAACAGGTTGTTACTTGTGTTGTGATACAAATGTGAGTGACTAGTTGAAACCAGCAACAAACAGCAGCTGTGAACCACACTTCTCAGTGGTTCTTGTCACTGTGCTTCCCTACCAGTCCACCTCCCTTTTAATGGTCCCACTCAATCCTGTACCTGATCACAGAGATAATGAATAACCTTGAAGGGTCTTTAATTTTGCTCACTGCCTCCTATACTTCCCTGGGTCTCCTGCCATTTTCTAGCCACTGCACCCAAAACACAAAGACAACCTAACTTCTGTTTGATTAGTGTAGGTATATAGCTGTAATTATTGTAGTTATATAGTTGTAATTGTTTAATTTGTAAGGTAGATACTTTTAATTGATAAATTAGCCACAGGTACACAAGGAAATAAATGATGGCCTTTTCTGTGGGAAAAGTTCCCATCCATGTATTACATATATTGACTGGGTAAGTGCACTAGACAAGTCCTGCCTATTTTCAGGCATGACCCAGGGAGGGTACAGATGAATGCCAACTGACCTTGAACAGATTAAGCTGTTGGTGGTATATTTCATGAATGGAGGAAATTTTGGCCAGGGCACGGGGAAATTCCTGCTCTTTCGAGAAGGTAGTGCCACTATAGTTAGGGTTGAGTACCCCATTTAAGGTTAAAGTGTGAAATTTTGCACCTTAATAACTTTGCCACTGTATGATGGATATGCTTGAAATTTGGCAGACATGGAGCAGTAGCATAGATCTTGGGATCTGCCAAGTTTTGTACCATCAGATATAAAGTTGTGGAGTTATTAAGCAGTAGTCCATAGTGCATTTATGCTTTTTGAGCATTCTTTGCTTACCTACAGGTAGCATGGTTTGGCGACCGGTCTGAAAACTTCAGGAACGTGTGGCCAGGGTCCCTGATGTGCCTTTGAAGATTTCATGAAAAAATATTGAACAGTTCAAAAGTTATTCAAAAACAAGTTTCCAATATAGTCAATGGGAAAAGTTAATAAAATATTCGACAGTGTCGAAATGAAGTTTTAGTGTCGCAAATTACCCCTGTAGTGTCGTGAGTCAGCCATTTTTATTTCAGTTACTGGTCACAGAAAATGCTTGGCATTTAAATTTGGGACCCTCTAGGGACACAATTCTTTTTGTGTTTACCTAGTCAAGCCCTGAAGATGCTAGCCATGTCTCTTTTTGGGGGTTATTTACCCCAGAACTATGTATTTGAAATTTTTGGGAAAAGTAGTGCAGTAGTGTTGGACTTGCGACACTTTCATAATTTTTTTGTGACAGTGTCATGTTTGCAACACTACTTTGGCACTTTGGCCAAAATAACAATAATTCTTTGCCACTCTGCTGCAACACACTGGTTTGGTCTTTTGGGCTGAAATGTGGAGGAAGAAAGCCAACATCCCACAGATATGTCTTTTGGTGGTTTGGTCACAAAATATTGCAGGGATGCAAAGTTACAGTGCTCCGAAGTTGATTCTTTTTCCATAGACTAACATTCGCGGTGTCCACGCCTTTGACCGTATCTCAGGAATGCTTTGAGATACGGACTTTTCATCAAAAAATGCTTAGCTCACCACTAGGAGGCGAAGTGCAAAACAACCAGGAAAGTAATAAATAATATGAAATGTTAATTTTTTTCCTATGTCGTACAGTTCATGAGATATAAGCAATTTAATATTCCAAGTGCTCATTTTCTGCTCCGAGGCCCATTATTATGCATACATTCTTTGTACTCAGTGTTTCTCTATGCAGCTGTTGGAAACCCAGGGTGTGTGCTTCGGTACTGTTACAGTTAACGTTTCCACTTGTGTTTCAGTACCCATTGCGTTACCATTCCCACGTACACCACCGTATGCGTTACCCTTCATTTTCCTTTGGACTTTTGTTTGTGTTACTGTTACCATTTGCGCTTCCACTACTGTTTCTTTTGTGTTTTGATTTGCTTCACTATGGGCATTTTCATTTGCATTTGTGGTCACCCTTCCATTTGTGTTTCTCTTTCATTTGGCATCATTTCTACTGTTACCATTACCATTTGCATTTCCAACTGCGTTATCGTGACTCTCGCATTAGGGTTTGCATTTCTGTACATGCTTGTGTTTGTGTTTCCTTTGGCGTTATTGTTGCTGTTACCGTTACCATTGCATTTCAATTGTTTTACCGTGACCATGCACATTACCATATACGTTTCCGTCGCTCTTGGATATGTCCATCTCCCGTTTACATTACTGTTAAGCTGGGCGTCAGTTCTGCTGGTGCTTATCATACCACTTACGTCAACACTTACATTTGCGCCACCATGTGCATTACCATTTGCTCTTGTGTTTGCATTGCTCTATGTCACAAAAAATCACATGTTGGGGCCTCATGCTCCACCAACACATTCCATTCACTATTTATAGTCCTCATTTTCAAAAGAAGGAAATTCATGGAAAAAAATCCATTTAATGCATCAGTTAGGGTCATTCCACAATGATAAAAGTGAGGAAATTCGATGTTAGGGTTGAAACCCCCTTGAACTCCCACCCACCCCCAACTGGCATTGGGGTGTGTGTTGAGATCATCGGTCCTAATTCTCACTCCATTCTCCTATACTTCACCACCTCAGCTTGTTTACACATGGAATGGGTTGAGAGTTGGGACGATGACTAACGCACCCCTGATGCGTTGGGAGTGTAGTGTGGGCGTGAAGGGGGGTTCAACTTAACATCGATTTCCTCGGTTTTGTCGCTGTGGAACAACCCTAACTGATGCATTAAATGGATATATATATATACACACACACACACATATATATATATTTGTTGTAAAAACTCCGTTAATGCATCAGTTAGGGTGAATACTAAGCGACAAAGCAGGAAATGAGGCGTTAGGGTTTCAACCCTAACACCCCAACCCAGGGTTCCCACCCCTACCATTCCACCCCACCCCTCTGCCTTCCACAAATCAACAGGTGTCTGGGTGTGTGTTGGGGTCGTCGCCTACTTTGCCCCATGCTCCTGTACTGCACCACCTCAGCTTGTTTAGATGTGGAATGGGATGAGAGTTAGGCTGTCAACTCCAATGCACACCCAGAAGCCTGTTGGTATGTGCAGGGTGGAGGCGTGGGGTGGAGTGAGGAGTGGGAATCTTGGGAGTGGGCATTGAGTTGGAAGCCTTGATGCCTCATTCCCCTGCTTTTGTCACTGTGGTATCCAATCTCTAACTGATGCATTAACAAAAGTTTTTTTAATGAATTTCCTCTTTTAGATTGTATAATTGTATCCTCATTTTACTGTGGGAGCTGCCTCATCCCTCCACCCAGATAGTGCAGCAGTATCCATATGTCACAGTGGGAGCACAGGGTCCGAAGCCCAGCCCTCCACGATGCACATATGTATCTAGCTGTGAAACATAGGGATCTCTGGCCCCTGCGCTTCCACACATAAATTTACAAGTAGACATAGTGAAATCCTAACAAATAGTCATAACTGTGCCATCTTAAATAAGTTTCACCCCAATTGTTCAGCATCTCCTTCTTATCATGTCATCACATGCACCTAGTACAGAAAGCTTCAAATCCCTGTTGAAATATAATTTTGCACAACTGTAATGCCGTTTGCATACAGGTGCAGAAATTATTTTGGCAGGATTTGAAAATTACAGTTTTACTATTCTTGGCGTGTGAAACTGGTAATGTTGAAAATCTGAGTGAAAACATGAAAAATTGGCAAAGTTGCCAAGTGTGCATAGAAACTGTGCAACACACGCTTGTAACTCGATCATTTTTTTGAATTTTTCACCAAATTGTCAGCATGGGCTTTCCGGGACCTCCCTCATGAACAGTTGCACTGTGATTTTGGTACCTCATCCCAAAAGTTGATTTTGCACAGCGACCACGCCATTCTGCGCCCACAGATGCGAAAACACATTTCAGGCAGTATGTAAAAATGACAACTGTACTGTTCTTGAGGAGATGTTAAAAATGGCAAGGTTGAAAATCTGGGGTGAAAAAATAAAAATCGGTGAAATTCTGACGTGCAGCATTAAAACTGCATAGCGCATGGTCATAATGCAGTCATTTTTGGAATTTGTTCAAATTTGCAACATGGGCTTTTGGGACCCCACCTCAATGAACAGCACCACTGACATTTTGCTAATTGGTCTTGAAGGTGATTCCGTGCAGCGACTGTGAAATCACCTTTCGGGACCGAAAGCGAAAATGACAGTGACTGTAATCGAGGTGGGGTCTAAACCCATGTTAAAATTAGTGAAAAAGTTCTTAAAATTCACCGATATATCAACACAAGTTGAAAACCCTATTGACTCCCATTATATGGTGCTTACCTCAATTCCTCAGATCATAGTTTGTCTTGAAGAGAGCAGAAGATGACAGCGCCGACCTCCGGAGTAAGTATGGAGTAAGGGGTGTGTGGAGAGGTGGGTGCTCAGTGGGAGGGTGGGGAGGGAATGAGGAGACAATGAGGGACTGTTTTCATTTTACAGGTTATAAAAGAAAAGAGACTCAGGGACAGTTTCTTTATTTACAGGTAAAGACATTAAAAAAATACATTTAGGCACACTGAGGTGGGCTCCCAGTGTATAAATAAGTGTGTGTGTGTGTGTGTGTGTGTGTGTGTGTGTGTGTGGGATACATGCTGACACACAGATTGGGCACCGATGTCAGTCACGAAAATAGGAATTTGCTGGGAGAGCACACTACTTCAATGCATCGAAGAAAACAGATGTCAGAGGCGGTTTCCTGTATTTTACAGGTTTTAAAATACTGGAACATTTAGGCACACTGAGTGGGCTCTCAAGCGTGCCAGATAAGTGTGTGTGTGGGGGATACATATTGACATGGGATTGGGCATCTCATGTCGGTGCGAAAAATAGGAGTTTGTTGGGAGGCAGACTATTTTGATGCAGGATCCTGCATTGAAAATTTTGTTGCAGGGTTCTGCATTGAAGAAAACAGACGTCGAGGGCGTTTTCTTTATTTACAGATTTTAAAATACTTTTAAATGTGGGCATACTAGGGAAGCTCCCAGTGTGCCAAATAAGTGTGGGGAGGATTCATACTGACACAAAGGATTAGGCACCTTGTGTTGGATGCGAAAAATAGGAATTTGCCAGGAGGGCAGATTACTTTGATGCGAGGATCCTGCATTGAAATTATTGAAAATATTTTGAAGTTCTGCATGGAAGAAAAAAGATGTCGGGGGACAGTTTTCTTTGTTCAGGCATAATTTTGAACATTAAAGTTGTGTACTGTATGGGGTTTACAGAATGGATCTACCTTGACTCTGCAGCTGGCAGCATGACTTCCAGCTGCTGCTGCGAAAATCAGAAAATACAACTCTTCTCGAGCGGAGAATGGGCTACAAGCCGTTCTCTTCATAAGCTGGCACCTGACAAAAACACCTTGTTTGGGGCCAGCTTAAATAAAAAAACATTGGAATACACCTGAAGGGGTCCTCTTTAGCTGTATTCTGATGTTTTTGTTTTCAAATTCTGTACTTCAAGTTCCTCGCTAAGTGGCAAACAAGATGGCGAACAGCACACAGCTCACCGATCGAACTACATTAAACTTTATGCAAAATACCAGCCTTCTTTGTGAAAAGAAGCTGATATTTATGCAAAGCACTCATATTGGCCCCTATGCACAAAGGGGTGGAGTAATACGTGCCTGATGCATGTACCCCACCAACGCAGCTATGCACCTGAGGGAGATCACAGGTGGTCACCGCGCCGAACAGTGGCCACTGCATGACTCCCGTATGTGGCTCCACCTCCCTGGCATGCAGGCTTGTGGGGCAGTCAGGTATGGAACTGCGGATCTGTGGGCAGCCAATCAGCTGCCCAACCCAGATCCCACAGTGGGATCACTTGCACCTGTGGGCGCTAGGACTACAGCTGGCGTGTACAGTGCCACATACAATGTGTGGGTTGGATGCCCAATCATCCACCCGCTGGTCCCTAGTGTGCCCACATGCCGGGGCTTCCTTGAGTGGGGGTACCCTTGACCCTACCTCACCACTGCAGCTTACGGCTGTAGCTCGGGAGAGCTGTGTAACTGGCCCCCCATCTTTATGCTTTCTTCAATGTGGCAGTGGTGCCAACACTGCGCCTAGCACTCACTTGGTTGTGTATCCTGTGGGTGTCAGCCACGCCCCTGCACCTCCCGGTCCGCCCCTCTGTGACTGGGTGCAGCTCCGCCAGGATTCAGTGCGATGGGGTGTGTACCTCCAATGGTGCATGTCGCTGGGTGGCACAGTGGGCTTGGGCGGGTGTGGGTGGGCTACTCACCAGGGTTCAGCGGTGCGTACCCACTCCTGAACCTTCATAGGGCCCATTGTGGAAAATATATTTTCGTGCCTGACATATAAATGTTCCCATAGGAAATAATGGGAAATTAAAAACTTTAATAATTTTTGAATGGAGTCATATTTTTTTCACCTCTGTGAGGTAAAAGCTTCCTACCCTGAAAATTTGAGACTAAAGCCTAAAGCCATTTCTGAGACACAGGTGGAGAAAAAAATGGCAAAAAATTGATTTTTCTGTTTTTCAACACTATATTCTCAGCAATCACACAATGAATTCCCACAACATTTGGTCAGTCAGAGACCTGCCCTAGAAATAATGCATGCCAAATGTCATGCAAATCCATTGAACAGCTCCAGAGTTATTAAGGTTAAAATTTTGGACTTTAACATAGAAGTGACATTTAACCCTAACTACACTGGCGCAACCTCACCAGTATAACATATATATTTATATATTATGGTAGCACGGTAGTGCTATCATAGTTAGAGTTAGTACCCATTTAAGGTTAAAGGTGAAACCTTGCATCTTAATAACTTGCCACCATTCAAGCGGATTTACCTGAAATTTGGCAGGCACGGGGCACAACCATAGATCTTGGGATCTGCCAACTTTCATACCGGTTGGATATACAACTGTGGAGTTATTAGCGACATCCATAGGTGCAATTACTTTTTGTGCATTCTTTGCTCGCGCCTACAGGTTACTTGGTTTTGCGTGACCGGTCCAAAAACTTCAGGAAGGTCTGGCGGGTTCCCCGGTGTGCCTTTTGAAGATTTTGTGAAAAATATTGAACAGTTCAAAAGTTATTAAAAACAATTTTCCCATTTTAGTCAACGGAAAAGTTAACAAAAAATTGACAGTGTGGATTTTAGTGTTGCAAATGACCCCAGTAGTGTCGCCAAATCCACCATTTTGTTTTCAGTTACTGATCACAGAAATGCTTGGCATTTAATATTTGGACCCTCTAAGGACACAATTCTTTTTGTGTTTACTTAGTTGAGCCCTGAGGATGCTAAGCATGTCTTTATTTTGGGATTAAACACCCCAGAAATATGTTTTGGAATTTATGCTCCTCACGATACTTTGTGATTTTTTTTTGTGAAGTGTAGTGATTTGTGACACTACTATTACACACTATGGAAAAATAACAGGAATTCTTTGCCACCCTGCTGCAACACACTGGTTTGATCTTTATGCTGACATTTGAGGAAGTAAGCCAACATCCCACAAATGTGCCTTTCAGTGGTTTGGTGACAAACTATTGCACGAATGGAGTTATGGTGTCCGAAGTTGGCACTTTTCCCATAGACTAACATTGCGCATCCACCGTGCCTTTTTGGGGCCCGATCTCAGAAACGCCGAGATACAGACTTTTGTCGCAAAATGCTTAGCCTCAACAAGGGGCAACAAAACTAGCCAGGAAAGTCATAAATAATATGAAATTTTAATTTTTTTCTAATCATACGGTTCCTGAGGTATAAACAGTTTAATATTCCAAGTGCTCATTTTGTGGTCTGAGGGCCCATTATTATACATCGTTCTTTGTACTCACTGTATTTGTCTATAGATCTGTTGGGGAAAAACAGGTTGCGCACCTTCGTTGTTGTTGCATAACATTTCACTTGTGTTTCCGTACCCGTTTGCATTAAGCGTTTCCGTGTCGCCACTGTGTCCGATACCTCTGCGTTTCATTTGCGCTTGTGTTTCATGCTACGTTACCATTTGTTTTTCAACTACTGTTTGTGTTTGCATTTCTGTGTCAACATGTGCGCTATTTGCATTTGCATCCGCCCTTCTTATGCTTGTCTTTCATTTGGCATCATCATTGCTGTTACCATTACCATTTGCATTTCCAATTGTGTTACCGTGACTATGTGCACTACGGTTTGCATTTCCTCACGTGCTTGCATTTCTGTTTCTGTTTCCCTTTCCTTTGGGGGGGCAGGTGGTGGGTGCAAGGGGGGTCAATCCACATCGAATTTCTACTTTTGTCACCGTGAAACAACCCTAACTGATGCATTAAACAGAGTTTTTGCCATGAATATATATATATATATATATATATTATATATATATATATATATATATATATATATATATATGTATATACACACATATATATATATATTGTTGCTATTACCATTACCATTTGCATTTCCAATTGCATTACTGTGACCGTGCGTGTTACGGTTTGCATTTTCGTATCGCTTGCATTTCCATTTCTGTTTCCTTTGCGTTATTGTTGCTGTTACCATTACCATTTTATGTTTGCAATTAGTGTACTGTGACCATGCTTGTTATGGTTTGCATTTCTTGCATGCTTGCATTTGCTGCTTTCTGTTTCCTTTGGCATTATTGTTGCTGTTACCATTACCATTTGCATTTCCAGTTGTAGTAATATGACTGTGCATGTTACCAGTTGCATTTCTGTATGTGCTCACGTTTGTGTCTCCGCTTTCAGTACTGTTCACTTTGGCATCACTTTGTGCTTGCAATTCTATTACTGTTTGCTACCATTTACGCTTGTGTCACCATGTGCATTACCATTTGCGCTTGTATTTGCATTGCACTTACTGTTACTATGTGACCAAAACATGTGCTGGAGCGCGGGCCCAAAGGCCCATGCTCCCACCACCACATTCCATTCACTATTATAGTCCTCATTCTCAAAAGAAGGAAATTCATGGCAAAAATAATTACATTTAGTGCTGTTGTTCTCTCAGCGACAAAAGTGAGGAAGTCGATGTTAGGGTTGAACGCCCCTTGCACCCCCACCCAGCCTCCCCCAACCGGCATCAGTGTAACTCTCACCCCATTCTCCTATACTTCACAACTTTGGCTTCTTTACATATGGGATGGGGTGAAAGTTAGGACCGATGACCCCAACTCACACCCGGTGCCGGTTCGGGGCGCCGGGTGGTGGGTGCAGGGGTTTCAACCCTAATATCGCATTTCCTCACTTTTTTCACTGTGGAACAACCCTAACTGATGCATTAAACAGAGTTTTTGCCATGAATATATATATATATATCTGGGATATGACATGGCCTGACTGAAGATATCATATTTATCTTCACGAGAGGCCAATGATATCTTGATGTCATTGGCCTCGACTGAAGATAAATATGATATCTTCAGTCTGGCCATGTCATGTTCTGTTTATACAACTTTTGTGTTGGCCCCAACACACTCCCAGAAATGTTTTGGAGCTCCTTCCATCCCAAGACAAGCTACCACATCCGCACTTAAAACAATACTCTAGATATTTATTAGGTAGAACTAACAGTGCCCCATCCTCCCCGTGGTCTTGTCCTGCCATAAGTGGTAAAACATAGTTATTAAAAGTTATCCAGTTGATTCTGCCATTTCCCTCAGTCTCACTGAAGGAGTTTCACCTTTGATATTATAAATGAGTAGCATGACTGAGGGTTTTCAGTGGTTTAAAATAAGGATCTGGCAGACATTTAAAATATGACACTCTCCCTGTAGATTGACAGAAATGTCTGTGGCTTTTGACATTTATTTAAGTTATTACAAAACTTACCGGGTTGATCCTGCTGTTTCTCCCTTGTCTCACTGAAAGAGTTTCATTTGTGGTGTCCTAGACGTGGAATGCAGCGTGACCGAGTGCTTTAATATATTACATTGACTAACTCACAGACATTTAAAATAAGGTACTGTCACTGCAAAATGTTATAAATCCCCATTGTTTTTACTGATCTTGCTGGGCTTTGTTAGAAAGAAGTGTTGACAGTAGAAAGAGAGATCCTACCATTTTATCCTTGTCTCACCAAAAGTGTTTAATTTCTGATGTCCTATATTTTCAGCGTGACTGAGTGTTAGCAATACATTTCATTGACTACCTCAGAGACATTTTAAAGTAAAACATTCACACTTTGTTTTATTCACTTTGCTGGCCTAAGTTAGAAAAAAGCTACTGAGAGTAGAGAGAGAGAGAGAGAGAGAGAGAGAGAGAGGGAGGAGGGAGGGGGAGGAGGGAGGAGAGAGAGAGAGAGAGAGAGAGAGAGAGACGACATGTCGGCAGCTTCAGAGATGTGAACGTGAGCATGAGTGAGTGCTATATGCCTCCACACACATATGCTTATGCCAGGAGGAGGAGGTAGGAACAGAAAACTGGAAAAGAGGGAGGCTGTGGGCTTAGTGAAGCCCTGCCAAGTCAACAAGTGTCCTGCTCTGCTGCTGGATTGCCTGATCAGCCCTCTCTCTAAATTTTTGTACTGTGTGGGGAGGATGGCCTCCTCTTCCCAGCCCCACCATGGGGGATCCATGGGGATAAAGGGACTTGATGATACTTGGGGAGGTGGATCTGTCACAGGTGGAAGGCAGAGGCTGAGACTCCTGCCTGTGGTCCCCTGAGGAGGAAAAAAAACATTCCTAACACTAAATATATGGGGCCCACTACCTGTAGATATATTATTATTTAAAATAAGAACATGCTACATGTTCTGCACATTCTATCCATTTGCTATGAATTCTGAAGGCCAGTGCTATGGTTTTATTGCTGAGAAGTTGAGGCGTGTGGCTTCGTTCTCAAGGTTTATGAGTCATTGTACACTTTGGGATGTGTTAAAAAATCATAACACAGCTGACTATGCATTATTTTCTATATAAATCATGTTAAAGACCATTTAAAGAAGAACTACTGGGAGACAAGAAGCAACCACCCTCTGCATAGATTGGGGCTTCAGTACCTCGATCCCCTTGTAGGCATAATCTTACTTTAAGTAGCTACAGACTGGAGGACTTGTAGATTCATGTTCTCCACTGCTTGCAGGCAAGCATTTTCTGCCTTCCCTCTACCTGCTGCCACCGCGGTTGCCCTGGAAGCGCAGCATGATGACCATGCAACTGCACCTCCTATATTGTGCTCTATGTATGAGAGTTAATAATCTTCTGAAATCTCCTATTCTTGTATTATTTTCAAACAATAAGCTAAAATGGCATGTGTGCAGTAATCCACGTAACAATTTAGGCGTATTGTTTGAAAATATCGCCGTTATAGGAGATATGGAAATGATTCAATCTCTGTACATTGAGCACAGGATTGAAGGCAGTTGCATGTCATTATGCTGCGTTGTTGGCACTCTCATGGGGTGATCTGTGGTGAGCACAGGGAAAGCAGAAAATGCCTGCCTGCAATCAACTGACTATAGGATTTTACGTAACCTCCAGTATGTACATACTTGAAGTAAGACTGCAAAAGCAAGTGGATTGGGTGGTTGCTTCCTGTTTCTCGGTATACTGTATGTCCTTTAAAATGGAACTTGAATTTAAAATCAAAATCTTTACTTTGCAGAATACTACAGAATCCCTTTCTGGGAAATGGGTTTTGCCAACTGAATGAATAACTTCAACATTTTAGAATTATATGCACGGACACCTCTATATTTTAAGAGTACCTCTGGAATATTCAGAAATAAACAATCCTGAATGGCTAAAAATAATAGCATGATTTAAAATACTGTACTTCTTTATAATAACTGGTGACCCCTTATAATGACTGGATATCCAGCCTTGATAAAGTGACTCACTGAATTCGTAATAATTAGATTGTGGGTTATTCGGTGTTTTCCTCCTCATGCTCTCCTTCATTGAAGTGTGAAAGAAAGCACACTATATTTGTACAGTACAGCAGCTGCTGAGGACACACTTGCTCTCACAAATACAGTTTACAGTTTTCTCAATGAAACTTTGCAACAATTATTATAAAATAATGCCTGTGCAGGTGTGTGTTATGAGGATTTTCACACACCCTCAGTGTATGATAATCCATAATCACCTCGAGCATTTATGGATTATCACACACAGCTACCCTACAGCACAGGCATTATTCTCTATTTATTAGTAATGCACTGTACTGTATTTTACTTGCACGTCACGCACTGTATATTTCCTTCCCCATTCCCTCAGGATGCACCTGAAACAAGCTGCTATAAGCTCAGTATGTCTTTCCTGGTGACACTTTTGAAATAAATACCATAAGATATCCCTTGGAGACCCTTAAATCATATTGTAATTACTGGTGAGCATTTTAATGTTCGGATGATAGGTTTCTAAAAATGCATTACAACTGCATGGTAGTAATTATGCCTTACAACTAGGCTGTCAGTAATCACTCCCTGTGAATCAAGTGTGTACTGTTCGTGACTGCGCCACTCATTGGTGGAGCGAGTCAGAAACTCCACATTTATTAATCCGTCATCAAGAGTGTTTTTACCACCTTAAGAATATCACTTGGATTAAAGTCTTTATTCTGCCCGATGACCTGCCCTCACTGGTACATGCCTTTGTAACATCTAAACTCAACTACTGCAACACTCTTTACCTTGGGGTCAGTGGAGGATTCTCCGTCATTTGCAGCTGGTGCAGAATGCAGTGGCCTGGCTGCTGACGGGCCTTCCAAGATCCTGTCATGTGACCTTGGTCTTGCATTACCTGCACTGGCTGCGGTGTGATGGAGAATTACCTTTAAGGTGGGCTTGCTCACCTATAAAGCCCTATATGTTCTGGGGCCCTGGCTACTTAGTGACCTTCTGACTATTGTCTGCCCTGTGTGCTGCTCTGCTCCTCCACCGAGGGCCTCCTTGGTGGTTCCCAGGGCATGGCTAAAGACATCAGGAGATCAGTCATTTTAGGTCACTGGCCCAGCCCTGTGGAACTTGCTGCCAAGATCTTTGAGGGAGGTCCAATCGATGGAGATGTTTAAGTGGGTCTGAAGGTGCATCTTGTTAGAGAGGTGTTTAGGAATTGTCTTTGCATTCCTGAATGAGCAGACTGCTAAATTATTGATGGGTATAGCTGAATTGTATTTCATCTATTTGTGATGGTTTGTTTTATCGTTGATATATGTTTTAAACTTGTTATTTTATGCGATTTGAACTACTGCCTACTATACAGCACCCAGAGCCTCTGGGATGGGGCACTAGCTAAATAAAGTTTATTATTATTGTTATTATATTAAAATGCTCATCAGTAATTATTAAAAAACAAGATGTGGGCGGATGTGTATAAACAGAATTTTACACACCGTCAGTGTGAGGATACCTTTATAAACCCCTTGAGCTTCACTTTTAGGGTTTATGTAGCATTCATCTCGGATGTGTGTAAAATTGTTACACCCAATTCGCCTATGCATGAATTATCTCTATATATCACGCCAGTTCAGTGTGAATGATTTATAATAAGTTTAGAGCCTTTTTTATTTTTCACTTCCAAAGCATGCAAACATATTGGTATTGTTTTGAGCTGTGAGAGAGCTTTGGAGGCGTGCCACTCCTCCACCTATCGCAGTTTTAGAATATCAGATCTCCTCCCTAATTCTGCCCACTCCCCTCATGCTCTCCTTTTGTCTTTGAAGTTCTAGTCCAATCACAAGGCTGGAAAATGCAAGCTGCAAGAGTCATTGGTGCCAGAAGGGTCTGAAAAGTGGTAGGGCCAAGGATGTAAAGGGTAAATTCTTCCCTAGTAATAAATGAACTTGATTGCAAAACTGATAGGGTCACTTATGAAAGTGGCAGGCCATGGCCATAGTGTCCCCCACCCCCATTCCAGCACCTATGACAAGGTTTTCTTGAGTAACTCCTAAATCCTGCTTGAAATCTGTCTTGTTCGTGCTTTTGGTTCCACAATTATTACACGGGGCACTGTGGAACAGTAAGAAACTGAGCAGCTTTTTTGGAACACTCTCAAAGAGAATGCTCCGAGACCAGTTTAAATTAACTGAAAACTGCTTTACTTTTAGTAACATGCAAAACAACAGCTTGTATTTAGCTTTTCAAAAAACATTCATGCACTTCAGTCTCTGGTTGTCTCCCCATACCAGAAAATGAAATCTCTTTTTCCCCTTGTTTACCTTCCCTCTTTATTGGTCTCAGGTGTTACTTATTAATGTTCCCTTGAGGCATAACCAACAAGTAGAGTATGCAGGGCAGTGAGGTCTTAAGGACCAGCTTTAAAGCAAGGAGGATGTGGTACAAATCCCCTAGAGCCCTTGTCATAACCTCTGTTACAGAGTTGTTAGGGGGTGCAAGTGAAAGAAGCATGACAGATATACACTCCATTACAAGCACTGTCAGCTTTTAGTATTATCTTTGGTCCTGTGGTAAAGCGCCTGTCAAAAACGACATCTTGCTGGTTGTATCTGGCCTGCCCATTTTGCCTTATTCATTAGTTTATTGTTATTTTTGGTCATAATATGATTTTACTTAGCCTGAGCTTTACCTCGTAGCTTGTTCAAAGCTCTACTCACCTGATGCCTCTGTCCTTCCTAAGGAGAAAAGAACACTTGCCTGAGCAAAGTGGCCCTGAACTGATTGGACTCGTGCACACATGAGTTCTGCATAGTTTAAGCACTCTGAGATAAACAGATGGCCTGAAAGACTTTGTCCTGAACATGGCAGTATGTTTTATATTGAAAAGATGAGACAGTGAAAGCTATTGCTCGAAAATCAGAAATGTGATTGGGCGCATACAATCAGCCCAGATGATGATGTGCATGCCCATGTCACAGTTCCAATTTTCAGAGCAATAGCTTTCACTGTTCCCATTCTTGTTTTACAATATAAAATATATTGCCATGTTCAGGACAACTCCTACTTTCAGGCCATTTGTTTATCTCAGAGTGCTTAAAATATGCAGAACTCGAGGCGTGGCTTGGTAGCCCCTAAGATGGCTGCATGAATCTCTTGTTTTGTAAGCCTTTAACATAATCCATCATAATCCACGACTGGTACAGCATGTCCGCAACCACATTCGAACAGTCCCAACTGCCAACCACCCTACCTAAAGCTGGACATCCTTCCTCCCAGTCCCTCAAGCTGTGCCACCACTCTGTTTCACAAGGGAAAGACAAACAAGTATGATGTTCAGACAAGTACTAATTTATTTGGAATCCCATATACTATTCTACATAGAGTACCCTTTAATTCCATTGGCAAGTTAAAATGTATTACAAATTCAAAGGCTGCTACCAGACACTGGATAGCACAAATAAAAATGTTGAAAACTATAGCAAACAAAACACTGAACTCACAACCTTTTGTAAACGCCATCATAATATACTAGTTGATATGAACTGAAGAACTACTAAAGTACAGGAAAAGCAACATTTATTAAAGTGCTGCCGTCCCTGTGAGCTGTTTTTTTTGAGAGCACATACTTGTGTTTGAAGATGCCAGCACTTTCAATAAAAAAGTTTTTTTTGTTTCTAAATATTCTTGTGCATAAACAATCCTTTGGTTCATATAATTTGGTATATTCAGTTGGTTTTCACAAACAGGTGGCAAGCATAAATTTACCCAGGAGTACCTCAAAGGTCATAACAGTCATTATGTCCACTGTCTCCCTGCTGGTAGACTGCTTAACAGGTTCACCACCCTCTGGACTAATTAGTGTCTCCAAACATTACCACAACTGACTTAGCAAGTGTCCTCTTGGACAACACCAAATCAAACATGTCCATATGTTCAGACTTGGAAGTCCTTTTATTATGTGGAAGACTTGAGATTATGTCCCCCACAGCCCCTATTACACTAGCGTAAACATGTTAAAGTCCTCCAGCTACCACATAATAGAAACATAGATTAGAGTTGCACAGAGAGAGATCAGTATAGTTTATCCAGTATTGGACAATTTGATTTTCATATGCAAGTGCCATATGAGCAAATGATGCTCCCAAAATGTGCAAGGTGTTCCTGGAAAGGCACTGAGTTATGATAGGGAACTGGTCCTGGGGATTGGGGGTTGCATGTGGGATTTCAGAAAAGCATGTGGCTCACCTGTGCAGCATGCTGCCACTGCACTGTGCCACATGCAGTGCCATCACTGTGTTGTGCTATGTGTACTGCCATCAGCAACAGTACCTATCTGTTATCCACAATTTACCATCCAGTCTGCAGCTGCACATCAATTCAGCCACCTAAAGACCAGCTTCAACTCCCCAGCTGAACTATCTCCTTGCAGCTGGACCAGACTTCAACCCTCCCACCCCAACCGGCCTCTCCTAACCTGCCGACCACCATACCTGTCACTGCAATCAACTTTCAACATCCCTTCCCCAGCCTCCACACCCAGGCAGACAAGGCTCCCAGTGAAGATCTGGCTTTCTAGCAACATAACTAGACACTCATACACAGCTGACTACCCATGCAGCTGCAGTAACACTGTTCGATGCCCATGAGAAATACTTCTCTCACCAGCAGATATCCATCCCTGTTACTGGACCCACCATTTCCAAGACATGGGCCTAGCTCCAGCTCCCAGTCAAAACACTTCCTGCTGCTGGGCCAGTCTTCCACATCCAAGAGCAACCTCCTTTCTCAAACAGAACCACCTATCATGCCACTGTCCTACCTATTCAGCACCCTTAACTTTCCTTATCCCCAGCTGAACTCTCTTCATGCTGGCTGACATCTCACACCACGCCACCTAACCAGTCTCATCACCCCATCATAAAGACACAAGAACACCCTTCCAAAGACTGGACCCTCCCCCACAGCCAAGCAGCAGCGGAGAACCCTTCAGTCACCATGACCAGTCTCTGATCAGCCTCTCATCCCAATCAAACCACACTCACTGGCCCATGCTTCAGCAGTGGGGCAAGGTCCCTTCCCCAAAATCTGGCTTTCACATAAAATCCAATATCACCAGCAAGCAGGAGGTTGGTTGAGGTATTGAAAATGGTCATCTCTCAGATAGGAATGATTACAGCTGGGGGTCAGAGTCTGTTCTTGGGTCAACATGGATGGTGATGAGGTTTGACAGGGAACGATGGTCTTGGGTGCTGGAAGGGTTGTCCGCATAGGATATAGTGTTCAGCTGTGAATAGTCCATTGAGTTCTATAATAAGATGTTATAGAACTCAATGGTCAGTCTAGCCTGGGAGCTAGAAATATAGTCCAGTGAAAGAGATGATGGTCTACTAGGAGAGAAAGGCTGGTAGGGGGCTGTCGGCCAGAGTGTCCACCAGCTGCAGAAACGGAGGTGGGCTGGGGTGAGGAGGCTGGTCTGGGAATGAAAAGGTGGTTGATGTACTAGGCAAGAGGTCAGCTTATGAGGATAGGTAGGCTAGTGGGGAGTGTCAGGGTTTGCCACGTTACCACAGGAAACTGTCAGATCAGATGTAGAAAATAAGATATACCACTATCAGAAAAATCTGATAAAACATTAAAATTTTGGTTAACCTATACACAAAGCAATATCAAATGCATTTTAATAAACAGTGATAATTATGACATGATTAAAATAATAGGCAGATATCAACAATCAATATGCATCATGGGCAGACATATAGTGCTTCCCAATGAGTTGCCGTTTTTATCATTCTATATAGTTCTAATATTGCTTAAACTCCTCACAAATTCGCAAAATGGTGTCAGCCCAGTGGCACTGAGGGTTGAGGTTCTGGACCACACCTCATTCCACGCTGGCGACCTGTGTTGGGAAAGGACTCAGGTTGCCAGGGGTCGGCAGTGCGGAGAGGATTGAATGTTTGTAGACTGCTCTCCTCTCCAGGGGAGGGGCTCTACAGTTGTCGGCGCACTAGCGACCTCTGGCAGAGGGCCGGGAGTGTGCACTAGCACTGTATGGTAGGGATGAGCTTGGGGCATGACGCTGGAAAGGAGCACATGCAGATGCATGTGCACCCTTCCATTGGAGTCATTGCACCCTGCAGCCCACGTTGGGAGAAAAAGGAAAGTGTGGTGCTCAGTCGCGGTGGCTTGATGGCCGTCTAAAGGAATTGCCTAGCCTTGGGGACACCACCGTCCAATACTGGATCCTGTGTCGGTGGGGAGTAAAGGGACTCCCTGCTGCCCGCTCGCTGTAGAGCGGTCATGGGGCAGATGTGGTGAGGGCTTCATTGGGGCCAGGACAGGACCGGATGGTGGCCAGAGATGGGCGGATACCGGACGTGAAGATGCAGACAGAAGAGCCACAGGTAAAAGTATTAACAAAAAAAATCTGCAAAATGAAAATAAACTCCGTCCCTCTTACTTTTTTTTTTTCTAATTGTTTAACCAGGAGTGGCACACTAAGCTGAAAGCTTGTTTGCAGGTGCGACCTGGGAGCACAGGGAAGTTAAGTGACTTACTCTGGGTCACACAGTATGCAGAGGTGGGGCTGTGGGTTCAAACCCAGGTCTCCAGATTTGCAGCTCAGAGCCTAAACCAGCGCGTTATACTGCCTTCCTGATCAAGCTCAGCATTTCGGCACTGTCATATTCATGCACACACGTTTATGCATGTAGCCAAATGGGGGGCAAAGGGTAATCTAGCCTCCTTTGTGTATGTAAGCAGTTACTTGATAATGGAGAAAAAGGATACAGTGACTTCTAGTTTTCTTTTCTTTCTTTCAAACATATAACTTCAATTCAGGTACTAAGAACTTGCTGAAATTGGATTCTAAAAAGCTGAAGGTTTGGATAGCATTCCTTCATATTTACTCAAATTGGCTTCACCTGTGGTAGGCCCCTACTGGCTGATATCAATACCTCCTTAAGAGCTAGCTCTTTCCCCCAAACCTGGAACAGGCAAATGTGTTCCCAGTTACCAAGAGTGGCACAAAATGACATGGGTAATTATAGGCCCATATCCCTGCTCCCAGTGATCTCCAAGATTTTTGAGAAAATTGTAGCTTATCAGCTAAAACTCTATTTAGAAACTCAGAAATTGTATAACGCGCAGACGATCAGGCTTTAAGGCTCAGCACAGCATCTTTACAGTGTTAGTTAACGTGATATCAGACATCCAGATGGCCATGGACAGAGGCCTCATGGTTGGGTCCGTATTATCTAAAGCTTCTGACACCTTGAATCATGGTATGCTATTTAATAAATTAAGGTCTGTCGGCCTCAACCAGGGGCCTTAAATGGTTCCATGGCTACCGGACTGGAAGAAAACAGCAGGTGACATTAAATAATAAATGTAGATCTAAACTTTTGATGATCAAGACTGGTGTGCCTCAGGGGTCTGTGCTAGGGTCTATTGTTTAACCTGTGTACAAATGATGCTGGATGCTTATTGAAGGGTGTCTGACATCATCTGTATGCTGATAATACTATATTGTACACTGAGGGTAAGTCTGTTGGTCAGACCCAAGAATATTGCAAGATGATTTCAGTGGTTTGCAGACCTTTTATGAGCATGGGTTTGTATTAAATCCCACAATATTTTGTTATGCTGTTTGGCAATAAACAAAGAACCAGTAATCAAACCTTGAATATAAAAACACATGACAACTATTTTGAACCATGTCAATTCATATAAATATCTGGGAATTTGGGTTGATTCCCAATGCAAATGGGACACGATGTGAATTTCTAATTAGGAAATTAAATAAGAAATTGGGTGCCTTGTATAAACACAGAAATTATTTTCCACCATATGCTAGGCAGCAACTTGTAAATTCAATGGTGATCCCTTTTTGATTATGGGGATATGGTCTATGCAGGAGTCCAGAGGTGTGCTACACAAACTGGATGTAATATATAATAGGTTTGCAGTACATTCTGGATGCCCCACGGGCTTGCACCATTGTTCTCTTTATAGAGCTTTGAACTGTATCAGGCTAACAGAGCATCAAAATCTACATATGATTAATTTGATTCATAAGTGCCATCTTAAAAATGTGCCTGATTATTTATGAGACCTAGTGAAGGAAAGAAATGTGAAAGAAAGCTTACTTACCACTGGGGTTATCAAGCGCTGTATACCAGTTACGAAACCATTAAGGGTAGTTCTATCTTTATCTGTGTGGGCCCCAAACTATGGAATAATCCACTAAGCTGTGACAGGGTTGAATAAGGCCCTGTCCCATTTGTTATGCAGAAAGAGTTAAATGCAAACATATGTTCTATCCTCCCTTTTCTGTCTCTTGTCTGTATGATTGCGCAACTGAATTTTCTTGTGAGACCTAGGAACTGAACACTCTGACGGTCTTGCGATTCTCTGCCTCTCGCTATCTCTGCCTTCACTTGCTGTTTCTGTCTTTCTTTTCTCCTTTCTTGTATATCTGCAGTTATAAAAATATATGTGAATGTTTATGTGAAACTAGGATCTGTATATAGTTATAATGTTTAAATGATTGCAAAAGCTGTTTGGAACTTAAGGGTTAACCTGAGATGCTGATTTGCAAATTTTCGAAGAGCTGTCAATGGGGAGGGAGGCAGCTTGGGACACTGTTCTGTTTGTTGCTTCCTGACCTATGCCTTGAGGACAGATGGTGTCAGCCTAAGTGGGATTTATGCTGCATACTCTAAAGCCAGGTGTTTTGTGCATGGGTACTAGACCTGGTACCAGGAAGCATAGCAGAAATGTATGGGCAGAATTTTGACTTTTTTAGAAGTGCTCACAGTTTGTTTGTTTCTGTTTCCTTCGTCTTGAATGAGGTCTTGTTCACTCTGAAAAAGAAAGATTTCAAACTCAGTTTTCTGGTGAATTTATATAGCTTGGTCATGGTTTGAAAAGAATTGATGTCATTTGTAGGCACAAATAACAACACCATGTCGAGAACTCTCATTTCTGTCTCTGTTACAGTAGATTAACTGGAGAAAAGTTAATTACAGTCAGTTCTTCTGTTTGTAATTGCTGTTGTATCCATTTTGTTCCAGTACTATCTGCCACCATTTTTCTCTGTTACCACTTCCAGTCTCCCCTTGTCTTGTGCTTTGATTGAGTCTGACTCTCGGATCCTTTCCCTGTGGTGGAAGGGAGATGCTGTTGGGATCATGCTGCTCTACTTGCCTCATGTGATGCTTCTAAAAACTAGAGGTAGTACTGTCTGCAGCTGTATCACTAAGTCCTGAACTATACTCTGACCCAGATGTTACAGACTTTCTAAGGACAGAGCGAGGCAATCCATGATTATTAGTGTTTTTCCTTCGTTCCTTCCAAGTAAACATTTGATTGAGCTCATAATCTGTCTGGTCATGAATTCATTTCTTCTCTTTGCCTCTTGTATTTATGTGCCTGTTTTTCTCCCTATTTTTTTTAACTTTCATGTCTAACTTTATACTGTTCTCTCTCTGTAAAATCTGACTTCTGGTCTTCATATTTGGACAATTCAGTCTCCATTCTTTGTGAACTCTGTCTCTTAATACCACATTAATCAAAATCATGGAGGCTTGCTGGAAACCTTTTGTGCCACTGTGACATAAACAGCTCTCTCATGTCCAAATACAGGGTTCTTTAAGATCCTTAAACCTCCTGGTGCTCTTGAAACTGCTAACTATGCCTCCATAGTTGTATTTATTTATTGATTGAGATCTAGGAGTACACCTTTGAGCTGGAAGCTCAGTTTACAAAGGTTCCATGTCAGCAGAAAATAAATTACAGACAATTCAAACAGAAACATATGACAGTACTTGAATTTCAAAAATGGGACCGTACAAAAATATAAGTGTAATGAAAATCTTAAACAGTTAGTAATACAGGTGAGTATAGGGTTGCATACAATACGAGACTAGAGCTGCAGTGCTTAAAGTACTAAGCAGAATAACATTTCATATGCTGCCAGTAAACTCTATGAGACTGAAGCGCTGCTTTCTCTAACTGGTTGAACAGTTCCTTGAAGGCTCAATTAGGTGCACTAGCAGTTGTATCCCCACAGCAGCTAAAATGGGGTTATTATCACCTTTATGCCTAATAAGCGATTTTGAGAAACTCTCATGACATTGTGAATTTTGTCACTTTGTTGGTTGTTATCTGACATTTAAATATGAACATAGGGCTCAGCACGTATTGAAAATATATAATAATTAGTATGTAGTATCCTGAGCTGCTACCAAAAAGACAGGCTGTGAAAATCCCAGATGTAGCTGTTCTAGTGACACACTATGTCAGCACTCAGATACTAGAGAACGAAGAACAAAAGCGGCACCAGCTACCTCTAAATCAGGGGAAGCAATCCCTACATGGATTACAAACATGCTTAGGAATTTGTGTAAAAATATTTAATCAGAAACCCCAGAAAAATCTTGCACCACAGGGATTGGGTACTATTGGAAAACACTACTAGAACATGAAACAAAAATTCTGAGCACTCATAATAGGAAAATAAAAAATATATAAAGCACTGACTCATGCAGAGGTTTTTATTTTTGGTGTCTCAGGCACAAACAGGTGCAAACAAGTTAAGAACACCCTGCCTCACTAAATGTGGTGAGGCACGGGATCTGTATTTACTCGGTCATCTTCCTCATGGATGTGCTGGGGTTGCAGTATTTTGTCCCCTGTTACTCTGCCCCAAGGATGTCATACGCAGGATGGCAAGTGTGCACATGTACACTGTGTGGGCATCTGCACACTGGCATTGTGATGTTCCCTCCCTCCTCTGTCTCCGGCTACACTGCCACCTGTGGTCATCCCAGTGGCAGTATTGCAGAGTACAGAGCCCTCCCTCCTCCCCAGAGGAGGAGAGCATCCTGTGGGATGCTTAATCCTCCTCCCCTGACTGGCCTACAGTGACCAAGCCTTGTTCCCAAACCTGGGTCACCGGCATTGTGAGCAGTAGTGCTACCACTACTCTAACACAGTAGTCAGCTCACACTCAGTGAGGCTTGCTGTTTTTAACTTGTTTGCCCCTGTTTCTATCTGAGACACCACTTAAATGAAAGCCTTTGCAGTAACCATGGCTTTATATTTTTTTCCGTTGTAGAGTGCTCCAAATTTTTTTTATATTTATTTAATCAGCCTAGAGACGTATTCCAAAAACACAAAATAGATACACTCACATGAGCCCAGTAAACAAGTGGTCAGAGAAAAATGTTAGCTGCCGAACCTAACATTTGCACCTTGGGTGTTTCATTGGAGGTCTGTTGAGCTAAAACATAGCAACTCTTTTATAGTGCAGTCCATTAGAGAATGAATTAGCATGTGAAAAACAGTGTAATACAATGAATTGAAGTCTTTAACAACATATTTGAAGCTATGCGAACATGTTTTTACTATCTATATTTAAATGCTATGAAAAATAACTATAATATTATTTCATAGTTATAATGAAAAGATCCACTGGGCATCAAACCTCCAGTGCTGCAATAAAACAATTGCTTGTTATGGAATTAGAGTAGTAATCTATCATTAGAGTTAGTTCTATAGCCATATTGTAAAAGTTGATATAGCCTGATGTAGCTAGATACTGACAGAAAATATGTAACTATCAATATCATCTGTCAAATTATTATACTCAAGGCCACTATTTTGTTTTACTGGAAAACCCGGTAAAATTCGAATTAGGGCTGCCTGAACACTGGTAAAACAAAGATTTCATGGAATCTGCCATTTTATACTAGATCAGTAATTCTACAAAACTTGTATTTTTCTTATAATTGCTTCCTGAACTATTTTCAACTTGCTTTATTTGCTGCTTTGTATATTAAGCCTTCTTTATTCTAATTATTTATACACACACTAAAAATATGACATCAGAATCCCTGTAAAATCCGGAAATTAGAATAACAATCACTGGTGCAATTCCAGAATCTGAAGTATTGAAAATGGAATTTCATGTTTTAATCACCATAAATCAGTGGCCTTGATTATACTGTATATAAAACAATACATGGTGAGGTGTATATCACAAGAATTTCACACAAATCTGAAGTCTGAGATGTTACATAAACCCTGAGACGAAGCTCAGAGGGTTTATAAAAGCATCCACACTGACGGTGGTGTAAAATTCATGTTTAACACCTCCCATGTTTGATTTCTATAATTGCTGGATAGTGTTTTCTGCCTTGAAAATACTACCCTGTAACTATAGAAAACAGCACGGCCAGTGGTTCGGGTAGCACTAGTTCAGTAAGGTGGTCAGTCTGAAGTATAGTGTGTGCAGGAGGGATGTTGTGTGGCATGTGGAGCGACGGAAACCTGGTGCATATTTGCCATTACAACCAGTTAGTTATCACTGTGAATTATAAACCCAGTTTCTCTGTGGGAGAAAATGCTCCTCAGTTATTGTAACCTTATAACCTACAAAACTCTGGATATATAGACCATAATTGCATACTAGACCATTTTATATAAACCTGTTGGGCAACAAGAAGATAGTGGTTATTATTTTATTATCGTAATCAGTAGTGAAACATTAGAATATTATACAAACTATAGATAGGGGCCTGTGTATTATGAGACAATAATTAATGGGTCTTGTTTTTCCCCATAGGAGACTGGGTTTTAATTTCCGTTATAACCAGCTGATTATAACAGCAAACACGTGCCCGGTTTCCCTAGCTCTACACATGTACCAGCTGTGATCTTCTTCTCCTCTGTGCTGTCGGCTCTTCCCTGCTTTTAGCGCTGGCAGCCAACCGAGAGAGACTTCACTGGCACTCGAATTTGGCAGTAAGTTTTTTATTTTTTATTTACTGGGCTAATGTCCTTAAATGGGGCTGTTCTAAACAGAAAAAAGGTTACTGTTTCCTGTTAGGCTTGGGACCGCAGATCGGCTGAAACCCAACCTGTCCGCGGTCATGTAGGAACTACTTTTTATATAATTGCTGTGGTGAAAACGATACCAGCAATTATATAAATAAAACAAGGGATTGTGTGTAAAACTCAAATTATACATGCCCCTCAGTGTTGGATAATTTAATAAACCCCTCGAGGTAGCATCCGACACCTCGGGGTGGTGAAATATTTCATTAAGCACACAACTCCATATATTATTCTCTATAAAATGCATTGAGAGGTTCTGGTGACATGTGAACCTCAAGAGTGAAGCTAGAGAGGTTCCAGCATGTCACCAGAACTTCGAGAAGGTATTATAGCCTCATAATACAGTCTCCTATTTTATTATTTTGTAATATATGGATCCAGGGAGTTCAAGTTGCACAGGCTGTGTAAATCTGGCACTGGTATACTTTTGATTTCTCTGCACTCACCATTACATGTCAGAAAGTTGCTCAGGAGCCGTTAAGTAAACATTTTTTCTTAATTTGTTTAATAGTATTTAGGTTTGCCTCATTTTTATGAAATGATACAGCCCAGTGCAGTGTGATCCTCTACTTACGCCCGATCTCTCCTCCAGAGCTGCAGCGGCTTCTCTCTCTCTCTTACTGTCTCTCCTGTAGCAGTACACTTGACAGGGCTTAAGAGCCACAGCACACAAGCAGCGTGATTTCTTTAAAAGCAAGCACTTAAAGCAAGAGATCCTGGCCGGATATTCAAACCGCGCCCAAAAAGTGCGCATCAGCAGGAGCAGCACAGTCAATTGGCGCATACGCGCAATAGACACGATATTCAAACATGGAGCAAGCCACCAGGCAACCAGCCAACGCCTGAATATCGCACAACCTGCACTATAGCGCAACCAGGAAGGGGAAGCTGGAGCAGAGACGACACGCCATAAGTGCAACAAAGGCAGCCCAGCTGAGCAGTCCAGAGGCACCATAGCACAAGCAGAGAGACCCCCAGCAGCAGAGCAATGGAACTGTACAACCAGGGAGGTAGGCAGGGGCCCACCACCCATGTCACAGATGGGCACAGGGACAAACTACAGAACCAACAATGTACCCCACACCCCAAGCACAACATAACTGGGGAGGGACAGAATAGCCACCGGACCATGGGGACAAGCAAACAAAGCACATCCCGCCTGAGTTACCGCAGAGCACACCCACTGGCAAGCTGAGACTGCCACACAAAGGGCAGACCACCCCAGTGTACAGCAGCCCACCCTTGTGCACAGCACACCTGCACTGTGACCCCAAGACACCACCCATGAGAAGTGACCAGCACTGCAGGAATCCCCACGCATTCCCCGGCACACTGCAACTTCTAGGTACCACAGAACTATACAAGCCAAACCCACTAAGAGCACCCAGCAGTGGTGGCAGCACACAGCAATACTGACTGAAAGCCACACCCACACCAGAGACACCACCCCACACACACGCACACATACCCATGACCATACCACCCCAGATGCCATGCACACCACTGCAACTGAGCACCTATAGCCAGCTGCAAATCAGAGACCACCACAGTATTCATATCAAAATATATAAATGTAATAAACAAGAATATGAAGAACAACAAATAGAACTATGTACATATATATATATATATATATATATACAAAGCAGGGTGGGGGTATAGGTATAAGGTAAGGAGTGGAGTAAAGGGCAGGGTGAACAACCGGAGAGGGAAGGTGGGGTGAGGTGATGGGCAGCTACTGCATGCCAGCCTGCCCTCCTGCCACCTGGTGCTGGGCCCGGCCTCCTCCTGCGCTGCACTCCATGCCGCTGAAGGTCCAATAGGATGGCGAGAGAGTCAATGGCCACCTGTGTCAGCTGTTGCAGTGTCCGCCTCCATCTGGTCGAGGATCTGGATACCTAGGACAAGGGATCAGAGTCAATGGCTATGACTGTCCACATCCCTGAATCCCACCCATCATGCATGGCATACAGCCAAGTGCCCCACTCCTGTGATGGACTGCACTCACCCACAGTGACCGTGCACAAGACATGCCCAACCAGGCAGCAACAGCCATGTGTACCACTGCACACACACTGCCCATGTCCATCACAGCACAACCAGGCTGTCCAGTGACGTGGCTACATGGTGGGATGCTAGTGCCACAGCCATGTGCCCAGTGCATGCATGGACCACCAGTGATGCACACACAGACATACTGTGCCACTTGACAGTGATGACTGTCACTTGTTGCTGCATAGTGTTGTCCATGGATGGTGGCGTGCCCCCAGCATGCAATAGCATCCATGATGTAATGACACTCACCCTCATCAAGCCGCTGCTGTGGCTGTGGCTGCTGCTGCTGCTGCGGCCCAACACCTATGCCACCTCTGCCAGACACCCCTGCACCGCCATTCCGTGCCTCAGCCGGGCCCGCCTGCTCCTCCATGCCTGTGGGAGACAAATGAAGAGAAACACATCAGTGAGATCCCAAAGCAGACAGCCCTTGCTCCCATTGAGTGTGCCTGCCCACACAACCAGACCCATACAGCACACACCTGCAAACACCTTCACAGCAAACCATAGCCCAACCCACCCCCATGCCAAGGTCACATTACACAGTGTCACCCATGCGGACAATACAGGTGCATAGACAGCACACCCACCTGGCCTAGGCACAATGCCCCTCCTGGCACGTGACCTGAGGCGCTCCAGCAGTTCCGCTCCCTCGCGGAGGTCACCATACCGTGCCTGCACTGCTCTGAGTCCTCCGCCCCAGTGGCCTGCTCCAGATTTGACGCCACCTGCTGCCACACATGGGTGCGGGCCATGTGCAGGGGTTCTCCCAAACAGTGACCCATGGTGGGCTCCACCACAGCCACCAGGTTGGCCAACTCCAATGCACTCCACTGTGGAGCTCTCCTGCGTGCCATCCCTGTAGTTGTATAGTAGGCAATATGGCACTCCTGGCCTTAACTTACGTGAAATGTTGTGCAATACAACTCCATCAGTCCCTATCACGCTGTTCATATAGTGCCGTCAGTCCATTGCGCTGTTACCGAACAGCGCGATAGAGCTCATAGACATGCCAGACGTACAGCGCCTGGGGCAAAGGTCGTGCACAAGGTCATGGGTCTGTGGTGCAGGCCACGCACAGCGCCATTGGATGTCTACGTCCAGCGCGATTGGTCACCTGTGTGCCAGTGCCACAGTGTACTATTGCGCGGGTGTGCCACAGCGCTATGTGGTGCAGCGCTGTAGCGCCACTGGCGCAATAGTGGCCGTGTCCTGTATTGCTGATCATGCACAGCACGTCATCAGCGCGGCAGACACCTGTGTCAGCTACCTGGGCATGCGTAATGCGGTGTACCACGAGTCACAGAACTGCGCCAGTGGCTCAGCCGGCACAACCGTATTGCGCAAAGTGCAACAGCACCATATTCAGCCGACATATGCAGATCATCTGATCAGCCATTCAAAGGCGCATTAGCGCGATTTTCATCTCATTAAAGTTGCTCCACTACTAATTTGCATGCATTGCGCTATAAATGTCGACAGTGATCTGCGGTGGCCAGAGTTGGTTACTGCAGGTGAGAGATGAGTTGCATGCTGTGTGATGTTCTGGGCAATGGTCATGGGATAATGCTGTATACTGCACAGTGACAGGTGTCCACTTCCACCCATTCAGACTGACATGGCCAAGCAAGGACTGGGTGAGGAGGATGATGGTGGGTGAAGGAGGAGGCCCAACTTCACAAAGTCCGAGACAGGCACTCTTCCAGGCCTACCTGGATGAGGAACCACTACTTAGTGGATGGCGGGGCAACCCTCAGGCCCGTGCTGCTGCATGGGAGGGGTATGCTGCACATAAACCTGCACGAAGCCACCAGCCTCCGTGCAGGAATGTAAGAAAAGATTGGGACCGACAGGAGATGGGTGAAAGAGAAGGTGGCAGCCCTCAGGGCGGCACGCTACGCACAGGCGGGGCCAGCCAGAGGTGGTGCAGCTGACCCTGCGGAGGAACGTCTGGCTGCATCCATGCAGCACAGTGCAATCGGGTGTTCAGGAGGTGGCTTCCAGACAGCTGGAAGCCCATCACTGCACGGTATGTCATGGTGGTGGAGGGGAGGTTGATGACATGCACTAACTTGTTCTCACTTTCTGTTACAGATCCTGTGCATCTGCAGGGGACGGTGGTGGTGGGACCATGCAGTGTGGACATCCAGCCAGAGTTGGAGGAGGGTCCATCCACCTCTGCTGCCAGCCGGCATGCATTGCACCAGTGTGCACGCATGGCTGCCATCTCCGATGTCGGTGAGTCAGGTGTGGGGTTGCCCATCCTGTGTCACAGCAGTCTGGCATGCAAGCATGCCAGCATGCTGTGACTGTGGCTGTTGCACGAACCTGCACCATTGATGATGCAAGGCACCGCAATGGGCAGTGGCACGTGTGTGTCTCATTGCGGACACACAGCAGGACAGCACGTGCCCCTGGACCTAGCTGGTTCCAACGGTGTGCCAGCACGTCAGCACAGTCCCAGGCAGTGCCTGGCGGCACTGGTGGGGCAGCACCGTGGCTGTGCAGGTCTCTGGCACTGTTGGGACACAGCAGTGGAACGACTGGTCCCTGGGGCACAGCAGTTGGAAGTGCAGCAGCAGCAGTCACCACCAGGTCTGGGGGTACAGGGTTCAGTGGTGGCACATGCACACCGCCTGTTGACTTGCCCACACCTGGTCCTGGTGAACAGCACCCACCCTCAAGGGTGTTGAGCATCAGGCCCTTCCATACCCTGGGGAACAGGTTGCCGAAGTGGCAGACTACCCGCTAGATGAGCACACCCACCTGCTGCGGGCATCAGTACAGCAACAGATGTGGGTTGCATCATCTGTGGAGGCACTGTGTGTGGCTGTGGAGCGGACAGCAGGGACAATGCAATGATCCTTGCAGAGATGGTCCAGATGCGATGGATGTGACCGCCACCATTGACAGGCAGACCCAGGCATTGGTCACTGTCGTGGCCACATTGGGCACACAGTCAGGTGCCCCTGTACCACGACCCCACGCAGTACGCCTCCACTCCCATTCCTGGTGTCGTGCGACACCCAGCCTGTCGATGCCGGGTTCCACTGTGGGCATCCCGAGCACCCTGGTGCAGGTATGTTGCGCATGCTGCAGACCTCTCTGCGGACAAGGTTGCGCTTGCGCAGTGGGACCCTGGTGGTACATCGGTGCCACCCCATGTGGCCCTTGCTCAGCCTGCCAGCGCTGCTGGGTCACGGCGGGCTGCCCATGCATCCGAGGTGGCGCGGGCACAGTGCCACCTGACTGACCTGTCTCCCAGTGTGGGCCCTGTCTGGTGCTGCCCTGTGTGCAATGTGTGCCATGGTGGGCAGTGCACTGGTGGTGCCCTGCCCAACATGCCGACACACGGACCACCTGCACATCACCTGACTGCTGTCCACAGGTGCGTGGCATGATGATGCCTGCATTATACTGTACACCAAGGTGCAAGGGTGCCCAGCATCTGACACACGCATTGGACACTACAGGTGGTGGGGGTGGTCCGTGGATCTGTGTGTTTCACATGTCTGTTCCTGCTCTGCTGTGCACCTGTCCATGTGCGCTTTGTGCCTGGTGTGTGTGTGTGTGTCTCCATATAGCATGTAACTGTTCACCCCTCCCTGATGGTGTATGTGCGCTTGGACCTTCCACTCCCATGACGTCATGCATCCCTGATGTGTTACCCTGTGTGCCTGCGGGTTGCGCCTAGACAGTGTTGGTTGCACATGGCCCCATGACTTACCTGTGTCGTGGAATGCTCCTCTGTGATGGTGTCCCGTGCAGCTGGGCCTGCCGGATCAGTCAGGGGTCCCGCCATCCACAGGGGCTGCTCATCCCCATCTTCACGGCGTCACTGGCGTCCCCATCGCTGTCCCCCTCCTTGACCTGTACGGCTATCCCACAGTCTTTGGCCATGTTGTTCAGGATACAACATGCCAGGAATATCCCCAGGCCTTTGAGGGGTGTACTGTAGGGCACCGCCGAGGTGTCTAGGCAGCGGAAGCGTGTCTTAAGCATCCCATACACCTGCTCGATGATGTTGCATGTGGCGGCATGTGTCTCATTATAGCGTTGCTGTGATGGGGTCATGGGGCACTGGTAGGATGTGAGCAGCCAGGGATGGAGTAGGTATCCACTGTCACCTGTGTGGAGATGGTGGAGTTAAGTATCATATTCAGGTCCATCTTGCCCATAGCCCTGTGTGCCACTACCATGGCACCTGTGGCTCCCACACCCTTACTTTGCCACTCCTACATGCATACTCACCCACTAGATATCCTGTGAGTTCCCCACTCTTGAATCGATGGCACAGTGCAGATTGGTACCATATGAAGGCATCATGTGCTCCACCAGGTGTGTGGCACAGACATTGATGATGCACCCACTGGCATCACACACCACCTGGCAGTTGACACTGGTGAACCCCTTCCGTTTTGGTATGCGGCCCCATCAAGGTCAGGTGGCGTGCGAATAGCCACATGGGTGCAGTCTATCGCCCGTAGCACACCAGGCATCGTGCCACCCTGTGGAACTCCTGCATGTTTGCTGTACGCTTCGCCGTGTTGCTGGGGAAATGAATGTATTCCGCGAGCATGTGGCAGCAGTGCGCTGAGGAATTGGGTGAGGATGCGTGACGGGCTGACTGTGTTATGCCTGTGGTGTCCCCTGTTGGCCTCTGGAAGGTACTGGTGGTGAACAGGCACATGCAGGCTGTTACCTTTGTCTCCACTGACAGAGCGTGACTCCATCGTGAGGGTGCCTGCATCACATCACTGCACAGCTCACAGAGCCACCTCAGTATTGCCCTGTTCAGGTGGTACCGCCCCACAATCTCAACATCCGGTACAGCTCAAAGCTGATGCGGCACGCGGTACTGCCTGTTGGGGCGTACCGCGATGGTCCCTTCCACAGCCACGTCCCCTGCAGCATGCCTTCTCACCACCCTCATTACAGCTTCCATGTGGAAGCTGGCACTGTCCACGCCCCTGGCTTGTGTTCCCCCTGGCTGTTGTTGCTCTGTTACCCCACTGTCCTGACTGCTATCTCCACTGCACCGGTACACCTACTGGCCTCTGCAGTCTGTGGCTTCCACACCTTCCCTTGCCCTATTTTGTCCTGGGATCTCCTGGCCTGCCCTCTTGTCCCTCTTGCCTTGTCTCTCTCCCTGCCTCATGTGGCTTCCCTGTAGCGTTCTTGCGCCTCTTCCTTGAGCCTTTTATTTTGGCTCATTTCCACCGTGGCGCACCTTCCGGCTGATCCGCCAGCCATGAGATTGCGCAAGCTTCATCATCGTGACGGCGCTCTTATGCATGGTGCTACCTCTTCGGTTGCGATGTCATTTGCATTGCGCTGTTGTTCAGCATGTTTTCGTGGTGCAACTGCCTCCCCGAATATCGCAGAATGGTGCATTTTCAGACTTGCGCTGGCGCAACCCTATTGCGCATGGCGCAACCCTTTTGAATATCTGGGCCCTGTGTTTAACATCCCCTCAAAAAAAAAACTTCTGCTGCTTCTCTGTCTTCATCTCTTTATCCTGTATGTACTTTATGGAAATGAGATCAGAGAATCAGGTATTCTCATCATCAGCGGCAAGTCAGCTTTTACTGTGTGCAGCAGTTACAATAAAAGCCAGCTAATGCTGAGCACGAGAATTCTTCAGTGCGTGGTGCTGCGCTCTCTCGGAATAATATCATTCAGAGTAAATGACAGTATTATGAGCTCTGAATGATTGTAATATGAGATTTGATAGATGGAATTACGGATTCAATCTGTTGTATTATGGGGACATATATGGTTTTCAACAGTATTATTTGGCTTATCCATATATTACAACATATTTCAAACATAGTTCTTGATAGATAAGTGATAAAATGTTGCAACATTACTAAAAACATTTAATTACTTAATTTATTTATTTCATTTGTTTGGAAAAACCTTTGAGCAAAATGCTTTTTCCAAAGGTTCCACATCAAGGAAACAATATACAAAATACAGGCTTGATTAACAGAAAGAGCTGCACAACTGGTACAACATCAGTAACAGGTTTCACAGAAAATAAAACACATGAAGGTACTAACAATGTCTTAATAATTGGGTACATGAGCATGATATTTACTGAAATTTGTGAGACAGCAAGCTATATACATCCACTGAGGGGAAAGGGTACAGGGAGAACAGTGCAGAAAGAAAGCAGCAGCCTGGAGGACAGGCTTAGTCAAAGTACAAAGTGCGGGGAGGAGGTATTAACCAGGCTAGGGAAAAGTGTAGGCAGGCTCCGGGAGCTGGAGACAGGGAGGAGGAGGAAATGAGGAAAAGGGGCCAAGTAGGACCACATGGTAAAGAGAAAGTAGAGGGGCAGGAAAAAGGTGCAGGAATTAGATTGGGGCCCATTCCATCGCAAACAACAGTATTAAGAGCAATTTAAGTAGTAGGTGGGGGGGTCTGTATGCTATTATGAATACGGACAGCAGCCAAGACTACCTACAGTTGCAGGCTCCTGCCTTGAAAAGATGCAACTTCACCTTGGTCTTGAAGGAGGGAGGGAGTAGTTGGGAATATATGCACAGGGATTTCATTAAGCCAAGGGAGCTCTGTATGCTGAAGGTGCACTGACCTAATGTTGTTTTTCTGAATGGGACAGCCAGCGAGCACCTTGTCATACCTCGGGTCTGATGGCTAGAGCAGTAAGCTGAGAGCATCTCTTTGAGGCTAGGGGTGATTTCCTAGCAATGCTTTCTTTCCCAGGAGGCATGTTTACTATTTTATTCTATTGCTGAGGCTCATTCACCCTGTTTGCTCATAAAGTGAGCAGGAGTGAACTAGGTTGTCAGCTCCAGGGTGAGTCTACAGGCCTTATTGAGGGCCGTTGATACTCACTTGAGTGCATTGTTAGAAGCTGCCCTGTATACTACCAGGCCATAATCAATGACTGACAAGATGGAGGAAGATACAATCAGTCGCAGGGCAGCAGGCGTTAGATATTGTCTGTGTCTAAATAGGACACCGAGTTTAGAGTTAACCATTTTACAACTTGATCAGTGTGTGGTACAAAAGGAGAGTGCATCATCAATGGTGCTCCCAAGGTACTTGAAAGTTTGTACCTGTTCAAGAGGAACGCCCTTATTTTTGTAATGAACAAGACCGGGGACGATTTGTTAAGTTGGGGCTGGAGATCAGATAATTTTTGTCTTCTTATAGTTAAGAAGACATTTCTGTGTGCTGAACCAGTTCTCCATTAGGAGAAGGTGGATTGCAGCTCCTTCTGCAAGTGATCCATTGAGCGCTACTGCTCAGGATCACTGTGTCATCAACATACAAGATAATTTTGGTCTTGCATGCCTTCGGAAGATCATTTAAAAGCAAACTGAAAAGGAGAGGGCCCAAGATGGATCCCTGGGGACCCAGAGTGCAATTTCCTAGACGAAGAGGTTGTAGTTCCAATTTTACACGCCAGACCTTTGGGATAGGTAGTCCTTGAACCATAGGACTGCTTCAGAGGAAAACCCCAGGTTGATCAGTTGCTGTAGCAGGACGGGATGGTTGATGGTGTCAAGGCTTTAGTGAGATCTGTAAAGATAGATCCCACTAATTTACCACAATCCATAGCCTTGTGTACATAGTCAGAGAATTCTAACTAATGCCATAGCCGTACTGTTGCACTTATGAAATTTGTGCTGTGGGCACTGAAGATCATATTTATGAAGGTACTCTGATATCTGATCAGCTACTAACCTCTCAAGGGCTTTCGATAGGGGGCGAGGATGGATAGCGGTCTATAATTAGCAGTATTGATATGGTCTCCACTTTTTAACACAGGGTGACCATGGAAAGCTTCCATTTAGCTGGGAACGTAGCTAGGATAGCGATTTGTTAAACAGCTTGGTAACAGGTATCAAGAGCTCTTCCAGTGTTATTGCCACCAGCTTCATATCAAGGTTGTCACTGCCAATCCTTGTTTTGCCTAATAGCTTATGTATGTAGGTTCTGGCTTCCTTGAGTGTGATTCTTTAAAGTAGAAATTAGGGTAGTTTCAGCCTTCCCTAGTGCTTGGCAGTGATATTTCAGTGTGATTAAGGTAGTCAGGTGGGAAGATAGAGCTGAGATCAGAGAAGGTGGAGTTAAAGGATTCTGCAGTGGCATGGGAATCCAGGGTGGCAGTGCCATTGATCGTAAGCATAGTTGGGTGCTTCTTGTCCTCTTTACCAAGCAGTTCCCTGATATTCTCCCAAACCTTTACCATTCCCCCAGTTGTCTGGTTGCTCCTTGTAATATTTCACTTTTGCCTGTCTAGCGATGTTAGTACATTTGTTCAGAGCAGCCCAGTACTTCTGGCAATCTGTCAGATTTCCAGTGTGTCTGGCCTGACTCCAAAGATTGTCTCTTTCCTTCATCAGATCCAGAAGGTCGCTCAGATCCACCCTTTAGGAGATCCCTGATCTTGCTTTTCCTCATAGGGGCAAAATATTGCAGATACCATTGAACCTGTCAGAGAAGTATTGAAGGGCCTGATCTATGTCATGAAGATTGTCTAAGAGGACCAGTCAACAAGAGATAAGGCTGATTTGAAGGCACGGGCATAAGGACACGGCTTTGGATAGAGACGGAGGAGCTTTTGTCCTTATGTACCCAATGACACGGGACTGGTGAGTGATCGCTGACATGGGACAGCACAGCAATGTTCTTTATCCTGGATGGGTTGTTAGACAGGAGCCAATCCAGAAATGTGCCTTTATCAGTCCTACGATTCAGTCTCGTGTTCTCTGTTACAATCTGGGTTAGGTACATATCTGATACCCGGTCTTTTGTGGGTCAATATCCTTACTAAGCCAGTTAAGGTTAAAAATCATCAGTAATGATGATTTCCAAGTTCCTCTTATGCTTGGAGATTACTTCCAGGACCATGCTGAGCCCAGACTTTGCTTTGGTGGGTGAGAGATAGACGGAGGCAATGGTGACTGCCTTGTTCTATCTCCCAATGAGTAGCTTTATGGCTAGCAACTCATACTCAGCCTTGATGACTGAGATCGGTAACACACTCCCTGTAGGGTTTCCCTAAAATAGATTAGGCAACCCCACCCTGTTTTCCTACTCTGTTTAGCCTGAACATTACATAACCCTGGATGGCTATTGAGTTGTCTTTGACCTTGGGTGAGCCAAGTCTCAGTCAAACAGATGATATCAGGGTTGTGCATCTGAGTCCAGACTTGGAACTGGGCAATCTTGGGGAGTAAGCTGCAGATATTCATGGTAGCAATCCTCAAACCACAATCTGCTTTACACTTCGGGAGCCAGGTGGCTGATGGCCCTAGGTTAGGATGAACATCCCAGAAAGTAATAGCAGGAGATGAAAAATTGGCAGCGACTATTATGCTGCATTTAGCCAAGCCCTTTTATTACAGAGCCTGAGATAGAAGCATATTGCCTTTGCCTACCTAGCGGCACATGTATCTGGGCTAGAACGAGTGTACTGCTGCAAACTGAGAATAAGGCTTTATGCAGAGGTGCAGGCGTCAGTGTCAAGACCCGTGTACAAAGTTGCCTGTTCCATATTGTAACACATTAGGGTAAAAAGTAGTTTGGCTGTCTCCTATCCCAATGGGCAGTGCAGTATAGAGCCACTATCCAGTAAGTGGAGCAAGGGCAAGTATAAATACACAGGAAAGTACTACTGCCCTGGCCATCAAGTATGCCCAACAGTAACAAGTAAAGAAGAACAGGACAGACTGTGTCAGGAGGAGACACAGCATAGGTCATTGTAGCCAGTAGTCCACAGAACACTGGGGACCGAGTGTCTGGTTTTTGGACCGGTAAGTGCACTAGACAAATCCTGCCTATTTTCAGGCACAACCCGGGAGGGGATACAGATGAATGTCAACTGACCTTGAACCAGATGAAGCTGTTGGTGGTATTTTTAGTGAATGAGGGAAATTTGGCCAGGACACTGGGAAATTCCCCTACTCTTGATGGGCTATGCGGCTGTTTGAGCAGTAGAGGAGCCTGCAGTCAGTAGAATGGCTACTCGGAGGAGCTGCTGATGCAGCAGGACGTCGCGAATTAGGAGAGGGCCTCCTCTCCTAGTTTTCTTGGTCTAGAGGCCAGTCGTGAAATGCTCGGCAAAAGTAGAGAGGAGTGAAGCGGAGGAAATTTTCTTTCGACGGAGGATCTTTATGCAGCACAGCAATCGGGAGACGCCGATGGTATTTCGGCAGCTGTTTTTCCTGCCAACTAAACAAATGGTGCAATGTGATTGGGATCTGGTCACTCCTGCACTGAGTCGCAAGGTAAAGAGCATTTTTGGATTTATCCATAAAAAAAGACTTTGAGACTAGCGAGGGGTAATGGCATGGCAGAAATTCTGAGAGAGGAGCAAGCGGCAAGCAAGTCGGCAGCTCCTCTGATTCAGCTGCATATGCGCCCTGAGTGTGGATCCTGAGCAGGCTGGCAGTCTTAGCACCGGGAAGGTGTGTGCCTGAAGCCTGGGGAAATTTTGGATTGGTCAGTATGGCCATGGATGAGAACAGTAGTGCTGAGCATTTTGCATCAGGGAAGGCACTACGTTGGGAGAATCAGGCTGTATTTAAATCCTCCACCATTATGACAGATTCTGGGTTTGTGTTTAAAGCACCAGCATTAATTGAGAAGCATGGGACTGCTTCTAAAGACACTGTCATTTTCAGACTGATCCAACAACACAGGAAGGAGTCACTACTTTTTCTTTCGGATCCAAACCCAAGATTAACTTTGTATCTGCCCAGGAGCAGTTTAAAACTTCAGTAACTATTCACATTTCTACATCTGGCTCCTCAGATCTGCCAAATGAGGTAGAACCATGGTCTACTACCCAGGCCTTGCAGGGAGCAGGATGGGTGAAAGCCAAGCAAGGCACTTGGATTCCAGATCCACTTGGGATTATTCAACAGGTCTTTCACAGGCATCTCCAGAATGGAAGCCTTCTGGCATAAATCCATCAAAACTGCCAGTGACTAAAGGCTGCTCAGTCCCTGCTACTGGAACTGAGGTTACTAAGGGGAAGGGTTTGTGACAGATAATAGTTTAGAAAATAATGCTCAGTCTCAACCCCTAAAGTTAATCAACCACCCTATTGTCAGAATTGTTTTCTAACATTAAAAGAAGCTGCGCCCAGGCGAATGCTGTTCAGTATCCGCTATAAAGGAGGTTTAGCGGATAGGCCTGACCGTGTGTTTGTGGATGATTGTTGAAAGACTTTACAATTTTCCCAAAAGATGTTTTTGCACTGATAAATATTTTGTGAAGACAATTATGATGTCAGTTTCAGAACTGCTCATGCTTTGGAGCTTTTCTGGGAGCGTTATGCATTAGTTAAATTTTCCCCTATGGTCTCCTTTCTGGTTATCCCCTGACCAAGCCTTCTGTTAGATTTGTGACGGTAATGTTTGAATGAGGGGTCCATGTCGATGACATTACATATTGGTTATCACAAAATGTGAAGTTTTAAGTAAACCTGAGGCCTTGTTGGATTCTGAATCCTTTTGGACTGGGGGGTAGATATAAAGTTAAACTGCAGGTTGGGGAAAATGGGCTAGAACACATTCCTAATTCCTTTATGCTGGGTAAGGATAGAGGCGTATGCTTTTATGCAGGGCAGCCGAGAGCCTGCTATAAATGTGGAGCTCAGACACATTTGTCTAGTTCCTGTGATCAGGCTCTGCTGTGATAATTATGGGGTATAGGACATATAGCCCTGTATTGTATCAATGGCACTAGGTGCGACTTGTGTGAGGAAGAGGGCCATGTATTTGGTGACTGTTCTTGGGCTGCCAGGGAATAAGGTCTGGCGCAAGCCCTGATCTTTTAATTGAACAGGCACAGGAATTACTAGAAAGAAAGGTTGACCCCTCCTCAGAATGTAGTTTCCTTTCTAATCCAATCCCAAGCCAGTTTTAGATGGTACTTCAGTACCTTGTCCTTCTCTACCGATAGCTGGGCCTGAAGTTAGTCCTCCACCCAAACAGGACAGTGAAGCCAAGAGTGACATAGTGAACCCACTCCTTTCGCCTGTTTGTTATGGGGATCATTTAGACCCAAAGGAAGTAGAATTTAAACCTGTAGCTAGGAGACGCTCATCTAGACAGAACAAAGCTGCTTCTTTAAGTACGGTTAAAGAGGCAGGCATTAAGGAAAGTGGGAACTCATATGCAACCTTGTTCCTTCCCGTGATGGGAGTTCTGACATGGAACAAAGTGAAGCTGATTCACAGTCCGCTGGCAGTAGTCAGGTCTCCTTTAAGATGGAATATGGGATTATAAAGATAAAAAGAAAAAGCGGAAAAAATAGTTTTCCGTTCTTTTCCTGTGTGTCCCTTCAACCTTATAATCTATGGGTTCTCTTGTTATAGGGTCTTTAAACATTCATAGCTTATTAAATGTGGTTAAGAGAAGAGCAGTTTTTCCTTTATTCACAGTTCCGTTATGATATTTTCTTTTCCAGGAGACCTGGATGTGTTCTAGAGAGCAATTGTTACTATTTAAAAGGGAGTGGATTTGGGGCCTTCTTATTGGTCCTTTGGGCCAGATAGTGCGGATGGGTGAGTATTCTTTTGGTTCATATAAATTGTTAATTAAACTGATTGATTTAATACCAGGCGCTTGTTTTGTTGGATGGTATTTGGCAATCTAGTGCTTTTCGCTTTATTAATGTATATGCCCCCAAACCAAAGGCGGCTCGGGTAGAGCTTTTGCGCTAATACAGCCTTATTTAGTGTCATCATATATCATCATTTTAGGGGGACTTTAACTGTGACATTGTTAGAGACCAAGCAGTGGGTAGTAAAAGAAAGAAGATATATTGTGATTCTCACATGTTATCAGCAGTGGTAGATACTGCCCAGTTGATTAATTGTAGTGGTTACAATAAAGGTAATAGGTTCACTTATAGTAGGAAAAATTACAAAACTACAATAGATCATCTTTTCATTCCCAGAATCTGAACAAAGGCTATTTCCAGATTATCCCTAGTGAATTCTCGGATCATTCCTTATTGCAATTTACTATTTCAGATTTCCCCAAACAATAGGAAAAGAAATAGATGGAGACTAAATGCGTCCCTATTAGAATCCCTATTGTTAAATCTGGGATAGAGGCCTTATTAGCAGCTAGAATTTCTGTACTGTGTCTTTATGACAAGATTGGAGATTGGTGGATGGATACTAAAGGAGACATACGGAGTTGGTTTTGTGCACATGGTAGATCCTTAGGAAATAAAAAGTTTTGAAATATTTGTCACTCAGAGGTCAACTTCAGCACTTATATTCACTGTCTTATTTAAGTAAGGAAGATTTTTCTAATCAGATTGCCATAATTAAAAAGGAACTGGTAGAATACCAATATGATAGAGCATCTACAATTTCTGCAATGCTTTCTATGGGTACTAAGAGAGGGCGGTGGGGACCCTTACTAGGCCTGTAAGAAAATGCATTCTAATAGTACGATAGAATATTTACAAGATGTTAATGGTAATAAATTTGATACAGTACAAGATATGGAATCCCTGATTAAAGGGCACTATCAGTCTCTATTACCCATAGACCCCCCTCAGATGACAATATTCAGGATTATATGCAAAACATTGAGATTCCTGGTTTTCAAAAGAGGCATTGGCGTTGCTTAAAAACATTACTTTGGCAGAAGTCCAAGAAGCTATTAAAAGCCTTAAAATAGGAACTCTCCTGGATTGGACGGGTTGCCAAATCAATTTTACAAATGCTTCATTTTAAAAATATCAGTGATATTATATACTGTTTATTTAGCTTTTTTCAGAACTTGAGTTTCCTTCCACCTTTTCAGAAGGTTTATTAGTTTATTTATTTAAAACCGGAATAAAGCTAATATTGCCAATTGGAGGCCAATAATTCTCTTGAATACTGATTACAAGATTCTGGCACAAATCCTTAATATCAGGCTTAAGAATTATGCTTCTTTGATTCTGTCAAATCACCAATTCTGTGGTATTCCTGGGAGGAAAATATAGGGCGCTTTAATATTAACTAGAGATTTTATTGAATTGGTATCTTTACAAAAGCATAAGGGCTTGCTTTCCTTGACCAAGAAAAGCTTTTGACCGTGTTGACGGAAGTTTCTCTTTATGGCCTTGGCCAAGTATGGTGTTCTATGAAATTTATTAGCTATATTGAAATGCTTTATTCACATGTCTATGTTAAGGTTTTTCTTAGAGGACAAATTACAGAAGGGTTTGAGATTTTAACCGAGTACGACAGGGCTGTCCACTCAGCCCTTTGCTGTATCTTTTCTCCATTGATCCCTGTTACAACAATTAGGTAAATTGGATACGGACATTTGTTATTCCAGAAGGATTTGGCTAGATTGTCGGTCTTAGCCTATGCAGATGATATTTGTGGGTTTTTTGCTCAAAATCAGATCCCTTGCTTTTTACAAACAGTTGAGCAATATGCAGCAGTTTCAAATGCTAAGCTTAACCTTGCCAAATGTAAGGGATTATTGGTTGGTGATTGGGGATTTTCATGTCAAATATCCGAGGTCCTTTTTCAAATGCTCAATAAATATTTTAGGTATTATTTTTGGAGTGCCAAATGTGCTCTGGTTAACTGGGAAAAAGCTATAGAGCGTACCTTGTTTAAAGTCAAAAGATGGCAGGCATGGAAATTATCAAAACTTAAAAGGATACAGATTTTAAAATGCTTCATAGTTCCGCAATTACAGTATGTGGCTTGTATTTTCCTCTTCCTTAGTATTAGAAACCAAAATTTATGGAATGTTCTTTCGGATGTTATGGGGCAATGGGCTTAATCCGGTAAAAGATGTTATACTTATTTAAGTAAAGGAAATGGGGTTTAGGAATGATTGAACCTATTGTTTTCTTTTATTCTCTATTTTTTATCATACAGTTTTGTATGGAATTTCAGTAAACTAAATAGCCTATGGGGATGTTGCACTTGGTCCTTGAAATTATTTTCAGCTTGGGGGATGTGGCGCCTAAACTTCATTCGAGATTGTCGGTACCTGAATATTTTCGCTCGCCGCCAGAAACTTTTTAAATGGAAAATTACTCGTGGTGAAATTCTTCATGCTAGTAGGAAAAAGTTTTGTTCTACACTGATGGCCGGCTGTACCCCACGAACCTTGTTTTAAGAATTGCCCTCTTCATTGAATGGTCAGGTTTTGAAACAATTGAACAATACAGAATGCCAACTACAATATGGGAGATATCATGGCTGACTGTTTACGGCAGATTGAATGTTCGTGGAATGCAAAACATAAAACTTAGAACAACGGAATTGTCCTTATTTAGCCTGTATAAATGTGGAAGAAACTATGACTCATTTCCTGTTGACCTGTTCATATTCAAAATCACTTTGGATTTTTCTTGCAAGACAATGGCATATGAGTTGGTTGGGGAATGGATTATAATACCTTAGTATTAGGGTTCTTCATAGAGGTGCTTCTACTCTTCACTTGGAAACTTATTTCATTTGTTAAGTTGTTTAAGATTTTACCTGTGGCAAGCACGATGTCAATGGGTAATTTATCAAAAATGATGTCATATCAGGTTTTAGTTATCTGGTTATACGAATGATGAGGACGGTATATCATTCTGATTTATTGCACTACTCAGGGCTAAGGTTCACAGATGGTGGAAGGGGTTCCAGATTTTCATTAAATATAAATAGATATTGTTTGATATTAGATTCAGTTTATGGTTGAGTACTAATGTGTAAATTCTCTTGTGATTATTTACAGGAAATGATCAGTGATGAAATACTGTAATTTGTTTTCTTAGTTGTGAAGTTTCTTATGTGCATTTCAATAAAACTCCCTACTCTTTTCGATAAGTGCCATGGGATCTTTAACATCCACCTGAACTACCACCAATCCAGGCAGATGGGACCTCGGTTTAACGTCCTCATCCGAAAGACGCACTCAGAAGTGCAGCACCCTCTCATGCTGCACTACAGTATCAGTACTGGGATATTAACCCAGGTGCCAGATGTGGGAACTGAACCCACAGCCCTCGATCTCCCGCCTCAGAGGCAAGTGTGCTACCTACTGAGCCACTGACACTGCACTGTCTTAACTTGTGGAGGACTGGAGAGAAAGTCAGAGACGCCTAGTCAAGATGCTTGGGCACCCCAGGCAGGTAACGTGTTAAATAGTGTGAGGTTCTCAAAGGTGAGTCAGGACTCACAGCATGTAAGCATTACACCCATGGGGATTAATACTGAGAGCACAAATAGGAGATGAAGAGAGATGACTGTAGTGGGAGCCCAGGATCTGTACAAGAAATATCCAATCAGAAAGCCTCCACCACTACCATACTACCAATCAGATTCATTGCACTGTGGAGTAGGTGGAGTCAAGGTGCTTTAGCAGAGATTGGGGCTGGGGAGAGTGGGTGGGACACAATATAAAGCAAACAAGCTTAGAGTGGGACACAATATAGAGCAAGCAAAATTAGTTTGAGAAGTCTGGATTACTGGACGCCTCAGAAGCTGGCGGATTTAAAAAGAGAAAAAGCTTTGATAGCTAATGACAGATGAGCCACAGCTAGCGTAGTCCAATCAAATTAAAGGCATTGAAACTGCAGCGAGTGGAGTTACTGGTGTATACCTCACTGTCTATCTTGGGGCCAGCGTTGGAAGAAGTTTGCAGCGGTCTGCCGAGGAGCCCAAGTGCGCAGCTTCAGTCGAGCAGCCCGCTAGGCTAATCTGAAAGACAAGTGGAAGGAAGAGTTTTGTACTGAAATAAAACAAAAGCAGGCAGAAAGCAGGAGTGGGCAGTGAGTCAGAACAAAAGCCAAGCGATAGGTGCTAAGTATGGGAGTAGAGTAGAATAAGGCAGGAATTAAACTGAGTTAGTTAGCAGGGGGTCTGACACCAGCAGCAGACGAGAGGAACAAAAGGAAAAGAAAGAGGGAGGGTTTCAAGTTATGCTAACGTGGAAAGTCACTATCTGAGGATGCAGAGATAAGTAGGAAGAGGTTCCTTGCAGGGTTGGAAGGGTCTGGCACCAGCAGCAGCCAATAAGAAGTAGGGGGCAGAGATGAGGACTAAGAGGGAGGCACAGGTTTTAAAAGAGGGAGTAAGAAAGTACAGAAGGCAGTTAAGTATATTATAGACAGACAATGATTTCAGATAAGCAGTACACTCTGGTTAACAGTAAATTATTCTGTGCATCAAATAAAAGATTAGTCCACAGTACCTTAGGCTATTTGTAAGCACTTTCACTGGCAAGTATTAAACATTAGGAGACACTAATACTGGCAATTTTAGTACAGTAGTGGAAACATTATCTCTGACACAATATAGAGCAAACAAGCTTAGAGCGGGACATAATATAGAGCAAGCAAAATTAGTTTAGAAGCTCGATCACGGACGCTCTCAGGAAGCTGGCAGATTTTAAAAAAGAGAAAAGATTGACAATCAATTGCAGATGAGTAGCAGCTAGCATAGTCCAATCAAATTAAAGGCATTGAAACCGAGTGAGCTGAGTTACTGGTTCATACCTCACTGTCCTGTCTTGGGGCGGGAGAAGTTTGCAGTGGTCGGCAGAGGAGCTCAAGCACCACAGCTCTAGTCAAGCAGCCTGGTAGGGCTAACCTCACTGTCCTATCTTGGGGCGGTGGGTCGGGAGAAGTTTCCAGTGGTCTGTAGAGGAGCATAGTGCCACAGCTCCAGTTGAGTAGCCTGCTAGGGCTAATCTCACTGTCCTATCTTGGGGTGGGCAGGTCAGGAGAAGTTTGCAGTGGTCTGCAGAGGGGCCTAAGCGCCACAGCTCCAGTTGAGCAGCCCATTAGGGCTAATCTCACTGTCCCATCATAGGGCGGAGAAGTTTGCAGCGTCTCACAGAGGAGCCCAAGCACCACAGCACCAATCAAACAGCCCACTAGAGCTAATTTCACCATCCTATCTTGGGGCAGGTGGGTCAGGAGAAGTTTCCAATGGTCTGCAGAGGAGCCCAAGTGCCACAGCTCCAATCAAGCAGCCCGTTAGGGCTAATCTCACTGTCCTATCTTGGGGTGGGCAGGTCAGGAGAAGTTTGCAGTGGTCTGCAGAGGAGCCCAGTGCCACAGCTCTAGTGGAGCAGCCTGCTAGGAGCTACTCTTACTTTCCTATCTCGGGTTGGGAGAAGTTTGCAGTGGTCTGCAGTGGAGCCCAAGCACCACAGCTCTAGTCAAGCAGTCCGCCAGAGCTAATCTCACTGTCCTATCTTGGGGCAGGCGGGTTGGGAGAAGTTTGCAGTGGTCTACAGAGGAGCCCAAGTGCTGCAGCTCCAGTTGAGCAATCTGCTAGGGCTAATCTGGGATAACATAGGTTATTTAACAAAGGAAACTACTGTAGATTGTTAACAAAGGAAACTTGAGATACATAAGATTTGTGTGCTCTACTCTGCATGCAATCCCATTTCGCAGACCCCACCAGGTCTGCCTCTGACACCAAACCCACCTGCTCTATTAAACTTGACTTTGCCATCAAGAAGGGTTACTCCATTACAGGGCTAGCCATCTCAGGCTTACACATTGCCAGGTCAGGATCAGGATGGGCCTGCCCTGCCAACCTTGTCTGGAGTCTGCCATGCATCTGTCACACTAAATTTGCCTGCTCCATTATGCCCAACTATGCCACCACACTACCATGCCCCATGGATGGGAAATTATTTAAGATTACTTAATTCACTGGATCTACCTGCCCCATTGCCCCTAGTCAGAGAAGAAATGAATCCAGAGCAGGAAGGCATGGTAAATGAATGGACTGCTGCAAATATGCCACCCAGCAGGCTTTTAAAATATAATCCAAGTAAAATAATGCTTGGGCATCAACTTGTTGTTCTTTTGATCAATAATAGATTGCAGTGTGTTTGATCCTGTACTGACTAATCAGCAATTTATAACTTGATACTAATGAACTTTGGTGTGTTTGATTAACTGAGTAACAAACTCATAACATGATAGGTTGTATTTTGTAAAATGTGAAACTTGTATACTTATTTTATGTTCTTCTCATAACTTTAAGTAGAGTTAAGTATCGAGGTGAATTTGCCACCTCCAGACAAACTGTGTCTTTATGAACTCTAAGCAAGATCTTCAGTATCGTTCCACTGATAAAACACAGGCAGCCTATTTTTGCCTACCCAGACTGGCCGTGAAGAGGTCAGCTGAGCAGTCAACCTTGCTGTACTCGGGGAGTACCAGCTAGACTCAGGAAATTTTGGCCAATGAACAATCACGACCAGTCAACGCTGTCCCACTAGGTGAGTACTTGATCACAGGGTGCCCAAGTGAGTTCAGCTGAAGTAAACACCTAACCACAATTAGTGCCCAGCTGTTCACACCTCTGTCTAAAATATGATTCTTCTCAAAGCAGTGTACTCGCCATGAGCATAACCTGGACTTTACTAATAACAAATATTTTAAAATATATCACTCAAAGAAATGTAATGTTGTCAGGCCCAGGTTACAGCCCACGTTTTCTCTATATCAGTCAGATGCTCCTTGTTTACTAACAGCTCTCAGCATCTGCCCCAACATTCAGTGATTACCTGGCTCACAGAAACTAAGATCTGGCAAAGTATCTCCTATTCTCTGCCTAGCCAAAAGCTAAAATTATCTGGATCTTTATCTTCTGCTTGGCCAAACAACTAAAATTATCTGGTCTTTATCCTCTACCTTGAAAAAGTATTTAAACCCTCAACAACCCAACGAGGTGAGGGGTCTCAGAGGGAGAATCACAGGTCACCCCAGCTCCCAGGATCTCATAAAGACATCAGTTTATACTGGTCTGGTGGTGAGTTTTGTTACCCTCACCTTATGCACAGGACCCAAGGCTGACAAGCCTGGCATTTTGTTTTATTTTTACTGCAATGTATTTTCACTTCACATTAAAGAATTATTTTCTGCTTACACTGCTGTTCAGAAAAGTTGTAACAGTATTTTAAGATTTTGAAATTTAAGAACTGTATTTGACTACTTGCATTTAATGCCAAAACTGCCTTATAGACATTTTCCTTGTAGTTCAAAACTGTAACTGCAATTTTAAAATTGCAATTGTTTATTCATTTTTCTGCCAAACTACTTTGTAAACTTTAAACATCTATATTAAAAGTAAACATTTTTATCATGAATCCTGACTTTGATTTTCCTTCTCAATATGATATATAAAACTTAAAGCAATGAGTTTAGAACAGGATAACCTTAAAGTAAACCAGGTCTGGACTTCTGTTTTCTGTGTCATGCTGGTACACTTAAAGTAACAGTCCCAGGTTACATCCATAATTGGAAAGGCTTTGCCTGGAGTTCAGTGGCCAAGCAGCCAGCCACTCCCACTTCCTGAGCTATATAAGCAGTTCCTCTCAGCCTCATTGTGAAGCATTTTTTTTTTTTCAGCCGGAGCTCTGTTGGTTTGTCCTGTGAGCTGGCTGAGGCTCCCCTCCCCGCCTGCTGTTTCTGTGAGTCTCTGCTGGACTTCAGTGTTTGTTTTCCTGCTTCTGGTTTGTATCTTTCTCCGCGTGTGCTTCCCTGTGTTTTATGTCTCTTTGTTTTTGGGCCTTTCCTGTTTTCTGTTTTGCTGTGTTTTGGTTTTGTCTTTTTTGTGGGGCTTTTGTTTCTAGCTCCTAGCATACTGCTACTCAGAGCTCATGCTACTGCTTTCAGTTACCTACGACTGCAGCCACTGCTGTTTACTTTAATTACTATTGTACCCAGTGCTTCTGCTTTACACTGTGCTCACCACGCTTAAACTACTGCAATGCAACTGCAATCATTATCTGTGTGTTTCGGCTCAACCATAGCTGCTCCATGTTGCATACCAATTCTTTCACCTGACACAGTTTACTCTGACCCTAGCTGTGCTGCTCATTGCTGCTCTCATTCTACTTGCAGCTTCATTTCACTGCCTGGCTTCACCTACTTTCAGAAGCATTTGTCTCCATGTTTCACTGCAGTTATAACTCGAGGTCAGCCAACTAAGCTCCTGAGGCTGTTAATATAGCTTTGTTATTAAATCTTGCCTCGCTGCTGAAAAATCCTCAGTATTTGTCACCTTGATTTGGCTATTCATGTCTGGCTGGCTTGTCCCCAATTCAGTGCTGTTTAATTGCTATACAGTACGTTATGCAGACCTCCATGCAGGTCCAATTATCACTACTACTGCTTACTGACCTATGAGCAGGGTCCACACTTGCTTACACAACTGTTGCTCCTTGCTTGGCTAAACCATTGCTTCATACGTTCACTGCAATCCCTCGGCTTCAGCTCTGGGATTCTGTTGCATTCAATCTGCATTCGACCTTGCAAGATCTCAGCACTCAATGCTCATAATGATCTTAGCACCGTGCTCATTCAGCTCACCAGCTTTTCAGCTCTCAATCAATTTTTGGGGCATGCCAGCCATTCCTCCTGGTGCAGAGTTCCTGCAGCTGACGGTCTCACTCTGCATTTAGTCCAGATCTTGGAGCTGTCCAACTTGGGGGCAGGATCCTTCTCACCTGGCCCATAGCTGGGAATGTCCTCACCCGGCTTGGCTTTAGCTGCCTGCTACATGACAGCAGCTCCTGGTGTAGAATTTGACTAGTGGTGAAGGGTGGTTACGATGATCTCCTTTGGCTTTAGTATTCCACTATAACGGTTAGCCATTGACTTTAGTGGTTTCCCTAGCAAGGCACCTTCACTGCATTCTCCCTATGATTGTCTCTGGTTCACCTGGTTTGAGTTTAGAGGCGGGTAGGCCAGGTGAGTGCCTCAGCAGTCATTGCTCTCCTCCTGTACCTTGGTTGCACCTATTCTTACGGAGTTTTCTTGCAACCTTCCTCGACGTTCCGCTAGAGGGTTTGAGTGAGAGCCTTCCTCTGAACTGGAATATTTTCCACCTCCCTTTAGTTGGGTTTTCCAAGTTACAGCTGCACAGCTGTCACTAAATAAACTATCCCAAGCCTGAAGGGAGGCTACCTAGGCATTGGATCCCCAGAGATTTCCTCCTCCATAGGTTTTTTCTCTCCTCTGTTGCCTCCAGTCATAACACTTAGTTAGCATAGTTGTTTCCCAAGTCTTTTAGGTAGGTTCCGCTGTTGGATAGAGGTGGAGGATGTCCTGCCATTCTTCTCTCCTTAGGGGATCCCCTAATCTCAATGCAAACCATCAGTATCATGCTATGCAAGCCTGGGCAGTCATTATGTTATCAACTGAGCATCTCACTGCATTATCAAACTGCCTATGCTTCTCTACTACTACTATGTTACAGTTACTGCTCTTATGTCACAGTTACTGCTTGCTCCTGTGCTTCGTGTTGCCTTCTTCTTTGGGGATATTTATACTACATTTCTTTTTGGATTTCTAAGGTACCTTTAGTCATGGGAATGGTCCTGTGGCACCTCTGGGGTGGAACCCTCTCTGAGGGTTCCTTGCCTGTACCCCTACAGGGTGGTAATTCCTTTGGAATAGAGTGCGAATGGCCAAAACTAAACTAACACAGTTGCACAAGCATAACACTATACTGGCTGATAGGTCAGTGAATTGGAAAGGCTTTGCCTGATGTTCAGTGGCCAAGCAGTCAGCCACTCCACTTCCTGAGCTATGTAAGCAGTTCCTCTCAGCCTCATTGTGAATAATTTTTTCTGTGCCCCACCATCCTCCCCTCCCCTCCAGTGGCAGCACTCTTTTCTTAGGGGATTCCTAAGGTACCTTTAGTCACGGAATCATCCAGTGGCACCTCTAGGGGTGGAACCCTCTCTGAGAATTCCTTGCCTTTCCTACCCCTGCAGGGTGGTAATTTTTTGGAATAGAGAGTGCAAATGGCCAAAATAAATAACACAGTTGCACAGGCATAACACTATACTGGTTATGTGAGGGTCAGTGAAATGAAATTGTACAGATTTCACATGTAGTGAATCATTACATAAATACTTGGGATGGTGTCAAATAGATTCTAAGAGGAAACGTTGGTGTAAATATATAACTATCCCAGACACCAGTTTACAGATGGATTTAAAGTGCACGTGAAAATATTTGAGGATCTAGGGATGCTTCTTTGCCCTCTGACAGTAATCACGCCCACAAGGGAAACTTAGATTTTAATGAATACACAGCTTTATAGACTGAGACCAAATAGTCTTGGTCAGTCAGGTGTCAGATGAAATAATTGTGGCAGGTGCCCTGGGTCAAGACACACAAGTGCCAATCTGCCCACTCTCTGTGTTTCCACCCCAAACAAACTTTATCCTGACCTGGCCCAAATGGTACATGATTTGGAAAGACGACAAACACAGTCAGTGGAACACTTGGAGGAACTGCCAGTCTCTCACGGTCATGGTGAAAACCATGTACACGACTGACCAAGGAAGTTATACTGGAGAGCCGAAGGCGCCTATATTTTTCCCGCCTTACACTCTATATGCATTGTAGTATCTCATTACTGTTAGTTGTCTCTCGTTCCAGCAATGGTATAGAAATCATTTTGGGCATCTTGAATTACTGGTAGAAGCTCAAAGATTCCTACAAATGATGCCATCAGACCACTAAAGCAGAAGGAATGCGCATCAGCAGTGTATCAATTTTGTGGTTTGGAATACATCTCAAACCAATTAAATCTTTTTTATACAAATTCTAAAGCTTGTTTGTATATATATATATATAGGGGATAGTTTCCTAATCTGAAGTTAGCTGGTGCCACTTTTCATGCTTGTTTCTGTACTATGGAACTCCCTTGCACATCACCTATGGGCAAACCAAAATTGTGGTACTTTAAAACAGCTCTTAAAAACATTACCTACTGTAAGAAACAAAACAAATGTGTTTCACTTGAAACACATGTAGATGATTTTAAGTGCTACAATATATCATGTTATGTGCCAGCTCTGTAAATGCACTGCATGTGCCAACAGTTGTTCTGTGTAATGTTTCTCTGGTGTTATACAGTGCTGTATACTGTATACAGTGCCTTCAGAAAGTATTCGCCCCCTTGGATTTTGTCACATTTTGTGATGTTGCAAACTCAAATTAAAATACATTTATATGGGATTTTTTTGTCATGTATCTACACAAATTACTTTATAATGTCAAAGTGGAATGAAACTTGGAATTTTTGTACATGTAATTTATAATAAAACCTGAAATGTCTTGATTTGATAAGTATTCACCCCTTTGCTATGACACTCCAAATTGAGCTTAGGTGCATCCAATTTCCTTGTGAGATCACTCTAAAACTTGAATGGAGTCCACCTGTGGACAGTTCAAATGGTTGACATGATTTCAGAGGAATACACCTGTTCATATAAGGTCCCACTGTTGACAGTGCATGTCAGAGCAGAAACTCTACCGTGAAGACCAAGGAGCTGTCCGTAGAACTCCGTGATAGAATTGTGAGAGGCATAGATCTGGGGAGGTATAAAAACATTTCTAGGGTGTTGAAAGTTCCCAGGAGCACAGTCAAGTCCATCATTAGGAAATGAAAAGATTGTGGAACCACCCAGATCTTCCTAGAGCAGGCCGGCCCCTCCCAAACTGAGCAACTGGCAAGAAGGACCTTGGTCAGGAAGCACTAAGAACCCGACCACCCTGACAGAACTACAGAGTTCCATGGCTGAGATGGGAGAACCTGTCCAGAGGACAACAATCTCTGCAGCACTTCACAGATGTAGCCTCTATGGGAGAGTTGCTAGATGGAAGCCACTCCTGAGAAAAGGCCACATAATAGCATGCCTGGAGTTTGCAAGAAGGCACGTGGCAGACTCTGAGACCATGTGGCAAAGACTTCTGGCCTGATGAAACAAAAATTGAACTCTTTGGCCTGAATACAAAGGCCATAAGTAATACAAACCGAACATACAGCTCATCGCCTATGTAACACCATCCCTACCATGAAGCATGGTGGTGGCAGCATCATGTTATGGGGATGCTTTTCAGCGGCAGGGACTGGGGCACTTGTCAGGATAGAGGGATCAATAAATGGAGCCAAATACAGGCACATCCTTGAGGAGAACCTGCATCAGTCTGCAATAGACCTTGGACTGGGGCAAGATTTATGCTCCAACAGGACAACGACCCCAAACATACAGCCAAAGCAACACTAGAGTGGCTTCACAACAAGAAGGTGAATGTCCTTGAGTGGCCCAGCCAAAGCCCAGACTTGAATCCCATTGAGAATCTGTAGAAAGACTTAAAGATTGCAGTTCACCGACGCTCCCCATCCAACTTGACAGAGCTTGAGCAAATCTGCAAGGAAGAATGGGCAAAATCACCAAATCCAGATGTGCAAAGCTGATACAGACATACCCAAGAAGAGTCAAAGCTGTAATTGCTGCCAAAGGCACTTCTACAAAGTATTGACTGGGGTGAATACTTAAGTAAACAAGATATTTCAGTTTTAATGTTTCATAAATTTTTGTTACACAATGTAAATATTTTTGCCCCTTTAAATTGCTGAGTATGCTGTGTGAATCAAGGGGAAATAATTTCAATGCATTAAAATTCTGGTAGTAACACAACAAAATGTGACAAAATCCAAGGGGTGTGAGTACTTTCTGAAGGCACTGTATACTCTGTGATTGAAAAATCTGTAATGTAATCAGCTAATCAGTCCTTCTTGCTTCCTCCAGGTCACTACTGAAAGCAGGCTTGGTTCCCAGTGGGCTTACCTGCTTATCAGAAACAAAATAAATGAATATTAATTGGGTTAAGTCTGATATTTATGTTCTTCCTATTTATATTCTTGTAGAATGGCCACTAATACTTCCCTGTTCAAAAAGTGCAAAGTACTTTATGTACTACTACTGACAGGAAAAGTTTCTGAAGTACCAAACCTGGCATTTCTTCTAGTCTGGATGTTCAGGCAATAATGGAATGTAATGGTGTGTACTGTGGACTATGTAGCTGCTTTACAAACCTCCTGAAACATAGAAACACAGAAACTGCCAGCAGATAAGGACTGCTAGGCCCATCCAGTCTGCCCAGAAGCCCTATACTTGTATGCGGCCTCTGACCCTATCTGGTCAGTGGTTTTTCATCACGCCCTCTCATCTCAAGGTTCCTTGTGTCTGTGGCAGACAATTCCATGTGTCCACCACCCTCTCTGTGAAGAAAATTTTCTCACATTTCTCTTAATCTACCCTCCATTTCATATCATGCCCCTCTTTCTTGTACTCCTTGTGCATTGGAAGATGTCTCCTCCTGCACCTTGTTTATGCCCTTGAGGTACTTGAAAGTTTCTATCATGCCCCTCCGCCCCTCCTTCCCTCCATTGAGTACATATTGAGGTCCTTTAGTCTCTCCTCATATGTTTTATGGTGCAAGGCATGTACTATCTTGGTCACCCTGTCTGGACCACCTCCACCCTGTCAATATCCTTGTGCAGGTGTGGCCTCCAGAATTGCACACAGCTCCAGGTGAGGCCTCACAAGTTTTATACAATGGCATCACCACCTCCCTCTCTGCTAGTGATAACTCTGCCTGTGTACCCCAGCATGCTACTGGCCCTCCCTACAGCCTTTGTGCTCTGCTTTGACACCTTTAGGTCATCAGAAATGATAACCTCCAGGCCCCTTTCCTCTTTGGTGATCGTCAGCACCTCCCCCATCCTGCAGCTCTCCCCAGGGTTCCCTTTTCCCAGGTGCATTATTTTGCACTTCTTTGCATTGAACCTCAGTTGCCACCCTCCGACCATTTTTCAAACTTCCCCAGGTCCTTCCTGAAGGATATGCCCTTAATACTACCACAGTGGCAGATATAGCTCTAGTAGAGGGTTCCCATAAGCTTTTGGTCAGCTTGTTGCCAGCCTTTTCATACTGAGACTATCCAACAAGAGACAGTCTTTTATTTGCTGGCTTGCTTTTTCCTGCCTCACCATATGTGACAAAAGTCTGAGTACTGTAAGTTCTGGGTACCATGGCTCTGTTCAAGTACATATGAACATATGAAACTGCCAGCAGATACAGGCCATAATGGTCTATTGAGTCTGCTTGAGTGCGCAGTTAGTTATACCAAGTAACTGCCTCCACCTCCTGGAGTTGTACTCCCACCCCTCCTCACTGCTCCCCATCCCACCAGTGTTCCCTGTTGTCCTAATCTTCTTCTTTACCCTGTTCCAACCCCTCTTGAAACTGGTTACTGTCCTTGCTGCCACCACGTCCTCTGGCAACTCGTTCCACACCTTCACCACCTTTTCTGTGAAGAAGCGACTTCTCATTTCCTCCTGAATCTGCCCCCACCAACTTCAGGCTATGACACCTTGCTGTACCCTCCTTCTCCAAGTTAAAAGATGCCCTCTATGTTAGTGTTTTTGTGCCCTTTAGGTACTTGAAGGTCTCAATTATAACCCTCTCTCTCTCCTGTTCTCCAGGGAGTACATGTTCAGTACTCTCAGTCTCTCCTCATATGTTCTGGTCTCCCATGCTCTGGATCAATTTGTCTGTACTGCCTCCAGTAGTTTGATATCCTTCCTAAGGTAGGGGAACAAGAATTGACACAGTACACCAGGTGTGGTCTCATCAGCAACCTGTACAGTGGTAGAATAACCTCCTCCCTCAAGAGGTGATTCCCCTGTTTATGCAACCCAGTATTCTGTTTGCTTTTGGCTGCTGCCTTATAGCACTGTGCTGTGTGTTCATCTCACTCATGACCAGAAACCCCAGGTCCTTGTCCTTCTGATACTGTCACCTGAATTTCCTAGCCAGTAACTGGCCCTTGGTTATTTGGCTCCCTTGTGCATCACTCATATATATATATATATATATATATATATATATATATATATTTTGTAGCATTTTTCCCATTTTCTCCCATAACCCATCCTTGTACTCGGACACGACGGCATGCAGTGTTTACTAACCGTGGGTCTTGAGGTGCCCTCCCACCAGGTCACCCCACTTACACTGACCACCGGACCTCCACCCAGTGGCAGCAGGACTATGGGGGTGGCAACCACACTAGAGAGGAGTGCTGCCTTCCAGCTGCTCAGTCCTGTTCCCACCCTCCCCTGCTGGCTTCCTGATGACCCAAGTCTGTTCCCAAGCCCGGTCGCCAGCATGGCACAAGGTAAGGCGTCCAGTGCCTCAGCCCTCTGTGCCACCAGGCCGCTCACCTTACATTTCTTAGCATTAAAACCCAACGGCCAGATGCCAGACCCATTTCTTCAGCTTTACAGGTTCTCCTTAGATCCTGCCTCCCTCATCTGTGTCCACCCTCCCACAGAACTTAGTATCATCTGCGAAAAGACAGATTTTGCTCTTGACCCCTCTGCTATATTGCCAATAAATACACTGAACAACATAGGTTATAGGACTGAGCCCTGTGGGACACCACTGATCAGAGGCCTAGGTCTGGACAGTTCACCTCTACCACCACACTCTCTGGTTCCTGTCCTCAGCCAGCTCTTTACTTACCCCAGTAGTTTATCCCTAACCCCTAGGTCCCTTAGCTTGCTGATCAGCCTGCCATGAAGCACTGAATGAAACACCTTACTGAAGTCCAGGTAAAGTACATCCACCACCTGCCCTTTGCCCAAGGTCCTTGTAAACCAGTCAAAGAGTCCACCATGCTGGTTTGACATGACCTCCCTAACAAATGCTTGCTGCCTGTCATCCTGGAGACCATTTTCTTCAAGGAAGGACATAAGCCTTTCTTTCAGAGTGGCCTCCATTAACTTACCCACTATGGAGGTTAAGCTGATTGGCCTGTAGTTTCCAGGCTCGCCTCTAGAGCCACTCTTGTGGATAGGCACCACATGAGCTGTCCTCCAGTCCTGAGGGACACACCCTTCCTCGAGCAAGGTTATAAATAGGACCATCAGTGGAGCTGCCAATATCTCTGCCAGTTCTCTCAGAACTCTTGGTGCACCCATCTGAGCCAGAAGCCTTGTCCACCCACAGTTCCCTAAGTCCTGTTAAGACCCTGTCTACCTCCGATCTCCCTCACTCCCCCAAGGCACCCCAATCTTCCCCTGTGACATGGGCCTGCTAGCTTCCCTGGTGAACACAGATCAGAAATACTCATTAAGTGCCTCTGCTTGTTCTCCACCCTTTTCCACCCACCCTCCCTCCCTCTTGATCTTAACTATCCCATCCTTCTACTTCTTTTCTCCTTAACGTAATGGAAGAAGTACTTCTCCCTCTTAATCCCTAAGCCAGTCTTAGTTCTTTCTCAGCCTTGGCTACCCAGACCTCTCTACCTGCTTCTTAAGATTCCACTGTGTAAATATCTGTCCTCTTTGCTGTTGGTATGCTTGGTACTACAGGAAGGCTGCCCACTTATCCCTTACCTTTTCAGCCACCTTTCTATTAAACTAACTTGGCCTCTTGGTTCTGGAACTCTTTTTTCGAGCCTTTGTACAAGTGTTGGTGACCTCAATCAACCCCATCTTAATGACAGTCCATTTTTGGTCCGTGTTCATCCCTGGTTGGATCTTTGCCAGGTGCTCCATCACTATGCTCCCCATCTTGTTGAAGTCTGTCTTCCTAAAGTCCACCACCTTTGTTTTAGTCCTGGCCGCTTCCTTCCCATGCAGATTGAAAACCACACTGTTCAGTGGTCGCTACCTGCAAGAGGTTCGCTCACCTCCACATCCTGAACTTGCTTCCCATTTGATAACACTAGATCTAATGTAGCCTCCTCCTTGTTGACTCTTTGATTCCCTGTGTCTGAAAACAGTTCTGGATAGCATCCAGGAGGACATGTTCCCTGCTGCAGGTAGTAGCTGGGTGCTCCAGTCTACTCCTGGCAGATTGAAGTCAGCCAGAATTACAACGCTTCCTCTGCCCCTGCTCTTTTGATCTGTTCTCACAGTTCCCTATCTAAATCAATTCCTGTGAAGGTGGTCTGTACACCACCCCACTCGAATTCTTATCCCATCGGTGTCCTGTAGTACCGCCCAAATAGCTTCTGTCATACCCTCCTCCCTTTCTCCCTACTACACTCTATCCCTTCCCTTGTATACAAAGCCACCCCTTCTCTTTAGCCCTGTCCTTCAGGTGCAGTTAGTAATTCGGTCTCTAGGTCCCAGTCATGGAACTGAGTTGCCCATGTTTCTGTAATGGCAGCTATATCTAAATGTCCTTTGCCAATAGTGCCTGTAGGTCTGCTATGTTATTTGCCAGGCTCCTTGCATTCAGGGTCACTGCCTTCCATTGCATCCCATGTCCCTCTTGCTTCTGCTTTTACTGTACCTCATCTCCTGCCCCTACTATCCCCTCCCTTGTCCTCTCCTGTCTTTTGTCATTCCTCCTTGGGGAAGGTCCTTGGGCCCCCATGCGTGGTGCTCAGTGCCTTGCCCCTCGCTCAGTATAAATGCAACCTGTCCCTTAAGTAGCTTCCCAGTTTATCTTTCAGGACTCTTGTGCCCGCCTTGTTTAGATGCAGCCTGTCTGGTGCATAAAGTTCTTGTTATCCCATGTCATACCCCACTCTCCCACCAGGCCAAAACTGTTTTCTTCACACCACCCCTCAGCAACAAGTTGAACTCTTCAATCCTTACCTTTCTAACAGTGCTGGATTTTAGGACTGGCAACACCTCTAAGAAGGTCATTGAAACACAAAGCCCTCTTTATGTCCAGGCTGTGCAGTTTCTCCTCCCTGTATTTGAATGGGATTTGGACAATACATAGCAAAGTCATACACTGGTTAATGTGAAATTTAAAATCATTTTTGTAAAAAAATGTACATGTGGCCTCAGCACAACTTTGTCCCTATGGAAGCACACAATTGGAATCTGTGTGTTCTGTACAGAGGGCCTGAAGTTCACTGACCTGTCTGGCAGAAGTAATATTTTAGAAACACTGTCTTCCATGTCAGGTATGTAAGCCCTGCTGAAAACACGGATTCAAATGACCTTCCATCAGCTGTGCCAGAAGTAGGTTCAAATCCTCAGGAGGATACAAGTGGTTTAACCTTGAAAACGTTTTGAACACTGATTGTGACGCAAACAACTTCTTTGCCTGCAGCCTTGAAAGCTGAAACAGCTGCCAGCTGTACTTTTAAAGTGAAGGGTTTCAGACCCTGAGACTATAAATGCACTAGGTAACTAAAACTACTGAGATGTCTGCAGCCATAGCTGTGACTTGTAAGACACACAAGATGCTGAAGCTTTCCTATTTTACATATACACGTTTTCCTGGTTGCTGGCTTTCTGGCAAACTTTAAATCTTCAATCACCTGGTTATAGAGCACTCTAACTCTTTTAAAATCCATGCTGTTGACGCATTTTGAGACCTGGGTGAGTCACTCTGCCCTGTGAAAGAGTAATGAAAGCCTACCTCAGAGTCAGAGTTATAGGCATTGTCGGGGTGACACTATCCAATAGAGAGTACCAGGCCTGTCTGGCCCAGTCTGGTACTATGGGAATCATTGTTGCTGACTTTATCAATTTCAACAGGACTCTTTGGATCAGTTGGAATGGAGGAAACAAATAAAGCAATTTGCCTCTACATGGAAGGAGAGAGCATCCCATGGGATTGTTCCCACTGAGGGGTTGACAGCAAAGTGGTGGGGCTTTGTTCTCCTAAGATGCAAACCAGTCCACCTCTGGGATTCCCCATCTCTGGAACACTGAGTCAAGCACTTGCTGGTTCAGAGTCTATTCCTGGGTCCCTAACTATTCTAAGTAAATCTGCTAGTACATTGCAGATATTTACACATTCAGAGAATATGCCAGGTTCCATATCTTCACAGCCTCTGTACAGAGTTTTGAGGATCTGGTACCTCCCAGTTAATGATGTAGTTAGGAAATAAAATCTGTAAACCAGAACCCTTTAGTGCCAGTTTACCTGCCCCTCAATTGTAGACATGCTATACTGAGTGAAGCTCAAAGATAGCTTCTTTAATGTACCAACTTAATATTGTATTTGCAAGTAGCCACCAGAATATTAGAGGACAGAATAGGCAGCTGTAGGGTATAGCATTCCATTCAGAACATAGAAAATTCTTTATATGTATGGAATAGTAGGGATCTGAATAACCTATCCCCTACTGTTGTCAACAGCACGTTAAAATTTATGTTCAGAACCTCACGAAACCAACACTGTGAGCTGAGTTCAAGCAGATATGATATACCTTATGGCCTAAATCTGCTGGCATGATTATATGTTCGTGATTAACCCTTGAGGGAGAGCAACATGAAAGGTTATTACTAATTTCAAATTTTTATATCCAATTTTATTTATTTATTTATTGAGTAATTGGAATTATAACATTTGAGCTAAAAACTCATTTACAAAGGATACTTTTAATAAAGAAAAGGAGAACACATGAGTTTGGGAGTTAACAGCAGCTAAATAGGCATTGTCAAAACCTCATAATGTGATCAGTGGCAATCAATAACATTGGTAATAGCAACACATCATAGGTAACAAAAGCAAAAGCAACACATAACCAGAGTGTGGGCACAGGGTATGTGGGGATACAGTACACACAGCAGGGCAGACAATAAAGTGCATAAGTCAAGTTAGGTACTCGTTGGAGAAAATCAGAGGTTGAAGCTATATGGGAGCTTGTAGGGAGTAACAGGAGATGTGGCTGAACATCCTTACTGATACCTAAATTGGTTACTAGGCTACATCCAGGGGAGTAAGCATAGCTGTGGTAAACAGTTTGGGTAATGGGAACTAATCAATAGCAGAAGAGGAATCAGAGGAGGGGAATGGAGGTTAGGCTCATGGGTAGGGAGGGTATGGAATAGGGAGGTGAGGGCTAACAGGGAGTAGGTGAGGGAGTTGTGGGGTGTATGATAGGTAGGCCGGTAGGGCAGATGTAGAACAGGGAGCTTCCGTCCAATTTATAGAGTGCAAGATGAACCTTGGCAGGCCCTGGGTTCAGGGGTCAGGTAACAACCAGGTTAAGAGTGACAGTAGCAGCTAACAGGTGGGGAGATAGTCTTTATTGCTCATGCTTGTGAGGACAGTGGCATGCAGGGCTTGTGGGTTAAGAGTGGCAGTAGCAGTGTACGGGTGGGAGATAGACTCTTCTTAGCTTGGACTTAAAAGGACTGAGGCATGTAAGGCTTGTGGCAGTGGGTGGTAGCTCATTTAACCAGGCAGGAGCCTTATTTTGAAGGCCTGCCTCCTAAGGCAGTCCTTCTGAATGGAACAGCTAATGCTTGCTTAGTAACACTTCTAGTGGCATGTTGGCTGGAGCAGGATGTAATAAGACTTGAAGGGAGGGAGGGGGGGGGAGGTGCAAGTCCGAGTTGGGCTTTTTCATAGAAGACAGGCATGAAGCTTAATGTGGTCTGCAAGTGAAAGCCATTCAGTCCTTATGTAAAGGTCACATGTATGCTTAGGTGATCAGCACTTAACACAAACCTACAGGCTTTATTTAGTGAGGTGTGCACTTTGAACAGGCTTGTATCAGTGGCAGTCCCGTAGACAACATTCCCATAGTCCAGGATAGGTAGGATTGTACCTCTGACCATCTGTTTCCTGGCCCCAGGAGTAAGGCAGAACTGAAGCCTGTATCTGGTCCCTAGTTTCCTATTGACTGCAGTGGTAATATTGCATATGTGTTCGTCAAACAACAAGGACTCATCTATTGTGAGACCAAGATATTGGAATGAAGACACCTGCCCCAAGGTGGTGGTGTGAGTTGCAGGTAATTGAGATGGGTGTGTAGATCTCTTCTTTGTTGTCCGCAAAGAGCATCATCTTGTTTTTTAACTGTTGAGCACCAGTATGCTGTCCTTGAACCATTCCTGTAGATAGTTAAAATTGTGCTGCAGCTCCCTAGTAAGCGCTTCTTGGCAGGAGTTCTGAGAGAATACCACTGTGTCATCTGAATAAAGCAGGGCAGGCATCAGGGAGGTGGTTCACAAAGAGGTTAAATAAAAGCGGGCCCAGTATGGACCCTGGGAGACCCCACAGAGACCTTGCAGGTGTTAGAGATGGACCGTTAATTTTGACTTTCTGAGATCTCCCAGATAAATAGCTGGAGAACCACCACACCATGACTGAGGACAGCCCTAGGCCACTTACCCTGTGGAGCAGCAGTTGGTGATCCACAAGGTCAAAGGCCTTGTTAGGTCTATGAAGATTGCCTCGACTAGCTGACCCTGGTGGAGTGCCTCTTGTACATATCCAGTGAAGTTAATTAGGGAGGTGGTAGTACTATGCAGTGTGCAGAAGCTGTGCTGCTGTGGGGAGAGGAGATCAGATTTGTGCAGGTGATCCATGAGTTGGTCAGCTATGATCCTTTCCGGTGCTTTAGAGAGAGGTGAGAGAATTGAGATGGGTTGTAATCTGATACCAGTGATCAATCACCCCTTTGTGAACAGATGTGACCAGGGAAGTTTTCCAGATGGAGGGAAAAGTAGCCAGGAGGGGACAGGTTGAATAGCTTGTTGATGGGTCTGATGACCTCAGGAAGGGCACTAGAGATCAGTTTCATGTCTATACCATCACCACCCATCCTTATTTTGCCAAGGACTTCAGTAAGGTATTTCCTTGTTTCTTGATGGTTACCCATCTGAAGTAAAAGGTTTGGCAGGTCCTAGTTTTGGAAGGAGGGGCGAGTGGTCAGTGGTCAGATTTCCATCTGTATGTAGCCGGTTTTGGGGAGGACAGCACTGTAATCCATAATGTCATCATTGTGGTGAAGCATTGGGGGATCTGTCATAGTTTCCGGTGAGGTTTTTAAACAGACCCAAAATTTCTTTCCATCACCCCAGCATTGAGATTGACGGGTTCTTGTGGTATGTAGTCTTGGCTGTCAGATTGCCCAAGTGCACCTGTTTCAGGCTGCTTTGTAGTTTTGTCATCTAACTTAGACAGTTGGGTCATTAAATATGCAGACAATTGTAAAATTGGTGGCCCCTGTAACAACCTAGAATAAATAAAACAACTTCAAAGGATCTAGACAAACCTCGACTTGGTCAAATAACTGGGATATGTCTTTCAACATAAATAAATGTAGCGTCATGCATTTTGGCTCTCATAATTCCAGTCATGACTATACCCTAAATGGCCACCTATTAAACAAATCCCAGCATGAGAAAGATTTGGGGATTATAATATCAAATGATTTCTCTTTAGATAGATACATAACAGAAAACCTTAATAAAGGCAATAATGTTTGATGGTCAGTCAAGTATAACATAAAATCAAGAGATCAGTCAGTCCTTCCACTGTATAGGGCTTATATCTGCCCAATCCTTGACTACTTTTCTCAGCTCTGGTGCCCTTATAAAATAAACTCTGTCCAGAGCCGATAGGGCTGCAAGTGAGGAATCTGGTGTAAAATGTTAAAATTATCAAAGTTATGAGCTTGCATTAGCAAAATGTAATGTAGGCTCATAAATTTGTTGTTTTGTAATATTTGTACACCAAATTTTTAACATAGCATTGTTATGACCCTGTCTCATAAAGAAGGGCAGAGAAGATATTCAACTCCTGCCCAAAAATGAAGTGTTTGTTCCTGTTCACCTTGTATTACCAATGTCTGTTTATCTGCTGGTGTGGTATTGCTGGGGATGGCTACTTGGGAGGGAAATGGTGAGGACAGCTTCTCAGAGGGAAGTACCCTGCTACCATGTAACCCATTACCATTTATTCTCCTGCTGGAGGCACCCTTGGTATACAAGATTAATCACCCCAGCCCAGGCCCCACCAAAAGTTAATCAGTTATGACAGGGTGGAGTGTGATGGACTATACCCCAAATAAACCTTACATCTCAATTTGAATTGTGTCTTGTAAATCAGTTCATAACTATGACACATTTTTGGAATAGATGGAATAAAGTGCAAGACTAAAGGTAGTAAAATGAAAATGTGGCAGCAGAGGGATGTTTACAAAATGTACAAATTCTGGTCAGAGCCAATATGGCTGCTTAGAGCTAGGAGAGTGTGACAAGAGTGAGTAAAAGAATACTCAGAGCTCTTGCTAGGCTCTTACTGCATTGGATTCAACCACATGTGTGGAAGTAAATGTAGAAGTACTACATTAAAGTAGCATAGTATATGCTGACTATATTAAGAGCTCACCAATGGTCACAAGCGATTGTTATTATAATATATCAAAACTAAAAAGTAGTCATTCAGTTAATTATGGAACTAAGAAAGAATATTCATGCATAACAATGAATTATTAATAAGAAAATAATCTAAAAGTATTATTAGAAAGAAACAATGGGAACTTTTAAAACAAATGACTATGTAGAGTGAAGCTCAATACTTACAAACATACTGGCATGTTTTTACTCCCTAGGGAACTGTCATGGAAAGAAGTGTGTAGAGCACAATCCTGCTATATTAATACCATGGGAGTGGGCTACAGCTACCTCTGATGCCATAATTAAGGTGGCTTCCTGCCTGCAACAAATTTGTATTTGCTTTCTCAGAGAAAAGGGTCCATATTGATCTTTTCGCCACTGTTGGACTGTAAATGGGTGTTGCAGGCTCTCCAATATGAACAACAGGTACCAGGTTCTCCCTCTATCCCCACCAGTAATTTGAAATGAGATCCATAGCCCTAGCACCTGGCAGGCAACAAAAGAAAAAATACTCACCTTAGTAATGTTGTTTCTTCTAATGGAGTCTTGCTATATTATGACAATTGCAGTTTTTCCCACCATTAGAACTGCTCCAGAGGTGAAAGAGTTAACTCCATTCTAAGAATGGAACTTAGAGCACGAGCTCTATTAGAGAAGCTCTGTCTGGTTATTTCAAACACAAACTGTCAGATCTTTACGAGCAAAACTCACTAAGGTCTGTGTGGAAGCTGTAACCTACACTAGCCAACTGGCTACCTAAATATTAATGACTCCAATGCTGGTCCCAACACAAAGACTCAAGTCAGGGACCAAAAGTAATAGTATAATATAATAATATGAGAAGTAATATAAGATAAAATAAAACACCACACCCCAAAACCCCAAGAAGGGTGGAAAACATATAATGGGTATAACTAGTGCCCACACTAGGCTGCCCACCCCATACCCAAGTAGAAGTTCTGAGAGGGGCAGGCTGGGGAGGTTATAATATGCAAGACTCCATTAGAAGAAACAACATTACTAAGGTGAGTAATTTTTTCTTCAAACAACATGAAGTCTTGCTATATTATGACAATTGCAGACTACACAGCAGTACCTCCATGGAGGAGGGACAGAACCTACTTAGGGAATAGGCTCTGGGGCCATCAGCTGTGCTAAACCGAGCATCTCTCCTGGCCTGGACATCCAGGGAGTAATGCTTGGTGAAAGTGTGTACCGCTTTCCGGTAGCAGCTTGACATATCTCTAAGATAGGATGTCTCTGGCAGCAGCTAGAGACGCGCTGTACCTCTGGTAGAATGAGCCCTCAGGCCAGAGGGGGAACTCTCCCAGTTTCTGATAACAAAATTGGATACAAGAGACAATCCACCTGGCAATTGATCTCTTAGTGGCAGGTCTCCTTTCCCGACCTCACCATAAGTGAGAAAAAGTTGGAGGATTCAACCTGTGACCCTTGGCACGCTCTATATAGTAACTTAGGGCCCTCTTAACGCCTAAACTGTGCAATCTCCTCTCACCAGAGGAGGAATGTTCAGTGAAAACACTGGAAGGGAGATAGATTGGTTAAGATGGTAATCTGAAACCACCTTAGGCAAACTTCCTGTTAGTCCTGAGGACTACCTTATCCCTGTGGAAAGAAATAAAGTCAGTTTCCACTGACAAGGCTTGCAACTCACTTATGCGCCTGGCAGAAGTGATAGCCACTAGGAAAACAGTTTTCCAAGTTAAGTACTTAAGGTCTGCAGAAGACAGAGGTTCAAAGGGGGTTGCATTAACTGAGCAATGCAAACATTAAGTCCCAGGCAGGGGCCAGATCCCTAAAAGATGGATTAGTATGAAGTAATCCTTTAAAAACTTGGAAAATACAGGGTGAGCGGAAGGAGGAGGGCTTTCCTGCTGAAACAAAAGCAGAGACAGCTGCCAAATGTACTTTCAGGGTAGCTGGTCTCAGGCCCAGAGAATTAAGATGGACCATATAGTCCAAAACAATGGGCAAATCAGCAGATTCCGGGGAAATATGTTTCCCAGCACACCAAATGGAAAACCTTTTCCACTTAGAATTATAAGTAGCCCTAGTGGAAGGCTTTCTAGAAGCCTTTAGAATTTCAAGAACACCCTGAGAAAGGTGTAGGTCAGCAAATTCTAACCCTCAAGAGCCAGGCCTTATGGTTGAGGGATTTGAGGTTCGATACCAAACTCTCCCCTGGGCACAGGTTAACAGGTTGTGATTCCTGGGGAGACACAAGGAAGATGGACTGTTAGGGACAGAAGGAGGGGTACCAGGGCTGCCTGGCTCAATCTGGGGCAATCAGAATCACCTGCAAGGCTGGGATCTGATTTTGACTAGCACCTTGAAAAGGAGAGGGAAGGGGAAAGGCATAAAGAAACTTCCCTTCCCAATCCAGGAGAAAGGCATCCAGGGGACTGAGCCCAACACTGGGGGCCTGCAACAGAACAGTGGAAGTTGGTGATTGTCTGGGGCTGCAAAAGATCTATCTGAGGGGTGCCACATCTGGCAAAAACTATCCCCAGTACTTGAGGATCCAGAGACCATCTGTGATGGCCCTGGAAATCCTGCTGAGAGCATCTGCTAGGACATTGTCCTTTCCTGGAAGATGAACTGCTATGAGGGAAGTGTTCAGGAATAGGCCAGAGACCACAACTTCATTGCCTCGGTGCACAAGGCCGAAGACCAAGTGCCCCCTGCTTGTTGATGTACCACATTGTTGTGGTGTTGTCTGTTCTGACTTGTACCACTTTGTTCTGAACAGACGAGAAAACACTTGAAGTGCTAAAAAGACAGCTCTGAGTTCCAGCAAATTGATGTGGAGCAGAGATTCCTGGGGGACCACACTCCCTGAGTGGGAGATCGCCCATGTGGGCCCCCACCCCAGGAGGGAAGCATCTGTAGTGAGGGTCAAGGAGTGAGACAGAGGAATGAAGGGACCCCAGTCTCAAATTGCTCTGATCCTGCCACCACTGGAGGGCCTGGATCAGGGTTCGGGTCACTGGGACCAACTTGGAAAGGGGGTCTCTTTCTGAGACCAAAAGGCTCTCAAGTGAAACTGAATGTCCCTCATCTGAAATCTTGCCCTTGCACTACGGCTGTGGATGCAGCCATGTGCCCCAGGAGCTGCAAAAGTGTCTTGCTGGTCGAGACCTGCAGAGTGAAGGAGGAGGCCAGAGCCACCAAGTTCCTTACCTCTCTAAGGGTAGGAAGGCTCTGGCCTGCTTTGTGTCCAACCCTGCACCTATGAAGGTGAGCACCTGAACTGGTTCCAGAACTGACTTTGGAAGATTTAGCAAGAAGCCCAGGGAGGTGAGTAGCTGCTGGGTAACTTGCAGGTGAGATTTACCTGTTCTGGGGACTGGCCTACAATGAGCCAGTTGTCCGATAGGGAAAACAACAATCCTTTGCCTCCTTAAATGAGCAACTGCTACTGCCAGACATTTTGTGAATACCCTTGGGGCAGAGGTGAGGCCGAAGGGCATTGCTCTGAACTGGTAGTGACCTGAGGGCAGTTCGAATCTGAGGTACTTTCGGTGGGAGCTTCTGATTAGGGACGTGAAAATAGGCATCCTTGAGGTCCAGGGAGGCTAGCCAGTCCCTGGCCTTAGAGAGGGTAAAATCATTGCCAGAGTCATCATTCTGAACTTTGGTTTCAAAAGGTGTTTGTTCAGATATCTGAGGTCTAAATGGGCCGCCATTCTCCTGTCTTTTGGGGTAAGGAAATATCTGGAGTACAGACCCTTGCCCTGATGTAGGGAGAGACCCTTTCTACAGCTCTAAAAGCCAGGAGGGTTGAGACTTCTGTTTCTAGAGAAAAGTCTCTAAAGAGTTTGCAGGTGGGAAAGATCTGATTCTCATCTTTGGGAACTTTTGAAGCCGAGAACCAGACCCTGGCTTACTACTTCCAGGACACACTTGTCTGAAGTTAGAGACACCCAGTTCTGAATGAAGTAAGCCAACCTGCCCCTACGGGTAAAGGAGAATCGGCCCTGGGCACCCCATCAGGGTGTCTGTTTGGCAGGCGCTTTAGGCTGAGAGGTGGGAGCAGGTCTGCCCACACCCCGTCTGCCTCTGCCTCTGAAGAACCCCCTCTGAGCATAAGCAGAGGAGGCCTGGGTTTGGTAAAAGGCCTGTGGAAAGGCCTACCCCTACCCCTGGGGTCTGCCTCTGAGGAGTGGCTTGCCGCTCCTTGGCTTGGGCACTCTTATAGGTAGTCCTATATTCATCCATTTCTTCATATAATTCTCTGTCTGCTCCCAAACAGAGAATTTCCCACCACAGGAAAATCCATAGCCTTAGTCTGAGTATCCTGTGACAAGCTAGTACACCTGAGCCAGGCCAATCTACGAAAACGCTACAGACGAGCCATGACTCTAGAGGATACATCATTAAAATCCACAGCAGCATGAAACTGCACCTTGATGCCTCAATGCCATCAGCAGCCACCTGTTCCAGCTCATCAGCAAGCTGGCCAGAGGCCTGTTTGGCCAAAGCCATGACAGTGTCCCATCTAGATTTTTGATACCTTGCTACATAAGCCATGTAATTTGCTTGCCTGAGTCCCAAGGATACTGCCATGTATTGTTTTTAGCCATGGCATCAATCTTCCTGGAATCCTTGTCAGGAGGATGTGAGCCAGGGAATATTAGCTTTATCACAGGCTGCAGCCTGAACTGCTCCCAACATGACTGCTTTGCTGTGAAAGGAATTCTGTATCAGACCTGACAGTGTGCACCTCCTGTCCATCTTTTTATCTACAGGAGGCACAGAATTAGGAGTTTTAAAATCTTTATTGTTTGTTTCCTGAAAGATTTATGCAAAGGAATAGACAATTCCTAGACTCTGGTATATCCATCATTTCTACAAAATCAGGTTCCTCTTGCTCATCCACAGCTTCCTCTAATGGGAGCTGGAGGGTTTCAGCAACTTTTGAAAACATAAAGTGAGAGGGGACTCAGAAAGCATAGGGGATTCTAAAGGTCTGTCTGGGAGATGTCCGGTTCAATGGGCACACCCAGACCCTCCAAGTCACATTCATACTGTTCATAATCATCCTCCCTCAACATCATATTCCTGAACCGATGGAACCGACCCAACCGACCTTTACCAGACAGTGGCGGTTCGGACGGAACTGGAGAAAGTGACTGGACAATCTGAATAGCTCTTGCTATCTCTGCAGCAGTTGAAGAAGGAATTTTGGGCTCCACACCTGCTGATTTTCTTGTTCTCTTTACTGGAATTGGCTCATCCGAGCCAGCTTTGCGTTGCCGAGGAAGTCTCGCCTGGTCAGAGGCACTCCCTCCGGTTCGGTTGGCACCGAACCGGGCTGCATCCGGTCAGCGGACTTTGGCATCTCGTTCCTGAGCCTGCCAACTCTTCATCCAGGGTGGCTGCAGGGAAATTTTTACAAATCTGGCAGTCTGAATTGAGGTGGCAGTAGGAGAAATCTCGGAGCGACTGTTCAGTGAGGCGGAGTAAAGAATCTGACAGTTTGTGTTTGAAATAACCCAGACAGAGCTTCTCTAATAGAGCTCTAAGTTCCATTCTTAGAATGGAGTTAACTCTTTCACCTCCGGAGCAGTTCTAATGGTGGGACAAACTGCAATTGTCATAATATAGCAAGACTTCATGTTGTTTGAACAAGCAGTTCTCTGGATAATGTCTGAACATCTTCCAGCCTGTAAATATAAAAATCGTCCCTACCACCAGAACCTGATGCTTGCCGGCACTAGACTCAGGCATCCCAGTGTGGAATCCATGTCTCTTGGTGCGTCATTGCCCAGTTGCCAAACCTTTTCCCTGCCTGTCATTGCCAGGCTCTGCCAAAGGTGCAAATCTGTTGGGGTGGGTGAAAGAAAGTAAAAGAGAAACAGGGTGGGAAAGGAATGTAGAGTCTAGGGATAGATATTCAAAACTTTGCTCTGGGCACAAACCGTTTGTACTTGTTTGCGCTGGGTTTATGTGGGTCCGCTATATTCAAAAGGCCAAATAGTGCAGGCAAACTGCATTAGCACTGAACAAAAGTATAAGGTATGCAAGGCAAAAGAGGGGTGTACATGATTACAGGCACAATGCTATATTCAGTGTATTAGCACCACACAAAATGTTTTTAGTGACTTAGCATGACACTTTGAGCGGTGCAAATTGCCACCCAGGAAAAGGCAGTCTTAACTCTGGGCAAACCAGCTTTGTGTGACATAGAACCATTTATTTATTTATTCATTCATTCATTCTCGGATTACAATACCTTGAGCACATAACAGCTCTTTACAAAGATTCCACGTCAGTGAGAAGGGTAACAGATATACAATGGATGGTATTACATAAAAGTTTGACAAGAAAGTATTTAAAATGACAACACTGCAACTAAAATTAAAACTATGAATTGGTAGGAAATCAAAATAACCTAATTAAAGGAGGCAGCCCAAGGTGCTTTGTAAAACAAGTATAGGTATAGGTAGATTTGGGAGAACAAAAGTTTAGGTAAGTGAAGATAAACAGTGGAAAGAAGGTGGAGGCGAGAGGGGCGAGGTGAAAGAAGGATCGGGAAGGAGGCAGGGAATAGGGCAGAGCGGTTGGGGTGAAAGTGGTCATTTGCAGAGAAAGGGGAGAAGTAGGTACACAAGGTGTATCAATACTGCTGAGGTAGTGCCATGGTTTATGGAACACTGTAATTCACAAGTGTGAATTATGGAGTTTGGCGTAAGGACTGCCAGTGGTGGTTTATGGACCCTAACCAGTAAATATTAAACATAGAAAGAAACCAGACATTGAAGAAACATGCTGCACACTGATGGCACCTCCTATGTTGCCATCATCTGCCATCAGTCCCAACCATGCTTGGCATTACTTGGTGAGCCAGCACCCAGTGGACACTATGGTAGTGTGTCCATACAGCTCACACCTGCAGCCACCCTTCAGTGGACACCAACAGAATTCAGCACACACATGCAGCACTGGGGGCATGGAGGGTGTTGAGGGAGGGTGTACAGGTTGCCAGTCTGCACCACATTCTGGGTACTGCCAAAGCTGGAAAAATCACACAGTGCAAATGGTCTAATGTAGAGAATACCCCAACACCAGTGTGCCTGTCTGATGGCATGTGCCCCTCAGCTACATACCGCACATCTGTACAGACCACATAGCCAGCCATGTATATGTCACCGTGTGTATCCCATGCCAGTGGTGTAGCGTCTGTGGGTCACACAACAGCATAACTATAACGCCCACTGTCAGTACACACCTGCAAGATGGGCCTGTCACTGTGTAAAGTACAGCAGTCGTTGATGCCCACACACCATAGGCATTGCTGAGTCCCTCACACTACAGGCCCCCTTGTTACTGTAGTGTCTGCTGTGCACTATAGCAGGAACTACAGTTTGATTACTGCATGCAGCACCACCACCTGTGCCTGTGCTGTGTAGTCCCCTGGGGCACGATATTCTATGCTGTTCTGTACAAATGTTGCCTGCAGCTACCACCATGCACTTCCAGACTAACCTACAGGTGGAGCTGTGGGCAGACCCAGCCAGCCCCTGTACTTCCAGACTGACCTATCGGTGGAGCTGTGGGACCCTGCAATATCGCTGGGCAAACTGCATGCAAATCAGGACAAAGATGCTAATCTGGATGTTTGCCCACAGACTGCCTAAGTAGGCTCATTTGCATGTCACTTTTGAATATAGCAAATGTTTGCCTGAGGCAAACATGATAGCACTGGGCAAACATCTTAGCTCTGCGCAAAACCTGCACAAATGTGCCTGTGCCACGTAAATGTTTTGGAAACATAGTACAGTTCTGCAGAATTTCACATGTGCTGGTGCTTGCAGCTTTAATTAACCCACTCTTTGCTAGCACACACATTGGCCACATAGTTCACCTTTACCTTCCTTCACACTGCTGTCCACTGGGCTGCTGTTGTGGTTTGCACTTCCTGGCTGCTATTTTAATAGCTGTCTTATTTACTGGGCTATTTTGCACTGCAATCCCAGCCCAGTTTGCCCTGCTTCCTTAGCACTCTCTATTCAGCAGGTTTAGCACCAGGGCTATCCCTTTGAATATAGCAGGCTATTGGTTTGGAGCTAATTTTATCCCTGGGGCAAAGTTTTGAATATCTGGCCCTAAAAAGTGCTTTAAAAGCTTATGTGAAAGTGAAAGCACATGTATTGGAATCAGGTAGACATGAACCTGTTTAGGAGAAATCAACTTCTGTGACACAAATAATCTACTTTCAGCTGTGCAAAAATTTAATTAAGGACTATTTCATTGACTGGTGGATGCATCACATCATTATGTATTGATTAATAAAACATTTATTAATTTTGTGTTTTAGTGTTTTCACAACTGGGTCCATTTTATTATCGCAATAATGCACTCCATGGCAAGGGTTGTTGTGGGATTTATCCATTTCCTATGTGGTTTAGGGCACATGGCTGCACCTCATGCCACACCACAACAGGAGGCACAGGTAACTTTCCACTGACTAACACTCAGTGGTATCTTATTGCCTAAACATCTACTATTAGTCCCAGTCCTATATCTCCTGGTGGCAAGTCTGTCTGGACTTTTCCCACTGGCACTGGCCCCATAGTCTGGCATACCACCTCAGCAGTAGTGAGGCAACTCCTTCCTCTGATGACAACGCTAACAACTTTCAGATTGTCATCACCAGCAAGCTCCATGTGAGCTGGCGTGCCACTGAGAACACAGAGCACACACAGAGTTGGTATCAGTTAATGAAGACCCCTCACATGCAATGTAATGCCTATACGCTTAATATCTTTTAATTTTTAGGATTTTTAATGCATAACTTGTTTTTTTTTTTTTGGGGGTATTCTTATGTAATTTGAAAATCAATGTAGCCAGACACTGAAAAATATAGCAAGTGGCATGCATGTAAAGCAGAGACTACATGGGAGTATACAGTGTGTCTTGAGGTTAGCGATGAATGGTATCTATTACAGAAGCTCACACTGGACTGTGAATGGCTTGGTGGGATTTGCAGGCTCTGTCACAACACCACAAACAGTAATCCACAGCAGATGCATGCCAACAGCACCTGCTACTAGTAAGTGATAATAATTCATATTTATTGCTGGCCTTAGGACTTTCTTATCCCCTATTTGTGGTCAACGTGCACCATGACAATAATTGTATTTGTAGATGAAATAGTTTTTGCTGCATTCTGAAGCTGAACCAAATGTATGGGTTTAAAGTAAAACGCGTGCTCAATGGTCTATTTCTCTAACCCTTAGTGATAAGACTGTTTATAACACAGTATGACCATACTTGTGTACCACCAGTTAAATGTGTTGACTGGCTGCAGCTAAGTATTTGACTGACTAAATACTGTTAACAGTATTTTTCTATTAGGACCTGTAGCTGATGATTCAGTTTTAAACTTTGTCCAATGGCAGCGAGTATAATAAATACCATATTTCTCAATTACCTGGAGGAAGTGGGAATTTGGTAGAAAGGCCTTAATTTGCAGCATCCTATACAACATATACTTTGCATACTTGCTTTTGTGGTGTGAAGTGCATATGTGCGTGTGTGTGTGTATGTGGTGTGTCTCTCACAGGAGCTCTGTCTGTGTCTGTATGGCCCACATACCTTGGGGTAGATGACAGAACTACAGCCACACACACACACACCGCCACAACATTTCACTGACATTGACTTTCCTGTGCGGTGCTACTGTAAGGGAAGAGACACACGCACACTTCATTTCTTCAAAGCAAGCAACAGCTGAGTCTCTGTCTGTCTGTATGTGTGTCTCTCTCTGTCACTCACTCCCTCAGCCACTGGAAGCTTTTTCTGCTGGGGCCCATGCAAAGCTCAATGGTAGGACCCCAACAGACAGTGTTGCCAGCAGGGGAGGGGTTGCAGCTGGGCTATTCTTCCCAGCCGGGAAGGCTAAATCACCACCACTATCCTATTTATGTTTGCTTGCGTACATGCGCGAGAAATGTATTGTGACTGTACAACTTTTGGAGGTGTGTGACCCTCCTGTCCAATGCAGTGCTCTGTTTAGCAGGTGCAACCATACTGCACCAATGGATACATGAGCTGTCTATGACAGCAGTTCGGCTGCAGTGGCCTTCAGTTCGAAGAAAACCACCACTGCAATCAGTGGTGGTAATGTGTGTATATTTAGCATATTGACGTCCACGCACTCTCTCTGGCCCTCCTGCACGCGCTGCCAATGAAATCCTCCCACTTCCTCCTCTGCTGCTTTTCTCCCTGCTCCTCATTCCCCAACTCACCCTCCAGCCACAAAATAAATCCTCCGCTTCCTCCCTCCCTCTGCTGCTGTCCTCGCTGCTCCCTTGTTCCTCAGCGCACCCTCTGGCTGGTCAAGTTTTCTTTTTGCCAAAGGGTGCCCAATCCCCATTGGCTCCAGTTCCCCCATAAATACCCAGGTGGCACGCTGGGAGCCCACCCAGTGTACCAAATGTCCCTGTAATTAAGAAAACCTTCCTGTGACGTGTTTTTTTTTACCAGTAAAAGAAAACAACAGTCCCTTGTTGTCCATGGTGGCCCCTCCCCAACCTGCACCCACCCTGTGGCACCCCGCCTCCCCACACCCCCACTCCATACTTACCTCCGAGGGCCTGGCATGACGATCTTCGGTGGAGCGGAACATGTCTTCACTCTTCAAAGCTGACCGCAAACTGAAGAAATGCTGGTAAGCTGTAATGGCATAAATGTTTTTTTCAACTTAGATGGATATCTCGGCCATTTTGTGACTTTTTGCACAACATTTTCAACATGGGTTCTTGGGGCCCCACCTCATGAATTCAGTCACTGTCATGTCATTATTCAGTCTGAAAGGTGATTTCACTGTCACCTTTCGGACTGATTAACAAAATGATAATGTCACTATTCATGAGGTGGGCTCCCAAAACCTTATGTTGTAAATCAGGTGGAAAAATTCCCAAAATGACTGTGTTACGAGCATGCACAGTGCAGTTTCCATGCAAGCTTGTAACTTTGAGAATATTTTATATTTTCACTCCAGAATTTCAGCATTGTCATTTTTTCACACCTCCTTATGAACAGTACAGTTGTCATTTTTCACACCTTGCCTGAAATGTGTTTTTGCACATTCAGGGCACAATGGCGTAGGTCGTTGTGGGAAATCAATGTTTGGGACAGATTAAGAAAATCACAGTGACACTGTTCATGAGTGGAGGTCCCAAATGCCTATGTTGAAAATTTGGTGACAGAATTCCGCAAATGACTATGTTACAAGCATGCATTGCACAGTTTCCACGAACACTGGTAACTTCGAGGATTTTTAATATTTTCAGTCCAGATTTTCAACATTGCCATTTTGCACCTCCTTATGCACAGTACAGCTGTCATTTTCACATCCTGCCTGAAATGTGGTTTGGTACATCTGGCTCAAAATGGCGTAGTCACTGCGCGAAATCAACGCCTGGGACAGATTAAGAAAATCACAGTGCCACTGTTCATGAGCAGAGGTCCCAAATGCCTATGTTGAAAATCTGGTGTAGAAAACCCAAGTAATTGCATTATGGGTGTGTGATGCGAGTTTCATGCATGCTCGTGACTTCACCATTTTTTTATATTTTCACTCCAGATTTTTAACATTACCATTTTTTACACCTCCTCATGAACAGTACAGCTGTAATTTTATGTTTGCTTATGCGCATGCGCAGAAACATAGTGCCATCATCCGAGCTTAAGGTGTGGCACCCGTCTTCAATTCAGTCAGTGTGTTTGCAGGTGCGGCTACAGTTTGCCAGTGAATGCTGCAGCTATCTATGACAGCAGTTGAAAATGCAGTGCCATACAGTTGAAAGGGAGAGCTATGCTTCAGTGAGCAGCGATAAGATATCGTGTGCTAATGCGCCCTCATACACACACACACAGACACACACAGACACACATACAGACACGCATATTATGTGCTCATGCATCCCCCACGCACACATTGTATGGGTAACGGGATGCCTAATCCTCGCCGGCTCTGATGCGCCTCCCCACCAACAGAGTTCCAGGTACCATGCTGGGAGCCCACCCCAGCATGGCAACATTCTGTATGGCTGACGGGGTGCCCAATCCCCATCAGCTCTGATGTGCTCTCCCCAACAGAGTTCCAGGTACCATGCTGGGAGCCCACCCCCAGCATGGCAACATTCTGTATGGCTGACAGGGGTGCCCAATCCTCGTCGGCTCCAATGTTTACTCTCCCCCAAGAGACTACCGGGTGCCATGCTAGGAGCCCAACCCAGCATGGCATTAGTCCGATGGCCAACGCGGGTGACCAGTCCCCATCGGCTCCGCTGCCTCCCAGACAGCCTTCCAGTTGCTGCTGGGAGCCCACATGTCACAAGTCCCACATTGTCCTCCTAAAAGAAAACCTTCTCTTGCTGACTGTCCTGACCCCCATCTCCCCACCCGTGCCCACCCTCTGCACACCCTGCCTCCCACACCCCCACCTCACCCCATACTTACCTCTGGAGTCTGGCGCGATGATCTTCGGTGGACGGGAACACGTTTGCACTCTTTAAAGCCGACGCGAACTGAAGAAATGCCGCTAAGCTATATAATGGAATAAATAGGGTTTTTCAACTTTGATGCATATCTCAGGTATTTTGAAAATATTTCACCAAATATTCAACATGGGTTTTGGGACTTCTTCATGAATTCTGTCACTGTCATTTTGTTAATCAAGCCCAAAAAGTGATTTCATGTCAATGCACGGAACCACTTTTGGGACCAATTTACTAAAATGACAGTGTCAGAGTTCATGAGGTAGGCCCCAAAACCCCATGTTGAAAATTTGTGAAAAATTCCCAAAATGACTATTTTATGAGCAGCATATGCCTGTTCCTTCTCGCGACTCTTGTAAGTTCAAGAATGTTCAATATTTTCACTCCAGATTTTCAACATTGCCATTTTACCACACCTCCTCATGAGCAGTACAGCTGTCATTTTTCACATCTTGCCCAAATGTGTTTCCTGCGGCACGAAGTTATTAAATGGCACAGTTTTGTGCAAAAATCAATGTTCGTGACAGATTAAGAAAATCACAGTGATGCTGTTCATGAGCAGAGGTGTAAAATGGCTATGTTAAAATTTGGTGAAAGAATCCAAAAATGACTGTTTTATGAGCATGCTATGCTGTTCCTACACCGTAGTTTGCGAATTTTAATATTTTCACTCCAGATTTTCAACATTGCCATTTTACAACACCTCCTTATGAGTAGTACAGCTGTCATTTTTCTTGTCTCTCCCAAAATGTTTTTCCATGCATGTAGTGCACAATGGCGCAGTCAGTGTGTCGAAATCAATGTTCGGGACAGATTAAGAAAATCATAGTGTCACTGTTCATGAGTAGAGGTGTTAAAATGGCTATGTTAGAAATTTGGTGAAAAAGTCCTTAAAATGACTGTGTTACGAAGACCATTGCACAGTTTCCATGCACCCTCGTAAGTTCATGGATTTCTAATATTTTCAGTCCAGATTTTCACCCTGGCATTTTTTCACACTTCCTTATGAACAGTACAGCTGTCATTTTTCACATCATGGCGGAAATGTGTTTTCGCACTTCCAGCACAGAAATGCGTGGTGCTGTCAGGGAAATCACTGTTCGACAGATTAAGAAAATCACAGTGACACTGCTCATGAGCGGAGGTTCCAAAATCCCTGTGTTGACAATCTGCTGTAAAAATCCCCAAACTAATTGCATTACAGGTGTGCGTTGTGCATATTCTACGCAAGCTCGTGACTTCACCAGTTTTTTAATATTTTCACTGCAGATTTTCAACATTGAAATTTTAACCTCCCCATGAACAGTACAGCTGTCATTTTTCACATCCTGTTCAAAATGTGTTTCGCACCTGTGGTACCAAATGGCATAGTCACTGTGCAAAATCAGCTGCCAACGAACTGATATTGCCACTGTTCATAAGGTGTGGGTCACAAAAACCCATGTTGAAAATTTGGAGGAAAATGCCAACAAATGCCTGAGGTGTTAGGGTTTCTGACCATAATGCCCCACTCTGTACAGATTGACAGGCATCGGTGTGATTTGGGATTCTCACCTGTAATACTCATAACATTCTACACCCTGCAGCCAGTAACAGGCATCAAGGAGTGCCTTGGACTCTTCAGCCCCAAAGTTCACCTCATTCTCCTATACAGCACCCATCTCACCGTATTTTCTGATGGAATGGGGTGAGCATAAGGCCAAAGACCCCAAGGCACACCATAACACTTGTTGGTGTCTGCAGGGTAGGGTGTGGTGAAATGGCATGGCCATTATGCCTGATGACCCAAAAGGCACACCCCAATGCCTGTCAGTCTCACAGGGTGCTAGTGGGATTGGCTTCAGTTCAATACTTCACTGCCATTCCTATTATGCAGATCTCTAACTCCTACACTGCCAATGCCAATGCCAGCAAGCAAACATTTGGCATTGACAAATGCTTGTTTACATCCTGTTTGAAATGTGTTTTCACACCTGTGGAGCCAAACGGCACAGTTGCTGTGCAAAATCACCTTCGGCTAACAAACTGATAGTGTCACTGTTCATGCAGTGGAGTCACAAAAACCCATGTTGAAAACTTGGAGTAAAATACCAAGAAACACCCAGAGCATTAGGGTTTACGACTATAATGCCCTGCCCTGAGGGACTCGACAGGTGTCAGGGTGTGACTTTGGATTGTTGACAGTAATGTTCACACCATTCCACCCCCACCCCACCCTGCAGCCAGTGACAGGCATCGAGGTGTGCTTTGGACTCTTCAGCCCCAAAGTACACCTCATTCTCCTATACTGCACCCATTTCAGCCTATTTCCTTATGGAATGGGTGACTGTAAAGCTGAACACCCTAAGGCACAGCTCAACACTTGTCGTGTCTGCAAGGTAGGTTGAGGTGAAATGGCGAGCATTATGGGCAATGACCCAAAGGCACACCCCAATGCCTGTCCATCTCTGCAGGGTGGGGTGGGGTTGGCATCACTTCAATACTTCATTGCCATTCTGATTCTGCATCTATCTAACTCCTGCACTTCCAATGCTAATACCAGCAAACAAACATTTGGCATTGACAAATGCTTGTTTTTCTCCTCTCCCTTGTCTCTAAGAGCTCCCTGTATTCTGCTGGGTGCCACAGTTGTTCAGTTATCACAGGCCTACAAGCATCTCACATGACTATGTCCACTATGATACAGTAAAGAACCACTATGATACAGTAAAGAACCACAGCATGCAACCTGCAGTTATTGCACACCAGAGAGACCAGCATTACACATCTGAAAACTTTCAGGGTCTGATTTAATCTGCATACCATGAGACAGATGAAAGAGATGAAAGCTGTCAGTGAGGCAAGACTGCTATAAAGATTAAAGAGGCTGACATATTGTTCTTAATTTATTTTTAGGTTAAGGCACTCACCGAGGGTAGTGCACTGGAGCCCTGTATATTCCATAGCCGGAAACAGGAAGAGAAGCATGTAGTTCAGGAGGCTTCTGTCTCAAACTACAAACTTATTATTTTAGTGAAATAATGTGTTTTAAGCACTGTTCAGCACATTTAATTGAGCCAGGGTCACAGATGAGTGGCCATCACTCAGTTTAGTAGCAGGTTGATATTTTGCCAATTTTGGTAACTGGGAGAATTTCACCTGACCCTATGACATATTTCTGGGTCACAGACACCTAGAAAACAAGATCTGCTGCGAGCAGGGTGAGATATGCAGGTCATGCCACGCACCTGAGCTATGCGTGGCTGCGCATGTCAGCGGTGGTCTGCGGTGAACACAGGGACATAGGCCACAATATTTGTAAAGCTGTAAGTAGCTTAAAATTACTTGTTTGGGAAAGTAGAGCAGAAGTAACCGTAGGCTGACTAATATGTTGAAAGGTCAGAGTGAGTGTGACGAAAAGTTACCTATTGTGGGTTCAAACCAAGAGTTTCTCCAATGTCAATACTGCAATATGTATATGGAGGGAACCCCAAACATGAATTACAAATGTGACAAATGTGTATTAATAGACATCTTACAGCAAGAAATAGCTATACTACTTCAAAGAGTAGAAACACAGGCTGAGATAGCAACATTGGAACAATATATTGACCAGGTCTCAAATGAAATAGTGCCATGTCAAATCCTAAAGGAAACTCCCATGTTCTCAGACATTGTCAATACAAGAGATATGACTGAAATGTCACAGGGCACTGATGAGGATGTAGCAGAATGGTCTATAATCAAACCAGGTACCAAGAAAAAGAGGGGCCAGATATATTAGACAAAATCAATTGCACTAACAAATAGATTTGTAAGCCTGACCCCAGAATTAGAGGAGGTTATAAATACAGAAGAGGGGATATTACATATCACAGAATACTCAATAAGGAACTCCAAATTGAGTTACAAATAGATCTGAGAATATAGACTCTACATCTTCTATACCAATAACTACTGGTAACCAACATCAGACCCAGCAAAGGGACATAATTGTTATAGGTGTCTCAATAATCAGAGGAACAGAAGCAGAGATATGTAAGGGAAGAAAGGAATACACTACGGTTAGCTCACTCCCAGAGGCAAAGATAAGCAACATTAAAAATATGTTGGATGGCCTTGTGGGTCACTAGAAAATCCACTGGTGATTTTACATGCAGGTATAAATGATGTAAAAATGTAAAACGGGAAATAATTAAAGACATAGAATCAGTAGCATCAGATATTGTGCAAAGAGGGAGGACAGATATGTATCTCAAGCATTCTCCCTACACATGGTCCCAACAATTACAGATTGAATGATACAATTATGATAAATAAGACATTGAGTATTATGTGTATGCAAAGGAAATATTCATTTCTGAACAATGGGGATATATTTAAAACACAAACTTGTATGGACCAGATGGGCTCCACCTAACAAAATGGGTAAAAGGGTTCAGGCTAAGTGATTTAATTAAGTTATAGCTTCTAGTTTAAACTGAATTCAGGGGGCCAAGAGAGTATAAAAGGATACCACAGAAAAGGTTACATCTCCTGGACTGGAATGATCTAAAAGTCAATTAAACTGGAAATGCCTTTTGTTAAATGCTAGAAGCTTGGTCACAAAATGGATGAACTAAAACTGTTAATGGCAACACATAACATACAAATCTGTGCTGTGACAGAAACATGGTGGGAGGAGGCAGATACCTGGAACCAGAACATAGAGGGATATCATTTATTTTCAACCTCTAGAAATCTAGAAAGGGAAGGAGTAGCTATTTATATTCATGAGGACATAAAATCCGAAGAAATACCTATCACAAAATCAAACCTAGAACATATTTGGATAAAACTATCCCTATTAAACAAGCTTAAAATTATTTTAGGCGTAATATATAGACCCCTTCTATTTCGAGAGAGGACGACTGCACTAGTAAAACACCTCCAGGATTTAGACCCAGCAGATAGGTTAATAATTATGGGTGATTTAAACTTACCAGGAGTAGATTGGAACACATTAAATGGGACGAGTAGTACTGAAAACACATATTTAGAGGTGTTTGATCATATGGCCTTGAACAGAGGGTACAAGAACCAACCAGAGGGACAAATACCTTTGATTTAATCCTCACAAATCTAGGCGACACATTAACAAATTGCCATACAGCCCTCCCTTTAGCAATAGTGATCATGCTGTGGTTCAGTTCGAACTTAAAGAACATTTTATCAATCAACAGTGTATAACTAAAATTCTAGACTTTAATAAAACAGATTTCCAGAAATTAAAAGACATTACGCCAAATGGAATTGAGGTTTGATTTTCAAAATAAAACTTTCCAAGAAAAATGGAATGTTTTATGTAATAAATTAGATCTAAAATAAGAAAATGCATTCCTATGAGAGCTACATAAAAATCAGGGAAAATGTCATCTTGGATGACACCAAAAATCCAAAGACTAATTAAAAAAATAGGATGTTGAAATGAATAAAAGTAAAAGGATGCAAATCAAGACATGGTTTATAGAGAACTGAATAGAAAGATAAAAAGGAAATAAAAATAGCAAAATCAGCCTTTTGAAATTAAATTAGCTACAAAAACCAGAGATAATTATAAAGCATTTTATGCATAAATCAATACAACTAGAAGCATAAATAATATGGTTGGCCCCTAAAAATAAAGATGATAAAATAATAAGTGACTTACATCAAATGGCCAATTTGCAAAATGAATATTTTGCCTCATTATTTAGCCCTAAGGTTCCAGTCTGTGTCAAAGAGGATACTGACAAATCATCCATCCATATACATAACAGGTGGAGGATGTAGAAAAGGCTTCAACAAATAAACCCAGATAAATCACCAGGCCCAGAGAATATACAGCCAAAGATTTTAAAAGTACTGCATATCGAACTAGCCCCACCTCTAACACATATATTTCAAGAATCAGTGGAAAAGGGGTTGTGATAGGGCCTTGAGATTAACCACAGTCAATCCACTGTAGAAGAAGGGATCAAGGGCTGAGCCATCCAATTACCGACCAGTCAGCTTGACATCTGTAATTTCAAAATACTGGAGGGTATTATGAAAGATTATATCATAAATCATTAAACAGTAAATAACTTACTAGATAAAACTCAGCATGGCTTTACTGAAGAGAGATCTTGCCAAACAAACATTTTACAGTTTTACGACAGGGTAAATACAGCTTTGGATAAAGGGAAAACAGTGGATGTGGTCTTTTCGGACTACTCAAAAGCCTTTGACAAGCTGCCTCATGCAGAGTTGATAACTTTACTTCAAAACTTGGCCTTCATAAAACTTGGTTTTATGGGTAGCTTTGGCTGTCTGAAAGAAAACAGACAATTTGTATAAAGGGCGCCTCCAAATGGAAGGAAGTGACAAGGGTGCCTCAGGCTCAGTGTTTGGCCCTTGCCTCTTTAATCTATATGTCTCCTTGATCCAATACTCTCACAAAAAAATCTGGTATTCAAAATTTGCAGATGACTGCAGACTAGGTGCAATAATAGAAAACCAGGATGATGCAATGGCTTTTCAGAGAGCTTTATATTACATACAGGATTGGACAAAAATCACAAATTATCCCTAAACCAAGAGAAATGCATGCTTATGCATATGGGGAAGGACAATAAGCAATACAATTATGCATTGAATGGGACAACCCTATCTAAAACTAGAGAAGAAAGGGACCTAGGAATTATAGTGACACAGGATCTCTCTTTCAAAACCTATTGTACCAATATTACACGGAAAGGAAACAAAATCTTAAATTGTATACTAAGACATATTCAAAGTAGGAGACAAAAGGTTATAGTTCCCTTGTATTCCTCCTTGGTGAGACCCATACTTGAATATGGAGCACAGGTCTGGTCCCCATATAAGAAAGGAGAGGTACAGTTGATTGAGAGGGTGCAGAAATGGGCCACTAAAACCATTGAAGGATTAAGATATGTCTTATCAGGAAAGACTTCAAGAGCTGGATATGTATCGTGTTGGAGTACAGAAGACACAGTGGAGATATGTGTTTAACATATAGGGCTTGGGGAAAAATATGATTTGTGGGAGCTCCTGAGATTGCATACAAAGGACAAGTATCATGAGACTAGATCATACCCTACAGTTGGAAAGTGACAACTGCAGATCTAAAAATAGTGCTAGATGGTTTAATCAGAGAATAGTTTCAGTATGGAATGCTCTTCCGATGGAAGTTGTAGGGAGTAGTACAATGCACCAATTGAAGGTAAATCTAGACAGACACTGGAGACAGGTTATATATGAATTAAAAACACAGCACTTACCTAGGTAATGAAATACAGACTTATGATCTCCACAAAGTCTTTATTATGCTCAGTTACCTATGATACTAAATCAGACCTTTGTCCCAATCCTTTTAGTTAGATAGTTAAGGCAGACTGGACCGTCTCTTTTGGAGTGCCCAGGTAGAGGACATGCATTTGGTCATTTGACCTTGTTTTGGATTACAAGTAGTGGCTAAGGGAAAAGAGAGAGAAGACACACACACACACACACACACACATGCATCGCACACACACACACACACTTAATTTCTTCAAAGCACACAACAGCTGAGTCTCTGTCTGTCTGTCTGTCTGTCTCTCTTCATTCAGCTCCTCAGCCAGTGGAAGCTTTTGGCCTGCTGGGGTCCCATAAACCACAGCAGTAGGGCCCCCAACAGACAGTGTTGCCAGTGGGGTGGGGGCAGGGGTTGCAGGGCCATTCCTTCCAGCCTAATGGTAAAATCACCACCGCTTATCCTTTTTTTCTCTTCTCCCTTGTCCCTAAGAGCTCCCTATATTCTGCTGGGTGTCACAATTGTTGAATCATCACAGGCCTGCAAGCCTCTCATGACTATGTCCACTATGATACAGTAAAGAGCCACAGCATGCAACCTGCAGCTACCACACACCAGAGAGACCAGCATTACACATCTGAAACCTTTCAAGGTCTGATTCGATCTGCTTACCATGGGTACTGAATCAGACCTTTGTCCCAATCCTTTAGTTAGACACAGTTAAGGCAGGACTGGACTGTCTCTTTGGGAGTGCCCAGGTAGAGGACTTGCATTTTGGCCATTTGGCTTTGTTTTGGATTACAAATAGTGATCCCTTTAATTTTAAGCTTAATAACTGTGCAGGTTAAATAGCCACATCTACATCAAACATTGGGCCTATGATGATTCAGCAATTGTGTTACCCAATAGAATACAGGGGTTCTTGGGGATAGTATAATCGCTGTCCCTGTTAGCTGGGACTGTGAGGGACTTACAGGGATGAGGGGTGAGGGGCGGTGGAGAGGAGATTGCAGGGATTGTCAATTATTTGTTTATTTTTTAACCCTTCCTTTCCTTCCTCAGAGCCTTGTTTCTGCCTTCCCTAATAAACCTTATCCCATATCTGTTGTTTGTGTTTTACTCATGTGTGCTATTTTCTATTGCTCAGTCATTGTGTTATTGCATTGTGCAGTAGGACTGTGTGGGGCTGTTAAATCACAGCATAGGGCTGGCAGAATAGTCTAGACATTAGAGTAATGAGCTGTGAATGAGCTTGATACATCTAGCAGAATAGAGTTTGATACCCACAACCTCCTCTTGCATACTGTGTGACCCTGAGTAAGTCACTTAACCTTCCTAGTGTCCTTGGGTTACCCTGAAAACAGGCCCTGGGCCTAATTACCAAAAGAATAACTAGTTACAGAAGAGACTGATGATAACATTGTTCTAGTACTGACATTTGGAGCTGCATGGCATAGCAGAGCGTTCATTTATCAAACAGGGCTCATACACTTATAAACAGATACTTATTTTGGACCAGTAATAGAAAGCAAACAAAAGAAACAAACAAACAAAAAAACTATTCAAGTCATTATACCCTCTGTATGACTGGTTTTGTAGTTCTAATTTATTTTTGAACTACATAACTTAGACACGTGGGAGTGCTGACAGTAGAAATTCCTCACGATGACTCCCAGCTTCAAAGCTGAAATGAACATATTATAAGGATTCTAAGGGGTGGGGGTCTGGGTCTACTTTTATATTGCTCTGTGTCCCACATAACACATGTACCTAATTAGCCATGTGCTAGTCAGTATTCAGTCAAAGTAAGGAGATAATGAGTTAACCCCTAGATTGCTGAAATTACTAGAAATAATCTATTTGATTGAGTTGGACAGATACTCATTCTGCAGCCCTGCAAGGATTTAAATGACAGCAGCTTCAAAGTTTTTTTTTTGTTTATATCCTGAGAAGTTGGGAGGCACAGTAGCATCCCCTGCCTTTAAGGTAGAGCAGACAATAGCAAAATCAGAGGGGCACTATTTTGCAGTTGTGGATGGATACTTCTAAAAGTCCAAAAGGAGGTTCCACGGTAAGCCGTTTTAGAGATGATGCAATAGGGCTACAGGCTCTCCAACATGCAGCCCTAAAAAAGACATTGTACATATAGAAAAAATCCAGAAAAATTACCAAATATTTACAAGGTGTCAAAAGTTTTAATTATGAAGAAAGGCTGGAAAATGTTGGCCTCATGTCCCTAGGAAACAGAAGGATGCAAGGTGACCTCATGTTGACATGGGAAGAGATTAGAGATCCATACCTTATGTTGGAGATGGGGTTAGACTTCAAACAAATTAAGGTCAATACCAAAGGTCAACCTCTGAAATTAGGATGAAACAGCTTTTCTTCAACTAAATGGGCAAACTTTTTTCACAAAGGATAATCAAACCATAGAATTCACTGCCAACAAATGTGATCATCAGTGAATCCAAACTTACCTTTAAAAACAGATTAGACACCTTTATGCTTTCAAACCGTGCTCTATGCTACTACGGGTAAATGATAGGAGCTTACATAGGCATTAGCCTTTTGCTCCTTTTCCTTTCCTTAGTGATACTACTAAAAGTTGGAGGACAGACATTATTGGCATCATCAGCCTCCTTATGACCTTAGTAGGAACCTTAGTGTATTTGTTACTCTGACCCATTACGCTATGTATTGTACTTTGAAACTGCATATTAAGTAAGCATTAAGCCATGACGAAGAAGGCTTCTGCTGGGGAATTAATGCATGGTTGAGAGGGTTGTGGCACAAGGTCGAAGGCTTAATGGCTTAATGTGTTTGTAAATATGGGAACCTCTGTTAAAATGTGATTAATATAAATGCCTTTGTTAAGAAAAGATAGATGGGGGCACTGTGGTGCCCGAGTTGAGAAGCAGCAGGATCACGTAGCTCTGCAAAATTAATGTTAATTAATTTTAAAGAACACTTTTCCGATCATTTAATCATTATTTGGAGACTATAAGTGGAAAGAGTGAGTCCAATTGCTTACAATGGTAAATCCAAGGAAAGATTGTACAGCTGGGGAGACGAAAAAGTAAAATGTTGGAGGATGTTAGCGTCGGTAACTTCAGCACAGGCGAAGCCGAGCCAGGTTCAACAGAACGTTGGTGTCTCTGGGATTGAAAATGCAGACATTTATTTCCTCAGTGTCTATCTTGAATCAGAAGGTGGATGACTTCAGTGATCGTGGTGGTAGTCCTAGAGACCACAATGGAAACCTTGAAGGGAGAAATGCTTGAGGTGCATAAACAAATGGATGCCTCCATGAGTTCCACCACGTTAATGGTGAAGGAAACCCAGCACCTATGCACTAGATTAGAAACCCTCAAAACCAAGTGTGGTCTGCTAGTAGGGATCCTTGGTCTCCCCAAAGGGGTGGGGATCACCCGATGATGTTCATTGAGGAGTGGCTCACGAAAAATTAGCCCCTGATTCTGAGTCTAGCCAGTGGGAAGTCCAACAAATATATCGCATTACCCTCCCCCAGGTTGTAAGCACAATGTAGAAGAAAATCATACACTTATGATGGTGAATTCGGAGTTGAGAGACGATCGGATCCTACAGTATGCTCGCTGCCATGTCAGCCCACTTTTTCAGGACGAAAGGCCAAATTAATTTCTTTCAGACATTAGCTTTGCAACCAGACAACGCCGAAGAGATTTGACGGGGTAAGGAGAGTCTTGAGAGATACAGAAGTGTCCCACACAATGATTTTCCCAGCACGGCCGAGGATTACCATAAAGGTGAAATCTACCTTTTTCTGATCCAGTGGAAATGGGTAAGTCCGCACTTGAAGGCCTCATGGTTGAGAACTGAACTGTGCTGGACTTAAATAGTTGTTTTGTTTCTACACCTAGATTATTGCTACCTTTATTCAGCTTTGCTTTAAAATGGACTGATTACTTTGTGTGTTGAAAGACATTGGAAAAAATTACTCACCTTAGTAATGTTGTTTCTTCTAATGGAGTCTTGCTATATTATGACATATGCAGTGAGTCCCAACCTTCAACTGCTCCAGAGGTGAAAGAGTTAACTTTCCATGCCAGGCATGGAACTTTGAGCGTGAGCTCAGTTGAAAACTCTGTCTGTTGTTAATCAAACTCAAACTGTCAGATCTTTACGAGCAAAACTCACTAAGGTTCTGTGGAAGCTGTAAACCTACGCTAGCCAACTGGCTACTAAATATAAGAACACATTTTTCTTGGTCCCAAACAAAGACTCAAGTCAGGGGATCCAAAAATTAAAAACATAACTCCCAAACACCCCAAAAGGAGGGGTGAAAAATAAGGTGGGCATCTACTAAGTACCACACTGCACTGCCCACCCACATCCCAAAAGTAGAGGTTCTGAGAGGGGCAGGTGGGGAGGTCATAATATAGCAAGACTCCATTAGAAGAAACAACAGTACTAAGCTGAGTAATTCTTTCTTCAGACAACATGAAGTCTTGCTATATTATGACATATGCAGACTACACAGCAGTACCTCCATGGAGGAGGGACAGAACCTACTTTGGAAATAGGCTCTGAAGCACAGCTGTGTTAAAACCGAGCATCACTCCTAGCCTGGATGTCCAGGGAGTAATGCTTGGTAAAAGTGTGAACTGTTTTCCAGGTAGCTGCTTGACATATATCTAGGATAGGGATGTCCCTGGCAGCAGCCAGAGATGCAGCTGTACCTCTGGTAGAGTGAGTCCTCAGGCCTGAGGAAGGAACCTTACCCAGTTTTTCATAGCAAAATTGATACAAGAGACAATCCACCTGGCAATGGATCTTTTAGTGGCAGGTTTCCTTTACCAACCTCACCATAAGTGAGGAACAGTTGGAGGAGTCAAACCTGTGACCTTGGTACATTCTATGACCATTGGTACATTCTGTGTAGTAACTAAGGGCTCTTTGACATCTAAACTGTGTAGTCTCCTCTCGCCAGAGGAGGAATGGTCAGTGAAGTACACAGGAGGGACATAGATTGATTAAGGTGGAAGTCTGAAACCACCTTAGGCAAGAACTTTCTGTTAGTCCTGAGGACCACCTTATCTCTATGAAAGAAGATGAAATCAGGTTCCACTGACAATGCTTGTAACTCACTTATGCGCCTGGCAGAAGTGATGGCTACCAAAACACAGTTTTCCAAGTCAAGTACTTAAGCTCTGCTGAAGACAAGGGCTCAAAAGGGGTTGCATAAGCTGAGCAATGCAAATATTAAGATCCCAGGCAGGGGCAGGGTCCCTGAATGGAGGGTTGTGGCTAACCCTTGAAAACTTGGAGAATAAGGAGGATGAGCTGAAAGAGAAGAGGGTTTACCTGTTGATAAGAAAGCAGACACTGGCTGCCAGGTGCACTTTTAGGGTAGCTGGCCTCAGCCCCAAAGTATTCAAATGCACCATATAATCCAGGACTGTGGGTAAGTCAGCAGATTCTGGGGAAATATACTTACGGAGCACCAAATGGAAAAAATCTCTTCCATTTGGAATTATAAGTAGCCCTGGTGGATGGCTCCTAGAAGCCTTCAATATATCCAATACACCTTGGGAGAGGTGTAGGTCAGCAAACTCTAACTCTTCAAGAACCAGGCCTTGAGATTGAGAGATTTGAGATTCGAGTACCAAACCCTCCCTGAGCACAGGTTAACAGTTTGTGATTCCTGGGAAGACACAGGGAAGGTGGGACTGTTAAGACATAGGAGTGGGTACCAGCTGTCTGGCCCAATCTGGTGCAATCAGGATCATCTTGCAGGGTTAAGATCTGATTTTGACTAGCACCTTGAACAGAAGAGGGAAGGGGGAAGGCATAGAGAAACTTCCTTCCCAACTGAGAAGGAAGGCATCCAGGAGGACTGAGCCCAACACTGGGGCCTGCAGCAAAAAGGGAAGTTGGTGATTGTCTGGGGCTGCAAAAGATCTATCTGCGGGTGCCCCATCTGGCAAATACTACCTCCAATACTAGGGGATCCAGTGACCATTCGTGATGGCCCTGGGAAATCCTGCTGACAGCATCTGCCAGACATTGTCCTTGCCTGGGAGGTGAACTGTCAGAGGGAGGTGTTCAGGGAATACGCCAGAGACCACAACTTCATTGCTTCGTGCACAAGGCCATAGACCGAATGCCTCCTTGCTTGTTGATGTACCACATTGTAGTGGTGTTGTCTGTTCTGATCTGTACAACTTTGTTCTGAACAGAGGTGGAAAAACTTAAAGTGCTAGAAAAACTGCTCTGAGTTCCAACAGATTGATGTGGAGCAGAGATTCCTGAGGGACCACAATCCCTGGGTAGTGAGATCGCCCATGTGAGCTCCCCACCCCAAGAGGGATGCATCTGTAGTAAGGATTAGGGAGTGAGACTGAGGGATGAAGGGGCCCTTGTCTCAGATTGCTCTGGTCCTGCCACCACTGAAGGGCTTGGATCAGGGTTGAGTCACTGGGATCAATTTGGTCGGAGGGTCTCCTTTGAGACCAAAAGGCTCTCAAATGGAACTGGATGTCCCTCATCTGAAATCTTGCTCCCTGCACCACTGCTGTAGAAGCAGCCATGTGCCCCAGGAGCTGCAGAAAATGCCTTGCTGGTCGAGAGACCTGCAGGGTGAAAAGAGGAGGCCAGAGAGACCAAGGTCCTTGCTCTTTCCAGAGGAAGGTAGGCTCTGGCCTCTTTGTGTTCAGTTCTGCACCTATGAAGGTGAGAAGCTGGACAGGCTCCAGAACTGACTTCGGAAGATTGAAAAGGAAACCTAGAGATGTGAGCAGCTGCTGAGTTACCTGAAGGTGTAGTCTGATTTGTTCTGGAGACTGGCCTACTATGAGCCAGTCATCCAGGTAAGGAAAATGGCAATCTTTGCCTTCTTAAGTGGGCAACTGCTACTGCTAGGCATTTTGTGAATACCCTCGGGCAGAGGTGAGGCTCAAGGGCATTGCTCTGAACTGGTAATGGCCTGAGGGCAGTTCGAATCTGAGGTACTTCGATGGGAGCTTCTGATGGGAACATGGAAGTAGGCATCTTTGAGGTCCAGGGACTCTAGCCGGTCCCCTGGCCTTAGAAAGGGTAAAATAACTCCCAGAGTCACCATTTTGAATTTTGGTTTTAAAAGGTGCATGTTTAGGTACCTGAGATCCAGGATGGGCTGCCATTCTCCTGTCTTTTTGGGATAAGGAAGTACCTGGAGTACAACCCTTTCCCTGGTGTAGGGTGGAACCCTTCCACAGCTCTGAGAGCCAGGAGGGTAGAAACTTCTGTTTCTAGGGCAAGTGCCTCTGATGGATTTGCAGGTGGAAAGGACCTAGCTCTCATCTTCGGAAATTTTTGAAGCTGAGAACCAGTCCCTGGCTGACTACTTCCAGGACCCACTTGTCTGATGTTAGAGACTTCCAGTCCTGGACAAAGTAAGCCAGCCTGCCCCTACAGGTAGAGGAGAATCAGCTCTGGCTACCCCATCAGGGTGCCTGCTTGGCAGGGGCTTTGGGCTGAGGGGTGAAAGCAGGCTTGCTTGCACCCGTCTGCCTCTCCCTCTAAAGAACCCCTCTGGGCATAAGCAGAAGAGGAGGCCTGGACTTGGTAAAGGCCTATGAAAAGGCCTGCCCCTGCCCTGGGATGCTGCCTTTGAGGAGTGGCCTGCCTTCCTTGGCCTGTGCACTCCTATAGGTGGTCCTATATTCATCCATTTTCTTCATGTAATTCTCTGTCTGCTCCCCAAACAGAGAATTGCCCACAACAGGAAAATCCATGGCCTTAGACTGGGTATCCTGTGACAGGGTAGTACATCTGATCCAAGCCATTCTGCAAGTGCCACAGATGTAGCCATGACCCTTGATGACACATCATTAGAGTCTACTGCAGCATGAAATTGCACCTTAGATGCCTCAATACCATCCGCAGCCACCTGTTCCAGCTCCCTGGCAAGCTGGTCAGGGACCTGTTTTACTAGAACCAGCACAGTATCCCATCTGGATTTCTGGTATCTAGCAGCATAAGCCATAATTTGCCTGTCATGCGTCCCAAGGATGCTGCCATGTACTGTTTCTTTGCCATGGCATCAACCTCCTGGAGTCCTTTTCAGGGGGTGCGGGCTAGAGGAATATTTGCCTTGTCACAGGCTGCAGCCTGCACTACCCCCACATGGCTGCATTGCTGTGTGAGGAACTCCGTATCAGACCCTGATAATGTATACCTCTTGTCCATCCTTTTATCAACAGGAGGTATAGTGTGAGGAGTTTTTAGAATTTTACTGTCTGTTTCCTAAAAGATTTATGCAGAGGACTAGACAGTCTCCTAGACTCTGAAATATCCATCATTTCTACATAATCAGGCTCCTCTTGGTCATCAACAGCTTCCTCAACAGGGAGCTGGAGAGTTTCAACAACTTTCTTATAAAACATAAAATGAGAAGGGACTCAGATAGCCTAGGAGGAGAAACCCTGATGGTCTGTCTGGAGAGATGTCCGTTCAATGGGCACATCCAGACTTTGAAACCCACATTCACTCTCCTCATACTCCTCTTCACCCTCCTCCGCTTCATAAAAATCCTCAAAATCATAATCTTGAACTGGTGGAACTGGCCGAACGAGCTCTTCCCTGATGGTATTGGTTTGGTCGGAACTGGGAAAGTGACTGGACAATTTGAATTGCTTTAGCTATTTCCTCAGCGGTTGGAGAAAACACTTTTGGCACACTAGCTGACTTTCTAGTCCTTTTAGTTGGAACCGGCCCTCAGAGCTGGCTCTTCTTTGCCCGAGGAAGTATCGCCTGGTCAGAGAGACTCCTCCGGTTCGTTGGAACCGAACCGGCTGGCCATCCGGTCAGCGGACTTTTAGCCTCCTTTCCTGAGCCTACCAACTCTCTTCTCAATGGTGGCAGCAGGAAAATTACTACATATCTGGCAGTCTGCATTGGGGTGGTCAAACCCCAGACAATACACACAGGTGTATTCAAAGGCTCATTCAAAGGCTTCCCCACAAACACCACAGTGCTGAAACCCAGTGGGCCGGTTTTCTTTTGGGTTTCTCAGACATAGTGCCAGCCTAACCAACTTGCCCGTTTATGGCAATCCGCCAAGCAAGACTCCTTATCGGTTCCCAACCGTGTCACAGGTCGGGAAAACTGTAATGAAATCCGCTTTTTAGAACCGATAAGAACCGGAACCGACTCTAAATAAGGACTAGTAAAGTTTTAGAATAACCTGATCGGTTCAAACCGAACCGAAAGACGCTTACAAGTTCCACACAGAATAAAATAAATGTAAGCCTATCTATTACTTACAATACCACAGACAGAGCTTGAACTGACCGGTTGCTGTTAAATTTCGTCAAAAACGATAAATTAACACTTTAACCGACAAAATGAACCGAGCAGAAGGAGAAATCTCCGGGCGACTGTTCAATGAGGCGGAGTAAAGAATCTGACAGTTTGAGTTTGATTAACAACAGACAGAGTTTTCAACTGAGCTCGCTCTCAAAGTTCCATGCCTGGCATGGAAAGTTAACTCTTTCACCTCCAGAGCAGTTCAAGGTTGGGACTCACTGCATATGTCATAATATAGCAAGACTTCATGTTGTTTGAATTAATGTTGTTTCCAATTTGTATTATGTGTCCGCTTCCTCCAATCCCTTAACTGCTCTCTGGAGTTCCATATATTGCCATGTTACAAAAGCAAATATCCTCACTCTAGGTCCAAAATATACATATAGTAGGTCCTGATTGGCTCATTCAGAACTCATTTGAATGTTCAGCCTCAGTAGCAGTACTAACCATATTCAAATACGAATAACGTTAAAACGAAAAATTATAGCATGGTACTTTAAGCACAAACATTGTTCAGCATAAACTTATCTACAAAATGAGTGGTGTTTCATTTATAGCTACCCTTTTATAATTAGCAAAAATGCAGAAAATGCAATTTTTTCACTTTTCAACAAATAAATGCGAATAACTTTAAAATGAAAATGATAGCACAGTACTGTGAGCGTGAAATGAGTTCAGCACAAAATATCTACAAAATGACTGGTGTTTCATTCATAGATACCTTTAGTTGTTTTAAACATAGCAAAAAACAGCAGAAAATTCTAAGGCCGGATATTCAGAAGGGTTAGATGGAGCAACAGTGTTGCGCCATGCACAACCCACTGATGCGCCCGATGCGATATTCAAATGGAGATTGTGCCTGGCAAAACCTCGCTGCGCCGCAACACTTCAGGAATGTATGCAGCGCGGTGGGGATGCCCACAGTATTACTCGGGACATCCCAATATTCAGCCCGGATGTGCTGAGTCCATGCATGCATAACCCCTACTTGCGCTGTATACAGGTGAGCCAAAAAGGAACAACAGCTGGCCACCACAGGTGAGCTGCGTGTGCAAAAAGGCGCTTACGGCAGCTGCCACCTGTGGGTAGCCTACACTCGGCTGCACCTTACGTAGCAGCGCCCTCATGCCCGATCGCGGGCATCTGTATAAAATAATATGTCCAATATCCCTAGTGGTCAGTGGACCACTCGCAGCCAGATGCGGGCATATGTAATAATAAGAAGAGCTCCACAGTACTCCTCCCCACCCACCCACTGAGCCCCACCGCCCGCTCCCCAGTCAGCGGAGGTGGAAGCACCCACCTGCCGCCCACTAGGCTGACCGGCTGGTATGCTGATAAGGGCTGTACGCCGATGGTCTCGACCGGAAGCCAATGGGCGTCACCTATACCGTACTACACAGTCCAGATATGAATGGATCCATTCACATATCTGAACTAAGTACAGTATGGAGCTACACCATTGGCTCCTGCTGTGGACCAATGGGCGTACAGCCGTACACTGTCAGTTGGCGGGAGGCAGGCGGATAGTGCTGCCTCACGCCGCTGACCGGGGAGCGGGTGGTGGGCCCAGTGGGCGGGTGGGGAGGGGGGTACTGTGGAGCTCTTCTTTATTACATATGCCCGCGATCACTGAGAGCCGTCCATTGGACCGCCAGGGATATTGGACGTATTATTTCATACTGAAACCTGCGATCGGGCTGCGTGGTCCACTGGACCACCAGGATATTGGACATATATTTTACACAGATGCCCGCGATCGGGCTGCAAGAGGTCACTGGATCACCAGGGATATTGGATGATTAATTGAATCTACATATGCCGTGATCGGGCAGAAGCGCTTGCCCGCTGTGCAGGGCGCGTTGTTCCCCGACGCGCTGCTGCCTGGCAGGGCACCAGGCGCAAGTCACTCTGGATCGTGCACCTGCATGCAGATGGGGCCATAATGACGTGGCAAATGGCCCCATTTGCGTTCATACATTATGGCCCCAATTGCATGTGCACTTTGAATATCGCGGTTGTTGTGCATAGTGCAATGGAACTTGCGCTTCGCGCATCCAGCGTGCTCCACTCTGGCCACTTGCGCTGGCGCAGTGCCACTGTGCCATGCTCACTGCTGGTGGCCAGGAGTGCGATATTCAACGATGCTGTGCCATGATGCAGTTCTGTTGAATATCGTCAGTCAGCGCCTTGCGCGCAGAAGTTGCGCTGCGCGACAGGCTTTGCGCCACAGCCTGGCGCAGTCTGAATATCCAGGCCAAAATGTTTACATTTTCAGCAACAAACAAATGCAAATAACTTTAAAACAAAAATGATACTATGGTACTTTGAGCACAAATGTTGATCAGGACAAAATATCTACAAAATGAGTGGTGTTTCATTTATAGATACCTTTTAGATTTTTACAATCAGCAAAAAGGGCAAGAAATTCAATTTTTTTCACTTTTTTGTGGTATGGCATATATATCAATCAATCAATCAAACTTTATTTAACCAGGCATAAACACCATTGAGCAAGCTCATTTTAAAGGTGGTCCTGGACATTAATACAATTCACAGTCAAAATAGGGTAGTCAAGGACAAAGCATTGTACATGGGAGAAAATTTAGGCCTATACATACATAGCTAACAGGTAAACAACAGTTACAAATTCATATCAAGTAAACACGAGGGTAACAGTTTAATTCCTGGACAGTCACCGATACATGGCAGCTATTACCTTATAAAAACAAAAAATATGTAAGAAGGGAAAAGAAGAATGTATATGGGATGGGGGGACAGGATGGGGACAAGGAGAAGAGAAGGGGGCTAATAAGTGCTAGGTACCCCTAATGGGATGTGAGTTGAGTGAGTTTCCATGTCACAGGATTCGTGGGAGATACTAGAGGCTAAGGGCACATAGTCACCTAAAACAGCTGCAAGTTTCCTCAAGGTACTCAGCCATTAGTGCTTTGAAAGTGAATGGACCAGGAAGGAATGAGAGCTTAAGTGAGCTTTGCATGATGTCCATAAGATGAGAATGAGAAGTTGATTGCAGCCACGTCATGGGTTGTTTTACTCTGGGTATCTGGAAGCAGAGTATGGAGAAGAGTCTCAATCCATAGGATCCCTTGGCACGATCGAAGAAGCTTGAAATGTATGTGGGGAGTTTTTCAGATAAAGCTCTAAAGAACCAGAGAAGAGCGTTCCTTTTCCTCCTTGTTGAGAGAGGACCATCCTATTTCCTGGTACAGTAGGCAGTGATGGGTGTCAGAGGGCAGATTTAGGATGAACCTTAAGGCCTGGTGATAAAGGGTGTCAAGTTTGTTGAACACTGTTGAGGAGCAATAGTTGCAGAGAAAGTCAGCATAGTACAGTAAGGATATGAATGTAGATTGCACTAGTCTCTTTCTGGCTTCTTTGGTGAGTAGGTGCTTAATGTGGTAGAATACACCTAACTGCTGCCTTAATTTTTCGAGACCTCATTCAGATGGCACAGGAAATTAAGCTTATTGTCCAGCCAGAACCCTAGGTATTTGAAGGTATCTACTATTTCAAGGGGTTCATCCAATAGCGTTAGAATCTTGTGATTGTGTGTTGATCCTGAGGCTGCCTTTGGTGAGAGGATCATGGCTTTCAATCTTTCTGGCGTTGAGTAGGAGCTTGTGTTTGATAAGGTTATCTTGGAGAGAGATAAAATCTTGCTGTAAGTCCTCATGGGTCAAGTCAAGGGATGTATTTGAGGTGTAGAGGACAGTATCATCTGCAAACAGGTGCACAGTAGCTGTGCACGGTTGTGAATCAAGGTTGTTGATATAAATTTCAAATAGGACTGGGCACAGGATGGAGCCTTGGGGACACCTCGTGGAAGAGTTTTTTTTTTTTTTTACCTTATATTTATTCTTCTTACTGCACTGTCCTTCCACTCAATCAGACACCCTCAATCCACCTTCCACACATCCCATGGCACCCCAGGAGTCTGCTCCTAGAGTGTTCACTTGCTCCAGTGCTTCCTTAGGTATCCTGGTATACTCCCGGGTGGGGTGAGGGAAGGGGCCACCATCTAGTGATGGTGGAGCAGAGGTACACATTGGAGTCTGCTCCTGGTGGCGCCTGTGACATGGACTGGCATCAGAGAAGTCATCACCTAGAAATGACGGGCTCATTTACTCCTGTTCTGCCCTATCCCCTGCAGTTGCCTGCACACTGGGAGAGTCAATGGGGATGCTTGCTTATAGGCTGCTGCTCCTCCCGGGCTCTCGGCTAGCACTATCCCTCCTGTTGTGCATCCCAACCTGCATCACCATTCCCAAGTTCACCCAGGAGGTGGCGATATAGCAGCGAGGACAGACCTGTAACCCTTGCCAGAGAGGAGAGCGCCGTTGGGCACTCAATCTCTCTCTTCCCCTACCGACCCCTGACGCCCGGGCTCGCTCCTGAACCCGGGTCGCCGGGTGTGGCAACGAGGTGCATCCAGCGCCCAACCTCAGTGTCACCGGGCCAGCTCCCCAGTACTATTTTTGAAGGGTAAAAGGAATTAGTGGTTCTCTGGGGCAAATTTTTCTTGTAACCATTCTTGGATAAACATAATGGGATGATTGTCCTCAATGACTTCAGGTATGCCCAGCATCCTTATGTGCGAGGACCGGCCCGATTCTCCAAGGCCTCCACTCTTGCTCGAAAGTGTACATTCTCTTTCACCAGGTTTACAGTAGCTGCACAGGCTGATTCCACTTGCCATTTTACATCCTCAGACACCACGTTAAGGTTATCGATAGAGATCTCTGCAAGGTTCAGTCTGGTACCATAAGAGTCCATTTTAGTATTAAGATCAGAGACCACAGATATCAGTTTTTGTACCATTACCAATAGAAGATAGTGTTTCCTCAGTTTCACCAGTTACTGGGGGCTGTACAGAGACTGCTGCCTTAAGTAGTTTGAGTAGAGCCCTGGCGTTTTCCCTCCAGATCCTCCTCCTTTTTCTTTCTTTGGATTACCCATTCTGGTACTCTTCTAGGTGCTCTTTAAGATTCTGGAAGAAATTTCACCTGGAGAATTGTTAAATACTTAAGTTTAAAAGTATATTGAGAGAGTTTGAGGAGCTGTTCTGATTTGCTGCACTCAGCTAAGGCTCCTACAGCACCCCTAATATGGCAGCTCTTTCTGTGAAGGTAGATCCATTGGACACTATTTTTGGCTGAAAAGGAGGCATCAATAGTATGACCTTCAACCTTTGAGGATGCTCCAGAATTTGGCAGAATTGTTTTTGTTGTCTTCTAGTGCTGCTTGGAAATATCTAGTTTTTCAGACCTAATTAATTTGGTGCAGGCGTTTCTAGAGGCATGAAATGCTAGCCAATCGGCCTCCAATTGAGATTTCCTCACTCTTTTCCACCAATAGTCTCTGTCCTTGAGCGCTTTCTTCAGGATAGGAGAGAACCAGCCGTGGGGTTTTTTTAGTCTTGATCAGCCTTAGGGGGCATGTTTGTCTATTAGACCTATGTCTATTAGGCTATGGAAGATATTAAATGCCTCAGTGAGGGAAGGGCTAGGTAGAAGTCCTGCCATCTGATGTTACCCAGGTCTTTCAGGAAGACATTTTGGCAAAACTTTTCAGACATCTTTTCAGTTCGAACTTAGAGGCAGACTTTATTTGGGGAGAATGTCTGATGCAGGCAGTGGCACAGTGATCACTTAGGTCGTTAAAGAAGGCTCCAGTATGCAAAGCGTTATGAGGTTTGTTGACTAACATGGAGGTCAGAAGGGAGCTTGGCAGAGTTTTTCTGTTGGGTCTGGTGACTGCAGGTGTTATTTGTGCCAGCCAGTCGCATCACATAAATCCTTGAGCTTCTTGGAGCTCTCATTGTTCCAATTTTGGTTGAGATTCCCCATTAGAATACACTTGGTGTTAGCTGAGTCAATTAGGCTGTGAGATGCGTCACGAGGGCCATGCCACCAGAAGGCAGGCAGTAGCATGCAGCAATGAGGAGTGCCTTTTCATTGGAGGATCATTTTAGTGCCAGCCATTCAAATTCTTTAGCCTTAGAGGTGCAGTCAACGACTGTGACAGAGAATTACTCTTAACATATATTACAACCCTCCCCGGTTGGTCTATCACATCGGTAGGTGCTGTAACCTGGTAAGTTGATAGCTTTGTCTGGGGTTAATGGTGTAAGCCAGGATTCCAATATCATAAAGAAATCAGGAGATGCATTTTAGAGCCAGGTCAGAATCAGGTCAAGTTTCTTAAGTAGACTACAAACATTCACATGTGAAACATGAAACTGACGTTTAATAAGGACCGCTGGAACCCATCCAGTCTGCCCATTTCCTGCCTACTGTAAAAGTTGCAGACTCTACTTGATCTCCAGCTTTACCTCCTCATTCCTATTGCTAGGGTTTCCCTTTGTCTGTCCCATGCATGTTTGAATTCCCCAATGTGTTTGCCCCCACCACCTCCACTGGAAGTCTATTCCATGCATTCACCACCCTTTCCATGAAGAAATATTTCCTCATGCTAACCCTTAGTCTGCCCCTTCCAACCTCATGTCATGCCCCTTGTTCAGTAGGGGCTAGAATATAACCCCCTACTGGAAATATTTTTGTTTCTCGTGCTGATTGACCGATGACATCACTGTGGCTTTGCCACTCCTGATATTATTGGATCAATTGGCACTCAAATAAAAATATCAATATTTCCAGTAGGGGTTGTGTATCCCTATGTATGTATATTTATACAATAAGGGTGTGTTGTATTTGTTGACAATAAAATCATGTATTCTCACCCCAGTGAGATAAATGGTTGATGACATAGCTACAGTGAAAATATTTACATTTATATGCACTGTAACTATATCATCAGCCAATATTCTCACTCCAGCAGCATGTCCCCAATGTAAGTTAGAACTCCTTTTAAATGTGAAACTGAAATGTTTGAGGAATCTAATTAAGCAACTGGTCTGCATTCTTCATTATTTGCTTGCAGTTTCACAAATGCCAGAAGCCTGCAGCAGTACAGTCCTCACTACACCAAATGGCACACACCTGAAAAACAGCACATTTCTGTACTACAAGCTACTAAATGGTCGTGCATCCAAACTGTAAACCTATTGGGTCTCATTTCTGATCTCTGTGATAACAAACATAAAGAAAATCTGTCTACAGACTTTGACTCGGACTAACATACCAGTGAACTGCACAGCACACATATTTCCACACGAAGCCTTCAGTTCTTAATTTCATTTCTTCACGTTACAGCAACTAAACATTACCTTTTAAAACTGGTATTACTTAGATGAGATATACTCTGAAATGTGTAATTCTTGCTGTCATTCACAGTAAAAAATAAAGCTGAGCGTCTCAATGACAACAAGCACCTTGCACAATTGAAAGTGTTCTCTTACCTGTAGTTCCCTTGGAGCCTCACAGACATTCCAAAACAAATAACATATAAGCCAACCACAAATGAAAAGTTAGCACAGCAGCATACAACAAAATTTAAACACTACACATAATAAAATATAGGGAAACAGGAAAAGCACACACAGTATCTACAGGAAACCTCCTGTACATGTCCCAGCTACCAAAACACATTATCCCACCACGGATCACACTACACACGCATCAACCTATTACCACTCACTCACACACACAACACCTAATTGCACAACATACACATAGATACATAGACAGTGTCGGCAGATAGCCTATGGCCCATCCAGTCTGCCATTTGAGCTTGTAAGTTCAGTTTATGTTTTCCTAGAAGTCTGTTTCCCTTACTCTTGACCTCCAGAATTCCTTTATGTCTATCCCATGCATTCTTAAATCCTGTGATTGTTTCAGCCCCCACCATTTCATCTGGCAGGGTGTTCTACTTGTACACCACCGCTCTGTGAAGAAATTCTTCCTCACGCTTCCTCTGAATCGTCCTCCTCCAACTTCATTCCATGCCTCTAGTCCTGGAACATCTTTTTCGCTTAAAAATGTGTATTCCTGCACCTGTTCCTCCCTGCAAGATACTTGTATGTCTCTATCATGTCCCTCTCTCCTCCTCTCCTCCAGGAGTACATATTCAGTTCCTTCAACCTGTCCTCATGGGACTTGTGATGCAATCCATGTACCATTTTAGTTGCCCTCCTCCGAACCTCCTCTACCCTGTCTATGTCCTTAGGTAGGTAAGGTCTCCAGAACTGTACACTGTACTCCAGGTAGGGCCTCACTAGTGTCTTGTATAGTGGAATTATGACCTCCCTTTTCCTGCTGGTGATGCCCTGCCTATGTTCCAGCATCCTATTTGCTTTACCTGCTGCCTTATCACACTGTTTCCCTACCTTGAGGTCATCAGAGATGACAACCCCAAGATCCCTTTCCTGCTTGGTGCATGCTATATCCTCATCACCCCAACTGATATATTGTGCCAGGGTTTTGTGCCCCATATACATTATCTTGCACTTCTTTGCATTGAATTTCAACTGCCAAACCCCTGACCATTCTTCAAGTTTCTGCAGGTCCTTCTCATTCTGTCTACACCTCTGGTGTGTCTACTCTATTACAGAGCTTTGTGTCATCAGCGAACAGTGAAATTCTGCCTTCTAGGTCCCTGCTTAATGTCACTGATGAAGATGTTGAATAGGACGGTCCCAGCACTGATCCCTGTGGTACCCACTGGTCACTCTTCCTTCTGTGGAGGACAGCCATTTACCACAACTGTCTGTGTCCTGCCACCCAGCCAGTTACCTACCCACCACACTATTGTCCTGCCCACACCCATATTCCCAGTTTGTGTAATAGTCTTCTATGTGGCGAGTGTCAAAGGCCTTGCTGAAGTCCAGATAGGCCATGTCCACTGCCCTCCCCTGATCCACCTCCCTAGTCATCCAGTCAAAAATTCAACGAGGTTGGTCTGACATAACCTCCCCTGGTGAAACCATGCTGCCTTGGGTCCTGTATTCCATTGACAACCAGATGTTCCACCAATCTCTCCTTCAGTAGTGCTTCCATGATCTTCCCCACTACCGAGGTGAGGCTGACTGGTCTGTAGTTCCCGCTTCCTCTTTGTTCCACTTTTGTAAAGGGACTACATCTGCTGTCCTCCAGTCTTTGGGTTCCTCCCTGTTTCCAGTGTATACAAACCCCATTTATACCCATTCACTCACAGCAGCAACTCACAGCAACAGAATGACAAAAGATAAAACAAAACAAATTAAAGCTTCCACACCTGTTGTATAAATCGCATCATGATGTGCGGATCATGGATATGGCAAATATTCTCACTCCTGCATAGTGAGGCATGGATATCTCACTCTGCAGGAGTGAGAATATTTTCCATATCCCACGCTGCCTATCATGTATCCCTATATATTTATAATCAGGATTCACCTGAAATGAGCTGTTACCAGCTCAGTATGTCTTTGCTGGTAAAACATTTGAAAAAATTAAATACATTTATTTCAAAAGAGTACAACATCTCACCTGCAACACCAGTAGGGGTAACCAAAATCAGTGTTCAGCTCACAAATCCAAACCCTCTTCAATCAACTTATACACTAGTAGGGGTGGATATCAGACAGTAGGAGTAACCAAAATTAGTGTTCAGCTCAGAAATCCAAACCCTCTCCAATCAACTTATACACTAGTAGGGGTGGATATCAGACAGCAGGAGTAACCAAAATTAGTGTTCAGCTCAGAAATCCAAACCCCTCTCCCATCAGCTTGTAATCATTTGCTTACTTGGTGTATGCATTCCGCACCCATGCTCCCTGTTTGTTTATGCAGTACACTGTATTAGTATTGTCTGTTTTAATCAGGACTGCAACAGGAAGAGAAGGACTCCATGGACACTAGCATAGCCTAGAGCTCCAGCAGGTTTATATGCTTACATATGTGATCAGTCATGGCTATGGATGCTGCTGATGGCCCATGGTGGTCAGGTGGTTGGCTGCTTGGTGAGTGCATGTGTGATGAATGACAGGTGCCCTCCTTTACCTGTGTGTACAGTACCTGACTGTGTTCTGCTTCACCCTGACAGGTGACAACGGCTACCCCTGAGGCTACACCTACTGACACCCTACCTGTCACTGTTAACAGAAGCGGAGGAGGAGTAGTGATGCACACCGATTTCCACTGCTTTTGTAGGTATAGAAGATTATTGCTGTACATATGATGAGATCAATATTTACTTGTGTTCGTATAGTGTTTCACATTTGTAAATAATGTTATTTTTGGGCTGTGTATTTTACGTATGGGCTCATTTTTGCACCAATATTTATCATGTGATCTTATATGGGCAGTCATGTGTAATACAGATTGTTTGTGTTTTAATGGTATCTGCCATTTTAAATTGATTAACATACTATTAGCATTTTCATTAGACAAAATATATAGGTGCTTCCCAGTTTTCTGATGTCATGTCTTGAAAAAGCATCAGAGTGATGTGAAACATTGATGTTTCTGTGTGCATGTGGGGGTGCTACTGTTTTTTATTGTGTGCAATAAATGCTGTTTATTATCTCCTACGGTGTAGTTGGTCTCTGTGTTTGAAGTGTGCAGAAGTTTTACCTGTGTCTACTATGAACGTTTTCTGCATCTCTGTTTCTGAGTGGATTCTGAGCTACCTTCTACTTGAATTCCCTTGAGGCCACACCTACTGACACCCTATCTGTCACTGTTCACAGAAGCTGAGGAGAGGTACAGTGATGCACACTGTAGGACCCATGCAGAAGTGGAGCAAGCGTTCAGCCTCATGCATGATGTGGTTCTGCTGTCTGGGTCAAATGGGTGGTACCGTGAGGTTGGCACCTGGAAAGGTATGCCAAGTGATTATCACATGCGCTTGCTCCATGCTACATAGTCTGGCTGTATGATGGCGCATACCCGGCCTAAGGATCAACTGGACGGTACTGGTGCAGAGCCTAGAAATGTAGAAGCAGTGGCTCAGTAATGGAATGGTGGACTGTCCGGCAAGCACACAAGTCATCTACTGATGTAGGATGCATTCAGTGGGTGAGGTGCCCATTGAGGGAGGGAGTAGCAGTGCTGTGTGGACATGGTCTGGTGGTGGGCTATCCCAGGGAGTGCAACAGAGATATGTACCTGGTTACTGAGTGGTTCACTGCCCAGGGAGCCAGTGATCTGAAGATGTATGATGTGGTGCAGTACTGGGAGAGGGCTACTGTGCCTTGTTGCTGCAGGACACTGAGCATGTGCCAAGATGCCTTACCTGGCTCCTTGCTCTGCCACCCGATGCACCAATCTGTGCAGACTGTGTCCTGCACTGTTGTGGGCCTTTGCCTGCTCCACTGGTGCCATGCCTTCCTTCAGTGGTGAGATGTGTATATGCACTTGGGCATGTGTGCAGGGCTCTGCACAGAGCAGCTGTGCAGGCATGGTCTGTTGCATGGCCTACCATTCAAGGATGTCCTTAATACTGCACAGCCGCTCTAGATACCCGTGCACCTCTGCAGCAAGCTGACCACCTGCTCAGTGGTCTCCCTCATAGCACAATGCCTTCCTGAGCTCCAGCTGGCATAGTTCTAGGTAGTAAAGGTGGAGTATACTAGTTTACTATGGGCATCTTGCAGGCCTGCTTGTTGGTGGCTGTTGTGCAACAGTGTCCAAGTGTGTGTCTCTTCCCACTGTGTTGTGGCCATTGGTCTTAGTCATGCCCACATTGTTGTGGTGGTGGACATGTGGTGCCCTCATTTCCCAGTGGTGGAGAATGTGGTACTGTTGGGCTGCCCTGTAGCTGACTCTGTCCTATATGTGCTGCTGTGGGGTACTGCATGACATGTCTGTGTCCATTGGCACCACCTGCTGTTTGGGCTAGGGTGTGTCCAGGTGTAGAAGCCCTGCACTTTCCTGGGCTGTGTCCTTGCCTGTTGGCTGGGTGCTCCTGGCCCTTCACACTGGCATGCTGTGCTCCTGTTCCTGTGGTACTACATATCCCCACAAGGCTGTGTAGACCAGCGAGTTGTTTTATGCCTGACATGAGCGTTCAGGAGCACAATCATTGCTGTACTGCAGTCTGCATGGCCCACACCTACTGCCTGTGTGCTATCCATGGCATGTGACTGTGGTGGGGTCCACCCTGTGGATGCTCTGGTTCAGGTGGATAGTGGGGCCATTCTCCACACCCCTCTGGATAATGTGGGTCTCCTGCTCAGATTGATGCCTAATAAAGGCTGGGTGAATTTTGCCTCATTTATCACCTTTTCTTCCCATGGGGAAGTCTGTCAATGACCAGCTAGACCCTGCTCTTGCAGAACTGTCTTACATATCATTTGATGTGGCAGTGTGTTGGGTGCAGGAATGTGGGAAATGGGCACTGATGGTGAAGGCCGATACAGAGTCAGCATTCCGCCTCATCCTAGTATACCCAGAGGACTGTTGCTTGCTGGGTATGAAAGTGTAGAACAACTATTTTGTGGACAGATGTATGCCTATGGGCTGTTTCATCATGCTCCATTTTGAAAATTTCAGCACTTTCCTGAATGGGGTGGTATGTGCCAAGGTGGGGAACTTCCTTTTCATTTGGTCAGAAGGAGAAGAGGGCACTGGGTATTCCTGGACACTGCCAAGGAATTTGGTGTATCGCTTGCCATGGAAAACAGAGGGCTCACGCACCAAAATCACATTCCTGGGCATTGAGCTGGACTCCGTGACCAGGTTCTGCAAGTTGCTATGGGACAAGGTACAGAAGCTCGTCTGGCTGGCATGAGAAGTGGGGAATGCCAAAAGGTCACACTTTGGCTGTTACAGGCACTGCATGGGCACCTAATTTCCCATGCAGGGTCATCCCTATGAGGCACCCCTTCTGAAGAAGGTTGGCCAGGGCCATGACTGGGACTAGCTCGCCACACCACTTCATCCAGATGAACAGGGGCAAGAGCACTGACCTGCAGATCTGGGGAGTTTTAACTAACTTTAATGGGATGACCTTGTGGCAGGCTTTGGCCACCACTATTCGAGAGCTGAAGTTCTTTACAGATGCCACAGGGGCCTGGAGTTTGGCATTTATTGCCAAGGTGAGTGGTGTGCAGCTGCATTATTTCAGAGTGGCACGACACAGGCCTGATGAGGAACTTGACCTTCCTGGAATTTTTCCTTATTGTGGTCTCTCTGGCAGTATGGGGTGGCAGGCTGCAGAACAAGAGTGTGTATTTTTGGTCTGACAACATGGGGATAGTGCAGGTGATAAATAGACAGTCTTGAACTGTGAAAAGGTATGCAGTTTGCTGCGGTGTTTGAGCTGCATTGCTTGCAGTGCAGCATCATCACCTTTAAGACAAGGCATGTTCCGGGGTGGATAACTAGATTGCTGATTCACTGTCTGATTTGCAGGGAGCAGATTCAGAATGCTGGTGCCTGAGGCCAAGGGAGACCTTTGACCCACCCGCCCGCTGTGGGACAGCAGCTGAACAGGGTCTGGCAGGTAATTTTGAGGTCAGTGGCCCTCAGAACTTGGGCGCATGCAGGTGAGGGGTTATCCAATTCATGAACTTCTGCAGGGCACAAAGGGTAGAAGATCCCTTGGGTGTCAGTGGGAAATGTCTTGGAGTTCTCATGGATGGTGAGGTCAGCAGTGAGGACGATGCTGGCAGGGACATTCTTTTAGCAAACTGCTGGGCCAGGTGATGTGGCCCAGCATTTTGCTATCAAGAAATTTATGGAGGGACTTCTGGTTCCGGTTATGCATACGTGAAAGCGCTAACGAGGGGCTCCTCCGGTGATATAAAAAAATAAAACTAAACAACGATTAAATTCAGCAACTAAAACATCAAACAATGCAAACTGTGCAGCATTTACCTTCTAGCAGAACTCTGTGATCGAGCAACATGTCAAAGTAACACAGAAATAGATTCCAGCCTATAGCGGAGCTCTACGGAGATCGACAAGCCTGAATCGGATGAAGGAGGCCCACATAAAGTTAACCCTGGTCTGGAGAAATGATGTAACCTACCAAAAGCCAAGGCACAGAAGAAATCTACAGAGCCAGCTACTGAAACAATACTGAACGCGATCTCCGACTTTCGTGGCGAGGTCCGAGGAGCTCTAAATGGCATCAGGCAGGAAATACAAAATTTACAAACCAAAGTAGTGGAGGTGGACCACCAGATCTCCCAGAACACATCCTGATTGGACAAACTAGAGAAGCAGTTTGTTCTCTGGCATCGGAACAACTAGCAATCTCAATGTGACAAGAAGATTCGGAGAACAGGGAAGAAGGCGCAACATACATTTTAGACTACTGGAGGGTGAGGAGGGTAATGACCCCAGGGCCTTCATGGACTGTTTTTACGTCTCACACTGGAGCTGGACCCAGATTACCAACTTGATCTTGAGAGGGCACATTGAGCTCTGGGCCCAAAGCCCACTAGTCCCGATGCAAGGCCCAGATCTTTTGTTGTGCGTTTTCTAAGATACAAAACAAAGAAATCTCTACTTTCTAAGGCCTGGCAGAAGGGCAAAGTGATGTGGGGCCAACAGAGGATCCTATTTGATAACGATTACACCCTTCACTCAACAGCAATGTAGAGCATACAACCTGTTCCCCATACTGAGGGTGCAAAGATATGGTTTCAGAATTCTCTATCCGCCAAACTGGTGGTAACCTTGCCGACAGGCTCCCAGACATATGCCTCTGCAGCTGAAGCTACCTCAGACCTCCTGCTTAAAGGAATTCTCACCGAGAAGTCGCTGGAAATGGTGCGCCACGCCAGAAACAACTTCACTCTGCAGAATGACCCAGCTTACCTCCAGCCACAGAAACATCAATGGCAGCCATCCTGGAATGCCTCCAACAATACTGCAACCCAATCATGCCGCCCTGAACATTCTAGAGGTATTTCTTTTTTTTTCTGAATTGAGCTCGACTTGGGCTACTGCATCAGGGGTGGGAGATCGGGAGGGACACGGGGAGAGGGCTACTCGTGTCTTCAATAGGTCCAGACAATTGAAAACCTATCTGATTTAATTAGCCCTGGAGGTGTCATGTGGACCACCAGGTGCCCCCCAAATGGTGGGGTTCTCCCTAACCAGGGGGTACCATCCTTACTGAGGATTATAGCCGGTTCCTTTTTGTCCCCATGGGGAACATCCTCTCTTTGGTCTCCCTCCCGAACTACTGTCCCGTGGTGGGTTTCCTGAGCTCTTTAGGATGCTGAGAATGTTGATCCAGTCAGATGGTTGAAGCGCTGCATGAATCCAGTGGATGAAGAAAGTGTTTCACAGTCCAGTACGTCCGAGACCGATACTATACCAGAAGAACATTCTCAGATGTAATTTCTGAAATCTGGGATGTAAAACTACCCACTTATTCGAGGCTTCATCACAATGCTGTCTGGGGAAGTGTAGGGTCACAATGTTCTTGTTTTCAAACATGGTATTCAAAGAGATCTTGATTTCTAGACCCCTTAAGTGGTAATATAGTTGGGACTGATTTCCTCCTCAGTTCCCACCTTTTGACAATGAACAATAGAACAAATTCCATTTAAAACTTGTAACAGTAACTAATGGGGGAGGAGATGTTTAGACCTTTACTGGCCTGCATTTTGGTCATAATCACTTTTTGACCCACAACCAGAAGCTGTTCTTTCCCATATAATCCACCTGCTGAATTGAAATATTATTTTCCGGTGCCAGGCCGGGTGGGGATGTGACAAAGATCCACCGCACCGGCTGAACTGGTTCCACTAGGGAGTGGCGTTCTTGTCACTCTTTTTATGGCCTTGTTCCTGTTCCTGGATTAATTTCTCGGTGGCCTGACCTAAGAGCCATTCATCCTTCTCCCATCTCCAGTGGGATTTGGTAGGGATGTCTCGGGAGTTCTTGCAGAGCACCCCAAATGGGAGTCAACCTGTACATAGTTCTTGTTTATTTGATAATTATTCATAAAAGTTCATGTTTTTATGTATCTTTTCATATGGACTACGACATTTTTAAGTATTTAGTTTACTCTATTCTATTCCATGAAAGAGTTAATCATGGTGGTTTAAAAGTTGCTCATTTGATACGTTGGTGGGAATAGAAATAACCACACATACAGAACAAGCAGAATTTTTAGACTTATTTTATTGAACCAATTGAGTCATGTCTTTCAGGGAGGCAACTTTTCTCTAGAGTTTGACTGGCCTTCTTGGGGCTGTTCTCCACAGAGTTCTTCCTCGGGAGGGATGGAGAGAACAAAAATAAATTAGTATTTCAAACCTGAAAGAAATGGCGTCAACAAACCCAGTTAAAATCCTGCCATACAATATAAACGGACTTCGGACCCCATAAAGAGAGCCTGTCTTATACAATTTTACAGAAAAATCCTGCTGATTTGATCTACCTTCAAGAGACTCACCTTTCAAAATCAGAACGTCTTAAATTAACTTGGGTGGTCGATATAGGGTGGTGGCCTCCTCACATCGCAGGGAAAATGTAGGGAGTGGCAATCCTAATCCCATAAAATACACCAATTGAAATTCTACAAATACATATAGATGCTCAGGGCACTATGTGATACTTAAAGGCCTATTATATGGTAAACAGATTACATTAGCTAATGTTTATTTTCCCCACAAACTAAATTCCCTTGATCAGAGGCTTTTTGTCCACTCTCCTAGACTTCCTTTATGGCCAGCTGATTATGGGTGGGGACCTGAACCTAACTCTATCCCCACAAATAGATTATTTGAATCCACACAGGCACCATGCCACTTCAACAACTAAACAGTTCAAGCACACCATTGCTCACCTGGGGCTGGTGGATGTGTGGAGATGCATATTTCCATCTTTCCGGGTTTTACCTACTACTCCCTAGATTTAAATCCTAATCTAGGCTGGATTACTTTTTGACAACGTGTGAGCATTTGTCAACGATTCAAGACGTGGCACTGGGCCCAAAATTTTATCGGACCATCATCCCCTGACTTTAAAGCTTGATATGGGTAGAAAGATAAAGAAATCCCTCTGGAGACTCAACCTCCATCATGGGAGAAAGGGAATTTCAGGATTTTATCCAGGGTCGGCTTCCCTTTCTTCCAAGAAAACACTGATCCAAAGGTTACAGAATCAATACAATGGGATGCAATGAAGGCCACCATTCGAAGGAAATAATAGCTTATTCTGCTGGTAAATATAGGGACAGAGAAGCAGAATACTAGAGACTATCAGATCAGCTAGTCAATTATCAGATGTTATTCCAGGAGGGGATAAAGACCTTCAGAAAAAATCAAAGATACCAAGGCAGCCCTACAAGAGATATTAGATAACAAAGTACAACTATCATTATACTTTCTTCGTTTATCTGCCCATGAAAGGGCCCCAGAGGCACAAAAAACTTAGCTCAGAGCTGAGGGAACGCAAGAGGTCTGCAACCATCTTAAAACTTAAAATCCATTTTCAGGCAAAACACATCATTCTGAAGCCCATATTCAAAAGGCTTTCTTGGATTATTACCTAAACCTATACTCTCTGGATTCTCTTTATGCATCAACCTTAGCGAAATGCTTTTGGAACGGGCAAGACTCCCTACTCTAACTCCTCTCCAAATCAAGCAGTTGACCGCCCCCATCTCAAAGCTGGAGATAGAGGAAACTATTAAAGCCCTTAAACTGGAAAGTGCCCCAGACTGGATGGCTATACTTTGGAATGGTACAAATGCTTCCTCAAAGAGCTAACCCCTAAAATGTACCACCTATTTAATCACATATCTCATGGAGGTCACCCCCATCCTGGGATTTTGCTACCATAGCCCCATACCCAAACCAAATAAAGACCCCTCAGACTTGGGTTCTTATCCTTCATCTAAATTCATAACATTGACTACAAATTTACATGACCATATTGGCAACCAGACTAGAACTGATTATATCCCATATTGTACACCCTGATCAATCCGCTTTATTAAGAACAGAAGTACCTCTGACAACATACAACAGGCCCTACTTTTACAAGAATATGTCTCAATTTGACAAATCCTCAGTCTTCATCAGCCTCAATGCTGAAAAAGCCTTCAATTGAGTTTCATGGCCCTTCCTTTGGGACACTCTTTGTACATTTCAATTTCCCACCCAATTCATTAAAACTCTATGCAACCTGTACAAGGCACCATGAGTCTATATTTGTACTAATGGATCGGTGTCCCCCATCACTTTAAATAGAGGAACTCATCAAGGGTGTCCCTGTCTCCTTATCTTTTGCACTTTTCCTTGAACCCTTGGCCTCAGTCCTTTGTACCACCGCTGAAGTAGTAGGGATACCTACTGGTCATCAGGAATACATAATCAGTATGTTCGCAGAAGATGTGCTGATAACTCTGACGCCCCTCTCAATCCATCCTGGTAACATGGCAAATTCTAACCAATTTGAAACAATAGCTGGTTTCAAACTCAACCTAACCAAAATACAGATTCTTGCACTTAATTTTTCCCTCTTCTGGCACTTAAAAACATACCCATTTAAATGGTTATCTACCAAGATTTCATACCTGGGTCTTCAGCTTCCTTCGATCAAAATTTATTAGAAATTGTTAATTATGAGCCTTTGACAACTCAGATCCAGTCTGATTTGGAGCGATGGGTGACAGGGTTCTTGCCCTTCTATCGTAGGGTAAAGATTATTCGTATAAATATTCTCCTAGAATACTCTATCTATTACAGACAATCCCTATTTATCCTTCAAAATTTTACTTAAAATCATTGGACAGATTGATTTGAGCTTCTTATCGGGCAAAACCACCTGAGAATCAGAATCTCCATCCTAAAATTATCAATTTCTCAAGGGGCCTTAACCTACCAGATCTATCCCTATAAGCCCAAGCAGCTCTTCTTGGAACCTTGATATTATGGTAAATGGCCTATTCTTCCCTTGGAAGACTATAGAATTTCATCTAAATGACCTCTATGATATCAACAAGATCTTCTTCTCCTCTGACCAGAGGTCTATATTACCCTCGGCCTTAACCCTCATACCATCCCAATCCTATAAGCTATGGAGAAGAATAAGAAAAAGAATCCTATGCTAACGATTTATGAATGTTGTAAACTCATATCTCAAGATGAAATGTTTGTTCCTATATTTCAGGATCAAGCCTTCACCTACTGGAGAGGACTTGGTCTCTCTCACGTCTTCAATTTCTCTCACTACTGGGCATCATTCCTTCGAAAGTTTACAATCCCAATTTACTCTCTGATCTCTTTAGATACTTCCAAGTCCGTAATCACATTCTTCGTAATAAAACCATCCCTCCTAAAATTCCCTGCCCACTTCAAGCCTACTAAAGCTCTTTATAGATGCTATTAATGGTAACTTAGGAATGCACATTATTGGTATAGTATATAAAGAACTGCAGAAAGATGGACCGGAATCAACTAGATCTATTCTAGAAGAATGGAATAAAGACCTAGACTTAGAGATCTCTTTAGATTCTTGGTTGGGTTCGACCTTGAAGGAGATTAAATCTGTTTTGTCCTCCTACTGGAGGAATTCGCTTGGAGATGCCAATCCAGATATTTTAGGGCTCCGGCATCCCTTGCAAATTCCTCCCCAAAATACGGAATTTGTTGGAGACGTTAGGTTGCAAGATCGCCACCTTGGGACAAATTTTTGGTCATGCCCTTACCTAATGCCTTATGTTCTCCCTCCAAAATGAACTTCCTCAGTTGTACAGTAATCCCATTGAACTCACAGCAGAGGCTTTCCTCTTGGGGATTTATCCGGACCATTCTTCACTATGGAAGGAACCGTTACTTCCAGTTTGCTTTATGGCAGCCAAGAAGGCCGTTTCATGGAGATGGATGTCTACCCAGATCCCAACAATACAGGATTGGAAGAAAATAATGTCAGAAATATATGTCACTGAAAGATTTAATATCGAGATGCAAGATAAGGGTTCATCTCCTAAACAGAAATGGAGACCTGGATAAACGACTGCGCCAGGTATGATCCCTCCTTCTGCCCTTACGTAAAACTAGATTTGATAATAATTGTGACAGACTTTCACGGATCGAAACTGGTGATCAGATCTAATACAAGGGGAATGTTGGGAGAAGGGATGATAATAAACTAAAGTGGAATATTAACACAGAAGGTAACACTTTGGGAGATGGACTTACCTACTTATGAAGGGTAAAAGCAAATACTGAAATACTGGAAACCTTAGTAAAAGTTCTGTCTTCCTGGGGATATTATTAGTCCATAATGTATGTCTAATCCCTAATGGGAAAATTGGTTCTGTAACTAATGGCATTCATTTTGTATCTGTATGAGTGTGGTTCAAAAACAGAAATAAAGACTAATTAAAAAAAAATTGTGAAGGTTGGGCCCATCAGGCCCTGTCTGCTGGGATATGCAGAGGCCCATTTCAGTGCAGAGATGGTGGCATTGGAACAGGCCTTGGATAGCTGCACAAGCAGTGAGTATGAAAGTAAGTTTTTCCAGGCAGCATTTTGCTTGGCCTTTTGGGGGCCTTCAGTCAGCAAAATGGTGGCTGTCAACAAAACAGACCAGGTAGGCAGGCTGATAAGGAGAACTTGAAAATACAGGATGGCAGGGTGTTCATACTGCTTCAGAAGTCAAAGACAGACCAGTGGGGCGGGGGTTCAACTCATCCTTGGGAAGTCTGCACAAGCATAAATTTGTCCATTCATGCAGATTTGCTCATCATTTGGATGGCTAGGAGGGGCAGCTACTGATCCATGCTGAAAGAGTGCTGATATCCCGCTATCAGTTCGGCAGGGTGGTGAAGATCAGTCCCCAGCCATGCTTGTGGTCTTGAATCATGGCAGTTTGGAACACATTCATTCTGGACTAGGGCTGCTAGCATGGCTGCCAGCTGAGGCCTGGCCCAAGGGGATTGCAAAAGAATCAGGAGATGGCAGTCCAGCAGATTTAGGAGATATGTCAGGCCACTTCAAGAGCAAAATGAACCTTTATTTTTTCCTCCCTCACATGCTGCTAGGGTCTAAGCGCCAGGTGCAGGTGTGTCTAGTGGGATCCTTCTACAATTTTTGCCCAGAAGAGGAAGCTAGGCAATATGGGACAAATCTGGGGTTACCCAAGGAGGAAGCTACCATCTCGTGGCTCAGGGTGCAGGGCATGATATGGGAACAACTCATGCCCTGCATCCACCTGCAGAAAAGAGGATTTGGCATTCCAAACATAGAGTACTGGTTGTTTTTTGTTTCTTTTTGGTAGACAGATTATAATACTAAAATCCATACACAATTAACAACAAACCCCCTCCTTGCTGGGAACATCAATCCTATAATTTAGTACATTTACTGGTTTGAGAGAGGTTATTATAATCTTCTAGTAGGAGAAAGATTGTCTTGAATTTGTCTCTGTGTGGTTCCAAAATATCATCTGCTGTATCATCTAGTGTGTAGAGTAGTTTTTAAAAAACATGGTCTCCTAAAAATCTTCCACTAACGATTGACCCCAAATATAGGTAAGTTACTATTATTCCAGTTCTCAGTATCAATCTTTTCAAAGCCATAGTTGCCAAAGAAAAGATTTTACAATGTATCTGATTCTGTATCAGTCCATTAAAGTTACTGAGTAGAAAAATATCAACTTCTAATATTATAGGCATTGTTAATATTGTTTGAAGAATATCTCTAACTTTTATCCACCAAGGTGGAATTTGTGGACATTGCCAACAACAATGGAATAAAGTACCACGAGCATCACATAAGGCCAACGTCTGTCACTGTAGGTAGTATTTACCTTAGAAATCCAAACTGGAGTGTAGTAGGCTAGTTCCATTAGTTTTTGTTGTATTGTTTTATGTGTACAGATACATACATTTTATTAGCTTGTTGTCTCAAATTCAACAGTTGTTGCAGAGTACAATTTTAACTGGCTTCTTGGTTCCATTTCTGATTTATATTTACACTAGTTTTACTTTCTTATAAAATTAGATGATAAATTATAGACATTAACTTCTCTGTGCCCTTTTTATTAGTAACTTCTTGTTGAATCTGTATAGATAAAAAGATTTACAAAATTTGACTTTTTTAATTTATTTTGGAGTGTATAATATGTAAGATGACTTAAACTGTAGTTATCTTAAACTGTAGTTATCTAATCATTTTTTAAGTTGATCATAGGTGGAAAAATTACCATTTATTAGAAGGTCTTTCCATGTCTGTAGATGTTTTTCAAGACTATCTTATTATTCATTTATTGAATCTGCCCCATATCTCCCGCTAGACCATATGTCTAAATATAGCCAGGGCAGAGCTAACTTAGCTTTAACTTTTTAATAATGCCTTTAATAAGTATAAACCATGATGTTAGAGGTGATTCTTCCCTTTATGATTAGCAAAATCCAAAACTAAATCCTTAATATAAAGACATTCTTTGCTGTTTTGACTTAATACGTCATGAAAGAGAAGGGTGTCTTCATCTTTTAGGAAGGACCATCTCCACATCATATAAAACACATGGGACTGCATATACTTTAAAGGATCCGGCAGCCAATCCTCCTAACTTCCTTGGGGCAATTAACAGGACTAAGCAATGCAAGGCTTTCTCCTCACCAAAGGAATTTCTTAAGGATCTTTTTAAGTCTTCAAACCAGGCTAAAGAAGGTGTTCCTACTATGTTTTGCAAAGCATAACTATAAAGTGGAATAGTTATCATTTTCAGGTGTCCACTCTCCTCCATAATGATAGCGGCAGGTTTTCCCCAATTAGTTAGCAAATGCTGAGTTTTGCTTAACCTTATTAAAATTTATTTTTGTATTCATATATTGGTCTTGTGAAAGAGTTACCCCATGATATTTGATAGTCGTATCAATTTTAAAGTATTTCATAAACTCTGTTATAGGTTGAGATTTGTGTTTAGAGATCTTCACTATTACCTATTTATTTTTATTTGACCTATATCCAGATATAGGTGAAAAAGCTTCAACTTCTTGTAAGAAAGATTTTAAGGAAGTATGTATATTTTTAGGATTCAGAAAATATCATTGCAAAGACACTTACTTTTAATTGTTCATTTTGTATAGTAAGTCCATAAATTTCTGATTAGCCCTAGCAATTTGTAATAAGGGTTCTAAACAAAGAATAAAATAGCAGGGGAAAGTGTACCCTTTCTAACCCCATTAAGCATAATGCAATCTTCTGTGGGAAAGGCTTATTTGAAATCTAACAGTTGTTTTTCTACAGTCATATTATTTACATTAATAATTGAGGTGCAAGTTTCAGGCTTTCAAGGCTTCTAACATAAATGTTCTGTGAATTACATCAAAGCCTTACTGGCATCCAAGGGCAGGAATTTATAAGATAGAAAATGGTTTGCAATTTTCTAGTAGCTAGGATAGATCATCCTTTAATAAATCCATATTGGTTCTTGTGAATAAGATCCCTTAGTGATGATTGGATTCTATTATTGCTAAGTTTACTTGGTTTACTTGGTTAATAAGGACAAAAGAAGGCTACTGCCCATTGAGATTGTCCCCCACCACTATGGTGGGAAAAGTTATACCCGGGAGTAATAAGACTACATCCAGATATCCAAACCTTTTTAAATGAAAGGTTCGAACTACTATCGACCAAATATTGAGGAAGCTTGTTCCAAATTCTGGGAGTTCTTGCCATAAAGTAATTAAGCCTTTTGTTCCTTATAGATTTATCCACAAGTTTGGCTAGGCTCTTATCAGTATTTAATATGGCTATCTGTCTATAACTGTCTGGAAGATCTATTTACTTTCTTTGTAGATTAGCATAGCTTTCACCTGTTGCATTAGATTAGGTAGGTTAGTTTTGCCTTCAATTAGTTCTTCTATAATACGTACAGTAGGAGACATTGGTTAATTCATCAGTAAAAGCTTGAGAAAACTCAATAGACCAACTAATCCAGGTGATTCATTTCCAGGTAGTGTTTTAATTTTATCTATGATTTCTTTCTTGGTAAATGATGAATATTCAAAGTGTGTTTGTTTAAGATTAGCTCGGTTGAAAAAGCTTTTAAATTTTGGGGACAATATCTATCTCGCTTTGAAATATATTTTATAGTAATTCATAAAGACTGCCGCCATATCCTTATCTTTTGTCATTGTTATACCATTCTCATCTTTAGTGAGATGATAATATAACATTCCCTAAAACTTCATAATAAATTTGCTATAAATTTTCCAGTTTTGTCCATGTGAAAATGTTTTGCATGCATAATACTGGTAATATATATGTGATTTTTCTTGATTAATTAAATCTTGTTTTTGAGTTTTAGTGGATTCCATCTCTACATATTTATTATAGTCCTGTAGTACTAATAAATCAAATTGTTGTAATTTCTGATCAGTTAGCCTCGATTTTTGTTTTTTATTCTTTTAACTTTAATCTGAAATGAAATGATCACATCTCTTATAGTAGCTTTGAACTGATCCCATAAGAAGGAAATTATTGCTTGTCCATTATAATTGTAAAACCAGAATTCCTGTATAGCTTGTTTCAAAAGGGTAAGAAATCTTGTTCTTTAAGTTGCTCATTGTTGAAGGTCCATTGTCGATTATAAATTCTGTCCAGATTGATAATATTCAAGTCAATATTTATCATTTCATGGTCTGATATTACTATAGATTGTATTTCGCAGATAATAGAAATGTAGCTAACCCTTTAGAGATTAAAATATAATCAATATGAGAACATTTTTATTTTCTTATCAAAATGTGTGTATTCACATTTGAAGGGTTGAAATTTCTCTAGCTGTCAATCAGGTTTCGGCATTAAGAAAGTTATTCAGCTTATTAGCAATATTTGTATTTCCTGCCTTGGGGCAAGTTGATTTGTTCAAAACTGGGTTAATTAACCCATTAAAATCATCTGCCAAAATTACATTTTCTACCTGGAGTTTATGGAGGCCTTCAATAATGGTTGCAAGGAAGAAACTGCAGTTAGTAAAGGCATATACAGAACCTACTACCACCTCTTAATTATTAATTAATAACCTAATAAGGATTATTTTTCCATCACGGTCTGAAAACACCTCTATTATTTTCACATCAGTACCTCTTTTGGTAATTATTGCCACCGCACAGCTTTTTTTTTTAGTGTTACATAATAAATGTGTCATCCATCTCTTTTAACTTGTCCAATGTTTCTTTTCTAAAATGTTTATTGTAGACATGTAAAACTGGTGTCAGATTTCTTAATGTATGTTAAAATCCTTGCCCTTTTAATTGGGGAACTGATTCCATTTACATTTAAAGAAACAACTTTCATACCATAATAATTAGCCATTAAAGTAAGGTAAGGTAAAGTCTGTGATCCCTTAACCTAAATATTATAGCCTCTCAGGTGGATGTACCCATTTAGTATTTCTTTAGTAGCATCCCAGCATTGTTTCTTATCATTAACATAGAATATCAAACAAGAACAAGCATTTGTCAATGCCGAATGTTTGCTTGTTGGTATTAGCATTGGAAATGCAGGAGTTAGATGCAGAATAGGAATGGCAGTGAAGTATTGAACTTCACGCTAACTCCACCTCCATCCTGTAGAGATGGACAGGCATTGGGATAAGTGTTTATATTGTCGCCCATGACGATCATGCCATGTCACCTCACCTATTCTGCAGACACTGACAAGTGTTGAGGTGTGCCTTGGGTGTTTAGCTTTACAGTCACCCCATTCCATAAGGACAGACACTGAGATTGGTGCAGCATAGGACAATGGGGTGAAATCCAGGGCTAAGAGTCCAAGGTACACCTTGATGCCTGTCAGTGTGGGGTGGGGGTGGGATGACATGAACAGTATAGTCTGCAATGCAAAGGCACACTCCAATGCCTGTCAGTCTGTACAGGGTGGACGTTATGGTTACAAACCTTAATGCCCAGTTACTTGTACTACAAATTTTCTAATATGGCCCTTTTGTGACCTCATCTCATGAAAGCATTTGGGACCTCTTTTCATGAAGAGTGGCAGTGTGATTTTGTCAATGTGTCCAGAACTTTGAGTTACAACAGCGACCATGCCATTCTGCGCCACATGTACGAAAACATAGATTGGGCAGGATGTGAAGAATGACAGCTGTACCATCCATTGGGAGGTGTGAACAGATGGCAATGTTGAAAAACTGTAGTGGGAATATTAAAATGCTTGCATGTCCGAGCATACGTGGAAACTGCACAACGATGTGCAAAACACAGTCATTTTATGGACTTTCGTCTCCAAATTCTCAACATAGGCACTGTAGGACCTCTGCTCATGAACAGTGTCACTGATTTTTCTCAATGTGTCCAACATTGATTTCCCACAGCGACCGTGCTATTCTGCGCCAGAAGTGAGAAACACATGCAGGGAGGCAGTATAGCGCAGTGGTCTAAGGCTCTAAGCTGCAAATCTGGTGATATCCAGCAGACCAGACCAGACCTGGGTTTGAATCCCACAGCTTCCACTTGCATACTGTATGACCCTGAGCAAGTCACTTAACCTCCTTGTGCTCCCAGGTCGCTCCCTGTAAAAAAAGCTTTCAGCTTAGTGTGCTATACCTGGTTAAATAAATAAAATCCAAAATTCCACATTTCAGCCAGGATGTGAAAATGACAGCTGCACTGTTCATAAGGAGGTATAGAAAAATAATCTGGAGGAAAATATTACAAATGTGCGGTTACACGCATGCATGGAAACTCGCAACACATGCTCATAACAGTCATTTTATGGATGTTCATCACAACATTTTCAACATAGGCATTTGAGGACCTCTGCTAATGAACAGTGTCACTGTGATTTTCTTCATGCATCCTGAACACTGATTTTCCACAGCGACTCTGCTTATTCTGCGCTGGAAGTGTGAAACACATTTTGGCCAGGATGTGAAAAATAACAGCTGTACTGTTCAGAAGAAGATGTGGAAAAATTGCTGTGTTGCAATGTTGAAAATCTGGAGTGAAAATTCGCAAAATTACGGTAATGCGTAACAGCAACCGCATGCATACTCGTAAAACAGTCATTTTGGATTTTCCACCAGATTTGTAACATAGACTTTTGAGAGCCCACCTCATGAACACTGGCACTGTCATTTTCGTTAATTGGTCCCAAAAGTTGATTCTGCTCAGTGACCGCGAAACCACCTTTTGGGACCAATAACGCCATGACTGTGGCTGAATTATGAGGAGGGTCCCAAAACCCCATGTTGAAAATTTGGTGCTAAAATTCAAAAAATGCCTGAGATAGCATCAAAGTTGAAAAAAAAAACTATTTATGCCATTATACAGCTTACCGGCATTTCCTCGGTTTGTGGTTGGCTTTGAAGAGTGCAGGTGTGTTCCGGTCCACCGTAGAGCATCACACTAGACTCCAGAGGTAGGTATGGGGGAGAGGGTGTGATGCTGTAGGGTGTGCAGACAGTGGCCACAGGTTTGGGAGGGGCAGGGGGACTAGGACCGTTTCTTTTTTAGGTTAAAAAAAACATTGCAGACTTTTTACAAGAACATTTGGCATACTGGGGTGGGCTCCCAGCGTGCCAACCAGTGTTTATTTGGGGTCGGCTGTAGCCAATGGGGGATTAGGCACCCCATCTGCACAAAAGGGGCACCCCTCAGCACAAATCTACAGTTTTTGGGGAGATATTATGCTGATGGGGAGGGGCTCCCCATTGGCAAATCAAACTGGGAGGGGACATAATGCTGATGGGGAGGGGCTCCTGTCGGCAATGTGAACTGGGATGAGGACTCAAGCTGATGGGGATTGGGGCCCTGTCATCAAACAAACACTATTGTGGGGGGTACATGCCGAGTTGGGCATCCCTCAGCGGTGGAGACTAGTAATATTGTGTGAACATGGCAGCAAGCCGCTGCCATGTTCACAAGCAATATTACAGTACTCAACGCTCTGCATAGCAATGATGGGTCACTCCTCATTGCGCAAATGGCTGACGCTGCAATGAGAAGGCAGCCCATGATTGCTGCAGAGAAGACATTACAAGTTGGTGGCACTTTGAAGCCAGTGTCGTCAGCACACTGTGCCTCCATTGCCCACCACTGCCATGCCCCCAAATGCAGTGCCTCTATTGTTTGTGACACTGCGCACCTCCATCACGCACTTCTCTCCTAAGCTGCCACATCATGTTTCTTGTGCATGTTAGCAACCATGAAAAGTAAGTAACTTGAAATACATATAGCTCCTAGTATCCCAGCTTAGATTACTATCCCTAACAAACAATAACAAACAATATCTGAAAAAGAAAAACGTTGAAATGATTGCAGCTCATTAGAACTGCCTGATTTTATTCTCTAAGTGCTACTTAACCCCCACAATGTAGATATTTATATAAATTCAGATTTTAACTGCATACGCTGACCTTTATATATTTTAATGGAAAATTTGAGAAGTCTCTCCTGTAGGTCTTTTAATGCATCTCATGGGTTATCACAAGTATGTCTGCCTCTTCTATAATCACCTGCAATTTTGCTGGAAAAACAGTGGTAGCTCTTATATTGTTCATCCACAATTTGTTTTTAATGAAGTTGTATTTTTATGTTCCTGAAACAAATCAGGCAGCAAGTCGTTGTATGTTGAGATAGTAGTTCCCACTAACTATATTTTGTTCTTTTTGTAAACAGCAGCCTTTAATGCATCTTTGTCTCCAGATTTTAGAAATTTTTAAATTATTGGCCTCAGAGGAGCTGCATCATCTGGTTTGGTTCTATGCCCTCTATGTATGCGCCTATGTCAAAAGCAATATTATTTGGGTCACTTTCAGATAGGCTGCTGCAATCTGTTTAAATGAGTCATGAAGACTTCTAGAACTGTCCCAACATTCTGGAATGCCAAAAATTCTTATGTTTTTAATTATTTGCCATTATTAAAAGGGTCGGAGAAATGGAGCTTGATTGGCTGCAAACATTCTAACAGTCTTATGTTAATTTTTATTAACATACATGTAGAGTTTAACCATATGCTGAACAATATTTAACACTGTTTTAAAACACTTTTTATTATAGTAGCAATAAGGCACTCTAGGGATTATGTTAATGGTCAGTTAATCACCCTCTAGGGGCATGTGGCACCTGGCTACACCTCATGACACAGTACACCCCAGAAGGTGATTAACAGACCATTAACATAACCTCGGTCATGCCTTATTGCTTAATTAAAGAAGTAATGTCTACAGTCTGTCTGTGATCCCTACTACAAAGTTTATAGCCCCTCTGATGGATGTACAAATTTAGTATTTCTTTAGTAGCATCCCAGCATTGTTTTCTATCACTAACACAGAATACCAAACAAAAAGTGAGTAACTTGAAATACATGTCATGGGCATAAAGTTTAGGTTTTCCTGTGTGTGTGTGTGTGTGGGGGGGCTCTCAGGCTCAAAACTATTGGCCAAAACAGCTAACCTATTTTTAGACTACCTATCTGGGAGGGCTCAGCTTTCCGGGGTTCGAGCCTGGAAGCCCCCAAACTCTACACTTATAATACATATAGCTCTTAATATCCCAGCTTAGATTCCTATCCCTAACAAACAATTACAAATAATGTCTGAAAAAAATTAAATGATTGCAGCTCATTAGAACTGCCTGCTTTTATTCTCTAAGTGCTACTTACCCCCACAATGTAGATATTTATATAAATTCAGATTTTAACTACATACATTGACCCTTTATATATTATAATGGAAAATCTGGAAGTCACTTCTGTAGGTCTTTAATGCATCTTGTGGGTTATCACAAGTACAGTATGTCTGCCCTTTCTATAATCACCCACAATTTGACAGGAAAAACAATGGTAGCTCTTATATTGTTCAGCCACAATTTTTTTTAATTCAAGTTTATTGGAAACATTGATGTTTCTGTGTGCATGTGGGGGTTGGGTGCTACTGGTTTTATTGTGTGCAATAAATGCTGTTTTATTGTCTCCTATCGGTGTAGTTGGTCTCTGTTTGAAGTGTACAGCTGTTTCTACCTGCGTCTACTATGAAAGTCTTCATGCAGCTCTGTTTCTGAGTGGATCTGAGCTACCTTCTCTACTTGAATTCCCTTGAGGCCACACCTACTGACACCCTACCTGTCACTGTTCACAGAAGCTGAGAAGTGGTACAGTGATGCACACTGTAGGACCCATGCAGAGGTGGAGCAAACGTTCAGCATCATGATGATGTGGTTCTGCTGTCTGGGTCAAATGGGTGGTACCGTGATGTTGGCACCTGGAAGGGTATGCCAAGTGTTTATCACATGCACCTTGTAGCACGCTACATAGTCTGGCTGTATGATGACGCATACCCCGCCTAAGGATCAACTGGATGGTACTGGTGCAGAGCCTATAAATGTAGAAGCAGCAGTGGCTCAGTAATGGAATGGTGGACTGTCCGCAAGCACACAAGTCATCTACTGATGTAGGATGCATTCAGTGGGTGAGGTGCCCATTGAGGGAGGGAGTAGCAGTGCTGTGTGGACATGGTCTGAGTGGTGGGCTATCCCAGAGGAGTGCAACAGTGATATGTACCTGGTTACTGAGTGGTTCACTGCCCAGGGAGCCAGTGATCTGAAGATGTGTATGATGTGGTGCAGTACCAGGGAGGGTGCTACTGTGCCTTGCTGCTGCAGGACACTGAGCATGTGCCAAGATGCCTTACCTGGCTCCTTGCTGTTCCACCCAATGCACCAATCTGTGCAGACTGTGTCCTGCACTGTTGAAGGCCTACAGCCCGCTCCACTGGTGCCACTCCTTCCTTCAGTGGTGAGATGTGTATATGCACTTGGGCATGTGTGCAGGGCTCTGCACAGATCAGCTGTGCAGACATGGTCTGCTGCATGGCCTACGATTCAAGGATGTCCTCAATACTGCACAGCCCATCTGGATACCGTGCATCTCTGCAGCAAGCTGCCTACCTGCTCGGTGTTCTCCCTCATGGCACAATGCCTCCCTGAGCTCCAGCTGGCATACTTCTGGTAGTAAAGGTGAAGTATACTAGTCTACTGTGGGCATCTTGCAGGCCCACTGGTTGGTGGCTGTTACACAACAGTGTCCACGTCTGTGTCTCTTCCCACTGCCTTGTGGCCATTGATCTGAGTCATGCCCACATTGTTGTGGTGGTGGACATGTGTTGCCCTCATTTCCCAGTGGTGGAGAATGTGGTACTGTTGGGGCTGCCCTGTGGCTTACTCTGTCCTATGTGTTGCTGTGGGGTACTGCATGACATGCCTGTGTCCATTGGCACCACTTGCTGTTTGGGCTGGGTGTGTCCAGGTGTAGAAGCCCTGCACTGTCCTGGGCTGTGTCCTTGTCCATTGGCTGGGTGCTCCTGTTCCTGTGGTACTACATATCCCCACAAGGCTGTGTAGACCAGTGAGTTGTTTTATGCCTGACATGAATGTTCAGGAGCACAATCATTGCTGTACTGTAGTCTGCATGGCCCACACCTACTGCCTGTAGTCCGCTGCTGTGTGCTGTCCATGGCATATGACTGTGGTGTAGGTCCACCCTGTGGATGCTCTGGTTCAGGTGGATAGTGGGGCCATTCCCTACATCCCTCTGGATAATCTGTGGGTCTCCTGCTCAGATTGATGCCTAAAAAGGCTGGGTGAATTTTGCCTCATTTATCACCTTTCCTTCTCATGGGGAAGTCTGTCAATGACCAGCTAGACCCTGCTCTTGCAGAATTGTCTTACATATCATTTGATGTGGCAGTGTGTTGGGTTCAGGAATGTGGGAAATAGGCACTGATGGTGAAGGCCGATACAGAGTCAGCATTCCACCTCATCTCTAGTATACCCAGAGGACTGTTGCCTGCTGGTATGAAAGTGTAGAACAACTATTTTGTGGATAGCTGTATGCCTATGGGCTGTTTCATATCATGCTCCATTTTTGAAAAGTCAGCACTTTCCTGAATGGGGTGGTATGTGCCAAGGTGGGGAACTTCCTTTTCATTTGGCCAGAAGGAGAAGAGGGCACTGGAGGCATTCCTGGACACTGCCAAGGAATTTGTGTATCGCTTGCCATGGAAAAAAACAGAGGGCCCACACACCAAAATCACACTCCTGGGCATTGAGCTGGACTCCTGTGACCAGGTTCTGCAGGTTGCTATGGGACAAGGTACAGAAGCTCGTCTGGCTGGCATGAGAAGTGGGGGATACCAAAAGGTCACACTTTGGCAGTAACAGGTACTGCATGGGCACCTTAATTTCCCATGCAGGGTCATCCCTATGAGGCGCCCTTCTGAAGAAGGCTGGCCAGGGCCATGACTGGGACTAGCTTGCCACACCACTTCATTCAGATGAACAGGGGCAAGAGCACTGACATGCAGATCTGGGGGAGTTTTAACTAACTTTAATGGGATGACCTTATGGCAGGCTTTGGCCACCACTATTCGAGAGCTGAAGTTCTTTGCAGATGCCACGGGGCCTGGGGTTTGGAATTTATTGCCAAAGTGAGTGGTGTGCAGCTGCATGACTCCAGAAGTGGCATCACACAGGCCTGATGAAGAACTTGACCTTTCTGGAATTTTTCCCATTGTGGTCTCTCTGGCAGTATGGGGTTGCAGGATGCAGAACAAGAGTGTGTATTTTGGTCTGACAACATGGGGATAGTGCAGGTGATAAATAGACAGTCTGTGAACTGTGAAACGTATGCAGTTTGCTGCAAGTGTTTGAGCTGCATTGCTTGCAGTGCAGCATCATCACCTTTAAGACAAGGCATGTTCCGGGGGTGTGTGGATAACTAGATTGCTGATTCGCTGTCTCATTTGCAGTGGAGCAGATTCAGAATGCTGGTGCCTGAGTCCAAGGGAGACCCTTGACCCACCCCACTGCTATGGGACAGCAGCTGAACAGGGTCTGGCAGATAATATTGAGGTCAGTGGCCCCAGGACTTGAGCGCATGCAGGTGAGGGATTATCCAATTCATGAACCTCTGCAGGGCACAAAGGGTAGAATATCCCTTAGGGGTGTTAGTGGAAATGTCTTGGAGTTCTCATGGATGGTGATGGATAAGGGTGTATCGAGGTCAACAGTGAGGACAATGCTGGCAGGAATGACATTCTTAGCAAACTGCTGGGCCAGGGTGACGTGGCTCAGCATTTTGCTATCAAGAAATTTATGGAGGGCTGGGCCCATCAGGCCCTGTCTGCTGGGATATGCAGAGGCCCATTTCAGTGCAAGAGATGGTGGCATTGGAACAGGCCTTGGATAGCTGCACAAGCAGTGAGTATGAAAGTAAGTTTTTCCAGGCAGCATTTTGCTTGGCCTTTTGGGGCCTTCAGAGTCAGCAAAATGGTGGCTGTCAACAAAACAGACCAGGTAGGCAGGCTGATAAGGAGAACTTGAAAATACAGGATGGCAGGGTGTTCATACTGCTTCAGAAGTCAAAGACAGACCAGTGGGGCGGGGGTTCAACTCATCCTTGGAAGTCTGCACAAGCATAAATTTGTCCATTCATGTAGATTTGCTCATCATTTGATGGCTAGGGAGGGACAGCTACTGATCCATGCTGAAAGAGTGCTGATATCCCGCTATCAGTTCGGCAGGGTGGTGAAGATCAGTCCCCAGCCATGCTTGTGGTCTTGAATCATGGCAGTTTGGAACACATTCATTCTGGACTAGGGCTGCTAGCATGGCTGCCAGCTGAGGCCTGGCCCAAGGGGATTGCAAAAGAATCAGAGATGGCAGTCCAGCAGATTTAGGAGATATGTCAGGCCACTTCAAGAGCAAAATGAACCTTTATTTTTTCCTCCCTCACATGCTGCTAGGGTCTAAGCGCCAGGTGCAGGTGTGTCTAGTGGGATCCTTCTGAATTTTTGCCCAGAAGAGGGAAGAAGCTAGGCAATATGGGACAAATCTGGGGTTACCCAAGGAGGAAGCTACCATCTCATGGAGTCAGGGTGCAGGGCATGATATGGGAACAACTCATGCCCTGCATCCACCTGCAGAAAAGAGGATTTGCATGCCCAAACATAGAGTACTGGTTGTTTTTTTTGTTTCTTTTTGGTAGACAGATTATAATACTAAAAATCCATACACAAATTAACAACAAACCCCCTCCCTTGCTGGGAACATCAATCCTATAATTTAGTACATTTACTGGTTTGAGAGAGGGTTATTATAATCTTCTAGTAGGAGAAAGATTGTCTTGAATTTGTCTCTGTGTGGTTCCAAAATATCATCTGCTGTATCATCTAGTGTGTAGAGTAGTTTTTAAAAACATGGTCTCTAAAAATCTTCCACTAACGATTGACCCCAAATATAGGTAAGTTACTATTATTCCAGTTCTCCAGTATCAATCTTTCAAAGCCATAGTTGCCAAAGAAAAGATTTTTACAATGTATCTGATTCTGTATCAGTCCATTAAAGTTATTGAGCAGAAAAATATCAACTTCTAATATTATAGGCCTTGTTAATAATGTTTGAAGAATATCTCTAACTTTTATCCACCAAGATGGAATTTGTGGACATTGCCAACAACAATGGAATAAAGTAGCACGAGCATCACATAAGAGACAACATCTGTCACTGTAAGTAGTATTTACCTTAGAAATCCAAACTGGAGTGTAGTAGGCTTGTTCCATTAGTTTTTGTTGTATTGTTTTATGTGTAACAGATACATACATTATATTAGCTTGTCTCAAATTCAACAATTGTTGCAGAGTAAGATTTTAACTGGCTTCTTGGTTCCATTTCTGATTTATATTTACTGTAGTTTTACTTTCTTATAAAATCAGATGATAAATTCTAGACATTAGCTTCTCTGTGCCCTTTCTATTAGTAACTTCTTGTTGAATCCATTATAGATAAAAAAGATTTACAGAGTTAAAATTTGACTTTTTTAATTTATGTTGGAGTGTATAATATGTAAGGTGACTTAAACTGTAGTTATCCAATAATTTTTAAGTTGATCATAGGTGGAAAAATTACCATTAATATTAGAAGGTCTTTCCATGTCTATAGATGTTTTCTAAGAATATGTTATTATTAATTTTATTGAATCTACCCATAACTCCCTGCTAGACCATATATCTAAATATAGCCAGGGCAGAACTAACTTAGCTTTAACTTTTTAATAATGCCTTTGATAAATATAAACCATGATGTCAGAGGGTGATTCTTCCTTTAAGATTAGCAAAATCCAAAACTAGATCCTTAACATAAATACCTTCTTTGCTGTTTTGACTTATACGTCATGAAAGAGAAGGTGTCTTCATCTTTTAGGAAGGGCCTTCTCCACATTGTATAAAACACATGAGAATACATATACTTTAATGGATCTGGGCAGCCCAATCCTCTTAACTTCCTTGTGGTAATTAACAGGGACTAAGCAATGCAAGGCTTTCCTCCTCACCAAAGGAATTTCTTAAGGATCTTTTAAGTCTTCAAACCAGGCTAAAGAAGGTGTTCCCACTATGTTTTGCAAAGCATAACTATAAGTGGAATAGTTATCATTTTCAGGTGTCCACTCTCCTCCATAATGATAACGGCAGGTTTTCCCAATTAGTTAGCAAATGCTGAGTTTTGCTTAACCGTATTAAAATTTATTTTTGTATTCATATTCATATACTGATCTCTTGAGTTACCCTAGATATTTGATAGTTGTATCAATTTTAAAGTCTTTCATAAACTCTGTTATAGGTTGAGATTTGTGTTTAGAGATCTTCACTATTACCTATTTATTTTTATTTAACCTATATCCAGATACAGGTGAAAAAGCTTCAACTTCTTGTAAGAAAGATTTTAAGGAAGTATGTGTATTTTAAGGATTCAAAATATCATCTGCAAAGACACTTACTTTTAATTGTTCATTTTGTATAGTAAGTCCATAAATTTCCTGATTAGCTCTAGCAATTTGTAATAAGGGTTCTAAACAAAGAACAAAATAGCAGGGGAAAGTGTACCCCTTTCTAACCCCATTAAGCATAGTGAAATCTTCTGTGGGAAAAGGTTTATCTGAAATCTAACAGTTGTTTTTCATACAGTTATATTAATAACATTAATAATTGAAGTGGCAGGTTCCAGGTTTTCAAGAATTCTAACATACAGTATATGTTCTATCAATGACATCAAAAGCCTTACTGGGATCCAAGGGCAGGAATTTATAAGATAGAAAATGGTTTGCAATTTTCTAGTAGCTTATGGATAGATCGTCCTTTAATAAATCCATATTGGTTCTTGTGGATAAGATCCCTTAGTGATGACTGGATTCTATTATTACTAAGTTTGGCTAGGCTCTTATCAGTATTTAACATGGCTGTCTGTCTATAACGGTCTGGAAGATCTATCTGTTTACCTTCTTTGTAGATTAGCACAGCTTTCACCTGTTGCATTAGATTAGGTAGGTTAGTTTGCCTTCAATTAGTTCTTCTATAATCACATTACAGTAGGAGACCATTGGTTAATTCATCAGTAAAAGCTTGAGAAAACTCAATAGACCACTAATCCAGGTGATTCATTTCTGATAGTGTTTAATTTTATCTATGATTTCTTTCTTGGTAAATGATGAATATTCAAATTGTGTTTGTTTAAGATTAGCTCGGTTGAAAAAGCTTTTAAATTTTGGGGTCAATATCTATCTTGTTTTGAATATATTTTTATAGTAATTCATAAAGACCGCCATATCCTTATCTTTTGTCATTGTTATACCATTCTCATCTTTTAGTGGAGATGATAATATAACGCCCCTAAAACTTCATAATACATTTGCTACAAATTTTCCAGTTTTGTCCATGTGAAAATGTTTTGCATGCTAAATACTGGTAAATACATGTGATTTTTCTTGATTAATTAAATCTTGTTTTTGAGTTTTTAGTGAATTCCACTCCTCTGCATATTTATTATAGTCCTGTAGTACTAATAAATCTAATTGTTGTAATTTCTGATCAGTTAGCCTCGATTTTTGTTTTTTATTCTATTAACTTTAATCTGAAATGAAATTATCACACCTCTTATAGTAGCTTTGAACAGATCCCATAAGAAGGAAATCACTGTTTGTCCATCATAATTGTAAAATCAGAATTCCTGTATAGCTTATTTTAAAAGGGTAAGAAATCTTGTTTTTTTAGTAGCTCATTGTTGAAGGTCCATTGTCGATTATAACTTCTGTCAGATTGATAATATTCAAGTCAATATTTATCATTTCCTGGTCCAATATTACTATAGATTGTATTTCAGCAGATAATAGAAATGTAGCTAACCCTTTAGAGATTAAAATATAATCAATATGAGAAAAATTTTTATTTTCTTATCAAAATGTGTGTAGTCACGCTTTGAAGGGGTTGAAATTTCTCTAGCTGTCAATCAGGTTTTGGCATTAAGAAAGTTATTCAGCTTATTAGCAATATTTGTATTCTCTGCCTTGGGGGTAAGTTGATTTGTTCAAAACTGGGTTAATTAACCCATTAAAATCACCTGCCAAAATTATATTTTCTACCTGGAGTTTATGGAGGCCTTCAATAACGGTTGCAAAGAAGAAATTGTAGTTAGTAAAGGGCATATACAGAACCTACTACCACCTCTTAATTATTAATGAATAACCTAATGAGGATTATGTTTCATGACGGTCTGAAAACACCTCTATTATTTTCACATCAGTACCTCTTTGATAATTATTGCCACCGCACAGCTTTTTTTTTTTGTTTTAGTGTTATATAATAAATGTGTCATCCATCTCTTTTTAGCTTGTCCAATTTTTTCTTTTCTAAATGTGTTTCTTGTAGACATATAAAACTGGTGTCAGATTTCTTAATGCATGTTAAAATCCTGGCCCTTTTAATTGGGGAACTGATTCCATTTACATTTAAAGAAACAACTTTCATACCATAATAATTAGCCATTAAAGTAAGGTAAGGTAAAGTCTGTGATCCCTTAACCTAAATATTATAGCCCCTCAGGTGGATGTACCCATTTAGTATTTCTTTAGTTTCATCCCAGCATTGTTTCTAATCATTAACACAGAATATCAAACAAGAACAAGAATTTGTCAATGCTGAATGTTTACTTACTGCTATTAGCATTGGAAATGCAGGAGTTAGATGCAGAATAGAACTTCATGCCAACCCCATCTTGTAGAGATGGACAGGCATTGGGGTAAGTGTTTGGGTCATCACCCATGACAGTCATGCCATGTCACCTCACCCTATTCTGCAGACACACGACAGGTGTTGAGGTGTGCCTTAGGGTGTTTGGCTTTACAGTCACCCCATTCCATAAGGAGAGACGCTGAAATGGGTGCAGCATAGGACAATGGTGTGAAGTCTGGGCTGAACAGTCCAAGGTACACCTTGATGCTTGTCAGTGGGGGTGGGGTGGGGTGGAGGGCACGAGCAGCACAGTCAGCAGTGCAAAGGCACACCCCAATACCTGTCAGTCTGTAGAGGGTGGGACATTATGGTTACAAATCTTAATGCCCTGGGTGTTTGTTGGTATTTGCACTACAAACTTTCAACATGGCATTTTTGTGTCTCCATCTCATGAAAGCATTTGGGCCACTCTCATGAAGAGTGGCTGTGTGATTTTGATAATGTGTCCAGAACTTTGAGTTCCAACAGTGACCATGCCATTCTGCGCCACATGTACGAAAACATAGATCGGGCAGGATGTGAAGAATGACTGCTATACCATCCATTGGGAGGTGTGAACAGATGGCAGTGTTGAAAACTGTAGTGGAATATTAAAATGCTCACACGTCCGAGCATACGTGGAAACTGCGTAACGCATGCATAACACAGTCATTTTATTGACTTTGTCTTCAAATTTTCAACATAGGCATTGTAGATCTCTGCTCATGAACAGTGTCACTGTGATTTTCTTAATGTGTCCCAAACACTGATTTCCCACAGTGACCGGCTGTTCTGCGCCAGAAGTGTGAAAATACATTTCGCCAGGATGTGAAAATGACAGCTGTACTGTTCATAAGAGGTATGGAAAATGGCAATGTTGAAAATCTGGAGTGAAAATATTACAAATGTGAGAAGTTACAAGCTTGCATGGAAACTGCACAATACATGCTCTTAACACGCTCATTTTATGGACTTTCATCACAAAATTTTCAACATAGACAGTTTAGGACCTCTGCTCATGAACAGTGTCACTATGATTTTCTTCATGCATCCCGAACACTGATTTCCCACAGCGACCGTGTTATTCTGCTCGGAAGTGTGAAAACACATTTTGGCCAGAATGTATTGTTCATAAGGAGGTGCAGAGAATGGCAATGTTGAAAATCTGGAGTGAAAATATTGCAAATTAGCAAAGTTACGGGCGTATGAGCAGCCTGCAACACATGCTTGTAAACAGTCATTTTTGATGCCCACCAAATTTGCAACACAGACTGTTTGAGAGCCCACCTCATGAACACTGGCACTGTCGTTTTGTTAATCAGTCCCAAAAGGTGATTCTGCACAGTGACCGCTAAACCACCTTTGAGACTGAATAACGCCATGACAGTGGTTGAATTCATGAGGAGGGGTCCCAAAACTCCATGTTGAAAATTTGATGCCAAAATTCCAAAAATGCCTGAGATATGCATCAAAGTTGAAAAAACCTATTTATGCCATTATGCAGCTTACCGCATTTTCTCAGTTCGCGGTTGGCTTTGAAGCTGCAGATTTGTTCCCGGTCCACCGCAGAGTGTCTCACTGGACTCTGGAGGTAAGTATGGGGTGAGGGGGTGGAGGGAGGGTGTGAAGAGGTTGGGCACAGGTTGTGGGAAGGGGAGGAAACCAAAGACGGACCATTTTCTTTTTCACAGATTAGAAAAAAAAAAAACATCAAGGACAGTTTTTTTTTTTACAGGGCATTTGAACGCTGGAGTGGGCTGCCAGTGTGCCAACCGAGTGTTTTTGGGGTGGCTGCGGCCTGATGGGGGATTGGACACCCTCCATTGGCACAAAAGTGGGGCGCAAGAGCCAAGGGGCTGGGCACCCCTCGCAAAATCTGCTGTTTTTTGTAAGTACATTATACCGATGGGGAGTGGGCCCCTGTCGGCAACGTGAACTGGGATGAGGACTGAAGCTGACGGGATTGGGGCCCCGTCGGCAGACAAACACTCATTGTGGGTGGGACACATGCTACCGAGGGGGATTGGGCACCCTTGGCAGTGGGGTGAGATAGGTAGGAACACAGCGCAAGCCGCCTATGTTCACAAACAATATTTCAGTACTCTAAGTTCTGCCCAGCAATGATGGTCACTCCCTCATTGCAGCAATGGCTGATGCTGCAATGAGGAGCAGCCCATGATTGCTGCGTGAAAATTTACAGTTGGTGGCGCTTTTGGAAACCAGTGTCATCAGCACACTGTGTCTCCATTGGCCCACCACTGCTAAGCCCCCAAATGCAGTGCCTCTATTGGCTGTGACACTGCCGCACATCCATCACCCGCTTCTCTTCTGAGTTGTCACATCATGTTTTCGCATGCGCAAGCAACCATGAAAGTAAGTAACTTGAAATACATATAGCTCCTAGTATCCCAGCTTAGATTCCTATCCCAACAAACAATAACAAACAATATCTGAAAAAGAAAACGTTGAAATGATTGCAGCTCATTAGAACTGCCTGATTTATTCTAAGTGCTACTTAACCCCCCACAATGTAGATATTTATATAAATTCAGATTTTAACTAAATACGTTGACCCTTTATATATTTTATTGGAAAATTTGAGAAGTCTCTCCTATAGGTCTTTTAATGCATCTCATGGGTTATCACAAGTATTTTTGTCCCCTTCTATAATCACCCAATTTTGCTGGAAAAACAGTGGTAGCTCTTATATTGTTCATCCACAATTTGTTTTTAATGAAGTTGTATTTTTTACGCTCCTGAAACAAATCAGGCAGCAAGTCGTTGTATATTGAGATAGTAGATCCCACTAACTATATTTTTGTTCTTTTGTAAACAGCAGCCTTTAATGTATCTTTGTCTCCAGATCTTAGGAATTTTAAAATGATTGCCCTCTTAGGAGCTGCATCACCTGGTTTGGTTCTAAAGCCTCTATGTATACGCTTGTAACCCCCAGGTGGCGCCATACCAAGAGTTACTAACCCTGCCTGCTTGACTACGGACAGGTTGAGGGCCTAGGTTCTATGACGGTGCCTCCACCCAGAGGTCAGTTTCTGTACTGGTTGGTCGAGTTTGTCACAGCCCTCTGGGACACTGAGACCCCTTTGTTCCTCTAATGGTCCACACGATATACAAGAATTGCAATACCAATATCCCACATGTACACTATATCCAATCATAAGGTACCACTTACCCTCGAGATCGATTTTGCAAGTCATCTCAGAGGACCCCTGTGAAATAAGGTTGGTCAATTTACACAAAGTAATGCAATGCCTGCTATATAGGTACTGACACTCTAAACAGGTTAAAGTCAATAACATCCAATCTGGTTTATTTAGGGAGTGAAACACAGGGAGGGGAGATCAAGCTGATTAGGCAGAAGTAAATCTACAGTACTGTACACCCATACAAAGTCAGAAAAGTCACACCTGGGTACCCAGGGTTGAGGGGCTGGCCAGGTCTGTTGTCCGGTTAGCCGACAGGTGCAGATGGAATGGGCCCTGTAAGAGAGATATGCACAATACCCAATTGTAATCCAGAGCCGATGGCTAAGTCCTGAGAACATGAAAGAAAGAAAATCAGATGAAACACTGGTGATTGTTAACAGGTCACAGGGGATGCCCTGATTTGTACTCATGCTACCCTGCGCTGGTGAAGCCTGGAGCAGATGGTGGTCCTGGATTGCTAGATACACAAATAGGTAGACGAGATTCTACCAGCCAGGCCACACTGCCCTGATCAGCAGACGGATTCAGTCCAAACACATTCAGCTCAACATTCAGCTTACACTGCGTGGTGACAAGAGAACCGGAATAGCTGTTCCTCACGAGCATTCAACACAATTATATAAGGAAATTACTATACCAGGCAGCTGCTTTCAGGTCCCAACACACTTACTGCAAATACCAGGAGTTCACACGGTAGCTTCAATTCCTGACAGACCGAGCACGATTCAGTAATTTCTTCAGTCTTCTACAGGGTGAGCCTGGTTTCCACTCATTCAGCCTTACTTCCCTTTGGTACTCTTGGATTCAGTCCGATTCGAGTTGGCAATGCACGGCCTGACTTTAGGCCTCCCACATGCTTCCCAAGAATCACACAATGCAGAAGCACAGAGCCCTTCTTTCCTCATGGTCACAACGGATCTGACTCCCCAGTTGCAAGACAGAGCATTCTCTTGGTGCCACCCGGTCCAGTTGATGGACTCAGCTGTCAATCACTCAGAAACTCTCCATTGGTGCAAATAGGTGCCAAGGTCCAGAACTTCACTTCCCAGAATTACTAGCTATACCTCCTCATTGTAAGCCAGCTCACAGGAGAGTCCGAATTCTGGTTGGTCCAAACAGACTCCATTTTAAAGGTCCTCCACACTGACTGGACCCATTCGGCAGTTCAGATCCAAAATGGAGGGGCAACACACACAGAGACCCAGCTGCAAGAAAGCCAGGTTAGACAGGCTGCATTTTACTAACACTCTAACTGGTTTCAGGCAAACAGTTACATCTTCCATTTAGGCTCTCTGTGCTCTTAGCGACTGCAGAAATGGAGCGATTTCAGTCCAGGCGGACCTCGATCAGAGAAACACCAGCTCCCTAGAAAATAGTAATCATGTCTGCAAGCAGACAGCTCTTAAACAGACAGTATGAGGAGGCTCTACCAGCACTCACAGTGCCATTCTTAGCGGCAATGTGAGCATGTAGTGGGGAACAACTAGGCAAGCTCCATGGAGCTTTTAGGAACCCCATTTGTAGGGGGTTTACGCTGTATGTCAAAATCAATATTATTTGGGTCACTTTCCAGATAGGCTGCTGCAGTCTGTTTAAACAATTCATGAAGACTCCTAGAACCCTCCCGACTTTCTGGAACATCAAAAATTCTTATGTTTTTCCTTCTGGCAGGAGTCTTAAAATCTAAGAACTTTGTTTTTAAATCTTTGTTGGTTTCTTCTAAAGGATTAAGCTGTCTTTGCATTGAATTGTTTCGTTCAGTGAAGAGCATTCACTGTTTGTTGTAGCTGATGACTTTCACTTTTCATCTCAGTGTTCTCTTTGATTAAATTTTGAGTTAATGCAAAGTATGTTTCCGATTTTTCTGGAGACCCATAAGCTGCTCCATTTTTGCGATATAAGGTTAATTTGAGAAAAAGGTTGTTTACTTAGCTTGGTGTTTTCCATAATCTCGTTCTTCAGAGGCAGCCAGGTTTTGAATGATGACTGTAATGGGCAAAAGATATTTTCTGTGGTGAAAACACCTTGTCAGCATTCTGGTAAGATTTGTTATTGTAAGTTCGAGATGGCTCAATATGTGAACAATTCATAGCCAATACTGGTGTTTGCAAGACTTGCCTTCGACTTGTACAACATCTGTTACATCCTCACATCACGGTTGAGTGATGTAAAACATTTGAAACATTTTCGCATTCCTCTCACCTTGAGTTGCAGGGCTTTACTGCCCTACATTACATTTTCAGGGTAACACCTGGCTGCTTCAGCTTGTCCGTCCCAGGCATCCTTGCAGGCTTTGAAGTTTCTCTCATGGATGCTGAATTGCTTTCATCCATGGCCTTTCCTCTCCGAGTTGCCTCTTGCTCCGCCAGGGCATCTTCTCCATTCTCAACCATCAGGAATGACTCTCCAGTCTATAAGTTCATTGTGCTTTTGCTTTAAAGAAGATTGCTGTTTGTGAATTGATGTCCAGCTGGTTTGTAATTATGGAGGCAGAGGAGTGTTGGTCAGCTCCTTGAAGTTTGCTTGGATTTTGTATAGATTGTCAAAGTAACCTTTTCCTCAGACATACTCATTACTTGTTTATGGAGCAAACTCATATCAAGAGTGACCACGCTCAGGTAACTCAGGTGTAGTTGATTCAAAGGTTTGCACTGGCATTTTTCCCAACTGCAGAAACACTGGGAAGAGGTGTGTCGAGACACCAGCAGCTGTTGTTGCAGAATCTAATGTCACAGAGATATTTTTCTGTTTGATAATTAACAAGGAAGAATTCCTTATCAACATAGGTTCAAATCCTTTAGCTTTTACCGTGAGACACGAGTTCTTCAGTTCTTTTTAGGAGTCATTATGCCAAAACTGAGCAGTATTTTAATGTTCTTTTAGAGAGTTCCTCTTCAACTGTAGCAGGTTCACATTCAAAAACATTCCAGAGAAAACACATTCTTGTGATGCTGTGGTTTTAAACCACTGAAGTAGTTCAGCAGCTTTTAGCCCTCACAGCTAGCTGTTAAGACCACCATAATGCTCTGCCCCCTGACATATTAGTTGTGCATTTGGAAGGTAACAGCATGGAGTTTCAGGCCATGCTGGAGCTCATCCTATGGAACAAGTTGGTCTGGGTGGCCTTGGGGACTCTGTTGCCCAGGTGCCAACTGGTGGTCAGACATGCTGCCACGCCTGGTTTGGCACTATGCTCGGAGCCCAAGGTCGATGACCAGGTGAGGGTTAAACTGAATAAGGACATTGGCAAGTTTGTCAGCTGGACAGGCTGTGAAACAATTGCACTTGATGAAATAGTGACATCTTGTCTGGGTCTGTTCCATTCCAATGGGGTGCACCTATCAGATGTAGTTTTGGACATGTTCAATTTGTCAATTTAAAATGTTTTGGAAACCATAATTTTGGTGTTATTTCTTTTTGCTCACCTAAGCCCTTCACTGACCACTCCTTTGGGTGGCCTAGGGCCCTGCCGCCAGTCCCTGTCACCATCCTGCCACCCTCAGTACTGCCATGACCCGTTGACCAGATGTATCCCATTAGTGGGAGCCCACCTCCAGGGCAGGGGAGCTGGGACAGGAGACTTGTAAGAAGGCTTCTTTCTGTGCCAGACACATGGTGAGGGTCTGTGTGGACACTTCCAGGCTTTATGGTGAACGGGGACTGGCCACCATCATCTGGTCGGCCAAGTGGCTTTATTTTTCCTGCTTTTCACCCCAACCCCCATGTAGTAGCCACCTGTGGTGACGTCCCGTGGTGGGATGTTCAGTGACATGTTGAGGTGTCATGCCCATGAACACCAACCACAAGCCACCAACAGAAGCCACCTAACAAGTGGTGCGGAACTGTCCCCCGAGAGGAGGGAAGTGTCCATAGGACGCTTGGATTCCCCCTGTCAGACTCTACTTTTAATGTCCAGGCTCAGTGTACAAACATAGTCACCAGCGTGCCACGGCAACACCCATTGCTCAGCACCATGGAGCCGGTGGAACCATAATTTATCTGGGTGGCTACCACCGATCTTGACAGATCAGAGTGTGTGGTGGTGGGGGGCTGAGAACAGGCAATGTTTTGCCGTGCTCCCACAGTGGTGGGAAGGAGTGCCTTAAGGAGGCTCAAAGTGGTACACTCTTTCCTGCTGGTCTGAAGCTGTGTGGCGGAGGGCCGGAGAGGAAGGGGTGGAGGGTTCTGCACCTTGTTGGGGGGTGGTGGGTGGGATGTGACTGGAGGAAGCTTAGCTGACTCTTCGCAGAAGGCTGAGGTTGAAGGGGCCCTCTGGGACTCCAGGACCCCTCAGATTGGGGGAATGGCATTTGGGGCTGGGATCTGAGGTCATTATTGTCATGGTATTATTTTAGGATAGATTATGGTTTCTGTGATAAAATTCATGAAAATGTAAATAAAAATTTTACTAGAAATGTAAATATGAATGATTATCATGCTACCCTCTGTACTTTTCAGTTCAGTTATGACTAAACTTGTGCTGCTGCCTGTGGAACCCAAACAGATGGTGCGTGTGTTTTCCAAAAGGGTTGATCAAGGTGGTGGGCAGTGAAGACCTCCATGACCAAGGAACTGCCCTGAGTAAGAGGGAAAATGAGTTGGCACAGGGTCTCCAGCTGCTACCTCCTGCCCTTCATGAAGCCCTCCTCCCATAAGATGTGAATGGCTACGCCAGGCTGGTGGGTGAAACGCTGCAGGAGAGAGGCAAGGTGACCCACGATATTGGTTGGTGGATTAGAGTCAGCATCGGGATCGGCGGTGGGCTGGAGCACAGCACTTGCTGCAGGCCCAGGAGATAAGATGAGAGAAGTTAAGATAAATCTTTATTTTTAGCAGGATAGAACTATTAGGACTTTGCAGCCCAGTTTACAAAGCTGTCCTGTTTTGTTACTGAGAACTTTGCAACCCTGTTTAAAAGTTGTCCTGTTTTGTTACAGAGGACGTGTGCAAATTCAAACAAATGACATTTTACAATATAATACAGATCTAGGTACATAATTCAGCATACACACATATTCCAAACACAATTATTCATTGACAAGTACAAGTATCCTTTAAGTTCTTGTTTAGTAGGGATCTAAATTAATTACTAGTTGTTGCTTTCCTGATTTCTGGGAGTAATACATTTCATTCTTTAACAGTTACTTGGAAATTCTGGCACTCACCAGCCTTGTAAATACAGACTCCAAAACTCAAATATATTAAAGCATTTTATTGCATAAAATAAATAAGGTGCCACAAAGGTCCGTACATGCTTGACACATTTGAATTATGTTAAAGGATTTACAAAATCTGAAACACGCCAAGCATGTACAGACCTTTGTGGATCGCCTTTTTATTTTATGCAATAAAGCTTGGTGAGTGCCCGAATTTCCAAGTAACTGTTGAACACTATATTTCGAGAGCACCACCTTCCCAGTGCACACTATTCTGTGTGTGTGGTTACGCCCATTTTTGGCTACTGTCACAGGGTGCTCCTGTGAAGGGTTTAGGGCCCTGAGTTAATATCCATAAAACTGGGAGGGCTACCTGAAAGCTGCGTTTCATATTGTTTTAAAGGTGCTTTCATGATTCTTCTTGTTCCACAGTCAGGCTGTCTAGTCTGGGTTTGTGCATTTAGTTAAAAGGCAGCTGTCATTTAGTGACATTTTTCAAAGATAGAGTGAATACAAAAAAAGAAAAGGAGAATGTATAATAAATGACAGGATAGGGTTACTTTAATGTGAAGGCTGAGATGGAATCCTTTGTGGCAGTATTCCTAAATCCCCAGGTAGCTGTAAATGTATTTGTGGCTTCTACCTTTGTTAATTCTTGCTCAGGTTCAGACATAATTTCCTTTTAGTATTTAGACGTTTACGCGTTGTTGCGATTAAGCATCTTTGATGGTGGCTGCTACTCCAATCTCCTAAATGTTAATTATTCTGTTAGACCCCTTTGTTTGAGGTGAGAGAGAGGATTTTTGGGCAGGGAATAGTGGTTTCAATTTAGTACGTTGGTGCGTAACGTTGTTTAAAATGTACTTAGTATACTTTGATGGCAGGAGAAAATTCAAATAAAGGACTGATTTAGTGTCTGGTAGCATTTTCTTAATTAATCTATCAATCACGTAATATGTAAGGGATGAATGAAATATATTTGTTATCTGTTAATTGTAACTTATAATTAAATAGAAGGACGTTACATTGTATTAATATCTTTGTGATGCCCATCGGCATTTCTGTGGGGTTTATTAGGTTGGAAGACAGTGGGTAATTATTTGAGCGTTCCCTGCTTGTCTATGCCCTTCTTTCATGTTGAATGGCTATTTCTAATCGTACAGGTGAGTGCCTTCTTTTGTTCTAAATTTGACCTTTTGTATTAAAATTGATTAGTAGCTCTCTTTTTCTGGGTGTTGTGGCGATGTGGATTATTAGAGTGGATTTAGTAAGAGTGGGCGCTTGTGTTACGCTAGGCTCTGGTTGCGGGGTGTGTATAGAATAAAATAAAATCAAGAAGTGGATTTGAAAAGGCATATTAATGCCTTTCCATTAGTTATATAATTGCAGTGTTTATTTTATGTATTTTCTGAGAAAGTGTGCACGGCTTTGTCTTTTTAAAAATCGCGAGTTCTTCTCGATAGTGCGACCTTTCGCACTATCGCAGTTATTTACTTTTAAACTTTCCTTAAATGGATTATATTAGCAAAGCATAATCGTTTTGTGTTTACAAACCTTCTGAGGTAGAGTGGGAGGTTTGGAGTTGATTCTGGAGTCTCTTTGAAGTGAAGATGTTTGCGGTGTTTGGTGAGGTCCGAGTTCGGATCCTGGCAGCGTCTTTTTTCTACTAAGAGCCGTCGGCTTTCATTCCTCTTTATCAAACATAGGAAGGGAGGTGCTTCAATTGTTAGAACTGATATTTAAAACATTATTAAAAGGGTTTGAATTGTTTATAGGAGTGAAAATGTTTTGTTATGATTATTTAAAGGGCAATGTGTTTATAAATAAAATAAATAATGTAACTAAAGATTTAAAGTATATAATTATATGCTGGGGTGGAGTTAAATAATCACATGACCCTTCTGGGTATAAATTTAGACTGTATGGGTTGAGAGACAGATCTTCTGTTTGCTGTGGGTCTGGAGGTGTACTTGGATACTGCTGAAAAGTGCTCTATGGAGTTTTAATGAACTGTGGCATTTACTGCTCTGAAGTGAAGACTTAGAATTGTCAGAATATTTTGTCTACTGTGGTATCTACTGTCTAGGATGGAAGATTTATAAATACCAGATTATGCCGTCTGTTTGATGTCTACTGTCGAATGGAAGTGTAAGCTGCAAAAGTACACTACCAAGCTGAAATTCTCCTGTTGAACATAACATCTAGAAGAAGAATAAATTAAAACCAAAATATCTACAAGGAATGGTGAGACATTTTTCTATATGATTGCCCACATACACTGCGCCCTATCACAGCTACCCACCAGTTTGATTTCATTTTCTTGTAGGAGTTAGATGTCACAGGAATACCCCATCCCCTCAGGTTATGAGTATGTCTAGGTACTTTAACAGGATCAGATTCAGTTATAATTCCTTGTGAGAAGCTGCTGTTACTATTAATACAGTGTCTTCTGTGTACAGTTTTATTTCAGACCTTGTAATGAGAGTGGGTAGGTCTTTCACGTGAATTAGAAACAAGAAGGGACCAAAATGGAGCCCTGTGGCACACCTCTTCTCATAATGTGTGAGTTGGAAAGCACACCATTTACAGAGACCCACTGCTATCTATAAGCTAAGTACTGAATGGAACCATGTTTTGGCTCTTCCTGATATTCCGATCCTTTCGAGCCCTTCTGTTGGCATCGTGTGATTTACTAAATCAAATGCCATGGAGAGGTTGATGTATACTGTGCTCTCTTATCTAAACCAGAATCTATTATAATAACAAAGTCTGTGAGGGCAGTACCTGTCAACCTCCTGCTCTGAATCCAGATTGGTGCTTGGACAACAACCGTATTTATCCAGGTATATTTTTATTTGTTTCCAAGTCAATCTTTCACAAATTTTGGGCACAGTGAACAATAATGCTACGGGTCGGTAATTTGACAGATTGTTCTGCTCTCCTCCTTTAAAAATGGGTACTACCTTGGCCAAGTTCCAATCTTCTGGGTATATACCTTCCAGTAAACTTCTGTTGAGTAACTTTGTCAGGACAGGTGTTATTATTTCAACGGAATATTTCAGGAACTTTGCTTCTATCTGATCCAGTCCATTAGCCTTCTTTTCATTCAAGTTTTGTATTACTTTCTGTACCTCACGTTGTTTAATTACTTTGAAATAAAAGGACCCCACCTGGCTGCGCTCTGCTCTCTTGGACTGCCTTTCCTGTGCTGACTCACCGTGTGACTGAATCTTCATTTGTATCCCCCCACCCACCTACCTACCCCTTTTTGGGCCCAGTGGGCCTTGGCTAGACATTGTCACTCTTTAGCAGAAATGAGTGGTTCCACAGTGTGCAAATATAAATGTACTGACAGAGAAGCAGCTGGTCTCAACACTCCACTCCAATCGAAGCACAAATATGAAGCTAATCATTGCTCCAATGATATAATAACCCACTACTGATGAGTAACTGGTACTTATAAAATTCCTCCTTCCTCTTCCTCCTTCCCTTCTTTTTCTGCCCCATATACCTACCTATCCCAACACACCAACCTTCTGCCCCACCCATGTCCTGTACTCCTTCCTTCTCCGTATCCCTCCCCACTTTTCCTATTGTAGGGTATGAATTTTATAAGTACTGGTTAGTCATCATTAGTAGTGGGTTATAATAACTGGGAGTGCTTTCTCCATAGGGAAACGGTTATAATTCCATCATTATAACCAGCTGGTTATAACAATGAACACACACCGGTTTCCCTAGTTTGGTGCATGTGCCAAGCACAAGCTTCTTCTCCTCTGCTGCTTCCCGCTCCTCAGCGCTGCAAAGTTAAACTTCCTGACAGAAGAAGTCGGCAGTTAGTTATTTTTTTTTCAGACAAAAATTATCACTGGGCTCAGCAAACCTTAGCTATGGGGTGAAAATAAAAAAACGAAACTAAACACTGCTTTTGTTTAGGATTAGCTATGGACCAGGATGGGTAGGTGTGTAAAACTTGGCTTTGTACACACCCTCAGGGTGGGATGCCTTAATAAACCCTCGAGCTCCGCTCTCAGGATTTATGTGGCATTTCACCCTCGAGGGATCCTCGACATAACCACCTACCCATCCATTATTCTCTATATTATGAATGCTATGTTATTTTGCACAGATGTTTTGATACAGCATTACAGTTTTAGCTTCCTTCCTCCCTCTCTCCTCCCTCCTCCCTCCCTCCCTTCCTTCCTTCCTTCCTTCCTTCCTTCCTTCCTTCCTTCCTTTCCTCTATGAGCCAGAGGCTCGGTTCTGCAAAATGACAATTCTAAGTAAAGTGACAGTAGCATAAGCAGGAATTGTTTAATCAGAATCAGAACATATTAAATGGGAAATCAAGAGCAGCCTTGTCTGACCTTGTCAATTGATCGGGGGTAGGGCAAAATAGGGGATGCTACAGGGCCAAATAATTGGGGTGGATTAGACAGGGAAGATCAGGAGGGAAATGGAGGAAGCAGGGAGAAGGGATGCTACTGGGACACTTTTGAGAGAGGTAGAAATGCCTACCCTCCTCCTCCCTTCCCTTCTTTTTCTGCCCCATGCACCTACAGTACTTACTCCACACACCAACCTTCTGCCTCTACCCATGACCCTCTTTACTTTATGTAAGGGTATTTGTCACTCTAATGTAGTAATCATGTATTCACAGCATTGATATACATTTGTTACCCACTAGATGGTTCTATTCCTTGACAAAGAGCCAGTGGCTTGGAATGTTGGAGGAGTATGTTGTGGAGTTCTTTTATTATTTATTTACCTGCAATAAAAGATGTATAATTGGAGCAACAATTAGCTTCTTATTTGTGCTTCCATGGAGTGGAGTGATGAGACCAGCTGCTTCTTTGTGAGTAGGTTTATATTGTTTGCTTAATATTGTTGTACACAAATTACTTATTGGGTATGTATTAGTAGGCAGGTAGAGGTGCCTTAGGAGGCCTGCTAAAGTGATACCCTCTTTCCCTGCTGGTCTGAAGCTGTGCGATGGAGGGCCAGTGAGGCAATGGCAGTGGGATGGATTTTCCACTCTGTCAGGGGCAAGCAGGGTGTGGAGTGATTGAGGAAGCTCATCTGCCTCTTGGCAGGAGATTGAGGTGGAAGGGGCCTCCGAGTCCAGAACACCCTCTGCCAGACTGGGGGATGCCATTTAGGGCTAAGATCCAAATCCTCCATTGTCATGGTATTATTTTGGGATAGAGTGTGGTTTCCATAGTACAATTTATGGAAAATGTAAATACAAATGGAAATAAAAATGCAAATATGAATGTAACTCCTAGGTGGCATTATCCCAAGGGCTACTACCCCTGCCTGAGTGGATAGTTGCAGGTTAAGGGGCCTGGGTACTGAAGCAGTTGCCTCCACCCAGAGGTCAGGTTGTTAGTGGTCAAGCTAACCTGGGCACAGCCCTCCGGGACACTGTAACCACCCTCTTTCCCTTCTAGTGGCTGAACAATATACAATAATCACTTTCACAATGACCCTTATTCACCATGCAATTACCCACACTGTTTGCACTTACCACCAGGGCTGGTTCCTCTAGCTCGACCCTGAGACCCCTGTAAAACAAGGTTATGCACAGCAAATAGCAACAGTACAGTACTTTTGGCACAAACTGGATCCACAGTCAGGTTAAATGCAAAAGAGTTAGATCTGATTCATTCAGGGGACTTGAACAAGGGAGGGCGTAATCAGGTTGACTTGCTTAAAGGCAGGGTCGATCTTAACATTGTTTTACTAGCCCAAACACTAGTGCAAATTGACCAGGGCTAGTGCAGCTAACTCTCTACTTGCCCGTCTTGACTAGTGCAGTTTTCATGGCTGTTAATGAAGTTAAAGTCTCTACTTTAGCATTCTCTGGTCCTCGTGCTTATCTCTCTCAGTGTTCCAGATGGCCAGGTGTGATTAACAGCTCATTAAGAGATGCAATTATCTGGCAGTTCAAGAGAGGGATCCCACAAAGACTCAATGTGAGTCATTATCACTCCACTGTTAAGACTTTCAGCTAGTGTCCAGGGTGTGATCAAGGGCAGAGTGCTGTTAAGTCACTAGGTTCCAGTTTTCTGAATGTGTCTGTCTAACAATTTGTCCGATATTATTAAGACCAGTGTCCCATTTCTCTACATTTTGAGTGTTTGTATCCAACATTTCAGTGACAAAATGCAAAGAGGTATACAAGATCGGCCCTGCAGGTGGTGAGTTTATCCCAGCCTCACCATAACTTCCTCTCCCTCCAAATCTCTTAACTCTGTTCTTTCCTGGACACCACTGCAGACAAGACTCTGAAATGATCATCCACAGATCCATCACTGCCATTACTTTTATTTTATTTATTTATTTATTAAGCATCAATTTACAACCTTTGAGCCAGAGGCTCGTTTACAAGGTACCTCACAGAGAAGACAATACAGTGATTGTGGCTACGTGTGGGGGACCATGCCATCACCATCCATACAATTCCACCTGTGTCCCACTCAACATGTCCTTTCAGCCTAAAACAAAGCTTTGGATCTTGTATGGTACAAAAATAAACCTTGATAAAATACATAATTTGAAACCTTGAAATAGGCATTCCTGGGGTGCATAGATCATCCTATACAGAATAGAAATAGTAGTAGTCTTATGCCTGTGTACTGTTTCCCTGGGCTAATGAAAGGACAGTGTTAAAGAAAATCTATTATTGTTGGGGCAGAGCATATTAAAATCAATGCTTTTACAAATAAAAATGTCATAGTTTTCTATTTCCCAAGCCCCTTAGGTTTGTCTAGCCCCTCCCAAAGAAATCTTAGATGTGCTCCTGGCTCACTTGAGACTGTACAAAACTTTCAAAAGTGCAGGACTCCAGTTGACAATAGGGGGGTTGAGAGTGTCTTTCTCTGCCTGACTCTGTTCATTGCCCTGTGGGTGGTGGTAACAGTGTGGTAAGGTGCATGATGATGTCAGCTATTGTGTGTGCAGAGCTAGGATTACTTGATTGAACATTTGCTGTCGTGATATCCTCTCTGCTTGGTGTGGGGGGCAGAAGAGGAAGAGGAGGCCATGGTACAAAACAATGGGGGTGCTCACTGTCTGTGATGGGTGGCATTGCAGTCTTTTTTCTGCTGTGGAGCTGGAAGCAATGTGGGAGCAGGATAAATGTGCAATAATCAGAGTATTTCTTGGCTTTGCTTGCATTGTTTCCTGTATAAGTGATCAAAATTTACCATTATAATTAGGGCTAGTACAACCATCTGCGGGCTAGTGCAATTTTGAATCAACTTGCCCTGATGGCTAGTGCAAAAAGGTTAAGGTTAACACCTGCTTAAAGGCTATATGGAGGCAGTATAGCGAGTGGTCTAAGGCTCTGAGCTGCAAATCTGGTGACATCCAGCAGACCAGACCTGGGTTTGAATCCACAGCATCTACTTGCATACTGTGTGACTCTGAGCAAGTCACTTAACCTCCTTGTGCTCCCAGGTCGCTCCTGTAAAAATCTTTCAGCTTAGTGTGCTATACCTGGTTAAACAACTAAATATATCAATCAAACAGTCATGCATGCACTTCAGAGTCCCTACACAGTCACACACACTGGTACCCAGGTAGGAGGCAGTTAGGCTAGCCAGGATCACTGCCTGGGGTAGGCCAGTGTCACAGCTGGTTGGGGCCCTGTGATAAAAGAAAGCAACATGCACAATGCACACTATTTGTAATCCAGAGCCGGAGGGCTCAGTCTGTGACAGAAAAGACAACAAAGCAATCAGATGACAACACTTTAGATTTAGCTGTTGTTGCAGGGAGCTACCTGATCTACTCACGATACCTGATGCAACGATGCAGGACACAGGCAGGACGAAATCAAGACTGCATGTTGTTGAGCTGGAGTGCCAGGAGAACCAGGAGAGGGCCCACATGAATCACTGAGGCATCGTTCCTGTTCAAAGCGTTGAGCAGGGGCTGATCCCCAGGCAGGTCTCTCGTCAGGGCGTTTTGTGCATAGGCTAACTAGGCTGCAGCCTAGGGCACCAGCCATTTAGGGCACCTGCAAAATTAGGCAGCAAAAGACGCTCCAGTTCAGACACCTACTAAGGGACCCCTGCCAGCGCATTTAAACAATTGGCTCTCCACCCTCCCCTTTGTCATGACAGACATAAATGTTTATTGCTCCTGCCGTTGTGCTTATGACAAGCCCCTCCCCTTAGGCAATGGATGACGTGACATCAGTGTACATGACTGCTGGCACCCGCCCCCGCTTAGGCAATGGCTGACCTGATCCTGACGGCCGCCGACATCAGTGTACTTACTCCGACTGTTGGTGCCCCACCCGCCTGCTCGCTCTACCCCCATTATGAAACTATTATTCTCAGCGTCAGCGGTGCCCTGCGGACCTTGTGATTCGTTCAATTAGGTCCGTGGTGGGTGCATACCACGTTGTGCATCCTCGATTGGCTGCCGTTTCAAGTAAGAGGGCGGCAAGTTTAAATAGCCCCCAGAACAAGCACAGCAAAGTACTTGGAAGATAGAAGGAGAACTGTATCAACTGCCACTCTGCCAGCCGGAATTGGAGGAAGAGAGAGCGCCGCAAGCCACAAGCGCTGTGTCTCAAGTCCACTGGGTCTCTGTCTGGGAGAGTCACAATCGCAGAGACATGACAAGTGTGACCGTGGAGATTCGGGAGTTGGAAGCAAGCAGCAGATGCGGAGCGGTAGTACTAGTCTGGAGCAGCTAGACCAGCTAGCTACATCTACTTAATTTTAGCCCAGCTAACTGTATTGTGGACTGAAGTGAAAGAAATTCAAATCCTCTGTCCTCTCCTGACCTGACTGAGCAAGCGTGGAGGAGTCGGGTAGTCTGGAGAGCAAAGACTGAGAGGGACCTTCCTTGCCAGACAGTGAGTGCAGACAGTGCCGCCAGCCCAGTAGTCATGACCAGTCTGGTCGGGAGAAGTTTGAAAGCAAGTCGAGAGGTCACTGAGACTCACACAGTCATCACCAGACCCACTTTACTTTAGTAAGTAAACAGAACTGTTCTTCATCTTTGAGTGAGCAGTGCCAGCCAGTGTGTGTGTGTGTGAGGCGAGCTGTAAACTAGGTGTGTTCCAAATCAACGCATATGCATCATTCATCACAACTAGTCGGACGGACTGAGTCATCGTGTCCTGTCAGTCGGCTTTCTAGATAAATAACTGCTGCCTGCAACTTCTGCCAGACTATTTACTTTCCCACGGAATCATTCAAGGCATATCAGGTACCATTTTTGCTTTATTGCACACAACGTCGCCTGACAGTTTGACGCTTATCTTATTTTATTGTCTATGTTATATAGTAACAAAATGAATGCTGCTCCTGGTTGATCTGTAGTGTACCCATTTTTTTTTTAAAGTTCAGGATGCACGCTACCTCCCCAACCCCATGATCTGCAGTGAATTGAAGGTTTTGTTTTCCTCCTGTAAATTAAATTGATAGCAGCAGCTTCAGAGTTCAGACTGTTTACCCACAGGTTCTGTATTATCAGACAGTGACACTGACTGGCACTGCAATAGCTTATTCTTAAATAATGTTATCACCACACTTAGTAACAAAAATGCTGCCCCTGACCTTCAGACCACTTGGATAAAAAAAGTTTAACCACTAGCCTCCATTTTAAAATGCTACCCCCCATGACCTGCAAATGTTTTTCCCTCTAACTCCTAAAGAAGTTAAAATGGGAGTTTTGGGCAGTGTATTTATTCTTACAGCTTGTCTGTTATGACACTAACTTTAGTTTAGCCTTAAATGCGACCCTGAATGACTTGCAGTGATTGAACTCAGACCATTTAGGTAAAAGTGACTTTTTTCTGTTCAGTGCATTACTTTTCTAACTAGGGTGACTCTGAATAAGAATGCACAGTTTGGCCTTGTTCAGATCAAATGCATAAATAAGCAGTGTTTGTACTTCATGGTGTGCTGATAGACTGTTTTATTCCCACCTCTAAATAAGTGTAAACAGTTTATTAAAAGGAATTTTAACATTTTGACTGTAAAAATTTTCATATTCTGGAAAGGTTTTATACAAGTTTAGCTTTCAAAAGGGTATGAGTGGGACCAGGCAGGGACTCTGTGGTGTGGATGTAACTCAGCAGGACATGGCAAGGAGGGGTGTGTGTGTGTGTGTGTGTTGGGGAAAATGCCTGGTGCACACTGGGTACATGGGTCAGTGGTGGTGGGGCACTTGAAGTTTCAAGCCAATGGGCGCTATCTATGTAAACACAGCCCTGTCTCTCGTCAATGGCTTTCTCTGTGCAGTGGGTATTCTGGCTGGGCCAGTGTGGCAAGGCCCAGGCCGAAGGGAGATGAATATGGATTCAGTCCGTTGGAGCTGGATGCAGCCTTCAGCGAGAAGAACACAGTTCATCACACAGTGGGGAACCAAATCACGACCCAATAACAACACACAGCACATTTACATGTAAGAAATTCCACTATACCACGGAGATTGCTATCCAGTCGCAATTACAGAGTCTCTGTGCAAACTGGGAGTTCAGAGGTGACTGGAAATCCTGACAGGCCAATCGATTCAGCAAATCTTCGGTATTCTTCAGGTTAAAGCCTGGTCACAGTCCAGTGGCTTAAATCATTTTCACAACTCAAATTCAGTCTGCATCAACTCTATTTTCCCTCTCAGGGACAGCAGGCAGACAGGCAAGCCAAAACTCAGCCCTTTCACAGTTCTCCTCGTGAATCTACATAGGATTACTGCTCCAATATCTCGAGCTGTTACTTCTTTCACTTCCCAACTCAAACTGAATGTAGCTGGAAGCAGCCTGGGAATTTCCCAGGATCCAAAGGTTCAGTTGGCTGATCTGTCTATCAGTCACAACAAGGGCTCCTCCTCCAGGTTCATTTAGCGCAAAAGCCCAAAAACTACAATTCCTACAGAATTTTGCTCCCACAAGACCCCTTGGTGACAGGCTCCATTTAAAGTCCCCAAAGATCCTGATTGACCCATTTCAGCAGTCCAGAAACAAGATGGTGGAGATAAATGGAACTGTCCATGCTGCAAAGAAGGCAGGTTAGACAAAGCACAATATCTTTACCACTCTAACAGATATTCAGCAAACACGTACATCTTCTGACAGAGCTCCCTCTGCACAAGTAGCGATGGCAGAATGGAGCAATTATCTGATAGCCCAGGTGGGACTTGAGCATAGAAACACCAGCCCCACTCCCAGATTAATTAAGCACCACATTATGGATGCTCTTAAAGAGATAGCGTAAATAGGCATTACAGGCACTCTCTGACAGTAACATTTAAACTGCTAAAATGCAGGACACCAACCTGGCAGTGAGCATTTAGGCAAGCTCAAGGAAGACTTTTCGGGAACCCCCATTTGTAGGGGGTTATACCCTTCCTGCCTGGAGAAAACTTGACACCTCGTCAAGTCTGTGCCATCATAATATGGAAAATATATCGAGACATATAACATCTGCTGCATCAGGTGGCGTAAACTTGTACCTTTACTATACATATTCACTATACTTTACAGTACTATATCCATAATGACAATACTTATGCACGTTTCATACAGTTGATACTGATTCCATTATAATTAACATACTTTAAACATAATACTGATTCATGTTATAACTTCTTGCACAGAAAACAATGTAGGAGGGGTCCTTCCCTATCAGCTAACTTAGGGTTGGATGGTGCATGGGCACCATACTGTGAAGAAATAAAATAACCTGGAATTGGCTGTCAAGCTCAGTTTGGGCAGTGAGCTCTGAGAAATATAAACACCCTTGTAGACCACATTGAGAAACAAATCCACTGGCCTCCCAGGAGAATCATAACTGAAACGCAATACTGGCTTGACAGCTTGGCCAGTCTTTCTGGGGAACAGCCACAGTCTCTGTACTTTCAACACTAACTTGGGAGCTTTATCATTCGTGAGGGGTGCCTCTGCACGGATGGGGATGTCCAAACCAGGAGCACTGTCAGCTTCTTGCTCTGTAGGCTCTGTTTCCACAACACTGTGCTCATTATTATCTTCTGATGAGGGCCCAGCTGGCTCATTTTGAGAAGGTTCTGGCACAATTAGTCTTTGGGGCACTGAAGGGGCTGTCAGCACTCTCACATTGTTCTTCAAGTTCTGGTGTGTCACCAGAGAGACTCAGATCATCAGCCCCTTCTTCAGGCAAGTCACACAGTTCCACAAAGCACAGGGAGTCCGCAGCTTCAGGCGTGATACTTTGCACTTCACTTTCAGGAGCATTGGCTCCAAAGATGTAGCTGGGGGCTAGGCAGTCCAGAAGGCCCAGCTTCATCCCCATGATTCAGCATAGATTGCCACGAACCAACTGACTCAGTTCATATGTGAGATAATAGGCATTACCATAGTCACTTTCATCAAAGGTGGATTGACAGTCACTATCATTGGAAGCCTGCTGGAGGAAGGGCTCAGAATCTTTAACAGCTGAAGCAGATGGGCTCCATCTCCTTCTTGCAGCAGCACGAGTCACTGGCCGGGAGAAGAAATTTCTGGTGGTTCAGACTCAATGATGACTTGATCGATGGGCAACAAGTAGTTACGGTGCATGATATCGACAGCTTTGGAGTTATTCTCTGGACGCACTTTGTACACTGGCAGATCATCCAATTTTCCAACTACTACATGGGGAAGATGGTGCTACCTATCAGCAATTTTGTGTTTGCCATGCAGTCCCGAATTGTGTAACAACACGGTCTCTGGGCGTAGCTCTTGAGCCTTTACTTTCTTGTTGTGCATCTCTTTGCTGGTGAGATTTCTCTTGGCAGCCATGGTTTGAGCCAGTTGATATGCATGGTTCAATTGAGCCTTCAATTTCTGCACATACTGCAGGTAGTTTTGGCATGGATCCCATCTGAGAGACCCCAAAGCAGACATCAACTGGCAGTCGAGCTTCCCTCCCAGACAGCAGAGGCGGTGGGGGAGAACCCAGTAGCATCACTTTTGGTGCAATTGTATGCGTGTACCAAGGTGCTAATCTGCTGGCTCCACTTATGCTCATCTTAGGATGGAGGTGCCCAGCATGTTTAGAAGAGTGCGATTAAAGCGTTCTGGTTGAGGGTTCCCCTGCAGGTGATAGGGGTGGTTCTTGACTTCCGCATCCCCACAGAGAGCATTTCTTTGATTAGTCTGCTTTTAAAGTCGCTGCCTTGGTCAGAGTGGATCCGCTGGGGGCACCATAGTGGACGAAGAATTTTTCTACTAGCACCTTGGCCATGGTAGAGACCTTTTGATCTTTAGTTGGAAAAGCTTGTGCATACCGTGTGAAATGATCTGTAACCACTAACACATTGCCAATGTTCTGTTGATAAGGTTCTAATCATAAAATATCTATACAGACCAGTTCCATGAGGGCACTGGTAGTGATATTGACAAGGGGAGGGCAGCCCTCTGAAGCAGGGCTTTTCTTTGGAGGCAATGACTACAGGTCTTTACATGGTGCTCAACATCAGCCCCATCTTGGGCCAGTAGAATTGAGATCGTACCAGGTTGAGATCCTGTCAATACTGAGGTGCCCATGTGATCATGGAGGGACCTCAGTACCAAGTGTTTAAAGGCCATGGCAGGACCAGTTGTTGCTTGTCTACTTGACCACTACGATCCACTGTCTCTGTATAACAACTGATTGAGTAATTCAACCTGGGGCCTTCTTTAAACAATAGGGCAGTTTGCAAGTCAGAGGAATGCAACCTAGACACATCTTTCCCTGCATGCAGGGCATCAAGTAGGTTGAATCGAGGCTCTGGGATTGAGACCACTGAATACTGTCATTGTCAAGTTGAGGTAGTGCACTAATATCTAGAGCAGAGAAATGGCAGTAGGCAGCCAGAATGCAAGTATCAGGAGGCCTAAGCAATCTACTAGACAATCTACTGTGTTTGCCGACATCTGTTCATTTCTGTCAAACTTTTGGCACAATGCTCGGATGTCAGGTTCAGACAGCCTGACCCAATCACTCTTGGAAGCAGGCCTTCGTGACAGAGGCATCAGCATCAATATTGTTCGGTCCCGGTCTGTATTCGACAGCATAATGACAGGTTGATAAGGCAGTGGCGTCTAACTTAGCTGAAGTCTGTACATAGGTCAATGGGTTATTGTTGGTCTTCACCAATATCTTTGCCCCATAGAGGTACTCATGAAACTGGTTAACAATGGCCCATTTTAGGGCAAGAAACTCCAGCTTGTGCACAGGATAGTTTTGCTCTGACAGGGTCAAACTCCTGCTGGTGAAAGCTACCGGTCTCAAACCATCCTCATGGTCTTGATACAGCACAGCTCCTAGGCCCTGCAGACTAGCGTCCGTATGCAGCACATTGGGCTTGGTAGGGTCAGCATAGGCTAGGAAGGGGCATCGGTGAGCTAGTATATGACTTTGTGGAAGGCTGCTTCATATTAGGGTGTCCAGCAGGGCCCAAAGGTTCACCTGTGCGGAAGCACACTTCTCTGGTTCTTTGACAGCCCTTTTGTATTTACGGTTGGTAAGGGTGTAACCCTGGGTAAGATTCAGGAGTGGGTGAATCACCTTTGAATAGTCTTTATGAACCTGCGGTAGTTGCCACAGAACCCCAGAAAACATTGTAGTTCTTTCAAGTTATGGGGCTGTATCCAAGTGGTCAGTGACTCAACCTTACTAGGATCGGTCTCTATCCCTTCCGCAGATACTATGTGCCCCACATACTTCATGGAGGTTTAAAAACTGGCACTTGTTGATGGACAGCTTGAGGTCAAGTCTTCCAATCGGTCCAGTACTTTAATCAGTCGGGTTTCATGCTCCTCTAATGTGGATCTGAACACAATGACATCATCTAGGTACACTAGACATTCAAGCAAATTCATATCTCCCACCGTACGTTCCATCAGTCGCTGAAAGGTGGCTGGGCACCTGAAATCCCCTGTGGCATTCTCAGAAATTCGTAGAACCCCAAAGGACAGATGAAGGCTGTTTTCTCATGGTCCTCCAGGGCCGCCGAATCTAGTAATATCCAATGTGAAGATCCAATACGAGAACCATTTGCTCCCATTCAAGCAATCCAGGGCATCTTGTACTGTATATGGGGCATCTGTACTGATCTGGGATGGTCCGCCGGTTCAGGGTTCGATAATCAACATACATCTTCACAGACCCATTTTTCTTACACACAACCACAATGGGAGAGGCATATGGGCTCCTTGATTCTTGTATAACACCAGCAGTGAGCATTTCCTGCAAGTGCCTCCTAATGTCATCTATGTCGCGCAGGCGAGCGTTGGGATCTCTCTTGAAATGGATGGTCATCATGCAGTAGTTGTGATGCTATGTACCCTGGACACACCCACGTCCCATTCTTTTAATGAGAACACTTGGTCTCTCTGTGCAAGTTTCTTGCTAAGCCTAGGCTTACATTCAGCTGGTAATGTGGAATCACCAAAGTCAAATAAGTCCGGGTCACTCTTTCCTTTTCACCAGAGTACTTGTTGCTGGGTAATACAGTAGTGTCTGCACATTGTACTGTAGCTAGGGTGCACCCTCTGTTCAACCGCCCCCTATCTTACACATTCGAATCTGGACCATCACTCGTCAGGTATAGGTGTGGGCACGGCAGGCAAATGGCTGGGTTTATCAATAATCCTCTGGCAACTTTCCATCACGCAGTGTATCCAGCATTAATATTTTATTTTCACTTTCTTTCTAATGCAAACCTCTCCCTGAATGGTACACTGAGCATTGGAAGGGAGTACCAGAGAATCAGGATCTTTCTTCCACACTATCCCCTCTGGGTCATCTCCATCGGCTTCGGTAGTCCATTTTTGCAGATCATAGGCTCTCTTTATCAGGGCTGGGATTCTCAGTGCCTGCCCAGTCCGTTCCCTTTTTTTGTGACACAACTGCTTTAGTCTTCCAAACATGTGGCGTTGGTTCCAATGAGCAAGGAAATCCCATCATACAATCCTGTAGGAGGGGCACACCAGGGCTAGTGTCTCTACTTGTTCATCTACACCAGTTATAGTTGCAGGAAAGACCGCTATCGAGCACAGCCCGAGCATGGATACCATTGACAGTCACAGAAGTCTCCATCGAAGGGCCCACTATTCTGGACCAGTCTGGAGAAGCAGTAGCAGAGGCCTGGACAGACTGTTTAGCCAAAGAAGTTTGAGTTAGGGTTTCTCAATCCTGCACTGTGGTCATTTCCGGTGCTCCTGGCCATGGTCTCGCTTTCCGAACCTCCCTTGAAGTCTGTATACAACTTTATCTAAGTCTTTTGGGACCGGCATTCTCTCTTCATGTGCCCATCCTTCCCACAATTATGGCAAAATATGCCTCCGAGTCTGGTGTGGCTGAAGCATCACATTGGGAGCTGAGGCAGGGTACTACCAACAGAAAACCTCGGTTCCACCTCTTTCTGCGGTGTGAAAAGCATTTGGAGACATCTCGTCAATTCTCTCACTTCCATAGCCAAGTCATCAATTTTTGAGCTGCTGTCAGCAGGAGATGCCTGGGTGTGCACCCCACCCCACAGCAGATGCAATCAGATAAGGATCGGGGCCTGTACCAGGAGTAGCCTTCATAAAGAGACTGTTTTTTGTTTCTCTGAACTCCCTCAGCAGTTCATCCCATGGCGGAGCATCCGTAGCAGTTCCTCTCTTGCTGGCCCCGGGGCTGGCATTTAGTTCTCGGATTCCCATCATGTGATTCCTGTAATTCTAGGCCATCAATGACTGACCCCCACGCCTGGAGCAGGGGTTGTGGCAGCTACGACTGCGCAGGGCTCTGAAAAACTTCCTCCTCCTCAACTTCCCTGCACTCTTCTTCATCAACACATGGAAGGGCAAGGGACCAGATTTCCTTTGGTGTAGTTGCAATTTGAGCAACACCCAGCTGGAGTGCCGGGCAGTGCAGAGTATATGATCCAGTCTTACCCAGTCCACTTCATTAGAGGCCCAGCCTCCTTTCGAAAAAATGGTTTGTAGGATTCCTTCTAATCGATCCATGTAGGCAGATAACAATTCTCCTGGTTGTTGTTTAACATCTTTAAGTTTCCACGTCAAGGCTTCAACACTAGTGGTACCCCAAAGACTTTTCAATGGCAACCATGTATTCTTGGGCTTTGGCGTCAGGGTCAGAGGACCTTAGGGAAGCGAAAAATCGTAGGCGGGCCCTGGAGGCTGTCCCAGGCGGGCCCTTTTCCAGCCTCTGAGCATTGCCAGTCCTGTACCGCAAGAGTAGCAGAGTCTATCCAGGTCTCAGGTCGACTTCCCATTAGGAGTAGGGCAGATGCCAGAGAATACCTTGAGTTTGCGGTAAGGGCCATGACTACTGGCTGGCTCAGAGGCAGATACAGAAGTTTATTTATTTATTTATTTAGTTTTTGTTGACCGGGTAAGTGCACTAGACACTTCTACCTATTTTCAGGCACGACCCAGGGAGGGGTATAGATGAATGCCAACTGACTTTGAACCAGATTAAGCTGTTGGTGGTATTTTAGTGACTGATGAAAGAATAGGTGCTGGGGTGGGTGTGGACAGCTGGAGTGACACTCCCACGTGGCAGGAATAATTTTTAAACTCCTCCACAGTTTTACCCTCCTCCAGTAACAACTTGGCAAAAGACTCAGATAACGGTGAGGCTCATCCTCTAAGGGATCCTTTCTATCTTTGGTTATCACTCACCAGGCAGCTGGAAACCCTTCTGGAGTGATAGTCTGGGGCACTTTGAACTGTCCAGGGGTCGCTACATTCCACCAAGGCCATGAGAGTTTGGGCAGTTAAATCAGCTTGTCGACCCACCACTACAGCTTTTTCAACATTCAACTTTAGAAAGTGCCCTTCAACAGTGTCCTCGCTAATGCCAATAGGTATATCCAGTATTAGCAAAGCATTATGGGGGTCAATCTCTTGCCCTGTACACCACCCACCAACTGGTGCACAACCACTTCTGTTGGGGTAGCCATTTATGTTTGACAATAATTCATAATTTCTGCCACTAGAAGACACAAAATCACAGCTGTGCCTCCAAGATGTAACCCCTAGGTGGCGCTATCCCAAGGGCTACTACCCCTGCCTGCATGGCTAGTTGCAGGTTAAGGGGCCTGGGTACTGAAACAGGTGCCTCCATCCGGAGGTCAGGGTTATTAGTGGTCAAGCTAACCTGGGCACAGCCCTCCGGCACACTGTAACCCCTGCTTTCCCTTCTAGTGGCCTGAACAATATACAGTAATTACTTTCACAATGACCCTTAGTCACCATGCAATTACCACATTGTTTGCACTTACCATCAGGGCTGGTTCCTCTAGCTCGACCACGGAGACCCCTTGTAAAACAAGGTTATGCACAGCAAATAGCAACAGTACACAAACTGGAACCACAGTCAGGTTAAATGCAAAGAGTTAGATCTGATTTATTCAGGGACTTGAACAAGGGAGGGCGTAATCAGGTTGATTTGCTTAAAGGCTATATCAATCAAACAGTCATGCATGTACTTTAGAGTCCCTACACAGTCACACAAACTGGGTACCCAGGTAGGAGGCAGGTGGGCTAGCCAGGATCGGTTGCCGGTGTAGGTCAGCATCGCAGCTGGTTGGGGCCCTGTGATGGAAGAAAGAAACATGCACAACACACACTAGTTGTAATCCGAGTCGGAGGGCTCAGTTTGTGACAGAAAAGACAACAAAGCAATCAGATGACAACACTTTAGATTTAGCTGTTGTTGCAGGAAGCTACCTAATGTCTACTCACGATACCTGATGCAGGACACAGGCAGGACAAAATCGAGACTGCAGGTTGTTGAGCTGGAGTGCCAGGAGAAGCAGGGCCCACACGATCACGAGGCATCATTCCTGTTCAAAGTGTTGAGCAGGGAGCTGATCCCCAGGCAGGTCTCTCGTCAATGGCTTTCTCTGTGAAGTGGGTATTCTGGCTGGGCCAGTGTGGCAAGGCCCAGGCCGAAGGGAGATGAATACAGATTCAGTCCGTTGGAGCTGGATGCAGCCTCCAGCAAGCAGAACACAGTTCAACACACAGTGGGGAACCAAATCACGACCCACTAACAGCATACAGCACATTTACATGTAAGAAATTCCACTATACCAGGCAGATTGCTATCCAGTTGCAATTACAGAGTCTCTGCACAAACTGAGAGTTCAGAGGTGGCTGGAAATCCTGACAGGCCAGGTCGCATTCTGCAAATCTTCAGTCTTCTTCAGGTTAAAGCCTAGTCACAGTGCAGTGGCTTAAATCGTTCTCACAACTCAGGATTCAGTCTGAATCAACTCTATTTTCCTCTCAGGGACAGCAGGCAGACAGGCAGGCCAAAACTCAGCCCTTTACAGTTCTCCCATGCAAGTCTACACAGGCTTACTGCTCGAATATCTCGATCTGTACTTCTTTCACTTCCCAACTCAAACTGAAAGTAGCTGCAAGCAGCCTGGAATTTCCTCAGGATCCGAAAGGTTTGGTTGGCTGATCTGTCTGTCAGTCACAACAAAGGCTCCCCTCCAGGTTCATTTAGGCACCAAAGGCCAAACTACATTTCCTACAGAATTTTGCTCCCACAAGACCCCTTGGGGACAGGCTCCATTTTAAAGTCCCAAAGATCCTGATTGGCCCATTTCAGCAGTCCAGGAGCAAGGCGGTGTAGATAAATGGAACTGTCCATACTGCAAAGAAGGTAGGTTAGACAAAGCACAATATCTTTACTACTCTAACAGATATTCAGCAAACAAGTACATCTTCTGACAGAGCTCCTTCTGCACAAGTAGTGATGGCAGAATGGAGCAATTATCTGACAGCCCAGGTGGGACTTGAGCAAACAAACACTCAGCCCCTCCCAGATTAATTAAGCACCACATTATAGAAGCTTTTAAAGAGACAGCGACAGAGGCATTATAGGCACTCTCTGACAGTAATGTTTAAACTGCTAAAATGCAGGACACCAACCTGGCAGTGAGCATTTAGACAAGCTCAAGGAAGACTTTTGAGAACCCCCATTTTGTGTGTGTGGGGGTTACATGAATAATTATGATGCAGTGCTTGTACTGTTAAATTCGGTTATAAGTAAACTTGTCCTGTGACCTGTTGAACCCAACAGATGGTGTGTGTGTGTGTGGGAGTTTTCTTCTAAAGGGGTAGGATCAGGGGCAGGCTGGGAGACCTCTGTGACCGATGAGAATTCACAGGCAGGAGAATTAGGGCAAACAACCAGTTGGGCAAATTTCCACCCATTCACTAAAATACCACCAACAGCTTATTCTGGTTCAAAGTCAGTTGGCATTCATCTGTAGCCCCTCCCTGGATTGTGCCTGAAAATAGGCAGAATTTGTCTAGTGCACTTACCGGTCAACAAAAACTAACTAACTAAATAAATAAATGGGGCACTGGAGAGACTTTCAACATGTCAACTAGCACACCATTCAGGATACAGTTCTTAACACCTGAAGTACCTAATGGTGCCAGTGCAGGTTCTGGGATGCATTCAGGATTCTCTATTTTCAGACCTGGGGGTGGGTGGACCTACAGTTTAGATGCAGCCTGAGCTCTCTGGCACTAGGCTTGATCGGGGGAGGTTGGGTTGGACATAACGTGAGAGATGAATATCTGGATCTTTCAGAGCAGGGAGTTAGTCACTAAGCACGTGAGTGCCTCCTATAGGCTGCCCATGAAGCAGTACTATAAAGGCAGCCATTTGCCTGACCTCCCAATTGAATGATTAGTGTTGCAATGGACTGGCCCCAAAAGAAATTAGTCCACTTTATGGACCCAGGTGATTTAGTATCTAAGCAACTTTTACACAACTTTCTGTTGAGTTCTTATTTTCTGATATACAGTTGTGATCACTGGGAGGTTTCTAATTCGGGCCATGTGTGTAATGCAGTATCACCCACTAACCAGCTTAGGCTTTTGACATTTCATTACTACATGCATACTCAGAGTGACAGCTATCATGGGAAACAGAACAGAGAACTAGCAAACTCGTCTTCAAGTCCATAGAGAACAGTAGCTCTATTTTTTGAACAAGCTTTTGTCTACGAGGACTACTAAGTCTCTGATTAGATATGCCACGCCATCCACTTATCAAAGGAGAAAACTGTTTGTACCTTTGAGTCTAACTTTCGATTTTGCTAGCCAAGTGCTTCCAGTATACTGGATGTAAGTTAAAAATCCTGCTGCTGTCTAGTTTCTCTAAAACATTTTTAAACTATACTTCTATAGTAGGCTGCAAGCCCAGGTTCAGCTTCAGAAAGCATCACTTTTCATTCTGGAAATTTTGAGAAACTGCTGAATAGAAACAACTTTGTTCCAGCTGTGCATTTGTGTTGGGGGCTGCTCCAGCACCTGATGACCTCAGATATAATCACTCCTCCTGAAGAACACAGCTGCTCCACATAAATGTCAGGCTGAAGTGTGTGTGCATGTACAGTATGTGTATGTGTGTGGGGTATTTCAAGAGCAGATTTGCTAAGCTCAGTTGAATGCTTGTCACCAAACAGTCTGCAAGGAGAATGGAGAAGAGGTCACGGAGCTCCTCAAGGGCTTCTAGGAGTCTCAAAGGAAAATCAGGACTCTTTATCCAAGGGCAGCAAGGCAGAAAGGATAGAAGCAGAGAACTGCCACAGCATGCCTGCTGCAGAGGAGGGAAGGAAAGGCAGGGCTCCAGGAAAAGAACAGTGGAGAGGCTAAAAAGACATGAGGAGCAGCTTAAGTACAGATGGTAAGGCGGTGACCTCGGACGGTGGTGGATGTGGACAATGTGGTAGCCTCGGACGCTGAAGAGGAAGAGCTGGTGATTGATAGAAAGTGAGAGGGTGAAGGTAAGAGGAGATGTTGTCTGCTGTCAATTTTGGAGTCTGTGTCCAACTTTTTCAGACATTGCAAATGCAAGGGCACTGTATTGTCTTCTGTTGATAATGTGATTTTCCCACTGGTTGTGGTAGATAAATAAGATACTCCGTTACATTCCCAAACTGTGGGATTAATCCTTATTTCATAGATTACTGTGACTTGTATTTCCAAGCCGTGGTATTTCACTTTTTGAGTTTCACGGTTCAACTCCTGTCTTAGCTGTGACTGATTATGACTGCTTCAGATGTTGGTGTTTTGACTGAGTGTAAGAAGGGCTGTGCATGAGCCTGAAAGTGTGTGTACTGAAAATTTCTTGTTGGTCCAATAAAAGGTATCAACTCACTTACTTTGTTCAGTGGCATGGCACAGTATAAAGTCAATATCAGGACTGTGTGTACCACAGTGCACTTGGATACATTTAACCTGTTTATTTCATAGTGAGATCATACCTCTCAACCTTACCTCATAAATCAAGAACAAGGCTTAAATAAATCTGGGACAAAGACCCCAAATCAGGGACACATCTTAAAAATTGGTACTATTCACTCAGAAAGCTGATAGAATGAGCAGATTAGTGAATGCTGCATTTTCTGAAAAATAACAAGTTTGTAACTTTAATTTTCACATTGTTTTGTGCTTACAATCCCCACTACTCAGTCACAAAAAACACACATTTTACAAGGGGCAGAGGAAAATGTTGATGCAAAATGAGGACATTCCTGAAAATCCGGGATATTTGAGAGGTATGGGTGAGACACCATTTGCCTTAGGAAGACCAAGACCGTGTATACCTTCACTATCTAGAATAGTGCATTTGTTTTCAGAGACTTTCACATCATGTGGTCATTTAGAGACTGGTTTATAAGGGGCAATAGAATATAGAAACACTGAAGCTGATGGCAGATAAGGACGCATGGTCCATCCAGTCTGCCTTTTGGTTGCATTGCTTACACATGTAGACCCTCCAGGTCTACGGCACTTCTGCCACCCCATTACCTACTCTTTATTTGTTTATTTATTTCAGTTTAGGATTAATACCTTTGAGCCGTGAGCTCATTTACAAAGGTTCCAAGTCAGACAAATACAATACATGACATTACACAACATTGGTTACACAGCATATACAGTAGATATAGCATATACAGAATATATTGGATGACATATTTATAATTGAGGTGCCAGCAATAACAACACTACTAGAGTGTGGTACAAGACTTATATAAGTGCAGAGTACAGTGAGAGAGAGAAAAAGGGTCAGAAGATCCCAGACTATTGTAGAGTAGGGTTAAAAGCAGCGGAGTTGGCTTTGTCAGAGGTGGGGAGTGGGGCTAGGGAGGAGTATGGCCGGGGGTGTGTGTGTGGGGGGATAGAGGAGGCTTGAAAGGAGTTATCATGAGGAGGTGGGGAGGGGGTGGGAGTATGGCCAGGGAGGGAGGGAGGGAGGAAACAGGTGCGCCTAATGCAATTCCTTGTGTTTATACTCAGGCTTTTTGAATACCACCACTGTTTTGCCCTCACTACCTCTGCTGGAAGACTGTTCAGACATCCACCGCCTTTCTATGAAGAAGTATTTCCTCACATCTCTCCTGATCCTGTAGTGGAGGCTGGTCTCATGGCAGAGACAGTAGCCGGCACTGTTAGCAAGGTGACCCAGGTAATGGAGTGGTCCTGGTCTCCAAAGCCCTTGGAAATTTGAGTACATCATTGAGGGTAACAGATTTAGCCTCAGCTGGACAGCTACCCACTGAACAAGGTAGACCCAGGAATGCCGTGATCATTGGGTTAGATTGTTATTTGTTTCTCAGAGGTCCAACATTTCTATGGAACCAAATTTTGGAAGCTGTTCCAGATTTGTGGAAATCAAAATACACCTTGGGAGGAAAATTTTGGAAGTCATTATTATCTAGGTTTTTACCAGACCAGTTTTTAGAAGTTAATATAGAATGTTACTGGTAAAATACAATTTCTTTCAAACAGAAAACATCAACCATTTTTTTTCTTCATGCCTGCAGAATTGGCTGTCTGAGGGGCTGCCCAATTGCCCAATAGAAACATGTTGTGCTTCCGTGCCAGTAATCTGGGTTTGGAAAGAGCCTGGGGTTGAAATTGATGTGGCCCAGGGTTGTGGAGCGGCGGGGAGCAATATGAGCTTGCCTGCTGAGGGAAGTGTCAGGCGTCCTATGCTGCAGTGGCCCTTCGTGGTTGTCTGGGGGAGCTTGCTTCTTAGCAAGGGCAGCACACGCCTAGAGTGTACTGTGGTGGTTGAGGCTGTCGGGTGCTAGGTTTATGCCAAGAAGGTGGAGGGCTTAAGGAATGGGGGTATATAAATATCTAAAACCCCATGTGCCCTGATCCACCACTATGATGGCACCAGTGTTCTTGGTCAAGCCCTGTGTGGATTCCCACTGAGAGACACCAGCAGAGAAGTGGATGGGACTTATACCTGGAAGAATGCTTGATAGCAGATGAAGGGCAGGGAATGCCCCCGACAGCGACATCAACACAGCGACCTACCAATCAGTCGATAAAATCGACAGGTTGCCAACAGGTGGCTGTGTTGGTGTGCCTGACCTGAGGCACACTGTCTCCGGTCCTGCACCCTCCTGAGTCAACTCCGACTGGAGTTGACAATCCATAATACAGGGAGTGCGGGGGATTCGAGGAGAATCCCCCGATGTAAGGACTGGGGCCATACAGCAGAATGAAAAAAAGGCGCTCATTTCTCCCCACTCCCCAGTAAGGTGTTAGTGGTTTCTCCCTACTCCCCTGTAAGGTGTCAATGGTTTTCTTGCCTTGGCTGACTCAGTGGTGCAGCAGTCAGTCCACCACCAGGAGACCATGGTTTGTGTGTGATCCTCGAATGCCATGCTGGAGCCATCAGTCAGCTGGAAGCATCATGGAAGTGAGTCACATGACTCCAGGGAGGGCAGAAGTTGGCTACCAGCATTGGCACACCCACTGCAAGCAGGCCATGGGTGGCATTTGGGTCTGCTATGAGGGCCACTTGCTAGTCCACCCACTTGGCTGGAGAAGCAGGTGCAGCCATGGTATTTTCAATATCATGTTGGGGTGGTAGGAGGAACAAGAATATGTACAAACAGATAAATAAAAATAATTTTCCTCTTCCTTTCTCACTCTGACTCGCTTTGTCTATGATCTGCCTCAAGCACCTTATCAATCCCCATTATCAAACCTCTGCCAGGCAATTTACTTTCTCCTGCTTCCTCCCTTTCTCTGGAACAGTCTCCCTCCTACTCTCCATTCCTTGTCTTCCTCTTTTTAAAACTGTCTCCAGCAACCTGTCTGCTCATACATTTTCCTGCAACTAATCTCCCAATAGCTTCTCTCCTGCTTCAAGCCATCAGCTCCTCCTTTTGTTCTGCCTTTTCAGAGACACTCCTCCCCACTGATTCCATCTTTGCCCTCTCCCTCCCCACAACCCCTTAGTTGCTACTATAGAAATCACACCTCTGTGGGCCTGCCTCAGTTACTCTTTCTGTTCTTTCTATTCATGGTACAGTATTCCATTATTCCAGGGTCCACTTTATTGTAGTTATAACATGTCCTGATATTACAAACATACAAAGAAGCCAGCAGAAGACAGTCATTTGGTCTATCAAGTCTGCTTGTGTTGCAGGGTCCACAGCTTGAGCTGCTGTTCCAGCCCCTCTCCCACTCCTCCCATCCTCCCTACCCATGACCCGTACCCTCCCTATACTGTCCTAGCTCTCTTAAAGCTGCCCACTGTCTTTAACAAGATTACCTCTAATGGCAGCGCATGCCAAGTGTCCACCACCCTCCTGTGAAGAAGTACTTCCTGATCTCCCTCCTAAAACTCCCAGCCTCCAGCTTAAGACTGTGCCCCTCGTGTTATGGTTGCCACTAAGCTTAAGAGACTCTCCTTATCAACCTTATTTATCTCTTTCAGTACTTGAAGGTCCCAGTCATGTCCCTCTCTCTCTCTCTCTCTCTCCTATCTTCCAGGGAGTACATGTTCAGTACCCTCAACCTCTCCTCGTATGCCTTACCCTGTTGACCAGCTATCATTTTTGTAGCCCTCCTCTGGACCATCTCCAGCAGGTTAATGTCTTTTTGAGGTGTGGGCACCAGTACTGAACTCCATACTCTAGATCTGGCCTTATCAGTGACCAGTAACCTCCTCTCCCTACGGATCCCCTAGATATGCATCTTGTTTGCCTTTGCTGCTACTTTCTTACACTGCCTGGAGTGTATCAGGTTACTAGTGATCATCACTTCCAGATCCTTCTCCTCCTCTGATTCAGATACTCTGACTCCACCTAGGTAGTACTCTGTCCTAGGATTCTTGGCTCCAATCTGCATAACTTTGCATTTCTTGGCATTGAAATGCTGCCAGATCCTGGACCACCTCCTAGCCTTTCCAGATCTTCCTGTAGGTCCTGTATCCCTTCAGCTGTGTCCACTGTCCCACAGAGCTTGGTGTCATCTGTGAATAGGCACATTTTACCCTTAATGCCTCTCCAATGTCACTGATGAAAACATTGAACAACACCAACCCCAGTACCGAGCCCTGTGGGACTCACTGATTACCTGTCTTGTGCCAGATAACTCTTCCCCCACAACCACCCTCTGGTTCTGTCCTTCAGCCAGTTTCCACCCATCTGGCCATTTTTTCCCCAACCCCAAGATCCACCAACTTCCTGATCAACCTTTTGTGTGGCACAGAGTCAAAGGCCTTGCTGAAATCAAGACAGAGGATGTCTACAGCTTGGCCCCTGTCTACTGTCTTAGTGACATAGTCAAAGAGTCAATCAGACTTGTTTGACACGATCTCCTCCAAGAACCCATGCTGCCTTGCATCCTAGAGACCATGCACCTCTAGATATTCCACCAACCTTTCCTTTAGTATGGTCTCCATGAGCTGCCTACAATGGAGGACAGACCGACTGCTCTGTAATTCCCTAAGTCATCATGGGACACGCTTTTGTGGAGCTGCACTACATGCTGTTCTCCAGTCCTGCGGTGCTCTCGTCTGTCTCTACTGAAGTATTCAATAGGTCTGCCAGTGGCCCTGCTAGCTCCTTGGCCAGTTCCTTTATTACCCTTGGATGTACTCTGTCCTGGTCTGGTGATCTGTCCACCTTCAATGCCAGCAGCCCTCCCTCACTCCTATCCTCCTCTATCACTACATCTGTGTTCCCCTCCTCCCGCTCCTCTTTTCCCTCCTGGAGGCACTGGTCCATCCTTCTCCTGGTGAAGACAAAACAAGTATTCATTTAGTATCTCTGCTTTTCCCATTATCCTCCACCCTCCACCCCTTTCTTAAGCCCTAAAATCCTTCCTTCTTGTTCCTTTTCTCACTTATATAGTGATATTCTACACTGCTTCAGTTGTTTTTAGTTTATTTTATTTAAAATTGGTAAGCAGGAAAGGCCACTGAGTCATTGCTTGTTTCCAGGTGCTTCCTGGGGAGAGAGGGAAGGACAGTACAGTAAGAACAATTACAACAAGTGTCAGAGTGTGGTTTCATCGACAGCTTAAAGGTGTGAAAGTAAAAATGATGATAAGCAGGTAAACACCATGATTTGCAGACAAGTGCACAAATATTACAATAAAGTGCTTGGTGCCTGATGGAGATGGTAAATTATTTTGGGGTTACAGAATCAGACGACTGGTGTACCTAATTAACAGGGGTAGGTCATTTGCAGGAGGGAGAGAAAGAACAAGTGGAAGGAGAGTCAACAGAGGGACTGACAGGAACAGGAGGGACAGGGAGGTGCCTCAGCTGGTATCTATGGACAGGAAGCAAGGCGAGGAGGCAGATGGAGTGGGGAGCAGGTTTCAGAAGGAAGGAGGCAGTGGAGAAACATAGAAACATAGAAGCTGACGGCAGATAAGGACCGCAGCCCATCCTGTCTGCCCATTTTCTATTATGAATGTGCCATATCGCCTTACTCTGTCAATAACCTATCTATTCATACTCATCTGTATTGCTCCCTTATGCCTATCCCATGCCTGCTTGAAGCCCTGCACTGTATTCATATCCACCACTTCCCAAGGTAGGCTGTTCCATGCATCGACCACCCTTTCTGTCAAAAGAACTTCCTCCACATTACCCCTTAATCGACCTTCCTCTAATCTCATGCTGTGTCTTTTGTCCTGCTGTTGTTCTTACATCGAAACATGTTAGACTCTTTCACCTTGTTAATGCCCTTAAGATGTTGGAATGTTTCGATCATATCACCTCTCTCCTCCTTTGCTCTAGGGTATTCATACTGAGCTCCGTTAATCTGCCCTCATATGTTTGCTGATGCAGTCCCTGCGCCATTTTGGTTGCCCTTCTCTGGACTGCCTCCATTTTATTAATGTTCTTGTGCAGGTGTGGCCTCCAGTGCTGCATGCAATACTCCAGATGGGGCTCCTTACTCTGCAGAGGAGTGAGAGAGAGAATGGAGAAGGTACAGGGATCCTGGAGCGGACAGAGTAGGAGGAAGAGGGGATGAGGAGAGCAGTGAGGATAGGTAGGACAGAAGGGTCCAAACCAGTATTTTAAGATGAAGGAGGTGCAGTGGGAGTGGTAACATGAAGGAAGGGGAGAATGGAAAGAGAAGTAGAGGGAGCAGTAATGAGTACAGGAGGAGAGCTGGTAGGAAATGGCAGAAAGCATTGCAGGGGGCATCCAGTTTTGCAAAGAAAGAGGAGAGGTGGTGCCATTGATAACATCAGCATAGTCCAAAACAGGGAGAACCATTTTGGTGAACAGCTCCCAGCAGACCTGGGGAGAAAGGCCGTCCTTGTTGCAGTACAGGGCATCAAATTTGGAGTGAAGCTTGGCATGGATGGCATTAATGTGGGCAGAGAAGCCAAGCTTACTATCAAGCCATACACTGAGGTTCTTGAAGACAAGGAGTACCTCCAGGAGGTGCCATCCAGTGTGGAGAAGGCAGGTGAGGATGAGAACCTGTCTGATTTTGGCTAGTGCTGAAGGTCATGGACACTGTTTTCTTGGTGTTGACCCTGAGTTGGTTGGCATAGAATGAACACAGAGAGGGCAGCCAAAGCGGTGCGGGGACTGCATCAGAAAACATTTGAGGACAGATTAACAGAGCTCAGTATGTATACCCTAGAGCAAAGGAGGAGAGAGATGATATGAATAAACATTCAAACATCTTAAGGGCATTAACAAGGTGAAAGAGTCTAATATGTTTCAATATAAGAAAATAGCAGGACAAGAGGACACAGCATGAGATTAGAGGAGGCCAAGTAAGGGGTAATGTGAGAAAGTTCTTTTCACAGAAAGGGTGGTGGATGCATGGAACGGCCTACCTCAGGAAGTGGTGGATAGGAACACAGTGCAGGGCTTCAAAGAGGCATGGGATAGGCATAAGGGAGCAATACAGATGAGTATGAATAGACAGGCCATTGACAGAGCAAAAGCCAAGGCACATTTATAAGGTAGAAAAAGAAATGGGCAGACAGGATGGGCCTTGCAGTCCTTATCTGCCATCAATGTCTATGTTTCTATGTTTCAAACAGCATGACGCTCTTGCTGTATTCTGACATATGCAGTTAGCCCTAGCACTTGAACTGCCGGAGGTGAAAGAGTTAACTTTGTGCAGAAGCATAGAACGTTGAGCTCGTGCTCAGATTTCAGACCCTCTGTCTGTGGTGCTTCAGAGTGTAACTGCGTCAGATTCTTTACTCCGCCTAACTGTGAAGTCACTCCGAGATTGCTCCTTCGTCAAGGTTCGGTAAAGCTTCCTGAAAGTGTTGATTTTCACTGATTTGTTATTTCTTCGGTTTTCAAGTCTCTGTTTATGGTACAGTAAGTCTGTAGATAGGTAGTGAATTGTTTTATTCTGTGGAAATTGTAATTGCTTCGTTTCCTAGCTGTCGGTCTGGTTGGGAACCGACTGTCTCTGTTTGAATCTTTTCTTTTGAATTTGTAGTGGTGTGCCAGTTCTGATCGGTTCCCAAAAATGGACTTTTACGGTTTCTTTCACAACCTGTAACACGGTTAGTTACGATCTAGAGAGTTACTGGGCGTAAAAGCTGTTAAGGGTAATTTTGTTAGTCTGGCCATGTCTGAGAAACCCAAGAAGAAAACAGGGCCCACTGGTTTCAACACTGTGGTGAGTGTGGGAGGCTTTGCAAAGCTGATCCTCACCTCATATGTGTTCATTGTCTGGGGTCTGACCACCTCAAAACTTCCAAATATATAAAATGTTCCCAAAGCTACTATGGATAAAAGATTGAGTAGGCTGGTGAAAGGAGGTTGAGAAGGTCATGACCAGATGGCCAGCTCCAGCTCGGTTGTGGCCGAATCCTGAGGAGATGCCCACTGACCTGGGCGATACCTCCTCGGGCAAAAGGAGATCCAACTCAGAGGGTCGGTTCCGTGAAAGAAAAGAACCAGTCGGTTTGGATCCAGAACCGCGACTCCAACCGCTGCTGAGATAGCCAAAGCGATAAGTATTGTTCAATCGCTCGATTGGTTCCGCCTGAACTGACGTCGGATTATGATCTGGATGCCTATTAAGAATAGGAGTGGGAGGGGAGAAGTCTATCCAGAACAAGGTGATGAAGATGATAATGATTTAGAAGGTCTGGATGTGCCCACTGATCAGACATCTCCCCAGACAGACCCTCCAATGTCTCCTCCCAGGCTTTCTGAGTCCCCTTCCTACTTTCTGTTCTACAAAAAAGTGGCTGAAACCTCCAGCTCCCCATGGTAGATGCTGCAGGAGGAAGCCTGATTTTGTCAAATGATAGCCATCCCAGAGTCTAAAGGCTGTCTATTCCCTCCACAAATCTCTGGGGAAGCAGACAAAAAAATTCTTCAGACACCAAACTCTTTACCTCCAGTGGACAAAAGGATGGACAGGAGGTACATGTTGTTAGGCTCAGGTAATGGAGTTTTGTAAAATCATAGCAGCCATTTTGGGGTAGTGCAGGCCGTAGCCTGTGACAGGGCCAGTATACCTTGGCTTCACATCCCCAGATAAAGACTCCAGGAAGGTGGATGGATGCCATGGCCAAAAACAATATTTGGCATCCTCCTTGGGACTCAGGCAGGCAAACTATATGGCCCATGCAGCCAGGTACCCAAAGTTCAGGTGGGACACTGTTCTGGAACTGGCCAAACAGGCCTCCCCCAGCTGGCCAAAGAGCTGGAGGAGGTGGCTGCTGATGGGACTGAGGCATCCAAGGTACAATTCCATGCTGCTGTGGACTCAAATGATGTGGTATCACGAGTCATGGCTACATCTGTGTCTCTCAGAAGATTTTCTCAGATGTACTAGCCTTTTGCAGGACACCCAGACTAAGGCCATGGATTTCCTGTAGTAGGTAATTCTCTGTTTGGGAGCAGACAGAGGCTTACATGAAAAATGGATGAATACAGGACTACTTACAGGAGTGCTCAGGCCAAGGCAAGGCAAGCCACTCCTCAGAGGCAGCAGTCTAGGGTCAGGGGCAGGCCTTTTCACAGGGCTTTCTACTGCCCAGGCCTCCTCTCCTCCCACAGAGGGGTTCTTCCAAGGGAGAGGCAGGAGGGGATGAGCAGGGCTGCATCCTCTTCCTAGTCTAAGGCTTCTGCCAAGCAGATACAGTGATGTGTCAGCCCTGGTCGATTCCCCAATTCCAGTAGGAGGCAGGCTGGCTTACTACTTCCAGGCCTGGAATTCTGTTACCTCAGACAAGTGGGTCCTGGAGGTAGTAAGCCAGGGATTAGCCCTCACTTTCAAAAAATTCCCAAAATGAGGGTCAGGTCTATTCCACCTGCAAACATCTCCAAAACCATTGCTTTAGAAGCAGAGGTTTCCTCTGTTGGCCCTCAGAGCTGTGGAGAGTTCCAACTCAACACAGGGCAAAGGTTTGTACTCCAGATACTTCCTTACCCCAAAAGACAGGGGAGTGGTGACCCATCCTAGACTTAAGGTATCTGAACAAGCACATTTTAAAACCAAAGTTCAAAATGGTGACTCTGGGAGTAATTCTTCCCTCTCTGAGGCCAGGAGACTGGCTAGCTTCCCTGGACCTCAGGATGCCTATTTCCATATTCCCATCAGGTGCTCCCAGAAAGTACCTCAGATTCGAGTTACCTTCAGGCCATTATCAATTCAGAGTTATGCCTTTTGGTCTAACATTGGTTCCAAGGGTGTTTACAAAGTGCCTTGCAGTAGTAGTGACCTTCCTCAGAAGGCAGGGCATTTCTCTATTTCCATACCTGGACGACTGGCTCATTGTAGGGCAGTCTTCTGACCAGGTCAAGTCAGCTCTACAGGTCACTCAGGATCTGCTCTAGTTCCTGGGTTTCTTCTCAACCTGCAAGTCAGTTCTCGAACCAGTACAGCTTCTCACTTTCATAGGGATAGTTAGATACAGTTCAAGCAAAGGCATTCCTTCCACTAGCAAGAGTTCAGGCCCTTACAGATCTTGCTTCCTCTTTTCATCCTCTGGTTTCTCATCCAGTAAGACATTTTCTTCAGCTGTTATGCCACATGGCAGCTTCAATGCAGCGGTGCAAGGGCCAGGTTCCAGATGAGGACATTCAATTCCACCTAAGGTCCTTTTGGTCTCAGAAGAAAGATTCTCTTACCAAGCTGATTCAGTGACTCAGACTCTGGTACGAGCTCTCCAGTGGTGGCTGGACCAAGACAATCTCAGACAAGGCATCCCATTTCTCAAGCAAACTCTCTTGGTGATCCTCACCACAGATGCTTCTCTGTTGGGCTGAGGAGCTCACCTGGAAGCCGTCACAGCACAGGAGGTTTGGTCTCAGAGGAGTCTCTTCTCCATATCAATCTTCTGGAACTCAGGGCAGTATTCTTGGCCTTCAGGGTTTTCGGACTCAGTGAGGAACAAGGTGGTTCAGGTCAGGACAGACAACACCACCACCATGTGGTACATAAACAGGCAGGGAGCCCTCTATGGCCTTGTGCACGGAGGCCATGAAAGTATGGTCTGCCTTCTCCTACAAACTTCCCTAATAGCAGTCCACCTCCCGGGAAGGACAATGTGCTAGCAGATGCTCTCAGCAGAATCTCCTAGGGCCATCACAAATGGACCTTGGACCCTCTCATCCTGAAAGTAATCTTCACCAGGTGGGCACTCCAGAGATAGATCTCTTCACAGCCCGAGACAATCATCAATTTCCCCAGTTGCTGCAGACCACCAGTTTTGCTGCAAACCTCCAGTCCTGGGACTGTTTCCTGGGTGCTCTGATATTGGATTGGTAAGGCAAGTTCCTTTATGCCATTCCTGCCTTTTCCCTGTTATTCAGGGTTCTAGTCAAGATCAGGTCACAACCATGCACAGTGATTCTAATTGCTCCCGACTGGGCCAGGCATCCGTGGTATCCTCTGTTGTTGTTTTAGCAGTCTCACTCCCGTCTCTTCCCAAAGAGACACAATCTCTTAACCTCCTCTTAGTGGAGGATCTGGTACCCCAGTCTCCAGTTTCTCAATCTCAAGGCCTGGCTCTTGAAGAATTAGAGCACACAGGCCTGCACCTCTCTCAGGGAGTTTTAGACATCCTTAAAGGTTCTGGAAACCTACTACCAGGAAAACTTATAACTCCAAATGGAAAAGATTCAGCATCTGGTGTTCACACAGGGATATCATTCCAAATGTTGCAGGTATTGCCACAGTCTTAGATTATCTGGTTCATCTAAATGGCTTGGCCTTGGGCCAGCCACTTTAAAAGTTCATCTAGCAGCTGTTTCTGCATTCCTGTCAGCAGGAAGGGCTCTTCTCTGGCATCCCACCCTGTCTTTGCAAAGTTCTTTCTTTAAAGGTCTGATTCATGTCAACCCTCCTTTAGAGAGCCTACCCGGCTTGGGATCTCAATATCTGCATTGCTCAGCTTATGCAGCCACCCTTGAACCTTGGCTTCAGCCGAGCTTAAGTACTTGACCTGGAAAACTGTGTTTCTGGTAGCTGTCACTTCTGCCAGGTGAATTAGTGAATTACAGGCACTGTCAGTTGAACCTGATTTTATCTCATTCCATAGAGATAAGGTGGTCCTCAGAACCAGTAGGAGGTTCTTATCCAAAGTAGTCTCAGATTTCCATCTGAACCAGTCCATGTCCCTTCCTCTGTTTTCACTGATCATTCCTCTTCAGGAGAACGAAGATTACACAGTTTGGATGTTGAAAGAGCACTTAGCTATTACATAGAGCATACTAAGACACATAGAATAACTATCTTCAATTGTTTCTCACTTATGAGAAGTGGGAAAAGGTAGGCCAGCTACAAAAGAACCATTGCCAGGTGGATTGTAGCCTGTATAAAATTCTACTATACCAAGCTAGGTAAAATACCTCCCTCAGGCCTGAGGCCCACTCGACTAGGGTACCAGCTTCTCTGGCTGCTGCCAGAGATATACCTTTACTAGAGATGTGCAATGCAGCCACCTGGAAAACAGTCCATACATTCACCAAGGATTACTCTCTGGATATCCAGGCTAGGAGTGATGCTAGGTTTGGTACAGCAGTACTGCAGAGCCTATTCCCAAAATAGGTTTGGTACCCTCCTCCACGGAAGTACTGCTTGGTAGTCTGCATATGTCAGACTACAGCAAGACTTCCTGTTGTTTAAAGAAAAATTACTCACCTGAGTAATTGTGTTTCTTCTAATGAGTCTTGCTGTATTCTGACCTCTCCCCTGCCTCCCCTCTCAGAACCTAGTTTTGGGATGTAGGCTGGCAGGTACAGTCAATGCACCTCAGGGTGTGCCACTCCTCCTCTTAGGATAGGGGTTGTTGTTCTGTGTTAATTCATATATTACTATATATATTACCCTGTACCTAGGGCTACGGGTGGATGTTCACCGTTTGCAGCTGGTGCAGAGCAGCGGTGGCCAGGCTTTTGACTGAGTACGTCAGGACCAGTCAAATAACGCCTGTCCTCCGTGGACTGCACTGGCTGTAATTAATGGTGAATCACCTTCAAGGTCGGTTTGCTGACCTATAACGCCCTACAGATCAGGGACCTTTTACCTGCAAGATCTTCTTCGTCCTACTGTCCTTCCGTCAGCTCCGATCCACCAATGAGGGATTGCTAGAGATTCCCAGGGTTCGTTTAAAGACATCAGGGGCAAAGATCATTTAGTTTTATGGCCCCAACCCTGTGGAATTCTTTACCTCATCAGGTGAGAGAATGCCTGACTGTCCAAAGCTTTAAGTCAGCCCTAAAGACTTATTTGTTTAATTTAGCATATCCAGATTTTAAAATATATTTATGAATTGATTTTAGAATTTGTTTAAGTTTATGTACTGATCTGTTGTAAAAGCGCCTTGGTTTTGGAAAGGTGCTTCTTAAAAATAAAGTATTTATTCATTCATATTCATTCATTATTGTTCACTACCTGGTTTTTTATCTTGGGTTCTCGACTTGAGTCTTTTGGTACCCAAATTCTTACCTGCTAGTTTATTGTTTACAATTTCCACACTAGAAGTGTAGTTAGTTAGTTGCTCATAAGAATATGATGGTTACACTCTGAAGCACCACAGACAGGTTTGAAATCCGAGCTCGAGCTCAACGTTCTATGCTTCTGCATAGAGTTAACGCTTAATCTCGGGGCAGTTCAAGTGCTGGGGCTAACTGCATATGTCAGAATACAGCAAGACTCCATTAGAAGAAACACAATTACTAAGGTGAGTAATTTTGTCTTCTATATTATCCACAGCTGAAGCTGAGGCCAGAAGTGTAAATGACCATGTCATCTGCATGCATGTGAAATGCAAGGAGACATAAGTGAATGGCAGCTCATTATATGATTCATAGCTCAGTGCTTATGTAACATATAGTGGAATGATGTAGACGGCTGTTGGATACAGAGGCCAGCATAATGATGTGCTTAGGTACTTGGATGCTTGAATTGAGTCGTCTGATAATATTTGATGGTTTTGACCTTTCTTTGTATCCCACCTGTAGGAAGGAGGCTTGGATTAGAATTGTGGAGCCTGGTGGAATGAAGAGAGCGCAGAAGGAGGAGGGTGTCGGGGAGGATGGTGGGTGAATGCGACTCGCTCTAAGCAGGCGGGCGACAGCTGCTTGTTTAAATAGGCTGTGGGGAGGCTCTTCCCCACATAATTACAGCAAGCTTATCAATTGAAGAAAACTGAGAATAGGATACGATCCAAGATGAAGTCCTGTGGGATCCCTGCTAAAATGGGGAGGGAGGGTGCAGGGTGTCTCCCCTTGTACTGACTGTTGGTGGCCTGTGAGGTAGAAATGGAACCAGTCAACAGTGGGAGCAGAGAGGCCTGCAGAGTCCAGCTTGTCCAGGAGGAGTGAGTGGGACTCCAAGTCAAAGGCTTTAGCCAGATTGATGAATATAGCGGTGATGTGGCCCGATCCCTCCCAGTGAGGATGAAGTCAGTTACATGCAGCAAGGAGAAGACAGTGGAGTGGTGCTTCCTAAAACCAGCCTGGAAGGGGAAGAGGAAGTTTGAGTACTGAAAGTGCAGATTAGCGAGAGAGAGGGAGAAGTGACATTAGCCAGAAGTTGCCAGGAAAAGGGGCAGAATCTTTTTTTTTTCCCATACATATTTTATGCCCTGTGTTTTCCCCATTGTTCACCCATCCCATTTTGGCTGCTTGTGTGCATATGTGGAGGCATCGCATGTGCAGCTCGAGACACCCTCCCATGACTTGCCACTCCCTGTCGCCTATGCTAGACACTGGACCTCCACCCATGCAGTGTGGAACCATGGGGAGCTACCACCACTCTGAGAGAGGAGAGCTGCCCCACGGCTGCTCAATCCTGCTCTCACCTCTCCCCGCCTTACTGGCTTCCTGATGACCCGAGTCTGTATCCAAAACCCGGTCACTGGTGTGACAAGAAGTAGATGTCCAGCACCTCAGCCCTCTGTGCTACTGGGAGCAGCACAGGGCAGAATCTTTGTGCTCTTCCAGGCCTGGGGACAACACTGAGGGAGAAAGAGAGGTTCAAGAATATGACAAGAGTGGAGAGGCAATGGCAGGAGGTGAGATATGGAGAGTTTAGGGTCCAGCTCATCAGGCTGGACTTAGAAGGGTTAAGTGAGGTATGGGCAAGGAAGACTTCCTGAGGGAGACAAAGGAACTGTAAGCCCTGGGAGAGGTGGAATGAGGAGACAGCTGAGGATAGTAAGAGAGGGACCCAGAGATGGAGGACAGAGGAGTGCACAGGTGTGGAACAATGCTTTAAAATGAGTAGTAATGGGTGGGATGTATGTGTCGGAGACAGGTGAGCCATCCACCAGAAGGACGAGGGGTGAAGACTGGGCAAGGGACAAGAGGGTGGATAACTTTCCAGAATTTTGCTGGGGTACTAAGATTAGACTGGAGGTTTGATTTGAAGAAAGGGCCTTAGCAGTACAGACAGCCCTCGGGCCTGTAAGAGTGGCGCACTGAAAATAGTGTCTGTAAGCCAGTGAATTTACTTGTGTAGACATTTGAAGCAGTGTTAAAAGTTTGTATAGCTACTTCTTGATTCAGCCTATTTTCAAGTGAAGTCAGTGAAGCAGCAGCACTGGTTGAGTGCTGGCAGGGAAAGTCAGAGAACTGCAGCATTTATCACCCAGCACAACAAAGCAGTCTGTAGCGGCAGCTTCAGATAGGTGGATCACCTGCCATGAGGTGTGGCTTCAGGCAGCTTTACCTTGGATTGGATGACACAGCAATCCAGGAAAGTAGCTTGAGTGTGGATTTTCGATTCAGCTGGAGAGCAGGAGACAGTGTTAGGCTGCAGGGTGAGGGTGCTTTAGGAATAGGAATACCTTCGACCCCTGCAGTGAAGCAGCAGCACTGGCTGAGTGACATTTTTAATTTGTATTTTATTGTAAAATTTGCACAGACAAAACATACTGTGACAGAAACATACAAATGATGCATTTCATGCTAAGAGGAGGAGGAGGAGGACCTGGGAGTGATGATCACAAGTGACCTGAAGCACTCCACGCAGTGCAAAAGCAGCAGCAAAGACAAACAAGATGCTGGGATGCATATTTAGGGGGATCGGTAGTAGAAAGAGGAGGTTATACTGCTCTTGTACAGGTCACTGGTAAGGCTGCATCTAGAGTATGGAGTTCAGTACTGGGGCCCACCTTCAGAAAGGACATTAACCTGCTGGAGATGGTCCAGAGGAGGCTACAAAGATGATAGTGGGTCAGCAAGGTAAGGCATACTGAGCAGAGGTTGAGGGCACTAGCATTGCACTCCTGGAAGACAGGAGAGAGAGAGGGACATGATTGGGACCTTCAAGTACTTAGCAACCATAACATGAGGGGCACAGTCTTAAGCTGGAGGGTGGGAGTTTTAGGAGAGAGGTCAGGAAGTACTTTTTCAGAGAGGGTGGTGGACACTTGGAATGCGCTGCAGGAAGAGGTCATCTTATTGAAGACAGTGGGCAGCTTTAAGAGCTGGGATAGTCATAGGGGAAGGTAAAGATCATGGGTAGGGAGGATGGGAGGAGGGGAGGGAGGGCAGGATAGTAGCTCAAGCTGTGGACCCTGCAATACAGCCAGACTTGATAGACCAATTTGACTTCTTCTGCTGACTTTTTATGCTTGCATGTAATTAATACAAATAGTGACATCATTTACAGAGTCAACATTAAAAGTATTTAATACTTCTGTATCTGTTTCAATAAGGAAAAACCTCTTTGTTTCAGCTTGATGAATAGACAGATTATGCTTTTCCCAGTTGATTGTACAAGAGGTCAGCTTTCTTATACCCCATTACTTGGTGATGGTGGTGGTGTGGTGGGTGGACGGAAAAAGATTTCTGGATCTCTGGCCCAACCCTGATGGAGGATGTAAGGGGCTACGCGTAAGGGGAGGAGGTGTTGTGTACCCTCTCTTGACCTCTGGGAGGTCCCTTTCTCCTGATGCTTATATTAGCATGTAATCTGGAATTGGATGGTTTTCTACCATATCCAGGTATCTGTGGAAGGTAACAAATATACATTAAATTTGTCAGCCTGCAGTCTAAGTTTCATAGTTAACATTTCCATCTCTAACTCTCTTGCATTCGTCACCCACTTGTCCAGTCTTGGGCACCTGCAGACCTCCACTGTCAGGTGATAACTTCACAGCTGCTGCAATAAATGTATAGTGGAGACTGTCCCAGTGTAAACCTCCTTCTCCTCTGTCTACGGGTACCTGGAGTTAAGAAGGGAGGGGCCCAGACCACAAGTGCCATCCAAATTCATCCTATGGCAGTCAAGTCTGAAGCATGGAATAAAAAGCAGCAGTATCTTACCTTTAGATGTCTTCCCAAGTAGAACTGCTTCAAATGCCCTCCCAAGTTTCTTAGGCCCCAGCAGGAACACCACCAGAGACAGGAGCTGATATCCCTACGCTCACTGCTCCAGGACCCAGCAGGCTAGGAATGGAAAATAATCTCTGGAATCAACCTTAGGCCTATGGGAAAAGTTAATTCAAAATAGGATGAGTAACAGTCAATTCATTAAATACATCAAAGAAATCACATACTCAGATTCCTTCATAAAAACAAAGCAAAGTTTATTCCCTGGCCCAGAAATGATTAGAGGGCACAGGAGAAACTCACTGAAAACTTTGACAAACAGTTCCATGGGGCTAACTTCAAACATGTCATTGTACAGCAGATCACCAAACAGTATCTTCAGGACTAAACAATACAGACTGCACCAGATATGTACCTTAGCTTCTTCACAGAAACCCTTGTTACACTTGCCTCAAACCTTTTCCTATTCTCAAATTCCTCTGCGGGGAGTGATTTACTTCTCCTAGTGCGCTGAATGGAAAAAAAAATACCTTGTGGCGATCAGCAGCCTAGCCTCCATGGCTGCTCCCGATAGTGTCAATTCCTTGATCCTTTCCAGAAACTGCCCACACCGTGCCAAAGATTTCTGCTGCCTTCCAGCTTTAGAAACATAGAATTTGACGGGCAGATAAGGACTGCTTGGCCTACCCAGTCTGCCCATTTCCTACCTAATGGATAAGCTGCACATGCTAATTAACCAACAGCCTACTTCTTCCTACCCCCACCCCTAGATTTGTCTTATGACTGTCCCATGCATTCTTAAATTCCACCACTTTTTTGACTCCACAACCCTCCTCCGCAGGCCATTCCATGCATCCACAACTCTGTCTAAGTAAAAATACTAGCTTGAGCTTCCTTACCACGGTTAGTATAACCTAACTACAGAGCGGTGGCACACTTCTTTTGAGTACTGCCCTCCTTAAGGCACCACGACCCTATTGGTCTAAAGACCCATGCCAGACATGGCATGGTGGGTCCCGGACCTGCCCCAGACATGGCATGGCAGGCCTGTACGAGTCCCAGGCCTTGATCCTCCTTCCAGCCTTGCCCCAGGCTGATTTTCCATGAGGGAAATTGAGATGCTGGAGCTGCCACCAACCAGCGACTTCTGCTGCTGCTCTGTCACAACTGCAACAGCCCCATTGGCCTGGCTTCCTCCTACCTTCAAATGAGTTCCTGAGTACCTATGCTTCTTCTGCAGGCAACTGTGGTTTCCCAGCAGATGCTGTAAATGTTCCCATCTCCTTGTCGTCCTGATGCCTCCATCCACTACTTCCTCCTGCTCCAGGGCTTCTAAGATAACTCAGAACCCCCACGGCCATACTGCTGGAGCTTGCTCCCTCCCTCAGAGACCTCTTAGAACTGGCACACGCTGCTGCTGAGCCGACTTGCCTTAGTGGGTTGGGAACAACCCCCGAACTGCCCTGTTTCTCCCTCTGCTGACCTCTGCCTCTCTTCCCTTGAAAAAGCTCTAACCCCGCCTTAGGTACTCCTCTCAAGTGCTGCCCCTACTGGCAGAGCACCCAAAATCCCAAAGATGCCAGAAGCTCCTCAAAGAGTGTTGGGCGGAGGGGGTGGCTACACTAGGATCAAATGCACTGCTTTATTTCAACTCTTAATTGCACTCTGTCTTGCATTTGTTTTGCTATTTCCTTCTAGAATGGGAGTATTGTTTGACATGTCCAAAAAACATGATCACGGTCAGCTCTCTGGTACAAGTCAGCATTAGCTGGACTAAAATGCTTTGTTATAGTGGCGTTTCTAAAATAACAGGTTATCACCATCCATCTGAACTCACACCATGAGATACTGTGTTTTTTTGTACCTCTTCCCATATTTCTGGCCATTTCATGAACTCCTCTGGTAGCTGAAGTTGTGTTTCCCGTATTTCTGGCCTACAGTTGTGGCTGTGCATTCTGCAGCTGCACCTGCCAAAACTCAACTATTATCGCTATTTGTTTTGTGGCTTCTGTGGGGCTTGCTAGTATGTAGCAGTGTTCCAGGGCCTTGTTAGGTTGTTGTTTCAGGGACTCTCTATTTGGATCTACTAGGAGGAGGCCCTTATTTGTAGGGTTCAAATAGGTCCCGTTAGGGAGGTAAAGTCCTGTTTTAGTTCTGGAAAGCTCTTCATCTGTATTCCTGTAAGTAGCTAGCCCACATATTTCAGCCCTCCCGCTGCCTGATAAGAAAGGTTGCACCCAGGTGCTCAGGTAGAAAGACCCTGCAGTCCCTGATCTGGTGAATACTTATACCATTAGAGAGATAGAAATGCTCGTCACCACCAACCTTGTGGAATGCTAGTAGTCCAGTTATTATTTATTCCTTTTATGTCCTTATTTGTTAGTTTGCTAACAGGACTGTGAGGTGAGGCCTGCATTACCTTGGTCCGCCTCCCCAGCACCATGCTGTTAGACCTGAATCTAGGGAATTCTTAGCAGCAGCTTTTCCTGGCCTTAAGGTGCAACCTATCAGCAGGCTGTTTTCACCCCAGCTGCACTTCCTCTCTTGAGTTCTACCAATGGCAGACAGTTAATCTCCTTCTCAAGCAGACCATCCTTCTTAACTGCACATTGCCTAGGTGGCCCTCTGCGCTAAGGACCAAGCTCAAAGAACATTGTCAGGAATCTGTCAGGAGTCAGTCAGAAGAGGCAGCCAGTAGCCAGGAACTCTGCCTGTCTCATCCCAGGTAGAACTGTATATGAACAGCTAACTGCATTGCTTGCAGGAATATTGTTTAGGAGCATATTGCTAAGAGGTCCTAGCTTTAATCTATTTGAGTGTGTTACTGCAAGTTAAGGGGATAGTCTGAGTCAGCTTCATTTAATACTTGTTGCTTAGGTTAAGTACAATTTCATTCCTGTGTTCTGTGCTATAGCTAGTAAAGCTTTAATTTGCAAGGTTGTTTTGTACTGCAGTTAAATCTTATAGCTTCACCCTATCTGGGTGAGCACTCAAAATAGTTTTATTCCTGTTTTCTGTGCTCTAGCTGAGCCTCACAGCTACACCCTATAGTGTGAGCACTATGAGTTAATTTAGTTGTCTTTTTAGTACAAGTCTGTATGGGGATGGGGTTCGGAGGAGGCAGTCAGCTGTGGCAGCTGTGGGGCACTCTTCTCTAGGGATATGCTGTGGGAGGGGGCACTGCCCCACATGCAGGTCCATGGCAGAGCTCCAGTTTCAGCTGGTGGCAGGAAGTGTAGAAATATGTCAGCTGCATCACCAGCTCAGCTGGGGTCTACCCCACTACCCCAGAGACCCACTAGTCCAAGGGAGTAGAGAGTGGTGGGGAGAGGCAAAGAGGTAGCTATAAGAAGGTTGTTCAGACTCCCGCCGTCAAAATGGTGAATTGCACCCAAGAGCAATTCTACTAGTAGAGTCTTCATGGATGGGGACTCAATGATTAGTAGTAGTATTTTTTCTTAGGTGCCCAATCCTGCAGGCTCAGGGCACTTACAACAAACAGCCACCGATGCCTCAAGAAGAACTTTGAAAAACATAATATTTGGACACATGGCAGCTTTAAATTTCTCATTGAATTTGTATTCTTATCCTCATTATTTATTATGGAGGTCATAGGCATGAAAACAGGATTTTGCTCCATGAGGGTTAATCAGCTGATGTTGCTTCTTTCCAACCTGATGTCACAGTACTCTGCTTGTGACATCACAGTTATTCCATAGCAACAGATTATGATGTCACAACAGAGCATTATAATTTCATGTAGGGAATAAGTTATAGAGACAGACGAACTCTAAGGGATACAGATCTTGTTTTGATGGAATTCCTTCAGTAATAAAATAATGAACAGGAGAAATCTATAGAAATGTATAGAAGATATATAAAATAACAGCTGAACTCGTCTGAATATTATGTTCTTTAAAGTTTCCCCAAAGGCGTCAGCTGCAATTTAATACAAAGAACAAATACAGAAGCATAATAATTTACAATGTAGAAATAATAATATTATAAAATAGGTAAGGAATGACTAGGAAAACTCTTAAAAAGATAGTGCTTAAGCCCCCTCTTAAAACTGTCAACTGAGGTGCATCTTGAAGCTGTCATGGCAGCTGGTTCCAGGGAAATGGAACAGTCACTGCAAAGGCACCATCCTCAGACAGCTTCAGATGGGATCTGGGGACCTTCAAGAGGCCCACCTCAGAAGAGTGGAGAAAGGCTGTCAGGAGCATATGGACCCAGGAGCTTTTAGGTAGCCAGGACTTGGATTGTGTAGGGCTTTGTATGTTAACAAACCTATCTTGAAGGAGATGAACCAGCTCACAGGCAGCCAGTGTAATGTTTGTAAAGCTGAAGAGATATGTTCAGAGTGAGATACTCTGGCAATCAGTCTAGCTGTGGCATTCAGTACCAACTGCAAGCAGAGCATCAAATTTCCAGATGGTCTGAGAAACAGACAGTCTGGCCTAGATGTTACAAAGGTATGCCCCAGGGACTTCATGTCTTGAGGGATGAGGAAGGGCTTGATCTGAGCAATGTTCCTAAGGTGAAAAACCACTGCAGACCACAGTGAACACCTGCTACTCTGTAGTCAGGTTGTGGTTCATAATGATTCAGATTCTTCACCTTATCTCTAGATGTAAGATGAGTGAGTCCAAGATATATTCCAGCTACCACTGTGCTCAGTCCAGCTGCCCTCTGGATACCTGGATCCATCAGCAGCACTTTAGTCTTGACTGGATTCATCCTTAGCCAGCTGGAGGCCATCCAGTCATTGATCACAGATAGGCAGACATAAGCACGCCCACTGCTTTTGTCTCATTAGTGGCAAGTGACAGATACAACTGTGTATCATCATAACAGTGAAACTGCAAACTGTATCACCGTATCACTTGGGAGACAAGATCTAACCTGAGGGACTCCACAGGTCAGGGCAGCTGGTTGAGAGAAAAGATTCCCCCATGCAACCTGCTGCACGCTGCTGAAAAGGAAGCGTGTGAACGACCTCAACACAAGTCCACAGAGTCCCACTAGTTCCCTCAGTCATGGCGCTGGCAAAATCCCATGATCCACAGCTTCAAATGCTGATGAAAGATCGAGGAGAACTGGAATGGACCATTCCCTCTATCTGTAGCCATAAGATGATCATTCTGCACTCTAGTAAGTGCAATCTCCGTGCAGTGACACCCTCTGAATCCAGACTGGAGCAGATCATAGATAGATAAAGCTTCCAGGATGGTGCATCTCAGCTTCTTTACCACCTCCCTCTCAATAACCTTTCCTAGAAAGGGATGGTTAGAGATGGGCCTGTAATTTGCCAGAACATCTAGGTCAAAGAAGGTTTCTTGAGAAGGGGTCTCATGACAGCCCTTTTCAAGGCTGCAGGAAACACACTATCCCCAAAAGAACACCAGGAAGTCTCAGCAGTTTCCAAACCAATAGACTCCGGCAGTCTAACAAAAGCCAGGTCGGTCCAGGGTCCAGTGAACAGAAGGTGGGATGCAGCTTTATTATGACCCAGAGGATCTCCTCAGCTGGCACTGGGTGAAATTCTCCAAGACTGCCTGAAGCCTCCATTAATTACAGGCTGTAACATGTTGGGCCATAACACCCATTTAAAGAGACAAAAGAACCATGGAGGATACCCTGTCAAGTAAAATTGGACAAACTCCTCATCAGTCATGTGTCAGTACTCCTTCAGGCTGTAGACAGGCTGGATGCAACAGCTTGTCCACAGTGCAGAAGTTCTGGGCTGGCCTGTTAACTCTGCAGCAATCACTCTTGACTGGAACTCTACCTTTCTCAGAATGATTGCCCCAGTACTTCTTGTGGGTTCTCCGGGTTAGTCTATCCATCAGAGCCAGACCACCACTAAGAATGCTCCAATCTCTGCCTTTGGTCTTCAACCATCTGAGCTCCTCACTAAACCAGGGAAACTCTGTCTGGAGACTCTCATGCGTACAAAAAGGTGTGAATATGTTGAAAGCTGCAGCATCAGCCCTATTATAGGCTTCCACTGCGTTCTTTACCCCATCTACACACATCTGCAACAGGCTCGAACAGTCCATTACTGACAGAAACCTACAAGGGTTCATATCTCATAAAGGTAGGTACCGAACTAACTCCACCAGGGGTTAACATATTTTAAGGGTGGCTCTGGTCTGAAAATTCACAGTGTGATGATCTGAGCAGCTGGGACTGGGCCAACCTCAACATTAAAAAGCAGCCAGTATTTACAAGCGAAAGGGTCCAGAAGGGACTGGCAGCCCTAAAGATAGATAAGTCCTCAGGAACAGATGGGTTGCATCCAAGATTACTTGTGGAGCTGGCAGTGGTATTGGCTGAACCTCTGGTAGGTCTGTTAGCAGCTTACTAAATACAAGGGTAGTTCTGAAGGACTGGAGGGTGGCAGATGTACTTCCACTTCATGGGGGACTGGGAACTACAGGCCTCTCAGTCTTACCTCTATTGTAGGGAAGCTGATGGAGTCACTGGTCAAAGAGGACTTTACAGACTACCTGGAGAGCAGTGGACTCAGTATAATAATCAGCACAGGTTCATTGCAGGAAGCCCTTCATACTAACCTCATAGTTTTCTTTGGCTAGCTTACAAAGGAATTGGATAGGGGCCACGCTGTGGATTTGCTCTACTTTGACTTCAGCAAGTCTTTCGACTCAGTGCCTCACAGATGCTTGCTGAAAAGATGGAGGACCCGGATGCAGCTAAGGTCATAGTAAACTGAGTAGGTAATTGGCAAAAGAGGAGGCAGCAGAGATTGTGTTTGGTGAGGTCAAATCAGAAGAGAGGTCTAAGCAGGGTACCACAAGGATCTGTCCTGGGTCCATTCTTCTTCAATATGTTCACCAAGGAATATATTTGGAATCCCAAAACTCAGTATCCTGAACCCCACAAGACCGAGTTTGGGATACTGAGTCTCAAAATCCCAACAAGCAGTTAAATGTGATGCGGGGCTCTCCCTGCACTCCCCACATGGGGGCTCTGCCCCTGCACCCCTGTAACTAAAATAACCAATTCCAAAGGAGCAGACACCAGAGTAAAAAGAGAAGGTGGAATAGTGGGGAGCAAAAGTAGTTTCCACGGGAACAGAACCTGGGTCTATGAGGCCATGCTAGCTGAGCTGCTAGTGGCTTAACCCTCCCACCACAGGAGCAGCTCTGCTTCCTCATTTTCCAGTGAGCTGCAATGCCTGGCTAAGGGATAGTGTAGCGGTCTGTCACATCTTCCGTACCCCCCATCAGCATCAGCTTCATTCCTGTCAGGCGTTTGTAGTCGGGATACTGAACTCAGTCCTGTGAGTTTCAGGATTCCAGTTTCAGTATTCTAAATGTATCCCAGCAGCAGCATTGGTGAGGAGTCCAGGGCAGGTTGTGTCTCTTCGCAGATGACACTAGGCTCTGTGGGAGGGGTGGATGGCGATGAGGAATAGAAAAATGCAGAGTGATTTACAAAAGCCAGAGGGATGATCTAAGATTTGGCTGTTAAAATTCAATACCAAAAGTGCAAGGTTATGTACTTAGTAAATAAGAACCCCAGGACAGATTGCTGGCCTGGTGGCACAGAGGGCAGAGGCATTGGATGCCTTACTTCGTGCCTGCCGGTGACCGGGTTTGGGAATGACCTAGGTCGTCGGGGAGCCAGTGGAGGAGAGGACGGAGCTGGACTGAGTGGCACAAAGATGGCTCTCCCTTCTTGGGGTGGTTGTCTGGCCTCCGTAGTTCTGCTCCCCATCAGGTAGAGGTCTGATGAGAAATATAGGTGGGGAGGGGCATGGGCAATTGCCAGAGGTGAGGTGAAAGAGCCGAGCTGGTGCCCAGCATGCTGTGCGCCTCCCCACACGCACGACGTGCGCCTGTCTGCTGGGTTTAGGAGCAAAAAGGGAAAAGCCACAAAACTACTAATGGAAAAAAAGGAACCCCAGGACAGTGCACTGGATGGGTGTGGTGAGACTTAACACTACTGAGGAGAAGAGGACCTTGGAGTTATCATCAGTGACTCTCTCAAATAATCAAGTCATTGCAATAAGGCATATAGCAAAGTGAGTAGCATGCTGGGATGAACTGGGAGGGGTATTGCATAGTGGTTAAGGGCACTGAGCTGTAAACCTGGAGACCTGGGTTTGAATCCATCAGCTCCCACCTGCATACTGTATGACCTGAGAAAGTCACTTAACTTCCTTGTGCCTCAGGTCATACCTGGAAACAAGATCTGGCTTAGTGTGCCTTTCCTGGTTAAACAATTTCTCCTTTTCCCCCACTGATAGCAAAAGGAAGAGGTAATACTTCCTTATATAGATCTTTGGTGAGGCCACCCTGGAGTACTTTGCCCAGTTCTGGAGCCCTCACCTCAGGAAGGATAGGCAAGGCAAGGCAATTTTATTTAAAAGATGCCCAATCCCAGAAGCTCTGGGTGCCATAGAAATGAAGCAGACAGATAAACACAGCCAAAAACTCAGAATAAATACCAGTAAACATTAAATTTCATGAATTACAAACTAAATTTGCTTAGAAAGATTTAAAAATATGGTGGCTGGGAACTGAGATCAGACACCCAGCATACTGATCTCACTTAAAAACTAGGTTGGAAAGCCTGGGTGAACAGGAGGGCCTCGAATACCTCCAAAAGATGCGGCCTCCTAACCCGGAGGAGTAGCCGAATTCCACAGGACTGGGCCAGCAACACTAAAAGCCCTGTCATGGCCATTATTAAGCTCATCCTGGGAATCAGGAGGCCCCTACCGGAGGAGCAGAAGGCACGGACCGAGACAGCATGCGTAATAAGGTCCATCAGGTAACCAGGGCCCTGGCCATGTAGGGCCTTATAGGTGAGAAGACCCACCTTAAAGAGATCCTCCACCTGACCAGCAGCCAGTGCAGCTCACGAGTACAGGTGCATGTCTGGCAATATTTGGCTGCCCTGTAAGTAACCTGGTGACTGCGCTTGGCACTAGCTGCAGTCAGCAGAGAGATCCTTCCATGACCCCAAGATAGAGCGCTTTATTGTAGTCAAGCCTTGATGTCACCAAGGCATGTATCAAAGTGGGAGGTCCAAAGCAGCACAAGAGGCTTTATCTTGGCAACATTCCTGAGATGGAAAAACAGGAGCGGACAGTGGAAGACACTTGTGCCTCCATCGTCAAACCCTGTCCAGGATAACACTAAGATTCCACACCTCAGAGGAGGCCTTCATTGGGATGGATCGCAGAACAAGTCCAGTCTCTGCACCAGAGGTCATCCTATCCCGCACTCTGTTCAGATCCACCACCAATACCTCCGCCTGTTGGGGTTCAGCCACAACCAGCTGGAGGTCATCCAGTCATTGATCTCGGCAAGGCAGCTGTTTAGCACATCTGTCACATTGGATGTTCCTGGGGCAAAGGACAAGTATAGCTGGGTATCACCAGCATAGCAATGAAAACCCAGACCATACTTCCTAATTATCTCCCCAGGGGCAGCGTGTACACTGTGAAAACATTGGGGACAAGACTGAACCCTGGGAACTCCATACAGCTGGAGACTAGAGGTGGAGGAGACATTCCTCATCACAATCCTTTGTCTCCTGTTGGTTAAGAATGACTAAAAATCAGCAGATGACAGACCAGTGAGTATACAGAATTATAAGGTGGTCCAGCAACACACAATGGTCCACAGTGTCAATGCTGAGGAGAGATCGAGGAGAACAAGAATTGTCCTTTCCCTCAATCTCTAGCCCTGAGGATATCATCCTGCACCTGAAAAGCACAGTTTCTGTGCTATACCTCACCCAAAACCACGACTGAGGGGTTCAGATAACTCATGGGTCACAAGGTGCTCCTCCAACTGAAGCGTCACTACCCTCTCCACAGTTTTCACCAAAATGGGAGACTGGAGATGGGATGGTAATTTGCCCTGACCTCCAGCTCCAAAGATGGTTTCTTTAGGAGTGGTCTCACCAACGCCTACTTCAAGGCATTGGGAAAGACCTCCTCTGACAAGGAACACCGAATAATCAAGGCAAACATTGGGCTGACACCGTCCAACGCATCTCATCAAGAAATGCATCGGCACGGTTCCAGTTCACAGAAGATGTGCTTCAGATTGGTAACTACCTCAATTACCTCTGCCAGTCTAAACTCTCACCAACCAGACAGAGTGCACTCAGAACATTTCTAGTGACAACTGTCAGCTCTGGACTGGCTGACTGAAGAATTCCTGCCAGCTACCCTGTCCAAGAAGAACCGAGCAAACTCTGAGCAAACTCTTTGCATTCAGTGTTGAAAAGGCCTTCTTCGGCTGAAGACAGGCCAGATGAGGTAGCCTGTCCACAGTCCGAAAAAGTGCAGCTGGTCAGTTTTTCCTGGTAGCAATCACCCTGGACAGAAATTCTGCCTTCTTACGGTTGATTGCCTCCTGTACGCATTATAATGTGCAAGCAGGCCAGTTTGTCCTCCTCCAGCCTGGTCTTCCTCCAGCAGCGCCAACCTCCAACTCTTCTTCTTCACTGCCCTGAGTTTCCATCAAACCAAGGGGATCTCAAGTAGGAAGATTTGGGTCATACATGGACAAGTGCAAGGAGTCAGTAGCATCCAATAGCACCCTATTATAGGTGTCAACTGCATCGCCAATGCCTCTGACGATGCATTGCCCACACTAGACAGATCGGTTACCGCCAAAAGCCCTCCAGGATCAATCCCACAAAGGGTGGTAGCCCATCATCTCTGTAGGGGAGGGCATCTAGTGGGTGCCCTGAACATGAACCACACGTGCAGTGATCGGACCATGCCACTCGATCATTCTTGGGATCATTTATCTCAAGCCCCAGTGAGAACACCAAGTACAAAGTGTGCTTGCCCTGGTGAGTCACGGAGGAGACTACCTGCAACAGTGATGACATGGTCTGGAGGAGATTATGACCAAGCTGAGGTGATTCATCGTCATTGAAACACTGAAATCCCCATGACAACATACATCTGGGGCTTCCAATATTTCACCGATGACCAATCCGCAACCTCCTGCAGGAAATCCCCCGCCCAGGAGTTAAATCAGAGAATCCTACAGCCTGTGCCCAGACCCCACACACTAAAGAAACCTGGGGCTCTCACTGGGTGCACAGTGAAGCTCAGTTGGATCTAAAACAGATGGCTACCCCACCACTCCTCGTTCCTCTCTGGGGCAGTGCATGATGGTATACCCAGAAGGGACGGCAGCCTCAAAAACTGGTCCAGCATTGTCCCCAATCCAGGTTTCCGTGATGCAAGCCAGACTGACCAAGGAAATCAAGTCTGCAATAATGGCAGTCTTGTTCCTGATTGATCTGGTATTGCACAGCACTGCCATGAGGATTGGCGGACAAAGCAGCCCTCAGGTTACCTGGCTCTCCGGTCTGGTGGACTCCCTGGAGACAGGCGCTAAACACGTCTGGCCTCTCATGTGCCCATCATAATTCAGGGCACCTTCTGCACCTGAGGATCTCTATTCTGCCACCCTCCACTGTGCACGAGGCACCCTTCTGCCCAGCATCACCACGGCCTCCAAATCCCCACCTCCCGACAGTGTCTTGCTGTGGTGTTGGAAACAGGGAGGCGGATAAAGGGCCACAGGTCGTGCAGCTGAGATATCCTGCACACTATCCTGGCCCCTGGATAGGGATAGGCTGGAGACAGTGCAGTACAAGGTAACAGAAATGATTCAGAGCCAACAGGGCAGGCACTATGAAGAGCATCTCAAGGCACTGGACATGTGCTCACTAGAGACCAGAAGATGAGAGGGAGATATGATAGAGGCTTTGAAGTTCCTGAAGGAATTAACAAGGTGAATGTGAGAACTATTTAGCCTGAATTTATTTATTTATGTTTTGGTAACCAGGTAGGTGCACTGATTCAGTGGACCATTTTCAATCACGACCAGGCCATAAGGTGGCAGTACAGGAATACAGGAGTGGATACAAATTCACATTGAAGTGTACAGTGGTTACATCAACATTAGGTCAGTGAAAACAGTCATCATACAAATTCACATTGAAGTGTACAGTGGTTACATCAACATTAGGACAGTGAAAACAGTCATCATACAAATTCACATTAAAGTGTACAGTTACATCAACATTAGGACAGTGAAAACAGTCATCATTTACATAATGTTTACAGGTATGGAGATAACAAAACATAGACAAAGAATACAGGCTGAGATACAGAGGAGAATTAGATAAGCATATGTACAGAGTAGCTAAATATTTCATTTAGCCGTAGCCAGCTGAGAGGTAGGAGCATGCAAGGTAAACAGTGTGAGTCATTGGGTGAGTCATGTTTGTTCGTAGTGCTCTAGGAGTAGGGGCATTAGCCAACAGATTATGGGAGTTTTATGGTGGCTCACAGGTTTCCTTTGCCCAGTGAACATTTGCAGGATAACTCCTTCAGTAGCTAGGCTTTAAGGTTGGCTTTGAAAGGCATAGGATGGAGATGTGTGAATGGAAGTGGGAAGACTGTTCCAGGGGAGGGGCCGTTACAGAAAGCCTTGCTGCCCATCATCATAGAGACACGAGGAACTTGAGGGTTGGAAAGGAAAGGCCCTAAGTGGTCTAGTGGCTGCTCTAGTTATAAGTAGGGAGTATAAGGGATAGCTGGTTACTTCTGAGGCGCTGTCACCAGGCAGCCGACAGCATAGTTTAGGTGTCCCTGAAGGAGAGCCATCCTAGGGACTGATAGAGCTTGCAGTGGTGGGTTAATGAGGGGACTTTGAGGACAAAGCGATGAGTGCATTATATGCCATATATAGGTGGGAGTGTTGCTTTGTGGGTATTGGGAGTAGATGGGGGAGCAGTAATACAGGAGAGGGAGAAGGTTGCCTTGTGCTGTGGCGAGGCGAGCTTCAGGTGGACAGGTGGATTGCACAATAGGCCGCACCTAGTTTCTGATTTATCTTTTTAACGGTCAGGGCTGTATGATCATTAAACATGAGGAGGAGTCGAGGTAACCCCAAGGTATGAGAAGGAGGTGACCTGCTCGAGAGGGGGTCAGCTGGAGTACATACGTTGAGGCGGTGTTAGATCTGGCGGTCTTGTTTAAGAAGGGCTTGGATCTGAAGAGCATGGCCTTTTTTTTCTCATTTACTAGGAGTTTTCTGAATGTGAACCAGCTTTCAGCCACCCAAAGTTGTTTGTGAGGGTAGAAGAGATGGATTCTAAGGACTTGTCACTGTGGTACAGGACTAGGTCATCTGCATAGAGAATCGCATTGCAGTTTAGACTCTCAGCAAGTAGTGCATTGATAAACATGGAAAGAAGGGCGAGAATTGATCTCTGGGAACACGGTGTTTGTAGGAAGGGGACTGAGGCAGCTTTGCCAATGTATACAGATTAGGACCTGTTTGTGAGGTAGCTATGGAACCAGGCTGTGGGTCCAGGGCACAGCCAAATTGTCGAAGTGTGCAGAGAAGGATAGTGTGGTCCACTAAGTTGAAAGCCTTTGACAGATTGACAACGACTGCACCTATAGCCTTACCCATGTCCATGTTCTTGAGGATGTGGTTGAGAAGACTGCCAGGGCAGAGGAGGTGCTGTGAAGCTTAGGAAGCCATGCTGGACGGGACATAGGAGGTTGAACATATTAAGGTGTTCTGATAACTGGATATGGACAATCTTCTCTAGTAGTTTGCTAAGATGAGGAAGCAGGGACATGGATCTATAGTTTTCTAGGGCTATGGGATCTCCTGCCTTGAAAATGGTATCACCTTGGCATGTTTCCAGGTGTCAGGCACAGTTGATGTGGACAGAGTGAGGTTAAAGATGTGTGTTAGTGGTCTTACCAGTGCTGGGAGATGATCCTCAAGAGCGGGTAGAGCCCATCATTTCCAGAACTGCCCCTGTGGCGAAGGTTTCTAGGAGTCTTACAATAATAGTGGTACCAATGGCTCTGAAATAGAAAGGGGTGGAGGCACGATGATTTTGAGAGTGTGGGGCTGTCAATTCCGTTTGGTTGGAGGGAGGGTGAGAAGGAAGCTTGCTAAAGAGCGGGTGAGGTCGGTGAACATGGCATTAAAAGGTCTACGATGCCTGCAGGTCATTTATTATGCCTGCTGGGGACATAAGTTGTGTTATTTGCTTGTTGGTCTTGGGGTTTAGTATAGACCCAATACTTGCCCAGAATTTGAGGATTTGCCAGTGTGTTTAGTTGAAAGGTCGTTAAAATATTTCTTTTGAGTGACTTTGTCATTTGTTTACAGGTGTTACTGAGTTGCCATAGGTGTTCCATAGATTGGGGGTGAGGTCACTTTAAATGCTTTCCAAGTAGAGTCCCTGACCTTCATTTTCAGTAGCAGTTCTTAGGTTATCCAGTGTGGGCAGCCACCTCTAACCCTCCTGGTTTTATGGGAAAATAGTTGTCCTGTAGTTTCCGGAGGTGTTGGTGAATAGACTGACAGCAGAAGAGCGTTTCCTGTCAAATATAGGGAGGATCAGTTTAAGGACAGTGCATGTCTGGTAGCGGGTCATGGTTTGGGGTGTTGAAATTTCTGAAGGACAGTATTTTGGTGGGGGCGAGCTGATTTGTTGTTCACAACTATGTAGGTGGGAGTGTGGTCACTAACTGCATCCGGCCATGGTCCCTGCTTGGAGAATTAGATCAGGCTGGTTGGTTAAAATCCAGTCAAGGATTGAGTGGTTTGTAGTCGCTGGTTGTATCTGGTTGAGGTAGAGATTACTTGATCCAAATTATGGGACTTTAGTAGAGTTGTGTAGTACGGGCTTGGATTTGCAGCCCAGTTTAGGTTGAAATCCCCAGCATGAGCGTATCCTGGATGGGGTGGAGCTTGTCAGGCTGGAGAGAAAACTAGACAATCCCTGGCTAGAGGCTGGAGGGGTTGTGGCAGCAGCCAACATAGATTTTTTGCCCGTACTAATAGTTGCTCGGTGATAACCCATTCACTTAGAAGCGGTCTTTGAGCAGGCAACAATGGCAGCAGATATGTAGTCCTGTACATACAGTGCGACACCTCCCTTCTCTTTCTAACTGGCCTGTCCAGTCACAGGAGGGAGTAGCCTTGGAGCTGGTACAAGGCTGAGTTGTGGTATGGTTTAAGCCAGGTCTCGGATTACCCAGTACATGGGGCTTGTAGAGGCCCCAGGCCTCTAACTCTGCAAATTTGGAAGGAGGCTACGGACATTTAGATGTGCAATCTTTATTCCATGGCATCCACCCATGCATCCATGTTATTAATGTGTACATTCGTTGGGCCAGGGTTTGTTTCTACATCACCTGCTAGGAGGGCTAGAAGCAGGAGGGACAAGAGTGGGCAGGTGGGAGGCTGCCAAGGTCCTGTGAAATGTAATTGAGTAAAGCAGATACCCAAGTTGCCTTTGTTCCATGTATGATAAGGATGCCAGCAGTATGGATGACAGGGACGTGTCTTTATTTGTAGTTACATAGTGCATGTTTGTAGGGTATGGTGGCAGGTAAGTAGGGGTGCAGTGGTAGAGGAATTTTTGTTCTTTTGCTAGGATGTTAGCAGTGAAATCCATGGCCAACAACAATCCAGTCAAGGTGGATGTAGCCAGCAAGAAGAAACTTGCATTCCCTAGTGGCAGGGATGTGATTATGTTCTTAGGCGGGATACCAGGGTGAGAAACTGAGGTGCCATTGTGCAAGGTAAATTAATTGTGGTGTACGGCTTTAAGGTGGGTCGTAGGATTTTGGAGGTATAGAGAGTGAAAAGTCTGGGTGGTGAGAGGCAGCAGCCACTGGTGGTTGAAAAGATAAGCTGCAGATGGAAGAATCGCTGATTGGTTTTAGCAGCCACGTGACTCGCTTTATATATTAGAGGGCAGACCAAGGGTGGTGGTAGAGGCGGGCAAAACAGTCTCAGGCCACTTGTTCATTACAGCTGTAATCTCCTGGCGCTGTTCCAGCAGTGACGCATACCTGTTCTGCTTTGCGGTGAGCTCTGCAAGTTGGGGAGGACTCTTTTCAGTCCCTCCGACCACCGGGGACAGCTGCAGAGAGGAGAGAAGGTTTAAATATACAGGTAGGTGGAGGAGGGGCAGAGACAGTGGGAGGGGAACTGAAAATGGGCGCAAAGTGAAAAGAACTCCTGCCTGGGGTCCTGCCGTAAGTGGCCTGACTCTGGACTGAGGGAATCGGAGCTGAAAGTAATTTAAATGGGGTTGACTAAGCTGGAGGCGAGTCAGAGCCGAGAGAAGCGGTGTAAACTTGTGGGTTTTGCAGGCTTTGAATCCCTAGTACAGTACTCATATTTGCAGTAACCAGCACCTCTTCAGTTGAGAATAAATTAGGTCTAACAATCCCTGTTACAGTACTGAGTCTAATTTACTAAATACAGTCTAACAATCCCTCAGAGTAGTTTGCTAAAGGCTCCCTTGTGCTGTGCACTTTGCTTAATTTACAATACATTCTAGCTATCCTCTTGAAGTAATTTGCTAACAGGCTTGCTACTGCAGTGCACTTTACTTTGCTTAAAGCCCATAAAACTATCTCCATGAAATAAGGAACACAACATCCATGCTGGAGCTTTTAGGCACCAAAAGTCCAATTCAAAAAACAGTCTCAGGCCACTTGGCCATTACAGTCGTAATCTCCTGGCGCTGTTCCAGCAGTGACGATACCTGTTCTGCTATGCCGGTGAGCTCTGCAAGTTGGGGAGGGCTCCTTTTGGTCCCTCACAACCACCGGGGACAGCTGTTCTACTTTGCCAGTGAGCTCTGCAAGTTGGGGCGGGCTCCTTTTGGTCCCTCATAACCATGGGGACAGCTGTTCAGATCACTTGGACATGAGTGGAAACTGACAGGAGGGAGGTTCCAGAGGGACATGAGGAAGTATTTTACAGAAGGGTGGTGGAGCTGTGAGACAGTCTTCCAGCTGAAGTGGTGGGTGCTAAAACCATTGGTTTCAAGCACAATTGGGACAGAATAAAAGGTATGAGTGGGCGTTCAGGGTGGCTGACACTGGGAGGAGAATTAGGGATAGATGGGGAGGGCTAGGACCCTGGTGGGGCAGTAAGTACTAGGGCTAAACAGGAACTCAGGCAGGGTGGATGGACCACTGTTTTTTCTGGAATCATCGTTTATGTTTCTATGAGCCCCAGTGGGAAACAAGGTCAAGATGTGGCCAAGTTCATGAGTGGCAGCAGTAACAACCTGTGTGAATCCTAGCAGTTCCACCTGTTGGAGGAATTGCTGACCAGGCAGAAGGATTTGCCATTGGCCCAAACACTGAAGTCACCCAACACCATCCACCTAGGGTACTCCAGCGCCAGGCTGGTGGTGAACTCCTCAAATTTCTTCAGAAATCTATTCGTACTGGAGGATGGTAAACAAGAAGGATCTTGGTTGCACACCTGCATCACCTTTTATGGCCACACATTCAAATGACCTGGTTTGACCCACTGGATAGACTGTAAGTCTCAGTCCAGATCACACCCTCCCCTGTGCACTCCTGCCTAGGGCAGTTCACCACTGTATAGCCGCATGGAATGGCGCCTCCAGCACAGAGTCAGAGTCATGTCCCAGTCAGGTCTCAGTGATGCACAGCAGGTTAGCCAATGAATCCACAACATCTACTATTATTGTGGTCTTAGTCTTAATGGACCTAGCATTACAAAGAAGTGCCTTGGGGAAGAGCTGTGCCGGTGGCCACTTAGGAGAATAGAGAGGGTGTTGGTGGTGTTGGTTGGGAGGGGTTGGATAGGAACTGGTTGCTCTGGTGCATCGGCCATCCAGGATTTAGACAGACAAGGGAGGATGGTGGAGAGAGAGCCGGGTGCATGTACACCTGGGTACCAATGATCTGGTGAATCAGTTGGTGGAGATAATGAAGCAGAACATTTGTAGACTGTGGGCAGATTAGCTGTGCACTCAGCCTAGCTGGCCTTGTGTGGGGCTGGGAGGAGAAGCAGGAGTGATGTAATAGTGAAACACAGAAACAGATTTTATTGGCAGAAAAGTATCTTTAGGCCCATCCAGTCTTCCCTTCTCTCTAGCTATTCCATCACCACCGACCCTAGTTGGTCATAGACATCACTATCTCCCCAGTTCCTCTACCTAATATACCCCTGTGCCTATGGAGCATGCTTGAAGCTCCCACAGTCTTTGTCCATCACCACCTCTTCTGGCAGGCTGTTCCAGTCATCCATCACCCTTTCAGTGAAGAAGTATTTCTGCACATCTCTCTAAACTATCACCCCTTTAGCTTCATTGCATGTCCTCTTGTTCTAGTGCTTTCCTTTCTCTGAAATGGACCCTCCACTTGCACCTTGTTCAATCCTGTGAGGGACATCTAGGTTTCAATCATGTCTCCTCTTGCTCTCCTCTTTTCCTGGGAGTACATGTTGAGTTTCTGCAGCCTTTTCTTGTATGGCTTCTTGTGCAACCCCTCACCATTTTGGTTGCCTTCCTCTGTACTACCTCCACCATGTCAGTGTCCTTGCAGAGTGCGGCCTCCAGAACTGGACACATTACTCCAGGTGGGGCCTCACCTGTGTGTGTTACAATGGCAGCACCATCTGTCTCCTCCTGCTAGAAATCCTCTCCGATCCACCTCAATATAACTCTGATGCCCCATTCTCTGCCACCTCAATGCCGGTGGAGTTTAATGGATAGGCTTAAGGGATGGTGTCAGGAGAAGGGGTACCGCTTTATTGGGGTATTGGGGGATTTCTGGGACAGGGAGACTTTTCAGAAATTCTTGGTCCTACGCCTGACAAGAGGGGCCTGTGTGTTTAAAGCAAATGTTTGATGTCTATATCAGACATTCAAACTAACTAGGGGGAGACTGGGTCTATGAGAACCATGGTGGCAGGTGAGAGGAAGGGGATCCTAGCTAGTACTCCCCACATCTGGGGAACATGCAGCACAGTGGGTACAAAGAGAGCTGTAGCCCTAACTGGACTAGATGAAGGGACGTTAGGGAGAGGAGTGCAAGGTTGCAAACACCAAGAAAAACAAGGGATAAGAGACAAGGAAAGCACAGGGTAGTGGCAAAGTAGGATTAGGGGCCAGATAGACTGGGGTTATGCCGTACTGCCAGGAGCCTAGGTAACAAAACTGATGAGCTTCAGGTGCTGATGGCAGACATTGAGGTAGATCTTGCGGCCATCACAGAGATGGGGGGTCAGAAAATAATGACTGGGAACTGACTGTCCCATGATATTCAATGTTCAGGACTGATAGAGAAACAGGCAGAAGGGAGAATTATCCTTTTTATGGTTACCGTGCATGTGCAGGGAACATCTTTTTTTCAGTTCTTTTTCCCTCTTACACTGCCCTGTGGATTCTCTCAGCGACACCTTAGGGATTTCTGTCGCTGCCTGAGGCTCCCCATCCTGGGTCCCCTTCTGCAGCTCCTTCCCAGCTGACCCTACCTGGAGTAACCCTGGCTTATGCCCCCAGGGCTGGACCGCCTCATCCGTTCAGTGCGCACCTTGAAATCCAATGACTCCAGGCAGTGGTTATGACAGGGAGGAGGATCGGGGACCGGGTGGCGGAGTCCAGCAGTGGGCGTGGGGTCCCAGGGTGTGTCATCACCTGCCATGGGTGCAGAGCTTTCCTTTGTTCTGATGTATCCGCTCCCTCTCCCCAAAGATGATGCACATGCATGATGTCCCATGGATGCGCATGCTCCCACGCGCATCCATGAGAGTCCGCCAATGTCTCCTTCCCATGCCTCTGCATGGCTCCTGGCATGCACCACATTTCCGCCTGGTGTCACTGGTGCCAGGATACTGCTACCCACCCTACCTGAGAAAGGAGGCTGTCCTCTGGATGCTCAATCCTCTCTCTCTCTGGCCAGACCCTGACAGCCCGAGGTTGCTCCTGACACCAGGTCACCGGCATGGTAAAGGTAAGGCACCTGTGCCTCAGCCCTCTATGCCACAGGACCAGCTTGCAGGGAACATCTTGCTATGAGAGCACTTCTGAGGGGTATGTCACTGCCAAGCCCATTGCAGTTCACAAAGAATGGGCTCAGCAGTCTACATCAATAGCCTTGCAGCGCTGAGGTCCTGATGTCACTCTTTGCCTGGTGGGAAGAAACTTGTGTATTTCAAAGGACTGAGCCACTCCAATCAGAGAGGCTTCAGTCCTTTGATTTACATGAAACCGCATCAGCGAACAGCTGAGGACTTTCGCTGTGACTCCTCTTCCTTGCTTTCCCTCCCTTCTCTGTCAGTGCATGTCCCCTCCCCTGCCATTCCAAGTTTGTTTTAAAACCTTGCAAAAAGAATACCGTCCATTGATGTCTGTTTCCATCACCACTGTAACTGCCCCCATTTAAGTTATGCAGCACCGAGCCACCTCCGGTGCTGCCAAACTCTAACATTGACACTGGGGATGCTCAATCCCCAGTGTCCATGTTCTACCGCAAACAGATCGATACATTTGTAACTCAAAGAGCAGATATCCACTAATTATTAATCGATATCTGCTCTTCAAGTCTACCCTGATGGCTAACTGTTTCCCGTTGACAGAGTGCGACCTCGCTTACACTGCATCACTCCTTCGATCTATAATAGAGATGGAATCCACTGCTTGCCCTCACTTTCCTGCTTTAAAAAAGAACATAAAAAATACAAGGTTACTAGTCCCCCCCAACATACACAGTTAAAAAACTTGTGTCTAGTATCATGCTGTTTAGTTACCCTGCAATACCTCTCAAATCAGCCTCCACTGCCTGACTACATTTTTGGGGGCACAGTTCCTCCCTAGAAAGCTGTGTAATTTTTTTTTATACTTATTTTATTTCTTTCATTCTTTTAACCAAGCACATTTCATACATATCTTGTCAAAGCTGTAAATTCTAACATTGTGCTTCAATCAGAATAAAAACAGAGTAACATATCATAAACTTTGGCATCGATTACCAGACATGTTCCATCTTAATATTTAGTTCTAAATACTATTCATTGTCCACTAGGTCAGTTCATTTCAGTAGTTAGGTCTTCACAAGCATATTTTCTTACTTTGAGCTTATATCTAACTATTACATATAGGTTTCCCTCTTACTATTGCTTAGTTTAGGTAGGCTATTCAATCTTTTCCTGATGTACCTCCCACCTAGCCCATCTCATTAAGTAGGTCTCCTTCCGATCTTGCAGCCTGTATGAAATCTGTTCATTGTGCTGAATTTTCAGTACTAAAGCTTTCCATTCTGGAGTTTGTGGGGATACTGGCTGTAACCATTTTTAGTTATAGCTTTATATACGCTCCCAACAGTATTGCCCATAAGTATATCTTTCCTTTATCCTTTATTTCTACTGGTGGGATTCCCAGTATTAAGTTGGAATCTTAATCTCAGTCTGGATGTCAAGCATCTTCTTTATGTGTGCGTTACCTGACGCCAGAAGTTAGTTATTTTGGGGCAATCTATAAAAATGTGTCTGTATGTGGCTTTTGGTTCCTACACTCTCTCCAGCACTGGGTTGAGCTTCCCCAGTTCCACAGGCCATGACCGAGGGACCAAGAAAACCTCACCCTCACCTTCTAAATAAATTCTACCACAAGGGGATGAGGTGGTAGCCCAAGTACCCATCAGATCCTACTCCACTCCTTAATAGATATTTTCTGGGTCAACTCCTGTTCCCATTTTATTTGAGTCGAGTTCATAGCTTGTGCTGCGTGCTGAGTTAAATACTTGTATATTATTGTTATTGCTCTCTCCCATTTTGTGTAGACCATACTTGTCTAAAGGGGTGTCATCCTCCAATAGGTAATATCCTTTTCACTGCGTCTAGTCTGTCATTGTTTGACCACTTATATTTTAATTGAGCTTCCTCAAAGCTCAATATACCTATTCCTGCATCATCTGCCATGGAGCTTCAGGCCTTTTACTGCTTGCTTCTTATACCATGAATTATTAAATTCTGGATTTGAGATAAAAACTTATATTTCCAGCAATGCTGCTGGACTGCCTTATGTTTTATACCCATTTGCCATCCCTAAGAATGGAACCCACGGCCCTTGGGATTAATTGAGCAACTTCCCTGAGCCTGGTCGGGGAGAATAGACAAGCAGGAGGAGAGCCCTATAGGCCTCTCTAGGTCAATCTGTTTCCATCTAGCTTGATATGTTTTATTGCCCCATAATAGTGCTAGTGCATCTGTGCCGCCAACCAGTAATTGAAGTGAAGTGCCACTCCCCAGATCATGGAGGAGAGTCAGTTTCAGGAAGCCAATTCTGGGCCTCCTACGGTTCCAGAGGTAAGCATTTAATGGTTTTGCCAGGACAGGAGTTCTCTGGCTGTCAAACCACCAGGTATACATTGGAATAGATATAAAATATTGGCAAAACATTGATTTTTAAGGCCATAATTCGGGTATAAAACGAAGGCGGAGTAGAGACCATCTCCTCAGATCTTGATTTACTTTTGCAATCAGGGGTCATAGTTCAGGGCAGATAATCTGTCCGGGTCACTTGAGATTTGTATTCCTAGATACCTTATATTCTTATTATCCATTTAACTGGATACTGTTTCTTAAGCGTTAAAGATGGTGTATAATTAAGCGTTAAGGCCTCTGACTTACCTATATTCAACGAAAACCCTGAAATCTCGGATAATTGTTGAATCCTCCTGAAGAGGCCCTCAATGATGACTCGGGTTGGTAAGGTATAGTAAAATGTCATCTGCAAAAGTGCTAGCTTTTGTTCAGCACCTCCCAAAAACACCCCCATCCATAGCTTGTCTCAAGCTTTGGGCGAATGCTCTATGTAATAAGCAAAGAACAACGGAGAGAGGGGCAGCCCTGCCTAGTACCCTATATAAAGCGAAACCCTCCGAAATGTGACCATTTGTCCTTATGTAGCCAACCGGTTGTTATAGAATTTAAATATGGTGTCTATAAATTGAGTCGGGAAGTTGAATTTCGTCAGGACTTCTTTTAAATAACTCCAGGTCACCTTATCAAAGGCCTTTTCCGCGTCCAACCCCAGTAGGACTGTTGGAATTTTCTGGAGTCTAACTTGCTCAATGACATAGACTGTTGTCTTACATTATCCTGAGTTGTCGCCTGCAACAAAGCCACACTGATCCATGTTTATTGTAGTTGGTGCAATTTGAGCCAGCGCCTGGCCAATATAGTAGCCAAAATTTTGTAATCAGTGTTTAAAATAGATATTGGCCTATAAGATGAACAGTATGTTAGGTCTTTCCCTTCTTTAGGTATTACTGATATTATTGCCTCTTTCAAGGGGGTCTCTCCCTCATGTGTGGCGACAGAGGAGAATAATCTCGTTAGAATTGGAACTAATGTTGTACTGAGGGTCTTATAAAACTCCCCGGCAGCCGTCTGATCCTGGGCATTTGCCCGTTTAAAACTCCTATTACTGAGGTCACCTCTTGGCTCGTTATAGGGGCCTGCAACTGCTTCCCTGCTCTTCTGATAAAGTGGGAGTTTAAGGGCGCTAGAAATTCCCTGGTTTTCTCTATTGTAGGATTCCGTCTTGCTGGTATAGCTTAGTAATACCAATGAAATGCCTCCGCAATGGTATGTATTTAATTTTAATAACATTGGTGGTTGGGTGTCTCATTCTAGTAATGGTGGATTTTACTTTTCGGGCTCTCAATTGGGCTACAATAAGCTTCGTGAACCCGGTCCTCCATCATAATACTTATGCCGGAGAAACATTAACTTCTGCTCTATGTAATAATCCAAAATTGCATTCAGCTGCTTCTTAAGAATAGCAAGCTTCGAGAGCAGGCCTTGCAATGATGCATTTTCTGCATTTCCTCTAGGGTTAGCTTTGTAATTTTAATTAAAAAGAAACAATCAAACATTACTGTGCTGAAAAAGAAAGTAAGCAACTGAGCATTTCTACGTAACCACGCTCTTTTGAAACAACTCCACTTTCATGACCGTGGTCTTGCACCCTCTTACTCCAGATGCCCACCTGCCTCTGTCAAACTGGTAGCTCATGTCCATGTCCAACAGTCACTTTTAATCCCTTTTAATTTACAAAAAAAGACCAAGCCTATGGCAGAAGACCAAAATAGCACCATATCACAAGAGTTGTTGATGACCGCTTTTGATGTCCCGCTCGTTGTCAAAGACAGCAGATATACCAACAGCCACTTGCCGATCAATGTTTTCAGCTGCTGACAGCTATCCTCCCAATAATGACTGCCATCCCTCCCAACTGTGATATCAAACTGATATTGTTGTTCATACTGTCAGTCCAGTCTGCCACTTGCCCCTGGGCATTCCCCACATGTGGTCGTAGCCACAGGAGCTGCTCCCCACCTGCAAACTGCCAATCCAGTCTGCACCTTGCCCCTGGACATTCTCCACATGTGGCCATAGCTGCAGGAGCTGCTCCCCACCTGCAAACTGCCAATCCAGTCTGCCCCTTGCCCCCGGGGAATTCCACATGCAGTTGTAGCTGAGGAGCTGATCCCTGTCCCCAAACTGCCAATCCAGTCTGCGCCTTCCCTGGGAATTCCCACATGTGGCTGTAGCCACAGGAGCTGCTCCTCACCTGCAAACTGCCAATCCAGTCTGTGCCTTTCCCCTGGGCATTACCTACATGCAGTCATAGCCGCTGAAGCTGCTCCTGCCCAAGACTGCCAATCTAGTTTGCGCCTTGCCCCTGGGCATTCCCCACACATGGCTGTAGCTGCAGGAGCTGCTCCTGCCCGCAAACTGCCAATCCAGGTATGCCAACTAAATCCAAATGGACACAGTGCCCTGCTGGACTTTCTTTATTTTGAATCTGGTGCCTTTTTGTTGGACTTTACACTCCCCAGCCTGTCTGAGCTCAGAGTTAATTAAGTGTTCTTTGTCTCACTGCTTTCAACTAGAATTAGTGACGAACTCTCTGGGAGCTGTCTGTCTAGAGTGTTAGTTTAAAAAATAATAATTACTAAAATAGTAAAATAGGCCAGCCCAGTGGCGTGGAGGGCTGATGCATCATGCCATGCCTCCTGCCACGCTGGCAACCCGTGTTTGTGGTGCGAGCAGGTCTCTGGGGTTGGCTGGGAGGGAGGATCAAGCATCCAGGGGACAGCTCTCCTCTCCCGGGAGGGTGGGGAACATGGACCGGCACTTGCCTGACACCTAGTGGAGCTAGGTGTTGGCATGCCGAGTCCCATACGTTGGGGGCAGAAGAGGAGCAGCTGACTGACATGCAGTGTGCGGACGCATGCGCTGCATGCCACTGTCAGTATTGCACTCTTCCCTCCACAAGAAAAGTGGAAAAACAGGTCCTGGCCATGAGGCATGAATATTGTCCCCACAGGTGTCCCCCTGAGATGACACCTCCTGGCTGGATCCGTTCCTGGTGGGTTGAGTCGCTCCACACCACCCTGCCATGAAGGGTAAGTCATGGGGGTATAAGGAGGATATCTGATCCTTGGGGATGGGGCTGGGGACGGAAGGAAGGAACAAGAGCCATCTGGGACCATGGGAAGAAAAAAAGTATTGAAAACATAGTAAAATATTTTTTCCTTACATAGCTGATGAGCTTCCTCACCAAGGAGTTGTAATTAGAGCACTGCTTGTAGAGCTTTTCAACTTTAACTGGGGCTCCTCTGAAGTTCAAACTAACTTCCCCATTCAAATCTGCTCGTTAGGTGCAAGAGTTACTCCTGCTTCAGAGCAGCGACATGGACCAAAGTTGCTCTTCTGTTATCTGAGCATTTTTATTTGACTGCTGCTGTTTCTGTCAACTTGGAGCTTCTCTCAAATTTAGTTGATTAAAGGGAAGCTCCACACAGCTCATTTGAATTAACTTCTTAAAGTAACTTCCAGACGGGATTGCTTTTAATGTTAATCTAGTTTAAGGATCCTGCTCCATTGTAGGATCTCCTGATACAGGGAAGCTGCCCATTTTGAGCCTACGTCCTTACTTCAAATTGATCCTTCCTGCAGCTGCTGTGTGGTGGCTCCTCACCTCCACCCACCACTCCCATCCTTTGGTGGTCTTCTATATATAGTAGTGAGAATCTTGACGCGTCGTGGTTCATAGGAGGAAATTTATCACTCTTCTTTATATAGTAGTGAGAATCTTGACGCATGCATGGTTCATAGCAGGGAAATTTATGAATCTCCCCACTTTCCTTCTGCACGTTATATGGTACTGCCACAGAGGGTGGCGATACATACTTAATAAACAATTATGCTGCAGGTTTCAATATAAACTCCTCACTGAGACTTTCTCCTCCTGCTCGGCTAAATCTTGACCTTTCACTTTACACTCTCCAGTATACCGTAAGACTGATATTATACGTCTGCCCCTCTCTTACCTCCCGTCTAAAGACCACTGTAAACCAACAATGCTGTTCTACCATACCAAGGGACTGCCTATTTGTTGTTCCTTCCTAGGCCTATCTTCAGTATGGTGTGTCTGATACAGGCGTCAAGGTTACCCTCACCTATGGACTCTCTCTGCCTCAACCCTTTATTACTTGCTTTGCACCTGACTGAGCCCCCCACCTTGGACTACTGGCCCTTCCCCAGCATAATAAAACTACTCTACCTATACAACGGACCAAGAATATTCATAAGCCACCATTTCTCTGCCCACCCTCTAGTCGCTCCTGATTGTGGCAAGACAAGGCAAAGTTTATTTTACAAGCGCCCAATCCCAGAGGTTCTGGGTGCTGTACAACAAACAATAACTGATCCTAAAACCACAAACATATACATATCTAAAATACTATTAATTAAGCCACAGTGTTGTTGACCTCCTGGGTGCGTGCCTGAAAATAGTCACTTTTGTGTCCAGTGCCCCTACCTGGTCATCAAAAATAAATAAATAGATATCAAATACTTAAAATACAATATAAGAGGCAGTTCAGAACTAAATACTAGCAAACAGTGTCTGGGAAGGCTTGGATAAACAGGAGAGCCTTGAGGCGGGCCTTAAATACCTCAACTGAGGTGGCCTCCCTTACAGATGGTGGAAGTGAATTCCACAGGATGGGGCCGGTGACACTAAAAGCTCTGTCACCAGCAGTCTTAAGCCTCACCCTGGGAAATTGCAAGGAGGCCTCAAAGGAGGAACGGAGGAACGGACCGAGACAGTGGGTGTTAGAAGGTCAGACAAATACCAGGGCCAAGCCCATGTAGGGCCTTAAAGATGAGCAAGCCCACCTTAAAGAGGATCCTCCACCTGACCGGCCAGTGCAGTTCATGCAGCACCAGGGTGATGTGGCAGTATCTAGACTGCCCGTTAACAACCTGGTGGCTGCATTCTACCTAGCTGCAGCCTGCAGAGGATACCTCCGAGACCCTAAGTAGAGTGCATTACAGTAATCTAGCCTTGGCATTACAAAGGCATGCACCAAAGTGGGGAGCTCCATAGGCGGAACTAGGGGCTGGAGCCTGGCAATATTCTTAAGATGGTAAAGCTGGTCCAGACAATGGATGACACCTGAGTTTCAAATGTCAATCCACTGTCAAAGGTTATGCTACCCTAGAGGAGACTTTCAATGATGCAGACCCCAGAAATAATCCAGTATCTGTGCCAGAGCCATCCTAGCACACCTTCTGTTAGACTCCACCACTAGTACCTCCATCTTATTGGGGTTCGTCATAACCAGCTGGAGGCCATCCAGTCAATGATCTCAGCTAGGCATCTATTTAGCACTTCAACCACATTGGATGTCCCAAGGGCAAAGGAAAGATACAGTTGGGTATCACCGGCATAGCAATGAAAACCCAAACTGTATTTCCTAATGAACTCTCCCAGGGGCAGCATGTTCACAGCAAACAGTATCGGTGACAAGACCGAGCCTGAGGTACTCCACATGTCAGGAGGCTTGGGAGAAGGAGAAATTCCCATCACTACTCATTGCCTCCTGTTCGTGAGATAGGACACAAACCAGCAGATGACGACTTCCGTGACGTCACCATTTGACATGGTACCTTAACTCAGGAGCTCCTCTTCCCACCAACAACAATCCATTCAAATCGCCACTTTAGAAATGGCATCTCCAGCCAAACAAAAAGAAATAAACCAGGAAAGCTCCGGAACCCCAATGCAGAAGCTCCGAGAATTGTTGCAAGCTGATATCAACGCTCTCCCGGAGAACCGAGCTGCAGTCCCCTATACAATGGCCCTCGCCACAGTACGTCCACCAATCGCAGGAAGACATAGTAGAAATGATCAAGCAAACAGCATGTACAGTGACTAAAATAGATCACACACTTCGGATCTGCGATCGGGACTTGAATCAGATCGATCACAAAACGGAGCAACTGGGTTGGGGCTCAATCAGGCACTAGAGCAAATGGATAGGCATGACCGCCTTATCCTCTACCTCTTGGCCTGGAATCGAGAACTTAACTGCTGAATCGACGACCTAGAAGGGAGGAGCAGAAGGCAGAACATCTGGATCTATGGGGTCCCAGAGGGGCTCAAGAAAAGCCACAGACACCATCACCTTCATCCAAGCACTCCTTAGAGAAACGCAAGTTACTGGAGGATTTGAACCTGGAAATGGACCAAGTGCATCGATCTCTAGGCCCATGCCTAGAAACCCAGACGCATGGCCCCGTCTTTCATCGTCCGCTTAACCTCCTTCAAAAGAAAAGAAGACTTGCTTAGAAAAGCTTGGCAACAAACTCCCTTAACTATAAAGGTCACAGTATCTCCCTCGATAACACCACACTTCGAAGTACAGGAAGCTTGTAGAACCCTTTGGCACATAATCAAACAGCTGAGGGCTAAGGGTCTCAAAGCGCAGGGTCTTACATACAGCCAGAATTAAGATCACAACCCCACAAGGCAATAAAGTATTTAAAGACCTCCTAGCTGCAGCACCTTCCTTGAAGGTCACAGCATCTCCACCCTCCGATGGTGAAAGAAAACTAGAGAGAGATCTCACTTCGCGCTTGGACAATTGCACAGAAAGGGCAACAAAGAAAGGAACTACACAAAGAATCCCACAGACATCCCTCACGCTGACATCATGACGATGATCCAAGTACATGGGGATCCACCACGGTGAATCGAGAGCGAAATATCTACAGGAGACAGACCGGCCGGAAGATGCAAATGGTCCCTCCCCACATACAGAAATAATCGACGAGGGGAATCAGAGCCCCAGATGAACTGACAGCACCTTGGGGTGCTAGTAAACCCACTGACTTGTCTCAGACCCACTCAGATGACCTCCACGATGACTACCCGAACTCGGTAACTCTGTGCTGGTAAAATTAGCCAATCCCGCAGTGAGTAACGAGCAACCCATCCTACATGTGGACATATGATAACAGAGAAATGAACTTTTGACTACATTTAGGTTTAGACGGTATCAGCTCAACTGTAAAAGCTAAAAACAAATACTTTCTGCGGGGTTTTAACTATGGGGAGGGACTACAGGAAAACCAAGTCCATCGTTAAAAATGCTCTGGAGAACCAATTTAATTTTATTCTTGGGTTCTTGGGGTGGCTAAGAAATGATACATGGAATCTATAACTGCTATTGTACCTCCTAAATAAGTAACCCACAAATTAGGATGTTCTGCTGCGCTTTGTGGGGAGGGAACGGGGAGACAGAGGGTCCCACCAAAGAGAATTGGCAACTGGGGCTGTGGGCGCCTGTGGTAGTGTTGACGCCCCGCCCTATGGAGGCCTGAGAAACGGGAGATAGAGCTGCTGATTGCTCCATAGACTGAGTGGAGATCTCTGCCTTGTGGGATCCAAGGGGGCATGAAGCACTTTGATGGGCCCTGCTGTCCTCTTACGTGTCCCTGTTGGGGTGGGAGAGGGGCTTCCTGTGGGGATGAGATGGCGGCTTTGCAGAGCGACAGCACCTCATGGCTCTCGCCGATCCAGGACTGTACCACTGCCCAGCTCGGCTGTTCCCGGCTGCTGGGACCTCCTTGATGCCTCCTCGATTTCTGATAAGCAGACAATATAGGAGTCGCCTGGTGTACAGTAGTGATGCTTAGTCCACCACATGTTGAGGAGTTCCGACAGAGGAGTGAACTCCTGGCTGTCTGCGACGGTGATCTGGATCTATGTGGCTACCACAGCAAGAGGACGGGACCTCGATCATGCCTTGATGGGTGGGAGGAAGGAGAGAGAGGGACACCTATGGGAAGCATCAGCTGCCTTTTCATGGACATGAGTGTGATGAGTCTTCTTTGTTGACTCCATTTACTGAGGTAATAGGGTAACAGATAGCCGTGGTTTACTTCTAAAAGATACCTTCAAATTGAATAGCTCTTTAATCGAGCCATTGTCCTGCATCTGGCCTCTAGGGGAAGGGGGGAGAAAGAGGGAGAAGGGAAGACAAGGGATCGCCAACAGAGAACTGCAGTTATAGGGAGGGAGGAGGAGGGAGGGTGGGTTTGTGGGGGAAACGGTGCTCCTGCAGCTCAGTTGTGTATGACCTTTCTTAAATATCTGAAATCAACCGCCCTGGTAGAGGGACATTGCGGACACTGCAGTGAGTATAAATAACTGCTTCTGCATGGCCTCGTGACAACAGAGAGAAAGGCAGCCACCTGCACGCTATTGTTGAATACAGCTCCAAACTGCAAAGTTTCTTAAATAATGCCATTTAGCTGCATCCAATCGTGGAGAGGGAGGGAGAGAGGGAACCACCTGTGCAGAGACCAGAAGGCTGAGGCTAGAGCCGCCTGCAACGGGCCTTTCCAAACATATTTAAGGGAACTCTAGCAAACGGAAGCCGGATGCTGACTGCCAGACTGTAGAATGTAAAACTAAGAAATTAGAATAGTTGCTGCACCCTGCAGTGAAGGGAAGAGGAGAGGAGGAGGTGAAGGTGGGAAGGGGGAAGGGGAGGCAGAGAAGAATCGAACATGAGGATGACTAATGGTTAATACCAGAGCTAACCACAGTGGGCACTTCTAAATCTACATATAGGGAATAGTGACAGGAGGAGAATGAGCTACTGTTTTTCATGCAAAGAAACACAACCCTGGCACAGTAAGGTGCATTAAAGACAGCCAGGATCTTTATAAACCCCACTGCTCTACTGTCCTTTTCATCACTGTGAGGGTGAGGATGTGAGAGAGGAGGGGTGAGGGAGGACGGGGGCTACCTGCAGGGAAAATGGTAATTTTATGACCTAGCTCGTGGGACCCCCTCTTCCGCTCAGCCAGCCCATACCCTCTTGTCTAGAGACACCTGGAGTGGCTGAGGTCTGGCTAGAAGGCGGAGACTCGGGAGGTCCAGACTGGATCATATGATATATGAGGAGGTCGGTGGGGAGAGACATGAGAGAAGTGGGAGAGTGATGAGATCCAGGGTGGGCTGGAGAGGATGCAAATGACCCTTGTCTGGCCTTAACCAGCCTGCTCTTTAGGTTAAGGGTGATTCTCAACTAAAAAAAAAAAACTGTTTGGGGAGGAGGGACTGTGCCTTATATGGCGTTACAGAAGAACTGTGACAAATGGGGGACAGCCATACCAGAGACTATGTCTTGAGGCCAAAGGAGTCCTCACTGCACTTCAGAGCTCCCATACTAGTCCAGTAAGGACAGATGTTCCTCCACTGAAGATCACCATTCAGCTATACCTTGAAGTCCTTGCAAGAATACCAGAAATCATGGCTACGAGGTTTCACAGCCATGAAGAACACTCCAACTATATTGCTTAAGGCTCGAAATTGGAAGAGGCCAGAGCAACAGTTCAGTTATTTAGTAAAATACTGTTAAACATAGAGAGAGTTGAATTATTATGATGTTATACTGTTTAAATTACTATAGGGTACATATAACACTTACTTATACTACTGCAAAAGCATAATGTGTTGGAAACTAGCAGCCAAAATGAAAAGATTTATAAATGGCTAGCCAATTATCTAAAGTCGTCTCCTTCAATATAAATGGATGCTCGAGTCCAACGGTTGTTGTCTACCAAAAATGTGAAATAGTCTTCCTACAAGAGGCACACCTAATCCCTCAGAAACCCAAACATTGAAATGCAGTGCATATCCCAGTTGTTCCACTCGTCCCTTGCTGGAGGCAGAAAAAGAGGGGTGATGATCCTCCTGTCGGCCACACTGTTCTTTCAGGTACAGGAGGTGGCCGGGGACCTGGTGCAAGATACCCTATTGTAATAGGGACAGTGCAAGACCAATTGGTCACTCTGGTAAATGTGTACATCCCTCCGGGATCCCGATTCAATCTACGGGCATTGCTGCAACAATTCGAAAAGGCCAGAGGTATCCTGGTAATGGGTGGGACTGGAACATAATTCTAAATAGAGAGCTAGATACCACATCTCAAATACCCAGACCAGAGCTCAATAAGGCCAAAGCTCTCAAACTGTTACTGGAACAAATAGGTATAGTGGACATCTGAGGAAAAAATACCCTAACAGCAGAGAATTCATCTGCTACTCTGAGATTCCATATCTTTTCCAGGTTGGACATGTTCTTTACCTTCTCAAGGGATCTCTCCTGTTTTACTTCTATGTGGGTGGGAACCACTATTCTGTCAGATCACAGCCCACTTTTCATGGAAATAGATTTGGGGCTGCCTAAGAAAAACTCTGAGGCTGAATACCTCACTTCTCTAAGATAAAGAAATTGTCAAGGAACTCAAACAATACGTTAAAAATCACTAGAGGACAACAGCACACCGAATTTCCCCAGATTCTATGGGACATCCTCAAGACAACTACTGTATTAGAGGCAAATTAATAGCCATAGCCACTCATAAAAAAGATGATGAGACAGAAACAACAGAAACTTACCTCCCAGATTAAAGAGTGGGAGGGCGCCCAGAAAATTAGATGGGACTCAGAAAGAGACAAGAAATAACTGAAAGTAAAATCAACTACAAAAAATTACAAAAATCAGAAATAGAGAAAGCCTTATTTTATCTGAAGCAAAAATATTATGAAGGCGGCCCCAGAGGACTAAATTACTAGCCTATAGACTGAGGCAGTATACTGCCAGGGCAACAATGACCAAAATAATCTCCCATAGCTGACGAGAAATTACCCAAGCCACTCAAATTGCGGAAGCTTTGTGGCCTACTATACTAAACTGTATTCACCCCAGGATGAATCTTCGCCCGGAGAAAAATAAATATCTGGACTCCTCCTCCCTCTCCCCTCTGTCCCAGGATGCTGCGAAGCTCTTAACCAGGACCATCACACAACAAGAGATCAAACAATAAAGAATTAAAAACTGCAAAATGCCCAGGACCAGATGGATTTGGTGCAGAATTCTATAAAACCTTCAAACCAGAGATCTCCCTGTCCTTCTAGAGGTATTCACAAGCATCTGGGATGAGGCCAACCCTATTCCTCCTTCATGGCAATATGCCACCATCTCTGTCATACATAAGGAGGGAACGACCCTACACTTTGTGAATCTTATCGCCCCACATCCCTGCTCAATATGGATTATAAAATCTTCACCGCCATAATAGCCTCCAGACTCAACCCTTTCCTACCCAAATTAATACACATAGATCAGATGGGCTTTATCACTGGCCGCCAGGCTCCTGATAGTGTCAGGTCCACTGTAAACCTAGTAGATATTATTCAAAGATCCAGAACAACGGCATGCCTGATGAGCTTAGATGCTGAAAAGGCCTTTGATAAAGTTTCTTGGAGTTTTCTGTTTGCGGTCCTGGAACAGGGCTTCCCACTGCCATTCATAAATGTTATTCAGACACTTTGTACTAGACCTCAGGCCTACGTTCGGGTAAATGGCAGAATATCGGAAGATTTAATCTGGGCAGGGGTACTCGTCAGGTTTTCCCCTCTCTCCACTATTGTTTGCCCTTTACATCGAGCCGCTGGCTGAAGCAGTGGGAGAGGCGGAAGAGGTGAAGGAAGTGACAGTGAGAACTGCATAAAAATAACATTATATGCAAATGACATGCTACTAAGCCTCACACATCCCTATCTATCTATAAGACAAGTATGGGCAATCTCTATGAATTTGGGAGACATGGAATACTCCCTTAATAAAAACAAGACTGAGGTGCTTACCTTCTTTTATAAACCATCTGAGGAGATGTGCTCCTTCTTCCCTGAATTGGAAACACATAAAATGAAATATCTAGGAGCCTTTATCACAAAGCAATATTCTCAACTCTTCACAGTGAATTATATACCTCTAATAAACAACCTGAAAAAGATCTTGAAAGATGGACTTTGATAAACTTACCTATACATTCCAAGATACACACATTGAGAATGAACATACTCCCAGGTTTCTATACCTATTCCAATGTATACCATCATATATTCATAAATCGATTTTCCAAGCTTGGAACAATTGTTCACCAAATTCATTTGGAACTCTAGGAGATCTCAAATAAATTTAAAATTCTACAAACCCACCGTGACAAAGGAGGACAGTCTCTCCCAGACTTGGAGGACTACTTTCTCGAGCACAACTAAAAATCCTATACTATGGTCCAACTCCAATGCCTGTTCGGGATGGCAGTTCATGGAAATGGGGGAGAGGAGAGAGGGTCAGTCCCACTTGAAACTAGATTGCTGACTACCAACACACATAGATTTCCACACCCAGGCCTCACCTTGGTTAGAGACACTACTGATCTGTTCATAGAATATGGCCAAAATATAAATTAAAAACTTCCATATGGCCTTAAAAGATTGGCATGGGACCCAGACTTTCAGCTGGGACTTCTGGACAGCTCCTTCTGCACAAGGAGAGGAAAGGTCTGAAATATCTGTCTCAGTTCTGGCAAGCGATACATTACTAGACCTTGGCAACTCAGAAATAAATATAGCCTACAAAATTCAGACCATTTTAGGGTACCTACAGGCCAGGGACTATATCTCAGAACTACAAAAAGGACACTGATTCAGTGAGGGCCCAGCCAATGCTCTTGGCCATCCAGGAAAACAAGAGAGCTAGCAATCAAAGCGGAGTGATTTCACACCTATATAACGCTCTATCTACACTAAAAGGCGACCCACTTACTAAAATAAAAAACAAAATTGAGGAAGAAGTTCCCCATGACTCACTGGAACTCAACTGGGACCGCATCTTCTATTTAGCTAAAAAACAACTCAATCCCCTCACTGGCAAGAATTAGGCTTGCAGATCAGGGTCTGCTATTTCCTAACCCCTCAAATAATTAGTAAAAGAAATTCAAACAATACATCACAATGCTGGAGGGCTATGGAACACCAAGCGGGTCACCTACACATTTTCTGGTCCTGCAGCAGCCTCCAGGCCTTCTGGAGTGAGCTCACGCAATTGAAGCTATATTCTCATTGCAGCTACCGTTAGGGTGGACCTCAATGATCTTGGACACCCCTACAGAGTTAAGAGACTGTGACTCATTATATCTCTGGTCCATCCTGATAACAGCGGCACATAAGACCATCATGAAAGATGGCTAACTCCTAACCCTCCTTCTAAACAAGACTGGATAAAGGTGGTGGTTACCATATCTGAATTGGAGGAACTTACTTACAAAATGAACAACAGAACTGCTGTTTACTTAAGAAGGTGGACTAGATGGGAGATATGGTGAACCTCCAATTCTGAAAGTAATGAATAACCTTTGATTTACCTTGGAATAGAATCAGAGATGTCACCTCCTGCAGAGGTGATCCATGACTGGGGAGGGACTGGGGAGGAAGAGGGACTGTGAACCAATGCAACTCTAAAGAAGTGAAGATAAATTGACTAGAGTTATATTAAGGAGAGAATTTTGGCTGCTATAGATAAAGATAAAATAACATCTTTTGATGAATGAAAACTAATGTGACAGATTGTATAATCTAAGAGAACAGCTGTTTCCTAATATATTACATAAATGGATTCAAACTGAATGTATTAATATGATATACCTGATTCTTGTTAATAAACTTGAATAAAAAAAACAGCAGATGACAGTGCTGCAGTCCACAAAATTCCCTCAGGTGATCAAGTAACACATGATGGTCTACTGTGTCAAATGCCAAGAGAGATTGAGGAGAGCGAGAATTGTCCCTCTCCTCGATCTCGTGCCCTAAGAAGGTCAATATGCATCCAAACTAATGTGGTTTCCATACTATGCCTCGCCTTGAAACACTGACTGGAAGGGTTCATACAGGTCAAAGGTCACGAGGTGTTCCTCTAGCTGCTGTGCCACAGTTTTCTCAACAACCTTCCCAGAAATGGGAGGTTGGAGACTGGATGGTAATTTGCCATGACATCAGGGTCTAAAGATGGTTTCTTCAGAAGGCCTGACCAAAGCCTCCTTCAAGGCATCCAGGAAGACCCCTCTGAGACAGAACACCTGACAATCATGGCGAACACAGACCCATGGTCGGCACATCTCATCAAGAAATGTGTCGGCACTGGGTCCAGTTCACATATGTGTGCCTCAGCCCGAGGGCAACCTCCATGACCTTAGCCACCTCCACTGGTTTAAACTCCCCAACCAGGCAGAGTGCTCTCTGAAAGCCATAGACGATCACTTTTGTATCAGGCAACATCGAGCTGAACCCTGAACCTTACACAAGGATGAAGCCTAACCTCCTAACCTCATGTTCTACATGGTCAGATATAAAGGCTCAAAATATTCCATATGAACATACAAAGTGTTAGGAGTAAACTGACTGAATTAGAAATATTGGTCCAGCATTATAAGCCAGATGTCCTATGCATAACAGAGTCCTGGTTAAAGCCCTCCATCCTGTCCCAGAAATTGCTCTACCTGACTTCTCCTCCTACCAACGTAATCAGCCCCACAAGAGAGGAAGGGGTACTGATCTACACTAGGGCAGAGCTGGCAATCAGTGAGCTAACAGGTATAAAGATTAACTCTGACACTGAACATCTATTTATCACAATTACCCTCTGCTAAGTTAAACAAGTAACTATAGTAGGATGTATCCATCTACTCCCTAAACTTGCTTCCTCCTCCTACTCTGAACTCTTCACCAGCTTAAATATCCTCCTCACAGAGATATCATACTGTGGAGACTTCAACCTTGATTGGTCAGGACCTAATAGAACTCAATACCAAGCAGCACTATCGGATGCTGAATTAGAGCAATTACTTGACCAACCCACTAGACTTAACATGAAGTCAGGTAACCACAGCCTACTGGACTGGATGCTAACTAACAACAAGGCCTTTATCAAGGCAGTGGAATCCTCCCTGACACACTAAATGATTGCTTCCCTATGTTCTGTGTCTGGAAGAGCAACTTTCCTCACCCCCTACAAGAATTCTTAAATCCAGGGATCTAACCAACTTTAATACTGTAGCTTTCTTGCAAAGTCTTTCTTCCATCAATTGGACCCCATTACCTCCCTTCCGACATAAATCAGGTGTTAGAATACCTTATCAGTAATTTTTCTCCATCCTTGACTCTCGTGCCCTTTCAAATTAAGAAGAGCCAAAGGAATCCACTCCTGGCTTTCATAGAAGCTAAGGTACCTAATGCACTCCTTGGCAGAGCCTGGAAAACCTTCAAAGTAGTAGTAGTAGTAAAGTAGTAAAATATTTTATTCATACAAAATGAATATAGATATCTCCATTGAGCCAAAGCTCCTTTACAGTGAGGTCCAGGGTATCGGTTCCAGTTACTCTTATAATATTACAATATATAACAAAACAATAAATACAACACATTTATACATCAATAAATATGACACATTTCAAAAAATCACAATTAAGTAAACCAGAGACGCACTACATAGCAACAAAATAATCCACAGTAAACATTTAATACAGTTTACAATCTACCATTCCATTATCCTTATTTTCCAGACTAATCCCCATCATAGATGGTATTCTCAATAAACCATTGATTAATTTGGTGCAACTTAAAATCCCTCTCAAGGGTCTGAGTTTCCCAGGCAAATTATTCCATAAGGAAGGTCCAATATTTAGAAATGCTTATCCCCAGATCGTTCTATGGCTTGGAACCAAACATTCCAGGCTAGTTGAAGAATGCAAACCCTCAACAGAACTTTTTATATTAAGACTCTCAGCCAAGTATTTAGGGACTTTTCCTGAGATACATTTTAGCATTAATATAATTGCACTAAAACCCGCCTTTGAGATAAGGTATACCAGTCTAGTTCTTTATACATATCTACTCTATGTGTTATCTTTGTTGCACCCAGTACAAATCTGGCTAATTTATTGTACATAACATCAAGCTTATATAGCTGCTCTTTTGAGGCACCCATATAAATCAAATTCCTACGCTCAATATGGGTAATACCACAACACTTACAACTAATTTTCTAATTTCCAGGCATGCTGTCTCTTACTCTATATAATGAACCCAAGCATTTTCCAACTTTTGTCAAGGTGCTATCTATATGACTATCCCATTTAAGTTTTGTATCTAAATACACCCCAAATATTTTATATTTAACAACTTGTTGCAAATTACCTCCGAAAATGTTTTAATTTGTAATCCATCTTGATCTACTTTAGGCCCATAACCCCTATGGAATACCATTACCGAGATTTTTTTTCATTTAAGACCAACTTAGATCTAAACAGAAAATCCTGCAGATGGTCAAAAGCCTGTTGTAATACTAATTGAATGGATTTCACTGAAAAATCAGCAAAGTATGCAATTGTATCATCAGCATAAAGATCTGGACTGTTCACGGATTGGCTATCCTATCACCAACTGTGGAACACTTGCAAAACCAAAACTAACAAATCTAAGCAGGATTATCTACACCTCTGCAGAAAACACACCTCGCCAACCCCAAATGCTTTTGGACACAAATCAACGCCTACTTAAGGGTAACAAACGGATCATCCTCAAAATATGATCATGAAAGGCTCTATACGATCCATGCCCTCGGAGATATCCGCTGGAATAAATCTCTTTTCACGGACCAAAACATATACAAGACCGGCCTACCTGCTACCCACTCTGATCTGAACGTTGCTCACCTGGAAGTCCCTCATCCCCTCTTCCATGTAAAAATCACATTGCAGAAAGAGGTCCTTAAACTATTAATGGATCTCAACCCCAATAGCTACCCAGGATATGACTCCTCTGCCAAAATTCTCAGGATAGGAGCAGCACCTCGGGCTTGTTTCGCCCGATTGCGCTATGAATTAATAGGACTCTTCCTCACACAAACCATTCCAGACAAATGGAAAACTGCGATTGTTGTCTCTGTACACAAAAGTAGCCCAACTAACCTTGTTGAGAACTACAGACCTATATATATTTTATGTCCAACTGCAAAAATTCAAGAAAGAATGTTATATGCAAGCAATAACACATGATGGGATGTTGGTTATCTCCTGTTAAGAGACGCCAGGTGCGTTATGAAGCATGAGGCGCTTTGCGCTGAGTGCCTTATGCACCTGGGTGTGCTCTTATCAGTAGAGATAATCCACATCTCAGAGTGTGTTATCGCGCCTATAAAAGGGCCCCAACTAGTTATTTAATGGGTAAAACAAAAAACATAGAAAATATAAAAAGGAGGCTTCAGTACCTCAAGTACCTCAAATAGTAAAAATAGTTCACCAATTAAATCTCTGTTAAAGTGCTTCATTGGCAGTACAGGGTCCCTATGTGTTCTGATGTTCTCTCTATCACTGTTGCTTTACTATTTTAGGTCTGCCTCTGCATTGTGTTTTGTTTTCCTGTTTAAATGGTGAGAGCAGTATTTTGACACTGAGCATGCAGTTTCACTAACAGATGCAGCCGTGTTCTGCCGATGTTGCTGACTTTGATCCCCCACAACTCATGTAGCCAGAGTCATAAATAAACAGTGGCAAAAGAGAGTGCTTATTTTCTTCACGTTTTATATGGAGTGTTTTTTTGTTTTAACAGAGAATTATTGGGAGTGATCATGCCCCATACCGCTGCTGTTTCGACCGCCCCACTCCCATCAAGATTTTATTTATTGTGAGTGTGGTTTTATTTTGAATTTTTGTTTGCATCTGTATTATTTCCTTTTTTTCCATAAAGTTAACATACAGACATACACACATACAGACATGTACTACATGAACCTTAATTCATAACCTATTTACATCAAGATCCATTTGTTATTCCAACATCTCATTCTACCCATTCAGTTAAAAGCTTTATCTTGAACAGTTATCCTGGATGGTAAGAGTCAGGGCCCCTATTATTTTTGGTGTCCACATTTACCCCTCTCCTTTATTCTCACTTCAAACCCAGCCTCTTTCAGTATAATACTCTGCTACTGTTAACGATGAGAGGTATGGTTGCCATATTCTGTAGAAAAGCTTCTCTTTATCTTTGACAGCATATGTCAATCGCTCCAGAGTAATGGCCTGTATTATCAGGGCTTTCAATGAGCTATAGTAGGCCTCGGCCGTAACTTAAGTATTAAGGATACAGTGCCTAGCCATATATTACAACCCTAAGCCATTTTGCACAGGGCCCAGTCCCTTCACCTGTTTCCTCTACCCCAAATAACAACAAGAGAGGGACAGAGGATACTGCTGTCCTCCTATCTTTGCTATTCGGACACTACCTCCCCAAAACTTCTGTAAAATCGGGCAAGCCCAGAAGCAGTGGTAGTATGAGGCTGGGCTGTTGTTACATCTAGGACATATAGGTGAAACTACGGGTTATACTTGTGAACAACCAGAGGTGGGCAGTATAACCTATGGCAAAACTTATAGTAGGATTCTTTATATTTATTACACTACAGGACACCCTGATGCAGCTGGACAAGTATCCTCCAATTATCCACTGAAATTGTGATCCTAAATCTCTCCCAGAGCACCCTGGTGTTCTGTGTTTTATCCGAGGCCAAGTTTTACTTCTTAGCCATTCTCCGGATGGTTCCTTATGTTTTTGTCCTATCATTATTAGCTGTTCAAATGTCTCCCACTGTGATATAGAGCCCCCAGCCTCCCAATAGATCTGATATATGCCTTATTTAGAGATAGTGAAAGAAATGCTGGCTTCCCAGCCCTGTCTTGTCTTGTATGCTGTCAAATGAATCCAGTTCTCCACGTGTAAATAAATGCTTAAAGCAGCCAATTCCTCTTGTTTTCCACTCCTTATTTCCCTGTCTTCCAGCCCCGGAAGAAAAACGTGTTTCCCTCAGTGGTAAGAGTAGTGTATCGTCCTGTCTGGTACCTCTCATTTTAGACATCTCCTCCAACTATCCAACACCGCCATGACCAAAGGATTAGGGTTAGGGAGTCTCTAGTATGCCTTCTGTCCTCTAAGGACAAATATGCTGAGATTTTCCCAACACTCTCTCTCCCAAGTCCATCCAGCCAGCTTCCCTAGGCCTGCCAATCCAGTCCTGTATATATCAGCATTGCACGCCATTTGGTAGTTCTTAAGTCTGAAACTGAAGTCCTCCCTTTCTATGGGCTTTCAAGTGGGTTAAACCCACCCTAGGACGTCTCCTCCAGATAAAGTCAGAGAAAGCTTTTCCAATTTTCTCACTTCAGTTTCTCTTAACCCAATATGAAGCATTTGTAAACTATAGAGTATTCTAGGGAGTGGGTTCATTTTGATAAGATTTATCCTACCCAGCCATGTTATAGGAGGTCCTCCATCTAGACAAGTCCATAATTATATTTTGCACAAGTGGCGTATAATTCAGGTCATATAGAGCTCTGATTTCCTCCCACTCTGATGCCCAAATGTAAAGCCTCCTGGACAACCCGAGGCCCCATTTCGATTTCTGTGTAGTAGTCCTGACATCCTGCTCTCCCACCCTCAGCTCCTCCGATTTGTCCAGATTTAATTTATATCCTGAGAACTGGGAGAACGGGTCGACTAGGCTCAAGAGAGCAGGCATAGACCTGCTGGGCTTAGTTACATATAGCAACATATCATCCACATAGAGGGATAACTTAGTCTCTCTGCCAGTCTTCCCTATCACCTTGAAATTTCATGGTGTTTCCGGATGGCAATAGCCAGGGTTCAAGTGCTAGAGCGAACAAGATGGGGAAGCGGGCATCCTTGCCTGGTGCCTCTTCCCAATTCTAAGCTATCCGAAAGGATGCCATTGGTTAGTATTCTGGCCCTGGGGTTCCGATACATTTGCGCACCCTCCTATAAACCCTTCACCCAGACCAAACTGGGCCAAGGCCTCTTTAAATATTCCCAATCTACTCTATCGAATGCCTTTTCTGCATCCATTGACAGAATATGCACCCTACTTCAGTAGGGTCCTCATGTTGTGGTATGAGTACCCATCTCGAATAAACCCGTCTGGTCTGGGTGAATGAGCTCCGCAACAGACCTTCCAGCCGAGTAGCCAAAATTTTGGCCAACACCTTAGAGTCACAGTTTAAGAGGGATATCGGCCTAAAGGAGGCGAACTCTAATGGGTCCTTCCCAGGCTTTGGTATCAAGCAAATCGTAGCCTCCCCAGGATCGAGTAGTTCTCCTCCTCCTCCCTCACTTCTAGAAATACTGCCTCTAGGTGCTCTGCAACTTTTAGTTTCATAACTTTGTAGTAGTTAGCTGAAAAGCCATCAGGCCCACTGGTCTTGCCCTCTTAAGGCCCCAATGGCAGAAAGAATTTCCTCTTTGTAATAGCAGCATTTATATGCGCTCTCTGTCCCTCTGTCACCTCGGTATCTCCACATTATTCAAAATTCCACCATTCCCTATCTTCTTCCTCCTTTGACCATGATAAAGCTCTTGATAAAATCTCCTAAACCTTTCCCCAATAACTATTTTATTTTTCAAAAGCGTCCCATCCTCTCTCACACGGCTTGAATTAAATGTCTCTCTTTCTGCCTTATGAGATTTGCAAGCATAGTGCCAGGTCTATTCCCCATTCATAAAATGCTTCCTAATAAATAACCCAGCTTTCCTCGCCTCCCAACAATAGGTTTTTCAGCGCTTCTAGTTCTTGCCAGCAGGAGGTGCACATTTTCTCCTCCCACCCCAGGGTGGCCTTTTTCTCCAACACCTTAAGTCTCTGTTCTAGATTAGTTCTTCTTTCCTTAACTTTTTTTTGTGATGAGCAACATAGCTAATAATGGCCCCTCATAATGGCCTTCCCGCATCCCTAAAGATTGCTTTAGAAGTGGCCGTCCCTGAATTGTTTCACATACTGTTGCCAATGATCATACAAATGTTCCCGAAATTCCTTATTAGCTAGCAAATAATTAGGAAATCTCCACGTCATTTAAGCTTCCTTCTTCCCCTTATTCAGAGACATAATGACCATAGCGTGGTCAGATATATGGATGGCCCATGCTTAATGTAAGTGACTGAAGTACCACTCCTGGGAGAAATATAGTCAAGCCATGACCAAGTTCGGTGAGGATGTGAGAAAAAGTGTACTCTTTGTCCGGAGGATGAGCTGTTCGCCACCCATCTATGAGGTCTAAATCATCCATTCCGCAACCATTCCCTAACAGCATTTTATCCCCTTATGTTCTGAGTGGTCCAAATAGGGTTCATCAAACAGTTCATGTCCCCCCGTATCAAATTTGGGAATTGTTCCAATTATTATAGACAAGATCTTGCCATAAAAATTTCGGTCATACACAGCAGGCGTATATACTTCCAAACAAGATTTTCTCCCCATATAGAGTTCCTACCACAAATATATACGCCTTCGCTAGGGTCAGCAAGCACTCGATCTTTCTGAAATGTTAGTCTCTTATTCAGGAGAACAGCCACCCCCTTTTATGTGCATTAAAAGTTGCGAAAAACATTCCCCCACCCAGCCCTTTTTAACTTTGCATGTTCCTCATCTGTGAGGTGTGTCTCTTGAATCATGGCAACCTGAGTATTCTGCTGCTCAAAGCTGTGAGCAACATCGTTCGCTTGACGGGGTGGCTATTCTCCTCACATTCCATGAGACCACATTTAAGTCCTGCATTCTAGACATGCCCTCAGAATCTTTTCCTCTACATCTAGCCCATTATTGAGCCCGTCCCAGGCCCTGAGTCATCCCATCTAAATTATCTGAATGGTATTTTCTATGGATCTGCAAACTAATCTCTAACTGTAAAAACTTAACAAATAGTAACTATATACAAAACCATCCCCCTTCCCAATTCCCTTATTTTCTTGTATTCCTCCCATAGTAACAGGAACTGCAAAATGCAGACATTTTACTGTCCTTCCCTCTATGAAACAAAGCAGAAAACGCATCCCCCAGAACCACCACACTTTACAAGCCAACAACTGCCCATTAACTTCCCTAACGTCAATCTTTAACCCAATGAAACAACATAATTCTCCTTATCATTGCTGTAGCTGCACCCACCAAGCCAGACAAGTGTGACATAACATCACATGTCTCCATAAACATTGGAGTTATAGGGGTTCTCCTCCAGTCCCTCCCGCTCCCTTTCCATTGCGTCCTCTCTCTCAATAGTGCGAATTACATTCCCCAGAAAAAGTGAAGCACAACCCCCAGGTAGTGGAAAGACCTCACCCTAATCTCCAGTTCAATACTCTCCGTTATACCTTTTCTTTCCCTTTAAATACATTTCGTGATTTCTGAGCCAACAATTCAGTAAGAAAGCAATATCGCCCCTCCCTTGCCCCACATCCTCATATCCACATTACTTCAGTCTCATTTCAAAAGGCAGCGAGCCCTTAAATTCAAGTCCTATAGTAACACTCAATCTTAAGAGACCTCTGCCTGATGTTGTATCTTCGTGGTTCAGGGTAATGGTGGGAGTTCCATCCGTCCTGATCACCTGTAAAAAAAAAAAAAAAGAAAGAGCAACAAACAAGCAAAGAGATTTCCCATTCAAAGCCAGGCCAAGCTCCGTTTCGCGTAGCTGTCTCCAAATACAGAAAGAAAATGAAAAGGCAAAGAGTAGAAAAAACATCTTGAGGCCTGCTCCTTTCTAAAAAAAACCCACACTTATTCCATAATTTATATAAGGGATATTAAACCAGTCAGGTTGCAAACAAATCCCACACACTTTGTTTACATAGAAAAGCCTCCAGAAAGAAAAAAAAGGAAGGGATGGGTGCTTCCATGCCAGTCACTTAGCTTTCTCAGTCCTTCAATTAGTATTGTCTCTGGTAGCCTTTGCCAAAAATCCAAGGAGAAGAGGGGACGAGAGGGAACCCCACCAGTTGATCGTGTGAACAAGCATTCCAGCCGAGTGAGCTTTCTTTCCCGCTTCTGGTCACCCCATCTTTTATCAGATCCCTGACAAATATCTCCGCTTTGGGAACTTCCCAGAAAGAATAGACCACTCCCTCATGCTTAATCTTAAGAGTTGCAGGGTACAATATGTAGCAGTCAATTTTGGCTTCCCGTAGCTGTGCCATAACAGGGCCAAATGCCCTTGACATTTCAGCAGGCGAGCTGAGTAATCTTGAGAGATAGAAATGGTGCCCCTCATATTCCAATTCTGACCACTCGAAGCCTTTAGGACACTTTTCCTATCCGGGAAATAATGAAATCTCATGATCACTTGGTGTGGAGGCTGGTTAGGTGCTGGTTTGCATGATGGCTCTGTGGGCCCTTTCCAGCTTCATGCAACCATTCTTAAGAGAGATACGAGCAGCTCTGGCAGTGTTTTGGCACAGAAATCCATCACACTTGTACCTCCACTCCTCTGGTAAACCTCGTAAACATAGATTCAGCCGTTGATGATAGTTCTCCTGGTAATCTAAAAGTTCCTTCAACTCTTCTAGTTCTTTTGCAGAGTGATCACTTGCTCAGGTAAAGGGCTGTAACATCCTCTAAGTCCGCTTCCTCGCTTCTCAGCCTCGATTAATTCTAGTAGTCTACGTAGCATGTAGTCAACCAGCTCCTGTAACTTTCTATTGAAGTGGTTCCAAACTGGTCAATTTGGGTTCCAGCACAGCTAACACCTGCTGTGTCACTTCACAGGCCCACAGCATTCACTTCTCTGGCTGAGAGAGATATGTGACCTGTATTCTCTACCTGGGATGCTGGCGGTTGCTTGTGTTGGTTTTAGTCGCTGCCCATGAACTTTTCCCACATTAGAGATCACAAACTCATCCATCCTTCTTTCCCATATACCTCTCAGTTTTTAATTGTTGTTTCTGGTAAATTTTAAGGCAGTTTAGTTTTATTATTTTGCGGCGATTTGAGGAGCGAGGTGAAACGTGCTTCTACTCAAGTCTGCTCATTAGCGCCCTCATTTTGCATTTTAAATGGTTTCTTTTCTGCCTGCCTTCAAAAGGGATGGAGTTATTCATCAGATTTACTGACCATGGGAAGGATATGGCCATTACAGAGTTACTTCTGGTTCTCCAGTGAACTTCAAAGATCGCGGACGGCACTGTGGTGAGGTTTTGTGATGTGATTAATTTTGTTATGCTCTCTTTTATGGAAAAGGACTAGCAACATGTTTTTTATATTTTGAGCTGACAGAGCAGTGAGCTGACTGTTGAAGACAGACTTCTGGTTTTATGCTCGGCTTAGAAGATTGTGGTTGGGTTGTGGGACGGAGATTGGTGTCCGCCTCAGAGAAACTAAAGGTAAATTGCTCATTGATATTTTGCTGTTGTTGGTTGTTTTTGGGAAGCTTAGTACCGTTTGGCATCGTTACTGCTGATAAGAACATGGCTGATAAGTCCTTTCAGCCAGTCAGATTAAAGGATTTATTTTGCCCATTTTATAAAATCAGTTATACTCCTTTCTAGAACAGACCAATGCCCTTACTGTCCATCAACATGGATTTTGGAAAATCGTGTGGGATAGAATCTGCTCTTTATGGTCACCTCAGGCATCTTTCAGGCCATGGATCAGGGTTTTGCCACCAGGGCAGTCTTTGTAGTCCTCACAAAGGCACTCAACCTCATCAGTGATTCACCTTATTACCAAACTCCACAGTCTTGGCCTGGATTACAACTGTCTCTCTTGGATCACTAACTACTTACCAAACAGGCTTCAGTGTGTCAAATGGGCAGGAGCCTTATCTCCTTATCCTTATCTCCCATCACTGATGAGGTCCTCAGGGGTCAGTCCTAGGGCCTCTATTATTTTCTATCTTTATCAATGAACTGCCGCTGAATTGTTGAGGGGCATTGGTTCACCTCTATGCAGATGATGCCATAATCTATAGATCCTCCAGAGACGTTTCCTCTATTAAATCTAACCTGGAAAGACTTCCAGATGTTGGAAACTTGGTTCAAGGAGAACCTGCTGGTGTTGAACACAAAGAAAACAAAAACATGCTGTTCCATCACACTTCCTTCGATCTGAGTACCCAGCCACCCTTGGTAGTCAAAACCTCCTCTGGTGTGCCTTTATAAGGGTGGGCTCTTTCAAATATCTGGGTCTGATGCTTGATGAACATCTATCCTTTGAAACACATGCAACCCATCAAAAGCTTGGCCTCTTATACTGTACTGCCCCTACCTCACAAGCATTCAAGGAGGACTGTTGCCTCAGCAACCCTTCTCCCTGGCCTCTTCTATGGAGCCCCAATAATTCACTCTGCTAAGACCACAAGTCTGCCCAAACTTAAAATGACCCATCACAGAATCACACACTTTTACTAAAGCACCAGCTCATGCCTACCACTGCGACATGCTCCAACACCCTAGCTGGCTATCCTTGAGGCCAAATTGACTTCCCAGTGCTCTGAAGAAGAAGAATCAGCATTTATATAGCACTTTTCATACACAGTGTATCCCCAAGCACTCTACAAGCAATGCTAGACTGGTAGTGAAGTGACTGAATGTGTAGTGGCGGCCATATCTCACATTTAGCACCCACACAAAGCCTGGACAATTACATGAACTGGTTTATGGAAGGGAATGTTGGCCAGGACACCAGAAATGTCCCATACTCTTTACAAAGAGTGCCCTGGGTTCTTTTACTTCCACCTGGACACCCACCAGGACAACACCAGGATGGTTAGAAGGGACCTCGGTTTAACGCCTCATCCAAAGGACGGCACACCCAGTAGTACAGCACCCTCTAATACTGCACTTGAATGCCAGCATTTAAGGTGCAAGTCTAATCCTGGTGTGGAAGAGAACCCACGATCCTCTGGTCCAGAGGTGGATGTGCTACCAACCGAGCCATGCTGACACTCTGCACCACTTTCAAACTCATCCACCTTCCACGCCCACCCATCCTCTCCAATCTGCTCACTCTGAAATCCTTCCCTAGGACCCTTAGCTCTCCCACCTCTCTATAATAAGTCTACCCAAAACTCACTTATCCATAGGCAAGAGATCCTTGTCTTCTGCAGCACCTCAAATAACCTCCCACATAGATTACTGTATGTTCTTCCCATTTCAAAAGGCATTTGAAATAAATTTTCTTTCCACCTCCTATTTGTAACTGTAACTGCAATTAATCCTGTCCTGTCAACTCATGCTCCTCTCCCTCTCTCTCGCCCATCCTAACCCGATCCATGATCTTTCTTCACCTCCTCTTCTCTTGATTCCACCTATCTCCACTCCAATGTTTGTACATATGTGATATATGACTGTATACTATGTAATTGCTATATGGTTAATCTTGTTACACATTTGCACTGTATATTATTACCCAATGAAGAAATGTTATGAAGATGCTGACCTACTGTTTGTAATAACTGTCCTCACATGATTGTCTTCTATAGTTAACTCTTGCATTGTACAGTTGATCCTGACTGCTGTGTACCTCTGTATAGTGTTGTATCGTTCTATGTATGGAATGCTTCTATTCCCGAGTCGCCCCTGAAAAGGGACAAGTTCATCTCAGTAGGCCCACCTGGTCATCAAAATTCAAATAAAATAAATACATTTTATAATGTTGCATTATGTTTTGACAGTGCTGGGGAGGGGCTGTCAGGGATGCGATTGTGCACACTGCGGGTGGATGTGTGGGGCTGACTTGAATTCGCATCAAACTTTTGACCAGCAGGTGAGTGGATGGTTGAAGATATAAAAGAAAAAGAAAAATCACTGACGTGGCTAGGTTAAATGCAGAGAGCTCAGCATTGTGGCTCAGGACTTTCCTTACTACTGCCACAGTCAGAGTCCAGAGACTTCAGCGGACAACTCTTTACTACTCAGCAGTTGTGGGAGGAGGGAGGCTAATTATACTGTTTGGTTGGTAGTGGGTAAGGGAGGCACTACTTTTTGATACAAAAAGCAAAACAGTGTTTCCTTACAAAACAGCAGCGTCTAATCTGTAAAAAAAAAAAAAACTAGCAGTCCATCAATGTCTGTTGCTGGTGCCCCTGCTGGTGCCCCTGTAACCATCACCCCCACTTCACCCCTCCCACTCAGCACGCCCTCCAATAACACGGACACTGGGGTGCCCAATCCCCAGTGTCCAAACCTGAAATAAAGAAAACTTCACTCTGCTTTTTTTTTAATATACCTTGCAAAAAGAAAACGGTCCGTTGATGTCTGTTGTGCCTTAGTTCCTCCGGCCACCTGTCCCTCCCACTCAGTACTCACCCCACCCCCCAAAGCCCTTACTTACCCAGCGGGATCTGATATCATAATCTTCATGGGACTGGAGACACATCTTTACTCTTCAAAATGGGACCGTGAGCTGAGGAAATCAGGTATGTGCTTCAATGCATTTCAATGGGGGTTGAACTTAATGGCATAACTTGGCCATTTTGGGGTATTTTGCCCCAGATTTTCAACATGTCTTTTGGAATCCCACCGATGAACAATGCAAGTGATGCTAGGTAAATCTGTCCTGAAAGGTGATTTTGAGGTCACTGTATGAAATCACTTTTTGGGCAAGAGTTGAAAATTGTCTCTGCCCTTGTTCATGAGGTGGGGTCAAAGAGGTTATGTTGAAAATTTGGCATAGAAATATTAAAAAAACAAAGTTATGAGCCTACATTGAAATTTGTAAATGCAGGCTCGAACTTTGGTAATTTTCAATATTTTGACTCCAAATTTTCAGTATAGCATTTCTTCACAACACCTCATGAATGTGATAGCTGTCATTTTTCAAATCCTGGCCAAAATGTGTTAAGATCCCAAAGGTGATTTTGCAGTCGCTGTGCAAAATCCACCTTTTGGGCAGGAGTTGAAATTGTCTCTGCACTTGTTCATAAGGTGGGGTCATAAGAAGGTTATGTTGAACATTTTGGGCAAAATATTAACAAACAACAAGTTATGGGCCTGCATTCAATTTTGTGAACACAGGCTTAACTTTGGTAATTTTCAGTATTTTGACTCCAAATCTTCAACATAGGCATTTCTTTACAGCACCTCATGAATGTGGCAGCTATCATTTTCAAATTCTGCCAAAATGTGATTGAGACTTGTGGCCAAAATCACCTTTGGCCAGGATTTGAAAATGTTCTCCACCCTTCTTCATGAGGTGGCTCATAGGCTATGTGGGGTCATAAAAGGCTAGGTTGAAAATGTGGGTAAAAATATGAAAACAGCAAAGTTATGAGTCTATGTTGCAATTTTCAATGCACAATCATAACTGTGGTAATTTTCAATATGTTGACCCCAGCTTTTCAACATAGACTTTTTACACCACCTCATTAATGTGACAGCTGTCATTTCTCAATCCTACCCAAAATGTGTTTTAACACTTGTAGGGGCACAATGATGTTTCAGCCATTGTTTTATAAATGACCTCTGTCATGCTCAGAAGGAGTACTCATATAAAAATTATGTTGAAAATTTGGGGTAAAATCTGAAAACCAGTACAAAAGCAATGCCTTACCAGCGAACATTTGGCATTGACAGATGATTGTTTAAGAATGGCATCAAGGTGGCAGAAGATGGGGACATCTTGGATAGTAATGAGGAGACAGAGTCACTGTGAGTGCGGCTCATGGCAGCCTGAGATAAGAAACGTGCTTGGGGATGATTTATATACCTTGAGGGCAGGGGAAAGAAAGGGACAGAGAGCTCTGGAAAGAACCTAAAAGAAGGGTAACAAAAGACGTAGTAGTGGTTGTGGGTGATCTGAACCTGCTGGCATGAGTGGGACATTCCATGTCCAGAAGCACCAGATGTCAGGCCTTGTTGGACGCATTCCAAGATCGTGAACTGTTCAGCTGGTAAAGGAATCCGCTAGGCAGACCACAATTTTGATATGGTGCTCACCAATTCAGAGGTGGTAGAAGCTGTGGGAGTAGGGGAGCCACTGGAGAACAGTGGCCATAATTCCATTTGATTCAAACTGGCACTCAGGTCCAGTAGGCCTACAGTCGAAACTGAATCCTTGATTTTAGAAGGATGGACTTCAGTAGGCTGAACGAATTAGAAAGAGATAAGTTATAGTAGGGGTGGATAACATAGATAAGTGGAAAAGACATAGGGCACTAAGGGAGCTATTCTCGAGCATCTAAGGTATGCATGAGAACAGTAACCAAAAAACAGGATCAACATTCTGTTATGATTTTCCACAAGAGGTATGGGAAACAGTGAGGCCAAGAAAAAAAGGCCTCGTATAAATGACAAGAAAAGCAGGGGAGGAGGAAGAAGGGGAGAATATTTACTGAAAATAGGGAGGCAAAGAGGCCATCAGGAGGCAAAGGCAAACACCAAGTTGTATTTTGTGGAGGGGTCAAGAGTGAGAGAAACAGTTCTTAAGAAATATTAGGAAAGGAGGGGAATGGAATGGCAAGCTGAGGGGAGTAGTTATGCAAGAGGACAAACTAAAGTCCATTGTCCTTAATGATCACTTTTGCTCAGTTTTCACTATGGAGGATGGTGGCCCTTGCCAGAGAGTGGCATAAAAGCGGCCACTAAGGGGTTCCAGAGTCCAGTATTTACAGGAGAAAGGTCCTGAAAGTTCTGGGAGCCTTTAAGATAGATAAAACCCCAGTACCAGATGTGTTGCATCTGAGGATACTCAGGAATTGGCAGCAGATCTGACTGAATCCCTGTAGACCTATTTAACCTCTCAATAGGGATGTGGGTAGTTCTGAAAGAATGGAGGGTGAGGGATATCATTCCACCCATATGGGGAGTAAGGATCAAGCTGGGGACTACAGACCTGTCAGTCTTACTCTATTGTGAGCAGCTGATGGAATCACTGGTCAAAGAGGACATTGTGGACTACTTGAGAGCAACAGTCTCTATGATAGTAAACAGCATGGATCTGTGGCAGGGAGGTCCTTGTCAGACTAACCCAATAGTTTTCTTTGACTGGGTGACAAGGGAATTTGATAGGGGCCATGCTATGGATTTGCTCTACTTCAACTTCAGTGCTTTAAACGTGCTGCCTCACAGATGCTTACTGAAGGGAGGGAGGATCTGGGTGTGGCTAGGTCACAGTAAACTGGGTAGGTAACTGGCTAAGGGAAGGCAGCTGAAGGTTTTGGTCAGTGAGGTTAAATCAGAAGGAGAGGGCTCATGAGCGGGGTACACAGGATATTTCTGGTCTGGTACCTTCAATATGTTCACCAGTGACATTGGTCAGGGAATCAGGAGCAGGGTATGTCTCTTTGCAGATGTCACTAAGTTCTGTAGGAGGGTGGATAGCTATGAGTGAATACAGGAAATACAGAGAAAGACTTACAACAGCTAGAAAGGGTGATCTAAGGTTTGGCATTTGAAATTCAACACCAAAAATGCAAGGAAAGGCTATTGGGAACAAGAACCCAGGATGGAGTACTGTATGGGTGGGATGAGGCTTAACACTACGGGTGAGGAATGAGACCTTGAATTATCATCAGTAACTCCTAATGCAATCTGAGTCAATGCAACAAGGCATATAGCAAGGCAAGTAGGATGTTGGGTTGTATCGGAGGTGCACTGATTGCAGAAATGAAGAAGCAATACTTCCCATACAGATCTTTGTGAGGCAACACCTGCAGTACTCCACCCAGTTCTGGAGTCCTCACCAAGGAAGATTAAGGATTGACTGCAGAGGGTGCAGCACAGAGTAATGAAAGGATTCAGGGCCAACAGGGCAGGTATTATGAGGAGTGCCTCAGGCACTAAACATTTATTCATTATAACACACAACGAAGCCGTGGAATAAGACCATTAGGTCTGTCAAGTCTGCTTGTATTGCAGGGTCCTCTGCTTTAGCTAAGGAACCAGTCAAGTTATAGTAGCACTCCAGACAAAAAAGATTAGTGCTACTGTGTATTCAAGCAAAGTGAAATTTATTTGCTAAATGCAAAAAATAAATTCAAATTGTAAGTCTTACAGCATTTAAACTGCTGCTCGTCCTCAGATCCAGAACTTCCAAGAACCACTAATGATCCTGCACATTTTACCTTTGAGTTACAAAATCAGGGACACACCCTTATCTTCCAGCTCTTCTTCCTTATTATTTAAGTGATTATTAACATACTTAATAAGGGCAAACTACTTTTCTCTGAAATATTAACTCGACCAATGCCTGAAGTATTCAAATTATCACAAATGTTCTCTGAGCTGTTCCTCCTGGAGCTGGTAGAGAAACAGAGGAACAGAAACATAGAATTTGATAGCAGATAAGGACGCTTGGCCCATCCAGTCTGCATATTTCCTACCTAATGGATAAGCTGCAGATCCTAGCTAACCAACAGCCTGCTTCTTCCAACCTCCACCCCTTAGAATTGCCTTATGTCTGTCCCATGCATTCTTGATTCCACCACTGTTTTGATTCCTCAACCTCCTCAGGAAGGCTGTTGCATGTAAGCCCCCACCCTGCCTTTTGCAAATGACAGGTGGTATGCTGTTAAGCTGACAGCAGTACCAGGTGGGGACTGAGTTCCGGGAGGACTAGGTTACTCGGCACAAGGGTTAGGTTTGGCTACACTGCAGGGGTACCCAAGTGAAATCCGAACCGGAAGCTTAATAACTGTAATGTCCAATACCAGGAATGAGAAGATTCTAAGTATGGCTTTTAATCACATCCAAACTGAACAAACAAAGCATAGATGGACCCCCACAGGGCTACATTCCTGGTAATGCAGGTTAAGAGAAACTGAACACTTCCTCAACACTGCAGCTCTCAGGCTCTGGACCCACCAGGCACATAGCCGGACTTGCACACTGCTTTGGGTACACAGCCTGACTTGTACACTATTTGGGGATTTCCTGGTCGGCTCCCTGCCAGCCACTCAACACCTTCTATATGACATGGACACATTTTCGGTGGCTCCTAAACCACCTTAGAGCCTTTGACTCCATAAGGAAATTCTCTTTAAATCCTACATCTGGGTACTTTCTCAGCACTGCCAAGTGCCTGAGGGAAAGTAAATGGGCCACAGAGCAAATCCAGAGAAGTGAATCTAAGTTACTACTGATGGGGGGTCTCCCCTCTAGCTTCCACAATTCATACCAGGCCATTTCTCTGGACTTACTTACTTACATCTCTTTCTGAAAGCTTGGCAGTGTAGATTAAAGGGTAAATGCAAGCACATTTCCCTACATGTAGTGGCTTTCCCTTGTACTAGACTCGAACTTACTTAAACATCTCTTTCTAAAAAGCTTGGAGTATAGATTAAAGGGTAAATGCATAGCACATTTCCTCTACATGTCTTGGCTTTCCTTGTGCTGGACCTGAATCATATTTTTACTTGGCTTAACCTATTCCTCTAGGCCTCCCACTGATTAAGCAGTCCAATCCCCACTTTACAACAGTTCAGATGAAACATAGGCCCTATGTAAGAGCAGAACTCACCCTTTGGTTGCAGGTGCCCCATAGGCGATTCTTGATAGCTTCTGGTGCTGCAGCACAACGAAAATAAGGCAGATTCTTCCCTGGCTGGAACCAGGAGGGTTGCCCCTGGAATAACAGGCAAACCTTTTCCCCCATCCCCTCAGGGATGGGGCACTGAGACCAGTAACAGCGGTCTCCACCACTTCACAAACAGCTTACTGTGTTCTTCTTTGGTGGAAACACACTCCTCCTTAAAGTAGCTCTATATCAGAGCTTTAGGCTCCAAAAGCCTGTGTACAGAACGCTGTGCTCTCTCTTCAAGACTGCTCCACACAACTCCCTTCACACACTGTTCAAAACTCCCCAACATTTCTAACTCTAACCCAACTGCAGATTCCAATGTGACTCATGCAGCTGCGAAAGTTCTATGGTGATATCATCCCTCAGTCTCAGCTGAGACTGAGAACAGAGTGAGACAGTGTGAAATCCATTTAACTGGAGTTTCTCAAGCTGCCTGCTCTGCCTACCACTAGAGTCTTACTGAGGATTCTAGTAACCCTGGGTAACAGGGGTTGCACTCGCCTGGGCAGGAAAATGACTGTCCATGATCATTATTTACCAGCTTAGTATCACACCCTGTAAGCTACCTGCGGAGGGGTGATCAGGCCCCCCTCCTACCATGTGCTAGCGCAGGCAGGCAACACCTAGGGCCGTAGGGCCTTTGGCTGACATGCCTCCTACTTCACCCTACCCACTCAACTATGGGTGCCTAGTGGTCTCAGTAGAGCTGCCCAGAGCATAGCCATAATAGCTCAGCACTGCAACCCCTACTGCAGGTCAGGGTCACAGCCTGTCTATCCCCCAGCCTCTAGGAAAATCTATCTGCCTTTAACTTAAATCCCAAAAAAAACAAAAGGGACCTCCTGACCTTGGGCACCCTGCAACCACACACCAGGAACTAATACCAACCATTACATTACTCCCTCAGCCCCACAACCACACCTGTGGAAGGAAATGTTACTACAGTAACAACAATAATAACAACAACAGCACTTTAAATACTACTAAAAAGTACTATTTAGGAACTCCGATGAGCCCTCCTCCTTTTCTTGTCTTCTCTTCTATCTTCTTCAGGAACACTTGCAAGACAAAGAAGACAACACATCCTAATCTGCATACAGTCTATCTAAACCCCTACCATCAAAACACTGGAGAATCCCAAAAATGTATTTATTTTTTTTAGAAAAGGAAGAAAACAGTATATACACTAGAAAACAGTAGAAAAACAATGACATTATTTACAATACACATTTGGGGGATGAAGTGCCTAAAAGTCCCATCTAGTGACCACAGTGCCCGAAGGCTAGTCCATTAAAGAATCTCTCCTGGGCGGAGCCTGGTGAAGCACCAGTTCTAGCAGGCCAAAGTCCTGAAGGAGAGTCTTTGAGGACAGTTCACACATTCTGGAGTCTGCTAGTGTAGAGGTGTGCTGCAATGTCATAGGATAAAAAGTTTGGACTTACCAGTCCCTAGTAGAACAGAACAAATGGCATCGACCTGCTCCTTGACTGAAGACTCTCCCTGGCAGCATTCTTCCGATACAGCTGGGCGGACATCTTCGGGAACTACAGAAGGGCACATCTGAAGCTGCTGGGATGATGTCATCTCTGGAGATGGAACCTTGGAACAGGAACAAAAGGAAAACAGCTGGTCTGACGTCATCCGATTTCAGGCGATCGATCAGGATACAGCTGGGCTGGTGTCCTCTGGATCTGAAGTCATCTGGTGGGCCAGTTGATGGATTCTGAAAAGTCAGTACACTGTAGAACTGATGAATGTGGGGCACCGAGTCCTGGATGTCCATACTGGTGGAACAGCAAAGGCACTGCAATGGAACGTGTGGCAGTATTGACTACCACTGCTGCTTTCCATCTGGTAGGCACGTGCACATTTACAGGGAGGTCTTTGCATTGAGGCCAATAGACAAAGGGTCAGGAGCTTGAATTATTACCCCATCTGGGCGCACATAATTCACACTGTGAAAGGTTTCACGTCCCTCTCCATCCACTATTCGAACAGTGTCCATAAACAGTGTCCTACCTCTTTTCCACTGGCTGTATTTTTCATGAAACATTATGTTCTTGACGTGCTTGTTTGCACCAGGATGCACACATTTCATTGCTTGGCCCAAATCCAGATTTCCTGCTGTTCTCAATCTCCTCCCAGACTCTCCGAGGAAAGGTAGGAAAGGACATCCCATACATTTCATTTCGCCTCCCACGAGACCAGTCTCCTCTTTTACTAGCTTTGGTCAACCTGGGACTGCTGGTCTGGCTTGAGGCAGCCAGTCCTAGTTCTGCCAGCCTCTGATTCTCAGCGAGATGAAAAATGGATCCCTGGCTTCTTCTTCTGCACAGCCAGGGCAGTGATCACCACTTCTTCCATGCATCTTCTGAGGCAAAGAGCTTGAGGCTGTACCAGTTCCTTTTCACAAGGCCACATAGGTTGCCCTCTCACATTAGATACATAGATACATAGACGCAGGTCAGCAGATAAGGGCCTATGGCCCACCCAGTCTGCCCATTTGAGCTTGTAAGTTCAGTTTGTTTTCCTAGAAGTCTGTTGCCTTACCCTGACCTCCAGAAATCCTTTATGTCTATCCCATGCATTCTTAAATCCTGTGATTGTTTCAGCCCCCACCACTTCCTCTGGCAGGGTGTTCCACTTGTCCACCACCATTCTGGAAGAAATTCTTTCTCATGTTTCCTCTGAATCATCCTCCTCCAACTTCATCCCATGCCCTCTAGTCCTGGAACATCTTTTCGCTTAAACATAGTGTTTTCCTGCACCCTGTTCCTCCCTAGAAGACTTGTATGTCTCTATCATATCCCTCTCTCCCTCTCTCCTCCAGGGAGTACATGTTCAGTTCCTTCAACCTGTCTTCATAGGACTTGTGAAGCAATCCATGCACCATCTTTGTTGCCCTCCTCTGAACCTTCTCTACCCTGTCTATGTCCTTCCGTAGGTATGGTCTTCCAGAACTGTACACTGTACTCCAGGTGGGGCCTCACTAGTGTCTTGTATAGCTAGATTATGACCTCCCTTTTCCTGCTGGTGATCAGGGGTGTAGCTAGGGATTTAAATTTGTATACAGAGTAGCCACACTGCACCCTCCTCCTGTCAAGCCCCGCCCCAGTCCACACTCGAGCCCCACACACCGGTCCACTCTTAACCACTTATACGGTCCACACTCTTATTCTTATACACTCCATCACACTCTGTGTCAGACTCACAGACTGGCTTTTGGTTACAATGTAACATTGTGACAAGGCTCAGTACTACATACATGGCAACAAGACTGGCTTTTGGTTACAATATTGCATAGTGACAAGCCTCTGTACCACATCAAGGTAGCCAGTTCCAGAGGTCCATTCATGCCAGTGCCTGTGCTCATACACTCTATCCACTCACTCCAAGCTGAATCACCACACCAAAATAAGTCAAGTAGTCAAATCAAACTCAATCGTAACATCCATCAGCAGTGTGCCTTACCAATTACATGAAAATGACAGCAACTTTTACATTACTTACCATATAAGATGGTTGGTAGCTAGATGGTGCTCTGAACCTAAACCAGAACACCAAAACCAATCACCTGAACCACCTAACCTGTTAACACCAACTATCCCAGTACCTCAGACTGTTACTTCAACATTTACAATGTAATATGCAACTATGAAACATACCAAGATGCAACACCAACAGAATAAACACAAAAAGAATGCCAGCCTGACACCAACCGAAAGCCCACTCATACCAAAGTAACCAAAATCACCCACTCAACAAAATGGTAACATAGCCACAGCATTGTGCTAGTACAAACTAGTCCCATACTTTTACAGAATTGTGTACATTTCCAGTTTAAAATTGCAAATTGTTACTGAGTGTTTCATTTAAGAATGGGCAACAAATCTAACAAAACAAGACACAAAAGTTGACCACCCACGCCAATCAGAATTAGTATACTCACTCATACACAGCCAAATAACCACTCCGTCAATAGAAGAATGTATAATACATTTCTTCTAAATTTACCAAATACAGCACAAACCAAGCAGTACATCAAACCACAGCCCAGACAGTAAAACAAGCTCCTCTGGTAGAGGTCACCTTGTCACAAAGTTAATCCGACGATCATTGCATGGGTGAAATCCTTCGATACTTGCTCACGTTGACTGGTATATCGTGATGTAGATGCAGCAGTGCTAAACCGGTCAGTCGACTTTCACCCATCACTGTTCCGTAGCTGGGTCTTTATTCTTCGCCAGTGCACTAAATGATCTCTGCTGTAGAAACACTGACTGGCATTGTGTTAAAACACAAAGAGCTGTGTTAATATCTGGGTAGAATGCAGGATTTACCTCAGATAATGTAGAGATGATGCTGTTTGGCTGTTTTCTTTTGGGACAGACATCCACTTAGTTTTCCATCTCTGCAGTTCTGCTCTAAAGCTGTCCAGGCTGGAGAGGTCACCCTTGTATGCACTGTCACAGCAGTCACCATTTCTTCAGAGTCCATAGCATGTAGTTTATGTGGCATCAAGTACTGCGCAAGAAAAGCGTGGGCAGCATTCAATCAGCTGTTCCGACAGCTCTGAAATAACATGGTCAGGAAAGGAATGATGTTTCTTCTGTGGTATTCCTGTGGATCCGATGCAGCAATATTGTTCCTCTCGTTTGTCTCCACATATTCTTGGCATGGATTCTTCAACAAATGCACAACTTGCTAGCCGTTTTGCCTCATCATACAGAGCACAAAATCTGGTATCCGCATCTTCTCTCATGCTTGAAGTGTCTGAACCACAACATTGCTTCTTCACATGCCTGAATCAAGTCAATATCCTCACGTTGCAGATACAGATGAAGCGGTTTAGTAAGTTCAGAATTGCTTCACAGACACCAAACAAAGCGAGAAATCAAATTCGTGATGGAAAATTTAAATCTCGTGCATCCTCATCAAAATCAGCAACTTTCTCCAAGGTGCTGACTATCACAAGATATTTTGCTTTGAAACATCTAAGTGAATCTGCTTGGCTCATCCATCGTGTATTCCTGGGGCAGGCAGGACTGTACTGAGTCTTGCTCCTCCTCCTCGTCTTCCCAGTTACATGGCAAGTTTGCGAATTCTTTCAGTTCTGTCAGATACACATTGCAGCGCTTGGCGGAGGATTTCAAGTGTTGCAATTACTTTTCTGCATGTGTCAAACATATTTGAAATCTGGCGTGTTTTACAGGAGTGAACAATTGCAGTGTTCAAATTATGTGCTTTGCAGGCACTGTAGGTAGCTTCAGGAAGGACTGCACGTATTCTGGCTTGCACTCCATTAAATTGCCCACTCATGTTGCTGCCTTGATCGTAGCCTTGTCCTCTCATGTATTCCTTATCAATACCCCAAGCAGTAAGTCTTTGCAAGAACAGTTCTGCAAGTGCTTGTCCAGTTGTCTGGAAGGCTTCACAAACTCGATGAAATCTTCGCCAGTTGCACAGCTCCATTTTCAGTTCGGTGAACGTATCGCACGCAAGGGTTATCTGCTCTTTTGTGGCAATATCAGTGGTCCCATCTGCAATCAAGCTGAAGAATTTTGCCACTTTGACCTGTGCCAAATTTTTCTTTGAATCTGTTGACCCATCAACTGTATCAACTCATTCTGAATTTGTGCGAAGTATACTGTGCATTCCGTGGTGCACAATCCAGGTGTTCTTTGAAGCGTGTCCAACTCAGCTGTGTATTGCACAAGTGCACTGAACTTTCCAGTGGTTGGAAGCCTTTCTCTCAGTGCTATATTGTACCTTCCACAAAGGAGAATGATGCTCATAATGCTGCCGAGAGCATGCCTTGCTTCGTTCCGTTGTTTTCTGATCCTGCTTTAAAAGGCACTGATAAAGCCGTTGTCTGTCTTCCATCACATACGCTTACAAATGCTTCTGCCCTTTGCAGTGGCATTCCCATGTTCTTTTGAATTGCTGTGCCTGTCTAGAATCTTTTCCCATTTGACCAGTCCATCATTGGTATAGATACCAACACCGTTTCCTTGCAGGTGTTAAACACAAAACATGGTCCACAGAAGACTGCATCCAGATGCTTGGAGTATCGTGCAAAATTGTACTCTTGCAGAAGCTGAGGATTGAAACGTCGATACTGCTGCTGCTGGCCACTGCAAGATTTCATCATTCGTTTCGAAACTGGAGTTTTGCGGTGGTTGCCATTGGCTTGTTAAGATTTTCTTTTTTGCACTTCTGTCAGTGTCTGGCGGTCATGAAGCCGATGTCTCCTTCATCGTGCACATGCAGATCTCCTCTTAAATGGCTCTCTGTCTTGCTGCTCTTGGTGTAACAGGTTCTTCACCAAAGATGTGGTCCCAGGTACAGGTCCTGCTGCAATATCAATATTTAAGGCTCCAACTACAGAAATTTCAGTTGGCTTTTCAGGGACATAAAGTTGAGCTGCCACAGCCGATTCGGATCCATTGCCAAGGACTTGCCTATAACAAAAACAAGATAAAAGAAAAAGTAACATTAGAGGAATGATAATTTGTCACTTTCAATGCCTACAAAACACTGTTCACTCAACAGGGTACTCTGTCCCTGCCAATTTGTGACCAATGCACCCTATATAACGGTAAACCATTGTAGGCAGGCGCAGTTTGTGTTACGGACCCAGCTGATGTGTGGTCTACCTAGGCGATGGTAGCTGGGTGACTTCACCCAGGGTCCTGAAGTGAATACCAAAATAACAAGCACCAATCATTACATACCATTCTACGTGCCGAGAAAAAAAAAAGACAGACAACTTTATACACACCATAGCAAGTGCCTGCACCACCAAGTCAGAATTCTATAGCCAGCAACTAACACTCCAGAACTATATCACAGGCACAAAAAGTACGTCATAGCATGGAACCATGATACACAAATTACAAGTCCTCACCAAACACATGAATTACAATGCTGCCTCATAAAGACTGCTGTTCTACAACAATGAAAATAAAGAAAACCAGTGAAGAGCTGGTTGCATAATCGGACATAAGGTTTGGGGGTGTGGATAACTCATTTGATACACTAGCCTATGACTTCTCATTACACTTACATAGGGCATCGGGCATTCATAGGTAACTGTATCAGATAGGTTATCACACAGTCACCACCATCACCACCCCATCCCTTGTAAGGATTGGATGTATAACACTGAGGACTATGGGACTATACACTTATTCCAAGTGGACTTTAACCAGTTAAAGCATGCCATCAAATTACTTACCGAGTTGAGGATGGTCCTTCATGGAGGTGTGCTGGTGTACTTAGCAGATGCAAGTGTTTCAACGTGGCTAAAAATGAAACAGCGGTGTTAGATATACACTGTAGAACAACGGTGTGTTTGAAGGGCAATAAAATGTCATTATTAGCATACTTCACCTATTATATCATACCTTTTACCAGTATTAGGCCATAAACTTACCAAACAGTATAGCACATTACACAGAAGCACAATGCAATGAACAATAAAATAAATGCCTCTAGTGTACTATTAACATGGACGCAAAAGACCTAGAAGTGAAAGAGATGCAGATGTAAACTAATTATACTGTGATGAATATAACAGCCATTTCAATGAATGTTAATGACTGGTATCTCTAGCTTACCAAGCTGAGGGCGGTCCTTCAAGGTGCTCGACTGGTGTCACAGCAGATGCCGGTTTTCAAGCGTGCCTGAAAGTAAATAACAGTGATGTGAACTGCAGCAAAAAGCACATACAAAATGCAGTGACATAGAAGTTGCAATTAGCACGAAAGTTGCCTTTAATTTACCTCTTACTGGTATGAAAACATAAGCTGACAAAAGCTTATGGCCAATTACACAGAAGTCAAACTGAAAATATATGGTGTGGGGTTGGGGCTAGTGTAAAATATGGCAACAAAGTCCTACAAGAGAAAAGACAGTCACAGAGGTGAACTAGTTATATCACAACTATACCTGCCATCTTGATGCTGTTAAAAGCATAGGGTTTATTACTACTACATGTAATCACTTGGCGAATTAGAAAAGAGGCCAAACCCTTAGACAGCTGTGCCGTCTCCTCTTGCCGGGCGTTTAGCTTCCTCTGTTGGGCACCAGACAGTTTTCTCTTCTGTGCTGATTCCATCCTAGAAAGGCAAGTACAAAACCAGTTAGAAATCTAGCAGAAAATCTTGTGGGCTGGGAATTCTAATACACATGCAATTAATTTCAACTTACATGTTTGGTATAAGAGACCACAGCTTTTCCAGTTAGCTGTTTTCACTCACTGTGCCAGAAACGTTTCGGGATAGAAACCAGAAGGTAATGGTATGTCCTGCACTATGAAAATCAAACTATAGGGCCAAGTTCCAGAAACACTTTGTACAGAAAGCTATTGGTCTTGATGCAGATGCAGCATACTATCATGCATATGTGTTAATGCTTTTCTCCTTAGGATTACTTAGTAGCAGTTAGCACCATATTTTATGTTGATTGTGTTGTTACCAATTCCTGGGTGCATATAAGCAACTGTTAATGAGTTTTTGAGTAAGAGAAAACACAATGCCTCACACATTTAGAAAGTTCATAATGAGCAGCAAATGACTGTGCCTCAACATTTTATCCAGTGAAGTAGAGTTGAATTACTACTAAGCAGTACTCAGTTTCAGTATTCCTGAATGTGATGTTGCAGTAAAGCTAAAATATAACTAGTGTGAATCCACTGTTTACACTTTGTTCTAAACAGAAGTTGACCTTTAAAGGACTACGAAATTGTTGCAGTAATTTACTGTTTAATAAAATTAAAACTTGACAGTGGCCTGTGTGTTTTTATTTCAAGGTTTCTCATTTTTGATTCCAAAAGTCACCCGTGGCAGTCACAATCTCAATGGGCTCCACCTAGACCTGCCAGGAGGTAGTCTAAACCTACTGTGACAGCCTGGAAAACTGTTCTAGGTGGGCTTCATGTGGGGTCGGTGGGCAGAAGGAGCACAGAGAGGCATAGGGAGGATTTTTGTGTGTAAGCGGGACAGTAAAGGATTGTGTTGCAGGGTTTTAAATAATTGATTAGCAGTTTTTCCTTTGGACAATACTAACTGTACAGAAAGCATTTATATAGGTTTTCTAGAAGTGTCATGTTTGTTAAACACAGTGAGGCAAGTGGTATGCATTTTCACAATGTTTTAGAACTTTTATGAACAAAACGCTAATCAATTTTAAGAGTTATTTAAAACCCTGCGTTGGCATCTGGCAGGGTACATATGCTTCGCATGTTATACATATGCATCTGCATACTGCCAGGTGCCTATGCACTCCTTACTTCCTGATGACAATACCAGGGCTTGAATGAGTCACACATGCACACACACATGCATGAGAGAGCCAAGCAATCATATACTGCCAGTGCCCACATACAAGGGGTACAGAAAGCTGTCAACAGCATGAAGATACAGTTTGTAACACTGTACTGTGTGGTCGCAGTGGTCTAAAAAAACTGCACATTCCTAGTATAGCACTTGATTGGCCGTAACTGAAAGCAGTGCTGTACCAGAGATGTGCACTTTAATGACAAAGAACAATGATAAATCACTTGTTGTGGAGGCATTTCTTTACAGAGAGGCGGTGGCATGTAAACATGGAATGCTTCAAGAAAGGGTGAGACAGAGCAGATGGATGGGGTGGGCAGCTGCTGAAAAGAGATAGTTGTAATCTGGAGCAGCCTACACAGATAAGGACGGTCTTTTCTGCTGGCAACTTTGTCTGTTTGTGGTCATCATAACTTATAACAGAAATCAAGGGCTCTTCACCTGTACTTCTGACCACTGGCATGTCAGTCGATAGGTCGGCTCTACCCCAATGGGCAACAAGAACCACAGCATATGAAAGTACCTGAGCCCTCGTTTGTGAGGTCAGAAAATGAAGCTCTGTGTGTTCCATAGACCTATATTGATGCCATTTCTCAATGTATGTTGGCACTATTTAGAGTTGGAACTCGGAAAAATGAAAGCAAACACTCCAGTGTAAAAGGACAGTTACTCAGCATCTGCTTTGATTTTTCTAAATGGCACATCTCAATAGTACTAAAAGCCACAAGTATAAGCGCATACATACAGGTTAATGAAACACACTCTCAGTATTCATTTCTGACATCACAATGCTACAGCCTCCACTCCAACACACCCATGGCAGTCCAACTGCCAGACCAAAAATTTACCTACCAAACAATAAAACAACATAAATAAAGCAGGAGGCTCACTCTGTCCCCCAACACCAATGGGCAGCATGGGCCACAAGAACCATATTACATATTTGTTTTGTTAACCAGGTAGGCACAGTAGACAACAAGTGCCTATTTTCAGGTGTGACCGGGAGGTACAATACAGAAAAACATGGTACATAGTCAAGGTAGCATACAGGCCCACAATACGGTGGGCCAGAGAGAATTAGTACAGGAACACGATGCAAAGACAGGTGACATACTCACCCACACACACGTAGGGCCACAAGTACAATCTATAGACATGGTACAGAGACAGAGCTAACAAACATGATTACAACTACAACTCAAAGACATAAACCCAACAAGCTAACAAGGAGGTAGAAGACTACAGGTACAGGTAACTAAGTGGGGAGCAGGATCAGTGAACAAACCAGGTGTGTGTCAGGAAACAGGCAGGAGGAGAGTAAACAGTGCTGTAGGGCAGCATGGAACTAGTGGGTGAGGAGAGGGAGGTACACAACCTGGGGACAACCCCAGTGGAGTAAGACTCAAACTGCAGGGAAAGAACTGCCTAATCCAGTTGCATGCCGGGGACAGGTCAAAAAATAGCGTGGGGACTTCAAGATGTTACAAGTGAGGAGCCTGTCAGAGTAGGCTGGGAAGTGCTATGGTGGGCACAGGCTGAATAGAGCTAGTGGGAGAGGTGTTGAGCAGCTGCTAAAGTGAGAGGCAGAGTCCGAATAATGCTTATGGGAGAGGAGTCAGGTGACCGCTAGTGCCAGCAGTTAGTTGGCACAAAGACAGGTGGCGGCAGCTTTGAGGAACTTCAGAGGGACGTTTTGAAGCCGGGTGGGAAGGGGAGCTCAGACTGGGGCAGGAGGGACTTCCAGAGTTTTGGGGCCTAGGACCTTGCAAACCAAAGTTGAACTGGACCTATGTTGATAGCCAGGTGCAGTGTTTGAAGGGTGGGGCAAGGGCGAGGAGGCAAGCAGTACAGACTATTATCCACCATGTGGTAGGCTAATACAGATTTGTCTAAACACCCTGTAAACAATCACAGTTGCATGTCAGTGGCTCAGTAGGTAGCACACTTGCCTCTGAGGCGGAGATCAGAGGGCTGTGGGTTCAGTTCCCACATCTGGCACGGTTAATATCCCTGTACTGACACTGTAGTGCAACATGAGAGGGTGCTGCACTTCTGAGGTGCCGTCTTTTGGATGGGACATTAACTGAGGTCCCATCTGCCTGGATTAGTGGTAGTTCAGGCAGATGTTTAAGATCCCATGGCACTTATCGAAAAGAGCAGAGAATTTCCCGGTGTCCTGGCCAAAGTTCCCTCATTCACTTAAATTACCTCCAACAATCTGGTTCAATGTCAGTTTGCATTCATCTATATCCCCTCCCTCAGGTCGTGCACTTACCGGTCAACAAAACTAAATAAATAAAACACACACACACACACACACACACAGCCAGTCTACCTGCCACAGGCACAGCCAGTCAGACCAAGCCCATTCAGATATTTCCACTCTGAAACCAGCCATACCACCCCCACAACACACCCCCATCCAGCAATGTTGCAAATAATAAAACACACACCACAGACAGAGACAGCATCAAGCCACATCAAAAATAGGACACAGAAATGTCAGAAAACTAAGACTCATCTGTCCAGTCCAGTCCACCCCACCCATGGCTGCAGGCTGCTGCACCAACAAGGAAACATGCTATTACACACACACACACACACACACACAATAATCCCCCCACAGTCACACACAATAGCTGTGCTCAAAAGCCTCCATATTACACTAGTACAGCTGCAATACTATACAAAAAAAAAATAGATTGGCAATTTGGCACAAACCTTGATCAGAAAGGAGGAGGAGAGTTGATGGTCAGTGTCTTTCACTCTACAACTGACGGTCGGTCTGGAGCTCTGGCTCCTCTACTGTGCAGTGTTCTAGGCGCTGAACCTGTCCTAGACAATGAGTGAAACAGCTCTTTTTAATTTTTGTTAGCAGCCAGCAAGCCAGCAGCAGCCAACTACTTCCAGTTCAATGCAGCAGTACGCTAAGCACTAGGCACACACCGACACACTGGCCTGGGTATCTCCATCTCGGCTAGTAGGTAGCAGCAACTGATTGCAGAAAAATAAAATGTGCACTGTTGTGACACGACTCTACTCTCTCCTGGTCGAAGAAGCAAAATCCAACTCGATGAAATAACCGACGGTGGAATTCCTCAATCCTCTGTGGTCTAAAACTGTGAAGAAAGAGCTGCACAAGGGGACCCTTTTATTGTACTGCCTCGGACCTGAGTGGGGACCGAAAAGTTCAGGTCCGAGGCGGAAGTCGTGAAAAACAGCACGGACTGGTGGCGCCCTATCATTGGTCTGATGGGCACACACACGCCACTACCTGTGTGACGTTCTCTAACTGCTCGGTCCGTGCTAGGAAGGAACTGTGAGTGGCACTTAGTTAGACCGCGAGCCTTCAGGTGTCTGTGCGATGGGAAATGAACTGCACCGCCACGATGTGGGACTCGGGAGGCAGTGGGCACAGACTGGGATTCAGCAGTCAGCCAGACCAGGATTCGACAGGACTGGAGTCGGACTTGGACTCAGCAGCTCAGGAGTCGGACCAGAGACGGAGAGAGAGAGGTAATACCCCCGCTTTAGTCATTGGGATTTCTGAAGTGTGAAAAAAAAAAAAAGCAGGGGCTGGCTAGGCAGGCATTATTACTTTACATTTTACTTTTGTGGCGTGACACCATCGGCACCCCAGTACAGAAAAATGTACGGTGAACGTACACTGCGTCGCCTGCCGACGCCTTGCTGGTGATGCCCTGCCTATACATCCCAGCATCCTATTTGCTTTACCTGCTGCCTTGTCACTGTTTCCCACCTTGAGGTCATCAGAGATGACAACCCCAAGATCCCTTCCTGCTTGGTTCACGCTATATCCTCACCCCCAACTGATATATTGTGCCAGGGTTTTTGTGCCCCATATGCATTATCTTGCACTTCTTTGCATTGAATTTCAACTGCCAAACCCTGACCATTCTTCAAGTTTCTGCAGGTCGCTTCTCATTCTGTCTACACCCTCTGGTGTGTCTACTCTGTTACAGAGCTTTGTGTCATCAACAAACAGTGAAATTCTGCCTTCTAGGTCCTGTGCAATGTCACTGATGAAGATGTTGAATAGGACCGGTCCCAGCACTGATCCCTGTGGTACCCACTGGTCACCTCTTCCCTCTGTGGAGTGACAGCCATTTACCACCACCCTCTGTGTCCTGCCACCCAGCCAGTTACCTACCCACCACACTACTGTCCTGCCCACACCCATACTCCCCAGTTTGTGTAATAGTCTTCTATGTGGCACAGTGTCAAAGGCCTTGCTGAAGTCCAGATAGGCCATGTCCACTGCCCTCCCTGATCCACCTCCCTAGTCACCCAGTCAAAAATTCAACGAGGTTGGTCTGACATAACCTCCCCTGGTGAAACCATGCCGCTTTGGGTCCTGTAGTCCATTGACAACCAGATGTTCCACCAATCTCTCCTTCAGTAGTGCTTCCATGATCTTCCCACTACCGAGGTGAGGCTGACTATTTGTAGTTCCCTGCTTCCTCTTTGTTCCCACTTTTGTATAAAGGGACTACATCTGCTGTCCTCCAGTCTTTGGGTATCTCCCTGTTTCCAGTGATCGGCTAAACAGGATAGCCAGAGGTTCAGCCACCACCTCTCTTAGTTCTTTAAGGACCCTGGGGTGCACCCCATCTGGCCCCACTGCTTTATCAACTCTTATTACTTCCAGTTCCTTCAGGACCCTTTCTCGTGTAAAGGGACTTGTGTCCATTTCTGCACCATTCTCACCCTTGTACTCCCTTCAGACCCATTACCCTCCTCTTCCTCAGTAAAGACTGAGCAGAAATACCTGTTCGATATGTCAGCTTTACTGTTGTCATCCTCCATGCGGCCCCCATCCTCCCCTTCAGTCTCACTATCCCTCCCTTTGTCTTTCTTTTTTCACTTATGTACCTGTAAAGGTTTTGTCCCCTCTACCCTGGCTGAGAATCTGTGCCCAGGGTGAGCAGTCGTCCTCACTCCTGAGACTATCCACTCTTCACTGGGCGTGGAGGTCGATACCTCCCATTCAAAGGCCTCCTCATCTCATCTTCTCCTATGAGACTTGGGCTAGGCTCCCCTTTCCAAGGGTCTACTGATGCTCTGTCTGAATTATCTCTCTGTGATCCAGCATCCAAAACATCAGTATACTGTTCTGTCTGCAAATCTGCACCCTCTAGCTTTGTGCCACACTCCCCGAGGGCCTTCTCCAACAGACTCCGCCTGGTGCTGTGTGCTGCCAACTACAAATTCTGAATTTTTGTCCATATGGAGCCAAACAGATCTTGGGCACTTTAAACAAGCTGTATTTCTCTAAGCACCCTGAACGGTGAGGTACCATGAAGGCGTCCCTTCCAGCATTTAAGCATATTAAACACACTTGCACTGGATATCCAGGAATCGTCACATGGGAAGGCAGTTGTCCTCCATAATAACACCTTTCAATGTCCCTTAACTTATTTACTTCTGTTGCTACCATAGCCCGGCATGATCCGGTGGCGGGCTGGTCCTGAGGCCATGACTGCAGGGAAAAACAAACAAATGCTCACTGTTACTAAAAGTCCCACTTCACTGAACACTTTCTTTCATTTTAAATGGCTCCTCTGCTGCTGTGTTTACATTATTACCCCACCCTGTAATTGCGGCGGTAGCACTTCACCATCAGCATTCTGAAATTGGGTCAAGCCACTGCGCATCCGATTTACACACTACAGATAACTTTGCTCAAACTGCACAGACTTGCACTGTTCTTTTCCTAGCACATTTAAATGATTTGCCATGGACTTTACACTTGCTGAAACATTGCTTTAGCTCACAGTCCCTTAAAGCCTCATGATTTCAAGTACAGGATTGCCTGTAACTAGTGCTGCATATTTTGCTACAACTCACAGTCTCTACTGGCTTTGAAACTTTATTCTGACGCTGAACCCATAACTATGCTCACAGTCAATGGCTTAACAGACTTGCTTTAGCTGGTAAACTTGACACAATCTTTATTTGCAAAGCGACTACACTGCTGCACACATATTCAGCTGGCTTTTGGCAAAAATCACTGTTTGAGCAATTATTACTGTTGGTACTCACTGTTATCAGTAGCTGTTTGCTGCGATGGAAAACGACCTGCAGCCAGTCTTGGAGACCTCAGGAAGAGGAAGCGTTGGCAATCGTCGATCGTCTCTCCAATCACCACACTCACAATCCAGTTGATCAAGATGCAGGTTGAGCAGCCGGCCCGGTGGCGTAGAGGTTGACGTGGGCGCCTTACCTCGATCCACACCGGCGACCGGGTTCGAGGAACAGACACCGGGTCTCGGGGGTGCGGCAGGGAAGAGCTGGATCAGCGTCCGACGGACTGCTCTCCTGTCCTGGGGTAGGTGAGAGCATCTTCGCCATGCAGAGGCCCCTAGTGGAGACTAGAGGCAATGCATGTAGCGACGTAAGTAGGGAGGAACAAGAAAAAACGAGAAAATCCGCTCCGGAAGTTTACCGGATGACGGACGCCGCCCCGGACATCCCTGAACACTCCCTGAGAGCCACAATTGCCTCAGCAGCTCTGAGGGTCCGAGAGAATAGTAGTGTGCTGGTTCTGCCCCGCTGGTGCCTTTCCCCTCGGAGGAGGGGACCCATCGGTGCAAGGGTTACACGGACTAGCCGAGGAAGGCTGCAAATATGAGGTAGGTGGCTAAGGGGAGATAGTAGGGGGCGCCCGGGTCCTAGGCGCCCTGAGAGGTAACTCTGGGGCGCGTGGGAGGGAAAAAGAGACAATATAAAAAAAAAAAAAAAAGATGCAGGTTGGACAGATTTAGCCAGAAAAGTCTGTTTTTTACTACTTTTACAGCGCTTTTTAGTCACTACGATGCTCCTCCACTAAGCCAGTACACGCACTCCTCACACTCCCTCTCGAATGCTGGGCAGTCACTGTAGAGCTGGCTTGGGGCGGGACTGATTGCAGTCTCACCAATCACACAATGCCATGCAAATAGCTTCTATCCCTCACTAGTGCTCTTCTCCTCACGGTGATTGTCGAGCAGTCAGATTTAAACTGCAGAAACCACTTTTTTTTAAGTGACTCCACGGCATGAGTCCATTTTAACCATTTGTCATGGCCATTAACACAGCAAGTCTCTCAGTTCACTAAAAGCATTTCCAACGTCCAGGGCACAATTTTCCTGTTGCTACCCTAGTTTTCCACACTTTTCTTTGTCACTCAATTCACTAGAAAGCATTTCCAATGTCCAGGGCTCAATTTTCCTGTTGCTACCCCTAGTCTTCCACACTTTTCTTTGTCACAACAGTTTTTTAAAAGCTGGCAAAACGCTGTAAATATTTGATGCGGGACAAGGGCATACTCTTTCAGCTTTACTGCTCCTTGGTAAACAGTTGGCATTTAACAGCAGCATATGGACAACTGCACAGCAGACACACTAGTTAAACTTGCTTCAGCTTTTTGGGCTACGCTGCAGATAACCAAAATGCTAGCCCCTTGCCGAGCACCCTTTCTCCCTAAATTAAAATCCAAAGTGATGCCTCCATTTTGTAAGCCCCCACCCTGCCTTTTGCAAGCGACAGGTGGTATGCTGTTGAAGCTGACAGCAGTACCAGGTGGGGACTGGGTTCAGGAGGACTAGGGTTACTCAGCACAAGGGCTAGGTTTGGCTACACTGCTCAGGGCACCCAAGCAAATCCGAACACAGGAGGCAATAACTATAATGTCCAATACCAGGAATGGAATTCTGAAGTATGGCTTTTATTCACATCCAAACTGAACAAACAAAGCATGACGGACCCCACGGGGCTACATTCCTGGTAATGCAGGTTAAGAGAAACTGAACACTTCCTCAACACTTCAGCCCTCAGACTCTGGACCCACCAGGCACACAGCCTGGACTTGCATGCTGCTTTGGCTACACAGCCCGACTTGTACACTATTTGGGGATTTCCCTGGCTCGGCTCTCCTGCCGGCCACTCCAACACCTTCCATATGACACTGGACACATTTTCCAGTGGCTCCCTAAACCACCTTAGAGCCTTCGACTCCATAAGGAAATTTCCTTTTAAATCCCACATCCTGGGTACTTTCCTCAGCACTGACCAAGTGCCTGAGGCAAGCAAAAGGCCACAGAGCAAATCTGTAGAGGTGAATCTGGTTACTACTGATGGGGGTCTCCCACCTCTAGCTTCCACAATTCATACCAGGCCATTTCTCTGGATATTAAACATCTCTTTCTGAAAAGCTTGGCAGTGTAGATTAAAGGGTAAATGCATAACACATTTCCTCTACATGTCTTGGCTTTCCCTTGTACTAGACTCAAACATACTTAAACATCTCTTTCTGAAAAGCTTGGCAGTGTAGATTAAAGGGTAAGTGCATAGCACATTTCCTCTACATGTCTTGGCTTTCCTTGTGCTGGACTTGAACATACTTTTACTTGGCTTAACCTAGTCCTCTAGGCCTCCCACTGATTAAGCAGTCCAGTCCCCACTTTACAACAGTTCTGGTGAAACATAGGCCCTATGTAAGAGCAGAACTCACCCTTTGGTTGCAGGTGCCCACAGACGATTCTTGACAGCTTCTGGTGCCGCAGCACAACTTGAAAAATAAGGCAGCTTCTTCCCTAGCTAGAACCAGGAGGTTACCCCTGGAATAACAGGCAAACCTTTACCCCCATCCCCTCAGGGATGGGGTCACTGGGCTCCAGTAACAGTGGTCTCCACCATATCACAAACAGCTTACTGTGTTCCTCTTTTGATGAACCCCCCAAAGTAGCTCTATATCAGAGCTTTAGGCTTCAAGAGCCTGTGCATAGAATGCTGTGCTCCTCTCTTCAAGACTGCTCACACAACTCCCTTCACACACTGTTCAAAACTCCCCAACATTCTAACCTAACTCCAACTGCAGATTCCAATGTGGCTCATGCAGCTGTGAAAGTTCTATGGTGATGTCATCCCTCAGTCTCAGCTGAGACTGAGAACAAGTGAGACAGTGTGAAATCCATTCAACTAGAGTTTCACAAGCTGCCTTTCCTGCCTACCACTAGGTCTTACTGGGATTCTAGTAACCCCGGGTAACAGGGGTTACACATGCATCCATGACCCTCTCCATGAAAAATACTTCCTCCACACATTACCCTTGAGCAAGTCCCGCCTAGCTTCCAAATTGTGCCCCTTGTTCTTTTGCACACCTCTTCTGAAAGATGCTGTCCTCTTTGACTTTGTTGATTCCTTGAGGTATTTGAAAGTTTCTATCATGTCCCCCACTCCCTCATTTCCTTGAGGCTATACATATTTAGATACTTAAGTCTCTTAATATGTCTTCTGGTACAGACCCTGTACCATTTCAGTTGCCTCCTCTGGACAGCCTCCATCCTGTTTATGTCTTTGTGGAGATTGTGTCTCCAGAACTGCACACAGTACTCCAGATGGGGTCTCACCAACTGTCTGTACAGAGGGATAACAACTTCCTGTTTCCTACTGGTGATGCCTCTCCCATGCATCCCAGTGATCCCACCAGCCCTACTTACTGCCCTCTCACATTTCTTGCTCACCTTTAGGTCATCTGATATGACTACCCCAGGTCCCTTACCATTTTTGTTGTTGTTAGTATCTCACCCCCATTGTGTACTCTTCCCTGGGTTTCTGTTTCCGTGTGCATTACTTTGCAGTTTGCACTTCTTAGCATTGAATCTAAGCTGCCATACATTTGACCATTCCTCCAACCTTGCCAGTTCCCTTCTCATCCTTTCCACCCCACCTTGTGTATCAACTCTGTTGCAGATCTTTGTGTTGTCTGCAAAGAGACATACTTTTCCTTCCAGTCCCTCTGCAATGTCACTTATAAAGACATTAAAGAGGGCCGGATTAATACTGAACCCTGCAGTACCCCTTAGTAACCCCTTTCTACAGACTGACTCCGTTTACTATTACCCTCTGTGTCCTGTTCTCCAGCCAATTTTTACCCAGGCTACCATCTTAGGACCCACCCCAGGCTGGCCAACTTGTATATTAACGTTTTGTGTGGGACTGTGTCAAATGCCTTGCTAAAGTCTAGGTAGGCCATGTCTATAGCTCCATCCCTGATCTTATACTTTGGTCACCCAGTCAAAGAAATCTATTAGATTCGTCTGACGTGACCTTCCGGCTGTGAATCCATGCTGCCTTGGGTCCTGTGTTCTCTGGCCTCTAGGTACTCAACAATTCTTTCCTTCAGAAGTGATTCCATCATTTTCCCAATCACTGAGGTTAAACTAAAGGTCTATAGTTTCCTGCTTCTGCCCTGCTCCCACTTTTGTGAAGTGGAATCACATCTGCCCTCCTCCAGTCTTCAGGTACCAAACCCATCCTCCCATGATAGAGGAGGCTCTCTAGTTCAAAGTGAACATTTTAGTTCAGTGTCATCCATGATGACTGTAAATCTCATTAATCCCTGCTTTCTTTTATAAATCTGGGATAATGTAGCTGAACAGTTCACTTAACAGCCTTTCTAATTATAACCAATTTACTTCTTTGCTAGCTGGACCTTCAATATTTGTGTCCCAAACCATCGCCACTTTGACCAGTTTGTATGCATTAAGTACCTATGTGCAGGACTTACAGTGTCCCTTTGCAGCATAGCCATTGACTTCATTTCTGGTAGTAGGTTCATCTGCTGAAGAGGTGATCTCATTCTGGCACTTGCTAATTTCTGAATGTGCTCTCCGGGAGGCTCGCTAAATGTTACACATGCACACAGGTGTTTTGAAATAAATATGTCTTTATTAATCTGTAAAGCAAATGGAGACAGACACACATGGATCAGCAGAGGGTCTGACACAGCATATGGAAAATAACTCACGGTACATTCATATTTGACTGATCTGATTAAACTTCATTTAGCAGCTTTAACACATATAAAGTCACATAACACTGCTTTATAAACTAGTAGCCACCTTAACTATGAAAACTGATGCAGTATGCAGAGGTCCAGATATTCAAAGGTTGCGCCATGCGCACAACAGAGATGTGCCAGCTAAGTAACAGATGTGCCATTGTGCTATATTCACAGGAGGCAGCCGCGCACCCAAATCACAATGCGCAAGAGCACAATGGTACGAATGCATGTGCAACTGAAGGGAGGAACCATGAATAAATGGCGAAAAGATGTATTCAACAACATGCGCCATGCACAATAGGGGAGCAATGGAAGTTGCGCGATGCAGCGAAATGATCCAAAATAAAAGGAACAATAGAGAGGTGCAAGAATGCTACAGGAAGCCAGAGGTGGGAGAAAGCTGACAGCCACAGAAGACAGGGAAGCAGTGGAGTGGGACTGAAAAAAGCAGGACAGGGCACACCTGGGAACATAAGGCAGCAGGACAGGAGTGGTGAGCCTGTGCCACAGTGGACTGAGGGCAGTGGCAGTGGGCAGAACAGCAAAATCTTGGAGGTGTTCCTGGTGCAGGGGAGTAGCACAAAGGACAGTGGGGGTAATGGGAATACAGCTGGGGGGAACACAAGCCAGGGATATGGCCAGTGCCACCACCATTCGGATGGAGGCAGTAATGAGGGGTGTGAGAAGGCAGGCAGCAGGGGGCACGGCTGTGGAAGGCCCTATCAGCGGGATGCCCCAACAGGCAGTACCGAGCCCGCATCAGCTTCAAGCACTACAGTGACACCGAGATAGTGGATTGGTACCGCCTGAACCAGGCGATCCTGAGGTGGCTCTGTGAGCTGTGCAGTGATGAGATGCAGGCACCCATACAACAGAACCATGCTCTGTCAGTGGAGACAAAGGTGACAGCTGTCATGTGCCTGCTTGCCACGGGCACCTTCCAGAGACCAACAGGGGACACAACAGGCATAACCCAGTCGGCCGCATCACACCTATTCACACTATTTTCAGTGCACTGCTGCCACATGCTGCGGAGTACATCTGTTTCCCCAGCACACAGGCGGAGCACACAGCACACATACAAGAGTTCCACAGGTAGCACGATGCCTGGCATGCTCGGGGCCATTGACTGCACCCACATGGCCATCTGCACGCCACCTGCATACATTAATCAGAAGGGCTATGCCAGCATCAACTTGCCAGGTGGTGTGCAATGCTGGGGTGCATAACCAATGTCTGAGCCATGCACCCTGGGGACACGTGATGCTTCATCTGGCACCAGTCTGCACTGTGCCACAGGTTTGAGAGTGGGGACATCCTCACTGGTCACCTAGTGGGTGAGTATGCAAATCACTAGAAAGACATGGATCTTGGGAGGCATAGTCAGAGGTGACATGGGTACTGGCCCAGATGGCCCATGGCAGGGCGACGCTGATCACCAAACTAATGTCCACCTCTACACACAGGTGACAGTGGATATCCACTCTGTCCCTGGCTGCTCACACCATATCGGCAGCCCAGACCCCATTGCAGCAACGGTACAATGAGGCACATGCCACCACACGCAGTGTCGGAGCGGTGTTCGGGATGCTGACAGGCACATTTCTGTTAACTGGACATGTCTGGCGGTGCCCTACAGTACAGCCCTCCAAGGCCTGTGGGTTATTCCTGGCCTGTTGCATCCTGCACAACATGGCCAATGACTGTGGATAGCTGTGAAGTCAAAGAGGGGACAGCGATGGGGACGATGAAGACGCTGGTGCAGATGGTGATGGGCAGCCCCTCCTGGTCGAAGGGACCCCGACTGATCCGGATGTTGCAGCTGCACCGGGACACCATCACAGAGGAGCACTTCAACCAACCCAGGTAAGTCATGGGGCCATGTGCAACCACCAATGGCGAGTGCATAACCCATAAACACGCATGGACAAACCCCAGGGGCGCATGTCATAAAGGAATTGGCTGAGCATGGATCACACATGGCATCAGGGATGGGCAAGGCCTAACACAGCACGTGTTATGCACACACACACACACACACACACCACAAGACATGCACAAAGGGGTAGGAGGCACCGACCCCAACCGCCACCCCTAGCCATGCACACGCTCACAGACCACCATGCCCAGTGCCAGTCATTGTGCGTGATCTCAGATGCTGGGCACCATTGCACAGTGGCGGACAGCGCAATGCAGGCATCATCATGCACACGCCACAGCGCCAGCAGCTGGGAGGGTGCATGTGGAATGTGTGTGTGTGTGTGTGCGGGCTGGTACCCCACCCGCAATGCACATTGAACAACACACTGCATACAGGGCAGTGTCAGCAATAACCGTATGGTGGGGAGACAGGTCAGATCATGTGGCACAGTGCCGGCTGCCACAGATGTGTGGGTGGCCTCGCGAGACCCACCAGCAATGACAGACTGACCATTGGCCTCATGGAGTGGCACCAATGGTTCCCCAGGGTGCCACTGTGGGAATGCGACTGCTCTCGAACAGGGTCTGCAGCTCACCGAACATGCCTGCACAAGGCATGTTCTGATGCCCACAACTGAACCCAGTGTTGACAAGGAGGGTGTCACATGATGCTGGGAACAGGGATGGACATGGCACTGTAGCGGTGTCTGTGGCGCATGGGCAAACACTGTGCGCCATTGTGGAAATGACAGCTGTGAATGACTGTGTCTGCCTGTCAATGGCGGCGGTCACATCCTCCTGCAGTCGGTCCATCCCTGCCAGGAGCAGACTGGTGTCCCTGCTGTGCTACCCTCTGCCTGGTGCAGGACCACACTGAGTGCATCCACCACCGCCACAAGCCGCAACTGCTGATCCACTGATTCATGGAGTATCGCGGGTGTGCTCATCTAAGAGGTCATCCACCTGATCGGCATGCTGTCCCTCATGGTGTTCATGGCCATGCTGGGCAGCACCCTTGAGGTTGGGTGCTGCACACCAGGGCCATGCCCGGGCATGTCTATAGGCAGTGCACTGACGCCGCCCGACACTGTCCCCCATTACCATTGGCTGACTGCTGACACTGCCCCTCCGCCACTGCTCTCCAGGGCTCAACGGTGCCCTGCAGCAGCCGCAACAGCCCCACTGTCCTGGATGCACACCAGTGCCGCCCCAATGGTGCAGACAGGCACAGGCTAGGACTGTGATGTCATGCAGGCCTCCACAGCGGCAACCATCCATGGCTATGCCCATGCTGTAACTCGCCAGCGGCCATCCTGTGGCCCACACGTATCACTGTCCATGATGTGAGCTCCATCATCATCAGTGATGGATCCAGCACCAGTCCAAGTCTCAGCATGCTGGCATCCATGGACACTGTCACACTGGCACATGGGCAGGGCCTCCGCACCTGCTCCACCAACATCAGTCCAGACAGCCAGGTGGGCCCACTGTTGTCCTGACCTCGGACACCTGTGGAGGTAGATGGCCCTCCTCTGTGTCCAGGGTGTCACTCCCAGTAGATGAGCCCACCACCACTGACCGATGTAGACGCCAGGAGCTATAAGGAACACAGTAGCATTAATGTATCTGCCCTACCCTGTGGCATTCCCCCACCCCCACAGTGACATATCCAGGACCTACCATGCAGTGACGGGCTACCACCCATCTGGAAGCCACCATCTGGAACACCCTTGAGGGGCACAACACCGCATGCTGCAAGCAACCCGCTTCTTCCTGTGGCATCAGGTGTTGCACGGCTGGCTGACCCCACCAGTCGCAGCCCGCTGCCCTGATGGCAGCCAACTTATCTTTATCCTCCTCCTGTCCGTGCTCCACCTTCTTCTTGCACTCCTGCATGGACCGCTGGTGGCTGCCATGCTGGTTGGACGGCACGCGCCACTCACCCCATGCCACAGCACGAGCCTGTGGTGTCCTCGGCTGTCCGCTGGAGCAGTGAGTTCCTGGTCAAGGTAGTCCTCAAACAGGGCATCTGATCTCTCACTCTGGTAAAGTTGGGCCTCCGCCTCCCACGCCTCTGTTCCTCCTCCTCCACCTCACGCTCGTCATCATTGATCCTGTGGGAATGACAGGTGTTACCTCTGACTGTGCAGTCCCATGCATCTCCCACACACCACAGTCCACACTGGCAAACAGCATGCAACTCACCACAATAGACTGCAATAGCAGACTATGACCTCTGCAGCCCCATGTCACATTTACATAGTGCAACGCATGCAAATGAGGCGAGGCTCAATTTTAAGTGGATGCTAATGCAGTAGCTGCGCCACTGAATCACTGATTGCATATGCCGCTGAATATCGCGCTCGTTGCACCTGGCACAATTGTGTTGAACGTGTTTCAGCAAGGGCACAGCTCTGTGACGGTGCAGTAGACACTGAACGGCGCATGCCCGTGGTGCTGACTTGATGTCTGTCACGCTGCTGACGTGGTTGAGCGTGGGAGGCAGTGCAGGGCAGGCCCACCACTGTGCCAGTGGTGCTAGTGCACTGTTCACATGTATGGCGCTCTTGCTCGGGGTGCCGAGGCGCCTGGTGTGACAGCCGGGTAGGCCACTACAGGAAGTGCCACATGGATGCCCTACCGGCTACACGCATGAGTATCAATCGCATGGGTGGTCCATGCACGAGGGACCCGATCCTGTGCTGACCTTTGCCCCTAGGTGCCATGCGTCCACAGGGTGCACCTTCATCGCACTGTTCGGTGACAGCGTGATGGGGAATGGCAGCGCAGTACCGCGCAGCATCTGTACATGGTGGAAGTGCACTACAGAGCACCATTTTGATATTCAATGCTTGTAAGATGGCATGGAGATGAGCACCAATCTGGAGCTAAGTCAAACTACAACCTAGTGTCCCTGGTTGAGCCCTCATGCTGCTGTTTCGGGGAGGCACACGGACAGGGCCAGGAGTGCCATGGGGAGGAGGTGGTGTTGGCCCTGGAGGAGGTGTGGGCATCCAGCACACGCACAGCGTGCAGGCACCAGTATGGGGACCTCCAGCCGAGGGACCCGGACAGGCTTGCCTGCCTGCGGGCAAGCACCAGGAGGGTGTGTCCCACGGCCAGGTAAGTGCTCCATCCACACTGTTTACGCCCATACAGGTATGGTGGTGGGCATGTGTCCAGCACATGGGGGTCTGGGCCAGTGGGCCGTGGTATTGGATAGGTGGGGGCAGATGGGCATGGCTGTGTGGATCGCACATACACCCAGGGTGGGGGGCTCTGCCACTGGATTGTACTGATGTTCCTCTCTCCATGCTTGCACCCTAGGCCCTGAGGAGCACCGGCATGCCAGGGAGGGGCAGCTGTGGCGTGAGGCACGCCAGGATACAAGAGCACCCATATCAGCCCAGCGCTTGGACCAGCCTGATGATGGTGAGTGCCCTACATCCAGGATTTTTTGTGCATGCTGTGTAACACAGCAGGCGGTGGGATAGCCACCATCCATTGACACCACTGCCATGCATGCAACATGGTACAGTCAGCACTGTCCAGTGGCACTGCTTGTCTGGGAGGCCAATGGTGGTCCATGCATGCACCGGTACATGACTGTGTCACTGCCTTTGCACCGCGAAACTACAATGATTGTACAGCCATGGTGGTGCTGTTCAGGACTTGGGCGGTGGGTGTGAACAGCAGTCCGCATGGCTGTACGCGCTTGGGTGGAGGTCTGTGGACATGATCACTATGGGATGGTCGCAAACCATCACAGGGGCGTGTCCCATGGTTGTATGCCATGCACAATGGTGGGCTGCAGGGGCGTGCATTCACGCCCATTGACTCTGCCCTTGTCCAGGTGGCTGGTACATGTGGAGCATGCGCTGCAGGAGCTGTTGCAGGTGGCCAGGGCTCTCTGGCCATCCTCGAAAGGCTGGAGCACCACAGTGTGAGGTGTCGTCATGCCAGGAGGCACCACAGGAGCAGGGAGCAGGGCTCCTGCTGAAGATGGACCTGTTGCATCTTGACTGCCCCATGGAGCCTCCCTCACCCCTCCTTCCCTCTCCCATTTGTTCACCCCTGTCCTTACCCACCTCCACCCTGTTTATGTCCTCACCCTTTCATATGTGTATATATTTGTACATAGTTGTGTTACCACTTTTATAATATATTTGTTTAGTTATGCCTACTGTTGTGGTCTCTGATTTGCAGTGGGCTAATGGTGCTCAGCTGCACTGGTACGCATGGTGTCGGGTGGTGCTATCATGGGGGTGTCCGTAGGGGAGGCAAGTGTGTGTGGCCGTAGCTCTCAGTCACTGTCTGTGGTTTGGGTGTTGTTCCCTGTGCACTGGATGACTGTGTGCAGTGGTACATGGTGCATGCGCTGTGTCCATGGTGCACCTGTCAGACCTGTCAGGCCTGTGCAGCTGCTACCCTTGCATGTCTGTGACCTGCACAGTCCGCTGGCATGTCAGTGGTGGCTGCCCGTGCTGGACAACCCTGTACCAGGCACAATGGCATGTTACCTCTGTCACTGGTGTGGTGCACATCTACCGGGTGGCACTGTTGCATCCCCTGTTGTTGTCCCACCTCGATGCTGTCACCTTGCCTGTGTTGCAGGGATGTGCTCCACTGTCTGTTACTGTGCTCCAGCCACATGCTGGTGGCATACAGCGGCCATGGTGCCTGCATAGGGTTGCTGGCACACCTGTGCCATGGAGAGGTTCTGGCCATGTGTACACGACTGCCATGTTCACACGCCTGGGGCTTGGCTGGCCTGCTACTGTGTCCCTGTGTTGGTGTGCCCTTGGGTATGGGTGGTTGTTTGTCTGTGCACTGTGTTGCATCCTTGTGGTGCATGCTTCCATGCAACACTGTAGGTGTCTTCACTGGCTGTTGTGGCCAGTGCTGGGATGGGGTGTGTCCTTGGGAGGGTGAGCAGGGTGCTGTGACACTGGTGGTGGGTTCCGGAGAATGCCCTGTCACGTGTGTGGTACTTCGTGTGCTGGCGCATGGTTGGCCTCACAGCTTTACCTGGGGGGCATGCATGATGGGCACTGTGTCTGCAGCTGTTGCTTCACTGTCTGTTGCTGCTTACTGCTGTTGGGTGCTCATGGTGGGGCTGCCTTGCATGGTTTTGTGGTGCACAGGGTTGTATTGTCACAGTGGGGGTGGTGGCATGCATGGGGTGTCCTGCACTGCTGGGTGCTACTTCTGGACAGGGTGTATGGGGATCATGGTGCAGGGTATGCTCTGCATTGGTGGGTTGGTGTGGCATGGGGTGGATGGGCATCTATGTGTGACGGTCCCAGCTTGCAAGGGGTATGCTGGTGCACCGTGTCAGGCAATGGGTTTCTTGCTGGTGTCCTTGGGCCATTGGTTCTTCCTGCTCTCCTCCAGTTGTGCAGTGCATGGGGTGGGAGGGGCAATGTCTGTTCTGCTGAGTGCTCCTCTGCCCATCCCTACCATGGGTGGTGGGCCCCTGTATCCTGTCCCTGCGTATCCCTGGTTGTGCTGTTGTGCTGCTGCCCTGCTCCACTAGGCATCCCTGGTTTTGCTATTGTGCATCTGACCTGCACCACTGCACATCCCTGGTTGTGCGATGGCGCAGTTAGCTGATATTCAGTCAGAAAGCCGCAGGCGAGCTTGACTCAAGTAGTGTTTGAATATTGCACATATTGTGCATGGGCGCAGTGGACGGTAATTTGCTCCTGCTGTTGTGCACTTCTGTGACGCAATTTGAATATCTGGGCCAGGTGCCTAGTGTAGCTTGCACATCACTTAGGTCTTACAGTTTTACCGTTATTCTTTACAAGTAGCAGAGATAGAGCTTTATATAATTGGAAATACACACATCCATTTATCTCTGTTTAATCTAAAGAGGCCACAATCTATGACTGGCAGGTGGTAAATTTAGGGAGCATCAGGAAGTACTTTTTTCTGAGAGGGTGGTCACCCTTGGAATAGCCTACCACAAGAGGTAGTAGACTCAAAAATGTAAGGAATTTCAAACTTGCGTGGGATAAACACTATGCGCAAAAGGAAATAGTTTAAGAGGAGGGCATAGGTATTCCACTCAGGCCATAGCACCACCACAGCGCTCCTCAAATTCTAATTTCCTCCACACTGCACTTGACAAAGGGCAGCTAGCAGGAGCCATGTTCATTGACCTCTCCAAGGCCTTCGATACAGTCAGTCACCTCCTCCTTGACTCCCTTCTGCAAGTGGGTTTCTCTCAAGTCCCCCTAGCTTGGTTCATGAGCCACCTATCCTCAAGGGCACAATGTGTTAAGATCAACATGACACTCTCCAGTACCTGCCCCATTCACTCAGGAGTCCCGCAGGGCTCCATCCCAAATGCCACTTTCAGTCTGTTCCTCAATGCACCACCCAACTCGTGTGATGGCAAGGTTCACACTATGCAGATGATGCTGTCCTCTGTGCATCCCACGCCAACCCCACCAGTCTGTAGACCTCCCTCCAGCACTCTTTTAGTCAGACCGAATGCTGGTTCATGGATCATAGAATTATCATGAATCTGAAAAACCAAGGCCATGATATTTGCACACCACCAAAATAAACTGAAAATTCCTGTAGATCTTCTCCAGCTCCCTCCAACCCATTGAACAGGTCACCTCTTATAAATACCTAGACAACCTCTGACCCAGCTCTCACCTTCCACACTCACATAAATGCTCTCACGTCTGTGACTAACGACGCATTGGCCTCCCCACCGCCACAAAGACTGCCTGCTACCCAGTTCTTCAGCCAGCCATCACCTCATCAGTCCTGTCCTTAATTGATTGAGTGGTCTAGTGATGCTATGCAGCTGCAGACATCACCACCCTCAGCAAAATAAAAGTGTTAATCAGTAAAGCATGCAGGCTCCTGTCCGTGTTGATTGGCTAACACATTCCTGCACCCTCTCCTCCCTCACTCAAATACTCAGCTTTGAGGAAAGGCTACAATACCAGTCTTGCCTTATGACCAAAAAGACCCTCCTCGGACTAACGCCACCTGGAGTTGCATCATCTCTCTGCCACTCACCTCACCGTCTCCACCAGCAGCACCGATAAGCCTCTAGCAGTCCCATGGGTAAGGCCTTCCCTAGCCCAAAGGACCTTCTCATACAGGACCCCATCCTGGTTTGACTCTCTGTGAGTTTTATTAGCCTCCTAAAATTGGGTGCATCTAAAGTCACCCTTAGGAACCGTGAGACCACAACCCACCCCTGTAAGTGCCCCTCACGTGAGCTGCCAGCCACTGGGCCACTACGCATCCAGAACTGTATTTATGACCAAGCACACCATCGACAAAGTCTTGCTCCTAGACTGCCTTGCAATTGTTCATATGGCAATGTGTCTGCTGCAGTATGCAAATACTTAGCTAACCACTATATAGGCTACTCCATAGGTTTAGCTAAACCATTGTATAGGCCCTTACATAGGCTCACTGCCTCACTGTATACATTGTGTTTTGCCGCGCATAACAATGCTATGTATAAATGCTGTAACTCTTAAAACTGTACTGATTTCACCCATGCAACCTGATGTTATAACTGAATGTATGTATGTGTACCTTATGTGTCTTAATGTGTACTTATGATGTGGAGCTCTGGAAATGAGTCTCTGACTCAAAGGGTTGTAATTTCCGATCTCTGACAAATAAGTAAAAATATTCTGGGCAGACTAGATGGATCAAGAGGTCCTCTTCTGCTGGCAAATTCTTATGTTCTTATGGAGAAGTAATCATCTAGGCAACTAGTAACCTTACAGCACAGCATCTATTAATCTGCAGAATGCTAACTTCAGACTTACTAACTTTAAGAAAACTACTACAGCATTATCAGATTCAAACATCTATTCTGATTTAGAGTTACAAACTGCAAAATGGTATGCTTTTAACATGGTATCTTACAAAGAAACAACTCAGAAAATGTTGCAGTACCTGTAAAACAAACGGAGACATACACACATAGCTCAGCAGAGGGTAGGGTTATCACCTGTCCTGATTTTCGCAGGACAGTCCTGATTTGGGCAACTGTGTCCTGCAAAAACATGAAAAATACCAAGGCCTAGATATTCAAACTGCGCCCAAAAGTGCGCGAATAGCAGGAGCAAGCACAAGTCTATTGCTCCCATGTGCAAGAGACGCCATATTCAAAAAGGAGTAGCCAACTGGCGCCTACAGCCAACGTCTGAATATCGCACTACCCGCCATAGCGCAACTAGGAGGGAAGCTGAGCAGATTTGATGCACTATAGCACAACAAGGGATGTTCAACTGAGCAGTCCAGAGGCGCCATAGCACAACCAGGGACGCCCCCAGCTGCAGAGCAATGTAACTGCACAATCAGGAAGGTAGGGCCCACCACCCATGCCACAGATGGGCATAGGAACACACAGCAGAACAGACATTGTCCCCCACACCCAAGCACAGCACAACCAGGGAGGGCTGGAATAACCACTGGTCCATGGAGACAAGCAACCAACCCACAGCCTGGCCATGGTGCCCATCACACCTACCAGCAAGCTGTGACTGGCACAAGGAGGGCGACCACCCTGTGCCACACCATCCCCCGGTGCACAGAATACCCTGCACCGTGACCCCCAGACACCTCCCCATGAGCAGTGACCACCACAGCAGGAAACTCCATGCATGCCACCACCCCACAGTGTCAATGCAACCCTGTGCACCACAGAACCATGCAAGCCAGCCCCACCAGAGCACACATCAGCAGGTTGCAGCACACGACAATGCAACAACTGGAGACAAAGTGTCACTCACGCACAGTACCCCGAGGTACTGCTGAGAGACTGACCATGCGTTGGCACAAGAGTTACCCTATATGGGATGGTCGTATTGTTGACACCTCCACCAGTGGTACAGTGCTCTGCACAGTATTCCAGTGACACCCCGCCCACCACTGGCCACAACAGCCAGCACAGACACCCACAGTGGTGCGTGGAAGCATGCACCACACCAGATGCAACACAGGATCTGGACAGACACCCACCCATACCGAGGGCACAACAACACAGTGACACAGTGGTGGGACAACCTGCCCCATTGTGGGCCCCATGTAAGCTGTGTACACACAACCTGCAGTCCACCATGGCACTGGAGTGTCAACCACCCTGCGCTGGCACCATGGACCAATACACCACCATTAGTCACCTGGAGCACAAGCCACAGACAGTGGGGCACATCCCCGCAACACACACAAGCCACAACATGGAGGTGGGACAATGACCGTGTACGCCCACAGTGCCACCTGAGCCAGGCATGCACCACACCAGTGACATGGGCAACCCAGCAAAGCAACGGGTACAGTGTTCACCCTGCAGGGAATGCCACCACTGACATGCCAGCAGACCATGCAGGTCACAGACAGGCATGTGTCTTGGCTGCACAGGCCATGGACGGGCCGATGGGTGCACCATGGACACAGAGCACACGCCATGGACCACTGCACATAGTCATCCAGTGCACAGGGAACAACACACACAACACAGACACTGACTGATATCTACCCCCACACCATAGACACTCCACACGGACACACACACACATACCCATGACTGCACCACCCCTGATGCCATGCACACCACTGCAGCTGAGCACCTATAGCCTGCTGCAAATCAGAGACCACCACGGTATTCATATATTAATGTCAAATGTATTATAAAAATAGAAAAATCAACTATATACGTAAATAATAACTATATACAGGTATGTAGTGGGGACACAAAAAGGTGGGGATGGACAGGGAAGGGTGGACAAATGGGATGGGATAGGAGGGTGTGAGGTGGGTCAGGGAGGAGTCAGGGACCAAGGGACTAATGGCTTCCTCGATGGTCCAGGCTCTGGCTCCCCTGGCTCTGTGCCTCAAGTACCCTGACTCATCGCCTCCGGGCGATACTCACGGTCTCACGTGGCCAGAACAAGGAGCTCCCCTGCAGGTGTCTCCGATTTCCTCAGATGTCTTGCACCTAGGACAAGGGAGCACAGTCAACAGGTGTGAATGCACAACCCCATACAGCCCGCCCACTGTGCATGGCATATAGCCATGGGACATACCACTGTGATGGTGTGTGACCAGCTGCAGTGATCACGCCCACAGGACCTGCCCACCCAGGTGCATACAGCCATGTGGAACGCTGCGCACACCCACCAGCCAAGTCTCACAGCACCACTGTGGCCGCCTCAGTGACATGGCTATGTGGTGCAAAGGCAGTGGCACAGCCATGCACCTGGTGCATGCATGCACCACCAGTGACACACACCCCAGACATGTATTGCCACTGGACAGTGTTGACTGTAACAAGTGGCGTGCCTGGCAGTGATGTCAATGAATGGTGGCCATGCCCCGGTGCCCACCTTGTCACACAGCATGCAATATTAATCATGGTTGTCTGATACTCACCCACATCGGGCTGGTCAGGTGGCTGTTGATGGTCCTCGGTCCACCTGGCTGTAGCTTCCACCACCTCTGCTCTGCATGCACTCTGCGTACTTCTTCCAGGCCTGTGGGGACAAAAAGGGAGAGAGAAGAACATCAGTACATTCCTAAAGCAAAGTCCCTGCCCCAAGGAGTGTGCCCCCAGATCCACCCACCACCCACCCCACACCTGTGAATACCGCCACGGCCAACCCCATACGGTCCCTCCCTATGTGCTGGACACATACAACACTGTGACTCATATGGATGATAACTGTGTGTTGACGGAACCCCTACCTGACGAGGTGGTACCGTGCCCTCCTGGCACATGACCTCAGTCGGCCAATAGCTCAGGCTCCCTCCTCTGCAGGTCACCATATCAGTGCCTGCACTGCTCAGCTGTGCGGCCCCTGCCTGTCACCTCCTCGAGGGCTGTGCCACCTCCTGCCACACCTGGGACCTTGCCCTATCCAGGGAGCCTCCCAAAGAAAGGCCCATGGTGTGGCTTGATCTGGCCACCAGATTAGCCAGTTTGATGGCGTTCAGGGAACAGCCCTTCTCCGCGCCATTGCGTTAGCTATGGTGAGCAATATAGCACTCTGCAGCGCCCAGTACCCCATGCAGATGCTGGTACAGCGCTGCCATTCCCTATCACGCTGTTACCGAACAGCATGATAGAGGTGCACCCATGCCTGATGCATGGCGACAAGGGCAAAAGGTCGGGCACAGGGTCAAGGGTCTCTGGTGCAGGCCACGCACGCGCCATCGGATGACAATGCGTAGAAGCGCGATTGGCTGCCTGTGTGCCAGCGCCACAGCCGACTATCGGGCAGTTGAGCCATTGTGCCTATGAAGACCCATGCCACAGCGCCATGTAGTGACCTTCGCTATAGCGCCACTGGCACAATGGTGGCCATGCCCTGCATTGCCTACCATGCATAGCAAGTCATCAGGTGCAGACGCCTGCATCAGCAACCTGGGCATGCGCAGTGAGGTGTACCACGCATGCCACAGAACTGCGCCATTGGCTCAGCACATTCAACACAATTGCGAAAGCGCAACAGCCGATATTCAAGCTGTCATATGCAAATCATCCGATCAGCTATTCAATGGCGCAGCACCGCGATTCGCATTCAATTAAAGTTGCTCCTCACCTTATTTGCATGGATTGCGCTATAAAGGTGGGGCAATGTGCTGCAGTGGCCATAGTCAGTTACTGCAGTTTATTGGTGAGTTGCATGAGTGTGTGGGGTGTGGACTGTGGATTCAGGGACATGCATGGGACTGCACAGTCACAAGTAACAACTGCCATTCTTACAGGCTACATAATGACCGAGCACGTTCTGGAGAGGAGGACAACAGTGGTGGAGGAGGAGGAGGAGGAGGAGGAGGAGGCTGAATTTTACTAAGGCCGGCATGAGGCCCTTTTCGAGGCCTACCTGGCTCAGGAGCCACTGCTCAGTGGACGCGCGGGCACCACTCAGGCCTGTGCTGCTGCATGGGAGGAGGTGCGTGCTGTGAACCTGCATGGCAGCAGCCACCAGCGCTCCGTAGGAGTGTAAGAAGAAGATGGGTACAGACAGGAGGAGGGTAAGGAGAAGGTGGCTGCCATCAGGGCAGCACGTGCTGCAACAGGTGGTGGACAGCCGGAGGTGGTACAGCTCACCCCAGCAGAGGACAGGCTAGCTGCAAACATGCAACGAAGTGCCATAGAGGGAGTTCTGGGCGGTGGCTTCCAGACGGGTGGTGGCCCATCTCTGCATGGTAAGTCATGGTCTGTCTGGGGGGGCAGGGTAGGTCACGCCAGTATCACGACTTTGCTTTCCCCTACAGATCCTGAGCATGCATGGTTCAGTGGTGGTGGGCCTGTCCACTGCGGACAGTTGGATGAAGTCGGAGGTGGGACCATCTACCTCCACAGGTATGTGTGGATCAGTATGACAGTGGGGCTGCCTGGATGTCCACAATGATGTCATTGAGACAGTGTGGAGGAAGCCCTGCCTGTCCATAGCATGCTGGCATCCACGGATGCCAGCACATTATAGCTGTGGCCGGGCAGAGTCCGGCACCAGTGATGATGACACGACCGTCATGTGGGCAGTGACACGGTGTGCTGCGAGGATGGCCACACAGCAGGGCAACCGTGCCTATGGCTGTGGGTGGTGCCACTGTGGAGGCCTGCCTTGTCAGCACAGTCCCAGGCTGTGCCTGTCAGCACCAGTGGGACAGCACTGGTGTCTGTTCAGGACAGCGGGACTGTTGCAGCCACTGCGGTGTCACTATTGAGCCCGGGGTATGGCAGCCAGAGGGGCAGCATCAGCAGTCGCCCACCGGTCTGGGGTACAGGGTTCAGTGGCGGTGTCTGTGCACTGCCTGTGGACATGCCCAGACCTGACCTGCTACAGCACCCACCCTCAAGGGGTGCTGCACATCAGGCCCTTGCACACCCTGAGAGACAGGATGCCGAGGAGGCTGATGACCTCTTGGATGAGCACACCGCCTACGCGTATCAGTCCAGCAGCAGATGCGGCTTGCAACATCCATGGAAGCACGTGTGTGGCTCTGGAGCGGCAGGAGCAGTGTCGCAGCAGGGACACCGACCAGATCCTGGCACTGATGGACGTTTGCGGGGAGGATGTGACCGCTGCCGCACGACAGGCATGCACAGGCATTCATTGCTGTCATGGCCAATGGGCACACAGTCAGATGCCCATGCATCGCGGACACCATGCAGTACACTCTCCACCCCCATTCCCGGCGTCAGTGCGATTCCCACCCTGTCAGCGCCGGGGTTCAGCTGTGGGCATCCGAGAACGCCGGTGCAGGCATGTTTGGTGTGCTGCAGACCCCTGTGTGGGCACAGTCACGTTCATGCAGTGGAACCCCTGGGACCATCGGTGCCACCCCATGAGGCCAGTGGTCAGCCTGCCAGTGCTGGCGGGTCTCAGTGGGGCTGCTCACGCATCCGCTGTGGCCATGGCACTGTGTCGAGAGACTGACCTGTCTCCCAGCATGGCTACTGTCTGGAGCTGCCCTGTGTGCATTGTGTATTTCAGTGGGCAGTGCAGGGTGGGTACCCGCCCTGCACGCGGACACACAGTCCACCTGCACACCTCCCAGCTGCTGTCCGCGCAGTTATGTGTGCATGATGATGCCTGCATTGTGCTGTACACCTAAGTGCAATGGTGCCCAGCATCTGACACACGCACATGGACAGGCAGTGGGTGTGGTGGCCTGTGGACATGTGTGTTGCTAGGGTATGCATTCTGGGTCGGTGTGCCTTCTGGCCTCTGTGCACGTTGTTGCATTGTGTGTGTGCATGCATATGTGTGTGTGTGTGTGTGTGTGTGTGTGTGTGTGTCGCTTTGGCTTGATATCTCATCCATCCCTGGCTGTGTGTGTGCCTCTGTGCCCTGCCACTTCCTCAATGGCATGCACCCCAGTGTGGGTTCTGCATGTTTGTGGGTTGTGCCTTGGCCACTGGTGGTTGCCGCATGGCCCCATGACTTACCTGGGTTGGCTGAAGTGCTCCTCCCGTGATGGTGTCCCGGTGCAGCTGTGCCAGCTGAGCAGTCAGGGGTCCTGTCAGCATGGGGGCTGCCCATCACCATCATCACCGGCGTCCCCATCGCCCCTATCGCTGTCCCCTCTCTTCACCTGTATGGCTATCCCACATTCGTTAGCCATGTTGTGCAGGATGCAACAGGCCAGGAATATCCCACAGGCCTTTGAGGGGCTGTACTGTAGGGCACCGCCGGAGGTGTCAGGCTATGGAAACGTGCCTCCAGCATCCCGAACACCGCTCATGACATTGCGTGGTGGTGTCATGTGCCTCATTGAAGCATTGCTGTGATGGGGCCATGGGCGCGCCGTATGGTGTGAGCAGCCAGGGACGGAGTGGGTATCCACTGTCACCTGTGTGTAGGAGGGTGGAGGTTAGTTTGGTGATCAGCATCGCCCCTGCCCCAAGCCATGTAGGCCACTACCCATGGCACCTCTGGCCATGCCCTACCAGGCCCTGTATTAGTCCATTTGGTTTGCATACTCACCCACTAGATGTCCAGTTGGGATGTCCCCACTCTCGAATCTGTGGCACAGCTGACTGGTGCCAGATGTAAGAATCATGTGCTCCCCAGGGTGCGTGGCACAGACATTGATGATGCCCCCTGGCATCGCACACCACCTGGCAGTTGATGCTAGCATAGCCCTTGCAATTTATATATGTGGCCCCCTCGTGGCCAGGTGGTGTGCGATGGGCCACATGGGTGCAGTCTACGTCCTAGCACACCAGGCATACGTGCTACTCTGTGGAACTCCTGTATGTTTGCTGTGCTCCACCGCTGTGCTGGGGAAATGGATGTACTCCTCAGCATGTAGCGGCAGTGCTGAGGAATTGGGTGAGGTGGCGTGACGTGGCTGACTGGGTTATGCCTGTGGTGTCCCCAGTTGGTCTCTGAAGGTACCTGGTAGCAAGCATATGCAGGCTGTTACCTTGGTCTCCACTGACAGGGCATGGCTCCGCCATGTGGATGCCTGCATCACATCACTGCACAGCTCATGAGAGCCGCCTCAGTATTGCCTTGTTTAGGTGGTACTGGCCACAATCTCAGTATCTGTGTACAGCTCAAAGCTGATGCGGGCTCGGTACTGCCTGCTGGGGCTGATACCACTGACGGACCCTTCCACGGCCACGTCCCCCTGCCGCCTGCCTTCTCACCCCTCATTACGGCCTCCATGTGGAAGGTGGCACTGGCCATGTCCCTGGCTTCATGCTCACCCCTGGCAGCTGTTACTTTATTCCCCCGCTGTCCTGGCTGCTACCTCCCTGCACTGGGTACACCTGCCTGTGCTGGTCTCTGAGCTGTGTGGCTCCCCACACCTTCCTGTGCCTGTCTGTTGCTGTGGCCTTTCCCTGGCCTGCCCTGTTCCTGCCACTTGCCCTGTCTGTGCTTCTGCCTCTGACACATGTGGCTTCCTGTAGCGTTCTTGTGCCTCTTCCTTGCTCCTTTTTATTTTGCCTCATTTCCGCTGTAAACGGCAACTTCTGCTTGCTCCCACTTTGCGCATTGCGAAGTCTTTGAATATCACACTGCACCATTTATGCATCGTTCCTCCCCCTTTGGTTGGCATGCCTTCATTATCATTGCACTGTTGCTCAGCATGATTTCAGGCGCAACTACCTCCCTGCTAAGATATCGCAGAATGGTGCAATTCGGAGTTGCGAGGCGCTTCTCTATTGCGCATGGCTCAACTCTTTTGAATATCTGGGCCCAAATGTCCTGATTTTACAGTAGAAAAAATATTTTCTAAATTTCCACTAAATGTTCTAGAAAACTACAATAACTTAATTACAATACCTTAAAATGATAATGAACAATAGAATCAACTAAGAAACTACAATACTTAGCCTTAATTCTGATTATATAGAGAAACAAGACTGTTGTATTAATTAGGGGTTGCGTACTGTCCTGTGCAAAATCATGTTTCAGTAGGAAATGTCCACTTTGGGCTTCTTAAAGGTGGTAACCCTAGCAGAGGGGTCTGACACAGAATGTGGAAAGACAGGGTTTATACTGCTCCAGCACTTCCTGGTGTCTCTGGCCTTTGACCCCCTAACCTGGTTACAACAGACACTTACAGCTTAGTTCCTTAGTTTACAGGAAAGAGGAGTTGTATCAGTTATCTTTACTGTGGGGTCTCCATTATCTCAGGCATGGTTTGGAATACATTGCAATGCTCTTACATATCCAGTAACTTATTCGATTTATTTATAAAATATTTATTTCGCCTGTTATTTTTTGAGTGCCAGACTTGTGGCTGTCGAGTACCCACAGTGCTACAACACTGATGTGCCTAGTCCCAGTGTCTGACTTAACCTGAAATAAAGAAAACCTCCTCGATGATTCTTTTTAACCTGCAAAATGAAAATGGTCCCTTGCCATTCTAATCTGGCTACCCTGACTCCCACTCAACACCCACCACTCCACTCCTCACCACCTAAACATGGGCCACAATGTAGATCAAAGACATGTCTTGCTGCTGGAACCAGTGACTGCAATATGAGAAAATAAGATGAGTGCAGTTCAATGTATTTCAGTTGGGTTTTCAATTGTGATGCATAACTTTTGCCATTTTGAATATTTTAGCCCAAATTTTCAACACAGCCTTTTTGAACCTTCCTCATGACCAATGGTGGAGAATTATGTAAATCAAGCCTTTAAAGTTATATTTGTGGTCACTTGGCAAAATCACCTTCGAGGCAGGATTGAAAATTTTCACCACCACTTATTCATGATGTAAGGGGTATAAGAAGGCTCTATTGTTTAGAATCAAAATATTCAAAACTGGCAAAAGTTATGAGCATATGTTGAAATTTTACATGATGCACACTCATAATTTTGGTAATTTTAAATATTTTGACCCCAAATTTTCAACATAACCATTTTTGATATCACCTCATGAACACTACAACTGTAACTTTTTCAAATCCTGGGCAAAATATCTTTCTGCACTTGTGGAATGGAATGACATTGTTGCTGTTCAAAATGACTTTTGGGTGGGTTTTGAAAATTTCTCACCCTGTTCATGAGGTGGGGTCATAGAAGGCTAGACTGCCCTCCCCACTGTACTCAAAGCCACAGGCACCCCCCACAAACACAGCAAACAGGGTCGCGAGGGGCCTGAGATGCCAGCCCTCCCAGGATTCTTCTCGAGGGTCGCAAGAGCCTCCCACTAGACCACCCTCTCCACCCGGACATGAGGAGCCACGGGCATCCTCCCATGGGACACAGCAAGGCTAGGAGAAAGAAATGGAGACCATAACTGCCCGCATTGGAATCGGCATGTGATTTTGATTTTGGCCAAATATCCTTTTCAAATGATGCCTTTAACTTTGATTGTATTTTATACTATCAGTGTAGCTTTGCTGGTAGTTTATTTTTCTGTGCCTCATCAAGTCCACAGCATGCATTTTAAGGGTTGCTAGAGATTTTACAGCAATGAATTCTCTCCTAAATTGTGACTCTCAGACTATTATTTTCTACTCTCTACAGATGTACCTTTAAGACTGAGTAGTACCTTAAGCCTGTGTGACTCTCATTTCAGTAGTTCAGTGTTAATCCAGGTAGGCTCCTAAAGCAGTTTAGCAGTATTGAGGAAAGGCCTACTGGGTTGGTGACATACCTGCTAAGCAACTCCACCCCTCCGGTAGCATAAATTAACTCACCTCTCTCTCTCTCTCTCTCTCTCTCACTAGCAGGGTCATGATAGCCTTAGACACCAGCCCTCCCAGGATTCTTCTCAAGGGTCACGAGGGCCTCCCCACTAGAATTCCCTCCCCACCAGACTCAGGAGCACCCCCACAGAACACAGCAAGGTACGGAAAGAGGCGGAGACTGCAACTGCCCGTTTGGAATCGGCGTGTGATTTTGACCCTGCCCGGTGCTCCGTGCCGGCTCCCCCGCCTCCCACCACTGCCCCTTGTCTGCAGTCACTTTTTATAGCGGATGTCAGGTGACTCCACAGAACCAATCAGCCCACTCTCAGATTAGCAGCTTATAAAATCCCACCACCAGCAGCCTACACTAAGCCCCAGCTTGTTCCTGCAATTTAAACAGGCATCATGCTCCTTTATCTCTACCGCTCTCTCGCTGGTGTTTCCTCTTGCCTCTCTCCACCCAGCAACCCAGCCCCTCTGGTTCAAATCACCTCCTCCTTTACACCTTGCCCTCTCGCGATGCCCCCATCTACCTCCACCTCACAGCTTCAGCCCACAGCCCACCACTACATGGGAGCTAAGCGCCTCCATCCTCCCTCCCTCCCTCCTTTTCCCCAGGGCTATCCGTCCTATGCAACCTGGCTACGTCGGCCTACCCTCCCACCCCACAAGCAACCCACTCTAAGTCTAAGTCCAGATACACATGGAATGCCTCCATCACTACCTCACACTGCTTCTCCTCTTGGCTGGGGATGTCGAAACCAACCCAGGTCCAACGCCCCTACTCCTCCCCCAAACCCTCCCAAGGGTCTCAGATTACTTCATCTCAACATCTGCAGCATCCTGAACAAAGCACCTGAGCTACAACTCACTGCCCTAACCCTACACCAAGATATCTTCATTATACCTGAAGTGGCTGAAACCACACCATGCTGATTCAGCAGTAGCCATCCCTGGCTACTCAGTGATCAGGCAGGACAGACTGGGAAGAAGAAAGAGGCGGCATCACCATGTTCTTATCCACCTTGATCCAGTTCAGCCCTGTCCAGATCCCTGGATCTGCACCTCAAATAGCATCCTTGATGGTTAAGCTCGCTCTACCTCACTCCTCCCAGTGTACGTTGCAGGGTCTTACTGTGCCCCTGCTACCCCATGACCAGCGTCCCTAGAACCACCTAGCCACATTAAAATCTGCTGCCATAGCGGGCGAGCTCCACATCCTTGGGGATTTCAACTACAATTGGCTAGCAAATGACTGCTCTAACTACGGACCAAAGTACACCCTCTAAACCTCTCATATCAAATCGATCAACCCACCCAGTTAAATCAAAAACGCTAAACCACTCCCTCTTGGACTGGGTCCTCACATTCCACCCTCACAGGATTAATAAGTTGGTCTCCTCCTGACTCCCTGGCGAGGCACCATACGACTTATATGGTCAGGAAAGTGCACAGACCTGTTGACCCCCCCAGGATGCTCCTCACAAGATCCTATAAATCCCTATGTCTACCTTCCTCATAAATGACCTTGCTCACATTGACTGGTCCTTCATTCCAGAGCACCCGCCATCGACTACGCATTTGACATGTTCAGAAATAACTTGCTTGCTGTATGGAACTATCACCCCCTAAGATGCACTAGGGTTAAGGGCTCCCACCTCTCCTGGGTCACTGCGACATCATTAGCAGATGCCGATCCAGGGACCAGGCTTGGAAAAACACGAGCAAACCTGTTCCCTGAATCCCTGCAATGATACCGCACCTCCGCAACTCCTGCACCAAATCTATATGGCAGGCTAAAAGAACTACTTCAAGTTGGCTCTCTCCTCCAACCTCAGCCACCCATCAAATTTTGGAAAACCATCAAAACCCTTCTCACTCTCCCAGCCCAGCCGCCAACTCCAACCCTATCCATCCGTGCAACATTGTCTCAGATCCCAGTGAAGTTGCCTCTGCCTTCAATACCTTCTTTACCAACTGTGCTTTGTCTCTCCTCACCAACCACCTCACCCAACCCACACCCAGTTCATCATTGAAACCCCAGTACTCCCCGCCACCACTTTCTCCTTCTGTCCAGTCTCCATGGCCCAAAGTACTCCATGCCCTACGCTCTAGACCCCAACAAAGGCAAATGCCCCTTAGGCTTGGATGCCAAACCTCCACCTATCAGCTCCCACCATTGCCGCCCCACTAGCCAGCCTCCTAAACCTCTCTATCTCCATGGCTCAAATTCAGCCACTTGGAAGCAGGCAGTTGTTATCCCACTACCAAGGGTGGTGATCCATCTGCGCCTGGAAATGCCACCCATCTTCTTACTCCTAATACAGGCCTAACTTCAGGAACACCTTGCCCTTGCCCAACTCACCCAATTCCTTGACTCTACTGCTTTCTTCACCCTGTATCAGTCAGGGTTCCACAAGTTGCACTCCACCATCACTGCCCTCCTAAGGCTCACAAATAACATCTCCACAGGGATGGACAGGGGCATATCACCTCGGCTATCTTCATAGATCTGGTCAAGGCTTTGACACGTCTCCCACCCAAAGCTACTGTAAAACTCTCCAGCCTTGTCACTAGTTGGTTTCAGGCCTACCTGACTGGCAGACAACAATCGGTGAGAATTGGCTCCCTAGTGCTCCCCCAGTCACCATGGGGGGTCCCCAAGGCTCTGTTCTGGGCCCCTACTTCTTTCTACATTTCTAAATGACCTCACTGGCCTGCTCAAACTCAGCCATACAAATGTACGTGGGCGACACCATACTATATGCCTCTGGCCTCCTCTGGTGTCATGTCGCTGCTCTCCAACAGGACTTTGATGCTGTACAGGGTGGTTTGGTCACGTCTCCCTAACCTTCGCTTCGCAACCTGATTCTCACCTAGCTGCTCCCCCACCTTCCATACCCGGGCGGGTCCCCGCTGGAGTCCTGCACCTCCTTCTAGATACCTGGGGTATGGCTTGACCAACACCTTGATTTCTCCACTCACTTCGACTCGCTACACAAAAATTACACCCCAAAGTGGGTGCACTATATCGTAACAAATGGTGCATGCCCACCACGGTCCGGAGGAAATAGTGCATAAAATGATTCTCCCAATATTTGATTATGGCGATGCAGTCTATGGTGCAGCACCCATCACCTTAGCTAGCCTGGACACCCTCTTCCTCCTTCTGTTGCTTCATCTTTGGACTGCCCCCATGACCCATCACTGTGACCTATACAGCTCCCTAGCACCTCACTCCTCGGTCCGCAGACTGACACACTGCTCCAGTGTCGTAGCAAATTCTGGACCAATTCCCTCCCCCGTGCCTCAGCTCTGCCTTATTGGCACAACCCTCCACAGCCTACTCACTCAGAAGCTCCGACTCCAGGCTTTCCAAGTCCCATTCATGCACACATCAAAGGGCCAATCCGCCTTCAAATATCAGCTTGCCCAAACTTTGGAATGATCTACCTGCTGGTATCAGGCTCCCGCCAACCTAAGACTCCTTCACCCGCTTCTCCAGCTCATTTCTCAGACTCTTGCAGCTGTTACCACCAACCCTGAACTATAAACCATGGGCCCCTGCTAGTGCTGCAACATCTGACTCCCTAGCATTCTCAAGGCTTAGAAATGCTTCTAAGCATTCTGAATTACTGCTGCCTCTTCAGTTCACACATTGCCTGAGTACCCACAAGTTCCATGCCTTGCCATTACTCTGATTCCTAGACTTAAAATTTGGTAGTTACAGGTGTATCTAAATGTTCTCTGCTTTTGCAAACATTCAGCACATGCCTGTGTACCTGCAAGTTCTCTGCCTGTTATACTCTGTACCTGTGCTAAAACCTTGTAATACCTGTGTGCCTAAATGTGCTCAGCTTGTATACTTTGCACCTATGTAAATATCTTGTATGTACTTGTCCTGTTTGTACCCTGTAACTCCCAAATTCGCATCTGGAAAAAGTGGTCCCCTGCTTAGTATGCCAATCTGGTAAATCTCTTAAATAAATAAAATAAATAAATAATAAGAAGGCTATGTTGAAAATTTGGGTACAGATATTACAAAACAACAAAGTTATGAGCATACGTTGACATTTGCAATACACACCATATTGTGGTTAATTTTAAATATTTTGATTCCAAATTTTCAACATAGTCATTTTTTCATATCACCTCATGAACATGACAACGTCATGTTTCAAATTCTAGCCAAAATGTGTTTTCACACCCATACCACTGAATAACTTTTGGCTGAGATTTGAAAATTTTCACCTACCAGGTTCTTGAGGTGGGTTGGTATCAAGGCTATGTTGAAAGTTTGGTGTCAAAACACTAAAAGAAACAACACAGTTATGAAGGTATGTTTACATTTTCCTAGGACAATTCATAACTTTGGTACTTGTGACATCACGCTGCATGGAAGGGCAGGGTCAGCAGGCGCTGCAGCTCTGTAGCTGGATGAAGTCTTCACTTGATGCACGGCCCAGATGGCCGTGCACATCTCCATCTGTTCACAGAGGTCCCTTGGGACCTGCATGAATGAGGACTGATTCCACTATCTCAAAGAAAGAAATTATTTGCCAAAAACATTGTTAATGCACCAGTTAGGGTAACTTAATGCCACAAAGTAGGAAATGTGATGTTAGTGTTTCTAGCCCTTAGTCTCCACCCCATCTCCCAAGCAGCAAAAGGAAACATAGAAACATAGAATTTGATGGCGAATAAGGACCGCTTGGCCCATCCAGTCTGCCCATTTCCCTACCTAATGGATAAGCTGCAGATCCTAGTTAACCAACAGCCTACTTCTTCCTACCCCACCCCTAGAATTGCCTTATGACTATCCATGCATTCTTGAATTCCACCACTGTTTTTGACTCCACAGCCTCCTTCAGAGGCGTTCCATGCATCCACAACCCTCTCTGTGAAAAATACTTCCTTTACATTACCCTGAGCCGCCCTCTATCTTCAAATTGTGCCCTCTTGTTCTTGCACACCTCTTTTCTGAAAGATGCTATCCTCTTGGACTTTGTTGATTCCCTTGAGGTACTTGAAAGTTTCTATCATGTCTCCTCCATCCTTTCCTCCAGGCTATACATATTAAGCTCCTTAAGTCTCTCTTCATATGTCTTCTGCTGCAGACCCTGCACCATTTTATTTGCCCTCCTCTGGACTACCTCCATCCTGTTTATGTCTTTGCAGAGATTTGGTCTCAGAACTGCACGCAGTACTCCAGATGGGGTCTCACCAGCTGTCTGTACAGAGGATAACAACTTCCTGTTTTCTACTGGTGATGCCTCTCCCTATGCATCCCAGTACCCCCAACCCTCCTTACTGCCCTCTCACATTACTTGCCCACCTTTAGGTCATCTGATATGACTACCCCCAGGTCCCTTTCCATTTTTGTTGTTGTCAGTATCTCACCCTCACTGTGTACTCTTCCCTGGGTTTTTGTTTCCTCAGGTGCATTACTTGCACTTCTAGCACTGAATCTAAGCTGCCATACATTTGACCATTCCTCCAACCTTGCCAAGTCCCTTCTCATCCTTTCCACCTGACCTTGTTATCAACTCTGTTGTAGATCTTTGTGTCATCTGCAAAGAGACATGCTTTTCCTTCCAGTCCCTTTGTAATGTAAACATAAAGACATTGAAAGAGGACCGGTCCTAATGCTGAACCCTGCGGTCCCCTAGTAACCTCCTTTTTTCAGAGTTGACTCGATTACTATTACCCTCTGTGTCCTGTTCTCCAGCCAAAAAAGCATTAGGTTTGGGGTCTCCAGAGTCTTGGTGAATCAGTGGTGGGGCCTTCCTTGGGGTTAGCAACATAAAACCTTGTTCTTGGATGCTCTATGGAATGTTCTATTTATACCATGTGATGTGTCTTGCCATTGTGACATAGCTGTAGTGGAAATAACATGAGCTCCACTACAGCTGAACAACAGGCAAAAATAACAATTGTATTCCACCCTGTTATTCATCACTCCATGGTATAAACAGGAGATATTCCAGGGTTGCACACAAGAACCTTTTTAATTCACTCTGGAATGTTGCCAACAGTACTGCCTGGCAACAAGTGGCACAGCCATGAGTGCCAGGCTGTACCACTCATTGCCAGGCAGCACTGTTGGCAACATTCCAGAGTGAATAAAATGAAAGGATAATATATGGTCGTCCAGTTAACAACCACGCTGGAGTCACTTTGAGAGGTTACCATGGCAACTGGTATTCCTAAAGGCCGAAGCTTGAGAGGTTTACAGTTGCCATGGCAACCCTAGAAGTGAATTCAGTGAGGTTGTTAACTGATGACCATACATTATCTTGTATAATGTATGGTCAACAGTTACTTAAGAGCTGGCCATTTTACATCTACACAGACACCCTGTATTATTTTTTTAAACTTTCTTTATTTATTGATTTTTAAATAAAATACATACAGATTACATTCATCCTTCTATCATACACAGTTACAGGAGAGTGTTCATAGGCAAGTTCAGTATATGCAAACAATTAATCAAGAGTTTCAGGGAGAGTAATAAATATTACATTACCCACATGGATCAGCCGGTTTCCCATACATAGAGGGATCATAACTCCACTAAGTATCTCCTCGATTTTAGTATTCTAATTTATGATCTAGTAGTTAATTATGGACTGGGGTTTCATAGTCATATCCAGTAGATTGCTTAAGAAGGCCCTAAGTTTGCAGTGCGGGCCCAGGCAGTCCCCTTAGAAGTTTCTCACACTAAGGAGTGAAATCAGGTCTCTCCCTGCCATATATAGGACCCAGCGTCTCCATAAGATTTCAGATTGAGGTAATCTTTTATTCAAGCGCTGATAATGCTTCCATCCTATATATGTTTATCATAATATCCTGCCACTTATTTAAGGAAATGGGAGTATGAGTTTCCAGTTTTAGTTGTCACCTTCTGGGCGGCCAGAAAGCTATTCTTCAGAAACTTACTTTACAGGGGTCTCTGAGTCTCTGTGGAATCTCTAGTAAAATGTAACACATGTGGGGATAATGTCAGGTCTGAAATAATTATTTTCCTTAGGGCCTGCTGCAACTCTGAAAGGAAGGTGGAAAGTACTGGGCAGGACCACAACATGTGTAAGTATGATGCCTGCATTTGACTACATTTCCGCCAACACTCTGCGTGGCCATTAGCTAGCATCTGACTCATCCTCTTTGGGAGGCGGAAGTATCTGGAAAAATTTTCCAGGAAAACTCCTGCCAACCCACAGCTGATAGACCCCAATGTAATTTAGACTGGGCACAGAGCCAAACCTCCTCTGAAATATGACTGACCAGGTCCTTTTCCCAGGCTCTCTTTATAGACTCCGTGGAGTCCCTTTCCAAGCCAACAGATCTCTATATAAGTTAGAAATGATATGTGCTCTGATGGGTGTCCCTTCTAGCGCAGTTTAAAGGTGAAGCGATCTGAGGAGGTGAAGTTGTTCCCCAGCTAAACTCTGAGATAAGCTCTTTTATAAAGTTCCTAACTTGAAAGTATCTGAACCTATCCTGCCAAGGAATATTATATCTGTCTACAAGTGTCTCAAAGGAGACAATCCCCACCATCTAGGAAGTGCCAGACCAGGTGCAGACCTCTTGCCTCCCAACTCCTGAACCCTCCATCCCAAACCCCAGGAAGAAGGTGTCTAAGTGCGGTATAGACCATAGCAGGAATTTCCAGTTTCTAGCCCTCTTATCTCTTAGAATGCTGTGCCATACTTCTAGGGGTGATCACCGTGAGGATTCTCCCATTGACCCAGGCGAGGTCTTCGCCCTTGCCTGAGGAGCATGCTATTCAGGTCAGGAGTACCCTTCTATAAGCTCTAGTTTTTCCATTTTGAAAATATGAATTATCTAACCAGTACATAACTGTTCACTTGGGAACTCAAAGCAGCAGGTTGGTTGGACAGAGGTCTGGATTTATATTCTGTTTTAACTGAAATATTGGAATAGTTTGTAAGTGAAATTAGCTCTATGTGGTAAAATTATTACCTTGAATTAGAACTGTTACTTGAGCTGTGATATTGTAACTTTTGAGGTTTGGGGACAGTTGTTTGTAGAAACATAGAAGTTGGCAGCAGATAAGGACCACAAGGCCCATCCAGTCTGCCCATTTCTTTTTCTACCTTATAAATGTGCCATCGCCTTTGCTCTGTCAGTGGCCTATCTATTCACAGTCATTTGTATTGCTCCCTATACCTATCCCATGCCTCTTTGAAGCCCTGCACTGTATTCATAGCCACCACTTCTTGTGGTAAGCCATTCCATGCATCCACCACCTTTTCTGTGAAAAAGAATTTCTCACATTCCCCTTAATCGGCCTCCTCTAATCGCATGCTGTGTCCTCTTGTCCTGCTATTTTTCTTATATTTAAACATGTTAGACTCTTTCACCTTGTTTATGCCCTTAAGGTGTTTGAATGCCTCGATCATATCACCTCTCTCCTCCTTTGCTCAAGGGTATACATATTGAGCTCCGTTAATCTGTCCTCATATGTCTTCTGATGCAGTCCCTGCACCATTTTGGTTGCCCTTCTCTGGACTGCCTCAATTTGGTTAATGTCCTTGTGAAGGTGTGGCCTCCAATACTGCCATGAGTACTCCAGATGGGGCCTAACCGGTGTCTTGTACAGAGGATTAATACCTCCCTCTTACGACTTGTGATACCCCTACTAATACACCCTAACACCCCCTAGCCTTACCTACTGCTTTAGAGGTCTGCTTGGATGATTTTAGGTCATCAGTGATGATGATGCCCAAGTCTCTTTCTTCCTTTGTGACTGCTAGCAACTCCTCCCAGCCTATAGGTGGCTTCAGGGTTTCTCTTCCTATGTGCATGATTTTGCACTTTGCATTAAATCCCAGTTGCCACTCTTCCTGACCATTCTGCTAGTTTATCCAGATCTCTCTCATTCTGCCCACCCATCTGGATCATCTACTCTGTTGCAGATCTTGGTGTCATCTGCAAACAGACAAGCTTACCCTCTAGTCCATCTGCAATGTCACTAATGAAGATGTTGAAGAGGACTAGCCCCAGGACTGATCCCAGAGGTACCCACTTGTGACTTGCATCTCTTCTGACTGTATACCATTTACCACCACTCTCTGTTTTCTGCCCGTCACAACCAGTTTGCCACCCAGTTGACCAACTCTGACCCACCCCGAGCCTACCCAGCTTATTTATCAATCTTCTATGTGGAACAGTGTCAAAGCTTTGCTGAAGTCAAGGTAGGCTACATCAACTGCTCCCCTTGGTCCACCACTTGGTTACCCAGTCAAAGAAATCTATGAGATTAGTTTGACAGACCTTCCTTTGTAAACCCATGCTGTCTTGGATCCTGTGCCACTATGGATTCCAGGTGTTGTACTATCCTTTCCTTAGGAGTGCCTCCATAATCTTGCCCAATACTGAGTAAGACTGACCGGTCTGTAGTTCCCGCCTCCTCCCTGCTACCACTCTTGTGGAGCGGGATCACATAAACCCTTCTCCAGTCTTCTGGGACCTCTCCTGTGCTCAGAGACTCACTAAACAATTCTGCTAATGGCTCTGCTAGTTCCTCCTTTAGCTCCTTAAGTACCCTGGGATGTATGCCATCAGGTCCCATTGCCTTATCCACCCTGAGCTTAGCAAGCCTTGTAGGACCCTTTCTTTTGTGAAGGAGTAGTGCTCACCTCCTCCCCCTGTGTCCATGATGCTGAGCTGTGGGCCCTGCCACCTTCTCTTCAGTAAATACTGAGCAAAAGTATCTATTTAGGATAGAATAGATGCCTTTACAGGGTCCTCCTCTCACATGCTCCCTTTCTCCATTAAGCTTAGCAATACCCCTCTGGACTTTCTCCTTTCACTAATGTATCTATAGAAAGTCTTGTCACCTTCTTTACTGTTAGGTGCTAGTGTTTCCTCAGTTTGGGACTTTGCCTGCCTTACTGCCTTACCTGCTTCCCTTAGGGCAGTTTGGTATGCCTCTATCTTCATCCCACTGTGTTCCTTATATTTTTGTCAGGTTAATTAGAGGAAATTTAAATGTGTTGTTTGCCTGGTGTTAGGGGAAGGACATTAGCTGCAATTACCTTGTCTTTAAACAGGAATTACCCTGGCCTCCATTGTTCACTTGGGAACTCAAAGCAGCAGGTTGGTTGGACAGAGGTCTGGATTTATATTCTGTTTTAACTGAAATATTGGAATAGTTTGTAAGTGAAATTAGCTCTATGTGGTAAAAATTATTACCTTGAATTAGAACTGTTACTTGGGCTGTGATATTGTAACTTTTGAGGTTTGGGACAGTTGTTTGTCAGGGTTAATTAGAGAAATTTAAATGTGTTGTTTGCCTGGTTCTTAAATACTGAAAAACACTGGGGTTGGGATTGAAAGGCTGAGTATTTCTGTTTTAGGACTGAAATTTGAAGCAACAGCAGCTAGTGGGCCTGTGACATCATCGGTACCTGATGTCTGCTTACACACTGTTAGTGGGACCGAACACACACTGGACTGTATGTGTTTGTGAGACTTTGGAACTTTATTGGTGGGGTTGAAATTGGGTTTGTAAATAACTACAGTCAGTATAGAGAGAAACTGTATTCCAGGGAAAGGGACTGAGAAAAGGGGGTGCCATTATAAACAGAGGGGATAAACAGGGTGGCCATATTCCACCATGGCAGGCATCTTTGGAAGGGTTGTAGGCTGTACAGGCTGTTGGATGGCAATAATTCTAAATTGGGCCTGGAGAGAGGGAGGCTGCCCACTCTGTAGACAGTTATCTTGTATCAGGAGTGAGGTATATTGGTTAAGGAGTAAGCTGGGGAGCTGGGGGTGTCAAGGATAAGGGTGTGGATATGGGCAGCAGAAGGGTGGGGCTGAGGAGGCTGGGGCAACGCCTGAAATTACAGGACGTTATGTTACAGCAAGCAGGAGGGGGATAGTAAGGACAGAGGACCCTTAGATAGGGAAGTTGATGCTAAGGGAAAGCGTGACGGGTGAACATTCTGAATACAAAGATAGTGGAGGGGGAGAGTCAGGAGGGCTGTTGTGGGAAGCCTAAAACAGCAGACTGTGGGAAGGGAGCTCCTAAGGTGAACAGAGCAAGAGGGGAAGAAGAGGGGCAGTTTAGAGGTGCAGTCAGGGAATCTTGGATTATTGATGGAGGCTGACTTAGAGTGTCGCATAAATTTGAGCTACTAAGCAACCTAGAGGGGAGGAAGGGGTTGGTGGAAATGAGAAAACTTATACAGAGGCCGGGAGGAGTCTGATACCCATAGGGCATCACAGACCCGGCAATGGAAAGGATAGAAATAGTCCCAGAGGGAGAAGGGAACATATGTTAAGCAAATGGGGAGATGCAACATATTTCCAGACATGAGAGAGAGAGCATGATTGAGAGAAACTGGGAGACAAGGAGGGGAGAGGAGCCCCTTCAGCTGGGAGGTCAGTACCAAGGATGGGGCCCTAGCTAAGGGACCCACAGAGAACCTCTGGAGGCAGGGTACTATTACAAGGGGAGGATGGCGGTGTGGGGAAGGAGAAACCATCAGGGCCAGGATAAATGGTTCGGATAGAGAGGGTTAAAGGGACACCTATTCAGAGGGGTTTGAGTTAAGTGGGCAAAATAGCAAGGGAGGCAGAAAGGGAGGGTGACAAGGAGTCTCTAGTAAGGCAGGAAGACTCCCACAAAATTGAGATCATGAATAAAGGGGGGAAGGGGGGCTGAGAGGGCATAGTGCAGGTAACCATAGGGATGATGGCGGTGTTAAGGTTCTGTTATTGGGAGACTCGATGATTAGAGGTATCCAGTGGGAGGGACAGGGGGTGGATGCCATAGCCAGGTGAAGGTAGTGTGTATCTCTGGGCTGACAGTGCACAGAGCAAAGTTCATGGTGTATGAAATGGTTAGGGATTGTGGAGGAAACTGATTTCCTGGTGCATTTGGGAACTAATGATCTAGAGGGAAATAGCATTTTGAAATCAAGCAAGGTTCCAAGAACTTGCCAGAGTCTGTCGGGATAATGGATGCAACATTTCCTTTTCAGAGATATTGCCAGTACCAAAGGCCTCAGTGGAGAAAAAAATGAAGCTCACAGAAGTTAATGACTGGCTCAGGAAGTGGGGTGAAGAGAGTGGGTTGGGGTGTTAGGGAACTGGAATGAAGTTTGGGAGGATAAGGGACTATATGCCAAGGACAGATTTCATCTTGCCCCATTAGGGAAGGAAGTCCTTAAACAGGGGATGGCTGACTACATACAAGAAAGGTGGGGTTAAACTGTGAGGGGGGAAGGATATGGGAGGCTGACCAGAAGCCCCTCCTCCAGATGAGGGGGTAGCCTCACGTCCAAGGGGAAGGGGAAACAGATTGGGATGGAGGTTTCAGGAGGAGCAGAGGAGGATGGAAGTATAAGGAATCTGGGTGGGGTTCACAAAGAGAATCAGGGATAAGGGTGGGGGTTGGTGCTAGCAAATGCCAGGAGCTTGGGAAACAAGTTGCCAGAGTTCCAGGCCATGCTGTTCGAGGGGTGGATGTGGCGGTCACGGAAACGGAACAACAAAACCATGACTGGGACCTAAACGACAGGGCACACTATGCTCAGGAAGGATAGAAAGGAGGGCAGAGGGTGGAGTGGCTATGTTCATTAGAGATGACATAGAAATTGCTAGGTAGAAGAGGCAGAGGAAACGTGAGGCCTTATGGGTCACTTTACGATCCTCAGCAGGAAATAAGGTCAAGCTGGGTGTAAAATAGGCCCCGGGATGAGTGAGGTTCTAGAGGATGGTTTGCTGGACAACATCATTTCCCAGTGTGGACCAAAAGGGGAAGGAGTGGTGTTGATGGGGACCTTAATATGCTAGGTACAAACTGGGGAACCATGTCCTCTAAGGTGGCCAAGGAGCAGAGGCTGCTGGATGGCTTCCAGGATGTTTTCTTAACACAGCATGTGATGGAGCCCACAAGGAGGGGATGTCCTGGATGTGGTTCTGGCAGATGGGGATCTGGTAGGGCATGGTTGTACAAGACCCCTGACTGGGGCGACCACAATACTGTCTGGTTTCAAATAAGCATGGGGGAGGGGTGAGATCTAGGACACTGGCAGTGGACTTCAGGGGCAGACTTCATGGGCATGGGAAATATTCTCAAGGATCACTTGATGGGGATTACCTCAATGACAAGTGTGGAAAGGAGATGGGAGGTCATAAAGCGGGACTACATGAGGCAGTCAGGATCTGCACTAAGTTGAAACATAAGGGAGCAAGGTCACATAAACCATGCTGGTGGTCCAGTGAGGTACAGGTAGCAGTCAGAGAAAGAAAGCGCCTACAAAAATATAAAACAACAAGGGGATAGGGATAAGAAATGTACCAGCTTGCATCTAGAAAAGTCACCACGTATGGTGAGGGAGCAAAGTCCAGTAAAAGAAGCGGCTGGCACAGGGACATGGAGGGGAAAAGGGTTCTTCCGTACATTGGGGAGCGGAGAAAACTAAGGGCCATCTCAGCAGATTGAGATCAGAAGGAGGGTGGGTGGAAAGGCGAGGGACCAGGCAGAGGTATTTAACGAGTACTTTGCCTCTGTGTTCACTAGGAGGGGATGGGATATCTATAAAGCAAGGCACGAAGGGATAGAAACATCAGTAAGTGGGATCAGGGAGCAACAAAAATGGAGCAAGAGGGAGAGAGGTACCCCAGGGTGTCACATCTGGGTAAAGATAAAAAGGCCAGTAAGGTGGAGGGGACGGATGATGCTATCTCCACCAAAGGTGTCAGTTAGCCCTCAAGGCCCTAAAGAGAAGACAAATCTCCTGGGCGGATGGCATTCATCCGAGTACTATGGGGAATTGGCGGACATACTGGCTGCACCTGGCGGAGCTTTTCAGCAGGTCACTTGAGACAGGGAGGGTACCTAGGATTGGCGAGAGGCACATGTGGTACCAATCCATAAAGGGGGTCGAGAGAAGTACCAGGTAACTATAGACCCACCAGTTTGACCTCGTGTGGGAAAATTAATGGAGAGTATACTAAAGGAACGATTGGAGGTGTACTTGAGGAGGTGGGAGGTCTGGAGATCGGCAACATGGGTTTGTGCCAGGTAGATCATGCCAAACCAACCTTGTGGAGTTCTATGAATGGGTAACATCAGAACTGGACAGGGTAAGCCTGTGGATGTTTATTCTTGGACTTCAGCAAGGCTTTGACTCTGTCCCCACAATGGTCTGGTGGAGAAACTGATGGGGCTAGGAGTAGGCCTTTGATGGTCAGATGGATTGAAAACTGGCTGGCTGGAAGCACTCAGAGAGTAGTGGTCTGTGGGGAGCTCTCGAACTGGGGAGAGGTTGGTAGTGGGGTACCGCGGGGCTCGGTCCTGGGTCCGATCCTGTTTAATGCATACATATCGGACATCAGGGAGGGTATAGGTGTGAAATGAGTCTCTCTCATGATGAGTCCAAGATGGGAGCAGTAGTTGAGGGAGAAGAGGGAGGTTGGCCCTGCAAAGGGACCTGGACACCCTGGAAGCTGGGCTCACACATGGAAATTAAATTTCAATATCACCAAGTGCAAGGTGTTGCATCTTGGTCGGGAAACTCTAAACACAGGTACACTGGGAGGGAGGCGCTGAGGCCTCAATAGGGGAAAAGACCTAGGGGTCATGGTGGATGCATGTATGAATAACTCTGAGCAGTGCAGAGAGCGGCTAGCAAGGCAAACAGGATGTTGGGATGCATCGTTGGGGATCACCTCTAGGAGCAAGGAAGTGATTCTGCAGCCTGTGCAATGGACTGGTTAGACACACCTTGAGTACTGTGTACAGTACTGGAGACCACACTTAAAGAGGGACATACAGCTCCCTAGAGAGGGTACAGAGGAGGGCAACAAAGATGATATGAGGGCTAGGGATTTGACGTATGAGGACAGACTTAAGGAGCTCTGCCTGTTTTCACTGGAGGAGAGGAGACAGGGGGACAAGATTGAGGTCTTCAAGTACCTCAAGGAATAAATAGGGTAAACATGGAGGGGATCTTTAGACTAAAGCAGGAGGTATCACCAGAGGCATGGTTTGAAGTTGGAAGGTGGAAGGGTAAGGGGAAAGAGGAGGAGGTTTTTCACTGAGAGGGTGGTGGACCCTTGGAATGCACTGCCTGGTGAGCTAGTTCAGAGATCACAGTGGAGGGCTTCAAGAGAGGATGGGACAGACACAGAAAGTGGATGTATCAGATGATGTCCTGTCCCAGGGGTGGGATGGATGATACTGGGTTTCTGGAGCACAAGGGATGGAGGGTCTCGCACCCAACTAAGGATCTAAAGTTCGAGTAGACTCGAGTAGACCGTAAGGCCTAATCTGCTGGCAAATAGTATGTTAGTATGTTAGTATGTATAACTGTCTGCAGCTGAGCTGCAAGGTAATATAGCCTAAAATTAGGTAATGACAGACCTCACATTTTTTCGGAATTTGGAGGACCGAAAGCCAGATCCTGGGTTATGTGGGCCCCACAGGAAGCGAAAGACCACCCTATTCAGTGTATGTATGAGTCCGGTATTCTAGTAGGGATTGTCTGAACTAAGTATAAGAGTTTGGGAGAATTATCTATTTTTATGGCTTCCACTCTCTGGGTCAGGGTGATAGGGATGATTGACCATTGGTCTAATTCCAGCTTAATCTTAGCAAAATTGGAGCAAAGTTGAGTGAGAATAGATTATCTATCTGAAATCCCATTTGTACCCCCAGGTATTTAATGTGGGAGGCTCCACCTGAAAGGAACTTCTGTTTGATTTTATCTGATGGTTCGAGTGCATTTTCAAGGCCTCTGTCTTGGAAATATTCATCTTATATCCAGCTAACTGACTGAATTCTGTCAGGGCATCCCAAAGCCTTCCAGAGACTGTTCCGGGTCTCAGAGGTAAACCAGGAGGTCATCCGATAAAGTGCAAGTTTATGCGCCTCCCACATCCCAGCCCCGATCCTCTTTCTGTCTCAAGGCCTGAGCCAAAGGCTCAAGGTAAAGGGGCAAAGAGGAGGGGAGAGGGCAGCCTGCCTGGTGTCATGTTGCAGAGATATTGGTAAGAGACCCTGTCATTTATTTTTACATAGGCCTTTGGGTTAGAATATATCCTGTTTATGGTCTTTATAAAAGCCTCTGAGAAGCCAATTTGTCCAGAGTCAGCCCCAAAATTTCCATGCCACCCGATCAAGACCTTCTCCTCAGTCCAAACTCAGAATCATGCAAGAGGCCTTCACCGCATGGCATGGTGAATTATATGTAATGTTCTTTAATATTATCTGTGTTTGCCTGCCTGGGATAAACCCTGTTTGATCATGGTTAATTAACTTGGGAAGGATCCTCTAGCCTCCTCGTATATCGAAGAATAAAGTTTATAATCAATATTCAATACAGATATAGGCGATATGACCCACAATGGGTAGAATCCTTTCCTGGTTTGGGAATACTGATATGACTGCATAGTTCCAGGAGTCTGGGAAGTCCTCCCAACTGTGCTAGTCTGCAGGCCCTCAAGAGTGGGGCATTTATCTCTTACAGAAGAATTTAAAGAACTCAGGAGTGTAACCGTCCGGGCCGGGTGACTTATAGTTTTAGCCTCTTGATTGCAGACGCCAACTCTGTTGGAGATATAGGTGAATCAAGGGAATCTCTGAGTTCCTGTGGTAACTCAGGCAATTTTAGATTGTTTAAGTAGGATTTGATCTGATTTCTTTCTGGGGAATGATCTGAGTTATATAGGTGTGTATAGTAATCCCGAAGCTCGATAAGATTTTTCCGAGGATTTCAATAAGCTTCCTTCTTGGGGTCCCTGATCTGTGTGATTGTGTTCTCTGCCATCTGGCATCTAAGTCTATGTGCGAGTAAGCGTAGAGGCGTGGGGCCAGACTCATAAAACCTCTGCCTTTAGGCGTTGCAACGCCTGCTCTGTTCTTATGTCAATAATCTTTTGGATCTGTTGTTTGACCTTCTGGATGTCTGGCTGCATCGAGGCCTTCCCACTGCATCGTGATCCATCAGGCTCTGTAACTGCCCTTGCAGCTGTTCCATACACTTATTTTGTTGTCGCTTAAAGTGTGCAGCAAATTTAATACATTCCCCCTGAACACCATCTTAATAGTGTCCCATAACACCATGTCAGGAATTTCCTCGGATTCATTGTCCATTTGAATTTGAGAAAGTCTATTCTTTGCCATATCCGTAAATTCTTTCAAGTTTAAAAATAGTTGTTTGAATTTCAGAGGACAGACCCTTTTGGCTGTCAACTCAGGTCAGACAGACCTGGGCATGATCCGACAGAACCGATGAGAGTGCCTACAATCTAGGACCTGGTCTTGGTGTTCTCCTGAGATTAAGATGTAGTCTATCCTAGCATACGAGCCATGTGGATGTGAGTAGTGGGTGTATTCTCTTTAATTAGCATTCTGACGCCTCCACGCATCTATCCAGAATGCTCCCTTTATGTCTCCTAATAAGTTTACCGACCGGGTCTGTCTAAAAACCTGATCTCTAGACGTGTCTTTCTGATCCCAGATCTGGTTCAGGTCTCCACCCACCACGGCGTTCCAACCTGATATTCCAGAATTCTATGAAATAGGGCTCTCATAGCCTCCCCGTAGAGCCTGGTGGGGCATACAGGAAGCCAAAGTGATAGGGGCCCCTCTAGGGTTCCCACAAGAATAGCCAAGCAGCCCTCTGGATCTGCATAACTATTAGTTTTCTGAAATTGTGTCCCCTAGCCACCAATACTGCCACCTCCCTCCTCTTCCCTTTCCAAAGGAGGCCGCTACAATCATACCATATCCAAATTTCCTAGTTTTTGATGCTCAGATCTGTTAAGGTGTGTTTCTTGTAGCAATATAAAGGAGGGATCTCTCTTTTCATGGGTCGACATAATTCTGTAATGCTTCACAGGGTTTTGTGACCGTTAACTTATGTGAACTGATTTTGATCCTTTTACTGTCTCCCATTTATATATGTTAGTATATTACCTCCAATATACTAGGAATGTTTCCTCTGCCCCAGTGAGTTTGTTAGCATTTCCCTCTTCGTTCGACTCTCTCCAATCCAGTTACTATCTCTCCACTGCCCAGGAGGTGCAGCAAGCCCTGAAACTTCTCTTGGTTCCTATGATCGTTTTGTCTATGTATCTGTATGTGCAACAGTAAACTGTGTAACCTCACATCAACATAACCAAAATACACAAATTCAAACAACCTGGGAGGCACCCCAACTGAGCAACCTGAACCTCCCAATAAACTCTATTTACAGTGTGAATCCCAAGGTAGGAGAGCAGAGTATACAGGCTGTGTATACAGCCATGTCCTCCTGGACTCTAAAACAATTGAGTCCTGGCCAGGTGTAATGGCATATCATCAACAGCAACATTTTTATTGAGATCAATGGTGTGTGGGATATCCTCCTGCCACACCATCCTCGTGCTGCTTTAAACTTCCTCATTTGACCTTTTATCCCCTCCCGAATCCAGATTTAAACTGCATTGATATGGATTAGAGATCCTCTTATTTGGGAGCCCTGTTATCCTATTGTGTGGCTCAAGGCCTCGGAGCTGGCTCTCTGAAGTGTCTTTCCTTCTCTCATAAGGGGTCCCGGGTCTAACCTATATATTATTAACGGCACAAGAATGCGCCTGAATAAACAGCTTGCCTGATGAGGAGCCTCAGGCAGAGCTTAATTATCGTATCCCAGACTCCTCACGGCGGTGCCATTTGACCAGTGGGGTCATATAGAAGCTTCGAAACTTGATTAGAGCATATTATCATAATAGTGATCCCAGGGGGTCAGGTGGGGACCTCTTCCCTCATTCCCATCGAGGCGATGCCTCCGTGTCTCTGACCCCCACCCAGGCATGCTCCAACACATCGTAGGTCAGGGCAATTCTGACCTTTTTTCCCCTTCCCCATTTGCCTGCCATTTATATTTCAAGTCTCCTTGCAGAGGACTGCCCCATTCGAGCGTTACCTCTTGACCTCACCCCGAAGTCAGTTTCCCCATGCCCTGCAATGCAATCAGTCGGAGTATAAGAACACAGGGATATTCTTCACACCCCAGCGCCTGGTAGTCATTACTCAGCCGCTGGGATATATACTCAAGGCCACTGAAGATGGCTTCGTGTTTCAAGGTTATCCACTACGAATCCGCCTCCCCAGCCATTCTCTCTAAAAAAAAAAAAAAAAAAAAAAACAGTAGTAGAATGACCGCCTTAGTCCTCTGGTGTTGCCTATGGCACTTCACTTGAAGAGTTGTGCTAGTTTCTGTGGCTGAAATTAACTTCCATCCAAACAGAAGTATCTTATTGGTACCTGAATTTTAAACAGCATACCTATATTGCTAACATTTGCCTTCTACTGCTTCTCGCTGGGACTGTCAACCTCTTCGTCTGGCGGGTACAGCAGCTCGAGTAGTCAAGAAGGAGCTACTGCAGATAATAACCACCCCCGCCCCTCCACCCACTCCGCTTGGTCGGGCTTTCGCGCGTGTCCTCATCCCAAGAGAAGCAGGTATCCCACTGTGACTCTGCTCTGTGTCCCATTTTGTTCCCCTAATGGTTAGTCCCAATTTGGTCACCTTCCTAAATCATCTCCTCCATAGTAAGAGGGGGCAATCGAACTCCTCCTTTGTTGTGCTACGTCACCCGTCATCGGCCGAGTTCTGAGTCCCCCCGCCTCGCCTTCCCGTGACTTCAAAGTGAATGCTCCTTCTAATTAAAGTAATACATTTCTAAATAATATAAATTACAGAGTCAGTGATGTGGAATGTTTTAGTAGTCCAAAAGACTTGCAGAGAGGGGAATCAACCAAGAGTCTCATACGTCATTAAAGGAAAGATCTCACCAGAGAAAATGTTCCTTCAAGTGTCTGAGAGGTTGTTCTGATGCAGGTCTTCCATTCCCTGAGTATGTGTTAGATGAAATAGCATCTTTTAATGTCCTGCAATGTTGTGTCTGCTTGTTTCTTTCCCTCTCTGCTTCCTTTCGAGAGCTGCTCCTCTGCCAGGGACTCTACAAAACATGCGGTGGGACTCTCGTCAGGAGCTAATGTGATATCATGTCCTCGTTCTCTTAGGGTCTGAAGAGCCTCTTCAGCTGTGTGATAAAGCTCAGTTCCCATATCCCAGTTCACCCCGTAGTCATGAGGGATAGGGAGTCTGAAATTTAATCTTGCTTTCTTTCAGCTTTCTAAGATGGGCGATATGCCTGTCGCTGCTGCTGAATTGACTGGGGTAATCTTGATCAAAATAAGTCTGGCCCCATTGTATATCACTTGTCCCTGCTTCCAAGCTGCTCTGTATATCTTTCTTTATCCCTGTAACTTGAAAATGTTACTATTATTGAGCGTGGTCTGGCTGTGGGAGGTTGGTTTAGGCACGACGCTCTGTGTGCTCTCTCTCAGTCTTGAACATAAATGGCTGCGTAAATCCAAAACGTGCCTTAGCAGATCTTCGATAAAATCGCTCATCTCCCCAACCTCGGCTGATTCGGGAGGCCATAGATCCTGATGTTATCTCTTCGGGAGCGTGCCTCTAAATCCAAGCATTTAGCTGAGATACTTTCATTTTGCTGTATAAGTTATTCCACTGCCCTTGAAATCTGCCGTAAGTCATCCTCCGCTGTCAACACTCGATCCTCCGCTCCGTACTCTGGATTCTAGTTTAGTTAGATCAGTGTTAGTTTACTGAATTCGAGTTTAGTTTCACATCGGAATTGTTTGATTTCCACCAAGAGTGTTTCAAATCTCGATCTAGAGAGATTCTCCTTTCAGTTTCTGTGTTGCCACCCACCCGCTTAGAGGAGATTCTCTCCTGCTCATGGTTGTGCTTGCTGGGCTCAATCCCAAGTGATCTCACTTTTTTTAGGGTTTTTGGATTGGGATCTCTCTTCTGGATGTATTTCACAATTTATTTTATCCATTTTGTCAAAATTTGTCGGAGTTCAGCTGTGTGGAAATCAATTTATGGATTCAGAGATAGGGAGCTCTCTGACTAGGCTTCCTTGTTGCCGAGACGCCACCGGAAGTCCTTTCAGATCCACCCTGTATTATTAAAAGCAACATGCCTCTACGCTGACGGAATTGCTGGGCGCCATTCACCCTCTCACCATGGCTGTTTCTCAGCATCTTAGATAAAATATAAAATGCAATAGGGCCAGCCAATTGGCGCAGTGGTTGATTGCCGACACCGGCGACCCGGGGTTCAGGAATGGACCTGGGTCGTTGGAGGTCCAGCCGGGGAGATGGATGGAGCATCCTCAGACTGCTCTCCTTCTCCAGGGGAGGGGGATGAATGTCCAGTGCACTATGGACCACTGGCGGAGGCCGGGGCTCTGCTGCAGCCAGCGCCTGGATGTTAGGAGGGGTGGGGCAGATGAGGGACATCATTGCACGCCCCCGCCCGAGGAAAAACAACATATTTTCAGGGACAGAAAAATCCCCAGCCAAGTGCCTCCATGGCGCCCTCCTCATCACCTCGATGTGCTCCCAGGCTGGCTCCCTGACCCAAACTGATGTTCGGTGACACCGGTAAGTGCCACGACTCTCCCTGGGGTAAGCTAGGGGCATGGGGAGCGCAGCTCATGTGGGTGCAGGAGGTGGCGGAGCCGTGACTAGGGTTGAATTCGTGCCAGGCTGGCACAAAAATATATATTTATAAAATGCAGAAACCGCATTAACTACGAGACTGATTTGGGGTTCTTCCTGTAACTCCAGGACAATGTTTATGTATTTTCCTGCAGATTGAATTACTTCACCCATGCTGTGTTCATGTTCCACTGCTGGCACCCTCTGTCACTCCTACCTCTGCTCTGACCTCATTTCTCAGTCTCAGAGTGGAGGGAAGAGTGTCAGGATGTCTGCAGTTTGAGTCTTACAAAGCCAAGCAGACGGAGATTTACAGATGATCTGGGATCACCGGACCCTGCACTGAACTGGGATTGACATTTTTGAGGTACTATCATCGGGATTAATGAATACAGGGAGGGGCTTCTAGTAGTGCACATGTGCAGATCATTTCAGGTTGTTATACCGTCAATGTGATGTACCATCGATGGGTTAACAACATCGTTACATCACATCGATGATACAACAAACCTGTAAAAAGATAGATTTTTGAGAATAACAATGTTTCACCATACATTATAAGGTTATTTGTGCTCAACCAATGGAATGTCCTATCTATACAAATGGGCAACTGGGTTTTCTTCTTCATGATGTTAGTTTCACAGACTGCTTGAGTTCAGGACAAGTTAAAGTTTTGTTTATTTTTCTTTCTCATTTAAACATGGGCCCAGATATTCAAAGGGTTAAGCATGCGCAACAGGGTTCTTGTCATGCAAGTCAAAACTGCGCCATTTTGCGATTTCAGAAGGAGGCAGTTGGCGCCCGAAAACATGCTGAGCAACAGCGCAATGAAAATGAAGGCATGTGCAACGGCAGGCGGATCCATGCATAAAGACGCCAATGATATTCAAAGATTTGCGCGATGCGCATTAGCGGCACAGCCGGAAATTGCGCGACTAGCGGAATGAGCCAAACAAAAGGCTCAAGAAAGCGCGCAAGAACGCTACCAGGCTGCCAAGTGGGGGGGGAGAGAGAGAGACAGAGACAGGCAGACAGACAGCAAAGGGCAGGCAAGGAAAGTGTGTCCCATAGTCTGTAGAGGCCAGCGGGGTGCCGGTGCAGTGGAAGTAGCAGTCAGGACAGTGGGGTAACACAGCAATACCAGCCAGGGGATCAGAAGCCAGGGAGATGGACAGTTCCAGTTTCCACATGGAAGCTGTAATGAGGGGTGAGAATGCATGCAGGGGGCGTGGCCGTGGAAGGGCCGTCAGTAGTGCGCCCGACAGAGGCGGTACCGTGCCGCATCAGCTTGAGCTGTACACAGATGTAGAGATCGTCCGGGCACCGCACTGAACAGGGCAATACTGAGACGGCTCTGTGAGCTGTGCAGTGATGTGATGCAGGCACCCTCACGACGGAGTCACGCCTGTCGGTGGAGACCAGGTGACAGCCTGCATGTGCCTGCTCACCACGGGCACCTTCCAGAGGCTGACAGGGACACCACAGGCATCACACAGTCGGCCACGCCACGCATCCTCACCCATCCTCAGCGCACTGCTGCCACATGCTGCGGAGTACATCCATTTCCCAGCACCACGGCAGAGCATACAGCAAACATGCAGGAGTTCCACAGGTAGCACGATGCCTGGGCGCTAGGGGCCATAGACTGCACCCATGGCTATCCGGATGCCACCTGGCCCCGATGGCCACGCATATTGGAACAGAAAGGATTCCCTAGTGTCAACTGCCAGGTGGTGTGTGATGCCACTGGGCGCATAATCATGTCTCACACACCCTGGCACAGCACATGATGCCTTCATATGGTATCAGTCTGCACTGTGCCATCGATTCAAAAGTGGGGACATCCCCACAGGACATCTAGTGGGTGAGTACACATGTATGGAATGCAAACTCTGGGCAAGGGTGGGAATGCCACAGGTGCCATGGTAGTGGCACACAGGAGATGGCCAATATGGACCTGAACATGACACTGATCTCCACTATCTCCACACAGGTGACTGCGGATACCCACTCGTCCCTGGCTGCTCATACTGCACCGGCGCCCCATGACCCCAGCGCAGCTATGCTATAATGAGGCACATGCCGCAACACGCAACATCATAGAGCGGGTGTTTGGGATGCTCAGGCACACTTCCGATGCCTAGACACCTCTCGGGCGGTGCCTTCAGTACAGCCCCAAAAGGCCTGTGGATATTCCCGGCCTGTTGCATCCTGCACAACATGGCCAAAGACCATGGGATAGCCGTGACAGGTCGAACAGGGGACAGCGATGGGGACGCCAGTGCGCCGTGATGATGGTGATGAGCAGCCCCTAGGACGGAGGGACCCCGACTGATCCGCAGGCCCAGCTGCACCGGGACACCATCACAGAGGAGCACTACGCACAATGCAGGTAAGTCAAGGGACATGTGCAACCAACACTGTCCATGCGCAAACCACAGGCACACAGGGGAACACACCAGGGGTGCATGACGGTCAGGGAGTGGAACGGTCCAGGCATACAAACACACCATCAGGAGGGGTGAGCACTCATATGGACACACACACACACCAGGCACAGAGCATACATGGGCAGATGCACAGCACTGCAGAACCGACATTGCTAACACACAGCACCACCGACCACCCCACCACCCGTACTCGTCCAAGCACGTGTGTCAGAACCTGGGCACCCTTGCACCTTTGGTGTACAGTGCAATGCAGGCATCATCATGCACACGCACCTGTGGACAGCAGTTGGGAGGGTGTGCAGGTGGTCCTGTGTCGGCGTGGTGAGCAGAGCACCCAGCAGTGCACTGCCCACCATGACACACATTGCACACATGGCAGCACCAGACAGGGCCTGCACTGGGAGACAGCTCAGTCATGTAGCACTGTCCACGGCCACCGCGGATGTGTGGTCAGCCCCACCATGACCCAACAGCACGGGCAGGCTGAGCAGGGGCCACATGGGGTGGCACTGTTGCACCACCAGGGGTCCCACTGCGCGAACGCGACCTTGCCCGCACAGGGTCTGCAGCATGCCAAACAAACCTGCACCAGGGGTGCTTGGGATGCCCACAGCAGAACCTGGAGTTGACAGGCCTGGTGTCGCTGCGACACCGGGAATGGGGAGTGGAGAGTGCACTGTGTGGGTGCGGTACAGGGGCACCTGACTGTGTGCCCAATGCGCCAATGACAGAGACCACTGCCTGGGTCAGCCTGTCAATGGCGGCGGTCACATCCATCCGCGATACGGACCAGCTCGGCTCTGTCCCAGCACACTCCCCGCTGTGTGCCTCCACACGACACAGACAGTGCCTCCACGACCGGCAACCCGCCTCTGCAGCTGTACTGATTCCCTGCAGCAGGCGGTGTGCTTGTCCAATGGGTACTGTGCCCCAACGGCATCCTGACCCCAGGGTGTGGACGGTCCTGATGCACAACACCCTTGAGGGTGGGCGCTGTTCGCCAGGACCAGGAATGGGCGGATCAAAGGCGGGCGGACATGTGCCACTGCTTGACACTGTACCCCAGACCTGGTGGGCGACTGCTGCTGCTGCCCTCCAACCACTGTGCCCCGGGTCCACTCGTTCCACCGCTGTGCTGGCAACAGTGCCAGACACCTGCACAGCCACCGGTGCTGCCCCACGGGTGCTGACAGGCACAGTCTGGGACCGTGCCAGCATGCTGGTACACAAGTTGGAACCAGACAGGCCCAGGGCACGTGTTGGCCTGCCGTGTGTCTGTCATGGGACACACAACCATCACCGCCCATTGCAGGTCTTCTCATCAATGGTGCAGGTACGTGTACTGCCATGGTCACAGCGTGCTGGCATGCTTGCATGCCAGACTGCTGAGACACAGGCTGTGCACCCCACACCGTGATCACTGACACCAGAGTTTGCGGCCCAGCGTGCATGCTGCTGCAGTGCCTGCTGGCTGGTGGTGGAGGTGGATGGACCCTCCTCCATGTCCAGCAGGTCAGCATCACTGTCTGAACCCGCCACCACTGTCTTCTGAAGATGAACAGGATCTGTACAGAAAGAGTACATGTGAGTGCATGTGAACAACCGCCCCCAAACACCACCACCATGTCATACCGATACAGTGATGGGCTGCCTGTCTGGAATCCTCCTACATGCGCCCTCAATGGCGCTCGGCTGCATGGCTGCGACCAGTGTCTCTCAGTTGGGGTCAGCTGCAACACCACTGGCGGGCCCCGCCAGTGCCAGCACGCGCCGCCTGAAGGCTGCCACCTTCTCCTTCAACCTCCTGCAGTCTGTCCCCATCTTTTCTTGCATTCCTGCATGGAGCGCTGGTGGCTTCCCGTGCAGGTTAACGCCCAAGCTACCCTCCCATGCAGTCGCACGGGACTGAGGGGTGCCCCTCCGTCCACTCAGCACTGGCTCCTCATCCAGGTAGGCCTGGAAGAGAGCCTCCGCCTCTGCTGCTGTAAAGTTGGGCCTCCTCCCTCGCCCACCGTCCTCACCCTCACAATGACTCTGCTCGGTCATGGCGATCTGTATGGGGAAGTAGACACCTGTCACTGTGCAGTCTCATAGCATTTTCCCATGACCATTGTCCTGAACATCACACAGCATGCAACTCACCTCTCACCTGCAGTAACCGAATCTGGCCAACGAGCCCAATGTCGCATTTATAGCGCAATACATGCAAATTAGAGTGGAGCAACTATAATGACAAGCAAATAGCACCACTGCGCCCTTGAATGGCTGATCAGATGATTTGCATGTGTCGGCTGAATATCGCGAATCTGGCGCTTTGCGCACACGGAAGAGTCGGTTGAGCCAATGGCGCAGATCTGTGCCTGTGTGGTAGACTTATTGGCGCATGCCCAGATAGCTTACGTAGGCGCCTGTCGTGCTGCTGACGTGCTGAGCGCGATCGGCAATTCAGGCCATGGCCACCATTGTGCCAGTGGCGCTAGAGCAATGGGCACTATATGGCGCTGTGGCACTACTGCATAATACTCCACTGTTGCTGGTACGCAGCTGGTCCAGTTCGCGGGATGCCCTATCGTCAGATGGCGGCTATGCGTAGCCGCGCATTGCCCATGACCTTGTGTATGACCTTGCCCCTGGCACTGTTCGCCTGCCATGTATCGTTCTATTGCGCTGTCTGGTGACGGCGCTTATGTGAAGGACGCGCTGTTCGAACAGCGCCGATTGGAGCCTGTGGTGGTCTATTGCGCAACATCTCCACATGGGGTTACGGCACAGCTGGGCGCCATATTGCCTCGCTGTAAAGTTGGTGCCATGGATAGGGAGGAAGGCGGTGTCCTGGAGCCAGCTTGAAGTGGCCAACTTGGTGGCCTCTAGTGGAGCCCCACTATGGGGCACTTTATGGTGAGGCACCCCTCACCATTGCCCGGACAGGTGTGGCAGCAAGTGGCCACTGACCTGGTGGGGTCACTGGGACGGTGCCGGTCAGCTGAGCAGTGCCGGCACTGGTACAGTGACCTCCGCTGGAGGGATCCTGATCTGCTGGATCTGCTGCGGTCAAGTGCCAGGTGGGGCATGGTGCCTAGGCCAGGTGGGTGTGCCATATATGCACCTGTATTATCTGTAGGGGTATGTGTGTGTTTTGGTGGCTGTGCATAGGTGATGGCTCGGCCACAGTTGGCTGTGTCAGTGTGTGCAGCTGTAGATGACTGGGTATGGCTGTGTGGGCAGGCACTGTCACTGGGGCAGAGGGCAGTCTGCTTTGAGTCACACTGATGTTTGTCTCAACATATGTCTCCCACAGGCCGGGATGTGAGGATGCGGGCAACAGTGAAGAGGGCGTGCCAGGGACCCGTTGCCAGCAGGGGTTGGAGCCCACCAGCAGCAGCAGCCAGCAACAGCACCAGTCGGAGCTGCTTGAGCAGTGTGAGTATCATGACTTCATGGATGCTATTGCATGCTGGGGGCCAGTAGCCATGCACAATACAAACATGCAGGAAAGGGAGGTCATAATTCCACTATACAAGACACTAGTGAGGCCCCACCTGCAGTACAGTGTACATTTCTGGAGACCATACCTACGTAAGGACGTAGAGTGGGCAGAAGGTTCAGAGGAGGGCAACAAGGATGGTGCATGGCTTGCATCACAACTCCTAGGGAGACAGGTTGAAGGAACTGAACCTGTACTCCCTGGAGGAGAGGAGGGAGAGAGGGATATGATTGAGACATACAAGTATCTTACAGGGTAGAACAGGGTGCAGGAAAACACTATTTTGAAGTGCAAAAGATGTTCCAGGACTACAGGGCATGGGATGCAGTTGGAGGAGGATGATTCAGAGGAAACATGAGCAAGCCTTTCTTCATAGCACGGTGGTGTACAAGTGGGACACCCTGCCAGAGGAAGTGGTGGGGCTGACACAGTCACGGGATTTCAGACTGCACGGGATAGACATAACGAATTCTTAAGTCAGGGGTAAGGGGCAACAGACTTCTAGGTAAACAAAGTAACTTACAGGCTGAAATGGACAGACTGTGTGGGCCATAGGCCCTTATCTGCCGACACTGGCTATGTATCTATGTCTGTAGGCACGACACAGGTGACATGCATCACTGTCCAGTTTCACAGCACATCTGTGTATGCATCACTGGTGGTCCATGCATGCACTGGGCACATAGCTGTGTAACTGGCATCGCACCATGTTGCCACGTCACTTGCCAGCCTTGTTTGTGCTGTGATGGACATGGGCAGTGTGTGTGTGCAGTGGTGCATAGCTGGTGCCGCCTGTTTGTGATGGCCATGTGCATGTTCACTGTGGGTGGGTGCATGCCATCACAGGTGCGGGACATTGGGCTATATGGCTTGCAGGTTGGGTGGTGTTCAGGGTTGTGGTCAGTCACAGCCATTGACTGTGTTCCCATTTTCCTAGGCCTCGAGGTTCTCCAGAGGATGGCGAGGGATGTCAGGGCCATCCGATGCTCAGCTGTGGGCATATAGCGACATCCTGCAATACATTCACCGCCATGGTGTGCGGAGGAGGTGGCAGAGACCTGCAGGACACCAGCAGGAGGACGGCGCCAGCTGGCCCATGACATCTCTACCCTTCCCACTTCTCCCATCCCTACCACCTGCCTTCCTCTCCAAGTTTGTCATCCCTCCCCTTGACCAACCCTACCTTGTACCCGTCCCCCTTGTAAATAGTTGTACTTGTTTTGATAATGTTTGTTGTTGTGAAATACATTTTATATTTTATACGAATAATGTGTTGCTCTCTGATTTGCAGCTGCCTATGGGTGCTCAGTTGCAGGGTGTACATGCCATCTGGGCTGGTATGGTCCTGGGTATGTGTGTGTGTGTGCGTGTGTGCATGGGGAGGGATCTCAGCATGGCAGTGACTTTTGGTTGGTCTTGTTGTCTGCTGCCACCCACTGCTGGGTGCACAGGTGTGTCTGGCTTGTAGGCTTCTGTGCTGCACGGGGTTGATGTGTGCTGGGAGGATGCATGGTTTCCTGCAGTGCCAGTCACTGCACATAGGTGGTGTCTTGGGGTCACAGTGCAGGGTGTGTGCCGTGCAGGGGGCTGATGTGCACTGTGGTTGTCAACCCCTGTGTGTGGCACTCAGCCCGCCAGTGGTTGTGCTGGGGTGTCATGGCTCTGCTATGCTTTGTTGGCTTGTCCCCATGGGCAAGTAGATCATCCGTCCCACCCCAGTGATGCTGTGCTTGGGGTGTGCAGGTGTGGTGTGGGTTCTGCAGTGTGTTCCTGTGCCCATGTGTGGCATGGCTGGCGTGGGCCCCAGCCTGCCTCCTGGATGTGCAGTTCCATTGCTCTGGGGGGACCTGCTTTGGCTATGGCACCTCTGGAATGCTAAGCTGGGCTGCCTGGTTGCGCCATAGCGCAACATTTCGGCTCAGCTTCTCCTTCCTGGTTGCGCGATGGCACAGTATGTGCGATATTACGACGCTGGTTGCTTGCGCAATTTGTTCTGCTCCATGTTTGAATATCGCACCTGTTGCGCATTTGCGCAACTGGTTTGTGCTTGTTCCTGCTGTTGCACTCATTTTGAGCGCAGTTTGAATATCTGGGCCATGTTGTTCATTTCCTTTTGAGTGTGGCTCTTGAGCAGTGAAAACAGTGAAAGGTCATCAGAAACCACACTCAGTATGGGAACCTTTCCATTTTTTTTATGTGAAATAGGGATTTTCAACTTCATGATATCGCAGGTCTAGTTAGGGCTACCTTGAAATAAAAGTTATGTAAGGAATAAGATGATGAAGTGTGGTTTATGAGATGATAAGAGCATGCCCTATGTGTATAATAAGGCACAGGTGCTTGTGATGAGTGCCTTTAGCAGCTGGGAAGTGCTTTTATCAGCCCATAAACCACACCTCAGAGTGTCTTATTCTGCTTATAAAATGGGTCCCCAAGTAATTATTTAAAAAAAAGTTAAAATATAAAAAAGGATGTTTTAATAGTTGAACTAGTGAAAACTAGTCCCTCTGTTAAAGTACTTTCACAAGTGTTTCATCAGCGGTAGAGGGCTCCTATATATTCCTCAGGTTATCTGCCCGTCACTGCTGTTGTTATATCATTAGACCTCCTCCTACACTCATTTTGTTTTGTGGTGCCTCTGGTAGCTACAAATACTAGAGCAGCTGCTTGCCTGAGACCAAGCATCCAGTTTCACTGAGAATGAGCATGTCCCACTGCAGCCGCAATATTTAACACTTTTCACATAGCACGAGATTGCGGTTGTAGCTTCGAGTCGCCTCACTCATAATGGAATGTTTTTTTTCTTTTATAAACTATGGATAAAAGTGCCAGCAGAGGAGCAAGTCTGGTTTTTATTTGAAAGCTGCTGCCATGCTCACGGATCGCTAACGGAGGAGTGGGTCTGTAGCAGGATTTGGAAGCCATGGCATGCATGTCACTCACTTAATTGCAGTTGGCTTTAACCACAGCAACACAGGTCAGATTTCATTTTAAAAAGTGATCTAGGGAATTGGCTTTCTACTTACGTACAGTAACAGATTTTGTGTGTGTGTGTCGGGGGTGGTGAGTGTTTTCCAGCTTGTCTAGTCAGCTTGACTTCGAAAAGTCACAGGTTAGCACAATGATCTGTTTTGTGAAAGTCCTGAGTGACTGATGAGGTACTGGTTGGTACAATATTTACTAATAAGGACACAGCCAAAGGTACTCTCTCAGCCAATTGGGACCCAAAAACTCCCAACTCATTTTATAATGTGAAAATAACATTTACACAGCAACTCTTAAAATATTAAACAATTGCACCTTCTTTTCATGTAAATCATAAATTCATAAAACATGGAAAGATAGGTGCTGGTTATTCTTCAAGTTGTTGTTGTGATTATTCCAATGCAGTTTTTCTCCTGTGACTATTTTGCCTGCAGTGGTTATATCTTAGTATGTTTTTTCATCTCTCCTACAGCAATTAAACCTTCCAGTTTGGGTGTGTGTGAGTGGATTCTTACTTTCATTTCATTTCTTCTCATTGTGGTATCTTTTCCCATTTCCATTTGGTTCTGAGGCCAAGGTAAGGAGATTTATTTTGGTATTTTATAATAATCCATAGGTTTTTCATTTAAATATAAGCATAACCTCTGTGGTTGGGAAATAATGGAGACCATGATAAAGGACATTATAACTGTAGAATGCATTCTTCAAACTATGTTGATAAATTACAACATAGATTTAAAAATGGAGGTCATGTACCACAAAGCTGCTTAGTTTTCATGAACCTGTAAGAAAGGCTTTGGAAGAAGGTAATATGGTAGATGTGATCTTTTAGACCTAAGCAAAGCATTCAGTGTGGTCCCACTTCATAAACTTACAGTCAAAGCTTAGAAATGAACAGAAGAAATAAATAAGTGCCTTAGCTGGGATGTGAACCCAAGCCACCCAAAATACCATTCTGGTTGAGCTTCCAGCTGTGTCTCCAAGGCAACTGGAAACTGGAACATCCGAGGCACCTTACTCTTTCTTTAATGCACAGCCTGGGGCTGCACATGTAATTACATATTATTTTATTTATTTATTTAAGAGTTTAACCAGGAAATACATACTGAGCTTATAACAGCTCATTTCCAGATGTGTCCTGGGAGAGAGGAAAAGGAGATAACTAAACAATATAATTACTAAAAAATATAAGAAGTCAAAATACAATGATATGCAAGCAAAATCATAAACTTTAGAAGCAATATAGCAAAGAAATGCAATTAGCAAATATCTCTATTTGTAAAGAAGAGACAAAGTAGTGAAAACAGCATGCACAGGGCAAAACTAGCAAAGGGAGTAAGAAGAGGACAACCAGTAGCAAGCATTGAGGGAGTAAAAGAGGAAAGGGTCATAGACAGTTGCAGGAAGGATAACAGTCATAAGGTAGAGATGTTAGGGAGGAGCGAAGAGGCAGAATGGCTAGAAAGGGACGCAAGGACCAAAGTTCAAGAAAGCTGTAAGAAAAGCAGATTCACCAACCAAACAGTACATTTTCTAGATGGAAGAGAGAGAGAGAGAATGGGAAATAGTGTTACGGAGAAGGTAGGAGGAAGAAATCATAAGAATGCAATGTGCATATTTATGGAACTCATACAAACAGAAAGAGAAAGAAATGTGCCTTAGCTGGGACTTGAACCCAGGCCACCCAAAATACCATTCGGTTGTGCTATCAGCTGCGCCACCAAGGCAACTGGAAACTGGGATGTTTCGAGGGTGAGGCACCTGTTTTTGTCTGTACTGTGTGTATGAGTTCCATAAATATGCACAGCGCACTCTTATGACTGAAAATGTATTATCTGTGCAGCCCCAGGTTGTGCATTAGAGAAAGAGTGAGGTGCCTTGGCATGTCCCAGTTTCCAGTTGTAAAATGAGTAAAACAGAAATGATATGATCACACTTCATCATGCGTGAGGAGACTAACAGTGGCATTCTAAACAGAGTTAAGTCTTGAATGTTGAGAATTTGTTAGACCAAAGAGAGCACCATAATCTCCATAGTGTGCTCTTCTAGGGACCCTCCATATAAGGCCCAATGACCAGTGGACAGATGTCCATGTCACAAATCCCAATCACAACTGTCATTACTTTGCATCTTTACAGCAGTCTCATGTGAGATGCCATAGACTGAACAGGCATATAAAGTACCTCTCTTCCATTCAAGTTGGTCCCTCTATCTAGACGGCACATTGGTGGGAGAGTTCTGGGATTGCTCTGTGCTGAAATTTATCATACTGATAGAATTAGATGACTTTAGCATGCTAAGGATACTAAGGAATATAAGAAACAGGAGCAGACCTGTAATGGTCCTTCAGACCTGTTCAACCACTATCCAGTGGAGAATTCAGTCCAGTTGTTCATGTAAACATCTAATTTTATTTTAAAATAATTTATACTTGTGGCCATGGCAATGTTTTCTGGTAGTTGGTACCACTATGTCACCACCCTCTGTGTATAATACAATCCCCAGTTCAGTTTTATAGACTCTTCCTGTAGTTTTCCTTCTGACACCTATATTTACATTTATGCTTCTGCTGTATTAGTACCATTTGTGCACACAAGTATTTGTCAATAATTATATAGTAATATGAGATCTCCTCTCACCCTACGTCTCTCTAGACTGACAGCCCCAGCACCTCTAGTCTACAGTTCTATGTTAATGTTCATAAACCATCTGTACATGTAATAAATTATCATTATACTTTTCCTGACTGGTTATGTCCTTTTTAAGTGATGGCAACCAGAACAGAGAACAGTAATCAATATACAATGATCTGTACATGGGCATAATAATGTCTCGATGCCTAGTGTGAACATTTTTCTTGATGTTTCCAGGATGCGTAATGCTTTGGTTGTGTTATTTTGATATTATTAGAAAGTTAGCTTGGGCTGTATTAGCACCCCTAGGTCCCTTTCTTCATCCACAGTACTGAGTTTAATATTTCTTAAACGGTACTGTTTGTTGTTTTTTTGCCCAAAAAGCAAACTTGGAGCATAAAATTAATTGGTAACATAAAGTTTTGTTCTATTTTCACTTTTTCGTTATTTTATTATTCTTTTTAACTGATTATTTCTCCCTGTCCTGGTCATCCCTTTCTCCTGCCATCCTCCAAGCCCCATTCCCCAAACATCAGACCCCATCCCGTCTTCCCCATGGCTTATCCTTCATCGCAGGGTGGTGGGGAGCCCCAATTCATCCCACCAGGTCTGGATCCAGTGTCAGGGAGGCATCTTCTAGGGGTGGCTCCTGCAAAGGAGGACCATCATGCCGCTTGACTGGGACCAGTTTTTCTGCTTTTGGCTGAGCTGCATGTGTATCTGCATGCAGCACACCAGTTGGCTGCTCTGCTTCCATGCCCCAGCATACAGGACTTGGCATGCCAACACCCAGCCACCACTAGGTGTCAGGCAGGTGTCAGTCTCTGTCCCCACCCTCCCTGGAGAGGAAAACTGTGCTCCAAATGCATGATCCTCTCCCTCCTGGCTGACCCCAATGACCTGCTCGCACTACTTAACATGGGTCGCTGGCATGGCAGGAGGTGAAGCATGATGCCTCAGCCTCCATGCCACTGGGTCAGCATCACTTTTTGTTACTAATACTTTAATGCCTTCCATGTGGTGATATAGCTCCATACATCGGTGTAGCTGGACGGAGAACGCGAAACCTTTGGAGAGAGGCTGCATTTAATGAAACTTTACTGTATATGCTTGATTTAATATATTTTTAACAAATAAGTGTATTCATTCTCACTGCAGTCCCTGAGACTTCCTAGGAGAACTGAACCTTGCTAAGCAGATCCAGAGCATCTGGGATTGAGGTGGTATTCCTAGGTATGATACCTGGTGTGATTCTGTGCTAAACATCGAACTAAGTGGGGATTTCAGTAAGCAGTGGAGACACACAGCACTGTTTTGGTGCTGTTTATAGTGCATATTAGCACTTTTAAGTGTCTTTAAACACTTTTTGTACTCAAACTACAGGCGCGAAACCCGGAATTACAAGCATCTCACTTCCGGTACGGCAACAAAACAATCTTAATATGGCGAGTGGGGTGAGCGTGTGTGGGGCCATGCACAGAGACATGAGCATCCCACGCATGTCAGCTGTGTCCGCTGGTGACGCGGGATGGGGGACATGAATTATAGGCCTGATTAGAAGCTCAAGGCAGCTGTAGAAGCAAGTACACAAGGTGCTGAAAAGCATAGACTTTCTCAGGCTACTGTTATAAAATAAGTGCACAGTGGAGGAAACTGCTATGTTGTACCCCATGTAAAATGTTTACAAATGGTAACACAGAGTGTATGCGATAAGTGTCTATTGATTGATACATTAAAACAGGAGATAGAGATGTTGCAACATAGACTAGCAGTCAATAGTGAGACAGATAAACTAGAACAGTTTATTGATACAATTTCAAACGATATTAGTAGCCCCATACCATCAAATGAAAAAGAATTAGCTTTATCCCATCCTGAGAAAGATACAAATTATAGTACTTTACACCAAGCTCAAATAAGGGATGATGACTCAGCACAATTAAATCAAGTTTTAGGAAAAGAAGAGGGGCCAAATCTTTCATATGGTACCTGTGAACCTCACAACCAGATCTGAAAACTTGAGGGTTGATGAGGACATTCCATCAGACACACTGGAGGAAGAGATTAACAATAAACCCAGGACACAACTTTCTCCAGGCCAGCAAAACCGCCTTTTACCATCAGGACCTGAACATCTAAAACTCTGGCAATAAATGAGCAATCGAAAAAGAAAAGCATATTACAAACTAAGGAAATAAACAGTCCAAAAGGCACTGTATTGGACACAACTAACATAGCACCTTGCAGAGACATCTTGGTGATAGGGGATTCAAGTATTAGGAGTGTGGACTCAGCCATATGTAAAGGACGGAATGAGTATGCAACGGTCAGTACATTACCAGGAGCAAAAGTGACAGACGTACATAAAATGCTCATGGGACTAATGGAAAATTGACAAACCCCTTGTGATCCTACATATAGGCATAAATGATATAGGTAGAACAGGGTTGAGGATATTTCAAAAAACCTTGACTCATTAGCACGGGCTATAAACAGCAAAGGAGGAGAGCTGATTATTTCCATTGTTTTACCAACCCATGGATACTATACTCATACCATGGGGATATCACAGTACTAAATACCATGGTCAAAGACCTGTGTAGAAATAGCAAATATTCATTTTAGATAACAGCAGCATTTTCTCTGAAAGCAATTTGTTTAAACCAGATGGCTTGCAACTGAATAAAATGGGATCTAGGATACTTGCAAAATGATTCAATGAAAGTATTGCCTTGTATTTAAAGTACAAAAGGGTGTACAGAAGGGATAGAAAATAAATTAGATAAGGTTCAAACAGTAATAAACAAATGGCCACCTGGAAGGGCCTTCTATTAAATACTGAAAGTGTCATAAAAAATGGATAAACTTAAACTTTATCTAAAGACTCATAATTTCCAAATATGTGCCATAGTTGAAACTTGGTGGGACCAAAATGACACGTGAGGACAAAATATTGAGGGGTACAATCATTATGTTTATTCAGGGGAACATAGGAAGGGACGTGGGTGGTTATTTGCATCCAAGACAACATAAAATCCCCAAAGTAACAAAAAACACATACCTGGAACACATCTGGTTACATCTCATACCACAAAATAAATCTAAAATCATTAGTGGTGTAATTTATAGGTCACCATCTATTTCCAAAAGGATGATTTGGAATTAATAAGCAAATCCAGTATCTAAACCCTTCAGATAGACTGTTGGCGATGGAGATTTTGATCTCCCTGGTATAGATTGAAAACATCCAGCGGTCAAACAAAATAGAAAACACTTATCTAGAAATATTTGACCATTTAGGCCTTCAGTAGAAAGTAGAAGGTAAAGCAAGAGGAGAAAATACCTTAGATTTGGTCCAAACAAACATGAGAGACACAATATCTGAATGCAAAATATAGGCTTCCTGGAAATAGCGACCATAACTCAATTCATTTTAAGATAAAGAAAATACAACTAGACAACCAGGGTGCACTAGGGTCTTAAATTTCAGGAAAGCAGATTTTAACAAATTAAAAATCAGTACGAATAAATGGGATTGGGAGGAAAAATTCAAAGACAGATCTTTATCAGATATGTGGGACACCTTTTGTATAAAATGAAATACTGAAATAAGTAACTGCATTCCATCTATACATAAATATGCTAGAAAAATCCATCCCAGAGTTGAATAACGCTGAAATTACAGTGTGCAATGAATAAGAAGAATGAACTATTCAAAAAATTAAAACACAAGGGAAATGTAAATGGATGGGCAAATTACAGAACCTTAACAAAAAGGGTTAAAAGAGAAATCACAAGGACCACAGCAGATAATGAATTAAAACTGGCATCACTAACAAAAGATAACTATAAGGCCTTCTATGCCCACATAAATAAAGTAAAAGGATCAAATAACACAGTAGGTCCCTTGAAACCTTAACTGGAGAAATCATAGCTAATACAAGTGACATTGCTGATATTCAAAATCATTATTCTCATCAGTATTTAATTAAAAGCCTAGTAAAATGTTACCTACAAATAAACTGGATTTGAGTGAACCAATGCCCTTTATATCACTGCAAAAGATCTGGAAATCAGGCTAAGAAATCATAAACCAAATAAGTCTCTTGGGCCAGATGGATTAAATCCCAGAAAATAAAGGAATTAAGTGTCAAGCTTGCACCACCATTGGCATACGATTCCAAACTTCCCTGATAAGAGGTGAATCAGTAAAAGCATGGAAATTAGCTACAGTCATCCCATTGTTTAAAAGGATCTAGGTCTGATCCAACAAATTACAGACCTGTTAGTTTAACTGCCATTCTATCTAAGGTACTTGAAGGCATTCTAAAAGATTATATTATTGATTTCCAGAATAAAACAAATACTAGGGACCTGTGACGGCATGGTTTCATTAAAGGCAGATCATGCCAAACAAACATGATTCATTTTACGACAGAGTAAATTCAGCTTTGGATATAGGGAAATCTGTTGATGTGATCTTTTGGATTTTTCCAAAGCTTTCGACAAAATCCCACATTCTGAATTAATTAATTCATTATATAAATTAAAGGTACACAATATCATAGTACACTGCATTCAGCCATGGTTGTGAACAGGAGACAGTGCATTATGTATTAAGAGAACAGTATAGTGGAGGCAGTATAGCGCAGTGGTTTAAGGCTCTGAGCTGCAAATCTGGAGACCTGGGTCTGAATCCCACAGCCCCACTTGCAAGCTGTGTGACCCTGAGCAAGTCATTTAACTCTTTGTGCTCCCAGGTTGCACCTGCAAACAAGCTTTCAGCTTAGTGTGTCTTACCTGGTTAAACAATTGGGAAAAAACGAACATACTCCGAATGAGCAGAGGTTTCTTCTTTTTTTTTTTTTGTATTATCTATTTATCTCCCCTGAGCCCCTCTACCTTTCTTTCAGACCAATTGCCACAAGGGCGTTCACCTCTCGCTCTCCACCGCTGATCCTGACCCCTATATCGCAGCCACCACAGGGTAACCCAATGTAACCCTTAAGGCGTGTGGGTCCTTCTTCCGAGGAGAAATGGCCTCATCGGTTAGGCATTGGCCCTGGGTGCTGCAAGTGCGTTGGTCAGCTGTCGTGGAGCTTGAGGAGGCACTGGTCCGGTGGCCATCTGGTAGGAGGAGACGCCATTTTCTGTTTTTCCTCCATTTCCCTAGTTGCGCTGCATCTGAGCTTCCCTGGTCTCCACCGGGGCCACTACAGAGTGATGCCAATCCCCAACCCACCCCAGGAGAGAAGAGCAGTCCTCTGTATGCTCAATCCCTCCTTCTCCTGCCAAGCCTCCGGCACCCGAGTCAGTTCGAACCCGGGTCACTGGTATGGTGTGAGGTAGGGCGCTGGGCAGAAGGTTTCAAGTAGGGTGCCCCAGGGTTCTGTGTTGGAACCCTGCTTATTCAATATCTATATCTCATCAATCAAATACATACATGAAAAATCTGGTTAATCAAATTTGACTAGGGGCTATTTGGGATTTATCTTGTGTTACTTTAAGGGAGCTTTGTACTGCATTCTCTTGTTAGTGACTACTTAGCTGATGCCTACAAGTACTGTTTAAACTGTTATTCTTAGCCTGTATTGCTGGAATTATACTGCTTACCTGGTTAGAACTGTTCAGGGTTTCTGGCCTCTCCACCACTATGGGCTGAATTCTTGTGCAAGCACACTTGCCATCTGTATCCCGACTCTGTCCCAACAGTTGGCGCATGTGCAGTAAGGCCCTGTCCTGTTCCACTGCATACTACTGTGATTCCTTTGTTTGCCTTCCCATATAGGTCTCAGAATCCTCTCCTCTCCCCAGAAGCACTGCAGGCAGAAGAGCTCACACCAGTGGACTCCAGAGGGCTTTAAGAGGTAAAGCCTCTCTTTCAAGCTACTTGTGGAGTGGTGTTATCCCGTCGGCACTGCGTGTCCACCGTCCCACCTAAGCTCTACCTTTATTGTTGTTACAGGTCATGTGACATATCACATGATCTCTCCTTCCAGTTTCTAAATGTCCACTTTCCAGCTTATACTTTCTAACACTAGATGCTGCAGTGCCCTTCCAGGCACCACTCTGCTCACTCTCCTCATCTCTACCTCCACTTCCTATTTGCAGCTAATATTAGTTTCTGACCACTAGGAGTCACCATAGCACCTTCCTAGCCCCTATTTCTGCCATTTTCACACCACTCTGTTTCCTCCTAATCTCTACCCTCCCTTTTTCCCATAGTTTGCTAATGTCCGCTTGCAGGTCTCAAACCTCTACCACTAAGCCAATGAGTCAGGCTATTTACTCCTTCTGTTTTAAAGCTTTTGGCTCCATAGTCGGCTAAAATACTTTTTCTTTTCTGTCCCATTGCAGGTCTCAAACCCTCGAGACCAGAGTCAGCTGCTCTACCACTAGACAAACAAGTCAGGCTAATATTGCCTCTGGTTTTAAAGCTCTTAAAGCTCCTAGCTTCATTGTCTGCTAAAATACTTTACTACTGTCCCATTGCAAGTCTCAAACCCTGTATATTTGACTCCAAAGTCAGCAGCTCTACCACTAAGCCAACAAGCTCAGATAATTGCTCTTTCTTTTTAAAGCTCTTAAAGCTTTGCCCCCCACCACTTTGTTCTGCCTCCAAGGCTACCTAGGCACCATGTATGTTCACTTCACTTTATGTGCCTTATCTTCATAAGCATCCAGGGGCTCACATCCCACCAGCCAGACCATACCCTTGCCCTTGTGGACTGCACCCTCGTATCTCTCCAGGAGTAAGCGTCCCACCCTACCATGTCAGTGCACCCTGGACCCCTGCATCCACCCCTAGCTGTCCCCAAACCCCACCACCCACTCTGGCTCCCTTGGCTCCACCTCCTTGTGTCTTCCCAACCCTCCAAACCCTGCCCGCCCCTTGCTCCCCTATGGCCTCCCTCCTTTCAACATACTCCCAAAATGTTTACAAACTGCCACCCTATGGCTAGAACATTCATCATTCTATTACTCTCTCTGGTAATATCCACCTAACCCAGGCCTGCCTCCACCAGTCCACCAACTAGGTCCAATGGACTCGCATTGCCTCTTTGAACATATGCAGCCTGCTGAAAAATTTGCTGCCATTCAGTGGTGGGTCATACTACACCAACCAGACATCATAGCCTTAGTAGAAACCTGGCTAACTAAGTCCACCCTGGACTCCTTTGTCTTCTTCCGGCTACACCCTATATCGTGAAGATCAAGCAGGTAAGCGGAGGTGGTTGTGATTTATATTCATGACACCATCATTGGCCATGCGTTCCTGCCCCCAAACTTGTTAATGGTGCCCAGGCCCTTACCCTCAAACTTACCCGGACCCCTACAAGAGCTTGTTCTATCTCACGGTGTCCCTACGATCGCCAAGGAATCAGAACCCAGCGATATCCTCTCACTGAATATCTCTCCTCCATCCCCATAAAGCACAACAAGTCCTAGTCGGGGACCTCAACGTGAACTGGCTCAGTCCTCTGCTTCACCAATAAGAGACACCTTCACTGCCTTAGACCTGACCCAACTCATCTACCACCCCACTAGACGTAACCAAAGTACAGGAACCTGTACCTCCTAGACATCATTGTCACCAACCACCCCAAAAGATTCAGGATATTCAAGTCCTCCCGGACTCCTTAAGTGACCACTCCCTCTCCTATTCCTCTGGTCTGCTCCCACCCTCAACCATGTAGACCAAACCACACCCAGGCTCTCCACCCAGGTGGACTGAAAAACTCAAACAGTTCCTCGCTCAGATTGATTTGTCTCCCATCCACCATGCATCCAACATTGATGCCCTCAACCTCTTTCTCACAAGCCTTAACAAGGCCTGTGATCTTTTGCACCCTTCACCATAATCTGCTCCAAAAGGCATAACGCGCCTTGGGTCACTCCTGCCCTACTCCAAATGCTTAGGGATAGGGATAACCTCTGGCACCTAGCCACTGAGACCGGCTGGACATCTGACAGACAGGCATACAAAGCTGCACATAACAGGTGCACATGGGCCATCCGTAAGCCAAGGCAGACCACTACCAGGCCACCCTCACCTCCTCATGGGGTATGCCTGGAACTTCTGGACAATATCAAAGAAATAAATGGAAATCACGCTCCCCAACCCAGCTTATGGTTGATGGCGCCACCTTTACTGACCCTACTGACATCGCCAACTGCCTTAACTCCTCCTTTACAGATCTTAGCCCCATCCTCCCAGTAACCTTTCGACCTTCCCTGACCCACCGCCCCCAGTTCTTCAACACCCTGTTTCTATCTATGCAAAATATCAATCCAGGAAGCCAGACCTCTCCTGCTTAAAGCACTAAATAGTAACAGTCCTAGCAGTGACTCCTGGATCCAAAAATACTCCAGCTGGTCCTGTATGATGTCCTGGTCTCACTCACTGGCCTACTAAACTGGTCCCTCTGTCTGGGGCAATTCCTACAGCGTGGAAAACAGCTATAGTCACACCTATTCACAAAGGAGGTGACAGGTCCATCCCCAGCAGCTATCATCCAATCTCCATCCCCCAAAGCCTTAGAAAAGTGGTGGCCACTCAACTCACTGAATATCTGGCAAAATATGACATTCTATGCCCGGAACAGCATGGCTTCCATGCTGGTCACAGCACAAGTACAGCATTAATGGAGTTCTCCAACTTCCTGCACTCCTCCTTGACTCCGACCTAGCTGAAGCAGTGTTCATTGACCTCTCTAAAGCCTTTGACACTGTGTCCCACCCTCCTACTAAATGCCCTCTACCATACAGGTTTCTCTGCTGGCCCCTCGCCTGGTGCGTGAGTTACCTATCAGCCCGCTCCCAGCATGTCAAAAACAATGGATGGGACACTCTTGGAATCCCATCACATCCACTCAGTAGTTCCCCAGGGCTCTATCTTGGGCCCACTACTTTTAGTCTCTACCTAAACACTCTGTCCAGTGCCTGTTCTGGCAATATTCTCCTGTACGCCGATGGCCGTTATTTATGCCACTCACAGAAATCCCACTTCCTCAACACTCCTTCAGTGATACAGAGAACTGGTTTAAGGAGAGCAGACTAGTCATTGACCTAAAAAAAAAAGTCAATGCTCTTTGCCCACCACTAAAACAAAGCTAGCAACAACCTCCAAATCCTCTCCAGCACTCTTCAACCGCTTGAACAAGTTTACTCTTACAAATACCTTGGGATCACCTTACTTGGCACTCACCTTTCATGCCCACATTACATCCCCGCATCCACTGCTAACTCCGATTTGGCATCCTTTGGCATCGATTTGGCATCACAAGGACTGCCTCCCACCTGATGCTGACAGGCTTGCCATTCGTTCTCAATAATGTCCCTTGTGGATTATGGCCTACCGGTCTATGGTGCTGCTGACTCCACGGCCCTCAACAAGATTCAACTCACCTAAAACAAGGCTTGCAGACTAGTGACCAATGCCCCAGGCTCACCCGCAGTTGTAAGCTTTATGACATGGCCAAACTCCTTAACCTTGATGAACACTTCTGCTACCAAACTTGCCTACTAACTAAGAAATTCTGCGGGCTCTCCCTCTGGAGTTCTGCCTCCGTCCAACTTACACCCTCCACAATCTCTACTCAAACCATCTGGCAAGGTCACCCTACTAGTACCCAGAACTAGGGACCACCTGGGCACAGAGGTCGCTCAGCCACAGAGCCCCATCCTGGTTCAACTCGCTCCCAGCAGCCATCTCCAACACTACCAAAATTGCCCCTTCAAAACTGCCCTTCGAACCTATTGCTCAACACCTCTGCTGCACCTGTCTCTAACAGGTGCTCTGCTACCTCAAGACACTATTGACAGCCTCTGGGCTGAACTCCCCACTCACCCGAACACTCCCCATGGCCTCCTTCCCACTGCTAGTACCTGCCGTACTAAATCTGTCACTCTGAAATGTTTCTAATTATTCACTGTGTTCGAGAAACTATGTAAAACTATGTTATTCTGTATAATTGTATTCTGTAAGTATGTGACTCTGTATGTCCTCACTGTGATGAGGTACCTTTGTAAACGAGCCTCTGGCTCAAAGGTTGTAAATCCAATTGTACAATAAATAAATAAATAAAATAAATAAATAAATATTATTGAAAACCATGATGATGCTGTAGCTTTTAACAAGCTTTGATTACATTCAAACTTGGACATTGGATCACAAATTACAATTAAATTATTGTCATGCATATGGGCAAGAGAACCAAGAACATACGTATCTATTAAATACACTCGCACTAAAACGAACAAGAGAGATATTTGAGTATTACCATTACACACAATCTATCATTTGGGGTTCATTGCAAAAATATAGTTCACAGAGGAAATTGAATCCTAAATTGGTGGTATTCTTAGACATATTTCAGTAGAAACAAGAGATCTTAGTTCCCTTTATTCATCCTTGGTTAGACCAATTTTAGAATACTGAGCCCAGATTTGGTCACCCTTCAAGAAGGGGAAATCTAACAAATTGAGTGGGGTACAAAAGGGCAACCAGAGAAATTTCAGAGGTAAAAGGTAAAACTACAGGACAGACTTAGTTCTCTTCAGATGTTTACCCTGGAATACAGAAGAACTATGATGCATGTGCCTTTGTTTACAAGGCTTGTATTGATACTGAGTTGTGGAATACACTGGGGCTTGATTTGAGAAACCAAGCATATAATACGTGTTCCCATCCAGTGCAACTAGCACCGAAAACTATAAATTAACAAAAGCAAACAGTGGTTTAATCAGAGGAAGGTCAACATGTGGAATGGACTCATAATGGTAGTCATATGATGTTCATCTATGGAGCAGTTCAAAACAAAGCTAGATGAATATGTACTGGGGAAAAATAAATTTATATAGTCTAAGCGAACACCACGGATGAAAGTCTATTCCTAAGCTCTGTTAAACTTATGAAACCTATATAAAATTGCCAAGGTGTTTAAATCATCCATAAATGAAAAGAATGCAATCAAAAGACAGTACTCACTGTTTTAAAACTGCTTTGCCATAAGATAAACAAACACATAATAAACATGCTAGACACATACCTGCAGTGCAGCCCTCAGTTTGGCTTGAGGGAGTAAACGTGAAATAAAGTTTAAAGAAAAAGTTACTAGGTGGATTATATAGCACTGGAGACAGGGACATGTCCCACCCAGAAACTACTGAGATTGATATAAACATCTGGAGGGTCTTCAAAAGGACAACAAAACTTGCATTAATTTATATGTAACCAGGGCCCGGTGGGGTGTTATTATTAGATGTTATTAGCGCTGTGCCTCCATTTTTGTAACCCATTACCTGGTTTTATTTATTTATTTGATATTCAGAAAGACCTTTGAGTCAGAGACTCATTTACAAAGGTTCCATGTCATACATAGATTGCACAGGGGACGGGACTAAGGATACAGAAAAACCAGCACATTACATAGTAACATAAAATAAAAAAACAGGGTACATAGTTGTTTCAAAGTGGGCTAACAGAGAAATTTAGGTACTTTAGCACAGCCAGGAGGAAAAGAAAAAATGTCAGAGAGATTCTGTAGGAGGCTGATTGTCATGTTTCATAAATGCATTTGAGGTACACTGAACTGCTAATAGCTTGTTTGTAAGGAGGCAAGGCAGATCAGGTTTCAAGGGTAGTCACATCTATTTGAAGCCTGCAGGTATTCCCTTAGCTTTGATTTATATGGGCCCAGCCTTCTTTCATCAGTTATATGGATAGGGAGGAATTTGTCCAGGACGGGCCCTGAAGCTGAAGGTGCTATATTGGGAGGTCCCGCTATGGGGTACCCATAGTAGCTGCTTGCTTGAACCACGGGTTGTTTTGCCTGCGGGTGCTGGGAGGATAATTTGGTGCAGTAATGGCGGGTGAGGCCTAGGAATACCTTTTGGCCATAAGGCAGGTATGGTACCTGATTCTGCTATCCAGGTTTAGCCAGTTTGTGCTGCTGTATAGGGAGCAGGAGTGTGTGAGACGATCACATCCTAGGATGAGTGGCATACTTTGTTGATCACAAGCCAGAGCCTGCTTAGGGTTGTGGAGGCGCGGCACTGTAAATTAGGATGCCGAGTCACAGGGAGAGGATCAAGGAGTTTACGGTAAACTGTAGTGCTTCAGGGTGAGGCAGTGTTTGTATCGATAGAGTACGCCTAGCCTGGAGCTAAGAGCGTAGTTAGTGTAGGATATGTTGATTAAAGCTGAGGGCGGGTCTAAAGTGATCCCTAAGTATTTAAAGTTGTATACTTGTTCTAGGGGTCTGATTTGCAGTGAGAATTTGGGGCACAGGTTTTTGTGTGGGTTTTGAGGGTGGGCTAATATCATGACTTTAGTCTTATTACAGTTGATAATAAGACGGTGGGTGGTGAGCCAGTCTTCGATTTCACAGAAAGAGTGCTGGGGGTTTGGTGGAGTTTGAGGGAGCAGGGTCAGAGGCTAACAAGACTGCATCATCTGCATAAAGGAGCAGATTTACAGAGCAAGAGGATGGGAGGGAGCTGAGGTATAGGCTGAAAAGTGGGCTGAGTATGGAGCCCTGTGGAACACCGGATCAGATTGGGAGGCAGGGTGATAGGACAGGGCCTACCTTGACTCTCTGCATTCTATCAGAGAGATAACTGGAGAACCATTTTAGGGTGTCATCGGAGAGACCCGTGTAGACCAGGGTATTTAGTAAGAGGGCATGGTTTACTGTGTTGAATGCTTTAGATAGGTCCACAAAGATGGCACCCGAGAGGTGGCCGTGGTCCAGGGTTATGGATATGGAAGGTACATTCAAGGAGGGCAGTAGTGTGCTGTGGCCTTTCGAAAACCATGTTGCTGTCTGGTTAGAAGGTTATATTTATTTAGGTGTTCAGTGAGTTGGTCAGCGACTATCGTTCTAGTGCCTCTGACGGGGGGTAGGGTCGAGATGGGTGGTAGTTATTTGTGGATGTTCGGTCACCACTTTTATGGATAGGTGTGATAGGCCGACTTCCAGTGGTGGGGAATTTCCTTGGCAGAGGGAGCGATTGAGAATGTGGGTGAGAGGGGCCAGGACTTCCTGGAGGGTGAGGCGGAGAAGTCTATGGTCTAGGGAATCGTGACCGTAGTGGTTTTTGATTAAAGCTTTAGTAAGGTAGGGTTTCGCAGTCTCCAGTGTAAGGACTTGTAGGTAGAAAGGCGCCACAAGTGGGGGTGGGGATGATACGGTCCAGTGGGGTCAAAGAAGTTTGGCAAAACATGGGAGAGATCAGAGAAAGCTGTATTTAGGGTCATGCTATGCTGACAGGGTCAGCTGAGAGGCTACCATCAATGAGTATTTGGTCAGGTGGTAGATTAGAGCCCTTGCCACAGAGTTCCTTTATGTTCTCCCAGAACTTGCGCCCATTTCCCCAGGTGGAGGTTAAAGTGGCTTTGTAATGGTTAGCCTTGGCGGTGGGTATGGCCCAGGTGCATTTGTTTCGGGCCTCCCGCTAGCATTGCCTGTCTTGGAGGTCATTGGGTCTCATTGGCCAGGTGCCATAGAGCATCACGCTGGTGTAGTAGGCCTTGGAGGTGGTCCAAGAACTTATGGGGCATGATTCCCTTGGTCATAGTTTTGCGAAGGGCGAACTTGTCACAGGCTGAGTTAAAGATGTTGACAAACAGTTCGAGGGCATGGTCAGGGTTGAGTGTATTTGTAAGGGGTGTCCAGTCCCAGTCTCTGAGGTGGCCTTGAAAGGGGTAATTTGCCAGGCCCTAGTTTATGCTGTGTAGTAATTTTAGGCACAGTTTTGAGGTGGGTACCAGACCAGTTGCAGAGTACTGGTGAGTGGTCGCTTAGGGTGTCAGGGAGGACTTGGGTGCTTGTTATTTTGTGGGGGCAGTTGGTTAAAACTAGGTCTAGAAGGGATGATGTCCCATGCGGGCATGTAGCTGGGTGGGTGAGGTCGAGTGCAGCAGCCTCTGATGTAAGACGTGGCTGTTTTGGCCAGCCAATTTATGTTGAAGTCCCCAGTAGTATTTTTTCTTGTTTTGGGGATAGGGTGGTGAGGTGAGACATGATGGCTTGGAAGGCTAGCTTCTGGTCTCTGGGGGACATAGGCTGTGGTGAGGAGAAGAGGGATGTAGACCTGCCTAGATTAATTTTTAGGGTGAGGGCCTGAGCCCTAGATGTTAGCACGGGCATGGGGAGAAGGTGGCCAGAGAGGGAGTCCTTGAGGTAGGTAGCAGCCACCACCTTGCTTTCCCATATGGTTGGTGCGATAGGAGGCAGTATCCAGGGAGGTTAACTGCTGAGTTGGGGACAGAGGGGAGAGCCAGGTTTCACTCAGGGCAATGATGTCTGGTTGTTCTGGAGTACCCAGCCCTGAAAGGAATTTCATTTTTTTGCAGGCTGCAAATGTTTAGTGAGACAATAGCAGGCCATTTCCAGGAGATGGGTGGGATAGTGGCAAGCTAGGCCAGGATTTGGGTGGACATTACCTGTTTAGGTTCGGGAGAAAACATTCGCCGGCATCAGGGCTAGGTTTGCACTTCTGGTCAGGGGCACCCAAGTAATTCCAGACACAGGAAGCAATAACTGAAAAGTCTAAACCAGGAGGGATTCTAAAGTGGGCTATTATTCACTTCAACACAAGAATACAAAGCAAGTTGACCCACGCTACACTCACTGGTTATGCAGATCTATAGAGGTCAGAACACATCTTCTTCATCATACTACAACCTCAGGTTCTGAACACATCTGGTTCCCATGCCCAAACTGGTACACTCACTTGGATTCCTGGCATGGCATCTGCCAGCACTAGTACACTTTTCTATATGTCATGGACGCTTGTGGTGGCTCCTCAACCACCCATGAGCGCTTCTAGCTCTAAAGAGAAAAACACATCTTAATCCCATGTCTGGTACTTTCTGCAGACACTGGCCAAGTGCCTGGGAGAAAGGTATAGGTCCCCAAAGTGAACTGCGTAGAGGTAAATCTGGTTACTCCAAATGGGGGTCTCCCATCTCTTGTCCCCAAATCCATACCCGCCATTCATTTGGAGTCAACACCTTTCCTTTGAACTCTGTTTGTAGACTGCTACCTCAAAATGTATATCACATTTAACAGTCTACTTTCCATGAAACTGGTGTCCTGACTTGCAACGCTCTCTAAGTGCTATGTCCACCCTGTAGTCCCCACTTGTTAGATGCATTTCAAGCCATACACATAACTTCAGGTACTGTACTTGGCTGTCCTTTCCTGGCCCCACAGTTGCAGATACTTTACACAACTATCTCGTGGAAACATGGGCTGTATGTCAGAGCAGACTCACCATGGTTCGCAGGTGCCCCAGGGCTTCTCATACTGAAATCACACTTCTGGTACCCAAATACAAATTTCTCATCAGGCAGCTTTTTCCTCTTCCAGCAGGGCAGGGATTGCCCCTGAAATGCTGGTCTTTTCCCCATCTCTGCACTGGAACAAACTGGGGAATGGCCTCAACCACTTCTATTGGTTTCTTCTGTGTCCTTCTCTATGGCAAGAACACACACCCTCTTCCTGTGGTTTATCACAGAGCTAGGCTCTGAGGGACTGCCAACTGCAGTGCACCTTCTCCTTCCACTGAGTCTCCCACTAGACTGACTTTGAAATCCCAAACATTCTAACCTAACTCCCAGCTGCAACATTCCACTGTGGCTTATGCTGCTGCGAGAATTCTAAGAGATGTCATCCCTCCAGCTCAGCTTGAGACTGAAGACAGAGTGAGACAGTGTGAAACTCATTTTATTTATTGAAAATGTTTTACCAGGAAAGGCACACTGAGCAAAGATGTCTGCCTCATGGTGTGACCTGGGAGGAAGGGTTACAGAGGAGGCAGGTGTACATGCAATAGTTGAGTTTAGCAGTAGTGCAATACAGATAATGTACATGGTTTGAGGGATTACATTTGAACTTGTTACATAGTGAGAACAGTACAGAACAGTGATCATCAACGACAGGGTATACATATCATGGGTACAAGGCAAGGTAAGAACAATACAGAGCATGCACATCAGGCACAGGGTAACGACACGGGTACACAACGAGGCAAAACATGGATTACGTATGCCAGTAGCAGAACTAGTATGCCAGAACAGAAATCGAGTGCCAGTAATAATTGAGCTGCAGTGGATGTACCAAGTTGACAGTAGGAGTTGGAAAGTGAAGATGGGGGTAGAGGGGAGTGGACTAGTAAGCATTAGGTGCATGGGGGTAGGTTTAGGTGAGATGGGAGGGAGGGAGAATGGTGTTGGTAGCTGTGGGTAGGGCAGAAGGCGTACGCTAGATAGGAAGGGGGGAGTGAAGGGAGATGTTAGGAGTGAGAAGAGGGGTAAGAGTGAGTGTAAGTGTGTAGGGCATTATATAGTCAGACAATTAGCGATGGCCAGGCCGCTGGTCAGGCACTAGGGGCAACAGGGGAGAGAAGCTAACAAATGGGGAGGTCAGGGGCAGCTGCAGTTGGTGCGAGGAAGTTAGAGATGGCAGAGGATAAGGAGTATTTGGACAACAAATGGCAGATCTGGGCTGGCAGATCATTCCAGAGTTTAGGGAAGAGGTAAGAGAAGGCTGATTGACCAGCGGTGGTCCTTCAGTGGGGATGGCTAATAGCCTAGTGTCAGTGGACCAGAGGGTGTGGGTGGGGTAGGTGGGAAAGATAGGAGGATGCGGTAGAGGCGGAGGAGCCGAGCCAGAAGTTGAGCGAATTTAACACTATGAATTAGGCATCAGTTGCTCATGTATTGCAGGGCTAGCGATCGGTAGAGCCTTCACAGTGATGTGAGCGGGGGCATCGAGGGCAAGCGGCTGAACGATTAAAAGAGGGGGTCAAGTCTGGCTAGGGTGGTCTTTTGAGGCTTAAGCTGTAGACTACATCACAGTAGTCGAAGGTGGGTAGGATCATTTTCAGGACTAAATTGCCTGACGGGTAAAGGAAACAGGTGCGGTTCCTGTAGAGGGTGCCCAGTTTTGGGCGTAGTTTTGAAATGATGGCACTATGTGTGTGGAAAAGGAGAGGTGGCGATCGAGCCAAACCCCTAGATACCATAACTGGTGTCTCACAAGCTGCCTTTCCCTGCCTACCACTAGATCTAAGAGGGATTCTAGTAACCCCGTGACAGGGGGTTATATATATAAATCTATTCACACAACAGTCCAATGGTCTTTTGTTATATATGGATAACTAGTTTAATGCTGATTGGCATTCGTAAGGTACAGCTGAGATAATCAAATATGTCTCCTGGTACCCCCAAATAACAAATGTATATTGAATTCCACCCCACAGTACAAGAGATATACATATTCAAGTTTACACATATATTGTACCCCAAAACATCTTAAAGAAGAAAAGCAATCTCCTATAAAGAGAAACTGCTTTTTTCACTTTTTATGTTTGCCCCTTCTTACTGGATCTGTCCTCTTCCAGGCCCCAGGCAACCATTCACCTTTATCACTCCCTATCTGTCCTCTCACCATTTTGACACCTTTATTCCTCCACTTGATTGTGTGTGTAGCGGTGTGTCTTGGTTTGTACTGGGTGGAGGAATCCCTCCCAAACTCTGATCAGTGGGAGGTGATGCTTGCAGAGCCCAAATATAGGCGGGCTTATCATCCTGCTGAGCCCGGTAGTTTGTTCAGTTTCTCCCAGCCCCTAGGATATCATCCTCAAGGAGATTTGTGGCAAGCATGCATGCAGAATGATGCGCAATCACCAATCCCAGCTGGCATCCTCCCTCCTACCATGCATCTTCTGCTCTACCACCCACGGCAGTATCACAGTGAAGGCAGGGACCTCCACTTCCTCCTCAGAGAAGGAGAGCATCCTCTGGGATGCTCGATCTGCATCCTTTCTGGTCTCCAGCATCAGCATCCTACCCTAATACCTTGTATGCTTGAGTCTAGTTTGTTCTACCACTCTTTATATTCTGTAAACACATTACTTATCTTCTGGTTTGAACTGATAATGGGTAATTATTTAATAGGCTGCTACTGTCTGCTATGTGATTTTTGATGTAAATTGAATTGTACCTTTGTCCATTTTGTCAGTGATTGTAAGATGCTGAATTTGTAAGAGGCTGAATGTATTTTTTACTGTTTTCCTCTGTATATTTTATTTTGTACATGTTGTATGGGGGTCATGCTAGCGGTCCGCTGGATCAGAGTGCACCTACTTGGTTACCAAAGACTTAAATAAATAAATCATGTGGCAGCCCTGCTGCTGTGGCCCTTTCTGGCCAGGGAAACTGTTTTAACCTACAAGACTGCATTTGTTATAGAAACTGTGTTTCAAGTGCATTCTTCTTCTTTTTTTAATCTGTACAAGCTGCGCTGCACCTTTCTAGACAGCCATTCTGGTAACTGCATAGTCCTTTACCACTGGTCCCTACCACGCTAACATAGTTAACCTCCCACCCCATGGTGGGGCTGGTGGTGGGAGACCCGTATTAGAGTGGCATCATTAGGAGGTGGCAGGAGCAGAGCAGGATCTGACATGGATTGCCACAGCTTGTTTTTCTCCTTCTTTCCACAAGAACACTGCCACTGGGAGCTCCAAGGCGCATACATGCAAAGCGTGTTCAGTGCATGAAGTCGGGCCAGTGTCCTCCCTTTGGCAAAGCAGGCATCTGTTTGCACAACAACCACCACCTGTAGTCCACCAGGTGGTGATGGTGAAGAGGGATCCTGATGACCTCCACCAGAGGACAGCATTCTATGGGAAGTTGATCCTCCTCCTTCCCTATGCTGTCTCTTTGGCATCCTGGGCTTGTGTCTGAACTTGGGTCACCAGGTGTCGTGAGTGGAAACTCTGCCACTGCACCAACAGGCCAGCTTACTGGATCACATCCTGTTATTTTTCCATCTTCACTGGCCTTTAGTAAACTCATTGGGTGTTTCTGAATGACTGTAGGCAGGAGAGGGACAACCTATTACCAGCAGAGTTTGAAAAAGCACATTTGTTAGGGATAATAGGGCAGATAGGTTGGCCGACCCTTATCTGCCGACAACTTCTATGTTTCTTTTTTCTATTGTTTATTTATCATTCCAGGAGCCTGGCAGGTGGCTGCGGCTCTCCCTTGGAGAGACTTGGTCTCCGACCCCTGTTCCCCACCCAACATCCTCTGCAATCCCTATGGGTCCTCCCGTGACAGGGCTGAGGTGAAGGGCACCGACTTTTCCCCACCCCAGACAGAAATCCAGATGTTAGGGAGCTGGACGGAGCTGGGGGTCATCACACAGTCTGCCAGATCCATTTTCCTCCATTTTGTCCTCCACCCCCCATGATGTACCTCAGCTACATGCCTCCAAGCTTGCATCTCCCTCCTGCCACCGCCAGAGGGAGATCGAGGATGGCAATCCTCCCTTTCTGAGACAGGAGAGCAGTCCTCTGGATGCTCAATCCTCTCTCCCTTGTGACCCCGCAGACCTGGCTCATTCCTCATCCCAGGTCGCCAGCATGGCGAGAGGTGTGCGCCCAATGTCTAATACCCCTAGTGCCAGCAGGCTGGTCCCAGCTTCTATGTTCCTGTGTAACGCATTTCATTGGTAAGTACCATTGAAGAACTGTATGATGTAGTTTATGTCCTTCTTCACCTCTTATATTGTTGTCACAATGCATTAGTATCCTACTAAGGAACTCTGTGGTTGAAGAAAGTAATAAGACAGGATGGGGTGTGGGTTGTTGCCTGATAGAGCATGCCCCAGGTGCATCGTGAGGCATGAGGTGCTTGAGTGCCTTCAGTAGCTGAGAAGTGCTCTTATCAGGCAGCAACCCACATTCCTGAGGTGTGTGATTAATCTTATAAAATGGGTCTCTAGAAAAAAATTAAATAAGATATAAAATAAAATTAAGAAGAGTAAAAATATACACACAATATAAAAGTAAAGGAAATAGAAAAGTAGTTCCTCTCAGTACTTTTTTTTGTAATGGACCCATGTGTTAGTTCAGCATCAGGTCTCTGCTCCTGGTCTCTGCTTTATATCCCCCTCATTAATTCAGTTATTGGTTCTATAATGTTTTTCATTTGCTAAAAGTTATGCTGCATTACTGGTTTCAAGTGTGCTGCATATGGGGAGACCACAGAGTCTGCACATTAGGTCTGTGCCCCTGTCTCTGCTCATATCCTTCTGCCTCATAACCCAGGGGAAGAGTACACAATGAGGCGAAGGAGGTACTAACAACAACAAAATGGAAAGGGATCTGGGGGTAGTCATGTCAGATGACCTAAAGGTAAGCAAGCAATGTGAGAAGGCAGTAAGGAGGGCTGGGGGATACTGGGATGCATAGGAAGAGGCATCACCAGTAGAAAACAGGAAGTTGTTATCTCTCTGTACAGACAGTTGGTGAGACCCCATCTGGAGTACTGTGTGCAGTTCTGGAGATCCCATCTCCATGAGGACATAGGCAGGATGGAGGCAGTCCAGAGGAGGACAACTAAAATGGTGCAGGGTCTACACCAGAAGCCAATGAAGACAGACTAAAGGAGCTTAATATGTATATCCTCGAGGAAGGGGGGACATGATAGGAAAGGAAGGGACATGATAGAAACCTTCAAGTACCTCAAGGAATCAACAAAGTCCAGAAGGGTAGCATCTTTCAGGAAAAGAGAGGTGCAAGAACAGTGGGGCACAATTTGAAGATAGAGGGGGACTACTCAGGGGCAACGAGGAAGTATTTTTTGACGGAGGGTGGTGGATGCTTGTAACGGCCTTCCTGAGGAGGTCGTCAGGTCAAAATGGTGGGGAATTCAAGAATGCATGGGACAGACATAAGGCAATTCTGGAGGGGTAGGAAGAAGTAGGCTGTTGGTTGACTAGGATCTGCAGCTTATCCAATAGGTAGGGAAACGGGCAGACTGGGTGGGCCAAGCGGTCCTTATCTGCTGTCAAAGTCTATTTTCTGTGTTTCCTCTGCTGAATTCAGTTGTTCTTCCTGTTATTTTTATTCCTTAAAAGTTATGCAAGATAAATGTTAATTGCTGTATTGGTCCTTTTAAAAGATGAACAAATGGGTGGTTTGGTACCTTTATTGGACCAACAAATAATTATTACAAAATGTTTAAGCTTTCAGACTCACAGAGTCCTTCATGGAAATGAAGTCCTTCATCGGAAGTGATATCTTTCCTTAACTGCCATAGCCTGGCGAAGGACTCTGTGAGTCTGACAGCTTAAACATTTTGTAAAAATTATTTGTTGGTCCAATAGAAGGTATCAAACCACCCTTTTTGTTCATCTTTTAAAAGTTATGCTGCATCGTTGGTAACAAGTGTGCTGCAGAAGGGGATCGACGAGTTTACACATCAGGTTCTGCCCCCAGTCTCTGCCTCATACCTCCCTCATGAATTCAGTTGTTTGTTCTGTTATTTTTTATTTCTTAAAAGTTATGCTGAGCTGGCCCGTGGTGCTGAGGGTTGAGGCACTGGACGCCACACCGGCGATCCAGGTTCAGGAATGAATAGGATCATTGGGGTCAGCCGGGGAGGAGGATCGAGCATCCTAATGGATGCTGTCCTCCTCCAGGGGAGGCACACTTGGGCTGTGCTAGCCTGTTGTCCTACCACTGGTAGAAGCACGGGCAGCAGGATGAGCAGCCTCATGAGTCGGGGGTGCTGTCAGATGCTTGAAGATGTCATGCGGTAGCACGTTGTCAGTCTGGACAAATATGTCCTTCATGCCAGTGCCCTCTAGAGGTTGGGACCACACAAGAAAAAAGAAGAAAACCAAGAAAACTCCCTGGGGTCGAGCAGCATGACACGGGATCCAGCTGATTACCACTGAAGGTGGAGGAGGTATCCCAGGGCCAAGGCTAGGGACAAGTAAAAAGTTATGCTGCATCATTGGTATCAAGTGTGCTGCAGATGTGGGACAGATGGAGTTTACAGTGCAGCAAGAGAGTGAGCGACTTGCAGTTGTGGCTGAAAGGTACAGTCGGCTCACAACACTCATCTGTCATGAAGCGCATTTTAACCCAACCGTGTTATCTTGATAATCCATTCTCATGCTGTTTTTGTATGTATATGTGGCTTGTGGAGAAGATACAGGTGGTTCACCTGATGGCAGGGCAACTCTGTAGTTTTAGCAATGGCAGGGTGGGAGGGGTGGGTTAAACAGAAGTGGCACGAGAGGTGGCAGCAGCAACTTGGGTCATGGATTACTGGCCTGCAATAAAATAAAGTTTAAAAAAAGACAGGAGGTCAGTTTTGGCTTTGTTTTATTATTTATTTATGATTACTAATTATAGTAAATTCAGTTTGGGTCTATATGTTGGAAAACCCAGTTAAAATATATTTTTGAGTTGGAGAAATTAGTGCTGCTGTACAGCACTAACATGGCTGTCAGAATTTTTTTAAACTTTCTGGCAGGCATGAATACATGGAGTTACACTGCATCTTGCTTGGCATTAAAGTGCCATCTGCTTGGCCCAGTGCCACTGAGGTAGAGGCACTGGACACTCACACCTCGCACCATGCTGACAACCCGTGCTCAGGAGGGTGCGGTCACTGGGGGTCAGCAGGGGTGGAGAAGGATGGCGGTCCTTAGGGACAGCTCTCCTTCTCCAGGGTGGGGGTCTCCAGCAGTTGGTGCTTGCCTGGTCCCCAGCGGCAGCTGAGGGCTGGCACACTGATGCTGTATCTACAAGGGCGAGTAGAGGAGCAGCCGTCGGATGTGCTGAGGGGACGCACGCCACGTCACGCTCCCCAATGGCATTGCATGCTTCACTGCCTAGGTGAAATGTGGAAAAAGATGGCATCCTGATCGAGCGGCTTGATGGCCGTCCGACGAACACCAGCTCTGGGGAGGGCCTGAATCTGGATCCGGACAGGGTGAGTGAGTTGGGGCTCCCACGACCTCACTGCGGGGTGTTTGCCAGGGGATGAAAGGTGAGGACCCTGAAGGAGTGCAGATGGATGGACGGCAGCTGGAGTCCCAAAGGGTTGCCAGAATATGGGAGTGCACCAGTTATGCCAGGAGAAAGAAATAGCCCCAAAAAGTGCCATACGCAGGGTTGTTGTCCTATAAGAACATGGCTATTAGCCAATCAGGATGCAGAAAACTCTCTACCCATTTTTCAAAGGTACATAAATCAGAGCATATGAAATCAGTAGGATATAACAGGGCATTGGTTGTCTAGTTAAAACATGCCCAGGTGCATGAGGTACGAGGCATTTGTGTTGAGTGTCTTTAGCAACTGAAAGTGTATTAACCCCACACAACCAATGATCTGGTGTTCCTTAGTGTGCTTATAAAATGGGTAAACTGATAATTTAAAAAGAAAAAAATGCTATAAAAATTTGTATTTTCTTTTGTTTAAAGTAACTTCAATGTTTTGTTAAACAGAGTATGGGGTTAGTAGTGCTTATGTAACTGTAGTTTACTTTTTGGCTTTTCTCTATTCCCTTGGTAGGTAAGCTGGGTAGTGAGTAGGAATAGAAAGCGCAGCACCAAGAGCGAGTAGAGTTCTGGAGAAGGAGGAGGCAGGGTGGATGGTGGGTGTTTCACAATGCATTGCTGGGAACTGCCATGGGAGGCTGGCCTTTGTAGGGATGAGAGGAGCTATTCTCCCACATTGAACCTCGGGTTTAGAATATGGGGTAAGTAGTGCTTATGTAACTATAGTTTACTTTTGTTTTCTCTATTCCCATCCTTGGTAGGTAAGCTGGTAGAGAGTAGGAACAGAAAGCCCAAAAGAGTACCTCCTCCAACTCATGGAGAGTATGACCAGTAGCACGCAGGATAGGAAAACCCCCAGGTGGAGGAAGCTCTGAGGACCCATGGTTATTGACCTACCCATCCTCCGGTAAACTAAGAGGATATGAACCTAGGTTCTAGCAACCATATTCTAATTTCTGAGTAAGGTGAATGACTTGGAGAGATGATGTTCCATCTTCAGAGTCTGTTGAATGATGCATTCTGGAAAGACAATTCTGAGGCTGAAGCGGCAGGTACATTCTGAAGAAGTGTCCGGATCCCATAAATAGATTAGGTCCAGCTGAAAAAGGGGTAACGTGGTCCAAAATTCCAATGTGATATTGGTTGGGTTACAGAGTCAATGCGAGCATGAAGAGCATGAGTTGATTAAATGAGCTGTCAGACTCTGAACTGTGGGAAGTATGATGGTTAAGAAATTCATAGAGTAATCTATCAGACTTTGTAGAGGGTTGACATTCTGATTAGAGTCTGAAGGCTTGGAGTTCAGCAGTGTGCTATATGTTGCTCTGTAGGCATCTATGGAGATGATCAAGTATTCAGACAGAAGTTTCAGGTACCTGGTAGGAGGGGTTACCATGGAAGATTATAGACAGATGAACGATGGGTGGTATGCGGTAGAGATGGTAACTGATATCGTGGGATGAATTGAAGCACTATGAGTTCAAAGGCTGAATAGAGTTATTGTTGCTATAATGAGGTTTGTATTGGATCATATTCTGGAACACTGCTAATAAGAAATGGTGGATGCGGTATTACTGTGGCTTCCTTGCATGTGGCAGGAGCTTGAGTGGCCATGGTGGCTTTGCAGTGCTGGAGCATCCAATGTCTGAATGTTGATGGGAGCCCGGAACGGGTCATCGAATAAGTCTATGGACTGAAGTGGCAAAGGGAAGTTGAGAGCAGCATAGAATGCAAGAGGTGCCTAGCCTGCTTATTCAGATATAGGACTGTTGTGGGGCATGACTGGTATAGTGAGACAATCAATCAGTCAATCAAATCTTTATTTATCCAGGAGAACACCATTGAGCATCGCTCATTTACAAGATGGACCTGGTTAGCACAGGAACACAGGATATACAATATATGAACAGTCATAACATAACACCTCAGTAATATTATACAATATAGAGATACAATAGTTAAACGTAGTCAAGTGGAAAACAGTTTGGAAACAGTGGTTCAATTCCAGGTCGGTTGTGGATGTGCTGAATGAGGAATAGTGGAAGCCTGCTCGGTACTGATATTCGCTGGAGGAATATGGCAGGTAAATCAAATGGATGGGTTAGAAGGACAGTTGGAGGGTAAATGGCATGATTTAGGGTAACCTAATACTGTAATCAGAGAAAAAAAAACTATAGTTGGTAAATTATTAATTACAGGTACTTAGAAAGGAGACGACGGAGACGAGACTGATGGCGGAAGAATTTAATGATTATAATAATAATCACAGCGAGAAATTACAAGTGGTACATTCTTCAAATAACAGGCTGTACAAGCTTACTTATATAGTAAAAGCAATGTGTCTATTTTTAGATTACCTATGATTGGTCAAAAACAGCATACACATCAGCTTATAAGGTTATAACATATTTTTCCTGGTATGAGTATGATCTCACTTTTAGTCAGCACAAAAATATAAGCAGAGTACATTTTATTTGCTATATATGGTAGGCAACATGTGTTGTTACCACCAGTCACCAAGTTTAGAAGAAAGAGATAAGCTTTAGCTAAGACCTTGGACTGTCCATATAAGGGCAGTCAGTAAAGCTAATCATAAGGGGAATTTTGGACTCTAGTCTGTGTCTGTGCTTGCAGTCACGTAGGCCAGATATTACTTACTTCTGCTAAATTATAATGCTAAAAGGCACATTAGTATTGCAACTGTAGCTTAGCTCTTATAAGGGTTCATAAGCTTTTTAGCTCCATAAACCAGCATTTGTCATATACATACAGAATGTTTTCAGACCAAAATAAGGTTAGGCGCAATATAGGGGCAGACTCTCTTTACCCCTCATTACAAGCCCCCTTGGCCCTATATTGCCAAATTATTAGTTGTACAATAATGCAGCACCTCTGAGCCTATACATGTCACTGCGCATTTACTGAATGGTACATTTTAATTGACACAGACTTATAATTACTATGAACACTAAGACTACTTGCAATAGAAGTAATGTTTTAAATGAGAGGACTCTCAAGGGTCCTCCTGCATAGCTGTAAATTAAGTGCTCATTGTCACTCTCACTGAGCAGCTCATTTACACTTGCTTGTGCTTTATGTTGCATTTTTGAATATGTACTAAATGAGTATCCTTCCGATTTAAAAGTGACTGCACGTTAAGAGACAGAGGAGGTATTACCGCTCAAATGAGGGTGCATATTTAGCAATATCATATGCCTGGTGAGGGCTATTAAATTTAACGCCATAACTCTTGTCTTCTGCCTCTGTAATAGGGTGTAACACTTTGTCACCAATATAAACATTATGCTTGGGAGTGATGCAAAATTTGGATTATTGATGGCACACATTTGTCCTTCATATGATAAAACAGGTATATTAGTAACAACACAATATTGGTTAGTACTATTATAGGTCACACTGACTTGTGGGGTGTACCATCGTTTTAATCTGGACGGGACACCATGCGGTGTCATTTTTAATTTGGCCTATGGAATCTCTCCACAGATTGGTTGTGTTTCTGACATGACGTCACACTGACATATCCATTGATTATTAATTTCACAGCAATGTAAATTTGGTGCTGTCCAAGAGCCATCACTGCTGTGCACTAGGATCTCTGGTGGTGAAACTCGATATGCATAATATTGGCCTTGTAGATACCCAACAGAGTGTACCTTTACTATTTGAGAGTATACTTTTATTGTACTCAACATGGGGCAGTTTTACCACGAGGGACACCTTCATGGTGCCACTAAGAGTACTATTGGGTCTGAACATTTGAGGCCCAACAAATACTTTGGCAACCTTACGGACCCACCACATGGGTGGGGCCCTATCCTTAAGACAATAGGCCATACATTTACTGTCAGTAATGTTAAAGCAATCTGGGCAGTACCACAATTTTAACTGAACATCAGAGACTTGATTAGGTAAATGATTATTAGTAATTTCCTGTAGCAGCTGACTAACTTGAGTTAAAACATAAGATCCATAAGCACTACACACTATAGCCTTATTTACTGTATTATTAAGAACTTCTTCATTATGCTTAGCTATTACTTCATTAATTTTATGCTCTACCTCTTTAAACAAATGACCCACCTCATGTATATTGTACACAGATAAGCGCTTTCCATTGCCAAACCCTGTTGACCTAGTGTAAGTGGCAGCAAGACCCTTTTTCAGTATTGGTATTAATATGGTCTTGGTAATTTTAATAGCCTCCAGATCTGCCCGATTCCATATGCTCATTCCTGATCCAAAAGTCCAGCCAGGTCCCCCCATAAGTCTCTTTTTTTCAAAGTTTTTAACCTCCCTTCACTATTAAAAGGTGCTGTGATACTTCCTGTTTTGGCATGGAAGGCACCTAACATGTCAATTAACATGGTGGCATAAAACTTTGACACACTAGTGTTGGCACAACTACTGTTAACATTTATATTCCAGCCAGAAAATCTAGATTTACATGCATCCTACTGTATTTACGTTATTTACAAGTACTTGGTCAATAGGAGTCGCTGTGAGCCCACTCTCTGGCCCTTGGGTCACATTGGGCACTCCATTGGTCTTACAGTTAAGTATATAGCATCTGAGATTGCAAAACGCAGTGAATTAGTCGTACTAGCATAATTACAGACAGTACTGCTACCCCAGAGACAATAAGATAGAGTCAACACATAGGCACCATTATCTTTGGTGTAGTCCATTTATAACAAGAGACCCATTTGTGTCCAATCCATATAACTGTGTTGGGATCCAGTCTTAACCTCTGAGGCACAGCTGGACCAATCGTTAAGTGAGTCCACACACCAGTCTTTGGATATAAAATGTTGTTGTCCTTGGTCCAGGTGGCTTTCCATGCTCGTGTGGTATGGCTATTTGTATCAACAGGGTCCCAGTTCCATTTAACTAGCAGTGTGACCGACTGTTTAGGTTCACACGTGACATTAATCTGCTCCACATCAATATGCAGGCTGAGAATCATAGAAAACTTGATGGCTACTACCAGGCCGATGACAAGGATGCCTTGGATCTTCATAGCTAAAAATATCAAGTGCAGTATTTTAATTTTTAACCAACTTTATTTGATACCTTTTACACTGATCAACATGCACCCAAAATTCCTGCTTTTTTCCTCTGACCCCTTTTTACCACTTGCTCTAACCACATACACTGTACTTTCACCTACTCGTTTGTACACCTTATACGGTCCCAACCAATTAGCATCTTTCCATGGATTTTTGTTCCCAATTTCTTACCATTACCACATCCCCTCTTCTATAGGTAACCCCATCCTGCCACTGGCTGTCGACCCTGCTTATTTTGCTCATGTGCTACGCCATGTTTTTGGCTGCAAAGGTCAGATATTTCTCTAGTTGGTATTGTATTGATTTTTAAAACTGCTCATGTTTAACCTTATCTTGGGTAGCTGAGTTTGGTGGGGTACATCTCGTGGGTGGGCTAACCTCATCCTCCTTCCTGTCATTAGCTCATAAGGGGTTAATCCTGTGCTAGCTTGGACGGTCCCTCGGATAGCCATTAAGATCCCTGGGAGATGTATAACCCAGTCTTTTCCTCATCCAATACTGCCTTTTTAGGGCATTTTTAAAGTCCGATTTAGTCTTTCTACCATCCCTGAGGCCTGAGGCCTGTAGGTAGGTGTAATCGCTGCTGAACTCCCATTATTTTACACATTTCCTGCATTATTTGATTTACAAAGTGAGTTCCCTGTCGGATTCTATGGTATTGGGGAACCCCCACCTAACACAGACTTGTGTGTACAAAATTCGAGCTGTTGTTATAGCGTTTGCACTCTTAACTGGGAACGCCTCCACCCATTTGAGAACATATCTATTATTACTAGCATGTACTTATATCCCCTTAGTGTGGGTAGAGGCCCAACGAGTCAATTTGTAGTGCATCCCAAGGTCCATCTGCCAGGGGTAATCGCTGTAGGAGTATTTTTCTCATTTGGGATCCTGTTGGAGACATATTAAGCAAGTCTGTAATACTGACTGAACAGTTTTAGATCTCTCAGGCCAGTAGTATTTATTCTTAATAATCTGGCATGTTTTGTCTTTTCCGGGTGTCCTGCCCATCGATGGTTTTCTAACGTTATATCTTTCTGTAGTGACTCTGGCACTACCCATTTTGGGATTTCATCCTCCCCTTTGATATAACACATTGTCTATTATGGTAAAAGCCCGTGTCTTTTGGGATCCTCTTGTACTTGTTTTATTTCTCTTGGATCCACTGATCTTGTTTTGGAGCTCCTGCAAATTAAGTAAAGTCTCCACCTTTTAACGTCACTAACTCTACTTGAATTTTGTTCATTTTGTGGTCTTATTCCTTTCCAGGGTCCCTCTTTTGGCAGCGATTTTAGCCCATTTATCGGCTTCTTCATTTCCCATTCCTCAAATGACCCATAACCGTACTTACTATGGGTGTGGGCTCTTACTTTGACTAGTGCTATCCTCCCTGGGAGCTTTTCTCCTTCCCTTAAAATTGCTTTTAGTAGCTGTCTGTGTCCGACATGTTCTCCGTGGGCGTTTTCATGTCCCTCCTAGCCCATATGGGCAACCACGTAGTTAATGAGCCCATGGCAAATTGTGAGTCAGTGCAAATTGTAAGTCGCCCAAGTGGAGCGGCTTTTATAGCTTCATATAGCAACTAGCTCAGCGTATTGAGACGAGTCTCCGGGCGACAATTTAATAAGTATTGGCTGTTCCTCAGGTGGTCTGGTCTCATCATCATCTCCACTATTAAAATACACGGCAGCTCCAGTATAGGCATTTCTTTTTCCAATACCTGGACCCATCAACACACAACATGGTATAAGTCTTACCATCGTCATGTCTCTCTATGAATGGGGATAAATATGCTTCCTGCTGCATGGCTCTCCACAATCATGTGGTTCTCCTGATAGTCTAAGTATTGCATCATATGGGGTTTATTAAGTTTTTGTACTGTGACTTGTTTATCTTGTAAGGCAAGTAGCCATTTAGCCTGTCTGCTGTGGCTAACTCCTTTGGCTTTCCCTCTATTAGTAATTTGATGGGTGTGTGAGTGGTTTGGATAGTTATGGGGCTAAACCAACTATCTCTTCACAAGCCTGCACTGCCCATGCTACTGCCAACAAAGTTTTCTCACATGGCCAAACCCTGTTCTACTTTAGTCAATTGTCTGTTTAAATATGTTATGGGACTAATTTATCCCAATGATTTTGTAGTAGCACAGCTATTATGGTGTCATCTGTTGCTACCGCTTGTATTATAAACGGCTTTGCATGGTCTGGGACAGCTAAGGCTGGGGCTTGCATTAATGCTTGTTTTAGTTTTTTAAAGCACTGCAACTCTTCTCCCTCCCACATCAGCTTGTCCTCCTTTGTGGATTGTCTCGCAGTAGTGTGTAGAGTGGCTTAGTAATTTCTGAGTACCCCTCGATGTAATCTCTACAGAGTTGGTCATTCCCAACAGTTTTCTGAGCCCTGTTACAGTTATGGGTAGGGGCAAATTTTGTATAAGGGCTGCTCTTGCAGGGTCTATTCTCCTACCTTTTTGACACTATAGTTCCTAAAAACGTCACTTCTGGTCTAGCAATTTGTACCTTCTCTGGGTTGATCTTAAGACCTCTTTTAGCTTAGGGCTTTGAGCACACGGTCCAACAATTAGGCGTGCTCTGCCGTGTTTTTGCTCTGTAATAACAAATCATCCACATATTGGACTACCTCATGTTCTAGTCCCTCCTCTTGGAGTACCTGTTGCAATATATCGGTGGAACAGTGTTGGGGAGGAGTGGAACCCCTGTGGTAAGCGGTAAACGTGATATTGTTGATCTTAAAGGTAAACAATTTATACTGGTCCTGTTGTCTAAGGGGTGAGACCAAAATCCATTTGCTAGATCAAGTACCGAAAAGACTTTACTGGTAGGTTTGAGTTTATTAAACATTTCAATTGCTGTGCTTATGATGGGACTAACTTGTGGGGTTACTTTATTTAACCTGCGGTAATCTATGGTAGCCGATATTTACCATTGGGTTTTAACTGGCCAAATAGGGCTATTGGCTGTGGAACAAATAGTCCTTAGCACCCACTGGGACAGTAATCTTTTATTACTGGTTCTATTCCAGTTACTGCTTCCTGGGGATGGGGTACTTGTTTAGTATGCCCAGGGTCGGGGCCCTCTATTGCTATCTCTGTATCGCTGACTACTCCACAGTCAGTACCAGACACTGCTCAGACACTGGGGTATTTGTCTATTATCTGTTGTAATTCTGTTTGGCTCACTTGGCCGATTATACCTCTTATTAGATTTGACTGAAGCCCAGACATAACTTTTGGGTACTGTTGTAGCACCATACCCTTTAATGTTTACTTGGCGCAAAACACTTATTTACCAGGTCAATAATTGCGATGCTGCTTTAAAGATCACTTCCTATTATGTTTTGCTCCACTATGCTCCTCCCATCATTATGAATCTTCCTTTCCAACTACTTTAGTTCCCAGGGCGATTATTTGGGGTGGCTAACATATCCCTGTGCTGTATGTCCTGTACACCCTCTATTTTATGGGAGGTTTATCTGGATCTAATGGTATGTGCATAGTAGTGAGTGAGACGGCTGCCCGGTGTCAACAAAGCCATTACCCGCTTTTCTCCCACTTTAGTGGTACGGTTGGTCGCCCTGTTTATCAAATGTTAATGCACACACCCATTGTGAATCAGGGGGTCGGGGCCTCCTTCTCCCTATTTTTCGGTTAACTGTTTGATTGCCGTGCATGCCTGACAAGGTCTTAGGTCATCAAATTTTGGGGGCGAGCAGTTGGCTTTTTCCGCTCAGCCGCCTCTAATATTGTTTGTAGTCTGTCCAACAAATCCTGGCACATTATCACCCCAGCGTGCGTGGTCTGTCTGCTGCATCTTGTCTTTGTCCTCGGCCCCTCCCAACTGCCGGGTCCTTGTCCTTCTACCTCCTCCTTTGCCCAACAGTCACTCATTACATGCCCAGGCTTTTACAATTAAAGCATGCCCTAGTCTCCTTTGTGGCCCCTCATTAGTCCAAGTCACAGTCACTTCAGCTTTGCTGCTTCTCATTAAGATAAGTTTCCAGGAGGTAGTTGTTCCTCCTGGGTTGGAGCTAATTTAACGACTGTCCAGCAGGGTGGGATCCAAGTCATATGCTCAAATCCACAGGTCCCTAAAGGTAGTGTCATCTTCTGTGGGCAATCCTGGCCCCATACCTCTGGTACACCTCAAACAGTCGTGGGATAAAAACTGGGGACCCTCCCTTCCTGGGGCTTAGTCTGTAATATTCTGTCCCAATCCACCTCTTGACGAGCGATTCTCCTCGCACCCGCCTGATAGCTTCCACTACCTCATTAAAATCTGCCCATGAGTTGGCATTTTGCAATGCCCTTCATGGGTTCCTTGTACCAGGCGGCATTGCCTCAGCCAAGGCTGCTGATAGTTTAAACATCACTAACCTACATACATCCTGGTTGGTTAGTCTTAGCGTTGTAGTAGTTGTTTTAGTTTTGTCGAGGTCAGGTAAGTTGGTTTTGTGATCGACAGGACCATCATTTTCCTAAATTTGTGATTTCCTCAATAGTCAAATCCTTGACTACGGGCGTCTCTGGTTCCCTCACTCCCTCATCTGGTTTTGGTGGGACTCCTTTATAATTTTGACTTTTACTACCTTTTCGCCTGTCTCTATCCATCGGTCCCCTTCCTGTTCCATCCCCACTGTTTCCTCCTGTTCTGTCCATTCCTCCCGTTCCTTCTTTTTTCCTCTTTAATTTGCTATTGGACGGTTCGCTTCTGCCGCCTCTGCCCTGTCCTTTGCCTCTCGGATATTGTCGTCATCTAAATCAATGGCATCTTCTACCTTTTGGCTTGTTTTTTATACTTGTCCTCTAACGCTTGGTACTTTTCCTCCTCTACTTTGTTTCCAGTTTTTTTGAACTCCTTTTCAAATTATACTTAGTTTCTTGTAATTTTAATTGTACTAGGAGTTGTTCCTGTTGGTGCCTAGTAATTGCTGACATAGTGCCCCTGTTAACAGGTTCCCCGTGTCTGTGCAGGGCCATTTTAACTGTTGCACCTCCTTTTCTTTCACATTTTGAGGCTATCTGACAGTTTTTGCGCCTCTTGTATTTTTCTTGTATTTTATTTGCAGCATTTTGGAGCTCGCCGTGAGAGGCTTCTCAGCGTCGTGCTCTTGCGATTGCTGATCTAATTTAATTTGTAAGAGGGCATGATCTCTCTCAACAGGCACAAATCTCCTTTACCTTTATTAGTTGTGCCTGAAGGTCATCACACTGTTGTTCTAATTCTTGGTACTGACCCTTTGTAACACTATTTTTATGTTCTAGTGTTAAACTCATTAATCGCCTTACTAACATATCATTCCCATCTTTCTCTTCCTTTAACTGCTTTAATTCCTTATTTCGGTGACACACAATTGTCTGATTATATTGCCACAACCCTTGCACGCATTTGCAAAATTCTTTTTCATTTTCACTTTCTCATTGTGGAGGGATACTTGCTGAGTAAAATACAATTGCGCCTGTTGGTCATCAGGCACTGGTTCATATTCCCTTTAAATGCTTCCCAAAAACGACCTATTATTGTTTCCATGCTCATTTTCCTTACTTGCCTGCCTAGCCTCCACAGCTGGGCTCACCGTGCACTGGTGTCCCAGCCTGTTTGGCTACGGCCTTATGGCTCCCTTGTGAGGTCCGGCTGCAAGTCCCAGTACCTTCACTTACCTACTCTGCCCCATGAGTTCCTACAGAGTTACGTATTACCTTTTTATTACTTTTAATTACTTTAAATAAATAAGAGAGCATACATCACCTGATTGTCAAGTGGCTGTGGCTGCCTGTGTGTACCTTTCCTTCGCTTTAAGCCAGCAGTAACACGTCTCCGGCGTCCTCACCCTGCTATGGGCTGGCTGCCCAACCGACCGGCAGTTAGACAGCCTCCTCAGCATGCAGCACCAACGATCCGAGTCTTAAGGCACCAATTGTAATCGTAGAGTAAAAAAAACTATAGTTGGTAAATTATTAATTACAGGTACTTAGAAAGGAGACGGACGGAGACGAGACTGATGGCGGAAGAATTTAATGATTATAATAATAATCACAGCGAGAAATTACAAGTGGTACATTCTTCAAATAACAGGCTGTACAAGCTTCTTATATAGTAAAGCAATGTGTCTATTTTTAGGATTACCTATGATTGGTCAAAAACAGCATACATCAGCTTATAAGGTTATAACATATTTTTCCTGGTATGAGTATGATCTCACTTTTAGTCAGCACAAAAATATAAGCAGAGTACATTTTATTTGCCATATATGGTAGGCAACATGTGTTGTTACCACCAGTCACCAAGTTTAGAAGAAAGAGATAAGCTTTAGCTAAGACCTTGGACTGTCCATATAAGGGCAGTCAGTAAAATTAATCATAAGGGAATTTTGGACTCTAGTCTGTGTCTGTGCTTGCAGTCACGAGGCCAGATATTACTTACTTCTGCTAAATTATAATGCTAAAAGGCACATTAGTATTGCAACTGTAGCTTAGCTCCTTATAAGGGTTCATAAGCTTTTTAGCTCCATAAACCAGCATTTGTCATATACATACAGAATGTTTTCAGACCAAAATAAGGTTAGGCATAAATATAGGGGCAGACTTTTTACCTCATTACAACACGAACAAATGAACATAATTTAAATTTGCCAGCAGATAAAGGTTTAGAGGTCTATCAAGTCTGCTCGAATGTGCAGCTAGCACCCCTTATTCTGCAGCTGCCCCTCCCTTCCACCCTTCCCTTCATTAACCCTCCCTTGTCCTGTCCCATCCTCGTTTGAAGCAGTCCACTGTTCTACTGCATACCACTTCAGCAGGTAACGATTCCACCCAGCCACCACCTCTCTGTAAAAAGTGTCTCCTCATCTCCTCCTGAACCTTCCTCGCTCCAGTCTCATATCATGGCCCCTGGTGGCCTCCCTCCCTTACTTTGAACAGCCCTCTGTACCCGTCTTTGTTTATTCCTTTCATGTATTTAAAGGTTTCAACTATGTCACTCCTGTTTCTCCTCTCCTCCAGTGAGTACATGTTCAACTCCTTCAACCTCCTCCCAGCCCCTTGATCATCTTTGTCACTCTGCGCTGCACCCTCCAGTAACTTAATGTCCCTCTTCAGATACGGACGCCAGTACTGCATGCAGTACTCCAGGTGTGGTCTAACTAATGACCTATACAGTGGCAGAATCGCCTCCTCCCTGCTCGAGGATATACCCTTGCAATACAACCCAGCATTTTGTTGGCCTTGCAGCTGCCTCTACATTGTGCCGAGTTGTTCATTGACCCTGTAATGAGCACACCCAGATCCTTCTCCTCCTCTGTCTGGGCTAGCTGCACCCCCCTAGCTGGTAACTCCTCCTTGGGTTCTTCATCCCAAAATGCAGCACCTTGCACTTTTGGCATTAAAGCCCAGTTGCCAGGTGTCTGACCAGGTTTCAAGCTTTGCCAGATCATCCTGCAACCCCTGCCATCCCCTAGGTCATCCACCACCGCGCCTACCTTGGTATCATCAGCAAACAGATTGATCTTGCTCTTGATGTCCCATGATATGTCTGCAATGAATATCCCAAACAACACTGGTCCCAACACTGTTCTGGTGGAACACCGTCACTGCCCTTGGGTGTGTGAGAGCCCCCACCACCACCACCCTCTGTTGCCTTCCTTGCAGCCAGTTTCCTACCCATCTCACCAGCTGTGCACCCGCCCCTGTGCCTACTAACTTCCTTCCCAGCCTTCCATGTGGCACTGGAGTCGAATGCCTTACTGAAGTCCAGATACAGGACATCCACTGCATGGCCCCTGTCCAGTTGCCTAGTTACCCAGTCATAGAACTCGACCAGGTTGGTTTGGCAGGATCTGCCACATATGAAGCCATGCTGTCTGCTGTCCTGTAGTCCTTGGCCTCTAGGAGGGCCACCAGCCTCTCCTTCAGGATAGTCTCCATTAGCTTACCCACGATGGATGTGGATCACTGGTCTGTAGTTTCCTGGTTCATCCTTTGGGGCCACTCTGTGGAGGGTACCATATTAGCCATCCTCCAGTCCTGAGGTACACACCCTGAATGTAGTGAGGCATTAAATAGGTCTGCCAAGGTCCTGCAAGGACTTCTGCCAGCTCCTTCAGTACCCTGGGTGGATGCCATCTGGGCCTGGTACCTTGTCCACCGTCAGTGCCTTCAAACCCTCTCGAACTCTGCTCTCCATGATTTCCCATCTGTCACCACTTCACACCTGCTTCTGCCATTTCTCCCACCTTGGGTGTCACCCCTCTTCTCTTTAGTAAATGCTGAGCAGAAGTACTCATTGTAGTGCTTCCTGTATCGCACCTGCTTCCACCCAACCCCCTCCTTCCTAATTCTTACTATGTGGTCCTTACAGCTCCTTTTCCCTGATGTACTTAAAGAGTCCTTCTCCCCTTCTTAATGCCTTGTACCAGCCTGAGTTCCATGAGATGCTTTGGCTCCCTTACTGCCTCTTGTCACCTCCTTCAACTCTGTCAAGTACTCCTCCCTGTCCTCTCCCTCCTTGTTTTCTTGTACTTCCTAAAGGCAGCTCTTTTCCTCCTTACCTTTCCATGACCTCCTTGCTCAACCAGATCGGTTTCTTAGCCTCAGCCTTCTTGCTCTGGGCTTTGCAGCAGGTTTTGGTTGCTCCACTATCCTCAGCTTTATGAGCTCCCACCTCTGGTTAGTGTCCATACTAGATTGAATTCTGGCCAGGTACCCTTTTACCACTTCCCCATCCTTCTAAAGTTGGCCTCCTGAAGTCCAGCACTATTGTGCCAGATTCCACTCCTTCCTTGCCCATATCCAATGTGAGCCATACTGAGTGGTGGTCACCCCTGACAGCGGTTCCTCCACTGTAAGTTCTCTCACAAAGTCCCCATTTGCCAGCACAAGGTCAAGGGTATTCCCTAACCTGGTTGGTTCACTGACCATTTGCAGCAGGAAGCGGTCCTGGAAGGCATCCAGCAGTACCTGCTCCCTTCTGTTCCTGGTTGTTGGGGTGCTCCAGTCCACTCCTGGCATGTTGAAGTCCCCACAATCACCACACTACCCTTCTCGAGGTCCTCCTGATCTGTCCCGCTAGTTCCCTGTCTAACTCCTCCATCTGAGATGGTGGCTCTGTACACCACTCCCATTCTAAGAATCCTATGAATGAAGAGATGTAGATAACTTTATGAATTATGGTGACATCCAGGGCCCCGAACATTGGCTCTGATACACTAACTTTGGCAAGGCAGCTAGGCACCAAATATCCAACAATGCGTGTTCTGATATAGTAGCTGGAGAAGGTCTTAGGAACATCCAATGGCTATTAGGAGTACAAGTCAAATAATGTGATCAAACTGAGACAGCACTATTAGGAGGAGACTATGAGGAGAAGATATAATGGATGATGCCAGTACTGCTAAGAGGTACCCTATGTTCCTGTTATCCTTAACAGTGATGGTTATTATGGAGTTGGTACATCTAGGAAGTAATTTAAATCACATTTCCAGGAAGAAGATAGAAGTGAAGGAGACTCCACTAAATCTTGGATCCTATGGAGACATGGGAGATAGTGATGCCTATACTGCTTGAAATAATAGAATATATGGAGGAAGGGATTACTTATGAAATCCCAAAACTCAGTATCCCGAATTCTACAAGACAAAGTTCAGGAGACTGAATTTTGGCATCCTGATAGATGCCCCAAACTGGAATGCAGGATCCATAAAGGGACTTGCATTTAATGCGAGGGTGGGGCTTTTTTCGCACCCCTTAACTAAAATAACAAACTCTGAGGAGTGGACCTTGGAGTTAAAAAATAGTTAGGGGCGGAATGGCAGGGAGCAAAAGTTGTCTGCAACAGAACCTGGGTCCATGCGCCATGCTGGCTGACCTGCTAGTAACCCAGCCCTCCACACCACAGGAGCAACTCGGGCAGCACCTGCATCCTCTCCTCTCTTGTAGTGCCTGACAAGGGTAGGGTAGTGGTATGTCACATCCCTTACCTTACTCCCTGTCGGCATTGCCTGTGTCAGGACACTACAGCTTGCAGGCAAGTGTGTTTTGGGACACTGAAGTTGGTCCTGGAGTGTAGGGATTCTGAGCTTCAGTATCCTAATAGGATATCTGAGGAAGCATCTTGCAGAGGTGGTTGAGATGGAATCATCTATGGTCCTGTCAAATGAGATGCCAGAAATGAGTCCTGGGAGGTTATTTGGAGGTACTGATGATTTTATGGTGACGTAAAGTCATAGGGCATGCTATTCAAGGGATGTTGCTGGAATAAGGTATCCTCAGGTGAGAAGAACATGTACTCCATAGCATGTTGGAAGGAGCTGTTATTATGTCCGAGGTAGGTATGAGATGGATGAATGGGTAGGAGTAGTTGATCAGGCAGGGATGCTGATGTCGATAGTTGTAGGAATGCCCAAAAGACACACAGCAAACAAGCAGGAGTCCCAAGCAGCCAGGGCAGTGAGGAGGAAAGCAGCAGTCCCAGGACTGAGGGAATAGTCCAAGCAGAAGTCCACTGACCAAGGATGGAGCAGGATGAGAAGATGGCTAAGGCCGAGCAGTGCAGACATTGGCATGTACGAGGAAGGCACAGGCTGGGTAGGCACCACAGCATATGGGAATAGAATGCAGAAAAGCTGAATTAGGCCTCTGTGGGAGATCCATGCCAAGCCAAGAGGTGAATACAGGTATGAGATGATGCAAAGTTGAGGAGCGAGGTCCCACCAAGGAGATGGCAAACAGAACATTCGGGCAAGTAGTGATGGGGAATGGGTTCCCACTTCTGAAAGAGACAGCAAACTGGAATTGTTGACAGAAAAGAGCTGCAGATAAGGAAAGCACTGGAATCATAGCTGGAAGATCTTACTGGGATAAGGGAGCAGCAGAAGAAAACTTGAAGAAGGCGTCAGGCACACATCCTTGAAGAGGAGCAATGGCATGGATCCAGCAGGAAGCAGGAGAAGGCAGCAGACATGTCCAATTGGAAGGCAATAAGACAACAGAGACATCAGGCATAGCAATGAGGGAAGAGATGGCAGCATGGCACTGAAGGACTGAAGATTGATGAGGCAGAGCCAGAAGGCAAGCCACAACAACGATGCCCAGGAGCACAGGTGGAAGACAAACAGCAAGGAAGTCCAGGAGTCTGTCGGATTGAGTGGAGGTAGAGACCGAATAAGCTAGTGGGGGTCCAATCCAGAATGGGAGGAGGCCAAGGTGGGGATGAGTACATTGAGTCCATGGAAGTGCAGGACAAAGTCAGATGAGGTAGGATATTGAAGGCAAGGGTATATTGGTCCTGTTCCTGAAGGGAATGCGGCAACTGGTTATCAGGAATAGAATGCAGTTGGTTAAAGCAGTAGATTGAAGGCAAATGGGGTATGGTGGTCCTGTTCCAGAAGGAATGCAGCAACCGGTTATCAGGAATACAATGCAGTCAGGTGAACAGGAGAGTGAAGACACAGGCTCCCATCCCTGGTAGTCAGGGCGACTAACTTCACTCGATACCACACCGGCAGAGTTGGGGACAGAGGATATCAGGGTGCTGATCGACTGGTAGTTGCTGCTGAAGAGACTAGCGGTAAAGATGGCAAATAGATTGAAACGGACTCCATCCCCACAGACAGGACAAGTCTACCACGCCCATTTCTCAGAAGGCAGAGTTAGGGATGGAGACTGAAAACTGCTAGTATGGGCTGAGTAAGGAAAGGCAGCTGAGCTGTGTAGTCATAGGTAGGTAAACAGAAAAGGCATGGACAAAGGAGACGTAGCAAGGCAGAGTTGGGAGAATGGGAGGAGGAAGAAGTTACTATGAATGCCATTAAGGTAGAGATAGGGTAATCCAGGAGGAGCATGCCAGGCAGTAATGGAATGCAATGAATAACTGAAGGCTGAGCAGGCAGCAAGGGTAATGATGTATGCGAGGGTAACAGAAGCCATGTAGGCAGGAGGGCATGGCAGATCATATAGCTTACATAGAGCAGGCTCCTGCTAATTGGAGCTATGATGCCCTTGTGACACACAGTCCCCAGCCATGGGAAAACAGAGGAGTTGGAAGCTGAGCATCGTTGAGACCAAACAGTGACTGGAATGGTAGTATAGGGTAGGAACCTGAAAGATGCTCTGGGACTGGCAGAGCTTAGGGAAGGACAAGCCATAGGCAAATTGGGAATAGAAAGCAAACAATACAGTAGTCACACAAAATGGATAATACCAAACAATATGAATTACACAAGGAGAGCCAATGATGCGGGACTTAGGGAACTCTGCAAGGGCATGGAAGAGGAAGCAGGTGTGAACGCTGCAGGTAACTGACATGCAGGAAGGTGAGAAAATACCAGGGGTAGAACAAGAAAACATAAAATCTTGAGGCTGAGCAGGGTAATGATGCTGGGAATAAATGATAGGGTGCAGGCACCAGACCAGGGTCAGAGGTGGCATAGGACTGGATGGTAGAAGGTGCAGATAGAGATGGAGTGCTGATGCGAGCAGCAAAAGTCCCAAAAGGAAAACTAGGGAGTATGGGATGAGGGCAAGAATGGGTGACGGGGGAGGGTCGGAAGGCGTGCATCAGGGAAGGGGGGGCTCCAGGAAGGAGAACAGTAGGCAGACAAGGAGAGCCACGGAGAGAGGGAGGGAGGGAGGAAGGGCAGGATGGAAGTTTTTTATTGTTTAATTGATAAAGAAGTGGGGCAGTTGCAGTAGCACAGGTAGCAGGAAATGGAGGAGCAGCTCGGAAGCAGACAGGCCATGGGACGGGGTCATTACGTTAGTGGCTGCTGGCGTGTGATGTGAAATAAAGTTGTGTGCATGACCCTGGTAAAAAGGCAGTGGACAGTAAAATGAGAGGGCTGTGAATGGAAAGGAGAGCTACAATTGTCACTGCCAGTCCACGATAGAATATCGTCACGACGCGGAAAGACAGGCCACAATGCACACAAAGACGGCAACTGGAGAGGTATCCTCCAAGAACACGGGTGCAATGCCGTTGTCAGGTTGAGAATTCAGAGAGAAAGTAGGGAGCTGCATAAAATAGAGAGCAATGGAGAGAAGCACCAACAGTGGACCCAGCGACAGGAACTAGAGGCAAGAGGCAACACAGGGCAATGGAAAGGAATCCAGGAGCACCAGGAGGAACAAAGCCGGTATAGCAGGTAGCATGCAGAGCAGCTACACCGGGAATCAATCACACAGGGAGCAGGAAGGTTCAGGAAGGGAAATAATGGACTGGAGAGGCAGAGGGTGGTGGAAAGAATGAGGTGCACCGGGGAAGCAGCAGGCGGGAAGGATGAGGTCCAGAGGAGGGAACGCCCCACAGTGCAGGAGGACATGGAGCACAAAGGATGTATATGGAAGGAGAAGGCACCGATCAGTGCAGCAGCTCCAACAGGAGGGAAAAACAATGCTCAAAACACAGCAAGCAACGAACAACAGAATGGACACATGGAGTACACTGATGAGGCAGGAGGATGAGCAAAACAGCAGGGAAACAAGGGGGGCGACAAAAAAGAAGCAGCATAGAAAAAAAATGGGACATGGAGGAGGAGGAAGGAGCGGGTGGGAGACAAACATAAGGAAGGGACGAGGGAGGAACAAAGGAAAGAAAGGCAAGGAGGCTCAGCCACACAAGCCATGCAGGAGCCCGGAGCACTGGAACGCCAGTGTTTCACAATGCGCTAAGTGGGGAACTGCCGGGAGGCTGGCCTTTGTGGGGATGTGGTGAGCTATTCCCCCACACTGAACTTCAGGCTTTAGCCCTCCCAATATAAGAAGTAATCCAGTCCCACCTGGCAGTCATCTGTCTTTCCACACATTCAGTTGATGGAATGTTTGTTTTAATTGAATACAGGAATTGGACTTCTGCAGAATTCCTCTGGCAGAATGTTCACCCTTCACACAATAGAAAACCTTATATGAAGTCAAGGTTTCAGTTTTATCTTAGGCAGGGTAAGCAATAGATTACCCTGCAAGCGAGCAAGAATAGGAGGGATTTCTCATGGTCACCAAATAAAGACCATAAATTAAGACTGTGAATAGTACTTCCTTTAAATAATTCTGTGTAAGACAGGTATTATGAGAGGAAAATGTTTAATTACTAATTTACTCTGTTTTTCTTTAAGAGTGTTTTACTTTACTGCCTTGTTGAATGTTTTCAATGAATAACCAATGCAGCCATGTTTGTGATGGCAATCAGAGAGGAGTGAAATGGATCATGAATTCTATGTGATTGACCCAAAGGCCAAATCCACTACCTGAACCTGTTCCAAGTTTTGCAGTTCTGAGAAATTAACATGTGGCTCTCAACACTTATTTAGCCAATAAGGAAGCAGAAAATTTCCAACCCATTTCATAAAGTTCTAAAATTTAAACTAAAATTAGTTTTTGTTGACGGCAAAGGAGCACTAGGCAATTCTGCTTATTTTCAGCCTAGTCCGGGGTGGTGCTGTGTGTGTGTGTGTGTGTGTGTGGGGGATACGGATGGAAACCATCTGAAATTGAACCAGATTAAGCAGCTGGTGGTGTTTTATTGAATGAATGGTACATTTGGCCAACACACCGAGGAAAAGGAATGCGGCACCCGTCATGCTGCACCACACTGTCAGTATTGGATTAACCCCAAGTTCCTGGTGTTGGGTTAGAACCAGCAACCTTATGATCTTCTGGCATTCGAGGTAAAACAATATGTATCACCAGCATGTAATAAGAAATACTCAGTTAACAAAGAGATCAGAAAACATGGTGGGGGGCAGAGCCAGCAGCCTAACGTGATCGAGGTGTTTGTCTGGAGCTCTGGTCAGATTTGCACAGAAGTCAGCAAAAGCCACTGTTTGACTTTTTGATTCACAAAAGTGAATGATGCAGTGAGAAAACATTACCAGTGATCTAAATCTAGTTTTGTGTGAGGCACAACCTAGAACGACTGCAAAATAGATTCAGCAGGAGCGGGTCATTAAAGCAAACAATGGGACAATAGTCCTTGTATTTAATAAGCTAAAGGATCTGTAGTTTTCTAATAATTCCCTTTCCCTTTTTATATAATAAAATAAAGAATTGCCTCATTCATTGAAGGAGCTAAGCTACCATTTCCAGCATATGGTTAAACAAAATAACCAGAACTGGAGCCAAAAATCTGAAAATGTCTTATATAGGTCTGCTCCAAAACCATCAGCTCCAGGAGCTGCATCCTTACAGGCTATGAATAGCTTGTTGCACTTCTTCCAATGTAATCTCATTGGATAAGACTTGTATATCCCTCTCATGAATATGAGGTAAGTTTAGCTGTAAAAATTACCATCAAAGCCCACTTTTGGACAGGTACAGGTAAAGAAGTTTCCACATGGTGTTCAACCAATCTCAGCATTTCAGCTGGTGTGGTAACTAATTGGACAGCTGAGTTTTTTAACCGTGTTACAATTCTATGGCCTACCCTTTCTTTGCATTCCTTAAAAGGATCTAAGGAACTTTTTTTAATTTGTACTAAATCTCAATTCCTGGCCCAAAGATTTTGCTCTATTATATTGAAAAGTTTTTATTTGGTGTTCAAAAATCTTAATTTGGGGCTAGAATCCATTTTCTGAGTTTCAGAGTGAGATATGAGGTTTGTAATTGTCCATGGAACTGTAGGTAACTAATATATTCTTAATTTGCTACATCTTTGGATTTATTTTGAAATAACTTTTCCAGGAGGCCTTGTGTCTCCCCACCAATTTGTTAAATCCTCATAACAGGCCGAGACAGAGAGTCTTGTCTCCCATTCTTTTACCCAGGCACTTTTAACCCATGGTTTCTCTAAGAGGGTCTCATTTAAATGCCAGCTATTCTTTTTTACACCTAGGAGGAGCCTCCTCAGCTTACTTGGACAGTGAGTGATTTATGGGCTGAGAATTCCTATGCATTTACCGTTACTTTATCAGAAATAAGTGTTTGAGATAAAAAAATGAAGTCAATTCTGGTACAGAGGGTCCTTTAAAAAGGTATGCCCCTGTTGGAAAAGCGAGTTCTATATGAATCGATTAAACTAGCCAAGGAGACAATGTTTGGTAATGCAAGAGTATCACAAAACAATTTTTTGATTTTAGTCCTCTATCTGCCTGATCCAACCCACAATTAAATCTACTGCTCAAACCACCAGCCTAGAAGTATGTACGTAGAACTGTATCTCTTTAATGAGAGAAACTCAAGCAGCTTTAGTTTGGGGGGCATAGACTGTGATTAACTGGAATATCTCCTGACAGTAATTAAAATCAAGCATTAGAGCCCTGCCTGGAAAAATATTTAGCAGTCTAGACACTGAAATCCCAGGTTTAGAAAAGAGAATACCCACTCCATCGCAACTCTCCTCTCCCACAGACCATGATGAGGGACCTTTAGTCTGGTTATTAGCTGCCTCACAAAGTTCCTGGTGGGATCTGGGCCTAGTGTCCTGTAACTTGGTAACTTGGTAATTAGGACATAAGAAGGCCAAAGCCCATCGAGAATGTCCTCCACACAATGTGGATCATTAATAGTTTATGTTCTATCCAAAAGCCATTTATCTAGTTTGAACTTAAATGTGTCAATATTCTGGCAATCAACAATTTCCTGTGGCAAGGAATTCCAAACTCTTGGAGCTCTAATATTAAAAATTGCTGTCTTCTGTTTGTTCTTGTTTTCTCAATTTTAATTTGTTTATTGTGTATTCTGGCTACTATTTTTCTGGATGCAAAAGACAATCCACAAGTTCTCATTAATGTAGAGATAATACGATTTTAAATAATTGAAGGAGATCTCCCTTAGTCTTCTAAATTCCAATGGATATAACTTGGTTTTATGGAGCCTGGTTTCATAATCAAAGCGAGAAAGGTGGGGTATAATTTTAGTAGCCTTTCTTTGAACCCTCTCAATTTTTGTGATGTCCTTAGCTAAGTATGGACTCCACAGAGGTGAACCATAATCCAAATGGGGTCTAACATGAGTCTTATATAAAGACACGATGCATTCTTCTGTTTTAAGAATGAAAGTATTATTTATCCTACGTAAAAGAGCATTGGCGTTATTTGTAACTTTGTTAAAATGGTTTGAAAAAGACAAGCCATTATCAACCAATATACCCAAGTCTTTTCAACGACGGATTCTTGAAGTATGATATTATTAAGATGGTATATTTGTTTAAGATTTTTTTGCCAAATGCAACACAGAACATTTAGACAAATTAAACGACATCTTATTAGTTACTGCCAAGATTAGATTTTTAAGGTCATTTATTAGAATACACCTGTTGATTTCATTATCAACAGGTCCCCAGTTTAGTGTCATCCGAAATTTAGATAAAATATTCTGTGATAAGATAGTAAGGTCACTGATAAAATACCAAACAAAGTGGGGCCCAACACCATCCCTGAGGGACCCCACTTGTCACAGATCTTTCTTCTGATAATTCCCGTTAATTCTGACAGTTTGGGTTCTTTATATAGCCAACTGTTAACCAAGACACAATACATTCAGAAAATCCTAATGTTACTAGCTTTTTATTAATATAGAGTGTAAACACCAAATATCACGGAATGTGGTCCAGTGAAAGGAATATCCCAGCCCTTTTCTTTTTATTTTTAATACTGTTTATATTGATAGAGGAGTTGGTTAAAGAAAACATGAAAGGGTATATAGGGAACTAAAAGCAAAGGGGAAAAAACTGAGAACCTTCAAGAGGTTTTAGAACCCTTTCTGTGCCTTGTGCACTTGGCTATATAATCCTTCCCTCCCCTTCTTCAGTATCCGGGTAACATCAGTTGTCATGAGGTGACCGAAGGAGTATCTGAATCATCTTTCCAGGATCACCCACTGTTTCTCAGCTGGTAAACAGGCAAATCTGTTTCCTGATTTCCGTGAGGAGAAGCTTTCCCTTACCTTTCTTCCCTTCCTTCCCTTCCCTTCAGCTATATCTGTTTTAGGTGTTACCTGGTCTAGTTCTTTTTGGATATGATTGTTTCAAATTGGATGTCTGCAGCAGGAGGGAGAGGGGCATGGCAGCAGAGGTGAAACATCAAGAGGTTGTGGTGGGGCATCAGATGTCTCCATTTGTCCCTCCTTCTCCGGGGCAACCTCAGTAGCAACATCAGGGGACTACAATGACTGCTGATTACCATCCTTGCTGGTAGAAGTCCTTTCAATCTGATCTGGGTTATTTTCTACAGTTAGATTCTGACAGTAACCTTATCCTGCCTCGCTACCCTTTTTCCCTGAGCTTGCTGGGCCATGTTTATAAGATCTTCATGAGAAGGACAATCTTCTCTTTTATGAGAGCCCAAGGACACCTGCTGTAAGCATGCCCTCCCTGTTTTTTTGCACAGGTTACATTTAAAATGCTTTCAACATTTAGCAGCAACATGCCCATATTCAAAACATTGGTTGCAATGGGAGGTGTCACAGGCTGAATTTAGGTAGGTCAGGGCTCGCATTTAAAATAGGCTCTGGGCTGACCTACATAGAAAAGGAGCCTCTGTCTTTACCCAGAAAGACAAAATTAGGCAGGTGAACTGGACCATTGTTGGAAGAAAAAGTTTGATCTTAATTTTCCAACTCCCAATCCAGATCTATTCACTGTCCAGAATGGGGTAGGCCTATCCAAGACCTCAGATCTCTGATGAAGCCAAAATAATATATCTTCAACATTGACTCCTTTGTTTTTAAACATCACAGTGATAACTTTAACTGTTGGCTTAGTTAAAGGGACTGCTAAGAATGGGATCCATAAGGAGAATTTTTAATTTATGGTACTGAGACCAGAATCTATCGAGACCAGTAACATTTTTAAAACTAATATCAAAATTAACATTTCCTACATGAATTAAAGCAAAAATATCCGATGAAAAATATTTCAGGATTGAAAGACTGTTTAGGCTAGATTCATATGGATAACCCTCTATTAATAGCATCATGAAATCCTTTTTATGAACAACTGTATTCACAACAAGATACTGCCCATAATGAAAAACAAACACAGCACTTCTTGGAATCCTTGCAACTCCCATATCTTTCTATTCAAGATAGTTAGCCTGGATGAGCCCTTTACCCTTCAGGAAAGTCAAAAGCACTAGCATCTCTGAAATCTGGTAAATCCCGGGAGGAGATGTTTCCCAGTTGACTTCTGCTAACTACTCTTGGATAACCTTTGCCCTTTACAAAGTTTTTCTAGAATCATCAACTTAGGGCAAACTTTCTCCCACAATGACGGAAGTCAACATCACTGTTTATCAAAAAAGATAAAGATCCTCTCTCCATCCAGCTATAGGCCTGTTTCATTACTTAATACAGATGGCAAAATCTTTGCAAAGCTATTAACTCTCTACTTAGAGCCACTCATTTGAAAACTTCGCCCACACTTCTCAAGCGGGGTTTATCAAAAATAGATCCAGTTCCGACCACCTATGCTCTCTTTTTAATTTAATCCACAAAGCAAAATCTCTTCACTCACCAGCAGCCGGTATTGCGATAGATTTCGAAAAAACATTTGATTCATTAAATTGGAATTATTTATATCTTGTACTTTCTGCTTTGGATTCACCAACAAATTCTGTGAATGGATTAAACTGTTGTAAACTTCACCGTCAGCAAAAATTCTTACTAATTCTACTCTCTCTCCTCTTTCTTATTGTCCAGGGCACTAGACAAGGCTGTCCCTTATCACCATGATTATTTATTCTTGCTATGGAACCTCTTTCTGCACATCTTTGCAAGTCAGGAGACATTAAAGGTATAAAAATCGGTAATTCCTGTTACACTTCACACTTACATGAATGATCTACTTATTTTACTAGAAAACCTGGAATCATCAGGTCAATCATTAATTCAATTACTGAAGAATTCATTTCACTATTGGCCTGGCCCTAAATTATAATAAATCCGAAACACTACCTATAAATGCACACTGTAAACCCTGTATGAACACCTCTCTTGGTTTTGGTGGGCACCTCATGGCATTACATATTTTGGCATTCAAATTATCTCCAAATTAGATAAATTATGGGATGCAAACCTTACCCCTTGTTGGCTTCTATTAAATCCACAATGGATAGATGGAAGCTACTTAACCTTTCATTTAATGGGACAATTTATTCCATTAAAATGTCAATTTTACCAAATTACTATATCTCTTTGCCAGCATCCCTTTAATTTTCCTTCCAGTACATTAATAAAATAGATAAACTAATTAGTAGTTTTCTGTGGGAAGGAAAATCCTAATTCAACCGCATCAAATTGCGCTCGCATTGGTCTAGATGCGGCTTTGGTCTTCCCTGGTTTCAAGCCTACCTATGAGCCTTCCATGCTACACAAACCATGAAATGGTTTTGCAAACCATCCACCAATTCACTATTATGGGTTAATATGGAGGCTTCCTTTGTCCTGGGAATGTTCTTACTTCCTATATCTATAATAAACTCCCCTATAATTTAAAATCCTATCCTACTATTGCATCATCAGTATTTTATTAGAAACTGTTGCATAAACACATCAAGTCTAATCCAAAACCCTATTGCTTATGCTCCAATTTGGGGTAACCATGACATTCTTCTAGATAATCACCCAATCTTCTGCAGGAACTGGAAAAACAAAGGTGTACCCTTTCTAGTTGATATACTTGAATCTAATGACCTAAAACTCAAAACCTTTTCCAATCTTTGTTCTCAAGAACATCTTCCAAAACAAGACTTTTGGAAGTATCTCCAACTTTGTGCAGCGTGTGGTTCTTTTCGTCATCATTTATCTTTACAATCCTCTCTGAACAGCACATCTCACACTGGATAAAAACTACATCACACCTAAACAGTATTATTTACAAAAATATTAGAGATACCCTTCTGGACCAATCTCTTAAAACTAGAAATAAATAGAGTACACAGCTGAATTATAACATATCAGAATTTGAATGGTGAAATTGTTGGTTATTATGCCATAAATCTTTCAGAGACATACGGAGCTCGTCATGCAAACCAAAATCCTCCATTCATGGTATAGAACACCAGTAGTATTACAAAAATGGGTCTGACAAAGAGCAATAGTTGCTGGTGTTGTAATTCTCCCAATGGGGATCTACTCCATATTCTATAGTACTGTCCACCTATAAAGAAACTGTGGCATACTGTCAATCTTTTGTAACCAAAGTGATAGGTCAGCCCTTCACATTAGATCCTAAACATACACTTTAGGTATTTTCAACCACTATGACAATCACATAATATCCCGTACAAAAATAGGTGGCTAACCATAGTGTTTCTTCAAGTTAAACGCCTCATCCTCATCCACTGGAAATCTGTTATCATTCCCAAATTTTCCGACATTCTTAAAAATTTATCTCAATATGCCTGTCTGGATTACTCTCCACACATTTCTTCTGGCCGACTTAATGTATATAATAGATGCTGGCAGAATTATTTTAAATACTTAGATGCTGCTAAACTTATTAGTAATTAACTGTATGGATCATTTCTTGCATAATAATTCTACTATTTACTATATATACATACATATATTAAACATGTTGTTTCTCTCAATTCTTATTTCCTTATCCCTCTTTCTCTATCTTTTCCACTCTCATTTTTCTCTCTTTCTTCTTGGATATCTTCTACATGTTTATTTTATAACCTACAAGTTCTCAGACCTTTACTGGATATAAAGCAGTGTTGAACTTGCTACTATACTACAACGATTATAACTGAATCCTTTTATATTTTCCTATCCAATGTTTATTATCTAGGGTAGTCTGAATATTTTACTTAACATACTTAATTTTTTATACTATTTGGATACCTTAGAACACAATGTACAGCTCAACTTGTGTTACTTAAGCTATAGTATGTGTTAAGATGCTGTTTATAACATATATTCATGTCAATTCTTTCTGGTTATCCATATACTGTTCCTTTATCTAATATGCTAATAAAAGATTAACTGCAAAAAAAAAAATTCATGGACCCTTTTAAAAGCATTTTTGCAATGTATAGTCTATCTGGTGGATCTTCTAAGCCACCTTGTAGATTAATGAACAGCATTTCTTCTGAGGGCCGGCTCCCTTGTGTTTTGAAACAAGTCAGCAAGCCTAGAAACATTGGCGCAAGCCATGCTCTTTGCTTAGGGTTTCTCAAGGTAGATTCAGCAGGGCCTACACTCAGGTGCCCCACTTGGGAGTGAGAATCCTGAGAAACTTGGGGCTGAGGAATAATTTCAGGATCTTCAATAACATTAGAGGAAGTTTGATTCACAACTGTGTGCCCTGAGATGGGTTGTGAAGATTCTAGAGCTAGTGCAACTGCAGGTACCTGATTTATCATGGTGGCCACCTCCATTGTACTTTGCTATGTATCTAAAGCATATCTCTGTACAGTGGGATCATTAGGATTTGGTATCCGTTTGCCTCTTGTGTATGCAATCAGCCAGCCCCTGCTAATGCACGCTCCTGTGACCAAGCAGTTTGATGAGAAACAGTATCTTGATCTGAACTTACAATGAGAGGGTTCTCGGCAATATTTTAGTCCATGCAGTGTTGCCAGCAGGTAAAGACTGAGAAAAGTTACCTCTGATGTTTCTTGCCATGCATCCATTCCGTTTTGCCAGGTAAATTCTTAGGTTGCTGCTGTCAGGGGTCCAAGTTAGCGATGACTCAATGCTACTAGTTGATTCCTCTGGGGAGTCCGCATGACTCGGCACACAGACTCGCTCTGTTTTCACTGCCAGCCGCATTCAGTGTTTGTGAACTCCCTGCATCCAAGTATCAGCCTGATTTGACACATGGTGCGTTTCTGCAGTCCCAGCTGAGAATGCTGCATTTTCCACCAGCTGATTGTCAGAAACTGCTGGTGTGGATGTCATGTTAGTAGTGGAGCTCTGCTGAGTTGTGAGGAGCTTTTCTTGTAGTTCTGCCTTTTTCAGATACAAATGCTTTTCCTGCGCTAATAAGCGCTGAAAATGTTCTGTCTCATTCTTAACACTTGGCAAAGCAGATTGTCTAGGCAAATTATCTATGGGGCTAGACACACTCCTAAATCCTCTGTAGAGACAAAAATTTCTTGATCCATGTCATCCTTCTGAAACTCCTGAATTAAGACTGCATTTCAATGGCCTCTTGACTAGTGAGGTCAGGAGGGAGACCTGCTCCCCTGCTTCAGTAACATCCATCTTCTCCTCCATTTCAGCACAGTGACCATCTTGGACAGTGGGACAAGGGTTCCCCTATGGTGAGAGAAGGGGAATTTCCCAGTGTCCTGGCCAAATTTCCTGATTCACTAAAAAATATCACCAACAGCTTAATCTGGTTCAATTTCAGTTGGTTACCATCTGTATCCCCCTCCCTGGTTACCCTGAAAAGGGACTTCTAGTCTCAGTGGGCCTACCAGGTCAACAAAATTCAATAAATAAATAATTTCAGGGGACTGCTGCTGCCACAATGCCCCTGGATGCAGGAGGCAGTGGAGCTGGGTAGGGGCCACTGAACCACCTATGAACAGGGCTTTATTTATTGCTATAATAAGGAGACATCAGGGATCTGGGGGCACTGGACCACCAGTGAAATCGGCTTTATGTATTATTATAATAATGGGGACATCGGAGATTGGGGGCACTACACCACCAATGAAAGGGGCTTTATTTATTATTATAATAATAACAGGGACTTCGGGGATCAGGGTGGGGGCCACTAAACCACCAATGAAAGGGCTTTATTTATTATTATAATAACGGGACATCAGGGATCAGGGTGGAGGACACCAAACCACCAATGAAAGGGTTTTATTTATTATTATAATAACAAGGACATCGGGGACCGGGTGGGGCCCACTACACCAACAATGAAAGTGGCTTTATTTATTATTATAATAACGGGACATCATGGATCAGGGTGGAAGGGGCACTACACCACCAATGAAAGGGACTTTATTTATTATTATAATAACAGAGAAATGGGGCTTAGGATGGAGGGCCACTATACCACAAATGAATTGGGCTTTCTTTATTATAATAATGGGGACATCGGGATTGGGAGGAGACTATGCACATTGCCGCACACAGTCTACTCACCTGGAGGAGAATTTTCTATACCCTTAGACCAGCCCTGGCTGGTCTATGTTCCCAAACCACAACCCTAAAACCATAATGTGGTCTGCTGTTATGTCTATGCCCCATGTTCTTATTAGCAGGAGGTGGGATAATATTCAGGTATATTCCTGTACTTTTCCTCATCTTTAACTTGGGACCTGATATATTGGCAAAATCTCTCAAAGTGGGATATAGCACTGAGCTCAGAGGCGGCATCCTTTAATAATAGGCAGACATATTCTGTGCACACTGCAGATTTTGAGGTAATTCACCTAGTGATGTTTCAACCCCTTCTATGCTTATGTCCTGGTTTATTGTCCATAATATGGGATCCAGTACAAAAGATAAAGTATTGGGCTTATTGGGCATCCCTGTCTTACCCTAGCATGTAGGGCACACTCCTTCTCCCTAGACCCATTTACCAAAGGAATATTCTACCAGCATCATACAGAAATTGAATCCACTGTATGAATTTGAGAGGTACACCTTATCTGTCCAATACGGCTAATAGAAATGCTCGCTTCACTTTTATCAAAGGCCTTCTCCTTGTCCAAAGTCAGGAGATGGTCTTGTTTCACCAGTTCATTGATAAAAGAAAGTTATCCTGGATTTTTCTCCCTGATATTACACTTGTCTGGGGTGACAAAATGAAGGTAGGTGCTGCTGCTGCCAATCTTTTACCTAGGTTTTTAGTAGAATGTTTAAGTCAGTGTTTTATTGACTAAGTCTTCTCCAGTTTCGAAGGTCTTCTCTTTTGAAGGTCCTCTCCTGGTCAGATGGTCAGGAGCCACTGGGTGGAAGTGACCATTGCACAGTGTGATTCAAGTTGGATATGGGCAGGGAGAGCATTCTGACTAAGACCAAAACCTTGGATTTCAGGAGGTGGAGTTCAGAAAATGCATGAAGTACTAAGGAGCCATCTGGCAGGCATCAGAGCAGATATGAGGGTGGACAAAGGGTGTCCATCATTAAGGAAGGAATACTGGTTGCCACAGATGAGTGCTTAGGCTAAGTGGGAAGAACACAAGAGCCAAAGCGCCCAGCTGGTTCAGTTCTGGGGTTGCCCAGGCAGTAAGGAAAAGAGGTTGGCCTATAGAAAATTCTGGAAGACCAAGAGAGAGGTGGATAGGGAAAATTATCTAAGGTTGGCTAGTGAGGCAAGTAAGGAAGTCCAAGCAGCAAAGGCACAGAAGGAGCTGCAGGTAGCTGAAAGAATTAAGAAGGGGAGAATGCTTTCTTTCACTATATAAGTGAGAAAAGGACGAAAGAAAGGGATTTCTAGGCTTAAGAAAGGTGGAGTATAATGGGGAAAAGCAGAGATACTAATGAATACTTCTGTTCCGTCTTCACCAGGAGAGGATGGACCAGTGCCTTCAGGAGGGAAAAGAGTAGCAGGGAGGGTGGAACACAGATGTAGTGATAGAGGAGGATAGAGTGATGGAGAGGCTGCTGGCATTGAAGGTAGACAAATCACGAGGCCCAGACAGAGTGCATCCAAGGGTACTAAAGGAACTAGCTGAGGAGCTGGCAGGGCCACTGGCAGACCTATTTAATAGTTCACTAGAGTTAGGCATGGTACACAGGACTGGAGAACAGCACATGTAGTGCAGCTCCACAAAACGGTCCAAGGATGACCCAGGGAATTACAGACCAATCAGCCTAACTTTCATTGTGGCAAGCTCATGGAGATCATACTAAAGGAGAGGTTGGTGGAATATCTAGAGAGCATGGTCTCCAGGATGATAGGCAGCATGGGTTCATGGGGGGATCATTTCAAACAAATCTGATTGACTTCTTTGACAGTGTCACTAAGACAGTAGACAAGGGCCAAGCGGTAGACATCCTCTGTCTTGATTTCAGCAAGGCCTTTGACTCTGTGTCCCACAAAAGGTTGATCAGGAAGTTGAAGGATCTCAGGGTTGGGGAAAAGATGGCCAGAAGGGTGGAAAACTGGCTGAAGGACAGAACCCAGAGGGTGGTTGTGGGGAAAGTTATCTGGCACCAGAAAGGTAACCAATGGGGTCCTGCAGGGCTTGGTGCTGGGGCGGAGTTGTTCAATGTCTTCATCAATGACATTGGAGATGGCATTAAGGGCAAAATGTGCCTATTCACGGATGACACAAGCTCTGTGGGAGAGTGGACACAGCTGAAGGGATACAGGACCTACAGGAAGACCTGGAAAAGCTAGGGAGGTGGTCCAGGATCTGGCAGCTTGGCTTAATGCCAAGAAATGCAAAGTTATGCATATTGGAGCCAGGAATCCCAGGACAGAGTACTACCTGGATAGAGTCCGAGTATCTGCATCAGAAGAGGGGAAGAACCTGGGATGGTGATCACTGGTGACCTGAAACGCTCCACACAGTGCAAGAAATCAGCAGCAAAGGCAAACAAGATGCTTGGATGCATATCTAGGGGGTCAGTAGTAGGAGAGAGGAGGCTATACTGCCTTTGTACAGGTCACTGTTAAGGCTACATCTAGAGTATTGAGTTCAGTACTGGTGCCCACACCTCAAAAGGACATGAACCTACTGGAGAAGGTCCAGAGGAGGTCTACAAAGATGATAGCCAGTCAGCAGTAAGGCATATGAGGGTGGTTGAGGGCACTGAACATGTACTCCTGGAAGACAGGAGAGAGAGAGAGAGGGACAATATTGGGACATTCAAGTACTTGAAAGGGATAAATAAAGTTGATAAGGAAAGTCTCTTTAAGCTGAGTGGCAACCATAAAATGAGGGGCACAGTCTTAAGCTGGTGGGTGGGAGGTTTGGAGGGAGGTCAGGAAGCATTTCTTCACAGACAGGGTGGAGGAAACTTGGAATGCACTGCTGGAAGAAGTCATCTCATTGAAGACAGTAGGCAGCTTTAAGAGGAGGATGGGATAGGCATGGGAAGGTAAGGATCAGTGGTAGGGAGGATGGGAGGAGGGGGAGGGAGGTAGGGACATTAGCTCAAGCTGTGGACCCTGCAATACGAGCAGACTTGATAGATCAAATGGCCTTCTTCTGCTGGATTCTTTGTATGTTTGTATGTTGATATGTTCTCTTCCCTCTTTTATCCATGAGGATCTTAACCCGTGTAGCATGGACTTTCTTGGGATACCTTCAGATAGTGATACACTGTACCAGTACATCTTGCTAAAACATTTTGTACACCTCACTTGAGATTCTGTCACCCCTGGGGCTGTATTATTGCTAAGTGAACTAATGACATCTATCACCATACTTTTACGGCCGCAGGGGCAGAGCTCTGCAGCCGCCTTGCTATCTGGAGGAAAGCAGCTCGCCTCTCTCCGACCAAACAACATTGGAGTTGCAGCATTGTCACTCCACCAGTTGAATTAAACACTCCACTGTCTCCATTCAGTAGACCAGTTCCAGCACTATTTTTTCAGCTTGTTTGTCTCTCATCCTGCCTGCTTTAAGTGACCTGACAGCTAATATCCCCAGCAGTCACAAAGGCAAGTTGCACTTCTTTGAAGCAGTTGAACTGTCTGCAGCAGTGCAGTTAGAAACTTCTCCTAGACTAAAAACAGTCTTTCCCAGCCCAAAGCAAAGTTAGCACAGAAGTGATTCCTTCTCCTGATTTAACAGCCCACACTGGAAGAGGTAAACACTTCAGTTAGTTTAATGCTTCTTTTGCATGCTAGTGTCAAGAAAGCCTTGCCTGAATAATGCCAGCTACTTATCTCTTGATAGAGAGAAAGCTCTCAGTTTGTAGCCAGATGTACCAGTTGTGACGTAGACAGCCAGCTCTGAGTGTTATATCTAATTTTTTATTACATATAAAATATGTGATGGGAAGGGCAGTCAGAAGACCCACAGTCTTGCTGAACTGACACATCAAAAACCCCAAGGATAAGTTCAAAGGACAGGAGGTATTTATACTACAGAGAGTTTGTGACAGATTCCAAAACCCCAAGGATAAGTTCAAAAGGCAGGAGGTGTTTAAACTACAGAGATCTGAGGTTCAATTAGCATGTTAAATTTACTTTGATCCCAGGAAATGAAATTAGCCTTTCATGGCATCCCCAGGGAATCCTTTGATTTTGCTCTAGGTGTCATATGGAAAGAGCATGCATGGGTTATGAATAACCTTCAAGGAACCAGCTCATTTCATCAAAGGGTTGGTGACTGGGCCAAACTGGACCCAGACGAATTTGGAAGCCAAATATACATTCCTGGGGAACCCTTAAATTACATCAGAGAGACCTTTGAGGTGTAGATTCCAAGGTCCAGATGAAATTAAAGAGGCAAATACACTTTTGCTTTGAATACAGTGACTTAGATCAAAGAAACTTTTGAGATGTACAGTATGTGTAGCAGAGCACACACCAGTTTTGTCTGGTTAACCTGTGGAGAGGAAAGTCAGTGAGGTCACCTATTATGTTTTTTAAATATTCTATTTGGACATCCTGTATTGTAAAATATGGATTTTGATACACAAAGCGGAGTTAGTGACCTCATGAGAAGGCTGTCTCAGAACTGTGTTTAATTGCTGAGAGAACCTTGACAGAGATACACAAGACAATATTTTTGACTGAGAGAAGAAAGACCATCAAAGACTGAAGTAAGGACCTTAGACAGGATTAGTCTGAAGTTATTAATTGTAGGAACTGCACTTTTTACCTATTTGTTTTAAGACTGTATGTGTTGGGATATATATTTGTTCTGTATTTATTGTTCTGTTTTGATATTTTAAAGTAAAGAGATATTTTTACAATGGAAACTGTCTGGATTGCCTTGACATTTCTTTTTATTTTAAGTAGAGCTTAGAGTGATTATAAGTGACACTGTAGTTTAAGCTTATTGATATACCAAACTGGGAATGGATAGAGTTCTCTAAAGTCTTGCATAGAGGTCTAAGGGTTCATTTGAAATACCTGGCTGGGTGCCCGTAGGCAAAGATATCTGGCTCCCCGAAGACAGAATTATCTGAGCCTGATAATTGGGTACACTAACAAGAGGTTATCAGTTTGAATCGCTCCAGATCTTGAGACTAAGGTGACTTGAACCCACAAAACAGACAAGAGGTTACCTTGTTCTGTTCACTGTACACAAATCATACGCCCAGAGGTTGGCACTTTGGGAGTAGAGGGCTGACCAGCTGAGCGAGTTTGTGACTCCAGGCATTTGTAAAAAGAAAACATTGAAGTCTATTTGACCTGTTTTAACACAGGATTTAGTATGTTCACTTGCTGGATTGTTAATGTTATTTGTTATTGAAATGTGATTTACTAGTCTTTGAGGGTAAATAATTTACTGACATAATGGCCAGCAAACTTTAAAACGTAGCTCTATGCTACAATATTTAGAAGAAATAACTCCAGAGGAGATTCAAATTATATTCCTCACTCTCTCTCTCTCTCTCCAACTGTGTGTATGTGGCAATGATCATAGAATCATAGAAGCCTGATGGTAGAAAAGGACCACAGTGGCCCATGTAGTTCGGACCCATTCCCCCACACTTCCCCAGCCCCACCCTCCCCCACTACTCAGCCCCATATACCTGTCCCATGCCCTCTTGAACCTCTCCATCGATTCAGCACCACCACTTCATCTGGTAGTCTGTACCACGACTCCACCACCCTCTCTGTGAAGAATCGCCTCTCACATTGCCTCTGTATATTTACCCTGCAGTCTGAGGCTATGCCCTCTAGTTGTGGCCCCTCCTTCTTCCTAAGTAACCCCTTCCACTACTTTGTTGAGCCCTTCACATATTTAAAAGTCTCAATCATGTCTCCCCTTTCCTCCTTGTCTCCAGCATGTACAGATCCAGCTCCTTACACCTCTACTTGTATGTCTTCCCTGCATACCCTACACCATCTTGATTGTCCTTCTCTGAACTCTCTCCATCCCATCTATATCCTTGCAGAGGTGTGGTCTCCAGAACTGGGCCCTATACTCCAGATGCGGCCTCACCATGGCTTTGTAGAGGGGCATTATTACCTCCTTACTTCTACTAGTAATGCCCCTGCCTATGCATCCCAACATTCCATTGGCCTTTCCCACCACCCTGCTACATTGGATTCTTACCTTAAGGTTGGATGAGACTACTGTACCCAGATCCCTCTCCTGTTCTGTTACTTTGTTTGCCTCCCCTCTAGGGTGTATCCTGCCTGTGTGTCTCTACTCTCCACGTGCATTAAAGTGCACTTTTGGCATTAATTTCAGCTGCCACTTCTCTGACCACTCTCGACTGTTTCAGGTTCTGCCTCATGTCCTCCACCTCCCCTGGGAAGTCCACCCTATTGCAGATCTTTGTATTGTCAGCAAATAGGTACACCCTCCCCTCAAACCCTCCACAATATTGCTGATGTAGATTTTAAAAAGAAATGGACCAAAACTGACCCTGTGGCACTCCACTCTTCACCCTTGCAATCCTGGTGTACACCTCATTTAGCACCACCCTCTGAGTTCTTCCTGCTAGTCAGGCCTCCACCCACCTTGCTATTTTCCACTCACCCTTAGACTTTCCAGCTTGCTCACCAGCCTCCTGTGGGGACAGTGTCAAAGGCATTACGGAAGTCCAGATAGGCACGCCCACCGCCCCTCCCTGGTCGATCACCTGAGTCACCCAATCAAAGAACTCAATCAGGTTCATCCATGACTTTCCTTTGTAAAGCCATGCTGTCTGCTGTCCTGCAAGCTGCCTCCTCCAGGTAGTCCACCACCCTCTGCTTGATTAATGCCTCTATTACCTTCTCTATTACTGAGGTGAGGCTGACAGGTCAGTAGTTCTCCTTCACCTCCTTACTTCTTCCCTTGTGTAAAGGCACCAGGTCCACCCACCTCCAGTCCTCCGGCATCCTCCCCATCTCCAGGGACAAGTTGAAGAGTCCTTGTCAAGGAGCAGCCAGCTCCTCCTGCAAGCTCCTGATCACCCTGGAGTGTAACCCATCCGGCCCTATTGCCTTGTCCACTCTCAATCTTCTAGCTCTACCTTAACCCTATCCACAGTGAATGGCTCTGATCCACCCATTTACCCTCCTTCCCCTTTGTCTTTAGCTCAGGTCCCTACCGTCCTCCTCCTCCGTGAATACTGGCGAAAGTACTTATTTAATACCTCAGCTTTTTGCAGTCCCTTTCCAGTTTTCTCCTCCCACCTCAGCCTTGCAATCCCTGCCTTGCCCTCCTCCTCTCCTCACTTATCTGAAAAGTTTTATCCCCCTTTTGGCTTTTTGGCTATTTTCTCCTTGGCATCTGCTTTTGCCCTCCCAGTCTCCTCTTCTCCCTATCTCCCTATCTTCTTCACTGGCGTCATCTTAAATTTTCTAGAAACTCTCCTCCTTTCCCTGACTTCCCCGCTACCTCCTTTGTAAACCAAAGCAGTCTCCTCCCTTTTACTCTTCTTAACCTTTTTTGCACATTTCCGTGGCTTTCAGTACCCTTCTTTGATAGAGTCCAATAACTCCTCCACTGCCCCTATATTCTCCGTTACCTCTACTGTTTCCTTTGCTATCCTTTTCATTTTGTCAAAGTCCACGTCTGAAGTCCATGACTGTAGTACTGATTCGATTAGTCTCCCTCCTGCCCTAAACCTGAACCTTACAGTCCTGTGATCACTGGTGCCCAAGGCATCTCCCACCTGCACTTCCTCCACAATTTCCCCGTTTTTCAGGACCATGTCCAGCAAGTTGTTGCCCCTTGCTGGTTCCCTGACTAGCTGCTAAAGGAGTACCCTCTGCAGTGCAGCTAAGATCTCCCTGCTCCTTGTCGATGCTGCATCCGGGTTTCCACAGTCTATATCCATAAGGTTTAGGTCCCCTACCTGTAGTAGTTCTCCTTTGGTGCCAACACATGACTGCCTGAATCAGCTGTCTATCCCCTCCTCCCCTGTGTAGGTGGTCTGTATACCACCCCAGTTGCAAGGATTCTCCAGTCCTCCTGCCCAGTGTTACCCATGTAGCTCAGTCTCCCCATCTTCCTCTTGTCCTTCAGTTACTCTTATGTTGTCCCTGATGTATAAAGCACCCCTTCTTGCCCTCCTGTCCCTTCTAAACAGTCTGTAGTCGGAATAGTTATTTCCCAGGTAATGATGCTCTGTTACTATATCCAGTCCTTCATCCCCATGATGGCCTCGGGTCTACCATTTTGTTCCCTAAGCTCCTGGTGTTGGCTGCTAAGACCTTCCACCAAGTTCCCCCTCTATCCCCCACTTCAATTGACTCCTCTTACTCAACATTCTATCACTATCCTGGGGAGGCTGGTAGCCCCATTTCTCCTGCATTGTGGTGTGGATTCTTTCCCAACCTCCCCACCCAATTTAGTTTAAATTGCAGGTTTCTTCTATGAACTCTCTAACTTGCTTTTTAGTACTGCTGCACCCTCCTATTCAGGTGCAGTCTGTCTGGGGCAAATAGATTCTCATCCCCCACGTTGCTCCCCAGTCCCTACTAACCCATACCCCATCTCCTCACACCACCCTGCCAGCCATTCATTGAACTCCTTAATCTCAGCCTCCTATCAGTACTTGCTTTGGTACTAGCAACACCTCTGAAAAAGCCACAGATTGGAACCCCAGACTGCTGCAGTACCTAGCAAGCTCTCTGAATCTTGCCTGCACCTCCAACAGGCTATTTCCCACCAGATCATTTGTTCCCAGGTGGAACATCAGGTGTGTTTCCCATCCTGCTGTTTTCTCCTTGAGGATACAGTGAATGACCTCCGCTGCCATCATACCTGGCAGACACTCAGCCATACTATCTGCTCTTGTCCCCATTGCCCCATCTGATTCCTTTTATTATAGAGTCCCCAACAAGTAAGACCCTGCTCTCCTTTGCCATCTGCTTATATTTTTCTTCTATCCTTCTCCCAGCCCTTGCATCCCCTTTTTACCCTAGTCTCACTTTCCCTTTGCCCATCTCCCCAAGTACTGCTGTCCCCTGCGCTCCCAGTGCTCCATGCCCCCACAGTCATTTTCTGCTAAGTCATCCGCCCCTGCCCCACTATCTGTGGGCTCCTTCCTCCCCATTGAGCTGCCCTTTCCTGTGCCCTGACTGAAATTCCTGAGATCAGCTCTCTTTCCCATTCCCATCTTGTTCTAGCCCTCTAAACCTGAGCATGCTGTCTCCCCCAGGGTTTGCCCTTTCTGGGGTGTGATCACCACTGCACCCTTATCTTTATGTTTGCTACCTTCTTTGTTCTTACCCAAAGGAGCATCCCCTTTCCCTTTCTCTTGAGCCTTCCTTTGTGTTTGCTTCACCTGTTACCCTGAGTGCTCCTCAATGCCATTGTCCTGATTCTCCCATTAAGTGCCCCTACTAGTGTGTATCTGTTTTCTGCGCTAAGCCCACTGCCTGTATCCCTCTGACTGGGGCTCCTCCCCGCTTTCTCATCCTTCCCTCTGTGCAGGCTTTGGACCTTTGTACTTATCTCCTACCAATCCTCCTGGTCTCTTTTGTGTCCCATGCTGCCTCTGTCTGAGCCCCCTAAAGCCCCTTTATGCCTTCCACAACCCTCCTTCTTTGCTTGCATACTCCTTTGATTTATTCCAATCCCATCCCATCTTCCCTGCCTGTTGCTGTGTTTGCTCCTAGTCCCCAACAGCACACCCTTTAATCGCTCTTCTATCCCCCATCTTGCTCCCTCAGTGGATCCTTTCCTGTCCTTCCTCTACTCCCTCCCTTGCCCATCCTAGCATCCATCTCAGCCACCTCACCTCCTCCCTTAGCTGTGCAAGCTGCCAAATATCATGCAGCCCCATTTTCGAAGCTATATCCAGTACCATGGCTGACCCACAACCAGTGCACCCTATCACCCTTCCAAAGATGCCCCCAGCCCTTACAGTCTGGGGACCATGCCTCACATCACCCCACTCTACTCCATTGGCCCTCCAATTTGGTTACCCTCCATTTTCCCTATGGCCTATGCACAGAGCCCCCTCAATCTAACCTTTTAAGGCCTTCTACTGTTTGGTTTTGTTCTGATACAACATCAAGATATAAGATTTAAATCACAGACCTTTGAGTGGTTCCAACAGTCTCAGTACCACAGAATCCAGACCTATTTCTCCACCGACCCTTGAGCGATTTTCCCTTTCTTAAGAACCCTATTATCCACAGTACCTTTCACTATTTCCCCTTAACATCCATTTACATAGATAATTGATAAACCAAAGACTTTAGATTGCAGACCCTAGAGCGATTCCCTGTTCAAAGTACCAGTATTCAGCTCACGTGACTTTAGATTACAGACCCTTGAGCAATTTCCACTTCAAAGTATCAGTTACCACAGTACCCTATAATCACAGTACCCTGTAAACCACAGTACCTTTTGAAGCAGCAGATGGAACCCTAGTCCCTTCAGACACAAACCTGATCCGGCACCCTGGTGATTTGCCACTATATTCACAATATTCAAAGATCCCTGTATAGCCTTCCCCATGCCAGATTGCCACTATGCCCTGCTGCTAAAGAGAGCCCTCAAGCAAATAGAACTATCAAAGTCAGAAAATATAGTATAAAATATAGCATAAGTGAAACTATAGCATAAATGACACAGTTCCTTTGTAGTTGTTGCAGTGCCACAGTTACCCTGGTTTCATCTGCCAGGCCCTCCACAGTATCTACTGTGATTTTCCCCTAGCTTCACAGAACCTTTAATAACCACAGATGCCCCATATATGTCACAGTACCTTAGTTCTGAAGTAATGAGCATAAATGTCTCAGCTCCTTTGTAGTTGTTGCATTGTCACAGTTAAGTGCCTGCCAGCACCTGAAGATGTTCCCTTCTCCAGCCGAGAAGCATCTGCCCAACAGCTCTTCTTGTCACCACCCCCAGTTCTACTCCACCTCTTGTCCTGACCCAACTTGTGAAACCATTTTGGGAGTGGTTCAGCTAGTCAATTTAACATTGAGGTGGTATGGGGTGGGTGGGCAGGACAAAAATGCAAATGCAGCTCTTCTTGATATTGTCTGTGGCTGGGCCCAGTCTTAAATAGCCCAGCCGTGAGTTCAAAATTTGCACCCTACAGCTGAGTTGTGGCAATGGCCACCATTTGGTCCTGCTGCCCATGCAGCCCCATTCTCTTGTGGCTATGGCCACCTTCTCTGAGTTGCGTCAATGGCCGCTGAAGATCCCCACCACCGATATGACCTGCTTCAAGTGCAGCTACGGCCGCTGGTATCCCCTGCCACAGAAGCTCTATGCAGCTCTACTTGATATTGTCTCATGCTGTGCCCAGGCTTAGAGACCAACGTGAGTTCAAAATTCATGCCCTTTGGTGCTCCCTGCAGTGATTGGCTTCAGGGAGCCCTTTCTCCTCCTCTGGCTCTACTGCCAATGTGGCCCCATTCTCTTGCAGCTATGGCCACCTCTTCTGAGTTGCCACAATGGCTGCCATTTAGTCCCACCACCAATGCAGCCCCATTCTCTTGTGGCTATGCCACCTCTGAGTTGCAGCAATGGTCGCGAAGATTCCTGCAGCCAATGTGGCTTGCTTCAAGTGTGGCTTTGGCCACTGGTGTCCCCTGCCACAGAAGCTCAGTGCAGCTCTTCTACATGATTTAGTCCTGTCTTGAGAGCTGGTTTATGTTAACCATTTCAGGACCTATCTAATTCTTAGTGGCATTGGAACTCTCATGACTTTATATTTGTAGCAGATTTAAATGCTACTCAGCCAATGTTTTAGGGGTTTCCAGGAGCTGCAAGGGGCATCATAGGGGACTGCAAACAAATCATAGGGTGTCAACTGCAACACCTGGCTACCCTGGAATGCATACCACTCACTGTGCCAGGACCAAAATGAGGAACACTGCCCATTAAAATCAGGGACATATACTCAAAATCAGGGACACCATTTTTACTTGACATATAGTGCAGTGTTACAGTTTTACAACTATTCAAATGCACACCATATCATGTCCTAATGGCAACATTGTGCCACTGCCATTAACACTTACAGTGTTCTCTTTGTAAAAGGCATGCATAGGTAAACCAAAAGTTAATTGACTGAACAGAAATGCAGCCACATTACAAGTGATTTCCCAAAATAAATAAAGTTGCAAAAAACAAACAAAAATATACCTCACATGGGTGGGGCTTACTTGGTTGCCCCAGGCACTGCCCACTCCTCAGCTTGCTCTCTGGCACCAATCCAGGTCCTGGTTGTCCACTAGGTTCTCTGTCTGGCCCCTGTATTGTTTTGGTCCATTGGGGGCCAGAGGAGTTAGAGTCATGGAGCCGCCATGCTGTGTTTTGCACCTCAGTGCAAGCCGGCAGTCTACGCACACGTAGTATCACATGAGCATTTTTGGGCCATTGTGGCACCTGTCCAAATGCCTCTCAGTGCTCTCGACCCCCAGGATATGTTAGTTGGGGTTGGACACATGGAGGAGGCAGCTAAAGAATCTCTGGAAGTGTTTGTTTTGAAAGTGCCAATAAGCACTACAGAACTGGGAAAACATGAATATTGATGAGGGACATTAATATTAATGAACTCCTGCCTGCCGCCTGCAGACTGTATGAAACGGAGCTTGTGACAGGCAGGGAAAGACTTTTAAATATAATTCTGCAGCCTGATAAGGGTAGATGCTGCTACTGGACTGTTGGGCAAATGCAACTAAAGGTTGTGCACTTTGGCTGCAAGGGCACATTAAAGTTGGGACTGCTGTAAAAACTGCATAAACTGTTTACTGTAGCAGTCATCTTTGATCCTTGACCCCAGTGCCAGCCAATCAAAGACTTAGGTGCCCAAAGACAGTGTGAAATGACTGCTGGGAGGTGTGAACCCTATTCTAGGTGACCAAATTAATAACTAATCAGTAATCAAAGGAGCTAATGTTTAATAATTTTACTGATGGACAGCATGTTTCATACAATCAGAGGCTTGGATTTCTGGAGTGAAACCCCAGGACTTTGCAGTTTGAGACGGTCTGGCTTGGGCTCTCAGTGAGTCAAGAGGGTTTGTTGTGTGTAGGAAAAGTTTGGAAGCCAGCTTAGGGCTTCTGCAGCAAATGCCTGAGGACTTTGAAAAGGTTTGTCCTTCTGCCTGAAGAACCAGTGTTTGCAGCTGAATCTGTAGCAGTCTGAGGAACTCTAGTTTGTGAAAAGGGTTGGGGAACTGTGTGAGCAGAGAGACTGACATTGCTAACTTTATCCTGAAGCCGAAGGAAGTTGTGGAAAAAGATCAGCAGGGCTCTAGAGATAGAGTGCCTGCTTGCATTGCTGAAATCCAACTGTGTAAAGGTGGAGCTGCCACCTAAGAGACTGCATGCTGCTAGCAAATAATCACTGCAGAGGTGACTACCAAAGGAACCCTTCCTGCATCAAGGGCTGCTGATCCCAGTCCAGGTGGAAGACAGAGACTGCAACCTGCTTAGCCACAACTTGGAGCCAGGTAAGGAAATGCTAACCCTTATTGAGTGGGGTGGATTGACCAGCAGGGAGCCACGGTGCGAGCCTGAGTGCTAGAGCATTCTGGACCCATTTGTGGAGCTGGACCGTGGGGTCACTCCTGTGTCTGGGCTCACTTGTGGACCAGGAAGCCTTGCCTTGTGCTCCCATTCTTCAGCTTGCCTTGCAGCCTGAGGATGACAAGCATCCCACCTCTGCAATCAAGCCAGAAGGTGGCAAGCAGCCAGATTCTACCACATTATCTAGCCAATTTTTTCCTGTCCATCTGCTTGCTGCCCCATGGCACAGTGGTTCCTCCTGATTGAACCCACTGGGCCAGAACCTGAAACCAGTGTCTACAGAACCGTAAGTAACCCAGGGATTGTTCTGAGCAGGGGTCTAGTGTAAAGTTGTCTGCAAGTGTAAACCTGTTAACATCTACCATCCCAAAGAGTTTGCAAGGGCCCCAATGATGGCCAACCCATGGCAACGACAGGCCCTGCACTGATCTTGGGTACAGACAGACTAAAGGGGTACTGGTACCAGTGGGAGGAGTGCTAATGTGCTGTTGGGAGGTGGGCACTGTTGGTGAAACTGTTTGCATATTTGAATTACTACTATTTTTCTGCTCTCCATTCCCTTTCCCAATAATAAAAGATTTATGGTTTTACCTCTAAAAGTGGTTGGGAGCATATGGCATGGCTAAAAGCACCAACAAAAACAGTGTGGCAACAAATGCCACAGTCAAAACAACGTTCCCTAAAATAACTTCAGGAAAAACAGTAACCACAACAAAACAGCATGCCCCATTTAAAATAATGGGACTTTTTTTGCAGGGCTTTATCCACTGCACCCTCTGATATGGGGAGCTTTTCCCCCACACTCCCTGGACTTTAAATAACAAACTCTGAGGGGTGTGGACTTAGAGGATGGGGCAAAACTTGAGGAGGGGGAAAATTTATTTTACAAAAAAAAAGCTGCAACACTAGGAGACCTGGGGAACCCAACTGCGGTCCCAGGTCTCCAATCCTGCCATGTGCTGGTGCCTTAGCCACTCCACCATGGGAGGAGCTTGTCCAGGTACCACACACATGAAAACTTCATCCTTGATAGGAAGACTGCAGAGTGACGGGCAGTGGTAATTCCTACCACTATTATACCCTGTCGCTCTAAATGCTAAATGTTTTTGTTACATGGTATTGACCCGGTACCTGAGCACAGAAACATGAAAACATAGACTTTGAAGGCAGATAAGGATCGCTTGGCCCACCTAGTCTGCCCACTCTCACCTACTGGATAAACTGCAGATCCTAGTTAACCAACAGCCTATTTCTTCCTACCCCCACATGAATTGCCTTACGTCTGTCTCATGCATTCTTGAATTCCACACTGTTTTTGACCCCACAACCTCCTCAGGAAGGCCATTCCATGTGTCCACCACCCTCTCTGTGAAAAATACTTCCTCACATTGCCCTTGAGCTGTCCCCCTCTATCTTCAAATTGTGTCCCCTTGTTCTGCACATCTCTTTTCTGAAAGATGCTACCCTCTTGGACTTTGTTGATTCCCTTGAGGTACTTAAAATGTTCTCTCTTTTCCTCCCCTTTCCTCAAGGGTATACATATTAAGCTCCTTTAGTCTCTCCTGATATGGCTTCTGTTGCAGACCCTGCACCATTTTAGTGCCCTCCTCTGGACTGCCTCCATCTTGTCTATGTCCTTGTGGAGATGGGGTCTCCAGAACTGGACACAGTACTCCAGATGGGTTCTCACCAACTGTCTGTACAGAGGATAACAACTTCCTGTTTTCTACTGGTGATGCCTCTCCTATACATCCCAGTACCCCCAGCCATCCCTACTGCCTTCTCACATTGCTTGTTAAACTTCAGGTCCTCTGATATGATTACCCCAGGTCCCTTTCCATTTTGGTATTGTTACTACCTCCCCCATTGTGTACTCTTCCCTGGGTTTTTGTTTCCCAGGTGCATTACTTTGCACTTCTTTGCACTTAATCCAAGCTGCCATACTTCAGACCATTTCCAACTTCACAAGTCCCTTTCATTCTTTCCACCCCCATTGTGTATCAACCCTGTTACAGGTCTTTGTGTTGTCTGCAAAGAGGCATACTTTTCCTTCCAGCAATATTATTAGCTTCAGTCATTAAATGCATCGTTTTACAAAGTTACAGTTTAAAGTGATATTTTCTGTGTAGGGTGACTGGAAGGGAGGTGGGAGGTACAACATCCAGGGGTTGTACTATGCAAACACCTGTCCCTGTAGTTTTACTCTGGGTGGAGGGACTGCGCTATTTATTAATACCTTTGGGACAGAACTCCCAATTGTCATTGGAACAGAACCCAGGCACCTTTTCCTGTATTGCAGCCATCAGGCAGGGGTAGTAGCCCACTGGTACATGGCGCCAGGACTACAGAAAATGGCAGATTATAAGGAACATCCTTGGTTATGTGTCATTACTGTGTAGTTAATGTCTGTATTATTAAAAATAAAACAAAAAGATTTCCCATTTGTAGCTAACTCAACATTGGTACACAGCTGGGTATCATCATAATACAGTAACTTCATATAGTTTATACCTGTCATGGTATCACCACTCTATGAGTAGTATACTGCTTCACACGTATTCACCTTGATTTTTTCTCCTTGCTCAATGCATATATTATTACCCATTTGATTATCGTGTCTGTGTAGCATAGTACAACATGAATTATGGGTATACACAGTTTACAGTATCGATGTTGTACATACTAATAGTTTTGCACTGTAGCCATTTGAATCACATAACCTGTCATACATAGAAACATAGAATCTGATGGCAGATAATAACCGCTGGCCCATCTAGTCTGCCTGTATTTAATTATGATCACTTTTGCTGCAGACCCAACTTGTTCTACAGCACTGTCTCTTCCACCCCTTCTTTCCTCCTAGGATTGCTCTGTGCATTTCAAGGCATTTTGAAATCCATCACCGGTTTCACCCCACTGCCTCGCATGGAAGGCTGTTTCAGAAATCCACAACCCTTTCTGTAAAGAAGTACTTCCTCACATCTCTCCTGAATCTACCTCCTTCCAGCTTCATATCATGACTCCTTGTTTTACAGCACCTTTCCCTCTGAAACATATCTCCCTCCTGTACCGTATTAACCCCTGTAAGTATTTAAAGGGCTCCATCATAGTCAAACTCTACCTCCTCTCCTCCGGGTATACAGATTGAACTCTTTCAGTCTCTTCTCATAGGGATTCTGATGCAGACCTTGCACCGTTTTGACATCTCTCAGCCTCTTCTTGTCACTTTCTCCTTTTTCAATTGTTCCTCCTTCCTCACCTTTCTTCTTGACTGCTCCTTCCCCCCTTCCTCCTTTGCTAATCCTGCTTCCTTGAATAAATTGCATCCTGGTGGGACTCTCTTCCTTGGGATCTCCTACTTTCTGTCTCAGCCTGTGGTGGCCCACTTTCTGCCTCCCTATTTCTTCTGTAACCCCTCGGCTACTTTAAATGTCCATCAGAGTAACATTTAAACTGTCCACTGAGGACTATGATTCCCTCCTGGATGGAAGCAGACCATTACCTTGGTATAGGCTTTTATCCTTCCAGATTGGCCCACAATCCTCACTGTAACCATACCTCTCCTCTCTGCACCATTCCTTTTACCACTATTTGAAAACCTTGGTGCGGAGCTCCTCTCTTTCACCATATAGTACAAGACATACTGACTGCTTGCATTTTAAAGCATGGGAAACCCAGGATCAACCAGATAAATGTTCTAACTTTACCAACAATAAAAATAACAAAGAAAGCAGGTAGAATAGAATGATGGGAGTGGTGCAGTAGAGTGACTGTGGGGTGGCAGTCTTCAGGGAGACTTTCTGGAGGTTGCGTTGCTGCCCATCTACGTGCACTTCTCTGGGCTGAGGAGGAGGTTGCCTACAGTGACTGTGGGGTGGCAGTCTTCAGGAAGATTTTCTGGAGGCTGCATTGCTGCCTTATCTGTGTGCACTTCTCTGGGTTGAGGGAGGAGATTGCCAGACTCAAGGCCAAGTTGGCTTGGGTTCAGAGAAACTTCTACCACATCCAGGGTCCACCTTGTCCACCACTGCTACCTCAGGGATTGCCCAGAAGGGAGCAGCTGGACAACAGTGGGCTCGGGAGGGTTAGGGTGGTGGGCGTAGGCACATCCTGCACCTGGTTCCACAATGCAAAACTCCTATGCTGCACTGGCAGAGTGGGAACATCCTACAGAGGCACCTGATGTAGTGATCCGGGTGGATGTGGTGGTCCTCCTTAGTGGAGACCCCAAGGGGAGAAGGAGGAGGAAGTGAATCCTGGTGGGAACTACATAGTGAAGGGATAGAACTGTCGACAAGTAAGGATGAGGAGAGGAGGTTAGGTGCCTTTCTGGGGCCATGGTTCACAGGGATGGAAAGAAGATCCAAAGGATTGCTCGGGCAGCAGGAAGGGAGGGAGAGGTAGATGTCATTGTCCATTTGGGATGAATGACATGGCTAGGATTAGCCAGCAATAGTTCAGGAGGAGTTCAGGGAATTGGGGAGGAGTCTTAGGCAGGTGGCATGATCTGTGACCTTCTTGAAATGCTACCTGTCTCGACAGGGGAAGACAGGATACTCTGTACCAGGAACTTCAATGCACGGTTGAAGGAATGGTGCAGAGAGCAGGGTTTCAGCTTCATTGGGTAATGGGGCCCCACCTGGAGAGATAAGAGCCTGTACAGGGCGATGGCCTCATCTTATCCAGGAGAGGAACTGTGGTCCTAGTGAATAGTTTAAATGCTACATTGACCAGCATTTAAACCAGCCAAGAGAGGAGACAGAAAGATGAAGGAGAAATAATAAATGTCCCCCACAAGCAAACAACATCAGCAATGGGAATCCTGAGGAGATGAAACCCAAAAGAACCATATAACAAAGGAATCCAGGGATAGAAGGCAAGAGTGATAATGATATAGACTGTGGAGGAAACAGAGGGGCAAAGGGAAACAAGGGGTGGCAGCCTGCACAATCTGAGAGCCATGTATGCAAACTCTTGAAGTCTAGGCAACAAGATTGCAGATCTAGAGGTCACCATGGCAGACGAGACCTAGATATGGTTGCAATTACGAATCTAATCCTGATGCAATGAAAACCAGGATTGAGATGTGGCCATTCCAGGGTATACTCTGTTCAGAAAAGACAGGGTAGGTAAAAAGGGAGGAGTGGCTCTTTATGTTGGGGACAAAATAAAAGTCACGGAAATACAGGGAAGAGCAGGGAAGAGCTGAGGTACTGTGGGTCATCCTGGAAACACATAAGGAGGACTCTGTTCACATAGAAGTGATCCACAGACCTCTGGCACAGGGTGGAGAGGTAGATAAGGACATGATGAAAGACATCCAAAGGATAGCACACAAGAGGAGATGTTGCTGGTGGGGTTTCAATTTACCAGATGTGGTTTGGAGACTATCAGCTGCAGCAACAGTCAGAGGTATTGACATCCTGGACTTGATGTAAGGGCATTCTTCAGGCAACTAGTTAAGAGGGTCTGATACTGGACCTGGTACTGATAAACAGAGACAGTGCCGTGGGTGACAAGCTGGAGTCTAGCGATCACCATACAGTGTGGTTCAATATAAGGACTGGGCCAGAACTAAGCCGCACTAAGATGAGGATCCTGAACTTCAGGAGGCTGATTTCAGGAAAATTGGAGGAATGCATCAGGGATGCCTTTGGCAGGGATAGAGGATCTGTGGGAATAGAGGATTTAGGGCAAAAATATAGGGGTGAAGAGGAAGACCACAGGGGAATAATTAGGATAAAAGGGAAGAAAGGGTTTATGAGGAGGAGGACCAAAAGAAGGCACACATATTGAGCAAATACTTTTGTTCAGTATTTAGAGAAGAAGGGGTAGGTGATGGATCAAAGATAAGGGACAAGGGCATAAATGATAGAAAGGTGGACATCAGTCCTTTTCAGAGCAGAAAGTCCTCAAGATACTAGCACAATTAATATGGGCTGGTGGGGTGGGGAAGGACCTGGGAGGGCAAGGATCTCTATGCTAAGGACAGTCTACACTTGAGTGAGGAGGAAAGAAGGGTATTGAAACAGAAACTGGGGAATACTTAGCAAACAATGAGAATTTAAACTAGAAGAGGGATGGCAGGTGGGCAGGAGTCAGACAGGATCTACAGGAAGGAAGCTGAATGAGCTTACCCCATACCAACAGCAAGGGACGTAGGGAGTGGTCAGGAGGGATGCTAGAAAGGGAGACCAAGTAGGAGAGGGGGAAGGAAGTGGGGTGGAGGGTGATAACCTTGAGTGCTGGGAGTATAGGAATGAAACTGCTAAGTTACAGGCCTCATGGCTTATGGGAGGTGGATATGGTGGCCATCACTGAGACATGGGCCACCCATTACCATGACTGGGACCTGGCAGTACCCGGGTATAGGTTATTTTGGAGGGACAGGGTAAAAGGAAAGAGGGGTGGTGTATGTGAGGGAAGGACTGAAGTGTGTCAGGAGGAAGGGAGGGAGGGCAGCATGGAGTCATTATGGGTGTAGCTCCAGAACTCCAAAATAGGACCCTCAGGATGGGAGTGGTGTATAGGCCACCCTCTCAGACTGAGGAGTTGGGACAGGGAACTAGCAGGACAGATCAGAAGGACTTATGGAGGGGCAGCACAGTGACCGTGGGGACTTAAACCTGCCAGGAGTGGATTGGGGTACCCCAGTCACCAAGGAATAGGAGGAGCAGGTACTTCTGGATGCCTCCAGGACAGCTTCCATTGCAGATGGTCAATGAGCCAGCCAGGTTAGGGAACACCCTAGATCTCGTGCTGGCGAATGGTGAGTTTGTGAGTGAACTGTGGGTGGATCACGATAAACATGGGAAAGGGGGAATACAAATGGGCACAAGGGTGTTAGATTTCAGGAGGATGAGGGAAATAGTGCAGGGTATCTGGCCAACATCCATCCAAATAGGGACACTAACCAGAAGTGGGAGGCCATTAAACTGGGAATTTAGGAGGCAACTGTAACATGTACAAGGGTCCAGAGTAAGAAGGCTAGGGCCAAGAAGCCTAGCTGGGTGAGCAGGGGGTCATGGAAAAGTAAGGAAGAAAAGAGCCACTTTTAGAAGGTACAAAAAAACAGAGAGGAAGGAATACCTGAAGGAATCAAGGGAGGTGACAAGGGCAGTCAGGGCAGCCAAGGCATCCAGGAAACTCAGGCTAGCACAGGGCATCAAAGAGGAGGAGAAGGATGTCTTAGGTACATCAGGGAGAAAATGAGTTGTAAGGACCAGATAGTAAGGATTAAGAGGGATGGGGGTGGGTGAAAACAGAGGCTGAACAGGCAGAAGCGTTAAATGAGTACTTCTGCTTAATATTTACTACTAATAATAATAATACATTTTATTTATAAAGTGCCTTTCAGTTTTCAAGGTGCTGTACAAAACAAATAACACAAATCAAACATTAAAATTCAATATAAAACACAGTTAAAACTACAATATAATCAACAGCTTCAATACAGTCAGTACTCCAAGAAGCCAAATTGATAAAATGGGTTTTAGACCCCTCTTGAATTCCTCCATGGAGGTGCACTCCTGTAGCCGGTGTGGTAGAAAGTTCCAAAGAGTGGGTGCAGCATAGGAAAAGCTCTACAACCCTGATGAATTTAGTCTCACTCTTGGAATCTCTAGCAACCCTTTCGTCGCGAGGTGGGCGATCAGCCAGGGCAGTAGAGGGCCAGAAGTTCTTTCAGATAGGCCGGACCCTGATCATGTAGGGCTTTGAAAGTCAGTAAACAGACTTTAAAGGCGATCCGCCACGAACATGAAGCCAGTGCAGATCGCGCAGCCGGGTAATGACAAGACCTGCTTGTCCCAGTCAAAACCTGGGCTGCAATGTTGTGCACTAGCTGAAGGCAATGGTTCAACCCAGAAAGCCCAAAGTACAGGGAGTTGCAGTAATCCAAACATGAGGACACGAAGGCGTGGACTAACGTTGGTAGCGTGTCAGATGGAACAAGGTGCCTCACTCTAGCGATATTCTGAGGTGGTAAAGGAAGTCTTGATGACTGCTGACACCTGTGACTGCAGTGTCAGCCTGTCATCCAAGATAACCCCTAGGTTGCACACCCGCTCGGAGGTCGGGAGTGAAACACCACCAAGAAAAATTCCTGAGGGTGCACCAACAGATGACCCTCTATCCGACGACCCGGATCCACAACCAAAATCTGTCTTTTCTGAGTTCAACTTCAGCCAACTAGAATCTATCCAATCCTGGATTTCTTTCAGACAGCTGTTAAACACCGTGAGAGCTCCATCCTGGTCAGGAGTGAAAGACAGGTATAACTGGGTATCATCTGCATAGCAGTGAAACCTCAGCTCATACCATCTTATAATGTCTCCGAGGAGCATATACACATGAATAACATGGGAGATAGCACTGAACCTGAGGCACCCACACAACAAAGAAGTTGGGCCTGAGGAAAAACCCCAGATGCAACTCTTTGTGATCTCCCAGTGAGGAATGAGGTGAACCATCGAAGGACTATTCCCGATATTCCACAAATTCGTCTCCCAGGCACGCTAGCAACTCCACATGATCCACAGTGTCAAAAGCTGATGAGAGATTAAGAAGAACCAGAATAGAATGTCTCTTCTGATCTCTCGCCCTCAGAAAGATCATTAAGCACCAGAACCAGCGCAGTCTCGGTGCTATGTCTTTTATGAAAACTGGATTGCAAGGGTTTGTAGATGTCATGGATGGTTAAATGGTTCTCCAACTGGACGCCACTACCTTCTCAATCACCTTCCCGATAAAGGGTAGGTTTGAGATGGGTCTGTAGTTATGAAACAGTCCGGGTCCAAGGTAGCTTTCTTCAAGAGAGGTGTCACCACCACCTCTTTCAGGAGATAGGAAACTCACCTGATTCCAGGGAGCACCAGACTATTCGCACAAGGATTGGACTGATGATGTCACTACAACTCAATATTAGGGAGGTTGGTCCAGGATCCAAACTACAGCTTGTAGGGCACACACAATGGATAATCCTCATGACATCCATGAAATCAGGTCTACTGAAGAAACTCCAAGAAAATTGAGGCACGTGAACTCATGCTGTTCAACAGCATCCCCTTAGAAGTTGCTTGGACACAGATCCGCCCTGATGTCGGCCACCTTATTCATGAAGAAGCGAGCAAGTCCCTCGCACTCCTAATTATGAAAAGGCTTTCCAAACTTGCGGACATGCTGGGTTGCACAGCCTGCCTACAGTTCAAAAAGGCTGAGCCGGGTTTCTAACAACTGGCAATCTTCTCGACAGGAATTCTGCCTTCTTATGGTGATTGCAGATTGATAGACAGAATAGTGGTCCATCAATCTAAGGCGGTTGGCATCAAGGCGGACCTGCACCAGCAATGTTCTAACCTTCACCCCTGTCTCTGCAATAATATCCAGAGCCACTGTAACAACCCTATTATAGGCCACCACCAGGGTCTCTGGACTGCTGCTCGCCAATGCGGGATGAGAGGTCAAGGACCTCTGCAAGGCCTTGGAGATTAACATCCCATAAAGGGCAGTACCTCGCCATCTTCACAGGTATAGGCCTTCTCGGGGGGCACAAAAATTAAACCTCACGTGTAGTGGTCTAACAAACGACTGGTTCCACCCACAGATCAGAAATATCAATCCCTAGGAGAAAGACTAAGTCCAGGGAGTGCCCAGATTTATGGGTAGCAGTGGAAACCACCTGTGTAAGGTCCAAAGAAGTCATTAATTGGAGAAGTGATTACCAAATGTGAGAGTTCATCATTGACCCAGGCGTTAAAGTCACCCAGAACCATCAATCTGGGCGACTCAAAGCGACATGTCGGCGATGAAGTCTGCCACTTCCTGTAAGAACCATTTCCCATCTCCTGGTGGACGGCAGACGAGTGCAATTCACCGTCCAACACCCCTACCACTGTGCACTGAAAGGACTCAGTCTCCCCACTACCACACTCGTGAGGCCCAATTCGGTCTTAAAACAGACTGCAACCCCTACTCCTGCCGTCCAGTCTCGGGCGGTGTATCACAGTACCTGGCGAGTCATGGCCTCCAATGTGGGGCCTGGATTTTCATCCAGTCAGGTCTCGGTGATGCAAGCCAAATCCACTGAACTAACAAGATCAGCGATAATGCCAGTCTTGTTTCTGATGGACCTAGCATTGCATAACACCGTCCGAGTTGAACGACCTCTGAGGCTGTCAAGCCCATCTGCCTACTAAATTCGTAGTGCCTTGGGTATGGACACCAAACATGGCGAACCATGGTCTGGATTCCATTTCACCCAGGGCACCTTCTAGATCTAACTACCCTGATGTGAAGGCCCTCCTCATCCATCCTCCCTTGTTCGCAGCCCCACCTCCTCCCTCTCCTATGAATAATTCCCAGCACTCTACAGCACTGATATGTATCATATTGGAGGGGAAGTAAAAAGCGTGGAGGGCATGAAGAAAGGAGGATGAATAGCGCACCACCGTAGGGATTGAGGACCGACACGTGCAGCTACAGCACAACTAAACCAAAACAATAATACAGAATATTTAAACTTAAAAATTAAATGAATAACCCCCAATATAGGTCTAATTAAACATATAATCCAAAACTAAACTAAAATAAGTTACCAACCCCACATCGAAGAAAATCAAGTCTAACCCAGCGAGAGGACTCTTAGAATAAAATAAATATAAATATAAATACAGGTACAAAGGTTCTCACACCACCTTAACTTAAACCAAAACAGAATTAAATAAAATCAAAATATATATTTTTATAACCCCTCCAGCTCTCTCACAACTGGACGGCTTTTTAAAAAATATTTTAGCACTCTCACTGCAAAATATTTCAAATTCAAAACAATTCAAACTTAAAACATACAGTAACAAATCCCTTCCCCCAGTCTTCTCACAACCAGGAAGAAGAGGAAAACAGTAAAATCTGGTGACATCCAGCAGACCAGACCTGGGTTTGAATCCCACAGCTTCCACTTGCATACTGTGATGACCTAGAGCAAGTCACTTAACCTCCTTGTGCTCCCAGGTCGCTCCTGTAAAAAAGCTTTCAGCTTAGTGTGCTATACCTGGTTAAACAACTAAATAAAACAATAAATAAATAAATCCCCTCCAGCTCTCTCACAACGGAGGCTTTTTTATATATATTTTAGCACTCTCAGTGCAAAAATATTTCAAAATCAAAACAATTCAAACTTAGAACATAAAATAACACATCCCTCACCCTCCTCCCTCAGTTCTCTCACAAACAGGGCGTGGAGGAAAACAGTAAAATAAATAAGATAAATGGACACAAGGTCCTCTCATCACCTCACTGTCCAAATCGAATTTATCATAAATTAATAGTAGGAAGTCCTCAGTCCACTAGGCAAAGAGTCAAATTTGTTCGCAGGTGAAGAAAAATCCAAATCCATCAAAATCCACATAGCAGATCAGGTTATTCATAGGACTCAAGCGATATCTCAGGGCTCAGGGCAATCAGATCTTTCTCATGACCACAAGAGATAAGGCACCTCACTCCCAACTGGGCAGATACCATGAGATATAATGTGGCCTAATAAAGCACCCAGGACAGGCCACATTAGAAGCCCAACCTGGGGGTCAAGAGGGCACAGAACAATAGCCAATTCCTTGACCACAAAATCCTAATGCCTCTTCAGACAACAAATCAAGCGGGGTCCCAATGGGCAGTACAAGTCAAACTGAGTCAGAGGCTCTATATACACCAGGGATCCAAAATAAAATTAATCAATCCCTGCTCATTTTCAGGGTCAATAGCCAATAACAAAGCACAAATCCTGAGCAGCCCAGTCAAAGCCAAACCAAAAGGCCACAAAAATCCAGAGTCCAGGAGAATCCTACATTAAATGATGTCCCACAGTACTTCAATCGTGGAACTACAAATCCCACAATCTGTTAACGTCCGTCCAACATCCAGTTTGGGCAAACACCCAGGCACATCAAACACTCAGAACACCTTCCTCTGACCCAATGAGTCTCACAGCGGGTGGAGGCAGAACTTCGATTTACAGCCAGGAAGAAACCCTCAAACTACTCCATGCACCGCATCTGACTGACGGTCCCACAGTCCTACAGTCTGCTCTCCACCGACTCAGGATTCAGGCAATTGATCACCAGGATAAGCACTTCCCTTGGTCCTGAACTCCTATAACGGGTGGAGGATAAAGTCCCAGACTTCAAGCCAAAGATTCCTCGGTTCACTCTGCACCCATTACAATATATGCAGCGAACAGCAGAACAGAAATGTAAAACAAGCAAACCGTGGCTTCCCTTCGTCCTAGACTCACTCAAGTATAGAACTCTCCCGACTTCACTGACTCCCCAACTCCACCGTCAAGCCGACTCCACCAAACTAAAGGGAAAGGGGAGTTACACCCAAAGGGGTGGAGGTAGCACGGGAGGGGAATCTCAGTGGGCAGGGTACTGGAGGCTTGAGGGCACTGAGGGTGGACAAGGCACCTGGGCCAGATGGTATTCACCGAGGGTGCTAAAGGAGCTGGCAGAAGTCATGGCAGAACCCTTGGCAGACCTGTTCAATGCTTCCCTGGACTCGGAGAGTGTACCTCAGAACTGAAGGATGGAGTCGTGGTACCCCTCCACAGAAGCGGTCCCAAGGATGAGCCAGGAAACTACAGACTGGTGAGCCTCACATCCATCATGGGAAAGCTAATGGAGACAATCCTGAAGGAGGCTGCCTCCCTCCTAGAAGCTAATGGGCTGCAGAATGGCAGACAGCATTGGTTTGTCTCAGGCAGATCCTGTCAGACCAACCTGGTGGAGTACTGGGTAACAAGGGCCATGTAGTGGATGTCCTGTACTTGAACTTCAGTTAGGCATTTGATTCAGTGCCACATGGGAGGCTAGGAAATATGCTGGAAAGGCAAAGGGTGGGGGCGAAGATGGTGGGATGGGTAGGGAACTGGTTGCAAGGAGACAGCAGAGGGTGGTGGTGGAGGGAGCTCTCGTCTCCAGGGTGGTGACAAGCAGGGTGCCACAGGGCTCTGTACTGGGACCAATGTTGTTTGGGAGCTTCATAGCAGACATCTCAATAGGCATCAAGAGCAAGACCAGTCTGTTGCGGATGACACCAAGATGGGAGCAGTAGTGGATGACTTAGGAGGATGGCAGGGTTGCAAGATGATCTGGCAAAATTGGAGGCCTGGTAGTATACTTGGCAGCTGGGGTTCAATGCCAAGGAATGGGGTGCTACATTTCAATGCAAAACCCCAAGAAGGAGCTACCAGCTAGTGGGGATTCAAATAGCCAAGATGGAGGAGGAGGAGGAGGAGAAGGATCTGGGGGTGATCATAATGGGAGCAATGAACAACTCAGCACAGTGTGAAAGGCAGCTACAAAGGCCAACAGGATGCTAGGTTGTATTGCCAGAGGCATATCCTCGAGGAGGAGGTGATCCTGCTGCTATATAGGTCACTGGTTAGACCACACCGAGAGTATTGCATGCAGTTCTGACAACTGTACCTGAAGAAGGACATTAGGTTACTGGGCGGTGCAGCACAGGGCAACAAAAATGATCCAGGGTCTGGGAGGCATTATAGCACAGTGGTTTAGGGCTCTGAGCTGCGAACCGGAGACCTGGGTTTGAATCCCACAGCCCCACTTGTATACTGTGTGGTCCTGAGCAAGTCACTTAACTTTCTTGTGCTCCCAGGTCACACCTGGAAACAAGCTTGGCTCAGTGTGCCTTTCCTGGTTAAACAATTTCCTCTTTCCCTTTACCCTACAAAGAGCAGGCTGAGGAGTTGAACATGTACTCCCAGGAGGAAAGGAGGGCAGGGGAACATGATATGAACCTTCAAGTACATGAAGGAATAAATAAGAGGGCAAGGAAGAGCTTTTCAAATTAAGCATGGGAGGGACACTGGTAGACCCTATCTGAGATTGGAAGGGTAAAGGTTCAGGAGGAAATGAGGAGACACTTTTTATGGAGAGGGTGGTGTCTGGGTGGAATGCATTGCCAAAGAAAGTGATATCCTGTAGAACATTGGGCTGCTTCAAAGGGGATGGGACAGAGTAAGGGAGGGTCACTGGAGGGGAGGGGAGGAGGGCAGCTGCAGTACAAAGGCTTTTAGCTGCAGAATCGAGCAGACTTGAGATCATAAGGCCTTTATCTGCTGGCAATTTTTATGTTCATAATTAAAAGTAGACAAGACAGTGGGACCGGATGGGGTGCACTCCAGGATACTGAGGGAGCTCAAAGAGGTGGTGGCTGCACCTCTCACAACTCTGTTCAACTTATCATTAGAAACAGAGGAGGTTTGAGGACTGGAGGAGGCAGATATGGTCCCACTTAGCAAAGTGGGAACAGGGAAGAGGCAGGAAATTACAATTCTGTCAGCCTGACTTCAGTAGTGGGCAAAGTAATAGAAATGCTACTGAAGGAAAGTATAGTGGAATCAGGGTGCTAACTCTTCAAAAGCTTTGTGAGTGCTTACTGCCAGTTGGCAGTATTTTCCTAGTAATCCTGTTTTGCAGGCTGCCCTCAGAACACTGAGGGTGCTTAAGTCAACTTTGTGGGTGCTTGAGCATCCCAGTCCCCATGGAGTCGGCATCTATGAGTGGAATACCTTGTAACCAGTGGATTACAGGATCCAAAGCAACATGGTTTCACAGGGGAGGTCTTGCCAGACACACCTGATCGAGTTCTTTGACTGGGTGACCAGGTAGTGGATCAGGAGGGCAGAACTTGTGATCTACCTGGATTTCAGTAAGGCCTTCAACACTGTTCCACATAGAAGACTAGTGAACAAGATGGCCTGTCTGGGAGTGGGTCAAAGTTATAAACTTGGTAAGAAGTTGGTTAAGCTACAGGAGTCAGAGAGTGGTGGAAAATGGTGCTCATTCTGGAGAAGACAAGGTGACCAGTGGGATCACTCAGGGCTCAGTACTAGGTCCTTTTCAGTGTCTTTATTAGCGACACTGTAGAAGGACTAGAAGGAAAAATATGCCTGTTTGCAGCGATACAAAATCTACAACAGAGTTGACACATTGGGGGTGAGTGAAAAAAATGAGGAATGATTTGAAAAAGCTGGAAGAATGGTGAAGGTTTGGCAGCTGGGTTTCAATGTAAAAGTGCAAAATCATGCACTTGGGGTACAGAAACCTGGGGGCTACAACCAATTTGGAGGGATGTACTGGCAACCACCAAACAGGAAAGGGACCTGGGGTAATCATTTCTGATGACCTGAAGGTAGCCAAGCAGTGTGATAAGGCAGTGGGGAAGGCTAGCAGGATGCTCAGGTGCATAGGGAGGGTATCACCAGTACAAGGAAGGAGGTAATATTGCCCCTGTACAGATCACTTGTAAAGACTCCACCTCAAGTACTGCGTCCAGTTCTGGGCCCTACCTCCCAAAGGACATTCGTAAAAGTGGATGTGGTACAAAAGGGGCTACCAAAATGGTGCAGGGCCTGCATCAAAAGTCGTATGAGGAGGACTCAAGAAACTGAATATGTGTACTCTCTGGAGGGTGTAGTATATAATAGCTTACCCTAGTAACAGTGTAGAATGGTTTAGTCCACATCCCCCTGCAGTTATGGGCTAATGGTATGTCTTGGGTGGAGACTGGGTTTTAGAAAGTGCGAGCAGATTGTAGTAGTAGTTCTGCTGAGGCCTGCTGATCTATCTAATATGTGTTTGTTGAATAAACCTCAGAGCTGTTAGAAGTTACTTATGGTGTCCAGTCATTCCTAAATCCAGCAATCCGGTAGAAGCAACTAAAGTGAAATATTATAAGGAGAGTAGGGATATGATAGAGGCATTCAAATACCTAACAGGTATTAATAAGGTACAGGAAGGTAGCATTTTCCATAGAAAAAGTTTGAGGACAGGGTCACAGTATAAAGTCAGGGGAAGGGGAGGAATGTGAAGAAATACTTCTTCACAGAAAGTGTGGAGCCCTATGTGGAGGGATTGTGGGATAATGGACCGAACATAGAAGTTCAGGTTCAACACACAATCTCTGTGTGATGTTTATTTAAAACACAGGGATAACCTTAAGCAACAGCGCATCCTTCTTCAATACATCAATTTACAGCAATAGATTATGCATGTCCTTCCTCTGCACTTAGTCAGCACCTACTGACCCACTGATCTATCTCTTTAGAAATTGTTTTATTCCTATGTTGCTATTGTGTGTTTGGGTGATAGGGAGCTCACAAAAGAAAATAACAAAATAAGCTAAAGACAAAGAACCTCAGTGCAGAAGCACTGAAGCAAGGAGTTACCCAAAGGGCATTGGCAATAAGGTCAAGTTTCAAAGAAACACAACATCACGCATACCCCATAATGCAAAGCATCTTAGGATGTATATGTAAATCACCATGAAATTTTAGGCTGGTCCAGTTTAAAGCAGGAATGCATGGTGCCAAAGAGCTCTCAAACAATCTGTAATTTATATGCATTTTAACACAGCTGGGGTTTTCTGATATCTCTACCCGTAACTTAATTCTATAATACAGTCACCTAAGTAACTTTTAACCTTTATAAAAAACACCTAGTGCTGTGGTATCTTCAACATTTACAGGTTTCAGACATGATGTCTCTAACAATAAAATGAAATAAAAAACATTTACAGGTTTCATACACATAAGGCATATATATCAAGGTATTTTATGACATAGTGCTGTTGCATACTAAATCAACAACAAGGAACACAGGCTGTTGTTTTAAATCAGCTCGGAGGTCCCACGAATCCTCCATGTACTAGAACCTAAGAGGGAAAAGGAAAATTAAAGAGGACACAATAGCATAATCAAGAAAGGGGAGAGGTGCCCATAGGTGGCCAACCTTATGGACTAGAAACTGCAAAGGATAATTTAGGCTAAGAAATAGAAGAACTGTTTCAACATATTTAAGAAGAGGTCAGTCCTCAAGAGTGGCAGGCTCTCCTGTCATGTATCCCCCACCTGAAGAGGAAGCAGTTATCTCAGACTGCTTACCACCTTGCTATTCCAGGAAGGGATGGAGCTTCCACCCATCTATCTTCAGAAGCTCTGTCTCAGGGTCCCTATTAATGATAAACATTTCATCATAAATATAGTGGATATCATCATTCTTACCCTGAGGCATTAACACATTTCTCAACAGAGACTAATGGTACCTTCCTGCACTATCTCCTTTTTAAGCAAAGTCTATCGTATTTCATTGACTTCAATTCTGTACTGTATCTAGACATGAAATCAGCATTTATGTAACTTCCCTACAAATGGGGGTTCCCGAAAAGTCTTCCTTGAGCTTGCCTAAATGCTCACTGCCAGGCTGGTGTCCTGCGTTTTAGCAATTTAAATGTGATTACCAGAGTGCCTGTATAGCCTCTGTGTACTGTCTCTTTAAGAGCTGCCCGGATTGCAGTCATAAGTAATCTGAGAGGAAGCTCTGTTGAAAGATGTAACTATTTGCTGAAAATCATTTAGAGTGATAATGATAATGTAGTTTGTCTAACCTGCCTTCTTTGCAGCAAGGACTGTTTTGTTTATCTCCACTATCTTGGTCCTGGACTGCTGAATTGGTCAACCAGTACTGGTGGGACCTAAAATGGAGCAGGACTACAGGAGCTGTCTGGAGTCAGAATCTGTAGGAATTGTAGTTTTGGGCTTTTGGTGCCTTTTTGCACCTGAAGGGGAGCTCCTGTTCTGACTGACAGATACATCAACCAACTGAACCTTTTGGATCTTGGGGAAATTCCCAGGCTTGCTGGCAATTGAGTCAGATCTAACTTGGGAGCTGAAGGAGCAACAGCTTGAGACAGTCAAGCAGCCGTCTGAGTAGTTTTGCATGGGAGAACTGTGAAAAGGCCCGAGTTGTAGCCTGCATGTCTGCCTGCTGCCCCTGAGAAGGAGAGAAGAAGATATTTCAGACTAAACCCAAGTTTGTGAGACAGAAGTAAGCCACTGATTTTTGCCAGGCTCATACCTGAAGAAGACTGAAGATTTTGCTGAACCTTGATCGGCCTGTCAGGATTTTCAGCTGCTTTTGGACCCCAGGTTTGTGCAGAGACTTTGCGATCGTGACCGGAGGCGGTTTGCCTGGTACAGTAGAATTTCTTTACATGTAAATGTGCTGTGAGTTGTTAGTGGGTCGTGATTTGGTTCCCACTGTGTGAACTGTGTTCTGCTTGCTGGAAGCTGTATCCAGCTCAAAACAGACTATATCTGAATTTGTTGCCATTTGGTCTGGGCCTTGCCACACTGACCCGCCAGACTACCGCTGCACAGAAAGCCATCAATGAGACACCTGCCTGGGGATCAGCCCCTGCTCCCGTTTGAACAGGAATGACGCCTCGGTGAATCGTTGGGCCCTACTTCTCCTGGCACTCCAGATCAACCACCTGCAGCCTCAATTTTCATCCAGCCTGTGTCCAGTATTGGGTATCATGAGGAATCATCAGGGTAGCTCCTGCAACAACAGCCTAATCTAAAGTGTGTCATCTGATTGTCTTGTTGTTTTCTTTTCAAGAACTGAGTACTCTGGCTCTGGATTACAATTAGTGTGTGTGGTGCATGTTGTTTTCTTCCCTCACAGGGCCCCAACCAGCTGCAATGTTCCTGGCTAGCCCACTGTTCTCCATCTGGGTACCCAGAGTGTGTGACTGTTTATGGACCCTGAAGTGCATGCATAACTGTTTGATTGATACAGCCTGTAAGCAAATTAACCTGATTACGCCCCTCCCTTGTTTAAGTCCCTTAAATAAATCAGATCTAACTCTTTTTGCATTTACCCTGACTGTGGTTCCAGTTTGTGCAAGAATACTGTACTGCTGTTATTTGCTGTGTATAATCTTGTTTTACAGGGGTCCAGAGGGTCGAGCCAGAGGAAAGCCCTGGTGGTAAGTGCAAACAGTGTGTGTACTTGTGTGGTGTATCAGGGTATTGTGAAAGTGATTATTGTGTATTGTTCCAGCCACTAGTAAGGAAAGGGGCTTACAGTGTCCCAGAGGATGTGCCCAGGTTAGCTTGATCACTACCAACCCTGACCTCTGGATGGAGGTACCCATTTCAGAACTCAGACCCTTAACCTGCTAGCCAAGCAAGCAAGGGTAGTAGCCCTAGGATAGCGCCACCTAAGAGTTACATCTTGGAGGCACCGCTGGGATTTTGTGCCTTCTAGTGGCCAAAAATTACAAATTATTGTTAAAGATTAATGGCTGCCCCAGTAGAAATGGCTGTATACCAGTTGGTGGGGTGGTGTACTGGGAAGGAGATCGACCCCAAAATGCTCTGCTCATACTGGATAGTCCCCTGGGTACCAGTAAGGGCACTGTAGAGGGAGCACTCTCAAAGTTGAATGTTTAAAAACATGTGGTGGTGGGTCGACAGGCTGATTTGATTGCCCAGACTTTCATAGCCTTGGTAGAGTGTAGTGACCTCATGGACAGCTCTAAAGTGCCACAGACTATTGCCTCAGAAGGGTCCCAGCCACCTGGAGAGTGATAACAAAGGCAGTACAGACCCTGGGAGGATGAGCTCCCACCATTATCTGAGACTTTGAGGAGAAATTTGCTAAGTTGTTGCTGGAGGAAGAAAACCATAGAGGACTTTAAGAAACTGTTCCTTCCACCTGGGGTGTTCTTTTCCCAACACCCCTTCCACTCCAGCACCTGTTACTTACGCCTTCTGTGCCTGTGCCAATGTTGGCCCCTATATCTGTACCCGCCATTAGTCACGACTCCTACCGAAGGCTGAGAATCTTCTTGGGCACCTTCCCACCCCAGGGGGATGACTGGGAGACCTGGATCGACTATGTTGCCCCTAGGTACCGAGTGGTAGTGTGCGGAGGCTGAGAAGTGGAAAAAATCATAGAAAGTTTGAGGGCCCCCGCCTTGAAGCCATTACATTTTTGAGGTCCATGAACCCTGATGCATCTGCTCAGAAGTACCTATCTGTACTTGAAAGCAATTTTAGGAGCATTGAGTCAGGGAGACTTTGATATGGAAATTCAAGGTACCAAGCAATGGAAGGGGAAAGTTTGTCTGAGTATGTTACTCACCTAGAAAGAGCTCTGCAGAAAGCTTACCGGAAAGGTGGGGTAGTCGCTAGTGATTTGAACCGTGTGAGTTAACATACTGCAACATGCCAAGCATTCTAAACTGCAGATCATCCAATTAAGGCTCCAGGATAGATGAGGTAACCCACCTGACTACTGTGACTTGATAAAGAACTTTGGGAGATAGAAGGTGAAGAGGAGATTGTAATTATGGGGTGAGTGCAGCCCAAGTGATCATGCACCGGAAGGCCCTTCGAAATGGAGACCACTAAGAGTGTCCCACCGTGGGCTAAATGGTGGGGAAAGGAGCTGCTGAAGGAAGTCAGAAAAGCACAACTGCATGCGTTCGCTGAGGCAACCCCTGCTGAAAGAGGCCCTGGTCCCCTGTCAGAACGTGACTGTTATGGGGTGGGGATGCACCCTCAGACATCCTCTACTTGGGGTGGCTTCTCGGCTGAGCTCAAGGAATTGCTGCCACCCTAAAGGAACTTTTGAGACATGGTACACTACCGCAGAAGTCAGATCACAATCTCCTGTCGATGCTCCAGCATCCCCTTCTATGTTTTCCACAAGGATGCCCTGAGGCGTGTCATTTGTCACAATTGTGGCAAGGATGGCCATATGAAGAGGAATGCCAGTCTCAGAAGGACTTGGAGAAGTGGTGAACCAGCTTCAGGAGAGCTTTGGAAAACAAGTCAGTGGTCAAGGGGTGCACGAAATGATCTCAGTAAAGCTAGGCCATCCTAACTCAAACCGCTGTGTGGCTAAATCGTTGTCCAGGCCCTGCTGTTGTCTCTCCAGACTGGTCCAAGATAGTGGGCCCTTCAATAGAGACTAATGTGGCTGTGAATGATATTCCTGCTTGGGCTGTGCTTGACAGTGGGTTGCAAGTGACCATTGTGTTTCAGGACTGGTATGACAGACACTTATCTGATGTGCCTTACAATCCCTGGAAGGCCTACATATGTGGGGCTGAGCGACAAGTCTTATCCATATCTAAGATATGCCTGCCTCTGGTTGTCTTTTTCTGCAACTGTCACTGGTGTAGAGAGCAAGTAGAGACACTGGCCCTAGTGCCCCCCACTGGACTGTATGAAGGGTCCCCTGTTAACTGGGACAAACGCCCATATGTTTGGGAGACTGGCGCAACTCTGTCATGAGAAACAAGGGCGACGGACTGGGAGGGCCCTGAGAATTCAGGCTCTGATCAAGAGGGCCTATGATTTGCAACAGAAACCCAAGGAAGTAGACCAGGATGAACCGGTGGGGATTGTATGGAAGAAGGATCACGATTCAATGGTACTGGCCCCTAGCCCAGTGTGCCATTCAAGGAAGGTCCACCTCGGAAAGATGTCAAGAACAAAATACTGATGTTGGATGTGCCAGGCGATGGAAAATTGCCAGTAGGATTATTGGTTAAGCCAACAACGTGCCTGCTCATGCCCATGCCTCTGCACGACAGTGATGGTCCAGATTCACAATGTGTCAAATCGGAGATCCGGGTGAACAGAGGGTGCACCCTAGCTTATGGTACACTACAGACACTGCAGTATTGTCCAGCAACAAGCACCCTAGTGAGAAGGAGAGAGTGACCCCAGACTTGTTTTACTTTGGTGACTCCCGTTGCCAGCTGAATGGAAGGCTAGAATTAGCAAGAGACTTGCCCAGAGAGACCAAGTGTTTTCATTGAAGGAATGGGATGTGGAATGTGTCCAGGGTGTGGAGCATCACATACACCTGCTGGATGAATGGCCATTTTGAGAGAGGTCCCAACACCTAGCCCCAGCAGACATAGATGATGTGAGAAGACACCTGCAGGAAATGCTTGCTGCTGGCATGATACAAGAATCCAGGAGCCCATACGCCTCACCCATTGTGGTTGTGCATAAGAAGAAGAATAGATCTGTGAGGATGTGTGTTGATTATCGAACCCTGAACTCAGGACCATCCAGACCAATACACTATGCCTCGTATACAAGATGCCCTGGACTGCTTGAATGGGAGCAAATGGTTCTCGGTGTTGGATCTTCACAGTGGATACTACCAGATCTGATGGCCCCGGAAGACCGTGAGAAAACAGCCTTCATCTTTCCATTGGGGTTCTACGAGTTTCTGAAGATGCCACAAGGGATATCAGGCGCTGCCACCTTTCAGCGACTGACGGAACATGTGGTGGGAGATATGAATTTGCTGGAATGCCTGGTGTACTTGGATGATGTCTTTGTGTTTGGGAGCATCTAAGAGGAGCATGAGAACTGACTGTTTAAAGTCCTAGACTGACTGGAAGACTTCGGCCTCAAGCTGTTCTTGACAACTGCCAGTTTTCCATACTTCCATGAAGTATGTGGGGCTATAGTATCTACAAAAGGGATAGAGACTGATTCCAGTAAGGTTGAAGCACTGACTACTTGGCCCCAACCTCATAATCTGAAAGAACTACAATGTTTACTGGGGTTCTGTGGCTACTACTGCAGGTTCATAAAAGACTATTCCAAGGTGATTCACCCACTCTTGAACCTTACCCAGGGTTACTCTCCTACCAATCGTAAATACCAAAAGGGGCCATTAAAGAACCAGAAAAGTATACTTCCACCCAGATGAACTCTTCGGGCCCCGCTGGATGCCTGACTGTGAAACAGCCTTCCATGAGATCATATACCAGTTCACCGCACCCCTTCCTCACCTATGCTGACCCACCAAACCCTATGTGCTGCATACTGATACTAGTCTGCAGGGTCTAGGAGCAGTGCTGTATCAAGACCATGAGGATGGCCTGAGACCAGTAGCTTTGCCAGTAGGAGCTTGATCCTGTCCAAACGAAACTACCCTGTGCATAAGTTGGAGTTCCTTGCACTAAAATGGGCCATCTTTGACCAGTCTCATGAATACCTCTATGGGGCAAAGATATTGGTGAAGACTGACAATAACCCGTTGACCTATGTACAGACTTCAGCTAAGTTAGACGCCATTGGGCACCGGTGGCTTTCTGCATTATCAACCTATGATTATGCTGTTGAATACAGACCAGACCCAAACCATATTGATGCTGGCCCTATCACGAAGGCCCATTCCAAGAGTGATTGGGTCAGGCTGTCTGAACCTGACATTCGAGCATTGTGCCAAAGTTTGATACAGATGAACAGATGTCTGCGGACACAGTGGACTGTTTAGTAGATTGGTTGGGCCCTTCTGACACCTGCATACCAGCTGCTTGTGCCACTTCTCTGCTCTAGATATTAGTGCACTACCTCAATTTGGCAATGACAGCATTCAGTGGGCTCAATCCCAAGATCCTATGATTCGTCCAGCACTTGATGCCCTGCGTGCAGGGAAAATGTGTCTAAGTTACGTTCCACTAACTTGAACTGCTTTATTGTTTAAAGAAGGCCCCAGACTGAAGTTGCTCAATCAGCTGTTGTATAGAGACAGTAGATCATAGTGGCAAAGTTGACAAGCGACAATTGGTCCTGCCCAGGGCCTTTAAAGATTTGGTACTGAGGTCCCTCCACAATCACATGGGGCACCTTGGTATTGACAGAACTCTTGACCTGAGTGCGATCTCAGTTCTACTGGCCCAAGATGGGGCCGATGTTGAGCATCATGTAAGGACTTGTAGTTGCTGCCTGAGAGAAAGTCCTGACTCAAAGGGCTGACCCTTGTCAACATTAATACCAGCACCCCAATGGAACTAGTTTGCATAGACTTCTTGAGTTTAGAGCCTGATCAGTGAAACACTGGCAATGTATTAGTGGTTATGGATCATTTCACATGGTATGCACAAGCTTTTCCCACCAAAGATCAAAAGGCATCTACCTTGGCCAAGGTGCTAGTGGAAATTTCTTCATCCACTATGGTGTCCCCAAGTGGATTCATTCTGATCAAGGCAGAGACTTTGAGAGTTGGCTAATCAAAGAAATGCTTTCTCTATAGGGGGTGCAAAGTCAAGAACCACCCCATCACCTGCAGGGTGACCCTCAACCAGAATGCTTTAACTGCACCCTGCTAGACATGTTAGGCACCCTCCACCCAAAGACAAGAATAAATGGAGTCAGCAGAATAGCACCTTGGTACACGCATACAATTGCATGAAAAATGATGCTACCGGGTTCTCCCACCACCTCATGTTTGGGAGAGAGGCCCGGCTGCCAGTTGATGTCTATTTTGGGTCTCTCCATATGGGGTCTGAGCTGAAAACTACTTGCAATATGTAACAAAACCTGAAAGATCAATTGAACCATGCCTATCAACTGACCCAGACAATGGCTGCCAAGAGAATCTAGCCAACAAAGAGGCATGATAAAAAGTAAAGGCTCAAGAGCTTCGACCTGGAGACTGTGTGTTGTTCACAATTTGGGACTGCATGGTAAACACAAAATTGCTGATCGGTGGCACCATCTTCCCATGTAGTAGTTGGAAAGTTGGATGATTTTCCTGTGCAAGAGGTGCCCTGAACAACAACTCCAAAGCTGTCAAGACCATGCACCGTAACCATTTGCTACCTATTGGCCAAGTCGTAATTGAGGCTGAACAATCTGAGATTGATTCTCCTGGGCCAGTGACTCATGCTGCTGCAAGAAAGAGACAGAGTCACTACCCCAGTGGTTACAAGTTCAAGGTTTCCTCCGCAGCAGGCTCAGAATGATAGTGATTGTCAGTCAGATTCTGATGATTGTGAGTGTGACAATGCCTATTACCCCTCTTATGAACTGAGTCAGCTGTTTTGAGTAACCCTATGACTAATTGTGGGGATGAAGCTGGGCCTTCTGGACTGCCTTACCCCACAGCTTCTTCCTTAGAGCCAATGCTCCCAGAAAGTGAAGTGCAAGTATCATGTCTGAAGATGCTGAATCTCTGTGTATTGTGGAACAGAATGACTTGCCTGAAGGAGGGGCTGATGGTTTGAGTCTTCCTGGTGACATACCAGACTTAGAAGAACACCACGAGTGCGGACAAACCCCTTCAGTGCCTCAAAGTTTGACTGTGCCTGAGCCGCCATAAAAACAGTCAAGTGTTGTAGAAACAGCCTGCAGAACAAGGAGCCAACAGTGCCCCAAGTTTGGACATTCCTATCCAGGCAGAGGCACCCCTCACAAGTGACGAGAGTCCTCAGACCAGTGCTGAGAGTACAGAGACTGTGAGTTGTCCCCTCAGAAAGACTGGCTGAGCTGTCAAGCCAGTAGTATGCTTCAGTTATGATTCTCCCAGGAGGCCAGTGGATTTGCCTCTCAATGTGGTCCCCAAAGGGGTTTATATTTCCCAGAGCTCACTGCTTAAACTGAGCCTATGTGCCAATTCCAGGTTGATTGTTCTGCCTTCTAGGTATGGTGCCCATGCCCATCTAGCCCCAAGTTAGTTGATAGGGAAGGGCCCCATCTTACATTGTTCAGTGTACAAGAAGTTATTACATGACTCAGCATAGTAATGGGTAAATTACCTGTGTGAAATATGCATGATGTATTGTCAGAATGGATATAGTATTGTGAAGTGTAGAGAATATGTATAGTAAAAGGTATAGGTTTACGTTGACTGATGCATCAGATGTCACTTGCATAACATGCTAATGGTATAAATGTCTCGCATAGTTTGCATTTGCAATATTGTGATAGTACAGACTTGACACGGACGCCAAGTTTTCTCCTGGCATGCAGGGTGTAACCCCCTACAAATGGGGGTTCCCAAAAAGTCTTCTTGAGCTTGCCTATGTGCTCACTGCCAGGCTGGTGTCCTGTGTTTTAGCAGTTTAAATGTGATTGCCAGAGAGTGCCTGTATAGCCTCTGTGTACTGTCTCTTTAAGAGCTGCCGGATTGCAGTCATAAGTAATCTGAGAGGAACTCTGTTGAAAGATGTAACTATTTGCTGAAAATCATTTAGAGTGATAATGATAATGTAGTTTGTCTAACCTGCCTTCTTTGCAGCAAGGACTGTTTTGTTTATCTCCACTATCTTGGTCCTGGACTGTCGAATTGGACCAATCAGTACTGGTGGGACCTAAAATGGAGCCAGACTACAGGAGCTGTCTGGAGTCAGAATCTGTAGGAATTGTAGTTTTGGGATTTTGGCACCTTTTTGCACCTGAAGGGAGCTCCTGTTGTGACTGATAGATGAATCAACCAACTGAACCTTTAGATCTTGGGGAAATTCCCAGGCTTGCTGGCAATTGAGTCAGATCTAAGTTGGGACTGAAGGAGCAACAGCTTGAGGCAGTCAAGCAGCCGTCTGAGTAGTTTTGCGTGGGAGAACTGTGGAAAGGCCTGAGTTGTGGCCTGCATATCTGCCTGCTGACCCTGAGAGGAGAGAAGATAATTATTTTGGACTAAATCCAAGTTTGTGAGCAAGTAAGCCACTGATTTTACCAGTCTCATACCTGAAGAAGACTGAAGATTTTGCTGAATACGATTGGCCTGTCAGTATTTTCAGCTGCTTTTGAATCCAGGTTTGTGCAGAGACTTTGCGATCATGACTGGAAAGCGGTTTGCCTGGTACAGTAGAATTTTCTTACAAGTACAGTAAATGTGCTGTGAGTTGTTAGTGGGTCGTGATTTGGTTCCCACTGTGTGAACTGTGTTCTGCTTGCTGGAAGCTGTATCCAGCCGAAATGGACTGTGTCCGAATTTGTCACCATTTGGCATGGCCTTGCAACACTGGCCCAGCCAGACTACCCGCTGCACAGAGAAAGCCATCAACGAGACACCTGCCTGGGAATCAGCCCCTGCTCCACGTTTGAACAGGAACGACACCTCGGCGAATCGTGTGGGCCTTGCTTCTCCTGGCACTCCAGATCAACCACCTGCAGTCTCAATTTTTGTCCAGCCTGTGTCCAGTATTGGGTATCATGAGGAATCATCAGGGTAGCTCCTGCAACAACAGCCTAATCTAAAAGTGTGTCATCTGATTGTCTTGTTGTTTCTCTTCACAAACTGAGCCCTCCAGCTCCGGATTACAATTAGTGTGTGTGTGCATGTTATTTTCATTCATCAGGGGCTCCAACCGGCTGCAATGCTCCTGGCTAGACCACTGCTTCTCCATCTGGGTATCCAGAGTGTGTGACTGTTTATGGACCCTGAAGTGCATGCATAACTGTTTGATTGATACAGCCTGTAAGCAAATTAACCTGATTACGCCCTCCTTGTTTAAGTCCCTTAAATAAATCAGATCTAACTCTTTTTGCATTTACCCTGACTATGGTTCTAGTTTGTGCAAGAGTACTGTACTGCTGTTGTTGCTGTGTATAATCTTGTTTCACGAGGGGTCCCCAACGTCGAGCCAGAGGAAAGCCCTGGTTACAAGTGCAAACAGTGTGGGTACTTGTGTGGTGTATGAGGGGTATTGTGAAAGTGATTATTGTGTATTGTTCCTGCCACTAGTAAGGAAGAGGGGCTTACAGTGTCGGAGTGTGCCCAGGTTAGCTTGACCACTTCAAACCTGACCTCTGGGTGGTGGCACCCATGTCAGAACTCAGGCCCCTTAACCTACTACTAGCCAAGCAGGCAGGGGTAGTAGCCCTGGGATAGCACCACCTGGGGTTACATCTACATGTTTTGTCCCTGCCTTATGGGACACAGTAAATTGATAGGGCTGAAGAGTTAAGTACCACCACATTATACAGGGATGTTTTTTCTCTCATTTGGTGCAACCAGCAAAGGGGTTATGATCAGTTACAACCTTAAATTCAACCCCCATAAGTAATATTTCAGAGACTCAATTGCCCACTTCAGAGCTAAGCATTATTTCTCTATGGTAGCATATCTTCTGTCCCTGTCATGTAGCTTCCTGCTGATATGCAGTGGCATCCCCAGGATGAAATTCACTTTTAAAGCAAATCCACTTTTAAAGCACTCTGCAGTATGCTGCAGCAGACCTACTGAATAAAAGCATTGTAATTTCAATGGCAATTAGTCCCCTTTGTCATGCAGGAAACTGTGGCATTCACTTCATCCCGGCAGTGTCACATTTTCCTGAATGGCAAAGGACAATGCCATTCATACATGCACTATTCGAAAGGTCTGCTGCAGCATTCTGCAGAGTGCTGCAAAATGCTGCAGAGTTGTGTTTCATCCTGGGGGGATGCCACTGTACGTGATTGGATGTTCTTCCCCATCTTTTTCTGGAGAAGACTGCCCCTAATACCATTCTCTGATGCATCAGTTTGAACCTCAAACACTTGGCTGAAGTCAGGGCTTTTCAATACAGGAGCTATACATAGAATTGCCTTGATAGTCCTAAAGCGTCATCAGAAATAGGGGTCCACTAAACCTTATTTGGGCACCTCGTTTTAGTGAGATCAGTCAAGGCCTGGCAATGACTGAGAAATTAGGAATAAATATCCTGTAATAACTAGCCTGGCCTAGGAAAGATCTCACATGCTTTTTGTGGTAGGTAATGGGCTGTTTGCTACTGCTGTAACCTTCTCTGCCTCGGGCTTCACTTGCCTGTTGCCTAAAATGAACCCTAGATATCTTGTCTAGGTCTTTGTTATGGCACACTTAGCAGAGTTAATGGTCACTCCTGACTCCTTTATTGTTTGCAATACCTGGGACAAGTGTCTAACATGAGATTCCCAGTCAGGGGTGAATATGACCACATTGTCCAAATATGCTGCACAGTATTCAGTGTGTAGTCTTAGTATGTGGTCCATAAAATGCTGAAAAGTAGCTGGGGCCTCATATAGTCCAAATGGCACTGTGACAAACTGGTATAAAACCAACTGGGGTGCTAAATGTGGCTTTATCTTGTGAATCAGGTGACAAGTGGACACGTGGACACAAGGCCACACTGGATGGTAGGAAGGAACCTCCCCATCCAGGGAGCACCAAACCACCACCACTACCTCAGAGGTTGCGAAGAAAGCACAGCAGTTGGACCGCAGTGAGCTCAGGGAGGGTGAGGATGGTGGAACAGAGGCACAACCAGTCAGTTGTTCCACACCAATCCATACACCATTCTGGGGAGCATAGCTCCCTATGGATTCACCAGCAGAGGAGACTAAGGAGGCTGAGGACAACTGTCACAAGGGAGGCCCACAGGAAGGAGGCAGAGGACACCACAAGGAAAGGAAGCAGCTCCTGGTGGGGACTCAATTATTAGGGGCTAGAACTGGGGGAGCAGGGAAAACTGAGTAAGGTGCCTGCCTGGTGCCATGGCTTGGAGAGACAGAGCGCATCCTCAGGATCACAAGAACAGCTGCACCGGAGTCTGAGCTGGACGTCAATGTCCACCTAGGGACAAATGACTTGGCTCATCATGAGATTAGAGCAGTGCAGAAGGACTTTGTAGAATTGGGAGGGCCCTAAGACAAGTAGCACACACAATATCCTTCTCTGAGGTGCTGCCTGTCAATGGCATGAGTGAGGCGAGGTACTTTGCACCATGCAGTTTAATGAATGGTTGAAAAAATGGTGTGGAGCACAGGGGTTTGGCTTCACTGGGGACTGGGATTCCACCTGGAGGGACACCAGCCTATACTGGCAGGATGGTCTGCATCTGTCCAGGAAGGGAACAAGTCTTTTGAGCAATCGGTTTAAATGCTTCATTGGCAAGCTTTTAAACTAGTCAAGGAGAGGCACTGATAAGCAGCAGGAAAATCCCAGCCTCTCCTACAAAACAGGGTACTAAATGAGAAAAAGACCGAGGTCGAAAGGTCAGTGGGGGATGCTGCAAAAGAAGGTAAAGCCATCAAAAATGGAGAGCAATGAGTACCAATGCCCGTAGTCTGAGTAACAAGCTTCCTGAATTAGTGGCCTTGATGGAGGAACATCTGGATATCGTGGCAGTCACAGAAACATGGTATACACAAAACCATGATTGGGACATAAACATACCAGGATACACTATCTACAGGAGGGACAGGAAGGGTAAAGAGGAGGAGTAGCTCTTTACATAAGGAAGGAATCAAAGCAACAGAACAAAAGGGAAAACAGGGAGGAGAAGAAGCACTGTGGGTAAATTTGGAGACTGGCAATGGCACCACAATCCTTTGAGGGCTGTATAGACCCCCTTCTCAGGGAGGAAATGGACAAGGAAATGATAGAAAGAGTACTTAGAATGGCAGAAAAAGGAGATATTGCTGATGGGTGATCTGAATATGCCAGATGTTAACTGGAGTGCAGTTGCAGCAGCCACTTGAAGAGTGGGGTTATTCTAGATACCCTACAGGAGGCATGCCTTAGACAACTAGTATTGGAGCCAACTTGAGAGGGAGCAATCTTAGACCTGGTTCTCTCAAATGGAGATGAAGTGAGGATCACAGATGTAGAAGTGGGTAGCCATCTGGGAACTAGCGACCATCGAACAGTATGGTTCACAATAAACACAGCAATAAGTCAAGCCATACAAAGGCAAAAGTACTGGACTTTAGGAGGGCTGACTGCGCCAAAATGGGTGAGTGCCTAAGGAATGCACTAGCAAATGGGCAGGAGAAGAAGGGGTGGAAGAACAATGGGAATAATAAAAACTGCCATCACAGAGGTAACAAGCCTTTGTGTGAAGCAAATAAACAAAAGCGAAGCGATGTAAGAAACCACTGTGGTTCTCAAAGGAACTGGCAGTGAAGGTTCATGAGAAAAGAAAGCATTCAGGAAGTACAAGGAATCACAGAAGAAGCAGGACAGAGAACTGTATCAGTTAAAGCAAAAGGAAGCTGGGAAGGCAGTCAGAACAGCAAAGGCCCAAACCGAGGAAAAGATAGCCAACTCAGTTAAGAAGGGGATAAAACCTTTCATAGGTACATCAGGGAGCGAAGAAAGACCAAGGGAGGTTAGTGAGACTTAATAAAGGAGAGGGAGGGTGGGCAGAGGTGACTGTGAAAGGCAGAGATACTAAACAAATATTTTTGCTCAGTATTTACAAAGGAAGAGGGAGGTACCTAAAACAAACAGTAGAAACACTCTGGATACAGAAGTTGATACCAGTCCATTTACAGAAGAAAGGGTTCTGAAGAACTCTTAACACTGAAGGTGGACAAAGCAATGGGGCCTGATGAGATTCATCCCAGAATTCTAAAATAACTAAGGGTAGAACTAGTGACACCACTGACTACCCTCTTTAACAAATCATGGGAGGATGGGGTGGTACCCGAGGACTGGAAAAGGGCAGATGTGATTCCCCTTCACAAAAGTGGGAGCAAGGCAGAAGCAGGAAATTACAGACCTGTTAGTTTAACCTCAGTGGTAGGGAAAATGATGGAATCACTTCTGAAGGAACAATTGTTGAGTATCTAGAGGCCAGAGGGCACAGGACCCAAGGCAGCATGGATTCACAGTGGAAGGTCATGCCAGACAAATCTGATAGATTTCTTTGACTGGGTGACCAAAGTAGTAGATCAGGGAGGGGCTGTGGACATGGCCTACGTAGAACTTTAGCAAGGCATTTGACACAGTCCCACACAAAGATTAATATACAAGTTAGCCAGCCTGGAGTGGGTCCCAAGATGACAGCCTGGGTAAAGAACTGGCTGGAGAATAAGACAAAGAGAGAAATAGTAAATGGAGTCCACTCTGAAGAAAGGGGTTACTAGTGGGTACCGCTAGGGTTCAGTATTAGGACCGGTCCTCTTCAGTGTCTTTATAAGTGACATTGCAGAGGGACTGGAAGGAAAAGTATGTCTCTTTGCAGATGACACAAAGATCTGCAGCAGAGTTGATGCACAAGGTGGAGTGGAAAGGATGAGAAGGGACTTGGCAAGGTTAGAGGAATGGTCAAATGTATGTCAGCTTAGATTCAATGCTAAGAAGTGCAAGGTAATGCACCTGGAAACAAAACCCAGGGAGAGTACACAATGGGGGTGAGATACTAACAACAACAAAAATGGAAAGGGACCTGGGGGTAGTCATATCAGATGACCTAAAGGTGGGCAAGCAATGTGAGAGGGCAGCAAGGAGGGCTGGAGGATACTGGGATGCATAGGAGGCATCACCAGTAGAAAACAGGAAGTTATTATCCTCTGCATAGACAGTTGATGAGACCCCATCTGGAGTACTGTGTGTAGTTCTGGAGACCCAATCTCTGCAAAGACATAGACAGGATGGAAGTTGTCAGAGGAGGGCAACTAAAATGGTGCAGGGTCTGCACGGAAGACATATGAAGAGAGACTAAGGAGCTAAATATGTATAGCCTCGAGGAAAGGAGGAGAGGGGGACATGATAGAAACTTTAAAGTACCTCAAGGAATCAACAAAGTCCAAGAGGGTAGCATCTTTCAAAAAGAGGTGTGCAAGAACAAGGGGCACAATTTGAAGATAGAAGGGAGGCAGCTCAGAGGTTATTTAAGGAAGTATTTTTCACAGAGAGGGTTGTGGATGCGTGGAACGGCCTTCCGGAGGAGGCTGTGGAGTCAAAACAGTGATGGAATTCAAACATGCATGGGACAGTCATAAGGCAATTTTAGGGGTGGGGGTGGGAAGAAGTAGGCTGCTGGTTAACTAGGATCTGCAGCTTATCCATTAGAGTAGGAAAATGGGCAGACTGGGTGGGCCAGCGGTCCTTATCTGCCGTCAAAATCTATGTTTCTATGTTATGAGATTTGCCAGTATCCCTTAGTAAGGTCAAGGGTGGGAGATATACTGTACATTGCCTAGCCTGTCAATAATGTCATTTATTCGGGCATTGGATAGCCGTCGAATAGTGATGCATTGTTAAGATTCCTAAAATCTAGGCATAACGTATCGGTAGCCTGTGATGTGTGTGACTGTATGTGGGTGACTGGTCGGAAGAGCGACGGACAATGGTGCTGACAATTTGGGTGACCGGGAGTTCCCCGGCAGTTATGGTGTGCACAATTCCTTTGGCCCTCCCGGGATGTTTGTCAAGATGGGCTCAAATTCTTGTACAACCCTGCAAATCTTTCTCCCAAGATGCACCCATACCTCTCAACCTCCTGCCTCATAAATCAGGGACAATGCTTAAAAATCAGGGATAAAGGACCAAAATCAGGGACACATCTTCAAAATTTATAATATCCACTCAGGAAGCTGGTAGAATAAGGGCTTAGTGTAAAATGCATTTTCTAAGGAAGAACAAGTCTGTAACTTTAATGTTTGACTTTATTTTGTGCTTACAACCCCACTGCTTGGTCACGGAAACATAATTTTTAGGAGGGACAGAGTAAAATTTTTAAAGGCAAAATCAGGACATCCCTGAAAATCAAGGACAGTTGAGAGGTATAGATGCACCTCCTGGAGCAGGCATCCTAAAAGAAGGGGGATGTGTAGAGTGCGGGGGAGCCAAAGCCCCCATCATTAAACACTAACTTTTGTAGTTACCCTGGGAATTGTACGCCTTCCGTGGGTCACCATCCTGCAGTCGCCCATATCACATAGAACCGATGTATCCCACCTTGTTCTTGTCCACTGTGACCATGGGTGAAGACTATACACTCTTTGAGGCACAATTATGCCTAACTGCTTTATTTCTTTGATGTCCTGAATCACCTCATCCCTCACCTTCATAGGCAATCTGTAGGGCTTTTGGGGTGTTGGTTTGGCTTATATGCAGTTATGGTGTGCACAATTCCTTTGGCCCTCCGGGATGTTTGTCAAGATGGGCTCAAATTCTTGTACAACCCCTGCAAATCTTTCTATTGCTGAGGCTGCAATTCAGCTTTTGTCTGGATCTCCCCAACTGTCCTGACTGCTCTAGCCTTTTATAGGCAACCTCCAGCTCTGACTCCGTAACTTCAGAATGGATATAAAGGAGGGGTTAGGCTTCTCACGCCATTTCCTAAGGAGATTCACATGATAAATTTTCTTGGGGTGGTTCTCTTTCCTGGCATTCCTGGCATGCTAAGCTCATAATACACTGCTTCTGTTTGCCTCAAAATGGCCTTTTCATGAGTAGTTTGTTCTCTGTGGAGGAAGGAATAGCGACACTTTGTCCCCTGACTGAAATGTTTTAGTCTTCAAACCCTGGTCGTATTTTTCTTTCTGCAAGTCTTGCTTCTGTTTTAAGCTCTGGTGTGCCAAGTTGATATTTCTTAACAGGCATTTGCATACTGAGTCATGTACTCTACAACATTAAGATGTCCCACCTCCTTCCTTTCTTCCCAGTGTTCTTTAACTACATCCAGTGTCCTCCTCGGGTTCCTCCTATACAGTAATGAAAAGGAGAGAAACCAGTGGATGTGAGGATTTCTCTGTAAGGAAAAAGTAAATAGGGAAGGATACATTACTTATCCTAATCTCTGTCCTCTTCTTTTACATACTTCCTCAACATTCTCTTTAATGTCTGATTAAACCTTTTACGAGGCCGTCCAGTCTGTAGGGTGGTATGGGGAAGCATGCACTGCTACCACATCCAGCAGACGGTACAATTCTTTTTAGCAGGTGTGCATTAAAATTACTCCCCTGATCAGTACATATTTCCTGGGGGATTCCCATGCTAAATACCTTTGCTAGCTCCTCTGCTATCCTTGGGGTGGTGATAGTTCTTATGGGGATAGCTTCTGGGTAGCGGGTAGCATAATCACATATGACCAGTACAAATCTGTTACCCTTGGAGCTCTTTTCCAGGGGGCCACTACATCCATAGATATCCTATCAAAGGGGTTAGTCACAATGGGGATGGGCTGCAGTGTTACTCTATCCCTTTTTCTGCCTGAGTTACTTTCTGAAATTCAGCACATGCTTTACAATACTCAGATATGTTCGTGTGGATAGAGGGTCAATAAAACCTGGGTAATATCATATTCAGGGTGCTATCTCTGCCTGCATGCCTACTAAAGGGATGTCACGTGCCAGATACATGAGTTGGGAGCGGAATTTTTCTGGAACCATTGGTTGGTCTCTGAAACACAGAAACATAGAATTTGGCGAGATAAGGACCGCTTGGCCCGCCTAGTCTGCCCATTTCCTACCTAACAGATAAGCTGCATATCCTAGTTAACCAACAGCTTACTTCCTCCTACCCCCAATAGGACTGCCTTATGTCTGTCCCATGCATTCTTGAATTCCCCACTGTTCTTGACTCCACGACCTCCTCAGGAGGCTGTTCCATGCATCCACAACCCTCTCCGTGAAAAATACTTCCTCACATTACCTCTGAGCCATCCCCCTCTATCTTCAAATTGTGCCCCTTGTTCTTGCACATCTTTTTTCTGAAAGATGCTACCCTCTTGGACTTTGTTGATTCCCTTGAGGTACTTGAAAGTTTCTATTATGTCCCTCTCTCCCTTCTTTCCTCAAGGGTATACATACTAAGCTCCTTTAGTCTTTCTTCATATGTCTTCTGGTGCAGACCCTGCACCATTTTGTTACCCTCTCTGGACAGCCTCAACTCTGTCTATGTCTTTGCGATTGGGTCTCCAGAACTGCACACAGTACTCCAGATGGGGTCTCACCAACTATCTGTACAGAGGGATAACAACTTCATGTTTTCTACTATTGATGCCTCTTCCTATGCATCCCAGTATCTCCCCAGCCTTCCTACTGCCTTCTCACATTGCTTGCCCACCTTTAGGTCATCTGATATAATTACCCCAGGTCCCTTTCCATTTTACTGTTGTCAGTATCTCACCCCATTGTGTACTCTTCCCTGGTTTTATTTCCATGTGCATTACCTTGCACTTCTTTGCATTGAATCTGAGCTGCCATACATTTGACCATTCCTCTAACCTTGCCAAGTCCCTTCTCATCCTTTCCACTCCATCTTGTGTATCAACCCTGTTGCAGATCTTTGTGTCGTCTGCAAAGAAACATACTTTTCCTTCCAGTTCCTCTGCAATGTCACTTATAAAGACATTAAAAGGACCGGTCCCAATACGACCTCTCAGTTCTGGGTTTAGTGTATTCTCTGTACAATATTCCTGCTTTACAACCAACTGAGGGGCACCTTTTTCCACTCCCTTCCCCACCTGTGAAAAAAAAAGGGTTAAGTGAAGGTCATGCTGCATATCACATTTAAAATGTGTCCCAAGTCTGGCTGTACACCAGCATAAATATCAATCCAGTCCTTCTTTAGCTTCCTCTTCTCCACCTTAGTTTTATGGTCCTTGCCAGGATCCTAAAAACATCATCAAATGGGAACACAGATGATAAATGTCCCTGCTTCACTTGAGCTCTGGTGGTCATGACAACTACTGTAGAGTCCTGGGTGGCATGATAATGTATAAATGAAGCAAAGTTTGAGTGATCATGCCCGATAACAAGTGGCATGAGTAGGAGAAAATATCAACCCCACTTCTACCTCATGTGTCTTTTCTTGAACAGTCATTTGTATGGCGGCTGTAGGGTAGCAGTGGGTATCACCGTCACACAAATGACTGCTGTATCCAGCCCTTTATTATTCCCAGTCACCAGATCTGCTTGCACACAAGTCTGGTGGCTCCTGAATCAGTCAGTCCCATCATCTGCTGAGATCCAATCTGCACAGTAGCCATAAAGTGACCCCAGTTCACCAAGGCTAGGTGAGCTGTCTCTTTCTTTATATGAGGACAGTTTCTTACATAATGTCCCTTCTTTTGGCATCCATGACATACAATCTCTGTTACAGGAATTTGCCCCCCTCTCTACTCTCCAGTCTTGTTTCACTGCGGCTGGATTTGACAGTTGTAAGTAAAAGAGTTCTTTACTGGATTGCTGGTGGTTGCAGCTGCTGATGTCCTTGGAACCCTCTGGGCCTGGATGGTCGGGCTGCCAGGAAGTCTTCTGCCAATGTGATGGTTTTATCCACGGAATCACATCCTGGGGTAAACTTTAATAAACTGTTCAGTAATTACCACCTCCAGAAGTTGGTCCTTACTCTTGTTATCTGGCCTTGCAACCATTTGTAGCAGAGCTCCTTGAGATGGGCATAAGTCTCTTGGGAGGGGTGTTATCCTGGGACTGCATTTTAAGAAACCTAAACCTCTGGTGATAGGTTTCAATGTTTTGTTTATGTCATAGCACTCGAGGATCTCCTGCTTCACACAGTCATAGTCCTTTGCCTCATGAGAGTTCATGTGGCTATAAACCAACTGGGCACTGCCTGTCAGGTGTGGTGCCAGTCAAACAACCCACTGTTCCCTTGCCCATGTGCATGTTCGAGCGATCCTCTCAATCATTGTGAGGTAGGCTTCAGTGTCATTACTGTCCAAAAGTTTAAACAGTTTAATGTATTTTGTGCTACTGGCTCTTTTTGTCTGCCCTGCATTGATGGCATGCAAGACCCTCATGGTATCCGCCTATTTGGCATTGTGCCTTCTCCACTCAATGTCTCTATTTCTCCACTCAATATCTCTCTCTTTCCATCTGCACCTGTTCAACTGCCTACATCCTCAGGTGAAGTGTCTTCCAGAGGATGTAGTTCCCTTGATTCTTCCTTGTCCCTTGGATCTCTTCATTGTCTTCAGGCTTGGCTTTCCTCCAAACTCCCAGGTCCAGTCCAGGCAGCAGTTCCTCTCCCAGTCTGTCAGCCATGGTTGCAGTCAGAACTCCACAGACTTTCTTTTCTGGGTTCTCCTCTGGCAACTCCTGGTGCATTGGTCCACCTGGGATATCTGACCAATATCTGCCAGAAAACATCCCCTAGCCCAGTCCAGATGTTTCCAGCAAGTTATCCCACTTCTGACACCAAGTCTGTGGAGGGGTTGTGGTATAACAAATGGACCAGACACAGAAGTTCAGGTTCAACATGCAATCTCTGTGTGATGTTTATTTAAAACACAGGGGATAACCTTAAGAAATGAATTATCCCTTCTTCAATACATCAGGTTACAGCAACAGACTATGCATGTCCTTCCTCTGCTCTTAGTCAGAACCTACTGACCCACTGATCTATTTCTTTAGAGAACATTATTTTATTCTCAAAGAAGAAATCTGGAGTCACTTCAAATCATTCTATTATCTTTTATTTCTTTGCCAAAAACTGCCCCTACGTTTCGCTGTCTCCAGCTTGTTCATGGGGCTTCTATAAATATAAAAACTACAATTAATTGTCCATTGTATGCCACTTCTCACTGTTAAATAATATGAATACCAACTTATAATTGTTTCTCTACCTGCAATCAAAGCGTATCACCCACTTTCATCTCATTAATATTAATCCAAACTTAATAGTCTTCTCTGTTTTATAAATAAAAAAAAAAGGGGTCCCAGGAGTAATTGTTTTCATCTTCAACTTTCTTTAAGAACTGCGAGTGCACTAAATTATCTTTCAACTTGTTAAATAGAGTTTTCAATAAATTACCATGAAACAACAATTCCTTTTTGGATTTAGAGATTAAAATTGAAAATGGAATATGCAGTACAACTCTATTTAGAAAACCAACAGATAGAAATACATTATTGCATAATAAAAGCTTCCATGAGCCGAGATTAAAACAAAGCATCCCATATTCCCAATTAGTTAGAGTCAGGCGTAACTGTAAGGAGAATGATGAATTTGAGAGACAAAGGAAGAAATGTTGAGAAGGTTTAGAGTGAGAGGATACCCCATAGAACTTTATATAGAGCTAATCAAAAGATTTTAGAAACAAGTCGAGTTGAACTATTAAAAGAAGGCAGCGACAGAAACAGGAGAGATTAGTATTTGCTACGAAATATAATCACAAAATGAATGAGATCAGAAAATTATTAGTAAATATTGGTATTTAGTGGCTACAGACAATCAACATATTAATATATTTCAAAAGAAACCAATTATAGTCTCTAAAAAGTGAGGAACTTGAAAGATAATTTAGTGCACTATATACAAATATAGTGCTTTATTTTAAAATTACACTTAAAACTAAGTGCTGGAGAGATTAAGCGAATTTAAAGCGCATGAATTTGCGGTCTCAGTAAATCCTTTGAACAATTTTGGTGACAGTAACCTTGTAAAGGTGAGCGGATCTCAAAATATTTAAATTATTTTTGAAATATAGTTTGAAATTGGAGAAATGCATCTGAATATTGGGATAAGAGACTAAAAGTTCTTCCTTCTGTTCATATTATAGTGAGAAAATTTGATGTTTAAAGGGACATGCATGGTCTAGAAAAGGTACGAGTTACTTGGTAATTTCATTATAATGATTTATAGATAGAATGGGACTTTTCTATAAACTTAACAAACATTTTGGTTTGTTTTAAAGTTTTTCTGAATAAAATTTTTTTTTTTTGATTTATAAAACAGAGAAGACTATTAAGTTTGGATTAATATTAATGAGATGAAAGTGGGTGATACGTTTTGATTGCAGGTAGAGAAACAATTATAAGTTGGTATTCATATTATTTAACAGTGAAAAGTGGCATACAATGGACAATTAATTGTAGTTTTTATATTTATAGAAGCCCGTGAACAAGCTGGAGACAGCGAAGCGTAGGGGCAGTTTTTAACAAAGAAATAAAAAGATAATAGAGTGATTTGGCGTGACTCCAGATTACTTCTTTGAGAATTTTGCTGCATACCTTTTAGAGTCCGAAAAGCATTTTGGAAGAAGTGGATTCATTACCCAGATATTTTATTAGTATTTAACATTATTTTATTCCCTATGTTGGTCTTGTGTGCTTGGGTGATGGAGAACTCAAAAAGAAAAAAAAATAAACAAGCTAAAGAGAAAGAACCTCAGTGCAGAAGCACTGAACCAAGGGTTGCCCTAAAAGGGCATTGGCAATAAAGCCAAGTTTCAAAGAAACACATCACACATACCCCATAATGCAAAAGTATATAGGATGAATATGCAAATCACCATGACATTTTAGGCTGGTTCAGCTTAAAGCCAGAATGCATGGTGCCAAAGGGCCTCTCAAACAACCTGTAATTTATATGCATTTTAACACAATGGGGATTTTCTGATACCTCTCTACCCGGTAACTTATTCTATATTACAGTCACCTAAGTAACTTTTAAAATTTATAAAACATTTATAAAAACACCTAGTGCCATGGTATCTTCAACATTTACAGGTTTCATACACATAAGGCATAAACATCAAGGTATTTTGTGACATAGTGCTATTGCATACTAAATCCAAAACAAGGAACACAGCCTGTTGTTTGACATCAGCTCGGAGGTCACCACAATAACCTCCTTGTATGAGGACCTGAGAGGGAAAAGGAAAATTAAAAAGGACACTATAGCATAGTCAAGAGGACACTATAGCATAGTCAAGAAAGGGGAGCAAGCCAAGGCTCTGACTGGAACCCACCGTATTTTGCTCCACATACACAGAGGAGCAGCATCGAGGTCGGCAAGCCAAGGTATGGGATTTTGAAAAGCCATACATCTCAGGGAGAGCAGACTGTTTGACAGGGTGTTATAATTTATGTCCTTCATGCACTATGCCATTTCTGCCTGATTTACTGAGTACTTTAACTGATTTTAGCTCAGCAGAATGCTGATAGTTTCCAACTGATCCTGCAATGCTAGGCTGAACCCCTGTTTGTAGTAGTTGCTTTAAATGTTTGTAGGCAAATTCTGCAATGATAGCTCACATTGATCTGGGTTGTTTTAATCTGAATTTAGTTCTGTATGCTTACCAATGCTATAATTCTCTGTGTCTTCTTGCTTCTCGGGCTGGTCTGCTCATGTGCAGTTGAATCCTAGCCGAATCCTGTCCTGCTTCCCGCCTCTAACGTATTCCTTTGTTCCCTCTTTCATGACCTCCAGGCTCTGACTGGAACCCACCTCCATTTTGCTCCACATACACAGAGGAGCAGACTGGGAAGCCAGCAAGCCAAGTTATGGTACTTCGAAAAAGCCATACATCTCAGGGAGAGGCGGATTGTTTGATGGGGTGTTAGCTCATCAATGCCATGCATTGACTGCCCCACCTGCTCACCCTGGTCTGTCTCTACATTTATATGGGAATATGGGTCACATGACTCTCATGTGACCGCCATGTGATCTATATATTGCCATTAGCAGATTATACTTTTCTGCCACTAGAAGTCACTAGCAAGACCTCTACTTACTCCTCCTTTCTTTTTTTTTTTTGCATTATTTGTTTATCCCCCTACTTGCTCCTTGTGACCCTTCACTGGGTGGGTCCCCCTCCTCCGAGGGAAGGAGCTGGGGAGGATTCAGCACTCGATGAGGGCCCAGGGATGACTGCTGAGGAAGGAGGCTCACCAAAGGCACCGGAGGAATGGGGATGGAGAACCTGCCATCCGCGGCCACCACTGAGCGGTATTTCTGGTTTCTAGGTTCCCTTGTTGCGCTGCTCACGCAGTGCTCCAGTTTCCAGTGGGGTCCGCTGCTGATAGAGACATTCCCAACCCCATCCCAGGATAGGAGAGCAGTCCCCGGACGCTCAATCCTATCCTCCCTGTTGACCCCCAGCATCCCGGGTCATTCTGGAACCCAGGCGCCAGCGTGGTTTGAGGTAAGGCGCCAGCGCCTCAGCCCTCTGCACCACCGGCCAGCCTACTCCTCCTTTCTAGGTGACTTCCCATACCCTAGTCATTTTATTTATTTTATTTATTGAGATATCGGAATCACAAACCTTTGAGTCAGACTCTTTGCAAAGGCTCCACGTCATGGAAGTACAAAACAAGAGAAAAGGACAATACAATGAAAGGTATTACAAGTAAATGTGGAGGGTAAAACAACCAGAGCCAAGTATGATACAAAGGTAATGAGCAATACATTGGAAGGTATTTCATCTGAATGTGGAGGGTAAAACAACAGAGTCAAACATGGTACAAAGGTTTCAAGCAAATTAAGCTATTAAGTATATTCAAATTTCAAGGATGATACAAGGTTTCCTAAGCCAATATAACAGATACTTAAGACAAAGGCACAATACACCAGAAGAATGAAACAGAGTAGAGGAGAGGAGAGGAGAGATGAGGGAGGGGCAGAAGGCACAGAGGTTTGACTTGGCACACCAGTAAAAGAGGGGCGACTATGCGAGTGGACAGCTCGGGGCAGTCACAGGTACTGGTGGTGAGCAGTTGCTCTCTGAGTTTGAGTTTGAAATGATCAAGGTTCTGGACAGATGAGGTATTAGGGGCAGATCATTTTGCCAGAGTGGAGCCCTGTAGTGGAAGGCATGTTGCCCCAAGGACGTTCTGCAGAAGCGGCACAAGCAATGTAGCTTTTGCTGAGCCTCTAGTTTTCCTTGTGGATGGTGCATGTTGAATGAGGTTAAGGAGCCGTTGGGGACTGACTGTTGACAACCTTCCTGGCAAGGAGGCAGGTGTGGTATTTCAGACGGCCCTCAAAGTTGAGCCAGTTGGAGAGCCAATAAAGGTTACAGGTGTGAGTCATCTCATCACACCCGACCCTGTGAGAAGGCGACAGGCCCTAGTCAGGGTGACCTTAATTCTGCGAGATGCAGCATTGTCAGCTGCACCATAGAAGATGAGCCCGTAATCCAATAGGGAAAGGACAGAGGAGGTAGCTGCTAGACAGAGGGCTGCAGGAGGCATACAACGTTTGTTCCTGTAAAGGAGACCAATTCTGGCATTTGCAGCAGAGCTAAGATGAGGGTCATGTTCATGATAGTTTAGTGAGGAGTCAAGGGTAACACCCAGATATTTAAAGGAAGTCACTTGTTCTACCTGTGAGTTTGACAGTCATCCAAACTCTCCACTTTCTTCCTCCGCCCCCTAGTGAAACTCTCTGGTATCTTCCACTTTTATCCATATCCTCTAGCCAGCAGTAACGTGACTCGAACCTTCAACTTTCCATACCAAAAGTGAATCCTACAACCACTACGCTATTCTAGCAGCCCTATTTTTCCTAATCTTTCTTGAGCTCTATATTTTCCTTGCACTAGAGAGAGCCTAGGGTCTCGTGATCTTGCATCACAACTTACAGGCAACCCTCCACAACCCCTACGACCCACACCACACACATCATAATTATTGTAGTGAGTACTAAGTACGTGTCCACCGTTAGTAAATCATGTCTCTCACTAGGTCAGTACTCCTACTCCAGGTCACCTTATTATTTATGATCAAACTGCCTCTCCCTTCTGCCTCATCCAGTTACGTGGTATCCAAGAACAGCAAATAACTAACTCCCTAACACAGCTTAATCTCCCTGTACTCAGAACCGCATGCTTTGATACCACTCCCATAGACGTATGTTGTCCACGCCATTAGACTATAGAACATACCCTCTCCCCAGTACAGCTCAATATACAGTACTGATAACTAGTATGAATAAGGGAAAAATAAACCATACACCTGTAACAAATCCCAAACTATGAAACACCTAAAACTCCACGCCCTAAGGCTGGCCTGGTTACTACTAATGCTCTCAGGTAACAATCATCTGAACCCTGGGACAGGGTAGGACAAAGATACAAATATCTGTATCTGTGAAGAAATCAGAGGGTTAACCATTGCATCTGTTAATATCTGCAGCCTTTAGGCAAAATATGACTCCTTACAGGCCTGTGTAGTGCAACATAACCCCGATGTTCTCTCTATCATAGAAACCTGGCTTACACCGAGAACCCTGACCAGCAATCCAGCTAGAGGGTTATACATCATTCAGACTGGACAGGTTGGGTAAGCGTGGAGGTGGATGTGCTATATATAAAAGGACCCCTCCAAGGTAGAGTGCTCTGTAACCCAACCACAGGAGACACCCAACTGTTTTGCTATAAAGCTGCAGCTTAGTACCCAAGGAAAATGCCTTACTTTAGTATCAGTGTACATTCCCAAAAACAGACAGTAGGATTTAAAATTACCCACTACTACCTGCCAAACTCCACAATATCTCTGAGATTCTAATGTTAGGGGACTTCAATATTAATTGGCTATCCCCAAGGCAGCACCATATAAAGACACCATTACTGCTTTGGACATGTACCAACTTGTGGAATCCCCCACATGGACAAACTATCGAGCAGGCACAGGTACACTTATAGACTGGTTAATAACCAACTGGCCTGACAGAATATCCAGTACTACTGTACTTCCAGACACCATCAGTGACCACTCCCCAATCATATGCACCTGGACTAATAAGGATCCAATATCCCAACCCATAACAATTACGTCACGAGTGCTTAAAAGGCAACTTGCCTCCTCAAAACCCACCTCAGTCTGCAGGACTGTCGATCATCTACAATGCGGATGATGTCAACACAGCTCTTGAGTCCTTTATTAATATCTTTCATTCTTCCTGCAGCATATAGAGAGTTAGAGTTAGACAGAGACAAATTAAAGGGTCCTGTATGTCTTGGGTCACACCCAGTTGCTCAAACAAATGAAGACAAGGGACAATCTGTGGTATAAGGCCAAAATTAATAAGTCACTCAACGATCTTCAAAATTTAAAAGCAGCTTTGAGAAAATGTACCAGAGTCATCCATTTGGCCAAGAGTACAGACTTTAAAACAAAGTAAACAACTCCTGGAGTAACAGTCGCATGTTTTGGGAAACATCAAATCCCTAACAAGGAAAGCTGGTAAAGTTACACCACACAATGATCTATCACCAATGGAACTGTCACCTCCTCTGGACTTTCTACTACCCCAAAAGGAACTAACATCGATAACAATACCACCTTACCAACTAGAATGACCCCCTTCTACCTTAAGATAGTCACTATGGCAAAGACTAAAAAATATCTAGAACAGGCATTAGGAAAAAACAGTTTCAGTAGTGACTCACTCGACCTCAAGTCAGTTGCATTTATCCTGAGTGTACTGCTTTCCCCACTAACCAAGATCCTCAATCTATTGCTCACTACAGGTAAATTTCCCCAAAATGAAGCGGCTGTGGTCACACATTTTAAAAATGGTGACAGAGCTAATCTCTCTACATTATCGACCAATAGCAATTCTTTCTCCTCTCAAAAGCCCTTGAAAGGACAGTCTATGACCAGATAGTCGACTATCTTGACAAATACAAGCTTCAGTGTCAGCAGCAGCACGGTTTCTGGAAGGCACATAGCACGACTACGGCCCTGGTGGGAATACACAGGCTACGGGCATGAGGCCTGACCAGGGGCTCTTGGTGGGGGCTACTTACATAGACCTCACCAAGGCCTTTGATACAGTTAATCATGAGCTACTTCTCAGCCAGTTGGCCATCATTGAGATCTCCTCTGTATCAGTGAAATGGTTCAGGAGCTACCTCTCCATGAGGATGCAACAGGTCAAAATACATGATACTCTAACTGACCATCAAAATGTTTCCACAGGGGCACCCCAAGGCTCTGTATTGGGCCCCTGCTATTCAGTCTGTTTCTGAATGACCTCCCCAAAGTGTGCCAGGACAAGGTCCTTCTATATGCAGATGATGCAGTGCTATACACACGTTACTCTGCACCTGAAGAGCTTGAAAAGGATGCAAGCTGATTTCAGCGCAGTTGAGGCATGGTTCCTTAGAGCCAGACTTCTACTAAATTACAAAAACTAAGACAATGTTGTTCACCTCCCACATAATAGCCTTAAGACTTATCCCATCAAAATACAAAACTTCAGCAATGACATTCTTGAAATGGTCAGTAACTTCAAGTACCTTGGGATCACCCTTGACTGTCTCTCTCATATGGGCTGCATAGCAACCATGTTGCCAAGGCTGCTAACGCCAGATTAGGACAACTGTATCATCACAGACATTGCCTCACTGAGAGTGCTATCAAAACAGCAGTAAATAGCTCAGTCCTGTCAGTCATAGACTATTGTCTGGTAGTCTATGGGGCTGGAACTGACATTGCATTAAAAGAATCAAAGTTGTCCTAAACAAAGCTTGCAGGCTTGTTCCAGGTGCACAATGCCTAACTCATACATGCGAGCTTTACCCAAGCACTGGATGGCTTAACCTGAGAAACAGGATCGAATACCAGGTATGCTTGCTGGCAAAAAAGCCACTCTAGGCCTTACAACCCAGGGTGTGATTCTCCTCAGCCCCTTCACCAATCCTAAACTAACCAGGGAATAAGTAAAGCAGCCTTCTGAGTCCCATTTGCTGCACAACACAAGGACAGCGGTCCTTCATGTATAGGCCCCCACTGGCTAAACTGCTTAGCACTGACCTGATTCTGGAACCAAACTTGGCCCATTCAAGACTCAACTGCGATCTCATCTCACTGTACGCAGTGTGTGTAACTGTGACCCCAAACACTAATGAAGTTGGAACTCGTCCAGTACTACTAAACTGCTACTTACCTCCCTTCTAGCGCTAGAATCCTCTCCCAGCCATGGCCCTGCATCCCCATGCTTCACTGAGATGGAACACCCTATCTAATGGTAGTAAGCAATCTGTATCTGCAGCTCTACCTCACCTCCTCATTGCCTACAAGGATCATATCCTCTAAATCTATACTGACAAAACCCTCTGGTTGCTCTTCTTCTAAACTATTGCTGCCTATTACCTTGCTACCCTAGGAACCCTCGTTCTCTGAGCTTCTGCTCCCCCACCATAACACGATAACTCTCTTTCTGTTCACTTCCTACCCCCCACGCACTGTGCTCAAATTTCTGGTCTGGCAATGCTTCCCACACTTTGGCTAGCACTAGTCTGATGTTAGAATCTTGTAACTATGCATCATTGTACTAATGTAATTGTCTTACTGTTCTGGCATCACACCATGTATCATAGCATATGCTGTTTTCTGTTTATCTGTCAATGCATTTTTCTTATTGTCTTACTGTTTTGTTCTTTTATGATGTGGAACCTCTGTAAAGGAGCTGCTATGCTCCAAGGTATTAACCAAGACTCAATAAATAAAAATAAATAAACTTATGGACTAGAAACTGTAAAGGCTAAGAAATAGAAAAACTGTTGCAACAGATTTAAGAAAAGGTCGGTCCTCAAGAGTGGCAGATCTCCCTGTCACAGCCTGGAACAGCCTTCCAGCAGAGGTGTTGGGCGCCAAAACAGTGATGGGATTCAAGAATGCATACGACAGATACAAGGGGACCTTGGTAGTAAGGCAAGGAGAGGAGATGACTGAGATCGGGTAGGGTCTGTTGTGGCACAGTAAGCAGGAAAACTTGGCAGACTAGGTGGGCCAAGAGGTCCTTGTTGGTGACAACTTTTATGTTTCTATGTATTTTCACTAGGTGGCTGTGATGGCACTGCACCATCTACAGCAGTGGTGAAAGTGGTAGACAAGAAGTACAGGAACTCAAGACATTAGAAAATATGAAATGCAGAGTGCAAATTCTCCACCTAAAGGATAACTCTTTCAATCCAGACACATCTATGTGTATGGTACTAGTAGATTCAGTTTATCTAGGACAATTACATTATTGTACAAGTCAAATTTTGTCATGGAAACCCTTGATTTCAAATCACAAGCCCAGAAATGACCATTATATTGCTATTTTAAGAATTTCAGTTCAATATCAGTGGGAAGAAGTATAGGAACTCTGTTCCTGCTGCAAAAAGGAACAGGAACTCTGTTCCTGTGCGTCCTCTTCACTTCCATCACTGATCTACAGTTAGTGTAGAGAAAATCATCTGACCAAGAAAGTTTGAATTACAGTAGGTTTTCTTGTCACCTTGCCTTTCAAAGTCAGGAAAAAATCTGTAATTGAAGTCCCCCCATATAACCACTTTTGATGTATTAAGAAATGGTTTAATTGCTTTGAACAAATATATTCTGATGGTTTTGGTCTATAAAAATAAATACTAATCAGGCATAGTTCTAGCCCTTTAAATATGACATCTAATATCAATACCCTACCAGGTATTAGGTCAGTTATTTATGTACCTACACAATGTGAGGAGAAAAGTATACTCACCCCACAGCATTTGTCCTCCCACAAGGACCAGTATAAGGGACTACACAAACGTGTTCTCTGCACCATTTCACTTCTCAAAATGTATAAATACAGGTGTCCTAGAGGAAGACAATGTCCAAACCCAGGCCCTGCAAAATAGAAATTGTATCTTCTCCGTATTGTGTATACAGTTTACAATAATGGTGGTGACAAAGAAATCTGATTAAAACTACTGCTAATGAGAAGGCAAAAACAGAAACACATACAGCACAGCCAGCCACGATGCAGCATGAGTAGCTTGCAGTAAATGACACGTCACAAAATACTGCAGTAAAAAGGGCTTAATTGTCACTGAATTACACTGCTGGCTGCTGCATATGCAGCACTTTGTGATATACTGCTGCATTTCTGCATTATAGCCTGGCTGACACCGTTGTATATCAAACAGATAATTTTTTGCCCCCCCTTCCTGTTTAAGATGCTCTGTATTTTCCTCTTTTTAGATGTCCTGAATTCAGGGTCTGGATCTTTAGTGCTGGAAGATGGATCTTGCTGTGAAGAGGGATAGAGAACACATCTGAGTTATCTTATGTGTCACCTCAGTGCTTATAAGTAGCTAGGCATTTGTACTGGTTCTCCAGATCTAAGGAGGTTCTAGATATTTTTGTTTGAGGAGGGCTCTTTTTTTTCCTCCGACGAGTTGCCATCTTGAAACTTCCTGTTTCAAAAGTAGAGGTGGGGCAATTCTTTTGATTTCTTGGTGGATATCACTCAGCTTTCAGCAGTAGTTCCTGTGTTACTACCATTTATTTACTGAAATGTTTCACCAGGAAGGCACATAGAGCAACAGGTTGCTCATCTCCTGGTGCACCCTGGGGAAGGGATACAATAGGGATGAGGCATTTTACATTCAAGTTACAAAGATCAATATAGCAGACAATTAATTAAGGCAGTTGTTACAAACAGTGTTACAAACATATGTAATTTGTGAGTACAATTAATAAGTGCAATGGTAATACATGAACAAGTATCGTGAAATAAGGGGTAAAGGAGAGAGAGAGAGATGATGAACTGGCAGATGGTGTAGAGTCGTGTCCCAGAGACCCCTTCAGGATGCGGGAACCCTGCAAGGGACAGGGGACTGGAGTAGGGATTAGAGAGGAAGAGAGAGAGAGAGAGAGATAGAGTAAGTGTAAGGAGGGGATCTGACAAGGCAGAAATACTGAACAAATACTTCTGCTCAGTATTCACTAAGGAGGGAGGTCAAGGACCACAGCTGGGTTGCAGAGGCAAAGGGGAGTGAACACCATTCCCTTCACAGTGGAGAGAGTTCTGGAAGAACTCACAAAGCTGAAGGTGGATAAGGCCATGGGGCCAGATGGCATCCACCCAAGGAGATTAAAGGAGCTGCGAGGGAACTAGCAGTGCATCTGATAGCTCTGTTCATAGAACCACTCAACATGGGTGTCGTTCAAAGGACTGGAGGAGGTACATGTAATCCCACTGCAAAAAGTGGCAGTAGGGAGGAGGCGGGAACTACAGGCCAGTCAGCCTCACCTCATTGGTTGGAAAGATCATGGAGACACTGCTAAAAGAAAGGATAGTGGCACATGTGGAATTCAGTGGTGCTCAGGATCTGAGGCAACATGGATTTGCAGCAGGAAGGTCATGTCAAACAAATCTAATTTTTTTTGACTGGGTGACTAGGGAACTTAATTAGGGAGGCGGTGATGTCACCTACCTAGATTTCAGCAAAGCCTTCAACACTGTCCCACATAGATGGCTGATTAACAAGATGGGTAGTCTGGGTATGGGAGACAAGGTGGTGAACTGGGTTAGGAACTGGTTAACAGGCAGGAGACAGATGGTGGTAAAGGGTGCTTGAAGAAAGGAGGAGGGGCCACTAGAGGGCATGGGTGGAAGCTGGAGGGTAAGATTCAGGAGAAGGAGGAGGTGGTACTTCACTGAGAGGGTGGTGGAGTCATGGAATGCACTGCCTAGGGAGGCTGGTGGAGGCAGAGACAGTGGAGGGGTTCAAGAGGGTGGGACAGGTACAAGGGAAGGGTTCTGGAAGCAAATCCAATGCAGCGAGAATATCCGGAACTGGGAAGGGAGAAGCCAGAGAAGGCAGGGGCAGCAAGGTCAGCTCCCAGTGTGGGGCTGACCAAATGAGCAGACGAAAGACTGTTAGGCCTATTCTGCTGGCATTTTAGTATGTTAGTAAATGGGGTACAATCTGGGAGAGGGGGTGACCAGTGGGGTACCACAGGATCAAGTACTAGGATCAGTCCTGTTCAATGTCTTCATTAATGACATTGCAGAGGGCTGGAAGGAAGGTCTGCCTGTTTGCAGATGACACCAAGATCTGCAACAGGCGGATACTCAGAAGAGGTGCAGAAAATGAAGAGGGACCTGGAGAAGCTTGGAAGATGGTCAGAGATGTGGCAACTGAGGTTCAGTGCAAAGAAGTGCAAAATAATGCACCTGGGTAGAGAGAACCCTGGGAGAGCTACAGGTTGGGGGCTAACTGTCACCAAAGAGCAAAGGACCTGGGGTTATCATCTCTGATGCCCTTAAGGTATCAAAGCAGTGTAAAAAAGGCGGCAGGGAGGGCCAGTGGTATGCTGGGGTGCATAGGCAGGGGTATCACTGGCAGGAGGCAGGAGGTGGTGATGCCATTGTATAAAACATTGGTAAGGCCTCACCTGGAGTACTGAGTGCAGTTCTGGAGACCACACCTGTGCAAATAGATAAGGTGAAGACTATCCAGAGAAGGGCGACAAAGATGGTACAGGGCTTACACCACAAAACATATGAGGAGAGACTAAAGGTCCTCAATATGTACTCACTGGAAGAGAGGAGACAGCGGGGACAAGATTGAAACTTTCAAGTACCTCAAGGGCATTAACAAGGTGCAGGCGGGGACCTTTTCTAATGGAGAAAAAGTACTAGAACCAGGGGCACAATATGAAATTGGAAGGAGCAGATTAAGAGGTTTGTGAGGAAGTTTTCCTACATGAAAGGGTAGTCGACACTTGGAATAGTCTGCCACAGGAGGTAGTGAGGGCAAGCATAGTGGAGGGGTTTAAGCATGCTTAGGACAGGCACAAGGAAGCCTGAGGAGAGGGAGGATGAAAAGCCATTGATCACATAGGGTCAGTGGCTACATACAATGTATAGGGCCTAATGGGCAGACTGGATAGGCCTAGCAGTCCTTAGCTGCCTAAAAATTTCTATGTTCCTATGTGTAAGAGTAAGGGATGAGGCCTGATCCAAGGAACCTCCAGAATGCTGGGGACCCTACAAGGGGACCAGGAAGGCCAAGGATAGGTAGACGGAGGAAGAAAAGATGACAAGTCTAGGCACTATAGGACTCCTTCAGGATGCTGAGAAACAACCCTGCAAAGGGGTGTGAAGGCTAGGGAAAAGGGGAGAGAGTAGGGGAAAGGAGAAGGTATGAGAACTAGCACCTAGGAGGCTGGGGTAAGTAGAGCAGTAGAGTCGATAGAGGCATTGGGTAAATTCTAAAGGGGACGAACTATAAGGAGCAAGATGAAGGAAATGAAAGCAGGTCATAACAGGAACAGTTAGGGAAAGATAGTTGGAGAGGGCAGTGTTGATGGATTGGAGGGAGGAGGAGTGTCAGTTTTGGAGAGGTGGACAGTTCCATATTTTAGGAAGTGGTGAGAGTATCAGACTGGCGGAGAGTGTATAGTGGCGAGGGACAGTTAAGCGTGTGAGTGTTAGTAGATCTGAGGGAGTGGGAAGGAGGTGGGAGTTATAAATGAGGGGAGAGATAGGAAGGAGTTCACCCAGTCAATGTTTAGTGGTGACTTTACTGCAGTGTGAGAGGCATCTATTTGTAAGGAAGGGAAGGAAAGAGCTTGATAGAGGTCACAGTGGTGGGTGTGAGAGAGGAGCATCAAGGGCAAAGTGGCAGAAGGAGTTGAAGAGAGTGTCCAATCTGGTCATGGAGGACTTGGGAGCAGCACTATAGACTACATCGCAGTAGTCAGAAATGGGGAGGATCATCTTCTGGACAAGCTCATGCCTAGCCGCAGGAGGGATGCAACTGCAATTCCTGAACAAGACACCAAGCTTGAGGCGCAATTGTTTCTGGAGGGTGTCAATGTGTCCACAGAAGTTAAGGTGTTGGTCTAACCAAATCCCAAAGTATCTGAAGGATGAGGTGTCTTCAAGTAAAGGCCCATTAAGACTGTGGAAAGTGGGTAGGGAGGAAGCCTGAGAGTCTCTGCCTTGTGCCAAAGGTCATGGAGACTGTCTTCTTGGCGATGAGGAATAATTGATGGTTTGCAAACCAGAGCTGGACCTTGTTGAAGTTGTGCTGCAAGCTGGATGTAACCTCAGCTGGGCATGAGCCAGATACATACAGGACAGTATCATCAGCGTACATATGTATGGCGGAGGAGGGGAGCAGACAGACGGCAGGTCATTAGGACAATGAAGAATAGAAGGGGACCAAGCATGGAGCCGGAGGGATGCCAGTGCAGATCGGGAGGGTGGTGAGATGGCATCTGCAATCTTAACTGATTGGGTTCTACCAGTAAGGTGGGCCTTAAACCAGTTAGTGACAAAAAGGGTTAGACCAGCAGATGAGAGGAACCAAAGAGAAGGGAGGGAAACAGTGTCAAAAGTCTTGCCAAGGTCAACAAATATGGCTGAGATGATTTACCATTGTCCATCCCGGAGAGGATGGAGTCAGTGAGACAAGTAGGGAGGTGGTGGTAGAGTGTTTTTCCTGAAACCAGATTGGAACGGGGTGAAGAAGAGGTATCAGATAGAAAGGAGGTGAGCTGAGAGAGACTAGATGTTCTTGTAGTTTGGCTAGGATAGGGAGTAGTGAGATGGGACGATAGTTGCCAGAGGATGAGGGGTCCCACCTTTAGGTGAGGGAGGACCACTGCATGCTTCCATGTGATAGGGATATCAGAGGTTGAGAGGAGAGATTTAAGATTAAGGAGAGAGGGTAGGCAATGGCGGAGCTGAGAGAGGGTGTTTAGGGTCAAGATCATCTGGGAAGATCCTTTTGAGGGGTTGATGTCGAGGAGGGCATTTAGAGTATCGGTCGGGAGACTGAAGAGAATGAGAAGGAGGGGTGGGGAAATAGGAAGTGGAGTGTTTTTGGGGGAGGATAGAGGGCAGCTGTGACATTTGAGGGGAGGAGTAATTATGGAGGACTTCCATCAGTTCAGATATATCCTCCATTACTCTGGGTTCTTCTCAGACTCTGGTATCTTTCCTGGGAACTGCACTTTCTAGGGGCTAGACACTTGGATCTGTTCTCCCCTTTGTAAAGTGACCTCATTCTCCTTGCTGCTGTTGAAGTTGTGGGGTTTCACAATCCTGTATTATTTTCTGGACTGTTCTTGGATATTGAGGATTATCATCCACTACCCTGTGTGTTGGAATAAATGTGTCCTTCTTTTGCTAGATTTTTGGCTGTGCTGATGTAAAAGTCTTGTTCCGCCTGGTCCATAATATCCTCTCTGTTCTGTGTGATGCCCATGGACATGAGTGATAGGTTGCCCTTCCTCATCACATTGATTACACCTCATTTTGCTGGAGCATTGGTTACTCAGATGTTCCAATTCTTTGTACCAACCACGTCTTACAGGGTCACGTTGTTGACTACTTTGCTCTGTCTTCACCAGGGAAGATAGCGGCCTCCTGCCTGAGAGTGGCAGCAAAGCAGCCATGAAGGGGTCCGGAAATGGAAAAAACATTTACTGGGGATAGGGTATGAAAAGTCTGTCAGCCCTCAAGACAGGCAAGGCCCTGGGCCTGGATGGGATACATCCAAGAGTGCTTGGAGGATTTGCAGATGAATTAGCTGAACCTCTGGCTAGCCTATTCGATAACTCACTTTAAACAAGGGGTCATCCCAAGGGATTGGAAGGTGGCGGATATGGTTGTGCTCCATAAAGAGGGACAAGAAACAAGAAACAAGCAGGAAACTGCAGACCTGTCAGTCTTACCTCTATTATAGGGAAGCTGATGGAGTCGCTGATCAAAACAGACCTCATAGACTATCTGGAGGGTAACGGTCTCCAGAATAGTAAGCAGTATGACTTTATGTAAGGGAGGTCCTGTCAGACAAACCTAATAGTCTTCCTCAACTGGGTGTCAGCGTGGCTCAGTTGGTAGCACATCCGCCTCTGGACCAGAAGGTCATGAGTTCTCATCCCACACGGGATTGGACTTGCACCTAAAATGCTGGCATCTGAGTGCAGTATTGGGGTGCTGTACTGCTAGGGTGTGCCGTCTCTCAGATGAGATGTTAATCCGAGGTCCCTTCTAACCATCCTGATGTTGTCCTGGTGGGTGTCAGGTGGAAATAAAGAACCTTGGGTACTCTTCGCAAAGAGTCCTGGCCAAGATTCCCTTCCCATAAACTAGTTCAACGAATTGTCCAGGCTGTGTGTGGGTGTTGATGTGTGATATGGCCACCACTACACTTCGGTCACTTCACTACCAGTCTAGTATTGCATGTAAAGCACTTTGGGATACACTGTGTGAAAAGCGCTTTATAAATGCTGATTCTTCTAATAAGGGAATTGGATAAAGGCCATGCTGTGGATCTATTCTGCTTTGACTTCAGCAAGGCTTTCGACTCTGTGCCTCACAGAAGCCTACAGAAAAGTTGGACGACCTAGGAGTGGCTAGGAATGTAATTAGATGGGTGGAAAATTGAATAAAGGGAGACAGCAGTAGGCAGTGGCAAACCAAGTTAAATAAGGGCAGTCACGAGTGGGGTACCACAGGAGTCTGTCCTAGGCCCAGTCCTTTTCTACATGTTCATCTGTGACATTGGAAAACAGATTTGGAGTAAGTGAGGTCTTATCGGCAGGGCCACTGGAAAATTGTGGAAAAGGTTACCCAGAATTGCGGAGCAATTTGCAAAATGCAGTGAAAGGAGGGTTCTGCTATAGACCCAGAGTGCTTTACAATAAATCTTTTAATGTTTTCTGCAGCATATATTAGTCAGTATAAATTGCTAAATGAATACACTGACACCTGAATATTGTTTAAAACATAAAGAAAAGTTTATGTTCCTAAAACGAATACTAAACTGAAAAGCTATACGTGGCGTTGCCTATCTTCCAAAATTTTAAAGCATCTGCCTCATACAGTGCTAAATAGATTCTATAAAGTGAGCCACAGCAAATCAATATTAAATAAAGCCAGAAGAAATATATTTTTGTTTCTGAGGTAGAATAATACAGCCTAATCAACAGCTGTTTAAGTGCTGTGGCAGCTATTCACCCACTTTGGTACAAGAAAAAATAAACAGAGTGGTGAATAACTGAGTTTTAGTAAAATGTTGATAATGTGTTTAATGATCATAATTTGTACTGTAGGTTCTGTACACTATTTTGAAATCACATATTTAAACATTAAATCTGGAGGTTATTGGGGCTGGCAGTATAATCTGGAGGACAGCGTAACAAACTGTGAATGAGCAGATGACATTTAGCAGACCTGGGTTTGATTCCACAACTCCACTTGTATACTGTGCGAGTCTAAGCAAGTCACTTGACCTCCATAGTGCTCCTGGGTTGTACCTGAAAACAGGCACTAAAATGTAAAAAATACCAATATACTTTTACTGCATCATACAGTATTCAGGGTACCCTGTAATTTACATTTGTTTTACTCTGGCTGCAATGATTTTGTTTAGTTAAAGATAAATGTTCAGATACATTTTGTGTTTTATAAACTTGTTTTAGACTTTAGTCAGGTTTTTATCGTAGTCTTTGCATGGGAGCATCTAGGGGTAGTTGCTAAGAGTGAGAGCACTGTTAGCAACTAGCTTATTCAAGTTTAAAATTGGCAGGGCCATGCAAAATCCTCAGCTGTTTGAATCAAAACTAGTCTGAATGAAGTATGCTCAGAGAAAAACTTGCCCTGCCACTTACAAAAGGCTTCATAGTTAGCACCCCATTTAAGTAAATGGGATAATTTGCACCTTTATCCCATCATTTGTTTCAGTCTATGTGGCAACAAAAACGTTTTCTGATAGACTGGTTCTACATAGAACAAATGTTAAGTGTTTAAGTGTACTTATGCTTGGTCAGTGGATTTTGAAACCAAACAAGACAAGGATTCAAAAGAAATCGGTGTCACATAAAACCCTTGCCCTACCTTACACTGCATTGTTTCACTGAAACCCAAGTCTGCATGCAAAATTGTCAATATATTTGACAGAATTTTATTAAAAATGTTAATACTTTTAAACAGTTCAATATAAAAACTCAAAATTGCAAGAAATTGCAGAACATGCCCGTTTTGCTGAGAATGGTGAAAATTATGATTCCGCAAAAAATTGCAGGCTAATTTTCCAGTGGCCCTGCTTATCGCAGATGACACTGTAACCCCTTATTACCCGGGTTACTAGAATCCCAGTAAGATCTAGTGGTAGGCAGGGAAGGCAGCTTGTGAAACTCCAGTTAAATGGGTTTCACACTGTCTCACTCTGTTCTCAGTCTCAGCTGACACTGAGGATGACATCACCAATAGAACTATCGCAGCTGCATGAGCCACAATGGAATCTGCAGCAAGGGGAGCTGGAATAGAATGTTGGGAGGTTTGAACAGATTCTGTAGGTCAGTTGGTGTTGGGAGCTTGCTGTGAAAGCAGCACAGCAGCTCAGTGTAGGCTCTTGGAGCCTCAGCCCTGACAGAGGGCTACTTTTAGGTAAAAAGGTGTGTTTCTCCACCAAAGAGACACAGAAGATAATTGAAGTGGTGGAGACCGCTGTTTTGGTCTCAGTGCCCCCCCCTCTGGGGATGGGGGCAGGAAAGGTTCTCTGCATTTCCTGGGGCAACCCCTGGTTCTGCTAGTAACAGAGAAGCTGCCTATTTGTTCCAGATTTTTTTGGGGAACAAGAAAACTTGTGAATCACCTGTGGGGCACCTGCAACTGGAGGGTGAGTGTCTGCTCTTCTTGAAAGGGCCTATGTTTTTACCCTGGGACTTGTGTGACATGTGGGACTGGACTACTGAAATAGTGGGAGGCCTAGAGTAATAGAATTACCCAATAAGTAAAAGTATGTTCAAGTCCAGCACATAGGGAAGTCAAGACACGTAGAGGAGATGTGACATACATCTACCCAGTAATCTACATTGCCAAGCTTTCAAAAGAGTTGTTTAGTTTCAGAGAAATGGCGGGTATGGATTGTGGGAGCTGGAGGTGGGAGACCCCCATCTTTAGCAACCAGGTCCACCTCTACAGATTTGCTCTGTGGATTTTACTTTGCCTCACGCACTTGGCCAGTGGTGAGAGAAGTACCCAGACGTGGGATGGAATGAAAATTTCCTCTAGGAGTCAAAGGCTCTAAGGTGGTTTGGGAGCCACCAATTGGAAAACTGGTTCATTCCATAATGGACCATGGATCAAGTGGCGGCGGGGGCGGGCCATGGGAAAACCAAGTAGTATACAAGTTGGGCTGTGTACCCAAAGCTGCGTGCAAGTCTGGGCTGTGTGCCTGGTGGGTTCAGAGCCTGAAGGCTGGAAATAGTGATGAAGTGTTCTGTTGTCTCTAATCTGCATTACCAGGAAATATAGCCCTGTGGGGTCTGTCTACGCTTTGTTTGTTCAGCTTGGATGTGAATAAAAGCCACACTGTAGAATCCCATTCCTGGTTCTGGACATTGCAGTTATTGCTTCCTGTGTTCAGATTTACTTGGGTGCCCTGTGCAGAGTAGCCAAACCTAGGTCCCCTGTGCCGAGTAACCTCATCCTCCCGAACCCAGTCCCCACCAGGTACTGCTGTCAGCTTCAACAGCATGTCACCTGTCGTTTTGCTAAAAGACAGGGGTGAAGGGTTACAACACTAAGTTCTGTGGAAGGATGTATAGCGCTGTGGGAATTAGAGAACAACAATACACTAATTAGAGAATTACAAAATGACCTACAAAGGCTACAGAGGTGGTCAAATGTCCGGCAGTTAAAATTCAGTGTCAGAAAGTTCAAGGTAATGCACTTAGGGAGAAATAACCACAGGACAGAATACTGAATGGGTGTGCTAAAACAGTGCTACAGCAGAGCAGTGTGAGCTGGGAATCATCATTAGTGACACCTTTAAGCATGCTAGCTAATGTGACAAGGCTTGTAGCAAGGCAAACAAGATGCTGGGGTGTACTGGGAGGGTACTGATAGCATGAAGAAAGAAGTGATATTCCCACTCTATAGATCCTTGGTGAGACCACACCTGAGTACTGTGTCCAGTTCTGGAGTCCTTACCTTAGAAAGTACAAGGATAGACTGGAGGTGGCACAGCATAGGGTGATGAAGATGATTCAGGGTCAACAAGGGCAGTCCTATGAGGACCACTTTAGGGCACTGAACATGTATGTGTTGAAAACCAGAAGGGAGAGGAGGGATATTATAGAAACGTTCAAATTCCTGAAAGGAACAAACAAAGTGAGCTATGAGGAATTATGTATCAGGAACACCAGCTCAACAACATGTGGGCACAACTGGAAGCTGACAGGTGGAAGGTTCAGAAGGGATTTGAGGAAATATTACTTTATGGAAAGGGTGGTGGAACTGAGGAACTGCCTGCTGGCTGAAATGGTGGCAGCTGAAACAGTGTGGGGCATCAAACAATCTTGGAACAGAATGAAAGGGATAATAATCTCTAGTAGTGATAAGGAAGGGAATGGAACAGGAAAAGTGATGAGGAAGGTTAAAACTGAGGATCAACGTTAGGTCACTAGTGTCACTAAAGTGAAGGAGCAGAAAAGGGCATGATGCCCATAAACGGCTCCAGTAGAATTCCATGTAACATTTCATGTTTCCATCACTTGTAATATAGCTGTCTAGTCTTTTTTGAAGGTTTCTTTTGTCTTACTTATGATTATTTCTAATGGCAATCTATTCCAGATGTTGATCACTCTGAGTAAAAAGTGCTTCCTTTTATTGTATTAAACCTGTTGCCTTAGGTTGTAGTGGATGTCCCTTGATGTTGAATAGTTATTCTTAAAATCTAAATTTAATTCTGTTACGAGATTGTCACCCTGTAGAATATCATATAGCAGCAATAAGTCACCACACTTTCTTAATTCTAGAGGATGTAATCTAAGCCTTGATATTCTTTCTTCATATCAGCACTGCTGCAACCATTCAACCATCTTGGTCATTCTGTGCTGCACTCCTTCTAATTTCTTAACCTCTGCCTTACTGAATGGGGACCAGAGCTGGCTACAATAGTCAAGCTGTGATCTCATCTGTGCCCTGTACAGTGGCATCAGTATATCAGCCCTTCTACTTTTCATAGTTCTTTTATTGCTCCCTGACTCTATTTGCTTTGGCGCTGCATGTATCCACTGTTCTCTGAAGTCTAAATTCCAATCATCAACGATAATACGTAGGTCCTTTCTTTAATTTCTGACTTTAACAAGGTGTTACTTAATATACTGTATGCTGGTGCTGATGGTTGTTTTTCCTTTGTGTAAGGTGCAACATTTTCTAGGTTAAAAGACATGTTCCACTTACATGCCCATTCAAATATTTTGTCCCGGCCTGATTGGATTTTCTGAGCTTGTTCTATCTTGGTACATGGGCCACCTAGTTTTGTGTCATCAGCATACTTAATTATGTAATTATGTGTATTCTCTTCTAGATCAGTAATAAACAACTGAAACAGTACAGGACCCAATACAGAACCCTGGGGACCCACTCAATACCTGCCTTTCCTCTGACATGTATCCATTGATGGACAATGCCTAACTCCTGTTAGAGAGCCAGTTTGTTATACTGCTATCAGTGTTAAATGTTAATAGTTTCTTGACTATAGCCCAGTGTGAAATGGTGTCAAAAGCCTTTCAGAAATCTAATAGTATCACATCTACGGTCTCCTCCTTATCTAGTAGATTACCGTGTTTATAAAACACATATCATCCTTTGATGAATCCGTGCTGACTGGGATCAAGGTTTGACATTCATTAATATCATTTGTGATTATGTCTTTTTATGATGGATTCTAGTATTTTACAGGACACAGGCATTCATCTGTATCCCTCCCAGGTCGTGCCTGAAAATAGGCAGGATTTGTCTAGTGCACTTACCTGGTCAACAAAACTAAATAAATAAATAAATAAGACTTATGGGGTGATAATTTTTGTACGTACTGTTTATTTCCTTCAAGCCTCAATTGTGGAAAAACTAATCAGAAAAGCCTATTATGAAAACAAAGAGGATGCATACTATTAGAGAATAAACAACTACAGAATCCCAGATCCTGGCACCTGAGGAAGCCGATATGGGTGAAAGCGTTGGGCAAGCAGAGGACCATTGATTGTAAAATACCTAAAAAAGTAAAACAGGCTGACCGCGCGCAGAGTTGGGATTTCGATTGGACTCAGTGACCTGGGTTCGAGGCGGACTTGGGTCATTGGAGGGGCGGCGGTGGAAGTGGCTTGAGCATCCCGACAGCTCACCTCTCGGGGGATGAGAGGGACCAATGCCCCAACTTGTCTGACACCGGCGGAGGCTCGGGTACTACAAGCCTTAGGGAAGGGTGGTCAGATCATGCTGTGTCGTCGCGCGTGCACCTTGACATCAAGGTCTACACAGCATGGGGAGGAATGGAGGATGCGCCTGCAGGGCCAGGAAGAAGGGCTACCGGATGCTCCTGTGCCCCGGCTCACCCTGCCGCCACCGGACCGTGAAACTGTAGTAACTTGGGGTGTTAGGGGCGCACCTCATGCTTGTCTGGGGTAATCTGAGGCTCCATGGGGACACAGAGGTGGACATGGGTAGAGCAGGAGGCAAGAGGATGGTGGCCCCGAAGGGTCGGGCTGGCAGGACGAGGGAGAAAAATTGCAATTTCAAAAAAATGAATAAAACAATCAGCTTTTATGAATCCATTGAATGGTTGGTTTTCTTGATTTTCTGAACATTGGATGATCTGTAGTCCAGTCCCAAGACAAATTGTATAATATATTCACTGGAAGGGGACCCATCGACTCTTTTGTTTTCACTTGTAGTAATACTGTCAGAAGTAAATATTGCTACTCCACCTCCTCTTCTTTCTGTCTAACCTTGTAACAGTCACGGATTCAATAGGGACTCATGGGCAGACTAGATGGACCTTGGTCTTTTACTGCCATCACTATGTTTCTAAATGTGTTTTCCTCCATACTGGTAGCAGACTTTTGGTTGTCCCCACGTAAAATGACCCTCTATCTCTCACCACATAAAAACAGTTTGGTAGGTGTTGTAGTCCAGTATCATTATGTAGCAGTTTTACTTGGATGCAACATTCCTCAATCCAGATATTTTCCGAATCCATGATTGGGTCTGGGGTGCCCATCACTGTACATTTTGTTTCAAACCATGTAGGATGCCCAGAATACTAATGACTTAAAGTATTGTGACAGTTCTGATCTCATGCTTTGTCACTGGTGAATGCAGTCCAGAATAGGATATTTATGACCTGATGGCATTTGCTCCAAACCCTTCTAAACTTGCAGCATTTTTGAAACTAACATTGAAGCATTTGTCACCAGGTGCATTTGTAACTACCTCTTGCTCTTTCTGATTCTGTTTAGGTTTGTTTCCTTATACTGAAAGTGTGCAGTTGCAGAAGGGGTTGGGTTCAGGGCCTGTTGTTCTTTTGACTCACAGACTCTCAACGTCCATTTGGGGGCAGATTAAATGGAGGACCACATACACTGATGTAGTTCCAGTCTCCATAGCTTTAAACATAGAAACAGAGAAACAGAATTTGATGGCAGATAAGGACAGCTTGACGCAGCTAGCCTGCCAATTTACCTACTACTATAACACTGCAGACTACTTGCTCTCTGGCTTTACCCCTTTCCTTGCCACTAAAGTTATATACACACTATGCCTATCCCAAGCCTTATTGAATCCCATTACAATTTTAACCCCACCAGCTCTGCTGGAAGTTATTCAGACATCCACCACTCTTTCTGTGAAAAGTACTTCCTCATATCTCCCGAGTCTACCCTCCCAGCTTCATTGTGGCCCCTTATTCTTGAGCATCTACTTTTCTGAAAAATGCTTCCCTCTTGAGCCTTGTTTATACCCTTGAGGTATTTGAAAGTCTCTATCGTATCCCCCTCTCCCTTCTTTCCATCAGGTGTACATATTGAGGTCCTCATAGGAGCTTTGATGCAGGCCCTGTACCATTTCAGTTGGCCTCCTCTGGACCGCCTTCACGCTATGACTTCCCAGATATATGGTCTTCAGAACTGGACACAATACTCTAGGTGAGGTCTCACCGGTGATCTATACTATGGTAACACCCCTCCACCAATCATAATACTAGAGCACACCCTATCAGTTATATGGCGAATAATGTGCAACTTGGCACAGAAAAAGATTGGTATAACCAAAGAGTTGTTCCTATATGGAACTCACTTCCATTGGAGGTGGTGGAAAGTAAGACAATGGAGGTATTCAAACAGAAATTAAATGGGTTACATAGATGGGGTAGACTTTAGGAATGCATTTTGGTGAGCACTATGGGCATTAATGTCCCCTTTAGCTCTGATTTACCTAGGATACCTATGATACCTCTCTTTTCTGATAGTGATACCCTCCCTATGCACCCTAGCATCCCACAAGCTCTCCCACTGCTCTGTCACACTGTCTGGCCACCTTTGGGTCATCAGATATGATTACCTCCAGGTCCCTTTCCTGCTTTGTGGTCATTAGCAGTGCACACCCACATTTGTACTCTACTCTGGGTTTCTCACCCAAGTGCATGATTTTGCACTTTTCATTGAAACTCAGCTGCCATGCCCTTGACCACTCCTCTAGCTTTTGTAACTCTCTAATCATTTTGTCCACCCCAGAGTGTCTGCCCTATTGCAGATTTTAGTGTCATCTGTAAAGAGGCAAATCTTCCTTCTAGCCCCTCTGCAGTGTCACTTATAAAGCCATTAAAGTGGACTGGTCCCAGTACTGATCCCTGTGGCACTCTGCTGGTCATCCTCCCTTCCTTGGAATGAACTCCATTTACCACCACCCTCTGTCTCCTGTCCCCAACCAAGTCCTTACCCAGTTTACCACTTTTAGTCCCACTCTCTGGCTACCCAGCTTTTTCTTGAGTCTCCTGTGTGGAATGGTGTGAAGGTCTTACTGAAATCTAGGTAGGCCACATCCACCGCACAACCCTGATCTAATTCTCTGGTCACCCCAAGGAATCTACCAGATTTGTCTGACATGACTTCCTCCCAGTGAATCCATGCTGCCTAGGATCTTGTAAGCCACTGGATTGTTCTATGGTCCTTTCCTTCAGGAGTGATTCCATTAACTTCCCACTACTGAAGTCAGGCTGACTGGTCAGTATATGCCATCTTCCTCCCTGCTCCCACTTTTGTGAAGTGGGACTACATCTGCTGTCCTCCAGTCCTCTGGGACCCTCCCGTCTCAGTGAGTGGTTGAACAGGGCTGTCAGAGATGCAACAAGCACCTCTCTGTGCTCCCGCAGTATTCTTGGATGCACCTCATTTGGCCCCATTGCCTTGTCCACTTTCAGCAAGTTCCTTCAGAACTCTCTCCTCTGTAAACAGACTAGTGTCCCCCTCTCTTCTTTAATGTTCCTACCTCTTATCTGTGGACCTTTGCTTTCTCATTCCCTCGGTGAATACTGAACAAAAGTATTTGTTCAGTATGTCTGCTTTCCGGTCCCCTCCACACACTTCATACCTTCCCTGCTAAGCTTTACTATCCCTCACCTAGTCTTTCTCTTATTGCTTGCATATCTGAAAATGTCTTGTCCCTTTTCTTTACTGCCTGGGCTATGTTCTCCTCTGTCTGTGCCATTGCTTTCCAAACTGCTTTTCCTGCCTTCTTCTGCTTTTCCTGATACACCTCCCTATCCTCCTCTGTATGTGTCTCCTTATACCTCTGAAAGCTACTGTAACTTTTTGGCCTTACCTTTCCAGCCACCTTTTTGAGAACTATAGTAGTCTGTTTTTTCTCTTGCTTTTGCTTACATGTCTGATGCAAAGTTTATTGCTTTCATTATGCCCTCTTTGTTTTCACCCACTGCCCCTCCCTCCGCCCATGTCCTCTCCCCCAGGGCTTCCTGACACATTCACCCATCTTTTAAAATTGGCCCTCCTGAAGTCCAGGACCTTGCTTTTGTATGGTTTGATTCTGCCACAGTGTATATATTGAACCACACTGTACGATGATCACTGGTTCCCAGATGGCCACCACTGTGACATCTGGCCTCGTTGGTGAGTACAAGGTACAGTTTGCCCCCTCACAGGTGGGCTCTTCTACTAGTTGCCTAAGGAAAACCCCTGCAGGGGTCCAGAATGTCCCTGCTCCTAGCTGAAACTGTGGCTGGGATGCACTAATCTACATCCGGCAGATTGAAATCCCCTACCAGCTTCACGCCACCTTATTTGCCATCTCTTGAATGGTTTCCCTCAGAACCTTGTCCAACTCCTCCCGTGCTGGAGATCTGAGTCACACCTGTGCGGTGTGAGTCCCTTCTCTGTTTCTAGGGTGACCCACAGTACCTCTGTCCCTCCTGTTTTCCCTGTATCTCTATTGCCTTTATACCATACTCCTGGCCCAAATAAAAGTAAGAGACAAAACCTGGCAGCTTTCAAGGCATTCCCTCCCCCAATCATGGAATGCATACAGGCAACTTCGAAATTCGTGTAAGCAGGCTGTGATTGCTAAAGCGTAAATTCTACACTAACCAAAAATATGAGTCTCTTGGCAACCTTGCAATTTCTGGACTACAATAAACTCCTCCTAAATCCAAAATCAAATAAACAAATAACAGAACTAAATCCCTCTGGTCCCATCACTGACCCAGGCAAGATCGTTGACACCTTTAATAGGATGTTCTCGACCTACATCCTACACCAGCAAACTCCTCCACAGCCTCTATCTGCCCAGAACAACCAGCCTCGCTGCCCACAAAAATCTACCTGTCTTTTACTTCAGAGTCATTGGCTATAGCATCACTGGCAAACTCCTCAAGACACTACCCACCAGGAGCAGCCCAGGCAGTGACGGTCTGTATCCTGCCTTTCTAAGAATCCTCTCCACTGCCCTTATAAGGTCATTGACCCACATATTTGCCCTTGCCCTCTCATCATCCACCATGCCTCATTCATGGAAGCACATTTATGTGGTGCCAATTTTCAAATCCAGTGACCCTACTACCCCTGAAATCTACCGGCCCATCTGCCTCCTCCACATTTAAGCAAGTTACTAGAAAGAATCATTCATCATCAGCTATCTGAACATCTTGATAAGTGCAACCTCCTGAGCCCTCAACATAGCTTGCAAACACCACAGCACCTCTCTGGCCTTGGCCTTTTCTCCAACCATGTCCTTAGAAACAAGGACATGGGTGGCACCTGAGTGTGGTGTTTGTGGATCTATCAAGGCCTTTGACCTTGATCGACCACCACCTCCTCAAATCCACCCTGCTAAACCTTGGCTGCTCTCCTAACGTCACTGCCTGGTTCAGCAGCTACCTTCTGAACCTGTCCCAATCTGTTCTGATAGGCAAAGATACCTCAGCCGCATTGCCTGTCCACACTGGGGTTCCCCAGGGCTCCATACTGGGGCCTCGACTTTTCTCTATGTTCATCAATGATCTCCACACAGAAAGCATAGACTGTAACACACTCCTCTCGCGGATGACCTCGTCATCTACCACAGTGTCAAGTCCTTGGAATTCATATCTTCTACCCTCACTGCAAACTATGGATCTGCTCAGAACTGGTTCCTTTCCAAAAACTTCTTGTGAACAAAAAAAATTGAAGGCCATGCTCTTTGTCTCAAGCCGTATCTTGCAAAGTCTACAAATCTGAAACCTCATTAGCATAGCCACCCTGTGGGTCCACCTCTGACACTGTATCCTCCTTCAAATACCTAGGGTGACTCTTGACCTCTCCGTCACCTATAATGACCACATTTCTTACACCATCAAGAGAGTCCATCAGAAGCTAGGGGCAGCATACCATGTTAACCACCTCCTGACCCAGAGACTCACCTTGCAATCACCCAGGGTAATCTTCTACCCCTACTTGATTACTGCTCCAAAGTATTCTTCTCCCATCCTCTTCACTTACGGCACATCTAAATACAACATACTACTCAATCTGTCGCTTTGCCCTTCAGGCTCCCTTCTCCACTCATCACTGCTCCCTATATCAGTCCTTGGGCTGGCTCTCCCTGCAAGGCCTTTGAATATGTCATGGGCTGTCTAGTGACAACTCTCAGGAACCCCTAAATGTCCCTTGCTCCTCGCTTCTCACTGGCAGGGGTGGCAACTTGATGCCTCAGAGTCTTTTCTGCCGGCCCCAGCTGTTCCCCAATGTATCTACTGTCATGGGGAGCAAGGCTTTCTCCATCTTTACCCCTCTTTCTTGAACAGATTTCCACCTGCCATCCAAATGTTACCCTCACATCAGTCCTTCAAATCACAGCCAAGAGCTTGGCTCAAGTCTCAGATCACCTGTACCTGCTTCCTAGGAAATACACTTGCCAGAAATCAACTTGGGGTACTGCAAACCAATTTTGCCCTGTGTCCTCGTGCTGACTACCTAGTAATAAATTGACATGTTTTGATTCCTTTTTATGAACATGTTGTTCACCTGCACTACCCTAGCCTCATCCTTAGCTAGGTCATTAGTCCCTATGTAGACAATGCCATCCACCTGTCCCTCCTGTCCTGCCACCCCAACGATCCTCATGATCCACTTCCCTTCTCTCCAAGCTGTGGTGCCAGGAAGGCACTTAACCTCCTCTCCACCACCCTTCCTGTCTCCAAATCTACCCCCTTATGATGGAGTCCACCACAGGATTTTCTTCCTCCTTCCCTCTGGGGTCCTCTGCCCTTCTCCTTGGGATATCCACTATGGAGGGCCCACATTCTTCCTTGCCGCTACTGCTGGTGCCTCTATGGGACAATCCGCCTGCAAAGTGGCATAGGAATTATGTAGTGGTATTATCTGGGGATGTGCCTCTGATCCACCACCCTCAGTCTTCCTGAGCCCACCGTAGTCCACCCACCTCCTGCTTGGCAAACTTTGAGGCAGTGATGGCAAACTTGGTGGTCCCTGGGTGGGGAGGAGGCCCATCTTGAATCCTAGCCAACTTGGCCCAGGGACAAATAACATCTCCCTCAGCCAGAGAGGTGCAGAGGTGCAGGCAGATGGGGCAGGACTGCAGTCTCAGAACACCTCCCTGAAAACTGCTGCTCCACAGCCACTGCACTGCACCATCCCCATCATATCTACCTACTTCCTTGCCTGTTTTGCTTTTGCTTACTTGCTTATTTGAAACCCTGTATTACCCCTACACTAGATTGGGTGTTTCTCCTATCTCAACATTTTGTGTGGCCTAAATTACTTCAAACCCTTTTTAAATCCTGCTCTAGATAGGTGTTTAGCAAACCCCAGACTATTGCTTGACTCAACTTGCCACTATGCTGCCTTTTTTTTGCTTTTCTTTAGACCGTTCCTTTTTACTCTTCCCTGGATAGGGTGTTTCACCTGTACCTGTGTGCTTGACCCTCCTTACTCCCTTGAAATGTGTGTGCTGCAACAAAAGATAAACATGAAACTTACTCACTGTTGACAGGAACAGCTATTGGTTTCCTGCTTCCTTTTCTTCACTCCTTCATTTTCATTCCCTGTCTTCTCACTGAGCTGCAGTGTCCTGCTGCCAGTTGCCTCATTGGGCAGACTGCAACATCCTTATCAGCGTGGGTCCTTCATGCGGAGATCACAGCACAGAGGCATGATGACCTACTTCTCACAAGGCTAAGCAAGGGGAAAAATGGTGCTGATTTTAAATTAAAATTAGGTGTGTTAGCCAATTAGGAAGCAGGGATAGGCAGTAGGATATTTCAGTGGGTGAAAGGGCGCTGTAGGCTGGCACTTTTTATTTCCTGGGCATCTACTGAAAGTTAATGTATCCCCTGTCAAGGGTACTAGCCAATCAGATGCCAGGAAATAAAAAGCCCATTTTCTAAATGTTGATACAGTATTTCATGTTTGCTAAAGTTGGTTCCGTTCATTTTACCTCCAAGTATGGCCACAAGGTGGAAATGTACAAACACTTAAAAACAAATGTTCCATGTATTCTGTTTCTTGACCGCATTACTTACTAGGTGCTTGTTAAAGTGTACTTTTCATAGGCTTGGTAATAATCATTAAACATTTTATCTCGACACCTAATGACCTAAACTGTACATTGAAAAGCTGTATGTAATTGTACATAATGGCTCTTCTGTTTGTACACAGAAACATAAACAATGTCAGCAGAAAAGACCAGTGGTCTGTCCAGTCTGCATGGTTCCCCATCTATCCCCAGGACCTAATTGTCATCCAGGGTACTATCCCTTACTGTGCTCTCCTCTCTTCTCCTCTCTGCTGCTATTGCCCTGAGTAGCCAGTATAGCCTTCTCTTTTCCCAACTGTGCTTGAAACCATTTATGGTTTTGGCTCCTACCACCTCAGCTGGCAAACTGGTCTAAGGTTCCACCATCCTCTCCGTAAAACAATACTTCCTCATATCTCTCTCTTTTTTTAAATGAAAGCTTACTGAAATTTTCAAAATGTAACGTGTAACATACTTATTTATTTATTTGCTTTTGTTGACCAGGTAAGTCACACTAGACAGCCAAGTGCCTATTTTCAGGTGTGACCCGGAGAGTTACAAACTTAAGTAGGTAGGTACAGTGACAAATCAGTCTTACATACAGTGGGATAACAGGTGATGGAATAGAATGACAACCAGTAACAAGTCACGAACCCGGGGTGTTACAGGTGACCTGGGAGAGTTATAAGCTAGAGCATACACAAAACAATGAGTGAGTCAAGATTTACATATAACAGTTGAGCAGGCTAAACCAATATGGCACTCAAGGAGGAGATGGTACACTTTAGAAAGATTTGGGTAGGTGGTTGACAGTCCTCAAAGGGGTTGGGACAAGTGCACACAGGTTCAGTCTATATTAAGCTGAATAAGTGCCTGCATGTTGGGGGACCTAGGGAAGAGCTGACGAGGGGAGGGCCTGGTGACCTTGTCGGGAGGTAGGACAGGGGCAGCCATTACTTGATCAGTGGACAGGAGAATAAGTGCGGTAGACCCCAGGAGGTGCCGAGACCCCATGCCTTCATAGTGCAGGGGCTATGAGTGCATAGACAGGTGGAGGAGCCCTTCAGGAAGTTCCAAGGGAAGTTTAAAGCTTGGATGGGAGGGTGGACTGAGTAAGGGCTGGGAACGAATTCCATAGTTTAGGGGCATAGTTGGCGAAGGCCCGATCACCCGCAGGTGTCGTGTCCTAGGAACCGGACAGTTGAGTGTCGTGCTTGACCTAAGGTGGTAGGAAGAGGTGTCAGGGTTGAGGGGAAGGCGAGGGCAGCAGGGTGGCTGATCTTACAATGCTGTCAATGAAGTTCCCTATTACAAAGGTGTGGTGTTTCCGGGAGGGAGCCACTCGGCGTGTGTAGAAGTTGCAGCGGTGAGTCAGGGGTGGGGCAGATGGCGCAAAGTGGCAGATGCTGTTGTAGGCCATGTCCCATTCGAGAGGCTGGATTTTGGTAGGGGAAGGTCACTAGCCCATAGCAGAGAGAGGGAGGAGAACACCTAGCTAGGGCCACCCGAGCAGCCGGGATCAGGCAGTTTTGGCTCTGTAGGCGAGACCAAGTTTGATGCTTGTAGACTTGCAGACGTTATGGATGTGCAAGGAGAGATCCAGCTGAGGGTCCAGAGTGATGCCCAGGTATTTGACAGCGGCCACCATCTGCAGGGCGTGCCATCAGCCCTGTAGATTAGTGGGGGGCAAAGCTGGATTTTGTTTTGTTCAGGGAGCCAAGAGAATAGCCTGGGTTTTCTTAAGATTGGTGGTAAGCTTGTGTTCCACCAGCCATGACTGGATCCGCTTGAAGTCGGAGTTTAATTGGGAATTGATGGTGTCAATGTCACATGCACTGTCCAGAATGACAAGGTCATCGACATACAGGGTGGTAAGCCCATGGGTGGTGACATAGGGTAGCTCATTGATGAAAAGGGAGAAGAGCGTCGGACCGAGGACAGATCCCTGTGGGACTCCACATTGCAGTGGTGGGGTTGGAGAGAGTCCGGTTAATGTTGGTGTATTGCTTCCTACCAGTAAGGTAATTGAGGAACCAGGCATGGGCAGAGTTTGAGAGTTCGAGGAGAGAAGAGTGGAGCTAAGGAGGAGTGATCTACCCTGTCGAAGGCTTTGGACAGATCCACGAAGATCGCTCCACTGAGGAAGCCCTGGTTGGTTGCAGTTCTGATCTGCGAGGTGACTACAGTGAGGGTGGTAGTCATGCTGTGTCCCTTCCTGAACCTGTGTTGGGCCGGAGAGAGGAGGTTGTGTTCCTGTAGGTACTCAGTTAGCTGAGAGGCCACAACTTTCTCAGAATTTTGGAGCGCTGACAGGATAACTATAGGTCGGTAGTTCAGGGGTCTTTGGGGTTTCCTTGTTTAAGAACAGGGTAACCTTGGCCACTTTCCAGACATCTGGGATGACACCAGTGGTTAGAAGAATTGAATATATGTGTTATGGGCCTGGCGAGAAGGTGAGCTCCTAGCTTGAGCAGCTTTGCCTCGAGGCTGTCGTGCCCTGCTCCAGTATGAGGGACAGGCTAGCAAGCAGCCTCTGGATCTGTGTGGTAGATACCTGTTGTAGGAAGAAGGAGGGTCGGGTCTCAGGGCCAAGTCAAGGGTGATAGGGGACTTGGGCTCTGGTGGTTGAGAGTTTGGGAACTTGGGGAGTAAGCTGGGAAGAGGGGCTGCTCTGAGAACATATAGTGTTGAGGGTATTAGCAATTGTGTGTGGGTTATTGCAGCTAGCCCTCACAGTGAGCAAGTCCGTGACTTATGATCTTGCAGAGCCTCAATCAAGGCTTCTAATGTTCTGCCAAAAGCTCCTAGGATTGCTGGCTGAGGAGAGTAGGCGGATCGGCAGAACTCACTTTTTGCTGCCCGGATGGCTTTTTACAGGAGTTTCTGAGGCACCTGTAAGCAGTGAGATCATTGATGCTTTGGGAGGCCTTGTAGGTTTCCCAGCATTTGTCCCTGAGTTTCATTAGGGAGGATAGGCCCCGTGAAGCCATTTGGTGGCGGTGCCCGTACCCTCCTCCTTGTAAGGGGGGCATGTTTGTTCTGCACCGGGATGTACTTGATTAAATTCATCCAGTGCTTGGTCCGGGTCCAAGGAGGTGGTAACCCTGACCAGTCAATTGTACCGAGGTCAGTGAGGAAGTCTGGTAAGTAGAACTTTGAGTAGTCTCTCATTTGTATTACTTTACTGGGAATCTTTACCTGAGAGGTGCCCCAAGTGCAGAAGATAGGCGAGTGGTCCGAGATGGCATCGGGTAGGATACCAATGTGATCCTGTTAGGTCTATTGGTCAGGATCCAGTCAATCAGCGAACCCTTGTCCCCTGGAGATGGCCTTGTTGGTTCGGATGTAATTTGGCTCAGGGCAAGGCCGAGCAGGTGTATGTAATTTAGAGTTAGTGCCCAACCAGTCAAGGTTGAGGTCTCCTATGATAAGGACTTCATTTGTGCCCACTCGCACTGACGCTGTGGAGAAGTGAGGACAGTCCAGGTAGTCCACCTCTAGGAGGGTTGTAGCAGCAGATCAGGTGGAGTTTTTTGTGTGTCCAAGTAGGAGAAGAGTGTGCAGGAGCTCTCATGTCGAGAGGGGGTAGGCGGGTGATCAATGACAGTCACATTGAGGTGTGCCTTATAGTAGAGCAGTACCACACGCCTCGTTTGCTCCCCCCGATCCGTCTGATATGGCTGTACCCTGGCAGGGTGCACACTGCATCGGTAGTGTGTGGCTTTAGCCATGTTTCCGTGATACCCAGGATATCCAGCTCGTAGTGGGCAACCCAGGCAGTAAGCTCAACAAGGTTGTGAAGGATGCTGCGTGCGTTTAGATGGGCAATCTTTAGCCCCTTGGTGAATTGCCATGAGGGGAGGGTTGGGGGAGGAGGTCAGCCTGGATGGGAATGTTAGTCCCACACCTGGGGGTCCAGCGGGAGGTGGAGGAACAGCCATGACGGTAGCAGTATAGGGGCTACGAGGAGGGATAACAGCGACTGGGATTGTTACAGCCAGTAACTGTGCACAGTAATGTAACAAGACCTGCAGCAAGGTATGTCTTGTTAAATACAGCAGTGTATTCAGTCAGCTAGTGAATCTTTCCAGCCTGTATCTGTGCTCTGTAATGTAACAAAGACCTGCCGCAAGATGTGTCTTGTTAGAACAGCAGTGTAGTAAGTCAGCTAGGAAGTTGTGGTAGCTGAAATTATTAGGTCTGCCCTAGTGGCAGAAAAAGATAACCTGCAGATGGAAAACTAGGCTGATAGGTTAAATTTCAGCCCACGTGACCACTATCAGCCTACTTAAGGGAGAGCTGACCAAGGTGGTGGTGGGGCGGGGGAGCCAAACACATAGTGTCTGTGGTAGACTGTCTGCGATGACAGAAAGCAATCAGCAGCTGCCTTAAACAGCGGGCTTTCACAAAGTACTGTTCATATGCAAGGAGGTAGGAGTTTTCTTGTGCTTTGCAATTTGGATTCCAAACGTTTGAAAAAGGCGCCAAAGCGCTTGACACAAAGGGAACTCTGCCGTCTCTGCAAAACGCTGTTTACCTTGTCCTTCTCACTGCAGGTCCTCTGGTGGGTTGGGGAGGCTATGGAGCACCCTCGTGACCTCCGCTGCTGGGGATCCTGGTCAGCTGTGGAGGAACAAGGAGAGAGTAGCTTTAAGTAGACATTAGGATGGAGGCAAATACAAAGGAAAACAGGTTTGCCTGCCACTGGTAGGGTGGCTGAGTCACAGTTCGTTATGCTGGGCTGGGGGGATGGGAATGGCAGCACAGCAACAGCAGCAGGAATTCCTAGTCAGCTTGTGCTGAACTTCTCCCTAGTGGATTAACCAGCACTTCAGTTGTAGTAGACACTGCTGAGAACATGCTATCTACCCTCGATGGATAAAGGTGCACAAGCTTAGCTTTTCTTCTCCCCAGCAGGCTTTACTATATGGAGCCTTGCAATTTCTACTACCCTCGGGACTCAAAGTGCACCAATTTAAATTATATGCATACTGGCAGTGCAGAGGCTTACAGGAACACAGAGACACGTATTTAGCACAAGAACTGCAGTAAACAAATTGCTTTATATCTCCACGTTTGTGCCACAGGCATGCAGAACAACAAATTGATTTAAAGTAGCTGTCCTCCCCTTGCTTAGCCTTAAAGGGAGTAGTGAGGCAATTAAAGGAACTGTAGCAAATACAGTGATACATGCACAATGTAAAGTATAAAGATTCCAAAAAATAAACTATCTCACGCTCTGACGACAGAAAGCAATCAGCAGCTGCCTTAAACAGCGGGGCTTTCACAAAGTACTGTTCATATGCAAGGAGGTAGGAGTTTTCTTGTGCTTTTCAATTTGGATTCCAAGGTTGAAAAAGGCGCAAAGCGCTTAACACAAAGGAACTCTGCTGTCTCTGCAAAACGCTGTTTACCTTGTCCTTCTCACTGCAGGTCCTCTGGTGGGTTGGGGAAGGGCTATGGAGCACCCTCGCGACCTCCGCTGCTGGGGGAGGTCTGGCTCGACGTGGACTGGCTTCGGGGGATGGGGAGGGCTATGGAACACCCTTGCGACCTCCGCTCCTCGAGGGATCCTGGTCAGCTTGTCCTTCTCACTGCAGGTCCTCTGGTGGGTTGGGGAGGGCTATGGAGCACCCTCGTGATCTCCGCTGCTCAGGGAGGTCCGGCTCGATGTGGACTGGCTTCAGGGAGATGGGGGAGGGCTATGGAGCACCCTCGTGACCTCCGCTCTCGGGATCCTGGTCAGGATACAGTTACCAGCCAGCACATCAGAGGATACAGTTCCCCAAAATGTATTACTGCTCATCTTGTAAGCTAAGCCTCAGGGAATTGTATGTTCCTGGAGGCACTGAATTACAGACAACACACCAGTAAAAGGAACAGTGGAAATAAAACTAAGCAAACAGCAGAAGGGTGTTAATCAATACAGTTTGATTATATTAATTAAAATCAGTGCCTTCTTTTATTTTCCAAAAGCATCTACTATCCCATCCTTACAATGCGTGAGGCAACGAGTGCCTTACATTAGTAGTGACTATTTGGTTTATACTTTGGAATGGTTTATTCATCAAGAAGTGGCATAAGCCATGGACCTTCAGGGTTTTCAGTTAGGACCTCTAAGATGCCTTTACCTTCCCTGTCTGCCTGGAATTCCTGGAATGGCAACCATCGTCTATTATGTGTGTAACAACTGGGTGGCGCCACCCCAGTGTTACACCCTGCCTACCCTGGACATAGGCTAAGGGGTTTGGGTTCACTAGCTAATAACATTTTTAAAACCTTTGCACTGTGCCTGCACTCAGGGTGCTTTACGTGGGAGAGATGGTGCTGGGCATAGCCCCTGAGCTGCTACACCACCCACGGTGACCAGTTACCTTCCCCAGACATGCCCCAATACACAGTTCCCCACATTTCAACATTTTGAATTAAAGCCTCTCTATAATATGCTCACACAGGATTTCAAACAACAACAACAAGATATTTATTTTGGGGAATAAAGGAGCTAGGAAAGGAAACAGGAGGAGTAGAGGTTGTCTTACATGATTTACACGTACAGACAGAGATCCTTTTGGATTTTGCTGGTGAACCCCTGGGTGGCTACATATTAACAGGTAGAAATAAATGACATTTTACCATTCGACTTAAGACATCCAGAGCCCTGGCTATCTAGCTGCTGATAAATCAGATGTTAAACATAATTATTAATAATACCCACACTGGTACCAGTCCCAGATACAGCAGAAACACGGCAATCTCATACCATACTGGTTAAACAGATACCACAGTTCAAGATGTTGCAGGCCTGATGGAGTTGCAGCAGGTCGAGGTGGCGGCTATTAATCTCAGGGTGGGGGCAACTTGGAAACAGATTTTTGTAAAGCAGCAAATGACTATGTACAACCACAGCAGGGATTGCCCTGCACTTGCGGACAAATCAGGGATTACCCTGCACTTGAACTTCTGAACATTCCAGAACAAACTATGTGGATCTTACATCCAGAACATTCAGCACAATATTTTGAAGTCCCATCCAATGCAATGAGAGTGATGCTTCTGAACATCCTAACGCAGTTTAAACACGGTCACATCCAGTACTTTATATACCAAAATGCATCCATCCAGAGTAAGTTGGCCATGACACTTTTATCAAGCATCCCATACTTTAGTCACAGGCAGTCACATCCAGTACATTCTATATACCAAGAACATTATCCACAAGCGGAGTCCTATCCAGCACGTCTAGGCATTTAACACTTATACCAAGCACCCTCAGACGAAATTCTGTGCAGACACAGGTACATTCTCTTTAAGGTATCTCAGACATTAATATGCTCTAGGGCCTCCTGTCTCATGAAGTGGCAAGGCGGCATGGCAGACAGCTCCACGATGGCAGGACTCTAACCCATAGCTACACATTTATATGATTCACTAAGCCCAGCATCTTGCTGCACCTGCAACTTAGCCATTTGGGCCACAGACAAGATGCATCCATTACTTGAACTAGGCAGTCTCTTATGGGGTTAGTAGCCCAGGCTGATAACTTCAATGCTTCACACTTAACAGCACACATTTCTTAATGGAGCATGGAGCCCCCAAGATTACTTGCTTAGCTTCTCCTCACACCTGGGGCTACTAGGGTACTCACTCAGGTTCTCCACGGTTCTCATCCACAATCTAAGGCATCCTGAAGACTTCTTCAGCTCTCTCACTGCTGAGGTACTTGGTCAGCACTCTCACCACTTCATGATGTCATCTGGTCTGGTCAGCGCTCTCACCGCTGCTGGACATCCGATCTTCGGTCCACATCTTTCCCCAACGTGGGAGGGAAGGCTAGCCTCTGGAGGACAGTACTGGCAACCTCCAGACTAGCTGTTGCAGAAAGCCCAATTATTGTAACTAGTTAACTGTTAACTGGAGAAAATAACAAATGCCCTCTGAAGACTGAAAGGGCTTGAATTAAGTGGCCCAGGCCTGATGGCATGGCTGGAGCCTGAGCCCCTCCCCATGGGGCTCCCAGCAGGCTGGAGCCTGCTCTGCTGCTCTCTGTCTCTCAGATCTCTATCTCTGAATCTCCTCTGAATCTCCAAACTGGCAACATTGTCTCTCTATAGAGCTCCTAGCTTGACTCCTGATTGGTAGCAGGGATGGGGTGACATGTGTCCAAGTTGCTGAAGGACCTGTCAATCAAAACACTCCAGGCACAATTGGGTTGTGGAATTTGCACCTAAAATAATGTCCCTGTAAGCCCCCATAAGCACTTGGGTGCTTACCCATGAGATACAGTAAATGTCCCACAAGTCCTGGCTATCTATTGCTGCAATTCCAATTGGCTGTACTGCTGGCAATGGCTGCTTAACCCACTGTCCCTTATAGCAGATTAGATACAGTCCTGAATAATGTCCTGGTGCAGCCAGAAAGAAGTATTATTTGCCTCAAATGACCCACAGTTCTATAGCTTAAAGACTGTACTTGCAGTCGCTGCACAGATGAAAAACATGGCTCTTTTACTTTTCCTGTCGCATGCACTTATACAAGCTCCCCTTGCAGCAGCTGGACAGGCTGACACACAGTCCCAGATACTGGAATTGCCAGGGAAACAGTATTAATTTTAACTTCAAGCACTTTTCCCCACATGCACAGTATATTCCCACCAAGCAGCAACAGTTCCATTATTTAAAACATTTTAATTCTTTACTTTTCGGCTGGAGCTGAACATAGCTACCCTGGAGGCAGCCAGACACACTGTTACGCATTATTCAGATGACGGGGCCATGCACAGGCATACTCAAATGACCCCGGGCAGAACTCCTTTAATTCCCATCTGGGCAGTCCCCAGCAGGCTGTCCATGGTCACTGGGTCCCAAATAGGTGAAAGGGATCCCAGGACCCATGGCACAGTCCCTGAGGTGACTGCAAACAACAACTCCACATCAAAGGTGCTTTGCACGCCAATGTGACTCCCGCTGCCCTGGAGGCAGCACTTTGCAGCGGGCTCGCGGTCAGCAGTTTAAGCCCCGAGGGCTGGATTTTCATTTAACTGCAAGCTGGGGCACACACGAGGGCAAACAGGACCTGGGAAGCCAGAAAATTAGAGGCCAAGTCAGGAGGCCGAGAGACAGCGGAGAAGGACAGAACCAATGGGCCAAGGCAAGCCCAGACTGGCATTTCTAGGAACCCCCATTTGCAAGGGGATTACATTAGTGTCCGTGGTATGTCACAGTAGGGTCATTACTCCTCCATTTGTTATTGACAAAATGGTGCAGTTTCAAACTAACAGATGCTTTCAATCATGCTTTTCATACTTTATTTGTAAAAGCGCAATTTCATTAAAGATCAAAGGCTGTACATAATAAGAATCCATAAAACAGATAAATTGGTTAAATACCATCAACAGTTAAAAATAAACCCTCCAAAATAAAAACAGCAGGCTAACATGCATCAGACTCAGAGATGCCATACCAAAAATTTATTTAAGAGCATATTTAAAACTCTCGATGGTCAAGCATTCTCTAACCTGATGAGGTAGAGAATTCCACAGGGTAGGGGCCACAAAAGCAAAAGAGCAGCAGGTCCCAGAGGTCTTAAGTCACACCCTGGGAATCTCTAGCAAGCCCTTGTTGGAGGAACAGAGTGAGTGCAGGGGCAGTAGGGGCACAGAAGATCTTGCATAACGCGCTCCCTGTCTGTGTAGGGCATTATAGGTCCATAACCCAACCTTGAAGGTGATCTGCCACTGAACAGGCAGCCAGTGCAGGCCATGGAATACAGGTGTGACATGGCAAGATCTTGGTGAGCCAGTCAGCAGCCTGGCTCGGCATTCTGCACCAGCTGCAATCAGCAGACATCAACCCTCAGTAACCCTAGGTAAAGGGCATTGCAGCAGTCAAGGTGTGAGGTCACAAGGCATGAACCAAGGTTGGAAGGTCACGGGTGGGACCAAGCGCTTGATCAGAGTGATGTTCCTCAGATGGTAAAAGACATCTTTACGACAGCTGACACCTGAAATTTTAAAATCAGTCCACTATGAACACAGCGCCCAGATTTTGCACCGGTCTGAGGTAAGCAGCTGGTCTCCCTGAGCCAAAGCCCAGACAGTTGACCAGGCCACAGTCTCATACCCTGGTGACCCGGGTCCACCACCAACACCTCGGTTTTATCCATGTTCAACCTCAGCCAGTTGTCACTCATCCAGCCCTGGATCTCAGAGAGGCAGCTATTAAAACCAAGACCGCTCCACCTTACTCGAGCACAAAGGACATGCAGAGCTGAGTGTCATCTGCATAGCAGTGAAAACTCAGCCCATACCACCTTATAATGTCTCCTAATGGCAGCATATACACTGCAAACAACATGGGAGACAGTACGAGCCCTGCAGGACCCCACAGGATGGGGGTGGGGCTAAGGAATAAATCCCCAACACCATTCTCTGAGTCCTGCCCATGAGACAAGATCAAAACCATCTGAGGACTGTGCCAGACAATCCACAGAGCATCTGCAGATGCTCCAACAGCACACCATGGTCCACAGTGTCAAATGCTGCAGAGAGAGATCAAGTAGAACCACGATGGAATGGCTCCTCGATCCCTCGCAATCAGGAGATCATTAAGTACCGAACAAGTGCAGTCTCAGTACTATGCTTCTTCCTAAATCTGGACTGGAGAGGATCATAGACCTTGTGAGTAGTTAAATGATCATCCAGCTGCACCGCAACCACCTTCTGAATAACCGTGCCACAAAGGGCAGGTTAGAGACAGGTCTGTAGTTTGCTAAGCAGTCAGGGTCGAGGGAGGATTTCTTTAGGAGAGGTACCACTACTGCCTCCTTCAGGGGTCAGGAAACACCCCTGTCTCCAGTGAACATCAGACTATCTCAGCAAGGACCGGCTGATAACCTCAACATACCCCACTATGAGGCATGTTGGGCCCAGGTCCAAACTACAGTAGGCTGGGCACATACCATGGATGATCCGCACAATGTCTATGATCACCAGCTGGTAGAAGTCAGACCAGACAGGCCTGTCACTTGCAACTGCCTGCCAACCTCTGTAATACCTACTAGAGAGCACTGAATGGATCTCTGACTTGATGGTGGCAACCTTATTGGCAAACAACTGAGCAAACTCATCACAATTAAGCTGTGAAAATGCTCCCCAGGGCTGAACACAGATTGGATTGCATAATCTGTCGACAGACCAAAAGAGCTGAGTCGGTCGATTTTGCACTGTGGCAATCTTCTGAACAGGAACTCTGCCTTCTTACGGGAGACTGTCGATTGATAGTCTTTGTAATGGACCATTAATCTACGATTGTCATCAGCCAGGCCAGATTTCTGTCAATTGCCACTCCAACTTGACCCCCTCACCTCAACTCCTTCAAAGTCCCATCAAACCAAGGGGACTTGGGAGGCGAAGAGTGAGGGGCGATCATGAACAGGAGCTAGGAAGTCCAGGGCTGCTGTCACTGTCTTATTATAGTCTAGTGCCAGATCCCTGGCTCCCCGCAACATTTGACATACCTGATAGGTCCAGCACTGCTACAAGACTGTCTGGAGTCAAACCCTTAAAGGATGGTACCGGACCATCTTAGAGAGGCAGGCCTATGGGGAGCCTCGAAACTAAACCTTATCATATGATGATTCGACCATCCAACCTGTTCCACCACCAGATTGGAGATCTCTGTCCCCAGTAGGAAGACCAGGTCCAAAGAGTGACTGTGATTTTGGGTAGCAAAGGCACTGTGAAGGCCAATGAGTTCATAAGTTGGAGGAAGTCCTGATCAAATTCGAGAGTTCATTGTCGACAAAGACATGAAATACCCCAGAATTAACCATCTGGAGGATTCCAACACCATGTTGACGATGAAGTCCATGACTTCCTGCAGGAATTCCTTCTCATCCCTGGGTGAGCGGTAGATGAGAAATATCCTGCAACCTACACCTGCTGCCACAATACACTCAAAAGGATCTAGTCATTCTCACTAGGGTATCTACAAGGCCCAGTTTCAACTTGAAACAGATGGGTACCCCCATGATCCTCCTCAGGTGGTGTATCACTGAGTAACTGGCGGAACTGCTGATGCCAATACTGGGCCAGCATTCTCATCCACCCAGGTCTCGGTGATTTAAGCAAGGTCAGCTCTACCAACAAGATCAGCAATAATAGCTGTTTTGTTTTTATTTATCTTGCATTGCATAACACAGCCGAGTAGGCTAGGTAGATGAGTAGACAGAGCAACTTGCCCACTAAAAGTGGAGCCCTAGAGTATGGGAACCAGACAGGGAGTACCATGTTCCTGAACCCATTTCACCCCAGGGTGTCTTCTAGTCCCCACCACCCCAATCCACCCATCCCGCTCCACAACCCACCAGAATCACCATAATCAATATTCTGTGGTAATATGTGTGCTGGGAAACTGTCACTGCACATCAAAAGGCAAGAACTTTCAGGGCATAATGAGCTTATTTAGTGCTTTTATTTTTAAATGGATGTCACATTTAAAACAAGAAATTTTAACCGCATTAGTGAGTGGTGTCAAACAAAGTGCTGTGTGTGCAGGCAAATGGACACACAGAATGAAAACAGGTGCTTTTGGGTTACAATGAGCTTATTTCTGCTGTAGTTGAATGAATGTCTCATCTAAAATGAGAAATGGCACTACATTTGTGAATGGTCTCATGCAGGGGCAGTGAATGAGCAGGAGACTGACACAGCAAGCTTGTTACAACAGGGTTCCACCAAGCTGGGCTGACAGTATAGCCTAGAGGTTAGAGTAACAAGCTGTGAATGAGACTGGTACATCCAACAGACCTGGGTTTGATTCCGCAACCTCCATTTGCATACTGTGTGACTCTGAGCAAGTCACTTAACCTCCTGGGTCATCCCTAAAAACAGGCATTTGTGCCTGGTGGACCATACCTGGTTACCAAGAATTAATAATAATAAAAAAAAGCTGGTTCAACGAAAACCTGCATATGGCTTTACAGCGATAGCACAATGGCGCTCGCATGATCGCGTGTACCGCCGGAACTGAATGTTCACCTCGCTCCCCAGATTTTATTATAATCATCTCCACGGTGGAGGTGTTTTGGGAGGGCGCAAGACCAGAGAAGCTGTGCCAGTCCTGCGACCATTACAGCGACTGGTCATTTTGTCGGTTTGGTCACTGTAAACGACTGGTCGCTGTAATATTTTGATGAAGTAACATACTACCTTATGACAGTCAGCTACAGGTGTCAACATGCTTGATCAAAGGCCAGGGAAAAACTAGGACTGAATGACTGTCCCATCAGCAACACACTACCATCTGTAGTCGTGCAACTCATGAAAATTCTGCTGGTTTGCCTTTCAAATGTGCTGTCTCTGTGTCAAGCGAGTGGGTGGGACTTTAATGCCACAACTCACAAAGTGAGTACATTTTACTGGGGACTAGTCATTTAATAATAATTGCTCCACATTCACAATACATATTGTAGCAAAAAATTAGAGTAAGACATTGATTTTAACTATACGTGGTAGTGACTGCAAGGAAAAACAAACTCTAGTCAGAGCCAATATGGCTGCAACATGATTTTAGTGACTGTTCATGATGAGGAATCAGTATGGTGTTTTATTGTTAAAGGTGCTATTTAAAATTTGTCATATTACATTTAGTATGGCCATATAATACAGTGTCATATATGAAAGATATCTTAGCAGTCTGTTACTAATGTGACACATCCTCAGGATATGAGGAGGCTCATATAGTTACAACTGGCAATAAAGGTAATGAAAAGTATAGCATCAAGCCTGGTATTAACTACCCACAAGGTATATTTTCAACAGTTGGTTAGTAGCTGTAATTATTAAAAAGCTTTACATATATACCACAATATCAGTAAATATAAATTTATATAGAAGTCCATTTTGCACATGTTGGGGTAAAGCACTGAGGACATAAAATGTTCAGGTGCTCATTCATATATATTCCTTCCTTGAGAGACATTTTCTCTAGCACAGTGAATCCAATGAACTCTGCAATACAAAATACAAATGTCAGGCAATAAACAATAAAAAGCAGGGCATTATTCTATCAGATGCTCATTTAGTCATAATACAATAAAAAAACACTTCAGTTGCAAAGTATGCCATCTTATATATTGAAATAAAGATTGTCTATAGAAATCTTACAGAAAGTGCACACGTTCAAAGCAAACATTCACTCCAGAGCTACAGTATAGCGAGTCCCCAAGGTATAGATCCATTATGGCTGAGCATCAGATATGATAATGACCTGCTTTTTATCTGTTTTTAAAATAGATCCCTGACATTTGGAATCATTGTACTGCAAAGTTCATTGGTTCCACAGTCCTAAAGAAAATGTCTCAAGGGAAGGGATACATAAATGAATACCAGTACATTTTAAATCCTCTGTGTTTCACCCCAACATCCACAAAATGGACTTCTATATACATTTATATTTCCTGATATTGTAGTTTATATGTAAAGCTTTTTCTAATTATATGTACTAACCAACTGTGAAAATATGCTTTGTGGGTGTTTATACCAGGTTTGATATTATACTTTTCATTATCTTAATTGCTGGTTGTAATATTATAAGTGCCTCCTCGTATCCTGAGGATTGCGTACGCTTTGTTGTTTTAAATTTTTAATTTGTACACATTACTGGTGGTGGATAATATAAGGGCATTTCTGCATTAAGTTACTAACTCTAATGAAGCTCCGCTTCTGGAGTAATTGTTAGTTGTTTTACCCCAATCTGGCATAGCATTGCTCCCTGCTATTCATTGCACTACTGTGCTACTGTTGTTTTATATTCATCCTATGAATTAGCATAGGCTTTTTTATGAAGCTGGTTAAAGTTTTACTGCTGACTATGGAATAAAGATGTTTTTAATATGTTGTCTTGTGCACATGCAAGCAACATGTTGTGACAGTAGAAGATCAGTAGGAGAAATGCAGAGGTGTGTCAGTTTTGGCAAATGCAGGCACTCTTTGAGAGTACGCCCTCATTCGCCAATTAGCGAGCATACTAGTGGTGACACAAGTGTTTTTCAGTGCCACCAACTTGAAACGATTTCACCGCTGCAATCAGAGCAAAGCTCATTATGCAGCAGCACCGATGACATGCCTTCATTATGTACCTTGCCTGGTGAAACATAACAATAAACATGGTGGTGGCTTTGCCGTCCGCCTCTTGCAATCACTGAAAGCCAACTTCAGGGTGCCCAATCCCCTGTCAGCATGTGTAAATCCCCACCCCCAAGATTGTGTGGCACACTGGGAGCCCACCCCAGTGTGCCTCTGTGGTATTCAGAAGCTGACCGCATCAGCATTTTCCCACCCCCCCACCACCATTGTGAGCCACACTGGGAGACCACCCCAGTGTGGCAAACATCATGCCCTAAGTTAATGGGCACACTGGGAACCCACCCTAATGTGCCCAACATTATTTTACACATCGTAAAGAAAAAATGTCCATGCTGTTGTTTTTTTTAACCGGTAAAAAAGAAAATGGTCCTCGCTGTCAGTGGGCCCTTCTCCCCCAACCCACACCCACCTGCGCACCCCACCTCTCCACACTCCCTCACACCATACTTACCTCTGGGCCCAGTGCCATGATCTTCAGTGGGCGGGAACACATATACACTCTTGAAAGCCGCAAACTGAAGAAATGCTGGTAAGCTGTATAATGGCATCAATGGGGAGGTTTCAACTTAAGTGGATATCGTGGCCATTTTTTCGACTTTTGACTCCAAATTTTCAACTTGGGGTTCTTGGGACCCGCCTCATGAAATCAGTCACTGTCATTTCGTTATTCAGCCCCGAAGGTGATTTCGCAGTCACTATGTGGAATACCTTCTGGGACTGATTAACAAAATGACAGTGTCACTGTGCATGAGGTGGGCACCCAAAAGCCAATGCTGCAAATTTAGTGAAAAAATTCCAAAAATAACTGTTGCGAGCATGCATTGGCAGTTTCCATACACACTCGTAATATTGAGAATTTTAATATTTTCATTCCAGATTTTCAACATTGCCATTTCTCACACCTCCTTATGAACAGTATAACTGTCATTCTTGGTATCCTGCCCAAATTGTGTTTTCACACATCTGGTGCACAATGGCACAGTCGCTGGGAAATCAAAGTTCGGGACAGATTAAGAAAATTACAGTGTCACTGTTCATGAGCAGAGGTCCCAAAATGCCTATGTTGAAAATTTAAAAAATTCAAAAATGACTGTGTTCAGTGTGCATTGTGCAATTTCCATGTATGCTCGTAACTGAGATTTTAAATATTTTCACTACACATTTTCAACATTGCCATTCCTTCACACCTCCTTATGAATGGTACAGCTTTCATGTTCATCATGGAGGTCCCAAAATGCCTATGTTTTTATGGGTGTCTGTTGCCCAGTTTCTCATGCATCTCAGTGACTTAGCCACTTTTCCTATTTTCACTCCAGATTTTCAACATTACCATTTTTTACACTCCTCATGAACAGTACAGCTGTAATTTTTACATCCTGCCTGAAATGTGTTTTTGCACCTGTGGCACCAAATGGCCGAGTCACTGTGCAAAATCGCCTTTAGCTAATGAACTGATAGTGCCACTGTTCATGAGGTGGGGTCACAAAAGCCCATGTTGAAAATTTGGAGGAAAATAACCAACAAATACCTGGGGTGTTAGGGTTTCCAACTGTAGCTCCCACCCTGTGAGAGACTAACAGGTGTCAGGGTGTGACTTGGGATTTTTGGCTGTAATGCTCACTACATTCCACCCCCAGCCTGCACCCACTGACAGGCATCAAGGTGTGCCTTGGACTCTTCAGCCTCAAAGTTCACCCTATTCTCCTACAGTGCACCCATCTCAGCGTATTTCCTTATGGCATGGGGTGAGTGTAAGGCCCGAAGACCCCAAGGCACACCGTGACATGTGTCGGTGTCTGGAGGGTAGGGTGAGGTGAAATAGCGTGAGCATTATGGCTGACAACCCAAAGGCACACCCCAGTGTCTGTCAGTCTCTGCAGGGTGGGGGTGGGGTTGGCATCAGTTCAGTACTTCATTGCCATTCCTATTATGCATCTCTAACTTCTGCACTCAATGCCAGCAAGACAGCATTCAGCATTGACAAATGCTTGTTTGATGTACAAGTGGCAAGTACACAAAAGTGCAATAGTACAATGAATAGCAGGGAACAATACTACAATAGATTAGAGCAGAAAACAACTAACGTTTCTTTCTCAAATATCACTGGAGTTGGGCTCCCATTGTCTGCTACTTTTTTATTGACTCTTGGACCTGGGGCTGGGCACCTAGTGTCAGAATGGGGGTTAGCAGCACGGGGTTTGCCTGTCATTGTCCGCTTACTTTTTCATTTACTGTCTGACTCAGGGTTGGGCACTTGGTGTCAGAATGGAGGAGTTTGGTGGCACCAGGGTTGAGCAGCAAATGGCTACTTACTTTTCATTTTAGTTTACCATCCAACCCCGGAAACTGGGCACCCAGTGTTGGGGGCGGTACTGGGATGTGGCTCCTGGTGACTGCTTAGCTATATTAATAGTGTCAGATTTAGTTTTCAAACAGAAGCAAGATACATCGCCTCTGACTGCTCTGTGTTTGTGTCAGAAATCACTTACCATGCCTTAACCAGCATGCCTCTTGCACCTGGCTGCCATAGACCCTCACCTGTGTTTACCCTCACCATTTCCTGTGCCCACACCCAGCCCTCTCAGTGAAAGTAGCATGCCCTTGACTCCTGGATAGTTGAAACCCAGTCATCAGTCCCCTGCATCAAGCTGAGGCTGACTGCTCAAACCCCAGGTGAAATGTGGGTCTGATTTTATTAAATTTTAATCCTCTCACTTCCCTGTATCAGGAGGGATGAACTTTTCTTCAGTTAATTAAAATAAAGTAACAAGTCTCTTTTGAATGCAGATACCGCCAGAGGCTTACAATACCTCTTGTTAAACAGTGAGGGATTGGACTTGATGGACCTAAAGTGCTTTATAACATTAAATTAATATGTTACAGTGAGGGTTGGACATGATGGACCTAGAGTCCCTGACAACCTTAAATTACTATGTTATAGTGAGTGATTGGACATGATGGACCTAGAGTCCCTTACAACATTAAATTACTATGTTACAGTGAGGGTCTCCCCTTTTCTCCCTCTCTCATCTCTGTTCCCTGGTGCCCCTTTCCTTCTGTGTTGCTGTTTCTTCTCCTTTGCCTCTCTATGTTTCCCCCTTCCTCTATTGTCCTGCACTTCTGACCTGCATGTTCTTCTTGCAGTTCTGGCACCTTCTTCTGTCATTTCTCCCATCTCCTTCCTTTAGATCCTGCCTCGTTCCTTCCTCCGCTGCTTTTATTTCTCCCTGTTTCTCTGGGCGTTTCTTGCTCTGACAGCCACTGCACCTCCTAGTCCTGATCGGCTCCTGCTCCTGCCTTCCAGCCCAGAACTCCTGTGGCTGCTCCTACTCTCCATGTTCCTGCCAGTGCCTGGGGTGCCCAACTTCCTGTCTCTTGCTGTTTGCTTTGGCTGGGTCATGTGCTGGACTGCCATTCAGGATTCTTTTTTGGGGGGTCCTTCATACTTTCCACATCAGTTACCTGTCCTATCATCCAGGAAATCATATCTATACAGCCTGAGCCTCTGTGCTTTGAAATCCAGCTGGACTGAGCAGGGGATGAGTGCGCTGTGCTGTGAGGTTCTTCCAGGATTTGAACCTGTGATCTGAGTTTGCATGGGAACCGCGTGATGCATACTACATTCTGTCCACCATGCCACTCAAGCCACCACGTTGATTAATCACAGGCTGTGTTGTTCGGCCTTTCCATGTATTGCAGGAATGACCAATGCCTTAAAAACTGATAATCTGGGAGCTTCTAATTAGTAACCTTTTGGTAGAGATTACATGGCTTGTGGAAATGGACTTGATTACCATTTTATAAAATGTTTTGTGCCTAACATAATCAAATTCAATCAATGGGGTGACTACTTTACCTCAGGAACAAACCTTTTGCCAGTAACCATTCTCTTGATTTGGACCTATTCACCTGGACTTATGAGGAGGCGAGGGTATACCATTTCTCTCTTCTAACATAGCATGCATGGGTATGCATTCTTGGATGCAATCTGGCTAGTCTTATCATGCTTGGTGAATATGTTATGCCTATACAAACCTATCATGTGGACAGGAACTAATTCCCTCAATAGTATGAACTTACTCCTCCATTGGCATAGGGTCTCACTGACTAAACTCGGACCATTCATAGTATGACATTTGTGGACCCATGGGGGTCCCACCATCCCTACCTAAGAATATTCAATATAGGGCCATGGCAGACCCACATGGGGGTCCTGCCATCCCAAACATATCTGCCCCACAAGGAGCCTCACTCATCACTTCAGCCTCTTCCATATTACCACGGCAGACCCACGTGGGGGTCTCAATGTCCTTACATCGGACCATCCACTAAAGTGATGGTGAACCACGTGGGATCCTGCAATCCCAAATGATCATGCCCCATGAGGAGGCCTTACTCATCCACCCAATACTCCATGATGGTGGATCACGTGAGGTCCACCACCTAACCAACCAATCTTACCCTTCTTTTCTCGGACCTTGTCATATTACAGCGATGGTGGATCTGGGGGGTCCTGCTATCCCAACAGAACATGCTCCACTAGGGGCCTTACTCGTTACTCAGTATACTCCATCTCTAGAGACAGACTTACGTCAGGGTCTTGCCCTCCTTGCTTTGGACTATTCAATAATGCATGATGGCAGACTCGCGTGAAGTCCGCCATCCCAAACAAACATGCCCCTCAATGGAATTTTACTCATTGCTCAATCATATTTCCATATCATCTACAAACAGACTCAAGTGTGGGTCATGCCCTTCTTCCTTAGATCATGCACTCCTGCCATGGTGGACTCACATGGGGGCCCGCAATCCCATGACAAACATGCCTCCAATGGGGCATTCTCACTACTCAAACATATTTCCATCTTCATTAAGGCAGACCCACTTGGGGTCTTGTCTTTCTTAGTCTGCCCACCTGAGACTTATACTACAGGTCGCTCATCTGAACTCTACATTCACAGGACCTACGTGGGATCCACGCTCCGGCTAGCTCACATTCAGGCCTAGCCTGTTTCATTGTCAATTTATTTGCTTTCTGTACTGCAGTTCAGCTTCTTTCCCATTCCAGTTCCAGCTTAGGTTGTGTATGCAGGACATTTCTGTGGAGTGCTCCTCATTTCCTCAGACATCTTAAGACATTGTCTACCTTCCTATCGAGGTACTTGATTGTACCCTAATGTTTTACATGCCTCATGATAGCCTCATGCAAGCCTTCCATATTGCATATACTTCTCGTTATGTACATGATGTCACTACTACTATCTCTGAGACTACCTCATCACTGTTTCTCATCCAGCCAATGCTCACCTTCCATGATATCTCTGTCCTTCAAAATCTGCATCTTTGGTGGACATTCCACTATCAAACAGACATTCTACATCTTTCACCAGTTATTAGACAGGGTGATAATACCTCATGCTACCATCCTAGACTTTGCTCCTGGATCTATTTTCGTATTCAGCTTAATAAACTCTTCATTCTCGTACAGCTATCTTGGGCATGGATTAACCATCTTCTGTCATCTGGATGTCCATCGAATTGGATCCCTCTTTATCTGCCAGAATCTTCATCCTCCAGAACTGACTTTCCAGCTCATCATTGGATTCGGAGACATGACTCATCGACCTGCAAGTTTGGACTTAGTTCTTGGACATAACCAGAATCAAAAGCTCAATTTTAAGATTATTCTCCTCTTAGTATGCCCAGAGAATGGGCAGGTCAGTAACCATGGGTCCTCGGATGTTTCCCCAAAGGTTTTTCCTCTCCTGCATGCTAGTGGTCACAATCCCCAGAGTTGGAGGGGCAATCAAAATGGTAACAATCTTATGGGCCTTAAATTCCTACACCTTCCCAGCATTCCACCAAGGGGAGACAGAAAAAGCCAAAGTCTAAGTCATAAACATCAAGCATGTAACAGTCAAGCTCTAAGTATACACAAGCATGAGCTATGTACCACACAGTGACTTGAAAGGCTATAGCCTATAATTCAAGGGGTGAGGAATAGCTCCTCCCATATCCCCTATTTAATCTTTAGAGCTTACAAGGCTCAGTTTTGAGCATTTCAGAAACAGACCCCATCCTTCCCAGCCTCCTCCTCCTCTGACACTCTTATCTCACCCCACTGCTGGGTCTTAAATTCTACACCTTTCCAGCATTCCACTGATGGGAGACAGAGAAAAGCCAACGTCTAAGTCATAAACATTAAGCACGTAACAGTCAAGCTTATAAGTACAGGTGTTAGCCAGCAATTTCGGTTTTGTAAACACAATCTCAAACAGCTACCCCCAATTAATAAAACGTACACATCCCTCCAAATGTTACCCTCTCCCAACAAATCAGAATGTCATCAGATATTTCCTCTAATCTCTAAGAAGGTTTATACATCTATCTGTCTCTAAACAATGGAAGTTTAAACAGAGACACTCCTCAGTAGCCTACACTAACTCAGATATTTCAGATTAGAATGATAATGTTAACAGAAAGGCATATGTTTTGAGACAGGCACTCATGCCTGCCTACACTCTTGCATAAGTATACACAAGCACTGAGCTATGAACCACACATTGAACTGCAGGCGGGGTTGACACACACACACTGTAGTAAATGGAAGAACAGGGAGTAATATGAGTCATGCAGCCAAACCAGACTATTAAGCGGAAGACCACACTGTCACAATCCTGTCAGTCATTCCCCCTACTCACAGCAATACAGCAGCATGGTGACATCACCATGCAGCCATAAAAATGGTGGTATTTCAGTTTGCCAAAATTCTGATAGGATCATTAATTTCTGATACCATTCTGAAAATTGCAGTCGAAACCAGATCTTGATACTTATAGAATGCACTATAAGTAACCAATCAAAATGTTTGTTTGTTTATTTATTCATTTCAAAGGTTTTATCAGGAAAGACATACTGAGCTTGTATCAGCTTGTTTCCAGATGTGTCCTAGGGAAGGAAGGGAAGGAAGAGGAAAGATAACAGATACAAAATACAGAAGATACATAGAATGGAATAAGTCAATATTTGGTCAAATGAGTCTCTTTGTGGATGACTCTAAGCTGGGGCAGTGGTGGAAGGGGATGAGGAAGACTGGCCCTGCAATGGGACCTGGATACTCTGGACAGGTGGTCCTGCATCTGAAATTGAAATTTAACTCCTCCAAGTGCAGGGTACTACATCTAGGGCATGAAACCCCAACTATGTGTATACCCTGGAGGAGGTTGCAGGCCACAACAGGGGAAGAGACCTGAGAGTCCTGGTGGATGTTAACATGAATAATTCAGAGCAGAACAGGAGGACTGTGGTAGGGCAAATAGGATGCTGGGCCGCATCACTGGGGAGGATTACCTCTAGGAGCAGGGAGGTGAATTTTGTCACTGTACAACAGCCTGGTTAGGCCATACCTGGAGTACTGTGTGCAGCTCTGGAGGCCACACCTAAAGAGGACATCCAACTCCTGGAGAGGGTCAGAGGAGGCAACCAAAATGCTCTGGGGCCTGGGGAATATGACATATGAGAAGCGATTAGGGGAGCTCCACCTTTTCTCGCTGGGGAGAGGAGGGACTGGAGAGACAGTTGAGGTATACAAGTACCTCAAGGGAGTAAATAAGGTAGCTGAGATGGGATCTTTCTGCGGAAGGAGGGTGGAATCACCAGAGGACACAGTTGGAAGATTGAGGGTGGGAGGATTAGGGAAAAAATAGGAGGAGGTACTTCACATAGAGGTGGTGGATCCATGGAATGTGCTGCCCAGGGAGCTGGTACAAGCAGCTATGCTGGAAGGGTTCAAGAGAGGGTGGGATAGGTATAGACAAGTGAAGAAGAAAATGGCTACCTGGGGGCTGGGACTTGGGGATTGAGTAACAGTGGAAGGAGCCAGGTACCTAATCAGGTGCTGAAACACAGCAATAATATAAACAGGACGATCATGTTTAAAAATAAATTGACAATCAGTAAGTTACCATACAATAAATTGTGGAACTGAACAAAAGAACAATTAAATTGCTATCAACTTAACCAACGGAGGAATGACTGATGCTGGGGAAAATGGAAGGTAGAGTTTGGGAATGTTTCATTTTACCATACTGTGGTATCAGGTTTTACTGTCTTGCCTTCAAAGAACCATCCTATCCTAAAAGCCGTTATTTTCTCATTGCCTGTATCCAGCAACTGAACTGGGCAAAATCTACAAGGCTTATACTGGGTGAGGTACAGTATCCAGCCTGAAGTTTCCACATCCAAAACGCTTTGCTGCCAGACTTGCACCATCACCCATGTTGAGGGTGGCGACTTGCATGGGGCTAAGCTTGGTATTATTTGTGAAAGGATTATCTTCCATTCTGACTTGGTTATGACTATGTTGCTCAAGTGGTGCCCACAGTGGACTATCTGTTTAACATAATGTGTAAAATATTGCAGCTGGGAGGCCCACCAATATATTTTGAGGTCTGGGATCCCCAGCCCCTTTAGATTAGGGTGCTGTGTCATCGTGTTTTGTTTTACTCTGGGATGTTTCGGCCCACACAAACTTTATAAGGCAGCTGTTTCCAGGTGTTGGTGGGAACCTGGACTGGAAGAGAAGAGAAATTGAATGTGATGAGAATGTTCATTCAGACTGTTTCTGTCCTCCCACTTACTGAGAGTGGTAGTTCCTTCCACCAAGTACAGTCATCTTGAATTTCTCTGAGGACCTTTGAGTAATTAAGGGCATACAATTTTGATGTGCCTTGGGTGATCCAGATCCCCAGGTACCTAAATCCTTTAGGCCCCTGCTTTAGCTTGCAGCACTTCCTGAGCTGTGGTGTGATCTGTTCTACCATTAGCAGAATTTCGGACTTCTCTTCATTTATTTTGCATCTGGATGCTGCCACACCTACTGACTATTTCAAACACTCTGGAGATATTAATCAAGGGTTGGACACTTGTAATAAAGTGTCTCCACATACAAGGAGATTTTCATCTCCTCCCCCACACAAATTTCTGCAACCTGGTCAGAGGTGCTGATCCATGCTGCTGAGGGCTCAAGACTTATAACAAAAGAAGTGGAGAGCAAGCATCCTTATTGCATACCCAGTTTTATGGAGAATGTGTCAGAAAAAGTACCATTTACCTTTATCCTCACATCTAGGTGCACACAGTGCTCTCTAATCCAGTTTAAATTTATCCCCAAACTCAAAAGTTATGTGGGGTGGTGTCTATAAAGCACTTATCTCTGTCAGCTGCAATTACTACTCTTTGCTTCCCTGCTGGAAGATGTTGGCAGGATGAAATTACATTCAGCACCCTCGTACATTATCCTGAAGGTGCCTGCTTGGTATTAAGCCAGTCTGGTCAGGATGTATTTGTTGAGTAATGACCCTTGAACCCTGTTGGCTACTGCTTTAATAAATATTATTGAATCCTGATTCAGGAGCAATATAGGTTGATAGCTTCACAGTTGGTATTATCCCCGATTTGGGGATCAACGTGATGACTGCTTTACACCAGCAATCAGGCATCTCTGCTGTTTAATGCGCTATATTACAAACTTTGGTCAGAGTTAGTAATCGGTTCGGGGCAGACTTTTGTAAAATTCTGCTATGAAGCCATCTGGACCAGGGATTTCCTGTACTTAAAGATTTACCACCCCCAGCTCCTTCACAATGAACAGCATTTCTAGGGCAACTTGTTGCTCTGGGGACAATTGAGCAGGGACATGTGGGAGAACACCTCATTGATGGCATGCTGCTGGCCAATAGTTGGCTCTGGGGACTAGAGTCATGAATTGAACTTGAAAAATTATTTTGCTGTCCATGCTGGTTTTGTGATTTCCACTGTGTTGTCCCTGCCTCTTTTAAGCATCAAGATAAGCTGAGCTCCCTCCTACTTCTAAAGCCAGAATGGCTTAAAGTAGGAGGAGATCAACTCTATGGATCTCAAAGAGGTGGTGGGGAAGGTAGGGAGAAAAGATAGCATTCAGAAAGTGTAAGGAATCACAGAAGGAGCAGGACAGAGAACCATGCCAGTTAAAGCAGAAGGAAGCGGGAAGGCAGTCAGAATAACAAAGGCACAAACCAAGAAAAGATAGCCAACTCAGTTAAGAAGGAGATAAAACCTTTTATAGGTACATTAGTGAATGAAGAAAGACCAGGGTGGGATACTGAGGCTTAATAAAGGGAGGGGAGTGGGCAGAGGGTGACAGTGAAAGGGCAGAGATATTGAATGAATACTTTTGTTCAGCATTCACAAAAGAAAAGGAGAGGGACACCTAAACCAAACAATAATAGCACTCTGGGTAGGGGTTGATACCAATCCATTCACAGAAGAAAGGGTCCTGAAGAACTCCTAAAACTCAAGGTGGACAAGGCAATGGGGCCTGATGGATTCACCCAGAATTCTAAAAGAACTAAGGGAGAACTAGTGACACCACAGACTACCTTTTAACAAATAATGGGAGGAAGGCATGGTACTTGAGGACTGGAGGAAGGTGGATGTGATTCCCTTCACAAAAGTGGGAGCAAGGTAGAGGTAGGAAACTACAGACCTGTTAGTTTGACCTCAGTGGTAGGGAAAATGATGGAATCAATTCTGCAAGGAAGAATAGTTGACTACCTAGAGACAGCAGGGCACAGGACCCAAGGCAGCATGAATTTACAGTGGGAAAGTCATGTCAGATGAATCTAATAGATTTCTTTGACTGGGTGACCAAAGTAGTAGACCACCGAGGGCTGTAGACATGGCCTGCCTAGACTTTAGCAAGGCATTTGACACAGTCCACACAAAGGATTAATAAATAAGTTAGCCAGCCTGGGAGTGGGTCCCAGGGTAGTAGCCTGGTAAACAATTGGCTGGACAACAGGATGTAGACGGTAATAGTAAATCTGAATCCCAAAGAAAGGGGGTTACTAGTGGGGGTACTGCAGGGTTCAGTACTGGGTCCAATCCTCTTGATGTCTTTATAAGTAACATTGCAGAGGGTCTGGAAGGAAAAGTATGCCCTTTGTAGACGACACAAAGATCTGCAACAGAGTTGATACACAGGGTGGGGTGGAAAGGATGAGAAGGGACTTGGCAAGGTTGGAGGAATGGTCAAAGTATGGCAGCTAGATTCAGTGCAAAGAAGTGCAAAGTAATGTACCTGGGAAACAAAACCCAGTGGAAGAGTACACAGTGGGGTGGGAGGGGTACTAACAACAAAATTGGAAAGGGACCTGAGGGTAGTCATATCAGAAAACCTAAAGGTGGGCAGGCAATGTGAGAAGGCAGTAAGGAGGGCTGGGGATACTGGGATGCTTAGGAGATGCATCACCAGTAGAAAACAGGAACTTGTCATCCCTCTGTACAGACAATTGGTGAGACCCCATCTGGAGTACTGCATGCAGTTCTGGAAACTCCATCTCTGCAAGGACATAGACAGGTTGGAGGCAGTCCAGAGGAGGGCAACTAAAAGGTACAGGGTCTGCACCAGAAACGTATGAAGAGAGACTAAAGAAGCTTAATATGTATACCCTTGAGGAAAAGAGGAGAGGGGACATGATAGAAACTTTCAAGTACCTCAAGGGAATCAACAAAGTCCAAGAGGGTAGCATATTTCAGAAAAGAGATGTGTAAGAACAAGGGGCAGTATTTGAAGATGGGGGCGGCTCAGGGCAAGGTGAGGAAGTATTTTTCACAGAGGGTGGTGGATGCATGGAATGGCCTCCTGAGGAGGTCATGGGTAAAAACAGTGGGGAATTCAAGCATGCATGGGACAGAAATAAGGCAATTATAGTGAGGGTTGGAGGAAGTACAGTAGGCTGTTGGTTAACTAGAATCTTTAGCTTATTTAACAGGTAGGAAATGGGCAGACTGGATGGGCCAAGCAGTCCTTATCTGCCATCAAAGTCTATGTTTCTATGTAATGCAAGCAGCCTGCTTGCCTTATTGCCCCATTCAAAATATTTCTGTCTTATGAACCGCAGTTCAGCTTTTCTCAGGGTCATGTCTTTAAGATCAGCCTGGGCTTTTGATTTGGGGAAGCAGGTCTGCATCCCCTTTGTTTTATGCTGTATCCCAAAGGCCTACAACTTCTCCTCTGTTTGGACCTGGAGTGCCCAATGCTGTTTATGTTTGAGTCATGCATAGGAGATTATGTGCCCTCCCAGGACTGCTTTGAGGCCATTCCATATGGATTTAAATTTTGTATTTCCCTCCTGTTTTCCTGATATAATTTCTGATAACTACTTGGGTTTCATTCTGAAAAATGTCATCATTCAGAAGACCTTCATTCAATCTCCATAAGCCTTTCTGCCTTGTGGGACCTAGATCTAAAGCACAGGAGATCAGGGTATGCTCAGATGGTGCTATGCACGCTGTAAGACTAGTTTTGTATTGTGAGCAGCTCACTTGCTTTTGGGTGTACAAGTGGTCTGCCCTGGAATTGGTATTATTGGGTTCAGAGTAAAATGTATATTTTCTGATATCCAGGTTTTGCAGATGCCATGGGTCCATCAACCTGCTTTCTAAGATAAAAACCTGCAGCATTATTAAGTGTGCCTTGTCCTTCTGCCCTGCACCTAAAGATATATCAAGGTCTGGTTTTCTACACAATTCCAGTCCTCTTCCACCACCACTTGGCCCTCAGGGAGGGTTATCCATTTGTGAAAGACACTTCTAGAAATTTGGCAGAAGGGGTTTTGGAGCATTAATGGAAGCCAAATGGAATGGTTTCTCATCTTCGAGGCTGGAGACAATTATAAGTGTGACCTCAAGCCACTTTTTAACAAGTTAGCACATACCCCATTAAAATCTGGAACACTGGTACCCACATACTGGCATACCATTTACTTTACAAAAGACTGGTACCACCTTGGCATTAGAATGTATACCTGGCTCATTTTGCAGAGGAAGAGGGGTGGGGGTACTAGAACAAAACAACATGAACCCTGTGTACAAATGACAACCCAGGTCTTGAGTGGAGGCTGCTAGGCATATGCTAACTCTAACCTGCTGAGGAGACCCAGTAAATCCACACAACCAGAAGCAATAATCAGAATGTCCAGAACAGTAACTGGGGTTGTGCAGTATGGCTTTATTCAACAGATGGAAATTAAAGTAGAAGTGGTCAGTCTAGGCAGGACAGGTACATTTCAAGAACTCTCCTTGCATGCAGTCCATGAACACACAAAAGAACATCTTCTTCTCATTTCCCAGTGGTGTATATAGTGGACACCTGGCCACGCACCTGAACATTTTCTCCATGAGTGTCATTTAGTGAAACTCAGCCACACACTCAGAACTCTTTCTACGAACATAGATGCAATTATGTGAAACTAAGCCACACACCTAAACCTGCAGCTTGGCCCTTGCTCAGGTATAACTGGTGCCTTTACTAACTAGGAAGCCCTGCCTTGTAAGCACTTAGATAGTGTTCCTCCCACCCTTGGCCTCAACCGACAGTCTCTGCCATTCTTCAGGATTACACCATTGAAACACCCATTTCCCACTGAAATGCTAGAGCTTCCACACTTTAAATCTGTCGCCACTGGTGTGACCAAAGAATAAACTGCACTCTCCTGGGTGAACAGTTTAACAGAACATTCACCTCTTGGGCGAATTAGGGGCACCGACAGGTGTGATCCAGCCTTATCTATGGGCACTCCCCAGACTATGATTCCCTAAAGTATGTGGAGATCTTGTCTCCTAAAACAGTATTCACAACTGGTTGTCCTGTCCACTGGGCATGGAACAAGAAAAAGGCATTCTCCTGGGTAACAGATCAAACAGTCTCTCAAAGTTCCTTTCAAGGCAGCTGAAACACATACAGAACCTTCAAGGATTACCCTTGAGTCCACTGAAAACAAACAGTTTCTTTCACTTCACTGGAGTAGAAATCAGGAAATCCTGCTGTAGACTGGTCTCCACCACTTCACTGGAAGCTGGAAATGACACTCCACTAGGGTGAGAAATACTGGGCCCTCACTTCAGAGCCCAACTGGTAATCCTTCTGCCACTCTCACCGAAGCTCTGGCTGACACACACACTGAACATTCTAAGCTCCCCAGAGCAGCTGTCCATACAGTATGGCTTATGCTGCTGCAAGAGTTCTGAATGACCTAATCATTCTTCCTCAGGCTAGCTGAGTAAACAATGATGTCATTATGTAAGAAGCCCCAATGAGCTCCCTGCCAGCTGCCTGCTACCTTCTTAACAATAATACTGATAGGATTCTAGTAACCTCAAGGGACTGGGTGGTTGCATAAGTCTGCCAGATCTGTCACTGTAGGACTGTGTAATATTAAAATGTGAACCCTTTCTAATTAGTATTGCAACCCCTGCCTTTTCCCCACTGGGATGGGTACCTGAATATACTGCTGTCACCTAGTCTTCTGAGCTTAAGGTGCTCTGTAGCTGACAGATGGGTCTCTTGTAGGAGCCCAATGTCATAACTCCTTCTGCCCAACTCCTGCAATATCTTGGCTCTTTTAACAACATTATTAATGCCTTTTACATTCCATGAGTAGATGTTAAGCGATCTCATATGTGTTCCATGACATAGTACCTTGCCTTAATGATTCCTCCCATTTGATAAGGATACTAGCTACTGGCATTGTGAGAACCCTTATAAAAATAGAATGTATTGCACTATATTGCAAAATATGCATTTTATTTGTTCATTTAGTTTTGCTGACTGGGTAAGTGCACTAGACAAATCCTGCCTATTTTCAGGCACGACCGGGAGGAGGGATACAGATGAATGTCAACTGACCTTGAACCAGATTAAGCTGTTGGTGGTATTTTTGTGAATGAGGAAATTTGGCCAGGACACCGGAAATTCCCTACTCTTTTCGATAAGTGCAATGGGATCTTTAAAATTCACCTGAACTACCACCAATCCAGGCAGATGGGACCTCAGTTTAACATTTCATCCGGAAGACGGCACCTCAGAAGTGCAGCACCCTTTCATGCTGCACTACAGTGTCAGTACTGGATATTAACCCAAGTGCTAGATGGGAACTGAACCCACAGCCCTCTGATCTCCCAGCCTCAGAGGCGAGTGTGCTACCTACTGAGCCACTGACACTGCAAATACACTGAGAAATACAGGGCAACATACAAACTTGGGGGAAGAACTAGCTGTCACAAGGCAGGAGAGGGACCAGGGAGTTATCATTACTGATGACCTGAAGGTAGCAAAGCAGTGCAAGCAGGCAGTGGGAAGGGCTAATCAAATGCTAGGATGCATGGAGGGGTATCACCAGCAGAAGGCGGAGATAATACTTCCCCTGTATACTTCGATGGTGAGGCCACACCTTCAGTACTGTGTGCAGTTCTGGAGGCCCCATTTTGAAAGGACAGAAGACAGGATTGAGACTGTGCAGAGGAGAGTGAAAAAATGATGCAGGGCATGCATCAAAAGCTCTACAAGGAGAGGCTAGGGGAACTGAACTTGTACTACCTGGAAGAGAGGAAGAAGTGGGGGATATGATAAAGACATTCAGATACCTCACAGGAATTAAAAGGTACAGGAGGGAGTATTTTCCAGAGAAAAGGTGCTCTAAGACAAAGGGTAACAATATGTAGTTGGAGGGGTAGGATCAGGGGTAACATGAGGAAATACATCATCACAGAGAGGGTGGTGAATGAATGGAACAGCCTCATGGCAGAAGTGGTGGGGAAAAAAATGATCATGGGGTTTAAGAGTGCATGGGATAGGCAAAGAGGCATCTTGGGTAAAGAGGAGCTGGATGCTGGAGCTCCAGTAGGGACTCAGGTAGCACTGTTGGAGAATTTAGGGCAGAGTGGGTGGGTCAAACTGTCCTTATCTGCCAACGCATCTGTGAATCTATAATAAATTATATAATATATTATGAAATCTATTTTTAAATATACTGACATAATATATTTTTAACTGGTAGTGCAAAATATATGTCACTATATTAAGAAATACATTGACTCAGTGAAATATAATATACAGTATACTTCAGCATATACTGAAACAATATAATTCTAATTAGAAAAACTGATGTAATGTATGTTAAATATATTGAAAGAATATGTTTTATTATGAAAATTAAATATATTTCAATATACTGAAATTATGTTAAGAATATCAATACATTGAATGGATGAAATATATTAAGCATTATATTTCAGAAATATATAATCATAATAGTATTCCTGCCTCATGCATTGCTTGAAAGCATGTCAATCTATTTAGTAATACATAGTCTGAAATATATTTATATATATATATATATATATATATATATATATATATATATATTATAGTGGTGCAGTCGCGCCACTATAGTTAGGGTTCGTGGTCACTTACATACTAAAGTCATATGTTTTGTTAATAACTTTGGACCCGTTCAATGGATTTGCCTGAATTTAGTACACGCGTGATGAAGCATGATAGATCTCTTGATTTGCCAAATTATGCTTCAGTCAGACTTACGATCTTTACATAAAAGCACTGCAAAATGCAAAATTATCAATTTTTGGAGGCAGCTTTTGAATTTTGGACATGGCCCTGCATGGCTGTTGTGTGGTGCTGCTCTTTGAGATGGCTTGTTTGAAAGAGCTTTGGTGGCTAACATGCTGCTTTTGTTTGGTGAAAAAATATTAAGGCATTCAAAAGTTATGCCAGTTTTAAGTTCCCATTGCAGGTCAATGGGAAAATTTATATGTATGTTTTGCGAACAAAGAATGGGGTTCTGGCCATTTGGTCCCGCCTAGTGATCAAAGAATTTGCAGCCTCACAGTACAAGAATCTTTATCCCAGAATTTTCTAAATTCTTTGATCGCAAGGTCTGCCATTTTGTTTTTAGTTTTCTGATCAGAAAACAAATATCTTGGCTTAGGGTCACTCCTGAAGTAAAACTTGGATGGGTTTTACCACGGGCTCCAATCTATCAAGCCATGCCTTTGGTTTCATCCAATCAGTCAAATAATAGTTATTAGCTTTTGAAATCTTTGTTCAGCTCACTAATGACCTTTGATTGCGAGCCTGCAAATTCTTTGATCAGCGAGATTCTTTGATCGCGATCATGCATCGTGAGGAAGAAACGAGAAGGCCGGATTAAAAATTCAATTTCTCAGCCCAGGGTGCCCTAGGAAGTCAAATTAGGTGGGTTTTACTCAGGGGCTTTTCTTCGACGAACCATGGTGGTGGTTTACCAGAATTCCTTCATTTTTGATTTATAGCATTTTAATTCTTTGTTTGTGAGTCTGCAAATTCTTTGATCGCAACCCTGCAAATTCTTTGATTGCAAGATTCCTTGATCGCGATCGTGCATCGCGAGTGAGGGACTAGATGGCCAGATTTTAAAATGATTTTTCTCAGCCCAGGGTGCCCTGCAAACTTAAATGAGGCTGAGTTTTGCTCAGGGGCTTCATTCTGCCCCATCTGAATAACAATAATAATGTATTAAATATCCCTGGTAGTTTAGTGGCCCCCATCATAATAACAAAACATTATCATGTGTAATGTCCTGGTAGTCTAGTGCCCTCCCAGTGTGTATTTTTACATCTCTGGTAGTCTAGTGGCCCCAAACTCTATAAAATAATTATTACTGTTAATATTCCTGGTAGTCTAGTGGCTCCTGATCTGTATGAAATACTATTCATTGTCATTGTGCATATGCCTGGTAGTCTAGTGGCCCTCCTCCATCATAATAAAATAAATAACCATTTTGTATTTTTTGTAGTCTAGTGGCCCCCACCCCTACCCAGCCATGCCAGCCCACCCAGCACCCCCATCCTTCCCCAGCCAGCGACTGGCACAGCCCACCTCTCACCTCCACGGCCAGCTGCCAACTGTGTGTATTATGATCGGTAATGCAAAGAGGCACTAGAAATATTTATTTGTTTATTTTTTACATCCCTGGTAGTCTAGTGGCCCCTGAGTTGTATTAAATAATGTTCACCCCATTCTCCTGCACTGCACCACCTCAGCTTGTTTGCATGGGATGGGGTGAGAGTTAGGGCAGATGACTCCACGCACACCCCATGCGTGTTGGTGGGGCAGGATGGGTGGAACCCCTAATGTCGAATTTCCTCACTTTTGCCACTATAGAATAACCCTAACTGATGCATTAATGAAAATTTTGTGTATATATATATATATATATATATATATATATATCCTGTATTCTTTGTATATGTTACATATATTTTGTAGATGCTTAATTTGGTCCCATGTGTACATTTGCATAACTAATTTGCATATTTCAAAAACATATTTTATCAGCCAAATCATGACAATTTCTATTTTAAACTAATTTTGAATTGAGAACATTAGCTTACAGACTGAAAGGAAAGGCACAAGGTGTAAAGCAATTACATGTAAGATCTCACCCTGACCTAAAAGGGAAATAAAATAAATACCAATCTGAGCCCTTAAAAAGCATGAGCTTGTGAGGTAAGTCCTACATGTAAGCATACATGCATAAAATGCATGCTTGTTTGAGTTAAAGCTGCACTGTAAAACAATAATTCCAATGTAAATATTTCCATAGTTACCAACAATATGAACTCCAGTTGTACAGATAAGGGTACATTAAATCATAATTAATTCCCTTTGTCTTTGATTAAGTTAATATTTATATTAGTATCTATTACACTGTATATTACACATATTTGTAAATATAGGAAACATCATTTGAAATGTAAATAAACCCCCAAAATATTTTATTTATCTATTTAAAATTTGTTGACTGGAGAGGCACACTGAGCTGGAGCTCATTTCCAAGTGCGATTCGGGAAAGGGAAAAGAGGGTGTTTACAGTACAATAACAGCAGATGTTTTACAATATAATAACAGCATGAGAAAAATATTTACATAACAGATCAAAAGATTAAGCAGTGTACAAAGAGATCAGTTATAATAATGATATAGAAAAACAGTCAGCACTGAGATACTCTACCCCATTCTTTCCCATTGTCTTCTATGGATATTTAAGAATTACAGTTATCTGAGTGTTGATTTTATGACAAACAGCAAAGGTAGCTCAGCCACAGGGATGGAAAAACAGTACGACAGATAAGAGAGAGGTGGATAAATTAGTACTGACTGTATACATATATTGGCAATATACCAATAACATATTTTTAGCATCCTTATATTAATATATTTGGAGTTTAATCAATACATTTTAATATATGTAGTATAGTTAAGTGGCAGAAGTTACATATTTAAAATATATTGCAATATATTTGCAGATTTAAAAATTTATAGATGTATTTGAATTTCCAGTACATTACAATATACTATAAAACAATAGATTGGAATATATTTCCATATATGTAAATATATTGTTGTTAATATATTTTAAAATATTTTAGTCTTGTAAGGAACCCTCCAAGACAACAATGGAAAAGTAAATACAATACATTCTGCCGGGACGTGCAGCACCAACAATAGCACACAACCAACATCAAACAGTTTAGTGGTCTCAGTTGAGACAAACATAGCATAGTATCACAATGAGTGATTAGTGTTTTGCAACTATCGCAAGTCGATTACCTCCTACAGAGGAGCACTCGAGCGGAGCTCACACCGGGAGTCACTTTCAGTGACCTCTGTGTGGAGGCTTCCAATACTGGACATCCAGGTACCCCCCACATCTGATGAAATTTAGTGGGTGGTGGTGGGTTGGGTTGACAGGTCGCCACCCCTCATAGAGAGTATAAAGCACTTAGGTGTCATCCTGTACAGTCAAAGACCATTATCGTGTCTTTTGTACCTCTCTGTAAAATACCCTAGGAGCATACCTTCCAACATCTCAGCATTAAAACTCATAGCACTGGCCTTCAAAAATCATAGCAAATGGCGGTTGTGGAGCACTTTCTTATTTTAAATAAAAATATCTACAAATAGTGGGCCCCATATAGTTAGTGATAAGGAATGTTTCTATTAACTTAGTTTAATGATTTAATAGTTTGTGTGTCCAGAAATAGCTCTAACATTATTAAGAACATCAGTAAACTTATGCAGAGCAAGGATAAGTTTGAGTGTGAAAATCTTAGCGCTTATGCTAAATTCATAGCAGTTGAGAGGTATGCCTAGGAGATGGTACAACTTGCTATAATGTCAGCAAGTCAGCCCCCCTTCCCCACTGGGCACCACCAGCAGGCTGCCTCATCAGCATGCATCGGCTAGGTGCATCCCCCATCTTGCAACTATAACACTGTCCCATTGCTGCACCCATCTATCTGTAGAAAAGCAAAGCCTTAAACTTTTGCATTGATACTTTAACTTGAGTCCCTTGCTTTGGTTTAGCAAGTTCTCTCAGCCTACCCTATATAATGTTCTGAATTACTGAGTGAAGTCACCTGGGTGAAGGTGTTGGAGCCAGGTAATCCAGAATGTAGACTAGATTAAGTAAACCCTGACTCAGTTCTGTGTACTTGTAGACCCACTATTTCAGGTAGTACAGTGTGTCCCATTACAGCAGAAATGTCAAGGGGCCAGATAAGTGGTGCAACACTTAGTCTGGCTGTATTTACTGTCCCACTAGACCCCACAGCCACAAGTTCAGTTCCCGGGGGCATGGTCACAGTGTCTCTGGTGGGAAGACAGTTCTGCTCTGCAGGGTCTGCTGTAGCCCTCAAGGATTCAGTCTCAAGTACTGCCGACCCCAGGTATTCCACCCCAAAAGCAGAACCACTCACCTTCCACAAATCCTGCAATGCCGTCGTGTGGCAGCATCTTCAAACAGGTCAGTCAGAGGCAGGGTGGTGGGGAATTAAAAAGAGGGAAAGTTGCTGCACCATCAGGAGATAAGAAGTAAGTGAGAGAGATGCAACAATATTTATGTTGAAGGCTTAGAGGTGCAGAAGACTATGCAAACTTTTGCAAGTATGTAGATTAGATAGTCCCTTTTCCTTCTTTGTGTGTTGCTTTCGATGCAGCAGTGCCCCAGGTGGCTTTTATTTCTTTTTCTATTCACTCTTCCTAAAAGTCTGGGAGCTCTATTCTTTGTGCCAGGAGATATTTCATCGCTGCCAGCAAGTCATAAATTCAGAGGACTTCTCTGTCATCACTATCAGTTTTGCTGGGGAGCGAATCTGGCCTATGATACCTTTCTTCTTTTTTTAAACTTTTATTTTAAAACCATTTTCTGTTACACAAGGTCAATTACAGCCGGCCCAGTGGCGCGGGTTGGGCGCTGGGCGCCACACCTCACGCCCACGCCGGCGGCCTGGGTCCGAGGCAGGCCCAGGTCAATGGAGTCAGGAGGGAGAGGATTGAGTGTCCGATGGACAGCTCTCCTCTCCGGGTGTGGGCTGGGATTTGTCTGGCACACCAGCAGCTCCCGGTGGAGATCGGGGTGCTGCAGTGCACAGACAGCACAAATTAGCGTGGATGACGCCGCAGGGTTGCAGTGCTGCTTGACATCGGGTGCCATGCATGGGAGGGGGGAGAGCAGGGAGGAAAAGGAAAAATCCAGTTCCAGGGGTAGGTGACGACGGCACCAATCCCCATGCCCATGACCAGGTCTGACTCTGCCGACCTTCGGAGATCCTCCACCCGGGTCCATGTCTGCAGCAGCTGAAGTCTATGTGTGGAGCGCCCAAGGTAGGAGGGCGGCCCCACCCCGGAGGGGTTAAGCTGGGGTGTCAGCTGTGAGGCGGGTGGGGAGAGGAAGGTATGGTTGGAGGGGACTCCAGGCAGGGCAGGAGCAAGGTTGGATGCCTGAGAGAGTCTCCTGGGACCATGACCGGAGGGAAGAGAGAAAAAAAAAAGAGAGACCAATTACATGTAACATTTTACCAAAACAATTATGAAAAACAAGAGAATATGATCTATTCACCCAGAAAAGTGAAAACGTATTAACCAATTCTCAACATCCACAATAGGGTAAACAACAACAGAGGCCTGTATGGTGGAGTTTTATAAATAAGGTCAAATTAACATGCAAACTATTCCTGAAATAAGCAATAGGTGCAAGCAATTGGGAAGAGCAGGGATTTCATGTCTTATTATGAGTTAAACTAAGGGAAAATCATCTCCTCAGAGATACAACCTTTGTCTTGAATAAAGACATAGGCTAGCTGCCATCCCATAAAACCATTCCTCTGAATTATTGTTATGGGGCGCGGCCAGACCTTGGATGTCCCACCCATCAAGATGGGCAAGAGGCCAAACTTCTCCAAGAACATAGCCCTCCTGTGCTATGGGACAAAATCCTGTCTGTGAGACATGATATACAATACCCATCGCTCCATTGTATTTCAAATTGTTCCTGCCTGTGGTTCACCACCACCATTAAACCTTCCATTCTGTAAATCCTTATCATCAGATCTTGCAAGTCCTCTATGGATGATGCATTTGTTGTTAACCATCTCTGTATAATGGCTTTCTTTGCTGCTAATAGACTGATATTTAAAAACCCCTTTTAGGGGTGCACCAGCCTCTGCCATATATTGAAAAGAGAAAGAAACTAGGTCAGCTGTATAGGGTCAGCAAAATTCTCGGTCAGGGCCTCCTCAGAGGCATCTAAAACAAATGGAGAACTGGGCAACTCCAGAAAATGTGTCCATGCCTTGCCGAGGTATGCCCACAACCCCTCCAACACAAGGGTCCCACAGTTGATAAGAATTTCCCAGAATTGCCAGTGTTCGGAGTAACGTGAGTGTTATCTTCCAAGAAAATCCTTTCCACAAATAGGAGGCCATCCCCGAGTGTAACAATTTCAGGTGTCTTGCCCAATCAGCCTCTGTCTAAACAACCCTCCAGGTCCCCCACCCATGTTCTTCTCACAGTGAGTAAGCAGTCCCCTGGAGTGGCAGTAGGCTGCATATATATACGAAATCATGTGGTTAAGTGAGGCTCATCCCTCCAAGGCATTTATTAAAAGATCCAACACCTGCAGTGGTTGAGAACCTGCAGTCTTCCATGAAAGCAACTCTTTTATAAAATTTATGGCTTGCAGGTATCTGAACCGATCCTGAGGTTGGAGATCATAACGAAGGGTAATTTCCTCAAAAGAGAAGGGTTGACCTTGTGTAAGAAACTGAAAAATAAATGTGAGGCCCAATCTCTCCCAGGTATGAAATCCAAGAACCAGTTTTGTAGGTTGAAAGTCATGGAGATATGAGAGAGTGCAACAAATGGCCATGTATGGCCAGTGATTTTGAGTTTAATAGTGATCTCCAGCATTGTAATGTGTTTCTAGTGTAGGGGTTAGTTGTAATTTCTTGAATAGGAATGTTGGGGTGAATTACTAGAATACGTATCAGATTTACTAAGTCCTCTTCTCTCATCTCCACTTCCCACCATCTAGCCTCATATTGCCTGTGACATCATAGGAACATCAGCAGATCTGTGCTGCCCGGTAGTAGTTCACTAACCGACAACGCCAAGTCCCCTGAGCTTTTGGTAACTGCAAAATAGGGAATCATACTCTGGGTGCTTGGAGTTCCAAATATAATGTGAGATTCTTGTATTAATACCTCTAAAAACCTGTCTGGAAGAAGAACGGGCCCGGAGCGGGAGGGTCTGTGCCAAATAAAGAAACATAGGAGCAGGTTCATGCAAACCACGCTCACCCTCTGTATCAAAGGGAACAGTAATGACTGGCACCTCTCCAGGTCCACACCTAACTGCTGTAAAAGGGAAGGTAGTTGTGTTTATATAACTGAGAAGGGTCCCTTGACAAATGTATCCCCAAGTATTTTAGAGTTGGTAAATTCCACCTGAAGGGCATGATTGCATTGTAACCTCTGAGGGTCATAGTTGAGTTGCAAAACCTCAGTTTTGGCTGCATTTACTTATATCCTGCTATGCACTAAACTGATCCAAAACGGCACAGGGAGGCAGGGACTGGTCAGGGGACAACATATAGATCAAAAGATCATCGATGTATGATGCCAATTTATGATGTCTGTCCCCTGCCACAATGCCCTTTAATGTCCCCAACTATATGACTCACCTGTGCTAAGGGTACTAGGTAATGGCAAACAGCAGGTGTAACAAAGAGCACCCCTGCGAGTACCACGTAGTAATGGAATGGGGTCCGATACGGAGCCATTTATCTTGATATAGGCCTGTGGTCTATCATATAATCCCATTACTATTTTTGAAATTTCACAGAAAACACCATAGCCCCTATTGCTGCTGTTAGAAAAGGCCATGTCACCCTGTCAAAGGTCTTCTTCATCGAGGCTGAGTAATAAAAAGGGCCTCGACAGGGCAGCTTGTATAGGAGATGCAAGGTTCGCTTGATGTTGTCATGAGCTTGGTGAGACAACACAAACTCATACTGATCTGCATCTATAAGGAATGGTAATAGGTCCGGCCATCTCAGCAGTATCGCTGCAAAAATTTTGTACGAACATACGAAATTAGCCAGCAGATAAAGGCCTAGAGGTCTATCAAGTCTGCTTGAATGTGCAGCTAGCACCCTTATTCTGCAGCTGCCCTCCTTCCACCCTTCCCTTCATTAACCCTCCCCTTGTCCTGTCCCATCCTCGTTTGAAGCAGTCCACTGTTCTACTGCATACCACTTCAGCAGGTAACACATTCCACCCAGCCACCACCTCTCTGTAAAAAGTGTCTCCTCATCTCCTGAACCTTCCTCGCCCAGTCTCATATCATGGCCCTTGGTGTCCCTCCCTCCCTTACTTTGAACAGCCCCTCTGTACTTGTCTTGTTTATTCCTTTCATGTATTTAAAGGTTTCAACTCATGTCACCCCTGTCTCTCCTCTCCTCCAGTGAGTACATGTTCAACTCCTTCAACCTCCTCTCGTATGGTAAGTCCCCAGCCCTTGATCATCTTTGTCGCTCTGCGCTGCACCCTCCAGTAACTTAATGTCCCTCTTCAGATACGGACGACAGTACTGCACGCAGTACCAGATGTGGTCTAACTAATGACCCATACAGTGGCAGAATCACCTCCTCCCTCCTCAAGGATATACCCTTGCAATACAACCCAGCATTTTGTTGGCCTTTGCAGCTGCCTTCCTACATTGTGCCGAGTTGTTCATTGACCCTGTAATGAGCACATCCAGATCCTTTTCCTCCTCTGTCTGGGCCAGCTGCACTCCCCTAGCTGGTAACTCCTCCTTGGGTTCTTCATCCCAAAATGCAGCACCTTGCACTTTTGGCATAAGCCCAGTTGCCAGGTGTCTGACCAGGTTTCAAGCTTTGCCAGATCATCCTGCAATCCCTGCCATCCCCTAGGTCATCCACCACCGCGCCTACCTTGGTATCATCAGCAAACAGACTGATCTTGCTCTTGATGTCCCATGATATGTCTGCAATGAATATCCCAAACAACACTGGTCCCAACACCGAGCCCTGTGGAACACCGCTCATCACTGCGCTTAGGTGTGAGGCTCCCCACCCACCATCACCCTCTGTTGCCTTCCTGCAGCTAGTTTCCACCCATCTCACCAGCTTTGCACCGCCCCTGTGCCTACTAACTTCCTTCCCAGCCTTCCATGTGGCACTGAGTCAAATGCCTTACTGAAGTCCAGATACAGGACATCCACTGCATGGCCCCTGTCCAGTTGCCAGTTACGCAGTCATAGAACTTGACCAGGTTGGTTTGGCAGGATCTGCCATGTATGAAGCCATGCTGTCTGCTGTCCTGTAGTCCTTGGCCTCTAGAGGGCCACCAGCCTCCTTCAGGATAGTCTCCATTAGCTTACCCACGATGGATGTGAGGCTCACTGGTCTGTAGTTTCGGTTCATCCTTGAGGCCACCTTGTGGAGGGGCACCACATTAGCCATCCTCCAGTCCTGAGGTACACACCTAATGTAGTGAGGCATTAAATAGGTTCTGCCAAAGGTCCTGCAAGGACCTCTGCCAGCTCTTTAGTACCCTGGGTGGATGCCATCTGGGCCTGGCGCCTTGTCCACCCTCAGTGCCTTCAAACCCTCTTGAACTCTACTCTCCATGATTTCCCATCTGTCACCACTTCCACCCTGCTTCTGCCATTTCTCCCACCTTGGGTGTCACCCCCTCTTTTTAGTAAATACTGAGCAGAAGTACTCATTTATGCTTCCGCCTTATCACACCCTGCTTCCACCCAACCCTCCTTCCTAATCCTTACTATGTGGTCCTTACAGCTCCTTTTCTCCCTGATGTACTTAAAGAAGTCCTTCTCCTTCTTAATGCCTTGTGCCAGCCTGAGTTCCAGAGATGCTTTGGCTCCTCTTACTGCCCTTGTCACCTCCTTCGATTCTGTCAAGTACTCCTCCCTGTCCTCCCCCTCCCTGTTTTCTTGTACTTCCTAAAGGCAGCTCTTTTCCTCCTTACATTTTCCATGACCTCCTTGCTCAACCTTATTGGTTTCTTAGCCCTAGCCTTCTTGCTCTGGGCTTTGCAGCAGGTTTTGCTGCCTCCACTATCCCCAGCTTTATGAGCTCCCACCTCTGGTTAGTGTCCATACTAGATTGAATTCTGGCCAGGTACCCTTTACCACTTCCCCATCCTCCCAAAGTCGGCCTCCTGAAGTCCAGCACTATTGTGCCAGATTCCACTCTTCCTTGCCCATATCCAATGTGAGCCATACTGAGTGGTGGTCACTCCCTGACAGTGGTTCCTCCACTGTAAGTTCTTTCACAAAGTCCCCATTTGCCAGCACAAGGTCAAGGGTATTCCCTAACCTGGTTGGTTCACTGACCATTTGCAGCAGGAAGCTGTCCTGAAGGCATCCAGCAGTACCTGCTCCCTTCTGTTCCTGGTTGTTGGGTGCTCCAATCCACTCCTGGCATGTTGAAGTCCCCAACAATCACCACACTACCCTTCTCACAGGTCCTCCCATATGGGATGGTAGGATGAGCAAACAGTGGGATCCTTGTCTGGCTTGGGGATGCTGGATATTGTGACATATCTCCAGGTTATGGGGATTGGGTCCCTCTCCATAACACCCCTACAGGCCTGCAGCAGCAAGGAAAGCAGCTCTTGGAAAAATGTTTTAAAATTCCCAGAATATCCGGCCTGGGCTGGGGCTCTTCCCTGCTTTCAACCGGTGATTGCTCCTCTATCTCTAGTTCCATGACTGGGTTCTCGACCTCTAGCTGTTGTTGAGAAAGCTGAGGCATCTGTAGGTCCTTCAGAAAGGACTCTACCTTCTGACAATCAGTGGGGATTCTGTAGTGTATAGCTTCTTGTAAAAAGTTTAAAGGCCTCCATAATTTGTAAGGAGAGTTAACCCTCCCACCCATGACTGGAGAGTGAATCTGCACTATCATGCCTTGGGTCACCCTCTGCCTCAACCTATGGGCCAAAATACATGCAGCTCGAGGTCCCCTTGTAATAACGCTTAAAGTACTGCAAGGCCTGTTCCATTTTTACATTCAGAAGATGCTGGACACGCTGGCGGGTTGCCTCCAGTAGTGGAGTGATTGCTTCATTGCTGTCAGCATGTTGTTGCTGCAAGTCCCTAAGCTGAACCTGCAAGGTCTCCAACATCACCAACTGCTGTTTTTTATAATGGGAAGCAAACTTTACTATCTCTCCTGCAACACTACTTTGATCAGATGCCACAGAAGTGAAGGTTTGATATCGGGTGGTTATTTTCCTGAATACCCTCAGGTAGCCGCTTTACCATCTCCTGGAATTCCTGACATTCAAAAGGTAGTTGTTAAACACCACAAAATGTGTCTGCTGTTCAGGGCCCAATCTGTAGCTAACAATACTGAAAATGGTCCAAGGGGAAAAAGGAATCAACTCACGCCCACAAACCTTATGTAGGTGTTCTCCTAAACATGACAATAATCGATTTGAGCATACGCTTTATGGGGAACTGAATAATGTGTATGCCTTTGTACATAGAAACATAGACTTTGATGGCAGATAAGGACCACTTGGTCCACCCAGTCTGCCCATTTCTACCTACTGGATAAGCTGCAGATTTTAGTTAACCAACAGCCTACTTCTGCCACACCCACTATAATTGCCTTATGTCTGTTCCATGCATGTTTGAATTCCTCCACTGTTTTAGACCCCACAGCCTCTCCAGGAAGGCATCACCTCTCCATGAAAAAAAATTCCACATCACCCCTGAACTGCTCCTCTATCTTTAAATTGTGCCCCTTGTTCTTACACATCTCTTTTTCTGAAAGATGCTACTCTCCTGACTTTGTTGATTCCCTTGAGGTACTTGAACGCTTTCTATCATGTCCCCCGTCCCTCCTCTCATCAAGGGTATACATATTAGCTCTCTCAGTCTCTCTTCATATGGTTTCTGATGCAGACACTGCACCATTTTAGTTGCCCTCCTCTGGACTGCTTTCATCCTGTCTATGTCCTTGCGTAGATGAGGTCTCCAAAACTGCACACAGTACTTCAGATGGGGCCTCACCAACTGTCTGTACTTGCATTCCAGTAGCCCCTGGCTCTCCTTACTGACTTCTCACATTGTTTACCCACCTTTAGATCATCTGATATGACCACCCCCAAGTCCCTCTCCATTTTTGTTGTTGTTAGTACCCCCTGCTATTGTGTACACTTCTCCTGGTTTTTATTTCCCAGGTGCATTACTTTGCACTTTTGCTTTGAATCTGTTGCCATATATTTAACCATTCCTCCAACCTTGCCAAGTCCCTTCTCATCCTTTCACTCCCGCAGATCAACTCTGTTACAGATCTTTGTGTCATCTGCAAAGAGGCATACCTTTCCTCCAGACCTCTGCAATGTCACCTATAAAGATGTTAAGAGACTGACCTAGTACTGAACCCTGAGGTACCACTAGTGACCCCCCTTCTTCGGAATGTGTTCCATTCACTATTACCTTCTGTGTCTTGTTGTACAGCCAGTTTGCTTCCCAGGCTACCACCCTGGGACCCACTCTCAGGCTGGCTAACTTGATTATCAGTCTTTTAGCGGGACTGTGTCAAATGCCTTGTAAAGTCTAGGTAGGCCATATCCACAGCCCCTCCTGGTCTATTACTTTGGTCATCCAGTCAAAGAAATCTGTCAGATTCATCTGACATGACCCTTCTGCTATAAATCCATGCTGCTTTTGGTCCTGTGCCCGCTTGGCCTCTAGGTACACAACAATTCTTTCTTTCAGAAGTGATTTCATCATTTTCCTACCACTGAGGTCAAACTTACAGGTCTGTAGCTTCCTGTTATTGTTGTTATGGGGTTCAGTGCTCTCCAGGTATCCAACCAGTTTACCTCTTTAAAATATATCTTCACTGTTTTTTGAGCCTTGGTTTGTTTGGGAGGTTTCGAGTTAGAAGTATCTTTGTTATCATAGGGCATGTTATAGTCCCTGCCCACTACTAGTACCCCTTATTGGTGTTCCGTAATTTTCTGGAACAGTGCTCTAACAATCTCAGCACTGGATCTTGGTGGAATATATAAACTTGCAAGGGTTAACTCAGCACTCTCATACTGTCCCGTGGCAATAGCCAAACATCCCTCTGGGTCTGAATATGTGGAAGTATAACACACTGAGTGGTCCATGGAATTAAAACCACCACCCTCTACATTTACCTCCATTATAGGAGGATGCCACCACTTTTGGAAACCAAATCTACCCAGTTCTACATTCTTAAGATGAGTTTCCTGCAACAACAGGAAGGAGGGGTGATTTTTCTTGAGAAGGAGAGGACTTATATTTTCACTGGGTTGTTAAGCCTGTTAACATTTTGGGAGCATATCCTTAGTTTAATCCTATTAGCCATGGTAGCTGAATTTTAACCATTAATATGTGAAAATCCCCAGTTTGTAGACCTAACCATGAAGCCCACTTAGCATAAGGAGAAACACAACCCCAGTTCCTCCCCGCCTTCCCACAGTATCCACCTCCAAACCCCCGCTAACACCCCTCATGAAATGAACACTTGTACTTCATCTGAAATCTCAATATTGGATACAATACACCCCAACAGACCTCAGTCGGAGAAATTGGACAATACAAACTCTTAATCTATAGTACAAAAGAAAACTTATCTAACCATACTAATTGTAACTGTAAACCATTTAGCAATAACTGCAACAATAAATGACTTCCAATCTAGAAGGGCATTAAAGATCACCCTTTAAATGACCACCTAATACCCAGGTGGCCTCTGCTGCGGCCAGCAGGAAAAGATAACAATGCCAACTGGCCTCCATGCCATGAATCCTACTTATCCTTGGCTTCTCAAAGGGTAGTGTCTGTCATCCCCAGACGGTCATGCCTAGCAATGGAGAGCGAAACACGGTCAGCCAAAATAATAGGTAAAGAAAACGCCATCCTCGCTATCCCTAATCCCACCTGCTTTATAATTGTATAGCAACTAAGAGGTTCGGAGCAAATTAAGTGAAATGAAATTGCCCTACTTCAGCGTATATTAACTAATAACATAGACGCTAGGCCACCAAATAACTTCAATTTTATTTTATTTTTATTTATTTTATTAGACTCTAGATTACAAATACCTTGAGCAATTACTGCTTGTTTACAAAAGTTCCACGTCAAAGGGTAGAGGGAACATACATACAGAGGTATACCATGGGTACAGGTATAACACAGTGAAGACAAGACTTTAAATTTAAAGTACATAATGGAGAGACATAATGAGCCAGTGTATGATAAAAAGATGTTTCAGAGTAGACAGTACATTATATAGAACAGGTAGTGATTATAAGGTAGTAGGGTTAAGGAAAGGGGTGGGCAGGCTGACGGGCCATTGTCAGAGGGTAATGGATGGGTAGCATAAGCGCGGGGTAGGTAGGGTTGGGGACCCAAATCTGAAAGTGCCTACAAGAGGGGAGGTGGAGGGTTAGGCAGGTGGTGGTGGGAAGGGTAGGGATGGGAGGAGGGAGGAGGCAGGTGACAGGAGAGTGCTGCGGGGTACAATTAAACTTTGATTAACAGTCAAATTTAAGTCCTTCCATGAAAAACCCAGTACGTATAAAAATAAAGAACAAACAGTGCAAATAGCATCATGTACAGTTCACTGAGCTGCAATGCAAAGAGTACCATTGTTGCACCGTGGGAAGCCGAAGCCCACTGTTAAAATCCTTGGCAGCTCAGTCTTCCCTGAGCCTGAAATTTACAGCTCTAACAAATGAAAAACACAATCTGACCCAATTCCAACTGTCCAGTACAGTTGTAAAGCTGAAGGACAAAAGTAATATTCCAAATAGTGATAACTGTAGAGCCCAACGCAATTACTTAAACATTGTACAGCAACCCCAGAAAGCAGAAGTTCCTGGGGACACTTGTATCAAATCTGCTCATCCCAGGGCATCCTCATTTACACAAGGTGCTCGACCACTTTCATACAGAGCTAGAAAAATAACTGTCTCACCCCATCCTTCAAGTGTCAGATTCTGGGTGTGCTTGTCCAGATGTCTTGGAGTGGTTGACTTTCTGTAAAAGACTCCTGATGTCCACCAATGTGGCTGGGGCTGTCCACCTCCCTGAGGCTCAAAAGCGCCGCATTCCTCTGACTTCTTTCATCCATTCTTTGCACCTGAGTGGTCAGCTCCTGTATGGTCTACAGCTTCAGCGATGCCATGTTTCTTAAGGGCTTGCTTGGCTTCCACTGGAGTAGTGTATATCTCTGTCCCTGAGTCCCAAAAACTTTCAGCTGTGCGGGTAATGAGTTTGGAAGCGGATCTGTCGAGCTTTCAATAAACACGGAAGTCCCCCATATTCCAACCTCTTTTCAGGATTTCAGGGATAATCTTGATTGAAGGACAAGTGCTGGCTGTTGTACTCCAGTTTCTTTGTGCCCCAAGCCAGCTGCAAGATCTGATCTTTGTCTTTATAGCTCACAAATTTAATAACCACAGAATGCAGGCAGGCATTCAGATGAGAAGGTCATGGAGTTAGTGCCTGGTGGACATGTTCAATTTGAAATTGTAGAGATGCTGATATGTCCAAAATATGTCTGAGCAGGTCTCCGATGAAATCTAACATTTGCCCGGTCTCTGCTCCTCAGGTAAGCTGTATATTCTAATGTTATCCTACCTTGACCGGGCTTCTAGAGCAAGGCGTTTAAACTGCAGGTTTTCTTGTTGGTTCACTAAGAAGTCTACCACAGTATGGAGTTGGGTAACTGTATCCTCCAATGCGTAGATGCGATCTTCAGCTGCCTGCAGACTCGCCTCATCCGCTGTTAATCTGGTATCAAGATTCTGACACTCTTTTGATTTTCTGATTGAAAGGTTTTAATCTCTTGTAATAAAGTCTAAAACCATGACTGGGAAAGAGTCTCCATCTTGATATCTGTATCAATTGAGGGTCCTGCTTCACTACCAGGGAGGCCCCGCCACTGCAACTTGATCTAGATGGGCTCAATCCGTGATCATCTGCCATTTTCAGTGCCTTGTTAGCCCGAGACCTTGTATATCTGTCTCCATCATTATGCTTAGATGCCATCTTATTCAGCATTTAGCAGTTTTGCTCTTATTATGAGGAGTTTGAAGGCAGGATTTATTGAAGCTCTAGAGTCAGCCAGCCATCAGGGTGGTGATGTGACTGGAAGTCTCGATACCTTTCTCTTTGAGCACTTTGATAACAGACTGCACTTTTTGCACTTGGCCAGCATATTAGGTGGGAAGTCTTGGTCAGTGTAAACATGATGCCCATCCAGGCTGATGTCCTTTGGCCCAGGCTTTGTGCAGAATCATGTCAAGGGGGCAACTGGAGGGTCTTGAGGTTTGTCAGTCAGGCTTGGGATGACAAACAGTTGCCATCTAAGGGTTCAAGTCTGCTCTGATTCTTCAAAGCATCTTGTAGTAAGCCATCCTACCTTGCTGGAGAGACAGAAAGAAAGATAGGTTTATTCTTTGTGTGTAACTTACTGTTCAAACAATTTCTTTTAATTTCTGTAGAACTTCTGTTCCCTATAGTCTTGCTGTAATATTTTGTATTATCTGTGTAGATATCTGGAAGTATTAAAGAATATATTTTATATATTTCATGTTTCTGTGACTGAATCCTTTGAGGTAAAGCTAATGGATTTAGAACTGAAAATAACTGTATTTCCACCATTGAACAGGAGGCTACAGTTACCCTAAATTGTGTCTAAAGTAAAAAATTCGCGGCTGTGACAGAGATGGGTGGGTCCATGTGTCCTTGAGCATGAGTGCTGTACTGTGTCAGCAATGGCTCTGAAGGATCCAGACCTAGAAATACCCCTGAGTGTCTACATTGAGAGGTGGCACCTACTGATTATCCTTGCAGGCATCTGGATGGTTAAAAAAGCTATTAACAGTTATAGGCTAGACTAATACGCCAGTGTTCTACACATGTTTTAAAAAGAAGAAAAAATGATTTGCTACATAGAAACATAGAATTTGACTGGCCTGCCAGTGCAGCGGTAGCGCCTGCTCATGACACCAGTGACGAGGTTCAGGAATGAGCCTGGGGAGCCAGAGGGCCAGCGGTGGGGAGGCTTGAGCATCCCAGGGACTGCTCACCTTCCTCCGGGGAAGAGAGAATAGGGCTTTGTGCTTCATTGAACCTGGGTGAAGGCCGAGGTACAGCAAGCCCAGCCACTCATAGAGGGAGTTACAGGATGGACATCGGTGCTCAGCACCTTGATGTCAGGGCACACGGTACATGGCACAGAAAAGGGGAAAATGGCTTGTGGCACTCCTGCAGATGGAGCACCTGCCCAGATCCCCCAATGCCCATACCTGTCTAGAAGTAAGGTGTCCTGATGAAACTCAGGAATTTGGGGTGTATGGGCTACCTCATCCGCCTGGGGGCAAGCCATGACTACATGGGTATCGACCACCCAGGCTCCAGGTAGGAGATTGGGAGAGAAGGCCATAGGTGTCTCATAAAGGCGGAGGCCATGGGCGGGGTGTATAAATAGTAGTAAAAAAAAAAAAGAAACATAGAATTTAACAGCAGATAAGGACCACTTAGCCTACCCAGTCTGCCCGCTTTTCCCTACCTACATTATCACAGTCTACAGCTCTTTCTCTCTCCCTTCCTTTCCACTATGATTCCCTTTATGCTTATCTTGTGCATTCTTGAACCTAATCACTGTTTACACTAATACTGTACTACTTTCACATATACATAACATTTTCCTTTTCAGTGCTGGGAGGGTGGAGGTGATGATGTTGCCACTTTACTATCACAGGAGAGACTTGGATAGTTTTATGGGGGTGCACAAGTTAAGTTGTGGATCAGTAAATCACCCTAAATGAATTTACTTACTTCTTTACTGCTATGCTTATGTGGCAGTCCTGTGTACAGATAAAAAGACAGTGTTTGAAAACTACAAAACAAACAAAAAAGGCTTGAACAAAAATGTGCAAAAGTGTGCCTAGTGCAACATATGGCTGCTGTCAAATTTAAATGGCTGCTTGACTGTTTTATTTAGAGTGCTCTGAATTTTAGAAAGATCTTTTTCCCATTCCAGAGTATGACTCCACAGTGCCTTTTTGTTATCAGGATCCAACCTCAAGTTTTCCAGCAGTTAATGTAAGGGCTTATAATCAGAGTAAGCCATTCAGAATCAGAGGGTGAGGTTTTGTTTGCTCTTTTATTATATTCGCCTTGCACTTGCATACTGGTATGATAGTGAATATTTAGAGTGTGTCACTGTCAGTCCAGTGCAGGGCAATCTGCAAGGGCTTGACAGTGTCAGACCAATCATCGCCAGACTGATCAACACACTCTTCTGGTCTTGCTGTATGTGCAGTTTAAATTGCTTGTAGAAAGACCTAGTGAGTAGGGGAGTGGCTTAGCTAGAAGGAAGCTAAATTTAAAGACTGCCTTAGAAAGATTCTGCTAGAAGCTGGCAGAAGACACCAGGAGGAAGGAATGCTGTATGACTGGACTCTCTACTGGGACTAAAGAAGTAGAACCTTGTACTTGGACCTTTAATTTAGGGTAAGAAAACAACTAACAAACAAAAAATGGTATGTTTGTCTGAGTTAACTGAACTGAATGGTTATCTGAACAGTTATCTAGGTATAAATCTCAGGTGACTGAAAGGGCTTGATAGCTGTGCAGTTTAAGTTGCTTGTAGAAAGATCTAGTGAGTAGGGAAGTGACTTAACTAGAAGGAAGCTAAATTTAAAGACTGCCTTAGAAATATTCTGCAGAAGCTTGGCAGAAGATGCCAGGAGGAAGGAGTGTTGTATGACTGGACTTCTACTGGGACTAAAGAAGTAGAACTCTTGTACTTGGACCTTTAATTTAGGGTAAAAACAAACTAACAAACAAAAAATGAGTGTGTTTGTCTGAGTTAACTGAACTGAATGGTTATCTGAACAGTTATCTAGGTATAAATCTCAGGTGGCTGAAAGGGCTTGATATCTGTGTAATTTGTTGCTTGTAGAAAGATCTAGTGAGTAGGGGGAGTGACTTAGCTAGAAGGAAGCTAAATTTAAAGACTGCCTTAGAAATATTCTGCTAGAAGCTTGCCAGAAGACACCAGGAGGAAGGAGTGCTGTGTGACTGGACTCTCTACTGGGACTATATTGCCTCCTTCCTACCCAAAGCTAGTTTCTACTTTTATAGGCACAGGATTTGACTGACAACAGGAACTTCCTGTTTGGGAGCAGGAAGTGAGTGATCACAGAGCCACCAAAGACCCAACATCCTAGAAGGGCAAGAGTAGCCTCTGGCCCCTCTAGCTGCTGGGGTCTGCCTCTGAGCAAGTAAGGGGTCTACTGAGAATACAGAATCTTCTTGTCTCAGAACAGGACAATCAGGAGCTTAAAGGGCACAGAAGCAGAAGTATGTAGAGAGAGAAGAAAAAACAGAGTAAAGATTAAGTGGCTGTGGAGTAGCAGTCTTCCGGGAGACGCTCTGGTGGATGCGGTGTTGTCCCATCTGCAGGCACCTCTCTGGGCTGAGGGAGGAGGTCGCCATCTCCAGGCTGAGTTGGCCAGGATTTGTGGGACCTCCTCTTCCATCCAGAGACCACCAGTGCCACTGCTCGCTGGCCTCAGAGGTTGCCAAGAAAGAGGAGCGGTTGGACCACAGTGGGCTCAGGGAGGATGAGGGTGGTGGAAAGAGTGCATCCCTCCAGTTGTACCTCTCCACAATTCCTATGCCATTCTGGCAAAGTGTAGTTCCTCTATGGAGGCAAACCACAGTGGAGACCAAGAAGGATGCTGGGAACCTCCACAAAGGAGACCCACAGGGGTGGCATGGGACCCCACAGGGAAGGAAACAACTCCTGGTGGGGACTCCATTGTTAGGAAGGTAGAACTGGGGAGGAAGGGAGGGGAGGTAAGGTGCCTGCCTGGCGACATGGCTTGAGGGACAGGGCGAATCCTCAGGATTGCCGAGCAGCTGCACAGGGAGGAGCTGGATGTCATTGTCCACCTATGGACAAATGACCTGGCAAGAAAGGGATTAGAGCGGTGCAGGAAGAGTTTGTGTCACTGGGGAGGGCCTTAGACAAGTAGCACACATGGTAACCTTCTCAGAGGTGCTGCCCATCTATGGCGAGGAGAGGCTAGGTGTTCCGCACCATGGTATTCAATCAGTGGTTGAAAAACTGGTGCAGAGCTCATGGATTTGGCTTCATTGAGGACTGGGGTCTCATGGAGTGATGCAAGCCTATACTGGCATGATAGGCTGCATCTGTCCAGGAGGGGAACCAGGATCCTAGGTAATAGGTTTAATGCTTCATTGGCAAGCATTTAAACCAGCCAAGGGGGAGGCACTGAAAGGAGCATGGAAATCCTAGCCCCCAAAAATCATGGTAGTAAGTGCAGTAAACACCAACATAGAGGTGTTGATAGGGAGAAGGACGGGGTAAATGGGGAAAGTGACAAAGGCAAGAAGGACAGGGATGGGCAAAAGGAGTAAGGCCACCAGGAAATGGAGGGTAATGAGTACCAATGCCCATAGTCTGGGCAACAAGCCCTGAACTGGTGGCCTTGATGGAAGAGGAATGCCTGGATATCATAGCAGTCAAAGAAACATGGTACACAGAGAACCATGACTGAGATGTTAACATACCAGGGTACATAACCTACAGGAGAGATAGGCAGGGGAGAAGAGGGGAGGAGTAGCTCTATGTAAAGGAAAGAATAAAAGCAACTGAACAAAAGAGTAAACAGGAGGAGAGGAGGCACTGTGGGTCACCTGGAGACTGGAAAGGGCACCACAATCTGCACAGGGTTGTGTACAGACCCTCATGTTAGGGAGGTAATGAACAAGGATATGATAGAAGGCATTCTTAGGATGGCAGAGAAGGGAGATACTGTTGATGGGAGACCTGAATATGCCAGATGTTACCTGGAGCACATTTGCAGCAGCAACTTCCAAGAGCAAGGCCATTCTCAATGCCCTACAGGTGGCAGGCCTCAGACAGATGGTTTCGGAACCCCACTCTTGAGGGAGCAATCTTAGACCTCGTACTCTCAAATGGGGACAGTGAGAGGATCTCAGATCTAGAAGTGGGTTGCCATCTGGGAACAAGTGACCATCAAACAATGTGGTTCAAGTTAAACTCAGCTACAGTGTCAAGCCATACAAAAGTGAGGGTACTGGACTTCAGGAGGGCTGACTTTGGCAAGATGGGAGAGTGCCTCAGAAAAGCACTAGCAAACAGGCTAGAAGGAGGGTGAAGCAACAATGGGAAATCATCAAAACTGCCATCACAGAGGCAACAAGCCTTATGCGAAGAAAATAAACAAATCAAATGAAAGAAAAAGCCGCTATGGTTCTCAAAAGAGGTGGCTGGGAAAGTCAGGGAGAAAAGATAGCATTCAGGAAGTATAAGGAAACAGATAAGGAGCAGAACAGAGAGCTGTACCAGTTAAGGCAGAAGGAAGCAGGAGGGAAGTCAGAATAGCAAAGGTCCAGACTGAGAAAAATATAGCCAACTTGGTTAAGAAAGGGATAAAGCCTTTACAGGTACAGCAGAGAGCGTAGAAAGACAAAGGGAGGGATAGTGAGGCTGAATAGAATGAATGGTGGGTGGGCAGAGGGGACAGTGAAAAGCAGAGATACTGAGTGAATATTTCTGCTCAGTATTCTAAAAGAGGAGGGGAAGTGCCTAATCCAATTAACAGAAGCAGTCTTGATTGGAGGGTCAATCCCAGTTCTTTCACAGAAGAAAGGGTTCTGCAAGAACTCCTAAAACTGAAGGTGGACAAAGCAATGGGGCCCGATGGAATTCACCCCAGAATTCTAAAAGAATTAAGGGGAACTAGTGAAACCACTGACTACTCTTTTAACAAATCATGGGAGGATGATGTGGTACCCGAGGACTGGAGGAAGGCAGATGTGATTCCCTTCACAAAAGTGGGACCAAGACAGAGGCAGGAAACTGCAGACCTGTCAGTTTGATCTCTGGTAGGGAAAGTGATGGAGTCGCTTCTGAAGGAAAGAATTGTTGAGTACCTAGACGTCAGTGTGGCACAGGACCCAAGGCAGCATTAATAGTCAAATTAACCAGCCTGGGAGTGGGTCCCAGGGTGGTAGCCTGGTTAAAACATTGGCTGGACAACAGGACACAGAAGGTAATTGTAAATGGAGTCCACTCTGAAGAAAGAGGGGTTACTAGTGGGTACCGCAGGGTTCAGTACTGGGTCCAGTCCTTTTAATGTCTTTATAAGTGACATTGCAGAGGGACTGAAGGAAAAGTATGCCTCTTTGCAGACGACAGAAAGATCTGCAACAGGGTTGGTACACAAGGAGGTGTGGAAAGGATGACAAGGACTTGGCAAGATTGGAGGAATGGTCAGAAGTATGGCAGCTAGGATTCAATGCAAAGAAGTGCAAAATAATGTACCTGGGAAACAAGAACCCAGGTGAAGATTACACAATGGGGGGTAGTAACAACAAAAATGGAAAGGGACCTGGGGTAATCATATCAGATAACCTTAAGGTTAGCAAGCAATGTGAGAAGGCAGCAGGAGGGTTGGGGTATACTGGGATGTAGAGGAGAGCATCACCAGTAGAAAACAGGAAGTTGTTATCCTCTGTACAGGCAGTTGGTGAGACCCCATCTGAGTACTGCATCCAGTTCTGAGACCCCATCTCCACAAGGACATAGACAGGATAGAGGTAGTCCAGAGGAGGGCAACTAAAATGGTGCAGGGTCTGCAAGAGAAGCCATATGAGGAGAGACTAAAGGAGGTTAATATGTATACCCTTGAGGAAAGGAGGGCGGGGAGACATGATAAAATCTTTAAGTACCTCAGTGGAATCAACAAGTCCAAGAGGGTAGCATTCTTCAGAAAAAGAGACATGCAAGAACAAGCGGACAACATTTAAAGATAGAAGGGGCGGTTCATGGGCAATGTGAGAAGTATTTTTTCACAGAGAGGGTAGTGGATGCATGGAACAGCCTTTCTGAGGAGGTTGTGGGGTCAAAAATTCTGTGGGGGGATAGGAAGAAATAGGCTGTTGGTTAACTAGGATCTGCGGCTATCCTGTAGGTAGGAAATGGGCAGACTAGGTGGGCCAAGCGTCCTTATCTGCTGTCAAAGTCTATGTTTCTATGTTCTTTGTTTCATGCAGTTAAAAGAAAGAGCTGCCTGAATCATAGGGTGTCTTTTCTTTGATCTGCATAATGCCGCCTAGCAAGCACAGGTGATCAGCATCATAATCAGCCTGCTATGGTCCCCAACATTAAACACCCCTCCCACTGCTTCCTTCTTAATTTTCCAACACTGGGGTGCCCAATTCCTGGTGCTGGCTAGTACCTCTCATCCTGCTAATTTTCACTGTGTGACACTGGGAGCCCACCCGGATGCCACCAAACATAACACTGGCACTAAGGGGCCCAATCCCCAGTGTCAGTACCTGAAAAAGAAAACCATCCCTTGTAGTCTCTTTTATTGTTATACACCCTGTAAAAAAGAAAAATTCCATCAATGTCTGTTGTCGCTACAGGCCCACCACTGCTGCTACCTGCCCCTCACCCAACCCACACACTCAGGACTCCCACTCCACACCCCTGCACCTTTACTTATCTACCAGGGGTTCAATGCCATAATCTCTCTGACCAGAGACGATTTTACTCTTCAACGCTGGACCAGGAACTGGGAAATCATGTATGCGGTTCAATGTATTTCAATGGGTTTTAAACTTATCCTCATAACTTGGTTATTTTAAATAGTTTTTCTCCAAATATACAACATGGCCTTTTAGGACCCCACCTCATGTACAAGGGTAGTGAAGTGTATAAAATCTGTCCCGAACGTGATTTTGTGGTCATGCACAAAATCAACTTGCGTCAGGATTTAAAATGTTCTCCATCCTTGTTCATGGGGTGGGGTCATTAGAAGGATAGGTTGAAAATCTGGTTATGAGTGTACATTTAAATTTTCAACATACACTTGTAACTGTGGTAATTTTCAATATTTTGAACCCAGATTTTCAACCTAGCCATTTTTTATACTCTCATGAACATGGCAGCTGTCACTTTTTAAATCCTAGCCAAATGTTGTTTAATAAATGACATTTGTCTGTTCAGAAGGAGTAGATATAAAACGTCTGTTGAAAATTTGCGGTCAAAAATGAAAAGACAACTAAGTTTTGAAGAAAGCTTGAACTGTCCCACCGTTTACACAAACTTTATTTTTGCAGATTTGGGCCCCTAATTTTTTTTTTTACTTTATATTTATTATTTTATTATAAACAGCAAGCTGTACATTTCCAGCACAGACAAGTCATATGTTAGAGTTATAAACACATTGAGGGTGCCACTCCTCACGTTATAAAGCATACAGATTTAGTCTACTGCAAAGATACATCTGATGGGATTACTAAAGAAAAAAGAGTCTGTATAAGTCCATTATCCCTTCATAAGCTGTTTTGTAAAGCCCAAGAGCAGCATGGAAATAATATAAACAATAATTCTAAGTGTTTAAGCTTATATCTTTTCTTCTCAAAAGAGGAATGATAACATCCATGCTTTAACTTTAAAAGGAGCACACTCATGGTGCTAAATTCCGGATAATTAACACTGCTCCTTCATGGCCTAAATTCTAAATTGATTAGCACATTTGACAAAACTTTTATTTAGAACAAAGACTGAAATATGACCGTTTTAATTAAACAAACCCCCCACGTAATTGTGACTTTTAGGAACAAGTTCAAATAATTAGCGCAAAGCTTATACAAAATATTTGCATTTCTGCAGTCCCACTTGTGTTCCAATGCGCTTACTCATGCAAAGTCCCAGTGGGGAAACACTACAGTCCCTCTAGTTATGTGGATAATTTCTCTTCTCCGGTCAAGAAACCTTGTCTTCCTTCACGGCTCATCCTCCTCTGATGAATGATCGGTCTGATCTCTCGAGCGTCTCCTCCTTGGAACCTGCTTCTGGATCCAACGCCTGCCTCCTTCGGGTCCGAGAAGATAAAAATTTTCCCATGGTGGATAATCCTCAGTCGAGCCGGAATAGTACATTGTGCTGTATCCCTGCTTCTTGAAGGGGCGCCTGGTGCCATCAGACAGCTTGGCGCCTGCCTCGTGGGCGTAGCTGATGTCGGAAAGATACTGATTGACTCGAACTCACACAACAAAGTTTTATGCTGCCTTGCCATAGCTAGGAGGTAGTCCCTTGATGCCACACCATCTGTCACCGCCAACACTGCTGCGGAGCCTCCACATTGTCTGGCTTCCCCGCTGGCTACCCGGAAGGCTTTTCAATACTTTTGCCTGATCTTTAACTTCTTCACCCAATTGCTGTATCAGCCAGTCTTGTAGGAATAAAACCAGGTGGCCCTTTGCATCTCTCCGGAAAACCTAGAAGTCAAATGTTAGGAGCTCTGATTTGGTTCTCCAGAGTCTCTAGTCTCATACGGAGGTGCCCATTTTCTTTCACCAGTGTAGTGCTGACCCCCATAGCAGCATCTGAGCACTTTTTAGCTTCCAGAGATTCAGTTGTTACCAGCTCCATGGAAGTCTCCAAATTGGTCACTCTCGATTGGCAATACTGTCCATTTCTCTGCAAACGTCGATACAGAGGCTATAAGTCGATTTATTTTCTGACCCAGAGATTGTAAGGTTTCTTCGCCAGCACTCTCCAAGTCTGAGGCCTGCAGAGTAGGGCCAGACCACATGGAGGAGATGGCCAGAGCATTTTTGCTTTTGCTCCGCCTGGATGATTATGATCCTTCCTGGGTTTCCCATCCTGAGGCAGGGAGCTCCGATTCAGTTATCTTCCGAGGTTCACAGTTTATAACCCAAATAACTCGGTTTTAAAAGTTTTAGTTCATGTAGCTTAGAGGAGCAGCATTAAGAAGCAGCCATCTTGCTCGGCTCAAAGCGCCCCGGGCCCCTAATTTTAAACATATCTCTTCTGTTACCCTACCTCCCGAACATGACAAGTGTAATTTTTCAAACCTCCGAAACTTGGTTTTGCAGTTTCACTGCAAAATCATCTTTCAGATGGGATTTACAAAATTCCGCCTGTCTTGCTCATAACATCAGGTCATAAAAAGACTTGGAAATTTGGGGACAAAATGTGAGAGCCCACTGAAAATTAGATATTGCCTCTCAGCTGGCCTATTCTGGGTAGATACAGTCTAAACGTGTAAAAGCAGGACACCACTGGAAATGAGATATTGCATCTCATCTTGTCTATCCTGGGGTGCAGTAAAACATTTTGCAACTATGACCCAGTAAAACAGCAATGCAAGTGGCAAACATTCAGCATTGACAAATGCTTGTTTTAAATTCACCTATGTTTTCACAGTGCTCCAAACTCTTTGCACATTGTTTTGTTTGCACTTGAAAGGACAGCTTGCCTTATGGTGCATTTGTATCTCACAAACTGTGCAGCATCCTTTTTAATCTCACACTGCTAAATGATTTCTTTGCTTGTTTTGCAGATAGTTCGGGAGTATGAGCGTGCTGTCATATTTCGACTAGGTCGACTACTTCCAGGACGTGCCAGAGGGCCAGGTAGTTCCTGGATCACTTTCCAGTAATAACAACGTTATATGTGTGTGTGGGGGGGGGTTGCATTATCATTAACTGACTACAGGCTATATCCAAAAGACCTACACACTCCAAACACAGTAAAACTCAGCATTGACTCAATTTTGCTGTGTTAGTGGTAATGTGTGTGTTGCAATGGTAACGTCCCATGCCAGGTAAGATCCCTACATGGACTTAATACAGCCACTGGATTTATTGTGGGAAGGGCAGGCAGCACCTGTATTATTTTACCTTTCAGCTGCCATTTCCCACATCGCCATCCTTCTCGTGCCCCCACATTCAACAAACAGCCAAGCCTCTATGGCTCTGACTGCAGTGTTATCATAGCGGGAGCAGGATCAACTTGCTGACTGGCAGGCAGCAGGTCATAGATCTGAAAACTGAGACAGCATCATCAATGCAACTCAGGCTTCCTCCTTTACTCTGTTTATATGCTTTGTAGCAGCACCTACCACCTCCTCCTCCCTCATGAGAATCTAGTGCATGCCCCCAGCCTGACTGTGATACCTCCAACTTGGAACATCCAGGAAAATGATTTTGCCACCAGGGAGCAGTGTGGAGATCTCAACCTCACCTCTGCAGCATGCCTAATGTCCCTTCTGGGGAGGCAGTCTGGAGTAGTGGTTAGAGTGCAGAGCTGTGAGCCTGGAGACCCTGAGCAGGTCACTTAACCCACCTGTGCTCAACCTCTCTCGAATTTTTCTCCAATTCGATCTCTGTACTGTCTAAATCTCCTGTGCAGCTGAGAGGGTAACAACATTTTTTATCCTTCCTCTTCTGAATTTTTAAATACTTTGGGATACAGTTTGTATTATCAAAGGTGCAACATGAAAGCTAATACACAAAGGAACTTAAAGAGCCAGTAAAGCCAAAAGTAGCAGACAGAAATGTTATTGATTTTGAAAGTAGCCACTGCTTACATTTTATTTCTGAAGAAGTTTCCTTTTTTGTTCACTAAAGACTCTGTGCCTTGGAGTATTTATTTATTTTTCATTTATTTATTTATTAAATTTTGGTGACCGGGTAGGCCCACTGAGCTCTGAAGGTCCCTTTTCAGGGCATATTAGATATGATTCGGGCAGCAGCAGTTTACCTGAGACTGAGCTGTCTAGTTCTATTGCTTTCATACCTCATCAGCATTGTGACCTCACTCATTCTGACATCACAAGTGACAGATCTGGTGGTAAGTGATTGACCTTCTTGCTCAGTTGTGTAGCCACAATGAATGAGGTCACAGTGCTGGGGAAATATGAAGGGGAACATAACTTGATATGTCAGCCTCCAGGTAGAGAACTGTCCCTCAAGTCACACATAATACTGTCACATAGGAAATCCTCTAATTAGCAAAAGGAAAAGAAACATTATTTCAGATACAAAAAGTAACAGATGACTCATTTGAAAGTTAATAATTTCAGGCATTGCACTAGCTCTTTTAAAGGTTTCTTATATAACAGATGAATACAAACATATAACCAAAGCTCGCCTCCACTGGACTTCAGGTACCATCCACATGGCAACCACAAGGCAGTATAGCAGAGTGGTTTAAGGCTCTGTGCTGCAAATCTGACACATGGGTTTGAATCCCACAGCCCCCACTTGCATACTGTGTGACCCTGAGCAAGTCACTTAACTTCCTGTGTCCCAGGTTGCACCTGTAAACAAGCTTTCAGCTTAGTGTGTCTCACCTGGTTAAACAATTGGAAAAAAGGCAGCTGGTACTATAATCACCATCATGGGCCAGGAACTGGTTGGGAGTTTGGACTCTTTGCAGGGCTTTTTACCTATCAGCCTCCCAGTCCTCACACAACAACAGAGGAATGCCATGTTGGCATCTACAGCCTGAATAGAGTAAAAGAGACCGCCATGGTGCTGTAGCCTAGCTCTCAGATATGTGTGTGGGTTTTAGAGCCTCCTCCACCCACTGCTTTGGCTGAACACTTTTTGTTACTTTCTGTTTATACTCTCTGCCCACAGTTGCCCCCCCACCACAAACCTACTCCGACAACCTGTCAGCCCCACCTCTGCCTGGTGTGTCCCTATCCACCCTCCTTTACCTGGAGACTTCCCTTCTGAGATGGGGGAGGCCAAGTTCCTTCAAATGACTTGGTTGTTTGGTGGTGGTGGGCAGTTAGCACATCAGGGAAGGAGAGTTCCATTGGTACTTCATCCTGCAGCTCTGTGGCCTTTGTTTCTGTTTGGACCCTTTTCCCATGGAGAGGTTGTGCTAGGCTCTGTGATGGGTATACGCATGCAAGGCATAGTGGCGTCCCATCAAGTCAATGATAGAAACATAGAAACATAGAATTTGATGGCAGATAGGGACCACTTGGCCCACCTAGTCTGCCCATTTTCCTACCTAACAGATAAGCTGCAGATCCTAGTTAACCAACAGCTTACTTCCTCCTACCCCCACTAGGACTGCCTTATGTCTGTCCCATGCATTCTTGAATTCCACCACTGTTCTTGACTCCACGACCTCCTCATGGAGGCTATTCCATGCATCCACAACCCTCTCCATGAAAAATACTTCCTCACATTACCTCTGAGCCGTCCCCCTCTATCTTCAAATTGTGCCCCTTGTTCTTGCACATCTCTTTTTCTGAAATATGCTACCCTCTTGGACTTTGTTGATTCCTTGAGGTACTTGAAAGTTTCTATCATATCCCTCTCCCTTCTTTCCTCAAGGGTATACATATTAAGCCCTTTAGTCTTTCTTCAGATGTCTTCTGGTGCAGACCCTGCACCATTTGGTTGCCCTCCTGACAGCCTCCACTCTGTCTATGTCTTTGTGGAGATGGGGTCTCAGAACTGCACACAGTACTCAGATGGGGTTTCACCAACTGTCTGTACAGAGGGATAACAACTTTCTGTTTTCTACTATTGATGTTTCTTCCTATGCATCCCAGTATCCCCCAGCCTTCCTTACTGCCTTCTCACATTGCTTGCCCACCTTTAGGTCATCTGATATAATTACCCCAGGTCCCTTTCCATTTTTACTGTTGTCAGTATCTCACCCACCATTGTGTACTCTTCCCTCGGTTTTTGTTTCCTGTGTATTAACTTGCACTTCTTTACATTGAATCTGAGCTGCCATACATTTGACCATTCCTCAAACCTTGTCAAGTCCCTTCTCATCCTTTCCACTCCATCTTGTGTATCAACCCTGTTGCAGATCTTTGTGTCATCTGCAAAGAGACATACTTTTCCTTCCAGTTCCTCTGCAATGTCACTTATAAAGACATTAAAAGGACTGGTCCCACTACTGAACCCTGCAGTACCCGCTAGTAACCCTTCTTTCTTCACTGTGTACTCCATTTACTACTACCCTTTGATGCTCTGCTGTCTAGCCATTTTCATCCAGGCTACCACCTTGGGGCCCACTCAAAGGATGGCTAACTTGTGTAATAATCTTTGTGTGGGACTGTATCAAATGCCTTGCTAAAATCTAGGTAGGCCATGTCCACAGCCCTCCCTGGTCTACTACTTTGGTCACCCAGTCAAATAAATCTATTAGATTAGTCTGACACGACTTTCCTATCATTGAATCCATGCTGCCTTGGGTCCTGTGCCCCACTGGCCTCTAGGTACTCAACAGTTCTTTCCTTCAGAAGTGATTCCATCATTTTCCTACCACTGAGGTCAAACTACCTGGTCTGTAGTTTCCTGCCTCTGTCCTGCTCCCACTTTTGTGAAGAGGAATCACATCTGCCCTCCTCCAGTCCTCAGGTACCACCCCATCCTCCCATGATTTGTTAAAGAAGTAGTGCGTGTCACTAGTTCTACCATTAGTTCTTTTAGAATTCTTGGGTGAATCCCATCAGGCTCCATTGCTTTGTCCACCTTCAATTTTATTAGTTCTTTCAGAACCCTTTCTTCTGTAAATGGACTGGTATCGACCCTTGTCTTCAGAGTGTTTCTCTTGTTTGGTTTAGGTACCTCTCCTCCTCTTCCTTTGTGAATACTGAGCAGAAATATTCTTTCAGTATCCCTGCTTTTCACTGTCCCCCTACCCACATTCCCTCCCTTTATTAAGCCTCAGTATCCTCCTTTGGTCTTTCTTCGCTCCTAATGTACCTATAAAAGGTCTTATCCTCCTTCTTAACAGAATTGGCTATCCTTTCCTCGGTTTGGGCCTTTGCTATTCTGACTGCCTTCCCAGCCTCTTTCTGCTTTAACTGATAAATTTATCTGTCCTGCTCCTTCTGTGTTTCCTTATATTTCCTGAATGCTGTCCTTTTCTCCTTAACCTCCCTGCCACCTCTTTTGAGAACCATAGCGTTTTTTTTTCCTTCGTTGTGTTTTATTGATTTGCTTTACACAAGGCTTGTTGCCTCTGTGATGGCTGTTTTGATTACTCCCCATTGTTCCTCCACCCTCCTTCTTGCCTGTTTGCTAGTGCTTTTCTGAGGCACTCTCTCATTTTCCCAAAGTCAGCCCTCCTAAAGTCCAATACTCTTGCTTTTGTATGGCTTGATTGTATGGCTGTGTTATTGAGAACCACACTGTTTGGTGGTCGCTTGTTCCCAATGGCTAACCACCTCTAAATCTGAGATTCTTTCTCTGTCCCCATTTGAGAGTACCAGGTCCAAGATTGCTCCCTCCCGAGTGGGTTCCAATACTAGCTGTCTGAGGCATGCCCCTGTAGGGCATCAAGAATGACCCTGTCTTGGATGTGCCTGTAGCAAAGGTGCTCCAGTTAACATCTGGCATATTCAGGTCCTCCATCAACAATATCTCCCTTTTCTGCCATTCTAAGGAAGCCTTCTATTATTTCCTGTCCATTCCCTCCCACGGAGATGGGGTCTGTATACAACCCCTGTGCGGATTGTGGTGCCATTTCCTGTCTCCAGGGTGACCCAGAGTGCTTCTTCTGCTCCCTGTTTACTCTTTAGTTCTGTTGCTTTGATCCTTCCTTTACATAGAGAGCTACCTCCTCCTCCTCTTTTACCCTCCCTGTCCTTCCTAGATTGTGTATCCTGGTATGTTGACATCCCAGTCATGGTTCTCTGTGTACCATGTTTCAGTGACTGCCACAATATCCAGGCAACCCTCTTCCATCAAGGCCACTAGTTCAGGGAGCTTGTTACACAGACTACGGGCATTGGTACTCATCACCCTCCACTTTTTGATAGCCTTACCCTTTAGCCCCATTCCTGTCCTTACTGCCTTTGCCTTTTTACATTTACCTCTGTCCTGCTCCCTAATAATTTCTCTACCTTGGTGTTTACCTCACTGATTACCGTGTTTTGTGGGGAGGCTGGGATTTCCCTGTTCCTTTCAGTGCCTCCCTTGGCTAGTTTAAATGCTTGCCAATGAAGCATTTAAACCTCTCACCTAGGATCCTGGTCCCCCCTGGACAGATGCAGACCATCGCACCAGTATAGGTCTGCATCCCTCCAGAGTGGCTCCCTGTCCCCAATGAAGCCAAAACCCTGAGCTCCACACCAGTTCCCCTCCCTGTGATGCTTTCCACCTGCACCACCACCTGTGGTCACCCAGGTGGTCTACTCATGTGGGAAATGCTGCCCTTCCTACTCCAAGTATGAGAGCATCTGTTGAAACATTTAATGCTTCTCCCGGCTGGCCCTCCAGAGACCAGGCTTGTCCTAAAACCTAGGTCAACAGCATCATGAACAGTAGTGCTACTGCTGTACTAACAGGCCTGTGTGGCCAAACCATTTTAAGTTTGGTATCAGGAAGAACAAAACGTTCCTTATGTAAGATAAGTATCCAATATAAAGTTTGCTAGTAAAATATATATTTTTAACCAGATAGCCTCCAAATGCAGAGCAGAAAAAACTGCCTGCCCAGCAGCAGTGCTCAACAGCACACCCTAAAGACTCTGTTCCACAGGCTCTTATGGACAAACAGCCAACTCCACACAGTGCAGCAGTGACAGTTTCCTGCCCGGTTCACAAATGCACATCCCTCTGATGCAGTCCTCCATGAACAGAGCCTTATCTGATCCATCACCTGCTTTGATGCAGGTCAAGGTCTGCTGTCCCCTGGCATCCTTTCATCTGTGTGTCTATCAGTCCCACTCACTCTGCCTCTAGTGCCATTGTTTCAGCTTTGTGGAGCTGCCAGCTGTACAGCACCTGTGCCAAAGCCATGTGCTACCTTCAGGGCCCTGTACCAGTCCATCCCCAACTCATTACCAGTGAACAGCTAGCTTATTGCTCCATGAGGCAACATAGGCTTGATGGTCTGCCTTCTCAGCATGTTCTGATTGGTTCAAAAATAGCAAAACAGCTCAAGCTGCTCCTGGAGGATCATGAGCCAAAAACAGTCATATGAACAGGCAAGTAGCTACACCTCTGCTGGTGATAACCAAAAGCTTGTACTTTATTAAACAGGATAAAAATTACCACCAAGAAAAAGCAGGTATGGGACTCACAAGTGCCCCGACTGGTTTCATACACAGATACCTCTTCAGTAAAGCAGAGCCGAGGGGAAGCGGCAGGGACAAAAACTGGCTAGACTATATGCTGCAGGTAGGGTAATACTGGGCAGACAGAATGGGCCAGTGGTCTTTTTCTGCTGACACTGTCTGTGGGTCTATGAAATAGCATAAAAGAATTTATTGCAAAATACATGCTGCAGTATTTTGCCGCTTTGGTGTAAAATTCCAACTTCTGTGAAATACTGTGTTTTTTTATCCATTGTGCAGATGGTCAATTTCTGAAATTCTATTATTTTTCCAGCTGAAAACCATAAATTAGTGGCCTTGCTTACTGCATTTATTTTTCTGTTTATAATATATGCAATGTTTTTGTGTCAGGTAGAGTACACTGAGCCAAGGCTGATTTCCAGATGTGCCCTGCGGTGATAGGGAGCTAGGAATATGAAAACAATCTCTAACACCAGAATAATACTCAGTAGGCACTTAGGAAACTGTGTACAGCATATTAAGTGCAGTGAGTGGCGAGGTAACAGAAGTGCAAGAACAACTTATTTGGTATTGATTTACAGAGCAAAACCACAACAGAAGCAACCTGGTGGGCATGGGAAAGTGTAGGAAGATGAGGCAAGTGCATAAAGTGGCAAGGCGAGGGGTAAGACATTAGAGGGGCATCAGGAAAGAGGGGATGGAGAGAAGTACAGGGCAGAAGTGAACTGTGACTTCATGAAGCAGGGATATCAGCTACAAGTGGCGAGGGAATAGGGTAGGAGGTATTTCAAGAAAGGGAAGTCTGAAAAGGAGGCCTTCCAGCAGAGGATTTGAAGAAGGATTTTGAAGAAGTACAGGTCAGACCTCCTAGGCATGCAGGACATGGAACAGGAGGAGAAAGGAGGGAGGAGAGGTAACAGAGGAAGACAGAGTCAAAATTTAGAAATGCAAGTGGCGGATTAGAAGAGTCATCTGTCTTCATGAGAAGGGAAAGAGGTCAGAGTAGTGGTTGGTATGGGGAGGACAGTTAAGTATGAAGTGACAGAAAGAGTGGTATAGAGGATCAAGTTTTGCTAGAGTGAATTTAAGAGCAGCATCAAAGATCAGATCCTCTTAAGAATGGAATCAATGATTCTGAGGGGGAGAAATGGAGTGGTGTTCCTGAACCCCAACTGGAAAGGACTATGGAAGAAGGATGAGTCAAGGAAGTGGGGGAGGGGACCTGGGACAGTACCACCTTCTCTTGAAGCTTAGTAAGTACAAGGGTGAGGAAGACAGGCCAAAGATTTTCTGGCATGGAAGGGTTCCCACCTTTGTGGAGGACCTCTTCAATGGAAAAAGAAAAGCTAAGAAGGGAAGAGATCAGGTTAACAATAGCAGACACAGCAAGGCAGGGAAGCAGAGGATCCAGATCATTAGAACTTATAAGGTAGGATATTTTAGAATCTTTCAGTCAGCACAATCAGCCGTAATGTGGCCAAGCAATCAGAACAGCTTGTGTGATGTGCTCAGGACAGCAAAACAACTGATGACGAGGGCAGGAGAGGAAAATACAGAGTTAGAATCTACCATTCCCAACCCCATATTTCCTTAATTCTACATTCTAGTCCCAACTTTAACTGAATTTTCAGATGATTTGATTACTGAGTTCAGGACAGGCTCTTCCCTCCACTTCTATTCTTATTATTTCCTTTGTGGGCCATAAGCTTAAGAGGAAGGAAGAACCTAGTAAGGCAGATATTCCAGAGCAAGGGACCTCGGTGTAGAGGAGTCAAAGCTTCACCTATTCCTTTATCCTGTTTGTCTCTTTCCCACTGTCTCTTATCCTCCCTTCCCCAATAAAATATGTTGCCCTGCATCTCTCAATCCCTGTAAGAACTGTGGAGTGTCACTGCAATAATGTCACTTGAATCACCTGGGACTCAGTACTACATGTTGGCACACCTCATTTCTCCATTTGGTTAGCTATAGAAATGGCTTGCTTTGAACTGTTTTTATTTTACAGTACTTCATTGTTTTCTAATTTTTGATTCCCAACCAGTGCCAGCTCCTCCACTTTATTGTTTCATATGTTACATTTAAAACATTATAGAAATAATTTCTGGTATCCTTAACTTGACCACCAAACAGTACACATGTAGAATTATGATGGTGGTGGAGGGGCGTGCTTAAGTGGAGATGAGATAGAGATTACTGAACTAAAGCTTCTGTGCTTGCAGGTCTCTTCTTCTTCCTGCCGTGTGTGGACACCTACCAGAAAGTGGACCTTCGAGTCAAGATATTTGAAATCCCCTTTCATGAGGTGTGTTCCATTTTATTCCCTTTATTTTCATTCCCCAACACTCATCCAATCAGCTGCTTTCCAGCAGATCGTACAGTATGATGAAAGGCTGACAAACCATCTCAGGCTTCTGTACAGTGATGCACTGGCTATGGCTGCACCTGTATCTGTTGGATTAATAGTACACAACAGCTAGGAGTCTCCTTTCCTTCTTCTCATCCTCTTCAGGGGCAAACCCTGGCATGGGGCAATAGAATCTTGACAATGAATTCCAAATCTGACCAGCAGTGCCAGGCGTCAAATGGTGTTAAAATGGTTAAAATGCCTTGTGTGATACTTGAGTCTCATTGCATGCAAGCACCCAAATTTGCACAACATAATACTCGTATAAAAGGCACATCTCAAATCACATAATCACAGTAAAGCCTTTGACTTAGTTCACCATGAATTGCTTTTGGAGAGGCTAGGGAGATGGGGATTCAAGGGACAATGTTACTATGGATAAAGTCATATTTAACTAATCATCAGCAATGCGTAGCATGTGGCTCATCGGGTGTTGGGCCCTGGGAAACTGGAGAGGGTGTTCTCTAGGGCTCAATTCTGGAACCATTATTGTTTAACATTTATGTTAACAATCTTACCAAGTTATTGAACATAGAGAAATAAGATTGCATACAGATGATACTGTATTGATAACATCTGCAGACAACTTGACAGACATGAAAGTTAAAATCCAATATGACTTTCTCCAAATGGAAAATTGGATGTGTGACTCTGACCTTCTCTTTAATTTGAAGAAAACTCTGAGTATGTTATTTTCAGTGGGTCAACAAAGGGAACTAGGCCAGAGATGCAACTCCACCTCCAAGATGGTACAATACTTAAAAGTGTATTAAGTTACAGATATCTGGGTTTTCAAGTGGATTCAAGGATGACATACACAGAGCACATAACAGTTCAGATTAACAGTGTAAATCAGAGATTAGCAGCTCTCAGAAGAGTAGCTGGCAGTTTGCCAGTAGTGGCAAGAGAGCAGTTGGCTAAACAGATGCTCTTGCCAGTGGTGGAATATGGATCCATCATTTACATGAATTCAACTCAATTGGCCTTAAAACAGTTTAATCGTGTATATTAAAGGATAGGAAAATTCTTGTTGGCAGTGGTAAGAACTTGCACCACTGTGTAATTTATAAAAACTTAAATTGGCTTCAACCAGAGGCTTACAGAAACTATCTCTGGCTTGTCACATGTCATAAGATTCTGCATAGAAATATAATCATCCACTACACAAACAGGTAATAAGAAAATATAACAAGGAAATATATATTAAGACAAGAAATCAGTGAATAGTATTTTTATGCACAGATGTTTTAATAGACTAGGCGACAGCACACTTCAGAATAGTGTAGCATATAGTTGGAGCAAATTACCAGATCTTCTGAAATCAGTTTCAAATCTTTTAGTTTTAAAGTTACTTTATTTAATCACCTGAGATCATCTTGCACGTTTTTGATGTAACTGTTGTATTGTGTTTTGTATTTGTGTAATGTTTTGTAAAGTGTTCAGTATGATTGTATAATTGTATAAGGTTTAGAATGCAGGACTTTGTTGTAAACGGGACTTTGTCCCAACAAATGTTATTTCCTGTAAAAAATAATTTTATCAAATCAAATCAAATCAAATAATAACACCTAAATAATTTAACATTTAGATTAAAGGGAACACTCATCACACTCATCAGTGCAGCATAGTGTGAGAAGGCAGTAGAGTAAGGCCAGCGGGATGCTGGGGTGCATAGGGAGGGTATCATCAGGCAAAGGAGAGGGCAGTGATCTCACTGTATAGATCATTGATGACACCCCCTCCCAGAATACTGTGTCCAGTTCTGGAGACCACATCTCAGGAAGGACATAGACAAGGTAGAGGTTGTTCAGAAGAGGACAATTAAAATGGTGCAGGGCCAAATCAAAACTGGGACTTGAAGTAGAGGGCACAAAAGTAGTTTTTAATTTTAAATTTGCATAGTGTTTGAGTTTCTGCTTTCACTTTAATTGGTGAGTTTTTTTTAGTTAACGTAAGATGCTATAAAGATAAATTAAATAAGATTGGAATTTTTATTCTTTTAAGTTTGTCACTTATCATTGCAATTGGAATTATTAGTGCTTTGAACTGATGGGTTAAGCACTTATTTATTGACAGATCAAATGATGGTTTAATTAGGGATCTCAGCATGCGTTCTTGTGAATGTTAAATTAATTTAATCATGCATTGGAGTACTTAATCAACCATAACACGAGGAGGCAGAGTCTTAAACTGGAGGGTGGGAGGTTTAGGAGGGAGGTCAGGAAGCACTTCTTCACAGAGAGGGTGGTGGACACTTGGAATACATGCTGGAAGAGGTAATCTCGTTGAATATAGTGGGCAGCTTTAAGAGAGTCAGGGATAGGGATGGGGAAGGTAAGGATCATGAGCAGGGAGGATGGGAGCAGTGGGAGGGAGGGCAGGGACATTAGCTCAAGCTCCTGACCCTACAATATGAGCAGCCTTGATAGATCAAATGGCCTTCTTCTGCTGGATTCTTTGTATGTATGTTAACAGCAGTCCCACACTGATCTCGTGACCATTGATGAAGTGATTTTCAACACAAAGCACTGGGTGCTCTAAACCTTTGCTCTGCCAGAAAGTTACAGGATATGTTTCAGAGATGCCAATTAACAAGATTTATATTGTGAGATGAAAACAATGTAAACAAATTGCCTATGAACTCAATTTAATGAATGTCTGTGTTCTCTGAAGTTTCTACATAATTGTGAACCTTCATAGTATGCTGAATACATCTGCAGTGTATTCTCACTTCTAAATCGGTGTGCTGTGCTTTACTGTTAGAGAAGCTTCATCAGAAGCCCTATGAGGACAGAATGAAAGATCTATGTACCCCTGGAGAAGAAGAGGGAGAGGGGCATAATGGTGACCTATAAATACCTCACGGGGGTGAAAAAGGTACAGGAAGGGAGTATTTGTCAGAGGCAAAGGTGCCGAGAACAAGGTGACATGCAATGAAGCTGGAAGAGGGAAATTTAGGAGAAATGTGAGGAAATACCTTTTCACCGAAAAGTGGTGGTCCACCAGTGGAGGAGATGGGGCAGAAACAGTGGTGGGCTTCATTCCTATCATGAGATGAAAGTAGTGTCAGCAATGGCCTATGAGCTCAGTGTGATGAAGCGTCTATGTCCCCTGATGTTTTTATGCAAGTTGTGAACTTCCCAGTGTGCTGAGTAAATCTTTCAAAATTGACAAAATGTATGCACTGCGAGGGTAGTGCTCTCAATAGTCAGTACTGAAGACACACAAATTGAGCACTCACTACCTCCTTGTATTAAAATGGCACTAAGACTGCAGGATATTTTCAAAGTGCAGATAGTGGCTTTTTATTTAGTGCAAAAATACATGGACACACAGCGGATGTCCATAAACTCATCTGACACATTTCAGATCCTCTGTTTCTTTTTCAAAGGCAACCTGAGTATACAAAACAGTGCTCTTAAAAATGTCCATGGCTAGTGATGTCACACAGAACATCAGAATAGCAAAAGTTTTTCACAGCTGTGTTCTAGTAAACTGATCAGAAACATACATTTATAGTAAATACAAAATACTGATGACCAGTGGAACTATACAACAGATACAGTGATAAGGGAGAAATTTGTGCAAAATCAAAATGTGCAATTTAAAATGCACAAAAACTAATAGGTTGTGCTGGTAAAATGCTAAAATCCTATAACTTCTACATACCCTGGTATTTGAAATTCTGCATGAGACAGTGTTGGAATATTCCTGGATACTCTTCAGTGGTGGAAATGAAGGGAACCCACTGGCACTTGGCTCCAGGAGTGAAATAAAGTATATAACTCAGTTTTGCCTAAATAGTGGGAGTGAACGCTGCATTAAAAGTACTCACACCATGCACACAACATTGCATCAAACAAATTGTCAAAATGCAAATGGATCCATGTCCTCATCCTTCCATCCATCCCCAAGATTATCTTCTCTGCACCATGTTGGTGAATTCTCCCAGGTGCCAGTAGTTTCCCAGTACACTCTGGAAGTTCTGCTTTCTCTCTATTTACATTCAAACATATGATAATAAGATGGAAGAAGGCTTGCTGTCCATTGAAACCAACCAGCCTTTGCAGTGGTAATAACTTGTTAAATCTGCTCCTTAAAATATACATCCAGACCTGTCTTGAATCCTTCTAATGTCTCACAGTTTACTACATTTAAACAATAATGACTGAAGAGGCGGTCATTTCCTGGAGATTAACGACTGGCTGGGCGCGAACCCCACTCAGATGGTCATTAATAGACAAAATGAACGTTGTTGAGGTCATTATTGTGAGTATGAGTCTAACCTGCAGTAATGACTCTGTAAAATATTTTTTCTGTTTAGTTTTTTTTCTGGGGCAGCATGTGCCAGCACTGGTTCCTGTGGTAACCTGTGTGGCTATGTTAACATGTAACCCCCACCAGACACTTGTTTAACTAGTAAGCACACCTCCCATACTACTTCTGTCTAGGGAAAAGAGAGGGTGGGGTATAAAGCAAAAACAGTATTTACAAGACAGCAAAATGATCATTACAAAACCCAGATCCTGGGAGAGAACTTTGCTAAGGGATATGCTAAGTTTGCACTTCTGGAGGGTACTCAGTAAATTCTCAAAGGAAGCAGTAACTAGATTGTCCATACCAGGTTGGGATTCTAGTGTGACTTTATTCCAAAACAGCTGGTACATAAAGCAAAGATAGAGCCCTAGGGTTTACACTTCATGGCACTAGGCAACTGCAGACAACATCATCTATATGCTGATAGAAACTCTAACTTCCCATATATCATAGGATTTGGACTCTTTTCAGCGGCAAGCCTGTGCTGAAAAACACATCTTCTAGTGGCAATGCTCAATTTCTTTTTCTAGTGGCACTGGCCATGACTTAGAACATATTCCTATATAGCATAGGCTTTAAGGTAGGCAATGTGGTATCTTGTCATGACGGAGCACACTGGTGCTCAAGACTAGGCAACCCACAACAGGGGTAAATTTTATTGTATTTATATTGGTCATATGCACTGAATAAACAGACATCCATACAGAACCTGAAGTGCTGAACTGGTCACTCCAAGATTGCTCACCTTTTGCTTCCTCATCCACACCCAGCCATTCTTTCAGAGTTACACCTCAACAGTTAACTAACAGTAGAACTATGCTTCTTCAGAATGTTTGGCACATTCAGCATGAGAAACATAGGAGTGTAAAATTAAAGTTCTGTGCAAAGTGCTAAGTCACACCTGGGACTCCACTATTGTCAGCCAACTTTAGGAAAACTTCATGAGAATAGTCTCAACACAGAACTGGATGAATAGGTCCCTTTGTTAGAGTAACACCCCAAAGAAAAACAAGCAGGTACATTTTTCCTGGGAATTCACAGACAGAATTACTCACAGTTTGTACACAACGGCAGCTTCAAAATGTCCTGGATCAAATCAGGGATTGCCCTCGGATCCTCGGTAGTCCTCCTCATCCCACTGGGGATGAGGGCATCAGAGATCCTGATACTCGGTTTTCACCACTTCAACAAGGCAGGCAAATGGTTCTCAGACTAGGGTGAGAAAAGTAGGCTCCCTTACAGCCCACACAACAGCTCTTCATTCCTCCACTGCTCACACTGACACAGAACTAAGACTACTGAAAATTCTAAAACTTCCCACTCACAGCAAGCTATGTGGCCTATGATGCTGCGAGAGTTCTAAATGACATCACCTCTCTGCTCTCAGCTGAGACCAAGCAAGCAGAGGGGACCAGATGAAAATCAGTTTAACTAGTTATTCACCAGCTGCCTTCCCTACTTAACACTGACACTGATGGGATTCTAGTAACCCCAGGGAACAGGGGATTACACTCGCCCTAGCCAGGTAAATGACTGTCCATGATCATTTCTCTACCAACACCAGGCCATCCTACCCTCGTTGTCTACGGGAAGTGGCTACTTCTTCCTACAATGTACCAGGCACAGGCAGGCAACACTAAAGGCCCATAGGCCGGCTGATGAAACTTCAGCCCCTATCCTATGATCTGTCTATGGAAAATCAGTGGCTCCAAGAAACTGCCTGAAGCATGCCCTAATAGACCAGAACTGAGGCCCCTACTGCAGGTCAGGACCACAGTCTGTCTATCCCCTAGCCTCTAGGTAAAATCTATCTGACCAGGCTGCCCCTTGGGGAACTTCCCCAGACTCCCAGGGTGCCTGCAAACCAAACCACAAGGAAACAATCCATTACAATGCATTACATTTTCCCAGATTCCCCACAATCTCACACCTGTGAAGAAAAACATGTTAACATCCGTTAACCACAACAATTCTAAATCTAGGAAAAAAGAACTTGGCTGAGCTCTCATGTTCTTCTTTATTCTCTTCTTTTCTTCTTCAGGAACACCTGTAACAGACGAAAAGCAAAACACCACATTCTGCATACCACAGTGTCTAAACCTCCACCTGAACACTAGAGAATCCCCAAAATATTTTTCTATAAAAGCCAAAAGTAAACAAGCATTTGCCAATGCTGAATGTTTGCTTGCTGGCATTGGCATTAGTAGTGTAGGAGTTAGAGAGATGCATAATAGGAATTGCAGTGAAGTATTAAACTGAAGCCAACCCTACCACCACCCTACAGAGACTGACAGGTATTGGGGTGTGCCTTTGAGACGTCGGTATGCCGCCCATGCCATTTCACCACACCCTACCCTGCAGACACCGATAGGTGTCATGGTGTGCCTTAGAGGTCTTTCGACTTTATGCTCACTCCATTCCATAAGGAAATACGGTAAGATGGGTGCAGTATAAGAGAATGCAGTGAACTTTGGTGCTGAAGAGGCCAAGGTACACCTCGATGTCTGTCACTGGGTGCAGGGTGTGGATGAGGGGTGGAATGGCATGAGCATTACAGGCAACAATCCCAAGTCACACCCCGATGCCTGTCAGTCTCTACAGGTGGGGTGTTATGGTTGGAAACCCTAATGCCCCGTTGTTCGTTGGTATTTTCATTCTAAATTTTCAACATGGGTTTTGTGACCCCCAACTCATGAACAGTGGCAATATCAGTTTGTTAGCTGAAAGCTGATTTTGCAGTGACTACGCCATTTGGCACCACAGTTGTGAAAACACATTTCGAACAGGATGTAAAAGATGACAGGTGTACTGTTCATGGGAGGTGTAAAAATAGCGATGTTGAAAATCTGGGTGAAAATATAAAAAAACAATGGTGGGGTCCGCAGTTATGCAGTAGAAACTGTGCAATGCACACCCTTAATGTAATTAGTTTGGGATTTTTTAAAGTAGATTGTCAACACAGGCATTTTGGGGCCTCCGCTCATGAACAGTGTCACTGTGATTTTCCTAATCTGTCCAGAACACTGATTTCCCACAGCGATACGCATTTCTCGCAGTGCAAAAACACATTTGGCCAGGGTATGAAAAATGACAGCTGTACTGTTCATAAGCAGGTGTGGAAAATGCCAGTGCTGAAAATCTGGACTGAAAATATTACAAATTCATTGAACTTACGGTGCGTGGAAACTGCACAATGCACACTCGTAACACAGTCATTTATGGACTTTGTCACCAAATTTTCAACACAGCCATTTTAAGTCCTCTGCTCATGAACAGTGTCACTGCGATTTTCTTGATCTGTCCCAAACATTGATTTCACACACCGACAAGCCATTATGTGCTACATGTGTGAAAACACATTTGGGGCAAAATGTGAAATTGACAGCTGTACTGCTCCTAAGGAGGTGTGGTAAAATGGTAATGTTGAAAATCTGGAGTGAAAATAGTAAAATTCTTGAAGTTACAAGCGTGCATAGGAACTGCGCAAAACACGCTCATAAAACAATCATTTTAGGAACTTTTTCACCAAAGTTTTAACATGGGTTTTAGGCGCACCTCATGAACTGTGACACTGTTGTTTCATTACTCAGTCCTGAAAGGTGGATCCACACAGTGACTGTGAAATCACCTTTCAGGACTGAATAACAAAATGACAGTGGCTGATTTCATGATGGGGTCCACATAGCGCCATGTTGAAAATTTAGTGAAAAATTCCCCAAAATAACCAGATATGCACCAAAGTTGAAAAAAACCTATTTATGTCATTTTACAGCTTACTGGCATTTCTTCAGTTCATGGTTGGCTTTGAAGAGTGCAGACATGTTCCCAGTCCACCGAAGATTATCACGCTGGCCTCAGAGGTGAGTATGAGGTGAGGAGTATGGGAGGTGGGGTATACAGAGGGTAGGTGCAGGTTGGGGAGGGGCAAGAGAGGTGTTTTTTCATTTTAAGATGACATGGGATTTTTGCCACGCTGGGGTAGGCTCCCAGCGTGGCACCTCCAGTTGTTGGGGGCAGTGGAGCTGATGGAGGTTTGGGCACCCCATGGTGTGGGCCACAGACTTCTGCCATGCTGGGGTGGGCTCCCAGCGTGGCACCAGAGAGTTTGCTTCGGGTGGCAGCGAACCAGGCGAGGTGGGCACCGGTTGGTCATACAATGTTCTGGTGTGGAGGGGAGTGCATGAGCATGCTGGGGTGGGCTTCAGCATGCTACCTAGGCCACGCTGGGGTGGGTTCTCAGTGTGGCAGCAGGAAGTTTGCTTTTGAGACAGTGGGCCGGCGAGTTGGGAACCCTGTCTGTGCATACAGTGTGGGGTGGAGGGTACATGAGCCTCACTGGGGTGGGCTCCCAGCATGCTACCTATGTGTTCATGGGGGAGATCAGAAAGAACTGTCTATGACAGTTCAGCTGCAATCTTGAGCGTTGGCAATTTGCATACTGCTCAGAACTGTATGCCACTGCATCTGAATGGCTGTCACAGACAGCTCAGACATTCATTGGTGCGGTGCAGCTGCACTGCAAAAAGGAGCAGGGCATTGGAAGTGGGGAGGCACACCTACGTAAACTCGTGATGGTGGCACTATGTTTCTTGCACATGCGTGAAGCAAACATAAACATGGACACAGACATTTATTCAACACATTTTGGGAGATAGAATGCCTAAATGTCCCATACCAGTGACAGAATGTTGTTGCCCGAGGCAAGGTCCATAAAAGAGTCTCTCCTGGGCTGCAGCCCACTGAAGAACAGTTCTGAAACAGGAAAGGGCCTGAAAAGCACTGCAATCCATGGGGAGAGTCTTTGAGGACAGTTCAGACAGTTTGTGGCCAGTCTGCCAGATGTAGGATGTGTTGTGCAAAGCCAGTAAAACATAGAAAATGGGTCTTACCAGTTTCTTGAAGACTGAAACAAAGGATCACCTTACTTATCCAAGCTGAATACTCTCTCCAACAGGCAGCATCCTTGGATACAACTGAGTTGATGTCCTCTGGAAAACCAGGTGATGAAACAGGAAAACAGCTGGGTTGATGTCATCTGGAAATCAAACGATGGAACAAGAAAACAGCTCAGCTGATGTCATCTGGAAGGCCAGGCGATGGTAATGGGAAAACACTGCTGGGTTGGAAATCTGGACTCACTGAAGAATCCTGGAATACCAGTAAAGCTGCATCTTCCTCTTTGGATACTGCTGCTGCTGGATGACAGACACTGGGCTGCCACTGCTTGGCTTCCCTCGGTGCATGCTGGGAATATTCACAGGGAGTGGCACCATTAAGGATAATACCACTCAGGGTGAGGTGCAAGAACTATGAAACCATCTTTGCGTTCAAAGTTGATGTTGGGAATATCTCATTCCCTGCCTTGTCCACAATTTGCAGTGTCCATAAACAAAGTTCTGCCCAATTCCAGAATTTAAGTCAATCATTTATGACTCTGTCCCTGACACATGCTGCAGCACCATGGTGCAAATTCTTGCTTGCCTCTTCCAACAGCCAGGACTTCCTGTTCTATTCAATTTCCTCCCAGACTCTACGAGGAAAGGACCTCTCATATATAAGCGTCGGCCCTCCTCGTACCAGTCTCTCCTCCTTGCTACTCTTCACAGGTGTATGGCCCATGGCTCAGCTTGGGGGTGGCCAATTCTAGTTGAGCCAGTGCTGCATGCTTAATGTAGAAAATAACTTGTCCGACTACTTTTATAGGCAGGGTACTGGAGCCTTCTTCTTCTCTCTCTGGCTCCTCCGAGGCAAGAGCTTGAGGTGACTCACGGGACCCTCAACATGAAGATACATTTCTTCATCCTCCTCTTCCTCATTCAGGATCTGAGCCCAGGAGTGAGCAGATGTCCTCACTCCCAAGACGGTCCACTCTTCACTGGGTATGGAGGCAGACACCTCCCAGTTCAGCTGCCTCTTGCAGTTCGTCCTCCCTACTAGGCTAGGACTAGGACCCTCCTTCCATGGGTCCATGGATCCTTCTGCCATACTGTCCATCTGGGACACAGGCATGGAAACATCTCTAGGTGTCTGCCCTTACAGAAGATCCATTCTCTCTCCTTCTGTGCCACACTCTGTGGGCCTCCCCAACAGGTTCAACCTGGTGCTGCGTGCTGCTACTTGCAGGGTTTCCTACTTTGGTCCAAGTGGGAGCCAATCGAATTTGTGATGCCTCTCTGAATGCTGCACCCTGTTCATACCATACTTTATAAGGCAATCTGAACAGTGGGATATCAGAAACACATCCTTCTAGCCCTGAAGCACATAATGCATAGTCTCACCGGATAGCTAGGGATTGCTACATCTGGAGGCAACCTTCACCATAGAAAATTATCTCTATTTCTCTTAGTGTGGCCACTTCCTCTGTGATCATAGCTTGGGCATGATCCAGGTAGCAGGAAGTTCCCAAAGCCATGTCTGCAATCAAAACACACAAAGTTTGTTGTTACTCATTTGTTCACTAGTCCCATTGCAGTCTCACAAAATGGCTCACTGTTGCTGTGTTTACATTTGCTAACCCCACCCTGTAATGGGCAGGTAGCTCTCCTCATCATCAAATCTGTTTCTGACTCAAAGACTGCGTTTTAACCCTTTCTTGCTACTGATGTTTGCTCAGACTGTAATCGATTGCACTGCTTGTTTCTCTCAACACATTCAAATGATTTTACAGGACTTTGTGACCAGCGTACAAAGCAAAGGCTATTTGCACATGCTCAAAGTCACTTGCAAGACACAATATTTTCTAGGCACAGGATTGCTTGTTTGTTGCAGCCTAATATACAACTCGTAGTCTCTTTTGCTCAGAACCATTTACTGTTGCTGAACCCATCATAAATGCTTACAGTTTATGCTCAGAAGTTTTGTTTGTTGCGTTGCTCTTACAACTCACAGTCCTTCCTTGCAAAACAATCTCACTGCTTGCACAAAGATTCAGCTGGCTTAAAAATCACAACACAGTTTGACGCTCAGAAGTTTAGATTGTACTCACTGAAATCAGTAGCTGGCTTTCTTCAGTGAAAATTTTGGCCTAGTGCGATCCTGAAAGGCCTCTGGGGTGAAATGGGCTGGTGGCCCTTGGCCCCTTGATCGTAGCTATGGATGCCACGCTTACTTTCTAGTCAGTCAGATAATGAGTTGAGCCCTAATTTACAAAGCAAAAGTCTGTTTTTCACAGATTAGAACATTCACAAGCCCCTCGATGGTTGATCCGGTTTGACCAGCTTGCACCTCGCTCTCTCCTCCTCAAACACTCAGCTGCACACAGATGTTGGCTGGGGGCAGGACTGATTGCAGTGGCACTTATCACTCGGACGCCATGCAAATGAGCCTCTCTGTCTCTTCTCTCTCTCTCTCTCTCACTTGCTCTTCCTTCACGGCAGTCGTTGAGCAGAGCAAATTTATACTGCAAACTTTAACTTTTTTTTACTGCAATTTCAGCAGCAGGAGTGCCGTTTGACCAATTTCTCCACAGATTTTGGCAGTTTCTTTAGACTTCCCATTTACACACAAAGTACATGAAACATTCAGGGTATATTTCTCTCTCTGTTTCCTAAAGTCCACACTACTTTTGGCATATAAATTGCAGTAAAAGATTGGTAAAACATTCTGGATGCAGAGACAAGGACACACACTTCCTGGCTTTACCGTCTAAATTGGCATAAAAACATAGCAGCACTGTGCTAGCAGGCACACACTGGCACATATGGAAAACACAGCAGCACTGTGCTAGCAGGCACACACTGGCACATATGGAAAAACACAGCAGCACGATGCTAGCAGGCACACACTGGCACATATGAAAAACACAGCAGCACGGTGCTAGCAGGCACACTGGCACATATGGAAAAACACAGCAGCACGGTGCTAGCAGGCACACACTGGCACACATGGAAAACACAGCAGCACGGTGCTAGCAGGCACACACTGGCACATATGGAAAACACAGCAGCACGTGCTAGCAGGCACACACTGGCACATTCTGCTCCAGATAAATCCTCATCAACACAATGGACAGTACTCTGCCAAACAGTGCAAACACACCTGATATGCTCTACATGTGTGTCAAAACCTGTATTTTTGAACCTGTATGTACACTGTTACCTTGTCACTGTCTGTACCTCTCCATGTAATGTCTCTCAGGCCACCCTGAAAAGGGACCTTGGGGCCCAGTGGGTCTACCAGTCATCAAAATGTAATAAATAAATAAATGCTATAGCTCACTAACAGCGAAGACATGGGACTAGTAAACTGTGTCACTTTGCAGAAACAAAATAGATTACTGGTCTGGAGTTTACCTGTAGCTTCTTCATGTGTAGATTATGCAGTAGTGATCAGTCATTTATAATTCATTGTTTGGCAAATAATGTATCATGCTTGTGTATATTAACTTTGGCCTTCTCTATTCCCACCCTTGTAGATGAGCCAGGCAGCATTAGGAAATAGAAGGCCCAGCACTAAGGGTGAGAAGAATGCCGGAGGAGGCAAGGAGGATGAAGGGGTGCTTGAAACACTCTGACTGTGGGTTGCTTGGAGAGGCTGGCTTTTATTTGGATTGTGGGAGGAGTTTATTTCCTCACAATGAATCTCAGGCAAAGCTTTCCCCTTCAGCGTTTTGTGAATAATGTATAGTGCTTGTGTATGCTTAACTTTGGCCTTTCTCTGTTCTCCACCCTAGGTAGAGGAGCTGGGCAGCATTAGGGAACTAGAAGGCCCAAAAAGAGATTACCGTGGCGGTAGCATGCAGGAGAGGAACCCCCGTGGAAGAAACTCTGAGGACCCATGACTACTGAAATGCCCATCCTCTGGGAATACTAAGAGGAGATGATCCTAAATGCTTGACTGATTTCTTCTTCCAAACTGGAGATGAATGATTCTAGGCATGAAGAGGTCCATCTTCCATGTGTCTCAATGACATGGGCAGGAAATTAGGGTTACTCACTTGTAACCATAGTTCTAGGAGTGGTATATGATGTACATCCTCACTTCTGGCAGTACTTGCTTTCCTTTTAAGACTTAGCAAGAAGGTCTTCAAGCTAGCTCCTTCAACCCACCTGGGAGGTATCCCTCTTGGCACATCAACATTACATCAGATCTTGTGTGCTGGAAGCAAGGATTATTGTGCTACTTGCCAGGAGGTTGGGTGGGTTGTGTGGATGTGCACCATATACCACTCCTAGAACTCGATGGCACAGGTGAGTAATCCTCATTAATAGGGATGTGGATATTGTGCACTGTCCACACTTCTGGCAGACTCCTAGCAGTTCTCTGGGAGGAGGGGCAAGGCACACACCTGCTTGGGAAAAAAGACTGGAGAACCGAGGCCCTAAAACCAGCATCCTGACATGACCCAATGTCAATGTGGTAATGAGAGATGAAGCTGTGTGCTGACTTCCAGGCTGCAACCCTGCAGATCTCCTGGATAGGGACATCACTGGAATCATGCACTGAGGCAGTGGTATGTCTGGTGAGATGAGCCTAAGCCTAACGAGAGGCTCCTCTACCAGTCAGCCTATAGCAGAACACAGTCCACCTGCCAGTCGCCTGCTTAGCTGCCAGTCTGCCAGGTGCAGCTTCAGCGTAGGAGATAAATAGCTGGCAAACTCTCCCCGAACCCCAGCCATGCACTTCTTATAGTAAGTGAGCACTCACCTCAGGTCCAACTTGGAGTCTGTGCTCGACCTCCGAGGCTGGATTGGTGAAATACATTTGGCGGTAATCACCTGGTTAAGGTGAAATTCTGAAACAACCTTCAGGAGGAAGGTTTGGGCTGAGGCAGAAGACAACATTGTCCTTGTGGAAACCAAATAAGAAGACTCCACTGAGAGTGCCTGGATCTCACTGATCCTTCTGGCAGAAGTGACAGCCACCAAGAAGGCGATCTTCCATGACAGGTGGGAGATGTGACGCCTGTGCACAGGTTCAAATGGCTTGCCCATGAGCACTACCAAGACCACCAACAAGTCCCAGGGTGGTAGTGGTTCACACACTGGCAGGGACAAGTGGTCAATGCCCTTGAAAAAGCACTGACCACCTTTCCTGTGCTCCCTATTGGTATACCAGCCCATGCCAGGTATGCAGAGATGGTGAACAGGTGCACCTTGAGGGTCGTTGACCTCAGGCCCAACTGAGACAGGGATCACAAGTAATCCAAGATGCATGCCATTGGGCAGGACAGGGTGTAGTTCTAGTCCTGACATCAAATGGAAAATCTCTTTCATTTGAAGGCATAGCACTGGTGAGCCATCTCCTTCTGAGAGGCCTTATTGGAGAAACCCAAAGCCTGGAACTCTACCCACTCACAAACCAGGCTGTTAGGTGCAGGGTCTGAAGGTTCAGGTGGGAGACCCTCCCTGAGAACAAGAGAGCAGGTCCGGTGGAGGGGCAATCACCACGGAGGTCTGCTGCTGAGGCTTGTGAGAGTGGGCTACCAGGACTGGCACGCCAGTCTGGAGCCACCAGGATCATCTGTGTCTTGTTCCTCCAAACCTTAACAATAACTCGTGGATCAAGGAGAAGGAGGAAGGCATACATGAGGCTTGGGTCCAGGGCCTCACTAAGGCATTCCCAGCAGTGTTCTGCACTGAGGGGCAGGCACAAAACAGCCTTAGTTTCACATTCTCCCACGAGGCAAAGAAGTCAACCAGGGAGTGCCCACTAGAAGACCAGGCAATCAACTACCTTCTGATGAACAGACCACTCATGAGATGCTTCTCCCACTTGGCTGAAGTTGTCTGCCAGCTGATTGAGGCACCAGCCACATGGATTGCCAGAAGATTGGCATCCAGATGGTGAACAAAGGACCAGGTGCAGAGAACTTCCCAGCACAACAGGAGGAAATACATCCCACCCAGCTTGTTGAGGTAGTGCATGGTCATCGTTGTCCATCTGGACTTGAACAACCTGACACTGCACCACTGGAGTGAAGCTCATCAGAGCTAGATGCTCTGCATGGAGCTCCAATAGGTTGATGTGACATCAGGAGTCCATGAGGGTCCAGAGCCTGTGGGATCTGTGATCCCCAGGTGGCTCCCATCTCATCAGAGAGACATCAGTCATGAGAGTGTCGGCTCTGAGTGGACAAATGGGACTCCTTCCTGCAGATGTTCTGGGACAAGCCACTGGATGGCATCCCACATCAGCTGTATCATCGTGACCTGCTGGTCGAGGTGATCGAGGCACTGAGACCACTGATGGGCCAGCTCCCACTGCAGAGGGTGCATTCACCAGCAGATCCACCAGACCACACTGGTGCTGGATGCCATGTACTGCAGCAGCTGCAGGAAGTCCCAGCAGGTGCGATTGTCGAACCTGAAATTTATTTATTTAAAATTTGGTACTTGGGAAAGGCACACTGAGGCTAAAGCTAGTTTCAGGTGTGACCTGGGGAGACAGGGAAACAGTACAGACAGAGGATACTAAAATCAGGGCTCCATGACACTGCATTGACGATTTCTTGTCAACGCAACGCTTCCCCTACACCACTACATCAACCGCAATTGCAGTCGGGATGGTGCCAACAAGATAAATCTTCTTGTTTTGTGGGGCTGTACCCTGTGATGCTTGGACAGCTGGTTCTGATCACTGTGTCAGTTTTGTAAAATAAAATGGGTAATGGACTGTCTGTCATGAGAGATGCTGAGAAATCTGGTGCTCTTGGGTGACCTCCTCCCCGATTTCAACTGAAAGATGAAAGCCATGAGAAAATGCTGAAACAGCATGTGAGATCACACACACACACACACAGGTTTTAGATACAAGGTGTGACGTGGGAGGCAGAAGCTAATTACAGGTTGGAAGAGGCTTGAGTTGAGCATATCCATTTTATGATGTTTCAAGAGGAGGAAACCAGGTTTAGTAAACTGGTGTGAAATTATAAATGTTGATGGCTGTGTGAGAGGGAAACTGATCAATAGATCAAAGAAATGTCATTTGAAGAACATGAGTCATGCTGAGGATTGCAGAATTTAATTCTTGAAAAAGACATCCTGTTTTTATATAGATATTTTTTTATATATTCTGACAGGGAGGAGCTAAGTGACCTCATGCAAAAGAGGTAGGAAAACCAGCTTTTAAACATTAATTCTGTTTTCCTTCAGAACACTTCTATCTAGACTCTGACAAAGAAACATCTTTGGAGCACTTTAAGTAGGTATTTAGAGAGATCAATCTAATTACTGTAGTAGGAATTGCTCTGTTTAAAACCTTGTTCTTTTATACGATTTGTATATCTTGTGATATAATAGTTCTGTATTGTATGTTTTACATATTTATTATCTATTTTAGTAAAACTCTTTTTAGAGCTTAGTTGGTCTGTCTTTGATTTTCTTTCATTTGCAAGAAAAGTATATATGGTTATAGCTGACACTAGGCACAAGCTTGAATGGTGATACCAAACTGGAAAGGGAGCGTTTTAAATCTGAGGTCTTTATTAAAGTTTTTAGGGTTCATTTCTGTACACCTGGTTAGGTGCCTGTAGGTAAAGATATCTGGCCCTCAAGACAGAATTATCTGAGCCTATACATTGGGTACGCTAGCAAGAGGTTCACAGTCTGAATCCTCCAAGACTGAGACCAACGGTTGATCTGAACTCACAAAACAGACAAGAGGGTTACCTTGTTCTGTTAAACTGTTCACAAGACTGCACTCGGAGGTTGGCACTTTGGGAGTTGAGGGCTGACCTGCTGAGTGGGTTTGTGACACCCCACACCCCCTACTTAGGCTTCTCAACTCTGAGAAGGTGCTGAAATGGGATGGGGTGCAGGACCTTGGGAAAGGGTGCTGGGGTCCCAGGCGGACTTTACAGCGATGTGGCGATGTTGTCAGTATTGACCATGCCTCTGTAAAGTTGTCGCTGTAGTGACGGTATACCCTAAACTCAGAACAATTCTACAATATACAACAAGCATAGGATAAAACAAAAGTAATTTAGAAAAATTTAGAAATGATCAGGCAAAGGAGGTGAGATCCTCCACCTTGTCTGCTGGGAATTGGGCCTGGCCTGAAGGGATTCAAGCTCTGCCCCTATGAAGTGGATGGCTTGTGAGAGGCTGAGTTCCAGCTTGGCTGGATTGACCAGGAGGCTCAAGGTCAAGCAGGTCTGAAGGGCTAGTTCCCTGGACTGCTCCATCTCTGCCCTGGAGGAACCAGTGATCAGTCAGTTATCCAGGTAAGGGTACACCTAGAAACCTTGGTGCCACAGGAATGCTGTCACCACTGCTAAAACTTGGTGAAGACTCTGGGGGCTAAGGAAAAGCTGAATGGCATGACCCAGAACTCTGAAATAATCCCTTCTGATCTGAACCACAGGAACTGGATGGATTGGGATGTGGAAGAAGGCGTCCTGAAGGTCCAGAGAGCAGAACCATATGTCCTCTCTAAGGACAGAATGATCTGTTTAATAGTGACCATTCAGAACTCAGCCACAAAATTGATTGAGATTGTGAAGATACAGTATGGGGCACCAACCCCTGTCTGTTTCAGTTCCAGAAAGTATCTGGAGATGAACCCTGGATAAGCCATATAGTCCGGGACAGGCTACAGCTTCCTTTTAAAGAAGCTGGGTGATGTCTCCCAAAGGGCAGACAGCATGTCAACGGACACCACATCTTCCTGTGGGGCATGGGCATGCTGGGCAGGAGAGCCTCAATTCCAGAGGCAAGCCCTAACTCACAACTTCAAACACCCATTTGTCCGAAGTAATGACGGACCAGGCAGGCACAAAGTGGTGGAGGCAGCCCCAACAGAAGGTCCTGGGCAAGACAGGAAGGGCGGAGAGTGATACCCCTGACCCATCACTGGCAGGCTTGTAAGTGGCTCTGGAGCTGGCTGCCAAGGGAGCCCTGGCCTCCTGGCCTGAATTTCTTGGTGCCAGAAGAGGCTGGCTTATGTTTGGTCTGCCAGGCCTGATGATGCCCCATTTGGGGCTGCAGTGGTCTGGAGGGAGGTGCCAAGTAGGGGAGGACCATCTTGCAAGAGGACCATAAGGAGGAAGTCCTTGAAAGGGAATCCTCGCCACTGTCCTCTGACAATGGGTTGACTGGGTGGAGAAAGTTCTCACCAGTTGGTTGACCCATCTCTCAGCCAGCAAGCCCGACAGGGACACTGTGGGGCCAGTGGCCTGGACCTGAACATCAGAAGTGTCAGCTGAAGCCAATGGGTCAACAGCTGTGTAGCCAGAAGCAGAAACATAAGAGTGAACCTGCTCCAATCCCATGACCTGTGGTGGGACTTCTTGGACTTGGAGTCCCACAAAGTTTTGGACCCTTAGGAAGGGCCCTCCCTGAGAGTAGGTAGGGACTGACATAACTCCCTGAATACCCTGGTAAATGAGGTGCCCAAGCCCGCTGGAACTAAGGTGGATGAAGCAGTGCCCGGAGGGCTTGGGCCATGGCTTCCTCGATGGTGGCAAGCTGTGCAGCTGAACTGGCCACCACAGAGATTGCCTTGCAAGTGTCCTTGGACTGAACAGGCAGGTCCCGCTGGTCCAGGTGATCCAGGATGAAGCGGGTGTAATGGCCTCCAATATGGAAAGCTGAAGGGTCTGGCACAGGCTGCAATCCTGCAGATCATGCTGGGCCCCTAAACAGTAGATGCACACAGCATAATGGATCGATGTGCAACATTTTTAAGCATGTGTCATGCACCGCTAAGCCAGGACTCCGTTTGGGTTCCTTGCATTCCATGTTGGAATTTGGAACAAGGAAAAGTTAATGCTAATGGGTTGAAGACCAAAGGGGTTACACTTAGTGCAGAGCTGCGAAAGAGAGAACCTGATGCTTCCAGCAGAAAGGATGATCTGACATCATGGGGCAGAGCCGAGAGGGATACCACCTGGCTATGTGGGGAAGCTAGCTTGAAGATCTTACAGCAAGTCTTAAAGGGAAAGCAAGAACTGCCAGAAGTGTGGATAGTGCACCATATTCATGTCCCTAGAATGTTTATAATGCTGCTTCGATCCAAAGGAATGTCCTGAAAAGGCATAAAAACTCAGTCCAAGCCATTGTGGGAGTGTTCCCAGATGCTTCACAAACAATGTGGTAGTTACTGCGGCATGATTTTCAGAAGCCAGAAGAAGTTGAGAAGACGTGGAAGATGTGGAATGTATGAGCTGATCAAAGACAGCTGCTGGACACCTGTTCTTATGAATCGGGACTATGTGATCTGAACTCCTTTATGAAGTCTGTTGGTGGTGACTGTGAGGATTTTAGCAGACAAGGCTGATGTAATTGTCAACTTCTTGAGATGCAGAAAGCTAGACAAATGGCTGATGAGACCAGTGTTTGAACAGGGACAACTGGAACAGTATACAGCAAGTCCCATTAGTTTCAGAATAAAGAATCATTTGGGAGCTTTTGCAGATGATGTTCTATGAATTCCAGGCAGGAGGAGTTAAATGGAAGGCAGGGATGCAGTTGACTAAAATAAGAAGACTTGGAGTTTGGATAAATATTCCTTTTTTAATCTAGCTGTTTGACCCTTGTCACCACTGTCCACCTACTGAGGGCTGAGTCTCACGACCTTCTGCGTTTCCCAGCCCTACCCTTCTAGCAGTACCCATGGGCTGCTCACCGTGTCAGGGATGAGGTGAAGGATGTTGACTCCCTGCTGTTATAGAGCCTGCCAGCTCCATTTTTACTAATTTTCTCCCACTCATTGCCATGGTTGCCTGCACATGTATGGAGGCACGCACTCGCAATGACCCGTGGCACCCTCCATACTCTAGTCACTCCCGACCACACTACCCGGGCCTCCACTCAGGGGAAGCCTTACAGCAGGTGTGGCTGAGTCCTCACCTGGGAGGGGAGAGCTGCCTTACTGCTGCTTAATCCATTTCCTGGCCTCCCCACGACTCTCCGCTGACCCTGGTGCATTCTGAACCAGGTCGCCGGCATGGCGAGTGTGGCATCCAGTGCTTCAATCCTCAGTGCCACCAGGCTGGGGATAAATATTGCTTTTGACCTCAAGTGATGATTTGAGGTTTGATGGCGGTAGGTTATGAATGCAAGGACATGATCACTAGAGGAAGAACTCCTAAGGATTGATTGGATGGCACACAACAAGGAAAACTCAGTTGTGAGACCAAGGAACACCTGTCCAGGCTGGGTGACAAACTATCATCCATTTCATCTGACATCTCCTTCTCTGAGATTCTGCCAGTCTGGGAGAGAGGGGCAGATGGATGGAAAGGTCAGAGAAGGGGAGATAGGGAGCTAAACATGTGGCTCAAAGGCTGGTGCCAGGAAAAGAACACAAATTTGTAGGGAACTGGCAACAGTTCTGGGAGCAAATGTTCTTAATTTAATGGACTGCATCTGACTAAGGAGGGAGTCAGTGCATTAGAGTTTAGCGTCTTTGCAGAATATTTAAAAGTAGCAAATGGGGAGAGGTGCAGCACCCCATATGTCGAATGGGAAGAACACCCTCCCCTCAGCTAGTGGTCAAACAGGGATTCAGCATGTTTGTAGTTCATTTGCATCACCAGGTAGAAAAAAGGTCCGTCTCCCCATCGACACACAGGGAAATGCCAAACCTCACCCAACAGCTAACATACCAAATCTGGCCAATGGAAAATCATGTACACAAATGCTCACAGCCTGGGAAATAAGATCCCAGACCTGCAGACAAATGTCAGAGGCTAAACTGGACATAGCAGCAATTAGTGAGATGTGGTTTACTAGTAGCCACACTTGGAGACTTCAGTACCTGGCTATGTACTGTTCAGAAGAGAGTGAGGTACAAAAGGGGTGGAGTGGACCTGTATGTCAATACGAACATACAAACATATGAAATTTGCCAGCAGATAAAGGCCTAGAGGTCTATCAAGTCTGCTCGAATGTGCAGCTAGCACCCTTATTCTGCAGCTGCCCTCCCTTCCACCCTTCCCTTCATTAACCTCCCCTTGTCCTGTCCCATCTCCTTTGAAGCAGTCCACTGTTCTACTGCATACCACTTCTGTAGGTAACGATTTCACCCAGTTACCACCCTCTCTGTAAAAAGTGTCTCTTCATCTCCTCCTGAACCTTCCTCCCTCCAGTCTCATATCATGGTCCTGGTGGCCCTCCCTCCCTTACTTTGAACAGCCTCTCTGTACCCATCATGTTTATTCCTTTCATGTATTTAGGGTTTCAATCATGTCACCCCTGTCCCTCCTCTCCTCCAGTCAGTACATGTTCAACTCCTTCAACCTCCTCTTGTATGATAAGTCCCCAGCCCCTTGATCATCTTTGTCGCCCTGCGCTGTACCCTCCAGTAACTTAATGTCCCTCTTCCGAGACCGGGCGCCAGTACTGCACGCAGTACTCCAGGTGTGGTCTAACTAATGACCTATACAGTGGCAGAATCACCTCCTCCCTCCTCGAGGATATACCCTTGCAATACAACCCAGCATTTGTTGGCCTTTGCAGCTGCCTTCCTACATTGTGCCAAGTTGTTCATTGACCCTGTAATGAGCACATCCAGATCCTTCTCCTCCTCTGTCTGGGCTAGCTGCACTCCCCAGCTGGTAACTCCTCCTTGGGTTCTTCATCCCAAAATGCAGCACCTTGCACTTTTTGGCATTAAAGCCCAGTTGCCAGGTGTCTGACCAGGTTTCAAGCTTTGCCAGATCATCCTGCAACCCCTGCCATCCCCTAGGTCATCCACCACTGCGCCTACCTTGGTATTATCAGCAAACAGACTGATCTTGCTCTTGATGTCCCATGATATGTCTGCAATGAATATCCAAAAACACTGGTCCCAACACTGAGCCCTGTGGAACACCGCTCGTCACTGCCCTTGGTGTGAGAGCTCCACCCACCAGCACCCTCTGTTGCCTTCCCTGAAGCCAGTTCCCTACCCAGCTCACCAGCTTTGCACCAGCCCCTGTGCCTACTAACTTCCTTCCCAGCCTTCCATGTGGCACCGAGTCGAATGCCTTACTGAAGTCCAGATACAGGACATCCACTGCATGGCCCCTGTCCAGTGCTTAGTTACCCAGTCATAGAACTTGACCAGGTTGGTTTGGCAGGATCTGCCACGTATGAAGCCATGCTGTCTGCTGTCCTGTAGTCCTTTGGCCTCTAGGAGGCCACCAGCCTCTCCTTCAGGATAGTCTCCATTAGCTTACCCACGATGGATGGAGGCTCACTGGTCTGTAGTTTCCCGGTTCATCCTTGGGGTCACTCTTGTGGAGGGCACAACATTAGCCATCCTCCAGTCCTGAGGTACACACCCGAATGTAGTGAGGCATTAAATAGGTCTGCCAGGTCCTGCAAGGACCTCTGCCAGCTCCTTCAGTACCCTGGGGTGGATGCCATCTGGGCCTGGCGCCTTGTCCACCCTCAGTGCCTTCAAACCCTCTTGAACTCTGCCTCCATGATTTCCCATCTGTCACCACTTCCCCCCTGCTTCTGCCATTCTCCCACCTTGGGTATCACCCCCCTCTTCTCTTTAGTAAATACTGAGCAGAAGTACTCATTTAGTGCTTCTGCCTTATCGCACCCTGCTTCCACCCAAGTCCCCTCCTTCCTTATCCTTACTATGTGGTCCTTACACCTCCTTTTCTCCCTGATGTGCTTAAAAGTCCTTCTCCCCTTTCTTAATGCCTTGTGCCAGCCTGGAGTTCCATAGATGCTTTGGCTCCCTTTACTGCCCTTGTCACCTCCTTCGATTCTGTCAAGTACTCCTCCCTGTCCTCCCCCCTCCTGTTTTCTTGTGCTTCTAAAGGCAGCTCTTTTTCTCCTTACCTTTTCCATGACCTCCTTGATCAACCAGCTCGGTTTCTTAGCCCTAGCCTTCTTGCTCTGGGCTTTGCAACGAGTTTTGGTTGCCTCCACTATCCCCAGCTTTATGAGCTTCCACCTCTGGTTAGTGTCCATACTAGATTGAATTCTGGCCAGGTTCCTTTTACCACTTCCCCATCCTCCCAAGTTGGCCCTCCTGAAGTCCAGCGCTCTTGTGCCAGATTCCACTCCTTCCTTGCCCATATCAATGTGAGCCATACTGAGTGGTGGTCACCCTGACAGCGGTTCCTCCACTGTAAGTTCTCTCACAAAGTCCCCATTTGCTAGCACAAGGTCAAGGGTATTCCCTAACCTGGTTGGTTCACTGACCATTTGCAGCAGGAAGCTGTCCTGGAAGGCATCCAGCAGTACCTGCTCCCTTCTGTTCCTGGTTGTTGTTGTGCTGCAGTCCACTCCTGGCATGTTGAAGTCTCCCACAATCACCACATTACCCCTTCTACTGAGGTCCTCCTGATCTGTCCCACTAGTTCCCTGTCTAACTCCTCTGTCTGAGATGGTGGCCTGTACACCACTCCATTCTAAGATCCTATTCTTGGAATCCTGGATTTGCACCCAAAGTGACTCTGTACTACCCTCCTCCCTTCCTCCCTACACACTTCAGTCCTTCCTTCACATATAAGTGCCACCCCTCTTCCTCAATCACCCTGTCCCTACAAAATAACCTGTACCCTGGTACAGACAGGTCCCAGTGATTGTATTGGGTGGCCCATGTTTCTGTGATGGCTGCAATGTCCACCTCCCTCTGCCATGAGAACCTGTAACTCTGCAGTTTTCCTCCCAAGGCTCCTAGCATTAAGGGTAACCACCTTCCACCCTTTTCCCCTCCTCCCATCCTGCCCTCCTTTCCTAGCATCACCAATAGTACTTGCTATTTGTCCTTTGTCACTGTTATGGGGGTAAGCTCATGGTTTCCCAACCTGTGTCTCTGTACTCTCTTCCCAACTGCTACCCCCACTCCTAGTTTAAATTCCCAACTTCCTCTATGTACTCCTCCATCCTCTGTTTCAACACTTTCTTTCCCTCCTCACTCAAGTGTAGTCTGTCATTGGCATAGAGACTACTGTCCTCCCAGGTCCCTCCCACCCCCCAACAGCCCATACCCTTTAGCACAACACCAGGTTCTTAGCCATCCGTTAAATTCCTCTATTCTCAGCTTTCTTGTTGTGCTTGCTTTGGCACCGGAGTATCTCTGAAAGTTACTGATCTTCCTGCCCCTCACATAATTGTGCTAGTTCCTCAAACCTCCCTGGACTATATCTACTGTCTTGTCAGCCAGGTCGTTTGTCCCAAGATGTATAATTAAATGAGGCTTGTCCCTACCCCTTCTAGCATATTTCAGAACAGATTGTCCCACCTTTTCCGCTGTCATTCCTGTCATGGCCTCCACCCAAATGCGCATTATGCCTCTCCCTTGCTACCCCACCCGACTCCTCTTAGTATTGAGTCCCCAGAACTAAGATTCCACCCTCTTACTCCCTGCTTGCTTCCATTCATCTCCTCTCTCATTTCCAGCTCCTCTTCTTCCTCTTGCACATTATTTCCCCTTTTACCCCTGTTGCAATTCTCCCAGCAGAACTTCCTCCACCCAGTTTGGTCCAGGCGTTTATCAATTACTCCTCTAATTTCATCATTTCTCTCCTCCACCTTCTTCCTCTCTAGCAGTGCAAAACTATTTTCTGAAGACCCTTCACAAATGCCTGCTCCTCTCTTCATAGTAACCTGTTCTCTCCTTTCCACTCCATGACTTTTGCCACTTCTTCACCCTCCGTCACAAGTCCCTATCTCCTCCTTCCATTTGTCTTTTGTCTCTGACCTGGTTTCCCGGCAATTGTTCTTCCTGGCCTGGGCCCTTTTGTCTCTGCTTCCTTCTTCTGACCCTCTCCTCACCACTGTTGGCTTAAATCGCCTCCCTCATCTCCTTCTTCCTCCCTCCAGTATTGGGCTAAACCCACCCCCAATCTGCCTTGCCTGTCTTAGTTCCTCCTGCAGACCCTCAATCTCCTTTCTAAGTTTTTCTATGTGGTTGCACACTAAACATCCTCCCACACTCCAGGCAATTTTAGAAAGATTGGTGCACCGAGTTGTTGCAGCCTACCACCTACCCATTGCTGTCGTTGCCACCAGTGACCCCCACCCTTCCAGATGCAGGATGCCAAACACTCCCAAGTCTCCCCTCCCCCTCTATCAGTGCAAAACATTTTCTTAATTTCCTTACCTCCTTTGTTGCACACGTTTAGATATATTGAGCAACTGCTTTTATATTCCTATCCTTCCTATCCACACTCAAAAAGAGACTTTAAGTAGCCATTGCACAACCTTCTTCAAACTCCTACCCTCCTTTCCCCACTGCAATATCAATCGAATAAGTAATAATGAAAGCTCCTAGATTTGCATTTACTTCCCTTCCACTGAGATAGCAGTCACCTCTTCACTTGCTGCTGTTCCTTTCCTGGATGTCTGCTTCTGCTATGACAGGTGCATATCCTTTGCCTGTTTGAGGAAGTTATGTCACAACCCTGGTATAAAGGAAATAATGGACCAGGGGCGGGTGGTGGGTGAGTGGTCAGTGAGGACCAGCCCAAGTCTTCCAGAAACAATCAGGTAGCTGAGACCTCTGGTCAGACCATTAGCACCCTTCCCCACTCTGCACTAAAACTTTGCAGCTAGTGAAGCCAGCAACAATGAATCACCATGCTACTCAAAGCCCCCAAATAGGTTTGCTACCCAAAGAAACAGGACTCCAATTCAAACAGCTTCACCAACAACACATCAAAATAGGCTTGGAATTAGAAGATATAGGTCTCCAATTCAAAGAAACAGACCCAGTTAAATCACAATTATGTTTTAAAACAGAAGAAATATGCCTCTACAAATGCAGCCTGCCACACAGTGAATCAAACAAATGAGCCCACTTATAGCTACCAAAACAGGTTTCAAAATTCCAACAGCCCCAAACAATACCCTGCTAGCCCCTTAGTAGTAAGAAATAAAAGAAATAACCTTCTACCAAGTAGAATCCACAAAAACAATGTAAAAACAACAAGAAGCTACTGTACTGTAGGTCTGATCCTGTCCCCTTCTAGTTCCTTCTGAGAAGCCAAAGCACTCAATGAAAATATCAAAGCTACAGAAATTCACACACACAAGGAGCCAGAAGAACTGTGGGTCACCCTGAAACAGGAAATGGGACAGCCATAAGAACTGGGGTTGTCACAGGCCCTCAGACTAGGGAGGACACAGACACATTACTGTTAGAAGATATACAAAACATGACAGCTAAAGGGAGGTTCTGATAATAGGAGACTTCAACATGCCGGATACAGATTGGTCAATAACAGCAGGAACATCTGCCAGAACTAGACACATGGTGGATTCCCTGCAGGGGAGGGCCTCAAACAACTGGTACAACAACCCACAAGAGACAGGGCTATCCAAGATCTAGTACTGACTAACAGGGAAAGGATCACAGATCTCCAGGTAGAAGGTCACCTGGGGGCCAGTGACCATCACATGGTATGGTTCAATTTGGCCACTACATCTAAATCATCCCATTCAAGGCAAAAATATGGGACTTCAGAGGAGTTGACTCTGATAAGATGGCCAACAGAGTTAAACTAGCCCTGACAAAAAGAAACACAGGTGCGGGGTACAAGCAAAGTGGGCAAGCATTAAGGATGCAATACTTGAAGCAACATCCCATTGTGTTAGACAGAAAAGGAAGTGCAAAAGAAGAAGGAAACCACTTTGGTTCTCAAATACAGAAGCAGAAAAGGTCAGAGCCAAAGGCTGGCCTTCAGGAAATATAACAGAACACAGCGGATGAAGATAGGAGGCATACCAAACTGCCCTAAGGGAATCAGGGAAGGCAGTAAGGCAGGCAAAATCCCAAACTGAGGAAACACTAGCATGAACAGTAAAAGAAGGTGACAAGACTTTCTATAGATACATTAGTGAAAGGAGAATGTCCAGAGAGGGTATTGCTAAGCTCAAAGGAGAAAAGGGGCATGTGAGGAGGAGGACCCTGTAAAAGCATCCATCCTAAATAGATACTTTTGCTCCGTATTTACTGGAAGAGAAGGTAGGGCAGGGCCCACAGCTCAGCACTATGGACACAGGGGAGGGAGGTGAGCACCACACCCTTCACAAAAGAAAGAGTCATACAAGAGCTCGCTAAGCTCAGGGTGGACAATGCAATGGGACCTGATGGCATACATCCCAGGGTACTTAAGGAGCTAAGGGTGGAACTAACAGAGCCATTAGCAGAACTGTTTAGTGAGTCTCTGAGCACAGGAGAGTCCCAGAAGACTAGAGAAAGGCTCATGTGATCCTGCTCCACAAGAGTGGTAGCAAGGAGGAGGCAGGAACTACAGACCAGTCATTCTTACCCTCAGTAGTGGGCAGATTATGGAGGCACTCTTAAGGAAAGGATAGTGCAACACCTGGAATCCATAAGGGCACAGGATCCAAGACAGCATGGGTTTACAAAAGGTCCTGTCAAACTAATCTCATAGATTTCTTTAACTGGGTAACCAGAGCGGTGGACCTTGACTTCAGTAAATCTTTGATGCTGCTCCACATAGAAGATTGATAAATAAGCTGGGTAGGCTCGGGTGGGTCAGAAGTTGGTCAACTGGGTGGCAAACTGGTTGACGGGCAGAAAACAGAGAATGGTGGCAAATGGTATACAGTCAGAAGAAATGCAAGTCACAAGTGGGGTACCTCAGGATCAGTACTGGGGCCAGTCCTCTTCAATATCTTCATTAGTGACATTGCACATGGACTAGAGAGTATAGGTTGTCTGTTTGCAGATAACACCAAGATCTGCAACAGAGTAAATGATCCAGTTGGGGTGGGCAGAATGAGAAGAGATCTGGATAAACTAGCAAATGGTCAAAAGAGGGCAACTGGGATTTAATGCAAAGAAGCAAGATCATGCACATAGGGAAGAGAAACCCTGAAGCCACCTATAGGCTGGAGGGAGTTGCTGGCAGTCACAAAGGAAGAAAGATACTTGGGCATCATCATCACCGATGACCTGAAATCATCCAAGCAGACCTCTAAGGCAGTAGGTAATGCTAGGGGATGTTAGGGTGTATTAGTAGGGTATCAAGTCATAGAGGGAGGTATAATCCCTCTTACAAGACACTAGTTAGGCTCCATCTGGAGTACTGCATGCAGTACTGGAGGCCACACCTTCACAAGGACCTTAACCAAATTGAGGCAGTCCAGAGAAGGGCAACCAAAATGGTGCAGGGACTGCATCAGAAGACATATGAGGACAGATTAATGGAGCTCAATATGTATACCTAACAAAGGAGGGAGAGGTGATATGATCGAAACATTCAAACACCTTAAGGGCATTAACAAGGTGAAAGAGTCTAACATGTTTAAATGTAAGAAACATAGCAGGACAAGCGGACATAGCATGAGATTAGAGGAGGCCGATTAAGGGGAAATGTGAGGAAATTCTTTTCACAGAAAGGGTGGTGGATGCATGGAACGGTCTACCTCAGGAAGGGGTGGCTATGAATACAGTGCAGGGCTTCAAACAGGCATAGGATAGGCATAAGGGAGCAATACAGATGAGTATGAATAGATAGGCCACTGACAGAGCAAAGGCCGATGGCACATTTATAAGGTAGAAAAGAAATGGGCAGACTGGATGGGCCTTACGGTCCTTATCTGCTGTCGACTTCTATGTTTCTATGTTTCTATGACTTTCAAGCAGCGATATGAGTTTCTTAGGTGGACCACATGAAAGCTTCAGCTTGCTTCAGAATTTGATAGCAGTGAGTATGAATGCAAGTACATGATCAGCAGAAGAGGAGCTCTACACATTGAATGAATGGCACAAAACGAGGAAGACTTCTTTGAAGCAGTGACATGAGTTGCTTAGAAGCAGGTGCTAAGGTGGACCACATGAACCTTCAGCTTGCTGATAATCATATGCTATGTCATGATGAAATCAGCAACTTAAGCAGAAGTCGTGATCGAGTCTGTGGCAGAATAGAGGTGACAAAAGTCCTGGAATTGACACTGAGATAAAGAATCAGCTGCTTCATCCATAGACAGGAATATAAAAGTATTTTAGAGTAAATTATGAAGATAACCAAGTCAACCTCTGCATGAATAACATGGTGGAATAGGATGAAGATCTGCCCTTATAGAGGATGTCCACTGTTGGTTGATTGTTTGAAAAGATTAAGATGGTCACAGACCACTGATGTCCCCATACAATGCAGTGGCTTCCATAGGGAGGATTTCATAGAGGAGACGTTGTTTAAAGTCTTAAAGGGTGGATATATTAGGCCAGTTAGTGGTGATGCAGAAGTGCTTGAGAGAACAGTATATCCAGGAGATAGAAATGTGTTAGTATATTACAAGATAGAAGATCAGAGACGGTTCATGCAAGACATCCATCTCAGTAGGCAGGATAATGAGATAGAGTGCTTGTCATTATCTAGGATGGACATTTTGGACCAATGAATTGAGCATGAAAGTAGCCACAAATTGCAGACATGAAGAAACAGAAGGTAGCGCCTGGACAGTCTTTGTCATTAAATTTATTGCAAATTGGTTTCTTTCGCAGTTTAATGAGTCTGCCACTTGTAGCCAAGTTGGGGTGAAGGAGGCATTAGGAAGAGCAATCATTCGTGTCAGCCTTGATGAGGAAAAGGATGCAGGAGTTGCTCCAGCTGATATATTGCTACTAGCTGAAATAATAGATAGTGAGACATGTAACAGTGTCAGCAAACAATGGGAAGCGAAATATGAAAGAAGCCAAACAGTGGGCAGGAGTAGCATGCTGTCCAGCACAGTGACAACAAAACTACTCATTATACCCAACATTCTAAAGCTTTGGATTATGCCATTTTCCTAGTAGGGGTGCACATTTACCCAGTCATAAGGAATACCCATTGACAATGTTGGAGCTAACAGAAAAGGAAATGACAGTAAGTATGAAGAAATTTCTTTAATAGTTGCATGGTGAGAGCTATGTGCTGCCACACAGTGAATGAGAGGAGGAGTGGAAAAGGAGCTAACGATCACAATTGTTTGTCCCACATTTTCCCAGTGTGTGGAGTTGAAGCACATACAGTGGAGGAATTGGTCCACTTTTTCCCTCTGTCTCCTTCTGTCTCCCTCACCCTCTCTTCCCTCATCCAGATCTACTTATATTGCAACTCCCACCACCACTGCTCCTATTAACTCTCTCACTCTCCCCCAACTGCCAGTCCATCCACAAGGGTTGTCGTCCCTGCTGGGGCAGAGATGGAAGGGGCCAGGCTGGGGATGGTGATAGCAGCACAGAGTGCTCCAAACTGGGAGATACCACTGCAGCACTACCGCCTATGTTGGAGTGAAGTAGGCTGGTGTTAGGCAAAGAAACTGCTCTCACCTGCATGGCTTCTGTGCTACACTGTCTTCTCTCTCTCTCTCTCTCTCTCTCTCTCCCTCCCCCATCTCTCTCTTCAACTCACTCAGTGCAGGCATTGCAGCTCTCAAGCCTCTCTCTCTCTCTCTCTCCTAATTCTGAAGGCAGCTTCCTCTCACCCCCCACTGCTGCTCCTACCAATGCCCCTCATTCTCCCTCCAGACTGCCAGCCTGTCTGCGAGTGTTATTGTTCCCCTACCAGGGCAGAGATGAAAGGAGCTGAGCGGCAATGGTGGCAGCAGTGACAGAGCACCCCAAACCGGAAATATCACTGCAACACAACTGCTGTAAGGAAGTGATGTGGACTGGTAAGTTAGGCAAAAACAGTCTTATAGAACATCACCATGGTGCAAATTCATAAAGCAGATTAGATATGTCAATATGTGAGATGCTTAACACTTGCAGCTAAGAATCTCAGAACACTAGACTCAGACATTTGTAGCAGTCTCAGATTTCAAACTTGTACTAAAATGTTCCAAAGTGCCACAAGGGTTTAGGCCATGCTGCTGTCTAGGCTGCCAAGCCACAATGTAAATTACAAACACACACACACACACACACACACACACACATATACACACACACTAAAGCACTCGAATAGGAACACAAAAGGAATTTGCAAACTCATTTAATTGCAGTTAATCTGACTCCAATGGCAAAACATTGTTCAAATGCACATTGTGCCACAGCATCAGAGGAAAGGTGCCCAACCAGATACTCCAGTGCTCTGAGTGTTTTAACATGTTTGTGTGTGTGTGCATGTCTGTGTGTGTGTGTGTGTGTATGTGTATGTATCTGTAATTCATATTTATTGCCATGACAGTCGATATGTTCAGAAAGAGGGGTGGAATCACTGTGGGTTCAACTCAGCTCTGCATCAGGAAAAAGATATACATCTGGGTGATTTACAGTTCACCTGGGCAGACAGAGGAGAGGGATGCGGAACTCGAGAGGAAATCAGAGGAGCATCTCTAAATGGGAAACTGTGGTGCTTGGTGATCTCAACATGCCAGACATCAGCTGGGGTAATCTAGTTGTGAGATCATCAAAAGTTAGACAGTGGTAGATGCCTTACAGGACTTCCTACTCACCCAACTGAGTAGCATGCTGACCGGACTGAACGCCTCCTTGATGTGGTCCTCACAAATTCAGAGGTATTTGAAGATGTTACAATTGGGGAACTACTGGTAAACAGCGACCACAATTCTGTATGGTTTGTGTTGTTACCTGGGGATGTAAAATCTCAGTCCTGGGCAGAGGTCCTAAGCTTTAGGGGAGCCAACTTTAGAAAAATGAAAATGATGATCAAAGACAACCTGACTGGGGTACATGAAAATTAGACGGGAGACATTTGGGGATGGTTAAACAAGCCATATTAAATGCCACAAAATGTTGTGTTAGAACAGTATCGAAAAAAAGATAAAATACCCATATGGCTCACTAACCAGGTGAAGACTGCAATTAGAGCCAAATGAGAAGCTTACCCACAAACATAAAAGAGCCAGAATGACAGTGACTGTTGTCAAAAACCTCTCCTGGGGGCTGGGTCCACTGAGCTCACAGTGCCCACCCCTAAGTGCAATCTGTGATGGGGAACAGGAATACCCTCCACGTGTCCTTCTAGAGTGCTCGCTGACTTCACAACTGAACACTCACCACGAGGACCCAGGGCTTTCTCTAATCTTGGTAAGGGCAAAATACAGTTTCAAGTCTGTAGCTGGATGAGAACCTTCCTTGGTTGCTGCACTGGGGGGCCCAGGCATTCATGAGCTCTTTGGGCTGTCCTCATAACCCTGATGTGTTTTTCCCACAGGTGGTGTAGGGACCTAGTTCAAATCCTACAGACCCTCCAGAGACCTATGCATTTCCCTTTCTTAGGCACTCAGATTCCCTTACAGGATCCTAGTTTTTGGTAGCGTTGTTGGCACCTTAGCATTAAACAGGCTGTCACAGATTGAATAAATCTTCCCAACTTCACACACACAACAAAATTACTTCCAGGCAGTTATTAGAAGCAAGTGCTTTTACTAGTACTTAAATAATTATTATACAAGACTTACAAACAAGAGTCAGAAATTTAGTTAAAGAATAACAAAATGTTGGATAAAATACATACAAAATGCACTGTGGAATTGAACTGTTTAGTTTCTATCTTGTCTGTGGAGAATCCAAAGTCCAGAAAATAAATGAAGTCTCAAAGTCCCAGTTCTTCTTGCAGCACTGGTCCTCAGTATATGCTTGGCAGTCTGGCTCTGTGTGTCAGGAAATGTGTCTTCTGCAAAATGCACTGAGTTTTGTTTTGAGGGGTTAAATACCCCAGGTCATGCATTCTGTAAAACTGTCCTTCAGATTAGCTAGTGGCCCTAACTTTAGGCCAGTAGGGTCTCTCTTGCTCTTTCCCAACATTTTTTAGATTTCTTCACCACACCAACTTCCTGGCTGGCCTTTGATGTACTTTAGTTCCCTGACCTCTTTTAAATGGAGAAGAATTATGACACTTGTAAGAGGATTCACAATAGACTTCCAGAATGGATATCCCAGATCCTGTTCTCAAAGTATTTTCTCCTTGAAGTGTAAAATTTATGATAAGCAATAGTTTCTCCCATCTCCTGTCCTACTGAACTTGTCTCTTTTGATCAGTTTATCAGGAAATACCAGTTTCCCCTTTGAAATGTAAAAGGTGATTAGTGGAGGAGATGGCTCCCAGGAAATTTCAGTTCCCCATTGAAATTCAACCACTGCTTATCTCTAGCAAGCCTTGTCTCGGAGAAAGAGGAATTTCAGACATTTGCAACACACACTCTCTTTTCAAGTACCCTTTTAAAAATAAACATGGGCATCCATCAAGTAAACCTGATATCCTGGCCTTTTGGGAATTTAAACATAAAACATTTAGAGAAATATGACAGCAATATGTCTGAAATATGACTACAGTGGCCACATTTCCACAACTGGGATGTCTACATCAGAGCAGTAAAGAGGCCAAAAGGCTGTAAGGCTAGTGAAGGCATTGACTGAAAATCGGATTGCTACAGGTATCAAATCTGGCAAAACACAATTCTTTTCAGTACATACAGGTACAGGAGAAAAGAAAGAAAGGTGGGTAGTTAAACCTCCAAAGGGGGCAAGATTATCAAAGATGACAGATTAAAAGCCACTGTCCTTAACCACTTCTGCTCATTGTTCACCAGAGAACACAATGGTCTGTTGCCTGAAAGTAGCATTATAGCTACTGAGATAGGAAACCCATGGATGGAGACTCCAAAGATTTCCACTGACAGAGTAAAGGGAGGCGCATGCACCTAAGCACTGACAGTACCAGGGCCGATGGGCTGCATCCAAGGGTGCTAAAGGAACCTGCTGAAGAGCTAGCAGTGGATCCATCAGCACATTTGTTCAACTGATCATTTCTGATGGGAGTAGTACCAGGGACTGGAGAAGAGCAGAGGCAGTACCTCTTCACAAGGAGGAAGCGGAGAGTGGGCTGGCAACTACAGGCCAGTCAGTCTCATATCTGTCATAGGAAATTAATGGAAACTTTACTGTACTGTACTTTACTGTACATATGTGACACTCTCTTTACATATGTACAGTAAAGGATTTAGCCATATATGCAGTCCAAGGTGTTCAAAGTAATACATTTAATAGGTCCTTATACAAATCCTATGATTGCTCCAGAGTGCTGTGGCTCCATTACATCATCGCTTGAGCACGTCACAGCATCTTAGGCTGCTAACAGAGCAGGCAGTTTGAAAGAGCCAGCACTTTTGTTTACATTTTTCAAACCTGACAAAATGCTTTCAAATGGATTTATGGACAAAACAAAGTACATCAAAGCACAGGTGAGGGCTTAGACTACAGCCCTACATTTTCAGATTTTGCTCCTGCTATTTCTGTTAGTTAGTTGGTTTAGTTGTCCTTTAAATGACCTATAAAACAAAAATAAAAATGTTAGTTCACTAATGTCCATGCTGTATATAAGTTCTTGTGTCTTCCCAAAGAATCATGTAAATAGAAATGTAGAAATGTGGCCAACCAGGGTGTGAACTCATAAAGAAATACTGCACCTCTATAATAATTCAAATGCAGCACAGTGAGAACATAGAACAGAGCAAACAGATTCACTGGTGGCGCATCCCTCCCCTTCCCTCCAACTATTATTGTGTCATGTTGTGTAAATAGAGAGGCCATAATGGATCCCATTAGGAGCTAAAAGATGTCTCAACTACTCCTCCAGATCTGCTTCTGCCAGATGCCACGGTCGCCACACATCCTTAAATTTTTCCATACTTAGGTGTATACTGCTGGTAATGTACTCCATTCATAGGTTTCATAGGTTTCTCTGAGCTCTATAAAGACCGAAGTCCATTTAGCTCGTCCTCGATATCTATTAATACCCCATGATGTTCTTGCTATTCATGTAGCAGTAAAGAGAGTGCTAGAAAGCTGTCATAGTTTTACTTCCTACCACCTCAATCGGCATTTCATTCCAAATTTTAACTACCCTTACTGAGAACCAATGCTTTCATACCAGTGTATTATATCTATCACCTTTAAGCTGTAGGGGTGGGCACTTGTATTGTAAATCTGGTCTCTAAATTTAAGGCTCAGCTGTTCTCACAGTTGTTGGTCTGACAGAGCCTGATAAATCAGGCACATATCCCCCTTAGTCTGTGATATTCTAAAGTATACAATTTGAGTCTTTTCAGTCTTTCTTCATAATCTAATCCCTGGATTCTCTAATTCTTCTTGTCGCCCTTCTCTGTACTTTCTCTAGGGCTTTAATATCGCCCTTATTCCCAGGGACCCAAAACTGTGCACAGTACTTGGTGTGTGGCAGCACAAAGGTATAAAGAGGAGCAAAACCTCCTTGCTCCTACTCTTAATATGTCTATGGATGCAACTCTGATACCACCTGGTTACAATGCAACTTGAATTTGAGGTTATTGCTAACCCTGATCCCCAGGTCTCATTCATCATGCACTACTCTGAGCACCTGCCCGGCCAGTGTGCAATCTACTTCAGGGTTTTTTCCCAGGTGCATCACTGTGCACTTATCGATGTTAAATGTTGGCTTATTCTCCCATGCCCAAGTCTCCAAATCCCCTAATGCTTCCTGCAGTATTGCCACATCAGATTGGCTGTTTACTGGGAAACCCAAATGTGTGTCATTTGCAAATTTGGAGAGCCAAATGTTGGCTTTGGCTTCATTGTTCAGATATAAGGTTAAAAAGGCAGGGACCCAGTACTGATCCCTGGAGGACCCTGCTTGTAACATCTGCACAATTTGACAATTCACTTCCTCCCAACAGCCAGTCCCTAATCCAGTTAACTAATATTGGCTGTATGCCCAATTTAATAAGGGTTTCAATCAGCTGCTCATGAGGGACTTTGTCAAAAGCCTTGGCAAAGTCCAAAAATACTACATCCACGAGCTGCCTTCATCTAATGCTTTACTAACTCTACTGTAAAATTCAAGAAGGTTAGTTTGGCATGATCTGCCTTTGTAAATCCATGCTGTGTCACATCCATGGCCCCCACTAGCTTGATGCTGTTCATGATCATATCCTTGACTATGCCCTCAAGTATTTTCCTGAGGGCAGAGGTCAGGCTAATTGGCCTGTAATTGCCTACCTCCTGTTTTGATCCCTTTATGTATTTGATTACCACTGCCTGTCTCCATACCTCAGTGACCTGGTCTGTCTCCAGGGATTGTTGGAATATAAATGTAACAGGCCCTGCCAGCTATCTTCCAATTCTTAAGCAATCTAGGGTCTCTATCACCTTTACTCACCATTGCACCAGCAAAGGAGATTTAGGGGTCAGCCAAGTAAGAGTAATGCATTTGAGTGCTGCTACTTGCAGTATTTGGTCTCACTTTGAATGGCACTACTGCAGGATATCAGGCAAGGACGCCCCAAAACAGTTCCAAAAGGATAACGGAAAGGAGATACCAGTTAAGTTTTGGATCTCAATATGAACTGAGTGCCAGAAGTCCCAAAGAACTGAGCACTCCCAAACGTATCTTGCTTTTTGACTGGGTGACCAAGGAAATGATAGGGGACACCCATTGACTTCCTCTCCTTTGATTTCAGCAAGGCATTTGACTCGGTGCCACGTAATCGATTTCCATAAAAATGGAAGACCTAGGCATTGCAGAAAGCTTAGTCAGGTGGGTGGGGAATTGTCTAGGGGAGAAGTCGGGCTACTCTCAGTCACCACACTCCCTGCTCCTCTCCTTGGTGTGATGGTGCCCACAGCTGACATTCTGCATCTTACTTTTCACAACAGTGCAGCTTCTTTTACCACAAAACAATCTTTTAAATACAAAAAAATTAACAGTATTATAGGCAACCCAGGCAGACCAAATCAAACCACTGGACCACTAGTGTTACAGTAGCCAGGGCAATTGGGGTACTAGCATACTGGCCACCAATGAGTAGAAATATAATTGTATTATAAATTACTAACACTTTATGTACAAAAACATTGCCAATCACTAAAGATGAGCATAAACTGTGTGTGGGTAAGGAAGGGCCAGGTAGTCCTTTCCATACTTAGCCCCTGTGCTGCATCCCTTATAACCATTAATGATATGCTCACACTGACACTGACTGTTAATCTATTTAAAATGCTTATGTATTTATTAATTCTAATGTAGGTTCTGATACTACTTTTATTTTACTGCAGGAGACAACCTTCACCCTATTTGACAGCTCCTACCTACCCCAGGACTAGACCCAGGTCCTTCGCAGTCTATTTTATAAATATGCTGAAAATATTTTTACTGTTCTACTTGTTGGAACAGTCCTACAAGGCTGTCACATCAGGTGTTCTTCCACCAGAGTGGCATATGTATAGACAGTTAATTTGTGTGCTTTTGATGTCAAGTCAACTGGTATGATATTTATTTACATGTTTGGAAACACTATTAGACAGAAGTGACTGAGAGTTGTTGCTGGCTGGAATGCTCATATTCATAGATCTATGAAGCTATGAAGCTATGAATATGATCATTCCGGTCAGCAGCAATTCTACAGTCACTCCTGTTCTAGCAGTGTTTCCAAACATGTAAATGAAGATCATACCGTTGACTTGACGGCCAAAGCACACTAATTAACTGTTTACACATATGCCACTCTGGCTAGAATAAAATACAGTAAACAGAGGCCTACCTTGTCAGAAGAGGAAGGGTGAGAGATCATAAGTCTTCCTCCAGTTCTGCATTCTGGCAGGATCCGCATCACCAGGACAACTTAAACGAAAAGCAGATTTATTATATGGCAAGGAAAAACTGCATGCAATGAAGTCACTTACCTGCAACAAAAAGAGGCTTGGTTAGCAGCAAATTTGAAGCTGCTAAATGTGCTTGACAGACTGATATCACAACACAGAACAGCTCCATTTTTGTTATTGCATATCTATATAAACATAATCGCAGCAGGTAAACTACAGAGAGATGTCCAAGGAGGCTCACAATCAGAGTGGGTAACAAGTCACCAGACATCTCCTTTAGGCATTCAGACAATATTCTTCTATAGGAACAAGGCTCCTGGGTGGGCCCCATTGACAATGTTGGAGTTAACAGAAAAGGAAATTACGGTAAATATGAAATTTCTTCTTTCTGTAGCACTCCAGATTGCCAATGGTATTCCTTATGACTGGGTTTTGAGAAGCACTACCCAGAAAAAATGGGTGGGAAAAATATTGTCCCATACATCAACCGTGTACAGAAAAAGAAAATTACCTGAGGCACCAAGGCAAATTTTTTCTTAATAAAACAGAACCCCTTAGGAAAGACAGCACCCTATAAGTATGTGGCAGACATGACTCCCAATCCAAGCACATGCAGTGGAAATGGGAACAAAGGCAGATTAGCCAATTGAAAGCCACAGCTTAACAGGCACAGTTTTAATTTAGGGGTGCTCTGTGCCACCAGGTAGCCTCAAGCTGACTTTGAAGCCAAGGCTTAAAGACCAATCTTTTCTTTAGAGAAGCTGGAGAGATGTTTCCTTTTGATGGCACAGCTAAGACTGGAGAGTTGTTGCTGACCAGAATCCTCATATGCCCAACATTCTAAAGCTTTGGGCTATGCCATTTCTCCAGTAGCTGCACGTTACCCATTTGTAAGGAACACCCCATTGACAATGTAGAGAGCATCAGGAAAAAGCACACCATGTGAGACAGTTTAAAGTAAAACTTTGTTTCAGTTTGTGATCCACTTTATGTTCAGATTTTGTTTTCAATTGAAGAATGATATCACCTTCACGAGTAACTTGAGATATGCTTTATCAGATTTCAATGGCTGCAATGACTGGGACATTTTCTTCTTAAAACTAACTGTGATTTCTTTATTTAGTTCTGCAGTACAGTGCCTATGACTTTAGGTACATGACATCATCATGTTTCTTTAACAACATCACCTAGAACATTTGTATTTTTTATACACAAGTTTTACTGTTTTAACGTGTTTTGAAGAAGACAGCATTTAAAATGAGTTTTGGTTTAATGCAATAAATGGCAATGAATTTGGGGTGGTTTAGGTAAGGGCATGTAATACACACGCTGTTTTGTTTTTGGTATAGGGTATCGTGAGGCTGGACTGTTGCCAGTGAAGCAGCTGTTTGCCAGGCAGCAAAAACGCCTGCGCTGGTACAACTCCCAACCCAAACAACGCTCATTCTGCGCCACAACAGAGCCACTTGCAACACTTCCCAAGCTGTTTATACAGGTTTTATGGCACCAATACAACTTATCTGTACCACTTGCAATAGTGTAGATTAGATAGTGTAAATATGCCTCTTAATATCACTTCTGTGCAGTAGTGCCATGTCTGCTGTCATCCAGGCCATTGGCACCTCTCCAGTCTCCAAGGAACAATTAAAGAGGTCTGTTAGGAGTTCAGCAAGTACCTATGCATCTCCTTCAGTACCCTGTGGTGCAGACCATCTGGCCCTGGGGATTTTGTTTTATCTTCATTGCCCCGAGCCTGTTTAGTACCCTGTCTGTGGCAATTGATCCCATACGCATCCTCCCTTCTGGTATAGTGTTAATTTTTCCCTGAGGTAAAGGTCCTTTCTTTTCTTTTGTAAATACTAAACAGAAGTAATCATTCTGCCTTGCCTTTGCTGCCTCCACCTCCCTTCCCCATTTCTGCTTGACAATGCTACGCTTGATTTTCTTTTTCCTTAGTCTAACAAAGAAGGCCCGTCCTTCCTTAACTTCTTTTGCAACCCTCATTTCCATGTCAGTCTTAGTTTTTTCACCACCTTGTTGGCTTACATACGAGCATACGGAATTTGCCAGCAGATACAGGCCTTACGGTCTATCTAGTCTGTTTGAGTGTGCAGCACCCAGTTTATTAAACTGTAGCTGCCCCTTGGTTGTCCTCCCGATTTATTGCCCCTACCTTCCAATGTTCTTCCCACTTCTCCTCAGTTTTGACCCCCTTGACCCAGTCCCAACCCCTCTTGAAGCTGCCCACCATCTGTAGTGTGATATCACTTTCTCTGGCAGCGATTCCAACCCACCACCACCCTTTCCAAGAAATAGTGCCCCTCAGCTCCCTCTTGAATCCCCCACTTCAGACTGTGTCCCCACCCCTTCATTCAACTTGAAGGGGAACTATCATCATTCCTCCGACACAAACTCGAGACCTATAGGTCCTGATCAGGTAAATCATGCTGGTGGTAATTTTATGTTTGCCGCACATGCAGGGAACATCTTGCTATGAGAGAGCACTTTTGAGGGTATAGTCACTGCTGAGCCCATTGCAGTTCAAAACAGCAGGGGCTCAGCAGTGTAGACCAATGACCAGGCACTGTGCTTGATGCACTTCTTTTGGTGGTCTGAAACTTCATGCATGTACTTTAAAAGACTAAAGCCACTCCAATCATAGAGGACTTCGTCCTTTAATTTGCATGAAGCAGAGTCACCAAACCGCTGAGTGACTTTCGGCTGTGCCTCCTCTTCCTCGCTCTCTCTCCTCTCCATCAGCTCGTGTCCCTCTCCCCACCATCCCCGATGTTTGTTTTAAAACCCTAGCTAAAGACAACTATCCATTGATGTCTGTTTCTGCCACCACTGTAACTGCCACTCCCTACCCATTTTAGTTATACAGCACCGGAGAGGCCACCTCCAGTGCTACCAAATATAACTCTGACACTGGGGATGCCCAATCCCAGTGTCCACTGAAATAAAGAACATCCCTCATATTTTTTTATATAGGCTGTAGAAAAGAAAATGCTCCACTGATGTCTGTTGCAGCTGCCACTGTTACTACAACTCCCCCGGTTAATATAACACTGACACTGGGGTGCCAAATCCCCAGTGTTCATTGGAAATAAAGATAACTTCCTTGTTTTCATAACCTGCAATAAAGAAAATGGTTGGTTCCATGTGACAACGGCGATTCTGAAAGGCGATCGCTGTTTGGTGAGTGTACATCACTGAAAATCAATTTTGGCAATGTACACTTTGGCTGAACATCAAGAGGGCGCTGAGACTTATGTTTCTTTTTTTATGCAGGGGCTGCACCTCGCACCCCCTACTAAAGGATTCTCAACTCCAGGGGGTGCAGTCAGTAGGTGCAAATGTAATAAAAAAACACCGACCTGGTGCAAAAACCAAGCATGCTCAGAATCAAACCTGACCCTCCCAACCCCAGTCTGCCACCAACTCACCATGCCACATGGCTAGCTTGGCAGCCCCCTGCTGCACTTCACACCACAAACCCTCCCTCCCCTTCTGCCCGTCGCACTGCATGGTCCCTTTCCACCCCCCATGTGTCTGTATACATAGCAACATCCTGTTGCTATAATCGCCGAACCCCATCCAGTCACCCTCCTACCCGGTAGCCCTGTGCACAGGCACCGTGACTGAGTCCCCTTGAAAGTGCTCAGTTGCGGTCACCATCATCACAGCCTACCAAATGGTCCATCAATATTTGTTGCTGACACCCGCTGGCGCCCCTGTAACCATCACTCCCCACCGGACCCTCCCACCAGCATCTACCACACCACCCCACCTCCAAACATAACACTGACACTGGAGGTGCACAATCTTCAGTGTCCAAACCTGAAATAAAGAAAACCTTCCTCTGCCTTTTTTAATATATCCTGTGAAAAGAAAATCGCTCATTGATATCTGTTGCGCCATTAGTTCTCCCCCACCCAACCCACCCTCTCAGCACCCATACCTCCACACCCCCAAGCTCTTACTTACTCACTGGGGATCTGAGGCTGTAATCTTCTTGACCACAGACACTTCACTCGTTAAAGACGGACCTAAACTGAGGAAATCAGATATGTGGTTCAATGTGTTTCAATGGGGTTTGAACTTAGTGGCGTAACGTGGCTATTTTTGGATATTTTCGCCAAGATTTTCAACATGCCTTTTTAGGACCCCACCTCATGAACAATGCAAGTGACATTAGAAAATCTGTCCTGAAAGGTGATTTTGCAGTCACTGCTTGAAATCACCATTTGGGTAGGAGTTGAACATTTTCTCCACCTTGTTCATGAGGTGGGGTCATAAGAGTTATGTTAAAAATTTGGGGTAAAAATATTAACAAAGGTATGAGCCTGCATTCAGTTTTGCAAATGCAGGCTTGTAACTTTGATAATTTTCAATATTTTGACCTCAAATTTTCAATATATTCATTTCTTCACAGCACTCATGAATGTGACATCCGTTATTTTATATTGTCTTGAGCATGCAGCAGCGAGACAACATATTGTGGTAGCTTGGAGTGGAGAAGCAGGTTTTGGAGGTGCAGTCTCTGTTGAGGCCAATGGTGCCACTGCTTTTTCCGGACAAGCTCTGTGGCACCAATGGCATAGCACGCATCTATGACAACAGTTGAGAAGCCTGCCACCAACTTAAAAGAAATTCGCCACTGTAATCAGGGAACACCCTTAATTGGAGAAACAGCTGTTTTGCTGCTGGGTGGTTCCTGATTGCAGCAGCAAATAGCAGCTTGTTTTCCCATCCCTCTCCTCAAGTCGCATGACTGGCACGCGTCGCTTCCTCTGTGGCAGGAAGGAGCCCCGCAGGCTGCTGCCCGCTAGCATTACAGTCAATTCACAACCCAACTGAGACATAAATGAGATGAGAATAGACAAGTGCAGCACTGGGAGCCTCCCGCAGCCCCCGCCGAGGAGTGACATTAGTGCAAGGAAAGAGCGAGGCTCACTTTGGGTGAGTCTTGTCAACTGCAGCCGTGCAGCACAAGCTCATCCACGGGGAAAACACCACTGCCACCACCTCATTTGCTTCTATGTTTCCTGTCCCATTATCTCTCATGTGTTTGCCTTCTGCTTACTGATACTACCTTTCAGGCTTGCACTTTTGTTACCCACTGACTGATAGAGCTCAAAGTTTCCTTTAAGTTTTCACCTGCCTGGTTAGTGCCAATAGAACCCTCATATGTTATTATAAATATCACATGACCACTTCTTATCTCTTGGGCTCAGAACTGTTTCCTCGACATGTGGTCCCGTGGTTTTCACGCAAGGCACTAGTGTAAAATTCCGCTGTGTGCCTTGGCGCCAAGCTCCTGCTGAGACTCTCCCTGTGAGTGAATGATGCAGCGTGCTGCTGGGTCTTTTAACTGATCATGTGTAAGTCTGGGGAGGATGACGGCTCATTTTAATGTGGTTAGCAGTGCTACTGGATGCTGTCTCAGCCAACTACTGTCTGCTCACAGCCAGCAACAGCTCAGTTTCCTGCCAATAGATAACACGACCCGTTTAATTTGCCAGACTGAGAAAATGTGAACGTGTCTGCTGTAACTCACGCCAGAACTGGTAGACTTCACAAAGTACCTTTTGAGGGAGATGTGTTGCAAATGTCTTGTATTAGGTTACATAGGGAAATGGACTAAATGAAGACCTCAGACTATCTTTAGTAACAAGAATAGTTGATTAACTGTGCTTTTGAAAAGCAGAGATAAAGTGTCATGTGTTGGTTATAGTTTTTATCTTCTTTCTTCTGTCTGCTACATTAAAAGATGTATATATCTGGCAGTCATGTATCTCTGTTTTATTTGCCTGTGTAGTATCACAAAATAAAATAAAGGTTTAAAAATAATTTTAAAATATATTTTGCCATGCACCATCACACCCTCTGTACTTTCAGGGATGAGCCTTTCTTTATAACTGGAGGTACCGCTTCAACCAGTGTTTAATGCTGGTGGGGCTAAAGTACAGTAGAGGGAGGTCAAGTCAGTTGCTCGAGATCATACAGTTAGCCAGTTGTTTTTCGTGGGGCTTGTACCTGGGTTTTCTGGCTCATACTTCCGTGCACTAATGACTGTACTGCCTCCCTACTCAGTTTTTTGCTAAAGACAAAGACACACAGTCGACTATGTTCTATTTTTTATAATTACTGGTGCGGAGGTTATAAAGTAGTTACATTCCATCTTATGTTTGGCATTTAGTGAGTGAGTTTTTTTCATTTATTTGTTTTGTTCTTGTTTTAAAAATACTGGTTTTTCTGGTAGGCTGTCAAAAGGGGTACAAATGACAAAGCTGGTATGACACTGGAGCAGGGTATGTTTTTGTCGAGTTAGGCACCGTAGTGAGACTCCAAAAGATGAATTCGCTTTGATGAGCCAAGCTGAGAAAGCTACTAGTTTTGAGTCCTAGGGCCTGATTCCAGAAGGGGATGCAAGGCTTGAGTCAAGCCCTTTGTCTGATGCAAAGGTGGTCGAGATGCACTAAGCCCCTAGGATGCAGAGGGTCCGATTTTCCAAAGGGTGGTACATTTGTGACATCTTCACCACTTTACAGCTGCATGCACCGCAAGTTTGTGCAAGTCCTGTGACCTCGGATGCAAAGCTTAGACCAGGGAGTAGGTGGTCTAACTCCCTGTGGCCTGTGTTACGGACTTGCAGCAGGGCTGCTGCAGCAAGCCCTTTCAGAATCATGCTTGCAGCAATGTTTGACACTACATGCAAGTTAAGGCCAAACATCCTGCCACAAGTCCCCTGCAGCACCACAAATTTTTGTAGAATCCGGCCCCTATTGTGGACAGAGTGGCTGAAGCAGTGAAAAGTTTGTCAGTGCTGAGTTAAGCTGAGTGTTTCACACCATGAGTTGAGAATTGCAATGTGCAAGCGCTGTTTAAGAGAGCCATAGAAGAGAGGCGTGTGAGATGTTTCCCTGGGATGCTCAAAGAAGGCTCAGTGAAAAGTTAGAAAATGCAGGAAAATGATGCCATACCCAGTTATTATGGTGTTTGAACGAATTTTATTAACAGTGTATTAATATATGCTTTTATCCATGCTTTAGCTAGCTTGTGACTGTGATAAGATCGCTAGTCAGAGGTACTGCCCCAGATTCAAACCCAACTGCCTTTGATTGGGTCCTTTAGGTTACCAGTTTCGTAGGGTTCTCACTTGTTTGTTTGTTTAACAGGTAGGCACTAGGTAAGGAGTTGTCTATTTTAGGCATGGCCTGAAAGATTACACAGACTATAAATTAGATATAATTATTGTGACCATAAATATCAACCAGATTACTGTTTTGTTAAATGCATATTAACCGGATTTTCAGGTTATTGTGCTCTAAAGGCAATAATAACCTCGAAATCAGGTTGATATGACACTTCATAATAAACTCAAACCGTTGATATGACATTCCCCAAAGAAACCGTTGCACTCCATTGTTTCACAAAAAAGTATTTCAACTGCAATATTTTCAACTGTGTTTATTCATGTACAGTTCAATTTCTTCAAAAATAAAACTGCAAACTAGCAAAAAGTCTTTTCTTTCAAGCTGCTAAAAATACAGTCTAAACCTCCACACCAGCAATTGTAAAAATAAAGTATATGTAGTTTGTTTATGGATTTTTCCATGACCCTCGGTGTGTGATGACACATAAACCTCTCGAGTTTCGCCTCGAGGTTTATGAGCCATCACACACCTTTGGGTGTGTGAAAAATTCATAACACACACTTACCTATCCATTATTCTTTATTTATTGATTTATTTTATTTATTTATTTATCAAGTCTAGGATTACAAATACTTTTGAGCCAAGGCTGTTTTACAAAGGATCCACATCAGAGAAATACAAATTATGGGGAACATCAAGACAGACATTACAACAATGCGGACATTGCAAACAGATTACAGATTAATACAATTCAAGGGTAACATTGTAAACAAGGCAGCCAGCAGCATTTGTCCGAGAAAACAGACAAGAGATAAGAAGTGCCAGAGTCATAGGGAGAGAGAAAGGCGGGGGGAAATGAGTAGGGTGGGAGAGGGTGAAAAGTGCAGCATTGGGTATACCAAATGTGAGGGTAGAATCCAGTGGGGGGACTACTAGAACAGGCAGGGAAGTGGAGAAACAAGGTTAAGTTGGGCAGTCACAGGAGCTGTTGGTAGTGAGATAGTCCCGAACCTAGTTTTAAACATACCAATTGTCGGGGCAGAGGAGATGGTGGGGCTGAGGCCATTGAACCAGAGTGGCGCTCGATAAGCAAAGAGCGTTGTCCCTGTGAAGTGTGACAGTAGGGGACTTTCAGCAGCTGTAGCATGGATCTCCAAGACACCGTTTGTTGGTTTGGTGTTGTAACAGAGTTGAGACCCCAGAAGGTGCAAGGCCAAGGTAGATTTTTTTTGCCATGGAGCAGGTGAGAAACTTTACACGGTTTGATAGTTGGAGCCAGCCGGTCTGGGTGTACAGGTCACATGTGTGGGTGAGACGGTGAGCACCAGTGATGAGCCGACAAGCCTTATTTAAGGCAGTTGAGAGGTGTCTAAGGGTTGTGGTTGTGGCTGAGCTTATAAATGATGAGACCATAGTCTATTACAGGGATCACAGAGATCACAGAGCTCAGGACTGCAACCTTCAAAGCTTTTGGCATGAGGTGTTGTCTGTGTTTGTAGAGGAGACCAGGCCATGTATTAGCAGCTCTAGCTACATTATCTACATGAGGTCCATAGGAGAGACTAGGGTCAAGCTGTATCCCTAAGTATTTGAAGGACCCCACCTGATCTAAAGTGTTCTTGGTGGTGGAGATAGCCAAGTGGTGTCACTTGTGTGGGTTATGAGAGCTGCAGAAGAACATAGATTTGGTTTTCTTTGTCATTGAGGACCAGTTTATGATTAAGAAATCATGTCTCCACAGAACTGAAACCAAGTTGAAGGTTGTGTTGAAGAGCTGCAGAATCTTTGTGAGTGGAGAACACAACTGCATCATCAGCATATAGTATGATCTGCTCAGAGCAGTGGTAAGGGAGGGAGTTTAAGAAAAGGCTAAAAAGGAGGGGCCCAGTATGGATCTCTGTGGGACACCCTGTTAACAGGCAGGGTGTCAGAAAGAGCATCAGCAATTTTACTCTGCGGCCGGTTTTCTAAGTAGCTTTATACCAAAGAGAAGAGTCAGGTGATAGCCCGGCATTCAGTAGTTGGTCAATTAGTAGTCCATGGTGTACTGTATCAAAGGCCTTGAGAGAGACGAAACGGCCCCTGTGGAGAAGGCCGCTGTCAAGTGGGATTCAGCGGCCCAGTGAACTCAAGAAGGGCTGTGGTGGTGCTGTAACCTTTCTGGAAATCGTGTTGTTGTGGACAAGGTATATTGTATTTATCCAATTGGTCAGTGTTGATCAGCCACGATGCTCCCGAGTGCCTTAGAGAGTGGGGGCATATGGATAATTTGAGTGATTCGCCTTATCCCCACTTTTATGGACAGGCGCCACGGTGGCTGTTTTCCATAAGTCCGGAATTTTCCACAGCTGAGAAAGAGGTTTAGGATTTTGTTAATGGATTAATTACCTCACTGAGGGTGAGCAACAGAAGCTTAAGGTCCAGAGTATCGCTACTAGATCTAGATTTAGAGATAGCTTCAGTAATATAGCGGTAGCTTCATTCAGCCTTACCTCCTGAAGTAGAAGAGGATGGTTAGACTGTGGGGCTGAGGTATTTGGAGAGTAGGCCCTGTTTTCAAAAAGGTCATGGAGTAGGACAGCACTAAGGTCTGAAAAAGCCGTGTTAAAGATGTTTGCAATCACCTTGGGGTCGAGGGTTGAGGATCCATCAACCATTAACATGGCCGGAGAGGTTTTTGGCTGCTTCCTGTGACATCCTTTGATATTGTCCCAGAAAGCACGACCATTTCCCTATTTATTGGTGAGAGTGTCTTTGTAATAGGTGGATTTCGTGAGCCAGATGGCTTTGTGCAGGCATTTCATGCTTGCTTGTAATTTTGGATGTCCAGTTGTTTGCCAGTGGCTCTGGCAACTGCCCAGAGGTGGTCCCTTAGTTTCAGCTGTGAGAGAAGAGCCGCATAAGCCATGGTTAGAGAGAGATTTTGTTTCGTGCCTTTTAGCAGTGGCAAAGTGGTCAGGCTTTGTTGAAAATTGAGATGAAGTGATCAAGAGCCAAGTTAACATTTGTTACTTCTGTAGATGGGTAGCCAGTCTTGTAGAAGCAGGTATTGTTTGAGATGTGGAAGTTTTCCATGAGGAAGGACTCTGCTAGCGTATAATTTTGGGAGGGGTTTGAGAAATTTATTAGACCATGCACATATGACTGGGGAGTGGTCACTGAGAGAGTCTGGGAGAATGGTCATGAGAAATCCTTTGTGGGGTGAGTGGTGAGGACCCAATCTAGGAGGGTACTGGTGCCAGTCTTGTAGTTAATCCTAGTATGGGAGTTTACCATTTGCATGAGGTTAGCAGCTGAGATGGAGGCTTTATAGGCACTGGTGCCCGATGTTAACCAGTTTATGTTGAAATCCCTAGTAGAATAAGTTCAGCTTCAGGAGGATGAGAGTTGATAAAGTTTAGGACGCTCGTTGAAGCCATGTTTAGTGTCCCTGGGCAGGATGTACATGGAGGCAATAGTCAGGGCTTTATGGTTGGGACCTAGGATGATTTTTATTGGCAGAATCTGGGCCGAGGCAGAAAGTGATAGAGTTGCTACAGGGTGCCATGACAGGGAGTCTTTGATATAGATTGTGCAACCCGCCTTTTTGGATATCGGGTCCAGCCTGTGGATATTGTAGCTCTGTATTGTTACTGCCGAGTCAGAAACTTTAGGCGCCAGCCAAGTTTCCACCACTGCAAGTATGTCAGGGTTGTGTTGGCATATGAAGGCTTGGAGTGCATCCAGCTTTGGGGTAGGCTGCAGATATTAATGGTTGCAAGGATAAGGGCACCTGAGTTTGTGTGTGGCCTGAGCTTCTAGGGCCAGGATTGGGATGGATGCTGCCTGAGATGAGAAGGAGGAGGAGTAGGAGTTTTAAGGAGCAGAGCTGCAGCTCTTGAGAGATAGTTTTGATCATTGTTTTGAGAGTAGAGGTTGCAAGGTTCCAGGCAGTATCCCATATGCACTGTAAGGTGGTGCAGTGTAGAGAGGTGGCCACACTTGTTGATAGTAGTGGTCGGAGTAAGTAATCAGGAATATCCAAACGGTGGAGCAAGCAAAAGTCTTGAGGAAAGTGGAGGGTTCCTTGGAGTAGCAGTGGAAACCAGAGTACAGGGTGGCGGGGTGGGGGTGGGGTGACTAGGACCAGGAAAAGAGAAGGGGGCAGGGCAAGGAGGAAGTGGAGAGGTGAGAGAAAGGCAGAAAGAACCACATGGCTTGTGTACTAGCACAGTAGGGGTGGGGAAGGAGTTGAGCAGGAGGGGTAACTTGGTAGCAGGAGGCAGATAGAAAGAGAGATTGAGAAAGAGAGCACCCCAGTTAGTAAGTACTGCATGAGATGAGAGAAGGGGATGGGAGGCATAGGCAGAGCAGAAGAAGCTACAAGCAGTTGGCCAATAGGCAGTGGGAAGTGGGTATGTAAGAGGGAGGGTGGGGTTAGAGGTCTATTTAAGTAAGGTAGGATGGTGGGGGGTTTTGCGGCAAAACTAATGAAGTCAATGGGCGCAGCGCCTGGAGAGCAAAGCAACTCAGTGAAGACAGGGCTGGCCAATCAATGGCTGTTCGAGAGGTGTGTTTACAGATGGTGGAGAGTGTCTGTGTTTAACCCTGTAGGTAGACTGGAGCTAGAAGCACAGTGGTTAGATGAGAGTGGATGGCAGGCTTATCTAGTTTTTAAGAAGGGAGAGACAGAGTAAAAGGAGAGCCCACAGAGGAGGGAGCATTGTGATGATAAAAGAACAGAGTGTGTGATGTGCCAGATAGGATAGAAGCTGCTACAAGAGATATAGCCTCTAGTGGTGAGAGGATATCAACTGCTAATGGAAAAGTCAATAGTCCCTGGCCTAGTCAAGGCTCGCTGGATCCCTGAAACAAAGTAGAAAACAGGCTTTTAAAGGCTGGAAGAGGAGGCTTGTTACATCAGAACAAAGAGAATAAAAGAAGTGGGCAGGGTCAGAGAGCACAGCAAACTGTTTGGGGTAGGGTTGAGACAGGTTGCAGGCCAGAGAGCAGAAGAAGGATTTACACAGTTAAGGCTCAAAATTCACTTCTAATATCAACTCAGAACTTAAAATGACTGTAAGGATCAAACAAATTATTAAACACAGGCACATAAATTCATCTAGAGACACAGAGGAGATACAGTAGTTAGAGATGTGTTCAGCAGGAGATAGTGTGGGCCACTTGGAAATCAGCTTCCACTGGTACCAAATCCGAAAGTCTGGGCTAGTACCTGTAGAATCAGCTGAGCTGTAGCTCATAGAGGATTTCTGAACCACTGTTTAGGTTCAAGAAATTGAGGGGTCCCCTGCCTAGTCAAGGCTCGCTGGATCCCTTGCAGAATCAGCTGAGCTGTAGCTCATGGAGGATTTCTGAGCCACTGTTTAGGTTCTACATAAGCATCAATAAACAGGCTGATTACCCATTACAGTACAAACAGAATAGGTGCAATATATATGAACAATTTCGCTTACAGTACTGTGAATAGAGAATTCACAACACAAGTCATGATCACTGGATACAGTATATAGAGAATACTGGATGGGCACCATGAGAACCAGTGTGTTCTGTTACTAGAGGGGCTCTGATTCCTCTGACTTCCCCGAGAGCAAAGCTTGAGAGGTCCATGGGAATCATAACTCTGAGGTGGCGAAACACACTGGTTGTGCATAGAGTTGCTCATCCTGTATTTTTTATAGTGTACAGTACTGTGTGAAATTTGTGTTTTGTGAGTTATTTTGCTTTCAAATAAAACTGACTCATGTAGTCTCTAGAGGTTTTAGAATGCTGTTCTACCTCAGTAGGGTAGAATCACATTCCATGACCTTTGAACTGAGGTACAACAGCATTTTGAAAGGATGGAATTTATACAGAACAACACCCACTATACTGTAGTGAAGTGCATTTAGTTTGGACATGTACAGCATAACATGATTAAAAGGGGCAAATACACATAATCTCTGAACAATAAAACTTCACCTACCAATACCATAGAGGAGACTACAGCTAGGTACAAGAACATGATAATATTTCAATAACAAGTATTTCCTGTGGTTAGATCTGAAGATGGTGTGCATAGAGCTATGACCACCTAGCCTTCTCAAACTACACCCTCAGCTCTTGTGTTAACTAATCACTGAACTGCCAATCCGTACTAATACTAACACGCTTAAAAGCAAGCTAAAATGTTTTTGTATGGTCTAGCTTATAACATACTAAGAAGCCAGCAGATTAGGCCCTATGGTCTATCAAGCCTGCTCGAGCAATCGGTACCTTCCAGGCACTGCTGTTTGCCCCCCCCTCATAAGGTCCTCCACCTCACCTCCCAGTGGGGCCTTGGGATGCACCCTCCCCTATACCTATCCCAGCCTTTCTTGAACTCCTCCACAGTTGCAGCAGCCACCAACTCCCCAGGCAGCACATTCCAGGGCTCCACCACCCTCTCAGTGAAGTAGCATCTCCTTGTTTCCTCAGCCTCCCTACCTCCAGCTTCATTGAGTGACCCTGGTCGTCCCCACCTCCCTGAGCTGAAGTACCTCAAGGTTTACCCTGTTTATTCCTTTGAGATATTTGAAGACCTCTATCATATCACCCCTGTTCCTTCTCTCCTCCAGCGAGTACAGGTTGAACCTCCAGCCTCCTCATAGGGCCTCCCCAGTCCCAGTATCATCCTGGTTGCCTCCTCTGGACCCTCTCCAGAACAGCAATGTTCCTCTTTAGTAGGGACACCAAAACTGCATGCAGTATTCAAGGTGTGGTCTAACCAGACATTGTAGAGTGGAAGGAGCACCTCTCACTCCTTGAAGTTATTTCCTTGGCTATGCACCCCAGCATTTTATTTTCTTGGGCTGCAGCCCTTCTACACTGCTCTGAGTTATTCATGTTGGCATCCAACACCACCTCGAGGTCCTTCTCCTCCTAGAATCCTGCAGTGCCTTCTACCCGGTGTATTCATGAGCCGGGTTTTGGGCCCCAGGTGTAGAACCCTGCATTTCCAGCATTGAACTTAGCTTCATGCTCTTGACTACCTCCCCAGAGTCTCTAGGTCCTCCTGAAAGCCAGCTTCCTCCTCCCTTTCCACCACCACCACCCACAGCTTTGAGTCATCGTCAAGAGGCTCATCCCACCCTGATGTCTGAGATATAGGAGTTAAACAGGAGTGCTCAGCACTCACCCTTGAGGGTCCCCGCTAATGAGCCTCCTAGAGGATGAAACCCACACCCACCCTCCTGGTCGTTCTTCAGGGTATGGCTCAAACCCCGGAGACCATGCCTTCAGTGCATCTGGGCCATCCCTGTGCAATGCTCTTCCATCGGTAGTCCAGGAGGCCCCTCGGTTGAGGTGTTTAAGCTGCATATGAAGGCACACCTCTTTGGCCTGGCATTCAGTGAATTGGGATGATTGCTGTATTATAACTCTGTCCAGCCTACTGAGTTGCTCCTGTTTTTAGAGTTAATAGATTTTATGCTTTTTGTAATGATGTCATATTTTATATTTGGTTATATTGTTACTTTTTGTTCTGTGAGGCACCCAGATCCTCTGGGAATGGGCATCATACAAATAAAGTTGCCTTCCTCACCTTCTGTACACACCCGCTAGCCAGTTTCCTAATCAGCTGACCATCTGCCCCCACCCCATATCCTCCAGCTTCCCCAGTCGCATGGGATGTAGCACCGAGTCAAATGCCCTGCTGAAGTCCAGAAAAGGACACCCACTGGCCTTCCTGATCCAGTGCACAAGTCACCCCTTCATAGAACTCCACTAGGTTGGTCTGACATGATTTGCCTTAACAAAGCCATGCTGGCAATCATCTAGGTGACCCTGTGCCTTCAGAACTCCCTCCAGCCTTTCCTTCAAGATGACCTCCATCACTTTGCCTACTACTGACATCAGGCTAACCAGCCTATAGTTTCCCGACTCCTCTTGCAAGACGCTCCTTGTGTATAGGCACGATATGGGTCATCCTCCAGCTTAAGGTATCCATCCCAACTGCAGGCGGAGTTAAATAGGGTTCGCCAGGGGTGCGCATAAGGGTATCGCCACCTATTTAAGCACCCTGGGATGTATCCTGTCTGGACTTGGTGCTTTATCTCCCCTAAGGCCTTGAGGGCTTCCTCACCCCTCTCACTGGGGATTTCAACATCCATTTCCCTCTTCATCTGCTGGTCTCTCCTCCCTTTCCCTTGCAGTGCCACCTCCTCCCATCCTCCTTGGTAAAGACAGAGGCAAAAATCATTTAGTACGTCTGCCTTCTCCCTGCCTCCTCCACCCACCCACTCCCTATCCTCAACCCACTAATCTGCCCTTCCCTTTCTTCTTTCCCACCGATATACCTGAAGATCCCTTCCCCAATCCCTGTGCCAATCTCAGCTTCATTGCTGCCTTGGCCACCTTCACCACCCTGGTGACGCCTCCTGGCTACCTCATCATACCTTGAGAGAGCCTCCTGAGAACATTGGTATCTGCTATAAGCAGCCTTTTTTCTCCTCACTGCATCCTGGACCTCCTTGTCCACCAGCTTGGCCTTTTTGCTTTGCCTCTACTTGCATCTCCCTCGTGCAAGCCTTGGTGGCCTCCAGGAGCCCCTTTATAATGATCCCAGCCAGCCTCCAGGCCCCTGCTTGGCCTGATCTCATCTAGGTAGTCCCTATGATCCTCTCCATCACCCTAAAGTCCACCTCTAAAATCAACCACTGTCATTTTAATGTGTCTACCCCACCCCTAGGTCAAGGGAGAACCAAACCATGGCATGGTCACTTGCTGCCAGTTGGTCCTCAACAACTAGGTCCCTGATGAGCTCGCTGTCTCACAGGACCACATCCAGGATTCGCCTCCTCATTGGATCAGTCACCAGCTGGGCAAAGAACGATCCTGAAGATGTCCAGCAGGCACTGCTCCCGCCCGATGAGGCCACCGTAGTTCCCCAGTCTGCTCCTGGCATATTCAGGTCTCCCAGCACCACAGTTTTGCCCTCCCCTACTACAGTGATCCCTAAGGCTAGCCACCAGGCCTTTCTTCTGTTCCTCCTGCCCAGGTGGTCTATATGCTACCCTTACCTTTACCCTCTTCCCCTGGAGCCTGCAGGTGACCCATAAGGCCTCCCTGATCCTCTGCTTCCTCAATCCTGCTTATCGCTATGCCATCCCTAATGATAAAAGCTACCCCTCCCTTCCCTCCACCCTATCCCTTCTGCACGTGGGTACTATGTTAGGTTTAGGTCTCAATCATGTCTGGAAGTGGCCTAAGTCTCTGTGACAGCTGCCACATCCACCCCCAGCCCCCCACTAACAGCACCTGAAGCTCTGGCATCTTGTTTTTCATGCTCCTGGCATTAATCAGGACCACCCTCCAATGTGCCCCCGTCCTGGGGCCTCCCTGTTGCTTGCCTACAAGGCCCTCTTGTGCACTATCTGGTGCTCCTGCCCTGTGCCCTTCCCTGCCTGTGAGAGAAGGCCAGGGCCTTCCTGGCCTGCCCCCCCACAAGTTTAAACCCCACCTGAAGTGGATGAAATCAGCCAGTCTAAGCTGCAGGACCTCTTTTCCTCTGAGCTAAGGTGGAGCCTTCCTTGTGTACAATTCTGTCCTCCCAGGTTATATAGTATAAAGTACTGTTATTTTTCCAGTGTTATGTCCTTGCTGGAAAGTGCTTTGAAATTGTGTTAGACACTATAGGAAAACACTTTGAAATTGTGTTAGACACTATATAATGATTATTATTGTGAGATGTCCAGATGCAGTCCAGAGGAGGGCAACTAAAATGGTGCAGGGTCTGCAAGAGAAGCCATATGAGGAGAGACTAAAGGAGCATAATATGTATACCTTTAAGGAAAGGAGGGAGGGGGACATGACAGAAACTTTTAAGTACCTCAGTGGAATCAACAAAGTCCAAGAGGGTAGAATCTTTCAGAAAAGATTTGTGCAAGAACAAGGGGACACAATTTGAAGATAGAGGAGGGGCGGCTCAGGTGCAATGTGAGGAAGTATTTTTTCACAGAGAGGGTGGTGAGAGCGATGGAACAGCCTTCCTGAGGAGGTTGTGGGGTCTAAAACTGTGGAGAATTCAAGAACCATGGGACAGACATAGGCAATTTTGTGGGGGTAGGAAGAAATAGGCTGTTGGTTAAATAGGATCTGCAGCTTATCCTCTAGGTAGGAAATGGGCAGACTAGGTGGGCCAAACGGTCCTAATCTACTATCAAAGTCTATGTTTCTATGTCTGGAGGTAGGCAGTGCCAGAGATTGGGTGTGTATCTAGAGAAAGCAAGGTCAGCTAAATTAGTTCCACATTTTGTAGTAGATAACAAGGCTTGCTATTGGAACCTTAAAGCATATGTTGGGAGTAGGAGAGTCACTGTTAAGAATGAGGCTAAGGTGGAGGGAGTTTAGTAAGGAAGCATATTATGTACTAGGCATCCTCAGTTGAATGTATGTGTAGATGTAGGAGAGCCATCCTAATCCCAAGTATAGGATGCAGTTATGTGTAGCCATGTTGTAGCCAATGTAAATTGACAAATGTTATTATATGTGACATCCTACCTTCTCAGGTGCAGTTATGAGGTGTTGATGTAAATTTTGTGCAATAATTCTAAGTAGATGACAAAATACCTTGGGCAACAACTAGGTGAGTGTTTTATACACTTAACATAGCATTTAACATTAAACAGATAAGAACGGACTCAGAATTTCAGACTTTTTATTCAATTATCTGGTTTAGTCACTTATCTAGTATTGAACCCACTTAAGTGGGTTTTTCTGTACAGGGAGGGAGCACTGTGCTATGGAGAACAAGACCAAGTATCACAAGAGCACAGCCTCCAGCAGAAGCCAGAAGGGAAGCAAACAGATTAATTTCAGTGCTTTACAGTAACTGTTCATTGCTATTTTGTTTTACACTTAGAGTGTGGGCTTTTAGTGACACTGCAATTTCTTTGCTGTCTTCACTTAGAATTGTTTTGGGCTGTTGAAAATTTAAAACCTAGTTTAGTGTGCTTGTAGTGGTGGCGTATCCCTTTGCTGTCTTTAATTGCTGCAAATTTAGTCTTGACTCGTCTGACTTGCCCTGTAGTTTGGGTGACAGGTGCTAATTATCTGGCCTCTGACCTCAGCTACATGATAACTGGAGGTGGGGCTTAGTCAGAGTTGAGGTAGCAAGTGATTTTATTTTCTCAGAAGAAGCCAAAAGCCAGAAGTGGAAGGAAACAGAGTCATTTCAGTGCTTTACAGTAACGTTTTTGCTATTTTTGTTTTAAACTTGGATTGTGGGCTTTTAGTAACATTGTAATTTCTTTGCTGTCTTTACTTAGAATTGTTTTTGAACTGTTGAAGATTTAAAATCTAGTTTGGTGTGCTTGTAGTGGTGGTGTATTCCTTTGCTGTCTTTAATTGTAAATTCCCCCAGCTCTTAATTATATGCCCTATTAAATCTGATTGACAGGAGCTAAGCACAGGGAATAGTAGGGGTTGTGGGTAGTAGGGGCATAAGGGAAAGAACGCCTCAGCAGGACAAGTGTTTTGACTCATTTTTTCTTACTTTTTTCTTTTTAAAGAAAAGTACCTGAGGATCAGTGGCAGGATTTTAGGACAGTAAATTAATAAAAGGGAACTAGGAGAGCTTCAGTAACAAACAAGTACTGGAGTAGCAGTATAAGTGTGGTATAATGTGAGGAGTGGTGCAATGCAGTGGCTTCAGGGCAGCCATATTCAGGCAGACCTTCTGGACACTGAGGTGCTGCCCTATCTGCATGCATCTCTGGACTGCAGGATGAGGTAGCCAGACTCATAGCGAAGTAAACTGGGTCAGGAGTACCATCACCCCTATCCAGAAACCACCAGTCCAATGCCGCTGCCTCAAAGGGTGCCAAGAATGAGAGCACTTGGATGACAGTGGGCTCAGGGAGGGTTAGAGCGGTCAGGCAGAGGCACATCCCAGATCCTATTCCACTAAGAACTCATTTGCCACACTGGCAAATGGAGACAACCAAATAGAGGTACCCAGAGAAGTGGAAGGAAGGGATGTGGAAGTTAGCCAAGGAGGTGACCTCAGTGGGAGAGCAGTGGACCCCAGCAGAGAAGGAAGTGAATCCTGGTGGGGGACTCCATCATAAGAAGGATTCAGCTAGGAACACAGGAGGGAGGACAGGAGGTGAGGTGCCTGCTAGGTGCCACAGCATGGAAGGATGGAAGGAAGATCCTGGGGATCACTGGGAATGCAAGATGGAGGGTGAGCTGGACATCATTATCCACTTAGGTACTAATGACTTGGCAAATGGGGAACCAACGGAAGTTCAGGAAGAGTTTAGAAAATTGGGAGGGGTCTCAAGCAAGTAGCTACTTCTGTCATCTTCTCGGAAGTACTTCCTGCAAGAGGCATGGAGAGCATGGCACCTGCACCAGGAACTTTAACTCATGGTTGAAGAACTGGTGCTGTGAGGAAGGGTTTGGATTCATTGGTGACTGGCGACCCACCTGGAGGGATGGAGGCTCGCCAAGCCTGACGGCCTGCATCCATCCTGGAGGGCAATCCAAGACCAATGATAAGTTTAAATGCTACATTGACAAGCATTTAAACTAGCTAAGTGGGTGGCAGGCCAGCGAGGAGGGTGCCTAATTACCCACCCCACAGCTAGCAGTGGAACCAGTGAACCAGAGGAATGGATATCTCTACAAAGCAGTGTGCAAAAGATGGAGATAAGCACCCAAGAGGTGGACAGGCAGAAAAGGAGCAAAATTCAACAGAAGGGCAGACAGCAAGGAGAATCAGGGATAAAGGGCAACCAGGAAGGAACTGGAGTAGAACAGCTAAACAGTCTAGGAGGTCAAATCATGGAAAGCCATGTGTGCAATGCCAGGAGCCTTAGCAACAAGATGGAAGATCTGGAGGCTGTCATGGTGCTGTCAGACCTGGACAGTGTGGCATCACAGAAACCTTGTGTAATGATAACCACAACTGGGAGATGACCATACCTGGCTACAACATATTCAGAAGAGACAGGGCAGGTAGGAAGGAGGAGGAGGGCACTGTATGTGAAAAATGACATAAGGGCCACAGAGATCCAGGAGGAACAAAATGAGGAGAGATACTGTGGGTTAAGCTGGAAAGGAAAATGGGGCCAGCCATCCACACAGGTGTGGTCTATAGACCACCAGCTCAGGAGGAAGAAACAGATAGTGAGTTGATGTGCTCATCCAAAGGATGGTAGACAAGGGTGAGGTAGTGCTGGTTGGAGACCCCAATATTCCATACGTGGACTGGAGCATCCCAGTAGCAGCATCAACTCGAGCAGATTTATCCTGGACTCCTTCAGGGTGCCTTCTGAAGCAACTGGTCATGGAACCAGCTCGTCAGAAGGCAATACTGGACCTTGTGCTCACAAACAGGGACAGTGTTATGGGGGTAACAGTGGAGGAGCACCTGGGGAACAGTGACCACCAGTCATTGTGGTTTGAAATCATAGAAGGAGTAGAACCAAACCACACAAAAACAAGTGGGGCCAGATATTCAAACTGCGCTATTTGTGGGCAAGCCCTTGCGCTGCACAAAATAGTTGCACGAGGGTAATGTCCAGAGTGATATTCAAAGGAGCTGGCTTGAGCAACTCCTTTGAATATCACCGCCACAGCCACTGTGCATGGCGCAGTGGAACTTGTGCCACCGCAAGTTGTCAGAGTGGAGCATTCAACTTGGCGGTGGCGCTATACCATTGCGCCTACGCGAAATCCCGATATTCAAAAGGTGACATGCAAATGGGACCATAATTCATGCAAGGTGCAGGGGTGCCATTTGCATCTGATTATATCCCCATTGCATGCCATTAGCATGCAGGTGTGCTGATCCCCGAGGACTTGCGCCTGGCGCCTGCCAGGCAGCAGCCGTCGAGGACCCACGCCCCTGCAGCCCGATCGCAGGCAAACAGTGTAGAATCCCCACCACCCCCACTGGCCCGATCGCGGGCATAGTGTAATCCCCCCAGCCCTATCGCGAGGCAGCAATGTCTCCTCCCCGAGCGTGTCCTGGTGGTCCAGTGGACTGAAAATCCTGATCGGGATGGAGTGTACAACAACCCCAACACATCCCTGGTGACCTGTGTCCCCACCCCACCCACCCACAAGCCCCACCACCCCGCTCCTCCCCGCGGCGGCGGGCGGCAGCATCCCACCCGCCTGCCACCCGCTGCCTGCCCTGACTGCCGTTAGGACTCTTACGCCCATTGGTGCAGGCAAGGCCAATGGGTGTGCAGCCTCTCACTAAGCAGTCAGATCTGGACTCTTGCTGCAATGGCTGCCACGCCATTGCTGCTTTCTGCAATGTGCACTTTGAAGAGCAGTCAGTCGGCCCGAAGAGCAGGGGAGGCAAGCGGGTGGGATCTCCGCCCCGGCTGCGGGGGAGGGCGGGTGGTGGGGCTTCGTCAGTGGTGGGGTGGGGACACTAGGTCACCAGGGATGTGGGGGGTTGTTTGCACACTCCATCCCGCGATCGGGATCTTCAGTCCACTGGACCACCAGGGATATAATCGAGAGGTGGGGGGTTAATACTCAATCCCGTGATTGGGAGTTTCGGTCCACTGGACCACCAGGGATGTGTTGGGGGTTGGGGTGTTTCTTTATACCATCCAGCGATCGGGAGTTACGGTCCACTGGACCACCAGGGATGTGTTGGGGGTGGGTGTTTCTTTATACCATCCCGCGATCGGGAGTTTCGTCCACTGGACCACCAGGGATACGTGGGGAGACACATTGCTGCCTGCGATTGGGCTGGTGGGGGATTAAATCTATGTCTGCGACCGGGCCAGTGGGGTGGTGGTGGGGATTTTATTTCTCTTGCCCGCATCGGGCTGCAGGGGGAGGCACAGGGATTGCTGAGGGCCAGCCACAGGTGGCAGCTGCTGTGTTGCGCCCCGCAATGCAGCAGCTACCTGTGGGTGGCCCTCGATTTAAGCCTTTTTGCTCAAAGTTGTGCAGGCGCAGGTTGGGGGTTGCGCCTGCACAACTCTGCAGCCGGGCTGTGCAGTTTATGCATGATTCCTCCCTCCAGTTCAGCATGCATTCATTTGCATTGCGCTGTTGCTCAGCCTGTTTTCAGTGGCGCAACTGCCTCCTGCTGAATATCGCAGAATGAAGCAGTTTGACTTGCGCAGGCGCAACTCTACTGCGTAGATGGCGCAACTCCTTTTGAATATCTGGGCGTGATCCTGGATTTTAGTGGGCAAACTTGGGAAAGATGGGGATATGCTTGAAAGAGGCATTAAGGGTATGGGCAGGAAACAGAGGTTGAAAAACAGTGGCAGTATTTAAAATGGGGATTACAAGAGCAACAGAATTATGCATTAAGCAGGTTAGCAAGGGAAAAGGAAAAGGAGGCCATTATGGTTTTCCAAGGAGGTAGTGGAGAAAGTGAAAGCCAAAAAGACTGCATTCGGGCAATACAAGAAGACACAGGCAGAAGGGATAGGGAGAAGTACCAGGAGAAGCAAAGGGAGGCAGGAGGTCAGTAAGGAAGCCAAAGCTAGACAGAAGAGCACATTGCAAAATCAGTGGGTAGAGGGACAGAACCTTTACAGATACATAAGTGAAAAAAGAAAGGCAAAGGAGGAATAGTGAGACTGAAGGGGAGGATGAACTACGTGAGAGGATGACAACAGTAAAGCTGACATATTGAACAGGTACTTCTGCTCAGTCTTTACTGAGGAAGAGGAGGGTAATGAGTCTGAAGAGAGTACAAGGGTGGAAATGGTGCAGAAATGGACACAAGTCCCTTTACACGAGAAAGGATCCTGAAGGAACTGGAAGTAATGAGTTGATAAAGCAATGGGGCCAGATGGTGTACACCCCAGGTCCTTAAAGAACTAAGAGAGGTGGTAGCTGAACCTCTGGCAATCCTGTTTAACCAATCACTGGAAACAGGGAGGTACTTAAAGACTGGAGGACAGCAGATGTAGTCCGCTTATACAAAAGTGGGAACAAAGAGGAAGTGGGAACTACAGACCAGTCAGTCTCACCTTGGTAGTGGGGAAGATCATGGAAGCACTACTGAAGGAGAGATTGGTGGCACATCTGGTTGTCAATGGACTACAGGACCCAAAGCAGCATGGTTTCACCAGGGGAGGTCATGTCAGACCAACCTTGTTGAATTTTTTCGACTGGGTGATTAGGAGGTGGATCAGGGAGGGCAGTGACATGTCCTATCTGGACTTCAGCAAGGCCTTTGACACGGTGCCACATACAGTAGAAGACTATTACACAAACTAGGGAATATGGGTGTGGACAGGGCAGTAGTGTGGTGGGTAGGTAACTGGCTGGGTGGCAGGACACAGAGGGTGGTGGTAAATGGCTGTCACTCCATAGAGGGAAGAGTGACCAGTGGGGTACCACAGGGATCAGTGCTGGGACCGGTCCTATTTAACATCTTCATCAGTGACATTGCGCTGGACCTAGAAGGCAGAATTTCACTGTTCACTGATGACACAAAGCTCTGTAACAGAGTAGACACACCAGATGGTGTAGAAAGAGTAAAAGGACCTGCAGAAATTTGAAGAATGATCAGGAGTTTGGCAGTTGAAATTCAATGCAAAGAAGTGCAAGATAATGCACATGGGGCACAAAAGCCCTGGCACAATATATCAGTTGGGGATAAGGTTATAGCATGCACCAAGCAGGAAATGGATCTTGGGGTTATCATCTCTGATGACCTCAAGGTAGGGAAACAGTGTGACAATGCAGCAGGTAAAGCAATAGGATGCTGGGATGCATAGGCAGGGCATCACCAGCAGGAAAGGGAGGTAATAATTCCACTATACAAGACACTAGTGAGGCACCACCTGGAGTACAGTGTACAGTTCTGAGACCTTACTTACGTGAGGACATAGACAGGGTAGGGAAGGTTCAGAGGAGGACAACAAAGATGGTACATGGATTGCATCACAAGTCCTATGAGGACAAGTTGAAGGAATTGAATATGAGGGAGTGAGAGGGATATGATAGAGACATACAAGTATCTTACAGGGAGGAACAGGGTGCAGGAATACATTATTTTAAGCAAAAAATGTTCCAGGACTAGAGGGCATGGGATGAAGTTGGAGGGAGGATGATTCAGAGGAACGTGAGGAAGAATTTCTTCACAGAACAGGTGGTGGACAAGTAGAACACCCTGCCAGAGGAAGTGGTGGGGCTGAAACAAATATGAGATTTAAGAATGCATGGATAGACATAAAGGAATTCTGGAGGTCAGGGTTAAAGTGCAACAGACTTCTGGGAAAACATAAAGTGAACTTGCAAGCTCAAATGGGCAGGCTGGGTTGGCCTTATCTGCTGACACTGTCTATGTATCTATGTCCATGTAGTTTAGAGCAAGAAACCGCCAGGAGAAAGCACACCTGTGAGATGTAGCACACTATGTCTACTGCAGAATCTGCTTTATTCCAGGTTTACAGCCTGGAGGGCTAAACCCCAGGGGGCAGGTGGCCCAAGGTTCAGATGGAATGTGAGACCTTTTTTTTTCAATTCCTCTATGGCTCTGGCCTACCTTCTTACTGGCTCCTCCAGCCCCATCACCCAGCTTCTTGTAGGCTTGTTGTTAACTTCATCCTCCACATGTCTCTCTCCCTACCTGGGAGAGGGCGGGTTACAGGCTGGGGGTGGCAGGCCATGCCTCTCACTGCCCAGAAAAGGTCCCAGACTGGAGGAGTGTCATGTCACTGGTGTGGGGCCTGCAGCAGCCGGTATTCATTCCTGCCTGGGCCCTGTTTTTCCATGTTGTGGGTCCCCTCCCACTTGGATGCTGGCATCGGGGTGTGCACGTGCACGCAGGTGACAGTGTGTAATGTGAGGCACTTGCCTGCTTCCATCACTCCCACTGGCTTCTTCTGACTACACCACCACCTGTGGTCACCTCGTGGCAGTGATACAGCAGAGCCAGTCAGCCTCCCTCCCAGAGAGTGTCCTCCTGGACCCTTGATCCTCCTCTCCTCCTGGCTGGTCCCAGCACCCCGCTTTATTCCCAAAGGCAACTCGCCGGCATTACGAGTGGTACTGCTGCAGCTGCATTGGTGGGCCGCCCCAACATGAAGAGGTTTTGGATATCTGTCTACTGTATCTATGTCAGTACCAGTTAGGTACACCACATGCCTTATCTTCCTTGGATATGATAGAAGTTAGATATTGATCCCTAACTGTGTTTATTAAAAGGTTACAATAATGCTAATGTTCTTTGTTTGCTGCAGCCCCACTTTGTTAGCTTGCTTTGGTTACTGTTTGAATGTACTTACTTTTATAGTTTGTTTTTACCTTATTTATTTTGACTGCATGCATCTATTCCTGCTGAACTATGTTAACCAGTTGACTCATGCTGTCCTCCCTGGAATCCCCATGAAAATGACACCCTGCATCTCATGTAGTTATCCTGGTTGAAGTGATTTCAAATAAATAAATAAACAATTCCTCTCAATTGAAATAATCTCCAGAGTTGTTTTTCTTCAAATAAAGATAAACTGACCCCAACGTCACTGGAAAACTTTAAAAAAGCAAAACGTTTAATTAAACAGATATGACTTATTATAATACTGTTCATGTATTTCTGCATTAGCTTGCCCCTATTCCAACTGTGAAAATTAACATGGCATCTGTGCAGTGGCATGACTGCCCTTTGTGATAGGTCTTGAACAAGCCAAGTGGTTGGGCTGGCGGGGGCAAGATTCAGTGTTTCATATGTGCCTCCTCCTCCTCTGAGAAGGGTGGGTGCCTGGCTCTGCTGCACTGAGACATGGGTGACCACAGGAAGTAGTACATGACTGGAGTGCAAGAGTGTTGTGCAAGAACTAGGAGACACAATTTGAAGATAGAGGTAGAATGGCTCAGGGCAATGTAAGGAAGTATTTTTTCACAGAGAGGGTAGTGGATGCATGGAACAGCCTCCTGAGGAGGTTGTGGGGTCAAAACAGTGACAAAATTCAAGAATGCATGGGACAGACATAAAGCAATTGTTGTGGGGTAGGAGAAAGTAGGCTTTTGGTTAACAAGGATCTGCAGCTTATCCAATAGGTAGAGAAATGGGCAGGCTGGTTGGGCCAAGCAGTCATTATTTGCCGACAAAGTCTATGTTTCAATGGAACTGCATTGTAAAGGGAGGCACTGACTGGCACTGTGTAATGAAACACATTATTAAATGGGTACAAAGAATTCTGGCTCCTGATTGGCCAAGAGATACTTTAAACTAGGCATTATCCCAGCAAAGCAGCCTAATTAAAATTAAGTCCACAAAATATGTTTAAAAATATATCCAATTTACTAAAATGGCCCATTTCTTAATCACTATAAGGCATGACAGGGTGCATTATGGTACACTAACGGCCCTTCCCAGGTGCGGAAGCACTCGCTTTGACTTGTATTCACCCTACCTGAGGCGGACTGTTATCCCACCATAATGCACCCCTGTCATGCCTTATTGCTTAATTATGAAATGGGTAAGAGAAACCATGACCTGTGATTGGTGAGGTGTGATCACATTACCACACGTTATTCTATCTCAGCAGCACAGGTCAGAAATGCTTAACTTTCTGAACCTCATTAGTTTTTAAACTAAAAATCAGAGCAACCATTTTATACAGTTATTGCAATGAGGCACTCCAGGCTGTACCTAATTTGTGGGACGATACTTTCAGGAGTGGAAGCACATGGTGCTACATCATGCCTCACTTCCCAAGGCATGCTGTTATTTGACAAAATGCTCACTCCGTCATACCTTATTGCTTAAGTGGTGTGTGCCCAGCATAGCACTCTTGATTGGCATCCTCAGGGGATGAGGAAGGAAAAGTGAACAACACCTGTGCAATGGACGATGCAGTGTGGTACATGTGGGCTTGCATGGCTGACCACCACGAAGAGCACCTTATTTGGAGTTCACTGAGGCATTTTGGGATGGCCCCAGGGCTCTATGGTGAGTGGTAAGTCACGGGCAGTTCACAAGAGTAGTTGGGGTGATGGATCTGAGGAGTAAGTGGTCTGAGCAGAAGGAGATGTAACCAGTATATAAAAGAAACTAAAATGTACACGAAAACAGAATCACTACCCTAAGCTTCATTAGCTCTATTTGCTTGTCTACATCTGACATCATATTCGTTTGTTAGTGACATCTAAATCTTTTCCATAGCAACAGACTGTGATGTAACAGGTAAGATTTATGATGTCGTGCATAGACAAGCAGCCAAAATGAAGTCTAGGCGCAGTAATCCTCTTTTCATGCAAATGTGCATAGTTAATATCAATTGGGGCCTGAAGTACTGCTCATATGAGAAATATAAGCTGGAATGTGACAAACATTTTTTCCTAGAGTTATCCTTGTGAAGTCAGGACAAGCTCTCGAGGAATTACAGTCACTGTCTGTGCTTTGAGCTCCAGCAAATGTAAGAAAGACTTTATTTTATGGTCAACATAAGCGCCCCCAAAGAGAAACTCATGACTCAGGAACCTGACGCCCCCATCTATATGTGAATCCTGGATCATAGGGTCAAGGTTACATTCAGGTAGTTTAACTGGAAATCGTTAGGTATGGGAACTCTTGCCTCTAGAACTGTAGGTCTGGAAACTATGATCTTGAGGTGGTGAAACTCTCCTGTAGTGCTCAACAGACAAAGATGATGGAGGTGCAACTCAGAGGTGGGTGAACTTAGTTCCTGTGGGTTCTGCCTAATTTAACTCCTGGTTCCAGTCCTCACACTGTGATGACATTTGTGATGGTGAAAGGTGAAGGAATGACAACACTGGAGACTGCATTTTCTATCCCTTGAGTCTTTGCTTATTAGTGAGGATATTGCCCAAAATGTAATCTTGTCCGTTGGTCTTCACCTTCTTCTGCTGCTTGGCTACACACAATGTCAAAATCCTTTGTTTGCAACATCACAGTCTGTTGCTATGACAATTATTATGATATCCCAAGCAGAGGTTTACAATGTCATGCATTAACAGGCGGCAGCAGCAGATGAAGTCTAAGTGGCAAAATTCCCATTGGCAGACCAATTTCTTATGTTGTCTTGCACACACGCAAGCAACATATTGTGAGTGAAAGCAGGTTTTGGTGGTGCGGTGGTGTTGTGGCCAAAGCTGGCCACTTCTTTTTCAGGCTGGGCTCTGTAGCACAAATGAAATAGCATGCTTTCTATGACAACAGTGCAAAAGCTTGCCACCAACTTGAATCATTTCACCACTGCAATGAGGGAGCGACCCATCATTGCAGGATGCTGCCTTGCTTGGTGTAACATTTCAATACACATGGCAGCAGCTGTTGCTGTCCCCTCTCACAGTCCCCATGAAAGCTGACTTTGGGGTGCCCAATCTTTTGTCAGCATGCCCCTCCCCAGTTCATTTGCTGATGGGGAGCCCAACACCCATTGGCATAATGACTCCTATTTATTTCATTTGTGTGTCGAGGGGTGCCCAATCCTCAGCATCATGCACCCCCCAAACACAGACACATTTTGTGTGTGCCAACAGGAGGCCCAATCCCCATCAGCTTCAGTTTCCCTGATAAAAAAAAACACAGGTGGCACACCGAGCCTCCTAGTGTGCCAAGACACACCTGTAAGAAAAACATTCAGCGATGTCTTTTGTATTTTTCCCTGTAAAAAGAGAAGACGGTCCCTCGTTGTCTCCGGTGCCCCTCCCCAACCTGTGCCCACCCTTTGTGTACCCCACCTCCCACACCTCCTCACCCCATACTTACCTGCAGAGCCAGCTGCGACGATCTTCGTGGAGCGGAACATGTCTGCACTCTTCAAAGCTGACTGTGAACTGAAGAAATGCCGTAGAAGGAACTAGAAGGAGACAGGATCACATCTGTTACAGTACAGTAGCTTCTTCGTGTTGTTTTACATTGTTTCTAGTGGATTCTACTTGGTAGATGGTTATTTGTTTTCTTTCTTACTACTTCTAAGGGCTGGCAGGGTATTGTTTGGGGCTGCTGGAATTTTGAAACCTGTTTTGGTAGCTATATGTGGGCTCATTCGTTTGATGTTTCACTGTGTAGCAGGCTGCATTTGTAGAGGCCTATTTCTTCTGATTTAAAACCTATTTGGTGTGATTTAGCTGGGGCTGTTTCTTTGAATTGGAGACCTATATCTTCTAATTTCAAGCCTATTTTGATGTGTTGTTGGTGAAGCTGTTTGAATTTGAGTCCTGTTTCTTTTGGTAACAAACCTATTTTGGGGCTTTGAGTAGAATTGTGATTTATTTTGCTGGCTTCACTAGCTGCAAAGTTTAGTGCAGAGTGGGGAAGGTGCTAATGGTCTGGCCAGGTCTTGCTCAGCTAGGGAGGCAGAGCTGAATCAGGTGTGGTGTCAGTTGCTTTGGCTTCTCAGAAGGAACTAGAAGGAGGCAGGATCAGATCTGTTAGAGTACAGTAGCATCTTATTGTTTTACATTGTTTCTTGTGGATTCTACTTGGTAGAAGGTTATTTCTTTATTTCTTACTACTTCTAAGGGGCTGGCAGGGTATTGTTTGTGGCTGTTGGAATTTTGAAACCTGTTTTGGTAGCTATAAGTGGGCTCAATTGTTTGATGTTTCACTGTGTAGCAGGCTGCACTTATAGAGGCCTATTTCTTCTGATTTAAAACCTATTTGGTGTGATTTAACTGGGGCTGTTTCTTTGAATTGAGACTCATATCTTCTAATTTCAAGCCTATTTTGATGTGTTGTTGGTAGCTGTTTGAATTGGAGTCCTGTTTCTTTTGGTAGCAAACCTATTTTGGGGCTTTGAGTAGAATTGTGATTCATTTTGCTGGCTTCATTAGCTGCAAAGTTTAGTGCAGAGTGGGGAAGGGTGCTAATGGTCTGACCAGGGCCTCAGCTACCTGATTGGTTCTGGAAGACTTGGCTGGTCCCACCCTGACCTCCTGCTCCCTCACCCCACCCCCCCGGTCCATGATTTCCTTATACCAGGGTTCTGACATCACTTCCTCAAATGGGCAAAGGATATGCACCTGTCATAGCAGAAGCAGACATCCAGGAAAGGAACAGCAGCAAGTGAAGAGGTGACTGCTATCTCAGTGGAAGGAAGTAACTGCAAATCTAGGAGCTTTCATTGTTACTTCTTTGCATTGCTATTGCATTTGGGAAAGGAGGAGTAGGAGTTTGATGAAGGTTGTGCAATAGCTACTTAAAGTCTCTTTGAGTGTGGATAGGAAGGATAGGAATATAAAAGCAGTTGCTCAATCTTTCTAAACATGTACAACAAAGGGGTAAGGAAATTAAGAAAAGAATGTTTTGCACTGATAGAGGTGGGAGAGGGAGACTTGGGGAGTGTTTGGTGTCCTGCATCTAGAAGGGTGGGTTGTCGCTGGTGGGCAATGACAGCAATGGGTAGAGTGGTAGGCTGCAACAACTAGGGTGCACCAATCTTTCTAAAATTGCCTGGAGTGTGGGAGGATGTTTAGTGTGCAACCCCATACAGAAACTTAGAAAGGCGATCGAGGTCTGCAGGAGGAACTAAGACAGGCAAGGCAGATTGGGGGTAGGTTTAGCCCAATACTGGAGGGAGGAAGAAGGGAGATGAGGGAGGGCGATTTAAGCCAACAGTGGTGAGGAGAGGGTCAGACGAAGGGAAGCAGAGACAAAGGCCCAGGCCAGGAAGAACGATTGCCATGGAAACCAGGTCAGAGACAAAAGACAAATGGAAAGAGGAGATAGGGACTTGTGAGGGAGGCAAGAAGTGACAAAAGTCATGGAGTGAAAGAGAGAACAGGTTACTATGAAGAGAGAGGAAGCGGCATTTGTGAAGGGTCTTCAGAAAATAGATTTGCACTGCTAGAGAAAGAAGGTGGAGAGAGAAATGATGAAATTAGAGGAGTAATTGATAAATGCCTGGACCAAACCGAGCGGGGAAGTTCTTGGGAGAATTGCAAAGGGGAAATAATGTGCAGGAAGAAGAAGAGGAGCTGGAAATGAGAGAGGGAGATGAATGGAAGCAAGCAGGAGTAAGAGTGGTGGAATCTTAGTGCTGGGGACTCAATACTAAGAGGAGTCAGGTGGGTAGCAAGGGGAGAGGCATAGTCGCATTTGGGTGGAGGCCATGCCAGAATGACAGCAAAAGGGTGGGACAATCTGTTCTGAAATATGCTAGAAGGGTAGGGACAAGCCTCATTTAATTATACATCTTGGGACGACGACCTGGCTGACAAGACAGTAGATATAGTCCAGAGGAGGTTTGAGGAACTAGCACAATTATCTGAGGGGGCAGGAAGATCAGTAACTTTTTCAGAGATACTTCCAGTACCCAAGGTAAGCTACAAGAAAGCTGAGAACAGAGGAATTTAACGGATGGCTAAGAACCTGGTGTTATGCTAAAGGGTATGGGCTATTGGGGGTGGGAGGGACCTGGTAGGACAGTAGTCTCTATGCCAAGAACAGACTACACTTGAGTGAGGAGGGAAAGAAAGTGTTGAAACAGAGGATGGAGGAGTACATGAGGAAGTTGGGAATTTAAACTAGAAGCGGGGGTGGCAGTTGGGCAAGAGACATGCAGAGACCACAGGTTGGAAAACCATATGAGCATACCACCCATAACAGTGACAAAGGACAAATGGCAAGTACTATTGGTGATGCTAGTAAAGGAGGGCAGGATGGGGGAGGGTGGAAGGTGGTTACCCTTAATGCTAGGAGCCTTGGGAGGAAAACTGCAGAGTTACAGGTGCTCATGGCAGAGGGACAGGTGGACATTGCAGCCATCACAGAAACATGGGCCACCAGTACAATGACTGGGACCTGTCTGTACCAGGGTACAGTTATTTCAGAGGGAAAGGGTGATTGGGAAAGGAGGGGTATGGCACTATATGTGAAGGAAGGACTGAAGTGTGTAAGGAGGAAGGGAAGAGGGTTGTACGGAGTCACTTTGGATGCAAATCCAGGATTCCAAGAATAGGATTCTTAGAATGGGAGGGTGTACAGGCCACCATCTCAGACGGAGGAGTTAGACAGGGAACTAGCGGGGCAGATCAGGAGGACCTGTGAGAGGGGTAGTGTGGTGACTGTGGGGACTTCAACATGCCAGGATTGGACTGGAGTACCCCAACCACCAGGAACAGAAGGGAGCAGGTACTGCTGGATGCCTTCTAGGACAGCTTCCTGCTGCAAATGGTCAGTGAACCAACCAGGTTAGAGGATACCCTTGACCTTGTGCTGGAAAATGGGGACTTTGAGAGAACTTACAGTGGAGGAACTGCTGTCAGGGAGGACCACCACTCAGTATGGTTCACATTGGATATGGGCAAGGAAGCAGTGGAATCTGGCACAAGAGTGCTGGACTTCAGGAAGACCAACTTTGGGAGGATGGGGAAGTGGTAAAAGGTACCTGGCCAGAATTCAATCTAATATGGACACTAACCAGAGGTGGGAGCTCATAAAGCTGGGGACAGTGGAGGCAACCAAAACCTGTTGCAAGGCCCAGAGCAAGAAGGCTAGGGCTAAGAAACTGAGCTGGTTGAGCAAGGAGGTCATGGAAAAGGTAAGGAGGAAAAGAGCTGCCTTTAAGAAGTACAAGAAAACGGAGGGGAGGACAGGGAGGAGTACTTGACAGGAATTGAAGGAGGTGACAAGGGCAGTAAGGGGAGCCAAGCATCCTACGGAACTCAGGCTGGCACAAGGCATTAACATGAGGGAGAAAAGGAGCTGTAAGGACCATAGTAAGGATTAGGAAGGAGGGGATTGGTGGAAGCAGGGTGTGATAAGGCAGAAGCACTAAATGAGTACTTCTGCTCAGTATTTACTAAAGAGAAGAGGGGTGACACCCAAGGGAGGAGAAATGGCAGAAACAGGGGGAAGAGGTGACAGATGGGTAAATCATGGGGGCAGAGTTTGGGAGGATTTGAAGGCACTGAGGGTGGACAAGGCGCCAGGCCCAGATGGTATCCACCCCAGGGTACTGAATGAGCTAGCAGAGGTCCTTGCAGGACCTTTGGCAGACCTATTTAATGCCTCACTACATTCGGGTTGTACCTCAGGACTGGAGGATGGCTCATGTGGTGCCCTCCACAAGAGTGGCCCCAAGGATGAACCGAAACTACAGACCAGTGAGCCTCACATCCATCGTGGGTAAACTAATGGATACTATCCTAAAGGAGAGGCTGGTGGACCTCCTCGAGGCCAAAGGGCTACAGGACAGCAGACAGCATGGCTTCATATGGGGCAGATCCTGCCAAACCAACCTGGTGGAGTTCTATGACTGGGTAATTAGGCAACTGGACAGGGGCCATGCAATGGATGTCCTGTATCTGGACTTCAGTAAGGCATTCGACTCGGTGCTGCATGGAAGGCTGGGAAGTAAGTTAGTAGGCACGGGCAGGTGCAAAGCTGGTGAGATGGGTAGGAAACTGGTTTCAGGGAAGGCAACAGAGGGTGGTGGTGGGTGGGGAGCCTCACACCCAAGGGTAGTGACGACGGTGTTCCACAGGGCTCGGTGTTGGGACCAGTGTTGTTTGGGATATTCATTGCAGACATATCATGGGACATCAAGAGCAAGATCAGTCTGTTTGCTGATGATACCAAGGTAGGAGCAGTGATGGATGACCTAGGGGGATGGCAGAGGTTGCAGGATGATCTGGCAAAGCTTGAAACCTGGACAGACACCTGGCAACTGGGGTTTAATGCCAATTAGTACAAGGTGCTGCATTTTGGGATGAAGAACCCAAGGAGGAGTTACCAGCTGAGGGAGTGCAGCTAGCCCAGACAGGGGAGGAGAAGGATCTGGGGTGCTCATTACAGGGTCAATGAACAACTCGGCACAATGTAGGAAGGCAGCTGCAAAGGCCAACAAAATGCTGAGTTGTATTGCAAGGGTATATCCTTGAGGAGGAAGGAGGGATCTGCCGTGTATAGGTCATTAGTTAGACCACACCTGGAGTACTGCGCAGTACTGGTGCCCGTATCTGAAGAGGACATTAAGTTACTGGAAGGGTGCAGCGAGGGTGACAAAGATGATCAAGGGGCTGGGGACTTATCATATGAGAGGAGGCTGAGGAGTTGAACATGTACTCACTGGAGGAGAGGAGGGACAGGGGACATGATTGAAACCTTTAAGTACATGAAAGAAATTAACAAGACAGGTACAGAGGGCTGTTCAAAGTAAGGGAGGGAGGGACACCAGGGGCCATGATATGAGACCGGAGGGAGGAAGGTTCAGGAGGAGATGAGGAGACACTTTTTACAGAGAGGGTGGTGGCTGGGTGGAATGCGTTACCTGCAGAAGTAGTATCCAGTAGAACAGTGGACTGCTTCAAAGGGATGAGACAGGACAAGCGGGAGGGTTAGTGAAGGAAAGGGTGGAAGAGAGGGCAGCTGCAGAGTAGGGTGCTAGCTGCACGTTTGAGCAGACTTGATAGACCTCTAGGCCTTTTTATTTGCTGGCAAATTTCATATGTTAGTATGTTCGGTAAGCTGTATAATGGCATCAATGGGGTTTTCAACTTAGGTAGATGTCTTGGCCATTTTTGTGACTTTTGGCACCAAATTGTCAGCATGAGTTCTTGGACCCCACCATGAATTCAGTCACTGTCGTGTCATTATTCGGACTCAAAGGTGATTTCTCAGTCACTGCACAGAATCACCTTCCGGACTGATTAACGAAATGACAGTGTCACTGTTCATGAGGTACGCTCCAAAAGCCTGTGTTGCAAATTTAGTGAAATAAATTCCCAAAAATGACTGTGTTATGAGTGTGCGTTGCGGTTCCTACGCACACTAGTAACTTGAATTTTAATATTTTCACTCCAGATTTTCAACATTGTCATTTTCACACCTCCTTATGAACAGTACAGCTGTCATTTTTCAGTTCTGGACCAAAATGTGTTTTCACATGTGGTGTACAATGGTGCAGTCGCTGTGCAAAATCAATGTTCAGGACAGATTAATAAAATCACAATGACAGTGTTCACAAGGAGAGGCCCCAAAAGGCCATGTTGCAAATTTGGTGAAAAATTCTCCAAATGCCTGCTTTACCAGTGTCGTTGAGCAGTTTCTCATGAGCTTGTAACTTCACTAATTTTTATATTTTCACTCCAGATTTTCAACATTGTCATTTTGCACACCGCCTGATGAACACGACAGCTGTCATTTTTCACATCCTGCCTGAAACATGTTTTTGAACCTGTGGCACACAATGGGCATGGTTGCTGTGCAAAATCAATGTTTGGGGCAGATTAAGAAAATCACAGTGCCAATGTTCATGAGCGGAGGTCCCAAAATGCCTATGTTAGAAATCTGATGTAAAAGTCCCAAAATAATTGCATTATGGGTGTGCATTGCTCAGTTTCTACACACGCTCGTGACTTCACCAATTTTATTACATTTTCGCCCAGATTTCAACATTACCATTTTTGCACCTCCTCATGAACAATACCACTGTCATTTTTCACATCCTGTTCAAAATGTGTTTTGCACCTGTGGTGCCAAATGGCTCAGTCATTTTCAAAATCACCTTTGGCTAACAAACTAATAGTGTCACTGTTCATGCGGTGGGGTCACAAAAGCACATGTTGAAAACTTGAGGAAAATACTAAGAAACGCTCAGGGCATTAGGGTTTCCAATCATAATGCCCTACTCTATAGGGACTGACAGGCATCAGAGGTGTGACTTGGGATTGTTGACAGTAATGGTTACGCCATTCCACCCCACCCCACCCTGCAGCCAGTGACAGGTATTGAGGTGTGCCTTGGACTGTTCGGCTCCAAAGTTCACCCCATTCTCCTATACTGCACTCATTTCAGTGTATTTTCTTATGGAATGGGAGAGAGTAAAGCATGAACACCCGAGGCACACCTTGACACTGGTGTCTGCAAGGTAGGGTGAGGTGTAATGGCGCGCGTGTGGCGATGACCCAAAGGCACTCTCCAATGCCTGTCGGTCTCTACAGGGTGGGGTTGGCATCACTTGATACTTCACTGCCATTCCTATTATGCATCTCTCTAACTCCTACACTGTGAATGCCAACGCTAGCAAAACAACATTCAGCATCGACAAATGCTTGTTCAGATTCTGGTAAACTGTGTTTTGCACTTGTGGTGCAAAATCACCTTTGGGCAGGATTTGAAAATGTCCTCCACCCTTGTTCACGGGCACATAAGAAGGCTATGTGGGGTCATAAGAAGGCAAGGTAGAAAATGGGGTAAACATATGAAAATAAAACAACAAGGTTATGAGTCTACATTCAGTTTTCAGTGCACACTCATAACTGTGGTCATTTTCAATATATTGACCCCAACTTTCAACATAGCCATTTTTGACACTACCTCATGAATGTGACAGCTGTCGTTTCTCAAATCCTCCCCAAAATGGGTTTTAACACTTGTGGTGCATAATGATGTTTCAGCCATTGTTTTATAATGGCCCCTGTCATGCTCAGAAGGAGTGCTCGTAAAACATTATGTTGAAAATTTGGGGTAAAAATCTGAAAAACAGTCCGAAAGCAATGCCTTATGAGCAGCGTAACATTTGCCATTGACAAATGCTTTTTAATATGGAACAGGCTGCCGCAAGAGGTTGTGGATGCCAAGACAGTTAAGGAGTTAAAAATATCTTGGAACAGACATAGCGGAGTATTGAAATAAGGGAATATACTTGGGGAGTAGGTCAAATAACGAGCAGACTAGATGGATCACGCAGTCCCCATCTGCCATCGTGTTCTTCTGTTCTAATACAGTTATAGAGTTTTGTTTGTAATTTATCTGGTTGATCCTGTGACAGTACACCCACCATTAGTATTTCACTGTCCCCCATGGCAAGCCCTTTCATGATGCGATTGACAGGCTGAACTGTGGATAACTCTATGTGACAGAACAGCATTTAAAAATTATCAGGAGATACAGCACATGTTTGCTCTTCTAGCTCCAGCACCTGTCGACTGAGGAAAGTGCTCTCCTCAGTCGATTGGTTCCAGAATCAGAAATGCAAACATGTGCTGTATATCCTTTGATAATTTGGGATAATTCTTAAGCACTGTGTTGTCACATAGGCCCCTGTGACTCAGCCCATCAGTCAGGTCATCAAAGTGCTTGCCACGTGGGTCTCATGAATAGGAATGTGGGTAGAGCGTCACAGGATCAACTAGATAAATTACAAGTAAAACTCTATAACTTATTTTTAAAATTCAATAGATGTATTTACCTGATCGGGACTTGTAGGTCCATGTTTTTGTTGGAGTAATGATGACAGTTCCCCTTCAAAGTAGATGTCCCTATCCCCATCTCTATAACTTTTAAATCTCTTGAAAGCCTCCTTTTTCCCGCACTACACACTCCAGTTCTCTTGTGACCCAGATTTGTTTTTCTGTACCTTTACCTTTGCCTCAAGCAGTAGATGCTGACCCATGTATCGGACAATTTGAGGATCATTATAGATGTAAAGAACAGCTTGTGGAAAAGAGTAAAATCAAAAATCAAACAATTCAAATTGGGAAGAATTTCAATAGATTAGAATTCAGTGTACTGTACCTAGATGGTTACAGAGGGTGAATTCCAAATATTATCAGTAAAAGATTAACACTACCACCACATCTTCTTATTGGGATTTGAGTAAAGGTTTTGATACTTAATAGTTCCAAGTCAAGGGGAAAATATGTAGTGAAGATGGCTCGATCAAAATCCCAAAGCAGCAGTGAATATCTTAAATGAATCTTTGTTTACTGCCAGATATTCAAACTCCAGATACAGATTTAAGAGACAAAATCTGTTAAGGAGGGTGAGGGTCTAGACTGGAGCAAAGGCTTTCTCAAGTACTATTGTTTCACCTTAAAATAATAAGAAATAAATAATTAAATAGGTTACATGTAAAGAAGTGCCTGGATTTGATCAACTGAGGGCAACGTTTTCAAGATAGCAGCACCAATTATCTCATCAATTGTTAGAAAACAGTTTATTATAATATGGTTATAAAAATCCAGTAATCTGATTGGCTGAGGAGCTCAGAACCCAGTGATGATATCCCATGATGACAGCACTGGAGGAAGATCCAGTAGCCTCTTCACAAAAAATCAATAGTACCAGCCATTCCTGTCTGCCATCACAAATGTGGCTGTCATCTTTACTCACTGAAAACCTTCAACTAGGCCCTAAAAATAAAATTGTCTTAAATTCATAAACATAACAATAAAATGGTATTTGTCCTCATAATACTCTTGTTCACACACATACATAACTTAAAATGAAGTTCTACAGTACTTAGAATTGTAATTTATGGTGTTTCCTTGCTGACCATGAAAATTCTCCTTTATCCTCACCTGCTTACTAGGAAATCTGTGTTGTTTAAGCTCTTACAGATAAAACAAAAAAGCCCTGGTTCAATCTGAGGCCTTCTGTTGTGTGCTAGTGAGAGTAAACATTCTGCCAGCAGAACTGAGCAGAGGTTTGAATTGTGCATTCTATCTGTAGTAAACATTCCATCTCTTGAATGTTGGCAAGACAGAAAATAAACAAGACAGAGAGAGAGGAAGGAAATGTTATAAAGAAGGAGAAAGAAATGTGAGGAATGGGTAAAAAGAGATGGATTGGGGAAACTAGAGGATTTAAGAACTAATTAAAAATATGAATTTTGCTGTACATAATATTTAAACCTGAGATGACATGTCAGTGCATGGATGTCCGGGCTATTTTAAAAAGTAATAAAATTTTTCTTTTGATTTGGTGCATTTCTTTCCCCTTCCCCTCTCCCACAAAAACATCTTGGACTCATTTTATAATTACAGTAAGGCACTCCAGGGTATACATTGTGGTGGGGTATCAGCATATATAAAATGGGTAGGAAAAATTATGTCTACTGATTGACTGCAACACATCACATGACCGTATGCATATCAGGCGTGACTGCACACCTGCACTTTTTACCCCTCCAAAACAATTTTGCCATTTTATAAGATAGATAGCCCACTCTAGGATGTGCAGTCGGCTCTGATATCATGCACGCCTTGAGTGGTTGATGCACTAGCCTGTGGCCTGCAGTATAATAACGCACACCAAGGCGTATGATATCAGAGTGTGACTGCACACCTAGAGTGGGTTATCTATTACTTCTCAAATGGTTACATAGATACATAGATACATAGACAGTGTCAGCAGATAAGGGCCTATGGCCCACCCAGTCTGCCCATTTGAGCTTGTAAGTTCAGTTTGTTTTCCTAGAAGTCTGTTGCACCTTACCTGACCTCCAGAATTCCTTCATGTCTATCCCATGCATTCTTAAATCCTGTGATTGTTTCAGCCCCCACCACTTCCTCTGGCAGGGTGTTCCATTTGTCCACCACCTGTTCTGTGAAGAAATTCTTTCTCATGTTTCCTCTGAATCATCCTCCCTCCAACTTCATCCCATGCCCTCTAGTCCTGGAACATCTTTTTCGCTTAAAAATAGTGTTTTCCTGCACCCTGTTCCTCCCTATAAGATACTTGTATGTCTCTATCATATCCCTCTCTCCCTCCTCTCCTCCAGGGAGTACATGTTCAGTTCCTTCAACCTGTCTTCATAGGACTTGTGATGCAATGCATGCACCATCTTTGTTGCCTCCTCTGAACCATGGTGGTTGCAGTGAAAGCACTCAGCAACGCCTCATGCCACACCCAAGGTGTGTCGCTATCCAACCACAATGCATACATTGTCATACCTTATTGCATGTTTTTTTCTGTTTGTTAGGACAGTCTTCACTCCTGTTAAAAACAAACAAACATGGAAATGCAGAAAATAATCGTATGGATGCCTCTGCTGCAGCACAATTGATCTCTATAGGGACACTAAATGGGACTGCCAGTATTAATGTGTTCAATTACATAAAGTGAAAAATGAGATAAAAGAAGGAGTATAAAAATATTGCTAAGCTCAAAGTAATAAAATCAGCTATAAAACATCAGTGTAAGCAATTTGGAGGATGCAATAAAGCTCTTGAAGGACTATGTTATCTCTATTTTATGTCTAAATTAATTATAATAAAGGTAATAACTTCTGATTTGTTTCTTATGTCTATTGCTTAATTATTAAAGTCTTGTTGGATTTTTATAGCCGTATTATAATTGCAATAAGGTACTCCAGGGTGTGTGTCATCCCTGAATAATGTCTCACCTAGGGTGGCAGAAGCACTCGCCTCACGATCTGGGTGCTTCGACCCACCCTAGGGTGTGACGTTATTCAGCAACGATGGACACCCTGTCATGCCTTATAGCTGAAACAGAAGCTTGATAGAGGATAAATTCCCAAACTCATGGAAGTGTACTAAACTAATTCCAGTTTACAAGAGATCTCAATAATCTGTCAAATTACAGACTGATGGCATTATTGACAATTATTTCCAAAGTATTTGAAAGGTTGGTATGTGGGCAGCTGTATGGGTACTTAGAGTTACATTCCCTATTGGTAAATCACCAGTCATATTTAAGGAAGGGAGGTTGTTGGGCACTGCACTCATGGGGTGGGATATTCAGACTGTGCCAGGCATGAGAGTAACCCAACTAGGCTGCACCAGGGCATGGACCATGCACTATTCAACAGTGCTGCACCATGGCTCAGCACCATTGAATATGGCACTGAGGGTGCATGCACTGTGCATGGTGCAGTGGCACTGCGCCAGCGCAAGTGGCAGGAGGGCGGGGATGTGCCAGCGCAAGTGCGGTTGCACTAGATGCATCAACCACAATATTCAGCACTGGGCATGCAAATGAGGCCATCATGCATGCAAAGGTGCAAATAGAGGGCCATTGCATGTCATTATGGCCCCATTTGCAAGTAGTACATAATCCGGCAACTTGTGACTGGTGCCCTGCCAGGCTGCAGCCATCAGGGACCGATGCCCTGCAGTGCCTTGGTGGACCCCGCCCCATACTCCCGATTGTGGGCATATGTTAAATATAACCCTGGTGGTCCAGTGGATAACTTTCCATCACCCGATCATGGGCATATGTGAAGATCATCCCTGGTGGTCCAGTGGACCGTATTCCATCGCCCGATCATAGGCATATGTGAAGATCATCCATGGTGGTCCAGTGGACTGCACACAGTGCCCGATCATGGGCATATGTGAAGATCATCCCTGGTGGTCCAGTGGACGCACTCCAGCACCCGATCATGGGCATATGTTACATATATCCCTGGTAGTCCAGTGGAAACCCCCAGTGCCCAATCACGGGCGGAGATCACAACGCAATCCTGGTGGTCCAGTGGTACCCACCGCACCATCAGCCCCCTGCCACCCAGCACCTCCCCAGTCAGCGGTGGGTGGCGGCACCTCTCCACATGCTGTCCGGCCACTGACTACTTACAGTACTGTCTGTACACGTTCATTCATATCGAGCCTGTGTCGTACAGTATGGTTTGCATGCCCATTGGCCCATGCAGTGGACCAATAGGTGTACAGACAGTACTGTATGCTGTCAGTTGGTGGATGGCCGGGTGGGTGGGTGCTGCTGCCCACCGCTGACTGGAGGGTGTGGGTGGCAGGGGACCACAGTGGGCGGGTGGGGGTACCACTGGACCACCAGGATTTGCATTTGTGATCTCCGCACGATTGGGCACTGGAGGTTTCCACTGGTCACCAGGGATATATGCCAACATATGCCCATGATCCGGGTGCTGGAGCGCGTCCACTGACCACCAGGGATGATCTTCACATATGCCCATGATCGGGCGAGGGGGGCCAACACACAGGGCAGGGGCTTGTGGACAGTGTTCTGGGTGGGTGGTGGCCACTCACAGCTGACGGCTGCCATGTTGCACCCTGCAAGATGGCAGCTCACCTGTGGGTGGCCAGGACTTGCTCCTGCTTTTCCCAGGCACAATTTTGCACCTCCCTGAGTGGCATAAGGTGGGGTTGTGCCAGCATATGCACCGCACATCCCGAGCTGAATATCGAATGTGGCGCATATGCAAGGGCACGCCCGCACTTGCTCCGCATACATTACTGATGTGCCCCAGTGCATCGGCAGCTGCGCAGCACAACATGCCCCTTTGAATATCGCATCAGGCACATTGGTTGGTTACTTGGTATTACTTGGTATAAAAGAACAGAAGAAGGCCAGAGCCCATGGAGACTGTTCCCCACACTATGTGGGACATTATTTATCTGTTATCCTTCAACCAAACATCTAATTTGTTTTTAAAGACAGTGGCACTAGTTGCCTCTACCAATTCTTGTGGCAAGGTGTTCCATACAATGGATGCTCTTATTGGAAAAAGTTTCCCCTTTGCTGGTTTTATAAGTTTTACTTCAAGCTGTTTATTATGCAGTCTCAGAACATGTCTCCTTTTGGAGAGTGTTAGACCACATTTTTCATTAGATCTGGTGAATTTATTAAATTAAAACCATAAGCATATCACCTCTTAATCTTCTAGTGAGAAGAGAAGAGACCAGTAGCTTTTAATCTGTTCTGATAATCCAAGTTTGTTAATCATGGAATCATTCTAGTTACTCTCCTGTGAACCTGTTCAAGAATTGCTATGTCTTTTTTGGGTTTGGATTCCAGAAAGGGAGCCATAGTCTTTATACGGTCTAATGTATGCCTATACAATGGAATAAGGCATTGTTTGATGCGATTAACAAAAGTGCGTTTTATTTGCCTCAAAGTCTATTGGCCATGCAAGCAGTTCTAACACAGTGATCATTTGATGTAAGTTTATTATTAACGTATATCCCAAATCTTTTCACAATTTGATGAGTGAGTGGTAGTCCGTTTATATCATCATCATCATCATCATCAAATCTTTATTTATTCAGGCGAACATCATTGAGCAAGGCTCATTTACAAGATGGACCTGATAAGGTCAAGGTTCAATAGTTGATACACAACAGATACATCATACACTTATATAAGACAGTTATATATACAGGGAAAATAACGTTAATAAACACAGTGATGTACAGTAAATTCACATGATAAAAAGCGGTTACAGGAAAGTTAAGCTAATATTTACAGTATGTACAGTATATACATATCCCAGTGGGGGCATGGCAGACACTCAACATAATGTAATACTAGGATGGTGAAGGTATTACTAGGTGCCATAAGATGGGGTGTCTGTCTGGAAGGAATATGCCATATATGGTTTGAAGGGAGATTTGTGAGATGACAATGCTAGCTCTAGTGGTAGCAATTGCATTTCTTTGAAGAAGACTGTACAATGGATAAAGGATGCAAATGGAATGATATTGGACAGTTTTAGGGATTTTTGTAGGGTGTTCCATGCTATAGCTAGAGAATAGCTGATTGCTGCCCTCCTAGCCTGGTGATGAATTTGGGCAATTTGAGCAGGATGATGTTTTTGCTTCTTAGGGCATAGGAGCTAGGAGAGGTCTGGGTGAAGCAGTCCAGGATATAGTTTGGAAGTTTTTTGACAACGCTCTGTAAATCCATAGTGCTGCATTTCTGTTCCTTCTGAGGTGAAGGGAAACCCACCCAACTGCAGCTATAAAGAGAGCAATGATGAGTATTAGATAGCAGATCTGTAATGAACCTTATTGCTCTATGATATAAGGTATCCAACTTGTGATGGTAGGAGATGGGGCAGTGACTATAAAGGAAGTCTGCATAGTCAACAACTGATAGAAAAATGGCCTGGACTAACCTCATCTTTGAGTCTCTGTTTAGGAAGGGTTTTAATCTATAGAGAAGGCCAAGCCTTTGGCGAAGCTTTTTAACAGTTCTTCTAAATGATGAGTGAAGTCAAGTCTGTTGTCAATCCACACACCTAGGTATTTGAAGTTTTCTACATACTCCAGATTTTCTCCAAGTATAGTGCATAGCTGGGGAGAATGATTGGAGAGGATGTGCTGGTGGAGCTTTGATTTGTGAACATCATTGCTTTAGTTTTCTTTGCATTTAACAGAAGCTTTTTCTCAAGTAGCTGATATTGTAGCAAGGAGAATTCTGTTTGTAGGATTTCACGAGCAGCTGCAGGAAGGGTTGCTGACATACAGAACAGTGTCATCAGCAAAGAGGTGTACAGAGGAATTGGTAAGGGTTGAATCAATGTTATTTATATAAATGGCAAAAGGATAGGACCCAGAATAGAACCTTGGGGACCTTATATGATATATGCTTTTGGATTATTTACACAGAAATGAACTACTAAACATTTGTCTTGATTAAACTGCATATGATTTTCATTTGCCCAAAGTGTTAATTTTTCCAAATCCTTCTTTAATGCAGAAATATTTTCTTGAGTATTAACCTTGCTCCCAATTTAGTATAGTCTGCAAATTTAACCATGAAGTTATTTCTCCCTGTTTGTAAATCACTGATAAAGAGATTAAAAATGTTGGTCCCAAGACCTACCTGTGGTACACCACTTGTCACACTACCCAAATCAGACAAGATATCATTAATTCTGACTCTCTGAGAATGATTTGTCAACCAGTTTAAAGTCCAGTTGACAATATCAGGTGACAAACCTAGATTGTGCATTTTAGTACTGAGTCTAAAGTCCAAAAGAATTACATCAGTAGGGATACCCACATCTAGTAGAGTACTTATATTACTGTAAAATATATCAGATTGGTGGTGCAGGAATACTTGGGAGTAAACCCATGCTGATTTGAATCATAAATTCCAAATTTTTACAATCTTGATCTATTAGAGACTTCATTACTCATTCCATTAATTTACCAGCCGCTGAGGTCAGGCAACTCTGTTGTGCCATGTGCAACCCTTGAATTTCCCATCCATGGAGTTCAGAAACCTTGTGCCAGAGTGTTAGATGGGGAGACTCCGTGAGAGTGGTGTTCATTGACTTCTCAAAAGCATTTGATTTAGTAAGTCATAAGATTTTGTGGAAAAAGTTAGAGATGGTTGGAGAGGCACCTGAAACAAACTAATGGTTTGAATCTTACCTAAGGGATAGATTTAAATGTGTTACACTAAAAACTGTGTCTCCTTTATAGGAAATTGCACAGAGTCCCACAATGCTCAATTTTGGGCCTGCCTCTTATTTTAATTTATATAAATCAATCAATCAAACAATCAGTCTTTCTTTACCAGGAGAAAGCACCATGAGCCAACTCATTTACAAGATGGTACCGGGATATGGATAAAAAACACATCATAACATACAATGACATCGGATTATACAAAAATAATCTGCAGAAAATGTGAGACTACAAAGGGCATTACATAACAACACAGTAACTAGGAATAATAAAAGTCACAAATCCTATATTGGCAGCCAACTGTACAACAGCCGTGAGATAAGTGGAGTAGGACAATATGACCCAGCAGTAAGAGGCTAACAAGATACAATCTAAGTGCATCATGGAGGCAGATAAAAGGAGGAGAAGGCAAGATAGGTGCTGGTGGAAAGGGACAGCTGCAAGAGAAGTGGGAGGTGTAAAGAAGAAATATGGAGCACTACTGACATAGAGGGAAACATTTGATGAGAGGCTGGGCAGAGAAGGAAGCAGGTACTATAGTTAGGTAAGTCGGGTAAGATACAAGAAGAGCACTGTTAGGGAAGCAGTTACATGTTTCCTTAAGAGAATATCTCAGCAGTGTCTTGAAGGCGGCAGTCCAGCTAGGTTTGTGAGTTTTAGAGTACTTTGAATGGTATTCCAAAGGGAAGGGAGGGCGTGGCTTATGGAGTATGCACAATGCCAAGTTTCCCAGAATGCAATACTGCTTGTTAGGCTTTATGCTTACCACACTGTTATAATTTCAGTTGGGTAAGAATAAGATATGAAATGAGGTTACCAAAGTATTTTAACATTGTGGAACATTGGTTTGGGAATTCAGAACTGGTTATGAGTCAAAAGAAAACACAGGTAACATTCTTTATACCCAGAGTTGCAAATCAAAAACATACAGGAACTAGTCATTAAATCCTTGGAATCGGCTACAGATCAAAGTTACAAAGGAATATGAGTGTAACCCCTGCAAATGGGGTTCCTAAAAGACTTCCAGGAGCTTGCTTGAATGCTCCAAGCCTGAATGGTGTTTGGCATTTAAGCCATTTATCAGTGAGTGTTTTAGAACCTCTGGTACTGTCTCTTTAAGAGCTGTCTGCTTGCAGACATAATTAGTTTGTATGGGGGACTGTGTGTTTCTTTGATTGAGCACCACTCAAGCTGCTGCCAATTCACTTCATTTTGCAGTCACTAGGAGTGCAAAGGAACCTATCTGAAAGATGTAACTGTTTGCCAGAAATTATTTAGAGTAATAATGAAATTACAGTTTGTCTAACCTGCTTTCTTTGCAGTCAGAACTGTGTCTGCTAGTTCCCCATTCTAGTTTTGAACTGCTGAACTGGACCAATCAGTGTGGGTAAGCTAGCTCTAAAATGGTGCCTTGGACGAATCAGAACTTGGACTCATAATCTGAGCCAGCCACAAGAGGATTGTATGGGCAGTGACTCTGGGAGATGTAGTTTAGACTTCAGTGCCTTTTGGACCAACAGCAGCAGTCTATTGTGAGTGACAGCCAATCCAGTCAAGAACTGGGAGGAACTCAAAGGAAGTGCCCGGTTTTGTCGGTTGGAGTTTCAGTTGAGCTTTGGCAGTGAAGAAGGAAGGAGCCCTGTGCTTTTTCAGTGTGCAGTTTTAGTCAAAAACGTGTGTAAGGCCCAGAGTTCCGGTCTGCAGCTTGTTAGGACTGAATCCGTCCTGTGAAAAGAATCAAAGGATCTCTGAAGAGTAGAAACCAGGCTCACCCTGTAGAAGACTGGAAGAATTGCTGAAAATTGCACTCGGTCTGTCAGGAACTGAATCTGCTGTGTGTTCTCCCGGTATTGTGCAGTAATTGCGATCGGGATACAGATGCAGCCTGCCTGGTATAGTGCTTTCTTTTATATGGATGTGTGAAGAGGTTTGTGTACCTCAAGTGAGCCCTGCTGACATTGAAGGACCCTATCTTATTTGGAGGTCGTGAGTACTAATTCAGGTCGCTCCCTGTTGAATTGCCACATTACATCCAAATGGAATTACTGTACTGCTGACTGTTTAATTCTCCTTTTCTCTGTGTGGAAAGGGCCCCACCAGCTGCCACGGTTTGACTAGCCACTAGGGCTTGGGTACCCAGGGACAGTAACTGATAGGGATAGGCCTGTGCACAGAGCCAAGGTAGATTATTAGAGTGATAAGCTAATTAACCTGATTTCCCTGTCCTTGTTATATCCCCTAAATAAATCAGAGCTGCTTGTTTCAGCAAAGTTATACTGCCTGAGGTATTTGTCTATGTTAAAGTACTGTACTGTGATTGTTGCACTGTATCTCATTTCACAGGAGGTCCCAGTGCGGAACCAGTCCTGGGGGTAAGTGTATACTGTGAAGGTAATTTGATATATTGTGGGGCCACTAGTGGGAAGAAAGGGGTTGCAGTGTCCCAGAGGGCTGTGACCAAGTTAGTTTAACTATTGCAAACCCTAACCTCTGGGTGGAGGCACCGCCATTGGATCCAGGCCCTCAACCTGTTAGTGGCAAATCAGGCAGGTAGTAGCCCCTGGGATAGCGCCATCTAGGGGTTACATGAGTTTTAGTAAGGTTACTGTATTTTAAGAAGTCCAAAGTGGGACATTTCATACTGAAACATGATTTTCACAGGACAATATGTAACCTTGACCAATGCAACAGATTTCTTTTCTCTAAATAATTAGAACAAAGACCAATTGTAGTTTTTCAGTTGTTCATGTTGTTTGCTATCATTTCAAGGGCTTTTAGTCAAGGTATCATAATTTTCAGAGTAAAGCTAGAAAATATTTTTTCTACTGAAAGATCAGAACATTTAGCATTTTTCACGTTTTTTTTTTGGCAGGACACAGCTGCCCAAGCCAGGACTGTCCTGACAAAATCAGGACAGGTGGTAACCTAGTACTGAGGACTACTTTATTTTGTGACTTTGTTAATTCAGCTCTGAACTGGTGAGGATGTACCCTTAGTCCTGGGATCCCTCCACTCCCAGCCCAGTATCCCCCAGGCCCACCTGCTAGGAGGTCTGGCATGTGACTTGCCCCCAGTGGGGCTGTCCCCAGGGACAGAGGGGAGAGATCTACCTTGATGCCCCAGGCTGGTCGTTCTAGGTGTTATAGGAGGTGGTGAGTCCCCAGCATCATTGCTCACAGTTGAGCAGAGGGGTTTTGCTCCTTACTTGTTATGTATGCCCTAGTGGCGTCAGATGTGCAATGGTGTTAGAGGCATGTCCATGTCTCGTGTGTGTGTGTGTGTGTGTGTGTGTGCGTGCCAATATCCACAGACACCATCAGTCTCAGCACTTGCTGAATCATCAGGTGCACTGACTTCTAGTTGCTGCGAGATGTTGGGATTATTGCCAACAACTTATACCCAGGAGGAGGAGAGTAGTCCATCAGATGCTCAGTCCTCCTTCCACAAGCTGGCCCTCCGACACTCTGACTTGTTCCCCGAACCTGGGTCATCAATGCTGTATGGGTAGCTTAGCACTTTGTCAGTGGGTAGGTCAAGGAGTACTTATTGGCAATCAACTAAGATATCATTCTCATACAATGAGTGGAGTTAAAATGTCAATGCGAGATTGGGCACCTAATTTTGGTACCTGTAACTTACTGCAATTGTTGAGCAAAACTGCTCACTGTATTATACTGCAAAGTACTACATCTGTATTTAGCTGCTTGTTTCAACTGTTATGACTATGTCTTTTTGACTCTACCTATTTTATGTTGATTGCGGCAAGCGCAAGAACATATTGGCGTGCAGCTTTTGCAAGAAGTAGGCTGTGGAGGCACAGCACTGTTGTGGCTAATGCCCCTTACAGCCTTTAAAGGCTTGGCTCGTTGTCCCAATGGTGTGGCACGCTGCTGTTGACACTAGTTCAGCCAGCATGCCACAACCTTCTAAAGTTTTAGCTGCTGCAATCAGGACTGCCTCCTTATTGCAGCATCATCCGCTGCAATGAGAAGTGACCCTCATTGCAGGGCTGTGCTAGATAGGAGCCAGTACTCGTTAGCTTGTTCCACCCCATTTCTTGGGTGCTGAAGGGGTGCCAGTCCCCGGTTATGTCCTCTCTCTTTCTGTGTTTGCTGTGAGGTGCCTAATCGTCGGCACCCCCATTCTTGTGTGCGAGGGGTGCCCAATCCCTGTCAGCTCCAGTGCCCCTACCCAAAACACGCAGGTGGCATGCTGGGAGCCCACCCCAGTGTGCCAAAAGTACCTGCAGAAAAAAAAAGTCCTCATGCACTTTTTTTACTCCTAAAAAGAAGAAAACAGTCCCTCGCGTCCTGCACCCCCTCCTGCAACCTGTGCCTCCCCACTGTGTGTACACCATCTCCCCACCCACCATCACCCATACTTACCTCTGGAGCCCGCGCGATGATCTTCGTGGACCGGGAACACGCCTGTACGCTCAAGCCAACCGCGAACTGAGGGAATACCGGAAAGCTGTATAATGAAATAAATTTTTTTTAACTTTGATGCATATCTCAGTCATTTTGGAATTTGACACCAAATTTCAACATCGGTTTTTGGGACCCCTCCTCATGAATTCTGCCACTGTCATGGCGTTACTCGGCCCCGAAGGTGATTTCACAGTCACTGCATTAAATCACCTTTTGGAACCGATTAATGAAATGACAGTGCCAGTGTTCATGAGGTGGGCTCTCAAAAGCCTATGTTGCAAATTTGGTAAAAAATCCAAAAATGACTTGTTTTTATTTAGTGCGTTATTACAGTTTCTACGCATGCTCATAACTTCGTGAATTTGCAATATTTTCACACCAGATTTTCAACATTGGCATTTTCCACATCTCCTTGTGAACAGTACAGCTGTCATTTTTCACATCCTGGCCAAAATGTGTTTTGCACTTCTGGCGCAGAATAGCATAGTTGCTGTGGAAATCAGTGTTCAGGACAGATCATGAAAATGACAGTGACACTGTTCATGAGCAGAGGTCCTAAAATGCCTATTTTGAAAATTTGGTGCCGATACTCCATAAAATGACTGTGTTAATGAGCATGTGTTGCACAGTTTGCACCACACTTGTAAGTTCGCAAATTTATAATATTTTCACTCCAGATTTTCAAAATTGCCATTGTTCTGTACCTCCTTATGAGTAGTACAGCTGTCATTTTCAGATCCTGGCAGAAATGTGTTTTCACACTTCCAGGACAGAATAGCATGGTTGCTGTGGGAAATCCATGTTCAGGACACATTATGAAATGACACTGACACTGCTCATTAGCAGAGGTCTAAAATGCCTATGTTGAAAATTTGTGATGAAAGTCCTTAAAATGAGGTAAGACGAGTGTGCATTGCATGCTCTATGCACACTGCATTTTCGCAACTTTGCAATATTTTCACTCCAGATTTTCAGCATTGCCGTTTTCCACACCTCCTGATGAACAATGCAGCTGTCATTTTTCACATCCTGGCCAAAATGTGTTTTCGCTTCCGTTGCACAACAGCGCAGTTGCTGTGGGAGATCAGTGTTTGGGACACATTAAGAAAATCACACTGACACTGTTCATGAGCAGAGGTTCTAAAATGCCCATGTTGAAAATTTTGTGATAAAACTCATAAAATGACTCTGTTACAAGCATACATTGTGCAGTTTCCATGCACTCTTGTAACTTCGCAAATTATTAATATTTTCACGCCACATTTTCAACACTGCCATTTTTCCACACCTCCTTATGAACAGTACAGCTGTCATTTCACATCCCTGCTGAAATGTGTTGTCACACTTCCAGCACAGAATACCGCAGTCGCTGTTGGACATCAGTATTTGGGACAGATTAGGATTGAGCGAGTGGGGGGAGTGACCAAGCTCAACTGAGCTCTGTTGGGACTGCTGCGGATTCTTTGTGGGCAGGAAAGGTCCAACACAGGCAGGACAGCAGCACAAAGGGCAGCCTGCAGGGCCGGGAGACTCAAATGAGCGAGTAGGGGAGGGGATTGAGTGAGCCCAATGGAGTTCTTGGGACTGCTGCAGATTTCTTTTGTGGAAAGAAAAAGGCATCGCGCCAAGAGGGGACCAGTACAAAAGGGTAACCTGCAGCGGTGAAAGAAACAGAATGAACATCTGAGAGAGGGGAGTGAGCGAGCTCAACAGAGCTGTATTGTGACTGCTGTGGATTTCTTTGTGGGCAGAAAAGGGCGGCAACGCATGCAGGAGCCCATACAAAAGGGCCAGCCTGCAGCGCTTGGCAGAAACGGAATGAGCGAGTGAGAGAGGGGAGTGAGTAAGGTCAATGGAGCTCTGTCAGAACTGCTGCAGATTTCTTTGTGGGCAGAAAAGGTGCCAACAGAGGCAGGAGCCCAGTACAAAAGGGCAGCCTACAGCACCAAGAGAAACAGAACAAGCATGTAAGACAGGGGGAGTGAGCGACCTCAATAGAGCTCTATCATGACTGCTTCAGATTTGTTTGTGGGCAGAAGAAGACGGCAACACAGGCAGGAGCCCAGTATAAAAGGCCAGCAAGCAGTGCTGGCAGAAATGGAATGAGCGAGTGAGAGGCGGGAGTAGCGATCTCAACGGAGCTGTCTCGGGACTGCTGTAGATTTCTTTGTGGGCAGAAAAAGCTGCCAACACAGGCAGGAGCCCAGTACAAAGGGCAGCCTGCAGCAGGGAGGCACAGAACGAGCGAGTGAGGGAGGGGGAGGAGGAGCTCAACAGAGCTCTGTTCGGGCTGCTGCGGATTTCTTTGTTGGCAGAAAAAGGCAGCAGTGCACCCAGGGGCTCAGTACAAAGGGCAGCCTGCAGCAGCAGGAGAAACAGACCGAGCAGTGATGGGAGTGAGTGAGCTCAACAGAGCTCTATCGTGACTGCTGCAGATTTCTTTGTGGGCAGAAAAAGGTGGCAATGCAGGCAGGAGCCTAGTACAAAGGCCAGCCTGCAGTACCGGCAGAAATGGAATGAGCGAGAGAGGGGAGTGAGCAAGCTCAGTGGACCTGTGTCAGGACTACTGCAGATTTTTTGTGGGCAGAAAAAGCCATCAACAGGGCAGGAGCCCAGTACAAAAGGCCATCCTGCAGCGCCAGGAGAAACAGAATGAGCGAGTCAGAGGGGCAATGACCCACCTCAACAGAGCTCTGTTGGGACAGCTGTGGATTTCTTTGTGGACAGAAAAGGTGCCAACAGGCAGGAGCTCAGTACTAAACAGCAGCCTGCAGCACCGGAGAAACACAATGAGCGACTGACAGAGGGCCACTGAGCAAGCTCAAAGACCAACGAATCAACATTTGGATTGACAAATGCTTGCTTGATTACGTAACTTTAATTTTGGATACTTGTACTGTGCTGTGTTTCTTTGTCACGTGTAATCTGTTCAGTTCAATGTGGAGCCTTTGTAAAGGAGTCTCTGACTCAAAGGTTTTTTGAGAATAAAAATAAATAAATAAGACTGGGCACCTTATGAAGGAAAGCACATGTCCATATTAAGAAAGCTAGAAACACTATAGCTTGTTAACTCGTTCAGCCATTATTAGTATATGGAATTTTAATGTATAAATATGCAAGTAAACATTTGTTAAATGAATTGAGAGACATAATAAATTAGCAAAATCTGAATACTCTGTCTGTTGAGGAGGTATCCCTGCCAAATGTTTAAGAAACTGCAGAGGATTCCTTGTCCATAAGAAGGGCAAAGTGCTTAGATAGTGCATTAATGTTACTTCTGAGATTAAAGCTGTGCGTCTCAAAAGTATCAGATGAGAGAAAAGTGTAGAAGAGGGTTGAAAGTGCAGCTTATTAAAACAAATTATGGTCAGATTAAAACAAATGACGGTAAGATGACTCTAAATTATTAGTTACCAAAACATTGAAATTCTTTGCACGCTACAGCACAAAAATTAGGGCCAGATATTCAAGGTTTGCCCTGGGCTAAATTTGCTGCCTGGTGGCTGACAGCTGGAGCACAAACCAGCTATATTCAAACGGAATAGCCCAGGGCAAACAGCTTTTGAATATAGCATGGGAATGAGGCCGTGCAAACTGGCTGGGAGTGCAGGGCAAACGAGCTCTGGAATATGACAGCACTAAATGCAGCAACCAGGAAGTACAAACCACAACAACAACACAGTGCACAGTGGCGTGAGGGTAGGTAGAGAGGAACTATGTGGCCAATATGTGTTCTGGCAAATGCATGGACCGGTACAGCTGCAGGCAGCAGCACATGAAAAACAATGATCAAAACTGTATGATATTCCCGAACCGATAGCGGCGCTAACACGTGTGCGCGGCTTTAGCGCAAGAGCTAAGCAACTTGCCCGGTGCAAACACGTTAGCCCCGTGCTAAACTTTGCCATATTCAAAAGTGACATGCAAATGAGCCTACTTATATAGTCTCTGGGCAAACAGCCACATTAGCATCTCATCATGCCCTAATTTGCATGCGATTTGCACAGCGTTACTGCAGGGTCCCACAGCTCCACCTGTAGGTCAGTCTGGAGGTACAGGGGCTGGACAGGTCCAACCGCAGCTCCATCTGTGGGTCAGTCAGGCAGTACATGATGATAGCTGCAGGCTTCATGTAAACAGTGCAGCATAGCATAACATATCGAACCCCAGGGGACAGCACAGCATAGGCACAGGTGGTGGTAGTGCTGCATTCAACCTTCACACTGAAGGTCATGCTACAGTGCACAGCAGACACTACAGTAGCAAGAGGGCTGGTAGTGTGGGGACACAACACTGCCCATGGTATGTAGGGCAGTGATGGCCACTGCACTGTACACAGTGACAGGCACAGCATGCTGGTAGTTACTGAAAGTGGACAGTACTTTCACACTGTTGTGTGATCCACAGATGCTGCACCTGTGACATGGGATGCACAGTGTCATGTACATGGCCGGCAGTGTGCTGTGACTTCTGTACAGTTGGGTAGGTGGTTCGGGGCATGTAGGATCCGACAGGCACACAGGTGGTGGCATACTCCCACTACTGGCCCATGTGCACTGAGCGATGTGTCCCAGCCTTGTGGCCACAGTGGGCTGTGGTGAGAGTCTGGCCACCCCTACACCTCCCCTCACTGGCCACCATGCCCACAGTGCTGCATGTGTGCTGGCATCTGTTGCACACCACAGACGTATGGTCTGCAGGTGTGTGCTATATGGCCACGCTACCATGCTGTCCCCTGTGGGTCAAATCACCCATCACTGTCTGTGCTTGGCTCCGACAGGTGGCAGCTGATGGCATCATGGTGGTGCCATCAGTGAGGCAGCATGTGTCTCCATGTCTGGCAGTTTCTAAGTGTCATACTCATATGTTGGGCTGCGCAAGCCGCACTAATGCTGAGATAGCACCGTGCAAAGCACGCAAGCTGTTGCCCATGGTTAAGACCAGCTTTTCCTGAGGCGGTAATCTGTACCACATTATGGGTCGCGCTAAACAACTTAGCTGCGGCGCTAGTCGCTGAATATCACGCTGCCTCTGCATTCATGTTCACTTTGCCCTTGCATATGATTATTGTTTGCCTGGCGCTATTGCAGTTTGCCTGCACTATTCAGTCTTTTGAACATAGCAGACCCGCGCTAATCCCGCCCTAAACCTGCAAACGTTTTTGCCCCCGCTGCAAAGCTTTGAATATCTGGCCCTTAGTGTGTTAATTTTGAAAAATGTATTTATTTATTGAAGCGTTTCACCAGAAAAGCACACAGCAACAAGTTGCTATTAAAATGCTAACAAAAATGCTATTAACTTGGAATTGGTGGAGAAATTTACCTGTTTTGATGCTTAAATTAAAGGTGCATAGAGGAACATGACCATAAGCATTACTGTGAAATTGGTGGGATGAATGTATATTTTATATAATACTTGCTGACTTTTATTTTTATTTTTAAGTTGTTCTGATATCCAGTATTTTACTTGATACTATAGCTTAAGATAATTGAAAGTTAATTGCATAGAGAATAATGGCAAGGCAGTGTGTGTTACTTATTTATTTGCTTTTGTTAACCAGGTAAGCATACTAGACAGCTAAGTGCCTATTTTCAGGTGCGACCGGGAGGTTACAAGGTACAAACAAGCACATAACATAGAAACATAGGAAACACAGAATTTGACTGCAGATAAGGACTGCTTGGCCAACCCAGTCTGCCCATTTCCTACCTAATGGTTAAGCTGCAGATCCTAATTAACCAGCAGCCTACTTCTTTCTACCCCAACCTCTAGAATTGCCTTATGGCTGTCCCATGCATGCTTGAATTCAACCACTGTTTTTGACTCCACAACTCTCTCCGAAGGCTGTTCCATGCATCCACAACCCTATGTGAAAAAATACTTCCTTACATTACCTCTGAACTGCCCTCTATCTTCAAATTGTGCCCCTTGTTCTTGCACACCTCTTTTTGAAAGATGCTACCTCTTGGACTTTGTTGATTCCCTTGAGGTACTTGAAAGTTTCTATCATGCCCTCTCTCCCTCCTTCCTCGAGGCTATACATATTAAGCTCCTTTAGTCTCTCTTCATATGTCTTCCAGTGCAGGCCCTGCACCATTTTAGTTGCCCTCCTCCTCTGGACAGCTTCCATCTTGTCTATGTCCTTGCGGAGATTGGGTCTCCAGAACTGCACACAGTACTTCAGATGGTGTCTCACCAGCTGTCTGTACAGAGGTATAACAACTTCCTGTTTTCTACTGGTGATGCCTCTCTATGCATCCAAGTATCCCCCAGCCCTCCTTACTGCCCTCTCACATTGCTTGCCCACCTTTAAGTCATCTGATATGACTACCCTCAGGTCCCTTTCCATTTTTGTTGTTGTTAGTATCTCACCCCCATTGTGTACTCTTCCCCTGGGTTTTTGTTTCCCAGGTGCATTACCTGCACTTCTTAGCATTAAATCTAAGCTGCCATACATTTGACCATTCCTCTAACCTTGCCAAGTCCCTCTCATCCTTTCCACTCCACCTTGTGCATCAACTCTGTTGCAGATCTTTGTGTCATCTGCAAAGAGACATACTTTTCCTTCCAGTCCCTCTGCAATGTCGCTTATAAAGACATTGAAGAGGACCGTCCTAATACTGAACTCTGCGCACCCCACTAGTAACCCTCTCTTCAGAGTGGACTCCATTTACTATTACCCTCTGTGTCCTATTCTCCAGCCAATTCTTTACCCAGACTATCATCTTGGGACCCACTCCCAGGCTGCCTAACTTGTATATTAATCTTTGTGTGGGACTGAGTCAAATGCCTTGCTAAAGTCTAGGTAGGCCATGTCCACAGCCCCTCCCTGATCTTCTGCTTTGGTCACCCAGTCAAAGAAATCTATTAGATTCGTCTGGCATGACCTTCCGCTGTGAATCCATGCTGCCTTGGGTCCCAGCCCTCTGGCCTCTAGGTACTAGACAATTATTTCCTTCAGAAGTGATTCCATCATTTTCCCCATCACTGAGGTTAAACTAATAGGTCTGTAGTTTCCTGCTTCTGCCCTTCTCCCACTTTGTGAAGGGAATCACATCTGCCCTCCTCCAGTCCTCAGGTACCACCCCATCCTCCCATGATTTGTTAAAGAGGGTAGTCAGTGGTGTCACTAGTTCTACCCTTAGTTCTTTTAGAATTCTGGGATGGATCCCATCAGGCCCCATTGCTTTGTTCACCTTCAGTTTTTAAGAGTTCTTTCAGAACCCTTTCTTCTGTAAATGGGCTGGTATCAACTTCTATATCCTGAGTGTTTCTATTGTTTGTTTTAGGTACCCCCTCTTCATTTGTAAATACTGAGCAAAAATATTTGTTTAGTATCTCTGCCTTTTCACATCACCTTCTGCCCACCCCTCCCTTTATTAAGCCTCACTATTCCTCCCTTACTCTTCCTTTGCTCCTGATGTACCTAAAAGGTTTTCCCCCCTTCTTAACTGAGTTGGCAATCTTTTCCTCAGTTCAGGCCTTTGTTGTTCTGACTGTCTTCCCAGCTTCCTTTTGCTTTAACTGATACAATTATGTGTCCTGCTCCTTCTGTGATTCCTTGTACTTTCTGAATGCTTTCTTTTCTCTTGAACCTTCACTTCCACCTCCTTTGAGAACCATAGTGGTTTCTTACATCATTTTGTTTTGTTTATTTGCTTCACACAAAGGCTTGAGGCAGAGTAAATGGTTAACATACAGGAACATACAGGAACTACAAGTATTACAAAAAATGTGGTAGGGTACCTGCATTATACAAGCAAAGGCAACAGAGTAAACAAGTAATAGGGCTAGCCAAACCCTAAGGTACAAGCACCTCAGGCAGAGAGAAAGGTAACATACATGAGCTACAGGCATCACAATACATCACTATATTAGAGTAACAATATTATGCAAGCAAAGGCACAGAGTAAAAGAAGTATGGGCCAGCCATACCTCAGAGAGTAAGGATAGTAGGTAACTTGGGGAGACAGACATAGAAAAGGAGTTGCCTGGGTAACCCACAGGCAGTAGGGCAGGGAAATGGCCCAGGGCAATTTGAATAACATTGATGCAGCGATCAATTACAGGACGCATCAATGGAGGAAAGAACATTCCATAAGCAGGCCACGCCCGGTAATTTGAATTGGGAGTATTAGCACAGAGATGGGCGGAGGCTAGCTTTTAGGAAGCCCTCATAGGGATGCTTTTGAAGCAGGGATGGAGGTGGCAGCATGAGTGATTGCAGGAAGGAGTTCCACACCCTAGGAGCAAAAGCTGTGAAGGCCCGATCACCCGTGAGGAAACGCTGCTTTTGGTACCAGGAGGTCCTGTGAATCACTAGATCTTAGGTCATGGAAAGGAGTTCCAGGTTTGAGGTGTAGGGCAAGTGCTGAGGGGTAGAAGTTCTGATGATGTTGTCAATGAACAAAGGCATGGTGCTTGTCAGAAGGGAGCCACTGTAGCCGTGGAGTATAGCTCACAGCGGTGCATGAGGTGAGGGGCAGACAGCGAAAATGGCATACATTATTGTATGCAGTGTCCCATTTTATGAGACCGGTCTTAGGGACTGAGGCAAAGGATATAAGCCGTAGCAGAGTGAGGGTAGGAGGACCCCTGACAAGTGCGAGCGGCGGCTAGGATGAGACTGCATTTGGCTCTATATGTTAGACCAAGCTTACCATTTGTAGCATTACTTGTGTTCTGAATGTGCTGGGTGAGGTCCAGTTGTGGGTCAAGGCTTACACCCAGATACTTGACAGTGGCAGCGGACTGCAGGGTGATCCATCTGCTCCAAGGATATTTAGGGGAGCAGGGCAGGTTTTTGTCTTGGCCGTGGAGCCAAAGAGCACTGCCTAAGTCTTTTTAGGTTGATGGTCAGCTTATGGCCCTCAAGCCAGGCTTGAATAAGGTGGAAGTCAGAGCTCAGCCTGAAGTTAATGAGGGTGATATCATGGGAGCGGGCCAGAATGACTAGATCATCTGCGTGAGAGGGTGGAGTGCCCATGAGCTGTGATGGAGGGTAGTTCATTTATGAAGAGGAAAATAGTATCGGACCAAGGATAGATTCCTGGGGATGCCTTGGTTTACAGGGGGAGGGGGCAGAGACGCCACGGTTGAAGTTGGTGTATTGCTGTCTGCCAGAGATAGTTGGCCAGGCAAGGGTGGAGAGGGAGAGGCCCAGTGACTGAAGGGTGGAGCATAGGAAGGAGTGGTCAATCTGATTAAAGGCTTTTGAGAGGTCCACAAAGATAGCTCCGGTCAGCTTACCTTGATCGGTAGTGGATCTGATCGTGGACATCACCATGGCAAGGGTGGTAGAAGTGCCATGCCCTTTTCGGAAGCCATGTTGGGCAGGGAGAGAAGTTCATAGCTCTGAAGATATTGGGAGACCTGTGAAGCAACTACCTTCTCAAGAAGCTTACAGACCACGGAGATGATTGTGATGGGGCAGTAGTTTTGAGGTCTTTAGGGTCACTTTGTTTGAAGACAGGGACGATCTTGGCTACTTTCCAGACATCAGGGATGATTCCTGAGATTAAAGAAGTGTTGAAGATGTGAGTGACAGGCCAGGCAAGGAGAGATGCCCCCAGGCTGAGCTGTCTGGGTTCAAGGAAGTTGGCCTGGCCCCATTGTGAGGGGAGAGACTCAAGGAGTTTCTGGGACTCTTGACAGAGACCGGGGCAGTGCACCCACTGGGATGGTCAATGAGCCATGGGGTCGGTTGATGTTTTTTACACACGAGGTGAGTGATGAGCCATAAACCTCGAAAGTGAAGTTCGAGAGGTTTATGAGCTCATCACTCATTGAGGCGATAAAAAATATCACGAACACACACCTGCCTAGTCTTTATTTTTATAATTGCTGGTGCTTTTACTTTAGCACCACAAGAGCGGTTAGTCAGTCATCTGCAGTCAGTTTCCAGCCTCACTGAGGTCACACCAAAGCCCGCCCAGAGAGAGAGTCCCCAGCGTGAGTACTGCAGGATCAACCAGATATTTATGTGTTTGTTCTGAAGGCAGGATCAACTACATAAATAGCTAAAAAAAGAAATACTTTACTTTTATGTAGATTTGTACCCAGACAGTCAGTGCAGGTGCTCTGGTACCAGGAAAATGGAGCCACCACGTTGCTCATATTGTGTGTCCTGCCCACATACCAAGTAAGAGCCAATAAGGCAGCATGCTAGCATTGAGTGACACTGAAAGCCTGGGAACCGAAGGATTTTAATGCAAAATGCAGTAATAACCTGTTTTCGGGTTATTACGGCGTTTGACAATACCTGTAATCAGGCTGATAAATAGGGTTACCAGTAATTATAAGAGTTTTATGCGCTTCACAACTGTGCAAGTGTTCCTTACTAATGTATGGAGTGTAGACTGATTCATTTACTAATGTATATATATATGTGTACAGTATGTCCCACTGTAACCTTAACACTGCTGAAATCACTGGACAAGCCTGTAAATCGGTCCTTCAGCACCAACACATTTTATCATGTATAAAAATAAACATTTTTCTACATTTGTACTACTCCTGTAGGCTATCCTATTTCCCATCCGCCCCTACACTCCTATTACCTTCTGCCTACTGCCTACTCCAGTGTTTCTCCTTTATTTCTTCAAAATAAGCTTGTTTGAAAGCAAGGACCCTAGTTTTGGAATTTGGGTGTTCTTACTAGCTGTATTAAAAATCACACTAATGGGTGATTGCTAGTACCTAGTTGTCCCCTGTTCTGATATTCCAATCCAGACATAGTTGTTTTTGTCAACACTAGGTCCAGTTTGCTCTTTCCCTCATTGCTCCTCATACCAGGAAGCCATCCTAGTACCAGAATATAACAAAATGATTTACAGAATAGTAAAATAACAAAATACAAACAGAAATGAAATTGAATTAATGAAGAATAAAACTACTTGAAGAAAAAGGTAAAAATAAAATACCAATGCCAGGTGAAGTGGTGCCATGTGGGCGACCTGGGGCAACATTGTGATACCAGCTCACATTTCCCAGTGGGAGAGGCCTTTGGAATGCTGCAGAGGCAGCGACATTGGCTCTGAGGGAGGGCCGAGTCCACCAAACACTTCAGGGCATCCCACAGGGGCTGGGAGTAGGCTCTACAACATGAGTGACCACACAAAGCCTGCCTCTGCCCTGCCCAAGGGTTGCTGAGAGGACCGACGGTAAAGGTAGAAGACTTTAAGAAAGAATAGGAGAACTGTCCATCCACTCACTATCATGCACATTGGATCATTCTCCACAGGTTTTAGACCCCTTTGCATAAATGGGATAGATCAAAAGCCACTGGTGGTGGGGTAATGGTCTGGTTGGAGTCTGAAAGGGAAAGCGGTGAAGATGAGTCTAATGTAATAAGTTGGCAGGGGCCAGAGAGGAGCAAAAAACAAAGTTGCACTACCAATGAAACATCAAATTAGCGTGTTTGTTAAAATAAGTATTGAAGGGCAAATGAACTAAACTAAATAAATTACTATTATTTCCAGTCAAATGGGGAGCTTTATGATGAGGACGGTTAAGCAAGAAATATTTATGTTTTGAGATGTATTTAAACACAGGAAGAGTCAGTTTGATGAAAATTAAGTGGAGTTTATTCCAGACATGAGTGGAATTACTGACCTGACAGATCTGACCTCTGTACTTTGGGGATTCTACTGACCTATTGTTCTCCCCCAAGGTTGTGACCAAGGACATGGCCATTCTGGAGGCAGATGCAGTTTGCTATTACCGGATAGAGAATGCCTCTCTCAGCCTCACAGCTGTCTCTGACATTTCCAGTGCTGTGCAGCTTCTCATACAGACCACCATGAAGCATGTCCTGGCACACAGAACATTCACAGAAATTCTTTTGGAGAAAAAGCATTGCTGATGAAATAAAGGTAATGGATTTCTAAGTATCTTGCACAGTGACAGTGTGATAGTCACTTGTCTTTGTATGTCAACTGTACCATGTATGGGCTGTGAGCTACATCAGCAGGGCACACTGTCTGTATAGTCATTCCATTCATCAGTACTGATGCTTACTCATTCTACGTTTTGGCTTTGGATTACAGTTTTAAATCTCAGAGGGCTATAAACAAAAAGGGCAAATACAGCAGATAATGATGAACTCCCTGGTTTTCACTATGCAAGGTGAGAGCTACAACGTTATTTCCTCTCAATAAGGATATTAAGAATAGGCAGCTGGGCAGTGGCCTGAGTCATCACATTCATCACTGGAATCAAACAAGTGATATAATTCATTACAGGAGGTCCCAGCCTGTTTTACTGTACAGTGGCATTGCTGATGCATTCAGAAACATACCTGAACTTGAACACCTCCATGGCAGGTGAGGGGAGGGTATGGCAACAGTTGGTTATATCACTTTACCTTCCCCACCTCCTGTGGGATGATTCCCAGGATCATTGGTGTATTGTGACTTTGAAAGATGGCCAACAGAGTTAAGCTAGCCCTGGCAAAAAGAAATACAGGTGAGGGGTACAGGCAAGTGGGCAAGCATTAAGGATGCAATACTTGAAGCAACATCCCACTGTGTTAGAGAGAAAAGGAAGTGCAAAGAAGAAGGAAACCACTTTGGTTCTCAAAACAGTAGTAGAAAAGGTCAGAGCCAAAGGCTGGCCTTCAGGAAATGTGTAAGGGAATGCAGCAGGATGAAGATAGAGAGGCATACCAAACTTCCCTAAGGAAGCAGGGAAGGCCGTAAGGCAGGCAAAGGCCCAAACCGAGGAAACACTAGCACAACAGTAAAAGAAGGTGATAAGACTTTCTAGAGATACATTAGTGAAAGAGAAGTCCAGAAGGGGTATTGCTAAGATCAAAGGAGATAAGGGCATATGAGGAGGAGGACCATGTAAAGCAACTATCCTAAATAGATACTTCTGCTCAGTATTTACTGAAGACAGGACAGGCAGGGCCCAAGCTCAGCACCATGGACACGGGGGGTGTGCACTAGTCTCTTCACAAAATAAAGGGTCCTACAAGAGCTCGATAAGCTCAGGGTGGACAAGGCAATGGGATCTGATGGCATACATCCCAGGGTAGTAAAGAAGCTAAGGGTGGAACTAGCAGAGCCACTATCAGAACTGTTTAATGGGTCTCTGAGCACAGGAGAGGTCCCAGAAGACTGGAGAAGGGCTCATGTGATCCCGCCTCACAAGACTGGTAGCAGGGAGGAGGCAGGAAACTACAGACCAGTCAGTCTTACCTTAGTAGTGGGCAAGATTATGGAGGCACTCCCTAAGGAAAGGATAGTGCAACACCTGGAATCCATAGGAGCACAGGATCCAAGACAGCATGGGTTTATAAAGGAAGGTCCTGTCAAACTGATCTCATAGATTTCTTTGACTGGGTAACCAGAGTGGTGGACTAAGGGAGCATCTGATGTTGCCTACCTTGACTTCAGCAAAGCTTTAGTTGCTGTTCCACATAGAAGATTGATTAATAAGCTGGGTAGGCTCGGGGTGGGTCAGAAGTTCATCAACTGGGTGGCAAAATGGTTGATGGGCAGAAAACAAAGAGTGGTGGTAAATAGTATACAGTCAGAAGAGATGCAAGTCACAAGTGGGGTACCTCAGGGATCAGTCCTGGGGCCAGTCCTCTTCAATATCTTCATCAGTGACATTGCAGATGGACTGAAGGGTAAGGTTTGTCTGTTTGCAGATGACACCAAGATCTGCAACAAAGTAGATGATCCAGATGGGGTGGGCAGAATGAGAAGAGATCTAGATAAACTAGCAAAATGGTCGGAAGAGTGGCAACTGGGGTTTAATGAAAGAAGTGCAAGATCATAGCACGAGGGAAGAGAAACCAACTTATAGGCTGGGAGGGAAGTTACTGGCAGTCACAAAGGAAGAAAGAGACTTGGGCATCATCATCACCAATGACCTGAAATCATCCAAGCAGACCACTAAAGCAGTAGGTAAGGCTAGGGGATGTTGGGGTGTATTAGTAGGGGTATCACAAGTCAGAAGAGGGAGTAATAATCCCTCTTTACAAGACACTGGTTATGCCCCATCTGGAGTACTGCTGCAGTACTGGAGGCCACACCTTCACAAGGACATTAACCAAATTGAGGCAGTCCAGAGAAGGCAACCAAAATGGTGCAGGGACTGCATCAGAAAACATATGAGGACAGATTAATGGAGCTCAATATGTATACCCTAGAGCAAAGGAGGGAGAGAGCGATGTGACTGAAACATTCAAACACTTAAGAACATTAACAAGGTGAAAGAGTCTAACATGTTTCAATATAAGAAAAATAGCAGGATAAGATGACACAGCATGAGATTAGAGGAGGCCAATTAAGGGTAATGTGAAATTTCTTTTTCACAGAAAGGGCAGTGGATGCATGGAATGGCCTAACTCAGGAAGTGTGGATATAAATACAGTGCAGGGCTTCAAACAGGCATGGGATAGGCATAAGGGAGCAGTACAGAGGAGTATGAATAGATAGGCCATTGACAGAGCAAAGGCAGATGGCACATTCATAAGGTAGAAAAGAAATGGGCAGACTGGATGGGCCTTGCGGTCCTTATCTGCCGCCAACTTCTATGTTTCTATGATGTCAGTTGGGGTGGGCAACAGGAACCCTCCCACGAAGAGACAAAACCTGGGAATTGAGTATTGGCCATTTGAGTCATTTAATATTCATTTACCCAGGTCATACCAACAGAGATGCAACATAATGTTTTCAGTGTGAGGTGCGGGGCCTTGTTTTAACTTGGCTGTGCAGCCTGGAAGGACTGGAGCACAAAGAGATCAGACAACTTACTGAAGGTGACAAGGTCACACAGTAAGTAGCCCTTGCCATGATTCAAACCATGGTATCCTGATTCCTAAGCATGTACTTTAACCATGAAATCATTGTCCTCTAATATTATTTTTCTGGGACCAGACTTCACATTTCCTACTTTTCACAGTCTCCTGCATCTCACTTTGTCACTCCTAAAATCACAGCCTTGGCATGAGGGTACAGATACCAGTCTCCTCAACAACTCTCCCAAGACCCTCATATCTCTCTGGATTCGGGGGTGCAACAGAGCTTAACACTCCTGCTCTCCCTAAACAGTGTGCACTTTATTACCATAAAGTTCCCCCCTTCATTAGTCACACAAGCAGATCACCTAAGACACTCCCAACCTTGGACCCACTGGGCCAGCAATGAGTTCTGGCCTTACTAAATGGGAAGAGTGGTCAGTCAGATGTAAATTATTTTCCAGTGCAATGCTAGGCCACAACTATGATGTCTACAGCAGTCTCTAATAGGGCAGTGCCAGTAACAGATTTTCATTTCTAAATACCTCAAATAATAGGCTATTTGTTATTCAGGGCAAACTGTTTAAACAAAGCCTTTAAGAAGCCTTTACCCTCCCAGGTGGGCATGGGTTATTCCTTCCTACCCAATGCCTATCAGTCATCTCCTACACCCACCCTTCTTCTCCTGGACAATCCATGCATGTGTTAAAAATCTAATGTCCTTCCAGCCCTTCCTATTTAACACTATTTTTGTAAACCACGTGTCTGCCTGACACGATCCTAGCCATATCAGTTCTGAGCCACAGGAAAGGACCATTACTAGCCTTCAAACTCCCAGACCATTGATCAATAATGAGGAGGGGCCAGAAGGGTCCTAATTGCCAGTGGACATCTCTGGTGTCTTGAGAGCCAACTCATCTGCGAACACAGTCTTTTTACCTCCCACCTCCATTACCTGACACCCCTCTGCCCTGTGGCAAAGACAGCACCACGGCCACTTCAAATCTCGCCTCAGGAGTGGCTCATGACTACCTCCAGGTGCCATTGCTTCCCTGGGTAGTCCACTACTGCTGTACATAGCACTGAAATTATTTTTCTGATCTTCTGTTTTTTTCCCCAACTAGTTTCAGATATAAGCGTACTGGATCCATGTCAGCACAAACTTTGTATCACTGTGGAACTCTTCCCTCAAGTAACCCTGTATTCTTGTGTACCTTTACTACCTGGGTATTGTAAAGTGTAATTTATTTGTAGTCATGTTTTATTTGTCTTTATGTTTACAATCTGCATTTGATGTTGTAAATATTTACCACTTGTACGGTGGTCCGGTTCGTGCTCTGAAAACGGTCCCTGGGATCAGCGCACTTACCCGCTAACCAAAGTCATAAATAAATAAAAATAAAATCAGTCTTCACCTTCAGACCCTGATCCAAGATGGGGCGTTGCTGAAATCCTGCACTTAGTTACATCCTACCCTCTTCCGAGAGCTAGCACTGAAAGCTCAGATGTGTGCAGTGGGTTAGAGGAAGGTAGTGGCCTGCCTAGCTTCACAGGCAATATATATTTATGCAATAGACATGGATGCAAACACCATTGTATAAACTTGAGCTACATACAGTAATCACATCATCACAGATTTATACTTACAGTATAAACATGTTGATACATGGACATATTAGGATAAGAGTATCTCAATTACAAGGGGTCTGTGTTGGGTTTGAGTTTTGAATGTACACATACACTAGTCACTTGTTACAGAATTGCAGATATATCTTGTTTAAACAATATAAGTCTGAATATTCATGAGTAATATTGACTTATTGTACACAGAGTTTAAGACAAATGTATCCAAACTACTTACACTGTATACAGTAAATGTGTGAAACAGCTGGTGAATGCTTAATTTACACTAGGACAGGTTGTCTTCTGACCCCTTTTCTACTTAACACAAAGAGATTTTCGTATTTAGAAGACTTTTAACAATTTTACCATGTATGGTTTTAGCTTTATTTTCTTGTGGTTTTTAATCATAGTCATTTACTAATGCAAGCACAGACACACACAGACAGGATTTTAAAATGAAACTTCAGCTGTTTCATGACTTTTCTCAGGAGTGAGCTCTCAATGCTGTGACATTTGACCTTGGAATAACTTTCCTTTGATGGAACTTTGCTGTTTGTATATGTTTATGTTGTATTTTTAAATACAGTTTTGGCCAATGGGGACCCTAAACAACTTTTCATCTGTTTTTTTTTTGTGTATGATCTGAGTTTTGAGAAAGTATGTTCTTCCAAACCATACTGTCATTGATTTCTGATGAAGGATTCTGTGTAATCTGAAAGCTAAAAGCACCTGCTTTCTGTTGGTCCAATAAGTCACTTAACTTTCCTGTTCTCCCAGGTCACGCCTGTAAACAAGCTTTCAGCTTAATGTGTCTCTCCTGGTTAAATAATTGGAAAAAATAAAAGGTATCAAATCATCTGTTTGTGTGGATCTTGTGTTACAAGGACCAATACGGCAACAAGATTTTCTGTGGTACTTACAGTAAACTCGTCATCATTTGACCATGCCCCCACCTTCCCCCAACTCACCTGCCGACAGCACTTCACGCAGCTTTCTTTTCAAATGCAGACAGTATCATTACCGTACACACACACACACACACACACACACACACACACACACACACTCTAACCTGCTCATTCACACACAGAAAAATCACTGCCTAACTGCTGTTTTGTCCCCAAATACCTCAGTGTATCAATATACCATTCAACTTCTTGTTCTTTTTTTTGTTTTGTAACAAATTCTTTACATGTTCTCAGGTATCTTATGCACTCAGTTCAAATGAGCTCAGCACTTCATAAACATTAAGTTGCTGGACCACATAGGAAAATGAAAACACAATAAAATCTTTTTTTAAACATTCTCCATAGACTATCCCTTTCAGTAGACATCAGACACTCTTGTAAGAAGTGCAATGGCTTTTTTCAGAACTGCTCTGCTGTCCTCTCCTCTCTTCAGCCCCAATGAATGCTCCTCTTTCGAGGCACAAGACAAATTAGCAGCATATTTTACTTTCATCCACAACCTGTCGTACTTCTCATTCGGTTCACATTCTCCTCTGGCTTCCGCTCGCTCTGGTCTGTCTCTTCATCCTGGTCTCACTTGCTTCAGTCCCTCTTGCTGGAGAAAATAAAATGTCAGGCTTCCACCGCTCTACTCGGTCTCTTCTTTGTCCCGTCCCACTTGCTTTGATCCCACAGGCCACACAACATAAAATTTCATTTTACTTGTTAAAAAGGAGTGGCTGCAGTTTCTGGGGCAGATCCAATATGGCAGACAAGATTCAAGATAAGAGCCGACTGTTGCCAGGCAACAGTCAACAGTGTACCAGTCTTGAGTGCTAACGGAATGGAGACTATCAGCGGGCTGTGCCCCCTGCATCCCCTACACACAGTAGATCACTGTGTTTGCCTCTTAAGCCCCTCCACCACCTTCTCCAGCCAGTACTGTATTACCACTACTACAACTACGTATAGTTGTGCTTATGAGATCAAAGATGTCATCAGATTAAAATTCTTTATGACAGAAATCTCATCTGATGACATCATAATCTCATATGCCATATTGGATCTGACCTAAAACTGCAGATGACCTAAAAAAGTCATACATTGAACTACAGCATAGCAAAGCAATAGAAACTACCACAGCCCGATTCACAAGCTGGTGCCCGTCACTCACTAAGCTCAGCTGCCATTTTCCTACTCAAAAAAAAACTGTTCAGACCTACATTTAGCTAATCAGCTGTGATGCTGCAGCATAACACGACATCAGGATGGTGGTACCCATAGCGGCAACCTTAGCAACGACAGTTCAAAAGCACAGTAATATGCCAAAGAACTAAACAGACCCACACAAATATATATATTTCTTTCTTTTTAAAGCCTTTCTCATGAAAATTCAAATAAACACAAGGGGCAGATTCTCAAAGCATTGTGGGACTAAGTCCCCTCCGCAACTCCAGCTACAGACCAAAATCTCTGCAGTTGCGGAGATTGGTGTTCTCACCCGCCAGCTGTGGAAGATGTTACACCTGGTCCCACCAGCCATAACATTTTTCCACAGCTGCAGGGAAAAACAGCCACAAGCTGCAGTAAACCGTGGAGCCAGTGGTAAACCGGCTACACTGTTGAGAATATCATAGTAGCGGAAAAACTGTGGCTCTGCAAGAGGCAACCCAATTGTGACGAGTTTTTCCACAGCTGCATAATTAAATTTGCAGAGGTGACTTATATGACACATGATTTATCTATACTATGCTGTTTGACCTCAGTCACTCACTCGTGAGGTCACCAAGGTCAAACAGCACTTGTATAATAAATCAAGTATCACATGGGTCAACTCTGTATATCCTTATGTATATATAAATATTCATAGCAAAATCTTCATTAATGCATCAGTTAGTGTTAAAGCGACAAAAGTAGGAAATGAGATGTTAAGGTTGAACCTAACACCCCACCTACCATCCCACCCCAATCCTCCACACAGCACGGGCATTGGGGTGTGCCGTGGGGTCCTAGGCCCAACTTTCACCCATTCCATGTATAAAGAGGCTGACTTGGTACAGCATAGGAGACTGGGGTGAGAGTTAGGCTTAATGACCCCATGGCACACCCGAATGCCATAGGTGTGTGGATTACTGGGGTGGGTGGTAGGGTGGGGGTTAGGCCCAGTCTTAACATCTCATTTCCCTACTTTGTCACTTCAACTCTGAGTTTTTCAAACTTTTAGGGAGGCAGTATAGCACAGTGGCTTAAGGCTCTGAGCTCCAAATCTGGAGACTGGGTTTGAATCCCACAGCCCCACTTGCATACTGTGTGATCCTGAGCAAGTCACTTAACTTCCTGTGCTCCTGTTTGCACCTGTAAACAAGCTTTCAGCTTAGTGTGCCACTCCTGGTTAAACAATTAAAAAAAACTCTGATGCATTAATGAAGTTTTTAAATGAATGTCCTTACTTTTTGATTTTGTGTAATATAACTGGTAAGTGGTATGTGTTGGTGGGAGCACGGGCCCTCTGGGCCCATGCTCTCACCAAGCTGCCCATTGTGCATAACAATATGCATCTGTATGAGTGTGGACCCTCCAGGCCCTGCATTCTCACTTACACATAATGACGGAGCCATACGATAGCTCTATGGCGAAAAGGAAACCTTGTAACACTAATTTGCCAATATCTCAGTAACCGCATGCTATGAAAAATTCCACTGCAGTTGTAATCATGACTTTGAAACCTCCGTGCATGCATAGCCCAGGTAGTGAAAAATCCATATCTCACATCGTTTCTGAGATACGGCAGCGGCGCAGAGAACGCGGTGGGTGCCACAATGTTATCCTATGGCAAAAGTCTCAAATTTGTGATTGCATATCTATGGAACCGATTAACTTTTTGCACCTAAAGAGCATAGTTCATATCTCAGGGACACCCCTTTATACCCTGAAAATTTCAAGCCAAAAGACCAAACCATTTATTTACAGTACACTGACAAAGTTTTAAAATTCCTAGTTCGTGAGGTGGCAAAATCCGTTCGTGAGGTCAATCACCATTCATGAGCTGTCAAATTTTCCGTCGTGAAATCTTGATTGTCAGATTTTGGCCAGCTGGTCTGGAAATCATGATCAAGGATTTGTCAGCTCGTGAAAGGGGACTGGCTCACGAAAGGGATTCTGACAGCTGCCAAACAAGGATTTTGTTATCTCAAGCGAATGAGAATTAAAACCCATCCCCTTTTTGTGGAGCTGACAAACCGGCCATGAAGTCAATCCCTTTTGCGAGGTGTCAACATCCCCATTTACAGCCAATTCTCATTCCGAAGGGCCATCTGGTCATGAAATGATGAGCAAGTATTTTGTCAGCTCATATATGGGGATCAGCTCGCTGTGGATTTTGACAGTCATGAAGAGGATTTTGATGGCTCATGAAAGGGATTCAAAACCCAACCCCTCAGCGAGCTGACAAAATCTCCTTTTGCAAGCCGATCCCCTTTCGCGATGAAAAATCCCTGTTTGCGAAGCCCATCCTTTTTCACAGAATAGGGCCATCTAGTCCCTGAGTCATGATCAATGATTTGTTACCTCACAAAGGGATCGGCTCGTGAACAGGGATTTTGTCACCCGCGAATAGTATCGGAAGCAAGTCATGAGCGAAAAATTTAAAATTTAAAAATGGCAGTTTTAGGCCAAAACGAGGAAACCAAAGGTATGGGTTTGTAGAGGGCATCACCTAAACAAAATCCATGCCTCATTTGTAAAAGAAGTCAGCCGTGAGGCAAGCTACAACATTTTGTTTGGGGAAAAAATGAAACAAGATGGCGGATCGTGAATGAGGAATTTTTCCTCACGAATGGAGATTTTATAAATCACCATTTACAAGGTGACAAAATCTTGATCATAAGTCCAATCTTCTCGCAAAACATACATAGAAATCTTGGACTGAACTGAGCATGCTCAGAACCCAAAATTCAAAATTAAATAACTTTTGAACAGATTAATATTTTTCAACAAACCAATGCTGGATTGTTCTTTGACCAAACATCCTTCTACCCTGAACATTTCAGACCAAAATACCAAGCGGTGTGGCTGCAGTGTGATGGGAAAATCAACAAAAAGGCAAAAACACGTTTGTTGGTGCTTCAGTGCACAAAACCACAAGTCTGACCCAAATGCAACTTGGCAAATCAAGAAATCTACCATATGAGACTGTGCACTCTGAATTTTGTGCAAATCTGTTGAACAGTTGCAAAGTTATTAACGTGCAATTTGGGATTTAACATTAAACTGCTTACTCACCCTAACTATACTGGCGCGACTGCGAAGTATAATTAATAAAACATAGTTAATGCACTACTTAGGGTTAAACCAACAAAAGTAGGAATGTGGTGTTAGGTTTCCAACCCAACACTCACCCCACCCTGCAGGCAGCAACAGGAAAAAGCATTACAATTTGACCGGCCTGTATCTTTAGCAGGTCCTTTGCCTGACCTGGGCGCCCCTGCCGCCTTCCACTGGGCTATGCTTGGCTGCATGGCCAACCATGCCTTGCTGCCCACCTGCCCACCTTGAGATCCACAAAGAGGTGCTGCCCTGAACTGGGCACGCCATGCCATCTTCCTCCTGGCTGTGGCTCGGCTAACTCACGGCAGACCATGCCTTGCTGCCCACCCGCCCGCCTTCAGATCCATGAAGGCAGGTGTTTCCATGAACTGGGCGCTCCATGCTACCTTCCTCCTGGCTGTGTCTTGGCTCACTACTGCCGACCATGCCTTGCTGCCCACCTGCAGATCCAGGAAGAGGTATGGCTGCTTCTGCCCTAGACAGGGAATCCAAGCCCTGTAAATCCATTGGACAATTACGGCTACTCAGGGCTTGGATTGGCTGACCGACACTACAGTGCTGGAGCTATGGGGACAGATTTTTTCTTTTTCAAATTACCCGCTGCATTACTGTTGCTCTCTAATTTTACTACAGTGCTGGAGCTACAGGGACTGATTTTTTTCTTTTTTTCAAATTGCCCGCTGTATCACTATCACTGTCTCTCTCTAATTTTGTCCTGCCCATATGCCCTGACCTGGCTTCTATTAAATCTGCTTGTGCTCCTCCCTTTCAGCCATCGCCTTTCTCATTGGTCACTGTCTCACAGTTACCCTATACCACTCAAGCTCCTATGCTCTGCCCACCTTCTCTTCAGCATCATACAGTTCTCTACATTCTTTGCAAGGCACGTTTACCCTAGCCCATTTTGATAATCTTAATTACTAGTGCTCTGCCACTGCTTAATAATTAGTGCTCTGCTACTTTTTCTGAGCAGGGTTCCTGCATCCCCATAAGGCACATATATATTTGCCCAATAAGGTTAACTGTAAGTTAACTCTTAATTAATTCTATCCCTAAAGTAAAGTAATAGCGTTCTTCTCACCACTCATCGCAGCAGCTAGAGCCTTAAATCACAAGCTTCCTGCATCCTAATGTTCCAGTTCACCACCATGCTACAGTATAATCCCTATATATCTAAATTCACCCTGCCAGGTCTACTTATACTCTGCTGTTTACTCTCTTCTGCCAACAACACTCTCCACTCAACCACTACCCTGAATCTAGGATCTGTGCCATAAGCCCTAAAGCTGCCCCTTCATTAGCCCCACTAGGTCTCACCCTTCCCTTCCCTACTATTTCAGTCTTCCATCCAGTCAAAACCCTTCCTGGGTCACTCCCACAATGCTTAACAGCCCCTACCTCTTTACCCGGACCTCACTGCTATTCTATGTCAGATACCCTTATTTCTGCTTAACCCAGCAAACAGCTGCCTCCTACCTACCCATCATGTACACGCACAAATTCCTTCAGAATAAAAATGCTTTGCAGATGCTTGTTGGTCCTTACCTTCCTGCTACTGATCTGTGCAGGTAATGTTGAACTAAATCCGGGACCACCTCAGGTACTAGCCAACCCAGCTGACTTCTCAACCACTAAAGGACTAAAATGCCTACACCTTAATGTGTGCAGTCTTCGAAAAGTTAGACCTTGTCCGTGCCTAGATTTCTCACACAGAGCCGAACATCTTAATACTAACTGAGACTTAGCTGAAAAATCCACTCCAGATACTGTGATCTCTTTCCACCCTACAACCTTTTCTCATAATGTCGGGCCATGTAGGGAGGAGGTATAGCTATGTACATAAAGACAGACTTACTGTATCCGATATTGTCCCCGTCAGCACCCCAAAGGAATTTGAATGCCTAATGCTATTTTTATCTCTGTCCCCTGTAGAAATCTTAACTATAGTTGGTGCACTATAGGCTACCTTCTGGGGCCTGGAACTTATAAATTACTTAGCAATATCTCAGACACAAGACAAGAACAAAATCATCATTCTTGGTGACCTAAATTTCTATTGGCTAAAAACTTGCAACAAAAGCCTACAGTTCAGAGGCTATTGTGATGACGCGGATTTGTTCAATTGGTATCGGATATAACTTGTCCAAATCCTAAACTTCCCTCAGTTGGCTTCCTACTCAACCTGATCCTCACTAATAGGCCCCACAAAATCACACACTTGGCAGTCTTTCCCAGTGGCACCAGTGATCACTGCACCATGGCTTGTATAAGAGGACAGCTTTCCCTGAAACAACTAGTAAGTTTACCTGCAAGGAGCTTCTGTAACTCCAACCTCTCCACTACGTCCTTGACCTTAGAAACATAAACTGGTCAGATTTTTACCTGGCACACAATATCGAAGATGCAGTCTCCGTCTTCAACACCGTGTTACTCAGCATCATCGACAGACATGCCCCGTTAGTAAAACTCATATCACAGAAGATCTCATATCCCTGGTTCATGGCCAACCTAAAGACCAAGTTAAATATGAGACCAGCTCTGGGACAGACAGACCAAATCTCTCGGATTGGGCAGCCTTTAGAGCCTGCCGTAATGACTGTACAAAATATCAAGGTGCCAAAGGCAAACTATTTCCTCGCTGCTTTTGGTTCTGCTAAGGGTAACTCCAGCAAATTCTGGAAGGTAGCTAAAGCAGCTGAAAGCAATAAATCATCTTCCTCACTACCTGGCATGGTGCCCATTAATGGTAGGACACTCTTCGACAAATCTGACATCCTTCGTGGCTTTAATGATCATTTTCTACCATGGATATTGCATTGATACCTCCAAAGCTGCCTCCCTCACTTTCAGTCTGCCAAACATTTCTCACCACCAACTAGCAAGGTCTTCTCCTTCACCCCATTTCAGTACAAAGGTAGAATACCTTCTTCTCAATCTAGATGTTAATAAAGGTGCTGGTGCTGATGGGATGGGACCTTATTTTATTAAACTGGTTTCCAGTACCTAACAGCCTATCTTGCATCGCTTGAATTTGTCCATCAGCTCTATTACTGTACCGGTGCATGGAAAATAGCCAGGTACTCCTGCTATTTAAATAAGATGACCCCTGGATCTGAATAACTACCAACCCATATCCATTCTTCCCCTACTATCTAAACTCCTTGAGAAATTAGTAAATGTACAAATAAAGGACTATCTCAGAAAGAATAATCTGATAAACCTGGCCCAATCGGGGTTCCAAAAGCCCACAGCACAACTTTAGCTCTAGCCTCAGTTACTAATGACTGGCTCCTTGCAATGGTTGAAGCAAGTCTCAGGGGCTGTCTTCCTGGACCTCAGTAAAGCTTTTGACACTGTCGATCGTGCTTTACTACTCCACACATTAAACTGGCATGGCATCTCTGGCACAGCCCTGTTATGGTTCAACAGCTAACTGACAGATAGACTCCAACAGGTTAAGACAGAAGGTGCCCTCCACTCCTTCTCCTCAAGAGAGCAGTACCACAAGGATCGATATAAACACCATCGGCACTAACATTAGTAAAGCAAGACTTCATCTGTTCACAGATGACACTGTGATATATCCAAACTCTTGCTAGCCAAAACACATGGTGCTTCAGCCTGAATCTGACCTCCTGCAACGCTCCTTTGTACAGTCCAAATTGCTATTAAATGCTAAAAAAATGTGATGTACTTACTCTAATCATCTACCTGCCATTACAAATGTGCTCAAAACCCTGCCCCCATTAAGACTGTTTTGATGGCAATCTTGAGGTAGTTAACCAATTCAAATATCTAGGTTGTGAACTAGACCAACACCTATCGTTTTCATCTCACATAGCCCTCTCTCACCAAACCTGCGACAAAGTATTGGCTTTTTTTACAGAAACAAATTCTTCTTCACCGTAGACCTTCGTTTGGTCCCAACTACTTTCATCCCGCTTCTCAACTATGCTGATATACTGTATGGCCAATGCGAACTACCTACTTCACCAGTTAGACACCTCTACCATAGAGCTTTATGCTTCATTTCCAAGGTGCACCATCATAGTCACAACTGTGACCTTTATTCCTCTTTGGGTTGGTCATCCTTATCAACTCACTCACCTAGCTTTACAAAGCTCTCCTTTGAGGCTACCCCTTGTATCTCAAATCTCTTCCGTGATCTACATGCCTCTACTCCTTATGCAGCAGATAGATATTTAGATAGATGTTAGGTATCCCCGCTCCGCCTCAGAGCCATGACCATAAGCTGTTCCCTCACAGATGCGTGGAATAAAGCCCAAGCTAGACTCAAACTACAAGACCTAATCCCTCTAAATACCTTCAGAGCTAGTCACTGGTAAGTTATGTGACTCCTGTGCATGCACTGAATAAGTGTCGTCATTATACCTGTTTTCCCGAATACTCAACAATCATTTCTCACTACCTCACTGTCCTGCACCCTTTCTCGCCTTAAGACCCCATCTTTTCCCTCATTCCGCCTGTATCACCCTCTGCCCCTTGACCGGACATCCTACCTACCACCAACCTTAACCACTCTACTACCCTTTCATTTGCCATTTGCTGTCTCACTAGTCTGTATTTCATATCTGGTCAGCCTCCTCGAACTGCCTATCTAGTTATTGCCACTAGTCAAGGAATCCTGTGTAGTAAAATTGTACCATATGTTACTCAATGTTATTTTTTCATGCATCACCATCCTTATATTGACTTATCAAGCTTATTATCTGTAAATACACTTGAAATTATTAGTTACATTGTGTATATTTCACTTGTTAATCTTCTATTTTATGTTGCTTGCACGCATGTGCAAGAAACATAGTGCCATCATCGGAGATTTGAGGTGTGTCACCTCCTCCAATTCAGTCAGTGTGCTGGCAGGCGTGACCTCTAAGCCAATGCATTTTGGAGCTGTCTATGACTGCGGCTCAAAATGCATGTACCAGTTGAAAGGAGACTACGCTTCAGTGAGCAGCGATGAGGCTGCTCACGCGCGAGCTCCCCCCCCCCCGCAGGCGCAGCCCGCATGCACTGTATAACCGGCGAGGGTGCCCAATCCCGTCGGCTGAGCTGTGTCCCCCCTAGTAGTAGGTGCCACGCTGGGGCCCACCCTAGGCGTGGCAAGCGATCCTTTGCTGGACGGGTGCCCAATCCCCCGGCCGGCTGAGCACCCAACGTCCTTGTGCCATGCTGGGAGCTCACCCCAGTGTGGCAAACGTCCCATGACATCTTTTTAAAAAACCCTGTAAACAAAACTGTCAGCGGCGTCTCCCGACCCCCACAACCCGCACCCACCCACTGCACACCCAGCCTCTCACACCCCCTTCACCCCATACTTACCTCCGGGACTCAGGCGCGACAATCTTCGGTGAACCGACCACGCTCTGCACTCTTCAAAGCCGACCGCGAACTGAGGAAATGCCGTAAGCTGTATAATGGGCTAGATAGGTGGTTTCAACTTTGTTGCATATCTCAGGCATTTTGGGAATTTTGCTCCAGATTTTCAGCCGCATGGGGTTTTGGGACCCTCCTCATGAATGATGTCACTGTCATGGCGTTATTCGGGCCTGAAGGATGATTTTTCGCGCCAGTGACTGTGCAGTGACTGAGAAATCACCCTTTGGGCCTGAATAACACCATGACAGTGACATCATTCATGAAGGGTCCCAAAAACCCCATGTTGAATTGAGTGCCAAATTCAAAAATGACTGTTTCTGGCGTGCATTGCGCGGTTCCTCATGGCTCGTAAGTTCACGAAATTTCAATATTTTCACTCCAGATTTTCAACATTGCCATTTTACCACACCTTCTTATGAGTAGTACAGCTGTCATTTTTCACATCTCACCCAAAATGTGTTTCCGCCCATGTGGCACAGAATGGCGCAGTTGGTGTGCGAAATCAATGCTGGGACAGATTAAGAAAATCACAGTGACACTGTTCATGTGCTCATGTGTTAAAATGGCTATGTTGAAAATTTGGTGAAAAATTCCAAAATGACTGTTTTACTGTTTAGTTGTACAGTTCCTACGCACGTCAGAAGTTCGCTAATTTTCAATATTTTCACTCCAGATTTTCAACATTGCCATTTTACCACACCTTCTTAGGAAAAGTACAGCTGTCATTTTTCACATCTCACCCAAAATGTGTTTCCGCCCATGTACGCACAATGGCACAGTCGGTGTGCGAAATCAATGTACAGGACAAATTAAGAAAATCACAGTGACACTGTTCATGAGCAGAGGTCTTAAAATGGCTATGTTGAAAATTTGGTGAAAAATTCCTTCAGATGTTCTGCAATATTACTAATGAAGACATTGAACAGAACTGGCCCCAGGACCGATCCCTGCAGCACCCCACTGGTCACCCCTCCCTAGACTGCATGCCATTTACCACCACTCTCTGCCTCCTGTCTGTTAGCCAGTTTCTAACCCAGTTTACCACCCTTTCCCCATGTCCAGCCTACCCAGCTAGTTTATCAGCCTCCTATATGGGATGGTGTCAAAGGCTTTGCTGAAATCAAGGTAAGCGTTGTCCACTGCCCCACCTGATTCACTTCCTTTGTCACCCAGTCAAATAAATCAACCAGATTTATCTGACATGATGTCCCCACTGTGAATCCATGTTGTCTATGGTCCTGGGTTCCGATGGCACCTAGATGCCCACTATCCTTTCTTTAAGCAATGTCTCCATGATCTTCCCCACTACTGAGATGAGGCTGAATGGCCTATTGTTCCCTGCCTCCTCCTGCTGCCGGACTTGTGTAGAGGGACCACATGTGCCCTCCTCCAATTCACTCATGTTGAATGACTCAGTGAACATGGCTGCCAGAGGTACTGCTATCTCCCTTCACAGTTCTGTTAATATCCTTGGGCGTGCCATCTGGTTCCATCGGCTTTGTCTACCTTCAATTTAGTGAGCTCCTGCAGGACTCTTTTGCTTTTGAATGGACTATTGTCCACCTCTTTACCCCTTGGCAACTGCTGTACTCCTGTGGCCCTTGCCCTCCACTCTTCTGTGAATACTGAACGGAAAGACACAGTGGATGTCTTGGGAGGAAGGCATAAAACTGTCACTTCCAAATACCTAAACAGCACATACAAGCAAGCAACATTTGGCATTGACAAATGCTTGTTTGTGTACCATTTATATTACTTAGGTATTTTTGTCAATTGAATGTTCAGGACCTCCTTGTAAATGAGCCTGCTCAACAGAGTTTTCCTGCCAAAAACTTGACTTGACTTGAAAAATCAGGCATGGGGTGTGCTACTCAATCTAACGCTCACCCCATTCCATCATTAAAGAAGCTGAGATGTGTTCAGTATATGAGAATGGGGTGAGTGTTAGGTTGACAACCCCAAGGCACACCTACACCTGATTTGCAAAAATTCAGGAGAAGTTAAACTGTAATAGTTTTCCTGTTGCTGCCTACAGGGTGAGGTGTGGGGTGTTAGGGTTGGAAACCCAACACCACATTTCCTACTTTGTTGGTTTAACCCTAACTAATGCATTAATTATGTTTTTGCAATGAATTTCTTACTTTTGAGATAGTATAATTGTATACTCATTTGCCTGTGGGAGTGTAGGGCCCTGTCCCAAAACAGCCATTTCTTTCCTTCATTGTATGGCATCAGGAACTGTGGTTTCTGTCTATCTGCAGAGTAATCCTTTGGCAATGTACTCTTTACAACATTGGCATGATGTGATGTAGCATTCTAGACACATAGGGAGAAAATCCATCAGAGTATGTGTGTGTGTGCATTTGTTGGTGGGAAGCACTTAGGATTTTTCCCAGAATCAGTTCAGTACAGGATGCTAATCATTCAAAACTTTTCCACCCTTTTCCAGAGGAAATGCGCTGTGCATTTGAATTCAAGCTGATGCCTGGTCCACACACAAATGTAATGAAAATAAAAGAAAACACACAGAAGTTGTTCACTATAGAAAAGTGAAACTGTCACATCTGTTTAGTAAGGAAGGAGGATCCTGATGAATTTTGGTGTAACTTCAATTACAGCTGCCTCTCGGTGTAGTTGTTTATGAGAAACCGTATCATCTTTGGAAAACTGCAGAGACTCTGATGTATGAAATGCATGAATGAAAAATACAATGTAGCCAAGATGAAACCAGAGTTAATAGGCTATGCATACGTTCAAAGAAACATTGGAGGACTCGAAATGTAATTAAATTCAATTAATTTTCTGTTATTGTTTAAACACAACAGTATTTTGGTACAAACACTCCGGAGAATAAAATGGCAATGCACTGGTTTTGTGCTATCACTCCAAAATGCAGTATTGAGAGGTAAAGATATTTTTTCCCTGTGAAGGTCTCCACTTGAAAACTTTAAGAAACACATTTGTACTGTTATGTTAAATGGTTGCTCAAATCCCTGTCCCCATCAACAATGAGTTTATGATATCTCATAGTTGGCGACCATGTCCCTTACAAACTGAATGAACAGATTACAATTTCCTATAATACAGTTTATTTTTGATATTTTGGTAAATGATCAACATGTAGTAAACTATAACAGAAACAGTAACTTAGGACATTCTTTGCATTACTAGAATAGAACACTTACAACAACTTAGAAAAAGCAGAAAACTGAAACAATATAGTTCTCATTATTTTTTATCATAAACTTTTTAAATTAATTTGTACATAGATATTACATTAATTATTGGAGTTAATGCTAGTTTGCTCACTTGGCTATTATACTGCTATATATAATACTGAAGTTTATTTTTGTTCTGTTATACCTCGGTATGTACAATAAATGGCAATTCTTGATGGTTGATCCATTTTCTCTTAAGAAATTTTCAGATTAACAAATGACAAGTATTACGTTTTTACTACTGCGGTTTAACGATGTGACAGGTAATGACAAAAACCCTTAGGATTAGTTGCTTATTATCCTGAGTGTTTCATGGGTTCTTTTTAGAGTTCAGTGGACCTTTTATAGTTATCATAAAGGACTTTTATACAGCCTCTACTTTGTGGACAAGAGCATGCATTTTTATTTTTTTTATTTTTACTGTTAAGACTTTAATTGACTTTGTTCCATAATTATTATATTCCTCTTACCATTAATCATTTTCTTCTTGATATAAGAAAACTACGTGGTACAAAAGTGAAACCATTTAGTAATTTAACAAAAATACCTTTGTCCTGCGTATAGGTAGCGGGTCTGGCTGCAAAGGGATTCCATATTTTGATTAGTTTTACCTTTTTATCTTATATGATGTATATGATGTAAACAAATGTTCATATAAATCAACCTGCATACTTTACATTTGGTTTAGCCACAGAAGAAACAGACAAGAAAAAGCTGTACTATACAGAAACAATAAAAATGCACTTTTATATAATATGCAGTTGTTTGCCTTTTGAATTTCATATAAAGAAGTATTTACAGAAAAATAAAATTAATACTAAGCAGTCCAAGCACAAATGTAGATTTAAAATTGGCCATTATCTTTGTAAAATACTACAGCAACCAATGAATCAGAGTCTGATCCACAAACTGTATCTTTTAATACATGGATTATGTGGTTTAGTATGGAGCATTTTACTATTTAGAACAGGTTCACGACTAATCAGTTAATGCGCTTTAATTTCTACTAAAATATGATCTCAGTCACAACAGGTAATTATTTTCTACCAACATATGAATGCCAGCAATCTTTAGATCGGTCTGCAGTGTGCTGCATAGAAACATAGAAACATAGATTTTGACAGCAGATAAGGACCGCTTGGCCCACCCAGTCTGCCCATTTCCTACCTATTGGATAAGCTGCAGATCCTAGTTAACCAGCAGCCTACTTCTTCCTACCCCACCCCTAGAATTGCCTTATGACTGCCCCATGCATGCTTGAATTCCACCACTGTTTTTGACTCCACAACCTCCTCTGGAAGGCCGTTCCATGCATTCACAACCCTCTCTGTGAAAAAATACTTCCTTAAATTACCTCTGAGCTGCCCCCCTTCTATCTTCAAATTGTGCCCCTTGTTCTTGCACCTCTTTTTTGAAAGATGCTACTCTCTTGGACTTTGTTGATTCCTTGAGATGCTTGAAAGTTTCTATCATGTCCCCTCTCCCTCCTTTCCTCAAGGCTATACATATTCAGCTCCTTAAGTCTCTCTTCATATGTCTTCGGTGCAGACCCTGCACCTATTAGGTGCCCTCCTCTGGACAGCCTCTATCCTGTCTATGTCCTAGCAGATTGGGTCTCAGAACTGCCATCAATACTCCAGATGGGGTCTCACCAACTGTCTGTACAGAGGGATAATAACTTCCTGTTTTCTACTGGTGATGCCTCTCCCATGCATCCCAGTATCCCCCAACCCTCCTAGCTGCCCTCTCACATTGCTTGCCCACCTTTAGGTCATCTGATATGACCACCCCCAGATCCCTTCCATTTTTGTTGTTGTTAGTATCTCACCCCATTGTGTACTCTTCCCTGGGTTTTGTTTCGAGGTGCATTACCTGCACTTCTAGCATTGAATCTAAGCTGCCATACATTTGACCATTCCTCTAATCTTGCCAAGTCCCTTCTCATGCTTTCCACCCCACCTTGTGCATCAACTCTATTGCAGATCTTTGTGTCATCTGCAAAGAGACATTTTTCTTCCAGTCCTCTGCAATGTAAGCTTATAAAGACATTGAGAGGACCGTCTAATACTGAACCCTGCAGTACCCCACTAGTAACCCCCTTTCTTCAGAGTGGACTCCATTTATTATTTACTCTCTGTCCTATTCTCCAGCCAATTCTTTATCCAGGCTGTCATCTTGGGACCCACTCCCAGGCTGGCTAACTTGTATATTAATCTTTTGTGTGGGACTGTGTCAAATGCCTTGCTAAAGTCTAGGTAGGCCATGTCCACAGCCCTCCCTGATCTACTACTTTGGTCACCCAGTCAAAGAAATCTATCAGATTTGTCTGGCATGACCTTCCCACTGTGAATCCATGCTGCCTTGGGTCCTGAGCCCTCTGGCCTCTAGATGCTCAACAATTCTTTCCTTCAGAGTGATTCCATCATTTTCCTACCACTGAGGTTAAACTAACAGGTCTGTAGTTTTCTGCTTCTGCCTTGCTCCCACTTTGTGAAGGGAATCACATCTGCCCTTCTCCAGTCCTCGGGTACCACCCCATCCTCCCATGATTTGTTAAAGAGGGTAGTCAGTGGTGTCACTAGTTCTACCCTTAGTTCTTTAGAATTCTGGGATGAATCCCATCAGGCCCCATTGCTTTGTCCACCTTCAGTTTTAAGAGTTCTTTCAGAACCCTTTCTTCTGCAAATGGGCTGGTATCAACTTCTGTATCCAGAGTGTTTCTACTGTTTGTTTTAAGTACCTCCCACTTCCTTTGTAAATACTGAGCAAAATATTTGTTTAGTATCTCTGCCTTTTCAGCACGTCACCCTGCCTACTCCTCCTCTTTATTAAGCCTCACTAGCCCTCCCTTGGTCTTCCTTCGCTCCCTGATGTACCTATAAAGGTTTTATCCCCTTCTTAACTGAGTTGGCTATCTTTTTCTCGGTTTGGGCCTTTGCTGTTCTGACTGCCGTCCCAGCTTCCTTTTGCTTTAACTGATACAGTTCCCTGTCCTGCTCCTTCTGTGATTCCTTGTACTTCCTGAATGCTTTCTTTTCTCTTGAACCTTCACTGCCACTTCCTTTGAGAACCATAGTGGTTTCTTTACATCGTTCGTTTTGTTAATTTGCTTCACAACGCTTGTTACCTCTGTGATGGCAGTTTTATTATTCCCATTGTTCTTCCACCCTCCTTCCTGCCTGTTTGCTAGTGCATTCCTTAGACACTCACCCATTTTGGCAAAGTCAGCCCTCCTAAAGTCCAGTACTTTTGCCTTTGTATGGCTTGACTGTATTGCTGTGTTTATTGTGAACCATACTGTTCGATGGTTGCTAGTTCCCAGATGGCTACCCACTTCTACATCTGTGATCCTCTCTTCATCTCCATTTGAGAGAACCAGGTCTAAGATTGCTCCCTCTCGGTGGGCTCCAATACTAGTTGTCTAAGGATGCCCCTTGTAGGGCATCTAGAATAACCCACTCTTTGAAGTGGCTGCTGCAACTGCACTCAGTTAACATCTGGCATATTCAGATCACCCATCAGCAATATCTCCTTTTCTGCCATTCTAAGTATTCTTTCTATCATTTTCTTGTCCATTTCCTCCCCTGAGAGGGGTCTGTATACAACCCTGTGCGGATTGTGGTGCCATTGCGGTCTCCAAATTTACCCACAGTGCTTCTTCTCCTCCCTGTTTTCCGTTTTGTTCTGTTGCTTTGATTCCTTCCCTTATGTAAAGAGCTATTCCTCCTCCTCTTTTACCCTCCTGTCCCTCCTGTAGATAGTGTGTCCTGGTATGTTTATGTCCCAGTCATGGTTTTGTGTGTACCATGTTCCCGTGACTGCCATGATATCCAGATGTTCCTCCTCCATCAATGCCACTAATTCAGGAAGCTTGTTACTCAGACTACGGGCATTGGTACTCATTGCCTCCATTTTTGATGGCTTTACCTTCTTTGCAGCATCCTCCACCGACCTGTCTACCTTGGTCTTTTTCTCATTTAGTACCCTGTTTTGTAGGAGAGGCTGGGATTTTCCTGCTGCTTATCAGTGCCTCCCTTGACTAATTTAAAAGCTTGCCAATGAGCATTTAAACCGATTGCTCAAAGACTTGTTCCCTTCCTGGACAGATGCAGACCATCCTGCCAGTATAGGCTGGTGTCCCTCCAGGTGGAACCCAGTCCCCAATGAAGCCAAACCCCTGTGCTCCACACCATTTTTCAACCATTCATTAAACTGCATGGTGCAAAGTACCTCGCCTCACTCATGCCATTGACAGGCAGCACCTCAGAGAAGGATATTGTGTGTGCTACTTGTCTTAGGCCCTCCCCAATTCTACAAAGTCCTTCTGCTGCTCTAATCTCATGATGAGCCAAGTCATTTATCCCTAGGTGGACAATGGCGTCCAGCTCAGACTCCCGTGCAGCTGTTCTCGTGATCCTGAGGATCGCTTCCTGTCTCTCCAAGCCATGGCACCAGGCAGGCACCTTACTTCAGTTTTCCCTGCTCCCCAGTTCTATCTCCTAATAATTGGGTCCCCACCAGGAGCTGCTTCCTTTCCTTGTGGTGTCCTCTGCCTCCTTCCTGTGGGCCTTCCTTGTGACAGTTGTTCTCAGCCTCCTTAGTCTTCTCTGTGGGTGCATCCATGGGGAGCTATGCTCCCCAGAATGGTGTATGGATTGTGATGTGGAACAACTGACTGGGTGTGCCTCTGTTCCACCATCCTCACCCTCCCTGGGCCCACTGTGGTCCAACTGCTGTGCTTTCTTTGCAACCTCTGAGGTAGTGGTGGTGGCTCTGGTGCTCCCTGGATGGGGAGGTTCCTTCCTACCGTCCAGTGTGGCCTGGGGAAGGTCCCTTACTCATGTCTCATATTGGAGGAAATAGCACTGAGTTTATTACCCTTTCGACTGATATAGAAATATAGAAACATAGAATCTGACAGCAGATAAGGACCACTTGGCCTGCCTAGTCTGCCTATGTTCCGCCTTACTGTCACACCATAGACCCTACCTGATCTCCAGCTTTACCACCACTTGCTTCTAAGGTTCCTTATACCTATGCCATGCCTTCTTAAATCCCATTACAATTTTTGCTCATACCACCTCCTCAGGAGGCTGTTCCAGGCATCCACCACCCTTTCTGTAAAAGTGTTTCCTTACATTTCCCTTATTCTTCCCCTCCTCCAGCTTCATTGCATGACCTCTTGTTCTTGTGCATCCTTTTCTCTGAAAAAGGCTTCCCTCTTGAATCTTATTTATACCCTTGAGGTATTCAAAGTTTCTATCATATCCCTCCTCTTCCTCCTTTCCTTCAGTCTATATATACTGTGATCCTTCAGTCTCTCCTCATGAGGCTTTTGATGCAGATCCGGCACCATTTAATTTCTCTCCTCTGGACTGCCTCAACTCTGTCTATGTCCTTTCAGAGATGAGGAGTCCAGAACTGGACACTGTCCACTAGATGGGGTCTCACCGAGACTGATACAGAAGTATCACCACCTCCTTCTTTCTGCTGGTGATACCCTCCTGTGCACCATAGCATCCCCTGGCTTTCTCCACTGACTTGTCACACTGTTTGGTCACCTTTACGGCATCAGATATGATAACACCCATCTCTCTTTCCTGTTTGGTGGTCACCAGTATCACTCCCCCATTTTGTACTCTGACACTGGGTTTCTATGCCCCAAGTGCATGATTTTGCATTTGTTTGCACTGAAACTTAGTTTCCACTTTCTAGACCATGCCTCAAGCTTACCTAGATCTCTATTAATTTTTCCAACACCCCCGAGTGTCCTCTACTGCAGATTTTGTGTCATCTGCAAATAATCAGACCTTCCCTTCTAGTCCTCTGCAATGCCGTTTATAAAGATTTTAAAGAGGACTGGTCCCAGTACTGATCCATGCAGCACCCCGCAGTCACCCACCCTTCCTCGGAGTGAACTCCATTTACCACTACCCTCTGTCTCCTATCCTCCAACCAATTTTACCCAGTTTACCACTTTAGTCCAACTCCTAGGCTGCCCAGCTTGTTTATGAGTGTCCTATGTGGAGCAGTGTTGAAGGCCTTACTTGAAATCTAGGTAGGCACATTCACCACTCCACCATGATCTACTTCCTGGTTACCCAGTCAAAGAAATTATTAAGATTAGTTTGACGTGACCTCCCTCTAGTGAATCCATGCTGTCTCGGATTTTGTAAGCCACCAGATTCAAGGTATTTCACACCTTTTCTTTCAGTAGCGATTCCATTAATTTCCTACCACCAAAGTCAGGCTGACTGGCCTGTATTTGCCAGCCTCCTCCCTTTTGTGAAGTGGTACTACATCTACCTCCTCCAGTCCCTCAGGAACACTCCTGTTTCCAATGAGTGGTTAAACAGGACTGTCAGAGGTGCAGTCAGCACCTCTCAGGCTCCTCAAAACCTTGGCTGTATCATTTTGGCCTTGTGCACCTTAAAGAAAGGGTTCTTAAGAAGAAAGGGTTCTGAAAGAACTCTTAAAACTGAAGGTGGACAAAGCAATGGGGCCTGATGGTATTCACCCAAGAATTTAAAGAACTAAGGGTAGAACTAGTGACACCACTGACTACCCTTTTTAACAAATTATGGGAGGATGTTGTGGTACCTGAGGACTGGGGAAGGGTGGATATGATTCTCCTTCACAAAAGTGGGAGCAAGACAGAGGCAGAAAACTACAGACTTTTAATTTGACCTCAGTGGTATGGAAAATGATGGAATCACTTCTGAAGGAAAGAACTGTTGAGTTCCTAGAGGCCAGTGGGGCACAGGACCCAAGGCAGCAGGGATTTACAGTGGGAAGGTCATGTCAGGTGACTCTAATGATTTCTTTGACTGGGTGACCAAAGTAGTAGACCAGGGAGGGCTGTGGACATGGCCTACCTAGACTTTAGCAAGGTATTTGACACAGTCCCACACAAAGTTAACATACAAGTTAGCCAGCCTTGAAGTGGGTCCCAAGGTGGTAGCCTGGGTAAAAAATTGGCTGGATAACAAGACACAGAGGTAATAGTAAACAGAGTCCACTCTGAAGAAGGGGTCACTAAAGGGTACTGCAGGGTTCAGTACTGGGACCGTCCTCTTTATGTCTTCATAAGTGACATTGCAGAGGGACTGGAAGAAAAGATGTCTCTTTGCAGATGTCACAAAGATCTGCAACATGGTTGATTCAGAAAGTGGGGTAGAAAGGTGAAGGGACTTGGCAAGGTTGGAGGAATGGTCAAATGTATGGCAGTTTAGATTCAATGCAAAGAAGTGCAAAATAATGCACCTGGGAAACAAAACCCAGGGAAGAGTACACAATGGGGAGTGAGATACTAACAACAACAAAAATGGAAAGGGACCTGGGGTAGTCATATGACCTAAAGGTGGGCAAGCAATGTGAGAAGGCAGTAGGGAGGGTTGCAGGGATACTGGGATGCATAAGGAGAGGCATCACCAGTAGAAAACAAGAAGTTGTTATCCCTCTGTACAGACAGATGGTGAGACCCCATCTGGAGTACTGTGTGCAGTTCTGGGAGACACCCATCTCTGCAAGGACATAGACAGGATGGAGGCTGTCCAGGAGGGCAACTAAAATGGTGCAGGGTCTGCACCAGAAGACATCTGAAGAGAAATTAAAGGAGCTTAATATGTATACCCTCGAGGAAAGGAAGGAGAGGGGGGACATAATAGAAACTTTCAAGTACCTCAAGGGAATCAACAAAGTCCAAGAAGGTAGCATCTTTCAGAAAAAGAGATGCAAGAACAAGGGGCACAATTTGAAGATAGAGGGGGACGGCTCAGAGGTAATGTGAGGAAGTATTTTTCATGGGGAGGGTTGTGGATACATGGAACGGCCTTCCTGAGGAGGTAATAGAGTCAAGAACAGTGGGGAATTCAAAAAGCATGGGACAGACAAGGCAATTCTAGTGGGGTAGGAGGAAGTAGGCTGTTGGTTAACTAGGAACTGCAGCTTATCCATTAGGTAAGGAAATGGGCAGACTAGGTGGGCCAAGTGATCCTTATCTTCTGTCAAATTCTATGTTTCTATGTTAAGATTTTCAAGTTCTTTCTGGACCCTCTTCTCTGTAAATGGACTAATATCCATGCCTCTTCCTTTGATGCCCCTTACACAAATCTGTGGTCCCTCACCCTCCCTTTCATTTGTGAAAACTGAACAAAATAATTGGTTCGGATGTTTGATTTTACCTTGTCCCTTTCCACACAATCCCTCCCTTCCTCCTTAGCCTTAATCTCTCCTCTGGTGTTTCTCCTTTCACTAACATACCTGAAAATGTCTTGTCCTCTTCTTTACTGTCTGTACTAGCTTCTCCTCCGTTTGTGCCTTTGCCCTCCTGACTACTTCCTGCCTCCCTCTGGTTTTCTTGATACACCTCTCTATCCTCCTCCTCTGTGTCTCCTTATACCTCCTGAATGCCAGCATTTTGTCCTTACCTTTCCAGCCAACTCTTTTGAGAATCATAGTGGTCTCCTTTTTCTTTTCTGCTTACCTGCCTGACGTAGAGATTTTTGCCTTCACTATGGCCCCTTCTGGCATCACCCACCATTCCTCCATTCCTCCAAAGTCCTCCCATGCTGCCAAGGCATCCCTGAGACATCTTTCAGTACAGGAGTTGTATACAAATGAGGGGCATGATATGAGGTTGGAGGGGCAGGATAAGGGGAATGAGAGAAAGTTTCTTCACAGAAAGGGTGGTGAATGCATGGAATAGCCTACACCATGAAGTAGTGGTGGCAAACACAGTGGTGGGATTCAAAAATGCATGGGATAGGCACAAGGGAACCTAGTGGTGGATAAGAGAGGCTAAGCTGTGGACCCAATAGGGAGGCAGTATGCAGCAGTGGTTTAAGGCTCTGAGCTGCAAATCTGGTGACATCCAGCAGACCAGACCGGGTTTGAATTCCACAGCTTCCACTTGTATATTGTGTGACCCTGAGCAAGTCACTTAACTTCCCTGTGCTCCCAGGTCACTCCTGTAAAAAGCTTTCTTAGTGTGCTACTCTTGGTTAAACAACTAAATAATAATAATAACAAGCAGCCACTGACACAGATGGGTAAATGGTCAGACTGGAGGGGCCTAGTGGTCCTTATCTGCCAGCAAATTTTATGTTTCTGTGTTTCTCCCGTTATTGTATAATTGGCCCTCCTAAAATCCAGGACCCTCACCTTTGTGTAGTTCACTTCTGACCCAGTTCTTATTTTGAAGTACACTGCACGGTGATCACTGCTCCCTAGGTGGCCACCCACTATGACATCTGCAATACTGTCCCTGTTGGGGAGCACAAGGTCCAATATTGCTCCCTCATGAGTGGGCTCCTCTACTAGTTGCTTGAAGAATGCCCCTGCAGGGAGTCCAGGATGTCTGTTCTACCTGAAGCTGCAACTGGGATGTGCCAATCTACGCCAGGCATATTGGAAGTCCCCACCAGCAGCATCTCCCTTTATTAACCATCTTTTGGATGGCTTCTGCCAGAACCTTGTCCATTTCCTCCTGTGCCGGAGGTCTGTAGATCACTCCAGTGCAAATAGCAGCTCCATTTCCCTTTCTAGGGTGACCCACAGAATTTCCATCCCTCCCAGTGTTCCCTGAATCTCTGTTGTTTAAATGCTCTCTTACATAAAGAGCAACCCTCCTTTTTCTTACCCACCCTGTCCTTCCTGAACAGCATATATCCTGGTATGGCGAAATCCCAGTCATGGTTCTTATTGCACCATGACTCTGTAATGGCTTTTGGTTTTGTAGCCAATTCATAGACAAGTAGCTGGTAGTGTATCTGGAAAATATCAAATACAGTGCCCTCAACAACATGGCTTTAGGCCTGGACAGAGTACCACCACAGCATTATTAGAGTTCACTGGCTTCATCCATAACTCTTTCAACCAAGGTCATCTGGCCGGCATGGTATTTATTGATTTAACCAAAGCCTTTGATATGGTTAATCATGCCCTTCTGTCTGACCAGTTCACTAACATAAGGCTTGCCAATGATACTGCTGCCTGGTTCAAGAGGTACCTTGATAACTGCTCACAGTACGGGAAAATTGGCAAAGTCCTCTCTGATAAAAGACCCATCCGCTCCCGAGTCCCCAAGAGTCCATCCTTGGACCCTCCTGTTCAGTATCTTCCTTAACAAACTCATGAACTCCAGTAAGGATCATATTTTACTATACGCTGATGACGCTGTTATCTATTCCAGCAGCCCTGACCCTACGCTTTCTCGAGAGCCAGCTACAACTTAGTTTTAACAACGTGGAGAAATGGTTCTGAGACCACAAGCTCATAATGAACTATAAAAAGACTAAAACAGTGCTTTTTTTTAACTCGCTTAGTAGGCACAGGTCCTACCCTTTCCATTGCTAATGGTGATGGCTCCCTTCTGAAACAGGTCTAGCACTTTAAATACTTGGGGATTACTATGGACAGCTCCTTGTCCTATGCTTGCCACATCGACAACATTGCCAAAGCTGTAAATATGCTTATTGGTCTGCTGTACAGGGATAAACACTGCCTGACCCTGATGCTCTGAAGGTGGCTAGACACAGCTCTGTTGTCTCTCTCTGATCGACTATGGTCTGGTAATTTATGGGTCTGCCTTGGATACATCCTTCCGTAGAATCAAAACTGCACTAAATAAAGCCTGTCGACTCCTCACCAGATTGGCGCACCTAACCCATACACCTGTGATCTGTTTACACAGGCTAATTTGCTACAGTTCCATAATCAAGTTATGTACCAAACGTGTCTGACTGCAAGAAAAGCTCTCCTAGGGCTGGTGCCCAAGGGGTTCAAGCTTCTTACTCCCTACTGCTATACCTGCTGGACCAGAAACTCCGATAACCAGGTTTCAAGATCCCCTGCTGCCATACATCCCTTGGACAAAGGTCTTTCGCACATAGCGCCCGCTTAGGCTCAACTCTCTACCTATTGATATACTGATGTGACAGCCAGGATGCAACACAGAAATGCTTCAGAATATCACAGAATGTAGCAGTTTATTGCAGAGGCCATTGTAAGTCAGCGGCAATTAAGCCCTTTTGTCTGCAGCATTTTGTGACATGTCATTAGCGCAAGTTCCTGTGCTTCATCGTGTGCCAACTCCACTGTATACTTCTCAGGCATGATGGGATCTTTTACACTTTGGCAATACCTAATAACTATTGCTAGCTGTGACTGCTTCCACTAGCAGCCAGGGGTTCAGTTAATCTATTTGTAGCAGAACTCTTAAACTTCGGCAACACCTAATAAAGACTGCTAGCTGTGACTGCTTCCATTAGCAGCCAGGGTTCAGTTAATCTATTTGTAGAAGAACTCTTAAACTTTGGCAACACCTAATAACTACTGCTAGTTGTGACTGCTTCCACTATCAGCCAGGGGTCAGTTAATCTATTTGTAGCAGAACTCTTAAACTTCCAGGAGTCAAAATCTGAAGTCAGTCCAGTTTTATGGAAGTCAAAATACTCCCAAAACCTACATTTTGGAAGTCAGTATTTTAGGAAGGACCAGTTTATAGATGTTAATATAAATATTAGTGGTAAAATTCAATTTCTTTCAGAAAAATCCATAATTTCTTGACTTCCATACCTGCAATGATGGAAGTCATCTAATTTTGTTTATGTTTGGAAGTCAGTGACTTCCTTCCTCTCTGTTTTGGACATTTTGCCTTATTTTGGAAGTCAAATACTCCCAAAATGGAGTTAACTGAATCCTTTCTAGCAGCACCTTCCTACAGTGAGTCCCCCAAAGGCACTTAAACTGCCCAGCTCCTGCGCCCCAAGTTAACAGTGTTGGCTGCTACCACATCCCTCCCTACTACCCTTCTTCCCATTCACCCTCATTTCTCTCACCCTCTCGCATCTTATTCCATCTGCCCTTCTCCTTCCCCCCTACCTTTCCCTATCTCCCTTTTCCCTCATTTCCTACCTCCCTTTCCTTGCCTCCCTCACCTTTTTCTTCTACTCTCACTCTCTTAGACGAGACCTACTGGGCTGACCTCTCTGGTTGTTACTTGTGCAGCTGAGTTGCCTGTCAGCCTAATAATTGTTTTCTTACCACAACTGTAACTGTACCTGCTTTCACAACCGCTCATAATTGTCTCATTTGGCTTTCGTTCAGCTACGGATTGTTTAAACTGTGTTTCTTTTGCCTGTTTCCTGGTTTTGTATGGCCTGTGTGATTATCATTTTTGTAATCCATTTTGTATAATCCTTTCATGTGAAACCTATGTAAAGAGCGCTTAGCTCAAAGGTTTATCCAAATTATTCAATAAATAAATAAATAAAAAGTCACTGTAATAATAGGTACAATGCACCCCACCCAAGAAAACACACAGTGGGATAGGTTTATATATTTAATGTTGTGTTGCTGCTTCTTTCAAATAAATATGCAAATCCGATTGGCATTTATAAATGAATTTGCAGATGGCCTTTTGCACACTGCTAAGAATTCACCCCAGCATAGTTGTGGGATACAATAACACCCACAAGACCATGTAAAAGTGAGAATATGCCTGTATTTCATTATAACACAAAGGGCCATTTTATCAGTAGTAGGCTGAGAAGAATGCTACTATGCTGCTTGAAAAAAGCATAAAGTACAGACCAATTTTATGCTGCCCTGTCAATGTCACTTCATGAGTTAGATAGATTTGAGATAGAAACTAAATTTTTGGTAACCATGTATTTTTCCAATGGAAAATAAGTTTTGTTGGAGTTTCATTGCAATCCATTTACATAGCACTCCATAATAGAAACTCTATGGGCTGCTATCAATGAAATTTGCAGCTGAAACTTAACCTAAGGATATTTTTCTGCAAATTACACTTTCAGAAACTCCTTTGATGCTATTGCAACACCCTTGAGATCATGGAATGGCTGTTTATGCAGCATCTAGCTGCTGTATGGCTGCTGCCAATGTCAATCAAACTAAAAAATTCTCCAAACTAATATGTCAATCTATGGACTAGCCCTTAGTGGATGACAGCAATCTGTCAAAAGAGCCAGGAGCCACCTCAAAGCAGATCAGGTTACCCTGAATAGCCATAGCCATGGCAAATAATTTGACTAAAACTATTGTCTTCTCCTCACCATCCCTGGGTTATATAACCGATCAGTCACAGCCCACATAATCAGTTTTCATGCCAGCTTAGAATAACATTATTAAAAACGAGCTAGAGAGAGAGACAGGAAAGGAAGATGAGACGTTAGGACTATTCTATGTTGAATCTGGCTGGGGCAGGAAGACTTCCAGTGATGCCAGCAATCTAATGGCTGCTTGATTCTGCAACTCTGCCGCCCCAGATTTTTATCAAAAACATCTGCCTGCTTAACTATGGATTCCCCAGTGAAGAGCACTAAATCAAAGGCTCTCCCACCAAGGAACCCCAGGACACCGCACAAAAGCTGAAAGAGCTTCTAACACAAGAAAAAGCTCACTTAAATGTCGACATGGGGGCCATGAAGGCCACATGGATGATTCACCAGTGATGGATGATGAGACTCGGACCCGATAGCCTCTATACTACAAACAACCAAAACCATTAATGAAATAGATCAAATGTTAACTCAACTGAGATCCAATATTGGACAAATTGAAACCAGGACTGAACAAGCTGAACAATGCTTAAGCACGGTCATGGAACAGATAGACAGACAGACATGATAGACTCCTTCTCTACCTAATGGCAAGGGACAGAGAGCTCACCTACCATTTGGATGACCTGGAAGGCCATAGTCGTTGGTAAAATATTAGAATTTATGGGTTCCCGAAGGTTCAGAGGCTGAAGCCAAGATGACCATCTCTCATTCAAAATATGCTCCGTGAAGCTCTTCACCTTCCTGAAGATTTTGATCTGTCTACGGATTGGGCTCTTCGATCTTTGGCCCTGAGACCTAGTAATGCCGGTGCCCAGACCCATTCTTTTATTTTAAGCTGACCACCTAGGCATCCAAGGAAGAACAGGAAAACTATTGAGGTGGGCCTGGCAGCATCAGGACATACAGTTTCAAAACTATAGAATCACCTTAGACAATGGTTATACTACCGCTGCCCAGGAAAACTGCCATACTTTATGGCTGATTCTTAAACATCTTTGAGCCAAAAACGATGAGCCCAGATTCTATATCCAGTCATGCTCTGAGTTGAAACCGATAAGGGACCTTGCACTTTGCTGACTTATTAGAAGCCACAACCTACCTTGAAGAATTAGGGATTTCTGTGCCTAACCTGCCAAGGAGTGCCTGAGAAAGAGTTGCTGCAGTCAGCTTGGTCGGTGGCTTGTAAAGGACACTCTAAAACTGGATGACTGCAGAGAAATGCACCTACAAACTTCAGAGGTGACATAAATTTCTTGTTGAAGAGTTACAGTGCTGTTTAACCCATGGAAGAAGCACATTCATCTTCAACAGATGATGCGGTGAGCCCTCCTACTTCAGATGACACAGCGGAGCTTCAGACGACCACTTGAATAATGGACATCACTTTCTGGCACACACATTCTTGTTTATAGTGCTTGCTGAGCTGCACAGTGAAAATTACACCTCACGGGGATCTTGCAGATGACCTGCGGAGCTCCATCCTGCAGCTCCTCTCTGTTCCCAATCAGACTAAATTTCTGGGCAGTAAGACTACTTTCTTCTACCCGCAGAACTCAGTAAGTACAACTTAAACCACCTCTACTGCCCAACACAGTAACGGCCTAGAAATTTGCCTCAATCAACTCTCTGCAAAGAGGTGTACATCGGGACTTGAGTCTTCGGGCAATCCCCTGTGTCTAAGTGCCTTATCCCAGTATGGGAAAGTTAATAATAACTTCTGCATGCCCTCTACTGGCAGTAATGCACCCTAACTGGACAAGATAATTTCAAATTGCCCTGTAAAGATATCGAACACTTACTGTATGTTCAAATATAGTGACACCTTACAAGAAAATAAGTGAATTTATAACTATTTTAATAGCAGTACAGAGGACACTTTTCAATATGTTAAATTTATTTATAAAGTTGGGTCCAGATGCCTCCACTGTCATTTGTAAGGGCTACTCTTACTCTATTTTAATGCTACTGTAAAGCAGTTTTTGGGGAGTGACTGATTCATTCAAAACTCTACATCATTACAGAGGGCATTACTTTGGATGATTGCTTAAGATTTCCAGGAAATAAGGAGGGGAACTCCGAAATCAGTGGGGTTGTTATTATCTGCCTGCTACTGTTTAAGGGAACAGTGGCATATCCCTGCCTCATCTTATTATTTGAGCTTTGTTTTGGTATACAAAGTTCATGAGATAAAGTTCCCTTTGAGGCTAGGGCTCTGCTTATTGGACAACAAATTATGCTGTGTCATAATCATTACATTCCCCTTTAGGTTGCTAATTAAAGTAACAACAGTTCTACCCCTGGTGCAATTGGGCAAACAGTGATACAGATATCCAAACTTACGGAGAATATGGGATTAGGTGCTGCCGAGGAAGTAACCATGTGGGATGCACCACCATATCCCTTTACTCCTTTGGGAGATATTATTGCTGACGTTAGGTCTGCCATGGGCTTTCTGGCTCCACTTTGAGAGCTTGCTCTCTGGCCCTTTTCCTATATTTGTAGGGAAAAACATGTCCCAAGAGTGACACCCCACAGACCATGGATAATTTCCTGGTCTGGCCTAGGAAGTCAATCCCAGGGAATAGCTGAGACAAAACTTTTTTCTGTGCATGGTATCAAACCCTGGGATATTCAAACATCCAGATTCCTGCTTATCCTGGTTACACACTTCCTAGTGTGGGAGTTTGTAGAAATGTTGCCAAATTCTGGCACAAAGTTGTTGCTGGTTCTTTATGACATGTTATTGTTTCTGCTAACTGTTGATGTTATTGTGTTACTTGTTAAAAGTTATTGTTATACTGTTTTGTTACCTCTGGGTATGCTCACATTTACTTAACAACAAGACGGTCAGGCATTTTCGCTCTAAGGATAGTGTTAATGATTTTAGTTGATTGTGTTTTAATAAGTAACTACAGCACTTACCTACACTAAGATAATGTCATATAACAATGGCATTAACAATCCGATAAAAGACAAATATTTAAATATATTAAAACACAAGTTTGTGACATCATTTTCCTCCAGGAGACGACCTTTTTCCTCAAGAGGCCTATAGGCTTAAATCATGGGATTTCCACTCTCTATCATACCTTCTTAGAAAGGGGTAAGAAAAGAAAGGTTATGATCCTTCTGTCTGCCTTCTCTTCTTTGAAGAAGGAGTAGTTGTGGACCCTGGGCTCATTTCTTATTAGTTTGGGGAAGATGCAGGACATTCCAGTCACATTGGTCAACGTGGTACGCTCCTCCGGCTCCTCCACAAGTTTTATACATCCATGATAACACAGATTGTGGAGAAGTCTATACTATTAAACACGGGGAGACTGGAATATGATTTTCAACAGGACCTTAGACACTGCATCGCAGATTCCAAACCCAAATAATAAAACTATTAGATCATTTAAACATTTACTGTCTGATCTGGGCCTGGAAGAAATCTTATGGCAAAATACCCTTTGGCCTGGAACTATACATATTTTCTTCCAGATTTAAAATCTATTCCAGACCAGATACTTTTTTACTTATAAGGTGGATTTGAACTTTTCCATTCTATGTAGGTGGGTATTTCCACCCTCTCAGATCATCGCCTGATTTTCCTGGAGGTTAATCTTCAATTCCTAAAAAAAAAAAAAAACACGACTGAGACTTAATGTTTCTGTTTTGAGAAATGAAGTAATCTCAGACCTTAAAAACATGATTAAATATACAATAGAACATAACACCAATCAGTGGTCTCACCCAGATCCTATGGGACACAGATAAGACAGTGGTACAGGGAAAATTATTTCTACAGTAACACATAAAAAAGGAAAGACAGAGACAACTTACTGAACTGACAAAGCAACTTTGAAAAATGAAAATAGCACAAAACAGAAATGGACGAATCAAAATGAAAAGGTATGAAACAGTGAAAGGATTTGTAAGCCCCACCCCTGCCTTTTTGCAATGACAGGTGGTATGCTGTTGAAGCTGACAGCAGTACCAGGTGGGGGACTGGGTTCTAGGGAGGACTAGGTTACTTGGCACAAGGGCTAGGTTTGGTTACTCTGCACAGGGGCACCCAAGTAAATCCGAACACAGGAAGCAGTAACTGTAATGTCCAATACCAGGAATGGGATTCTAAAGTGTGGCTTTATTCACATCCAAGCAGAACAAAACAAAGATAGACAGACCTCTCACCGGCTACACTTCTGGTAATGCAGATTAAGAATCAGAACACTTCCTCAACACTTCAGATCTCAGGCTCTGAACCCATCAGGCACACAGCCCGGACTTGCATGCTGCTTTGGGTACACAGCCCGACTTGTACACTATTTGGTGATCTCCTGGCTCAGCTCCCCTGCCGGCCACTTGACCACCTTCCATTTGACATGGAACACATTTTCTGGTGGCTCTCTAAACCACCTTAGAGCCTTCGACTCCATAAGGGAAACTTCCTTTAATCCCACGCCTGGGTACTTTCTCAGCACTGGCCAAGTGTCTGAGGGAAAGTAAAAGGGCCACAAAGCAAATCCGTAGAGGTGAACCTGGTTACTACTGATGGGGAGGGTCTCCACCTCTCGCTCCACAATTCATACCTGGCCATTTCTCTGACATTAAATATCTTTTCCTAAAAGCTTGACAATGTAGATTAAAGGGTAAATGCTTGCACATTTCCTCTACATGTCTTGGCTTTCCCTTGTACTAGACTCAAACATACTTAAACATCTCTTTCTGAAAAGCTTGGTAGTGTAGATTAAAGGGTAAATGCATGACACATTTCTTCTACATGTCTTGGCATTCCTTGTACTGGACTTGAACATACTTTTACTTGGATAGCCCATTACTCTAGGCCTCCCACTGAATAAACAGTCCAATCCCACTTTATTTTACTCTTTGTGCTGGACTTGAAGATATGTTTACTTGGCTTAGCCTATTCCTCTAGGCCTCCCACTGAATAAGCAGTCCAATCCCCACTTTACAACAATTCAGGTGAAACAAAGGCCCTGTTCCAGTTGTGGCTGCAGAAGTTAAGAAAGTCCCACTGTTCTCATACAGAGAACACGGGTGAACAGCTCCTTCACTAAACTGGGCACCCTAGATTTTGGGTGCCCAGAAAACTTATTTCTGCCAACTTCTAAAAACTAAACATCAGAATCTAGCTAAATGGGTCCCATTTAACTAGTTGAGGAGTTTTTTTAACACATTGGCCCCTATGCACAAAAGTGTGATTGCCTATATGCTGCATGTCTGAGGCATGTAGGCAACCCTATGTGGCAGTGGTCTGGTGCCATTCACGATAGTTGCACCAGCCTGTTACACACCGGATCCCACCGCCACATGGTCCGCCCTGCACCAGGGGTGGGCGGTGTGTCAGGGCATGGCCGCACTCTGCATGATGCACAAAGGTGCAGACTCACGGGAGTCCTATGCACTGGGGTGTGGGAGTTATGGCGGGGGACCCTGCTGCAAAAGTGCTATGTGCCCAGCCCTCATGCAGACAGAGCCTGCCACAGGCCACAATATCATACATGTGGGTAAAGGAGATGGGAAATGTGCTTGGGTGGTGGTAACTGTAACACAAACAAAACTGCCAAACAATGGCCCCTGTTTGATGCCCTTTACAGTTGCTCACCAATCGGCATGACAATTTGTGTTACGTAGCAGGAGTCAGCATGTGCCAGTGTTGCCTTGCCCATGTCACTGACTTCTCATGCTGCATGTAGTCAACCATTGCTTGTGCCTTGATGTAATGGTGTTACACTATATGGGGTGCTATAACTGCCCAACTGAACACATATCTCACAGCATTCTATGGCAACTGGCTCTACCCCATCTTGTACCCTTGTCCAGTCACCTGTCAAACCACAGACAAGTTTTGTCCATCCGTATGTGTCAATGATACAACCCTTGCTGCAGTGTGGTACCTTCTGTTGGTTTTAGCTGTCACCCAACCCTCCTCCCATTCTCACCCCCGACTGTAGCATTACCCATCCCCCATGCACCTGCCTCTAGCCCTGTTTGTGGACATGCAGCACCATTAGACCCCTCCCCAACACCTTTCAGTTATGCCTGGCTGTTGCCTGTGTCCTCACTCCCTCAGCTCTCTCCTGAACTGTGGCCATGACTGGGAAGCTCAGAAAATACCTCAACGCTCACAGCACCCTTTCAACTAGCACACAATGTCCGCTCTCCTTGTCCTCATGACATCCACACATTGGGGCTTGGGAAACATTGGCATGCCACCTCTACCTAGTGGCCAGGACTGCCCCATGTTCCCTTACCACCCGACCCCAAAACATGCCATGTCCTTGCACCCCACCCCATAGACTGTACAGCAAGGCAGGGAGCACATCACTAAACATTCTCCCAGTGCTATTGTGCACCTGCAGTTATGTGGTATTATCGGGCTCCAGAGGAACTGATGGTGCATGCTCCCTTTCCTGCTGCTGGACTGTGTCTGGGAACAGGGTGGCAATAGTGAGAATACATGTGGCTGTGTCAGCGCTGAGTATCATAGAATCATAAAAATCCAATGGCAGAAAAGGACCCTAAAGTCCATCAAGTCCGCCCTTGCTCCCCTACTCATCTCCTTTTCCACGGGCCCTCTTCCCCCACTTACCAGCCCCATATGTCTGTCCCATACCCTCCTGAATCCCTTCACCTTTTCAACCCCACCATCTTCTCTGGTAGTTTGTTCCAGGCCTCCACCACCCTCTCCATGAAGAATCACCCCCACATTGCCTCTATGTTCCTCCCTCCAATCTTAGGCCGTGTCCTCTAGTTTTAGCCCCTCCTTTCTTTTTAAATAAGTTCCTCCTTCACCATATTGATCCTCTTCATGTACTTAAAAGTTTCAATCATGCCTCCCTTCCTTCTGGTCTCCACTAGGTACAGATCCAATTCCTCTCACCTCTGCTTGCATGGCTTTCCTGCATACCATGCACCATCTTGGTTGCCCTTCTCTGAATCTGTCTCTATCCCATCTATGTCCTTGCATAGGTGCAGTCTCTAGAACTGGACCCTGTACTCCAGGTGCGGCCTCATCATGGCTTTGTAAAGGGCATCAGTACCCTCTCCTTCTGCTAGTTATGCCCTCTCAATGCATGCCAACATTCCATTTGCCTTCCCACAGCTTTGCTGCATTGGCTACCTACCTTAAGGTTGTTTGATATTATAATCCCCAGATCCCTCTTGCTCTGTTTTTATCCCCCAGGAATGTAAGCTGCTCGTGGGTTTTACATCCCCAGTTGCATCACAGCACACTTTTTGACATTGAATTTCAGTTGACAAGCTCCCGACCACCCTCCAGAATCTTCAGGTCCTGCCTCATGGCCTCTGTCATAAGTCCACTCCATTGGGTGGGATTCTCTGTGCCACAGCAAATCCTTTTGTGATGGGGGATGGGGCAGAGATACTTTCTCCATCTGAGGGATGCAAATACAGTCTTGAGTCTGTGTTCCTGGGGTAGAACTCTCAGCCATTGCACCAAGAACCAGAAAGCCACAGGCGTATAGGCTTCAGGGGGGCCCCTATTATGTGTCTTTCCCCTGAAATGCAGCACTTGGTTCAAACCCCCACAGGATCCCCTTGAGACCCTACATATTTCATCCCCCTTCATCACAAAAGCCCAAGTGACAATTCACTTTGGTAGTGTTAGGCCTTAAAACAGTCACACAGGCATGGTATTGTTTGAACAACTCTTACCAAGGTAACCCACATAACAGACATAGGCAGAATTATCCAAAAGCTTTACTAGTTAACTTAATGAATGCAGTAAATGACAAAAAGACAATACTTTTAGACATTGGTTACAATGTATTGAAAATAAAATGGAAAATACAAATAAAACCTACACTTTAAAACTCAGAGATTTAAAGTCTACCTCAAGTCCTTAGTGATGAAGTTTGAAGTGCAAAGTATTTACAAAGGCAGATGAAAACCTTGGTTCTTGGTAGTGCAGAAGAATTCTTGAAGAAAGTGTCTCTGCTCTCCTAAGCAGATAGAGAGGTCCCAGATGCAACAATGGCAAGGTTTCAAGCAAAAGGCAAAAGCTAAAAGTCTCAGATACCTCTCTGCATCCTGGTTTTAAGGGTTTTCCAAAGGGCAGGTCCAGTGGATAGTGGCTGTCCTGCAACTGGCTCCCAGGTATGATGATCTGTCCACCAGGCCTCACTTATCACCACTGTGTCAAGCCTTTCATCCCCCATGATGGCCTCCAAGTCCACCATTTTGTTCCCCAAACTCCTGGTGTTAGCAGATAATCCTGTCCACCATGTACCCCCCGCTGCCCTCCCTTCCAACCTTCCCTTGTACATGATTTTTCCAGCATTCTATCTGCATCCTGGGGGAGGCTGGTTGCCTCCATCTCTCCTGTCTCGAGTGGTCTTTTTCTTACCCCCCAAATTCAGTTTACATTATATGTTTTTTATAAACTCCATTAACTTAATCTTTAGTACTGCTGATCCCTCCTTGTTCAGGTGCAGTCTGTCCGGACAAATAGGCTCTCATCTTCCCACGTTGATCCCCAGTTCCTTACTAACCCAAACCCCAGCCATTGATTGACTTCCTCAGTCCTTGAGGTGCTTGTTTTGCATGGTAGTACTTGAGAAAGAAATAGAATGGAACCCTGTACTACTACAAAACTTAGCAAGCTCCCTGAATCTTGCCTGCATCTCCATTAGACTATTACCCTCCCAATCATTGGTGCCCAGGTGGATTACCAAGTGTGGCCTCCCATCCTGCCATTTGCCCTATGAGGGTATATTGTGCCCTACCTCTAGTGTTGTCGTTCCTGGCATACACTCAGCCCAAATTGCACAGCTCCTGTCTCCCTGCCCTCCCCATCTGATTCTCTTTATTATTGAGTCCTCTATGAGCAAGACCCTGCTACTCCTTTCCTTCTGTTTTTACTTTTGGTTTTCTAGCTTACATCCCATTCCTGGCATCCCATTTACTTCCGTGTTCACATTTTTCCCTTGTCCATCATCTTCCTCCGAGTTCTGCCTCCCCTGGACTACATCCCATTTTCCCCCTTCTGGTTTCACCACCAGTCCCACCTCCCCCTTGCTTCCTGCTTTGTGAGTGCTGTCCCCTCCTGGGCTTGTCCTGTCTCTTTACTTTCTGATTCTCTCTGTGAAAGGGTACTCTCCTCCTCCCCTCTGTTGATCTCTCCCATCCTGAATTTACTGTAGTCTCTTCTGTGGGGTTTGTCCCCTTAAGAGTGTTTTCACCTCCATCCCTTGCACCATTTGGCTACTTCCGTCTAGGTTCCCTTCCAAAGGTGCATCCCTATTCCCCTGCCTCCAGCACATTCTTTTACTTTAGCCCATCTCCATCCCCTATGGTCTCCTTGCTGCTGCTCTCCTTAATCTCATCCTCTTCATGGTCCCCAGGATGCGATCTGTTTCCTGTTCTGTACCCTTTTTTGCAGCCTACTGTCTGATGCACCCTCCTATTTTCTGCCCCTTCCCTGTCTGTGCTTGCTTTGCTGTTTTTGGATCCTACTACCTGCCACTCCCTGACCCCTCTCGCCTCTACTACACCTGTTCCTAAGTCCCCTGTGCCCCCTTATGTTCTCCCTTTCTCCTCTCACCCAGCTGGTGCATCCTTTGGACCTCCTGTATTACCTTATGTATTCCCTGGAACAGAGAAGAGAGAGGAGTGACATGATCGAAACATTCAAGTACATAAAAGGCATAAACCAGGTGCAGATAGACAATCTCTTCCAATTAAAGAAGGGCAGCAGAACCAGAGGACATGATCTAAGGCTGCAAGGTGGGCAGTTCTCCACCAACACCAGGAAGTTTTTCTTCACAGAAAGAGTGGTGGATGCCTGGAACAACCTGCCTGCAGAGCTGGTGGGGGCAAACACAGTGGTAGGTTTCAAGAATGCTTGGGACAGATTCAAGGGAGTCTTCAGACCCAAGGGCAGTTAGAAAGCTAGGCTAAAAGACAATGAGAAGACTAGATGGACCCGGTTGTTTCCTTTGCCATCAACTTGTATGTTTCTATGTTTCTCCACCAGTCCTCTCCCTTCTCTCCTGTCTTTCACTACACCTTTCCTAATACCCCTGCAGCCCTCCCTATGTTCTAACTTCCTCCCTTCACCCAGCTGGTGTCCTTGGACCTCCTACAATCTCTTTCCCCATCCCTCTCCCTCACTCTGCTTAGTGCCCAACTCAACCAACCCACCTCCTCCCTTAGCTGTGTAGCTGTCTACACACCATGCAGCCCTGCAGCCCATGCTATATCCAACACCACTGGCCTCCCATACCCGTTGCACCCCGCTATCCTCTCAAAGTTGCCCCGCCCCTATTGGCCTGGAGACCATACCCAAGACCTGCCTGAACCCTTTTCAGGCTACCCTCCAACTTCACTGTCTGTCCATTTGATCACCTTAGTCTTAAAAGAAAGAAAGAAAGAATACCCTGTATCTTATTTTTCCCCTCCTTGTCCTTGAGTTCCTTCTAGACTTTTGAACAGCACCAGACCAGACTCTGCAGCAAGTCCATTGTCTGCAGCTGTCTATGTAAATAGACCCAGTGTCTGCAGCTGTCTTTTGGAAACAGACCCTCATGCAGCTCTACACACTTTCTGTGCCCCTTCTGAGCCACTCCCTATGTTGGGGGCCCCTCAGTTTTGCATAGTAACTTATGCATTAAAACAACTTCAGCACTGTGAAACACTAATAAGCACACTCTTTTAAGTCAACCTCAAGATCAATTTTAAAAATATACCCTACCCTTTACCCAAAAACACTTAAAAGAGTGTCATGCTAGTACCACAGCTCAAAGTAACTCCCTGGGAAATACATCAATTCTGACTTATTGTGACTTATGACTTAGAGGTGGCATGGTGATGTGTTCCCAAGCCCCAGTGTGTAGATATCATGGGGACCGGTGAATGGACATTGTGTATGACTTCTAATTGAAATGGTGCTGTGAGGTGCTGAGGCATTCCTGAGCCCCCTAGTCATGACTGCAGTTCAGGTGAGGCATGGGGAAGTGAAGACACAGATGGCTGCCAGCTGCAAATGAATGGTGGTGGGGAGTCTAATGGTGCCACTGGACCACAGACAGGGGTGAGAGGTAAGTGCACAAGGAGGAATACCGCTACAGTTGGGTGGGATGATGGGGATGATGGGGAGGGTTGGGTGACAGCTACAGCCAACGCAGGGATAAGGCTACAGTAAAGGGGCATTGTTGGTGTCACATACAGATAGTCGAGACCTGTCTGTGATTTGAGAGGCTATCAGATGAGGAGATCAGATGGGGCAGAGCTGGTCTTCAATGCATGCTGTGAGTTTGGTTTTCAGTTGGGTAATTACAGATATGTAGTGTGTCACTGGCATGTATTATGGCATGATTGACTCCAGTGCACGGGCGGCTGTTGACTGCATGCCCGCATAGGGATCCATTCTGGGACCAAGGGCAGGCATCTGTATGGATGCCAGCCTGATCCTGCACTCCGCCTTGTGTAGCACCGATATAGAATCGTGTGGCTGCGTACCAAGGTGGCAGGGCGCTGTGGACAGGTGGCTGGTGATAATAAATACCAGCTGGTGCGACCTGTCCATGGGTACAGAGCTGCACGGGTAAGGTACTTGCCTTTGGCACATATTTACCGCACCTTCATGCATAGGCTCCAATATTTTTATGTACTTTAAATGTTTGTAAGTTTAAACTGTAAAAAGAAAATGGTGGCCATATGAAAAGGATTTTTTCTCATGAAAAAAGATTGATCCATATGAAAAGGATCTTTTTGTATGGACCAAATTATTTTTGTTCCAAACAGCTATTCAAAAGACTGTACTGAACATGCTCAGAATGGAAATTTTAAAATGTAGTAACTTTTGAACAGATTAATGTTTATTCACCAAATCAGTGAAAGGCACATCTGTGGCCAAGCCCTTTCTACCCTGAAAATTTCAAACCACAATTCCAAACTGTCTGGGAGCAAGACAATGACAAAAACAGCATTTTTTTCCATTATTTCAAATAAATGGTTATTTACTAAAAAATATGATAAAAGGTAAAATTAAACACAGAACAATATATCATACAGCATGCAATCATGTAAAATAAAAGGAAGTTACAGACAAAACACTCCTACCACAAAGACTTAATTTCTTTCCTTTTTTTTTTACTTGATAAATCAATTTTCTTGAAGTCAGAGACACACATATACAGTATTTCTAATACAGGCCTGGTGAACTAGTCTCCATGGAATCAATGGTGTAATTTATACAAAGAGTTTAAATAGAGATTATCTCAGCTCAGATCCACTTAATATTATTGTTTGTTTTACAGAGCCAACTGTAGAGATCTCCTATCATTTAGGAGTGATTCAAGAGGATTTAGAATGTCCAAGTTGAGAGTCTTAAAGGTTAAGTGTCATGTCTTCCATTGGTCATCAACTTGAGAAAGATTTCCAGGCTTCAAAACCTATATTCCATAGATTTTCAAAAGTGTGTCTTGTATTTGTAACCCTGAGGTGGCGCTATCCCATGGCTACTACCCCACCTGCTTGGCTAGTAGCAGGTTAAGGTGCCTGAGTTCTGAAACGGGTACCTCCACCCGGAGGTCAGGGTTGGTAGTGGTTAAGCTAACCTGGGCACAGCCCTCTGGGACACTGTAACCCCTCTTTCCTTACTAGTGGCCGGAACAATACACAATAAGCATTTCTCACAATACCCCAATACATCACACAGGTACCCACACTGTTTGCACTTACCACCAGGCTTTCCTCTGGCTCAGCCCTGGGGACCCCCTGTAAAACAAGGCTATACACAGCAAATAACAGCAGTACAGTACTATTGCACAAACTGGAACCACAGTCAGGGTAACTGCAAAAAGAGTTAGATCTGATTTATTTAAGGGACTTGAACAAGGAGGGCGTAATCAGGTTAATTTGCTTAAAGGCTCTATCAATTAAACAGTTATGCATGCCTTCAGGGTCCATAAACAATCACACACTCTGGGTACCCAGATGGAGAATGATGGGCTAGCCAGAACGTTGCAGCTGGTTGGTGCCCTGTGATGGAAGAAAACAACATGCACAACACTATTTGTAATCTGGCCGGAGGGCTCAGTTCGTGAAAAGAAAACAACAAGACAATCAGATGACACACTTTTAGATTAGGCTGTTGTTGCAGGGAGCTGCCCTGATGATTACTCATGATACCCAAGACTGGACACAGGCTGGATGAAAACTGAGACAGCAGGAGGTTAATCTGGAGTGCCAGGAGAAGCAGGGCCCACACGATTTGCTGAGGCATCATTCCTGTTCAAGCATGAGCAGGGGCTGATCCCCAGCAGGTCTCTCATCGTTGGCTTTCTCGTGCAGGGGGGTAGTTCGGCAGGCCAGCGTGGTATGGCCCAGGCCGAATGGAGATGACTGCTGGATTCAGTCTGATTAGGCTGGATAAAGCTTCCAGCAAGCAGAACACAGTTCACACAGTGGGAATCAAAATCACGACCCACTTTCAATACACAGCACATTTACATATAAGGAAATTCTACTGTACGAGGCATACCGCCTCCAGTCATGGTTGCAAAGTCTCTGCACAAACCGGGCTTCAAAAATAGCTGGAAATCTTGACAGGCCGATCGCACTCAGCAAAATCTTTGGTCTTCTTCTTCAGGTGTGAGCCTGGTAAAAAATCAGTGGCTTACTTTGTTCTTACAAACTTGGATTTAGTCTGAAATAAATCTCTTCTCTCCCCTTGGGGCAGCAGGCAGACATGCAGGCCACAACTCAGGCCTATCCACAGTTTTCCCATGCAAAACTACTCAGACGGCTGCTTGACTGTCCCAAACATGTTGCTTTTCAGCTCCCAACTTAGATCTGACTCAAACTGCAGCAAGCCTGGGAATTTCGCCAGGATCTGAAAGGTTCAGTTGGCTGATTCATCTGTCAGTCACAACAGGAGCCCTCTTCAGGTGCAAAAGGTTCCAAAAGCCCAAAACTACAATTCCTACAGATTTTGACTCCAGACAGCTCCTGTAGTCCAGCTCCTTTAGGTCCCACCAGTACTGATTGGTCCAATTGCAGTCCCGGCCAAATGATGGGGATAAACAAAACTGTCCTTGCTGCAAAGAAGGCAGGTTAGACAAACTACATTATCATTATCACTCTAAATGATTTTCAGCAAATAGTTACATCTTTCAACAGTGCTCCCTCTCAGATTACTTATGACTGCAATCCAGGCAGCTCTTAAAGAGACAGTACACAGAGGCGCTACAGGCACTCTCTGGCAATCACATTTAAACTACAAAGCGAGGACACCAGCTTAGCAGTGAGCATTTAGACACGCTGAGGAAGATTTCTTTGGGAACCCCCATTTGTAGGGGGTTACATATTAATAAACCATTATCTTTTACAACATGAACTGAGTCCTTATCTCATTTTTTATAATCAAAATACTTTGTAGAGTTGAGACTAGAGAGGTAGCAGGCAGTACCTTAATAAGAACTTACTATATCTGTAAACAACCAGCTTTATGTTTAAAGAGGGCTGGAAACAGAGGCAGGAATATGTCCATCTAAAGGTTAGGAGCAGGACCAGGACTGCAGGCCCCAAGAATGGTCATAGAGTGTATACCATTTCCAAGAACTTAGGCTTGGAGGAGCTGCTCTAGGTATACCCTCTTCTCTCCAAATAATTAAAGAAGGGTAGCCACCTCATATTGAATTTGTCTATGGTCAGCCTCAGGTGAGCTGTGACCACCTCCATTCCTGAATTTTCTTTATGTTTCCATACCATTTACTAAGTGGTGGAGATAGATCTGACAGCCAATTTTGGGTGAGAGCCTTAAGTGCTGCGGCAATTAGAATATAAAAAGTATTTCCTGTCGAGGTCCCAATCTCTCTTGGAGAGAGCTCAGAACCAAGTTGTAAAATTTTAGGGGGGGGGAGAGGAGAAGATCTGAGATATTTCTTGGGCAATTGTGTTCCAAAAACAGGCAATTTTAGGCGATCCCAGAAAACATGGTAAGGTGATCCTATGAGCCCACATTTTCTCCAGCACTTGTTGAAGACGTATGAGTGGGATATAATGATTGGAGTTCTAAAGAAGCAGATATTAATCATCCATCTAAATTTCTCCATGAGGGTGAGTTGGTGGTTTTATGTACACTAACCAGATACAATGCCAGTTTTGTTCCGTTAAATTCAGGTTTGCCTCAATTCCCATTTGTGTTCCACTCTCTGCACTGCCAGTATCCCTCTATCTTCCATCAGCATTTTATATATTTGAGATATAAAGGATCTGGTGTCACCCATAATACTTCTTAGGAAGGTCAGTAAAATCAGGGTTGAAGATCCTGAGATAAATCTGTGAGACTGATATTAGTGGCAATATAATGTGTACATTAACGGTATCTAAAAAGTCTGTGCTGCTCAATTTAAATTCGATTTACATCTGAGAGAATGGTTTTAAATGGTACCCTCTATAAACTGTCGGGGTATTTAAGCCCTTAGTAACCCATCAAAAGAAACAGGGATCCCCTGCTTGGGTCGGAGCCCTGAAGGGATGAAAGTGGTAAATACTCCCATACCGGTGGACTATTTAGTTTTAGTTTAGTTTATTGTTCTAGGAATTATTACCTTTGAGCCAATGGTTTTTACAAAGGTTCCACGTCATTAATGTACAAACAAACAAGACATGTTACATAGAATGGTCAGCAAATTATAAAGGTTTCAATAGGCCAGTATAATACAGTACATCACAGGAAAAAAACAAAAACATTGGAGGAATGGTCAAGGTGGGAAGGGTAGGAGGAGATATGGGGAGGGGAGACTTAGAGTAGTTAGAGGTACTCAGATGCCTTTGTCAAGAAAGGAGCAGAGGAGGAGGAGGAGGATGAAAAACAGTAAAAACAGCCATGAGGGAAGAATCATTAGTCAAGGCAGTCACAGGAGTTAGAGGCTGAGAGGTGAGAGTAAAGCATAGATATGAAAGCTCCTAGTGGCGTGGAGGATGTAATGAGCGAGCTCAGGGCATTGTACCAGCTGGGGACATGACAGGCAAAAGATCTTTGGCCCTGTGTGGTCTGGCATCTGGGGACCTGGAGAGGCTGGTGTTCCAATCTTCTGGTGGGACGGATGCTGGTATTCGGGCAAAGTAGGTCTTGGATACATGGTGGAGTGCGGCCCAAGATGGATTTTTGCCATCAAGCATGTGAGGTACCTTATGCGATTTGAGAGTTGCAACCATCCTGTTTTCAGTGTAGAGCTCACATGTATGAGTACGCCTTTGCACTCCAGTGAGCAGCCGACAGGCCTTGTTTAGGGTGGTTGTGATGCGCCTTAGTGCGGTGGTAGTGGCAGAGCCATAGATAATTAAGCCATAGTCTATGATTGAGATGACAGAGCTTTGGATAGCAATCCTCAGCGCAGCTTAGGTAGGAATTGCTGGTTTTGGAACAGGATACCAATGCGCTGGTTCACCGTTTGCTTATGTTATCAATGGGTCGCAAAGGTAAGACCTTGATCAAAGGTGATTCCAAGGTATTTAAATGTTGACACTTGTTCAAGGGTATTTCCTGGGTATGTTTTGATAGTAAGTGGAATTTGTCTTTTTCTGTTTTGTGGACTGGAGAAAAGCATGGATTTTGTTTTTGTGATTTAGGACCAGCTTGTGATCTAGGAACCACTTTTCAACATTGGAAAACAAGTTGCAGGCTCTGGAGTAAGATTCGGGTCCTTATGAGAGGAGAGAATAACGGCATTGTCAAGCATAAAGGATTATTTGTTCCAGGCAGGATTTGGGGAGAGAGTTAGGAAAAGGCTGAAAAGGAGGGGGCCTAGGATTGACCCCTGTGGAACACCTGAGAGGACCGGTTTTGAGTCTGAGAGAACTTCTGAGATTTTTACTGATTGAGAGCTGCTAAATAGGTAACTTTAACCCAGGCACCTGGTCCTTCTGAGAGCCCAAGACTGTGTAGCTTGTGTGATAAGTAAGCCATGGTGAACAGTATCAAATGCCTTTGTTAGGTCAATGAAAACAGCTCCGGTTTGATATCCTTTGTCCAAGGCAGTGTGAATTTCTCCTGAGAATTCCAGTAGGGTGGTCGATGTACTGTGTCCTTTCCTAAATCCATGTTGCTGCAAGCAGAGTATGTTATACTTATGCAGGTAGTCTGAGAGTTGGTCAGTCACAATGCATTTGAGGGCCTTGGAGAGGGTGGAAGTATAGATATAGGCCGATAGTTTCCTGGTAGGGACTTGTCGCCACTTTTGAACACTGGTGTGACTATAGCAGACTTCCATTTGCTGGGAAATTGACTAAGGCAGAGGGAGAGATTGAAAGTTTTGGTGAGTGGGTGCACCACCTCTTCCAGAGTAAGGGACAGAATTTTAAGATCAATAGTATCACTGCTTGCTCTGGATTTAGAGATAGCGTTTTTATATATTTTAGACTTCATGTGCCTTAACTATTTTGAAGTGGAAAAGTGGTTGGTCAGGTGAGGCAGTAGGAGATGTTGGTTTTGAGAGTCCATGTCAGAGAAGAAGTCCAGCGGGAGGACCCCACTGAGGTCAGTGAAAGTTTTATTTAAGGCCTTTGCCATGACCATTGGGTCTAGGGTAGTGGTTCCATCGACAGTCATTATAGTGGGAGAGGTTTGGACTGCTTACCCGTGGCATTTCTGATGTTGTTCCAGAATGATCTCCCATCACCCCAGGAGTTTGCGAGGGCATTTTTGAAATAGGAGCTTTTCATTAGTCGGATTTGCTTGGTGCATTGGTTTCGTGCCTGTTTATACTTCTGGATATCCATCAAGGAGCCTGTGGTTCTGGCTATGGCCCAGAGGTGGTCCAGAGCTTTGACTTGAGCCAGTAGTTTGAGAGCGCTTTGATTTTACGCTTTTACTGGTGCGTAGGTGTCACAGGCAGTGTTGAAAGTTGTGATAAAATAATTTAGGGCTGTGTCAACATCTAGAGTATTGTATATTGGGGACCAGTCTTGCTGTAAAAGACAGGACTTGAGCTTAGTAAGGTTTCCATGGGGTAGCACTCTGCTTGAGATGTTTTTGAGGTGGCAGCTTTGTCTGGCTTCCAGCCACTTGACATCATATACCTTGTGAAAATATTTTCTATATTTTTAGATCTTTAGGTTGGACTTTCTAGGGAAGGATGTTTAATGCGGGTCCAACTCACAACCCTTTCCTCGATCTCTAACCAACCATGTTTCTTACCAGGCATCACCATTTTAATGACCAGGAGCAATTGGGCTGCAGTATAGTATTTTGGGAAGTCTGGCAGTCCCATCCCTTCCTTACTGTTTTCTTCTGTCATTATTTCCCACCGAATTCTCGGACGTTCACTGAGCCAAATAAAATCAGAGAGTTTTTGAGATCCTTCCAGTCTTTATTAGGGATATAAAGGGAGATTGGTAAACAGGAAAGAAATCTAGGTAAAATATTCATTTTGATTGTCTCCAATCGATTTGTAAATGTCAAGGGGGCAGGGTCCATCTGTGCAGACCGGCTCTTATTTGCTGTCCCAACACCTCATAGTTATGTTTATGTAGCTGGGTTAAGTGTGTAGGAATCTGTATTCTGAGATACCTTATTTTATGTTTGACCCACCTGAACGGTATCTCTGCCCTAAGGTCTGGACTCAGGTCTTCTCCTATCTGAAGCACCTCAGACTTCACTGCATTAACCTTAAAGCCAGAAATGTCCCAAAGGATGATAGGAGCCTCAGTAGGTGCGGAATGGCCACCGTGGATAACCTAGATATATCAGGGTATCATCTGCATACAGGAAATCTTATGGGGGTATTCTGAATTTCTGTCCCTTCAATTTTGTCATGTTGTTTAGGCTTGAGCCAAAGGCTCCATACTGAGTGCAAAAAGCAATGGGAAAGGGGCATCCCTGCCTTGTCCCTCTAGTAATATTAAAGGAGAGTAATGGTGCCATTTACCCTCACCCTGGCCTGGGGATCCGATAACATATTTTAATCCACTGTAAAAATTACCCCAAAACCCATCTTGTGCAAGACCTCAAAGAGGTAAGCCCAATTCAGCCTATCAAAGGCATTTTCTGCATCAAGAAAGATGGCTAGACCTGGTTGACGTGGGATTTACTTGATTGTAAAATGTTCAAAAGTCACCTGACGTTGTCACTCATGTGACAATGGGGGATAAAACCTGTTTGGTCAGGATAGATTAGTGACTCAATGTGTTTTTGTAAATGGATTGACAGGATTTTGATGAAGATTTTCTGGTCCTGATTGAGTAGGGCTATAGGTCTGAAAGATTCACATTTTGTTCTTCTTCTCCGGGTTTGGGTATAACCGTTATTATAGAGTGTGACCAACTTTCTGGACCCTTACCCTCCTCTAGACAATAGTTAAACACCTCCGTTAAAGAGGGCCAAGCTCTTTTATAACTCCCTACTAAACCCATCCAGGCCTGGGGTCTTCCCAGATGGTAACTGATGGATGACCTTAGGGTTTCTTCCACTATAATGGGAAGGCCAAGCTCCGTGATCACTGTCTCCGATAGTTTAGGGAGTGTGAGGGTGTCCAAAAAGGCTTGAGTATTTTCCTTTATGATCGATATTCTTTATCCTCTGAATATCGTTTCTGATAGTATTTTAAAATTGATGGGCTATATCCGCGGTAAGGTGAATTTTGCCCTGCTGGTCCATTCTCCTGGATATAAGGGACATGCCTGTCTGCTTGAGCATTCCGCAAACGGAAATCCAGTAGTCTTGATGCCCTACCTCCCACCTCGTGATATTTTTGGTTAGTGAATCTTAATTGGCCTTCTGCCTGTTTGTTCTCAAAGTTCTGTATAGTATTTTTAACCTTGTTTAGGTCTACTTGGATCTGTTTATCACAGGGATTTAGTTTGTGGTGCTTTTCTAGATCAGTTAGTTCCTGCAACAGTCTGTTATGGGTTACTTGTGATAGTTCTTTTGAGCCAGCCGAAGACTAATAACCTCCCCGAAGGACCACTTTAGCGTATCCCATTTAAGTAGAGGTGAGTACTCCGTGGATTGGTGAACTGTGGAAAATCTGAAATTTGCTGCTTTAGTTTATTGAGGAAGGGGTTTGTTATTTAAAAGGGAGACTGAGTCTCCATAAAATCTGTTTGTCCTGTGGCAATAGGAGAAGTGATCTGAGATTGGTGAATGGTCCGACAAAGTTATATTATGTATATAGGATTTAGAAATTGAGTGTAGGGAGGTTGTACAAGTGGAAAATAGATTATCCGAGAATAAGATTGTTGGTCAGCAGAATAAAAGGTATAATCCTTTTCTTTTAGATGTTGGGCTCTCCATATGTCAACTAATCCCATTTCCCTTGTTAATGCGACCAGGGATTTAGAGACTGTTCGATCTGTCTGAGTAGCTCCTGAGGATCTGTTCCTCTGGGGATGGGGTGCCATGTTAAAATCTCCTCCTAAGAGGAGCAATCCTAGTGGGAAGTCCACTAATTTTTTGAAAAGTAGCTCAAAAAATCATCCTGTTGGAATTTGGGGCATATATATTAATGAAACGAAGAAGTCTGCCTTGAGATCATGCTGAAACCCTGATATATCTGCCTTGCATGCCTCCTTCCGAGGATTCTGTGCTTAGATTTAGCCCTTTTCACCACAAGATGGCCACCCATGCCCTTTTGAGTGAGGGTGCAATGCTGCCACTCGTTGTCCACCCAGGCCCTTTGTAATTTCAGGTGCTCCAGTGTGGACAGATGTGTCTCTTGAAGCAGGATCACATCTCCCCACAGGTTGCTGAGCTCTTGCAGCAGTCTGGTGTCTAATGGGGAGTTGATCCCTTCACGTTGTAAGAGCATATTTTAGAGTGGCCATGACTGTGTTTTTGGGAGGGGCCAAGGTCTGTTTGGGGTATAACTATCCTGTGAATTAGGGCATTTGACATTATCCAGCTGATCATTAGTAAGCCCAAATATGGGCCTGCAAGTGTCTGGACCCGCTTTTTCCTGCCTGTACCACATTGTCTTTAAAAACAAGGACCCTTTAACTAAAAACGATACCCTTAACATTTGGTAGTGTACACAACAGTGGTAGACCTTAAACAATATCATCAGTTGTAGTAACATTAATAACAAAAAGTAAAAGAAAATTGAACAGTTAAGAAGATTTTTTAAACCTTAAAGCAAGTCTAACAATATCCACCAAAGATTTTGATTTAGTTGCTTCCTGGGTGTATATCCTGGCCCTCCGAAAGGGGAGCCTGGAGTCACTAATAGTGGTTAGTGTCTGAAACAAACACTAATAGTCTTACCACGAGACTAACAGCCGAGGTGTAATCATGCTCTAGAAAAGATAAAACGTCACTGAGGAATGAGAGATCCACCATCTCCCTCATCCGTCCTGTCTCGGTATGTTAGAGTATTCAATAGTTCCGCCCTCCCTGTCTTTTGGTTGTTGTCCTGAGAGCAGGTTGAAAACCCCAGCTGATTAAACCCCAGTGGCCCTTCGGTGGGTACCAGGTGATCCCCACCAACCTCAGTCATTATGCTCAACAACCAGACCTAGTATTTTATTTCTTTGGTCAGGTCAATTCAACACCTAGGTGGTGTGGGTTAAATTCAGCTTTAAACAGGGGGATCCGTAATAGTATTTGCTATTGCTCTACACATGAATGTAAAGAATGCTGTTAATCACAAGTTGCTTCCTGAGGAAGGTTGCTGGAGGATGTCTCCCCTAGACATCCCGGAGGACAAGACCCTGTCCAATAATGATTGATCATGTGAAATTGTTTGCATCTGGGACAGTGCTCCACCTAGTGATCACAGAGGGTTTTATTTATATGATCTCCCAGAGGAAATAAGCACATGGCCCAGGTTTCTTCCCTCGATAGCTTTCATGCTATATTTACCCCAGTTACTGCCTCCTCATGTAACGTGAGACTGCACCTCAATAGAGCCTGTACTAAGTTAACCAGGGAAACAAAATGAGTGTAGGCATAACGATTTCAACAATCACTGGTATCAACAGTACATACCTTTAAGTACTTAGTGTGTCGGGGAAGTAGCTACCGAAGAAAAGAGAAAAATAATTTTTTGTTTTAGAAAAAACTTAGCTGAGCAAATGGCAGTCCCAGATGTACAAGTCCTGCAAAGCAAGCAAATTGCCACTATCCAATGAAGCCTCCAAATAAGGATATGGGTATCTTCAGGTAGACAGTTCAATGAAGAGGAATATGTTTAAATGCTGCTGCATTGCTATCATTGGTCTTCCTGCAGTCTGTATGCTGTACAATCCGTGTGGCATCCTGGATCAAGGCCTCGGTAGCAATCCTCAATGTGGGCGTTTTGTGCCTCTCCTTGACTTGCCATGTATTTTTCAGCAGATTTTGCTCCAAGAACTCTAATTCCATCCCAGGCAAACTGATCCTCCAATCCTTCAGGAGCGGAGCTGCTTCCACAAGGTTAGTGAAAGTTTTGGGGCCAGCTTCCAGATGTAGCCTTAGCTTCAAGGAAACACCAGCTGAGCTTTTATGTTTTCTTCTCCCTGATTTCTTTTATGACTGAGCACCCATTAATACATTCCGCTTGCAGTGCGGGAAAAAAATCTTGTTCAACTAAGACAGGTGCAGTTTGATATTTGAGATATTTAAGCCTCCAGGCTTCCCTCAAAACCCATTCCTTTGTCTGGAATAGCACCATTCGAACAATTCAGGATCGGGGCCTAGCGGTTGGGTTGGTGGGCTTTGGGACTAGGGATCTATGAGCTCTGTCCATGGTCAAATCTATGTCAGAGGGACAGAAGAACAGAGTGCAAGAGGTGCTGCATAAAGTCAATTGGTGTGGCAAAACCTTCTTCAGCCCCTCTGGGACTCCATGCACCTGAAAGTTGTTTCAGCAAAGCAGTTCTCGATGTCTTCGAGCTGAGTGTGGGTTTCCTGTCCCTTTGTAGTAAATATAGTATGACCTTATACCACCCCCCGAGTCCTGGGCCTCTGACAACTCAGTAAGTTTTGTGGTTTGGCCCGCTACCTTGGAATCGATCTTCCGAACATCCTGCGTAAGTCTGCAATAGAGGATTTGATCTTTTGCACCAAGGTTAGTATTTTTGTAGGGTGCATTCAGATTTTCTAGATAGGCTTAGATCTTCTTCCTCCATATCGAGTGAAGTGTCAGAGAAGGCTGGGTCTCTATGTGAGTGGGTGGCAAAGGCCTCCATTTCCTCGTCAGAGTTAATTGTTTCAGCTTTGTTTGTGAAGCAGTATTTTTGGGATTTCTCGGTTTGTGGTTTTGGCGCCATATCCTCTTGTTCTATAGTTCATTTGCAGATCCAAATTTTAAGAGCATGGGAGGATTCCATCAGATTAGTCAGACAGTTTTGGGAGCTCATTAGTTTAAGCTGTCATCATCATGGTATCACCAGAAGAAGTCAACAGCATTTTTTTTTATGTTTTTTCGCTATCCATGTCTCAGAATCTGTATATCCAATCAGATTGGAACATGGCAAGTCATGAGATCTAACCCCGAGACCACACATGCAAAATTATGTGCACATCCGCTGAACAGTTGCAAAGATATTAAAATGCAAAATGTGAGGTTTAAAATAGAAAACCTGCTCAACCCTAACTATATAGTGGCTCACTTCCCAGGGAAGAGCAGAAGGATTCGAGGACCATTAGGGTGTCAGGGCATGTCTAGGATGAGCCAATCTAGTGGTTCAGTGAATTGTGGATCAGGAGGTATAGCCCTTAGTTTAGTGTTTCCAGGCTGCCACTTAGACTAGCAGGTCAGGACCCCTCTAACACACACACCTGTAGCCTTGGGAGCTCTAAACGCTGCTGCTTAGACTAGCAGGTCAGGACACCCTCCAACACACATCTGCTGCCTTGGGTACTCCAAAATGCCACCGCTTAGACTAGCAGGTATGAGTCGCCCTCAATTCCAGCTGAGGCACTCTGTCTTGGGAGCAGTGAAAAGCGGATTTGAACCTAGCGCCTTTCTGCCAGCATACCAGTGCTGACTTGTTTTCTTACTTGCTGTTATCTGCATTCTACAGCTTCCTTTAGTGGCACAGTGTACTTATACTAAGAATTTATGCAGTATTTATAATTAAAAAATCATAGATAAAAAGTGTCCAGCTTCTCATTTACAAGTTATTCCAGCTACCCCTAGGGTCACTGTTTCCTTCTCCTTCACACACTGAGTATTTCTCGACATTCTTTTGCATAGCTCTTGCTCAGATTCGGATGCTTCCTCTCAGAGTGGAGGATGCTGCAGCCCTTGTTTTAACTGTGGTGACCCTAGCCACCCACATTATCCTACCTCATGCTTTTCAATAGTTCCCCTAGATACTCTCTCCGCCCACATTTTCTACCCCAAGCTTTTCCTAACCTGCTACTGTTGTTTATGTTGAGGGTTAATCTGAACTTTCACCTCTTAGTTGACCCATCTTTAAGCTTTAATATGGTGATGGTATGGTGCTGGCTTGTATTTATATACTTGTAGTCCTGGGCACAGACCAATTGCTGCTCACTCTCAGGCAGGACACGGGCAGCCCACGCATCTCTGTACTCCCATTTCGAGTATCTACCCCAAGCCAACCTTAACCCTACCCTTATCGCCATATATGGGCTTAGAAAAGGGGAACTGCTATATGGTTATGGAATATCTCAGAGTCTGCAAACATCAGATCCCCCGGGCACTCTTTGAAATTCCTGCTGACCATTGTTGTTACCCGGGATATTGAATCTAACCCTGGCCCTCCATGTCCTAATGTTCCAACTGTGTCACCTTCTATGGCTGTCTGGGCTAATGCCACAGATCTGAAATTAGTCCACATGAATATTAACAGCCTCAGAGCTAAAATGCATGAACTTGAGGCATGGGTAAATATGCACTCCCTGACATAATTGCCATTTCCAAACCTGGCTCAAGCCTAGTATCCTAATGCAGGAGGTTGAGCTCCAGGGGTTTAAGTCCTTTAGACATGATAGATGTGGTAGGAAGGGTGGTGGAGTTATCATATACGTAAAAACTCCTAAATGCTTCCTGGTGGCAACACCAGACCATACCCAATCAGGTGGCAGGCAGTGTTCATCAAAATACTGCTTGGTGGGGACTAAGCCCTGCTAATAGACTGCATTTACAACCCACCTAAGACTGCAAAGATGCCTTAAAGAGCCTTCTGGCCTTGATCCTGGGGCTACCTCAGTGGGAGAAAATAATCCTTGACGACTTTAACCTCCTCTGGGGTCAGCACACCATTAGTGATGTAAAATCCAGCTTGATAGAAGCCAGCTTGACCCAATTGATGCAAGGACCCACTAGGCTGAACATTAGGTCAGGAAACCACACCACATCAGACTAGATTCTTGCTTCCAACCCCAGTAGTTTCAAACTAGCTGGGATGTTTCGGACTCCATAAATGACCATGCCCTATTTTCGACATCTGGAAAAATTACCAACCCAACCCGCCACCCAGAATTGTTTGGGCTTGGGATTATTCAATTCGACACTTGCTTCTTTCTCGAAACCCTAGTAGTGGTGGATTGGACTCAAATCAAGCTACTCCAATCTGGACTCAGACCTTGATTTCTTTATCAATAACTTCCTCTCTGCCACCAATAAGCATGCCCCCTAAAACAATTCAGAGTCAAGGAAAATGCTCAAAGTGGCTGTACAGGGACCTTAAAAACAAATGAAGGTGAGAGACAAAGCCTGGGAAAAATTAAAATCTATAAATCTAACTAAGGATTGGGTGGAATATAGAAAATTGAGAAACGAGTGTAAAAGGAACTAAAATCAGCTACAAGACAATACGTCCAGAACCTGCAAACTAAAACCTTTCGGACACTAAAATATTTTGGTCCCAAATTAACTCTCTCTAAAGGGAACACCACCCATGAGAAAAGTGACATAGTAGCAAATGGTGTCCGCTATACCAACCTGCAAGATGCTGCTAATGCACTAACACGCATTCCTCACTGACCTGGACAAATTTTAAAAATAATCCTCTGGGCCCCTCCTCCCCTGGGATCATTTACAAGAACAAACCCTTACCTAATTTTCACTTCAAACTTGAAACTAAATCTGAGGCCCTGAAATTACTAAAAAAATCAAATCCTTTGGCTCTGCTGGGTTTGACAAGCTGGAGCCAGACTCCTCAGAATCACAGCCCATGTCATTGCTTCTCCAATCACTTGGCTCCTAAACAGATCGCTGCTCAAGGCAAAGCCCCCACTGTGTGGAAAGTTGCCTTGGTCACTCCTATCCCTAAAGGTGGGGCTATTGAGCTTGTTGAGAATTACAGACCAATGTCCATCCTCTGCACTCTAAGTAAAGTGTTAGATAGGATTGTATACCAACAGGTCCAGGAATATGTTGAACAAAACAATTTACTAACTGAATGACAACGTGGTTTTAGAAAAAATCATGATACCAAACATGGCCTGATTAGCCTTACTGGGATATCTTCACAGCTCTAGATGATGGCCTTCCAACTGGTGTAGTCTTTATAGACCTCACCAAGGCATTTGACTTAGTGAATCATCAGCAACTATCACTAAACTAACATCTCTTGGTCTTGATCGTCTGTTTACTCAATGGTTCATGGACTACCTTGACGGCAGATCACAAATTGTCAGATAGCATGTAGCTAAGTCCAACAAATGCCCTATCACGGATGGTGTCCCACAGGGTTCGATACTGGGACCACTCTTGTTTTCCCTGTTTATAAATGATTTGCCTCAACATTGTGGCGGGGCCAAGGTGACCTTATATGCAGATGATGCCATGCTTTATAGGTCCTCCCAGACACTGTCCAACTAAACAACCTTCTTGGTCAAGACCTTGGTTTACTTGAGAATTGGTTTCTTACTAATCAATTAGTTCTAAATATTAAAAGACCAAAGCCATGCTATTTGGCCCTAAAAGCCTAGGCCAACCGGTTCACATTTGTCCCCAACTCTTTCCAATGGCTCAAAAATTGAAGTGATCGATTGTAGCAAATACTTAGGTGTATATTTTTTTATTTATTTATTAAATTTTGGTGACCGGTAGGCCCACTGAGCCCCAAGGTCCCTTTTCAGGGGTGACCCGGGATAACAATACAAGATTAAATACAATGGAGAAAACTTTTGATTACATAGGTTGTTCAAGCATAAGGTGGTTACAGACAGTGGTTACAGACATGGTTATCATCATGACACAGTTTTGCCTTGGTACTACTTGGCATAGTGATATACATGAGGTAGCATTGGTCCCTAGGTGTCCAGATAATACAGGGAGGTACATGGTCGGCTCACCTTTGGGAAGGTTTGATGCAGAAAAAGGATACCTTAAGAGCCGTAGCAGTGGCATGCACTTGTGGCCAGTATTTGGGACTTGAGCTTGGTGCAGAAGTTCATGAGTGAGGAGGCGCCCTAGACTGGGGAGCTTGTTCCATAGGCTGGGGCTTGGCAAGAAAAGGATCTGCCGCCAGCATTGGTCCTTACTCTGGGGACTTCCAGTAGTGCTCATTCTGATGTCCTTAAATTCCTAGGGTTGTGTTTAATGGCTATGGTTCCAGCTATGCTTGGTGGAGTGGGGGTTTGAGTAGCTTGTAGGCCTGGACAAGCAATGGGTATTGGAGGCGGCAATATGGGCCCACTGGGCTGGGCCAGAGTGTCACAGTGGTGGCGTCGCGGTGGTCTTGGGTAGCAAACCGAGCTATTTTTTTGTATAGGATTTGCATCCTGGATACCTCTTGCTTTGCCATGCCCTGTATAATCAGGGCCGCATAGGTCAGGGTAGGGAGCAGGACACTTGCGCAATGGAGAGCCTGGCCTCAGGGATGAGCTGGTCCTGGTCGGTGCAAAATTGCAGTTCGCGATTGGGGTCCTGGTGACCTGGTCCACATGGTCCTTGTAGGTGATAGACTGATCCAGAGTTAGCCAAGTATTTTAGGGAGGGAACTACATTAATGCTTTTGCCAGAGAGTGTGGTTAGTTGGAGGCATGAGGACCTATCAAGTCCCAGTGATCTTGGCCCAAATAGCATTGCCTTGGTTTTGTCTGCATTAAGTACCATTCTGTTTCACACAGCCATGTCTCTAGGGATGTGAGGTCCCTTTGGAGAGTGGACCAAGAGTGGCCACATCGCCAAAGGGTCGGTAGATGACAGTGTCGTCAAGCGTACTGTATAGCAGCTCTCCCACAGTAGGTACTTAATTCATTGGTAAATAGGAGAGAATAGGAGGGGCCTAGTATTGAACCCTGAGGTACTCCCTGTTTTAGAGGTAGTGGCTCTAACATGGCCCCATTCCATGTGACCCTCTGTGTCCGGCCTGATAAATAACTCCCAAACCACTTGAGGGCATGGGGGTCTAGGCCCACACTGTGCAGCTTCTGCAGCAGAAGATTGTGGTCGACAAGATCAAACACCTTGGACAGGTCTATAAGACTGCACCTGTGGGTATCCTTTGTCCATTGCCCTGAGCACTTCGTCAGAAGTTAATGAGGGCAGTGTCAGTACCGTGGTTTGGTCTGAATCCATGTTGAGAGGGAGCAAGGAGCTGATGAGCTTCCAAGTAGTCCTGGAGTTGGTTGTAGACTAGCCTTTCTTGCAACTTGGCAAGTGTGCAGAGAAGGGAGATCGGCCTATAGTTAGTTTTTCCCTGAGCCCACCTTTGTGAATAGGGACTACATTGGCATGTTTCCACTGGTCAGGGACTGCTCCTTCCATCAGTGATCTGTTAAGAAGCATGGTTAGGGCCTGGATAAGGAGGTGGCTTCAGCCTTGAGTAGCCGAGGTTGATCCCATCTGGTCCCCTGATCCTTTAGGTTTCAGCGTCTTTAGGAGGGTTAGGACCTCAGTGCGCTTTGCCAGTCTTAGGTGGAAAGAGGGTCGTTCAAAGTGTGTTGCTTCAGCTGAGCTTGGGGCCAAAGTCAGGGAAGATTGGCCAGTCTTGTAGGCCTCCAGATCTATGAAGCGGTTGTTAAGGACAGCCGATATTAGAGAAGAGTCAGTAATGAGCTGACCATTGATCTCCATGGGGCTGGATTCAGTCTTTTGCTGCACTTGATCAGGTCATTGACATGATTCCAAAATTGCTTAGGTTGCCAAAGCTAGATTTCTGTAGGTGTGTGATGTACTCTCTTTTAGCAAGTTTAATGGCTCTCGGCTTTGTTTCTTAGGGCTTTGTATTCCACAGGATCTGCCGGGAGGGTGGAGAGCCTGAACTTCTTCCAGGCTTTGTCCGAGTAGTCATTAGAGCTTTGAGGGATGGAGAGATCCACTTGTAACAGCTGCCTTTTGCCCTCAGTCTCTTCATAGGAGCAAAGAGGTTGGCAGCTGTACTTAGTAAGTCCTGAAAGTATTCCAAGGCCTCAGCCAGAGTTGGAGGAGTGTTATGGGGCTCCAGTCCTGGCTACTTAGGTAGTGATTGAATTGTACTTCTGAGAATTTGGTGTAGTCTCGGCAGTAAAGATTCTTGGCTGGACCTTGCATGCTCTGTTCTTCCATATACAGAAAATTGGGGAATGGTCACTCAAGGAGTCTGCCATTGTGCCACTCTGGATGTTTGCAGGGTTTGACACCAGAGCCCAGTCCAGGGTGGTGTGATTCCCAGCCTGGTCGGTTCAGAGATGACCTAAGTCAGACCTGCTTCATGGGTCAGAGACATCGAGGCATGGCCAGGGTCCTGGGCCCAGTTGAGGTTGAAGTCACCCAAATGAGTAGCTCCGTAGCTACCTCTTGGGCCAGTGCATTCATGATGGCTTGAGTGATTGGAGGGCAGACTTTGGTGGGTAGTAGACACAACCTATTGTTAGTTGCTTGGTGTGTCCTAGGGTTATCGCGGATCAATATACCTACCCTCAGCAGGGAGACTTCCCTACAGGGTTAGAGTGACACGGTGAGGGTCAGTCTTTGTACAGATTAGCACCCCATCCCCTTTTGGATTCCCGTCCTTGCGGTAGGTGCTATAGCCCAGTGCTTGTATCTCGTGATCAAGGATGTGGGCTTTCTAACAGTTTCAGAGATGGCTAGGACATCAGGCTTGTAGAGGTCCAGCCAGGCTTGGACTTCATGTATTTTAGGTCTGAGGCTACATACATTCATATGTGCTACCTTCAGACCCTTGGCAGACACCCAGAGAGGGTCCTGAGGGGATGCCACCAAGATATTGGTGATTGGGGCCGGGGTTGGGTGTACTTAGACCAAGACTGCTCCTTTAAGGGCCACATCAACCATCTGACCAAGAACCTCAACCAAAAGTTAGATCTATTACATTGCCTGAGCCCTTTCCTCACTTCTGAATCAAACTCTAGGTTTCCACTGGTACACTCCTTCCAACCTTACTATATGGGGCCCCTTTACTACATTCTGTAAGAAGCTCTGAAATGCAAAGGCTAAAACACTAAATACAGGGTAGGCACTCTCTCGGTGCAGGGACACCACCACGGATGCATCACTGCAAGGTACTATTATCTCTAAGGTGGCCTTCTATTGAGGGCAGATTATCATATCCCTCACTGTGCCTTGCTTTTAAGCTCCAGCAAAATGGCGAAAAGAATGGGAGAACACTAAGATCCTCTGGCCGCCAACTTCTCCAAGTTTCCAGTGTAAGGACTTTCCCTAGGACTCCGCTCCTATGCTACCTTCATCCCTCCCATCTGGAATGGTCTCCTAGCAGTCTCCAGTAGTGTACCTCCCTTGGGGCTACAAGAAGGGTCTTAAAACCCACCTGTTGGAACTAAGCATCTGCACCTGCTACCGCTGAGTCAGCCAACTCCCTGCTGCTGAGCTAACCTAATTAGGACATTAATCTGATTGTGACTGTCCTGTGTATAATAGTACTTCTTCTCCTGTTGATGGTGATTGTAATTAACCTGCCACTATATCCTTGACTGGGTCAGTATGTCTATATTGACTGTTAATTGTGAAATGACATGTATGTATTTTGTTATGTTTATAGATAAATGTAATTAATTCCGGGTCACCCTGAAAAGGGACTCTTCGGTCTCAGTGGGCCTATCTGGTCACCAAAATTTAAATAAAATAAAGTGTATTCATTAGAATTATCTGGGACCCAACAGGGAGTCGTCACATCCATAATGCTGATTGTGTAAATATGTATTCAGGATGCAGGTAAATCCTGCAGTAACCTGCGATTCCCTTGTTGCTGTAGTGGGGACAGTATAAAATGTATATATGCTGAAATTCTGCTAAATCTGAACCTGCTGCCTTTAGGCTCGGGGTCTGTTCATAAAGGTGATGGTTGGGCACTTGATAGAGCTTTGGCGGGACTCCAATTGTGTAATTCCCTGTCGTTTTACTAGTGCTGCTTTGTAAATGAATTTTGGTTTTGCAAGCAACTTCTGTTTCATGTGAGTGTCCTGTATCCTGAAGTTATTGGTGGGGAGAGGGATCAGAGAGTAAACTGAGAAATATATTCAAAATGTTTTGCAACTTGACCTTAATTATTTTTCCTGTGCCACTGCACGATATTTCAAGAGATCTACTTATGCCAGGGCTGTGTACCATCTAGAAAGTACTGGTCCCTTGCTCAGCAGGTTCAGAGCTTGAGTGTCCTACGGCATTCACCATAATATTCCCCAGGTGGCAGATATCATGCTAATTGTAAGTAGATTTTCCCTGTACCCTGAGAACTGTTAAAGAACCCAGGCTGGCATCCTCTGTGTAAAGGGATAAGCCATTTCCTGATAGCCCTAATATGGTCGCCATGAACTGACCAACATCCCCACCAACAGGATATAACCTCAACCTTTGAGGCTTTCTTCTTTGCAGGGGAGAAACAGGAAGCCATGACATTTTCTGGCTCAGTTGAGACCAAGGGATCATGTGACACACAGTCACCAATAGCAGGCATGCAAGAAGCAGCTTGCCCTGCTTAAAATGAGAAATGCTGGAAACTGTACTTTTGAGAGGGAGACAGTGCTAGGCTTCTCAGCCAAGGAACAGCTTTTTCACATTAAAAGACTTTAAAAGCATTTGCTTACCTTTGGAGGCTTTTTCCTTGTCATGAAAGAACAGGAAATTGTGCCATTTTATGGCTCAGTCAGAACCAGGGAATCATGTGACACACATCCACCAATAGCAGGCTGGCAGGAAGAAGCTTTCCTGCTTAAAATGAGAGAAATGCTGGAAACTGTGTACTTTTGAGAGTGGGAGACAGCATCAGGATTCTCAACCAGGGAACAGCTTTTCACATTGAAATTAGCATTTTCAAGTACTTTACTAACCTTTGAGGCTTTTTCATTGTAGAGTGAGAACAGGAAAATGTGACATTTTCTGGCTCAGTCGGGGCTGGAGTATCATGTGACACACAGCCACCATTAGCAGGCAAGCAGGAAGCAGCTTATCCTGCTTAAAAGTGACTACTCCTAATGTGTCCCACATATGTACATGTCTCACAAGTGAATGGAACAGCACAGGAGTGGATCGTCTCCAGTCCTTTGGCTCATTAATTGACTGTGTTGCCAGAACAGGCCTCCCCATCCCTTGCCTCTGCTCTGGAATCACAACCTCTCACCTATGAGCTACGATTGAATGACAAAGCCCTTCTGCATCCCAAGATGCAGATCAAACATGGCGCATGCACCTTCTCTTGCACAGCTCTAAATACTGGAACTCTATACCACTCCTATCTGTCAAGCAACCACCCATGCTAGATTTTAAGAAACTTCACCATGAACACCTGCATACCGCTAAACCCTGCACTTGCCTGGGACATGGCTATACCAGACTATACTCTGTTCAGGAAGAGAGAGTGGGAGGAAAGGAGGGTGTAGCGCTTTATGTGAAGGAAAGCATAAAAGCAATGGAGATACAGGGAATAAGGGGGCAGAGGTACTGTGGGTCGGCACGGGTCGTAATAGTCAGACGCAACTGCACACATCAAGACTGGCGAGCAGAATACAGCGCCTGGCAACACCTGACTGTTTTTCTTGCGCTTTATGGGGAGTTTTGCCCCAACTATTATAATCAACTCTGAGGGGTGTGGACACAGGGGCAAGAAATATAATTGAAAAAAAAGGATTCCCTAGAAGAGAATCAAACCCCAACCCCAAACCCATCCACATCCATTGCTGAGTCAGGTGCTCTATCCACTCCACCATAGGAGCAGCTCAACTGAGCACCTGACTGGCAGTGACAACATCCACTTCCTTGTTGCTGGTGAGCACTGGGGAGTGATACTTTCTATTGCTGTAATTCTCTTGTTGCTGTAAAGCTGCTGCAGTAGTACTAGCAGCGCAGTCTTTCTGTGTGGTTTAGTCTGCAATATTATAACCTGGTAGGCTGTGGGTCACCCTGGAGTTGGGAACAGAGCCATTATTTGCACCAGTGTGGTCTACAGACTTCCAGCAAGGAGGAGCTGGATAAGGTACTGGTGGAAGCCACTGGCAAAATGGCAGCAAAGGGTAGGTGCTGCTGGTGGGGGACTTCAGTCTGTCGGATGTAGATTGGAGCATCCCAGCTGCTTCTTCAGCTAGAAGCAGGAACATCCTGGACTCCTTCCTCAGCAACTAGTCAGTGAACTCACTCGTGATGAGACAATACTGGACCTAGTAATCATTAACAGGGACAGTGTTGTAGATGTCAAGATGGAAGGTCACCTAGGGATCAGTGATCACCATACTGTAGAGTATGGTTCAGTATAAGAGTGACTGCCAAATCAGACCACACACACAGGCGAGGGTCCTCGACTTCAAGAAGGCAGATTTTATGAAGATAGGTGAATGCCTCAGGGATGACCTGGCAGGGGATGAATGGGTGGGGAACAGTGGGCAATGCTGAAAGGCGGCATAGCAGCGGCAACAAACCTCTGCATCAAGCAAGTGATCAAAAGCAAGAGGAAACAGGGACTGCTATAGTTCTCGAAAGAGGTGATGGAAAGGTAAAGGCTAAAAGACAGAATAACCTAGAGGTTAAAGTAATGAGCTGTGAATGAGTTTGGTATAACCAGTAGACCCGGATTTGATTCCCACAACCTGTACTTGACACGTGTGACTCTGAGCAAGTCACTTAAAGAGCAGGGGCGATTCCGAACAATTCGCCGGGTGTAAATGCAGTACACCAGTGCTGGAGGTGCAAATCGCAATTCAGCGCAGATGCAACATGCTCAATTCAAGAGAATGCTTATAGCGCACCCTGCAACTGCTATGAATACCACAAGTTACAATGCAGATATGACAGAAAATGCGTATGCCACTGTGTAATGCAGCCTATGACAGGTTATCACACCAGCACCATGGAAACGCTGTTCCAAAACAGATGTTGTACACAGATGTGGCAGTTAGAACAGGTAAAATCTGTCCTAAACAGTGCACAGGCCAATGACCCCCTCCCACAGACAGACAGCTCCCACCACACAAACAGCAGTGCCCCAGAGGAACACTGCAAACAGTGCCGCTACGCAAGCCAATCGCCCAGCACACATAGGACAGAATGAAAGGGCAGCAACACAGGTGCCAATGGCATGGGTGGCACAGGAGGCAAAGGGTGCACAGAGGCCACAGACATGATGCTGGGGATGATGGTGCCACCAGGCACAATGCACCTGCCATGGCCACTGATGCATGTAAACAGTGCAACCACAACAGGGACACAGCACCAGGTGGCACAGACCTGTAGAAGTATGGCGGTGAGACACACCAATGCCTATGCCACTGGTGCCACCCACAGGATACACTGGACCCCTGGGCAGAAGGGTGCCATACAGGCACATGGTCACCGCACAGCTGGGACATGCAATATGTGGTGGCATGGGTGCCAGACCATGCACGGTGAGCTGCAGCACACAGGACACCAGGCAGGCAGCGGCCACTGGAGTGTGCCATGTGCCATGAGCTGCACAGCTGGCATACAGACCAGATGCACAGTGTGGATACACTGGGGACATCAGGCACTGCAACAGGTGAGCCCCCATGTGCACGGTGAGACATACACACACCACCATGCACACCTGAGACAGACATGCATAGCCAGTGATATAGTAAAACCATTTGATGAACAAAATGGAACAACAGGGACACACGGATAACAGCAGTGGAAAGGGTGTGAACAATGAGAAAGGGACTACAACAAAACAGAACAATGGGACAGAATAACACTAAGCAGAAACCCACAACAGTCCCATACGCCCACCCACACTGCCAACAACCAAACACCAGTCCTCACCCAATATATACAATCCCACCCATATATGAATCCCACCCCAACAACACAGTGCATCAGCACAGCAGCTATGTCTGGCGTAGCTCCACCAGCGAGGCACCCACAGAGCCATGCAGGCATATATCATCCAGGATTGCTGACACCAGGGTCACCAGGCGCTGTGGATCCGGCGTGCCCCCTGGATGGGAACATCCTCAGGTGTCCCAGCGATGATGTTCACATCGTCCCTCTGCTGCTGCTCCAGGACAATGTCCATAGGCTGTGGCCCAGGGTCACCCATTGCCGGTGCATCCATGCACTGCACAATGCCTGTAAGTGGTGCATCCTCCATCTACTGCACTGCCGCATCCACCACCATGGGCCCAGTAGGTGGTGCGACCCGCAAGGCCACCTCCCTGCAACATCCACCACCATGTCTGGCCCAGCATCTGGCTGTAGATCAGGTTCCAGCTGCCCACCATCTGTAGGGTCCTGCACATCTTGCTCCTGTGCAATGTCCACCCCTCCTCCACTGGCTCCCCTCCTCCGAGAATGATGATGTGGGTGGAAGGACCCATGCCCTCTGCTGCCTGCACTGTGTGCACCAGTGGTTCTCCTCTGCATCATCATGGCCTGCAGCAGTGCCTCTGCCACTGTGTCAGTCAGCTATGACCACCTGTTGGGTTGCAAAGGATGCAGTCAGTGCAGGGTCTGGCCATGTGGCACACACACACACACACACAGGACCGTACAGTTGCGTACGTGCCACCATGGGGTGGATCGCCATGGCCATGACACATGGTGCCTACAGCATGCACTTACCTGACCTCCACTGTAGTGCCTCCTGACTGAGGCTGCCGACATGGCCATGCTGCTCTCCCGGGATGCGGCAGATGCACCTGTGGGGATGGGAGAATGATGAGATGTGTGCAGCACGGCACCATAGCCCATGTGCTAGCACTGCACCGACACATTTACGGCCGTGAGACATACATACCTGCACCTGCGTCCTGTCCCAGTCTCATCTTGGTATCTCTGCACTGTGCCATGCTGAGCATGTGCTCCAGAATGCCAGAATCCCTCTGCTCAAGATCCTGCCAGCAGTGTTGCAGCTGGCAGACCGTCTGGAGCATGCCACTGCTTGCCCTACCTGTGCTGATAGCACACCGTTGCGCGGTCCCGCTCTCTGCAGCGGTGTGCCTCCTGCACCCTGGTGGCAGCATCCTCCTGCCCACTACTGCATGCAGTTCACAAGCATGGCGGTCTCCATGGGTGTGTAATTAGGGAGACCGTCCACTCAATCTGAGGCCCGATCCCTGGGACATGTCCACAGCGTGTGTTGAGACCTGTATGGGGAAAGGAATAGCACACGTGTCGATACACCATGGACTGGCGGCTGCATGGAGTGGCCCCCTCTCACCCGGTGTTACACCGCCTGCGTACATGGTGTATGGGGATGGGCCACAGGCACAGATCACGCCAATGCATGACACCCCTAGGGCGCGCCCCCACCGATGATACGCACTGCAACCAGCGTGGACTGGCAATGTGGTACCATGTGTGCACCACCCTGCACTGCCACACACTGCCCCACATTGTACCACAAGGCCCCCAGCCTCCTGCAGAGGCATGATGCAGCCTGGCTCTGTAGAGTGTGGTGTGGTGGGCAGCACTGTATGCTGCCCTGCCACATGTCTGCACATCCACCGCCACGGGAGCGCCCGCTTCACCAATCGGCCTGTGCCCAGGGCTCATTCCATGGCCCACCATTGCTGACAGTATGAGATGTTAAATACACCTACCTGGACTGTGCACTGTGTGTTCTGTTGTGGACGGCTCTGCTGGCTTTGGTGGCACACCAGGATGGAATTGTGCAGGACAGCATTAGCTAGAGGTACAGACAGTGACTGCAGCAGCTGCAGTGGCATGGCAGTGTCCTCCCACCTGGTCCCATGTGGCGGTGCTGTCTCCTACACAGGGGCAGTGAACAGCAATGTTAGGCACACAGTATAGTACATGCATTGGAACTGTGCATGCTGTGCAGTGGCTACTACTCACCTATGGCCTGGGTGTTTCGCTGTGGTGCTACAATGGGATAAGACATGGGTTAGAACAGTGCTGGCATTGTGACTGTGGCCTGCTGCCTGTGGGTGCTGCATACCTCTCAACCATCCCTGAATACCAGGTATGTCCCTGAATATGCCCCAGGAATGTCCTCAGTCATCCCTGATGTGGCATACCTATCACTGAGAAGTGTGGACGTGACCCTGAATATGATGCCAGCAGGTGGGGTAACAGTCATGCCGCCAGTGTGGACATGCCGTGCATACTGATCAGGATGTGGTACACAGCTTGTGGGACACTCCAAACATGCCTAGCAGATGTCTCCCTGTATGTGTTCAGCTGGCTATGTTCTGTCTATACTGTCTGTTGTGGCCTGGACTGTGATTGGGGGTTGAGAGGTATGGCCTGCTGTGTCCCAGTACTTACCAGTTTTCAGTCTGGTTCCTCCTGTTCCCCTGTTCAGTGGCAGCTGTCCCTCTGCACTGCCTCCAGCTCTCCAACCTGTAATCCTCAACATGGTGCTGCTGCCCAGCTGCCTGCGTGGCATCAAGATGCACATGGCGCATGTACATGCTGCACATGCATTGCGGGTCGCAGAAATCTGCCAGTGCGGCCTGCATCAAGGATGTGTACACCTGCATGCTGCATATGCAGCTTGCAGGAAACCAAGGCACACCTCTCTGTCCATGGCCTTCTGTTGTGCAACTGACTGTGCTACCTCCTGCCATGAGCCAGTGGTCCTCGCCCTTTGCCCATTGCCTTCCACCCATGCCTCTGGCGAAGGTTGTTGCAGCTGCCTTCTTGCCGGTGGATCTTGCAGCATGTGCTGCCACCAGTGCATAGCCAGATGCCTTCACTGGCTGATGTCACCCCACTGCTATAGGTGTTGGCAGCACAGGGGCCACAGCGCCTGTGGCATGGACAGTATGGCATTGGTGCCAGGGGTTGCTGTGCTGCTGACAGCTGCTGTGTCCACGGCTGTGGGGGTGGTGTGGGTGGCTTTGATGTTGGTGGTGGTGGCTGTGGTCTTTGTGCTGCTGGTGGTGGGGGTGCTGGCAATACTGGCATTTATGACCGGTGGCTGTGGTGCTATGGCCTCTGTGCCTCTGTCTGGCACCATGTGTGAGGCTGTTGCTGGCTAATCCTCTGGTGTCACCTGTGTGGCCGCATCACCACGGCTGTTGGCCATTGGCACAGGCCTGTTTGTGTGGTCTGCAGCAGGGCCATGACAGCTTTGGCCTGTCTTCCCTGTTGCACCACGACCCTCGGCGCCATGGCAAGGTGGGTGATGGCAGCCATCTGTACTTGTGCACTGGACTGTGCTGCAGTCATGGCCTCCATGATCTGCTCCGTGGCACTACTGGTGGTCTGTACACCAGTCTCCAGCACTCTATCAGTGCTGCCATCTGCTCCTGCTGTGCCACTTAGTGTGCATCCATACTGAGATGTATGCAGCCCAGCATCTCCACCTGCTCAGCATGGGCTGTCACGAGGGTCTGGCAGAACCCGGCATAGTTGTAGGGTGCCACGGCGCCTCTGCCCCAGGTGATGTTATCCCATTCAGGGCCTCTTTCATCTTCTGATAGGATGCAGGGTTCAGGTCCTGTGGTATATCACTCCCCAGACTGCCACAGCTCAGGTAGTCACTGAGGTCCAGACCTAGATCGTCTTGCAGCTGTTCCCCTCTGATTGCTGCTCCCCACCATTGTTGTCTCCACTGTGTTCTGCTTGGTCTGCCCTGCTGTGTCTGGTGCACTCTCCACAGCCACTGTGTCCACTGCTGCCGTGCCTGTGGGAGACATCAGTGCATCAGTGCAACGTGCACTGTCATGCCTGCTACCGCCCCATCCCTGCATGCTCTCCACGCACCACTGTTGGCACTGGCCATGTCCTTACCTGCCCCATTGCCATCTGCATCTGCACCTGTGGGGAATGTGAGGGTATCAGTGTTGCTGCACCATTACATGATGCCGTGCCTACCACAGGCCACTTCCTGCAGCTCCATCCCACAGGGTGGTGGCACAGTTGGCCATTGGCTTACCCTTCCCGTGTCCTCAGGCTCATCACCTGTGGATTGAATGACAGTGCTTTAGTGCTACTGACCCAGTCAATGCCCACTATGCATGCCACCATCCACTCCCTGTGTTGCTGTATGCCTCATGCTGTGCGTTGCTGGCTGCCACCTTACCTGCCCTGTTTCCACTTCTGCTGCACCTGTTGGGAATTACATGATGTCAGTGCTGACTGCCCTTGTGGTGGCAGTAACGTCAGCTGTTCACAGGGCCGTGCACCATGCCAGGCTACATTCCAACATTGCCCGCCCCTGTGCACTGTTCCACTGCGTTACTGTGCCCCACCTTCACAGTTTCCACTGTGCTGTGGTACACTGTGCTTGCAGCATGTCACCTCCTCCTTCCCATTCTATCTTGACATCTACATATGACAGTTGCTGTGCTTAACACGTCCACTTACCCTTCCCTGCATGCATCTGGAACGTGTCCAGCTCTGAGTCCCCATGGATGGTGTGCTGGCTCACAAATGCCAGAACCCTCTCCTCGTGTGCTTAGTATTTGCATGTCCTGTGGCCGTTGTCTGCTGCTTATATGTGCCTCTTTCACCTTGTCATGGTACTTGAGGTCACTGTACTGCTTCTGCAGGTTCTGCTTGGTACACATGCATGTGCCACACGCATTCACTTTCTGTACTACCTCATCCCATGCTGCCTTTCTCTTTAGCCATTCTTGCCGCTCCACCACCCTTCCCCAGCAGGTCTGGGTTTGCCTCCAGTTTATCCGGGAGGACAACTGTCTCTTCATGGGTAAAGTTCCTCTTTCGCTATTTGCTACTTGCCACCTCTCCCTGCTACCCACCATCTCATAGCCCCTATGACATGCCTGTGGCTTGCGCACAATTAAATAGTCTGTAGAGTTGCGACTTGCAGAGTGCTCACGCCCTCTTGCGGGCTGCAACATGCAGTAGCGGTGTTAGTTGCGACTTGCGTATTCTGGCATTTATTGGCGTATCTCATGGTCTTCTGAATCTGGTGCAGCTCGTGATGTCGTAGGGTGTTTCACTGATCTTATGCATTGGCAGAATTTACGACTGCTCTATCTGCTGTCTTGGAATCGGCCCCAGGTGCTTAGTAAGGGTGTATATCTTAAAGAATGAATGTTTGGGGTCTTTAGATACCTCTGTAATCATTTTGTTTGCTTTTATTTGTTTCTTTAATTCCATTTTGATTATTTTATTTGCATTTTGCCAACTACTAGCAAAATAGAATGCAGCGGAATTCTTGTATTGTGATGTCAGAAAATCTTTACTGGCAAGGCTGGCAGTGTATTTTAATGGGAAACTGCATACCTGTTTTCAGAATTTTTATAGAGAAATAACACTTTCTACCACCAAATATTATATGTATTTTAGAAATGTGTGATTTTGACAATCTGTGATCTTTTGTTATAATTTAGCAGGTGATATTTTCTTTATAACCAGATTTTACTTGGGGAGAAAAAAGAGAAACTAATGTTTTAAAATTGTAAAATCACACATGGACCACAGTAGCGCAAACAAATAAAAGTCAAAGTTTGTTGCTGAAAGAAGTATTTAATTCTTTTGAAAAAGATAGCTAAATTTATTTAGTTACTCATTGAAATGCATTGGGCTCCTAAGTAGCTGGCAGTTTTTGACATCACAATGCCAAGATTCCACTGAATTCTTTTTACTAGCAGTGTGAAAAGCAAAGGTAAAAATCCACTTTGTTTCACTGCCTGAACAAACATTTAATTATAAAAGTGTAAAGTAATTGCTAACACACCAAAACACAATAAATAAAATAATCAGTTTTCTGTTTGTTAGAAGTAAACACCTGGCCCCATATTCAAAACTGCACCATTGCAAATCAATGTTATATTCAGAAGATGTGCAGTAGAGATGCGCCAGCGCATGCCAAACTGAATATAGCAAAGATGCGCTATAGTGCATCCTGAAATGTGCCAGCGGACCTGGAAATGTGCTGAAGCAACTGGGCAGGACTGAAGACAGCAAAGGAGCAACCTGGCCTGGGACAGTGGAACAACAGGGAAGGATGTGCAATGGGAAACAGTGAGGTACAACAGCCAATGGGAAGGAAGCATCCCAAGGCAAAGGGGTGGAGGAAGACACTGACAAAGTACACAATGGACACAGCCCTAGCCCTCATGGGCATAATATGAATCACCACACCTGCACCACCAACCCAGGGGACAAAGAGGCACACTGGGCATGGCAAGAGGAGGGCAGTGACGGAGCACCCCAGTACCAGAGGCCCAATGGACAGTATGGCCCAGCCATGCACCGTGACAACAGTGTGGAGGAACCGAGCAGGGTGGTCATGGTAGCCACAGCACAGGTACAGTGGCCCAGAGGCAGACTGGTACACAGGCTGGTGTCTGTAGGCTGCACTGGTAGCACATGCCCACAGGTACACAGGACTGCAAACAGCTCAGCACAGCCACAGAGGCCAGGAAAACAGCAGAGGCATGCACAGCACCAGAACAGGGGTGATGTGCAATTGACAACATGAGCAGCACCGATAGATACCTCAGAGGTGGCCCAGGGGACAGCAGGACAAACAGAGTGGGGTAAAACAAGGTGGACAAAGTGCAGTTAGTGCCAAGGCACAGATACAAATGGGCAGTGATACACAAGGGGCATTGGGTCAACCATGCAACACAACAGGTGACTGGAACAACTGTTCAGTGAAGACCACACACACACACACACACACACACACACACACACACAAGCAGTTATCAGCAAAAATATTTAATAACAATGAACAGCAGAAAAGATACAAAAAACAACATTAAGAACAAGAAAACAACTATAAAACTACTGTACCAGACAAGATTAAACTATTTACACTAAAATGGCTGTGGGGCAGGGTGGAAGGCGGAACAGGGACTGCAGGGGTAGAACTATATACAGCGGGGAACATAGGTGTGCGCATGGGTGCAATGGGGCTGTTTACAATGGGGGCAGTCCAGAAGGACAGAGGCCTAGTGCCCTGACGATGGCCCACCTGGTCCTGCAGCAGTTCTCACAGCTGTCTCAGCTCCTGTTGCATTGTATTGCCAGTCGTATCTGAGCCCCTGCATCTGGAATATGGCCATCAGAATATGTTGAGTTGACCATCCTCCCACCCACCATCATCCTCAGCCTCCTCCTCCTCACAGCAACTGAACGACCTCGTTGGAGAAACAGAGAACACGTGCTTGGTGCCACAACCCACACAGGCGCAGCCCCACCAATGGGCTGGGCTGCATACCTGATGCTGGCCGGCCCCATGCAGAGGCCGTCAACTCACCACGCACAGCACACACACTGGCACATGCTGGAACACAGAGCCACAGGTGAATGGGAGGTGGCACAGTGAACATACGAACATATGAAAATGCCAGCAGAAGCAGGCCTATACGGTCTATGGAGTCTGCTTGAATGTGCAGCTAGCCCCTTAACTTGCAGCTGTTCCACCCTCCTCCCCATCTTCATCTTAACACCCCCATTACCCTGACCCAAGCCCTCTTAAAGCTACCCACTGTTCTACAGGAAACCACCTCCTCAGGTAGAGTAGTCCACCTGTCCACCACCCTTTCTGAGAAAAAATGTCTCCTGATTTCCTTCCTGAATCTTCTCCCTCCGACCTCAGCTGATGACCTCTTGTATCCCTCCCTCTTCTAAGCTGGAGGATCCATTCTGCATTCTCCTATTTATCCCTTCTGGTACTTGAAGGTTTCAGTCATATCCCCCATCCCTCCTCTCCTCCAGGAAGTACATGTTCAGCTCGACCAATCTATCTTCATTGGTCTTTCCCTCCAATCCTTGTTGCCCTACATTGCACCCCTCCAACAATCTGATATTCTTCTTCAGGAATGGGCACCAATACTGCACACAGTCCTCCAGGTGAGGCCTAACCAGGGACCTGTATAGGGGAAGGATCACCTCCCTACTCCTGGAGGAGATTCCCCTCACTATACACCCTAGCATTCTACTGGCCTTTGCTGCCGCCTTTCTGCACTGAGCAGAGTTGTTCATGCTGCCCGTTATAACCACCCCAGATCCCTTTCCTCCTCTATACTTTCCAGTTGCACCCTCCCATCTGATAGCTACTCCCCTGGTTTCTCACTCTGAAGTGCAGTACTGGCAGTGGATGTCACCAAGGGACATGTGGCCATGTCCCCCACAGCATGGGAATCTGCCTCCCATGTGCACCAATCATGAAGGCCCTGAGACAACCCCATGAGAGCACTGGTGGTGCCCACAGCCAGGACTAGACATGGCAACTGGGGACAAGAACCACATGCTGCCAACACTACGATTCATGGGTGCATGACCACCACCACATGCACATGCACAGGAAGCAGGCAATGACAGCCACTGTGGGCAGTGCACCCCCATGTACACAAAGAGGCAGTGCATGCAGTGCACCTACCTGCAGAACGTCATTGGCCATGCACCGTTGCACCCCTCCAGTTGCCCCTGACTGTCTTTCAGCTTCTGCCCTGCCAATGCTCCTCCCAACCTGCAAGGCAAACACAATGGAACAGCACTGTGAGCATCATGATGGAACATATACCCCCCCAAAAGAGTGCGGCGACAGCACGGCACAGCATGATGTGTGCCAGGCTGAGAAGCAACTGACAATGTGGAGTCACAGTGCCATGGCAACAGCACAGTGGACCACCAGTCCACACAGGGCAACCCATGGCATGCATAGCGGCAATAACCTGGCCCTGCAAGCAGGGTCATGGAGACCATGTGGACAGGGACATATGCACCTGCCGGACACCCACAAACCCCTAAGAGCAGGTGAAGAAAGCATGCACACAGCACATATGTAACTAGGCATGGCACCGCCCCATGTGGGCCTGTTCCTGCAGCCTCCTGAGCCTCTCGGTATCACACCTGCTGAGGTCTCCATAGTGGTGGCAGCACTGCTCCCCAGTTCTGGGGATGCCAGTCTGGCATCAAGTTGCGTCCCCACACATGCCCATACCTGGGCCCGTGCCTCCTGGAGCTCCTCCCACTGAACAATTGCCTCTCTGGGGGACTACAAGTACCACAAGGTTGGCCACCTCAGCGTCACTCCAATTGAGTGCCGTGAGCCTGCCCTCAGTCACACGTGCCATTGCTGTGCTGCCGAAGCTGCTGACCATGCTGTGTGTCTTGGCCTGTTGTGCAATAGGCCTGCTATGCATTCCGCTGTGCAACTTGCGTGCCGCGATAGGGATGTGCCATTGACACCACCAATAGCACAGTACTGCACATGCACAGTAGTGAAAGGCCTGGTGGGAGAATGGGGTCATGGCCCAGTGACCCATGCATGCGCGTCTGCGAGCAGGCGCCATCTTGATGAGGGAGGATAATGCCATACTTGCAGCCAACCACATGGTGCATGTTTGCAAACATGCACATAGTGGGCAATAACTCAACACAGGGAGATCGTGATACATGGACAATGCCAAACTAGCAGCCAACCACATGGCGCATGTCTGTAGATATGTGCCATAGATGGCAAAGGCGCAGCACAGGGAGATGCAATACACGGCAAGTAATGTTGGACATGCTCTGCCACGCATGGCAGCAATGGTACTGTGCGATCACACGTGCATGGGAAATGCGCCATGCGGAGATGCTCGGCGCATTTCAGATGTGCAGCCTAAATTGAGATGGGCCTGGTCAAATTTACAATATTCAGCCAGGCTATGCTAATCACCTCATTAGCCAATCCAGGCCTAAGTCAACTGATTAGCATCTCATTGGTGGCTGCTCCACAGCTCAGTTGCATGAGATGGGTCAGAAAAGTGCCACACCACACCACACGTAACTGACAGGAACTGCAGCCTGGAAGGTAGGTTTGTTTACATTCCTTTGCTACAGCCTCTTTGTACTGCATTATGTGGAACTTTGCTCTACTCCAGAACATGCTGCACATGTGCTCATGTCTGTCACATTCCTGTCCACAGGCAACAGTACGTCTGATAGTGAGGAGGAGCAGTCGAGAGGAGAAAGCCTAATTTTACCAAAGATGAGCAGTGTGCCCTGGTGGAGGCATATTTTCAGAGGAAGTGCTGCTTTCGGCAAGTCAGGCACCCAGCAGTAGTGGGCAAAGGGCTGGGAGGAGGTGGCAGATATGTCAATGCACATGGGAGGTACAACCATACTCCCCAGGAATGCATGAAATGCATGACTGAGTGACAAGTGGATGGCCAGGGAGAGGTCACTACCATACAGGGCCTCACTGAGGCAGACTGGTGGTGGCCTTCCACTGCACCAACCCTCACACCCTCTGAGGAGCTGATTATTGCCACCATGAGCTGGGCATCCTTTGAGGGTGTCCTGGGGGTGTTCAGACTGGGGGCAGCCCATCACAGCACTGTGAGTATGCATGTGTCATACCCTGTGGGGCAGTGTGTGCCAGTCACAGGTGTGCCTGTTATGCCACACAGGGGCTGGAACTGTGTCCAGAGTGTGCCGTGCAGGTCTGCTGGCAGTGCACAGCCATTATGTGAGCCCACATGCTGCCCTGTGTGCCATTGTGCATGACCAGTGGCATGCTGCAGGACCCTAGGGTGGGGTGGTCTGACAACACAGGCCACAGGTGGCTATGCATGCCCACAGGGGCCTCCATGTTATGTGTGGTGCCACATAGCCATCCACAGTGGGCCCATGCACCATCCGGCTAGAGTGGCAGGTGCTCCACAGTAAGGTGACAGTGTCTGTGGCAGGGCCGGGGAGGCATTGGCCTGGTCACAGCCAGTCCATTGTGGCACTGTGTCACACGCTGACATGAGCATGCACCCCTGCACACATGCATGCCTACAAACAGTGCATTTGCTCTACAATGCCAATGGTAGTCCCAGGCCTGTGTGGTGGCACAGGCACACCCGTGGTTCACATGCACACACCCATGTCCAGCTGTCTACCTGCATTACAGTCATGTGTCACTCACCATGTGTTTTCTGCCTTTCAGCTCCATCACACCTCAGGGTGCATCACCAGCTGGTGCCCTCCGCGGCACTGGAATGATGATGCTGTACCTTCAACATCCTCCAGAGCTGTGGCCAATGCTGCAGATCATGGTTCAGCATGTATGCTGGTGCACCTACTGGGGTTGGCTGATGACCCCTTGTCTGCTCTTCTTCTGGAGAAGGATATGACCTTGCTTGCACTGGCCATGGAAGAAGATGACGGTGATGAAGATGCCACACAAATAGGGGACACACAGGTGGAAATAACCCTCCCACTGGCTCAGAACACACATGGGCAGCTACAGGCAGCGCGGGTGGTCCTGTGCTCACACACCCACCTCCCTAGTCGCCCCCCCACCAGCCGATGCAGTGGTTTGGTGTGGCGGGGATGCGGAACTGCTGTGGGGCGGGAATGCCAGCACTGTCCTGCAGGGTGCTGCAGTGGCCAGTGGGGCACATTGTCCAGCCCACTCCAAAGCCCGCCGTGCCTGCCCACGCACAGTCCCTACCGAACAGTGGCCTCCTGTGAGGCATTCCCGGATGAGAACGTGGCACAGCAGGCTGAGACCCCCCTGCCTGTTGGCCCCCATCCCCAACACATCACCCGCTGACAGGCTTGCTGAGCACACCTTGGACTCCTCATGGAAACTGTGGCGGGCCAGGTGGCACCTTCAGGGAGGAGCTACATAGACTGTGGGCACAGGTGGGGCACTTGGATGAGCATGGTGCTTTGAGACATGCGTAGCTGTTTGGTGAGTTACACCAACTGAGGTGGCCATGACCGCTGTGCTGGATGGGATTGCATAGGCCATTGTAGTGGGTTTTGCATCCCTGTCATCTCATGGTTGCAGAGGTTCTTGCTGCACCACATGCAGTACCACAAGTGCCCCAGGGCACTTGTCGGGTGACCCCAGTGCTGCTGGACGCTTACCCATGGCCAACATCACCCCAACACCCCTGGATCCAATCTGGACTTTGGGACTGATACACCCATGAGCACCTGATCATGATCTGTTTGTCAACCCCTGCCGGAGTGGAGTCTTCACCATCTGTGGCTGGTGACCTGCCTGTGGCATCCTCCCAGCCAAGGTGTGGCTGCCCATATTGCTCTGACATGTACTGGCTCATGATGAGTCCTGCTGGGTGTGGTTGGCATGTCCCACTACCCTGCCACTAACGCGACCACACACCAGGCTGGCAGTGGCCAGGGCCATGTGCTGTGGCACACGCAAACCCTGGTGTCATGCCTACCTATGCTGACTGAGTGTTGTACTGGGCATGTGCGGGGCAGTGGTGCTGTGCTGTGTGGCATTGATGTGATGAGTGTAGCACTGTGTCTGCCATGCATGTGTGCCAGCAGATACCCTCTGATCCATGCCATTCTCCACAGTGACATTGTGTCCCCCTGTTATTGATGGCACTGAAATGGATGCCTGTGCATAGTTGTGGGCACTCTGCAGCTGCTGTGCAGTGTCTGCCTACCTGTGTATGTGTGCCACCCCTGTGTTGGGGTGTGTGTGACTTGCTGCCCAGTTGGGTCCTCCTGGGTAACTCACCTCTGGTTTCTGAAATGCTCATTCACAGTAGTATCCCTGTGCCACCATCCCTGGCAGCCAATCGAGGGTTCTCCTCTCCAGGGTTGGCTGCACACCCCACCCTTGGGTTCCTCCTCAACTGTGCCTGGACAGGTATTCCACAGTCTATGGCCATGTTGTGTAGCATACAACAGGCCAGGAATATGCCACAGGCTTTTACAGGACTGTATAGTAGGGCACCACTGGACCTGTCAAGGGCATCTGAGCCATTTTAAGCATGTCAAACACATACTAACATACTATTTGCCAGCAGATTAGGGCCTTACGGTCTATCGAGTCTGCTCGAACCTAGATCGTTAATTGGGTGCCGAGACCCTCCCATCCCTTGTTCTCTAGAAACCCTATCATCCATCCTCACCCCCTCGGGACAGGCCATCATCTGATACATCCACTTTCTGTGTCTGTCCACCCTCTCTTGAAGCCCTCCACTGTGGATCTCTAGACCAGCTCACCAGGCAGTGCATTCCAAGGGTCCACCACCCTCTCGGTGAAAAACCTCCTCCTCTTTCCCCTCACCCTTCCACCTTCCAACTTCAAACCATGCCCTCTGGTGATACCTCCTGCTTTAGCCTAAAGACCCCTCCATGTTTACCCTATTTATTCCCTTGAGGTACTTGAAGACCTCAATCCATGTCCCCTGTCTCTCTCTCCAATGAAAACAGGCAGAGCTCCTCAAGTCTGTCCTCATAAGTCAAATCCCCTAGCCTCGTATCATCTTTGTTGCCCTCCTCTGTACCCTCTCCAGGAGCTGTATGTCCCTCTTCAAATGTGGTCTCCAGTACTGTACACAGTACTCAAGGTGTGGTCTAACCAGTCCATTGTACAGAGGCAGAATCACTTCCTTGCTCCTAGAGGTGATCCCCTTACAATGCATCCCAACATCCTGTTTGCCTTGCTAGCTGCTCTCCTGCACTGCTCAGAGTTATTCATACATGTATCCACCATGACCCCTAGGTCTTTTTCCCCTATCGAGGCCTCCAGCGCCTCCCCTCCCAGGGTGTACCTGTGTTTAGGGTTTCCCGACCAAGATGCAACACCTTGCACTTGGTGATATTGAAATTGAATTTCCATGTGTGAGACCAGCTTTCCAGGGTGTCCAGGTCCCTTGCAGGCCACCCTCCCTCTTCTCCCTCAACTACTGCTCCCATCTTGGAGTCATCCATGAAGAGACTCATTTCACACCCTATACCCTCCTGATGTCCGATATGTATGCATTAAACAGGATCGGACCCAGGACCGAGCCCCTGGTACCCCACTACCAACCCTCTAGGGTTTGAGAGCCCCACAGACCACTACTCTCTGAGTGCATCCAGCTAGCCAGTTTTCAATCCATCTGACCATCAAGGGCCTACTCTAACCCCATCAGTTTCTCCACCAGACCATTGTGGGGACAGAGTCAACGCCTTGCTGAGTCCAAGAATAATACATCCACAGGCTTACCCCTGTCCAGTTCTGATGTTACCCATTCATAGAACTCCACAAGGTTGGTTTGACATGATCTACCTGGCACAAACCCATGTTGCCGACTATCCAGACCTCCCACCTCCCAAGTACACCCCAATCTGTTCCTTTAGTATACTCTCCATTAATTTTCCCACCACCGAGGTCAAACTGATGGGTCTATGGTTACCTGGTACTTCCCTTGACCCCCTTTATGGATTGGTACCATGTTGCCTCTAAGCAATCACTAGGTACCCTCCTGTAAGTGACCTGCTGAAAAGCTCCGCCGAAGTGCAGCCAGTATGTCCCCAATTCCCATAGTACTCTGGGATGAATGCCATCAGCCCTGGAGATTTGTTTTCTTTAGGGCCTTGGGGCTAACCACCCCTTTTGGTGGAGATAGCATCATCCGTCCCTCCCCTTACTGGTCTTTTTATCCTTATCCATGTGACACCCGGGTACCTTTCCCTCCTCTTGCTCCATTTCTGTTGCCCCCTGATCCCTCCCTGCTGCTTCTATCCCTTCATGCCTTGCTTTGTAGATATCCCATCCCCTCTCTAGCGAACACAGAGGCAAAGTACTGGTTAAATACCTCTGCCTGGTCCCTCGCCTCTTCCACCCACCCTCCTTCTGATCTCAATCTGCTGAGATGGCCCTTAGTTTTCTCCGCTCCCCAATGTACGGAAGGCCCTTTTCCCTCCCTGTGTCCCCTGTGCCAGCCCTGCTCTTTTTCTTGGACTTTGCTCCCTCACCCATACTGGGTGACTTTTCTAGATGCAAGCTGGCATTTCCTTATCCCTATCCCTCTTGTTGTTTTATATTTTTGTAGGCCGCCTTCTTTTCTCTGACTGCTACCTGTACCTCACTGGACCACCAGCATGGTTTCGTGACCTTGCTCCTTACGTTTCAACTAAGCGCCAGATCCTGACTGCCTCATGAAGTCCCGTTTATGACCTCCCATCTCCTTTCCACACTTGTCGTTGAGGTAATCCCTTCAAGTGATCCTTGAGAATATTTCCCATGCCCATAAAGTCTGCCCCCTGAAGTCCACTGCCAGTGTCCTAGATCTCACCCCACTCCCCCATGCTTATTTGAAACCAGACAGTATTGTGGTCACTCCCAGTCAGGGGTCCTGTACAACTATGTCCCTTACCAGATCCCCATCTGCCAGAACCCATCCAGGACATGCCCTCCCTTGTGGGCTCCATCACATGCTGTGTTAAGAACACATCCTGGAAGCCATCTAGCAGCCTCTGCTCCTTGGCCACCCTAGAGGACATGGTTCCCCAGTTTGTACCTGGCATATTAAGGTCCCCCATCAACACCACTCCTTTCCCTTTTGGACCACACTGGGCAATGATGTTGTCCAGCAAACCATCCTCTAGAACATCACTCATCCCAAGTTGGCTATATGCTACTCCCCAGCTTGACCTTATCTCCTGCTGGGGATGGTAAGGTGACCCATAAGGCCTCCACGTTTCCCTCTGCCTCTTCTACCATAGTAATTTCTATATCATCTCTAATGAACATAGCCACTCCACCCCTCTGACCTCCTTTCTATCCTTCCTAAGCATAGTGTACCCCTGTACATTTAGGTCCCAGTCATGGTTTTGTTGTACGTCTCTCCGTGACCGCCACATCCACCCCTCGAACAGCATGGCCTGGAACTCTGGCAACTTGTTTCCCAAGCTCCTGGCATTTACTAACACCAACCCCCACCCTTCCCTGATCCTCTTTCTCACCAACCCAGATTCCTTATACTTCCATCCTCCCCTCCTCCTCCTGAAACCTCCACCTCCAGTCTGTTTCACCCCTCCCCCTCTTGGGCTTGGCTACTCCCTCATCTGGAGAAGAGGGCTTCTGGTCAGCCCCTCCCTCATCCCTTCCCCCTTACAAGTTTAAACCCACCTTTCTTGTATGTAGTCAGCCATCCCTGTTTAAGGACTTCCTTCCCTAATGGGGCAAGATGAAACCTGTCCTTGGCATATAGTCCCTTATCCTCCCAAACTCCATTCCAGTTCCCTAACACCCCAACCCATTCTCTTCACCCCACTTCCTGAGCCAGTCATTAACCTCTGTAAGCTTCTTTTTTGTCCACTGGGGCCTTTGGTACGGCAATATCTCTGAAAAGAAATGTTGCATCCATTATCCGGACAGACTCTGGCAAGTTCTTGGAACCTTGCTTGGATTTCAAAATGCTATTTCCATCTAGATCATTAGTTCCCAAATGCACCAGAAATCAGTTTCCCTCCACAATCCCTAACCATTTCATACACCATGAACTTTGCTCTGTGCACTGTCAGCCCAGAGATACTCACTACCTTCACCTGGCTATGGCATCCACCCCCCGTCCCTCCCAATGGATACCCCTAATCATCGAGTCTCCCAGTAACAGAACCTTAACACCTCCATCATCCTTATAGTTACCTCCACTATGCCTCTCAGCCCCTTCCCCCCCTTTATTCATGATCTGAATTTCATGGAGTCTTCCTGCCTTATTAGAGACCCCTTGTCACCCTCCCATTCTGCCTTCCTTGCTGTTTTCCCTTAACTCAAACCCCTCTGAATAGGTGTCCCTTTAACCCTCTCATATCTGAACCATTTATCCTGGCCCTGATGGTTTCCCTTCCCCCACCACCATCCTCCCCCCTTGTAATAGTACCCCTGCTTCCAGAGGCTCTCTGTGGGTCCCCTTTAGCTAGGGCCCATCCTTGGTACTGACCTCCCAGCTGAAGGGGGACTTCTCTCCCTCCTTGTCTCCCAGTTTCTCTCCAATCATGCTCTCCTCCCTCATGTCTGGAATATGTTGCATCTCCCCATTGCTTAACATATATGTTTCCCTTCTCCCTCTGGGACTATGTCTATCCTTTCCATAGCTGGTCTGTGATGCCCTATGGGTATCCAACTCCCTCCCAGCCTCTGTATAAGTTTCCTCATTTCCACCACCTTCCTCCCCTCTAGGTTGTTAGTAGCTCAAATTTATTGTGACAGTCTATGTCAGCCTCCATCAAGTAACCGAGTTTCCCTGACTGCATCTCTAAACTGACCCTCTTCTTCCTCTCTTGCACTATTCACCTTAGGGCTCCTTCCCACAGTCTGCTGTTTTTGGCTTCTTACAACAGCCTTTCCTGACCTCTTTCCAGTCTCTTTGTATTCAGAATGTTCTCTCCCGCTTTCCCTTAGCATCAACTTCCCTATCTAAGGGTCCTCCGTCCTAATATCCCCCTCCTGCTTGCTGTAACATAACATCCTGTAATTTCAGGCGTTTCCCCAGCCTCCCTCAGCCACCCTTCTGCTGCCCATATCCACCCCTTATCCTTGGACACCCCGAGCTCCCACAGCTTACTCCTAACCAATATACCTCACTCCTGATACAAGATAGCTGTCTACAGAGTGGGCAGCCTCCCTCTCCAGGCCCAATTTAGAATTATTGCCATCCCACAGCCTGTGCAGCCTACAACCCTTCCGAAGATGCCTGCCATGGTGGAATATGGCCACCCTGATTATCCCCTCTGTTTTATAATAGCACACCCCTTTCTCAGTCCCTTTCCCTGAAGTGCAGTTTCTCTCTATACTGACTGTAGTTATTTACAAACCCAATTTCAGCCCCACCAATATCATTCCCAAGTCTCACAAACACATACAGTCCAGTGTGTGTTCGGTCACACTAACAATGTATGTAAGCAGACATCAGGTACCATAAGATGTCACAGGCCCCAGCTCCTGTTGCTTCAAATTTCAGTCCCAAACAGAAACACTCAGCCCTTCAATCCCAACCCCCAGTGGCTTTTCAGTATTTAAGAAGGCATACAAAACTGGGTGGGTGGGAGGCTCTTACCAAACACCAGGCAAACAACACTTTTAAATTTCCTCTAAATATCCCTGCTAGACAACTATCCCACAGCCACCAAATTACAATGTAACAATTCTAATTCAAGGTAATAATTTTTACCACATAAAACTAATTTCACTTACAAACTATTCAAATATTTCAGTTAAAACAGATTATAACTCCAGCTCTCTTTCCTCCCTGCCTGCTGCTTAAGCTCCCAAGTGAACAATGAAAGCCAAGTTAATTCCTGTTTTAGAGACAAGGTAATTGCAGCTAATGTCCCTTCCCCCAAACACCAGGCAAACAACACTTTTAAATTTCCCTCTAAATATCCCTGCTAGACAACTATCCCCAAGCCACCAAATTACAATGTAACAATTCTAATTCAAGGTAATAATTTTTACCACATAAAACTAATTTCACTTACAAACTATTCAAATATTTCAGTTAAAACAGATTATAACTCCAGCTCTCTTTCCTCCCTGCCTGCTGCTTAAGCTCCCAAGTGAACAATGAAAGCCAAGTTAATTCCTGTTTAGAGACAAGGTAATTGCAGCTAATGTCCCTTCCCCAAACACCAGGCAAACAACACTTTTAAATTTCCTCTAAATATCCCTGCTAGACAACTATCCCAAGCCACCAAATTACAATGTAACAATTCTAATTCAAGGTAATAATTTTTACCACATAAAACTAATTTCACTTACAAACTATTCAAATATTTCAGTTAAAACAGATTATAACTCCAGCTCTCTTTCCTCCCTGCCTGCTGCTTAAGCTCCCAAGTGAACAATGAAAGCCAAGTTAATTCCTGTTTAGAGACAAGGTAATTGCAGCTAATGTCCCTTCCCCAAACACCAGGCAAACAACACTTTTAAATTTCCTCTAAATATCCCTGCTGACAACTATCCCCAAGCCACCAAATTACAATGTAACAATTCTAATTCAAGGTAATAATTTTTACCACATAAAACTAATTTCACTTACAAACTATTCAAATATTTCAGTTAAAACAGATTATAACTCCATCTCTTTCCTCCTGCCTGCTGCTTAAGCTCCCAAGTGAACAATGAAAGCCAAGTTAATTCCTGTTTAGAGACAAGGTAATTGCAGCTAATGTCCCTTCCCCAAACACCAGGCAAACAACACTTTTAAATTTCCTCTAAATATCCCTGTGAGACAACTATCCCAAGCCACCAAATTACAATGTAACAATTCTAATTCAAGGTAATAATTTTTACCACATAAAACTAATTTCCCTTACAAACTATTCAAATATTTCAGTTAAAACAGATTATAACTCCAGCTCTCTTTCCTCCTGCCTGCTGCTAAGCTCCCAAGTGAACAATGAAAGCCAAGTTAATTCCTGTTTAGAGACAAGGTAATTGCAGCTAATGTCCTTCCCCCAAACACCAGGCAAACAACACTTTTAAATTTCCTCTAAATATCCTGCTAGACACAACTATCCCCAAGCCACCAAATTACAATGTAACAATTCTAATTCAAGGTAATAATTTTACCACATAAAACTAATTTCACTTACAAACTATTCAAATATTTCAGTTAAAACAGATTATAACTCAGCTCTCTTCCTCCTGCCTGCTGCTTAAGCTCCCAAGTGAACATGCTCAATTATGTTGCATATTGTGGTGTGTGCCTCATTGTACCTTTCCTCAGCCTCACTGCTGGGCCATCATATGGGGGTGAGCAGCCTTAATCATAGGGATACACACTGTCACCTGGGAGGCAGAGACATGTGTTAGTTTCACTCAGGTGTGTGCATGGCCTGTAACAACCCACCCCCCCTTTCCTGTCTATGTTGCCACTGTCTGTCCACCTGGTTATCATTCCCACCTCCCCACATTCACAGCCCCTGAACCACCATTGCGGGACCCACATTTCTGTCCTGCCTGCAGCCTGGCCAGGCACAGCCAGGCCAACCTCTTCTCAGGCCTGTGGGCCTCATCCCTGCTTGTGTGGGCACCCTGCCACTGTCCTGTCAGCTATTGTGCTCATCCATCTCCTGGACAATGGTGGTGGCCGGGGCATCTGTTGCTTCTTGCACTGCCACATGTGGCTGATGTGCTGCACCCCTGCCCTGCTTGCCCTGTGGCCTTACACTCCATCTCCTGTATCTGTGTGTCCCAGTCTGGCAGGACCCCAGGTTCCACAGTTCAACATGGCTGTTCACCATTGCACTGTCCCTGTCACTCTTCCCACATCCCACCCCCTTTACCACTAGCTGTGTGCTGTGCCACAATGTAAGTGGTTTTGCATGGAGCCCTGCCCAACTCAACCACTAGGTGGCCAGTGGGGATGTCCCACCCTCGAATCTGTGGCACAAGGCTGACTGGTGCCAGATGATCATCGTTTACTCCCAGGGTGCGTGGTGCAGACATTGGTGGTGCACCCTATGGCATTGCACACCACCTGGCAGTTGATAGAATGGTAATCCTTCCAGTTGATGTATGCCACATTGTCTCAGCCAGGTGGTGCCCTGATAGTCACATGGGTGTAGTCAATGGCCCGTATCATGCCTGGCATCGTGCCACCATGTGGAACTGCTGCATGGTTTCTATGCGCTCTGCCTGTGTGCTAGTTAATTGGATGAACTCTGAAGCATGTGGCAGCAGGGCATTGAGGAACTATGTGAGGAGGCCGGATGTGGCAGACTGTGTAATACTAGTGGTGTCACCCACTGTTATCTAGAAGGTGCCGTGATGCAAGCACATTGCTTCTGTCACCTTTGTCTCCACCAACATGGCATAACTCCTTCTGGTGGATGCTTGCAGGTCATCATGGCACAGCTCACAGAGCTGTCTCAGAACATCCCTGTTGAGTTGTTACCGGCCCACAATCTCTGTGTCAGTCAGCTGTTCATAGGTGACACTGGCACGGTACCCATTTCTGTTGGACATACACCTATGGTCCCTTCCACGGCCATGTTGCTGTTCCAACCGTCTCCTCACACTCCTCTTTACCTCCACCATTAGGAAAGCTGCCCCATCCATTCTTCTGTTACTGCTGCTCTGCTGGTTGCCTGTGGGTGGCTTGCACTTAGGCCAACTCCTTTTATGCCTATCTCGTGGGGGCGATCTTGGGAGATGTGCCACAGATGCACCACCATTTGGGCTGAATATAGAGATGCGCAGGCGCATCCATGGGGCAGCTCCTCCAGATCGCTGCATACATTTTATTTTTATTATTTATTACATTTTGATAACTGGGTAAGCCCGCTGGGCCCGAAGGTCCCTTTTCAGGGCGACCGAGCAATTTAAGTTGTGTTGTGGCGCATCCGGTTTGCAATGCATCTCTGCTGTTTCAGTATTGTGCAGTGACACATTTTGGGAGTTGTGCTGGAGCATCTCCTTTGAAAATATCCCCTAGCTGGTTAACCATCCCAGTGCTTGGGTTGCCCTGAAAATAGGCACTTGTGCCTAGTGGTCTTACCAGTTACCAAAGAATAGTAAAATAAAAGGGTTGCATTCAGAAGGTATAAGGAGATGCAGAGGGAGGAGGATAGGGAGGTGTATCAGGAAACAGAAGGAAGCAGGAAGGCAGTAAGGAGTGTGAAGGTGCAAACTGAAGAGAATAGCCTAGCAGTAACAAAGGGGAAATGTTTTAGGTATATAAGCTAAAGAGGAAGACCAAGGGAGGGATTGTAAGGTAAAAGAAAGAATGGGGTGGGACTGTACAGAGGGGTACCAGGAAAGGGCAGACATCTTGAACAAATACTTTTGCTCAGTGTTCACAGAGATAGGAGAAGGGATGGACCGCAAAAAGAAACAGTGGCTTTGAAGAGGGGAGGTGGACGTTGGTCCTTTTTGGATGAGAGAATCCTGAAGGGACTCACTAATCTGAAAGAGGATGAAGCAGTGGAGCCAGATGGGGTGTGTCCAAAGGTGTTAAGGGAGCTCAGGGAGGTACTGGCTGCATCTCTGACAGTTCTGTTTGCAGATCACTAGAAACCGGAGTGGTTCCAGAGGACTGGAGGAGGGCAAAAGTAGTCAGCTTCATAGAGTTGGTAGCAAAGAAGAGGCTGGCAATTATAGGCCAGTCAGTCTGACATTGGTTGTGGGAAGTTAAAGAAATCACTGCTGAAGGAAAGATTGTGGAATATCTTGAATTCAAAGTGTTGCAGCACCGAGGCAACATGGATTCACAGTGGTGGTGGTGGGGGACACGACAGAGGTCATGTCAAATTAATCTGATAAATTTCTTTGACTGGGTGGCCAAGGAATTAGATCAAAATGGAGAGATGGGCATGGCCTACTTAGATTTCAGTAAGACTTTTGACATATAGGAGACTAGTAAGTAAGCTGTGTAGCTTAGTAGTGGGACCAAAGGTGGTAAATTGGGTAAGAAATTGGTTGGGGATAAGGCAACAGAAGGTGGTGGTAAACAGAGTTCTTTCCAAGGAAGAGAGGGTGACCAGTGGGGTACCTCAAGGATCAGTGCTGGGACCAGTCTTCTATATAAGTGTCATTGCAGAGGAGCTGAAAGGGAAGGTCTGCCTCTTTGTAGATGACACCAAGATCTGCAACAGGGTGAGCATTCAAGAGGGGATGGAAAAGATGAGCAGAGACCTGCGAAAACTTGAGAAGTGGTCAAGGGTATGACAGCTGGGTTTCAATATGAACAAGCATTTGTCAATGCCCAAATGTTGATTGCGTTGGTCTGTTGAGCTCGCTCACTGCCCTCTGTCACTTGCTCAGTCTGTTTCTTCCAGTGCTGCAGGCTGCTCTTTTGTACTGGGCTCCTGCCTACATGGGCACCTTGTTCTGCCCATTAAGAAATCGCAGCTGTCCCGACAGAGCTCCGTTGAGGTGGCTCACCCCTCCACTCGCTCATTCTGTTTCTCCTGATGCTGCAGGCTGCCCTTTTGTGCTGGGTTCCTGCCTCTGTTGGTGGCTTTTTCTGCCCACAAAGAAATCTGCAGCAGTCCCGACACAGGTCTGTTGAGCCTGCTCACTCCCCTCTCTCACTCACTCATTCTCTTTCTGCGGCGCTGCAGGCTGGCCTTTTGTACTGGGCTCGTGCCTGCATTGGTACCTTTTCTGCCCACAAAGAAATCCACAGCTGTCCCGACAGAGCTCAGTTGAGGTCACTCACTCCTCATCTCACTCACTCATTCTGTTTCTCCTGGTGCTGCAGGCTGCCCTTTTGTACTGGGCTCTTGCCTCTGTTGGCACATTTTATGCCCACAAAGAAATCTGCAGCAGTCCCGACAAAGCTCCGTTGAGCTTTCTCTACCCCTTCTCTCACTCGCTTATTCCGTTTCTGCTGGTGCTGCAGGCTGCCCTTTTCTACTGGTCTCCTGCCTGTGATGTTGCCTTCTTCTGCCCACAAAGAAATTTGCAGCAGTTACAATATAGCTCTGTTGAGCTCGCTCACTCTCCTCTCTCACTCGCTCTTTCTGGTTTTACTGCCACTGCAGGCTGCCCTTTGTGCTGGACCCTGCATGCATTGCTGCCTTTTCTGCCCACAAACAAATCTGCAGCAGTCCCAACACAGCTCCGTTAAGTTCATTCACTCCCTCCCTCACTTGCTTGTTTTGTGTCTCCTGCCGCTGCAGATTGCCCTTTTGTACTGGGCTCCTGCCTGCATTGGCGGCTTTTCTGTGAAAGATCATCTGAAGCAGTCCCGACACAGCTCCATTGAGCTCGCTCACCCCCTCTCTCACTCACTCATTCCGCTTTCAGCCGGTGCTGCAAGCTGGCCTTTGTACTGGCTCCTGCTCATGTTGTCGCATTTTCTGCCCACAAAGAAAACAGCAGTCACAATAGGACTCCGTTGAGCTCATCCACTACCGCTCTGTCACTCGCTCATTCTGTTTCTCTTGGCGCTGCAGGCTATGCTTTTGTATGGGGCTTCTGGCTGCATTGGCACCTTTGTCTGTCCACAAAAGAAATCTGCAGCTGTCCGACAGAGCTCTGTTGAGGTGGCTCAGTCTTTCTCTCTCACACGCTCATTCACTATGCGGAATAATGTTATGAATTGTGCTTGGTGCCACTTGTATATCTTGACGTGTTTTGGCCTTACTGCTCCTACCTTGAGTATGAGCTGATAGCTGGAAGGCCCTAAAGATGGGAAGAGCACCGAGAAGGAGGAGGGAGGTGGAGGAAACTGTGAACGCTAAACAGGAGGGGCTGAGCGTGTAGGTATTTTGTTTATAGAGAATCCCGCCCATTGAATTACGGGCAGGCCCTTCAATTCACTGTCAAGGGAATAATGTTGAATTGTGCTTGGTGCCACTTGTATATATTGATTTGTTTTGGCCTTACTTGTTCCCATCTTGAGTATGAGCTGATAACTGGAAGGCCCAAAAGAATAGTATCCATCTCCTCCAACTCATGGAGAGTATACCTGGCAGCACTCAGGAGAGAAACACCCTTTAACAGAGGAAACCTCTGAGGAACCATGGCTACCAAGTTGCCTTCCTTCTAGGCATACTACGAGGAGATGGAAAGAAAAGCAGAACGCATTTCCGCCTGGATTAGGAATGTATGTCTCAAAACAAGATGATGTCCATCTTCCCAGACGTTTAATGATGTAGGCTGGAACTTTCTTTCGTGAGGCAGAGGTAGCAGCACCGATTCTAAATGAATGGCCAGAATAAGCGAAAGGATCAAGTCCCAGGTGTTGTAGTAGTGAATGAATTGAATCCACAAATTCTTTGGTGGTTAGAGGTACATTATTATGAGAGGTTAGTAGAGGAGATTCAGGACCGGATTGACTATGAAAACTGCATAGCTAGTTCAAGAAGTAAGCACGGGCACCAAGCAATATTTGTAGGAAATATTGAATGCCCACGTTCTCGTAGCCTGTCCGATTTTGATGCAGGAAGATGTAGATCATAGTAATCAGCTCGCTTGGTAAGATGTTTGACCTTGAGAAAGGACGTTGCAGAAAGAGATGAAACTGTGAATCCTCCGGGACATAGAAATCCATAAAATGCCAGACAGATAGTTGCAAGCAGGATGGTGGAGTGTAAGTAGAGTTCGGACTTCAGTAGATTAATTAGCTGTTTGAAGATAGTATCATCGATGGGCAAATGGTAGGCATCCTTTTGAATGAGAGTTTTGGATTGCAGTAAGAAGAAGCTTAACTGCAGGATATGATGTCAGGGAGACAGAAGCTGGATCTTGTAAGCAAAAGTGAAATTGAATGCCAGCTAAGTATTGGCGAATGGTAGAGTAAGATAATTTACTGTTATATGACAATAGGTCGTGAAAGCTAATATGGTAGGTAGAGAAATCAGAAATGCAGAGGAGGCTGTCATGGAACAGAATGAACTGTATTTTCTTCAGGCTGTTTTGTAAGCTGATTGTGTGCTGATCGATAAGGCTGACCACATGAGGTTTTGTGCTGTAGTAAGGTAATTAATCATGGCATGACTAGATTCTTGAAATGAGGAGCTGGAGTTGGTAGAGGATCTGCAGTAGGAAGGAGAATAGCGAAATTTCTGAAATTGAAAACGGAAAGGTAGTCAGCGGCTGTATTGAGACGACCAGGAATATGAAAACATTGAATGCAAAATTATGAATCAGAGAAAGCCATGTTAATCTCCGCAAGAATAGTATAATTGTAGGAGAAGAGGATCTGCCTTTGTTAATAACATCTACTGTTGTTTGATTATCTGTATATTAACACTGTAGACAAAGATCAGTGTTGACCCAAGTGAAAGCTGCTGCAACTACAGGATATATCTCAAATAAAGGGGAAGAGGTCGTGGCTGCAGGCAATTGTAGAAATTCAGAAGGCCATGTAGATAAAATCCAGGATTGATGGAAAATAGCAGCGAATCCATGAGTAGGTGAAGCATCCATGAATACTGAGGAGAAAAATCTTGAGAGATATCTTTGTAGAACATAGAGTGACCATTCCATTGGTTTAGGAAGAGGAACCACATGGCAAGGTCGGATTTGCAGTAGCTGTAATGGAAATGTGATGGTGGAGGGCTGAAGCTGAAGGAAGCAGATTGAGCATATATGCAATGATGGTACGTCCTTGAGGAATTATACATGTAGCAAAGGAGAGGTAACCTAGCAGAGACAAGAGTTCGTGTTTTGTGCAGGATGAGTGATTGAGAATGATATAACCAGTCTCTTGATTCTGTGTAGCTTGTCCATAGGGAGTCTGGCTTCCATGCGAATGGAATCGAGAATGATGCCCAAAATTCCAGAGAAGTGGCAGGACCAGAAGTCTTTTCCTCTGAGACAGATACAGCTAATTGATGAAATAAACGGGTGAAGGCAGAAAGGGCTGCAGCTGGAGGCGCAGAAGGAGGTTCGATGAGAAGAAAATCATCAAGCAAGTGGATCACTTTGGTTACCCGACAATGATTCAACAACAACCAGCAAAGTGTAGAAGAAAAGATATCGAACAGTTTCGGACTGCTTTTGCAAACCGAAAGCTACCCACACAGCAAAGTAGTAGGAATCTTCCCATTTGATGCCATAGAGATGCCAAAGGGACGGATGAATAGGAAGGAGTTTAAACGCATCAGCAATGTCAGCTTTAGAGAGCTATGCACCTCTGCCCATTTGTTTGATAGTCAATATGATGCTGTCAATCTTGGCATAGGCCAGAGAAAATCCTGAGAAGGGATAAGAGAGTTGATACTGGGAATGTAAGTGGCCCGTGGAGTGGATAGATTGAAAATAAGGTGCTGCTTCCTTGAGAATTTGCAGTAGCAATGCCAATAGGGCTGACACGAATGAGAGGAAACGCAAATGGAGAAATGGTCCAATGATGTATCCTTTGTCCAGCTCCTTCTGCAAAAGGAGGAGACCAAGTCCGTTGAGTTAGAGCTGTTTGTAAATTAGAGATTCGTAGGAGTCCTGAGGAAGAGAACAGATTCCAGTATAGAATCCAAAAGTAAATCCAGAGAGGAGAAACTGCACTAAAGAGCGAGATGGATGAGTGGCGAGCAGACGGGACAGTTCACTGACGCTAACAGGAGTAGAAGGATGATGCAATAGTCAGGGTCTGCTTTTAAATTAGGGCAGATGGATTTGCATGAGCTTCACCACAATGACTACAAATGTAGCAGACGGCAGGGATGAAGGGAGCAACCCATATCTTTGAAATTATTACAGACAGATCTACCATCCACGAAAGTAATAGGACAACCATGTTTATCATAGGACAAGTGAGGCATAGCAATAGAATTGCATATAGTCCTGGTAATAGTGGAGCCTGAAGTGGTGAAAGGGATGAGATGAATCAGGCACGGATAAAGGGCAGAAAAGCGGCATGGGAAAGGGAGCCGAGATCTGGCAAGTGAGAGCCTGTTGACCAGCGAAATGGCAGCAAAATAACTCATTGTCGCGAGAGCCCCAGTGAAGTCGGACATTCAGGTGAGAGAGAGCAGCAGCTTTAGCTAAAAAGATTTATGGTAATCGAAAAATGAGTACCACCATAAGCGGACACAAAGGTCAACAACTAGATACAGGTAGGTATCCAGCTCCTCCCTGCGAGATGGAAAAGCAGAACACAAAATGTCTCTGAACAGACTAAAGGACAAAACAAATTCAGGAATAGTCAGTTTTGTGGAAAGCCTAGGGTCCTTAGAACGAAGAACAACGGAGAAATCACCACAGGAGATGACTCTGTTTTCAATGGTAACGGTGAAGAAATAAGCAATGAGATAGGTTGACATCTTTCCTTCGATGATATCCTTGCAGAGATGAGCGGGAACTAGTTGAACAGGTGAGACAGCAAGCACAGAGGAACTTGAAGCTAGAATACCTGAGGTAGTAGCAATGGCAGGCACGGAAAGAGATGGTTGAGGCATTGGGGCTGGAGAAGGCTGAGGGCAGCGGAGCCTGGCGACGCTCCATAACATCCAGGCGATTGGAAATATCAGACACAGAAGAAGCCAGATGAGAAATCAGATCCTTCAATTCAGCAAAGGCATCAGGAACAGGGGTAGCAGGACGAGCTGGCATAGACGCGGATTGAGAGCCTGATTCTCGAGCCATAAATCATGTAGTTCCTGCTTCTGGCACCAGCAGTAACAGGGACCCCAGCGTCTTCAATTCAGCCAGGAGATGAGCAACCATCCAGTCTTTTAAAGAGTGTTTAGACTTTGCAGACTTCTTCTGAGGAATGGGGGCCTCTCAGGTGGAGCAGGAGGATCCATGGAGGCTACCAACGAGCTGAATTACAGGCAGGAGGCTAAGAGCTGGAACAGGAACAGCAACAACACAGCCCAAAGCCGGAATATATATGAGGGAAACCATCAGGATTCCCAAAGGAATGACAAAAGGGAGTCCAGGACAATTGCAGGCAAGGCAAGGAAATGAATCCAGAGCGAAACAAGCAAGGAACCACCAGGAAAGCAGCACGGCAAATGAGAGAGCCAGTAGCAGGTGGGACCAAACAGCAGCCGGACCAGGAAACGAATCAACTTGGACGAATCCAGGAAGGGCCGGGTGGGTGCAAGAGGAGAGAGAAGGAGAGCGAATCAGGCGACCAACACCCGAATCTGCAGAGCAGAGAAAGGTGGGGGAGAAGCAAGGAGGAGATATGGCAGGAGAAGCATCAAGAGTTGCCAAGCGGCAAGAAGAAAAGTGCTGGCAAATGACAAGGCAGTAGGTAAGTACCAATGAAGAAGAGAACCCACGCCCGCCCAACGCCAACTGTGAACGCTAAACAGGAGGGGCTGAGCGTGTAGGTATTTTTATAGAGGAATCCCCGTCCATTGAATTACGAGGGCCCTTCAATTCTGTTTGTCCTGGCACTGCAAGCTGCCCTTTGTACGGGCTCCTGCCTGCACTGGCGCCTTTTTCTGCCCACAAAGAAATCTGCAGCAGTCCTGATAGAGCTCTGCTGAGCTCACTCAGTCCCCGTCTCACTCGCTCATACTGTTTTTCCCACCACTGCAGGCTGACCTTTTGTATTTTGCCCCTGCCTACATTGAGCCTTTTCTGCCCACAAAGAAATCGCAGCAGTCCTGACAGCGCTCCGGTGAGTTCGCTCACTCCCCTCCCTCACTCATTCTCTTGTTCTGTTTCTCCCAGTGCTGCAGGCTGCCCCTTTGTACTGGACTCTTGCGTTGGGGCCTTTTTCTGCCCACAAACAAATCCACAGCAGTCCCAACAGAGCTCAGTTGAGCTCAGTCACTCCCTTCTCACTCAGTCAATCTTAATCTGTCCCAAACATTGATTTCCCTCAGTGACCGTGCTATTCTCTGGCAGGAGTGCAAAAACATATTTCAGGATGTGAAAATTACAGCTGTACTGTTCATAAGGAGGTGTGAAAAATGCCACTGTTGAAATTGTGGCGTGAAAATGTTATAATTTATGAGTTACAAGGTGCGTGAAAACAGTTCAACGACGCTTGTAACACAGTCATGTCATGGAGTTTTGTCACCAAATTTTAACATAGGGATTTTAGGACCCTGGTCATGAACACTGCCACTGTCATTTTCTTAATCTGTCCCGAACACTGATCTCCCACAGTGACCGCGTTATTCTGCACCAGAACTGTGAAAACACATTTTGTCAGGAGATGTGAAAATGACAGCTATACTGCTCATAAGGAGGTGTGAAAATGCCACTGTTGAAAATCTGGCATGACAATATTACAAATCTGCAAAGTTACAAGGGGCGTGGAAAGTGCGCAATGCACATTTGTAACACAGTCATTTGATGAGCTATCATCACCAAATTTTCAACATAGGCATGTTAGGAAATCTGCCCATGAACAGTATCACTGTCATTTTCTTAATCTGTCCCAAAGAGTGATTTCCCACAGTGACCGTTTATTCTGCGCCAGAAGTGCGAAAATAAATTTTGGCCAGGATGGGAAAAATGAAAGCTGTACTGTTCATAAGTAGGTGTGGGAAATGACAATGGTAAAAATCTGGAGTGAAAATATTATAATTCGCAAGTTACAAGTAAAGCGTGGTAACCGCGTAACGACGTCAGAATATAGTTATTTTACGGAGTATCTTTTACCAAATTTTCAACATAGCCATTTTAGACCTCTACTCATGAACAGTGTCACTGTCATTTTCTTAATCTGTCCTGAACACTGATTTCCATAGCGACCATGCTATTCTGCGCGAAGTGCGAAACATATTTCAGCCAGGATGTGAACAATAACAGATATACTGTTCACAGGGAGGTGTGAAAAATGCCAATGTTGAAAATCTGGCATGAACATATTGCAAATCATACGAAGTTACGAGCGCGCGTAGCAACTGTGCAACGTACACTCTTAAAACAGTCATTTTTGATTTTTCCTCCAAATTTGCAACATAGGCTTTCTGGGAGTCCACTTCATGAACACTGGCACTGTCGTTTCATTAATTAGGCACAAAGGTGATTCCATGCAGTGACAGCGTAAATCACCTTTCAGGGCCAATTAATGCCATGACAGTTACAGAATTCATGAGGAGGGTCCCAAAACCCCATGTTGAAAATTGGTGCTGAAATTCCAAAAATGACTGAGATATGCATTAAAGTTGGAAAAACCCATTTATTTCATTATACAGCTTACCAGAATTTCCTCAGTTCGCAGTCAGCTTTGAAGAGTGCAGACATGTTCCCAGTCCACCAAATATCGCAGTGCCGAGCTCCAGAGGTAAGTATGGGGTGAGGAGGGTGGGGAGGCAGTGGTGCGAGTGGGTGGAAGGCGGTTGAGGGTGGAGGGCAGGCAGACTGCCGAGGGACAGTTTCTTGTTTACAGGTTAAATAAAAACAAAAAGACATTGCGGGACCGCTTTTTATTTTATAGTGACATGTGGCACGCTGGGGTGGACTCCCAGCATGCCACCGAGTCTGTCTTTTGGGGCAGCTATAGACAATGGGGATTGGGCACTCCTGTCAGCACACAGCGAAGGGGAGGGGTGGTACATCGCCAGCGAGTTAGGCACCCGTTGACAGACAATAAAAGTGGGGGAGGGGTACATAATGCCGACGAGGAGAATGGGCTCCCCGTCAGTAAAATAAACATTGGGGCACTGAAGCTGATGGGAATTGAGGCCCCGTGCTGCAAATAAACACGGTTGGGGGGTTATATTGTTTCTGCATCCGCCTGCAATGATGGGTCGCTCCCTCATTGCAGCGGATGGCTAACGCTGCAATGACGAGGTGCCCCTGACTGCAGCAACTAAATTTTCACAAGTTGCGGCACGCTGGCTGAATCTAGTGTCAGCAGCAGCGTGCACACGGTATTGGAGGACGCGGACAAGACTTTACAGGGCTGTGGGGCATTGGCCACAACAGTGCCGCAGCTCCACAACCTGCTTGTGGAGAAACTTGCCCTAACATGTTTCTTGAGCATGCGTGCAATCAACATAAAAAGTGCAAAATAATTCATTTAGCACAGAAACCCATGGGTGGAGTGGTATTGACAACAACCAAGCAGGAAAGAGACAAAAGGATAATCAAATCAGATGACCTAAAGGTGGCCAGGCAGTGCAACCAGGCAGTTGGGAGAGCTTGTGGGATGCTGGAGTACATAGGGAGGGGTATCACCAGCAGAAAGAGGGAGGTGGGGTTGCCTGTGTAAGACCCCACTTGAGTACTGTGTTGAATGCTGGTGCACATTGCTGCAGTCATCTGTTGTGAGAAATCATAATTTGCTGGAAAGGTGAACTTTACCACCACCTTTAATGTTCAAGGGACAAGTGTTGGAAGTGATCTGGAATAATAGGCATGTTTTACAGTATGATCCGATCCTAAAGAAATATACTACCTTCCCTCAAGAACTGTGGGTGGGATATTAGAGATAGGGTGGTTAGGAGTTCTCAGTTGACTTAAGAAGCACAGACTTGGCTCCCCCATTACTTCTGGCACAGATCAATGTGGTAATTGTATACATTGCGCTTCTATTAAGATATCTGATAGTTTTGGTATCCCAGATGATGAGAAGGAGTACACAACCAGAGATTGTATTAACTGTGCTAGCATCACAGTTGTATATGTGGCTGAGTGTGACTACGGTGCCTATTACACTGGAAAGACCTTTAGAAAACTGAAGATACTGGTTGGGGAACGATAGGGAAAGCCAGAGATGCAACCCTGAGAATGCACTAGCAAACCATATTATCCAGCAAGGTGAAGGGCATTCTTTTCAATGTTCTGGAGTAGAAAAGTATGTATGGGTCCCAAGGAGGGATCGGGTAATCACCTCTTGCGGTGTGAGCGCTTGGATCCACAAGCTAAGAGTGGCTCAAGCTCCTGGACCTAATGACCGTATGGATTTGGGACCTTTTAACTTAGTCCATCTCACTATTTATTGCCTAGTAGCTCCTGGCCTGAATATCAGTGTTTTTGAGATTTAATTAATGCCAGTATTTATTGTCTAATGGGCTGTGGGCTTGATGTCGACTCACTTTGTGTGAATATAATCAAAGCTACAGTATATGAATTGATATTGAATCTGTCTGCACCATTAGTGATTACATAAAGAATAATGGCTAGGCAGGTATATGTTACAATATTTTTAGACACCCGAGGTGAATGATGAGCCATAAACCTCGAGGCGAGAAGCTTGACAGGTTTATGAGCTCATCACTCACCGAGGGTGCAAAAACATCATGAACACACACCTGCCTAGACTTTATTTTTTTATAATTGCTGGTAGAAGAAGTTAGTGCAGGAGCTGTGTATATACACATGCACATGCACATGCACACACACACACACACACACACACACACACCCTTGCCAAGCGCAACGACGGCAGGATCAACCAGATAGCTTTTTTCAAATTGTTTTCTGGAAAGGCAGGATTAACCAGATAATTAAGAAATATGACTTACTGCAGCTGGGCTACGATTACTTCAAGGAGTAGTCTGTTATGGAGTATGTTCATCGCCAAGGAAAATTTTAGCCGCCATGTGTTTTGATATGCCCGGCCTGCCCACAGAGAGAGTAAGGGTCAATAACGTGGCATGCTACAAATGATTGATACAGCTAGTGAGTGGAAGTTTTAAGAAATGCTGTAATAACCCAATTTTGGATTATTATGGCATTTGAAAGTTATTGTATTCCACTTGATAAATGGGGTCACCAGTAATTATTATTAACTTCTACACGTGCTTACTTGAGATTGAGTAGCATTCCTCCATTTTGGGAGTCTTATGGTCAAATTAAAGTTGTGTTCTCGATCACTGCTCATCTGCCGCCCCTGCCGATCCCCACTCCACCATACCTCTTGCACATGTATCTCCTTTGTGTGAAGGGACAGTGGTTAGCTATGATAACAATACTACATGTATTTGCCTTCTGTTTTTACACATGGTCTTCTCCAATCTATAACTTGCATACTAGTTTGCACTGTTTAAACACATCATTTTGAAACACAGTAATCTTACTTTGAGGAAGCTCTTGCAGCAGATCAACACCAGTAGAACTTAGCCACCAGGCGCCAGCACCACACAGAAACTTTCTAGCTAGCAGTCTACTGCAGGGATTGCCCATCGCTGACGTCACCTTCTGACATCGACCTATCCTATGAAGGTACCCACACCTCCTCAGTTCTTTCCTGCTGTTGACCCATGCACGTTGGACCACTGAGGCCACTGCAGCTACAGTTGATTGCTGGCAGTATAGCCTAGAGGTTAGAGGAACGAGGTGTGAATGAGCTTCATATCCAGCAGACCAGACCTGAGTTTGATTCTCACAACCTCCACTTGCATACTGTGTAACTCTGAGTAAGTCACTTAACCGTCCAGTGCTCCCAGGTCACCCCTGAAAACAGGCACTTGTTCCTAGTGGGCCTTACCCAGTTACCAAAGACTAAAATAAAATAAATAAATAAATTAAAAAAATTACCCGTGCTTTTTATTTTACCATTTTCTTTAGTTCTACTATTGTGTTTTTGGCGTTACAAACTCCAGGTTTATGTCTTCTCTACCTCCTAGTCTTCTGACCACTCCACTAAGTGTGCTTGTGGCACACAAATTCCAGAAAAAGATGGCCACTCTGCTGGCATCCTCTGCCTAGGCCCCAGCCATGACACTGAAGTCTGCCAGATCTGCCAGAAATTTAACCAGGCCACTCGGAGACATTGCCTCAAAATTCTGGAGCCATTTGATCAAGCAGAAGCTCATCACAATGGAACAGGAACTGCAGGCCATGAGCTCTTCAGCTTCACCGGCCCAGTCCTTCAGGGCTTCCTCCTCCCTTCAATCCAGGGAAAATCTACCAGTAAGCATAAACACAGGGACAAACACTGGGACTGGGACCAGGACCTGTCTGCTTCCTACTACGCTGTCCTTTCACAAATCCGAACATATCAACATATGAAAACACCGGCAGAAAAAGGCCTAGAGGTCTATCGAGTGTGTCTGAGTGTGCAGCTCACAGTGTACTTTACTGCAGCTGCCCCCTAGTCCCACCTCCTGATCATCCCCACCAGTCACTGCCACCTGGTGCCTCACGGGCTGCGTGTACAGTCTTCCTCTCACAGGGGTCATCCCCTTCAGCCCCATCTGCCCTTACTCCTGCAGGGCTACTGGCATCCTCCACCATCTGCCTTATCTCCATGATGGGCAGTGGCTCCCTGGGCAGGGACCTGTCTCCTGCCCCTCAGCCCCTGCACTCAGGCCCTTGACTTCATGGTTCTCAGCCAGGAGGCTCAGCCAGTGTGGGTGTGACTGGCACCAGCTCCTCTGCCATTGCCCTTCCGAACCCAGTGCAGTCTGCATCATTTCCCTGTACTGGGGCCATCACCAGTCCTTCTTGGCTGCAGCTGCAGCAGGCCAGTGGCAGCTTCCTAAGCCTGGTGTCACCTCTGCCTTCTCCAGGGAGGTCTTTATCTTCCCAGCACCAAGCTCTCGTCTCCCAGCACTGGTAGAATTCCCTCCCAGGCTTTCTCAGCTGGTGCATGCTGGACTGGAGCCAGTATTGCTCTGCCACAGCCTGTGGGCCCTGCACCAGCTCCACAGCCTGCATCTGCCAGACCTCCACTGGGGTACCCTATGCTGGCTCTATCTGGCCTGATGTTGCCCTTTCCTTACCTGGCGCCAGCCTACCCCTATCCACCAGTGTATAACTACCCTGTGCTGGTGGACTACAATGCTCTCTTTACTGCATGGTGGTCTTTCATGCAGAAACAGATCGCCACCCCTCAGGGCCTGCCACCGCATCACCTCAGTGACCAGCTAGGATCTTCCACCCTGGACCCGTGTAGCCAGGTTCCAGTGCTCCACACACTTCAGGGCACAGACCCAATGCCGATTCCAATGGTTACCAGGACAGGTGTCCGCATGGTTGATAGTGAGTTGGATGAAGACAATGAGGATGGCTTGGAGTATTCTGAGTTTTCCTTCCTTTAGGGGACTCGTCTGAGGGTGAATAATCCACTAAGGTGGTCCCAAGTCTCCTCCTGATGATCCTTCCTTTATGGACATCATCAGGCACATCCAGGCCATAAGTACAGGGTCGAATGTCCTATTGGCCACCAGGATGCCCCACCAGGGCCACTCTCGCCATGAAATGGAACTTGGAAGCACTTCACCCTTTGGGCTGCATTAGCCAATTGGACCCCTTCACTTGTCCAGTAGATCAGGTGTTGGAGTATCTTCTCTCCCTCTCTGACTTGGGCTTGGGGTACTCCTCCCTTGGGTGCAATTCTGCCATCTCTGTGTACCATGCACCTATCAAGGCAAGGCCATGGCTGAGCTTGAGGTGTCTCGCACTTTTCTGTGGGCATTTTGCATCTGAAACCTCCCAGTCCCCCTTGGTATGTTAATTTTGTGTTATAGAAACTCATATTACCTCCCTTTGAACCAGCTGTAAGTTGCAAGCTGTGCTTTCTGTCATGGAAAGCTCTTTTCAGTTGCTGCTACTTCTGCTTGATGGATTTCTGAGCTTCAGGTTCTCATGTGTAAAGAACCTTATTTGGTTTTTCACAAAGGCAGGGTGTCTTTGCATACTAATCATATGTTTCTTCCCAAGGTGGTGTCACAGTTTACTTAAATCAATCCATCCACCTACCTATTTACTTTCCTGAGTATTCTCTGTAACTCGGCCCTAACCTCGGGATCACCACCACTCCTCTGTACTGGACCCCAGATCCACCTGGCTTACCCCAAGGCGGGGCCGCTGAGAAGCGCCCCTGTGGAATCGTGTCCAGGTTACCGTCTGCATTACTGCGATAGGCAGGGCTCCTTAGTCTCACCCCAGATGGGGCTGGGGTGGCTGTACAACAAAATACTATCTGGTGGGGATCAAGTGTCTGGGGACTAGAGGTACTGGAGGTGGGTGTCAGCGAGGGACCTGCAGCATTTTGATGCTTTCAATCCCCAGGAGGCTGACATGCAATGATGCAAGGTGCGTCTGTCATGTCTCCCCAACAACATGGCACCAATCGTGGCAGTTCTCCCAGCCTCTGCTAGGGCTCCGAGTATGCAGGACACTCAATACCCCACCCCTGGAGAAAGTGAGCTGTCCCTGGATGCCCCAACCTTTCCCCAGTTGGCCCTCGACTCCTGGATCCGTTCCAGACCTGGGATGTCAGCACTGCAAGGGATGTAGCCGCCTCTGTGTGCCGGCAGGCTGGCAGCCAATGGGCGGCTACTTTGCTGAGTATTCTAACTTGGGGGAGGCTTTACTTTGGATGCACATAGAATCTTATGATACTATATACCTCCTTATGTCCTCCTCCTGGTGCTGCTTCCTCTATTATGAGCGGAATAGCTTGGGACTCTGTCGTACGGTGTTGGCCTGCAGCAAGAGCTTCCTCAAAGTAAGATAGTGCAGTCATGTAAGATTTATATTTTTCCATAATAATTTTATTGATTTCCATCATATTAATCATTTACAGACAATCCGAATGGAAAAGAAAAGGCAGGTCAATCAGATGTAGCAAGGATCATGTACAAGTAGCAGAAAACACTGAAATATAGCAAAAGAACACAATACTGTCATATTTATTTAAGAGCTAGATCAGAATGCTGTACCATTGCAACAGTGACAACACATATTTCCAGTGTGCAACCTGGAACTGTACTACTAGCGTGAACTAGTAGTTGTAGAAAAAATAAACCATAACTTTATTCTGTAAATTATATTAATAACTAGTAACATCAACACCTACTGCATAGACCAAAAGGTGCCCAAATGTCCTGCATGGTATCCAGTTTATCATCAAGGGAATAACATATTCTCTCATTACTCAATAGGAATATCATCTGATTGTACCATTAAGCTGAGTGATGGTACCATAATACTTTCCAGTTTTGAAGGATAAGTCTCTTTAAAAGTTATGTAAAATTTATGTGCGTAGTCCTATTGTGTTCTTCCCTATGTCTGCTATTAGGAGTTTTTTTCTGAATTAGCCTGCTAGTGTTATGGCAGTTGTATGGCACCTGGGGATCTCCATCTTAGCATGGTTTAGTGCTCTTCCTGTTCCTACAACACTTCATTTCCATGTAACAGTGATGTATTCAGGACTATGAATTCAGCAAGTACTGGTTTAAAGACAGTTTTACAATTAGGTAACTTTCCTCAAACAGCTACTAACACCTTGGGTTAGCAATTCATGGCAAGGAGCTGCCTAACCTGAGGACCTAAATCGCATAAAGATTGAAATTTGTACTTCAGACATTGAAAAGTCAATTAACACATTACCCCATAATCACCTTCTACGGTCTTGAAAGCCCTTATGCTCCTGCGCGGTGCCCCTAAAATCAACATTTTAATGATGATAAGTAGGAGCAAGGGCTGCATGGCTTCCTGGTGGCTATAGATAGCAGTTGGTGGAGAAGCATTATGTAGATTTGCATAGTTTACTTTGTAGAGCCTAGCACATGTTAGGAGGTAGAATTACATTTATATACCCCTTAACATTGTAAGTGCCTGAAAGTAAACTATGTCAATCTCATAGTGCAGCTGCTTCCAGCTTCCATCTATAACCATTAGAAACCATGCAGCCTTTGTCCTCACTTAGCGCCACCAAAACGCTTATTTTAGGGGCGGGGTTGTGGTGAAGCCCAGTAGTTTTCAAGACCGCAGAAGTGAGATAATGTGAGGGTAATGGAGTTCATTTTATGTTTGCTTACGCATATGCAAGAAACATAGTGCCATCATCCGAGATTTCGGAGGTGTGTCACCCCTCTTCCATTCGGTCAGTGTGTTGGCAGGCACGGCCTGTAAGTAATGCATGCTGGAGCTGTCTATGACAATCTCCAAAATGCAGTGGCATACAGTTGAAAGGGGAGCTTCGGCTTCGGTGAGCAGCAATAAGATATTGCCTGCTCATGCGCAGCTCCCCACACATTGAAGAGAACGGCACGATACTGCGTGGCTGCCCCCGCACACATGTATAGCCGACGGGTGCCCAATCCTGTCGGCTTGTGCTGCGCCCCCCAAGCCTTCCATGCCACGCTGAGTTCCCACCCCAGCGTAGCAACTCATAGAATAGCCAGCGGGGTGCCCAATCCCCGTTGGCTCCACTGTCCCTCACCCCGAGTACTGGGTGCCATGCTGGGAGCCCACCCAGCGTGGCAACTGATCATATGGCCGACAGGGTGCCAAATCCTCACGGCTCCATGGCCCCCAGCCGTCCTTGTGCCACACTGGAGCCCACCCAGCGTGGCAACGCCCCATCGCCGCTTTTTACCGCAAAATAAAACGGTCCCACGGCGCTTCTCCCAACCCTCCCACAACCCACACCCACCCACTGCGCACCCTGCTTTCCCCACACCCTCACCCCATACTTACCTCCGGAGCTCGGCGCGACGATCTTCGTGGATCGGGAACACGCTGCACTCTTCAAAGCCGACCGCAAACTGAGGAAATGCCGTAAGCTGTATAATGGGCTAGATAGGGTTTTTCAACTTTATTACATATCTCAGGCATTTTTGGAATTTTGCACCAAATTTTCGACATGGGGTTTTGGGACCCTTTCTCATGAATGATGTCACTGTCGCTTGGCGTTATTCAGGCCCAAAGGTAATTTCGCAGTCACTGCGCGAAATCACCCTTCAGGCCCAATAGCGCCATGACAGTGACATCATTCATGAAGTGTCAAAAATCCCATGTTGAAAATTTGGTGCAAAAATTCCTAAAAATTACTGTTTTACGAGCGCATGCTATGCAGTTCCTACGCACACTTGTAAGTTCACGAATTTTCAATATTTTCACCCAGATTTTCAACATTGCCATTTTACCATACCTTCTTATGAGTAGTATAGCTGTCATTTTCACATCTCACCCAAAATGTGTTTCCCACCATGTAGTGCACAATGGCGCAGTCGTGTGGGATCAATGTACGGGACAAATTAAGAAAATCACAGTGACACTGTTCATGAGCTGAGCTTTAAAATGGCTATGTTGAAAATTTGGTGAAAAAATTCCAAAATGACTGTTTACGCGCGTCGTTGTAGTTCCTATGCACGCTCGTAAGTTCACGAATTTTCAATATTTTCACTCCAGATTTTCAACATTGCCATTTTACCACACCTTCTTATGAGTAGTACAGCTGTCATTTTCACATCTCACCCAAAACGTGTTTCCGCCCATGTAGCACACAATGGCGCAGTCGGTGTTGAAATCAATGTCTGGGACAAATTAAGAAAATCACAGTGACACTGTTCATGAGCAAAGGTCTTAAAATGGCTATGTTGAAAATTTGGTGAAAAAATTCCAAAATGACTGTTTACTGACGTCGTTGTACAGTTCCTATGCAGGCTCGTAAGTTTGAATTTAATATTTTCACTCCAGACTTTCAACATTGCCATTTTATTACACTTCCTTATGAACAGTACAGCTGCCATTTTCATATGTCGCCCAAAATGTGTTTTCACATGTAGCGCACAATGGTGCTGTTGGTGTGTGAAAAGCAATGTTTAGGACAGATTAAGAAAATCACAGTTACACTGTTCATGAGCAGAGGTCTTAAAATGGCTATGTTGAAAATTTGGTGACAAAAGTCCATAAAATGACTGTGTTACAACTGAGCATTGCGCAGTTTCCACGCACCCGTAAGTTCATGATTTTGTAATATTTTCAGTCCAGATTTTCACCAGTGGCATTTTTCCACACTTCCTTATGAACAGTACAGCTGTCATTTTTCACAACATGGCTGAAGTGTGTTTTCACACTTTCAGCGCAGAGATGCGTGGTCGCTGTGGAAATCATTGTTCGGCACAGATAAAGAAAATCACAGTGACACTGTTCATGATCGGAGGCACCAAATGCCTGAGTTGACAATCTGCTGTAAAATCCCCAACCTAATTATATTGCGGTGTGCGTTGCACAGTTTCTATGTACGCCGTGACTTCACCATTTTTTAAATATTTTTACTGCAGATTTGCAACATTGCCATTTTTACACCTCCCCATGAACAGTACAGCTGTCATTTTTACATCCTGTTCGAATGTTTTTGCACCTGTGGTGCTAAATGCCGTAGTCGCTGTGCATAAGCAGCTCGCTAACAAACTGATATTCCCCCTGTTCATGAGATGGGGTCACAAAAACATCGCTGAAAATTTGGAGCGAAAATACCAACGAATGCCTGAGATATTAGGTTTCCAACCATAACGCCCAACCCTGTAGAGAATGACAGGCATCAAGGGTGTGACTTAGGATTCTTGCCTGTAGTGCTCATACCATTCCACCCTTTGCAGCCAGTGAGAGGCATCGAGGGTATGCCTTGGACTCTTGACCCCAAAGTTCACCCATTCTCCTATATCGCACCCATCTCACCGTATTTCCTAATGAAATGGGTGCGCATACGGCCAAAGACCCCAAGGAACACCGTGACACTTGTCAGTGTCTGCAGGGTGGGGTGTGGTGAAATGGCGTGCCGTTATGCCTGATGACCCAAAGGCACACCCCAATGCCTGTCACTCTCTGCAGGGTGGTGGTGGGGTTGGCTTCAGTTCAATACTTCACTGCTATTACGCAGCTCTGTAACTTCTACACTACCACTGCCAATGCCAGCAAGCAAACATTCGGCATTGACAAATACTTGTCTTTTTAATGCCTGAGTAAAACTTCAATCTTTGTACGACTGAGGTCCTGGGCAGGCAACTTCTTCCCAAGAATTGCCTAACCAAAGGGCATGTTGTGTCAGTTACTCTTTAACCAGTGGGCACTAATGACTACATTTACAGTTTAGCAAATACTGAGAGTTAATTGAGTAGTTTTTCTGTAAGAAAAAGCTAGAGTGTTTATAATTATAGCATTGGTGATCCGGGGTGATTTTGGGCTTTTTGTGGCTGTGTGTAGTTTGATGGAAAAAAAAAAGCAAAGCATTTACTCCTGCTGCCTAGACCCGACACACATTGAAAACTAAAATATTGAATTAGAGCTATTTAGTGGAGACCAGGACATTAGGCTCTTATCTCTGGTACATGTTGAATCAGTGGTCCCAGACACATCACTGTCATGTGGGATGGGGAATTAGAAAAAGAGCAATTACCCATTCTAAGATGGAGATCCCAGGGGCCATGAAGAACAGTGATGTATTTACCATAACAGTAGATCTTAGAGAGAATCTCTTTCATCAAGCCACACTTTTGGAACTGTACCCATGTCAGCGCCAAGGACCACATGGAAACTTTTGCAAGCAGTCAGCCAGGGGGTCGCCCACAATGATATCACGCGTTAGTGTTCACGTGAACGCATGTCCCTGCTCTCCTCAGTTCCCCGCCAGAGATCATGCTTGGAAGAGCTCCCAGGGAACCAGCTGAGGCAGAATGCTGAAAAGACAGCAATGGAGACAGCAGTACAAAGGTCCTATATCGAAACCAAAGAGGGAAGGAGGGAGGGATGTCATGGCCTGATAAAATAGATTCTCTCAAAGATCTACTGTTACAGTAAGTACCTGTTCTATCTCCTTCAAGGATATCTCTCATCAGGCCACACCTTTGGAATGAGTCCCAAGTAGTACCAAAAGCTAACAGTCTGGGCAGGCCGGAGCCTATAGGCATATGATAAAAGGCCTTGTAGCACAGCTAGGCCAAACCCAGCTTGTCTACGAGAGACAATGCCCAGACTGTAATGTTTAGTGAACGTGTGGACAGTACTCCATAGGCAGCTGCACAGATTTCTGCAATGGAAACATTTTAAAACAAGCTACAGAAGTGGCCATACCTCTACTGGATTGACAACAAACCACACCAGGAAGTTCTTTACTGTACTTCCTGTAACAGAACATAATACAGCATGCAAGCCATTTGGATAAACACTTTAGAAACTGAGGTGGCCTCTTTCCAGGGGTGAGCAAAACAAAAAGCTGTGAGGACTTTCTGCAATCCTTTTGTACAGTGTATATACAGTAGTACCTGAGTATTCTGTGCAGATCTAAAGCATGGGGCACTGCTTCCCTGGATTAGCATGCTGTGGATAAGTATACTGGTAGGTGCATGGTTTGATTTAAAGTCAACTCAGACACCATCTTATCTAGAAACATAGGATTACTATGCAAAGACACCCTGTCTTTGGGAAAAATTAAACAAGGAGGTTTCGCACATTAGAGCCTACAGCTCTGAACTTTGAGCAGAAGTGATTGCAACTAAAATAATGCTTTCCAAGAAAGTAAGCATAAACCACAACTGCAGCTGGCACAAAAGGAGTGAAAGTCAGCTTTTCCAAAATAAAATTCAGTTCCCAAGCCAGGACTGGATTTTGAATGGGAAGGCTTTATGTAGAAAGCCTCACAAGAACTATGGGTTACCTCCAGCTGAACAACTGTATAGCCATACACAAGCATGTGGAAAGCTGTTATAGCAGCCAAGTGCACTTTGATTGAGGAACACTGCAGACCTGAATTTGATAAGGACAGCAGGTGGTACTCTAGAACCTGATTTAAGGACAGCAGGTACTCTAGAACCTGAGTGATTGGGCAGGTAAATGGATCCAGGTTATGTAAGTGTCTCACAAAGCAAATCGCTTCCATTTCATGAAGTAAGTGCTTGGTGAATGTTTGTCTAGCAGCCACCAGAACATCCGCCACTTTTGTGATACCCAAAGTGAGTTATGGCTATGTATTCAGGAGCTATGCATGCAGACATATAGATTTCAGGTCTGGATTGACCAGGGTTCTCTGTTCTGTGACATTACTGTAGACCCTTGCACAGGGGCAGAGGTACTGGTGGTTCCACTGCCAGCTTTTGCAGCAGGGATGCCAGATTTGTTGAGGCCATAGAGGGCAGTGAACATCAGAGTTGCCCCCTCTCTCTTCAATTTGAGTAAGACTCTCTGAATTAACAAAAAGGAGGGAAGGCATACAGAAACCTCCATTTCCAGGAGAGGGACAATGTGTCTAGCCAGAAAAACTGTGGAAGTGTAGCAGAAACACGATAGTTTTATGTTGTGTGGGGATGCAAAAGGTCAAACTCTGGATGATCCCCATCTTGCGAATAGATCGTTAGCCACCAAGATCAGCATTTCCACTTGTGCATTCTGACTGTAACCTGCTTAATTTGTCTGCCAGGATGTTTTGGATGCTTGCAACATGTACTGCTGATAGTTCTAGACTGTGTACTCGCATCGCTTCCCTGCACAGTGGGTAAGAATGATTCCCCTTGTTTTGTTAATGTAATGCATCACACTGACATTGTCCTTCTGTATTAACAGAGGACCTGGGGACAAGTGGTTCTGGAATGCTGGAGTCCACATAGGATCGCTCTGCTTCCAGAACATTTATATGCAAATCGCGCTTCACCTGTTTCCATGTGCCTTGTGTCTAAAGAGAGGTCCAAGTTGGGCTCCCCATCCAATTCTGAGGCATCGATGATGAGGATCTGATGTGGGGTAGAGATCAAAGTGTGATGCCCCTGAGCAGGTTGCTGCGTTCCATCCATCACTTGAGTGTTTTGCGTAAGGGACACATTACTAGAACCACCTGTTACAAATTGTCTGTGAGCTGGTCCCACTTGACTCTCAGGGTCCACTGTGGGATCTGCATGTGCAGCCTGACCATTGGCACTGTAACAATGGCTGCCACCATAAGACTCAGAAGGCATAGAAACATCTTTTCTGAGACATAATGGTTGTCGTGGTACCAATTGTACTTGTACAAGCTACTGTATTACTCTGTCCATCGGCAGAAATGCAGAACCCTGAGCTGTATCCAGAACTGCCGCTATGTACTGCAATCATTAATAGGTGTCAGTACAGATTTGTTATGTTGACTGTCACCCTCAAAGAATTGAATATCTGTTTGATTTGAGCTAAGACCTGCAGCAATTATTCCTGGCAGTGGACTTTTAAGAGGGATTCCAGTCAAAATTTCTGGCATCAATAAATTCAGAATTTGGATCAGCATGGCCCCAATCAGCCTCATGTCAAAAATGAGATCTCTAAGTTACTTTGTTTAAAAGTTACAGTTCATTTTACAACCCTAAATTTCTGCCTGTTGAAAAAAGCCTGTTTTAGTGAAGAGCTGCTGAAGATGTCATAGTCTGAATTCACAGTCTAGTCCTCCTCGTCGGCAAGCTTATAGGACCTGCTTCTCCAAAGTTTAAAGGTCACGCAGTGGTTTCTCTAAGTAAAACAGGCAACACCACAGGTAAACATTGCTATTAAAACTATTTGTGTTTCAGGTTTTGTAACAAAGTTGACAAATTCAGATGTTTTTATGTGTTTTTTGGTGTGGTCCATTTCTCCAGAATTGCTGGATGCTGAGTCATAGCATATTGCTATGAGGTTTGCAGACTGAATAACTGTCTGATGTGGTGAAAGGCTATGATCATTCACACTTGTCATTCAATTGAGGCAATTTCTCACTAGGGCACTTTAAAACAATTATCCCATCTCCTGTAAAACGGTGTGGAAAGGTAATGCTGTTTTGAAACCTTATTAATAGTTTATATTAGTGTTTCCTCCCTGGCAGGCTGTTACTTTACCTACATTTAGGCTCATCTGTTTTTACTCCACACTAAAATGATCATTTTGCCAGGGCTAACACTTTCATCCCTAGTAGTAATTATCAAGACACAAGGCCCTATTAAAACTTATTATAAAGCAGACACTGACAAACAGCAATGAAGTTACCAAAGTTACAATACTAGTAGCAATATGCCCTCCTAACAGGCACAGTAGAGTAGCACTCCAAATGGCATTAGCAGCCTGGAGGCATGCTGACTCACCATCCAGCAACCCTGAGAAATGGACCACACCAAAATGGTACACAAAAATACAAATTTGATAACTTTGTTACGAAACCTGAGACACACACACACAGTTTTATAGCAATGTTTATTGAATGGTGCCTGTTTTACTTGTGAAAACCACTGCACATGATGTTTAAACATTGAAGAAACAAGTCCTGTAAGCTTGCTGACAGGGATGACTAGGCTGTGAGTTCAGGTTATGACATCATCACTGGCTCTTCACTGACACAGGCTGTTTTGAGCAGGTAGTGAAGTTTGAGTTACAAAGTAGCTAATAACCTTAAAATGAAGTAATGGAGAGAACCCTAATTTCTGGTGTGAGATTTATTGGGGCTATGCTTATTCTAATTATGCAATGTAGCACTTTTGGCTGAGTCCCTCTTTAATAGCCAGTCATCCAGGTAAGGAAAGACATAAAAGCCTTCCCTGCAAAGGGCTGCTGCCACCACTGCCAAGCATTTGGTAAAGACTCATGGCACAAAAGATAAGTCAAAGGGCAACACTCTGAATTGGTAATACTCCCTTGAAAGAAAAATCTCAGATATTTCCTGTGAGGTTTCCAAATTTTGATATGGAGGTATGCATCCGTCATATGTAGGAAGAATCCAGTCCCCTATCTGCAATAGGGGAAGGAGACACTATGGAGAGACCATCCAAAACTTCTTGTAATGTATGGATTTTCAAAATAATACCCTAAAAAGCATACAAAAATCCCTTGTAATTCTGGTGCAAACTCAATAATAGTATCGATGGAATCCCGTATTACTATCGTTGAGATCCGTAATACTACGATGGAAGATCTCAGCGATAGTATTACTGCAAACTGACTAGAGTGCAAGCGCCACCAGACAGCTTACGCTTATCATGAAACTCGGCTTTTTACTGTAACTGTCACATACAGGTAAAAGCTGACAAAACATTCTACGCTCGCTACAGTCTGATATTCGGATTGCACTGCTAACTCTTTGGGATTTAGCCATCAATATTCAAAAATCCCTCAACCAGCAAAAAAAGACTGTACGCATGTACTCCAACTGGGAGTCTAACTAAATCTCCACAGCAACAGTCGCTACTCGAGAAAAAGTTTTACTGTCGTTCATTTTGCAGTTTCTTTGACACTGCTCAGTTTTGCTGTTTGAATTTTGGAAATGTTTTCAATGTTGCCGCAATCATTGGCTCCTACTCACACGAAAATCACCTCAGCACCCCAACCGAAGATTCCTCATTCTATGACAAAATGCGCGCTTACAATTTCCTCGCATCCATATGTACTAAAAATAACAAATACATTCTTGTGCTACAAGGCAGTTCTTCATCTCGAGGATCTGAGGGCACTAGAAACCTCTTGAGCTCGCTCCTAGGTTTACTCTGCCCCAGATCCTCTCGATGAATTACTGCCTTGTAATACACCAGAATATATATATTATTCTATTTTTATTCTATGAAGATGTTTACATTCCTTAGATCCAGAATAGGCCTCAGATCCCTGTCCACTTTGGAATGAGGAAGTATGTGGAGTAAAAGCCTTTGTGCCACTGTGTTGGAGGTACAGGTTCTGTGGCTCGGTTTTGAAGTAGAGTCTGTACTTCCGCTTAGCAACAGGGACATGTGCCCTGGTGGGTATATTGTCACAACTGGTGGATGATCTGGAGGGTTGTCCAGAAGTGCTAGAGCATGACCCTTCTATGATCTCCAGGACCCATGTATCTGTATCCCTCCATTGCTCCAGATGGGTATCCCATGAGGTGGGCGCATGGGGAAGGGTGCCATCCGTAATGGTTACTCCTTCAGGCACAATCCCTCATGGTGATGGAAGGGTAGGGTGACCGGATGAGGGGTGGGTGAACTGGGCGACAGGATGTTGCTATGTGTATGTGCGCAGGGTGGGGGCGAGCATGGCTAGCATGGGCTGGGAGGGGCGGAGGAGCTGTAGGGGGTGGCACTGTGGTGGATTGCTGAGCTGTGTCATTGCATTGGGGGTTGGCTTGTGGTTGGGGTGGGTGAGATACTGGGTTTCGGGTCCGGGCACTGGTGTGATTTTGTTGCGCCGGCCCGAACCTTAATTTTTAATGCTTTCACCCCTTGACATGCACGCCCTGGAGTTGAGAATCCTTTAGGGGGGTGCGGAGGTGAAGTCCTCATGTGGGTGTGTGTGGGGCACTGCCCCCACAGAAAACATTAAATACATGTCCCGCACCATTGTCCTGTAAAGCCGAGGGGTGTCAGAGTGCTGAAAATAAGCCAAGACTCTGTCTGTGCGATAACGGTAATCACCTTAGGTCACTGTTATCACATAGAACCCTCCAGATGGAGGAATAGGTGACTACTACAACCACCCCTGGAGGTAATGGTGGCTGGGGTGTACAAGGCGTCAAGCTAAGCCAGGGGGCAGAGACACCTGCTCCGCTACCTTTAGGTGCTGTTGTATGGGCACCTGGGGTTGGGAGAAGGACTGGCAAGGCCCGCACCCTGCCTTTACCTTTGTTGTTGGTAGGCCTCACAGTGTTCTCTGCCAACTGATGGGCAAAACTACTCCTGCTCTGGGTATGATACAGAGATTTCACTGACTTCAGAGTCTTGCCAGATGTTTGAAGATTTCTAAGGGCTTCTTCTACATCATGGCCAAACAGTTTCTACCTCTAAATGGGGCATTGAGAACTGTTTGTTGCACATCAGTGACACAACCTGATACTCTGAGTCAAGAGTAGTGTCTGAGACAAAAGCCAGAGGCTGCAGCTCTGGCAAAAGTATCAGAAATGTCATATGCTGTGCGGATTGAATATTTTCCCACATCAGTACCAGCATAAAGAGTTTTGATTAACTCCTGTTTAGTAGAACCCTCAGGCAAGGCCTATACTGCGACTTTAGTCTTCCTCCAGAGGGTGTTCTGATACTGTATCATAAGAGCCTGGTAACTGTGATGCTCTGCCCTGCTTAATATTATATTTATAAATTGTGATATAAATATATGGTATGTGAAGGTCTGCTTAAACAAAAAGACTGGGTGCTGCAGTGAGTGACCTTTGACCTCAAAATGTCAGTGTGGCTGAAAGCAGCAGGATGTTATAAACAGACCAGAGAAACCTAATTAAAACCTTCCTTCCAGAGGGACAGTTTATTACCTTTTATAACCTGCTCTTGCTTTTGAAGTTGGTTCCCATATATGCATTTATGATATAGCAGGAAGGGAAGTAATTTGGCTGATTTCTCTTGGTTTTCTCACCTAACGAGAATTAGTGACATGATTGTGGGATTGTGAAGCATCAAAGGGATGTTCTGATCAAAAACTGTCATATTTGGGAAATGGCTAGTTGCTGATTTTTCACAGTAATAGCATACATCCTTGTGGATAATTATGTTAAGAAAAAACTAGGAGGATCTAACTGTGATCTCACCAAAAGGGGCTGGGAGATGGATTCTGAAATGGACATGCATCAGAGGGAAATTCAGTATTATTTTGGACTCAATAGAGACACAATTCTCTGGACTTAAGAAAGCACTTAAAGGTAACATCTAGTGAGGCAAGAACTGTTAAGAATTTTGGGTAGGCATAAATATGTGTTCTGTAACTTCCCATTTATTTTATGTGACTGTGTTAGTGATATAATTGTTCTGTGTTTGATTTTACCTGTTTTACAATTTTTAGTAAACAATATTTTCTTTGAAATTCTGCCTGTGTCTTCTCAGTTTTCTTTTACATGTGATTGCTGAACCTGTGTTTACGTCTGATAGCTGTTAAGGGCTTGAATGTGTTACTAAGCTTACTAAAAGGTAAGAATATACCTAGGTCTCATATTGAGTCGGCAAAGTACATTTTGGGAACCTGGCTGGGTGCCACTAGGCGAAAGACTATGTGCATTTCCCGATGGGGCCACCCCATCGGTTGTCGATCCTCTCACTCCCGAGTATGCTAGCATAAGATTCATATTTTGACCCCCAGAACTTGAGGCTGGTAGGTAATTCGGACCCAAAACAGACAGGAGGGTTAGTCTGTCTGTACCCTGTTCACACTATTGTGCTTTGAGGTTGGCACTGTGGGAGCAGAGGGCCTGACCTGTGGAGTGCGTTTGACAGTAATTGGCAATATGCAGGCCCTTGAGGCACAGGCATACATTTGCCTAGTACATCCAGCCCCTGGATTGTCTATCGGGGAAAGAAGCTCAGGTGCCTGGGGTGTCATGGACCTATCATAGGCAGCTATAAATTACCACTGAGTCATTCTCAGGCTAAGTGGCAAAATAGGGTTTTCAGAAGGGTCGATGGGGCCAGCAATGTGGATTTAGCCTACAGCTGCTTCTCCATGGCTTCTGTGGTTTTCTGAAAGAGGAATTTCTCCAGAGCCCTCTTCCTGTGTTGCCTGGTAGTGAGCTGAACTCTCAGAAAATCTCACAGGCTTTCACATTGTGGGGAGAGGCCTAGGCAGCAAACACACATGTCATGGGTGTCTTCCTTGTGGATTTTCTCCCGCACTTGCAGTACCAAAAAGTTTGATGGTTCTTGCAATGACATAAGGTCACCAAAAATCACAATAAAAGTGATTACTTAATTAGAACAAAAATAAAAAATACGGCTTTGTGCAGTGACATTTCTGATGGCAGGTCCAACAAGTTTGATTGGTGGTAAAAGAACTGAGAGGAGGGCTGTTCACATTTATGTAGATGCTGATGTATGGCGTATTCATGGGCAGCCTAGCTGACTGCTTGCAAAAGTGTTCATGTGGTCCTAGCACTGGTGCAGACATAGTTCCAAAGGTGTGGCCTGATGAACGAGATATCCTTGAAGAGCTACCATATAACTAGCAGGTTAATTTAGAAAAAGTCTTAGTAGCAAAGAAACGGAAGGACACACCAGGACTACACACACAAATCAAAATACTCTACACAACATATGTTTTGCATATTTTGACTGTAGTACTTCTTTAATTCTATGAGCAGCAAGTGCATTTTCCAGTTCTTTTTCTCAGTGGAGTGCAACTTACTGGAGAGACGGTCTGTTGACTGGAGAAACCGACAACCCCTTCTTCTCCGTTACCCCATTAAAACCGAGGACTTGCTGTGCCTCCTGTCCTCCTTAAGGTACCTGAACTGAGGGAGGAGCAGGTTTCCCCACCCCCTCTCAGACCCACCCTCGGAAACACCGAAGGTCTCAGTCTCTCAGTCTTGGACCCTCTTCTCGGTCCAGCTGATCCTGCCGACATCGGTGATCTCGGTCTCGGCACCGTGGAAAGCAGTGGCTCTGCTCATCCTCGGTTTTGTCCTCTTCGGAGGATAGGTTCCGTGCAAATTGTGTCGGCGCTTATGAGGAGCTAATGTGGCAGCAGCTCCTTTTGACTGGGAATAGGCTGACTTCGCTGTCTTCCGCCATTAAGCTGCTGTCACTGAGCTGCCAAACAACCCCTCGCAGTGGTCGAGGAGTCAAGCCAGCACCAGTTGTTCAGCCGAAACCAGCTGCGCCACCCATTGTGGTTGAACCCCCACCTCCACAACTAGAATTTGGGGCCCCAACCAAGGATTCTTGGTCGGGTCAGGGCTTGCCCCATCGGTTGTCGGTCACTCACTCCCAATCGACCTTGGCAGGTGGAGGTGGCTCAGGCGGTCGGCAGCTGTTCACAGACCTCGGAGCCTGATGATGATGACTCCTTGTTTTCCAGGCCACTTGACTTGGAGTCCACTGGGGGTCAGTCAATGCACGAGAGCCCATCCTTGTTTTTGGGAATGCTTTGGCTCATCTCAGAGTCCACTGGGATGAAGCTCAAACCCATTTCAAAATGGGCCAAGTATCCCCTCACGGAGATACTGGACTGAGAGGATTCCACACGGAGGCCTTCCCGGTGGCGGAGCCATTGTTGGCCCGGCCCTGAGCTATGGCAGTGGCCAGCTTCTTGTCCAGCACCTTCAGCCAGGATGGCTCAAGTATGCTGTCCCCACTGGTTCACTCTCTGGTTTCTCGAGCACCCTCTGCAGAGGGCTCATGACTGATAGCATTTTTCGGCATTCTGGGAATGCTAGGGATGTGGACAAGCCTCCCGATAAGGAGTCCAAGAAGCTGGACTACTCTGGGCGGAAAGTTTATGCCGCTTCTCCCTAGGGCCTTTGTCAGGCCAGCTCGGCCGCCCTGATGGCACACTTTTCACATGCCCTTTGGGCTCCCTAGCTGAGGTGATTCCTCATCTCCCAGCTGACCTCCAAACACGGTCAAGCAGGTGCGGGATCAGGAAAGCGTGGTGGCCAAACAGTAGCTCCAGACCTCCTGGACATCACTGATTCATGTGCCCGGTCAGTAGCGGCTGCAGTGTAGCATGCGTCTCAGAGCTTGGCTGTGGATCTCCTTTCATGGCAGATACCCAGCACAAGCTGGCAGATCGTTCTTCCTGGGTGTACCGAATTGTTCGTCCCGGGGTTGAGGGCATCTTTAACGGATCGAGAAGTCCAATGCCACTTTGGACTCAGTCACGCCTGCCCAGAAGGACAAAGGCCACCAACAGCAGCGTAAGCCTTCAGCCTCTGCAGCACGCTTGGTCCAGCAACACCAGCATCAGGGCCAGCAGGCTCACACTTGGCACCCCAAAGCCAAGCCTGCCGCTTCCTCCAACAGGAAGCCGGAAGGAAAGGTCTGGGAGGCTCCTTGGCCGGTCCTTCCTCCAAGTCTGCTCAGTGATGGGTTGAGGGGTGTCGCCCAACCTCGTCACTCCTCCCTGGGTTCCCCATGGGGGATGGCTCCTCACTTCATTTCCACCTGGTCCGAGATCACCACAGATCGCTGGGTGTTGGAAGTGGTAGGCAAGGGTCTGCCGCTGGAATTTGAGCAATCCCCACCCGATCAAGCCGTTGCTCATGGGGGCTACAGGGTCTGTAGCCTCTCTGTCAGCCCGTCGAGCTGACATTGCCCTGCTCCTCCAGAAGGAGGTGATCAGGAGGTGGTGGATCCTCCTTCAGACCCAGGGGTTGTGTCCAGGTACTTCCTGATCCCAAACGGATGGGGGCTGGCTCCCATTCTAGACCTCCATGACCTGAACAACTTCCTAAGGTCTCAAACCTTCAAGATGGTCACTGTGGCTCAGATCATCCCATCCTTGGAACGAGGCACGTGCTTCTGTTCTCTGGACCTTCACGCTGCTCTTTCATGTCCCAATCCATCCGACCCACCAGCGATTCCTCCACTTCAGAGTGGAGGGATCCCTTTATGAGTTCCAGGCCATGCTCTTCGGCCTCTCTCCAGCTCCCAGGGTCTTCACCAAATGCATGGAAGTGGTGACAGCATTTCTGCGGTGCTGAAGGGTCTGGGTGTACCTTACCTGGATGACTGGCCTCCCAACTCGGACGTGGAGTAGTCCACGGATCTGGCCCTCCAGGTCTGCTCTCAGATTGGCCTCCTTATCAACAAGGCCAAATCAGAACTCATGCCAATGCAGGTGATTCAATTCATCGGGCAGAGCTCGACTCTCTTGAGCCAGAGCATGGCTCGGCGGACAGGGCCTAGGTTCTTTCCTCCTTTGCCCAATCATTTCTGGTTGGGCAGTTGTGCCTGCCTGGGACTTCCTGCACCTCCTGGGCCTCATGGTGGCCTGCACCAGCGTGGTCCATTGGGCCCGCTGGCACATGCGCCCCTTCAATGGGAATGGCCTGCCAATGGTCACAGTGCTCCAGTCCTCTGGATCAGCCAGTGATAGTGACCCAGGAGATGGGGAATGCTCTCCAGTGGTGGATCTTTGCCGCTCATCTGCAGGAGGGTATCCCGCTTGTCCAAGAGCCGACAGTCACTCTAATGACCGACTCTCTCTGATGGGTTGGGGTGCCCATCTGGGGAGCTCAGAGCGCACGGCCTCTGGTCCCCCACGAGTCTTGATGCCACATCACCTGCTGGAGCTTCGAGGGTCCCACTAGCCCTCACCGCTTTTGTTCTGTGGTCAAGTGGTCCAGGTCCAGACGGACAACACCACGACATGTATTACCTAAACCGCCTAGGGTGGGACGCGGCTCCTTGCCTCTGTGCAAGGAAGCTCTGCACTTGATCTCTTGTGGGCAGACTGGAGGCGGATCTCCTAGCCATTCATGTGGCAGGAGCTTCCAACACTCTGGCTGATGCCCTAAGCTGGATAGGTGCTGCATCTCATGAGTGGTCTCTCCTGCCGGAGGTAGTACACAATCTGTTCTCCCACTGGGGCACACCTCAGGTGGACCTGTTTGCCTCAGGTAGAATGTGAAGCTGAGGCTGTTTCATGCCGCCCCTCAGCAGGGCTTGCTGCAGGGGATGCCTTCTCGAGGCCGTGGACCCTGGGCCTCTTCTACTCCTTTCCCCATTTCTCTTGATCCATAGGTGCTTCTCAAGGTGAGGAGGGACAAGGCGCAGGTGATTCTGGTAGCCCCAGACTGGCCCTGTCAGTTCTGGTATCCAGATCTCCTCAGCCTCAGCTCCAGGCTCCTGAGACAGCTTCCAGTCTGCCCGGATCTGATATCAGTCAACCAGGCGAAGGTATTCCACCTGGACCTTCAATCCCTGCACCTGATGGCCTGGTTCCTGAGCGGCTATAGTTCCAGACCTTGGGTCTTTCCGATGAGGTCCTCAACGTTGTTGAGGCATCCTGTAAGTCGACCAGAAAATGCTATGCCTTCAAATGGAAGAAATTCTCCATTTGGTGTTAGGATAAGGGTTGGACCCTTCCTCCTGTTCTTTGGCCAGCATTCTGGACTACCTATGGTCCCTTTCTCAGCTAGGGCTTTGGTCGACAACCCTTAAGGTGCACCTGGCAGCCATCTCTGCTTACCGGGCGAGGGCCAGAAAGCAGTTGGTGGTGCAGGAGAAGGTGGTCGGGTGCTTTTTCAAGGGCCTTGATCACATATCCTCCGTATGAACCTCCACCTCGTGATCTACTGCTGGTATTGGCTAAGCTCATGGGCAAGCTATTCAACCGATGCACAGGTGTGACATCTCTCACCTGTCGTGGAAGACCACCTTCTTGGTGGTTATAACGTCAGCCAGAAGGATGGGAGAGCTCAGGCACTTTCCATCGAGTCTCCTTATCTGGTCTTCCACAGGGACAAGGTTGTCCTCGCCCCCACCCAAAATTCCTTCCGTAGATGGTGTCTGGTTTCACCTTAACCAGGTGTTGACTCTGCTGGTGTTCTACCCCAATCACACCTGGAGGCCGAATATAGGCTCCATACTTTGGACCCTAGAAGAGCGCTCTTATTATAAGGAGCAGATGGCTGAAGTTTGGGGAGAGGTTCGCCAGCTGTTTGTCACCCACGCTGAAGCCACACTTGCCAGACCTGCAGCCAAGTGACGATATAGGCAGGTGGGTCACCTCCTGCATAGATCTCTGTTATAGGCTGGCGGGCATGGAGCCTCCCAAAGGGATAAGAGCTCATTCTACCCGCCATACCGCTGCTTCGGTGGCTGCTTCCAGGGATGTCCCTATCCAGGAAATTTGCAGGGCTGCTACCTGGAAGTCAGCACACACCTTCATTACCCATTACCACATCGACCTAGAGTCACGCCGGGATGCTGGTTTTGAGACCTCAGTTCTCCTGTCCTTATTCCCTAAGTAGGGGGTGCACACCTTGCCTCCCTCCTCCCGGAGAACTGCTAGAGTCTGCCAATAAGTGTGGATTATCCACGTCCTAGAAATACAGTTTACACACCTGTAACAGAGGTTCTAGGAGTGGTATATGTTGTTCATCCACACAACCCACCCGACCTCCGGCTTGACGTGCAACCTGGCTTCCAGCGGCTAGATCTGGCGTCATGGGCAGAGCCAGAGTTTTACCACCCAGGTGGGTGGGAGGAGCCAGCTTGAAGACCTTCCGCAACATTTAAAGCAGCAAGGAACCTGCCAATAAGTGTGGATGAACAACATATACCACTCCTAGAACTCCTGTTACAGGTGAGTAACCTGTATTTACAATACTACTACTCCAAATTCATGAAAAACATAATTTGGGATTTATGCTATCCTGGTACTTTAAAAAATTCACAAGGCTTTCAGAAGAACCTTGGCACACTACTAATATAACACCAATATAACGGCAGAATAAATCCACTGATTCAAAATATGGGTTGTTTTCCCGGAAAGCACAAATTCTGACTACCACATGCATTGGTAAATACTCATGCCTAGGTAAATACTCCCTACTCCACCCCCCATGGAATGCTAAGTCAACCTGTCCCCAGTCCAAGGCACAGGCTCTGAGTCCACCATGATGAGAGCTCTCACAAATCCCTACAGATGAGGCTCTTATCTTACCCTCAGGCCTTGATGTCTCACTGGCAGGTCAGTATAAAGCTACCAGTCATCCTGATTTTCCCGTACAATCCCATTTTTGGCAGGATGTCATGGTGTCCCCACAAGTTTTGCAAAATGACACTTTTGTCCTGGTTTTGCTTGCTTGTCCCATTTTTGTCCTGTTTTTCTTGTTTGGATGCTTGATGACTGCTGAGCCATGAGTGACATTCATTTCAGCACCACTGTGGCATTGCTCGAGTTCCACCTGCACCTACTAGTGTTGCGCCATGAGCATTAAAACACCTCGAGTAGTCCGATGGCAAGTGGAACACCATACAGCACCTTCCTTCCTGTGTTAGACTGGTAGTAGTGTGCGTGCAGCCATCTGTCTGCCAGCAGCTGAGAGGGACTCCAGAGAGACCAGCAGTGAACTGAAGGTACTTGATCAGCGTGAGTGTCACGGACTGTGACAACATGATCCAGTACAGTGGTGGAGTCACTGAAGTTTTTTTGCATCAATCAAGATGAGTGTGAACGGGGTTGGATGAGACTGTCAGGCGAACAAGCTACAGCCCAAGGAATGTCAGCAAAGCAAGTTTATTTCTGTTGTTATTACTTACTTCTACGGTTTGGAACTTATTCGTAGCAGCAGAATTATGTATTTTTTAATCCTGAAATGTTTGCTACTGTTACTGTGAGCAGCTGACAGGGCCTGAGCAAAGTAGCAAAATGTGATTATTGAATGAATCTAATGTGCAGTCTTATCTGCTGTCGTGGTGCCTGGTGAAGGAGCGAGTGACACGGGGAGGGGTCACAGTCAAGACGGGACAGAGAATGAGGGTTTTCAGCTCCAACTTCCTCCATGTATTTTATTTTATTTTTGTAATGTGCAGTGTAACACGGGGAGAAGGGGCTAGTCGTGGTTAAGATTTGTGTGGATGTCAGTCTCGCAGAGGTTTCTCTCACTTTGAGCACTGATGATAATGTGGCAATCCTAGCTTTTGAGAGAGGAACTAAAGGGTTATAGTTGACTTTCTCTTAACAACAACAAAAATAAATTATGGCATGTCCCAGTGTTAGGCTGTCAAAAGTTGGTAGCTTTCTGTTCCCACTCCCCACTTAGGAGCCATAGAAATGACAGAAAAACTGCAGGTTCTTCTCAGACCTCCAGGACCTTTGTTGCAATCGCCATCAGGCAGATGTTCTTAAGTGACAACCAGTAACAGACCCGCAGTTGTAATTTGGATCCCAATCAGAATCCAGCCTCTGAAGACTCAGCCTGAGAGTACAAGTGCCATTACAGCCTCAACCTGAGCCTGCAACCCCCCTTCCTTCCTGTGTGGGGTACTTACAGCATGCTGGCTTAATCTCTGACTATTATTTATTTTATTTATTTATTTATCGAGAAGAATTACACATACCTTTGAGTCAGGGACTCTTTTACAAAGCTTCCATGTCATAGAATAATATACAGACAAATATGGAACAGTAATGTACAGCAGCAGGTATCAGCATAACATAGTGCATCACAGGTTGCTTACAGAAATAAAGCAAAAGTAAACATTATGTAGGAATACAAGACACAGGGAATAGAGTATACAGTAGGGATAAATCAAACAAAGTAGTTACAAAGTAGAAACATTAATTTCAGACATATTGTGGCTATAAACTAATGCTATCTAAAGGTCAAGAGTCTGGAGCAGGAGGAAGATCCTTTGTCAGGAGGGAGGAAAGGGGGCACAAACAACCATTGTAAGGAGGAAAGGAAGGGTGGGGGGGGGCAAGCAAAAGGGTAGGAGGAGTATCCCTTGTCAGGAAGAAACAGGGGAAGGGTTAGCGGTGGGGAGGGAGGGTAACTAAGTTAGTAGCAGTCACAGGGATTGGAGGATACCAGTTGTGACTTGAAGGCAACTTAGCTAGTAGCAGTCACAGGAGTTGGAAGATACAAGGGTGACCTGAGGAGAGATTTGAAATGTCCCAGTTTGTTTTCAGTGGCTGTGTTACTGGGGAGGCATTCATCCACTGTGGGGCTCTGTATTTGAAGGATCTTTGGAAGGGAGGTGCGTCCCCAGGGTCAAATGGGTCTTGGAGGAAGGTTGGGTAACTTTGAGAGTAGTGTGTGTGTTGTAACAGACAGGATAGTCCCAGAGGAGATTTTTTAGTGAGGAGGGAGGTTTGATACTGCAGCCTGTTGTTGAATTAAGCCAATTAGAGAGACTGTAAAGGGTGCATGTGTGAATGTTAGGTCACAGCCCAGAACCAGTTGGCAGGCTTTGTTCAGTGCAACTCTGATTCTGTGGAGAGAGGAACTGTTGGCAGCCCCAGAGTAGGATGCCATAGTCAATAAGGAGAGCATTGAAGGAGATCACCAGGCAGGACTTCAGGAGTGAGACAGTGCTTGTGTCTGTAAAGAAGGCCAATTCTGGTATATTTGTCTATTGACTATTTATATTTGATGTTTTATGTCAAACTTATCGCATGTAAGCAGGAAACAATGCTCATCATGCCTGATGCCTACAAGTACGAAAAAATGAAATAAAATGAAAATTACTACTGAACAAGACTGCCAGGTGCCCATATTTACACCCCTTGAGGGAAGGCAGTTAGACTGCTTAGAGCCTTGCAGAAGCTAAGCAAGCACTAGAACACTGAAGCCCTTACAAACAGTGAACATGAAACATTTTCTTCCTTTCTTGACTAAAAACTTTAACCCTTCACTCTACTGGGGCAGGAATTAAGGACCACTAGTAATCCCAATATTTGTATGGGGCAAGTTATACAAATGTTGACTGTGTGAAAATATGTATTGTCTTTACCTGTTGTCACCTAGAGATCCAACACAAATGAAATATCGCAGAGGGCTAAGCAGTTACCAAAGTTCTAGAAAAGAAATAATAAATCAAGACACAAAGAGTTTCAGTTTATGAATAGTAAGAATAACTTCCTGCTGTTGATTTGAGAAGGAAGACGGAGTTGAAGACGTGATTCAATCTACTGCATCACTTCATTCTGGGATGAGATCCCAGATTGCTTCTGATCTTCCTTTGGTTTGGGTTTGTGTCTGCTTCCTAAAATAAAAGTCTGCTTTTATTCTCAGGTAGCCTTGGATTCACACACCTGCAGCTGGGGATAAAGGTGGAGCACGTTGAAATGTATGATAACAGTTTATTATTTGACTTGTTATTGCATATATACATACAACTGCTTTGTTTGACTTGTTATTGCATGGGAATGACCAAGTTCATTTGTGGCTCAGCGGCAACATGAGGAAGAATTTTTCATGAAGAGGGTGGTGGATGCATGGAACGGTCTTCCTGAGGAGGTCGTAGGGTCAAAACAGTGGGTGAATTCAACAAAGCATGGGACAGACATAAGGCAATTCTGGTGGGGGTAGGAAGAAGTCGGCTGTTGGTTAACTAGGATCTGTAGCTTATCAAATAGGTAGGGAAATGAGCAGACTGGGTGGGCCAAGCGATCCTTACATGCTGTCAAAGTCTATGTTTCTATGTTAATTCTGTTCAGGAAAGTGACAGCTACCTTGTCCATGAAAAAGAGAGGTGGACAACACTTAAAACTGAAAACCACAGGTTATTGCAGGGAATTAAGGGTGTAGTGGTGGCTTCTGTTCACTACTGCTGTCTTAAACCTATCCATCCCCTCTACAGGTTCATGTACCACTGCCCACCTTTTCCTTATGCAGTACCAAATATATCACTGTCCACCTCCACTTTCTCACCTATTCTTGTCCACTTCTCTCTGCCTCCTCACATATCTTTGCTTGCCCTTCTTATTGCTGTACCTCACATATCCCGCTCTTCACTACTACTTTATCTTAAATTTCTCTGCTCACCCCACCTAATACTGTGCCTCACATATCCCTGTCCACCACACCCACTATTCTACCTCTGATATTCCATCCCATCCTCCCTCCCTCCCTACTGTTGTGCCTCCTCACATATCCCTTGTCGTCCCTTCCTACCGTTGTAACTCACATATCCCATCCTACCCCTCCCTGCTACTGTGTCTCACATATCCCTGTCCACTCCTGCCTACTACTGTAACTCACATATTTATCCCTGCCAATTCTACCTTACTACTTTACTTTATATAACCATGCACACACTACTGTTACTGAACCTCACATTTCCTGCCCACCCCTCCCTGCTACTGTACTCACATATCCCTGCTCACTCTGCCACCAACTGTATCTCACTGATCCCCGCTCACCCCTACCTAATACTGTACCTCACATATCACAGCCTATCCTCCCTGTTACTGTACCTCACGTAACCCTGCCCTTCGCTACTACTTTACCTACTTAATAACAGACTCACTGCATTGAAAAGAGCTATGCTGGTACAACTGGAAGATTAAATAAAACTAACCCCACCAGTGATGTACCAACACTGTAACCTGTGAAAGTTCAACTCAAACATCTTATAATAGGGACCCAGAGGCCATTACAAATAATGACTGCCTGAACAACCATGTAGGTACCCCAATAGAAAGTGTGCCAGGGTTGAGGAAGATCTCATAGAGAGTGAGAATCTTGGTATGAGGTCCAGAGAAACAAAGCATGTAAAAAGGAAGGAAAGCTGCTCAGTTTCAGATTCCACCCAAAATAGTTTTGATCCATTAGGAGAATTATTGGATGAAGCAATCCATCATCCCTGTTTGTATTCTGCCTACTATTCATTCTGTGGATTCTGAACACATTGTTACCAACACCTCAGTTCCATGCTGCATGAATATTCAGGCCAATTCTGAGAATCTTATGGACCTGACGAAACTAATGAAGTAGAGCCCAGACAAATATATGTCCTGGGGACTCGATTATTAAAAAGTCTGGACAGATTAGTATGCGATTAGGACAAAGAAATAGGGTGGTCTCTTGCTTCAGAGGGGCTAGGATGATGGATATAACAAAGATGTTCAGGGATATCTTAAAATAGTGGAGAGAAGCCATTAGTAATCATTCATGCCAGGGTAAATAATGCTTTAAAACAAAATATACAAAGCATCAAAGAGGAATTTGTGGGGATGCATAATTTTGACAGACATGGGCTGCCAAATTGCTTTCTCAGAGATATTTCCTGTTCCAAGGGCTGACTAGTATATTAATGAAGAAATAAAATCTTTAAAGTGGCATTGTCAGCTTTGGTCATCCGTTTTCATCGATATGCATGTAATGTGCCTCTTGGCACACAAGTATTAAGAACTGAGTCTACTATGCCTTGATACATCACAAATTTATGTAATTTAGTCAGTTATGCTTATATTTTAAAGATTTTTGTTTGCTGGTCCATGACATAAACTCACTCACCACACCGGAAGCACATGCTGGGCGACACTGCGTTTGGCAGTGTGACCCCAAAATGCAGTTTTGGGACATGCGGCATGTAAACTCAAGATTATCATCACCATTGTGGTTTTATGAGGTGCTGTTGGTGTGCACAAATAAAACCGACACCGAGAGTCAAGTAATTTACTTTTTAAACGGGCCGAAATCTCACACATGCACAAGCTGGAATGAGTATAGATTTCACGATGTGCAAGAGCATGTCGCTTTTGCACATGCGCCGGATTTCAGCCCGCTTCAAAAAGTAAATTACTGACTCGTACTGGTTTTTATTTGTGCACACCAACAACATCTCAGAAGACCATAGGGGTGATGATAATCCTGAGTTATATGCTGCATGTCCTAAAATCTGTACGACCGCTTTGTGTCAGACGCGTGATCTCATCCAGCTTGTACTTGGGTGGTGAGTGAGTTTATGTCGCCCAACCGCAATTAATATTTTAAAAATAAGTTTAATTGGCTAAATTACATCCATTTGTGATGTATCAGGGCATAGTAGACTCAGTCTTAATACTTGTGTGCCAAAAGACAAAACGGATGACCAAAGCTGACAGTGCTCCTTTAAACAACAGGTTGCATTTCTGGTGTCTCAAGCAACATGTAGTTTGTAGTACCCATTGGGAAGAGTTTGCTAATAAAAGGAATTAGCAAGCAGGGATGGTTTGCATCTTAGCGAACCAGGATCTAGATTACTGGGACAACGTATAAATGACTTCATAAACACTACTTTAAACTAATTGGGGAGGGACAATGAATGCATTTATGTTGCCTCTACTCATAAGAAAATCAATGACCTAAAGCTCATAATATTAGTCCATCTGAGACACTTAAAAATACTGCTTCTAGACTGCATAGTACTGATTTGAAAATCTTATTGGTCAATGCCAGAAGCCTAAATAATAAATTGGAGGAACTAAAATATATCTTAAAGATAAAATCGATATATGTGGAGTTACAGAAACTTGGTTTACCAATTCTGGATGGGGCATTGACATTCCTGGCTATTTGATTGTAACCAAAACCGCCAAAAACTAAAGGTGGAGGAGTTGCACTATATATAAGCCAGCATCCGTCAGTTTTGAAATTCCAAATAGTGCAAACTCAGATATTGATTCTGAAATCATATGGGTTAAAGTACAAACTGATATATGTTTAACAATAGGACTGTGTTATCAATCTCCTAACCTGGACACTACTAGTAATGACACATTCATGGAAGTTATAGAGAACCTGGAAGATTATGGCGACTTGATATTAATGAGGGACTTCAATCTACCTAACATCTGCTGGTAAATGCTAACTGGGAAAAAACATCTAGGCAAAATATTTATTGATGCTATACTTCAACATGATCTAGAACAGTTAGTATTAGAACCTACCAGAAAAGACAATATTTTGGATCTTATCCTCACTAATATCAAAGATATGGGAATTTACCTCAAGTTATTGAACCCTTGGAGATAGTGACCATAACATGATTTTATGGAATATTAAATACTACACTGCCATTAACTATGGTGTTACTAAATCTAGAATTTCTATAAAAGCTGACTATGAGGCAATTAAAAACATTTGTCCAACTGGAATTGGGAGGCTGAACTAAAAAACCTAGATTGTGAGCAGATATGGATGACTATCAGGAAAAAGATTGACTGCTATGTTAACACCTGGATTCCTGAACGATATAAAATATAATAATAATAAAAGAGTCCCCTGTGGTTGAACAGAAAAATTGAAAGACTGATTAGAAACAAAAAAGGGCTTTTAAGAAATATAAAAAATAACGACAACGGAGAAATGGCAAAAGTTCAAACTTAAAATAAAACAGTGTAAAAAGTAATAAGATCTGCAAAATAAAATCTTAAACTAAATCTTGCTACAATAACCAAGGATAATAAAAAACAATTTTACAATTATATTGGATCATTAAAGGGAAGGAACCAAATATCGGTCCATTACTCAGGACAACGAGCCAATAGCTAATAAGTTACATATGGCTAATGAATTTTATCATTACTTTCTTAGTGTGTGTAAACCAAAGGAGATTGTATCTTTGGATAATTTATTAACTGATGTACCAGACCCATTGATTATACCCGATGAAGTTATGACAGCCATTAAGACTACAAAACAAACTCTTCACCTGGTCCTGATGGCATTCCCACTAGATTTATTTAAGAACTGGCCACTGAATTACTAGGGGTACTTACTCTACTATTTAATGCATCACTCATGAAGATACTGCCATTTCTGGTGGAAACAGGCAACAGTGGTACCAATTCATAAGGGTGGTAACAAACATCATGTAAAAATTATAGGCCCATCAGCCTTACCTCTTGTCTGGGCAAATTAATGGAAATAATTTACAACAGAAAATGGTTATGCACCTTAAAAATATGGATATTATCAATATATCTCAATATGGTTTTATACAGGAAGATCATGTCAGTTTAATTTAATACATTTTTCGAACCAGTAAGTATGACACTAGATCAGGGACTTTCAGTCAATGTCATCTTCCTTGATTTTGAGAAGGCTTTTGGCACCATCTCTCATGGAATATTAATTGAGGATATAAATTCCATCTTAATATTATTAAATGGATTAATTCTTTGCTTAGTGATAGGAAATAATCGGTGAGCATTAAGGGCAAATGTCTGAATGGGGTGTAGTTAGTAGTGGCATCACTCAGGCTCTGTCCTGGGACCATTATTGTTTAATATTCTAATTACCAGTCTGCAAACCTATAACGGGTCTGGATACATAAATATGCTGACGATAGCAAATTTGGCTGTATCGTTAATGACTCAGAATCAGTGAACTCCTACAATCAAATCTGGAAAATTTAGCTAAATGGTCAGTTATGAATAAAATAACCTTTAATACCACTGAATGCAAGGTTATGCACTTGGGTAAGAATAACATGTTAGCAACTTACAAACTTAATAACAGCATATTACAAACTGTTACATCTGAAAGGGATTTGGGTATCACTATCAATAATGATTTAAAATTTACCTTTCATTCTAATAATATAAGTAAGAAATGTCATGGTATACTATCATGTATCCTGGCACATATCAAGAATAGAGAACCAGAGGTTTTAATACCCTTATATACAAGCTTGGTCAGGTCACATATAAACTTTTATGCCCTGCCTGCAGACCCACCTCTTTGGGAGGCAAGGCAGCTATTGAAAAGGTGCAAAGAATTATTAAGAAGGTCACAGGATTAAAAACACTGAGTAAAGTGGCAGACTACAAGCTCTAGGGTTATACTCACTAGAATACAGATCTTTGAGGGTGACCTGTGTCTGGCATATAGGGCATTACATGACCCCGCTCTGTGTGAGGCTATTTGTCTTGAAGAAACTGCATCAGGCTCTAACACCAGATTACATCATTTAAAGTTAAAATCTAAAGAAAATAAAACTTCTAAAAGGAATAACTCTTTACCCAGCGACTACCACCTGTTTGGAATTCACTGCCAGTTGATATAGTCACAAGTGATAGCCTGACAGATTTTAAGTATAAACTTGATCACCATATGGGAGAAAAGAAATTTCACTATTGCCTTTAGGCGATGAGTTCAACATGGGCATGTCCCTCAAACTTGTATAACACCTATGAACCTATCTTCTTCCTACTACTGTTCCTCACATATCCCAGCACATCCCTACCTAGGAATGTTGTTCACCCATCTGTACACTATCCCTACTACTTTTTCACCTATTCCCTGCCCACCCCTCCCTCCTACTGTACACCTCACATATCCCTGCCCACCCATACCAACTACTGTACCTCAAATATACCTACCCACACCCACCTACTGCTGTACCTCACATATCCCTGCCCACCCCTCCCTCCTACTGTACCTCACATATCCCTGCACACCTACCAACTACTGTACCTCAAATATACCTACCCACACCCACCTACTGCTGTACCTCACATATCCCTACCTACCCCTACCAGCTGCTGTACCTCACGTATCCCAGCTCTGCCTACTACTGTGCCTCACATATCCCATCCCATATCCCTCCTACTGTACTTCATGTATCTCTGCCTAATCCCCATCTTCATATGATATATTGCTTCCCATCCCCTTCCCTAACACTACATATTGTCCTACCCATGCCTCTTCCTCATACTATATGTATATCTTTATTCACACATTTCTCATATACTGCTAGTCACACCCTTCCTCATATTGTAACATCCCCTTCCTGATAGAGAGTATCCCTACTTATACTCCATTTTAATAACCACAGTACTTCCTCATACAGTATATCCCTAACTCAGATTCCTTCTTCTGTATCCCTACCCACACCTGTCCTCACACTGTATATCCCTACCCACCCCCTGCCTCATAAAGTGGTAGCCATTGCCAAGCTGAATTGGTGAGCACTATGGCAAAACCTGATAATGGAAATATTACATTCAGATAAATGTGGCTTTTCTGACCTATATCGGGTTGTGAGCACCTTAAGCCATTCTGTAATTACACCTGGTAAGGGCTAACACTGTATATCCTAATCACAACCCTTCCTTGTATGATATATCCTTATACAAACCCTTTCTTCATAAGTCATACCCATCCTCTTCTCATGTATTGTATCCCTAACCACTGCCCATCCTTATATTCCTAGCCACTCTTCTTCATTTTGTCTCTCTGATGAGACTTTACAGTGAGGTCCAGTTTGCCAGTCCTCATATATCCCTACACATACACTTTCCTCATACATTCTTACCTACTCCTTGTCCTTATATAAGAAGATAGGAAATGCTAGCTGGAAAAAGGCTGCAGCTAAATTAATTTTTGTCTGGGCTGCTTTAGCAGTCTGCATCATGTGAAATATATGCAGCCATTACTAACTGGGAATGCTATCCTACCAGTACATTTGATGGACTCTGGCACTATGGAGAAGAAATTGCCAGTAGCAGACACCTTTGGGAACTCAAGGCATGTGATCTAACCACAGTTAAACAGGATAGGAACAGGGCAAATGCTAATAAACTGTCTCAGTGAAGCATTATTGAGCAATACTCCAGTATTCTGTGACAGATAAAGAAAGGGTTAGGAGAAACTTGTGAATTTAGATGTCAATAAAGCTTAAGGGTCAGAAAGGTTAATCTGAAGAGGGTCCTACAGGAGGTGGCTGAAATCATGTCATAACCCATGTCCATCATTTTTAACTTCTCTGTGAGGAGGGTAGTCCCAGATGATTGGAGGAATGTTAATGTGGTGGCTTAATATAAGGGAGGAGAGAGGAGTGAACTGGGAAATACAGAGCAGTAAACCTGGCTTCAGTGGTACACAAGAGTGTAGAAAGGATACTGAAGCATATTAGATTGGAAGATGTGGCATTCCAGTTAAGTTTGTGAGGGTAGCCAGCATGGGTTTTGAACTGCAGAACATGTCAGACAAACCTCATCACATTTATAGATAAAGTTACAAGGAGGTTGATCAGGGTAGACTGGTTAAAGTGATATATTTCAATTTTAAGAAAGCCTTTGCTAAGGTTCCCCATCATTTGCTGATATTTAAAAATAAGGAAAGGGACTTAATGAATGGATTATGAGATGGACTGAGAACTGGTTATGAGGGAAGAAGCAAACGTGTGTAAATGGAGAGATGTGAAATTGGAGTGATGTTTTTAGTAGACAGATTCTGTTTGGAATGTATAGTGAAAACATGGATGACAGGTGGAGGGATGGGTGTTAAAATTATGGATGACAGACGCAAAGGAATAAGAAGATATTCCTGCTAAACTGTCAGGAAGACAGAAGGCTCGCTTCCTTTGTATTGTATTGTATTGTACTGTATTATTATGCTTCCATTTTAGGCATCCCTTTCCCCCTCCTACCCTCCGAGCTGAAGAATTCATTAGTGCTCTGAGGTTAATGCTGGACGCCTCAAGGTGGCAGCAGACAGCAGGTTTAGGGAGGTATATAAGGCTGGAGACAGGAAGTTTGGGGTCTTTTAAGCCCAGGCAGTTGGCCTGGGCCGGCTGGAGGTGCAGAGTAGGCAGTCAGGAAAGGGAGCTCGGGCGGTCCAGGTGGGCGGGGTGGGACCCCCAAGTGCAGATAGGGACAGTTTTTGCAGCGATGTGGTGTTGGGGAGCTGGAAAGGAAGCTCTGTGGGGAGAGGATGGTCAAGCAGGTCCTGTATTGTCAGGGTAAGAGAGGCAGGTGGCAGTAGGAGGCCAGGATAGGCAGGAGCCCTTAGAGATCCTGGGAAGGTTTGCTCAGGTTGCCAGGGCTGTGAGACTGTGGCAGGATCCTTACAGGGGAAGACTGGTGACAGTGGCTTTTCTCTGTACCCAGTGTGGCAGGATGGCCTGAGGGCAGTTGGAGCCAGGGGCCCTTCACCCACTAAGGGGGGCCTGCTTGGAGGGCAGGCTCCAGGGCACCAGCATTAAAGGGCCAGGAGGGTTGCAGGTCATAGGACAGGTCTTGGAGGGTGGCCTCTGGCTGAAGCATACTGCAAGCCCAGGATGTGTTTGATAGGGATGTGGGCCTGAGTATGGATCCCCAAATGGGTCATCTTGGTGTAGAGAGAGAGAAACTTTGGTGCTATTTTTACAGCTGGGCTGCTCTGAAGGGCCTGGGCAGTTGCAGGTCCAGGGGCTCTCCAGTGGCAAGGTAACCTTTAGCAGGGCTCGGGTACCGGAGCAGGTCCGGTTTGAGGGCCTCTGCACTAGTGGAGAGCAGTACACAGAAGGCTGAGCTGTAAGGATGGAATGGGTGCCAGAGGTTTGGGAGCACTGCAGATTAAGATTCCCTGTTGAAGCTCAGAACGAGGGGTCAAAGGAAAAATTCCTGGTACCCTCTTGGAGATTTGTGCTAGGGGCTGTGAGGGGAAGCACTGTGGTTTCCTACACCGGAGACAGGGCAGTGACCAGTGCTAGAGTGTACAGAGAATGTGTAACCCAGAGTAGAAGACAGGAAAAGATTTGGTTCTTACCAGAACCAGAGAGCCAGGAGCCTGTGGGTTTCTAAGTAGAGAGGTACCTTGGGTAAATCATCCAAGTAGGTAGAATCTGAGAAGCCTTGCTTGCACTACCTGTAAACCATTATTGCTGCTCTGAATGTTCAGCCAGTATGTCGTATAAAAGATTCAGATGGCCCATGGATTCTATGTGATAATAGTGACTGCACAAAGGCGATCGCTATTATCGTGACATACATTATGCTTGAACTTTTTCGGCGATATGCGAAAAAAAGGCTACAGGGAATTGTGCATGTGGGGGCTTTTACCCCGTTCCCCTAAATAAAGATTCTCAACTCAGAGGGGTGCATATCAAGGAGGGAGGCACATCCCATAAAAAAAAGTCCTGCAGCTGTGGGAAGTGCAAAAGGAACACCTGCCTTCAGTCCCGAACCCAGGACATGCTCTGTCTGAGCCAACCACCCTATCCACCACACCACATGGTTGGCTCAGCGGGAAGCAGGCACACCACAGGGTCACATCCCTGTTCACCATCCCTCCACGTCCTGTCACACACCTCCTTCCTGTCACCCACCCTAACTTTGCAGTTGCAATGTTCTCTGTCCCCTACAGTTGCCCATAATGATAGTGCTGTTATATGGGTCGCTGTTATGACAGTCACCCATATACGATCGCTATCATCATGGTATACCCACCATGGAGCTATTTTATTTATTTTAATGAAGGATGTAATCCTTGCATTCCTGGAATCATTTGGGATGCAGGAGTGAAATAAAGAGGTAAGTTTAGGAAGAAATTGAGAGTGGATGTAGCCTTATTTAAGCATGAAGGGACAAAACAAAATAGAGACTCCCCATCCTTGTGTCTAATTTATCTCATAAGTTTTAATTCAAGAGGAGTTTTCCAGCATGCTGCATTCGGGATTGAGGGGCTCTGGGGCTGGAAGAGTTAGGAGGTTGCAGCATGGAGATCCTGGTCTGGTGTCAGTGTCTGGGAGACTCAGATTTTCAGTGGTGAGCTCGAGGGTGCACTTGTTAAATGAAGACACCAGAAGGTAGGACCTCATTTTCCTATCTTGTTTAGGGGTGCACTGGCTCAGTTTTATTGCTTGATGTAGCCTTTCAGTGCCTCCGGAACAGCTGCAATGAAGATTTATGCCCCTAGATGAGGGGCCGGTGGGGGTATAATTGTATTGTACTGTACTGTATTGTACTGTACTTTAATGTACTGTATTGCATTATACTGTACTGTACTGTACTGTATTGTACTGTACTATACTGCACTACACTGTATTATGCTGCACTGTACCGCACTGTATTGTACTGTACTGCACTGTACTGTACAGCACTGTATGTACTGTGCTGTACTGCACTGTGCTGTGCTGCACTGCACTGGACTGTACTGTGCTGCGCTTGTACTGTACTGTAATGCACTGTATTGCACTGTGCTGTACTGTACCATACTGCACCAAACTGTACTGCACTGCACTGCACTGTGCTGTACTGTGCTGTACTGTACTGCACAACACTGTATTGTGCTGTACTGTACTGCACTGTGCTTTACCACCAGCCTGTACTGCACCACACATTGCACTGTATTGTACTGTGCTGTGCTGTACTTTTATTGTACTGCACTGAACTGCACTGCACTGTGCTGTACTGTACTGCACTGTACCTTATTGTACTGCACTGTGCTGCACTCTACTGTGCTGTACTGTACCATGTTGTACTGTACTGTGCTGCACTGCACTGTACTGTGCTGTACTGCACTGAATTATACTGTACTGTATTGTACTGTATTGTGCTGTGTTGTACTGTACTGCACTGTACTGTGCTGCACTACACTGCACTGTGCTGTACTGTACTGTACTGCACTGTACTGTATTGCACTGTACTGTGCTGCATTGTAATGCACTGTATTATACTGTACTGCGCTGTGCTGTACTGTACTGCATTGTATTATACTGTACTGCACTGCACTACACTGCACTGGATTGTATTGTATTGTAGTGATCTGCTGTTTCCTCCCAGGCATACCAATTTATCAATGAAGCATGCACTTGCAATCCCCAAAAAATAATGGTGTTTCTGCTTTATTGTTTTGCATGAGGCACTCATCCAATCTGAGCTTAAAAAATTCAACACTCCCTCATTGTACTTCCTATTTTGGCAGTTCCTTTACTCTAAAGTTATCCCTTCCTTAAGTGTACAGAATTCCCTCTAGTTCTGCTGCTCTGTACAAGTTTCAAAGCTTTCTGCAGTGGCTAATTCAGTGGCCCAGTGGCAGAGCATGTAGGAGACCCTGGTATGGGAGCAGGCTCTGGTCACTGCATCGGGGCAGGCCAGACTGAGATACTGTAGCTGCCACCAGCAGTGCACCTCAGGGAGCAGGATCAGCAGTGAATTCTGCTGCTACAGTGACCCTCCTTGTTTCTGGTCCAGGGGCTTGCCTCTTGAAGCAGGGATATTGTGGCATTTGAAGCTTATGTAGGTACTGCTAATGGCATGGGTAGAGAGAGGCACTACTGGAGAAAACCATGGGTAAAAAGAAAATAGCACTGAGCTGTCTATAGAACAGCTTTTAGTACCCTTCTCAAGCCCTGCTCCATTTGGATCCCCACTGGCTGCGATGGTGGAAGGTGTGGCTGCAGGGAGAGGGGTCACCAATAACACACAGCAAGACCTGATTGGCAGGAGTAGGTAGCAGCTTGGGGGGGCAAGCATTAGCATTTTAAAACAGAAACTATATTGCCTCTTGGGCTTTTTATTTCAAGGAAAACATACCTAGCCTGTCTAAATTTTCCCTGAGCTTAACCTCTCCATTCTGTTTATGGTTTTAGTTGCTCACTTCTGCACCCTTAAATTTCTGCACCAAAATTGCAGCGTGTACAGCCTTACCTGTGCCATATAAGAGGCAGAATCACATGTTCCTGCATGTTATGCCCCTTGTAATGCAGTTCCACATCTAATTTGTTTTATTTAATGCCTCTGCACATTTCAGTGACAGCTTCAGCTTCCATCGATGATGACATCCAGGTCTGGTGCTGCTAGTTGTTTTCTATTAAAAAGGGAAACATTTATCACTAAAATCCCAACACCTTAGTGTGGGTCTATTCCTGATTAACACTTTTAGTGCAGAATGAAATGTATATCTTTTATGCTATTTTTTTATATTTGTTTGGTTGATCCTGCCATTCCCCCACTGTCTGTCATCTTAAGCATCAGGGTGCATCCCAGAATCTCCTCGGCTGAGTGCCACAAGCAGGATCTGAAGAAGAGAGATTCAACTAGCACTGAAGCTATACTTAGCCTCGGTAGGGAAGTGACCAGCGCCAGCAAATGGAGTTATTTATAGCTCTGATAACTATAGCTTCTAGTTGAATCTCTGTGGTTGATCCCTGGTTGTGATGTCCATTGTGGCAGGTTCTTGGATGCACAACTGGCATCATGAGACTGAAGATGTCAGACAGGAGAGAGAGCAGAATAAATCAGATAAATATAAAAGGAAACAACGCAATAAGGTAAAATGTATTTCTGAGCTAAAAGTGCCAGTCAGGGGCAGCCTCACACTTCATTTCATTTCATTTCATTTTATTTTATACTGGGAAGGCAAGTGGTCAAGATACCCATTTTCACAAGCGTCCAGGATATAACAAAAACATAGGTGGGTATATACATAGTTACAGAAGATAAAAAATTTCACAGGAGTAACTTAATACACAGGTGGATATATATATATATATATATATATATATATGTGTATATACAGTTATAGAAAATACAACTTTACAGTAATATACTTATCACACAAATACAAAACCATGAGCATGTTAAGCATACAGGAGCACATCCAGAAACAAACATTAGGGCACTGTATAACTAAGAACAACTCCTGATGGGCAGGGACAAGCTGAACCTACGTATAGATAACAGATCTTGGGAGGTGGGCAGGGGGTGGGAGAAAGGGAAGAGGAGAGATTGAAGTAGGTGTGGTGTTTCATTGATGGATGTTCCTCTTTCAGTAGTAACACAGACTTAAATTGTTTGGGCCTAAGTAAAGGACCTTACACTTTTACACCTTGAATTTCAATTGTCACTTGTTGGCCTACTTTCCTATAATAAAGTTCAAACTTAAGGGCACCCGTCACAAATACTGTTACAACTTTTAGTTTTTCTCCTCTTTCTCTAATAACAACATTACCTCAAATCCTATGCACCTGACTGTTTCCATGCCACCCTCCTTCTAAATGTTCTTTGGATTATTTCTCCCACCCTCCCATTAGGTTCACCTGTATAAATATGTACATATTGTATAGTCCTGCTGTATATGTTATGGTTGCTCTGCATAAGTCGTTTTGCCTTTTTCCTGCATTGTATGAAATGTGATCATTCTTTGTATTTGATTCACCCTGTGCTTGTGCCTAGTTGTCCTGCTTTGTACATTTGTCCCACATTCTATATTTATAAACATGTGTTTGTTAAAATTGCTTTTATCTGCCTCTGTTACAACTGGACAGCAGGACGCTTGTGTAAATGGGCAATTTACCACATGCCTTTCCTGTATAAAATAAACATGAAATAAAATGAAGTTTTACTGTAGACCCCTCCTCTTCCCTGGAATCTAGCACCTCTTAGCTTTGTGTCATCAGCAAATTTAATTACCTCACTTGAGACATCTGACTTCAAGTTATCAGTAAAAATATTGAACAGAAGAGCCCCCACTGATGACTTCATCTTAGTCTTTGTTGGCTTATACACCATTAACTGCTGAATCCGATTTCATAACAGCTTTCATCCATTGTGGTATATTTTCCTGCAATTCCAAATGTCCACAACTTCAGAACCAACTTCTCACAAGGTTTTGTTGAATGGTGTCATAAAATCTAAGTATATTATATCAATTGCCTTTCCCCATCTATCTCCTTTTTACTGGCTCAGGAAAGATCAATGCATTAGACTGGCACAACCTGTAGCAAGGAAATCCATATTTCTTCGCCCTTTAACAGCTGGAATTTTCAAGATGTTAATCTGATCTTTGATAATCACCTTATTTTCCCACAGTTGAAATCAGGCTCACTAGCCTATAGTGATCTAAATTAGTTGCAGTATAAATATTACTTTTTCTTCTGACTGTTTTTTGCTCATCAGCCACACATCAGCCTTCTTGCAGCTCTGAGCAAGCACCCAGCCCACTGCCTCACCTTCCCTGGGGATGTCATTTAGATAGCAGCTGAGTTTCTCTTGCTGGTTTTCAGTCCTCCCATCCTGCACGCCTGTTGGCGCCGACATCGTCACAGGAAGCCCTCATGCACACAGCTTCCATAGTAAGCAACCTCCCCAGCCCACTGGGGGACACTGCAGCAAAGACATGGTACCACCCACTCCCTTGGCTGGAAGATAGCAGCACCTTCCAAGACTGGTGGCCCAGGCCAAGCACCTAAGTCCACTTCCAGACCTTGGTTTGCTGGGTTGGCAGTGCATTGCATCACCACTGGTCCAACAGGCAGTTCCATAGGGAAACATGGAAGTTGACAGCAGAAAAGGCTATATGGCCCATCCAGTCTACCCAGCCCTAGATAAGGCCAGCACCCCTTTCACTCTTCCTCTGCCTTTACCAGTACCTTGTGTCTGTCCCACCCATGTTTGAATTCCTCCACTGTTATAGCAGACAGCTTCCTAGTTTGTCCCACCTTTCTGGGTTTTCTCACTCAGCCAATTCCTTACTCATTTTATAATCCAATTCCCTAGCTGAAGGTCACACAATTCTTTGACCAGATATCAGTGTGGGACAGAACTGAAAGCTTTACCAAAGTTCAGATACAGTATGTCAACTGCATTGACCCTTGTCTACTGTCCTTTCTGTAAAAAATGTTCCTGACAACCTTCTAATATCTCTTCCTGCCATCTTTAATAAGTTTGCCCTGGTGCCTGTGTTTCCATAAAGTGTGAACACTTCACTGCTGTCCACCTTGTTTAGTACATGAAGGTATTTGTATGTCTCCATCATATCCACCCCCTCTTTTTGCCCTCAGGGTGAACATGTTGAGGTTTTCCGCCTCTCCAAGTAGAATTTACCTTGTTGTCCCTGAATTATTTTGGTTACCCTGCTCTGCCCTGTCTCCACCCTGTCCTTGTCTTTCCTCAAGTGTGGGCTAGTGAACCATGCACAGTGTGATTGAACAGGGATCTGTACAGGGCAAGATCACCTCCTCTTCCTACTACTGATCTCCCTTCCTATGCATCCCAGCATTCTATTTGTCCTCCCACTGCCTGTTGAACTGGGCTGATGTTTTCTGTTGTCTATAGTTATAACCCCTAGGTCCTTTTCCTCTGTTATTCTCAACCTCTGCTTTTCCTATTCTGTAGTCTGTTAAGTTTTGGTGCCTATGTGCATTACCTTACACTTCTTTGCATTAGTTTCAACTGCTAACACCCTAATTTATCTAGTCTCTTTAGATCCTTTTTCCATGACCCTAACACCCTTATTACTGTCCACTGTTCTGTATGTCTTTGTGTCACCTGGGAAGAGGCAGATCTTTCTTGAATCTCTACCCAAATGTCACAGATGAAAATGTAAGGAGGATCAGGCCTAAGACCAATCCCTCCCTGACCTTTGAGCACTCTCCCTAGAGACAACCCTCTGGGTTTTCCCACTCAGGCAGTTCCTTACCCATCTTGTAATCCAATCTTGTAATCCTATTCCTACCCTGAGGTCACACAATTTTTCAACTAGATGTAGGTGGGACAGAATTAATGATTTTGCAAAATTCAGATACAATCGTCAGCTGCCTGACCCTTGTCTACTGCCTTCATCACCCAATCAGATAAATCCGTTAGGTCCGTCTGGCACAGACCTCTCTCCGATGAACCCTAGTAGATGTTGCCTAGTGTCCTGAAGACTCTTTGCCTCCAGGAACCCCACCAACCACTGTTTTATTATGGCCTCGTAACATCACGATACCATCAGGCCTATTGGTCTATACTTTCCTGGTTCATTCCTCTTTCTGCCACTGTGCAGGAGCACCACATCTGCTCTCCTCAGTCCCTTGGTACCATCCAGTTTCCAAAGAACAATTAAAGAGATCTACCAGTGGTGTGACCAGAACCTGTGCCATTTCTTTTGGTACCTGTGGATGTTGCTCATCTAGGCACATTGATTTATCCACCTTTAGTGTGTTTAGTCAATGCCTGTCCCCCATAATAGGTTCCTCAATGGCACCTCCTTCCTCCTGGCTTTGAGACACATTTATGTAGCAACTCCTTATCATATACTGTGAATATTGAGCAGAAATGCTTGTTCAATAATTTCACCTTTCTTTGTCTCTCTCCTTCCATCCCTCGCCATGGCTTAGTCTAACTATCCACTTTTGGATCTGCATTGCTCTGTATCAAAATAAGACTATCCCCTTCTTTACTCACTCTACTATCCTCAACTCAGTATTTTACTTTACTCCCCTCTCTGTCTTGCTGGCCTCCTTTGCCTTGTTAAGATACTCTGCTATATGTTCCTCTGGTTGGCTGGTCTTGCACATTTTGATAGCCTTCCTTTTCTCCTTCACTGCCTCTTCCTCTTCCTTCATGTGCTGTAGGGTTTATTCACTCTGACTACCACCTTCAACCTACAATCTGTAGCCTTTAATACCTCTTTTTTGTTTAAATTCCACTTGCAATCTACCCCAACTGTTGCTCCCACCCTCCATTTTCTCTCTCAGCATTTCTTCCATTCTTTCACCAACCATCCTTTGGAAATCCAAAACCCTTGTCTGGATATGTGTTCTTTCTTGCTTTAGCTTGGTATCAAACCACATGGTTTGATGACCGCTGTATCCCAGTGGATCCAGAACAGTGACCTTTTTACTATCCCTTTTGTAAGGACCCTGTCAAGTATGCTGGCTTCTCTTGTAGGCTCTTCTACTTTCTTCATAAAAAAAAAAAAAAATACCTCCTGAAATGCCTCTATCAGCAAGTTGTTTCTTGCAATTCCTACCACTGAGATGTTCCAGTCAATATTTGGCAAGCTGAAGTCTCCCATTACAGCACTTTTCCCCTGCTCTGCTGCCCTGCCCTTCTGGTCTCATCCACCAGTTCCCTATCAATCATCTCCTTCTGGTATATATACCACACCTGTCCTGATGTTCCCCACCTATGCCTAATAGCACCCTCATTGCTTCCATACTATTGCCCACCCCTATGTCCCTTGACTTACTGGCTTTATGCCATCCCTTATGTAGTGTATAAAGTCACCCCCCATCTAGTCAAGTCCCAGATATGGTACTGTGTTGCCACATCTCTGTGACCGCCACCACATCCAGCTGGGCTTCAGCAGCAATGCCTATAGGTCAAGTCTTATTTCCCAGGCTCCTGGCATTTGCATATATAGCCTTCCTCTTGCTTACACCTTCCCTCAAATTGTTTCTATCCCTATTCCTCACTGCCTCCTTCCAGTTTTGAACCTCAGCCCCAAACCTTTTGACATTATGCTCTACGGGCCCTTCCTTCTTATGCAGCCTTCCTCCCTCATAGTCCCAAATTCCACTGTATCCTGCTTCCATACTGCTTTGTAATCCTATACCCTCCCCAGTTCCATTTACTGCCCCTCCTCCTACATCTGTTTCTTCCCTCTGTCTCTACTGGTGCTAGGAGAAGCCTGTTAGCCCCTCTCAGTTGTGTAAGTGTGCTAGCCTTCAACTGTACAGCCTCTCCTGCCTTACTTTAAATGTTTCTTGATAGCAGTGCAAATCTCTACCTAAACATCCTGGTGGCCTTCTATTAGGAGTGTAGCCTTTCCACTTGAACAGCCTCCAACCCCTGCAGCTGTTGCCCGTCCCCTAAGAACTCAAACCCTCCCTCTTGCACCAACTCTTCAATCTCAAACTCTCCTCTAAGGCTGGAAGATCAGAAGATTGTGGGTTTAGCCCACATCAGGAACTTGAGGTGAATCCAATACTGACACTGTAGTGCAGCAGCCCTGAGGGGCTTTTATTGATAAGACATTAAACAGAGTTCCACCTGTTTCAGTGGTTGTTCAGGTGGACGTTAAGACCCTGACACTTATCAAAAGATTAGGAGAATTCCCCCAATGTTCTAGCCAATTACCCCATTCACTAAAAACCACCAACAGCTTAATATTGCTCAATATGTCAGTTTGCATCTGTTTCTTCACCTCCCACTCCTGGATGAGGCTGAAAATAGGCAGAATTGCCTGAATCCTTCTTCCCCAGTTAACAAAAACTAAATAACTAAATGAATAAACTGCTTCTTACCTTTATAGCATGGCTGCATTAGGATGTCAGAGAAGCTTACCACCCGTGCTCTTTTCCTCAGTGTCCTACCAGAGTACAGAAGCTTTCCTTTACCTCTTCCTGCTCCTCTTACACAGATCACTTCTGCCTACTATATGTGCATAACCATGTGTGGTCTTCCCCTTCCTTTCTCCCTGATGAGCTCTGCCACCTTGGTCCTGAGTTTGCCTGATGTGACACCAGGGTAACAGTGGACTGTTTCCTGGCTATCTGGGTGGTGCCCAGTATCCTCCCTGCCACCCTAGCTGTGGATTTCCCAATTACTTGTAACCCCTTGGCAGTGCTATTCCAAGGCTACTACCGTCCTGCCTTTCCAACAACAGGTTGAGGGCCTGGGTTCAAAAGCAATGACAAGTACCGGGGCATGCCTTAGTAAACACACTAGTTTGGTGCCTCCACCCAGATTACAGTTTTATGTAGGGCATCTATTAATAGCCCTCTGGGAAGCTATCACCACCCACAACCCTACCTAGTGACCGATTACCTAGACAATGCCCATTAACAGTATTCACTAGACAGTTTGCAGTAGGCATTAGAGGGACACTGTCAACCTATTTTGCATCATATTATTTCTAGTTAAATCCCACATTTAATGATTGCTTATCTTCTAAAATTCATTGATTTGCTGTTTGTTTTATCTGTCTCCTTGTTTAGTAGAACTGAATTGCATGGTAATGTATATTTATAAACAACTTTGTTTTGTTTCCAGTCTGAATCTGTTCTTCTTGAATACTTCCTAAACATTAGAAGCACCCCCAAACAGCGCCGTCACTCATCTGGCAGTAGCACCTGACCTTCCACTGCATCATGAGTGGCTACACTGTGTTGGAGGTGTTTCAAGTCCAGGAAAGATGCAGTGGGAGTTGATCAAGGAATGTAAACAAACTTTGTTTTTGTGTGGTAACACCAGTATTTTGGGCAGTCTGTTTTTCACTTTTAAAAGAAAAAGAATCATAATCAAACTACTAGCTATATCAGCAGCCTTTACAGAATGTTAGCAATCTTAAAATGTGTTTTTAAACAAGGGACACTTTGAGGCCTAAGGGGTTGACAGTGTCCCTTTAACAATATGCTCCAGTTGTCTCATTTACCTGCAGGGTCTCTGGTCCTGGTATATGCCCTGTGAACCTCCCTGTAAACAGTTTGGAAATACAGCATGCACTTTCAACACATTCAGCAAAAACTATCACTTTAAATCAGGTAATAATATGCCACAAGTTGGGTTTCAAGTAACACAGTTAATCAGGTTTATTAAAGGGTCATGAACAAGGGAGAGTGAGCAAATCTAGGCAAATGATTACTGTTCTGAAAACCAGGTTACTAAACACAGTTAATTTGGTCCCTTTGCTGCGGATACCCAGAATCTATGCTGGCTGGCCTGAATCAGTGCCCGGGTTGCAGCTGTGGTTGGGGCCCTTAAGGAAAAATCAATCACATTAACTGTACAAAGCAAATTAAATTAGTTGTATCCATGGCTGGTTGACCTAGTCTATTGAAACCCTTGAAATTAATGTAACCCCTAAGCGGCACTACTCTAGGGTTACTGCCCCTGCCTTGCAGGCCTGAAAAGGTTGAGAGGACTGGGTTCCTAAAATGTATTTTGAACTGGTTCTTAGCCAAAGATAGTACATTGCATGCAGTGCCTCCACCCAGAGTTTAGCTTTAAGTGGGCTAGAATAAAACCTGGTACAACCCTCTGGGATGCTGTACCCACTCACAGTACCATAAAGCCACTCCCAGACATGAGACCTAATATTCAAAACCCTAACATTTAATTCATTTTATCATTTAATGACTGAAATCTAATAATATGCTCATGATACAGGTATCTGCAAAACAAACAACACCAAGTTTATTTCACATGGGGAGGTTAGGAAGGTAAAGCTGGAATAGAGGATACTGTTTACAACTTTGACATTTTCACAGTGGGTTTGATTGGTTTTGGTTTAAGATTAAAGAGTCTGCATTTTAAATCCAATATTAATCACATTTGCCCCACCAACCTCTGGAATAGCCAGTCCCTAACTATCTAGCTATGCTGCATTAATGGTAGAACATATTTACAAATGCCCACACTGGTATCAGTACCCATATCTGGTGTGAGATTCTGCAATCCCACACAACCTGGGTACCAGTAAAATAGTCCTTAAATGGTGCAGGCCTGATGGACGATGCAGCTGTAAGCTGGACGGCTAGTTGGGAAGAGTAAGATTATGCTTGGAAGATTAAACCTTTAAAACTATGTACAGTCTCTTTAGGTGGTGCAGGAGGTCCATGCATTGCCACAGTAGATGTCTTTGCTAGCATAGGCAGAGATTGAATTGAGTGCTTTCAGCAAGCGGAACCATCCCAGAGGAGGTTAAACTGCGAGCAAACCAACAGCCAGACCCGCTTAAACTGACTGCAAGGATTTTAAAGCTTGAAGATGGAAACAATACTTTAATATTTGAAGACTGGGTCCCTCTTTAGCTGAGAACACTTGTGGTATCAACAGGCTGGCTAGATTACATTTAGCAAATTTCTGTTTTAAGTCCACATTCAGCACATTTATATTTCTCTTGAAGTTGACTTTGTCACCTTCCTTTACAGCACCCATTCTGTACTTTTGATTGGTAGGGGATACCCTTAGGTCAGATTCAACAGTGGGCAAATTACCTTTGTATAATCTTTAACAAAGTATGATAATACCCACAGAAACCTAGGAATCTTTGATGTTTTAAGGTTGTTGAGGCTTGGCCAGGTAATTAAGGCTTCTACTTTGCTTGGATCTGTCTGGATGCCTTCAGAAGATACAATACGTATATACAGTCTAGATTGTCAAAAGCAGCACGTGCCAATAGATAGTTTTAATCCAAATTCTTCTAATCGGTCCAAGACCTTGAACAGATGAGCCTCATGCTCCTCGAGCATTTTACCAAATATGATGATATTATCCAAATGCACTAGGCTTCAAGGAGGTTCATGTCTCCTACAGCTCACTCCATTAATCTCTGGAAGGTTGCTGGCACTCCAGATACACCTTGGGGCATGCACAGGAACTCATAAAAGCCAAAGGACAAATAAAGGCATTTTTCTCTATCTTCTGGCGCCATTGGATTTGGTAGTACCTGCTTCTAGGATCCAAGATGGAGAACCACTGGCTTCCATTAAGACAATCAAGGGCATCCTGGATGTGAGGCATCGTATACTGATCTGGTATGGTCCTTCTGTTAAATGTTCTGCAATCCATGCACATTCTTACCAAGACATTTTTCTTTTGAACCACCACAATGAGGGATGCATAAAGGCTGCAGGATTCCTGGATGATTTCAGCTGCTAACATCTCTTGGAGGTGGCGTCAAACATCATCAATGTCCGTGGGTGCCAATCTGCATGACCTTTCTTGAAATGGCCTCTTGTCATGGAGCCTGATGTGGTGCTCAGCAACTGTGATGCATCAATGTCCCATTCATTGAATGAGAATACTTTACTTCACAGTGTTGCTTACAGCTGACTTTATCTTTCCACTCCATGGGAATGGGATTCTCCAAAATCAAACATGCCTGGAGTTACTTCATCATCCTCCTCTGTATGGCACTGATTGGTAACACAGTGGTATCTGCGCAGTATACTTAGCCAGGGTACAGCTCTGAGTGACTTCAATGTCTCTGTCTGTTACATTGCAACGTTGCACTACTACTCTCTTAGCGTAGGCATGGGCTCTGACAGGTAGCACACTGGGTTTAACTAGAGTCCATCATGCAGCTTTCCCTCCTCTGGGGTGCCTATAGAAACATAGAAACATAGAAGTTGGACGGCAGATAAGGACCACAAGGCCCATCCAGTCTGCCCATTTCTTTTCTACCTTATAAATGTGCCATCGACCTTTGCTCTGTCAGTGGCCTATCTATTCATAGTCATTTGTATTGCTCCTATGCCTATCCCATGCCTGTTTGAAGCTCGCACTGTATTCATAGCCACCACTTCTTGTGGTAAGCCATTCCATGCATCCACCACCCTTTCTGTGAAAAGAATTTCTCACATTCTCCTTAATCGCCTCCCTAATCTCATGCTGTGTCTTCTTGTCCTGCTATTTTTCTTATATTTAAACATGTTAGATTCTTTCACCTTGTTTATGCCCTTAAGGTGTTTGAATGCCTCGATCATATCACCTCTCTCCTCCTTTGCTCAAGGGTATACATATTGAGCTCCGTTAATCTGTCCTCATATGTCTTCTGATGCAGTCCCTGCACCATTTTGTTGCCCTTCTCTGGACTGCCTCAATTTGGTTAATGTCCTTGTGAAGGTGGCCTCCAATACTGCACGCAGTACTCCAGATGGGGCCTAACCAGTGTCTTGTACAGAGGGATTATTACCTCCCTCTTACGACTTGTGATACCCCTACTAATACACCTAACACCCCTAGCCTTACCTACTGCTTTAGGGTCTGCTTGGATGATTTTAGGTCATCAGTGATGATGATGCCCAAGTCTCTTTCTTCCTTTGTGACTGCTAGCAACTCCCTCCCAGCCTATAGGTGGCTTCAGGGTTTCTCTTCCATATTGCATGATTTTGCACTTCTTTGCATTAAATCCCAGTTGTCACTCTTCTGACCATTCTGCTAGTTTATCCATCTCTTCTCATTCTGCCCACCCCATCTGGATCATCTACTCTGTTGCAGATCTTGGTGTCATCTGCAAACAGACAAGCCTTACCCTCTAGTCCATCTGCAAGGTCACTAATGTAGATGTTGAATAGGACTGCCCCAGGACTGATCCCTGAGGTACCCACTTGTGACTTGCATCTCTTCTGACTGTATACCATTTACCACCACTCTGTTTTCTGCCCGTCAACCAGTTTGCCACCCAGTTGACCAACTTCTGACCACCCGAGCCTACCCAGCTTATTTATCAATCTTCTATGTGGAACAGTGTCAAAAGCTTTGCTGAAGTCAAGGTAGGCGACATCAACTGCTCCCCTTGGTCCACCACTCTGGTTACCCAGTCAAAAGAAATCTATGAGATTAGTTTGACAGGACCTTCCTTTGTAAACCCATGCTGTCTTGGATCCTGTGCCCCTATGGATTCCAGGTGTTGCACTATCCTTTCCTTAAGGTGCCTCCATAATCTTGCCCACTACTGAGGTAAGACTGACCGGTCTGTAGTTCCTGCCTCCTCCCTGCTACCACGCTTGTGGGCGGGATCACATGAGCCCTTCTCCAGTCTTCTGGGACCTCTCCTGTGCTCAGAGACTCACTAAACAATTCTGCTAATGGCTCTGCTAGTTCCTCCTTTAGCTCCTTAAGTACCCTGGGATGTATGCCATCAGGTCCATTGCCTTATCCACCCTGAGCTTGCAGCTCTTGTAGGACCCTTTCTTTTGTGAAGGGTAGTGCTCACCTCCCTCCCCTGTGTCCATGATGCTGAGCTGTGGGCCCTGCCCTACCTTCTCTTCAGTAAACACTGAGCAAAAGTATCTATTTAGGATAGATGCCTTTACAGGGTCCTCCTCCTCACATGCTCCATTTTGTCCATTAAGCTTAGCAATACCCCCTCTGGACTTTCTCCTTTCACTAATGTATCTATAGAAAGTCTTGTCACCTTCTTTACTGTTCGTGCTAGTGTTTCCTCAGTTTGGGACTTTGCCTGCCTTACTGCCTTACCTGCTTCCCTTAGGGCAGTTTGGTATGCCTCCTATCTTCATCCCGCTGTGTTCCCTTATATTTCCTGAAGGCCAGCCTTTTGGCTCTGACCTTTTCTGCTACTGTATTTGAGAACCAAAGTGGTTTCCTTCTTCTTTGCACTTTCTTTTCTGTCTAACACAATGGGATGTTGCTTCAAGTATTGCATCTTAATGCTTGCCCACTTTGCCTGTACCCCTCACCTGTGTTTCTTTTTGCCAGGGCTAAGCTTAACTCTGTTGGCCATCTTATCAAAGTCAGCTCCTCTGAAGTCCCATATTTTTGCCTTGGAATGGGATGATTTAGATGTAGTAGCCAAATTGAACCATACCATGTGATGGTCACTGGCCCCAGGTGACCTTCTACCTGGAGATATGTGATCTCTTCTTTGTTAGTCAGTACTAGATCTAGGATAGCCCTGTCTCTTGTGGTTGCTGTACCAGTTGTTTGAGGCCCTCCCCTGCAGGAATCCACTATGAGTCTAGTTCTGGCAGATGTTCCTGCTGGTATTGACCAATCTGTATCCGGCATGTTGAAGTCTCCCATTATCAGTACCTCCCCTTTAGCTGTCATGTTTTATATATCTTCTAACAGTAATGTGTCTATGTCCTCCCTCTGGTCTGGGGCCTGTAGACAACCCCAGTTCTTATGCTGTCCCATTTCCTGTTTCAGGGTGACCCACAGTTCTTCTGGCTCCTTATGTGTATTCTGAATTTCTGTAGCTTTGATATTTTCATTAACATACAGGGCCCTCCTCCCCCTTTTTGCACCTCGGTCTCTTCTAGACAATACATAGCCAGGTACTGAAGTCTCCCAAGTGTGGTTCTTGGTAAACCACGTCTCACTAATTGCTACTATGTCCAGTTTAGCCTCTGACATTATTGCCTGCAGGTCTGGGATCTTATTTCCCAGGCTGTGAGCATTATGTGTACATGATTTTCCATTGGCCAGATTTGGTGTGTTAGTTGTTGGGTGAAGTTTGGCATTACCCCTGTGCGTCGTATGGGGAGACAAACCTTTTTCTTACCTGGTGATGCAAATGAGCAGCAAACATGCTGAATTCCTGTCTGACCACTAGCTGAGGGGAGGGGTGTTCTTCCCATTCGATGTATGGGTGCACCCCTCTCCCCATTGCTAGTTTAAATATTCTGCAAGGCGTCAAACTTCTGCCCCAATGCACTGACTCCCTCTTTAGTCAGGCCGGTCCATCAAATTTAAGAACTTTCGCTCCCAGAACTGTTGCCAGTTCCTACAAATCTGTGTCCTTTTTCTGGCACCAGCCCTTGAGCCACATGTTTAGCTCCCTGTCCCCTTCTCTGACCTTCCGTCCATCTGCTCCCTCTCTCAGACTGGCAGGATCTCAGAGAAGGAGATGCGGACAGAAATAGATGATAGTTTGTCATCCAGCCTAGTCAGGTGTTCCTTGGTCTCCGACTGACCTGGCTGGCGGATGGATGGTAGTCCTATGTACTAGGACATCAATGTTTTTCTCTGCTTTGGAACAATTTGTAATGCGGTCAGTGTCTCTCCATGCTGATGTACCTGGGAGACATCTGACCATCACCTAGCTGGAGATGGGTATCAACTCCCGAATCATGGAGTCTCCTATGATCAGAAGTGTTTGGATTTCCTTTGTGCTTGTTTTGTTTTGGTTCCTGATTTGGGTGAGTTTGTTGTGCTAACTCCTGTGCGCAGTGTCCTGCTCTGCAGTGTCTTCTGCCTCTTTTTTGATTTCAGAGATAGAGGCAGATACCTGTTTAGTGTTTATATGGTTTTGGAGTAATGTGTTGGAGAGCAGAGAGTGATGGGGCACCTGATTTGCTCCTCCTAACCACCTGCAAACTCCTGGACCAACTACCCTCTGTGGTCGAGGTTTTTCTGTTGGATGCTGGGGAAATGGCGGGTGGTTCTTATAATGTATTTCCTCTTCAATATGAAATTTGAGGCGTGCAATCTCTGCCCATGCTCCGGGCTGAGCCCTAAGATCTCAAAGGCCCAGCATGTGGGACAGTGTCCTAAATCCTGTAAGACTGTCCTTCTGAAAATTGTTCCACAGTACCTGCAGTTAATGAAATCCATTCCAAATAAGTTGCTGGGTTTGTAACCTAGTCAGAGTAATTAGAAGGAAAAAAAAAAAAATGCAAGTAATGGTTTAATTGTGCTTTTTTAACTTGTTATACAAGTTAAATTATTAGTACCCCTGTAAATAGAGATCACCTTGTGGAGCCCACTGATCCGCCCCTTCCTGCTCTGCCACGGAAATGTCACAACTGTGGTACCCTATAAAGGAGTGTGGCGTGGGGTGGTTGGGGATGGGGTTGGGTGGCTGGGCCCTTCCCCTGCCTAAAAGAAGAACCACAGACGAAAGAACAAGGAGGTAAGAGCAGAAACAATCAGTCAACAACAAATGCAGTAACCTGAAAGCTTATCCTGATGTTAGATAAAACTGTAAAACCTGATAAGCACCGCCTATAATAATTTCAGAAGATATCGCTGTAGAAACACTTGCTCAGAGAAAAATAAAGCAGTAACAGAAGATATACCTTGCAAAAGACAATTTGAATCAGAAGATTACAGCAGTAATCTGTTAGTAAACACCTGTAGGCACACCTTGTAATAATGCAGAAGAAGGTATACCAGCAACAACAATTTGAATCAGAGAAAAATAAAGCATTGAAATGTTAGCAACAAACAGTAGCAATCCTGTGAGTAAAAATAAAAACACCACCACACAGTAAATCTGCTTAGCCAAACTAAGTCTTAATCCCTTTCCCTTGCTCTGGTAAGTTTCTCTACTCTACCTTTCAAGCAGTCTTAGAAGGAAAGAAGCTCAGGTGAAGCTAGGTGCCTTGGCCAGCAAACAAGTCTTCTAGCATAAGAGTCTTGTTTGTTACATTCTTCTGCATATGCACTTCACGCTGACACTGCACTGTGCAGTGGTGGCAGAACAAGCGGCACTGGATCCTTTTCCAAATGATTCCCACTGGCTGTTGCTTGTCAGTCTCTTTGGCCTGCATTTGCATCCACATGCTTTTCGCACTCATTGCATGAATGTGTAAAGCTCGTCCAGTCTTCGGTGTTTGCCTCACCTGACACATCTGGCCAACTAACTAAACATATGTGTATTAGTGCTGATCAATAAAGGAATCCCTTCATATAAGTCAGTTGACAGGCAGACCAAGGCCAGGGTCTCCATGGGCTCATCCGCCCAGCCATTGAAAGGAAGAAAAGATAGCCATATTAGTAAGAAACCATGGTAAGGGCAGGATTTATCGCTCAAACCCCATACGTGCAGTTCATTTAGGGTTGTAGAGGGTGGTCAGACAAGTGTTGGTCATACCAATCTTTAAATAGTATAGTGACCTGAGATCCACTATCTAGTATGGCTCGGGCTGGGATACCATCAAAATGTACAGTAGTCTCCTTGAAGGGCCAACCATCTCAGACCAGATGGGAGGAGTAGTCTTGGCAGGTCATGGGACAGTGGCCTTAGACACAAAAGACTTGTGTAGAGGTGGGGGTGAGTGTCACTAAAAGTACTTTAGCCTTGAGTGCTTTTCTGCAAGTAGCTTATCTCTCGCTCTGACAGGATCCTCCCGAGATCGGCAATCTCTCTTAATATGTCCATCCTTCCCACATTTGTAGTAAATATGCCTTCTCTAGGCCACCTGAGTTGAGCTGGTACATCTCGACGGCCGATAATCACTGTTAGGGGTGGAGAAGATGCATATCTGCCGCTGAGCTGGGACACTAACAGCTGAGGGTCCTTGTTGGGACTCCTTTCTCCTTGCCAAACCTGAGGTTGTACATTATGATGCTTTAATTTTTCCACCATGCTAGACAGTTCATTCATCTATGTTTCTAAGTCCCATGTACTCCAGTGTTTGGCGTGTGCTCCCTCCATGGCAGATCGCGGTTTAGACGAATTATCTTGGCCTTTATCGAGATGGCCTTAGTGGTGGCACCAGTTTTCAGTTCCTGATTTCTTTAAGTATCTCTGTCAATTGAGGAGAATCCCTAACAGTCTTTTATGCTCTATGGGCCTCACATCACACCTTTGAGCTTCATCCGATGGAATACAATCAGGGTAGGCCCTCAGGGGTAGGAGTTGCAGCTGCCACACTAACTCCAGGATTCACCACTTCCTTCTCCTTTTTGCTTCTTGTACTTCTTATATCAAGAGAACATAAGAAGAGATTTTCTTTATGGTCTCAGTCTCAATTTGAGCAACAGGAAACTGGAATCCTTGGCGGACCTCAGTATCTGGTCCAACCTGACTCGATTCTGTTTACTTGAGGTCACCTCATAGAAACATAGACTTTGACAGTAGATAAGGACACTTGACCCATCTAGTCTGCCCATGTCCTACACCAGGATAGGCAGATCCTAGTTAACCAACAGCCTATTTCTTCCACCCCACAAGAATTGCCTTATGTCTGTCCCATGCATTCTTGAATTCTCCCACAGTTGTAGACCCTACAACCTCCTCAGGAAGGCTGTTCCATGAATCCACTACCCTCTCTGTGAAATAATACTTCCTCACATTGCCCTTAAACTGCACCCCTCTATCTTTAAATTGTGTCTCTTTTTCTGAAAGATGCTACCCTCTTGGACTTTGTTGATTCCACTGAGGTGCTTAAAAGTTTCTATCATGTCCCCTCTCCCTTCTTTCCTCAAGGGTATACATATTAAGCTCCTTTAGTCTCTCCTCATACGGCTTCTCTTGCAGACCCTGCACCATTTTAGTTGCCCTCCTCTGGACTGCCTCTATCCTGTCTATGTCCTTGCGGAGATGGGATCTCCAGAACCGGACACAGTTCTCCAGATGGGGTCTCACCAACTGTCTGTACAGAGGGATAACAACTTCCTGTTTTCTGCTGCTGATGCCTCTCCCTATGCATCCCAGTATGCCCTCAGCTCTCCCTACTGCCTTCTCTCATTGCTTACTAACTTAAGGTCATCTGATATGATTACCCCAGGTCCCTTTCCTTTTTGTTGTTGTTACTACCTCCCCATGGTGTATTCTTCCCCTGGGTTCTTGTTTCCCAGGTGCATTATTTTGCAGTTCTTTGCATTGAATCCTAGCTGCCATACTTCTGACCATTCCTCTAACCTTGCAAGTCCTTCTCATCCTTTCCACACCTCCTTGTGTATCAACCCTGTTGCAGATCTTTGTGTCATCTGCAAGAGGCATACTTTTCCTTCAGTCCTCTGCAATATCACTTATGAAGACATTAAAAGGACTGGACCCAATAATGAACCTGTATTCCACTAGTAACCTCTTTCTTCAGAGTGGACTCCATTTACAATTACCTTCTGTGTCCTGTTGTCCAGCCAATGTTTCCCAGGCTACCACCCTGGGACCCTCCCAGGCTAGTTAATTTGACTATTAATCTTTGTGTGGGACTGTGTCAAATGACTTGCTAAAGTCTAGGTAGACCATGTCCACAGCCCCTCCCTGGTCTACTACTTTGGTCACCCGATCAAAGAAATCTATTAGATCTGTCTGACATGATCTTTCCCGCTGTGAACCCATGCTGACTTGGGTCCCGTGCCCCACTGGCCTCTAGGTACTCAACTATTCTTTCATTCAGAAGTGACTCCATCACGTTCCCTACCACAGAGGTCAGACTGACAGGTCTGTAGTTTCCTGCCTCTGTCTTGGTCACACTTTTGTGAAGGAACAACATCCGCCTTCCTCCAGTCCTCGGGCACCACCATCGTCCCATTATTTATAAAAAAGAGTAGCCAGTGGCTTCACTAGTTCCCCATAATTCTTTTAGAATTCTGTGGTGAATTCCATCAGGCCCCATTGATTTGTCCACCTTCAGTTTTAGGAGTTCTTGCAGAACCCTTTCTTCTGTGAAAGGACTGGGATCGACCCTATCAAGTGCTTCTGTTGACTGGATTAGCGCGTCCCCTCCTCTTCTGTGAATACTGAGCAGAAATATTCGTTCAGTATCCTGCTTTTCACTGTCCCCTCTGCCCACCACCATTCATTCTATTCAGCCTCACTATCCCTCCTTTGTCTTTCTACGCTTGCTGATGTACCTATAAAAGGTTTTATCCCCTTCTTAACCGAGTTGGCTATCTTTCCTCAGTTTGAGCCTTTGCTATTCTGACTTCCCTCCCTGCTTCTTCTGCCTTAACTGGTACAGGTCTCTGTCCTTCTCCTTCTGTGTTTCCTTATACTTCCGGAATGCTATCTTTTCTTCCTGACTTTCACAGCCACCTCTTTTGAGAACCATAGTGGCTTTTCTTTCATTTTGATTTGTTTATTTGCTTCACACAAAGGCTTGTTGCCTCTGTGATGGCAGTTTGATGATTCCCCATTGTTGCTCCACACCTCCTTCTAGCCTGTTTGCTGGTGCTTTCTGAAGCACTCTCCCATCTTGCCAAAGTCATCCCTCCTGAAGTCCAGTACCCTCACTTTTGTATGACTTGACTCTGGTAGCTGAGTTTAGCGTGAACCACACTGTTTGATGGTCACTTGTTCCCAGATGGCAACCCACTTCTAGATCTGAGATCCTCTCACTGCCCCCATTTGAGAGTATGAGGTCTAAGATTGCTCCTCACGAGTGGGTTCCGAAACTAGCTGTCTGAGACCTGCCACCTGTAGAACATCAGAATGGCCCTGCTCTTGGATGTGGCTGCAGCAAATGTGCTCCAGTTAACATCTGGCATATTCAGGTCTCCATCAACAGTATCTCCCTTTCTCTGCCATTCTAAGAATGCCTTCTATCATATCCTTGTCCATTCCCTCCCCTGACATGGGGATCTGTACACAACCCTGTGTGGATTGTGGTGCCTTTCCAGTCCCAAGGTGACCCACAGTGCCTCCTCTCCTCCCTGTTTACTCTTTGTTCAGTTGCTTTTATCCTTCCTTTACATAGAGAGCTACTCCTCCCCTCTTCTCCCCTGTCTGTCTCTCCTGTAGGTTATGTACCCTGGTATGTTAACATCCCAGTCATGGTTCTCTGTGTACCATGTTTCTGTGACTGCTACAATATCCAGGCATCCTCTTCCATCAAGGCCACCAGCTCAGGAGCTTGTTGCCCAGACTACTAGCATTGGTACTCATTACACTCCATTTCCTGATGGTCTTACTCCTTTTGCCCCATCTCTACCATCTTGCCTTTGTCACTTTCTCCATTTACCTTGCCCTTCTCCCTATCGACACCTCTATGTTGGTGTTTACCGCACTTACTACCATGATTTGGGGAGGCTAGGATTTCCCCTGCTCTTTCCAGTGCCTCCCCTTGGCTAGTTTAAATTCTTGCCAATGAAGCATTTAAACCTATCACCTAGGATCCTGGTTCCCCTCTGGACAGATGCAGCCCATCATGCCAGTATAAGCTTGCATCACTCCAGGTGGACCCCAGTCTCCAATGAAGCCAAATCCTGAGCTCCACCAGTTTTCAACCACTGATTGAATCCCATTGTGCAAAACACCTAGCCTCTCTTATGCCATAGATTGGCAGCACCTCCGAGAAGGTTACCGTGCGTGCTACTTGTCTAAGGCCCTCCCCAATTCCACACAAACCTTCCTGCACTTCTCTAATCCCTTTCTTAGCCAGGTCATTTGTCCCTAGGTGGACAATGACATCCAGCTCCCTCCTGTGCAGCTGCTCTGGCAATCCGGAGGTTGCTCCCTGTCCTCAAGCCATGGCACCAGGCAGGCACCTTACCTCTCTCCCTTCCTCCCCAGTTCTACCTTCCTAACAATGAAGTCCCCCACCAGAGTTGTTTCTTCCCTGCAGGGTCCCCTGCCACCCTCCTGTGGGTCTCCTTTGTGGAGGTTCTCAGCATCCTCCTTGGTCTCCACTGCGGGTGCCTCCATAGAGGAACCACACTTTGCCAGAATGGCATAGGAATTGTGGAGAGGTACAACTGGAGGGATGCACCTCTGTTCCACCACCCTCACCCTCTCTGAGCCCACTGTGGTCCAACTGCTCCTCTTTCTTGGCAACCTCTGAGGCAACGGCAGTGGCACTGGTGGTCCCTGGATGGAAGAGGAGGTCCCACAAATCCTGGCCAACTCAGCATGGAGATGAACAACTCCTCCCTCAGCCCAGATAGGTGCCTGCAGATGGGACAACACCGCATCCTGCAGAACGTCTCCTGGAAGACTGCTGCTCCACAGCCACTGCACTGCACCACTCCATCATGTCTTATTTCGGCCTTAACTGTTTTGCAATCCTTACTCTTTCCTCTGTTTTTTCCTCTCTCTCCTTACTTTCTGCCTGTGTGCTTAAGCTCCTGATTGTCCTGTTCTGAGACAAGAATATCCTATATTTCTCAGTAGACCCCTTACTTGCTCAGAGGCAGACCTCCAGCAGCTAGAGGGTCTGGAGAGCCACTCTTGCCCTTCTAGGATGGTGGGTCTTTGGTGGCTCTGTGATCACTCACTTCCTGCAGACAAACAGGAAGTTCTGTTGTCAGTCAAATCCTGTGGCTATAAAAGTAGAACTAGCTTTGGGTGGGAGGGTGGAGAGGAGGAAGGAGGGTAATATAGTCCCAGTAGAGAAGTCCAGTCACACAGCAGTCCTTTCTCCGGTGTCTTCTGCCAAGCTACTAGGAAAATCTTTCTAAGGCAGTCTTTAAATGTAGCTTCCTTCTAGCTAAGCCACTCCCCCTACTTACTAGATCTGTCTACAAGTAATTTAAACCTCACAGCTATCAAGTCCTTTCTATCACCTGAGATTTACACCTAGATAACTGTTCAGATAACCATTCAGTTCAGTTAACTCAAACACACACTATTTTTTGTTTTGTTTGTTAGTTTTTTACCCTAAATTAAAGTTCCAAGTACAAGAGTTCTACTTATTCAGTCCCAGTAGAGAGTCCAGTCACACAGCAGTCCTTTCTCCTGGTGTCTTCTGCCAAGCTACCTCCTCTCCTAAACAGTCATTGCAGTGCTTCTCTAATCTGGTCAGATAAGCGGACAAGGTCTCCCTTCTGTTGCTGAGTGGCTCTTGAACCCTCACATAGGTCTTCACCATCCTCCGAGTACAAAAACAGTTTCTAAGGCAACCAAATACCCTTGTGCAGAGCATCAGGATTGGTAGACCTCAATGCTCAGATGGTGTCCAGCCAGGCCCTCTGAAGCTTTCCATAATCCTCTTTCTTTTCTCAGCCTCTGTACACTGCCACTCTTGCACTAATGGTGCAGCATAGTCTGACCAGGTCTCCCAATCATCTTCTCTGGATAGTGGGCACTACTACTACAGGAAACATTTTTAACCTTCTATAAGAATCATAGAAATGAGGGACATAATGGAGCCTAAACACTTCCTCATGGGGAGGGACCCCTGCCAAAGCCCAAAACCATCTGAAGTATGTCAAACCCTTTCCCTTCAGTCAATAACAATTTAGCAAACTTTTCTTCAAAACTTTCAGATGGGGTGGGGTTCTGGCTCTGAGGGACTCATTATCCTTAGTGACCACCCTCCAGACTGCCGGAGAACCATCAATGTCAACAGTTTTAGGCACTTGAGTACTGTCTACAGGGTGCTACACTCTACTAGGACCATTAGTGTTTGGGTGGTCAGGTTAGCTTGATCGACCTACTACCACAACCTCCTTGAGACATTCAATTTTTGAGAGTGCCACCTCAATAGTGTCTTTATCAGTACCCAGGGTACATCCATAGGAGAGCACTTCTGGGGTCAATTTCCTCCCCATACACCAACCAATTAACTGCTGCACAGCCATTTTTTCGGTGGTACAGTATGCCCCAGCTTTAATGGACATCCACGTTTCACTGACGAAACTGCATTGCCAAAGACATTCACTATATTGTGCAGTACTAAAATCCCCGATTAGGTGGACCTGTAATTTGGCATTAAATGGCCTTCAAAACCGCATTCACACCTCCTGATTGATGTCATTTGTGAAATTGTGGTCTGTTTTTTAGCTGCTGCCAATGTGTTTCTGTTACTTTGCAATTAGCTTGCATTGTGCCCAACTATCCATGGAGGTTTTAGCTTCTCTGCTGGGAGAAGTTTGTCTGTTTGTCAACAATAGAGTAGTTTCAGAGGTCGAGCCAGTCAGAGAGCATCTGGGGCTAAAGAACCAATTTCAAATGCTGTGCCTTGTGTAAATTACAGTAGGATTTGCTGCACAAGAGTCATTGAGAACAGGGAAGGAGGACAAAACTGATCTTAACTTTGCATGATTTTCAAGTCCTCCCTTGCACCGGAGAAAGCTTGCTTTTGTGCTCAGCTCTCTATGGAGGTTTTGATTGCTGCTGAGAAGCTTTGCTGATATACTAGCAACAGAGGAGTTTCGGGTTGGGCTCAACCGAGAGCATCTGGAGCTAGGGCGACAATTTCAAGATTTGTGTTTCCAGCAACAACAATTCATTAAAGGTTTGTAAGGGTCTGTAATCACATCTACTGTATGTCTATGTTTATGTCATTGTGGTGTTGTCTGTTTGTCATCCCCAAAGCAGCCACATTGATGTATTGGATGCTGCTTGTAGCGGACGTAATTCCACATGTCAAATTAGTCCATTACAAGTGGCACATATCTATTCATACCATTTTGGTTTCAATTTTTCATTTTGGCCACTAGGGGCAGTAATCCCAGTGGTGCCTCCATGATGTAACCCTAGGTGACACTATTCCAAGGGCTACTACCCCTGCCTGTCCTTCTAAAATCAAGTTGAGGAGCCTGGGTTCCAAATTAACAATTATTGTGGTTCCTCTACCCTCAGTAAACACAATGATTTGGTGCCTCGACCCAGAGTAAGGTATGTGGGGTGTCTATATCACCCACCAGCCTACCTAGTGACCAAGTACCTTTACAATGGATACATCCCTTTTCAGCAGGAACACACAATTAGCAATGAACATTAATAATATGCTCACACCACTTGCACTTACCACCAGGGTCGGGTCTTCTGGCAAATGCCCGAGCCCCCAGTAAAGCAATATCACATGCAAGCATACACCTTCAAATACTTTTATCCAAGTCACAGTGAAGTTTAACCAGACAATAATTTGCTCCTGTGTCTGCTTCACAGTGAAACAACAAATCTGATTGATTGGGAAGATGTGAACAAGGAGGGGTGCAAATCTTGATAAATGATTGCTAAGCTGGTATTAGCCTGTATATTTTTCATGCAGTTTCTTTAGTCTCTTAAGCACAGTCTTGCAACTGCTGGTACCCAGAATGTGATGCTGGCTAGCCAGAACAGTGCTTGGGGTTGTAGCTGTTGTTGGGGCCCTTGATGGAAAGAAAGGATGATTAAACATGCACAAGCAAAACCTTGACTAATTGTATCCTCGGCAAGTTGGTCTAATCCACTGAAACCCTGCAAAACACTCTGAGTGAAATAAGATGGTACCACAGAATAATACAAGATCTTGTTTCAGGAGCTACCCTGAGATTACTCACAACACCAGTAGGTAGAAGATGGCCTGGTGAAATGAAGACCTGTTGCGGGCCGCTGAAGAGCACGGAGAAGCTGGGCGACATGACTCACCTCCACTTCACGGTCTTTCCTCTAGGTGGCTGCAACCTGTGATACCTTACTGCAGTGGCTGGATCCCCTGCTGGTCTCTGACGAGAAAACTGTAACTAGTGCAGGAAATAGACGGCTTTGGGCCAGGTTTGGCATCAGCCCAAGGTCGGATAAAACACTTCTGGCAACGTTCAGTTCTTTTCATTTATTTATTTATTTTTATTTTATTTATTGAAAATCGGAATCACAACTGTTGAGTTAAGAGCTCTTTTATAAAGGATCCTCATCAAACATGGGGATGTCGGGCAAACAGGTACATGCACTTAGGGGAAAACAGTAGCAGCTAGTAGGCATTGTCAAATACACATCAAGTAGTGGACATAAGCTCAATTTACGTGTTGCAAATAAATGATAGGATAAGGAAATACAAAAACATAACACAAGAAAACAAAGGGAAGTGGTAACATGTCAACAGAGGTAAATTAAAGTGCAAAAGTCAAAAGTGCAAGCTTTGTGTAGTCCCAGATAGCAGCTGTATAGCAAAGACAGTTCCTGGAGGGGACAGTTGAGGATCAGTCTTTGGAGTCAGTAAAGCAGTTTGGTGAGAGCAAGCAACAGGCTAAGAGGGTGAGGAGGAAACAACAGTAGGAGACTAGCAGTAGGTTCAGGAGTGGTTTGCTGTCGTGGAGCAACAGATTGTAGGTTGTTTGGAGTTAGTGGGTCAAGTACATGTGTAGATAGGTTGGGTGGTAGGATGGTGTGGCAGAGAGGAGTAATGAGCTTCTAGGGACCTACTAGTTAGTGCAAGTAAGCCAAGGAGTGACAAGGTGCATGTGGAAGGCTAATTCAGCCAGGTGAGTGCGACAGTAGAAGTGTTCAGGGGTGGAGATGGACTTTCAAATTTCAGATTTGAATTGCCCTAGGTGGGTAAGGCTTGTAGTGGCATGGGGGCCCATTTAGCCATGTGGGGGCCCTTGCTGTGAAGGCTCGCTCCCAAGACAGTTCTTCTGAAGGGCACAGCTAGGGTGCGTTTTGTAGCACTTCTTGTGGCATACTCTGGTGAAAGCCTCCAGCTGCTAACAACTTGGCGAAACCAGGCAACTGGCTCCCAGTGGCAAACAGGCGTCCCTGCTTAGTAGGCCTCAGACCACCTTGAGCATTCAGCACATAGAAACATAGAATTTGACAGCAGATAAGGTCCGCTTTGCGCACCTAGTCTGAACATTTCCCTACCTGATGGATAAGCTGCAGATTCTAGTTAATCAACAGCTACTTCCTCCTATCCCCCACTAGAATTGCCTTACATCTGTCCCATGCATTTTAATTCTCCACTGTTCCTGACTTCACAACCTCCTCAGAAGGCTGTTCCATGCATCCACAACCCTCTCTGTGAAAAATACTTCCTAATATTACCTCTGAGCCGTCCCCCTCTATCTTCAAATTGTGCCCCTTGTTCTTGCACATCTCTTTTCTGAAAGATGCTGCCCTCTTATACTTTGTTAATTCCCTTGACATATGACAGTTTCTATCATGTCCCCCCTCCCTCCTTTCCTCAAGGGTATACATATTAAGCTGCTTTAATCTCTCCTCATATGTCTTCTGGTGCAGACCCTGCACCATTTGGTGCCCTCTTCTGAAGAGCCTCCACTCTGACTATGACTTTGCAGAGATGAGGTCTCCAGAATTGCACCAGCTGTCTGTACAGAGGATAACAGCTTCCCGTTTTCTACTGTTGATGCCTCTCCCTATGCATTAAATGGAAACAGCATCCACTTCTCAGTTCAGTTTCAGGCTGGTTCGCAATTACAGGCGCTCTGCTGCACAAACCTTTTAACCTGCAGAAGACAGTCTCTAGTGACCAATTTCTGAACTTGGGACCGCAGACATATGCCGGAGGAAACTAGACCTTTCTAGGCCAGAACCCATAAGCTTGAACAGGGCCCCTCGCTCCACGAGTCTCAGGAGGAACTGCTCACAGTTTGAAATCAGTTTTGGATTAGTCAATTTTCTTGCATTCCAATTGGTCAGGGGACCTGTCAATCACAATCTTGTGCTCCCATTGATTCCTTTAGGCACCAAACCTTAGAGTTCACAGTTTCTCCTACAAGGCACCTGAACTAAGGACCCTGAGGTCCCCTGTGTCCCATTTGGTCCAATTCCTGGAAGTCCCAGACCAAACATAGTGGCTCCTATTTGGATGCATAAGCTGCAAGAAGGCAGGTTAAAATGAGCACTCTAATTTAAATACAACAACAAACTAGAAGTAAATATTTACAATACCAGTTAGGGCTCCTTCTGCTCTAGCAGCGACAGCAGAGTGGAGCAAATTGGGGTGATGCCGGCTGGTCACAAATTCTGAAGCATTGGACACCTAGCCCAGGCCATTGACAACACTCTGGCAGTGTCACTTGAAGGGAGCGGTGCGGAGGCACATCATAGCACTCACATGCAGATCAATAAGATCACCAAATAACCATGGATTTATTGTTTCCAACTGATGTGTGCCTGGCAGGGCATTGCTGGAGCCCTGGGAGACACTTAAGGTAAATCCCAAATTGGTGGTGGTGGTGGTGGGCTACAGTAACACAAGTTGTGCTTAAGCTCTAGCTTTAATCGACAAGAAAGATGAAAGTTGTCCAAGAGATTGTCCTAATGTCTGTGTGGGAGCCATAACCTGGGCTCTGCTGTGCGTGAGTGTGTGCTTGCCCTAAAATCATTGGGAATGTACCTGGTTCTAATGTTCTGGCGACCAGAAAAAGGGTCTATATCTGCCGTGACCAACTGGAAACAGAAACATAAAAACATAGACTTTGATGGCAGATAAGGACTGCTTGGCCCACCTAGTCTGCCCATTTCCCTACCTACAGGATAAGCTGAGATCCTAGTTAACCAACAGCCTATTTCTTCCTACCCCCACAAGAATTGCCTTATGTCTGTCCCATGTATTCTTGAATTCTCCCACAGTTTTAGACTCCACAGCCTCCTCAGGAAGGCTGTTCCATGCATCCACTACCCTCTCTGTGAAAAATACTTCCTCACATTGCCCTGAACCCAGCCCCCATCTTTAAATTGTGTCCCTTGTTCATGCATGTCTCTTTTTCTGAAAGATGCTACCCTCTTGGACTTTGTTGATTCCACTGAGGTACTTAAACATTTCTATCATGTCCCCCTCTCCCTCCGTTCCTCAAGGGTATACATATTAAACTCTTTTAGTCTGTCCTCCTTATGGCTTCTTTGCAGACCCTGTACCATTCTAGTTGCCCTGCTCTGGATTGCCTCTATCCTGTCTATGTCCTTGCGGAGATGGGGTCTCCAGAACTGGCTAGTACTCCAGATGGATTCTCACCAACTGTCTGTACAGAGGGATAACAACTTCCTGTTTTCTGCTGCTGATGCCTCTCCCTATGCATCCCAGTATACCCCCAGCTCTCCCTACTGCCTTCTCACATTGCTTGCTAACCTTAAGGTCATCTGATATGATTACCCTGTCCCTTCTTCCTTTTTGTTTTTGTTACTACCTCCCCGATTGTGTAATCTACCCTTGGCTTTTTGTGTCCCAGGTGCATTATTTTGCACATCTTTGCATTGAATCCCTAGCTGCCATACTTGACCATTCCTCCAACCTTGTCAAGTCCCTTTTCATCCTTTCCATGCCTCCTTGTGTATCAACCCTGTTGCAGATCTTTGTGTCATCTGCAAGGAGGCATACTTTTCCTTCCAGTCCCTTTGCAATGTCACTTATGAGACATTAAAAGGACTGGACCAATACTGAACCCCTGCGGTACCCACTAGTAACCCCTCTTTCTTCAGAGTGGACTCCATTTACAGTTACCTTCTGTGTCCTGTTGTCCAGCCAATGTTTACCCAGGCTACCACCCTGGGACCCTCCCAAGCTGGTTAATTTGACTAATAATCTTTTTGTGGGACTGTGTCAAATGCCTTGCTAAAGTCTAGGTAGGCCATGTCCACAGCTCCTCTCTGGTCTACTACTTTGGTCACCCAGTCAAAGAACTCAATTAGATTAGGTCTGACATGACCTTCCACTGTGAACCCATGCTGCCTTGGGTCCTGTGCCCCCACTGGCCTCTAGGTACTCAATAATTCTTTCCTTCAGAGTGATTCCATCCTTTACCTACCACAGAGGTCAAACTGACAGGTTTGTAGTTTCCTGCCTCTGTCTTGGTCCCACTTTGTGAAGGAGAATCACATCTGCCTTCCTCCAGTCCTCAGGTACCACACCATCCTCCCATGATTTGTTAAAAAGTGTAGTCAGTGGTTTCACTAGTTCTACCCTTAATTCTTTTAGAATTCTGTGGTGAATTCCATCAGGCCCCATTGCTTTGTCCACCTTCAGTTTTAGGAGTTCTTTCAGAACCCTTTCTTCTGTGAAAGGACTGGTATCGACCCCCTATCCAGAGTGCTTCTGTTAACTGGATTAGGTACTTCCTCCTCCTCTTTGTGAATACTGAGCAGAAATATTCGTTCAGTATCCCTGCTTTTTCACTATCCCCTCTGCCCACCCACCGTTCATTCTATTCAGCCTCACTATCCCTCCCTTTGTCTTTCTACGCTTAATGATCCTATAAAGGTTTTACCCCTTCTTAACCGAGTTGGCAATCCTTTCCTCAGTTTGGGCCTTTGCTATTCTGACTTCCCTCCTGCTTCCTTCTGCATTAACTGGTACAGCTCTCTGTCCTCCTTCTCCTTCTGTGTTTCCATATACTTCCTGAATGCTATCTTTTCTCCTGACTTTGCCCGACACCTCTTTTGAGAACCATAGTGGCTTTTCTTTCATTTTGATTTATTTATGTGCTTCACACAAAGGCATTGCCTCTGTGATGGCAGTTTTGATGATTCCCGTTGTTGCTACACCCTCCTTCTAGCCTATTTGCTAGTGCTTTTCTGAAGCACTCTCCCATCTTGCCAAAGTCAGCTCTCCTGAAGTCCAGTGCCTTCACTTTTGTATGGCTTGACTCTGTAGCTGAGTTTAACATGAACCACACTGTTTGATGGTCACTTGTTCCCAGATGGCAACCCACTTCTAGATTTGCGATCCTCTCACTGTACCCATTTGAGAGTACTGAGGTCTAAGATTGCTCCATCATGGTGGGTTCGAAACTAACTGTCTGAGGCCTGCCACCTGTGGGGCATCAAGAATGGCCTCTCTTGGATGTGGTTGCAGCAAATGTGCTCCAGTTAACATCTGGCATATTCAGGTCTCCATCAACAGTATCTCCCTTTCTCTGCCATTCTAAGAATGCCTTCTATCATATCCTTGTCCATTCCCTCCCCTGACCTGGGGTCTGTATACAACCCTGTGTGGATTGTGGTGCCACTTTTAGTCTCCATTGTGACCCACAGTGCCTCCTCTCCTCCCTGTTTACTCTTTTGTTCAGTTGCTTTTATCCCTTCCTTTACATGAGGGCTCTCCTCCCCTCCCTGTCTCTCCTGTAGGTTCGTGCCCTGGTATGTTAACATCCCAGTCATGGATCTCTGTTGCGATGTTTCTGTGACTGCTATGATATCCAGGCATCCCTCTTCCATCAAGGCCACCAGTTCAGGAGCTTGCTGCCCAGGCTACGGGCATTGGTACTCATTATCCTCCATTTCCTGATGGCCTTACTCCTTTTGCCCCATCCCTGTCCTTCTTGCCTTTGTCACTTTCTCCATTTACCCTGCCCTTCTCCCTATCGACATCTCTATGTTGGTGTTTACTGCACTTACTACCATGACTTTTTTGGGGGGCTAGGATTTCTCTGCTCCTTTCCAGTGCCTCCCCTAGCTAGTTTAAATACTTGCCAATGAAGCATTTAATCCTCCCCCACTTCCTAAAGTTCAATCAAATCCATTGAATAAACAGCACAATACATTGACGAGTGCTCACAACATGAGGTGCAAACCTCAAAAATGTACATGAAACCAATGTAATGAGCACTCAAGGACACAGGAAAGTATATTGCAAGTGTTTTAATCCATAAGGCAAATCCAGACCCCTGAGCTTTGGCTCTACGCCTTCAAAGGGGTATAACCAAACTTACAAACAACAACATTTATGTACATTCTTAGTGATGACATCATACTTAAGGGTCAACTAACTCATTTAATACCCCATTCTATCTCAGCAATTTGTATACAGTCCTTGCTCTGATATTCTTACAAGAAAACTTATTTTTAAACAAAATGTATACAAAGATTTTAACAAAAAAATTTTTGTTTGTAAATACAGACCAAAAGAAAATAAAAGCATGTAAAAAGTACCTAAATTACTATACAAGGCTATTTACAATCTTTTACACTTTTCCACTTTTTTTGAAATTTAGAGCATTTTGACACTTTCTATATATATTCATAAATGGTTCCATATTAAATTAAGCTGTCATGTCTAAAATGTAAGAACTAAGCAGATTTGTATCTCATCCTTTCTTAATTCAATTCAAAATACAGTTGATTCAGTATAAATTATACTGTAGAAGAAAAGGAATGAAAACCTCTGGATGAATACAAATTAGAAGAATGAAATGGAGCACACAGTACCATATGATATTACTGAATAACATACAAATAGCTCATGGAATGTAATGACAAACACAAAATGAAATGGAGATGGCATCATCTTATGCCAACCTCTTTTGGGAAAATGGGAGGAACTTACAGTTTTCAGAGCACAAAGCCCTTTATAAATAAAATTGTGTTCTGGACACATTTTATTGATGACATATTATGTGTTTGGGATGGTGAGGTCTCAGAAATTCAACAGTTGGTGGAATGGTTGAACAAGAATGATATTGATATGAATTTTATTCACAAACTGGATCCAGATAAGATTGAATTTCTGGATCTGGAAATTCTGAGACCTCTACATGTACCAGGAGATGTTGTAACCAGATGCTATAGAAAACCATGGCCACTAATAGTGTACTCAGAGCAGACAGTGCCCATCCAGAGAAATTGAAGGAGTCCATCCCATATGGGCAGTTTCTTGACTTGAAGAAATGCACTGAAGATGGACTTCTTTAGCCTGAGCAGAGGACTTAAGACAGCGTTTCATGGACAGGGGATATCAGTAAGAACTGTCGTTAACAGCAATGGGGAAAGCACTAAAACAGAATAGAAAAATCTACTTAAGCAGTTGAATACTACACTCCCACTTCTGATGATAGATTCCCTGAGCTTTGTTGCTGAATTTAATAACTGGGCAGGACAACTGGGTAACATTGTTTACAAAACTGGTATTTGCTACATACTGAGCCTGAGTTGAGAAAAGTAGTTAGGGAAAACCAAGAATTACATTCTCCAGGGAAAGAATCTGAAAGACAAACTTGTACATAGCAGATTGGCAATGCCAAATAGAAGTACATGGCTGGGTACTAAACCAGTAGGCAATTTTAGATGCCAGAGATGTAACATGTAGTCACCACATGGTAGGAACAGTATTCATACACCCCTTACAGGTAACAAGTATGAAATTAAGGAATTCATTAACTGTGATACCACTTTTGTAGTCTATGTGTTGTGTTGTGAATGTAACCACATATACATAGGACATACTACAAGAAACCTGAAGGTTAAAATACAGGAACATGTGAGAAATATAATGAATTCAAGGATGGACACACCTGTGGAGAGAACATTTTTGAAAGTACATAACTGTGACCCTAAAGGTATGAAGTTCATAGGATTAGAGTGGACGCCATGAAGTTTGGAGGTGACAGAATAAATGAACTACTTAAGAAAGAAAGTAGGTGGATATATAGACTCAAGACTGTTAAACCAGATGGTCTCAATGACCAGTGGGACTTGAAACTTTTTGAAAGATGTTAGGAAATAGTTGGAAATAGAAATAAAATATTTCTTTTGTGTGTGAGAATTTATGTTTCATCTTGTTTTGTTCTGTCTTGTTTTGTCATTTCAGAAATTGGTGTGAGATGTTATCTGAGTGGATCCCCATCAAAATGGTTTCCCTTCTCCCATTGCTGGTCTGAAGTGGAGGGTGATCACAAAGATGACATTCATTCGTCTGTACTGTTGCCACTGTTATGATGTTTAAAACACCATCTCCATTTCATTTTGTGTTTTGTAATTACATTCCATGAGCTATTTGTGTGTTATTCAATGATACCATCTGGTACTGTGTGCTCCATTTCATTCTTCTAATTTGTATTCATCCAGAGGTTTTCATTCCTTTTCTTCTACAGTATAATTTATACTGAATCAACTGTATTTTGGATTGAATTAAGAAAGGATGAGATACAAATCTGCTTAGTTCTTACACTTTTAGACATGACAGCTTAATTTAATATGGAACCATTTATGAATATATATAGAAAGTGTCAAAAATGCTCTCAATTTCAAAAAGTGGAAAAAGTGTAAAGATTGTAAATAGCCTTGTATAGTAATTTAGATACTTTTTACATACTTTTATTTTTCTTTTGGTCTGTATTTACAAACAAAAATGTTTTCGTTAAAATCTTTTGTATACATTTTGTTGAAAAATAAGTTTTCTTGTAAGAATATCAGAGCAAGGGACTATATACAAATTGCTGAGATAGAATGGGGTATTGAATGAGTTAATTGTCCCTTAATTATGATGTCATCACTAAGAATGTATATAAATGTTGTTGTTTGTAAGTTTGGTTATACCCCCTTTGAAGCGTAGAGCAGCGCGGGGAGGTCTGGATTTGCCTTGATAGTTAAAACACTTGCAATATACTTTCCCGTGTCCTTAAGTGCTCATTACCTTGGTTTCATGCCACTCTCTAAAGCCCTGGAAAAATAGTACCGACCCAACTCATGGAATATCTAACCAAATACAGCATACTATGTCCAGAACAGCATGGCTTCTGCCCTGGACACAGCACCACCACAGCCCTCCTAGAGTTCTCACAGCAAATACACTCTGCACTTGACTCTGGGGATGTTGCTGGGGCAGTGTTCATTGACCTAAGGCCTTTGACACTGTGTGTCACCCTCTATTGCTTGACTCCTCCATCAACCTAGGCTTTTCATCTGGCCCCTTGACTGGTCCTCCAGTTACCTCACGCCAGGTCCCAATGGGTCAAGATAAACAGTACCCTATCAGCTGCCCTACCTGTTCCTCAGGTGTCCACCAGGGTTCCATTCTGGGCCCCACATTGTTCAGTCTCTTTCAAACACCCTTCCCAGCTCCTGCTCGGTAGTATGCTCCTATATGCTGATGATGCGGTTCTGCTGCCTCCCACCCTGACCCCATCACCCTCCAGAACTCTCTGCAATTCACCTTCAGCCAAGCTGACAAATGGTTCTCGACCATCGTCTAGTTCTGAATCTCAAGAAGACAAAATCTATGCTTTTGTCCACCACCAGAGTAACTCCAGAAATGCCCCCTTCTCATCCTCCCCAGCACCCTACACCCCTTTGAACAGGTATCTGCATACAAATATCTGGGCATCACCTTTAACTCAGCTCTCTCTTCCCTCTCATCTTAATTCCCTGTCTACTGCCATAAACACCCAGATTGGACTCCTCTACCACCACAAGACTGCCTCCCTCAGAATTCCCTCCAGCTGGTTATCACCTCTTTGATCCTGTCATTGGTCAACTCCGGGCTCCCCTATCTGTCACGGCTGACCCCACTGCCCTCACCAAAGTCCAGACCTTGATCAACAAGGCTTGCAGGCTCCTGACTGGTGCCCCCAGCAGAATGCACACATGCTAACTCTACTCCTCCTCGAACTTACTCACCTTTGATGAGTGCCTGCACTACCACACCTGTATGCTGGCAAAGAAATCACTACTTGGGCTCCCCAGGGGTTGCTGCATCCTAAAATTAGCCTCCCACTCGGTCACCACCTGAAGTGCAATGAAAGCCATCTTCCAGGTCCTGAGAGCCAGGACCTCTCATGCCCAAAGATCATGTCTACAGAGCCCCCTCTTGGTACAACTCCCTCCCACTCATATCACATCCCAAAATCGTCCCTTCAAAATTGCCCTCGAAATACCTCACTGACACTCGGAGGTGTAAATACCCTGACTGGCCCATACCTAGAGCTCTGCCTGGCCCAATTTACAGACAACATCCTTCCACACTGCCTTCTCCCCAGCAACCACCTTCCCCCAGGTATCGCTCCTAGAAGCCCTAGCAGTACCTTATTATTTAGATACTAGACTAATTGTAACTAATTGAGGTCTTTGTACACCTTTGTATTACTAGAATTGCTTTGTGTGTTTTTATTGTATCTCACCTTTAATGTTCTCCATTGTTATACTCCACCACCAATTGTTGTCTACCCTCCCTGTGCAAGAGATGCCTTTGCAAATGAGTCTTTGACTCAAGGTTGTAAATCTGAATTATGAAATAAATAAAAAATAAAAACACAGGAGACCAGTAAACAAGCTAAGTTGCTTGGGGGGGCAGAAGGTGGCACCCTGGGTAGAAACTGGTTAGGGGTAGGAGACAGAGGGTGGTGGTAAGCGGTACACTCCGAGGCAGGAGGGTGACCAGCTGGGTACCTCAGGGTTCTGTGTTGGTTCTCTTTGACATCTTTATTAGTGACATTGCAGATGGGTTGGAAGGAAGGTCTGCCTCTACGTGGATGACACCAAGATCTGCAACTGGATGGGCACTCTGGAGTGTGTGAGAATGGATGGGCAGGATCAGAAAAAAAATGGAGGAGTGGTCAAGGTATGGCAGCTGGGTTTTAATGCAGAAAAAGTGCAAAATAATGCACTTAGGCCATGAAATCTGAGGGTGGAGTACGAACGGATGGAGTGATACTCACAATGGCCAAGCAGGAAAGAAACCTGGGGGCAATCCGATGACCTAAAGGTGGCCAGGCAGTGTGACAGGGCAATTGGGAGGGCTAGTGTACTGCTGGGGTGCATAGGAAGGAGTATCACCAGCAGAAAAAGAGCTAGTGTTACCCTATATAGATCATTAGCAAGACCCAACCTTGGTATTGTGTCCAGTTCTGGAAACTGCATATCAGGAAGGACATGGACAGAGAGGAAGTGGTTCAGAGAGGGCTACTAAAATGGAGCAGGATCTGCATCAAAAGCCCTATGAAGAGATACTAAGGAGCTCAGTATGTGCAACCTGGTAGAAAGGAAGGAGAGGGAGGAGACATGCTAGAGATCTTTAAATACATTACAGGGGTTAATAAGGTACAAGAGGGGTATTTTTCAGAAAAGGTACTCTAGAACAAGGGACATGCTATGAAGCTGGAGGAGAAAGGTTCAGAGAGATGTGAGAAATGCTTCTTCACAGAAAGGGTGGTGGATTCATGGAACAGGCTTCCAGCTGAAGTAGTGGGGGCAAATACAGTGGCAGGGTTCAAAATGCATGGGATAGGCACAAGGGAATTGTAGGGTAAGTAAGGGGTGGGCAGAGACAGTACTATAGATCAAGTGGATCTACAGAAATAAATAATATGAGCAGATTAAGTGGGCCAGCGACCCTTATCTGCTGTCAGATTCTATGTTTGATGGTATCTTAAAGACTGGATACAGAGAGCTATGTCATGGCTGCACTGAAAGTCTTCAGCAGTGTACTTCCACCTGGTTCTATCCATTAATCCATTGTTGTTCTTTGTCCTGGTTGCCATGGTATTATCATAATGTTGAAAAGCAGTATGATGCTCAGCATGCTTGCAAGTGTTTGAACAGCAGGTTCCTAATTAGGGTCCACATCGAAGTGGGAGGAATTTATTTATTTATTTATTGAGTACTAGGATTACAAAGACCTTTGAACCAGATGTTCATTTACAAAGGTTCTGTATTAAAAATGGGTACAACAAAAATGGGTACATACAAGGTGGTAACAAACACTTGAATAACAATGTCACAGGATGAGACAAAAATGCAATTCCAATGAAGCAGTCTAAGTAAGATCTAGTCAAGAAAGTGCTGGAGGAGTTGCAAGTGCTGGCAAAATGCATGAAAAGGGTGAGGAGATGGGAGAAGAGGGTAGATTAGGGAGAGGATGTGAACTACTTAGTGATGGGAGGAGAATAAAACAAGGGAGGGCAGGTGAGGAGAGAAACATGGTGGGATAGGGGTGGGATAGGAGAGGTGGTGATAAGAAGATGATGGTGGAAAGAAGAGGAGTTGAGGGGGGGAGCAGGTAGCTGGGGATGGGAAGAGTAATGTGAGGTGATAGGAAGAGTGGTGGGGGCTTGAGGGAGAGAGGAGGTGGAGGGAAAGGAAGGAAGGAAATGGACAGGGATAAATGGCCAGGGGTGAGATGTAGGAGAGGGTAAGTAGACAGTTGGAAAAGGAGGAGTACCGTTGCAGTGAGGCAGTAGATTGGGCAAAGCAATCACAGTGACTTAGGTGAGCAGGTGCTGTCAAAGCTTGAGTTTGTAGCACCAAGTCTAGGTTCAGCAGTGATAACCCGGAGACAATTAAGTAGAGTGGTAACTCTATAGACAAAAGTTACGTGAGCTTGGGTGGTTCTGCAGTAGGGGCGAAGAAGGATAGCTTAGAGAGCTATGTGTGCTCTGGGTTGTGTGGGCCAGCAATATAAGGTTTCAGTGAAAGGGGCATGAGGCCAAGACTAATTTTTTGCGATTAAGCAGGTGAGTAGAGACCCTAGCCTTGAGAGGAAGCCAGTTGGTACATTCATAAAATTCACACTTATGGGTCCTTTTATCAGCCCCTGAGACAAGCCTACAGGATTTGTTCAGTGCGAGTAATTCTCTTGAGAGAGGTGTCAGAGCAGCACCATATGTGACTAGACCATAATCAGCAAGTGTATGGACTGAGCTGGTTACCACTATTGTCAAAGTCTCCAGGGGTCATATAGTGGCTATAATGATAAAGGATCCCGATCCTACAGTTGATAACCTCTAATTTGATTTATCTGGAGAGTGAATGAGAGAGCTGTATTGATTGTTATACCAAGATATTTAAACGATTGAACTTGCTCCAGAGGATGGTTTAGGTTGTTGCAAAGAGCACGACCTTGGTCTTTTGTCATTCATGAGCAATTTATGTTGCTCAAACTAGGCCTCAACCAAATTGAAGTTGCCCTGTAGGACAGTTTTTAGAGAAGTGGGTCAGGGCTGCAAGAATAAAGGACAGCATCATCCGCATAGAGGATCATGCTGTTTTACAGGCAGAGGAAGATTATTGATGAAAAGGCTAAGAGTAGTGGGCGGAGGATGGAGCCTTGCAGGACACCAGGCGAGCGTATGACAATTTGAGAGGTGTTAACAGATCTTCACTTGCTGGAACGATCAGTTAGGTAACTTTGAACCAGCTAGAAACCTTTGAGGCAGGTCCAAGAGGGGAGAGTGTGGAGCAGGAGAGAATGGTTAACTGTATCAAATGCCTTAGTTAGGTCAATGTAGATTGACTGGAATGGCCTTTAATCTTTTTAATGGAATGGAGCAAAGAGGTAGCAGGCTTTGTTAAACAGGGAGATAAAGTAGGAGAGCATCAACCACATTGCTGAACTTACTGGTGGGAGACCAGTCACATCGAACCAGATAGGTTTGAAGGTGGGTAAGGTAACCTTTTTTATGATCTGATTGTAGACTGTATTGGGTGGTGGTTTGGGAGCCTTATTTGACCAATAGCAAAGTACAGGGAGTAGTCACTTAGTGAGTCAGGTACAACCTCTGTACCTGTGATTCTGGCAGGGTGTGTGGTGAGGATTAGGTCCTAGAGGGAGCTACTGTAGTACCAGTCCTGGGGTTGAATCTTGTAAAGGGGGTGACCATCTGGTAGGTACTGATGGATGTGATAGCATCTTTAAACTGCTGGAGGGGTACAGAGGAAGGCAACTAAGATGATCGGGGCAGCAGGAAGGTCATATGAGGAGAGGCTGGAGTCCTTGCGGGTGTACTCACTGGAGGAGAGGAGGCGGGGGGATATGATAGAGACCTTCAAGTACCTAAAGGGGATAAACAAGGTAGCATGGGAAGGTCTCTTCAGTGTAAGAAAAATACCTCCACCAGAGGACACAGCCTAAAGCTAATGGGAGGACAGTAAAGGAGGGATGTGAGGAAGCACATCTTGTCAAAACCGTACAGGTTAGGAAACATAGGAAAACCATTAGTAGTTGTAAAATTCACAAGAGTTTTATTATTAACAGTAAAATAAAAAATATGTTGTTCAGAATAACTGTTTACAATGGCAGTAGAAACATAAAAACAGAGTCCTTCTTAGTTTTCTTCTCAATTTCCAATCTCAGTCTCTCTCAGTCTCTATGTCTCTCCTTTGCAAAACATTGCAGCTCTTTTTTATAAGTCTGCAGGAGCTCGTTAAGAAAAACAGCATGCCTCTCACACAGTGTTCTTGTAAGTGTCCAATGTTCTTGTTAGTTTTGGCAGGTGCAGTAAAAGAACCATGTGACCTAGAACTGACCTCTTGTTTACTTCTTCTGCAAAGGCTTAAAATTGCATCTCAGGTTAACCTCTTGAGTTCCAAATAGCTTTGCAATCATTTCAACAGTATAACTATACAGTTTTAAACAAAGGGATCCCATTATCAATAACATTTCCACAAAAGATTCCATAAGAGTCAAGTCCTAGGTCTCATGAGAAAATTTGGTTGCACAACCAGACAGAGAGAGACAGAAAAGGAGAGAATAGAATAGACCCTTGCATTTAAACACTTTCTGCATAACAACTGGGACAGGGCTGTATTTAACCCTGTCACATACCCCTCAAGAGGGAGCCTCTTTTACAAAAACAGGTTTCCAAAACATTTTAGTAATTTTCATCTAACATAAGCATACAGCCTTTACAGTTCTGTGCATATGCAGTATCCTTTTTCATAACAACACTACAGCAAATGGTGAAGTTTAAACTCACACGTTTTTTAGCCTTCAGCATTCTCAATTCCTGATCCATATCTTGACAGAAGATCAGCATTGACATTCTCTTTTCCAGATTTGTGCATTGCTTTAAATTTAAATGGCTGTTGTGCCAGGTACCACCGTGTGATTCTAGAATTTTATACTTCATTTAGTTAAGCCAACAGAGAGGATTGTGATATGTTACAAGTACAAAACAACTACTAGAAAGTAATACTTAGAGACTCTATGCCCACTTTGCTGCAAGGCATTTTTCCAATAGCGAGTACCTTTTCTCTCTGTCATGCCATTTTCTACTTATGCATAGAATAGGATGTTCTTTCCCATTTTATGCTGACTTAAGACTGCACCTAGGCCTACCTCTGGTGCATCAGTCTTAAAAGAAATTGTTTCTCAAAGTCTGGGCTTTGTAAAACAGGGACTGAACATAATGCAGCCTAATAGCTCAAAGCCTCGCGTCACACTCTGGGGTCCATTTCACATTATTTGGGAACCATTTATTTTGAGTTCAGTGAAGGGAGTAACTAATTCGGCAAAGCTGGGAACAAATCTCTTTTCAGATACATCGGCAAAAACAGAAAAACAAGGATCAGATTATGCGGATTAGGAAGGTTGTGGGCTGGGTGGAGAGGTGGAGAACCAGGCAGAGGCACTTAATGATTACTTCTGTTCTGTGTTCATGAAGGAGAAGGGGACCGACACCACCTGGGAGAGGAGGAGTGGGCAGTGGGGGAGGGGTGATGGATATAGGGATTACGAAGGATAGAGTACTGAAAGAACTAATGGTTCTGAGGAATAAGGCACCTGGTCCAGACAGTATTCACCCTAGGGTACTCAAGGAACTAGCAGAGATCTTGGCAGGACCACTGGCTGACCTTTTCAATATCTCCTTGGACACAGGATCGTTCCACAGGATTGGAGGATGTCATGTGGTACCCATTCAAAGTGGACCTAAGGATGAACCCACGCAACTACAGGCCAGTGAGCCTCACATCAATTGTGGGAAAACTCGTGGAGACAATCCTTAAAGAGGCTGGCAACCTTTCTGGAGAACATTGGTCTCAGGGCGGGCAGCAACACAGGTTTGTCTGGGAAGGTCCTGACAGACAAATCTGATTGAGCACTACGACTGGGTGATGAGGGAACTGGACAAAGGCCATGCGGTGGATGTCCTGTATTTGGAGTTCAGCAAGGCCTTTGATTCATCCCACATGGGAGACTGGGAAACTGGAATATATGGGGTGGGAAAAAAGATGGTTAAGTGGATCACCAATTGGCTGAAGGGAAGGCAGCAAGGGTGGTGGTTGTGGAACTCACATCACCAAGGGATGTGACAAGCGGGGTGCCGCAGGAATCAGCATTCATAGTATCATATCATAGTAGTCACAAAGCATATAGACTTTCGTCCATGTCTGCTTGCCATAAGTGTATTAGAAACAAGGGGACCAATTAAGCAAGCAATAATACTTGACAGGTGGGCAGTATTAGGCAATACGGACCACCAGGGGAAATAATAGAGGCCCTCGCCCGCAGGTGGAGGGCCTTATAGCTCCTGGAAAGTCGGTATTGCCCATACCGTCCACCCTGGAGGTATTATTGTGTAGAAAATAGGCTGTCTGTAAAGTTTTTTTTGTAATATTCAGAAACAAAAAAATTAAAAAGACTTAACATTATCTTATAGTTGCCTGCTTAGTAAGTAGTCCCTCTACTGGTATTCTTGACAATACTTACCAGTAGGGCAGCGTAGCATTTGACTGTTTTTACTGCTATGTACAGTACCTCACGTTTTGGGAACTGGCTATCCCCCCAAAACACACACACACGCACTCACTCACTCACATTCCATTTGTTGTGTTTTAATTTCCTTTAGTGAACAGAAACACATTGAGGTTGTCTTTTGTTTTATTAATGTTTGTAATTGGGAAGGATACTAGAGCATGGGAAGTACTGTGATTGGGAAGGGGCCGGGCAATGGAACTCAGAAGAGGTATCGTTTATTTTTTAATCATGATTGAAGCTGCTTTGTGGAGTGCAGGAGAGGTACTGGAAAGACAACTTTTCTTTCTGAAGTTGCTCTTTGTTTTGGTAATGTTTGCATCGGGGTCAGAAAGGGTACTGCAGCACAGGCGAAGTTCTGTGACAGGGAAGGGCAATGGAGCTCAGGAGAGGTATTGTTCATCTTTTTATCTGAAGCTGCTTTGTGGAGTGCAGTGGAGGTAACAGAAAGGTACTGTTTCTTTCCATTATGGTCAAGCTGCTTTGTTTTCTCCCCTTTCTTTTAGTTGTTGATGAACCTAAACAGCGATAAAGGCAAGAACAGTGGTATTAGTAACTTCTGGGAGTAGCGCTGAAATGAACCGCCGTGTGAAACATCATACAGTTAACCACTCGCTTGGTGGCTCTGTTTAAAGAAAAAAAATCTGTGTTTTGCTTTACATTGACTGTGTATTTCGGTTTGTATGACATATGTGTATGACTTGTGGAATCTGAGTCCGTGACTGTCTGAAGTCAGTGAGCAGTGGCAGCACACGGGGTTTATTCATAGAAGAAATTAAAACAGCTAAGAAAGAAAAATTAAAGAATGCTTTATGACAGGAAAATATGTTGATTGCTTTGTTTTGGGCAGTTACTGGGTGGTGGTGTCTTGGCTAAGTAGTAACTATGTATTGGGGAAGAGTCTCACATGCTCTCTCGCTAAGGGTAAAAAAATGGTGGCAGTTTCAAATTGTGTGTCCAGTGTTTGACCAATGACAAAGCAGGCTGAGCACAAGAATATGTGGCTGGGCATGAGGCAGGTTGGTCTGGGACTTTTTATTTGGTGGGCATCTATTGTCTGATAGATGCCCACCTAAACAAATATCTCAGCCAATCAGAAGAAGAATTGTCTTTGCCCATTTTCTAAAAACTATAGACTTGGTTCTACTGAAATCATCTAGTCTTATTTTGAAAATATCTATAGTTGGACTATTAACTATGTCATGCGGAGAAATTCCACCCAGATACCACCCTCTGACTGAACCACTGTTTTCTTTTTGTGATTTCCACTTCTGTTGTTTAATTTGTTTACAGTGAGCTCTAGTATTGTAATTTCTCACATATAATTCAAGTCCTAAATCTTCTCTGAGGATATTATCATGGAATGATCTATAGACTAAAATCATATCACCCCTCCATCTTCTATAAGCCAAGGAATATAGATCCAATTGTCCAACCTCTCCTCATAGGACATGTTTTTAAGTCCCATTATTGATCGGGTTGCCCTTCTCTGGACTCTCTCCACTCTCGCTATCTCACCTTTAGTGTAAGGGGACCAGACCTGGGAATAGTATTCAAGTGGGTTCTCACCAATGATCCATACAATGGGATCAAGACCTCCCTACGTCTGCTTGCTGTATGTCTCAATATACAGTTTAGAGCCCAGTTAGCATTTCTTTATAGTTTGATCACAGTGACAAGTAAAAGAAAGGTCATTTTGTATAATGACACCCAAATCCCTCTCCTGTGTCACTTGCTTTAATTGTTTATTAAACAGAAAGTATTTTCATAGAGAGAGAGAGAGAGAGTTGTGGATGCATGGAACAGCCTTCCTGAGGATGTTGTGGAGTAAGGAACAGTGGGAGAATTCAAGAATGCATGGGACAGGCGTAAGGCAATTCTAGTGGGGGCAGGAAGTAAGCTGTTGATTAACTAGAATCTGCAGCTTATCCATCAAATGAGGAAATGGGCAGACTGGGTGGGCCAAGCAGTCCTTATCTGCCGTCAAATTCTATGTTTCTATGTTTCTATTATTAATAGTGTAACTGAATTCCAAATTCTTGTTGCCCATATGGAGGACAATACATTTATCTTAGTTTAATTAAAATTTATGATCTGATGTCAATTTCTCAATGTATTTAAGAGCTTCTTGAAGTCCAATATAGTCTGAAGATGAATCTATTACTGCTCCACTCTACAGTCATCAGCAAACTTGGTTATCCATACATTTCCCATATTATATTGTAACAATGATATATATATATATATATATATATATATATATATATATATATATATATATATACAGGTATATATATTAAACAGGCAGAGGCCCAACACTGAACCCTGGGGACCCCACTCGACACTGAAAGCCAATCAGATAACACCCCATTTATAACCACTCTCTGTCTCCTCTTCTCCAACCATTCTGATATCCGATTTACAAGAATCCTATTTATATTTAGCAAAAAAGGGTTTAATTAATTCTTCATGTGGTAATTTGTCAAAACTTTTGAATAATCTAACTGGATTACATCCACTGACCTACCATGATCAAAAACTGCTAACTTTTCATAAAAACTCAATAGGTTGGTCTGACATGATCATGATTTTGTGAACCCATGTTGGCTGCGATCCAAGGTCATTTTCAGTTAGGTGGTCCTGAATATGATCTTTTATTATGCTTTCAAAATTTTCCCAATGTAGATGTTAAGCTAACTGGTCTATAATTATAAGGGAATCTTTCTTTCCCATTTTAAAGATGGGTACCACATGTGCTTCCTCCATTTACTAACAACTTCCCTCTGTCTAATGACTCTTGGAAAATAAAGGTTAATGGATGGGCTATCTCCTCTGCTATTTCAGAAATCAGTCTCGGATGAATATTGTCCAGTTCAGAGATTTATTAATCTTAACTCTCTTTAATCTATCAAAACATCTTTTATATTAATTTTAATTTTTTTTCATTTATTATGTTGTATTTTATATTAGTTGTTATTGTATCCTTAGGGTTAAATACAGTGACAAAATATTGATTTTAGTACCTCAACCATTTCCTTAGCATTTAGTATGTTGCCTCTAGCCCTTGAAAGGGCCTATTGTTTGTTTGTTTACCTTTTTATTATTTATGTATGCATAAAAGGCTTTGTAGTTATTTTTACTTCTAATCGCTAATTTTATTTCAAAATTTGTTTTGGCATTTTTATTAATTTCTTTACACATTTTACCTGTTCCTTATACTTTGCCATTAAATTTGTATCAAGTTTGGATAATCTATACATTTTATGTTTTCTTTTTCTGTCTTTTTATTTTGCAGGTTAACCATTTAGGGAAGCCCCAGTTTAGAATTTTTACTTGTATGTGGTATATTCTTCTGCAATCTCTAATTTTATCCACTAAGGTGTTCCACATTTCATCCAACGTTAACCCAATGAATTCTGATTTCCAATCCATGAAAATAATGCCTGTCTGATTTTATGAAACTCTGCTTTTTAAAATTTGGGATATTTATATTACTACCCTGTTGAGTAGGTAATTCACTTAATTGAAAGAAAACAGTGTTATGATCATTATTTATCACTATTTGAGATTGGAGATCCAGTCTCAGTGACAGTTAATCTGGGTCCCATGTTTGACAATACAAGATCCAATATATTATTAGATCTTGTATTTTCTAAAACTTTCTAAATAGTTCCTTTCATTTTATATTGAATGTTGTCTGGTTTGCCCAATCTATGCCTGGAAGATTAAAGTCTCCTGTTATAATATGTTCAGCTGAATCAACCTGGTCCATGTAACTTAAAATTTCCTCATCCAGTTCCCTATTTGTTGAAGGCGATGATACATAGCTCTCAACATAATTTTAGGTGCATTTTGCAGCATAATTTTAACAGATAAATGTTCAATATTTAATTTACCATCATGTATTTCCATACTAGGAATAGACTCATGTACATAAATTGCCCCACCACCCTTTCTATGTATCCTAGATTTGTGATAGATATTAAATTCTTTTATGCTTTTATCCATGTATCGTCTTCCTCCCATCAAGTTTCCATAAGAATTGCTATTTTGATGTTCTTATTCTTCATAAGAGCTTAAATTCATTGAATTTGTTATCCAAACTCCTCACATTTGATAGTAAGCAATTTACTGACTCAGAATCTTTATTTTGAAAATTCTGTTTACTGGTGATGGGATTTATCTTAATACATGTCCCTCCCCACTTTTCCAGTTTAAATGTTTCTCGATAATTTTATTATATGTATTTCCCAGAACTCTTTCACCCATTTTAATTAAGTGAAGTCCATATTCTTATACAATGATCCATTTCTGAAAATACAGCCTGTTTCAATAAACCCTATTTTGTGTTCCAGGCATAACCTCAATCTATAATTAGTAGAGACAGTATCATGATTGATATGTTGATGCATTCCATAAGTAGGTAGGATACCAGATACGATAATACCAGTGGTGTATTTATTCCTTCCTGTATTAAATCAGTATTGGGACCAGTGTTGTTCAGGATATTCATAGCGGATATCTCCCACAGGTTCAGAGTAAAATTAGTCTCTTCCAGACAACACAAAGATAGGAACTGTGGTAGATGACATTGAGGGGTGGAGGGCGTGCAGGAGGACCTGACCAAACTACAGAGTGGTCAGAGGCATGGCAGATGAGGTTTAACACCAAAAGTGCAGGTGCCGCCGTGGCTAATAATCAGGAGGGAGCTCTCAACTGGGAGGTATGGCTGGAATGCACAGAGGAGGAAAAGGGTTTGGGGTGCTTATAAAGGGAGTATGAATAACTCAGTGCAGTGCAGGAAGGTGGCAGCAAAGCCAACAGGATGCTAGGATGTATAGAGGCGGAATCTCCTCCAGAAATAGGGAGGTGATCCTGCCACTATACAGGTCGCTAGTCAGGCTGCATCAGGCTGCATTCTAAAGCACTAAAGAAACATCAAGTCTGAAACTACATTGCCAAAGCCATCAGCAAATCTAGAACAAGCAATGACACTTGACCTCAAGCTACTGGCTCCAGCGCTTGGCCAGTACTTGGGCCCTCACCAAAATCTTTAATCACTCTCTTTCCTCTAGCCAATTCCCAGACAAATGGAAAATGGCCACTGTTACCCCTAATTCACAAAAGTGATGATAAGGCTGACCATGCAAACTTCCGCCCTATCTCCATTCTGCCTCCCCTGTAGAGAGCACTGGAGCGTATAGTAGTGGACCAACTTACGAGCATCTGGACAATTATAATATTCTCTGTAAAAGCAACATGGCTTTTGAAAAGGTCATAATACATCCTGTGCCGTACTCAATTCACCAGCTCCATTCACAGCTCCCTTGACAATGGACAACTAACTGGTGCTATTTTCATCGACCTGACCAAAGCCTTCGACACTGTCCATCACTCCCTCCTGCTGAGCCAACTAAAAATGCTGGTCTCTCAATGATTCAATCTCTTGGTTCAAAAGCTATCTTGAAAACTGCACCCAGCGTGTAAAATTGGAGATGTGCACTCTGATTCCAGACCTGTCATCTCGGAGTCCCCAGGGTTCAATACTGGGCCCCATACTCTTCAGCTTGTTCCTTAACACCCTACTGGACTCCTGCACTGAACATATCACCCTGTATGCCATTGATGCAGTAATTCTTGCCACACCAGGACCCAAAGAAATTGCAAGAAAATCTCAACTCAGCTTCTCCTCGGTTGAGAATTGGCTCACAAAGCACAAACTGATCCTTAATCAAAAAAAAAACAAAGGCCATGATCTTCAGCAGCTCCCACAATAAACATAAGCACTTCCAACTCTCCGTTATCACCAGACAAGGTGCCGCATTGGAACAGGTCAAAACTTTAAATACCTCGGGATCACCCTTGACCCTTACCTCACCTACACTGCCCACATCAACCATGTCGCCAAAGCCACTAACTCCGGCTAGGCCTGCTATTCCATCATAGGAAACACCTGACACCTGAAGCCCTCACTGTTGCTGTCCAGAGCTCCATCATATCCATCATTGATTATGGCATTATCATTTATGGCTCTGCTACAACCACCACACATCAACGTGTATCCACCGCCCTCAACAAGGCCTGTCGACTTGTCACTGGCTCCCAATGCCTAACTCACACCTGTGACCTCTATTCTCAAACTGGATGGTTGAATCTTGCCAATCGAATAAAACACCAAATTTGTATTACTACTAAGAAAATCTTGCTGGGCCTTGCCCTCCCTGGAGTCTGTGCCCTCATACAACCCGAGAATCCACACCCGACATACAGGGATCGAAACTCAGCTTCTGCAAGTCCCGCATTGCCGCACAACACAAGGCCAAAGATCTTTGCTTACTGGGCCACTAGTTGGTACAATAGTCTTCCCAGTGACATCTCATCTTCACTATCACTCAGCACTTTAAAGACTCGTCTCTGCCTAACACTGACTGCCTCCAACCTCTGATGACTGTTGTGGCTAAACATATCTTTTGGTTCCATAGCTGAAGATGCCCTTTTGGACCCACATCTACTCCTGCACTTTGCCAGCACCCCCTTCCTATCTTCACCTCCCTGCTGGCCCATGACAAATGCCACCCGGCTGCACTACCTCTATTCTTATCCACCTTCCACCTCTCCTCTCTCTGTCCCCCAACCTACCTCCCTTCTCTCCCATCCACTTAGTCTCCCTGATTTCACCCTCCTCCTTTCCCTTTCCCTTCCCCAAAGTTTCACCTTATTGTTCTTTTTCATCTACAAGACTATGTGTTTTATTTTTTTATTTTATAAACTGTTATCTTTGCTTATGAGTGTCTCAATTGTACCAACGACGTGGAACCTCTGTAAAAGAGCCTTGGCTCAAAGGTATTTGTAATCCTAGAACAAATAAATAAAATAAAATAAATAAAATAAAAGTACCTGAGGACTGGAGGAGGGCAGATGTGATTCCTCTTCAAAAGTGGGAGCAGGACAGAGGCAGAAACTACAGACCAGTTAGTTTGACCTCAGTGGTAGGAAAATGATGGAATCATTTCTGAAGGAAAGAATTTTGACTACCTAGAGGCCAGTGGGGCACAGGACCCAAGGCAGCATGGATTCACGATAGGAAGGTCGTGTCAGACGAATCTAACAGATTTCTTTGACTGCGTGACCAAAGTAGTAGACCAGGGAGGGGCTGTGGACATGGCCTACCTAGATTTTAGCAAGGCATTTGATACAGTCACACACGGAAGATTAATACACAAGTTAGCCAGCCTGGGAGTGGGTCCCAAGGTGGTAGCCTGGATAAAAAATTGGCTAGACAACAGGACGCAAAGGGTAGTAGTAAATGGAGTCCACAGTGAAGAAAAGGAGGACTACTAGTGGGGTACCACATGGTTCAATACTGGGACCAATCCTTTTTAATGTCTTTATAAGTGACATTGCAGAGGAACTGGAAGGAAAAGTATGTCTCTTTGCAGACAACACAAAGATCTGCAACAGGGTTGATACACAAGATGGAGTGGAAAGGATGAGAAGAGACTTGGCAAGGTTGGAGGAATGGTCAAATGTATGGCAGCTCAGATTCAATGCAAAGAAGTGCAAGGTAATGCACCTGGGAAGCAAAACCCAGAGGAAGAGTACACAATGGTGGGTGAGATACTGACAACAGTAAAAATGGAAAGGGACCTGGGGTAATTATATCAGATGACCTAAAGCTGGGCAAGCAATGTGAGAAGGCAGTAAGGAAGGCGGGGAGATACTGGGATGCATAGGGATAGGCATCAATAGTAGAAAACAGGAAGCTGTTATCCCTCTGTACAGACAGTTGGTGAGACCCTATCTGAGTACTGTGTGCAGTTCTGGAGACCCTATCTCCACAAAGACATAGACAGAGTGGAGGCTGTCCAGAAGAGGGTAACTAAAATGGTGCAGGGTCTGCACCAGAAGACATACTAAAGGAGCTTAATATGTATACCCTTGAGAAAAGAAGGGAGAGAGGACATGGTAGAAATTTTCAAGTACCTCAAGGAATCAACAAAGTCCAAGAGGTTAGCATCTTTCAGAAAAAGAGATGTGCAAGAACAAGGGGCACAGTTTGAAGATAGAGGGGGATGGCTCAGAGGTAATGTGAGGAAGTATTTTTCATAGAGAGGGTTGTGGATGCATGGAACAGCCTCCTGAGGAGGTCGTGGAGTCAAGAACAGTGGGGAATTCAAGAATGCATGGGACAGACATAAGTCAGTCCTAGTGGGGTAGGAGGAAGTAAGCTGTTGGTTAACTAGGGTCTGCATCTTATCTGTTAGGTAGGAAAATGGGCAGACTTGGTGGGCCAAGCGGTCCTTATCTGCCATCAAATTCTAAGTTTCTATGTTTCTAAGTGCATGATTTTGCACTTGTTTTGCATTAAAACCTGCCTGTGACCACGCCTCAAGTTTTTCAGGTCTCTGCATATTCTCTCCACTCCTCTGGAGTATCCACCCAATTGCAGATTTTGGTGTCATCCACAAAAAGGCAGAACTTCCTTCTAACTCATCTGTAATGTTGCTTAAGAAGGCATTGAAGAGGCTGGTCCCAGCACTGAGCCCTGATGTACCCGATTGGCCATTCTGTCATTTGGCGAGTGCCGTTTATCACTATCCTCTGTTGCCTATCCATCAACCAGTTCTGCACCCAGTTTACCACCTTGGGTTCCACCCAAGCTGGCCAGTTGCCTTAAAAGCCTCCCATCTAAAACAGTGTTGATGGCCTTGTTGAAGTTTAACTAGGCCACGTCCACTGCTCTACCCTGACCTAACTCCTTGCCATCCAGTTGAAGAAATTGATCAGGTTCCTCTGACATGGCCTCCCTCTGTGAATCCATGCTACCTTGGGTCTTGTAAACCACTGGATTCAAGATACTCCTCTAGCCTTTTTCAAGTGTCTCCATTAACTTCCACACCACTGACATTAGACTAACCAGCCTATAGTTGCTAGGCTCCTCCTGCTACTGCTGTTATGAAGCAGGACTACATCTGCCCTCATCCGTCCTCTGAACTACTCGTGTTTTCAGTGAGTTGTTGAATAGGGCTGTCAGAGGTGCAGTCAGTACCTCCTTGAGCTCCCTAATCACCCTTGGAAGTACACCATCTGGCCCCACAGTCTTATCCACTTTCTGATTCACAAGTCTCTCAGGAATTTTTCCTCTGTGAATGGACTTGTGTCCACCTCACCTCAAGTGCTTCTGATGCTAATGTGTGGTACATCCCCATATCCCTCCACTGTGAAGACTGAGCAAAAGTATCTATTCATGATATCTGTTTAAATCCTCTTACAGTCTACCCTGCCATCTATATCCTCACAATCCTTCCCTTGTCTTCCTTTTTCGCTTACGTATGTAAAAATGTATTGTCACCTTCAACTACTCCTTTGGCTATCCTTTCCTCTGTCTGTGCCTTTGCATCTCTGCCACCTTCCCTGCTGCCCTCTGCTTTTCCTTGTACACCTTCCTATGCTCTTCCCTTTGCATCTCCTTGTGTCTCCTGAATGCCACTGCCTTAGCCTTTAACCGCAGCACTTTCCTCGAGAACCATAGTGGTCTCTTTTTTTCTCCTGTTTTTCTCACTTTCTTTGTGCAGAGGTTGGTTGCCTTCACTATACCATCCTTAGTTTGCCTCACTGTTTCTCCACCCACCCTAGCTATCCCTCAACTAGGTTGTCTGAGGCATTCCCATTTTTGTTTTTAATCTGCCTGCCTCAAGTCCAGGAACCTTGTCCTTGTGTGGTTTGTTTCTGCTGCCGCCTTGTGTTAAGCCACACTGTACAGTGATCACTGGTCTCCAGGTGGCATGCCACCTGACATCTGCAATACTGTCCCTGTTATTGACCACCAGGTCAGAATACAACTGAATTCATCTCACTCGACAGAGTCGTTAATATGGCAGTTTACCAACACTAGGCTATCCCACCTGGAATTATGACCCTGCTGAGGCAAGACCACAATAATACATTCATATGGGGGTCCTGAGTGGGCTGTTTGATTAGTTTCATGAGAAATCCCATACAGAGAGTCTAGCATGGCCTTGCTTCTAGCTCAGGGATGCTCTTGCAAGGATAGGGATGCTAGGAGGTTCCAGGACCAGTGGGCAAAAATAAAGAGGGCATTGAAAGAGCTACTAATCTAAAGGAGACCACTATGGTTCTCTAGAGAGGTAGTGGAAACAGTAAGAGCAAAAAACTAGCATTTAGAAGGTACAAAAGACACAGAAGGAGGAGGATATTATAAATTACCAAGAGAAACAAAGGGAGGCAGGAAGGCAGTGAAGAGAGCAAAGGCACAAATGGAGGAGAATATTGCTCAGTCAATAAAAAAGGATCAAACCTTCTTTAGATATATTAGTGAGAAGAGGAAGACCAATGGGGATAACAAGGATAAAAGGCAAAGGCGGGTCTGCGAGGAAGGGGACCAAGGAAGGTAGACATATTGAACAGATACTTCTGTTCAGTATTTACAATAGAAGGGTAGATGATGGGCCAAAGATAAAGAATGGGGCAGAATTGGAAGGAGGCGGACACTAGTCCTTTTACAGAGGAGGAAGCCTCAGGGTACTACCAGGTGTCAGCGTGGCTCAGTTGGTAGCACATCGCCTCTGGACCAGAAGGTCATAGGTTCTCATTCCACACTGGGATTGGACCTGCACCTAAAATTGCTGGCATCTGAGTGCAGTATTGGGGGTGCAGTACTGCTGGGGTGTGCCATCCTTCGGATGAGACATTAAAGCAAGTCCCTTCTGCCCATCCTGGTGTTGTCCTGATGGGTGTCCAGGTGAAGTAAAAGAACCCAGGGCACTCTTTACAAAAGAGCAGGGAGCATTCCGGTGTCCTGGCCAACATTCCTTTCCCATAAACTGGTTTATGCAATTATCCAGGCTGTGTGTGGGTGATGATGTGCGATATGGCCACCACCACACATTCAGTCACTTCACTACCAGTCTAAGCATTGCTTGTAAAGCACTTTGGGATACTGTATATGAAAGCGCTATATAAATGCTGATTCTTCTTCTTCTTCTAGTAGCAAAATCAAAAGCTGACAAGGTGATGAGACCAGATTGGGTTCACCCTAGGATAGTGAAGGAGCTCTGGGTGGTGCTGGTTGCACCACTGACAGCTTGTTCAACTTGACATTGGAAACAGGGGTGGTTCTGAGGGGCTGGAGAAGGGCAAACGGATACCACTTCACAAATGTGGGAATAGGGAGGAGGCAGGAAATTATAGAACTGTCAGCCTGACTTCACTATCGACTAGTGGGCAGGGTTATGGAATCACTATTGAAGGAAAGGATAGTGGAATATCTTGAAACAAGTGGATTGCAGGATTTAAGGCAATATGGTTTCACAGGGGAGGTCTTGCCAGACAAACCTGACTGAGTTCTTTGACTGGGTGACCAGGGAAGTGGGTCAGGATGGAATGGTAGACGTGCCATATCTGGATTTCAGAAGGCCTTCAATGCTGTTCCACATAGAAGACTGGTGAACAAGCTGGCCTGTCTAGGAGCAGTACAGAAAGTACTAAACTGGGTAAGAAGTTGGTTGAGCAACAGGCATCAGAAGGTGGTGGTAAATGGAGTCCACTCGGGAGGAGGCAGGGGTGACCAGCGGGGTGCCTCGGGTCAGCACTAGACCGGTCCTCTTCAATGTCTTTATCAGCGACATTGCAGAAAGGCTAGAAGGGAAATCTGCTTGTTACGGATGACATAAAATCTGCAACAGGGTGGACACACTGGGGGATGAGGAGGGATGAGGAATGATTTGCAGAAGTTAGAAGAATAATCAAGTGTTTGGCAGCTGGGTTTCAATGATAAAAGTGCAAAATCATGCATTTGTTTGTTGGTTTAATAGTCATTTTATGATGATGTCACACTGGCCGAAACAACATGTAAGTTACAAGCATAAATATCAAGCAGTGGGAGAAAAACAAAATATTTTAAAACAAGCATCTTACATGCTTGATTTAAAATATTTTTGTCTTTTTCCCACTGCTTGATATTATGCTTGTAATAAGTGTTGTTCCTCATCAGTGTGATGTCATCATTAAATGACTATTTACTGTGTCTTCCCACATGAGCCTCAGGCAGGCGTAGTAGGGACCTGTCCTGTTGATACTAATAAATGTCAATCTGACTTTTATATAACCCTCTTGGAGCTGGATGTCTTATTTCAGGTGATGTGTGTGCTCAACTTCAGTATTTGCACCAGTGTATTCTCAGTTTTGAAGCACCACCAGTCCTGTGTGCTGTGCTCAGTGTTCTCTTAGAGTGATTAACCTTGGAAATAACACAAGGGGTGGGATGACCGTAGATCATGTAAGAGCTGCGTTGGCACAGTATGCAGGGAAAATGGGCAGCAGGGGCTTTGTTAACCCGGGGCCAGTGCCCCAGGTGTCTGAATCAGGAAGCAGAGGTTTAGTGTGGATTCTGTCTCTACATGGCTATATTTGGTGATTCTTGCTGCCTTGCCAGCTGCAGTGCCACCCTGCCCCCACCCCCGCCTGCCCGCGCTCTTCTGCCTCAGTGTGCAATACTTGGTTCGAGCATAGGCGACATGAATGATACACACTCACCTGCCACCTCACACACAGCTGCAGTTGAATCTTCCTGGCTTCCATACGTACCTGCAGTGCTTTCAGCTCTCTCAGAGAACTCATCTCCTCTCCCTTCCTCTCAAATTAATCCCAACTCCTGAATTGATGAGCTGTGCCAACTTGCATGTTCATTTGAGTGAGCCCCACAGGATGGATCCATCTTTTAAAAATGAAACAGACGAGGTGGCATCTCACTCTGACTCACGTTTCTCTCTCCTGTGGGTGGTTCACGCTCAGGCAGGTGGCAGGTGCAGGACAGACTGAGTGGCTTGACTGGCTTGGTGGCTCCCAATACTGCCCGGCCTCAAACTACACCTCCCATGAGTCCCAGCAGCTACACCACCACGTGAACACTGCCTGCCTCATCATGTGACTGCATGACTGACTGGTACATATGCATACAGTCAAGTCATCAGTCATCAGTCATTTAGAGAGATGGAGACGTGTTTCTGAGCACAAGCACAGAGGTCAGACTGAACAAGTCTGAAATATAAATTAAAACTCTTTTGGACAGAGGAGATTCTGTAAATTGTTGTTAAAAGCCCTTTGAAGGGTTAGTAGTCATGTGGCTTGTTAGTAGTGCTATAGTGGGCAATGAAATTATTTTGACAAAACAAAATAATAAATTAAGAGACACAGGCTAGCAGCAGGCAGACAGGCCACACACACACACACACACACACACGGTGCAGCCAGTCTACTCTGCACTGCAGATTCTTTCATTTATAATTCATTCACTTGACATTTTTTTAAATCCATATCGACAGACAAAATACTTTACTGTTCACTAGAACAAAAAAGCCCTTTTAAGGGCTAGTGTGTGCTGGTCTAGAAAACAGGGTATTTCTGGGCTAGATAGTGTTAGTGTGGTGGTTTGCCTGGTTGATATACTGGGCTTGGGCTGGGGCCTGGGCAGCAATTTGACTAATTTAGCAAAAACTGAAAATATAGGACAAATAAGTGGCTAGCAGGCTGCAGGCAGGCAAGCCCCTCTAGGCCACAAAGTCTAGAGTCCCAAATTGACATACTTTACTGAAAAGTCCTTTATGGGCTTCTGGGGTACTGTGGTCTTGGGCCTAGTTGTTACAAGTGTGGGATAGTGAGCATTCTTTCACAAAAAACAAAACAATTTATAATATAGTTTGTTAGCAGGCAGCCAAGCTCCAGGCAATACAGTCTAGAGTCCCAGATCAACATACTTTACTAGAAAAGTCATTTTAAGGTCTTCTGGGGTACAGACTCAGTGGTGGACATTTCAGGGCTAGTGGGAGCCGGAGGTACTGACCACACAGTCCAGAAGATTCCCAGACCATCCTACTATTCTGGAAAAGTCCTTTTAAGGGCTACTGTGGAACTAGTGGGCATTTTGCCAACATTTTCAAACACAAATGAAACACAAATACAGGCAACCAAGATACAAGAAAACTGTGTGTGTCACCAACTTCAATTCTCCTTTTTCCTTCTGTCTTTTTGTATTGTTTAACTGTGAAAAGCAGTAACTTGGTTTCTTAAATATAATAAACAAAATCTTCAGGTGGACAGACAGTACTTTGGCAGTGGTGCTCAGGGTGTGGTCACTGACTATTCATCAGCTAGACAGTCACTGACTGCAAGTGTGTTTAGAAAATTATACCTAGAGTCACTTTTAAGGGCTACTATAGGCTTTTTGTGTTGCCTTTGCTGTGTGGCAAAATCAACAAAATCAATCAACTGCTGAGCTGACATCTTTAGTCGTTATCTGACTCAGCATACTTTAGATTTTCTGGCTTGTAAGCAGTTTAATCTGATTATAGTACTGTGTGTAAAGTTAGCATCACTGTCCTGTTCATCTGCGCTGTGCTCCTGTGCAGTGTTTGGTGGTTGAAATATCAGTAGCCTTTATTATGGATATAAGAAACTATTTCAGAAGACTAACGATTCGCAGCCAGTATCTCAATCAGAATGTCAAGGAGGAGAAGTAATCATGGTAACAGATGTAGCAACACAGAAGTCAACGATTCCATTATGGCATCCTTTCATGATTTCAGAAGCAGTCATAGGCAATGTGATAACCAGCATCATACAGAAGGAGTAGAGGTGGGGCAAATAGTAGAAAATATTGCTCTATTACCAATGGCAGAATCACCTGATACAACAAATAGCAAATCATCAAATGACATTGGCAGTAGTGATTCTGGACCTGTACAGCCACAGAATTATAACTTCCCATCAACTCGTTTTGGTAAAACAAGAATGCACACAAACGGTCATTTCTTGCCAATTTGTTTAAAACATTTCGTTGGTTGGAATACTCAGTTCAAGCCAATGCAGCGTATTGTTTCCTTGTAGAGTAATTAGCACTAGACATGCTAGGTCATTTGGAGATGCTCTACTTGGCAAAGGATTCACAAACTGGTAAGAGCTATGGAATCATTTAGGAAGATGACTCTTCAGCTGTTCATTTGAGCAGCATGATCAGCTGGGCAGAATTTGAATGCACAAAGAAAACTGGCACTATAGAACAAGTCATTAACAGGGCAAGTGACGAAGACATCCATGATCGGAGAGAGTACATAAAGCGACTAGTGGAAATAACTAGATACTTGGGTAAACAGGGATTGGCATTTCTGGGGACATGATGAGAGCCCAGACAGCATGAACAAGGGAAATTTTCTTGAACTCCTTGATCTCATTAAAAATGTGACCCTTTCTTGCAAAATACAGACCACCAGATAATACAATTTATACTTCACCAAATTCACTGAAAGAAATAACTAGCAGCTGTTCTAAAGAAACACTTATGGCATTATTTAGGAGATAATCTCAGCAGAAATGTTTCAATCCTGGCTGATGAAGCCAGAGATAGTAAAAATGTGAACAGCTAGCAGTCTGTGTTCGCTATGTATACAGCAAGGGATAGATGATGGAAAGATTTCTTGGGTTTACTAAAATGGAGAAGTTTGATGTTGTCAGTATCACCACTGCTTTAGAAGACTGAAAAAATATGCAATTGACAAGCTGTCATGTGTTTCTCAGGCTTACGATGGGGCTTCTGTGATAAGCGGTCATATAAGTGGAGTTCAAGAAAGACTTTGAATGTTTACTGATAAGGCAATTTATGTACATTGTTCTGCCCATGAACTAAATCTCATGCTTTGTAATACATGCAAAGAATTGCCACAGGCATGTGACTTCTTCCAGACTCTTGAGTCTCTGTATGCTTTTTCAGTGTTTCGTGAAACAACACCAGCAGTTTATTAATGCACAGGGGCCTTGGCTTAACACCATCTGAACTTGTGCAGCTCTGACATACTAGATGGTCTTGCAGACAGTGATCAATCAGTGCTGTGCTGAAAACATTTGATGCACTTTTAAATTGTTTGTCTATGGGGTCTGATGCAACCGCTCATGGATTACGAGAAAAGCTTGCAAGCTGGGCAACAGTTTCTTGTCTCTTTGTGTTTCAGACACTACTTAGCACAACCAAGGGTTATTTAATTTCCTTCAGAAGGAATCCCTTGATTTGTCAACTACTGTAACAGCTGTTTAGGCTGTCACCACAACTCTGTCAGACATGCGAAATGAGGCATCAGCCAATATCAGGCAATAAAGCACGTCAGTTTTGTGGGAGACTTGATATACCAATTTAGAGGTTTCAGAACATCGCAAGCACAAAGCAAATCCCAGGTTTCATGATTTCTTTGTTGAAACAGCCTCTGGATCGCGTGAAGTGACCCATAATGAAGAAAGTTTCAGATCCAAACTGTGGTATCCTTGATTGGACAGAATGAATGCAGAGCTTGATAGAAGATTTTCTACTGTAAACAAAGAAATATTAACTGGCAATCAAGCTTGCTCACCTTCATCATCAAATTTTCTAAATTCTGCATCTCTGAAACATGTAACTGATCATTACGGAGTTGACATTTCACATGCCGAGTTGTTGTTGCTAAGAACATCGTGAAGCACTTTCAAAATGAGGTGAAAGATATGACAGCGTTTTATAAAAACTAGATATTATAATGTTTCCTTCCCTTAAAAATTTGTCAAAGTTGCAATGACTATCCCTGTCACAAGTTGTTTGTGTGAACGTGGAGTTAGTGTTCTGAGATGTCTGCACACTTGACTTCATTCAGCAATAAACCAGGAGAGGCTTGATGCCTTAACAATTTTGACACTTGAGCAAGAGGTATTAATATCAGTCTCTGTTGATACCATTATAGACAGTTTTGTGACAATGTCAAGAGAGGACACCAACTGACCCATTAGCAGTATTGCCATCCAATGATCCACTATTAAACACAATATACTCTCTCTCCATCATGTCAATGTGTATCTGTACCAGTTATAAACACATCAGGGTAATACGTACCAATAAGAAAATGCATTTTATCACAGTCTCATTCATGATTCATGATGAAACACTGAACATGACCTCTTCGTTTTGTTTCTCCTCCTGGTCTATAAACTCACTCCAGACCAGTGGTATCCCTTGAAAATCTGTGCTGCGAGTTTGGTTCAAAGGCAGGATCAACCAGATTTACCTCATAACTTTATATTTTCAGTATTGCCATGACCTCTTTCACACATCATTTTAAGGGAGTTACATCCTCAATCAGTCTTAAAACAAAACAGGACCAACCCCTATTGTCTCCCTAGTCCTATGCAGTGTTATGTGCATAATAATATTGCATAACATATAAGCACAATCTCATTCATACAGAATACCTTGACATGGCATTTTCTACTTCTGGCCTGCAATCTCACTCCAGACCAGTGGCACCCTTCTAAATCTTTCTTCTATGAAATCTGTGCAACAAGTTTAGGTTTGTTTTACTAATACACTAAACACAAGCATAAATAGACTCAGAAGTGTAATTCATAAGTTTTATTTAATTATTAAATTGACTGATTATGTAACATGCAACACATTTCATGGAAGGTGCATGCCCCACCAGTCATAAGGAATGCATGAGCAACCTGTATTGTCATGTCCTAGTCCTTTGCAGTGATATATGCCTATAAAGTCACAAAGAATCACAGTCTCATTATGAATCCATGGCCTTGACATGTGCACAGCCCATAATAATTATACAACACTACTATTATCAGTTATTCACTTTCTGGATCACTATCAGTGTGTACACATACCTAGTTCCAAACACAGGGGAGCAAATAAATGTTAACATATGCAGCTTAGCCCAATAGCCCTTCTTATGTGAAGTGTTTTAAACTTTCCCACTGTCATAAAAGGTGCACTACCCATTGTTCAAATCCCTATTTGTAATGCTTGAAGGCTCAGAAAGAGCCCAGATTTTCACCTTTACAGTAAGCAAAACCTCAGTGACTTGGGGACATTGCCCTAACCTCCCACCAGGGTTTCACCCTTGGACCCCGATTGGAGACATATGCGGCCTCAAACCCCTGACATGGTAATATACATCTCAGAACCAGTGCCCTGGTGTTGCAAGACTCTACAGATGCCCTGATGGGTAGAATGGATGGGCCAAAGGGGTCTTTATCTGCTAACAACTTCTATGTTTCTATGTAGCTATGGCTGTGACTGGAGACTGCAGTCTATAACTGGCAGATTCATGTCCCCATCAATAGCACCACCCTCTTTTTGCCATTGTGCTAATGGTTTCCCCAGTGCCTCATCCAATTCCTCCCGTGTTGGAGATCTGTATATCACCCTGTTATGAATAGCAGCCTTTGCATCTGTCTCAGGATAAACCACAACAACCTTCAACCTGTCCTTTACCCCATGTTCCTTTTATTTCCATCATTCTGATATCCTCCCTCAATATACAGCACAACTCCTTCACCTTCTTCCCTCACTGTCCTTCCTGAACTGAGTGTAGTTCAATATGGTCATGTCCCAGTCATGGTTCCCTATCACCACAATTCAGTAATGGCCACAAGACCCAGGTCTGCCTCTGCCATGATGGCCTCAGGTCTGGAATTTGATTTCAAGATTCCTTGCATTGGTACATGGCTCTCCACACCTTGCTCCCTCTGCCCGCAATTGGATGTTTTCTGACTGGGATGACTGGCTAGCGGTAGAGCCCACCTGAGAGAGAGCAACTCCGGAGCTGGCACTCACCAACAGGGACAAAGTACAGATGTTAAGGTAGCTAGTTACCTGGGATCAAGCGATCACAGCACAGTGTGGTTCAACATGAGAACAGCTAAAGAGTCTAACCACGTGAAAACAAGGGTCCTGGATTTCAGGCAAGCCGACTTTGGACAGATGGGGGAATGTCTTAGGAAATCACTGGCAGTGAAGGAGAAAAAGGGGAGAGGAACAATGGAAGAATCTTAAGGGAGCCATAGCAGAGGCAACAAGCCATTGCATTAGGCAAATAAGCAAATCAAAGAGATTTTATTTCACCTTTTCTTTCTTCTTATTTTTCTTTTGTTTGACTCCTTTCACTCGCTTCTTTCTTTTTTCAAAGGTGATCCCCAACCCTCCCCATTCACCCAACATCTCACCTGGACTGGCCCTGATCTCACCAAGGCACAGACACCCCCTGCTAGCTCTCTCTTTGTTCCCTTCCTGCAATGTGCTGCCTTTTGTTTCACTGACCATACACGATTAGCCTCTGGTTGATTCACTCGGCCACCATAAATTAATCTATTCCTCTCTCCCTCCCCTAGCATTAGCCCTGAACAGGGCTTGAAGCCAGAGATCTGTGGCTGCAGCAGGCTTCTCTGAGCCACCGCTGTGCCTGATAGACCCAACCAGCCTGCCAGAATCACGCAAGGTAGGAGCCTCTCTCCCCTTCAGCTCCCCTGCAGACCATGGCATTGAAAGCTGCAGCCACCATTGAATAAAGGCCCACTGCATCGAGGCATCCATTGGATCCTACAGCCTGATACCTGATTGGTCAGCCTGCCTCTTGGCTTCTCTTCCTGCCTGGCTGTTAAAATATGTTTTCTGCTGTTTAAATTTGGCACTTAGTTGCGCTTTCTGTATTCTGCTTTACTGGACCTTTATTTTGTTTCTGCCCCCCACCCCACCCGATACTCTTTAAATCCACCAAGTGCCAACTGAGACCACCTATCTCTCTCCAGCCCTTTTAGCCATTGATTGGGAAGACATTAGAGACAGCTCTAATTGATCCTAGCACCTCCCAGCTGCTGAGTAAATGCAACCTGCTAGAACAGTATTGCCTAACAGTATTGAAATGCCAGCTTGTAAAATACATAATTATAACTAAATAATGGGAACATAAGCAGTAATAAGGACTTTAAAGCCCTCAACCCTCCCAAAAATGGATTATTAGTACTCCTTATTTTCTGCCCCTGTGCTGAGGAGCATAAACAGGGTGCAGCTAACTACAAACCGACTACAACACTAAAACAGAACCTGAGGGCAACACACATAAGGGACACTAGCAGTGCCTCCAAATGCTCCCGCTCATGAACTACCACTTCAATAACTCTCTTACTATGCATTGCCAGTGATACTTATTGCCTCCCTGCTACAACACTGGGCCCCACTATCGCCCCAAAAGGTCTGGAGGTGTACTAAGAGCAAACCTACTAGCTAACATGGACATACCTGACTCGTTACCTCAAGAAACTAATCATAGTTCTGCTCTTAATCTCTGGGAACATGCACCTAACCGGGATCAGCATGAACCGACAATACCAAGTATTGGCCACCTCACAGTGTGTTGTTAAATACTGGTAGCCTTCTACCTAAGCTACCACAGTTCAGGCCTGGGTCATACAGATCAAACCAGATAGATTGCACTAACAGAGACCTGGCTGTCCCTAAATCCCCTGATGCCACCATCTCCTTAGGGGCTACACCACCTACAGACAAGACAGGCTGTCCAAGCAGGGGGTGGTTGTCTGGTCTACCTCTGCAACAAGATCAAGGGTCAGGTACTACCAAATAGAATACGATCCAGTGAAATGCAAATTTTCACCATTAAGCTCTTTGTTGGCCTGCAAAACAAGATGTTGGTGCTTTTGACGGTTTATATACCGCCAGGCAAGCAAACCTCTGGAATAGTACAATTACTTGACAGTCAAAGGCAAATGAATCAAAACTGGGAACAATTAGTGGTCAAAGATTTCAATACAAAGTGGCTATTTAATGACACAGCTACCTCTAAAGATCAAATCTCAGGCCTCTACTTTACCCAAATGGTTACACAAGCCACTAGGCATAATTACAAAACAGGCACAAGCACACTAATTGACTGGCTCGCACCACCTGCCCATACTATCTCACTGAGGTATCAACCCTACCCGACTCCTCAGTGACCACTCCCCAGTGATGTTCACATGGTCAAATAGGTTTACGAAATATACCCCACAACTCACTAAGAACCGATGTCTTAGGAAGGGTCAGTTGGGGTCATTTAAGCAATACTTTAGTTTGATCAACTGGACCGTGTTAGACAGAACCCAGGATGTCAACTAAACCCTGGAATACTTCACGAATGCATGTAACATATTGTATTTGCCCTACCAAGACCAAGAAAGTTAAAGGAAACCTAACTTTGTGACTACTGGCTCTCTCCTACAGCTAATGCACTTTATAGACAATCTATGGCATAAAGCTAAAGCCACTGGAAACCAGCGACCTCACTGCCTACAAGGCAGCTAGAAACTATGCACAAATCTTATTAGGAAAGCCAAAGCCGGATATTACAAAGAGTTGCTGGGCAGCTCCTGGAACAATGGTAGGGACTTCTGGAATGCAGTGAAATCCCTTACAGGAAAGGATTCCAAATCTCCACTGGACTTGATTATTACAACATGTACACTGCATGAGCTAGAGACATTGCCAATGCCTTCAACTCGGCATTCACAGACCTTAGTATGGTATTACCTAGCCAATACCAAACCCTCTACTGTTCAAACTGTCTCCTCATACTAGCCTGCCCTCTCCAATAAGTAACAGTACACCACCCTTCTATTTTAAACAAATCAACAGAACTGAAACCTAAGATATGTCAAGAGGGTACTAGATAAGACAAGGATGGGCAGCGACCAATTAAACATGAAGATAAACACAGGGGTTTGTTGGGGTGGGGAGGAGGACTACAGCAAAGGCCTAGTAGAATTCTAGGCACTCTGTTCAGACTGGGTGGGCCTGGAGGTCCTTTTCCTGCCATCACATTCCTATGTTCCGATGTAAGATGCTCGCCCTTACACTGGACTTGGTCTCACTGCTGCTTACAAAGATCTTTATCAAATCACTTAGTACTGGAGTTTTCCTGACAAATGGAAATCGGTGCTCTTAACCCCTGTATTCAAAATGACAACAGGATTAATCAATCTAATTACAGGACAATATCCATACTACCACTTCTATCGAAAGCGCTAGAAAGGATGGTATAGGACCAGTTAACTGAGTACCTTGAAAAGCACAATCTTCAATGTTCACAACAGCATGACTTCCGAGAAAGCTTAGTACTCAAACCGCTCTAGTTGACTACACTAGTCTACTTTATGATCGCTGGATGCAGGTATAGCTGTGGGATCTATCTTTATAGATCTCACAAAGGCATTTGATATAGTCAACCATTGACTCCTCCTCAATAACCTGCTATCCACCAGCCTATCCCCAGATACGGTTGCCTGGCTTGCAAGCTATCTCTTGTGCAGAACACAATGTGCAAGAATCTCTGGACAACTCTTAGAACCAAAGGAAGTAACTCTTGGTGTACCCCAGGGATCCATACTCGGCCCTCTACTATTTAGGCTGTTCATTAACTCCCTCCATCCACCTGTCCAGCTTGCATGGTACTCTATGCTGACAATGCCATAATCTCGGTACCTGGAAAGGATCTGGCAAAAATAACCACTCGAGCTAAACTTCAAAGGCTGGTTTCTAGAAGAACAGGCTCCTGCTTAACTACAAAAAAACTAAGGACATGATATTCACTCGGACCCACAATAAGAAAAAATTCAGGCCACTGATAATCAAAAGCCACAAAGGTGACACAATTAAACAGGTATCCACTTTCAAATACCTAGGTATACATATCGATGATACCTTCACCTTCACCTCGCATATTGAGCATGTCATTAAATTTGCTAATACCAGATTAAAGTACTATACCACCACAGGAGGCAATGACACAGACACTTTGAAACTTGTCACCTGCAGCTCAATACTCTCAATCATGGATTATGGGCTGGTGATACATGGGGCAAGCATGGATACATCTATGAAGAGAATCAAAACCCTACTAAACAAGGCCTGTAGACTGGCTCTTGGGGTGGACTACTTGGCCCATACATGCTCACTGTCAAAGAAACTGGGTGGCTCCCACTTCAGCAAAGGTTAAAATTCAAGGCTCCCTGCTAGGGAAGAAATTGCTTCTTGGAAATGCCTGATTCCACCATCAACCTTTTTAAACCTGCTGCAACCACCAAGAACACTAGAGGTGCAGCTAAGGGATTGCTACAGGTGCCCCTTAAGTGCACCACGTTTGCTCAAAGATCACTAGCATTCCGTGGTCCCAAGTGGCTCAATGACCTCTCAGTACTCCTCCATGAAATCAAGCAAATTGGGCCTGTTTAAAAGGCTCTTTGCTCCTGTCTTGCCCTTGAAAATAACTGTCTCTGCTCCTATTGATCCCTGGTCTTCTCTTTTATTTTACACTTACTTGATTTCTTTCTCCCTCTCCAAGGAATTATCCCCAATCCTCTTAGTACCCTTTCCTTCAGTACTCCTCCATTCTCAATACCTTCCTTCTCTGCTACTCACCCCAGCTTGATCTGTCTTCCCACTCTATGAAGCGTACCTCCCTCTCCTACCCCTGTCATGACCCCTCCCCATCATTACCCCTCACTGCTTTGCTGTACCACTGCTACTGAAGTGACAATACCTACTCTGGTTGTGCCTAGCCCTCTGCCCCTCCCAAGTCAACATCCCTAGCCTATGTATGTATGTATGGTGCTGCTGATCAGGCCGCACTCCATAAAGTCCCTTTTCTCCTGAATAAGGCCTGCAGGTTAATTACTGGGGCACCTAGGCTAACACACACCTGTCTACTGTACGCTAAAGCGCTGTGTACTTGATCTTGATGAGTGCCTCAAATATCTGACCTGTACCCTTACAAAAGACCCTCCTTCTGCTATCCCATGGATTGACCACCACCATCTGCGGTCTGTCCCACTAGTTCATACTGGACCTCTGGAAAACCTCTCTTGTTATCCCTAGAGCTAGGAGCTCTCACGGCCAAGAGCCTTCAGCTTTAGGCCCCTCCTGGTTCAACATACTGCCCCCTCCATCTCGAGCTCAGCTTTATCGTGCTTCAAAAGCGTCCTTACGGAACCGCAACACCCGAAGCTGTAATTGCCACTAGTCAAAGCCGTACTCAATACTTATGACAAGCTTACTACTAAGCTGCTAAGGACAACATAACTCTGGTATTGTTTGCATCAATCCTACCTGTACCAGCTTGTTTGTATCTATGTCTTAAGTTACTGTTATACTGTTATACTGTGTATTTTGTTTGTTTTACTGTGACAAGGTACCTTTGTAAATGAGTCTATGGCTCAAAGGTTTTCCAAACTGCTGTCTAAATAAATAAATAAAATAAATAAATAAATGTAATCTAAATGCACTTCTCTCTCCTGCTTACTCTATGAACTGCACTACCCTGGTGCTCTATTATTCTACAAGCACTTTATGATGGAACCTTCATCAATAACTGTTATATGCCTGTTTTTTTACCAATCTGTTGTCATTGTGATAATCCATCATTCTTCATCATGTGATCCATTGTATTTTATGTATTTAATTTTGTCCAGTTTTGACATGGAGCCTTTGAAAAGAGCCTGTTTCAGCTCAAATGTTGTAATACAAAACTATAATAAATAAATAAATGAAAAAACACTATGGTTCTCTAAGGAAGTGGCCAAGAAGATGAAGGAGAAGAGGGTGGCATTCAGAAAGTGCAAGGAAACTCAGAGGAAAGACAGGAACGTATCTGGAAAAGCAGAGGAGGCAGGAAAGCAGTCAGGGCGCAAAAGCCCAAACAGAAAAAAAAAAATAGCCAGGAAATAACAAAATGGGACAGGAACTTTTCAGGTACGTTAGTGACAGGAAAAAGACAAAGGGTGGGATTGTGAGACTAAAAGGAAGTAGAAAAAGCAGAAATCCTGGACAAGTATTTATGTTCAGAATTCACAGAAGAAGGGAAGGGAGGGACCATAGTTAGGTGTCAGAAGTACCACTGGGAGGGAGGTGGACACCAGTTCATTTATGGAGAGAGAGTTCTAAAGGAACTGGCAAAGCTGAAAGTGAACAAGGCAATGGGGCCAGGCAGGATACATACCAGGAGTTAAGAGAACTCATGGAGGTGCTGGTAGCACCACTGACAGACCTGTTCAACAGATCACTAGAAACAGGGTGGTACCAATGGACTGGAGGAGGGCAAAGTAGACCCTCTCCACCAAAATGGGAGCAGAGAGGAGGCTGGCAATTACAGGCCAGTCAGCCTGACCTCAGTGGTGGGAAACTAATGAAATCACTACTAAAGAAAGGTTTGTGTTATATCTCAGATCCTGAGGTACAGTATCTGAGGTAGTATGGATTCACAATGGGAAGATCTTGTCAAACAAATCTGATAGATTTCTTTGACTGGGTGACTAGGGAAGTGGATCAGGGAGGGGCAGTGGATGTGGCCTACCTGGATTCAGCAAAGCCTTCAACACTGTCCACATAGGAGGCTTGTTAACAAGCTGTGCAGCCTGGGAGTTGGTCCCAGGGTAGTAAACTGGTCAAAAATTGGATGAGCAATAGGACACAGAGGGTGGTGGTGAATGGAGTTCAATCTGAGAGGCAGAGGGGTGATCAGTATGGTCCCACGGGATCAGTATTGGGTCTAGTCTTCATAAGTGACACTGCAGAAGGACTGGAAGGAAGGTATGTCTCTTTGCTGATGACACAAAGATCTGCAACAGGGTTGACACTCCAGTAGAGGTGAAGAAAATTAAAAGGGACCTAAGCAAGCTTGAGGTGGTCAAGAGTGTGGCAGCTAAGACTCAATACAAAAAGTGCAGAGCATGCACTTTGGACATAGAAATGCAAGGAAGGAGTATGTGATGGGAGTGGGGAGGCACGACAGCCACCAAACAGGAAAAGGACCTGGGGTAATCATATCTGATGACCAAAGGTTACCAAACAATATGAGAAGTCTGTGAGAAAGCCAGCGAAATGCTAGGGCGCATAGGGAGAGTATCTCCAGCAGGAGGAAGGAGGTGGTGATGCCACTGTAGAACATTGGTGAGACTTCATCTGAGTACTGTGTCCAGTTATGGATGCCGCATCTCTGGAAGGACATTGACAGAGTGGAGTCAGTTCAGAGAAGGGTGTCAAAAATGTTGGAGGGACTGCACCAGAAGTCATATGAGGGGAGACTGAGGATCTTAATATGTATTCCTGGAGGGATGGATATAATAGAAACTTTCAAATACCTGAATTGTATAAATAATGTACAAGAGGGTAGTGTCTTTCAAAAAGAAAGTATACAAGAACAAGGGACATGATTTGAGACTAGAGGGTAGACTCAGGGGTAATGTGAGGAAATATTTTTTCGGAAAGGGTATGTGAATTCATGGAATAGTCTCCTGCAGAGGTGGTGGGGCAAAAATGGTTCAGGAACTAAAAATGCATGGGATATACATAAAGGAACTCTAGCAATAGGTAAGAGAGGGTAAGCTGCAGATCAATGGGATCTCGATATATGAAACAGGTGGAAATGGGCAGACTAGATGGGCCAATGGTCTTTATCTGATGTCAAATTCTATATTTCTATGGGACGCAGAATAGGATGGCAGGGAGCTGATTGAGACTCAATCTGGACAAAACAGAGTACTGGTGATTAATTTGGGTCTGAGAAGGGAGCAGGCATGGTCAAAGAGGTTACAGGTTCTGGAGGCTGGCTGTCATTGATTAAGGGAAACATCAAGGGGCATTTTGGGCTGTAAGTTACCATTTGAATCTCAGGTATTGGCTATTGTCCAGAGTGGCATTTACCATCTTTGGAACATTTACTCCCCCAGGGACCTGAAAACACTTGTGCAAGCATGATTATTCCAACACTGTGTAGCTTGAGATAAATGAATGTTTGCTGGGTCATCTGAGGCTGGTACAGAATACAGTGGCACTATTACTAATGGGCCTGCATAGATCCTACCATGTGACCCCAGTACTGCACAACCTGCACTGGCTGCTGGTCATGTGGCACATAACCTATAAGGCCTACGGTAAGGACCCAGGATACCTGGTTAAACGTCTGCTTTCTCAGTCCCTTTCCCTCCACCAATGAGGGCCTGTTCAGGATACCAAAGGCAAGACTGAAGACCTTGGAGGAAAGGGCATTCGTGGTGGTGACTCTGGTGTTGTGGCGCTCCCTTACAAGGATCTGAGAGAGCCTCATCATTAAGAGGGTCTCAAATGCTGCCTATACCAGGAGGTGTTTGCAAATACTTGTAATGGTGCTGGTTTACTGCAGGTTTTATGTACCTTACTATGTGATCTGCTGCTTTTGCTGTTGGAAGTGGGGTTTTATGATGTTTGTAATTTCATTTATGTATTATGTTTTATTTGATGTGGAGTGTTTTTATGTATGACCCCTGAGCCTCCAGGAGGGGTGCCTAACTAAATAAATCTACTACTACTCATTTGTGCTTTTGAAATGCACTCATGGCTATGTCAATCATAAGGTCATATGGTTTGAAAGCACTCATGAATATAAACCTGACATATTTTCAGTGCACCCATGTCATATCCCTATTTGTCTGGACAAATTTAGTCACATTGCTATTGTGAAGAGCATGATACTCAAGCAATAATACCTGACAGAATTGGGTGGTACTGGGCAATGGGACCGCCTAGGCGTAATGAGGCCCTACACCACAGGCGGAGGGCCTTATAGCCCTGGAGATCCGATGTGCCCATACCGGACAACCTTGGAGGTATTATTTCACTTAGAAAATGGGCTATAGGTAAAAGTTTGAAAAAATAAAATAAAAATAAAAAATATATATAAAACATAAATAAAATTAAATTAAAATTAACTTTCTGGTAAAGTAGTCCCTGATTGGTACAACTACCACAGGAGTGCACTGCTGGCTTTTTGTACATTGTTTCTTTCCTGTCAGCATCTCCTCCAGCTTGCTGTTGTTGCCCCCCCACACACACACAGAACATAGTACTGTACTCTTTCTTTTATGAGCTGGAGCAAGGAAAATAGCATGCTGAGCTTCATTTGAAGAGTGGTAACTTTCTTTTCTTTTTATATATTTGGTTTTTGAATGTGGCAAGAGTCTCAGCACATTTTAAAGTGTGCAAGTCAGTCAAGACAGTTAGCAGTAGTCTGCAACTCAGGAGGTGATATTGTAAAAAAAAAAAAAAGAACAGAAACCAAGAAGATTTGGAGGTACAGCACTTGGGAGGTAAAGAAACCCAGACAAATTGGAGTACAGCACTTCGGGAAGGTAAAGAAACCCAGAAGATTTGGAGTAGAGCACTCGGGAGGTAAAGAAACCCAGAAGATTTGGAGGTACAGCATGTGTGAGGGTAAAGAAACCAAGAAGATTTGGAGGTACAACCACGGGGACGGTAAAGAAACCAAGAAGATTTGGAGGCACATACAGGAGGGTAAAAAACCCAGAAGATTTGGAGGTACAGCACACGGGAGAATAAAGAAACCCAGAAGATTTGGAGGTACAGAACTAGGAGAGTAAAGAAACCAAGAAGATTTTGAGGTACAGCACTCGGGAGGTAAAGAAACCCAGAAGATGTGGAGGTACAGCACTCAGGAGGGATGGCAGTGTTACAGTTTGCATTTTGCAGGTGCGTTACTTGGGAAGGATGGCAGAGTGCAGTCAATGTTTTATTGTTGCACCGCTTGCTGACTGAAAAATAAACCTGATAATGCGATCTCGCCTCTCTCCCATGCAATGTCTTTTTTTTTATTTATTATTATATGAACTCTTGTGTAGAACTGGTCAGAGCAGACAGATGTGTTGCAGATATATGTGGAAGCACTAGTAATTCTTTGTGTGATGAGGGAAGTGCAGTGGCTGGGGGTGGCCGGGCTGTTTCACTGTGACTGGCTTTTTAATGTTTTAATTTAAAACTACAGAGACTGGCAGGGTGGGAGAAAGGTGGAGAGCCTCTGTCAGTGTCTAGAAATGGTGCGTAATTAAAACATGAGCAGTATGTTGGGTGGGGAGCTCTAGCTCTCACTAAGCAAGAAAAAATGGCGGTGATTTCAAATTCAGTAGGGTGGTTTTGGCCAATGAGCAAGCAGGGTAGGCACAAGAATACTGGAGTGTGTGAAGGGGCACTTGGGCTGGTACTTTTTATTTCCTGGGCATCTATTGAAAGTTAATGTACCCCTTGGCAGGGTAACAGCCAATCAGATGCCAGGAAATAAAAAGCCCATTTTCTAAAATGTACTTAGATAACAGCTTTCGCAATGCTGATGACATCACAATAGCTCTGTATGGCACTGCAGCTGAACTTGAGAGCAACAGCTAAACATTTACACGACAATTTAAAAGTGATAATTTAAGCTGAAGTTATATAAATGGAATACACAATGGACAGACTCAAAATGCACAACATCTCCACTTTAAAGGGGATTTCATAATTCACTCTTCTTTTAAGTCAGGCATTGTGTATCCCCTATGTCTTGCAAGCAGAGACTGCTGAACTGATGCTGAGAAACATAAAACAACTAAGGAAGGAAGGAAAATTGTTGGAGAGGCACTAAACCAAAGCTCATTTCCAGGTGTGACCTGGGAGCACAAGGAAGCTAAGTGACTTGCTCCGGGTCACACAGTATACCAATGAGGGGCTGTGGAATTCAAACCTAGGTCTCAGGTCTGCAGCTCAAAGCCTTAAACCACTGTGCTATACTGCCTCCCAACTAAAATACACTAAAGCTGATCATAATTGTAAATCTGGTAGTTTTAAACTTTATTTTAGTAGAGAACTGCTCTTTAAAAGGGGCAGGATTTCATAACTCAGTCTTGAGGTTGCCACTGGTAAGTTATGTTTTCCCCTTACATTGAAGGTAACTGTATATTTTAAGACAGATTAATGTGTATCCCTATGCTTTAAATAGTTTCTCCCATGGACTAGAGACTCTCTTTAAATAATTCTTGCAAGCAGAAATTGCAGAGTTGTTTCTGATGCATCTTACTATTTTATTTCATTTCCAGCAAAGGTGTGCATTTGCCGACAGAGCTGCAGCATTCCATGGCTGTTGAAGCAGAGGCACAGAGGCAAGCCAAAGTCGCAACGTGAAGTCTGTTTCTAAAATCTTTTCACTCAGTCTCCACCAAGCAAACAGCATGACTATTTGTTATTGGTCATGGCATGCCTTGTGTAACCCAGGTGCTGCTTACTAACGAACTACTACCCCTGACTGATGACCACAACACAGGTTGAGGGGCCTGGACTCTGTTACTGATTGAAACAAAGTCTGGCCAGAGCTGATTAGGCTTCAGGAGAGGAAACTGGGTTAAAATATTGAAAATTATTATTTTTTTTATATTTTACACCAAATTTTCAACACAGCCTTGTGATGAACTTGCCTCATAAAGAAGGGCAGAGAAAATATTCAACTCCTGGCCTAAAGGTGATGTCATGCAGGGACTGCAAAATCAACTTTGGGCTGCAAACACACATTTTGGGCAGGAGTTGAAAATGACAGCTGTCACATTAATGAGTTGCTGTACCAAAATGGCTATGTTGAAATGTTGTGGTAAAATATTGAATAGTACCAAAGTTATGAGACCACATTTGCAAAATTCAACATAGCCTCATAACTTAATAGTAGAATCACAGAACACAAGAATGTGCAAAGTATAATACCACCCATATTAAATTTATTCAAAGCCAGGAATGCATTGCTAGTCTTTTTTGGCATTGAAAAAGTTTAACTTGGTCCACAGGGAGAAATTTGGATACAGCTTTACTTAAGCCCTAACTATCATGATATCAGGGCAGAAAGGGGTTAGGGGCACTCAGACAGAAGTGAGGATAAGGTAAAGAAAATTTATTGTGGTACTATACTCTATAAAGACCCTGCTGAAAGAATACAACACATATGTCAAGCAGAGAAACACCAACTTGGCATAGATGTTGGAGTTCTGATCTTGATCTTATAGTGCAACAAGTTAAATTGTGTTGATATTCATTTTGAGTGAGGGATTGTGAAAAATGTCAGATGGTTGTCAATTCCAAACCACCTTTTTCTTCTTTGATGACAAAACTGCTGCTTTAAGAAAATGGGCTATATAGAGCCATTATGATCCATCATATTTTCAGTAACCCCAACTTTTTACACCCTGTGCGTCACTGTCTCACATAGGAAAACTAACCTTCTCACTCCTCTCTGAGTGCAAACCAAGGCCCCTTTTCGTGTTGCCAAATCCATCCCCCATCTGCCACTTGCTTAGTGGCAGGGAATTTATATAGCATTTGCTAGTTCTGCATATTTATACAGTTCTATCAAAATGCTAACTGCCATCCTTTGTAAGCTTCCTCTGTCAGTTTATTTATATTTCCTCCAGTGTTTACATTTACTGCAGCAGTAAAGAGAATGTGTTTAGTACTAAAATAAAAAGAAATTTGCTGGTGGGATATCACTGTTAAGGATGAGGAGGCAATATAAGCTAGAAACTACAAAACTGTTCAGGAGGCAGTATAGCGCAGTGGTTTAAGGCTCTGAGCTGCAAACCTGGAGACCTGGATTTGAATCTCATAGCCCCCACTTGCATACTGTGTGACCCTGAGCAAGTCACTTAACTTCCTTGTGTGACCCTGAGCAAGTCACTTAACTTCCTTGTGCTCCCAGGTTGCACCTGTAAACAAGCTTTCAGCTTAGTGTAGCTCTCCTGGTAAAAAAAAAAAAAAAAAAGCTGCATTTTCAAAACAGGAATACTGGAAGGATCTAATAGATAATATCCACATTTATGTTTACTAGTAGTTATTACCGTCTTCTCCCTGTGGAACAAAGCAAAAATGGATTGGAGTGGCAGGACAAGTAATATGGTGCTCAGCAATGAAAAACTGAAATATGCAAAAAATGAAGAGCACCCACATATGCAGAAAGCACCAGGACTACAACAATATTATTCTTTATTTAACTAAAGCGCATAGTGCACCACACATAGTGAGCATAAAAAGTGATGGCTGAGCCGCTCTGAAAGTAAAGCTTCTCCCGCCTACCAAGCATCATCAGAGTGAATCACTGTGATGATGCCTGGCAGGAGTCAGGAGAAAAGTAGCTGCAGAAAGGCCCAGCGCCATTTTTATGCTCACTATGTAAGCAATGCACTTCATTAAACAATTTTGAATAATATTTTGTGGACCTGGTGCTTTCTGCATAAGTGGGTGCTCCTCATCCTTGCTTGTCCCTGTGGAACAGTAGGCTAAGATAGGACATGAATTCAGTCTTCCCATTCTCAGGGGTATTGACAGAATTGAACATATGGATATGTTCTCCAGCAGGACACAGGGACATGCTCTGAAGGTCACAGATGGCAAGTTTATGGGTAACATTAGGAAGCATATTTTGTCCCAGAAGGTGGTGGCCTTCTAAAATGACCTGCCAATAAAGACTGTGGACATGAAGACAGTAGAGTGGCCTCCAGTGTTGCCCATCTCTTAGCTGTTGCCAGTACTGAGCTGATATGGCTGTGGAGAGCTTTTAGGAGTGGCAAGTGCGTTGAAAAGAATATGCGGTGCTCTCGCTGCACCAGAGTCAGATGTAACTGATACTGCTGCAATTACAGACCTGTGCATGCATGATACTCGTGCATGTGCAGTTTGCCCCAGAGTCAGCCATAACATGGCAGCACTGACATGACTACACTATGCACCATACTCACATATGCATAGTTTGATTCAGCACCGCCATGTTGCACACAGCGGCTGTTAGTATCTCAGCAAAGCTATCCTATGTCAGTACATTGCACGCAGATGTGAACATGGGTAAAAGTAAGACCCACTGAAAATGAAATACTGCATCTCCCAGTCTAAGCTGTATCAGTACATTGTAAAAATGGGTAAAATTAGGACCCTCTGAAAATGAGATACTGCATCTCAGCAAACCTATCCTGTGTCAGCACTATGCCAGAATGGATAAAAGTATGAGCCCACTGAATATGACAAACTGCATCTCAGCAAGGCTATCCTGTGTCAGTATATTGAAACAAGGCTAAAGATCACATAAACAGCCTTAACATTTGTTGTAATGATTTTACTGCAGAAATAATGATGTCAGTTGTGTACATGTATTGATTTGTGCATACAGGAAAATGTATAGGAGCTTTGTTCCAGTTTTACATGGAAAACACATGGAAAATAAGAGTGCCCTACAGGGAAATGTTTTATTAAATCTGGAAACACTGCAGTTGACACCCATATGATTTCTTTGTAATCCCCTATGATGTCCCTTGCAACCTCTGAAAACCCTAAAACATTAGCTGCCTAGCATTTACCCTTCCTACAAATATAAAACCATGAGAGTTCCAATGCCACTAATAAGATAGGTCCCTGAAAGGGTTAACATAAATCAACACTTCAGAGGAAATACTGTAAATCATTGGTACACACATACACACATTAGGAGAGATGACCAAAAATGTAATTTGGAACTGCTCTACAGTTAGATGCTGTATCCTCTGTTGGAACTCAAACATGGGTAAAAGTAAGACCCCAGTGAAAATGAGATACTGCATCTTAGCCAGGCTAACCTGTATCAGTACATTGTAGAAATGGGTAAAATTAGGACCCCTCTGAAAATGAGATCCTGCATCTCATTAAAGCTATCCTGTGTCAGTACATTGCCAAAATGGATAAAAGTATGACCTCACTGAATATGACATACTGCATCTTAGCCAGGCTATCCGGCTGTGTCAGTACATTGTAACAATGCTATAATACCATCAAGAGGTTCTGGAGACATGTGAACATTGAGAGCAAAACTTGAGAGATTCCAACATTTTCCAGAGCCTCTGTGATATATTGCAGTGAGTTTTACCATTTAAAATAAATAAAAACAGCCTTAACATTTGTTATAGCGATTTTACTGACAGCTAATGAAGTCAGTTGCATACATGTATTGATTTGAGCATAAAGGAAAATGTACAGGAGTTTTGTCCCAATTATACATGGAAAATACAGGAAAAGGAGGGTGCCCTACAGGGAAATGTTTTGTTCAATCTGGGAACACTGCAGGTGACACGCTATCATTCTTTGTACTTCTCTAGGATGCCCTTGCAACCTCTGAAAACCCCTAAAACATTAGCTGCCTAGCATTTATTTACTATTCCTACAAGTATAAAACCAAGAGAGGTCCAATGCCACTAATTAGGTCCAGAAAGGGCTAACATAAATCAGCTCTTCAGAGGAAATAGTGTAAATCATTGCCACACACACACACACACACATGCACACATTGGGGAGATGACCAAGGATGTAATTTGAAACTGCTCTGCAGTTAGATGCTGTTATCTGTTGGAAGTCACATCAGTAAATTATTAGTCTCTAAAGATAGCAAGTCACAACTACTCAACAGAGACAAGAGAGTATTTTATTTAACTGGCAAGCTGGGGAAGGATACACTGAAAACTCCAAAAATCAATCAATCAATCAATCAAATCTTTATTTTACCAGGTGAACATCATTGAGCAACGCTCATTTTCAAGATGGACCTGGACAAAACATATAGTCACACTTACACTGAACAAAAGTCAACAGGTAAAATAGGATAGAATTACAAAGATTAGATGATCCTTCAGTAGGCCTAGACACGTTATTTACAGTGTATACACAGTTCATTGGTCAACAGCAGATTAAATGGTATAATCAGGATTAGACATAGTGGCCCAGATATTAAAAGAGCTGAGCCATGCACAATAGGGTTGCACCTGCATGAAGTCCAAAATTGCACCATTCTGCGATATTCAGCAGGAGGCAGTTGTGCCCCCAAGTCATGCTGAGCAACAGCGCAATGCTAATGAAGGCATGCTCAACCGGAGGAGGAACCATGCAAAAACTGCACAGCCGATATTCAGTCGGGCCATGCAGAAGTTATGCAGGTGCAACCCAATACCTGCGCCTGCACAACTTTAAGCCAAAAAAAGGATTAAGTTGAGGCCACCCACAGGTGAGCTGCGCGTGCAGGGCACAACACGGCAGCTGCCACCTGTGGGTGGCCCTCCCGCCATTCCCTGTGCCCCCTGCAGCCCGGTCGCGGGCATAATAGTAACCCCCTTGGCGATCGCGGAAGCAGGTATTCCCCCGCAGCAGCCCGATTCGTGGGCATGAGTGAAACAACACCCCGACTGGCCCGATTGCGGGCGAGAACACACTCCCCCACCCACTGCTAGCCCGATCGTGGGCAGACACACTCCCCACCCCTGACTAGCCTGATCATGGGCAGAACACTCCCCACCCCCACTAGCCTGATTGCAGGCATAACGTCACCCAAAGACCAGTATCCCTGGTGATCCAGTGGACCTGAAGCCCAGTCGCGGGCATAAGGTCAAATCCCCAAAGTCCAATATCCCTTGTGATCTAGTGTCCCCCACACACACCCACATGGCCCCACCACCCTGCTCCCCCTGTCAGCTGGCGGGCAGCAGCACCCCACCGCCTGCCACCCGCCCTCCACCGACTGACAGCTCAATAGGCTGCATGCCCATTGGTTCAGAGTAAGAGCCAATGGGTGCAGTTTATACTGTACAAGGCAGTCCAGATCTGGACTGCCTTCAGGGCCGGTATAGGCTGCACACCCATTGGCTCTTGCTCTGAACTACCGGGCGGCAGCCCTACCGAGTTGTCAGTCAGCAGGCGTGCGGGGCGGCAGGTGGAAAAGTGCTGCTTACCACGCTGATGGGGGAGTAGGGTGGTGGGGCCATGTGGGTGTGTGGTGGGGGACACTAGATCACCAGGGATATTGGACTTGGGGTTTTGACCTTATGCCCGAGATCGGGCTTCGTGTCCGCTGGACCACCAGGGATATTGGTCTTTGGGGGTTGATGTTATGCCCACGATCGGGCTAGTGGGGGTGGGGAGTGTTCTGCCCGTGATTGGGCTAGTCGGGGTGGGGAGGTGTTCTGCCCGCATTGGGCTAGTCAGGGTGAGGGAGTGTGTTCTGCCTGTGATCCGCTAGTCGGGAGGTGGGGGAGTGGTTCTGCCTGTGATTGGGCTAGTTGGGGGTGGGGGGTGTTCTGCCCGCGGATCGGGCCTAGTCAGGGGTGGGAGGGTGAGTTCTGCCCGGATCGGGCTAGTCGGGAAGGGGTTTATTACATTGGCGCTCCGCGATTGGCTAGTCGGGAGTGGGTTTAACACATTATGCCCGCGATCAGGCTGCAGGGGGCGCCGCCTGACGGCTGCTGCCTGACAGGGCGCCAGGCGCAAGTCCTCGGGATGGTGCACCTGCATGCTAATGGCGTGCAAATTGGCCCACAATTAGATGCAAATGGCCCCGTGTGCCTTGCATAAATTATGGTCCCATTTGCATGTCACCTTTGAATATCGCAGATTTGGCGCATGGCGCAATGGAACTTGTGCCACTGCATCTGAATGCTGCACTTGACCACTTGCAGTGGCAAGTTCCACTGCACCATGCACAGTGGTTGTGAAGTTGGGGGTGATATTCAAAGGAGTTGCTCACAAGCGCAACTCCATTGAATATCACTTGCCACAGCCCTGTGCAACTTTTTTGAGCAGCATAAGGGCTTGCACCACAGAATGGCGCAGTTTGAATATCCAGCCCAGTATTTACAGTATATATAGACATTTCCTTGTTCCATACTAGATTAAATGATGCAATCAGGAGGCTAGCCTATAATACGTACATGCTATGGTACTCATTTTTCCAGCTACAGACAGCATGATGACTGTATGCAGCCCTCTTGCATTAGCTCTAAAAATGCTGTTTACCAAGTTGGATGCAAAGAAAACATATGTTTCTTGTACTCACTGAAGCACTCACGGTTGGGGAGGAGAGCTGATTGTCCAGTTTTTTTATTAATCCCTAGGCTTCCGAAAGAACTAGAATGAATCTATTTGATTGAGCTCTGGACAGGTGTTCAGTCTGCAGCACTGCAAGGGTTAAATTGAAGGGCTGCAAAGACGTGGAAGGATCATTCAAAACTCCAAAGGAAGTGTTCCACGGTCTGAATCTGGTAGCTAATGTTTAGAGCTATTGCAAGAGGGCTGCAGGCTCCCTAACTGCAGCCCTAAAAAGGAGTCATTGCCATAAGATAGATAATTAGCTTGGTGCCTCCTCTCAGAGTAGAAGGATAAGTGGGTCAGATGACAAGCTAGTACAACCTCCTGCTGTACCTCCCCTTCCCTGCCCAGATCTCCCACACATGGATTAGCACACAGAAATTCAAATAGGATAAAGTCCTACAATTTAATGGATGTCACTAATAATATGCTCGCAATGGCTGCAGTTACCAAATGGGTTCTGGCTATTGCTGAGACCCCCAGTTTCCTGTGGAGAATAGCAAGCAACAACAGCAATACACTTTAAGGTTAGACACAGTAAAGCTGCAGCCAGTAATTATATGCTCATGGACAGTGTTGAAATAACAATAAACTCTCTTTATGGTGGGGATATTTGTGGGAATAAGGAGTGGAAATTAAAGGCTTGGCTATGCGAGTTATTCTTGATTTTGTAACACATTGCCAACTGAAATCCCACCTCCCACCAGCATGGCACAATTTAGATACAATTCACAAATGAACAGTCCGGTAGACAATCCCAGATAACTTCACTGGGTACCCATACTTGTACCATTGCAGGGTTGATGCACATTGCAGCTGGTTGACCGGCACTGGTGCACACCAACAAATGATTTGATTTATCTCTTTAGTCATGCGTGTGTGACTTGAACATTAAAGAAAGAACTTAGTCACTGAACTCTTATGTAAACTGGTATTTGTAATTCCAGGCCCATGGCCTGCAGTACATTTCAAAGGCAACTTGGAACATACTGTTGCAGACTAGCCCTGAAGTTACTCACAGTTTGGCAGAACCAGTCTCTGAGTTAGCATTGGGAATGGTTGGCTCTCTTGGGCAGGCTTGAACCTCTTGAGTCTTAGGATTCAGGCTCTGGCTTCTGAAGCAGGACCAGCATGGAGGGACCAAGGCTGGCACGACTCACCCCACATCCAGGCATAAGCCCCAGAGGTGGTCACAAACTAGCACTAACTGCTGCGCTTAGTGACTGACTCCCTAAACTGGTCAGAGTGTAAAGGCAGCTTTGACTCAGGATATAGTCAGTTGTGGAGGCAGTATGGCGCAGTGGGTTAAGGCTCTGAGCTGCAAATCTGGAGACCTGGGTTTGAATCCCACAGCCCCTAGGTGCATACTGTGTGACCCTGAGCAAGTCACTTAACTTCCTCATGCTCCCAGGTTGCACCTGCAAACAAGCTTTCAGCTTAGTGTGTCTCACCTGGTAAAAAAAAAAAGTTTTCCTCTGGACTCAGGATACAGTCTCTGACACTTTTGGCTCTGGAAAACAGGCTTTGGCACATTTGGCTCCAAGGTCGCTCTGGCAGCTCATTCAAGGCACCAACTACTGATGGAAAAAGCTCAGCTAGCAAAGTCAGTCTCCATGCAGTTCAGGCAGAAGGGCCTGTTTGGCTTAGCGGGTATGCCCCAGGCTGCAAGCTGAGAGAGACACTGGGAAGCTCCCTGTCTTCTCGAGAGCTTCTGTCAACTGTCCAGTTCAAGTGCCCTTCTCTGACTGAAGAAACACAATGTCATCCAATTGGTCGATGAGGCTGTCAATTACAGTTCTGGCTTTCTGACTGGCTATTCAGAAGGCGCCAAACACACAGTACTCTATTCTTCCCAGCAGCCATAGCTAAGGGCTGTAGGACCCTTTGAGTTCCAATTGGCTAAAAACAACAAAGGGTCAAAGTAACAAGATGACTGCCAAAGGGCAGATAGCTAAATGTCCAACTTTATAAACAGTCTATTCAGTTTTAAAATGAAACATTACCAACATTCAATAGGGATCCGATGCACTATTATCCTGTGCAAGAGTGGAGTCTGAAAGGAAATCCCTGGTCAGTTATGCGCTGAAACACTTGGACCCAGCACAGGTTGTTGCCACTTCATACAGACACAGAGCTCTTAAAGCAATAGTGCAAGAGGGCAGTTCATACATTCCTACAGGATCTATGCATACACAATTATTTGACATGGTTTGACTAACCTCAAACTGATATTAGCCCAGGCTCAAGAGAGCAGAACACCAAGGCTGGAACAAGGCCAGATGGAGGGCAAGGGGTGCCTGGGAAGATAACTTAAAGTAAGCCTCACCTCTTGGTGGGGTGGGATTACACTTGGATCCAATGACATTCCATGTTGGAATCAACATTTCCAGGTTTATGTTCCCAGCAGCTGTGTCATTGACAGCATGGCAGAAATTTGTAATAACATTGGCCTCTATTCACTTGAAGCCCTCGTGCCCAGAAGCTACAACACATGGGCTTCTTTTAACAATCCACTGCACAATGGAGGTGGTGTGAAACTCCATGCATGTAAAATCAGGGATCTGCCTACATCCTCCCCAATCATTCCAGGTGCCAGCTAAGTGCATGACATGGTGGGAAGCATTGCTGGGGGCGTCTCGTGCCATACACAAAATAATTTCCGTGTTCAGGACAAGCCGTGTAGGGCTCAGCAATACTATCTGGGACCTGCTGTAGTCACCTCACATCTCCTCCACCAGCCACACAGAGCTGCGGACATTGCACCATCACTCCCCACAGTGCTACTCTCAACTTTCTGAGCATACTGGGAGGGAGGATATGTTGGTACACAGGCTTAACAGCCCATCACCTTAAGGGCTAGTATCCCACAATCCCCCTCTCCACACCACATCAAGCAGGGATCCACTGCTTCAGTGACCATACCATCTGAGTGGATAGCCCGCGGTCAGTTGCTGGGCTACCCCACCACCCCTGAGCCTGAGTGCGCGGGTGGGGGGTGTGGCACTGGTGATGTGCGGCTTAGGTTTGTGCATATGGCTCGATTTGTGCTGCACTGCTGGTGTGGGCTCTGTGATGCAGGTGTGCTCCTTTTGAGTGTACTTTGTCTGTGTTCTTGAATAGAGCGCTTTGTCACTGAAGCCATAGCCTCAGTCTGTACTGGTGTTGTCTCAAAATGTCTTTGAGCACTCTAAGGTATTATAGCACTCAAACAGTTAAAGCAACAGTTTGGAGAGTTAAGCACAATTGAGAAGTTTCCTGCCTGGAAAGCAATAATCAGATATTCAGATTCCTGTTGGGCTTGTAAGAGGCTGTGATTTATGTATTTGCAGGATACCCTTATGATTTGCTGAGACTCACTATCCCAACACTGACCTGCCCATGCAGTATTGCCCAACAGGTTCAGTATTCATATAGTGAAAATCCGGCATTAGGATACCGATGGACATTTACAGGGGTAAGGTAGCGGATGTGACGACTTCTACCTTATCCTGCTGATCAACGAAATGCTGGAGGAACTGGGGGCCATGGATGCCCCAGTAGTGTTAGAGGCCACTGGCAGCTCGGCCAGCATACCCACTATCCCATGCTGTGTCCTAAATTTTATACCCTTGTAACTATTTTTTGTAATTCCGAGGTCCACTCCTCCTAGGAGTTATTTATTTTAGTTACAGGGGTGTGGGGCGAGCCCCCATATGGAGGGTTGGGGCAAAGCCCCGAATTCATTGTATTTTCAATCAGATGCCCAACATTGTATTGTCAGGCATATGATTGATTTGGGAGCATGTATTTCGGGCCAGTGGGGTTGGTATCCGGATACTCAGGATATTGAGATTAGGGATACCATAGTATATCCACTTGCAGGGAGGGGGGGACACAGAAACCCTCCAGTTATCCTGTTTGGTGTAGCAGACAACACAATCCGATTAATCAGACAGCCTCCATCCCTGGACAAGAATTTTATTTCTTGACAAGAACATTATTTGCTTAGGACTAAAATTTCTTTGTCAGTTTCATATTTTCTCCATTCTGTTTATCGCGCCATGTACAGTCTGGTTCTTAGACCATTTTGGCAACATCCCAGTTCAACTGTACTGACCTACCACCACTGGCACCCATGACTTACCCCTGTGGTGGGGTCATCGGCTCGGACCCTCCTCCCTTAATACAGTCACAATTCAGTGTGGCCAAGGACCATAGAGTGGGGCCTGAGAATAGTATGAGGCCATCATCTGGTGTCAGGGAGGGTCCCTGGTAATTTTAGGTGATTAATAGATTAACTGCAATGTGCTGCATATTTCTTGGAGACCCTCAACCCTTGCCTCACTGAAGGCCTTATGTCACACAGCACCCTGGCCCAACATGGGGTGGGGTCACTGCAGTGATGGGCACTGGTGCACAACTCTTCTGGCTGGGACATACTGCCGTTGCCACTGCTTTCAGAGTCCTGGCCATCTTTTTCTGCTCCTAACCTGTGCTGGCTGCTTGATAGTGCACCATGCTACCATTGGGCCATTGGTGGCAATGTCTATTTTATCTTTTGGAAATAGAACCATAAACACCTAGAAATTGATGGAAGAAAGTCATACTGTCCATCAAGGCTGCCAGGCCCTATTTATAGTATGATGCGAATGCCTAGTGTCACTCATTCCCCCTTCCCATGCGTCTTCCCTTGCTAACCTTACCAGCTGCATATGTCCGCCCCACCCTTGCTTAAACCCCTCCACTGATTTGGCACAAACCACCCTTTCCAGCAGTCTGTTATGCGTATCCACCACCCTTTCTCTAAAGAATACTTTGTGACATCCTTCTGAATCTCCCTCCACCAGTTTATTTGTGTTTCCACCTTGTGCCATGTTTCTGCTCATTGTGAACAGCTCCCCAGTGTTTACTTTGTTTATCCCATCAAGAAACTTAAAGTTTCAGTCATGTCCCCTCTTGGGCTCCAGTGCATACATGTTGAGGTCCTTGAGGCTCTTCATGTAGGACTACTGTTGTTGCCCTAGTGTTCATCCCTCCCTCTTTGTTTCTTTTTCCATATAGGTGTTTATCCTCCATGGCAGGGTGGGCGGCAACTCAGCCCTATCCCATGTGCTGCAGCTGTCCCTGCCTCCTCCTGGTTAGGCTCCTGTCCCCAGGGATTCCCCACATGGCAGGGCCATCCCCCCAAGACATGTATCCAGAGCTACCAGGACTGGAGCACCAGGGAGGCTACAGTGTGATGGGCAGGGCTTCATGGAGCCCGTCCTCCATGTTTTTCTCCTTTTCTGCCCTTGGCCAATGGATGTGTAATAAGCACAATGTGCATGCTCCACCTCTGTGAAGATACCCCTGGCACTCTGAATGTGGGATCTCTTCCCACACAGTGTGACTCACATGCTCTGCCACTTGAATTCCTCAACAGTGAGCCATGACAACCCTCCCTCCCCAAGGGAGGAGAGCAGATTATGGATGCTCAGTACTCCCTCTCCCTCCAGCCCCAAGCGACTGCATCAGATCCCGAACCCAGGTCAGCAGTGTAGGAGGTGAGGTGCTCAGTGCCTCAGTCCTCTACACCAGTGGGCTGGCTCTCCTACCGTTTTTTCTGCCCCTTTTCTAACTAACCCCATAGGCCTTTCATTATCCTTGCTCCAAAGCTGCTTATTGATTTGGCCTGTACACCACTCTCCTCTGGAAGCTTGTTCTGCTTGTCCATCACTTTTTCTGTGAAAACGTGTTTATGGAAGTCCCTTATGAATGTCTCTGTGTGAGTTTAAATGGGTTCCTCTTGTCCCTGTAATTGAACTCAAGGAGAAAAGTTCCTTGGCGTCCACCCTATTTATCTTGTGTAGGTATATCTCAATCATATCACCTCCTTCCTTCCTTTCTCAAGGGGTACATGTTAAGTCCTGCAGCCTCCTCATATGTCTTGCTCCCTAGTCCATGGACCATCTTGGTTGTCCTACGCTAAACTGCTTCCACCGTGTTGTAGTCTCTTCTCAGGTATGGACTACAGTACTTTTGAACAGTATTCCAGGTGTGGTTGCACCAGTGACCTGTACAATGGGAGGATCACCTCCTGACTTCTCCTGCTTATCCCCTTCCCTAGGCAACCCAGCATCCTGTTTGCTTTTCCCCAGCTCTAATACAATGTGCTGTTTTTAGGCTCTCGGATATCATGACCCCTAGGTCCTTTACCTCCATGGTGCTTTCCAGCACCCCCCATTCATATTGCAGTCGTGGGTTCTTCTTCCCTCTTACATTTCTTTTGCATTGAAGCCCAGCTGCCAGATCTTTGACCAGCTCTCCAACCTGGACAAATCTCCCTTAGTTCCCTTGTCCCTTCTTCTGTATGTACCCTTTCATAGATTTTTCTGTCATCTGCAAAGAGGCAGGTCTTAAATTTGATGTCTTCCCTAAGTCACAAAATGAATACACTGGAGAAGGATCAGGTCCAGGACCAACCCCTGAGGTACTCCATTTATCTTTGAAAACTCGCCATTAACTACTACCCTCTGTGTTTTTCCCATCAGCCAGTTCTCCCACAAGTTGCCAATTTTTCCCACCCCTAAGTCCCTTATCTTCTTGACCAGTCTCCTGTGGAGGACTGTCCTAAAACCAAGTAAGTGTACCATATCTACTCCTGTTCCCTATCTGCTGCATTGGTCCCCAGTCAAAGAAGTAACCAGATTTGTCTTGCAAGACCTTCCCATATGTTGTCTGGGGTCCTGTTTTCCTTTCATTTCAGGACATCCACCAGTTTCTTCCTTAGTAAAGACTCCATATTTCTCCACTATAGACGTCAAGCTGACTGGTCTATAGTTTCCTGCTCATCCTTCCTTCTGCTGTTGTGCAGAGGGACTACGTCTGCTGTCCTCCAGTCCCTAGGGACCAGCCCCATGGCCAGCGGTAGTTGAATATGTATGCAAGTGGCCCTGCTATCACTTCTGCTACCTTCTAAGTATCCTCAGGTGTAAACAGAGGTCAACTTACTTTTTTGCACTAGCCAGTTGGGCTAGTGGAACCAGAGATTGCACTAACCTGCAGAAGTTTGCAGCAGCCCACAGTCAGTATGGTTATCAGTGATTTGTTAAACAAAGGCAAATGAAATCGCATTTGTCCTGCCAACAGTCTGGACACCTACCAACTGATTTTTCACCGTGCCTTTAACTGCAAACTGCACATGCACCATCACAGCTTCTGTGACTGAAGAGTCAGTGGTTCTGTCACTGATGACTGAAATGAACTTTGTTCCATATTTTTTTTCTGTAGTACCATGTGTTCAACCTTGGCTACATAGTGGATAAAGTTGCAGGCATATTTGTCCTTCTGAAACGCTGAACTGATATCTAGCCCTTTCATATCATCAAGGCAGCACATCCACACAAAGTCGGTGAAAGGATGTCCTTTCTTAGCAATTGCATGGCATGTGTGAAACAGTTTATCCAGATGGTCAACCGTTGCTTCATTCGTGTTCTTCAGCATTCCTCCACATTACTTGTCCCTGGAGTAGCAGTGCTGGCATCCTCCTTTCCTTTGCCCTAGCATGAGCTTCACTGATATTATGGGACGAGACTGAGTCAAGCTGGACGTTATCTGTACGAAATGAAAATTATTGGTATTGCCTGCCTTACACAACTGTATTTCATGTTTGATACACAAATGGCAGAACATCAGATCTTTGCACCATCATACCCCAATCAGTCATATTTTTCTAGCCAACATTGCTGGACCCGGCGGCTTTGCTTTGTCTTTTGTACTCATGATCTTTTATTTGTTTGTCTTCGCCAGCATGTTTTCTATTAATGTCAGCTGGCTTACTGACTTCTTTAGTATATTTCCACATTTTGGCAGTATAGCACAGTGGTTTAAGGCTCTGAGCTGCAAATCTGGAGACCTGGGTTTGAATCCCACAGCCCCCACTTGCATACTGTGTGACTCTGAGGAAGTCATTTAACTTTGCTGTGCTCCCAGTTTGCACATGTAAGCAAGATTTCAGCTTAGTGTGTCTCACCTGGTTAAACAATTGAAAAAAAAAAGAAAAACATTTCAGATTTGTAGTTAATAAAGTTGTGTTGTGAAAAAGCACGTGTCTTTTTCTTCCCATCCTGGCCACAGATCCCACAAATGCTTGATTGTCCCACTTCTATTAAAATGTTCACCAAACAAAAAGTAAGGATAAATTCAACAGCATCAACCCATACTGCTATTTATTTATTTATTTTTATTCTTTGGCAACCAGGTAACTCCCCATTGGGCACAAGACCCATTTACAGGGTGGCCCAGGAACACGGAGGTTAAGTGACTTGTTTAGGGTCTCATAGTATGCAAGTGGAGGCTGTGAGTATTTAAACCTGATCTGCTGGATGTACAAAGCCCATTCACAACCTGTTGTTCTCTGTTAAACACTCCAGTTTTCCTTTCCATGACAGTCATGTATTCTTATATGCTCTGACCACCTTTTGATAACTGAACTATCAGTACTTGGTATTCTCAATACTACATTGTGACCCCTTTACCTCATCAGCTACTGATGTTTCTTTTCAAATGTCTAAGACATCACATTCCACAATTTCAGACACACCATTCCATGTAATTTATTCCAATGGCCTGTAAAGGTGTAGCTAATATCATGGAATGTTCAGGTTGGTAGCATACAAAATATGAGCAGCAGCTGCTGAGGAGTTAGGAGAAATAATCAACACAGTGACAAAGGCAATACCAATGTGAAAACTAATTTGAAAAAGTGGGTCTAAAACATATAAGAATATAGGAAAAACAAAAGGAACCTGTTATAGCATATGCATGTGTAAAAAACTGTTTCCTATCATGGCAGTAAATGACCATACTTAAATTCAGAGTTGAAAAGATTAGGTTTTTGACTGCTAATGGTCTTAATGGCCATACTTTACACCTCCTAGACAGACTGGTTTTACAAACAAAGGTCTATGACTAGTGACATCAGAACTTTTTGTAACCTGGGCATGCAAACAGTGAATGATTTGATACAATCAGTTCTAATACTATCTGAGCACTCAAAATGGCCCAAATATTGGACTACATTTAATCAAACTGGATGACCAGATAAAGACCCTGAAAACAGGATTATCTGGTCTACAACTGGACAGGTGGCAACCCTAGAACTGTGCTGCTTCTGGACACAGTCACAAATCTGCCTGCCATGAGTACTGAGCTAAACAAGGAAAGGAACAAGAGAAAGGATCTTTACCAGCAAAAATAAAAGCAGTAGTAGCTAGTATAAAATGAAACAGTTTATAATTGCACTACACACAGACATCTATTTTTTCATATCACTAATGCTAAAGCAGCACATAGTTAAACCTCCATGAAAAGGACCTGGCTTTAAATTAAGTAACAGGCCTCTGGCACATTCATAAGGTAGAAAAATGAACAGACTGGATGGGCCTTGTGGTCCTTATCTGCCGTCAACTTCTATGTTTATATTTATGTATTTGTTTGTTTATTTATTTGATACCTGGGTTGAGAATGGAACTGCAGCTTTCCCAGGAGGAATTGCACTAGCCAGCCGGAAGTAACAGAGATTCTGCACTAGCCTGCAGCAATCTGCACTAGTACCCAGGCTAGTAAATGAATATTAAAATTCGACCCAGTGTAAGCCATCAGGTCCCATAGATTTATCTACTTTTAGCCCAGTAAGCTTTTTTAAACACCATTTTCTCCATTAATTTGACCATACCACTTGAGCCCTTGCTTTCCTTTCTTCCCCTCTTAAAGCCACATTCTGGCAGTGGCCCATCCTTCTCCCTAATAAATATGGAACAAAACAATTGTTCAGTATCTCTGCTTTCCCTTGTATCCCTCCCTCCATCCTTCCACACTCTTTAGTCTCACAATACCCCTTTGGCCTTATGGTTCTTCTAGATGTACCTGAAGAATGCCTTTTCCCTTGCTTCACTCCCTTTACCAGATGGGGTTCTGCTCTGCCTTGACCTCCTGCACCTTCCTGATGGCTGCCTTTGTTTTCTACAGGTACTTCCTATCCTCTTCCTCCTGCGACTTCTCTTACACTTTAAGAATGATCTACTCTTGGCTCTTACCACCATCTTTACTTCAGCTGTGAATCATATCAAACCCTTTGCCCTTTTTCCTTTTGATATCTTTGCAATTGAGCTTTCTGCCACTTATGTCATCGCTTTTTAAATTCTTCCCATTTTCCTCTGCCCCTCCACCTGGTCTATACTCCTTGTGCTTTTTTCCAGCTGTTCCCTCATCTTGCCAAAATCCACTTTTTAAAGTCCCATATGGTATACACATACGACAGCAACATTTAGACGTGACCATCTCTGTAAGCTGACTACAGCACCAGGTCACTGTGGTGTTGGCACTGGACCCGGCACTGTGGTCTCGGGGTCTTGCACCCCCTCTAATCAGTTCTGACTCCAGGAGTTGATTATATTTAGTGGGGAGGTGCTGATTGGACAGCCCTCGGCGTGGGGGTTGGGGGCAAAACCTGAAGAAAACATGTTTCAGTGAGAAATCGTGAGCGCTGACTGCAAATGCAGTCGATATGACGGTTTTGTTGCTACGGTAGTTTGACAATAATTTGATCGACAACCAGTGGTGGATCCGTCCCACACACCTCCTGTTTTTGTCCTGTTGGTGGTGCCCAGCTGGACCCTCCAGCACCACTATTCTGTAGGCATTGGAACCAAGTGGTTCCAGGACTGCTACATTTGGATCCTCTGTTTGTGAGCACCAGATTCAGCAGAACTCCTTCTCTTGTTGGGTCCTGGGCCAACTGAACAGTGAATGCCTCTTGGCATGCATCCATCCACCAGACACTAATTCCTAGTACTACTGCAGTTGGCACTTTCCAGTCCACATCCGGCATATTAAAGTCCCCTACTACCACTACCTCTCCTGAACTGGCTGCCATCCAAAGTATCTCTCCAGTTCTTTTGCCCACTTCCTGATCTGAACCAGTGGTCTGTAGACCACCCCTAATTCTGATTTGTGTCCCATTTCCTGTTTCTGCTAGTACCCCTCAAGGTTTCTAGATTACCTGCCTCCCATAGGCTGTCCGTTTCAGTTTCCTCTATTACCTATTTTACATAAACACTATACCCCTGTCCTTTCTTCTCTCCTTCCTGAACAGTGAGTACCTTGCTATGGTCATGTCCCATTCATGGTCTGAGGTTGCCCACATCGTCTCTGAGACAGCAACCAGATCAATGCTCCCTTTCATGACTGTCATCTGAAGTTCTGGCATTTTGTTGCCAAGCCATCTTACATTCATGCACAACATCTTCCAACATTTATCCCTGCCTCTTCTTTTCCCTTTGCCCTGGGTATGTTTAATTATGTGGTATTGGTCAATTGGGAGGCTGGCAAGCGCCCTCTTGTTTGTGACATCTTGTGCTGCTTGCCACTCTCCTCCGCCTCACTAGTTTAAACTAACTGTATGCTCTGTCCACCTGTCTCCCAGTACCCTTCTACCCTTGTTGGGATGCAAGCTGTCCCTTTTGAGACAGCCTCCAATCCCATCAGGTCAGGCTCCATTCCCTAGGTACCAAAACTCATCCTCCCTGCACCAACTGTCTAGCCATGCATTGAATTGTAACACATGGAATTGATTCCCCCTGATTCTGGCATGGTTGTGGTAGCACTTCAGAGAAGGTAACTGACACTGCTGTCTCCTTTGCTACCTTCCTCAGAACATGGAAGTCTGACTTCACCTGTTTCATGCTCTGTATGTGAAATCATTTGTGCCCACATGCACAATTAGATCTGGCCTTCCTTCCCCTCTCCTGTGAGTTCCACCATCCTGGCTATAAGTCTGTCTGCTGTCACTCCAGGAAACAGAACACCTCTTTACTGAGTGAGTCCCAGGTCCCTCCCTGTGCTCCTCACAGCTGAATTTCCCTACTACATGTACATTTCTTGTGCTCTCTTTGGGGGCTATGCCACCCCTGGCATGCTTTCTCACTGCTTGCCTGCTAGGCCTGCTGTTTCTCTTCCTTTCTACATACAAACATACAATTAAGCCAGCAGAAAAGATCTTGCAGTCTATCATGTCTGCTCCAGTTTGCAGACCCCATTATCTACTGAGGGATCTCCCCCGTTGTCCACTACTCCCTTCCCTCCCATTGATGTTCTGCCCCCCACTGCCCCTTTGCAATTTTCCTTTTATTCTGTCCCATCCTTTCTTAAAACTGTCCACAGTCTTTAGGGACAAACTTTCTCTGGCAACTTATTGCATTTTGGTGACCTTATATGCAGACGATGCCGTGCTTTATAGGTCCTCCTGAGACACTGTCCAACTAAACAACCTTCTTAGTCAAGACCTTGGTCTCACTTGAGAATTTGTTTCTTGCTAATAAATTAGTTCTAAATAGTAAAAGACCAAAGCCATACTATTTGACCCTAAAGCCTGGGCCCAACGCATTTACATTTATTGTCCCTGGTTCTTTCCAACGCTCAAAAATTGAAGTGATCGATTATATCAAATACCTAGGTGTATACTTAGACCAAGACTGCTGCTTTAAGAGCCACATTGACCACAAGGCTCAGACGGACTACACCCCAGAATCATAAGGAACTAGCAGAGGTACTAGCAGGTCCAATTACATCCTTCTATCAAAAATCATTGGATAAGGTGATGGTCCTGGAGGCCTGAGACAGGAAGTCAGGGTACCAATTCATAAAAGGGTACCAAACATAAGGTGGAAAATTATAGACCCATTTGCTTAACAGCTGTGGTTGGTAAGATCCTGGAAGGCATTTTAAAAGATCATATAATCAATCACCTTAGGTTAACAGATGCCCTAGATTATACCCAGCAAGGATTCACCCAGGGCAGGTCATGTCAGACCAACTACTAGAGTTTTATGGTGGGATCAGTAAAGCCTTGGATGACAGACAGTCGGTGGATGTTATTTTCCTAGATTTCTCCAAGGCATTTGATAAGGTACCACACGGGAACTGATTGATGCCTTAATAGAACTCGAATTACCAGTACAGTATCACGTTGGATAGAATCATGGCTTTCTGACAGGAAACAAAAGTTAGTGTAAAAGGGACATATTCAGAATGGGCAGGGATCTGTACTGGGGCCATGTCTGTTCAATGTCTACATTTCCTCTATGAGTGCCACTACTGGTGTGTGGTTATCCAAGTTCACTGATGACACAAGAATTGGGCACATTGTGGATACTCCTGAGGATGCAGACACCCTCCAACTAGCTTTAACAGACCTAGAAACCTGGGCAAGCGACAAGAAATTGTCATTCAATGTGAACAAATGCAGTGTGATGCATTTCGAAAAATGAATAGACAGGCAGATTACCTACTAGGGGCAAAAGCTCAACACTGTAGAGTATGAAAGAGACCTGGGTGTCACAATCTTGAAAGACCTCAGTTTCAAGACACAGTGTAACCAAGTAATTAAAAGGCTAGCAGTGTATTACACTGCATTAATAAACACATCAAGTGTAGGAGTAAGGATGTTTTGCTACCACTGTATACATCCCTGGTATGACCACATATGGAGTACTGTGCACAGTTTTGGTCCCCTGGTGGCAGAAGGAGATCCAAGCCCTGGAGAGGGTCCAGAGAAAGGCAACACATAGGATCAGGGCAGTGCAGAGATTGGATTACCAATCCAGACTAGATATCCTATGACTGTACTATTGGAATTCAGACGATATGGGGTGATATGTGTTTGTTGTACAGAGCCCTTACTGACACCCAGCTGTGGGAACTCCTGGGTCTGGAGTTAAAGGATAAGAGTTATAGTACAAGATCTTATCCCTGCAGATTGAAGCTGAAAGATTTATACCACCAAAAGCAAACACTGGCTTACTATCAGGGCAATAAAATCTGGAACAGACTTCCCTAGAAGTAGTGGCTAGTGGTAGTATGCATAGCTTTAAGGCACAACTGGATGTACACCTGATTAAAATAACATCTTGGGGATAGCACTGATAACAGCAAGCCATAATGGACCTCAATCTATACAGAGCTCTGGACAACCTATAATCTGACCAAGAAACTCAACAAAAGTTAGGTCTATTATATCACCTGAGCCTTTCTTCTCTCGTGAATCCAGACTCAAGGCTTCCACTGGTTCACTCCTATCAACCTTGCTATATGGGACCCTTTACTACATTCTGTAAGAAGCTCTGAAATGCAAAGGCTAAAAATACTGTATCACAGGATAGGGCACTTCACTGCAGGGATGCCACCACGGAGCATCACTACAAGGTACTATTATCTCTTAGGTGGCCTCTCTAGACGGCAGATTATCATATCCATCACTGTGCCTTGCATTTAAGCTCCAGCAAAATGGTGCCTCCTAGCCTAATTAACACATTAGTTCCCAAAAGAATGGGAGAACACTAAGATCCTCTGGCTGCCAGCTTCTTCATGTCCCAGTGTTAGGACTTCCCTAGGACTCCGGATCTACTGTATGCTGCCTTCATCCCTCCTATCTGGAATTGTCTCCCTAGCAGTGTCCAGGAATGTACTCTCATGGGGGCTTCAGAAGGGTCTTAAAGCCCACCTGTTGGATCTGAGCCTCTGCAACTGCTACCACTAAGTCCACCAGACTCCCTGCTGCTGATCTAACCTTATTAGGACAGCTATCTGATTGTGACTGTTTTGTGTATAATAGTACTTCTACTCCTGTTGATATTGATTGTAATTAACCTGTCACTGTATCCTTGACTGGGTCAGTATGTCTATGTTGACTGTTAATTGTGAAATGACATGTATGTATTTTGTTATGTTTATAGATGTATGTACAGTATTTCATTCTAGGTCGCCCCTGAAAAAGGGACTGTTTCGGTCTTAGTGTGCCTACCCGGTCACCAAAATTTAAATAAATAAATACATTTTGCTGCCACCTTCTCAATAAAAAGCTGTCTCCTCAGTTCGTCTTGAATCTTCCCCCACCAGCTTGAGGCAGTGCCTGCTTGTAGTCTTGTTCCCAGTAAGACTGACTAGTCATTCAGAGCTCACTTTGTTGATACCATTAGGTATTTAAAGGTCTCAATCATGTCTCCCTCTTCTGTCTATCCTCCAGGAGGTACATGTTGAGATTTCTGAGTCTCTCCCTCATATAATCTGCCCTGCTGACCCTGGATCATCTTGGTTTCCTCCTCTGGACCGTTTCCAGCAGATTGATGCCTTACTTTAGACTAGGGCACCAGTACTGCACACTGTATTCCAGGTATGACTGAACCAGTGATCTGTACAGTGGCAGAATAACCCTGCTTTCTGCTGGCAATACCCCTGGCAGTACAGCTCAGCATTTGATTTACCTTGGCTGCCACTCTCCTGCAGTGTGCCAAGTGCTTTAGGTCACATCCAAGTCCTTCTCCTCCTCTAACTTGGTGACTTGTGCATTCTACAGCCAGTATTTGGCTTCTGGGTTCCTTGTCCCCAGTCCAGTTGCCAAATACTGGACAACCAATCCAGTTTAGCCAGGTCTTCCCTAAGGTCCTGTCCCTACTCTTCCATGCCCAGTCACCCACAGAGCTTTGTGTCATCTGCAAACAGGCATATCTTACCTTTTATCCCATCTGCAATGTCACTGATAAAGATGCTAAATAACACTGAACCAAGCACAAAACCCTGTGGAACCCTGCAGCCTGGTCTAGCTTCTGAAAACTCTCCCCAACCAATACCGTCTGACTTTTATCTTGCAGCCAGTTTCTAACCCACATGGCCAGTTTTGCCCCTACTGCCAGGTCTTCCATCTTCCTAATCAATCTCCTATGGGAAACAGTGTCAAAGACTTCACTGGAATCCAGATACAGGATGTCCACTACTTGGCCCCTGTCCACTGTCTTGGCTACCCAGTCAAAGAAATCAATCAAGTTGGTCTTGCAGGACAGCTCTGACACAAACCCATGTTGCCTCTTGTTCTAGAGCCATTTTTCTTCCAGAAAGCTTACCAAGCTTTCCTGTAGTATGGTTTTCATGAGTTTCCCCATTATCGAAGTCAGGCTGACTGGCCGATAGTTACTGGGTCGTCCCTCAGTCCACTCTTGTGTAGTGACACTACATGCACTGTCCTCCTGTTCAGGGCTACTTTCCTCCCATCTCCAGAGAAGTGTTGAACAGGTCAAACAGGTGGCCAACCAGCACATCTACCAACTCCTTTAGTACCTTCAGATGTATGGGGTCCGGCCAGGGACTTGTCTACCTTCAGGACCTTTAACCCTTAGGCTTCCAACAGAATTAGAACGTATAGGAATTTTGGACTGATATATCAGTCCACGGCCCTGCAAGGGTTAAACCTTTCTCGCCCTGTTAATTTCAATCTCCCATCTGTGACCCCTCCATACCTTTTCCTCCTTATTTATACAATGCTTCTTTATTTTCTACTGCCAATCATGCTGCTTCTCCCGTAGTACGTCTCCTCCCTCAACCATGATGCTGATTGGAGTTTGAACAAAGACAATTCCTCCTACCGTTTTCCCTTTCTTGGGGATATTTTGCAGTCTCCCTGTCTCCCCTCCCCGCCATTCACTTGCTGTAATGCCACAGTTGCGGAAAATAAGAAAACAGAAAATAAAAACTTTTACCTTGCCCACGTGTAAATAAAAAACTCTTTCACATAAACTGAAAATAAAAACTTTCTTCTTTCCGTGGTAAATCTCTGACTAGTGGCTGTGTCTTTTACATGTTAAGTAGTGTAGTATGGTGGGGGGCTGCAAACAAACTACACCTACGGATCTGTAAGTAGGACAAAAGCCCTCAGTTAAACAAAATTGACATCCTTGGGTAGCAGGTGGAAGGACTATTTTACTCACAGTTAAGCTAATCATCTTTGTTTTACATATGTAATCATTTTTATTTACTGTCAGAAAATATTTTAAAAAAGAAACTCCATTTTATAGTGCAATAAGACACCCCAGGGTGTGCAGTGATCATTACTGCACTTCCAAGGGCTGAAGGCACTCAGCCTATGGCCTCATGCCTCAGTATGCCCCTGGGCATGCAGTAATATCTGTTCAATTCACACCCTGCTGTGTCTTATTGCTTACATATAATTGAAAAAGTTTAGAAATTAGCTTCTCAAAAGATTCTAAATTATGTCTGAATCCTCTGTCATCATAAAGTTCCAAACATGTTGCCCAGGAGGTTTCTTTGCAGCACAGAAAAGTAAAAAAGTTTCAACATATACAAAGCAGAAATCAGACAAAATTTGAACTCAAAAGTTTGGATCCCATTTAGATGACAGCAGGAGACAGGAATCCAAGCTCCAGCAAATACCAAAAGAACAACTGTAGATGGATAGGTCCAATAAAAAATCCTGAACGGCAAAATTAACCCTGCAGGGAACACCCTGGATATACAAAGCTACTTCTTCTGGCAGGCTGTTCCAGGCATCCATCACCCTTTCAGTGAAGAAGTATTTCTCACATCTCTCTTAAACTCCAACCGCCCCTTCAGCTTAATTGCATGCGCTGTGTTCTGGTGCTTTTCCTTCTCTGAAAGAGACTCCTCACCTGCACCTTGTTCACTCCTATGAAGTATTTATAGGTCTTACTTATGTCCTCCCTGGCTCTCCTGTCCTCCAGGGAGTACATGATGAGTTCCCACAGCCTCTTCTCACATGGATTTCGTGCAACCCCACACCATTCTGGCAGCCCTCCTCTGGACTGTTTCCACCCTGTTAATATTCTTGCAGAACTGTGACTTCCAGAACTGAACACAGTACTCTAGGTGGGGTGTCACTATTGAGCAGTACAGTGGCAACAACACTTCCCTCCTCCTGCTAGACATCCCCTCCCTATGCATCCCTGCATCCCACTAGCCTTGCCAATCTGCGTTGTCACACTGTCTCTACCACCTTGTGATAATCAGATATGATTACCCCAAACTCCCTTTTTGCTTGGTGACTGTCAGTATCTCCCCCATCTTATACACAGCTGGCAGGTCTCCCACCCCAGTGCATAACTTTGAACTTTTACCATTGAAATCCAGATGTTATGCCCTAGACCACTTCTCTAGTTTCCCCAGATTCCTTTGCATTCTCTCCACCCTTCCTGGTTGCAGATTGTTGTGTCATCCATGAGACACACCTTCCCTCCAGTTCCTCAGCAGTGTCACTTATGAAAACTTGAAGAGGAGCAGCCCCAGTACTGATCTCTGTGGCACCCAGCTAGTCACTCTCCCATCCCCGAGTATCTCGTTTACCACCACCATCTGCTTCCTATCCTTTGACCACTTTGATACCCAGCCTACCTCTTTCTCCCAATCCACAGCCTTCTTAGTTTCTTTACTAGCCTCCTGTGTGGCACAGTGCCAAAGGCCTTGCTGAAGTTCAGATAGGCCCATCTGTGATGGGGATTAATAAGCCCTGCCCCATTTGTTATGCAGAAGGAGTTTAAATACAAGGTCTGTTCTAGCTCTCCTTTTCTGCCACTTCTCTGTCTAGTTGCACAACCAAATTTTCTTGTGAGACCTAGGAACTGATCACTCCAACAATTTCACAGTTCTCCCTCTCACTATCTTTCTGCCTTCTCTTGCTATTTCTGTCTTTTCTTCCCTTGCTTATCTGCAGGTATAGAAATATATGTAAATCTTTATGTGGAAATGTCACTGATACTGGGATCCCTGTGTTTAAAACTGTATAAAGTTATACTGTTGAAATGATTGCAAAAAGCTATTTGAAATTCGAGGGTTAACATGAGATGCAGTTTTTAAGCCCTTTGCATAGCTGTGATCAAGAGGCCAGTTCTGGGACACCATGTACTTTTCTGCTGCACCTGCAAGGAATGAAACTGACAAAACATTCTGTAAACTTACAAGAAAATTCTGTGAGAAGCAGGCTCTCTTAATGTGTTCCCACAGAGAGTTATAAAAGAGCAGCAATGCTTTTGCTAAGAGACAAGGAGAGTGAGAGTCTGAGAAACTGAAACTTGGAATTAAGAGATACTCTCAGAAGAAGGACTTGTTTCTGTGTTTGTACTGCCTTTGTAAATAGTTATACTGAATAACTTATTTTTATTTTGCTGTTATTGAGAAAATAAAATACTATTTGCAAATGTTGAAACTGCTCCTGGTTTTCCTATGCTTCCTGACCTGTGCCTCGATGGCACCATCCACTTCTCTTTCTGATCCACCTTCATAGTTACCTAGTCAAAGAAATCTATGACATTTATTTGGCTGACCTGCAGGATGCTCACACCATGCTCAGTTCTTTAGAACCCTTGGGTGAATCCTGTCTGGTCCCACTGCCTCTTTCTCCTTTCAGGGCTTGCAATCCTTCTGGACTCTCTCATCCAAAATGGACTTGTGTCCGCTCCCCAGGAGCCTGTTGATACTTGTTGGACTGTTCCCCACTTCTGCTGTGAAGACTGAGCAGAAGAACTTGTTTAAAATGTTTACTTTTTCTGATTTTCTTCTGCAAGTCCCTTCCCTTATAATTCTCATTATCCCACCCTTGCTTTCCTCTTTTCACTTATGTACCTGAAGAAAGTCGTATCCCCTTTTATTTCTTTTTTTATTTATTAAATTCTAGAATTACAAAATACCTTTGAACCAGAGGTTCGTTTAAAAGGTTTCACGTTCAGAGCAAGTGTAAAACAATAAACAAATTGGTAACAAAAAGGTGAAGAAACGGACAACTAGGAAATGGAATAATCACGTGGTATCAACAGAGTTAACTAGTCAATTGAGAAACTAAATGAGAGTAAGGAGGCTCGATGCAGTCAGAGAATAACATTGTCAAATAGTGCTTATTGTTGCAAGAAGTTCATGGAGAGGATAGTGGGAAGAGGAAGGCATAATGGGAGAGTAGAAATAGACTAGGTGGAGCAGTCACAATTGCAGCAATTAGAGAGGTGCTGGTGCAATATGTGTTTGAAAGGACCTAGTTTGCTCTCAGCATAGATCTCAGGTGGCAGCCCATTCACAAGGGAGGGAGCCCTTTAGCTGAAGGAGCATTGGACTTGAGACGTATGGCAGAAAGGAACAAGAAAAGAGGATTTATTAGTGCTGTGGGTACATCAAGTGTGGAGGAGGTTAACATAAGGCCAAATGTTGCAGGAGGGTAAGGCTGAGGCAGATTTTTTTAGACAGGAGACAGGTTTGATAGGTGATCTGACCTTGTAGATGGAGCCATGAGGATTGTCTGTAGAGCTCACAGGTGTGCGTTCTTTTCCCTGCTCCTGTTACAAGACGTAACAGACTTCCTTGGTGATCCTCTCGCCTGTTTTAAACTTTGCTGCCTTCACATTTCTTCCTGCCTCTGCTTTTCCAGATATACCTCCTGTCCACCTCCTTTGGAGTTGCTTTGTACTTGCTAAATGCTGTTTACATAGAAACATAGAATTTGATGGCAGATAAGGACCGCTTGGGTCACCTAGTCTGCCCATTTTCCTACCTAATGAATAAGCTGCAGATCCTAGTTAACCAACAGCCTACTTCCTCATACCCCCCACTAGAATTGCCTTATGTCTGTCCCATGCATTCTTGAATTCCCCCACTGTTTATGACTCTACGACCTCTCAGAAGGCTGTTTCATGTATCCACAACCATCTCTGTGAAGAAATACTTCCTCACATTACCTCTGAGCCATTCCTCCTCTATCTTCAAATTGTGCCCCTTGTTTTGCACATCTCTTTTCTGAAAGATGCTACCCTCTTGGACTTTGTCAATTCCCTTGAGGTATTTGAAAGTTTCTATCATGTCCCCCCTCTCTTTCCTCAAGGCTATACATCTTTAGTTCCTTTAGTCTTTCTTCATATGTCTTCTGATGCAGACCCTGCATCATTTTAGTTGCCTCCTCTGGACAGCCTCCACCCTGTCTATGTCTTTGCAGAGATGGGGTTTCCAGAACTGTACACAGTACTCCAGATGTGGTCTTACCAACTGTCTGTACAGAGGGCCAACAACTTCCTGTTTTCTACTGGTGATGCCTCTCCTATGCATCCCAGTACCCCCAGCCCTCCCTACTGCCTTCTCACATTGTTGGCCCACCTTTAGGTCATCTGATATGACTACCCCAGGTCCCTTTCCATTTTTGTTTTACTTACTTGGTATTACTTGGTATGAAAGAACAGAAGAAGGCCAGAGCCCATCGAGACTGTTCCACACACTATGTGGGACATTATCTATTATCCTCAACCAAACATCTAATTTGTTTTTAAAGACAGTGGCACTAGTTGCCTCTACCAATTCTTGTGGCAAGATGTTCCATACAATGGATGCTCTTATTGGAAAAAGTTTCTTTTGCTGGTTTTATAAGTTTTACTTCAGCTGTTTATTATGCAGTCTCGGAACATGTCTCCTTTGGAGAGTGTTAGACCACATTTTCCCATTAGATCTGGTGAATTTATTAGATTAAAACCATAAGCATATCACCTCTTAAATCTTCTAGTTTGAAGAGAGAAGAGACCAGTAGCTTTTAATCTGTTCTGATAATCCAAGTCTGTTAATTTTGGAATCATTCTAGTTACTCTCCTTGGAACCTGTTCAAGAACTGCTATGTCTTTTTTGTGTTTGGATTCCAGAAAGGGAGCATAGTCTAGATACAGTCTAATGTATGCCCTATACAATGGAATAAGGTATTGTTCAGTGCGATTAATAAATGCATTTTATTTGCCTCAAAAGTCTGTTAGTCATGCAAGCAGTTCTAATACAATGATCATTTGATGTAAGTTTATTATTAACATATATCCCTATATCTTTTTCACAATTTGATGAGTGAAGTGGTAGTCCGTTTATATAATATATTGTTTTTGGATTATTTACACGAAATGCACTACTAAACATTTGTCTTGATTAAACTGCATATGATTTTCATTTGCCCAAAGTGTTAATTTTTCCAAATCCTTCTTTAATGCTGAAATATTTTCTTGATTATTAACCTTGTTCCCCAATTTAGTATCATCTGCAAATTTAACCATGAAGTTATTTGGCCCTGTTTGTAAATCACTGATAAAGAGATTAAACAATGTTGGTCCCAAGACTGACCCTGTGGTACACCACTTGTCACACTACCCAAATCAGACAAGATATCATTAATTTCAGCCCCCATTGTGTACTCTTCTCCTGGGTTTTGTTTCCCAGGTGCATAACTTTGCACTCATTTGCATTGAATCTAAGCTGCCATACATTTGACCATTCCTCCAACCTTGCCAAGTCCCTTTTCATCCTTTCCACGCCACCTTGTGTATCAACCCTGTTGCAGATCTTTGTGTCATCTGCAAAGAGACATACTTTCCCTTCCAGTCCCTCTGCAATGTCACTTATAAAGACATTAAAAGGACCGCCCCAGTACTGAACTCCTCGGTACCCCACTAGTAACCCTCCTTTCTTCACTGTGGATTCCATTTACTATTACCTGCTGTGTCCTGTTGTCCAACCAGTGTTTTACCTGGGCTACCACCCTAGGACCCACTCCCAGGCTGGCTAATTTGTTTATTCACCTTCATGTCACTGCCTTAGCCACCTCCTTTGAGAGCATAGCACCTCTTCCTCTTCCTTCCCTTGCTTACCTCCTTCAAACAGCATGCTGATGTCTTAACAATTCCATACTTGATCTTTTCCATTGGGTCTGCACTCCCCATGACCACCCCCACTTTGAGGTATTTACTTAGGCAGTCACCAATTTCTTTAAAATCTGCCTTCCTGAAGTCCAGGACCCCTGACATAGTGTGGGTTTTCTCTTGCCAAATCTGTATGCCAAACTAGACAATACAGTGATCACCTGTCCCAGGGGCCTACCCACTGTGACATCTGGAATGCTCTCCTGTTTATAAATACCAGATCTCAACTCCCCATTTCTAGTGGATTCTGTGACCAGCTACTTGAGAAGAAAAATAACTTACCATAATAATGTTTCTTCTTCCAAGGGATCCCTCATTATGCTTGACATATGCAGTGAGACTTGCAGATGAAGCTGCCTCAGAGCGCGTGGAATGGAATTAGAATGCAGTTCAAATCTCTGCCCTCTGGGTGGTGCTGTGTTCTACAACTTAGTGTCAGGCGTCACTCTGGTTCAATGGCCTCAGCCCCACCATCTCCTCTACCCAACAATTGGTTTGTTTAAAACTAGGCTCTGGGACTATCTCACTACCAACAGCTCCTGTGACTGGCCAACTTAACCTTGTTTCTCCACTTCCTTCCTGCTCTAGTGGTTCCCTCCCTCCTCACTGGATTCTACCTCACATCTTGGTATACCCAATGCTGCACTTTTCACCCTCTCCCACCCTTCCTACATTCCTTCTCCCCTTCCCTCTCCCTATGACTTTGGCACTTCTAATCTGTTGTCTATTTTTCTGACAAATGCTGCTGGCTGCCTTGTTACAATGCCACCCTTGAATTGTATTAATCTGCACTCTGTTTGCAATGTCCACATTGTTGTAATGTCTGTCTTGATGTTCCCCATAATTTGTATTTCTCTGATGTGGAACCTTTGTAAAGAGCCAAGGCTCAAAGGTACTTGTGATCCTAGACTTGATAAATAAAAATAAATAAATAGATCCTTCACAGCCTACCCAAAAGTAGCCCTCCTTGTCTACTAATCTATCTGATCTATATAACAATATAAGCCCTAAGGGCAATAAAAAGGATGGCCCCGAGGGTAAGTATGGAAGAACAACAATTTTTGCAGAAAATGTACAGTATATGTGACTGACAACAAATAATGCTCAAGCAGTTAAATAGAAGAGTAACAACTGATTATTGTGGAACATTTTTGATTCTGGAAGGAGATTCAAGCATAATGAGGGATTCCTTGGAAGGAACAACATTACTATGGTAAGTAATTTTTCTTCAAACCCCAGGAATCCAACATTATGCTTGACATACTGTATGCAGACTACAAAGCAGTACCTTTGGGAGGCTGGATACAAAACTACTTGGGAAAAAGGTTCTGCAGTACAGCAATGCCAAACCTGGCATCTCTTCTGGACTGTATATCTAGGCAACAGTGCTTGTAAAGGTGTCAACTGTTTTCCATGTAGCTGCTTTACAGTTTTCTAATAAGGGAACATCTCTGGCGGCTGTCATAGAGGCAGCAGTGCCATGAGTGGAGTGTGCCCTGAGGCCCTGAAGTGGCTGTTTGCCAGCTTTGGAATAACAGAACTGAATACAGGCAACTATTCAGCGAAAAGTTGTCCTTTTGAAGCTGGGTTGCCTTCCCAATTCACCATATGTGAGAAACAACTGAGAGTGGGAAGATCTATGATCTTGATGTACTCAATGTAGTAACTGAGAGACCTTTTCACATGGGTGCGGTGTGCATATTTTATGGAACACATACAAACAGAAGAGAGCAAGAAGTAAGTGCCTCAGCTGAGACTTGAACCCAGGCTGCCCAGAATACCATTCTGGTCACACTAACCAGCTACGCCACCAAGGCAACTGGAACCTGGGCTATCCTGGAACACACATTAATCTTTCTACAATGCACAGCCTGGTGCTACACAGATAATTACTACATTTTCAATCACATGGGTGCAGTGTGCATATTTATTGGAACACATACAAACAGAGAGAGAAGAAGTAAGTGCCTCAGCTGGGACTTGAACTGAGGCCGCCTGGAATACCATGCAACACCAGGTTGTGCACTGGAGAAAGAGCAATGTGCGCTTCAGGACAGCCCAGGTACCAGTTGCCCAGGTGTCGCAGCTGGTTAGCGTGACTGGAACAGTATTCCAGATGGCCTGGGTTCAAGTCCCAGCTGAGGCACGACTTCTTTCTCTCCTGTATTTGTATGTGTTCCATAAAATATGCACACCACACCCATGTGATTGAAAATGTAGTAATTATTTTTGCAGCACCAGGTTGTGCATTGGTGAAAGAGTAATATGCACCCAGGACAGCCGAGGTTCCAGTTGGCTTGGTGGTGAAGCTGGTTAGCACGACCTCAATGGTATTCCAGGTGGCCTGGGTTCAAGTCCCAGTTGAGGCACTTTTTTTGTCTCTGTTTGCATGTAGACCCTTTGACATCCAAATTGTGCGGTCTCTGCTCACCAGAACTGGACTTTTGGTGTAAAAACAGGATGGATAATGGATTGTTTCAGGTTTAACTCAGACACCACCTTGGGAAGGAATTTCCTGTTAGTCCTGAGGGTTGCCTTTCCTGTGGAAAATAATGTAGTTTGGGTCACTGCAGAGGGCCTGCATCTTGCACACCCTTCTGGCTAAAGTGATAGCTACTAGCCAGACCATCCTCCAGGTGACATACTTCAAATCTGCAGAGGCCATAGGCTCAAAGGGAGGTCTCATGAGCTTGGCTATACTGATGTTCAGGTCCCAGGGAGGGACAGTCTCCTCACAGGAGGATGCCAATACAGAAGACCCTTAAAGATTCTTTAAAATGGGGTGAGAGCCTACTGTTTTCTGCTTACCAGCTGATGCATATGCAGAAATGGCCACCAGGTGAACCTTCAGGGTAGCAGGCCTGAAGCCTAAAGCCTGTAAGTGTACCAGATGATCCAGGAGAGTGGACATATCTGCCTGAGAGGGTCGAGATGCCTAGGGCCCCAGGACAGGAGAACCTCTTCCACTTGGAACCATATGTTTTCCTAGTGGCATGCTTCCTGGATACCTTAAGAACCTAGAGGACTTGGTCTGAAAAGTGAAAATCAGAGTACAGTACACTAGCTCCTCAAGAACCATGCTTTGAGGTGCAGAGACTTGAGGTTTGGTAAGTCACTCTGCCCTGAGATGTGGTCAGAAAATTATGTCACAGGAGGAGCTGAATGTGTTTCCTGCTGTAGAGAGCCAGGAGTAGAGTACCAAGGCTGTATGGCACATTCTGGGACTATTAGAACCATGGAAGCATGCTGGCTCCTCAGCTTCAGAAGAACTCAAAACAGCAGAGGAATGGGGGAAGGCATACAAAACTTTCCTGACCAGTCCAGGAGCAGGGCCTCCATGGGGACTGTACCACTGCTAGAAGTCTGCAGCAAAAAGGGAAGCTGAAAACTGTCCTTGGATGCAAATAGGTCTATTTCTGGTGTGTCCCATCTCCTGAAGATTGTGGCTAGCACCTGTCTGCTCAGAGCCCACTGTGATGACCCTGCCAGATCCAGCTGAAGGAATCTTCCAGAGCATTGTCTTTCCCTGAGAGGTGGATTGCTGACAGATGGACATCTAGTGAGTTAGCCAGACTACAAAGTTTCATTGCTTCCGTACACAGCTTTGTAGACCTTGTGCCTCCTCTTTGCTGATATAATACATGGTGGTGATTTTGTCTGTCTCGACCTGGACAGATGTCAGTCCAGGTCAGGACTCCATGTGTAAACGACTGAAGAGCTAGGAACACTACCCTTAGCTCTAGTAGATTTATATGGTGTCTGGACTCTGGGGAGGGGGACCATACCCATTTGCTGTTAGGAAAGGGAACATTGTTTAACCAGGAGTAGCACACTAAGCCAAAGCTTGTTTCCAGATGCAACCTGGGAGCACAAGGACGTTAAGTGACTTACTTAGATCACACAGTAGGCACCAAGGCAGCTGTGGATTCAAACCCAGGTCTCCAGATCTGTAGCTCAGAGTCTTAACCCACTGCGCTATACTGCCTCCATACTGTTAAGTTCCCCAGATGAGCACCCCAAGCCAACATGGAGGCATCTGTTATCAAGATAGCTGTGGGAGCCTGTACCTGGAATGGTACTCCCCGCCTGAGGTTGTCTGTTTCTTTCCACCAGTCTAGGGCCTGTAACAGCATTTTTGTCACAGGCACCAGTGTGGACAGAGGGTGTTACTTTTGAGATCAGTGAGTAAGTGGTACTGAATGTCTCTGATTTGAAACCTTGCCCTGGGACAACTGCTGTGGTGTAGGCCATGTGTCCCAGAAACTGGAGGAAGTAACAATCACACAGGAGTGTGGTGTGCATATTTATGGAACTCAGATACAGAGGTGAGAAAGAAGCAAGTCCCAACTGAGGCACTTACTTCTTTCTCACCTCTGTTTGTAGCTGGAGGAATTGTCTGGCTGGCCTGGGCTTGATCTAGGACAAAGAATTGGCCAGGCTTACAAGGTTTCCAGCCTCTCCTAGGACAGGAATGCCTTGCCCTGCCTGGCATCCAGTTCTGCTCCTGTGAACTCCAGTAGTTGTACTGGTTCCATCTGAGACTTTAGCACATTTATGAGGAACCGCAGTCCCTCTAGAGTGCTCTGAGTCTTATGAAGAGCATCCTTGGCCTGCTAGTGTGATTTTCCCATGACTAGCCAGTCATTTAGGTAGGGGAAGACCATTACCTCTGTCTCCTGGGGTGTGTTGCCACCACAGCTAGGGATTTTGTGAATACTCTGGGAGCCAAAGACAGGCTGCAGGGAAGGGCTGTAAACTAGTAGTGAACAGAAGGCAGCCTGAAAAGCAGGTGCTTTCTGTGACTGGGCCTGATAGGAATGTGAAAATATGAATCTTTCAGATCCAGAAATGCCAGCCAGTCTCCCTGCTGTAGGGATGGAATAATATTCTGAGGTCCGGACTCCCATTTTTTTTTTTGTGGGTGAGGAAGTACCTTGAATAAAAACCCTTCCCACTGTGATGGTGGTATTTTTCCACTGTGTTTGCCTGCAGCAGTTTTGTGACCTCCAACCCAATAGAATCCTTTCTGCTGGAGTGTGAGGGTGGAAGGCCTGTTGACAGACAGTGTTGGAAATGTATTGAACTGCAGTGTGAGGCCATGGCCCACCACCTCCAGGACCCACTTGACTGTGGTGATGTTTTCCAGCCCTGGATGAAATGAGCCAGCCTTCCCCCACTGGCAATGGGTTTCCGACCTGGTAACACGTATCAGGAGTTTTGTTTGGGCTGAGCCTTAGAGGTTAAAGGTTGATCAGCCCTTCTGAACTCCTTCTTCCCTTCCCTGAAGAAATCTCTTTGAGAGTAATCTCGGGCATGGGATGTGCATGGGGTAGGAGGCTCGTGAATAGCAACCTCACCCCTATCTCCCTTCCATGGGACTTTCTCAGTGTTACTCTTGTAAGTGGACTTGTACTCTTCCACTTTTTATGTAAGTCTCTTTTGTCACCAAAGAGGGAAATGTTCTTGCAGGTAAAATCCATGGCTTTTGATTAAGTGTCCTGTGACAAGTTAGTTGTTCTGAGCCATGCAAACCTCCTAATGAAGGCAGCATGAGCCAGAACCCTTGAAGCAGTGTCATTGGCATCTACTGCCATATAAAACTGGTACTTAGTGGCATCCAGGGCAGACCTGGCTGTGCTTGCTAGGTCCTGAACCTGTTCTCCATGAAGACTGTCACACAGGCTCAGCATTAGCAGTGTCAGTGACTCAGCAGGTAGCACACTCACCTCTGAGGCTGGGAGATCAGAAGGCTGTGGGTTCTATCCCACACCAGGCACTTGGGTTAATATCCCAATACTGACACTGTAGTGCAGCATGATGGGGGTGCTGCACTCCTGAGGTGCCGCCTTTCAGATAAGACATTAAAACGAGGTCCCATCTACCTGTTCTGGTGGTAGTGGAAGTTAAAGATCCCATTGCACTTCTCGAAAGAGTAGGGAATTTCCCGGTGCCCTGGCCAAATTTCCCTTATTCACTAAAAATACCACCAACAGCTTACTCTGGTTCAAGGTCAGTGGCATTTCATCTTTATCCCTCCCCAGGTTGTGTTTGAAAATAGGCAGAATCTGCCTAGTGCACTTACCCGTCAACAAAAACTAAATAAAATAAATAAATTACATTCCACAGCGCTTCTGGTACTGTGCTGTGTGTGACATATATACAATCTGCTTCCAGAAGCAGAGAGACAGTAGTGTACATGTTTTTCCCACACTATCCAGCTTTCTGGAGTCCTCCTCTGGAGGTTGGGAGGAGAGGAGAACCTTGACTTTGTTGCAAGATGTTGCCTGAACCCTCCCCCATGGTCAGGGTGAGTGTAGAGGTACTCAGTACCATGTTTGTCGAGCTGGTACGCTTTTCAGTCTTCTTATCAATCCCTGGCATAGAAGGGGTTTGGAGAAGGTTGCAGGATGCTTTTTGAGGGACTTAGGCACTGGTAAAAGCAGCCACTTAGTGGATATTAGTTAGTTAGTTAAAATGTTTTTATTTTTATACAGGATAGAATTTTGGGACCAATAGTCCTATTTACAAAATTGTCTTGTGTACATATAAACATACTAAAAATTGACATACAATAAACTTATGTAAGTACATAGAATATACATATATTGCACAAATATGAAACAGTTAATAGTCAGATACAGATAATGAAATCCAAAAATTTAGCAGCATTGATGGTAGCAGTTACATTCTTGAGTTATGCTCATGTTTAACTGAGATTTAAACATAGATACTTTTGCCGAGTTTCTAATTGTTGGAGATAATACATTCCAAATTCTAGCCCTTGGTACTGGAAAATCATATTACCATACTGAGTATTAATTTTGGCAATTTTGATACCCTATGAACTACCATCCTTATTTCATAATGTTGTGTTCCACAACTTTGCTTTATCTATATATTTTCATTCTGCAAAACCATAATATTGGAATTATCAACTGTTCTGCAATTTTTGTTCCTCTTCTGATAGGACACTATCGACATAAAATCGCCTCAAAGCACCAATCCTTGAATTAACTTTTTTTTTCTGCTTACTGTTTATACCCCCCGCAGCACTCCCACTCTTGGGAGACACCTTGGCCTTGTAGTCTCCACCCTCTTACCTCGAGCCTGGTGCAGTCCATCCCCATGTAGTTGTGGCTGTATACCCCAGGCAGGCATGGGGTATAAGTGTCTCCTGATGTCTTCTTGGTCTCGTGCCGGGATGCGGTGCCAGGTCAGGTAGGGGCATTGGAGATCGGGGCCCGATGCTCCATCTACCGGGAGCACTGCAGAGTCTTTTCCAATGTTCCTTAGGGAGTGGCTCACGCCCGATGTTAAGGCGCCTCTGCTGATGTCCGCTACTCCCAGCCCTCTCTGTATGCTCAGGTGCCTGCTATGCCTCCGGCTTCTGCCAGAGGCCAGTCAGGTGCCGCAACATGTGTCCCTCCTCCTGGGAGAGCTGTCCTCAGACGCCTATCCTCTACCTCCCTCAGCCGACCACCGATGCCCCGGCTCGCTCCCGATCCTGGGTCACCAGCGTGGAGTGAGGTGTGTCCAGCCACAACCCTTTGAATTAACTTTTTTGTTAGATAATCTACATGTACATTGAATTTAAGCAAACTATTTATAATCACCCTAAGAATTTATACTGATTAGTTACCATTAATAACTGATTTGCTCTAGTTACAATCCCTAAGTTTTGACTGGGGCTGCTGCTGCTCTTGCTTTTGTTATGAAAAACATTACCTGTGTTTTTTTTGACTTAAGGCAAACATTGATTCAGTAAACCAATCCTGCAAAGTATTAGAGTCTAACTAAAGTTTTCCAGTAACTGATCTTGTGTTTTGCTGTGGCCAGCAAGACAGTGTCATCTGTGTAAAGCCTTATTTGTGAAGTTACAATATATTCAGGCAAGTCATTTACACATATCAAGAACAGCAGCGGTCCCAGTATTGACCCCTGGGCACTCCTCTTTCAATGGACCCGGTCTGACATATGATTTGCTACCTCTACCCATTGTTTTCTATCTCCCAAATATTGATTTGAACCATTGTAAGATTCTTGTGCTATTCCTATCCTTTCCATTCTCCCCAAAGTATTTGGTGATTCACCAAATCAAAGGCTTTGGACAGGTCGATGAACACCGTGCCCACAGACACCCCTGCATCCAAGACTTTTGCTACCATATCTCTGAAGTCCACGAACACAGTGCCCGTTGAATTCCCCATCCTAAAGCCATGTTGAATTTAGATAACTTTGAATACTTTTCAGGTATTCACAGAGTTGGTTATATACCATCTTCTCCATTAATTTTGAGAGAATGAGAAGGATAGCAATGGGCGATAATTTGACGGATCATCGGTTTACCTTTAAAAATCTGGGCAATTTTGCGATCTTCCACAAGTCGGAAACAGATTCTGTATTAGGCTTTGATTAACTAAACTAGTCAGCACTGGTGATATTATTTCTATCGCTTCTTTTTATTTTTGCTTATACTTTTTGCCTCCTCTTTGTATACCTGGGCTGCTCCTGTGTTCTGGCAGCTGCCTTGGGATTCCAGTTGCCATCTGGGTGTCCGCAGACCTTGTGGTCACACCCTACTCCCCTGTGGCTTGCCCTCCACAGCAGGGTGGCGTGGGAGCCCCCATACTTACCCGCATTAATGGATCCAGCTGGGTGCCCTCCAGAGCTGGCACCCATGGATGGCCATCATGCTGCTTCGCCCCAGATACACTCCTCTATTTTGGTGTTTTACTCCCCGGAGATGAGGGCATGCAATGATGCTGGTGGAAGGAGTGTGCACCTGTCCACATGTGCTCCTTTCTGACATCTGCCCCAGACTCCTCCATGAAGTACAGCACAGCAGCCTTGTCCCCAGCCTCTGCCAGGGGCAACCAGGCACCAACTGTTGTGGGTCCCTCCCGGAGAAGGAGAGCAGTCCAACGGATGCTCAATCCTTCTCCTCCCTGTCAACCCCCAGTGTCCCGTGCTCATTCCCAAACATGGGTGCTGGCATGGCATAGGTAAGGTGACCAGTGCCTCAGCCCTCAGTGCCACCGGGCGGCTTCTATCACTTTTAAAAATTTTGTTTCTATCATACCAAGACCATAAGATTTTTGGGGTTCAGCTTTTTGATCACATCCTCACCTCTTTTTCCTTTATCGTCCTAAAATAGAACAGGGGGAACTTAATTCATCACCACCTATTCCATTTTCCTTAGGTTGATTTGTTGCACTAACAGGTATCATAATATCAGGTAGGGCAATAAAGTATTGGTTCGGAGTCTGAGTCACCGCTTAGAATCCATGAGTTCTCCTTTACCATTAGTCATTTTAATCTCTGGCCTTGTTCTAATAGGGTTTTCTAAACATTTTATAATATCCCAATACTGTCTAGGGTGTGTCACATTCTCAACTTTGTTATTGTAAAATTTTTGCTTTGCCTGTTTTATTAACTTTTACATTTATTCCTATGCCTCTTGTATTCATCCCAGTCCTCCCCATTTTAGTTTTATACTGTATGCTTTTTTCCAAACTCAGTCCCTTATACATATCTGGTTTCTTCAACAGTTCAGTTACCTATGGCAGATTTTTTTTGGTAATTTCTAGTTTCATAAGGTGCATGTTGATTACAAATGTTTAAGAAAATTTCTGAAAATTCTTTACCCCAAGTTTATATCTGGGATCATTTGCAATCTATACCATTTTTCCATACCTAAATCTCTTAAAGTTTTCTGGATGATAATTAGTGTAGTCTTTCTTGGCACTAAACTCCCTCTACCCAACAATTATATTTATTTGAAATTATACATACAACAGGGTGATGGTCTCCTAAATTTTGGGGTAAGACTTGACAGCTTTTGATATGGAAGCTCTTAGAAAAAACATTAGATCTAATATGTTACCCCAACTACTAATATCCATTTACCTTGTAATTTGATTCTCTGGCTGCTGAACAGCTAAAATCTCAAAACTTGCTTCCAATTTCTTACCCTAGGCTTCCCATGCTGCATTAAAATTCCCTATTAATATTAGATCTCTATTCACAGCCAAATTTATTGTGCTAACAACTAAAAATACTGGCTTTAATTTTTTGGGGAGATGACACTTATAAGTAACTTCAATTGATTTGATTCAACAAACAGGCATTCAATCCCTTCCACTATTCCTGAATATATTATCTCAAATGATCCCAGTTTATTATTAATGTTAAGAGAACATCTCCACCCCTCCTCCCCGATCTTGTCTAAAATTTAAAATCCATCCATTGAAATCTCATCATTAAGTACTTGTTTTGTTAACTATGTTTCTGAAATTCCAACTATGTCTGGTTCAAATTGTTGAGACCATAGCCAAAATTCTTCTATTTTTTAGTGAGACTTCTAGCATTTTCATGCACAACTTTTAATCCTGGTTCATTTATTGTAAATGGACCTGGATTAATTTCTATATCACCTGCCATTATAAAATCAATTGAATATAACAAACTCAGATTGATTGCACTGTTGCCATTTAAATCCCTTCTGATTGTCCAAACAGAGACACCTGCCATGATTTAATAGTTACAAATTATTTGTAAATTGATTCCTTTTGGCCCTTAGAAATACCATAGGGGCTGATGGAGAAACAGTTACTAATGTGGCAAATCTATTTTGCAAGGTGTCTGAGTTAGGGCAATCTGTAACACCTATCAACTGATTCATTAAAAAGAGAGTCAAACTAACATGTATCACAATTTTCAAAATTTTTATAAAAGTTGCTACCCTATGTGCTAACAAAGAACAATAATCTTTTTCAACCAACAATTAAATTAAATTAATGGCTTTATAATACCAAATGATAGCACACTACAGGTAGCAAGTACTTTAAAACCAATGGCCAGTATTACCAACCTTAATTAATGTAGTATGTGACTAAAATCCTCTCTATTTACTACCAATCAAAACATATACTAAAATATACTATATAGATACTAGATATATGTATTCCACCTACATATTGCTAAATCTATGTATTTTACATTTAACCATCACATCCACATGCAAAATAAATTTAAACTATCTTGTTTAGTTGTTCAGTATTTAAGTCTACCCAAACCCATACAATATTAGCTATTTAAACTTAGGGTTAAGATGCTTTTAGTCCCAGATATTTCTTTGAGTGGCACTTCACCACTCACACTCATGATGTATGCAGTGCAAGGTTTTAAACTCTTGTTGCCCCTTCTCTGCGTGATGACACTCCCATATGCTCCTCCCCACAGTCCTGTTCTTCTCACAACTCACTGGGACAGGGGCCTCATTGCCAAGTGGAAGCGGCATTTAACTAGCTTCTCTGCTGGTCAGGTAACGTTGAAACAGCTCAGTTCAGCAGTACAGGTTGGCAGCACAGTTCTTTTGTTAGCAGCATAGCGGACACAGCAAATATGCAGATGGGATGTGTAGGCATCTTCCATTAGTCCCATCATATCGAGGAAATCCTCCTTGACATCCTCCCTGGACTTCCATGTGGAGAGGGTGAGGTATTTATCATTTGCTTCATGAAAGCAAAGTGTGAGGAGTAATCTTCTGGACCCTGGGGAGGGAACTGAACTCTTGATCAGGGGAACAATCTGGTTAAATTGGTTCCCATTCTTCATCCTCTTCCTCATAATAAAATTTGGCACCCTGATTGGTAGGAACCAGAGGGGAACTGGAGGTTGAAGGGATCCAGGAACCCCACAAGAGTTCCCATGGCATGGAAAGCCTTGAAAAGTGCCAGGCCTTTGCCATATCCTCCTGAGGGGTATATTTGCTGTGCCTCCTGTTGTCTCCTTTTGCTCTTCAGCAGGAGGGACAGTGACATGCTTTTGTTTTGCTTTTCTTAGCAGGGGCTGAGTCAGGAGCCTGCTCTGGGGGTCTTTTCTGTTTCTCAGTGGTATTATCAGAATGGTCCTTAGAGGATTTGGCAGGCTTGGTATGTAAGGGACCCTCATTGGAATGTTTTGGTGACCCAGAGGTGGACTGAGAAGCCATAAATCTCTTCCAGCTTCTTTGTTCTTCAGAGCAAAATTTGTTACAGAGGTCACAGTTTCCAAAAATATGACTGGGAGCAAGACACTTCAACACAACTCATGGCTGTCTGCCTTAGACAGGAGGTTAAAACATCCAGCACAATTCTTAAAACCAGTTGGTCCTGTCCCCTTCAGGCCTGTCTGACATGCCAATCATGAGTAAAGATCAAGCAGAACATCAGATCCCCACGGTGAAAGAAAAAATCATGGTTCAGTTCCAACCATGATAAAAATTATTATTACAGCTATATATATATATATATATTATTTTTAAAGATACAAATTTAACAAGAAAAATACTGTTATAAAATCGCCTGTTCCTGAGACGTGGAACCAAGACAAAAACAAGCACAGTGATACAAAAGTCAGAAAAACAAACATTTACCTCAGTTTTTCCTCAGACCTGAGAAAAATTATGGTTTTCATAAAATAAGACAAAATACTTAGAGAGTTCTCCTGTTCCCAGGATCCACCAAGGAACCAGAAAACACATGCTAACACTAACTAAAACCCAGCAAAATAAAAAAATGACTAAATTGAGGGCAGAGTAAGAAGAAATAATAAAAACAGAGTCTAAATACTTATTATTCGATGATCATATACTTAAGCGAGTTACTGAAGAGAGCTCTTTGGGGCCACTTGTTAGTGCAGGCGGAGAAAAGGATCTGATGTTAAGCTGTAGAGCACAGCACCAACCTGAGGGCAGAGATCTGAATTGCATTTTAATTCCATTCCATGCGCTCCAGGGCAGCTTCACCTGCAAGGCTCACTGCATATGTCAAGCATAATGAGGATTCCTGGGGTTTGAAATGCCCACTGTAAGGAGTCAAGGATGACCCTGCTTTTCTTGTAACTGTGGCCAGAATGTTTCAGTCTACATCTGGCAGATTAAGGTCCCCCACAGTCAATACTTCTGCCTTGCTTTCCATTCTGCCAGTGGCCTCCCACAAAACCTTATCTTACTCCTTCCTCTGTGTTGGTGGTCTGTATACCACCCTATGCAGATAGAGGCCCTGGATCTTGTCTCTACGCTGACCCATAGTACCTCCAGCCCTTCCTTATCCCTCTGGCGTTCCTGTATCTCTGTGACTTTTGTGCCTTCCTCACATTCTGTATTACACCACCAACCACCAACTTTCCATCTTGTCCTGTCCTTCTAGAACATGGTGCAGCCTGCTATGGCCACCTCCAAGCTATGGTTGTCAGTGCACCATGACATCATTATGACCACAAGATCCAGGTCTGCCTCTGCAATGATTGGTTCAAGGTCAGAATTTTGTTTCTTAGGCTCCTTGCATTGGCAGACATGGCTCTACACACCATCCCAATATTCTGCCTTCCTTCCTGGTTTCCATCTTTTACCCTCCTGTTTTCCTAGTCTTGTCCTCCCTCTTTCACTAACCTTCTGCATACCCTCCTTAGCCTCTCTCTCAACTGTAGTTTCTCTTCCTCTTCTTGACCCACCTGTCCTACTCTGCCCTTTGTCCTTACACCTCTACCCCTGAAGAAACATTTCCTGGGCTTCACCTCCTGCTGCTCTGTTCTCTGGAGGGGAACAGTCTTTGTTCCCTCAGTTTTTCTGCCTCATCACTTGACTTGTTTAAATGTTCCTCAAGGTAGCATCTAAACCTTCCACTCAGGAGTGCCATTTCCCCATGGATGGATGGAAACCATCTCCTTTGTGCAGGCTGCTATCCCCATGTAGGACACCAGTCCCCAATGTAGTGAAAACCCTTCCCTGCACCATGCCTTCAACCACTCATTGAAGGCTTTGTGTGGGGTCCTTAGTCTTCCCCGGCCGTATACAGATAGCACCTCACTGAAGGTCACTGTGAGCTACCTGCCTCAGGCTCCTCCCCAGCTCCCCAAAATCTATCCTGCGCCACCCCTGCTGTGTCCCCGGCCAGGTCATTAGTCCCCAGATGGACAATGGCTTCCAGCTCCTCCCTTCCCCTCTTCCCTGGTGATCTCTATGGTCTATCCTCCAGTACTCTTTGCCAAAGCACCTGGTAGGCACTTTACTATACTGTTCCTCTGTCCCTGCTCCCAGCTCAATCCACCTGACTATGGAATCCTAAACCAACATCTGTCTCCTCCTTGGCTGGGACCTCTCCTCCTTCCTTGGGGATTCCTCCTTAGGACCCCACCTCCTCCCTTCCCACTGCCTCAGTTGCTCCCTACTGGCTTCCTGTCCAACTAGAATGGTGAATGAATTATGCAGTGATAAGATCTGAAGGGTGCTGTACTTCCTCCCCCACACCCACTAAGGTCAAGCTGCTTTGTCACTTTCTGGCTTCCTTGGAGGAAGCAGCGCAATCTTGGTGACCCTTACGTGAGGCAGATGGTACTCTGTACTATTGCCAGTTCTTCCTGGAGTTCTGTGTTCTCCTCTCTCAACCCAGCAATGTATTTGCATAGGGGCAGCACTTCATTCTCCACAATGTGTCTCTGAAGATTGCAGCCCCACACCCATTACACTGCACCACTCCCATGCCTGATGGCTGTTTCCTTCTTAACTAGTTACTTCCTGTCTTTCCTTGTCCTTATACCATTCCTATGTATATCCTCTTGGTTTTTCTGTGCTTTTGCCTCCTTCCTGTATTTAGCCTATCCCTCTAATGTGTCAATACCTTACCCTAGATAGGGTGTTTCTAGCCTCATTTTCTTACCTTTCTTTCTTATTCACCCTGTACACCTTACCTAGATTGGATTTCCTGCTTATCACTGTGTGCCCACCCTCATTTTTCCTTAATTACTATTTCTTCCTGGTTTTCCTTTACTGCAGAGCTTATTTACATTTCCTGTAGTCCCCCTCAGAATAATCTGTGGTCTGCTGTTGCCTGTGGACACCTGCCAGTGCCTAAGACACCAGTTCCTTCAGCTGTTCCTCCTGTTCTGTTCCACTCACACTCTGGGATATGAACGTGAATGGGGAACATTAGGAGTGAAGCCTTTTGCCCTCCAGATGGTACCTACCTGGGCAGGACTTCCTGTCCAGGCTATGACTGGTTCATGTCAGTCACATGACCCTCCTCAACCTCCAACCCTTCTCCTGAAGCTCTCAGCCTGATGGCTTACAAACAGAACTTACAAGACAGGTTAGTTCTTTCTCTTTTATTTCTAGTCCTGAAAAACACATAATCAGCCTCAAAAACCCACAAATTAACCTTGTTTTAATGCTTATTAGTACACCTCCCATTTAGGACACCTAGTTTACTCCCTCCCAAAAGCTAAGTCACACTGCCAACTCTTTTGGCTGCTCTTGAAAAGCATGTCAAAATCCTAGCCCTTGTTTACAATATGCAGTGATTTAAACAATTGAATGTTTGTTTTCCCTGTTTATAATTCTCGCCCTGTTTTACATTTAACCCCCAAAAAACTCTAAATATGCTTAAAATCAGTTTACAACAGATTCCAGATGTAAGCTTCAGATCAGTATTCCCTAGTAACCCCACCTGGCTGCGCTGTTAGTTTCTGCACCTGTGAGCTTAAAAGCACATCAATGCACTATTCTGCCATGATGCTGAGATTATCCTTTAAAGTTACCTACAAGACAGAAATCAGCTGAAATCCTGTTTACTACTTTAATTTGAACTCCCTTGACTAGCAGCCCTATGTTCACAAGTCATGCACCAAGCCCTTCCTGATCCCTCAGCCCAGTGCCTCAAATGCAGCTCTGTTACTTCTGTGAGGGTTAAGTCCCTTTCTACGATTGTCCTGCTCTGCTTCACTGGTGCTTGTAGGACCTGAAGAAATGTGCCCAGATGAAACAGATTTCAGAAGTTTTAAACCTCAAGCTCCTTTTCTGGTTCTTTCTGCTGAGGCTACGATTGGTCCATGTCAGTCACATCACCTCCTCTGCCTCCAATCGCTGCCCTGGAGCTCTCAACCTGTTGGCTTACAAGCAAACTTACAAGACAGCCAGGTTAGGTATTTTCACTTTATTTCTGCTCCTGAAGAACCTCAAAATCTGCCTAAAACCTGTAAACCAGCCTAGTTGTAATGCTTATTAGTACCCCTCCCAAAAGCTGAGTTAGACTGCAGTGTTAACTGTCTTAGCTGCTTTTGAAAAGCCACCCACCTGACTGCTGCAGTTTGTGTTGGTGTCTGTGAGCTTAAAAGTGCACCAATATGCTATCCTACCCTGACACGGAGTTTATCCTTTAAAGTTACCTAAAAACAGTAATTGGCTGAAATTCAGTTTTCAACTTTAATTTGGCTCCTCTTTGTGCTGAAATTAGTGGCGTCTCTGTTCACAAGAAGTGCACCAGGCCCTTACCTGATCCCTCAGATGAAGTAAGTCCATACAGTCCACCAAGTTCTCTTTGCTGTTGTAAAATGGGCAGGGCAATCCTGCATCCTGATTGGTAAGCTGCTGTCCGGACCCATGTGGTAATTGAGCATTAACCACACAGGTCTATAAACTCCTCACACTGTGATCTTGTGTGCGAGCTTACGACTTACTAAAAGAAAGTAGTGGCTGAGAGTGCTACAATGCTCCATCCAATTTACTACAGCCATGAGGCTTTGCTACGCTCATTTATTATTTTTCCCATGAACTGCACCCTTAGGGTAGTGCTTTACACACACAGCGACTCTGAATCAGGCAAACAGAAGACTTCGCATATGGAAACACTCACATGATGAATTATTCATCTTTTTGTTTTTGAGTTTCCTTAGTCTTAACGTAGGCCTCAACCCTAACAGTCACCATGAAGACTGTGTGCTACATCATCAGAACCCCATATGAAGGTATCAGAAGTGCACTAGGCCCTTACCCAATCCCTCAGCCTAGTGCCCCAACCACAGCTCTGATACATCTGTGAGGGTTAAGTCCTTTCCAATGATGAGTAGTAGTTGTAAGATGAAGTAAGTCCATACCGCCCCTCCTCTAATCTGGGAGATCTCAGCTCCTGTCTATAAGATGACCTGAGGTCCCTAGAGCAATGGCTTGTCACCGATAGAATGGTCATTAATTCTAACAAGACTCAAGGCCATGCTGTTTGGCCCAAGAGCCCCGGGTCGTGATAGAAGCCAACACTCCAACTGACCACCGTGTCAGGCAACAGACTAGAGGTGATCGAATCAATAAAATACCTTGGCCTTACCCTGACCAGGGCTTCACCTCAAGGACCATGTAGACCAGGTAACCGAAAATATTCATGCTAAACTTAGGACTCTATACAGGTTGAAAGACCAGTTGATTCCAGCGTCAGGGTCTCTATCGCCACCAGTGTCTTACTTCCGACTATTACCTATGCGCCCCGTGGTCCAGGGAGTAGCCAGACAAGAGATGAACAGACTCAAGTTCTCTATTATAAGGTGGCTCAGTTCACCACACAATCACAATCTGGCCTCAGGACCCACCACTGTGACACATTGTCCCAACTTAACTGGCCTCCTGGGATGCCCGGCTCCAGTAGCCCTTTCTCTGCAAACCTTTAAATTGCTCAGCCCTCCTCCCTCCCTACCTCTCCAGGCTCTTCATCCTAAAGAGTAACCCTAGGCTCCTCCACACGATGGACCGGACTCTCCTTGCAGTGCCTAGGGTTAGAACCAAGGGGGAAAGTCATTCGCCTCACCACCCCCACTCCTATGGAACTCCCTGCCTCCGGGAGTCCAGGAAGTTACCTCCATCAACAGCTTTGCACAAGGCTTAAGGCACATATGATGGCCACCTCCAAGTGCAATTGCTAAAGGAATGGGGCCCCAAGCGTAAGCTCTAATATAGCACAGCACAACATTCACAGGGGCTTTACCTCTTCCAGGGAAGTACCTATAATGACTACACTAACCTAATGTCTAACTCAGCATATGTTAACCAGCTGACATGCAACGTTGTACTACCCTGTATTATGTCTTGATGCATCTTATGTAATGTACTTATGCTTTATTTTTACCATGTAAACCCGGTCGCTCCTGAAAAAGGGACCTTCGGGGCCCAGTGGGCTCACCCGTTACCAAAATTTAATAAATAAATAAATATTAAATAATGTAAAGAATGAAGTTTTAGAAATCTTAAACTTGCCAGTTGAAGGCACAAGGCATCGGCTGAGTGCCTTCAACAGGGTGTGTGTGTGTGTGTGTGTGTGTGTGTGTGTGTGTATGTGCGGTAATTACATGGTAATCACACGCCCTGGAGTGTATTATTGCCCATTTTATAATGTAATGATACATTCCAGGATGTGGAGTTACAGTGTAATTACCGCCACACAACACACCTGTTGAAGGCACTCAGTTGATGCCTCATACCTCCAACGGGGAGGTGGGGGTGCGGCAATTACATGGTAACCGCATGCCCTGTCATGTATTATTGCTTACTTACCCTAACACGGTAACCACAATGCCTTTTTCCTTCAGTAATCTATCAAGTCTGGTCTTAAAACTTTGAACACTGTCTGTTCTTATCATCACCGCCTCTTATAATCACCACAGCCCTATTACTCTCTTATGCTACTCCTGACTATGAGCTCTAAGAACTGAGATCATTGAATGGCCTGCTTTTAAAGGTGAAATGAGCTAGAATAAGTTGTCAGCAGTTTCAGGAATTAGTAGTTTATGCCATTAGCTAATATAACTAATCAGGCTTGAGTCACTGTATTAAATGCCAAGTTTTAAGGCAAAATGTTTATACCTTCCTCCTCTTGCCAGGCTGGCTCTCTGCCCTGTGGCTCACCAACCCCATCAACCACTGTCTCTTGACTTATACTGAGAACCCACCTGTTCCTCCACTGCCCCATCACCACCATCTTTGCCATCTTGTGGTTCATCCATGCCAGTGCGACAGTCATGTTGCCGATGCTGATTATGGCACAGGCAACATTCCGCCCAACATTACAGCACCAGGCATAATGTCTCCTGGGAGTTACAGTGCCAAAGTATGTCCCAGGAAACAGTTATTTTTGGGGGGCTTTGCCTGCACCCACCAAAACTAAATATAACCTCCTGTGGGTGGGCATGCCTGGAGGGGGCAGACATTGTGTGGGCTCAAATGACAGCATCAGTGAGGGCAATCTAAAATCAAGATTGCCCCTGTCACTATCACCCTTATTCTTGGAACCTTAATTGCAGCACCACTATTCAGTCATGGTGCTAACAGTATACTGGAGCAGGCTGCCTTCTTTCCCTGGGTAGGAGAGTGTCTGCTGGGATGCTCAGTGTTCCTCCTCCTGCTGACTCCCAGTGACCCAGATTCGTTCCTGAATCCAGGTAGCTGGCATGGCGGCAGGCGAGGCACAGTTGCCTCAGCCCTTCATACCAGGCTGGCCTTTTTTTTAATACAGTTTTACTGGTTACTAAAAAAGATGGCCGCTGTGATGGGTTGCCCATCTACAGTACAGAGAGAGAGAGAGAGAGATAGTTTGCCTCGCTTCTATTTGTTAAATAGTTTTAAAACATTTTAAAATAATATTTGTGTAATTTAAGTCTGCCTATAGTTAGTGAGAGAAAATGATACGGTGCCTGTTATTTAATTATATTTGCAGTCCCAATTTATTTGTTCACTTGCTCACTAGAAGTTTGTTGGCAACTTGAAATGAACTTGACTGAATCCTGAGGACTGTAATCTCAATGGTTCCAGTTGCTGTGCTGCTCACAGTGAGAGGGTTGGCAGCTGAGTTTGAGTTTCAGGAAGAAAGCCTTTCCCACTTTCTCTTCTTGCCCTTGTTCCAGTGAGTAGAGGACAGAGTAGGGTTGGTGCTTGGTGCAGACCATGTTGGAGTGAAAGATTACAGCTGAATCGGCTGGTGAGTGAAGCAGCATGGTTATAGAGCTGCAAATCCAGAGTGTGGGCTGTAGCAAGGGCATATGGATCCTGACCGTCAGTGAAGAGATCTGACTTTTGCAGCAGAAGGGTACTTTTGTCAGAGGTTTGACTATATATGGTGGCTAGGAGGGTGGGTGGCAGAACTTTATTTGTAAGTTGCAAGACAAATTATGTGTGTGTGGAGGAACCTTTGTTTTTGCATTAAAATCTTTACTTTCCCTACAATAACAGGAAGTTGTTATCCCTCTGTACAGACAGTTGGTGAGACCCGCTTAGAGTAATGTATGCTGTTCTGGAGACCCCATCTCCGCAAGGACATAGTCAGGATGGAGGTGCCCAGAGAAGGGCACTAAAATGGTGCAGGGTCTGCACCAGAAGCCACATGAGGAGAGACTTAAGGAGCTTAGTATGTACACCCTTAAGGAAAGGAGGGAGGGAGGACATGACAGAAACTTTCAAGTACCTCAAGGGAATCAACAAAGTCCAAGATGGGAGCATATTTGAGAGAAACCGATGTGCAAGAACAAGGGATCACAGTTTGAAGATGTGGGGAGACAGCTCAGGGCAATGCCAGAAAATATTTTTTCACAGAGAGGGTGGTGGACGATGGAACTGCCTTCCTGAGGAGGTCGTGATCAAAACAGTGGGCTAATTCAAGATTGCATGGGACAGATATAAGGCAATTATAGTGAAGGGTAGGAGGAAGTAGGCTGTTGGTTAACTAGAACCTGCAGTTTATCCAATCACGAGGAATGGGTAGACTGGGTGGGGCAAGTGGTCCTTATTTGCCATCAATGTCTATGTTTCTATTAAACATTTTAAAGAAGTGCTGTTTTTCAGTCTGTTAAAATGGTCCAAAATCTACCAGACTAGCTACTAATAGTACAGAAATAGTTTAAATTAAAAAATTAAGCTATTGTACAAAAAATAACAACCTTAAAAAAAAGTGCACCAGGGCCGGATGGTATCTCCTCTTAAATATTAACAATTTTAGGAAATAGCATCATTTATCCACTAAAAATATTATTTGAAACGTCCTTAAAGTGCAGGTGTGGTGCCAGATGATTGAGAAAGGCTATGGTAATACCTATTCACAAACAAGCTCTTGCAGATCCACGACAACTGTGAATGAATTAACTAGATAAGGGTGTTTCATGGGCTTAAACATAAACATTTATTTATTTAAAAATATCAGATTTACAAACCTTTGAGTCAGAGACTCAGTTACAAAGGCACCTTGTTGAAACTAATACAAAGACGGCACAGTTAATAAGTCAAAAACAATGGCTTGAGAGCAGACTGTTATAACAATCATTCACTGGAGATGCATGGGTAGCAGTAGATAAACAGATTACATAGTTTAGGCACACAGGCACCACATCAAGAAGACCAAAGCAGTTCAAACAATATACTATAGCTAAAGCAAATAGACATCAGGAGTCAAAGAGAAGCCCAGAGTGTTCACATGAAGGCTGTTGCATATATACTAACTGATTCAAAGTACAGTACAGTGAGAAAGGGAATATTTAAGCAATAAAGCACAACATGGTGTGTGTTATGTAATAATGTCACTCCTGGGGTGGGTTGAAACATGAGGCAAAGCCGAGTGCTTCCACCACCCCAGGAGTGACAATATTACAAGATAACACACACCCTGGAGTGCCTTATTGCAATTATACAATGGCGTGTTATATACAGAATAAAAATAAATTTTAAAAAGATGTTTTGTTGGTGTGGAAAATATTTCTTAAGAGAAAATGCAAGGAATGATCCAAACTAGTTCACGGTGATGTTATTGTGTAATAACATCACTGTTCCAGTGAGCCAGCAGCCAGCTTCTTACATTTTTCCTTGCCATTGCAAAATTAAAATAATGCCACCATCTGTATTACAGTTACCTATATGTTTTGCATTTTATTCTATGCACTGTTATAGCAATCAACTCAACAGAACCATGAAGGTACTGTACCTAACTAAAAACACTGCTGAGACAACTATGTTGTGACAAGGTAGAAGATAAACACAATGTTCAAACAAGTTTTTGAAGACATTTGATGTGTTTTTTCTTTTTTTTAGAAACTGATATACAGTTCACACACAAAATTCATATAATATAAAAGTGCATATGCTCACGTGTCAATGTAAATTGATACAGTTCATTACAAGCTGTTCTGTTGAAGGAAGATATTACTATATAAGTCTTAAAAATAGGCATCAGGTAAATGTAAACTGGGGTAGGTGTGTTATTGAGGGTATTGCATAGTTTATCTTGTATTGCTGCTGATCAGCAATATTTGCACAAGCTGTGCCCGGTCTAGATTTTACAGCTCTGGCCTAGGTCTGGTGATGTGGGTTTTACCCATACCCCACTGCATGTGGCTTAGTGATATACTGTACAGATAGCTACAAAGTCTAAGCCATTGAAGGTTGAAGTTTCAGAAAACCATTATGCTAAAAATATCAAGATTCATTCCTCCCTCACCCCCAGTCACAATTAATCCTCTACCAAAGTCATGCTTAAATACTGGTGCCTCTACATCCATGCCACTAAGCTTTTAATGCCAACATGCTTCTTCTGCTGCTGTGACCAATTCAATGTGTGATCTGCTCAACCCTGGCTTTATAAATTTATTTAATTATTTTTAGAGGGGCCCTGGTTGTGACCAATATCAAATAAACAACTGAAGTCCAGTGTGCCCCCAAAAAAAAACTGCTCAAACAGGCCTATAATGGAGGATTTTACATCTTTCATGTCCCAAATAGGGCTCTTAGTTATCAAACTTTGGCCAAAATGTGAACATGCCAAACCACTACATCAAAGTGGCCCCAATTGGTTTGGTCCTGCACTTTAAATAATGTAAAAAGTACCTTGCTGACCTGAGTTATAGTCCTGCTGTTTCATTCTCTGTTTGCAAAGACAATACTCCAGCTTCCTTGTCTCACATTTACAAAGTGCAGTCTGCTAGGTGTGGCTGGGGAGCAAATCACTAGGAAAGTGATCACAGCTTTCCCTAGTCATAAACCAATTCAATGCAGATCTGCCCAACCCTGGCTTTATAAATGTATTTAATTATTTTCAGAGGAGCTCCTGGTTGTGACCAATATCAAACAAACAACTGAAGTCCAGTGTGCCCCCAGAACTGCCTGACTGAGAATGACATTGGTATATCATTTGGAAAAATGCAAGGCTGGTCTCTTATTATGCAGTGTCCAGCAAAGATGGTGTTGTCAAATGGCTTAATGATGTGCTTATGGAACTTGTCATGTAGAAAGTTCCAGAGACACAGTCGTAAAAACTGGAATTACAGGTTCCAAGGAGTAATTAACTCAGCAGGAATGTTAGAAAGTCAACTCCACTATAAACTGAGCCAGGAAAAAGTAAATAAGACAAAAAAAAAAACAGAATTTTGTTTCAAAATGAGTTGCTAATTGCAACTGGTATTTTAACATGTGCAAGTCAACTCCACTTCTCAAACTTAAAAGAAAAATTCACTTCATCGTAGATTGTGTTTACTAATCGGTGCCCATTTTAGTATATAAAATGTTTAAGAAATACCTGAAAGCTGTCTATTTTCCATAGAAGGTGAATCCTTAGTAGTTTCAGACACTTAGTCTTTCCTTTGCGATACCAGGTGACTCTGATAATCATTTGTTCCAAGGGTTTTAAGTCAGTTTGAAGGCATTAAGTATTTTCTGTTCTCATACTCCTTAAAAAATACAGGGATTCCACAGACTTCTTGTGTTCCTAGGTCCAGCTCCCAAACTAGTGAATCTTATTTCAACATAATAGATCCACCTCATGCCCCTCCCACATGAATAAAAAAAAGGTGGTCTGGATCTTTAGGAGCTTCTTGGGTGGAAGGGTATTGATCTTACTTCCCTAAAAACAATGCTGCCTCCCACTACTCAGGTTCCAGTTCTTGTACCACACATTTAAGAAAGAAAGTAGTACCCTGCAACCATTGAGTTACATGAAAGTGTATTTATTTGAGGGTGGAAAACATTTCTGGAGGAGGGTAAGGCGGAGGAGACTATTTACACCTTCAGTCAGTTCCATGGACAGAAAACATGACATCACTCCTTTTGTACATGCAAAACTCCTGTAGGATCCTCCCACATTCATAAAAAGGGAATAAAATGACCTTTAAAACTATTGCCCCACAAGTCTGACATCTGTCCCTGTCAATTACTTGAATCTAGTCAATGCTGGCAACTACTTGAATCTAGTCAATGTAACATCATTAATTACATGCAACAGGGTAATTAATGTTTGTTGCATGCAACTGCAATACAGTTACAGTGTAGTTACACTGTAACAACAGTAGTTAAGCAACACTTCAAATAAAGTGTAACCAATAAAATCTTGGAACAACTAAAATCACAGGAGTGTGAACATGGAACAGCATGGTTTCACCTCTGTGAGATCATGTATCATGAAACTCCTTTGCTTCTATAGAATTTGAAGGCAGATAAGGCTCACCTGGCCCACCTAGTCTGCTCATTTCCTTGTTACATAAGTTCCAGATCCTACTTGATCTGCAGCTTACCTCCTTTTCCTACCCCTATGGTTGCCTTCTTTCTATCCCATGCATTCTTGAATTCACCTATTGTTTTTGCCCTCACGATCTCTGCAGGAGGCTGTTCCATGCATCCAACACCCTACCTACCTACCTATGAAAAAGTATCAGCTGCTTTGGACAATAAAAAAAACAGTAGATTGTGGCCCAGATATTCAAATGGTTGCACCATGCAACCCCCAATGCGCCCGGTGTGATATTCAAAGGGCAGGTTGTGTGGCGAACTCCCAATGTGCCAGGGCACATTGGTAATGTATGCAGCACAGATGCCGGGTGTGCCCATGCATATGCGGCACATCCCGATATTCAGCCTGGGATGTGCGGTGCATATGCTGGCACAACCCCATACGCGCTGCACACTGGTGCTCAAAGTGAGCCGAAATTAGAAGGCTTTAAATGCTGGCCACCCACAGGCGGGCGGGCTGTAGTGCAAGATGCAACACAACAACCACCAGCCATGGGTGGCCACCAGCCCAGCAGGAACACTGTCCACAAGCATCCGGACCCTCCTGGTAGTCCAGTGGACCCTCCTCCCATATGCCTGATTGCAGGCTGTTGTAATAATAATGTTGAACCTGGTGGTCTAGTGGTCCCTCCCCATATGCCCGATTGCGGGCTTCATGAAATATTATTTTCCAACCTGGTGGTCTGGTGGTCCTCACCCTGTATGCCTGATCACGGGCTGCTGTACTGTGAAATAGTAGCCTGGTGGTCCAGTGGAACCCCTCCCCACCCACCCAAAGAGGACCCCTTGGCCACCCAGCACTCCCCCATCGGCAGGTGGCAGCACCCCACCTGCATATGGGTGGCCAAGGGTCCTCTTTGGGTGGGTGGGGAGGGGTACCACTAGACCACCAGGCTACTATTTCACAGTACAACAGCCTGTGATCAGGCATACAGGGTGAGGACCACTAGACCACCAGGTTGGAAATTAATATTTCAGAAGCCCGCAATCGGGCATACGGGAGGGACCACTAGACCACCAGGTTAGACTTTCATACTCAGAAGCCTGTGATTGGGCATATGGGAAGGGACCACTAGAACACCAGGTAAGAGATTAATATTTCAGATGCTCGCAATCGGGCATATGGGGAGGGAACCACTAGACCACCAGGATAAACTTTAATATTACAATAGCCCATTATCAGGCGTGACGGGAGGAGGGGGTTACAATAGACCATCAGGGCCCCATCCTCCAATGACAGCAGCTAGACAGGGCACCAGGCGCATTTCATTGGGATGCCCTGCACATTGCATGCAAATAGGGCCATAATGGCATGCAAATGGCCCCATTTGTGCCTTGCATATATTATGGCCTCATTTGCATGCCCTCAGCTGAATATCATGGGTGATGCACTAGCGCAACTGCACTTGCACACTGAGTGCAACCCCATGCTCCTTCTCTGTGGCTTGCGCTGGTGCAGTGCCACTGCGCCCGCACAATGTGTGCGGCCGACCTTACCATATTCAACAGTGCTGCACCATGGTACATCACCGCTGAATATTGCCTGGTCCTGGCCCCGGCGCAGCCCAGTTGTGTTGTGCTCTGGGCTTGCACCACTGCCTGGTGCATTCTGGAATATCTGGGCCTGTATGTTTTTGTATTGCTCCACATTGTCAATGGGTAGTAATTACAGATGGGCGATGTACACTCCTACTAAGGGAAATGGCACAGGCCAAGACTGAACCAGCCTAGAATGTTGGGCACATGAACATTCCTGACTGCAGCAACTTTCCAGTCTTTGCTGTGCCATTAAAGGGAAACAACTCAAAAGCTCCTCTGAAGACACTTCAACGCCTAACATTTGGGCTGCAATTATGCATAGCAGATTGGGGCTACATGTGGACAGGGAACCCCTAAATTAAAATTGTGCCTGTTAAGCTGCAACTTTCAAATTGGCTAACCTGCTGTTTCCCTTTTCCACTGCCTGTGCTTGGACTGATGGCCACGCCTGCCACATAGTTCAAGCATTTTATGTTAGCAGGTTTCTGATTTTATATTTTAAAAAAAATTGGTGCCTCAGGTAAGTATGTGTTTTTTTAGGGTTTTAATTAGGGCGTTCCTGGGGTCACCCCTCATCTTTGGGCATTGGTACCCCATTCCTTTCTTATAGCTTTTTCCTGGTGGTGTTTTGCCTGACAGCTGCTTGATTTTGTACTTTATTTGAGGTGACATTTCCTTTAATTTGGCTCATTTTGAGAGGAACATTTCCCTTTAATTCTTCAGCAGTTTAAAAAAGGAAGAACAACCTGAGCCGGCCCACTGGCTTAGCGGCAAGGCATCCACTGCAGCGCCAACATCCTGGGTTTGGGGATGGACTCAGAAGTCAGAGGGTCAGTTGGGGGAAGCATGGAGTGTCCCATGGACTGCTCTCCTTCTCTGGGTGGGAAGGGGTCATGTCCGTGCATTATGGACCTCTGGCCACAGCTGGGGTACCGCCATGGCTGGTGCCACACATCAGGGAGGCAGGATGGATGTTGGCTATCATTGCATGTCCCTGCCCGGGATCCCTGCAGCAAGAAAAAATGCCAGCTCTGCACAGGACACTGCCTCTGCCACCATGCCGCTGCCTACCCATGTCCACTGGGGGTCCCGCCTGTGGCCCTGACCCAGGGGGTAAGCGGGTCCCACCAATCCAGTATCCATTGGGGGATGCCTGCCAGTGGTCCCACCCATGGGGGTAAGCCTGGGTATGGGGATGGTGGTAGAGCAAGGCTGAGCTTCTGGGGCCAGGCAGCAAAAAAGGAAGAACAACCTGACTGCAGCATGAGTCTTAGACTCTGGGAGGATCAGAGTCTTTTTCTGCCATTTAGTGGAGGTTTTCTGCACTACAGGTTGTTTGGTGTTTTTTCTCAGCTCCTTCCCACTGTTTATCTGCTCCATTCATTGGGCATGCCTCTTTTTTCTTCAAGGCTTATTTAGCCTCTGTGTGCCTTTCATGCACCTTTGTTGTGCATGCACCCCCACCGACATTATGCACAGCATCATGAGATCACGCAGATTCACATTGAGAGTGCATATGCACCTGCACTTCTCCAGTGCTAGATGCAGCGGTTTTGTTTTCTCTTGTTTTTCAGTCCAGTGGTCTGTTTGGATTCTTTTCCGTAACCGACTTGGCTAATAGGAGGGCATTTCAGCCTTTTGCACTTTTTACCTGCATTTGGAGGTAGGGATCACAGCATTAGTCCTCTATATTGGGTATTAAAAATCAGCTCATCACCTTGTGCACTTGCAGGGCTATTTTCCTTGGCACCATGGCTTTTGGAGACCTCTCATGCTCAAAAGATGTAAGACCTGCAAAAGGGTAAGGAAAACTCCTTCTGGGGTTCATGTTGCTTCCATTGTTTTACTCAAGCTATTATGTCTCTTACAGTTCCTCCCAGTTCCCCTTTGAGTTGGGGGTACCTGGTGTACCAGCTGGCAGTGGCAAAGATGAATTGGAAATCTTTCTTGTTCTTAGGGGAGTTTTTGGCCCTGATGTTCTGCAAGACATCCCATCAGACACACCTGACCCAAACTGGGCCCCTCAGGTCAGGAGGGGCCCACAGGCACATCCAGGTGCATTGCAACAGGACAGGACTGCTAATATGGATCTGCAGGCAGACCCTGACCGTACAGAGGGTCAGGATGAGGATATCGGGATCACGGGAAAATCCTGACCCTAAGAAGTTACTTTATGACAAGACAGGTGAGCCCCTGAGGAGGAGGAGGGGAGTGGATGGAGCTGAAGAGGAGGATTCCAGTCCCTCCTCCCTTTTGGATACAACATCTTTGTCCTGTCAGAAAACAGAGGTGTGTAGGATATTACAGATGAAGGAGGCTCAATCCATGGAGGCATTAGATGTCAACCCTATCCGTTCATGCGTCCTTATCCACTCCAAAGTGTTTTCCAAACTTTATTCACTGTGACCAAATTATTGAATGGGAATGGGCAGCTGCGGACCAAAGAAAATATCTGCTGAAACCCTAAGGTATGGTGTTTCCCTTTTTGGAAGAAAATACCGCAAGGAAACCTTCTTCTGGCAGATAAGACAGTTCATAATTCCATCAGACATGCCACTATTCCTATTGAAGGATCCTTGGCCTTAGCGGATTCACATGTTAAGTGAGTGGATGCTTTGTGCAGAAGAGCCTTTGCCTAAAATGGCCAAAACCACCGTACATTCAATGCCTCCTTTACTGTTGCCAGAGCTTTGTGTAGAAGACCTTTGCTTCCAATGGCAAACCACCACACTTCTAATGCCTCCTTTACTGTTGCCAGAGCCTTGTGGGTTATGACCCAGGGCAGCTTCTTTCCCCTGGATTCAGAGGGATGAGCATTTTGCAGTTGGTATCCATGGCCTCACTTTCTTAGGAGATGCCACAAGGAGAACCTGCACATGTCAGCTCACTCCGCTTACCACATTGCGTCCGCTATGCGAGGAGTGTGCTTTGACATATGGGTCACTGATCAGGCTTCAAAGACCAAGCTGTTTAACTTACCTTCGAGTGGGGCTTGTTGTTTGGTTCTGGCTTTAATGATATTTTGAAGAATATCCAGGATAACAAGGACCACCTTCCAGTGTCAAAGCAACAGCAAAAGGCCAGTTCAAATCCAAAAGGTCAAGGAGGCTGCCGGCAGAGACATTATTGAGGGGATTTTATCCTTTCAGAACTTCAGGAACCAGAGGAATAAAGGAGCCTATTCTGGTTTCAAGAGCAATAGTAGCAGAGGAGCCCTTCTAAAGATGCAACAGGAACCCAGGGTGAAAAGGGCACTTCACAATGAGGGTACTGAGGCCATCTCTGCCTCCCTTCTTGGTGGAAGACTGCACAATTTTTACACAAGATGGACCCAGACAACATCAGATACTTGGGTTTTGAAATTCTGGCTTTAGTTATGCAATAGAATTTTCAATAACCCTCAAAGGGAGTTTTCTGTCATTCCCCAGTTCCAGAGGTCCCCATGAAGAGACAAGCGATGTCACAAACACTGGACCACCTCACTCAAATTGGGATGATTGTTCTGGTGTCTCCCAGTGAGCAAGGCCATGGATTCTACTCAATCTATTTCATATGTAGCCCCCAGAATTTGGGGCTTACCTTAAGTGTCTCCCAGGGCTCCAGCAATGCCCACTGCCAGGCAGACATCCGTTGGAAACAATAAATCCATGGTTATTTGGTGATCTTATTGGTCTGTTTGAGAGTGCCAGGATGTGTCTCCATGTCTGTCCTTTTAAGTGACACTGCCAGTGTGTTGTGAATGGCCTGGGCTAGGGGTCCGAGTGCTTCTGAGCTGCACCGGTCAGGCATCACCCCAATTTGCTCCACTCTGCTGTCACTGTTAGAGCAGAGGAGCCCTAACTAGTATTGTAAATATTTGCTTTAATTTGTTGTTGTATTTGAATTAGAGTGCTTATTTTAACCTGCCTTCTTGAAGCTTATGCATTGAAGTGGGAGCCACCATGTTTGGTCCGGACTTCCAGGATTTGGACCAATTGGGACACAGGTGACCTCAAGGGTCCTTAGTTCAGGTGCCTTGTGGGAGAAACTGTGAACTCTAAGGTTTGGTGCCCAAAGGAATCAATGGGAGCACAAGATTGTGATTGACAGCTCCCTGGCCAATTGGAATGCAGGAAAATGGACTGGTCCGAGAACTGTTTTTCAAACAGTGGAGTGCAGCTCGAGCTCTTGAAATGAGAGGAGATTCTGTGTGAGAGAGTTCGTCCTGAGACTCTGTGAAGTGGGGAGCCTGTTCAAGCTTGGTGGTTCTGGCCTAGAAAGGCCTAGTTCTTCTGGCGGGTGTCTGCAATCCCAAGTTTGGGAATCGGTCGTCAGAGACTGCCTTTTGCAGGTTAATGGTTTGCACAGCAGAGCTGTAATTGCAAACTGGCCTGAAGTCGAACTGAGAAGTGGAGAAGTGGATGCTGTTTCCATTTAATGTGTGGTGAATGCTCGAGGTGGTCCTAGGCCTACTAACCAGGGATGCCTGTTTGCCACTGGGAGCCAGTTGACTTGTTTGATCATGTTGCCAGCCAGCTGGAGGCTTTCACCAGCCCAAAGAACTGAACTTTGCCAGAAGTGTTTATCCAACCTTGGCTCATGCCAAACCAGGCCCAAGCCATTTATTCCTGCACCACTTTCAGTTTTCTCAGAGAGACCAGCTTGGGACCCAGCCCTGTGCAGCAAGGCATCACAGGTTGCGGCCACCTGGAGATGAGTCATGTCGGCCGAGCTTCCCCATGCTCTTCAGTGCTCTGCAACAGGTCTTCATTTTGCCATGCCAGTTTCTCTCTGCTGGTGTTGTGTGTAAACTCAGGGTAGCTCCTGCAACCAGCTCTTAAATTATTCTGTGGCACCATCTGATTTTACTCAGTGAGTTTTGCAGAGTTTCAGTGGACTAGGCCAACCAGCCAAGGATACAATTAGTCAAGGTCTTTGTGCATGTTTAATCATCTTTTCTGCCCATCAGGGGCCCCAACAACAGTTGCAACCCTGGGGACTCATGGTACCAGTGTCACAAATGCACTCAGCAGGTCAGGCCCTCTGCTCCCACAGCGCCAACCTCCGAGCACAGTAATGTGAACAGGTAACAGACAGAGTAACCCTCCTGTCTGCTTTTGGGTCCAAATCACCTTTAGTCTCAAGTTCTGGGGGATTCAAACTGTGAACCTCATGCTAGCGTGCATCAATGTACAGGCTCAGATACGTAACCTCTTCAGGGGATTATGTACAATCTTTCACCAGGGGTACCAAGCCAGGCTTCCAAAATGAGCCCTTAAACTCTATAAAAGACCTGAGGTATATTCTTACCTTTTCCCAGTTTGGTAACACCATCAAGCTTTAGAACAGTTTTATCAGTCTTAACCTCTATATCGTCACATGCAAAAAGAATTGACAGACACACCCAGGCAGTATCTTTCAAATAAAGATTTTACTAAAAGATGATAAAATATGAAAATGTAAACACAGAACAATATATCAAAGAGCTCACAGTCACATAAAAGAACAAGGGAAGATTACAAAACAACAACTCCTATCATAGTACAATTAGACTTTTTCTTCTAATGTTTTACCTCTGTAGTGCTTATACTTAGATCAGAGATCTGTCTTTCTTGAGTCTCAAAATGATATGTCATATTCCCAGTGACAACGATACATTTCAACTCCATCTCCCCACCACCTTGTGAGTCATCTAGCTCCTCCTTTTAGAATATAAAATTACACAAAAAAATGATTTCCTGTCAGGAGATATATTAAATAATGTGACATCAGCAAAACTCATTTCCCAAATTATGAGTCTTTGATCAGCCAGTTCTTTGAAGATTTACAACCTGAAATCCTCACCTAGGTGCAAGATATCTGGCAGGAATCAGCTTAATGACGTCCTGTTTCTGAAGTCAAAAATGTATATTTTAGTTCCCAGCTTCAGAGCAGCAACAGGTCATAAAATGGCCATAAAATGCAATGTCTCAAGGAAGTTAATTACATTACAGAGATCTCCTGGTCAGTTATACATCCTGTAGTTTTCACTGAAACCTGAGGGCACCCATGGAGCACAGGCTGTCTTATGTGAGACAATCACATACTATATTTTATATTACAATAGCATACAATACTCATAACCTGCTGGCCAAGCATCACACCCAGCAGTTGTGAGACTGTTACAGAGGGACTGAAAGCATGTATGCAAAGTATCCTGGCTAAATCCAGTATAGTAACCATTCATCTATATTTGCACCCTCCCTTGTTCACTTCCCCGCAATAAATCAGATTTGTTGTTTCACTGTTGAACTGACTCACAATTATATCATTGCCTGGTTTACAGTTAATGTGGCTGGTGGGAAAGCATTTCATAGTGCATGCTTGTTTTGGATATTATTTAACTGAGTTCCAGGGTTCACCCAAGACCAGACCCTGTGGTAAGTGCAAGGGTGTGAGCATATTATTAATGTTCATTGCTAATTGTGTTTTCCCTTTAAAAAGAGTTATATCCATTGCAAAGGTACTTGGTCACTAGGTGAGCTGGTGGGTGGTATTAGTTTTCCAGAGGGCTATACCAGCATAAATAAATACCCATGCAAACTGTACTCTGGGTGGAGGCACCAAATCATTGTGTTTACTGAGGGTAGGGAACCTTTGATAATTGTTAACTTGGAACCCAGGCCCCTCAACCTGGGTTTAGAAGGACAGGCAGGGTAGTAGCTCCTTGAGATAGTGTCACCTAGGGTTACACATAGTTCCCCAAAAGTTGGGGGTCAGACCTATTCTGGATCTGAGACACCTAAACAAGTTTGCTCACCACACAACCTTCAAGATGGGATCCTATGTTCAATCATCTGAGCTGTCCAGCTGGGGTATTAATTATCTGAGGATGCATATCTCCACATCCCCATCTGCCAGTCTCATCAGAGGTTCCTCAGGTTCATGATCCTGGGATAATACCTCTGCTCCATATTCATGGAAGAAGATAATGGGATGGTCCCCATTAATGGAGAAGGGCAAACAGGGAGGAGGGGTGGACATTAGACCCTTTTCAGAGGACAGAGTAAAAGAGCACTAGAACAGCTAAGGGTGGATAAAGCTATGGGTCTCGATGGGATACACCTGAGGATCCTAAAGGAGCTCTGGGAGGAACTGGCTAAACCTCTGGCTAAGCTGTTCAGTGGATCACTGGAAACAGGAGTGGTTCCGGAGGAGTGGAGGAGGGTACAAGTGGTATCCCTGCACAAAAGTGGTAGCAAGGAGGAGGCAAGAAACTACCACCCAGTCAGTTTGACCTCGATAGTAGGTAAAATGTTGGAAACCCTGCTTAAGGAAAGGCTGGTGGACTACCTAGAGGCAAGGGGCTGCTGGACCCAAGGCAACATGGATTCACAGCAAGGAGGTCATGCCAGACCAACTTGACTGATTTCTTCGAGTGGGTGACAAAGGAAATAGACCAGGGCAGAGTGGTAGATGTGGCCTATCTGGACTTCAGGAAGGCCTTTGACACAGTCCCACACAGGAGACTAATTCACAAGCTGGCAAATCTGGGGGTTGGGATAGAGGTAGTCATGTGGTTTAGAAACTGGTTGGGTGATAGAACACAAAGAGTGGTGGTAAATGGGGTTAGCACAGGAGGGATGGGTAACAAGGTAAAATTTCAGGGATCAGTTAGGACCAGTGCTCTTCAATGTCTTCATAAGCTATATTGCATAGGGTCTAGAAGGGATGGTTAGCCTGTTCATGGATGATACAAAGCTATGTAACAGGGTAGAAACACAGGAAGGTATAGAAAAATGATGAGAGATCAGAAGAGGCTAGAAAACTGGTCCAAGGAATGGCTTTTGGGTTCAATGCAAAAAGTTTAGATTTGCAAAATTATGCACCAAGGCAAGGCAAAGTTTTATTTCAAAGCATCCAATCCCAGAGGCTCTGGGTGCTGTACAACAAATAATGACTGATCCTAAAAACCACAAACATATACATATCTAAAATACTAGTAATTAAGCCATATAATATAAAATACTTAAAATACAATATAAGAGGCAGTTCCAGAACTAAACACTACCAAACAGTGTCCGGGAAGGATTGGATAAACAGGAGGGCCTTGAGGCGGACCTTAAATATTTATTTATTTATTCAATTTGGTGAGCGGGTAGGCCCACTGAGCCTCGAAAGTCCCTTTTCAGGGGCGACCTGGATAACAATGCAAGGTATAACACAGTGGAGAACAACTTTTGATCACAAAGGTTATACAAGCATATGGTGGTTACAGACATGGTTATCATCATGACACAGTTTTGCCTTGGTACTACATGGTATAGTATTATACATGAAGTAGCATTGGTCCCTAGGTGTCCAGAATCTAGCTGGAGGTTCATAGGTTGGCTCACTTTTGGGAGGGTTTGATGCAGGAGAGTGGGATACCTTATGAGCCGTGGCAGTGGCAAGTACTTGTGTCCAGCATGTGGGACTTAAGCCTGGTGTGGAAGTTCATAAGAGAGAGGCATCCTGGACTAGAGGAGGGAGCTTTTCCACAGGCTGGGGACTAGGCAGAGAAAGATCTGCCATCAGCATTGGTCCTTACTCTGGGGACTTTCAGTAGTGTATGTTCAGAAGTCCGTAGATTCCTGGGGTTGTGTTTAATTGCTATGGTTCCAGCTATGCTTGGTGGAGCAGGGTGTTTGAGTAGCTTGTAGGCCTGGACAAGCAAGGGGTATTGAAGGCGAGCAGCCAATGAGGGCCACCGGAGCTGGGCCAGTGTGTCACAGTGGTGGCGCGTGGTGGTCTTGGGTAGTGAACCGAGCTATCTTGTTGTATAGGATTTGCATCCTGGATACCTCTTATTTTGCTATGCCCTGTATAATCAGGGCCACATAGGTCAGGGTTGGGAGCAAGACACTTGTAGCAATGGAGAGCCTGGCCTCAGGGATGAGTTGGTCCTTGAGTCGGCACAAGGTTCCGAGTTTGCAGTGTAGGGTCTTGGTGACCTGGACCACGTGGTCCTTGAAGATGATTGACTGGTCAAGAGTTAGGCCTAAGTATTTTAGGGAGGAACTACTTTGATGCTTTTGCCAGAGTGTGGTAAGTTGCAGGGATGCGGTCCTGTTGAGGCCCAATGATCTAGGCCCAAATAGCATTGCCTTGGTTTTGTCTGCGTTAAGTACCATTCTGTTCTCACACAGCCATGTCTCCAGGGATGTGAGGTCCTTTGGAGGAGGGGACCAAGAGCGCCACATTGCCTAAGGGTCGGTAGATGACAGTGTCATCAGCTCACTGCACAACCGAGCTTTCCCACAGTAGGTACTTAGTTCATTGGTAAATAGGGAGAATAGGAGGGGCCAAGGATTGAGCCCTGAGGTAATCCCTGTTTTAGAGGTAGTGGACCTGACTTTTGGCCCCTTCCAGGAGACCCTCTGTGTCCGCCTGATAAGTAGCTCCCAAACCGCTTGAGGGCATGGGGGTCTAATCCCACATTGTTCAGCTTCTGTAGTAGAAGACTGTGGTCAACAAGGTCAAATGCCTTGGACAGGTCTATAAAGACCGCACCCATGGGTATCCTTGTCCATTGCCCTGAGCACTTAGTCTGAGAAGTTAATAAGGGCAGTGTCAGTCCTGTGGTTTGGTCTGAATCCATGTTGAGAGTGAGCAAGGAGCTGATGAGCTTCCAGGTAGTCCCGGTTGGTCATAGACTAGCCTTTGTTGCAGCTTGGCAAGTGTGCAGAGCAGGGAGATCAGCCTATAATTGGTTAGGTTTTCCCTGAGACCACCTTTGTGGATAGGGACCACGATGGCCTGTTTCCACTGGTTATGAACAGTTCCTTCCCGTAGTGATCTGTTGGGGAGCAAGGTCAAGGGCCCGGATAAGGAGGCGGCTCCAGCCTTGAGTAGCCAAGGGTTGATCCCATCTGGTCCCACTGAGCCTTTAGGTTTCAGCACCTTTAGGAGGGTTAGGACCTCAGTGCGCTTTACCAGTCTCAGGTGGAAAGAGGGCCATTCAAAGTGTGTTGCTTCACTTGTGTTTGGGGTCAAGTCTGGGAGGACTGGCCAGCCTTGTAGGCCTCAAGGTCTGTGAAGTGGTTGTTAGGGGCAGCCGCTGTTAGAGAAGAGTTACTAATGAGCTGACCATTGATCTCCATGGGGCTGGGTTCAGTCTTTTGTTGCCCTTGATCAGGTCATTGACATGATTCCAAAATTGCTTAGGGTTACGTAAGCTAGTTTTCTGGAGGTGTGTGATGTACTCTCTTTCAGCGAGTTTAATGGCACTCTTGGCTTTGTTTCTTAGGGCTTTGTATGCCACTAGGTCTGCCGGAAGGGAGGAGAGCTTGAACTTCTTCCAGGCTTTGTCCCGAGTAATCATTCGAGATTTGAGGGATGGATATATCCTCTTGTAACAGCTGCCTTTTGCTCTCAGTTTTTCAGAGGAGCAAAGAGGTTGGCGCTGTACTTAGTTCGTCCTGGAAGCCATTCCAAGGCCTCAGCCAGAGTAGGGAGGAGTGTTATGGGGCTCCAGTCCCGGCTGCTTAGGTAGTCACTGAATTGCACTCCTGAGAATTTGGTGTAGTCTCGAGCAGTAAGGATTCTGGGCTGGACCTTGGGTGCTCTGTTCTTCCAGATACAAAATATCTCAACTGATGAGGCCTCCCTTACAGATGGTGGAAGCGATTCCACAGGATGGGGGTGGCAACACTAAAAGCTGTCACCAGTGGTCTTAAGCCTCACCCTGGGAATCACAAGGAGGCCCCAAAGGAGGAATGGAGGGAGCAGGCCGAGACAGCAGGTGTTGAAGGTGAGACAGGTACCCAGGGTCCAGCCCACTAGGGCCTTAAAGGTGAGCAAGCCCACCTTAAAGAGGATCCTCCACCTGGCTGACAGCCAGTGCAGTTCACACAGCACCGGGTGATGTGGCAGTATATAGACTGCCCCATCAACAACCTGGCGGCTGCATTCTGCACTAGCTGCAACCTGCATAGGGTACCTTCTGAGACCCCAGGTAGAGCTCATTACAGTAATCCAGCCTTGACGTTACAAAGGCATGCACCAAAGTGGGAGGTCCATAGGTGGAACTAGGGGCTTGATCCTGGCAATATTCCTAAAATGGTATAAGCTGGTCTGGACAACAGATGACACCTGAGCTTCAAATGTCAATCCACTATCAAAGGTTACACCAAGATCACACACCCTAGAGGAGGCCTTCAAATGACACAGACCCCAGAAATAATCCAGTATCTGTGGCAGAGGCCATCCTATCATGCCTTCTGTTGACTCACCACTAGTACCTCCATCTTACTGGGGTTCAGCTCTCAACCAGGGAGAGGGAATCCTAGGGTCAAGTATGAACTAGACAGTGTAACACTGGAGTCCACCACAGAGGGAAGGGATCTAGGGCTAGTCATGGAAGACAACCTTGAAGTGGCTAAACAGTGTGACAAAGCAGTCAGAAGGCTCACAGGAATGCAAGGGTGCATAGGGAGGGTATAACAAGTAGAAGGAGGAAGTGGTGGTACCATTGTACAACTCCCTAGTAAGGCCTCATCTGGAGTACTGTGTTCAGTTCTGGAGGCCCCATCTCCAAAAAAGACATAGACAGGATGGAGACAGTACAGAAGAGGATGACAAAATGGTGTCCGGATGCAGCATAAGTTGTATGAGGAGACTCAGAGCTCTCAATATGTACTCCCTGGAGGAAAGGAGAGAGAGGGGACATGATAGAGACCTCCAAGAATCTAAAGGGATCAACAGGGTACCAGAGGGAGCATCTTTCACATGAAGGAAACAGCAGAACAAGGGGGGCACAGCATGAGACTAAAAGGGGAAATATAGGAGGAACTTGATGAAATTCTACTTCATTGAAAGGGTGGTGGAGAGATGGAACAGTCTCCCCCAGGAAGTGGTGGGGCGCCACAGTTCAGGTATTCAAGAATGTGTGATAGGCACATGGAAATTATTAAACTAGGGCAAGGGGGGACTTGTAGCATCTAGGATACCTTAAGCATTAGAAAGAGGGATAGGGCAGACTGGATGAGCCACAAGGCCTTTTATCTGCCAACAACATCTATGTATCTATGTAACACATCCAGTACAGGGTGTTACCTTAAGGGCTGGCCAACAGCCCCCAGAGGTTTCTCAAAGGTGCTCCTAGTCCTGGTGGCTCAACTCCAACAGAAGGGACATCATGTTTATCCCTTACCTGGACGATCTGCTTATTCAAGCACCGGCCAACCCACTAGCAAGGAAGTCAGTGACCAGGACTCCGGAGGTGTTGGAGTCCCACGACTGGGTGGTGAATTGGGAGAAGAGCTCTCTCAAGTCATCACAGAACCTGGAGCACCTAGGAGCAGTGTTCAAGACAGATGAGAGAAGATCTTCCTCTCACCAGCCAAGAAGGAGACCCTATTCAGAGTGGTTCAGTGTCTGAGGAGCCAACCGCCGGCTTCAGCTCACAGCCTTCTGCAAATTCTGGGCCTCATGACGGTGGCGACAGAACTAATTCCATGGGGTCACCTTCACATGCGCCCATACAGATTGAGTTGTGTCAACCTGGGATCCTACCTCAGAGGATTATCAGGCCAAGATCCCAATTTCACCACTACTGCGGCAGTCTCTGAGTTGGTGGGTGAGTTTGGAGAATCTGAGCAAGGGGTCTCCTTTGGAAGTCCTCCCAGAGTTGATTCTGACAACCAGTGTCAGCGTGTTGGGTTGGGGGCAGACCTAGACCACATTCCCATTCAGGGACTTGGACATCACAGGAACAGTACCTAAGTAAGTAAGTAAAATGTATTTATACAGTGATATTGCCATTAGGGTTCCAAGAATCTCTATTTACAAGGCATACCTGTTTACATAAAGGACACTAGTTGCTGCTATAGTAACAAAGTACAAAATATAGAATGAAAATATCTATATCAACAAGTAACAAACAGCTTAAATGCACTTGACACAAACAATTATTACAATAAGATCACAGGCATTTGATTGTTGGATACCAAATATTCACCTATTACATTAATCTGTAAACATTCTGAGATGTGAGGATGTGCGCCCGCCTCCTTCATTTTCAAAGTTGGATGCAGTCAAAAGTTGTCAAAATAAGTTTAGATAACGCTGTCATGGTGGCATACATAAACAATCAAGTGGGCACAAAGAGGAGGAGATGCTGAAATAATACAAGAAAAGAGAGATGGAGGGGCTCAACTCATGTGTTGTGACCAGTCTGGTGCTTGCAGTATAATTACAACCAAAGTAAAGCCAGGAAAAAGCATTTCCACAACAGACTATAACACTTACGCTTTGCTCTTAATAAAGGATCAGGCCGCTACCTTGCTGGTGTCTTCGCTTATTGAAAGTGCAGAAATTACAGTGCTCATGAAAATGTAGCCAAAAGTGCAAAAGCTAATAAATACCGCAGCAGGACTAAACAAAACACAAACTAAAACCATGCTGGCATCATGTTGGTGCTCCATAGCTGCAAGTGTGCTAGTGGCTAGGCAGACAGTGTGCATCCACTTGACATAGAGCACACTAATCACCTTCCTCAGAGCTGATTGGCTTATGGACTTATGGATTTAAATACATGGCTAATGTGTATTCAGATAAGGGGCGATTGAATTCAGCTCAGTATTGCTGCCAATAGGTGACATGAAAACTATATGATAAATAGGATTAAAACAGACCAACAGTACATACAAATCATAAAACAAACAGAAGGAAAATGCCAGAGCAATAAATTTACAAATAGCACTGTAATGGCAAGTCTTCATTTAACTCTTTCGGATTTAATGTTTCCAGTTTAAAATGCTGAAAGCATTCCTTTGACAGCTTCTTTGAAGGTCCTCCTCGTGGGCCCACAGACATCTTTTCAATGCCAGTAAATGTTAAATTTGCAGGTGAGCCATGGTTAGCCTCTGTGAAATTTCTTCTGGTCTTTCAAAGGTCTTTTAGTTTGTCCAACATTTTCCAAACCACATGGGCACATAGAAACATAGAAATTGATGGCAGATGGGGACCAAAGATCCATCTAGTCTGCCCTGAGCCCTACCTCCTCTTAGGATTTCTGTGAGACAATCCCTTTGTGTCTGTCCTGCTTTTGAATTCTTAACTGTTTTGGAGTCAATGACTCCAGCCAGTAGACCATTTCATGGGTCAGTCACCCCTCTGTGAAGAAAAACTTTGCATGTTGCCCTGAATTTTCCTTTCCTCAATTTCATCTCATGTCCTCTTGTCTTACTGGTGCTATTGACCATAAAGAGTTCCTAGGTGGAGACTCTGTTTATACCCTTCAGAAACTTGAATGTCTCAATCACGTCCCTCTATTCCTATATTGTTCCAGGGAGTACATGTTGAATTCCTGTCACCTGCTTCGTATGGCAACTTATGTATCATTTTGTTGCCCTCCTATATCAGCATATAAATCATCCCAGATGTAGAGTAATTGATGAAAGAGTTTATTATGAACTTCCTGCTTGTTCTAGGGCATTAAAACATGCTGAAACTTTTGGTTTTGTTGCACTGGGCACAGTGTCCACATCTATAGTTCCCTTTGGATGCATTTGGTAGCCATGTTCACATCAGTTCTGCGGGCTGATAATAACTGTGAACCAGACTATCTTTTAAGATCTTCATCGAGGGTATCTCTTGCATCAGGTCACACCTATGGAACTACAGCCGCCAGCCACTAGGACCACATGGAAACTTTTCTAGCTAGCAGTCTATGAGGCGGCCACCCACAATGTCATATACTGGTGGCGTCCTCCCATATAAATGAGGCTGCACTCATCCTCCTCCTCAGTTCTTCTCACGCTGTTGACCATCAACATGTTGGACTCCATGAAGACACCATCGTTTCAGTTGACCACCAAATTTTACCTTTCGATTTTCTTTTTTTTCTCACCACAGTTTTGTAATCACTTTATTTTAAAGTGATTTTGGCTTTTGTTTATACCGACTGACCCCAAAATCTTTTTCACCACTGCTGGGTGGTAAGAAGATCTTCAGTAAGGACACCCACTATGCCTGTGTCTGCTGCCTAAGCTTGGACCATGACATTAAGGCCTGTGAAGTCTGCTGCAAATTAAACCAGGCTACCCGGTGGCACCGTCAGGAGTTCCCAGAAAATGTCCTGCTACAACAGAAGGTTGCCCGAATGGAGAAGGAGCTCCAGGCCAAAGCTCCTCCACCTCCCTGGCCCCATCCTTGTGCTCCCATTCCTCTAAGGCCTTGGACAAGTTGGCAGGGAAACACAAGCACTGGGACAAGGATCAGAGCAAGGAGAGTTCTTCTGTGGCTCGCTCATGGTTGCCGCTCGCGTTGGCCGTGGCAGGGTCGCATCCACTCTGGCGGTGACCTCTCTGCCACTCACACCCTCCTTTACAGGGATGACTCTGGCAGTGCCTCCCACCAGTCTTACCTTGGCTGGCAATGGCTCCTTGGCTACAGGCTTTCTCACGCCCTGCCAACTCTTCAACCCCTACTGTTCCAGCCCCTCTTCTGCTCAGGCCATCAGCCAGGAGCTTCACTGGTTCTGCTTTGGCTGGCACCAGTACATCATCATCGGGGTCCAGCCTCTCAGCAACATCTTCGGCCTTCCTTTGCTTCAGTGTCGGGGATTTAGCTGCCCCATCACCACCCCAGGCCCCCAAGTCGACATCTGGGTCTCAGCCTACCCTGATAACACCCCAGGCCATCATGTCAATACCAGGGCCTTTGCCTCTCCTGTCAATGTTACAGGCTGTACTGCCAGTGCCAGGGCCCCAGGTTCCCCACTGGAACTTCAAGACATTCCGATGCTGGTCACTATCGATGTCCCGCCATGCTATACTCCTTCTGGGAGTTCATGCACCACCTACCCCCACCACCACCACCATGGCTGGTGATGCCAGAGCCTACTAGGCCTGCTCCCATGCTGATGCCTTCCATGGTGCCATGCTCTGCTCATCCTTGATTCTCAATGCTGTTGGTGCCCATTTATGAGCCAGGCGATGAGGACAAATATCATTCTGATTTCCTCCCTGTGACGATAAGGATGAGGGAGGAGGGGTAGTATCCTCCCACTCTACCTCCACTGTTTTCTCAGAGGGTAAGGACTCCACCAAGTATAAACCAAGGTCCCTCTGATGACCCTCTCTTCATCTCAGTGATGTGGCAGTTACAAACTGCTATGGGGTTCGATGCTGAGGAGCAGGATGTTACTAAGAGAAACTGACTGACTAATTAGAACTACCAGATTCTCATCCTCAGATGATTCCTCCTCTAATAATGGCCTTTGAGGATGCCACCATGGCTGCCTGCTCCAGACCAAATTTGATTTTTGTCATGCCCAGAAAGGCAGACAGTTGTACCAGGCTCCCTTAGGGAAACCATACTTTGCAAAGCAACCATGGGAAGACTCTGTGGTGATAAATGCTGCCCTTGATAGGTCCAAGAGGCCTAAGCACCTCAGCTCTCTTCTCCTGATAAGGAGTCCAGAGCTGGATCTTATTGGAAAAGGACCTTGGCCTCGCCACATTGTCCATTAGGGTTCTGAGTTACATTGCTCATATGATCATATTTCAGAATACTCTGGAAGATGGCCAAAACTGCTGCTCAGGCTCTTCCAGAGGGTCCCAGAGGCAGAAACTGCTCAAGGCCCTCCAGTCTGGGGCAGATGTGAGCAGGCACCTTTTCAGGTCTGCCTATGATGCCGCTTGATGACTCCGCTTAGAGCAGCTGTGGCAGGCATCTGCTTGAGATGGCATTCTTGGCTCAGGGTGTCTGGGTTTGGTACTGATGTACAACAGTCCATCCTGAATGCTCCTTTAGAGGCTATAAGCTCTTTGGGGCAAATGTACAGGACATACTTTGTGACCTACAGGCCTGAGGCCTCTCTGTAACTGGAGCATGAGGTACTGCTTGGGGGAGAGGAAGAGCACACACCTTGATATGCAGTATATCCTGCTTGTCAAGGAGCATATCCAGTCTTCCTGGTGCAGCGTGGCAGCAGTCCCTGCAGGGTCACCATCCTGAACTTCTTGTACTAGGTGTAGAAATTCAGGTTTCTCAGATCGCAGGACTGTGTGATCATTCCATTCTCTATACCACACCCATCCAAAAGAGGTCAGAAGGTGCCCTTTGTCAGGCCTCCTTAAGCAGAGCACCAGACCCCAGGGCAAATGTTGGGCAGCAACAGTCCTGCCTACCCCTACTTCCACTGCTGGGAAGGCCTGCAGAAGAGGTGGTACAGCCCTAGCCACCAGTGCTACCTGAGCATGACTCCTTCCCAGACCCCCGCCCTCCAGCACTACAAAAGGTGGTGGTAGGGATCATTTATCCCTCCATCTGGACAGGTGGAGGGAGATCACTACAGATGCTTGGGTCCTGCAGCTCATAGAAAAGACCACACTCTAGAACTTCAGGAGTGGCCTCCAGATCTACCTCCAGTTCATTCAAACTACCCTCCAGACCACATTTCAGCTAATCAATCAAAATCTTAATTTATCCAGGTGGGCACCATTGAGGAAGGCTCATTTACAAGGTGGACCTGGTCATGAATACATCAAAGTACAGTACAGAAGCAGGTATACAAAAAGCAATAATATACAAGGAAGAAAAAGTATATACAGCATATACAGTACAGTACAGTACAAGGTTGAAATAAAAAAAAAAGCAGCATTATTTTACAATTGAAGAAGTCAGCAGATGTGCAATCAACCATAGGCATACAGGGGTTATAAGCAGAGATCTTTTGAGTGAGGTAGCCGCAACTACACATATAGAGGAAAGAGGCCATGTATGGGGTGGCAGGTTAGAGAGGTAAAGAAGAGGAGGGCTATATTACTGATGACTGGGGAAAATTGAGCTAAAACCACAGAAAGTGACGATGGCTGTCGTGTACTTGTTTATTATGATAATGACGGAGGAGAGGTAGATAATTGGGACACTACTATGGATGGGGAGGGACTTTAGCCAGGGTTGAGTTGACAGGAAGGTGGGTAGCAGGAAGTGTTAATAGGAAAGAGTGAGAGCTAGGGGTAGAAACATGCGAGCATCAGGATGGAAAGGGGAGTTGTGGAATTAGTGAGCTAGCGGTGAGGAAAACATTTGCAAGGTGCTTTCATGTAGCGATCGAGAGCAACTTGAAGATATTCAGGCTAACAGGGCAGCTCAGCTTCAAGTTCCTTTGTAAACCGTTCCACAATGTGGGTCAAGAGAAGCTTAGAGCAGCTTTGCGAAATGAGTTTTGACCCTTGGAACTTGGAGGAAATTAGGAATAGCTCCTTAGAGCATAGGTGCCTAACACACACTCCGGGGAATACAATCTGAGACATATGAGGGAGCTTGTTGTTCACCGCTCTGAAGGCCATGAAGCGGCGTTTCTATTCCTTCTGTAGTGAAGGGAAGTCCAGCCCAACGATGAGTACAGGGAGCAGTGGTGTGGAAAGTGGTCTGGAGCAGTTGCTCCCTGGACTGTGTTTTTGAGCAACCAGTCATCCAGAGAAGAGCGTACAGCCCCTCCCTCCTGAGGGCCCCTGCTACCACCACCAAGCATTTGGTAAGACCCATGGCACAGAAGAACAAACCAAAGGGCAAAGCTCAGAACTGGTAGTGCTCCCCTGGAACTGGAACCCAAGGTACTGCTTGTTGGAAACACATACCTAATATGCAGGTATGTGTTCTGCATGTCAAGGAACATATCTAGTCTCCCGGTGTGCTGCTCCCATTTCAGTGCTGCTGGGGCAAATTCACCTATTGCTGCAGAAAAGGGCCATAGAACCTGTCCTCAAGGATAAGAAGAAGAGGAGTTCTATTCCCACTCTTTCTAGTCCTCAGACCCACAGGGATTTATGACCCATCCTAGATCTGAGAAACCTGAATTTCTACATCCAGTACAAGAAGTTCAGGATGATGACTCCTGCATGGCCTGCTGCCACTGCTGCACCAGGGAGACTGGATATGCTCCCTCAACATGCAGAACACACATCTGCATATTAAGGTATGTGCTCCCACCAGCAGTACCTTGGGTTCCAGTTCCAGGGGAGCACTGCCAGTTCTGAGCTTTGCCCTTTGGTTTGTTCTCTGTGTCATGGGTCTTACCAAATGCTTGGTGGTGGTAGCAGGGGCCCTCAGGAGGAGGGGCTGTACGCCTTTTCTTCCCTGGATGACTGGTTGCTCAAAGCACTGTCCAGGGAGCAACTGCTCCAGACCCTTTGGTGCTATGCCATTTACCATGCCATGGGCAAGGTCTCGTAACAGGTGCAGTGTTCATAGACCTGACCAAGGCCTTTGATCTGGTCGACCATAAGAAACTAATAAATCAGCTTGATGCTGTCAGCCTAGGGCACCAGTACTTGCCTGGTTCAAAGACTACTTGATTGGCAGAACTCAGGCTGTCAGGATTGCAAACACACTTTCAGGAGTAAATAACATCACAAGCAAGGTTCTATTCTCAGACCCTCTTGTTTACCCTTTTCATAAATAATTTGCCTGAGTTTGCACACCTACATAGACTCTTCTTTATGCAGATGACGCAGTTCTCTTTACACATAGTAACAACATTAATGCCATTAACCTTTGCTTAGTTCCTGCCAGCAGGCTTCAAAACTTGTTTGTAAAGGAAAATATGGTGCTCAACCTACCCAAGACAGTCCATGCTACTTGGGACTTGGCACAGAATAAACAAGGTATCCTCCAGTTTCTGTGTCCTTACCAGCAACGGTACGCCCTTACGCCCTAGGTAAGACACTGTCTTTCAAGTATCTCGATTCATCTTGACCCTACGTTATCCTTCTGAATCCCATCTCCAACATACCACCTCTCTCAACATCAGAAGCTAGATGCTATCTACCGTGTTCAACATTTCTTAACTCCTGAGGCCAGAACTCAGATTGCACTGGCAAACCTAGTCCCATCATTAGATTATGGATCGGTTGTAATTGATGCTGCCAGTAAATCCACACTACAGCAAAAAAAAAACACTATACTGCAGTTCTTTAGTTATCAATCAATTTTATTTGTATACTGGAAGGTATGTGAGCAAAAATTTCCATTTTCACAAATGTCCAGTGTAGAAAATGCAACAGATGAACAAATACATAGGCCAATGGAATGCAAAGGACATACAATGAACTACCTACGACATGCAACAAAGTAAATACATTATATATACAGGTTTATAGAAGTACATTATATATGCACGTATTGAAGTACAAGGAACTAACAAGTGTAAAATAAAACTAGCATATTACATTGGTAAAACTGTACAAGAGTCGACTAGAAAGCAGACTGATAAACAGAAATGTTTTCAGATATTGTATAGGCAGGAAAGTTTTAGGCACTTGTGGGGAGAAGAAAAGTATGGGTGATTCGGATGAGAGAGACGCTGGATTTACCTAGAGGGCCATGGAGGAGGCCTATCAGGGCAGCTGCAGGTGGATAATAGGAGGATGTGCCCTTTAGGGAGGAGTTAAAGAGTATATGAACCCGCAGACCTGGATTTCGGGGTAGATTGTTGTAAAGCTTTGCTCCTTTGAAGGTAATGGAGTTCTGGGCATACTTAGTCTTACAGAAAGGAGTGTCAAAAACCAGACTTGAGGCACCTCTAGTCAAACACCCAGGCGCTGTGAGTGGGAGTCGGGAGATAACGCTGGGGGGAGAATATTGAGGTATATCTTATGTAGGAAGGAGAGCATCTTAAGATGAAACCTCCTTCTAAAGTGGGCCACCGAGGGAGGAATAAAGTGAGCAGTGGTATGTTTTCCAGGGAGACCAGTGGCGAAACGTGCTATGCTGCTGTATGTGACTCTAAGTTTGGAGAAAAGGAGGGATGAGGTGGGGAGAGAAGACAACAGATCCTCAGTTGATATGAGGCAGGGTAGAGAGCTAGTGAAGTGAAGTCTAGATGCACTTTCTAATCCTGTAGAGCAGACCATGTCTGACATGCACCTTCTTTATGAGGTTACTGATGTGGAGATTGTATGAGAGGTGAGGGTCAAGGGGAGACCTAGGTATTTGAATTCTGACACCTGTTCAATGAGGTTGCTGGAATTGTTGAGGAGTTTAAAACCAGGGGCTGGGGCTGGAGCTTTCCTTGGTCCCAAGAAGATCATGAGCTTGGTCTTTTGGAGTTGAGGACAAGGCCGTTACCAGAGAGCCAAGAGGAAGCTTCATGAAATCAGACTGCAGATTGTGGAACATCGTGTCGGGTTTTGTCGCTGCAGAAAAGGGCTGTGTCATCTGTGTAAAGGACAATTTGAGTGGAATGGCATATCGAGGCAGGTTATTTATGAAGAGTGAGAAAAGAAGGGGGCCAGGATCGATCCCTAGGGGACACCATATTTCATTGGACATTCCGAGGAGAAGTGGCCTTCAATTGTGGTCTTGTAGGATCTCCTGGAGAGGTAGCTACTGAACCATTTAATGGCATCATCAGAAAGATGTAGTGCCTTTTGGTGTGTTAAGGAGTGTCCACAAGGTCGAAGGCCTTGTGAGACTGACAAAAATGAAGCCAGTGTACTGGCCTTTGTCATTAGCTTTAAGGATTTAGCTTGTGAACCAGACCAGGGCTGTTTCGTGCTGTGCCCAGATCTGAACCCATACTGGGCACTAGAGAGTAGATTGTTGATTCCAGGTAGTCAGTGTTGAGTGTGCACAACCTTTCTATAATTTTTGAGAGAGGAGCAAGGAGGGAATAGACGGTAGTTGCCCACCCTGCTTTAGGCCCAGACTTTAATAAGGGTCTAATGGTGGCAGTTTTCCAGATGGTGGAAGAAGCCAGAACAGAGGGAGGTTCAGTAGGTTGGTGATGGGGACTGCCAAGGCATTGATGGAGAGTTTAAAATTTTGTGATCTAAACCATCGCCACCTTTACTGGGTTTGGGGTTATTCCATGGATGAGCTTTTGATGTCAGCAGGTTTTAGGGCTTCAGCTTCAGTTTGAACTCCTACCCCTTCTGTCAACATATCTTCCCTCCCTATGCATTTTCCCAGCCCTAAAGTCACACTACTCCTCAGCACAGGCCTGCTCTTGCTTCCAATAACCTTCCTTGTCATGACCTCCCACCTTATACTAGCTAATCCCACCCACTGACCAATCTGTCACATTTTTCATTCTCCTCCATCTTCCTCCTCTTTCTTTTCTATTCTCAATTCTACCTTTGTTTATTACATGAGAAGCACGTTGTATATTACATTGTATATTTACAAGTATTAGCACCATATGTGCTCATGTTTGCCTAACAACTTGCTGTAAATTTGTATGTATTCACTGTAATTTGTTTTCTTGTTTGTCTGTACTTCTGCACCTGGGTCATGCCTGAAAAAGGTACTTGTTACCAGTGCACTCACCCAGTAAACAAAGTTTCATAAATATAATAAATAAATAAATAGGCCTACAACATACCAGGCAGTTGTTCCATGCCCTTGGGAATCATGGTCAATCTGCCCAAGTCAGTCTTGACCCCTTGACAGCGCCTCTTCAGTACATCGCTGCAGTCCTGGACACAGCTTAGAGTTTTATGCCTGCTGCAGGACATGGCAGACTGCCTGATGGCTCAGGCCCAGCTGCTTTACAACAGCAGATATATCACGGCCAGAACCTTCCTGAGGCTCCTGGGTCTGATGGCTGCAGCCATTGTGATGGTAATTTTAGCTAGGCTGCACATGCAGATCCCTCAGTGTACATTGAGAGTCCAGTGGGACCAATGCACTAATGACCTAGAACAGCAAGTTCTAGTCTTCGCCCAGTCAAAAGGTGCTGCTATGGTAGATGGAACCCAGCAACCTGCTGAAAGGGTTTCTTCCCATTCCTTCCCTCAGCAGATTCTCGCAACAGATGCTTTAGGGCTGGGCTGGGGGTTCATTTGGGCTCATCAGACTCAAGGATGTGGGTCCAGAGTGGAGACTGCTTCACATAAACATCCTGCAGATGAGGGCTGTTCTGTATGCTTTACAAGCCTTCCAGACCCATCTGTCCCTGGGCCACCTGCAGGTGCAGACAGACAGCATCAGTGTACTGCATTACATCAACATACGAACATACGAATATGCCAGCAGATGAAGGCCTTATGGTTATCGAGTCTGCTCTGAGTGCAGCATAGCAACCCATACTGCAGCAGCCCCTCCCTCCCTCCCCTGCCCTCCATCTTACCCTATTCCATCCCTTTGAAGCAGTCCACTGTTCTACAGGATATCACTTCTGCAAGCAATGCATTCCACTCAGACACCACTCTCTCTGTATAAAAGTGTCTTCTCATTTCCCTCCTGAACATTCCCCCGATGTGAGATTGTGACCTGGAGTGTCCCTACTCCCCTTAACTTGAATAGTCCCTCCATGCCTGTGTTGTTTATTCCCTTCATGTATGTGAAGGTTTCAATCATATCCCCATTCTCCTCTCCTCTCCTCTCCTCTAGTGAGTATATGTTCATCTCCCTCAGCCTGTTCATGTAGGGTGTCCCCTCGTCCATGGATCATCTTTGTTGCCCTGCACTGCACCCTCCAGTAACTTAATGTCCCTCTTCAGGTATAAGCCAGTACTGCACGCAGTACTCTAGGTGTGGCCTAACCAGTGACCTATACAATGGCAGGATCACCTCCCTCCCTCAAAGATATACCCTGGCAATACAACCCAGCATTTTGTTGGCCTTTGCAGCTGCCTTCCTGCATTGTGCTGAGTTGTTCACTGAGCTCGTTATAATGACGCCCAGATCCTTCTCCTCCTCTGTCATGCCTAGCGGTACCTCCCCCTCTGCTGGTAGCTTCTTCTTGGGTTTTGTTCCGAAATGTAGCACCTTGCACTTTTGGCATTGAACCCCAACTGACAGGTGTTTGACCAGGTCTCCAAGTTTGATAGATCATCCTGCAACCCATGCCACCCTCCTAGGTCAATACACTACTGCTCCCATCTTGGTGTCATCTGCAAACACACTGATTTTGCTCTTGATGTCCATTGATATGTTTGATATGAACAACCCAAACAACCCTAGCACTGAACCCTGCCATACTCATTGTCACTGCCCTCGGAGATGAGAGCTCTTCTCCCACCAAAACCTTCTGTGGTCTCTCCTGTAACCAGTTTACTACCCATCCTCCATTTTCACCCTGCACCTGTACCTGCCAGCTTACTACCCAGCCTCCCATGTTGCACTGAGTTGAATACCTTACTGAAGTCCAGAAACAGGACATCCAATGCATGGCCCTTGTCCAACTGTCTAGGTACCCAGTCATAGTAATTCACCAGGTTAGTCTGACAGGATCTGCCTGTGACAAATCCATGCTGCCTAACTTATTGCAGCCCATTGGTCTCCAGAAGGGACACCAGCCTCTCCTTCGGGATTGTCTCCATCAGTTTTCCCATGATTGATGTGAGGCTTACCAACCTGTGGTTTCCAGGTTCGTCTTTGGGACCACTCTTATGGAGGCACCATGTGAGCCATTCTCCAGTCCTGAGGTACACTTCTGAGACTAGGGAGGCATTGAACACGTCTGCCTAGGGCCCCACTGGGATTTCATAGCTCTCTCAGTCACGCTGGGGTGAATGCCATCTGGCCCTGGTGCCTTGTCCACCCTCAGTGCCCTCAGGCCCTCCAGTACCCTGCCGTCTGTTATTCCCCATCAGTCACCTCTTCCCCATGAGCCTGACCTCCCACCCCTCTTGGTAGTGTCCCTACTTTCTCATTAGTAAACACTGAGCAGAAGTACTATTAAGCGCTCGCCTGCTCTGCCCCTGTTTTCACCCACCCCATCCATCTCAATCTTATAATTTGTCTCCATAACTCCCTTCCTCGCTGATGTACCTGAAGAATTCTTCTCCACCTTGTGCTAGCCTGAGCCTTAGATGCCTTGGCTGCCTTACTGCCTTCATCACCTCATTCGATTCCTTCAGGTAATCCTCTCTGTCCTCCCTCTCCCTGTTTTTTGAACCTCCTAAAGGCGGCTCATTTATTTCTTACTTTCTCCATGACCCTCTTGCTCAGCCAGCTGGGTTTTTGTCCCTAGCTCTCTTACTCTGGACCCTGATGCAGGTTTTGGTTGCCTCCTCAATCCCCAGGTTTATGACCTCCCACCTCTGGTTAGTGTCCATATTAGTTTGGATTCTGGTAGATACCCTTTAACTACCTCCCCATCCTCCCGAGGTTGGCCCTCCTGAAAGTCCAACACTCTTGTACCGTTTTACTCCTCCTTATCCATTTTCAGTGTGAACCACACTGAGTGGTGATCACTCCCTGCCAGTGGTTCTTCCACCCCAGTTCCCTCACAAACTCCCCATTTGTCAGCATGAGGTCTAGGGTGTTCCCTAACCTGGTTGGCTCGCTGACCATTTGCATTAGAAGCTATCCTGGACTGCGTCCAGAAGTATCTGCTCCTTCTAGTCGTGGTGGCTGGGATACCCAACCGCCTCCCGCAGGTTGAAGTCCCCCACAATCACCATGCTACTCTTCCACAGGCCCTTCTGATCTGTTCTGCTAGTTCCCTGTCTAACTCCTCTGCCTGAGATGATGGCTGTACACTACTCCCATCCTGAGAGTCCTATTCATGGAATTCTGGATTTGCATCCATAACAACTCTGTACTACCCTGCCCTCCTCCTCACGAACACACTTCAGGCCTTCTCCCACATACAGTGCCACCCCACCACCCTTTCCATTTACCCTAATTTCTGCAGAATATCTTATATACTGGTACCACCAGGTCCAAGTCCTGGCAATGGGTGGCCCATGTTTCGTGATGGCTGCCATGTCCACTTCCCTCTGCCTTGAGAGCCTGTAGCTCTGCTGTTTTGTTCCCTAGGCTCCTAGCATTCAAGGTGACCACTCTCTACCCTTTTTCTTCCCTCCCTCCTGCCTCTCCTTCCTAGTATCCCTCTAGTACTCCCTTTTTCCCATTGCTTCTAGCACGGGGTAACCTCATTTGGCTTCCCTTCCTGTGGATTCTGCATGCCTCCTGCTCACTTGCTACCCCACTCCTAGTTTAAATGCCCTTCTTTGCTATGTAATGCCCCATCCTCTGCTTCAATACTTTCTTGCCCTCCTCACTTAGGTGAAGTCTATCCTTACCATAAAGATCACTGTCTTCCCAGGTCCCTCCCATTCACCCACCAGACCATAACCTTTGATTGGCACCAGGTTCTTAGCCATTTGTTAAATTCTTCTATCCTCAGTTTCTTGCAGTGCCCACCCTGGGCACTGGAAGTACTTCTGAGAAAGCTACTGATCTTCCTGCCTCCTCACATATTGGTCCTAGCTCCTCTAACCTCCCTGAACTACCTCTATCATCTTTCTCATTAGGTCATTTGTCCCCACATGTAGAACTATATGGGTTTCACCCTCACCCTCCTAGCAAACTTTAGAACACACTGACCCACCCTTTCTGCTGTCATGCCTGGCATGGCCTCCACCCATATGCGACTATGCTTCTCTCCCTTGCTTTCCCAACTGACTTCTTAGTATTGAGTCTCCCATAACTAGGATTTCACCCTTTTCCATGAGCCACATTCTCTGGTCTCCTTCATCCCAACCTCTTCCTCTGACTCCCTCATCCTCCAGCACAATTGTTCCCCTTCCGCCCTGTTGAGTCATCCCCAGTTGTTCTCCTGCCCATTCCATTCTCCTCCGGTCTATTTTAGTTCCTTCTGATCGCACCTCTATCACATCACCCAGTCCTACCAGTACTGCAAATTGATTTTTCGATGCCCCTCACTACCACATACTTCCTCCGTCCCTATTACCAGCCCCTCACTACTGCTTCTATGTCTGTTATCTCCCCCTTCCCCAATCCTTCATTCTTCCCTTTCTGCTCTCTTTGACCCTTGACCTGTGTCCCGCTTGTCTCGGTTCCCTATCCGCCACCCTTTCCAGCTCCTTCCCTATTGGTTCTATTTTTCCTTCCTCCTCAGTTCCCATCTAATTGTTCATGTGTATATGCTGCTGTTAGGAGACATTATAATGTATTTCTTCTTTTGTTTTTTTTGAAAACATGCAGAAGTCAGAAGAAGAAACTAATGTTAACATGCGCTTTTAATGTTATTGTGTGGCTATATAGTAGTAGTAGTAGGGAAAATGAGACAGAGTAGGTTTTGTTGTAAAAATTACCTGAAGTCTAGGAGCTATCAGAGATTGTGACTGGCTTTTCAGATGCACAAAGTAAACTGGAATTTCCGGATGTAGCCGGGGATTGTCCTCTGACAGCCCAGAAAAGATTTATGATTGTGCATTGGCCAGTAGGATGGATGGAGGAGTCCCATATGTGATGAATTTCTGAGCACTAGAAAAGTTACGGATAATGCATCTGTGATATATAAACTTATCTAGTTAAATAACTTAATGAAAGCTTTCCTCAGCTTTTGACATACTGAGAGAATCTAATGGAACATTACTACCATCTAGTGGCTAAATTAATTATAACTGCTTAAATGTTATTTTGCTAAGTAACATATATTCAGGAGAATCAAATCTATGTAAACGTCTCCTCTCCTTGAGGCCAGTGACGTAGGCATGGAGTAACCAATCAGAAATTGACTCATACCTGACAACATACTTCAAATTGGTAATAGCCTTACTGTAGCATTCTGATTTTTAAGACCATGTGTCTAATCAAATTATGAGGTAGAATTAAGGTATTTAAGAGAGAGGCTCGTTAGCCCCTCGAGAGACTAAGAAGATTGAAGACTTATGCCTACTAGCTCTCCCTCTCCTGGAAAACAGGTAAACTGGCCCTTTACCAAATGCCATGTCAGGCTGCAGCCCTATTCTCTATGTTGTCTTAGGAGTAGTGAAATAAAACCCTATCTTTGGGAAAATCCAAGCATTTCCAGTTCAGTTTATTGTGAATTGTGCAGAGCCCAATAATCTAACAGATTTAAAAATCAACAGCCAAGCCGGCCCGGTGGTGCTGAGGGTTGAGGTGCTGGACGCCACCTCGCTCCACGCCGGCAACCTGGGTCTGGGAATGAGCCCGGCATCGGGGTCGGTAGGGAGGAAAGGATTGAGCATCCGGAGGACAGCCTCCTTCCCGGGAGGGAGGGAGGGGACACTGGGTGCTTGACTGGCCTCTGGTGGAAGGCAGAGGCACAGCAAGCATTGAGTATACAGAGAGGGGTTGGGAGTGGTTGACGCCGGCAGTGATGCCTTGATGTCGGGCATGCACCACTCCCACAAGAAAAAGGGAAAATCACCCTGCACTCCCGGTAGACAGAGCACCAGGCCCCAATCCCAGTGCCCCTGCCTGTCCCGTACCAGCGTCCTGACGACAACAAAGAAGGACTTGAGTGGCCGGCCCGTGCCCGCCTGGGGATATAGCCAAGGCTACATGGGGCCGGACTGCACTGGGCTCCAGGTAAGAGGGGCGGGGACTAGAAGGCTTAGGTGTCTCCCGAAGAGTGGGAGTGCTGCGGGCAGGGGAGTATAAAAAGCAAGTTAAAAAATCTAACAGCCAGAGGCTTCTTCTTTTCTGCAACATAAGCCTTGGTAATGCAGGCCACCAAATACCTAGCAAGGGTGGCTTTTTGAAGGCTCTTTGTACCGTCTGGCTCTCTGAAAAGAACAAAAACCTATCCAATTTCCAGAACTCAGCAGTCCATCTAAAGTATATCTTAATGGCCACCACAAATCTAACTTGTGCAATGCCTTCTCCTTTGGGTGAGTAGGTTGCAGAGAGAAAGAAGGAGACAAATTTTCTGGTTCATGGAAGGCTGTGGAGACCTTCGAATGACAGATGGGATTGTTCTGAGTACCACCTTGTCCTTATGAATGATGAGGTACGGTTCATTGTGGGACAAGGTCTGGAACTCATTAATCCTCCTGGCTGAGCACATGGCAGCTACGAAACACACCTTGTAAGACAGCACGTCTAACGGTACCTATGAAAGTGATTTGAGAGGCTCATTAAAGAGCATTCAGAACCAGATGCAGATCCCATGGAGGAACAGGAGACAGGAAAAGAGGCTGACTCCTGCTGACAGCCTGCAGAAAATACCGTCAACAAAACTAAATTAAAAAAAAGAAAGAATAACCTCTCAGTTAGTCCATAGGGATGACCCCAAGGAGGCTCCAAGGGCTGACACCGGACCTCATGGTGATCAAGGCCAAATCTTTCTCCACTTTTCCTGCAGGAAATCCAAAGTCTGTGGAACTGTGACTTTAGAAGGCCAGATATTTTTCACTGGCCCAAGCTGAAAAGGTGGTCTATATGTAGCATTAGCTGCCAATGTGGAATTCTTCCTGGCAGCTATCAGGATGTCCACCACCTTCTGAGAGAAACCCCATTTTAAGAGTCTCCTCCTTTAGAGCCAGACCACAAGCTGTATTGCTTCGGATCTGAGGCAGAATGGGGCCTTGTGAGAAAGTCCCCAACACTTGAAGGTGAAATTGTGCATTGAGCTAGGTTCACTAAGTCTGAGAACCACAGTCTTCTGGGCCACTCTGGGGCTATTAGAAGAAGTTTCCTTTGAGTGCCTTACTTCATATGACCCTGGGGAGGAGCACAGAGGAGGAAAGGCATACGCTCTGCCGAAATTCCATGCTTGGGACAGGGCATCCACTACTTCCATCTGTGGACACCAGAGGTGACTGAAGAACCGTTGAACTTGAGCATTCTAGCTGGAGGCCAGAAGGTCGATCTGTGGATGACTGAACCTTTGACACAGAAGGCTGAACACCTCTGGGTTCAACATCCACTCCCTGGATAGACATGTTTATTGACTTAGCCAATTGGCTTGAATGTTCAACTCCACCACTGAGTGAACTGCTGACAGATAGAGAAGATTCTCCTCTGCCCACAGCAGCAGATCGGTGGCTTTTTCAGTATCTGAAGCAAAGCCAGGAAAAGAAAAGTTACGCAAGAACTTACCATAACAGTAGACCTTTGATAGGATTTCAGTCATCAGGTCACACCACAGGAACTTCACCATCAGTGAAGCAGGATCCACATGGAGAATGCCTCTCAAAAAGTATGGGACACCTCTAGTTGTGCCACCGCATAGCAATCAACAAGCACGTGGAAGGCTGAAATGGCTGACAGGTGCACTTTAATGGAGGAGTATTGCAGGCCAGAAGCTGAAAGAGACAACAAGTACTCCAGGATCTGATTCAGTGGACAAGTAAAAGAGTCCAAATGACGGGAAGCCACCCACAGAGAAAAGCAATTCCACTTCATGGAATAAGTGGCCTGGTGGAGGGCTTCCTAGCAGCCTCCAGGATGTCAACCACCTTTTGGGACTCCCCAGATCTAGCCATGGCTATGCCTTCAGGAGCCATGCATGGAGGTGAAGTGACTTAGGTCTGGATGGACCAGGCTGCCCTACTCCTATGATAGCAAGCCTTGCACAGGGCTGGGGCAAGGAGGTTCCACCACCAGCTGCTGCAGCAAGGGGAACCAGATCTGATAAGGCCAGAAGGAAGCAATGAGGATCAGAGTGGCCCCTTCCATCTGGAGCTTGATTAGCACTCTCTGGAGTAGAGGAAGGAGGAAAGGCATAAAGGAACCTTCCTTTCCAAGAGAGTGACAACGCATCTCACCAGAAAACTCCAGGCCCTGGAGTGAGTGAGCAGAAATGTGACAGTTTTGCACTGAGTGAGGACGCAAAAGGTCCAACTCTGGATGACCACACCTGTTAACAGGTCTTCTACAACCGAGGTCTGCTGATGCTCATTCTTGCATCCGAGACTGCGACTGGCTGAGCCTCGTCTGCCAGGATGTTTTGAACACCTGGAACATGGACAGCCGATAGTTCTAGACCATATTCTAGAGCTCCAGTAGCAGACCCTCATTGCTTCCCAACACAGAGGGCAATTAATGGGTCTCCCTTGTTTGTTTTAAGAAAATATTAGTAACTTTTTAACTAAAGTATAGCTTAAACAGATAGATAGTATATACATCTTTTAGCTACAATATTCATTGTACTGGTGGAACATGAAAAGCACTAGAAATGGACGAAGGGAGATGCATGGGTTGTGATGGGCTTCCTTCTGAGAATGTGGGGGATGCTGGTGGGTGACTAGAGAGATGGGTAGGTGGTAGGCTGTAACAATCATGGAGTGCCAATCTTTCTTAGAATTTCATGGAAAGTGGGGTTGTTTGTGTGTAGGCAAATAATGCAGCTTAAAATGAGATTAGAGGTCTACAGGAGGAACTAAGGAAGGAATAGTGGGTTGCACTGGATAACAAAACAATTGGTACCCAAATAATGTGAAATCGACCCAGGAGTGTGATGAAGCTTTTTGGGCCATTAAGGCAGTACAGGCTGAACTTCCACTGTTATGCGGATGATACTCAGCTCTACATGTCCTTTGTGACTGAACGGGCTGGAGCCGTCTTGATGTTTAACAGTTGCCTTTCTAAGATCCAGGACTGGATGAGGGCCAGCTGGCTGAAGCTGAACTCAGATAAAACTGAGGTGTTAGTGGTGGACCCAGGTCACCAGGGTTTAGGTTCAGTGACTGGTCAACCATCTGGACTTAGTCTTGATGGGACTCAGCTACTTGCCTCAGATCAGGTGTGAAACCTTGGCGTTATTATCAATAGTGGTCTGACTCTAAAGTCTCAGGTGTCTGCCATCATGAAAACCTCTTTTACCATCTGAGGAATATCACCGGGTTAAGCACCTGACCTCACCTGATGACCTTCCTGTATTGGTCCATGCTTTTGTGACCTCCTGCCTTGACTACTGCAACGCCTCTACCTAGAGCTACCAGGGGTTGACCTCTGTCGACTGCAGCTGGTCCAGAATGTGGCAGCCATGACTGGCTTACCTAGATCCTGCCACATCATGCCTGTGCTCCCAGCCTGCACTGGCTGCCAGTCTATTGATGGATCACCTTCAAGGTCAGACTTCTGACCTATAAACCCTACATGGCCAGGGACTGAGATATCTTCCTTCATCCTCACCTCTGCCTCCGATGAGGGATTGCTAGAGGTTCCCAGGTTAGGTTTAAGACCTTTGGCTCTCGTCTTTGTGTTTGCAGCCCCACCCTGTGGAACTCTCTTCCTTGTCGAGTGCAAGGGACTGCCTGACTGTCGAGATTTTCAAATATGCCTTTAAAAACTTGTTTATTTAGCCTGGCTTTTTAGATTTTGAGTAGTATGAGCTGTATTTAGTATATATTAGATTAATTGTATTTGCTCTTTTATCTAGATATTCTTATTATTTATTACCTGTTTTACTGTACAAGCGTTTGATCTTAATTGAAATTGCACTTTTATAAATACATGTTTGATTTGATTTGCCCTCCTTACTCCTCCCTCCCTCCCTGCCTCCCTTTGCCTTTCCTGGTATGTTCGCCTATCCTCCTCCCTCCTTCTGGGATTTCTTGTACTGCCTAAAGGCTCTTTCTTTGCCCTTACTCTTTCTGCAACCCCCCAGACTGAACCGTAGTGGCCTCCTCCTCCTTCTGCCTTTGCTGACCTGTCTGGCACCAAATATTGTAGCTGTTTCAATTCCCACCCACTTTATTGTTGCCCTACCAGTCCTCAATGTCTTCCATTTCCTGTATCCCTGCCAGGGTGTCTCTGAGGCATACCACTATTTTTTTGAAATTGGCCTCCTGAAGTCTAGAACCTTCACCTCTGTGTGGTTTGACTCTGCTAAAGATTTTCTACTAAACCTCATCGCCCTCGATCACTGGTCCCCAGGTGGTCCTCCACAGTGACATTGGTTACACTGTCCCCATTAGGCAGAACTAGGTCATGTCACCCCTTGTAAGTGGGTTCCCTTACCAGTTGTTTAAGTTCTGCCCTGTCAGGAAGCATAGGAAAACCAGAAGCACTTGTAAAGTTCGCAACAAGTGATTTATTATTAATAACAGTAAAATAAAAAAATCAAATTGTTCAGTATAACTATTTACAAAGGCTGTATAAACAGAGGAAGTTCATCTGGGTTTCTTCTCAATTTCCAATCTCAGTCTCTGTGTTTCTGTCTTGTAAGAAATTGCAGCTCTGTTTTTATAAGTTTTTGCAACCCCTGCTCATTAAGAAAACAAAACAGCATGCTTCTCACACAGTGTTCTTGTAAGTTTCAACAAGTGCAGCAAAAGAACATTGTGACCCAGAACTGACCTCTTGTCAGCAGAGAGCCAGCTTGAGACATTGTTCTATTTGCAAAAAACTGGCAAGAACATTTTGTAAGAAACAGGATGGCTCTTAACGAGTTCCCAGGCAAAGACTTATAAAAAGAGCAGCAATACCTTTGCTAGAAAGTGAGAGACAGAGACTGAAACTTGGAATTAGAGATACCCTCAGATGAAGCACTTTTTTTCTCCATTTGTACTGCCTTTGTAAATAGTTCTACAGAACAATTTTTTTTTTTTACCGTTATTGGTAATAATAAAAGGTTACCTGTGAATTTTACAACTACTCCTGGTCTTCCTATGCTTCCTGACCTGTGTCTCGACAACAGATGATGTCAGACTAAGTGGGATTTACGCCATGCATACTCTAAGCCAGGAGTTTTGTGCATGGGTACAGAAAGCTATGGATTCTGCAGCAGCAAGCCCAGATGTCATTACTGGAAGAATGGTAGCCAAACTAGCAGAGACAGAAGTCCAAGCTGAGACTGTTTAGCCAGCACCAGTCATGGAAAGAGAAGAGCAGGCAGTGACAGAACACTGACTGCCTTTTTCAAATGGTGGGCTGTACAACAAAAAGAGATGGAGCAGCAGAGAAGAGGAGATGCAGCAGAGAGAAAAGAGATTCAGCATTTAGAGGCACAGAGAAAAGAGATGCAGTGACAGGAGCAGTGATGGCTGGATGCCTTGAAAACTATTAAAGCTGGAGGATCAGGTACGGGTCCAGCAGAGCAACAAAACACAAACAACTTAAAAGACATTAAACTTACAAAATTGTGTACTCGGATGATATTGAAGCATACCTGACAACTTTTGAAAGGGTTACAACCTGCCAGTGGCCAAAAGCAACAATGGGCAATCAGGCTGGTACCTTACTTGATGGGTAAAGCGCAGCTTGCTACAGCACTATGGAACTGCAAAAGACCTAGTGAAAAGAAAAATCCTGAAATGGTATGACATCTCAGGAGAGAACTACAGGCAAAGATTCTGGTCTCTGAGGTACAACTCAGTCGACAATCCTCGAGAAGCCTTCACCCAACTTAGAGAACCCCTTATTAAACGGCTCCAACCAGAGGGAAAAATAGCCCCAGAGATCGATTATACTTGCAATGGAGTAGTTCATCAACATCCTGCCTACAGGTTGCAGCTTTGGGTAAATAACACTGACCAGAAAGTAGGGAAAAGGCTGTTTGTTTGTTTGACTGAAGACTACCAGATGGTCAGACAGACACCACAGCAGCTAAGCGCAGGTAAAACCTCTCTTTCCCGATTTAACTCCAATTCTGATAAGAACTCTGGTGGGGTAACAAATTTGCACCGGAGACTTTATTTGCTATAACTGTAATAAGCCAGGCCATACTGCAAGAAACTGCGGTAGTAAGGACAGTAACACTGGAGCAGATTTGTCTTTAGCAAATTAGAGCAGGTATTTAACAGACGTCAAGGTGGAAGATAAGACTCTGAAGGACTTATTGATTCGGGAAACAGACAAACCCTGGAGCAGGTTGAAATTCTCGAAAAGAACTGTGCAAAGGACCAGGTACTGGTGTCATCTGCATCCGCAGGGACACTGATACTATCCTACCACCCAAGTGACTCTGAATATTAATGAGGTGTCACACCAAATGAAAGTGGGGGTAGTAATTGTTACCTGTACCTGTGATTATTGAAATGACTTTCCAGGATTTACTGAGTTAATCACAGAGGAGTAAATCCAGATGTTTCAGCAGCTGTGATTACAAAAGCACAATTAAAGAAAATGTCGGATAGTGGGGATTCTTTTCCTTTGGTGATTTTGATTCACACTTGTTTGAGCAGAGCTCCAGATTCGAAGTCCAGGAAAGAAAGAAGACGTCTGAAACAACAGTGGCAACAAATGACTGATGAACTTAAAGAGTTAAAATATGAAAATGCTGAAGCTAAACTGATCACTGATTGTGATTTTGTTTCATAAAGCTAACCATGTTTCTTTCCAGGGTCATTTCAAGCAGCTGGGGTGAAACTAGAACAGGGTGAACCAATGTTTAAAAATGTAATGGATTACTGTACAGAGCTTGGGTTAAACCTCAGACACAGGAACAGATAGAACAATTGGTTATACCACAAAAGTATAGATCTGAGTTGTTACACCACAGTTACAACTGACTGAGCACTTATTCTTTTCCTGGTAAACCCCAGAACATGAAGGACTCAGCTATAAAGTTTTTATTAGGAATACTAATTCTAATTGACAAAAATGTATAATAAAGAAGTGGCTTAAGTGCGAGACTTCAGGTTTAAGGGATTGGACACTACCGTTAACACCATTTATGATATTAAAATGCTTACATATAGAGTACGCTACCAAGAGGAGAAGGAGAAATAGATGCACCTGATGGATCATGTTTGCCTCTGCTAAAGACCCCGGTTTGTCCATAGTTAGCATTGCCATATATCCAGCCCTGCCACTGCTGGAGAGGGTATATACCTTGTCAGGGCGCACGTGGATCTTGGGTATTCCTCCCTCCTCTCATTTCTTTTTTTTTTCTTTCTGCCTTATTCTCTTTCTTGTGGAACACCTGTAGATAGATAGATAGATAAAAATGTTTATTTTTTACAGGAGTTAATCATTAGGACTGTTAAGCCCTATTTACAAGATTGTCCTGTATAGATTATGGTTGCAGGTTCAAAAATCTTATCATAGTTCCATACATCAAAACAAACAACAATATAACAAAACCTTAATACAGTAATACAGTGAGCTGAACAACAGAATAAACATACCTAACAACAACATTTAACAGATAATAAAACATCTCATAAGACATTCCTAAGACCCTAAGCACAGACAATTCAGTTTCCACATTGATATCAAACTTCTCTAAACTGGCCCAAGCTACCAGCATTTCTAACATCCAATTTCAGTTCATTCCAGATATTTGGTAAACAATACCTCCTTTGCATTGAACTATATCGATTTTTCACTAATGGAACCTTCAGACCTCTATTTTGAGTAACCCTCAAAGAATATTTATTGGTAGGCCTGAGCATGTATGGCATTCCATTTCTTACCTGAATGCCATATATGCCCTGTGCCCAAATCTTTTCTTTCTCCGTGTCTCTAATGTATCCCATTTTAAGTTCTGTAATATAGTAATGATGAGTATTTTTATGGCATTGTAAAATATACCTAGCTATTTTACTGCATTCTTTATTTAAACTTTCCAGAGTTGACTTTGTTGCATACTGATTGATTTGACTCCATATTCCATTATGGGCAATAGAAGCTACAATGCTACTCTATTTCTATCTTCTCTGCCAGGAATGAGGTCTTCGTCTGATAACTCCCAATCTAATATTCACTTTTTACTGTACTCTCTATATGTTTACCAAAAGTAAGACTAGAATCTAAAAGTACCCCAGATATTTATATTGGGACACTACCTGTAGTCTAGTTCCATCAAATGTAATGATATTTACTGTATCTCCTGACTTGATAGTTTTCTACATGTTTTGTTTGAAACATCATAACTTCTTGTTTTTTTCTTACGTAACAGCATTTTGGAGGAAGACAGCCAACATTGCAGGAAATCAAAATCTAATTGCAATTTGTATTGTAACTCTGTTTCTGTGTTGGCTCTTGCAATCAGAGCCATGTCATCCACTGCAAAAGATTTGTGATCTGGCAATTATTTGTGGAATTGGGTTTACATAAATTAAAAACAGTAGGGTTCCAAGCCCAAGCCCTGGGGAACACTTCACTTCCTGCACGGCAAATGTCCCCAACACTAACCTGCTTGGTTTGTTCCATCAAATATGACAGTAACCATGATTTAACTTGTTGTGACATTCCCACTAAGATGAGGCTCTCATCAGGACACTGTAGTCCACCAAGTCAAAGACTTTAGAGAGGTTGATGATCACCATTCCCGGACTCTCCCTCCTCCAGTCCATTTGAGACAGTATCAAGGAAGTCCACAAGAGTGGAGTCTGTCAACCTCCGGCTCTAAATCCAGCCTGGCAATCTGTCAGCAAACTGTATTTTTCAAAACAAATCTGATTTGAGACAAGACCCTCAAAACTTTTGATAATACAGACAGCAGTGCAATAGGTCGGTAGTTTGTTAATATATCTCGATCACCCTTTGAATATAGGTATTATTTTGGAGTTTTCCAACACTCTGGATAAATACTTTGCTGCAGGCTTTGATTAAACAAATGAGTTAAAGTTGGAGTAATCTGTTGGACAGCATCTTTCAAGAACTTGATTTCCACCGATCCAACCCCATAGCTTTTTGTGAATTTTACTTTGGATATTTTTATGAACCTCTTTATTCTTTATTTCCTAAGCTAGAACTGTGGTATTATCACACTTTCATTTCCAGAGATAATTGGGAAGCAACAAAGGCCTCCTTCTTGTTTGTTATATCCAGATCTGGGAGTGTAAAAATAATGATTTAGGTTTCCTGCAATCTGACTCATGTTTAACCTCTATTCCATCTTTATCCTGCATAACTATGCCAATACTCGACTTGTCTTTCCTTCTAACTGCTTTATCAGCTTCCAATAGTGAGCAGAATTTTTGTTTGTTGTATTTTTTTGTTTATAATACTTTTCCTAGCTTTTTAATCAAACGTTTACATTTGTTTCTTGCTTTTTAAACAATTCCCAATCTAAGGATTTTAGTGTTTGGTTTGACTTCCTCCATAATCTGTTTTCCATCTAATTTTTTTAATTTTATAATCATTCCAGGGATAATGAGTTTTCAATTCCTTAATTTGTTTAAAAGGAGCATTTATGTTACAGATGTCTATAAAGGTATCAGTAAATTCTTCAATTGCCAAATCAACTTCTGGAATAAGATCTATATGTTCCCAGTTTACTGTGTTCAGATCATGTAGAAATCTTGTCCTGTTAAACTTTTATAGTCCCTAATATATTTAACTTTTGATAAATTTGGTATACTGTGTTTTCAACTATCTCACACTCTATGTAGCAATGATCCCTAAATTTGGGGCACCACACTAACATTTTATGTATGAATCCCAGCTGACACAAATATTAAGTCTAATATATTCCCATTACTCTGATACTGGCTTCTCCTTGTGGGCACATTAATAATCTGGGTTAAGCCCAGCGGTTGTAATTCCCTATCCAATTTTGACCCCTCACTGCTCCCCAGGCACAATTAAAGTCAACTAAGAGCACTATATCCTGTTGTTCAGCTGTAGTAGTTAATTTTGATGCAAACAGTTCAAATGCTGTTATTTTAACTTTTGGGTGTGAATATACCACATCTACTTAATTTTCACGTAAAACATGCACCAAAACCAACTCTATGCCCTCTATATTTCCGAAAACAACTGCTTTGTTTGTCCTAAACTATCTTTAACAAACAAGCCTCCACACACACACCTCTATGTGGCCTATCAGACCGATATATAGAGTAATCTTTAACAGCTATCTCAACATCTGGGTGTTTTTTGTAAGCCATGTTTCGGAGATACCAACCACATTATATTTTCCTAAATGAATCCAGTGTTTAAACAATGCTTGTTTTCCTACCAAACTTCTAGTACTGTCATGTGCTAGTCTAATTGAATTTGTTTTTGTTTGTTGAATAGGGCCTGGGTTTAATTCTACATCTCCACTTACCGTAATTAAGAGCATAATCCGTGACATGCCCTGTGATCAGTACTCACAGGTCCACAACCCAATTGTTTCCAATTTGTAATCGGCCTAGCTGATAATTTTCCATTTATTGAATTTATTTCTTGTGTTGTTGCCAGTATTCCTATTTCTATTTACTTGGGTCCTCAACCTGCAAGCAGAGATGTCAGCAGGCAGCATTCACTTCCATTCTGCTCTATATTTGACAATTTATACCCATTTACAGAGAGACAAATTGCTACACTAATCCAAACAAACAAACTGTACATTTTAAATTAATATACAATTTTCAGCTCACTAAAACAATTTAAATACAAAATTTAGACTATGAAATAAACAAGTCAAAATAAATTAAAATCTCTATGCATTACTCAATTTCCAGTTGTCCTAGTTATCTCTAAGGTTTCTTGGCAAATTGTTTGTTTCAAACAGCCAAGATTAACTCCTGTGTTTTGCTAGGTAACATTTAAAACAAATACAATGTTGTGCTACATATATTCTCGACTCTTATTTAAGATGCCAGCGTCTTTCAACCAAATAGTCTAAAACTGTATTTAACTATAAATAACCTTAAAACTAGCAGAGAAAAACTTTCCCAAGATTTTTACTCCATTCACTACTAGTCCGAGATAATTACTGACACCAGTTTGAAATTAGTTTTCTGTAGCGCTTACTATGTGCAATTTAAAACCTTTTCAGCTTCAGGAGTCGTATTTCCCATCTGCATGATATTTTTCAGCTTCAGCACACACAAGGGAGAGACTAAACTTTACCCTCAATTTCTACTCCAAGTTCACTGTGCTACGCTCACACTAGTGCATGGCATGAGTTTAAATGGCAAGCAGTCCTGCCCTCTGTGTGTTGAGTGGATGAAACAGACAGGGTCCCCAAAACTCACTCTGTGATCAGCAAAGCATCTTTTCTTCACAGAGAATCTGTTCCTGGATGAAAATCTGCAGGTCTGTGTGGGCAGTTGTTACAGCCGACCTCAGGAGGAACACATACACACTCTTGCAACCACTTCTGTAGCATAGAGTGGCATGAGTTTAAATGACAAGCAGTCCTGTCCCTCTGTGTGCTGAGTGAATGAAACAGACAGGGTCCCCAAAACTTATTCTGTGATCAGCAAAGCATCTTTTCTTCCCGAGAATCCTGCTCCTGGATGAAAATCTTCAGGTCTGTGTGGGCAGTTGTTGCAGCCGACCTCAGGGGAACACATACAGCACTCTTGTAACTGCTTCTGGTAGTCACAGTATGATTGCTGTCATGGCAATCACACCATAATGCAGTGAAGAGCTGTCATTTTAGCATTGTTTTCTTTTCATTCCATCCTGGTATTTGTTTTTGTTTGGTTTCTGTTTGATGTTTTCATGACAAAACCAATACAAAATTGATTATTAAAAAGAAGACATTTCTTCATACTTACCATAATTTCCATTTCTGTTAACTCCTACATTGTCAATGGTAGTAATTACAGATGGGTGATGTGCACCCTACTAAGGAAATGGCACAGCCAGGGCTGAAACAGCTAGAATGTTGGGCACATGAACATTCTGGACAGCAGCAACTCTCCAGTCACTATTGTCCATGCAGTACCTCTAAATATGGAAAAATATCATATCAGTCAACTTGACACAAGAGCACACAAATCAGCTACACAGATAGGACTTTGCCAGAATAAAATACAGTAAAACAGTCGCCAACCTCCTCAGATGGCGAAGGTAAAGGACAAGGTTCATCTTCTAATTCTCTAAGTCTTGGAAGGTCCTGCAGCATTGAATCAACTAGAACAGAACTTATCAGACTGATTAATATAAACAGATAACACAGGGAAAAGACTGCATGCAGTGTAAGCACTCACCTGCAACAAAGGAGGCACCTTGGCTAATATCAAATTCGAACCTGTTAAATCTGCATGCTAGCAACCAACATTCTAATGTGGCACTGCTCTCACTCTCTTTTTTAAAATCTAAATAAACACAAGCACAGCAGGTAAACTATAGAGGGATGTCCAGACAGATTTACAATTAGGATTTATAACAGAACAACGGACATCCCAGCGCTGACATACTGGATAATATTCTCAGCAGGAGCGAGGCTCCCACGCAGGCCCCATTGACAATGTAGGAGCTGACAAACAAGAAAATTATGGTAAGTATGAAGAAATTTCTTCTTTCTGTATTGCTTCAGATTGTCAGTGGGTAGTAATTACAGATGGGTTCTAAGAAGTAGTACCCACAAAAAAAAAAAGTGTGATGGAGAATATTGTCACATACATCAACCATGTACAGGAAAGGAATGTACCTGCTAACTGCTGCCTGTAAACTCTGCAACCAAAGACCACACCAGCAGAACTTTGAACAATCAGATAAGTAGTTCTTGGTGAAAGTATGGATGGAGGACCATGTAGCTGTCTTGCAAATTCTAAAACAGTCACCTCACCTCTTTGGCCATAGCCCTAGTGGAGTGAGCCTTGATGAGAGCCGTGTTAGGATCAAGAACAATTTAGACCAATAAAAATAGGTCACTGGGGACCTACAGCATTTGTCGTGTGTGCAGGGTATGTGCTTTCTATACCTGCAGATGAAGAAGGACTGTTTTCAGTGTTTCTCCATAATCCAACATAAAGACAAACACTTCCATATTACTTTAGCCTCACTTCAGGCAAAGTGCTAGTTGATTCACAAGTGCTGATAAAGTTCAGGTTAAGTCAAAGTTGTTTACTCCTAACGTGCTTTTCTGCACTTGGTGGAAAGTGCTTTAGTCATAGACTAGTTCATTAGAATTAAAAAATAGATGAGCCCAGCCAACCAGATACTAGCAATCAGTTAAAAATACAGGTTTAGTCTAACAGCTTCTAATTTTGTGGTTAGGTATTTTCTGTAGCTGCGTGATATAGAGAACTTATAAGGCCCTTTGCAATAGCAAAAACACATTTATATGTTATGGTTTGTCTGGTATATGGAGGCACAGAAATAAGAAGTTAATATTTTAAATGATGCTTGATCCTATTCTCTGTACTCTCTATAGCTCCAGCTTTATGCATTATTTCATATCATACAATGGAAAACTTTACTTAAGATTTAGCTCAGCCATTTAGTTAAATTTCAGCCAAGCTGACAAGAAATTTTGTATTTAAATATATGTATGTATGCTAGCAAAATGATAAAGCTGCAGTCAGGTCTAGCTCTTAGAACATACCACCTGCAATACAGGGACTTTCTGTTCTTCTATAACCATTAAAATGCTTTTGAACATTACACTCTATGCTCTGAATACTTAGATTGAACCATAAAATTGTAATATTTGAAATAATGTTCAATACTTTTATTCTGTGTTATAAGCCCTTAAAATGACAATGGTATTTACTTAACTGGTAAAGGTGATTATACCTGCAACTTTTATAGTGCTCAGAAATTCATCACATATGGGACTCCTCCGTCCATCCTATTGGCAGATGTATGATCATAAATCTTTCTGGACTGCCAGAGGACAGTCTCTTTCGGCTATGTCCAGAAATTCCAGTAAGAAACTTCTAGCAGAGAAGACAGAAACAACAAACCTGCAGACAGGCAAAAACCCTAAGAAAATGACTAGGACTAACAGTGTCTTGTACTGAAGAAAGGTCATTTACCTAAAAACATCGCTAAAACCTAAAAGGTACACATGATACACAGGTCGTATGGTATCTGCTCATTGAAAGCATGGCAGACTAAAGTAGTACATACAGTAACAAACAGGAATGTATACCATACAAGAGTGAAATGGACCCCATCTCCCAGAAGACATTAGGTAGAGGTGAATAGAAAGATATTAATACCCACCACCCATGAACTAGAACAATCCCGGTCATGATTCTGGCTGCAGCAGGGTCCGGTTCATCCACTTTAGGGAGGACCCTGAGCACTATAAAGGTGCAGTATAATCACCTTTACCAGGTGAGTAAATACCATTATCCCCTGCAACCTTTCTAGTGTTCAGGAATTCATCACATATGGGTCTTCATAGCAGTGTCCAGAAAAACTATGGGTGGGACAATTAACCCAAAGGAGTATCCCAAACCTGCTGCTGCCTGAAACACAGCTCTGCCAAATGTGGACTCATAACCTGATGCCACCTCAAGCCTGTAATGGCACACAAAAATGTGGCCTGAGGACCTGGTAACTGTCGCACAGATAGTCCACACAGAGGGACATCCCTCTCTGCCCATGTGGCTGATAGCACCTAGCAGAATGTGCCCTACTGCCCTTTGGAGAACCTTGACTGGCCCTTAAAAGGTGGCAGCTACTGTCCCCTGAACCAGTGGGTGAAAAGACTCACTTAGAGGCTATGTGGCCCAGCCTCCAGCCAGAGAAAACACCAGCAAACAAGCTATCTGACTGACGGAAACTGTCCAAAAGAGACAGATATTCTGAAGCAGAAAAGCCATGACCAGAGGCAGGGCTTCTAGATCTACAGGGATACCTGTATTTTACAGGGATTTGGAGCCATCTACAGGAAAATCTTCCATAGATTTGCATTGCTTAAACTGGAAAAATAAAAGAATTTGGCTTCCATCGGAAATAATGTAATCTACAGGAAAACACAGGAAATTGCCCTGGAGTTACAAGAAAAATACCAAATCAGTCTGAAAGCACTGCAGAGGATGTGGCTCTCATTCGCAGTCCCATGGGCCGCCTCATGGCTGGCAGAGAAATGTCCTGCTCCAAGCAAGAAGAAACAAGCACCATGGAGAAAAAGACAGAACAGTCACAAAAGACCCCCATCAGTATGAATAGTAAGGAATTGCCCCGGCAGGAAAGAGCCTGCAGCTCACTCACCCAGCCAGTAGAACCCATGACTGTGAGGAAAAAACATTGTAAAGGGTCGCCCACTAAGTGGTCTAGGGTTGAACAGAATCATATACAGGCACTCCAATGCAAAGAAGCTGCCACAGTGGACACGTGGCCTGGCACAAAAGATGTAGGCTGTGCTGCCCTAAGTAATGGAACCACTTCATAATGGAAACCTATGTACTCCGCCATTGGAAGGAGCCCGATAGCCACCATGTGCACCCTCAAAGAGGAATATGTTATACCTTCATGGCCCCATCATTAAAGAAACCCCAAATTATGGAGTGGTCCGCCACTGTCGGTAACCAAACCCTATGTGTATACCCATTACAGAGAATCTGACAATGGCGCTGATAAAACCTATTTTAGTGGAGCACCTGCTGGATTTCCACACACTTAACCACACTGGAGAGGTATTCTCACTCAGCAGTCACATCCTTTTGTGGAGGATGGCCCGCCTTGCATTGGTAGCCAAGGCCTGTACCCTCACTGTGGAGTATATGAGATCCCTTGCCTGTACCTTCAAAAAGGTCAGAATTTTGGTGGGGCCCATCGTTAAGGAAGATAGGTCTTCTGGGGCACACCACTTACCTAAGGTTAGCCAACGCTACATGATGATTAAGCTGAGGCATCTGGGTGATAAGGAAGATCAGTGCTCTGAGTAGAGAACCTCATGCCTCCTGGCCCCAGCAAGGTCCAAATCTTGGCCCTGCAACCTTATGGACCTGATAATAAGGAGCAGTTTTGAGTCAGGGGATGTTGGTGGCTCGTAAGTGTACTGAAGGTCATGGGGCCACCAGAATTCTGGTGGCTGCTGTCTGAGTGTCAGGGCCACGTGACACGGTCCCCATTGATCATTGAGGGGCAAGAACAACACCTGAAAGTGTCAGTGTCACTCTGTCTGAGAAAGTGCCCATTGGTTGAGCCAGATCAGTGACAAGCTCGACATGTCAGCTAGATGCATTCCACATCTCTAGTGGTGTGCTCCACCTACCTTAGTAGGTTACACATATCCAAGTGGTATCCGGTTCCAGACCCCTCTTCCTGACAAGGTGCACAGAGTAACCTGGGCACCATCCTGATCCGGATTGACTGACCAGCGACCCTAGAGATGAAGGTACAATCTGGGATCCCAGATCGGCAGGGATTCCTGTATTTTACAGGAAAATGGAGACTTTTACATGGGAACTGGTCCCATAGATTTGCACTGGTCTCCATAGGGAAGAATGATCTACAGAAAAGCACATGAAATTGCCCTAGAGATACAAGGATGATGAAAATCAATCTGGGAGCACTAACCAAGCACTATGCTGCTCTCTTCCCAGCCTGTTGATGGGCGCTGAGTTTCTGGGGCACCAACTGCCCTCAGTGACATGAAGACCCCACATGGCTCCTTTGCCATCAGCACTCGAAGTTCAGGGTGGCTGCCCACATGTGTAGTCGAGTCCGTGGCACTCCATGATACCACGAGCCCCAGCCCCTGCCTGCGTGGCTGCGGAGTGGATGTGCCTCCAGATTGGACAGAATAGGAGAGCAGGTTGTGGACTTGCTCTCTCTGGGATCACTAAGGTCTTGGCCGTGGGCCTGGAAACCATCCCTGCTTATGGCAACTGTTGACCCTTCTGGTGTGGGGGAGATCCCATGGGATCTCCAACCCAGGTTTCCAGCTCAGACCTGAGCTACAGTCACCCCAGCCAATAGTTTCCACCCAAACGTGTTGGGTAGAGAATAAATTACCTGGTCCATGTCCCACTGTGCCTTGGTGGACCCTGAGTCATATGTGCCCATCGACCTGGTCGGCCTGATGTGCCCTTCTTTTTGCTGAGAGCCATCACAGACACTACTCTGGTCTGCTGGGGCCTGCACCCATGAAAGATGGATGCCTATCTGTTTACTAAAGAACTTTTTGATGACAGGGGTGAAGTGGCATGGGGAAGAGGACACTGTTGTTGGGTAGAGTGAGCAAAACATGTTAAAATACCCTGGCCCCTTCTCTGTCATGTATAGGTGGGTTCGTGGGTGGCTTTTTCTCGAGCTACCTGACCCTTGTGGTTTGGCCTTCCACAATGGTGTGAGAGTTATCTGGTAGCCCCTGAAACAAGGGGTACAGGTGCTCGACAGGTGATCCTGCAACAGGGGCTGGCTAAATGGGGCATGTCAGATATCCCTCTGAAAGTAAGAGCCTGCTCCTCGAGAAGGTGGTAGGCCTGTGCAACTGCCTCCCAAGTGGAGGAAGTGGCAAAGACTGGTGGAGACTACCCACATACCTTGAATACAGGGTGGAACAATGCGCAGTGTGAAGGCCTGAGAGAGGAACAGCTGCGGTTGATCCACTTCGTGCTGCAGAAATAGGGGGATGTAGGGTAGCTTAAACTGGCATACCCATATGGCTAAAAGCATCCTTCGGATAGCTAGCAGTATGTAAACCACCTAGTTTCTTAGCCATCAAGGGTGTCTTTCTGGTCTCCCTTGCTGTACATAATGCCGTTATTGGGGGTTTGAGGACTGACACCCAGCTGAGTCCACCCGACTGTGCAGGGTAGCAGAGTCAGCCATCCTTTCCTTAAGCTGCCTGCTGGGCTAAGTAGGAGGAACGTTGTCATGCCTGGGATCAATACCTTCAACAGTATTTTATGCCATAATCTCTGTTGATATGAGGGACCTGTGGTGACCTAGTGCACCACCCCAAGCCCCAGCCACCATACCATGATGACTTTCCCGTGTTTGGGAATGACCAGTGACTTGGGCTTCCTGGGGAAGTTGGTCAGAGAGTTGAGGACCTGTGATGAAACAACAGGTGCTGAGGAGGATTATGCCAATACCCCTGTATAGCCCTGACACCTGGGTCCCAGTGTAAATGCTGAATTGATGTTCTGTGCCCAAAACTTGGGTGACTCAAGAGGCTTTCTACTTTCAAAGCATTCCTCTTGCCTCTGATGCTTCTGCCTGATGTCTTTGCCGTGGATGTGACCTTTCTGTGGGCAGGATCAGCCAGAAAAGGGGTCCATGCTGTGACATGCCTCCAAGTGTGGAGATGAGTTACACCCAACCCCAGTCCCAGTTAAACTGGAAGTGTTTAGGAGGTGGAACTATGGTCTCTACTGGATTGTCAATCCTTGCAGTGGAACTCTTTTAATGACTGGTGTTGGGGGCTGAGTTCCTGTGAGTTCCTGCCCGATGTAACCCTGCATAGAGGGATCAAAGGCAGAGCCCTTGATCATTTTAGATGTGGTGCCAACCAGCCACTAGTGCAGTCTAGGAAGTCCTAATTCTGGTCCACTCTCTGCGGGACTATGCTCTACCTCCGTTCTCCAAGATCATGTGGAACGCCGGGAGAGATTTGTGATCTCAGAGACTCCCAGTCTCCCTGCAAGTGCTGCCATTTCTGGAAGCTAGCCTCCCAAAATGAAAAGCAAAAATGGGGAGATGTCGATTGCCCTGTTGCAGGCTTGCTGCCTACATCAAACCTCAGCATGTCCCGCACAGTGCTGCCAGGCAGATGGAAGGGGCAAGCGTTCTTCTCTCAACAGCTGCCATTTTAATATGGCAGCCATGAGATTTCGGTGCTCATAATGGTGGAGTTTTGTAATGGCAGTCTGTGGGGGAGTATAAATTGCACCAGTGGAAGCTGTCCCCAGAATGGCGCAGGCTTGCAGGAGTGTAGGAAGCAATGTGGAGAGTCCCCCAAGCGTGCCGCATGGACCGGTGAGGACTGAATGGCGATGGTGGGAGCTCAAAATGCGGCAAGAGTCAATGATCCTTCTGGGGTAACAGCAGACTGGTATAAGGAAGCGTCAAGATGAGCTTTCATTAACCTGTTGGGAAGTCCGCCTATCTGCCTCCTTTCCAAGGATCCTCCTGTAAGTTGTGTGTCCCTAATGTCAGCACTGGACCTCAGGGCATCTGGGTGAGAGGCATCCTCCAACTGATGATACTGTCTCAGAACACTGAGACAACCCTTGCTTCCTTTGGACCTAGTTCTGTTAGATTAGTGTTTCGAGATACATATGGATTTTGCCTCAGTGTCTTTACCTGTTTCCTGCCATCCACAGGAGGTTGTGGGATGCAAACCCAAATCTGCTGGATGTATCCAGATCATTTAGCTTGTTACTCTAGCCTCTAGGCTATACTGCCAGGTCCAGTAGTGGTGGTGAGCACATTGTTCATGCTGTCTGACTTGGAGTGGGTGCTACAGAGGATCCAGTCCTCAGGAGCTAGCGGGTGGATGCTATTTGAGGGTCCTGACCTGCACTGGGGCTGCCCACTGGGACGCTACCTTAGGGTTCCTGAGGGTCCAGCCTGACTAGTGCCCCTGCTTCATGCACTGGATAGTGACACGGCAGAAGGACTGGGAGGGTATGCCTGTTTGTGGATGCCACAAGGTCCACAACAGGGTGAACACATGGGGGAGTAGAGAGGATGACGAGGGACCATGAAAAGTTAGAAGCTCGGTCAGATAGGTGGCAGCTGTGATTCAATGTGAAGAAGTGCAGGATTATGCTCTTGGGGCACAAGAGCCTGGGGAGATGTATACACTTGCTGGAGAGGTACTAGCTGTCACAAGGCAACAGAGAGACCTGGTAGTTATCATCACCAATAACCTGAAGGTGGTGAAGCGGTGTGGGGAGACGGTGGGAAAGGCAAACCAAATGCTGGGTGCACATAGGAAGGTATCTAAAGAAAGAGGGAGGTAATACGTTCTGCATACATCATTGGTGAGCGATACCTGAGTACTGTGGGCAGTTCTGGAGTCCCCCACCTTCGAGAAGGATAGAGACAGGTTAGAGATGGTGTAGAGGAGAGCAACCAAAATGATGCAGGGCCTGCATCAGAAGCCCTATGAAGAGAGACTGAGGAATTAAACCTGTACCCTTGGAAGACAGGAGGAGGTGGGGGATATGACTGAGACATTCAAATATCTCAAGGGAATAAACAAGGACAGGTGGAAAGTATGTTCCATAGAAAGGGATCTTCTAAGACTAGGGGTCACAATATGAAATTAGAGGGGCTAGGATCAGGGTAACATGAGGAAGTTCTTCATAATGGAGAGGGTGGTAGAGGACTGGAACAGCCTCCCAACAGATGTGGTGGGGCTGAAGAAAAATTACTCACCTTAGTAATGTTGTTTCTTCTAATGGAGTCTTGCTATATTATAGACATTAGCAGTTTGTTCCAGCTCTAGAACTGCCCGGAGTGAAATGGTTAAAACCATTCCAAAATAGAATTTTGGCACGAGAGCAGCTCTCTATCTGTGTCATTTCAAACTTGAACTGTCAGATCTTTACGAGCCAAACTCACTAAGGTCTGTGGAAGCTGTAACCTACACTAGCCAAATGGCTACCTAAATAATAACAACCATTGATGGTCCCAACACCCAAGACTCAAGTCAGGGGACCAGAATACTAACACCATTCTAATAATATGAAAATGGAACATAAGTATAATAAAACACACACACGCTGCACACACACACACCCCCAAAGTCCCAAAGGGGACAAAATGCTAACAGGACATAAGTAGTGCCCACACTAAGTTGCCCACACCCCACCAAGTAGAGGTTCTGAGAGGGGCAGGTTGGGGAGGTCTATAATATAGCAAGACTCCATTAGAAGAACAACATTACTAAGGTGAGTAATTTTTTCTTCAAACTACATGAAGTCTTGCTGTATTATAGACATTAGCAGAATACACAGCAGTACCTCCATGGAGGAGGGCAGAACCTACTTAGGAATAGGCTCTGAAGAACAGGCTGTGCTAAAACTGGAGCATCTCTCCTGGCCTGGACATCCAGGGAGTAATGCTTGGTAAAAGTGTATACCGCTTCCAAGTAGCAGCCTGGCAAATCTCTAATAAAGGGTTATTCTGGCAGCAGCTAGAGACGCAGCTGTACCCTGGTAGAATGAGCCCTCAATCTGGGGAGGGGGTTCTGCCCACTTTCTGATAACAAAATTGGATACAAGAGACAATCCACCTGGCTATTGATCTCTTAGTGGCAGGTTTGCCTTTCCCAACTTCACCATAGGTAAGGAAAAGTTGGAGGGATTCGAACCTGTGACCTTGGTAAGCTCTATATAATAACTAAGAGCCTCTTAACATCCAGGTTGTGCAACCTCCTCTCACCCAAAGAGGAGTGATCAGTGAAAATACTGGAAGGGAGATAGATTGATTAAGATGGAAATCTGAAACCACCTTAGGCAAAACTTCCTATTAGTCCTAAGGACTACCTTATCCCTGTGGAAAGAAATAAAATCAGTCTCCACTGACAAGGCTTTTGCAATTCACTTATCGTCTGGCAGAAGTGATAGCCACTAGAAAAACAGTTTTCCAAGTTAGGTACTTAAACTCCATGGAAGACAGAGGTTCAAAAGGGGTTGCATTAACTAGGCAATGCAAACATTAAAGTCCCAAGCAGGGCCGGGTTCCGAAAGGAGGATTAGTATGGAGTAATCCTTAAAAACTTGGAAAACACAGGATGAGAGGAAAGAGGGATGACTTTCCTGTTGACAGAAAAGCAGACACAGCTGCCAAATGAACTCTCAGGGTAGCTGGTCTGAGACCCAAGGAATTAAGATGTACCATGTAATCTAACAAAATGGGCAATTCAGCAGATTCTGGGAAATATTTTCCCAGCACACCAAATGGAAAACCTTTCCATTTAGAACTATAAGTAGCTCTAGTGAAGGCTTCTCTGGAAGCCTTTAGATCTCAAGAACACCCTGAGAGAGGTGTAAATCAGCAAATTCTAACTCCTCAAGAGCCAGGCCTTGAGGTTGAGGGATTTGAGGTCCGGATACCAAACCCTTCCCTGGGCACAAGTCAACAGATTGTGATTCCTGGGGAGGCACAGGGGAAGATGGACTGTCAGAGACAGAAGGAGTGGGTACCAGGGCTGCCTGGCTCCATCCGGGGCAATCAGAATCACCCTGCAAGGCTGAGATCTGATTTTGACTAGTACTTTGAATAGGAGAGGAAAGGGGAAAGCATAGAGGAACTTCTCTCCCAATCCAGAAGAAGGGCATCCAGAGGAACTGAGCCCAGCACTGGAGGCCTGCAACAGAACAGAGGAAGTTTGTGATTGTCTGGGGCTGCAAAAGATCTATCTGAGGGATGCCCCACCTGGCAAAAACTATCCCTCAGCACTTGAGGATCCAGGGACTATTCGTGATGGCCCTGGGAAATCCTGCTGAGGGCATCCGCTAGGACATTGTCCTTCCTGGAAGATGAACTGCTATGAGGGAAGTGTTCAGGAATAGACCAGAGACCACAACTTCATTGCCTCGGTGCACAAGGTCAAGACCGAGTGCCTCCTGTTTGTTGATGTACCACATTGTTGTGGTGTTGTCTGTTCTGACTTGTATCACCTTGTCGTGGACAGATGCAGAAAAAGCTTGAAGAGCTAAAAGACAGCTCTGAGTTCTAGCAAATTGATGTGGAGCAGAGATTCCTGGGGACCAAACTCCTGAGTGGAAAGGTCGCCCATGTGGGCTCCCAACCCAGAAGGAAGCATCTGTAGTGAGAGTCAAGTCATGAGAAGGGAAATGAAGGGACCTCTACTCTTAATTGCTCTGATCCTGCCACCACTGGAGAGCTAGGATCAAGGTTAGAGTCACTGGGACCAACTTGAAAGGGTCTCTTCTCGAGACAAAAGGTTCTCAAGTGAAACTGAATGTCTCTCATCTGAAATCTGGCTCCCTGCACAACAGCTGTGGATGCAGCCATGTGCCCCAGGAGCTGCAGAAAGTGTCTTGCTGGTCGAGAGACCTGCAGAGTGAAGGAAGAGGCCAGAGCCACTAAATTCCTTACCCTTTCTGGGGAAGAAAGGCTCTGGCTAGCTTTGTGTCCAATTCTGCCCCTATAAAGGTGGAGACCTGGACTGGTTCCAGAACCGACTTTGTAGGTTTAGCAGAAAACCCAAGGAGGTGAGAAGCTGCTGGGTGACCTGCAGGTGAGATTTTACTTGTTCTGGGACTGGCCTACAATGAGCCAGTCATCTAGATAGGAAAACAGCAATCCTCTGCCTCCTTAAGTGGGCCACTGCCACTGCTAGACACTTTGTGAATACCCTTGGAGCAGAGGTAAGGATGAAGGGCATTGCTCTGAACTGGTAATGACCTGAGACAGTTCGAATCTGAGGTACTTCGATGGGATCTTCTGATTAGGACATGGAAATAGGCATCCTTGAGGTCCAGGGAGGCTAGCCGGTCCCCTGGCCTTAGGAAGGAAATCATTGCCAGAGTTACCATTTTGAACTTTGGTTTCAAAAGATGCTTGTTCAGATATCTGAGATCTAAAATGGGCCGCCATTCTCCTGTCTTTTTGGGGTAAGGAAGTATCTGAATACAGACCCCTGCCCTGATGCAGGGAGGAACCTTTCTACTGCTCTGAGAGCTAACAGGGATGAGACCTCTGTTTCCAGAGCGAGGGTCTCTGGAAGCACTTGCAGGTAGAAAAAGTCTGCTTCTCAACTTGAGAAACTTTTGAAGCTGAGAACCAGACCCTGGCTTACTACTTCCAGAACCCACTTGTCTGAGGTTAAAGAAGCCCAATTCTGACTGAAGTAAGCCAGCCTGCCCCTACTGGTACAGGAGAATCAGCCCTGGGCACCCCATCAGGATGCCTGTTTCGCAGGAGGTTTAGGCTGGCGGGGTGGGAGCAGGTCTGCCCACCCTTGTCTGCCCCTGCCTCTGAAGAAGCCCCTCTGAGCATAGAGCAGGAGGCCTGAGTCTGGTAGAAAGGCCTGTGAAAGGCCTGCCCCTACCCTGGGGCATGCCTTTGAGGAGTGGCTTGCCGCTCTAGCCTGGGCACTCTTGTAAGTAGTCCTATATTCATCCATCTTCTTCATGTAATTTTCTGTCTGCTCTCAAACAGAGAATTTCCCACCACAGGAAAATCCATAGCCTTAGTCTGGGTATCCTGTGACAAACTAGTACACCTGAGCCAGGCCAACCTACTAAAAGCTACAGATGTGGCCATGACCCTAGAGGAAACATCATTAACATCCACAGCAGCATGAAACTGAACCTTAGAGGCTTCAATGCCATCAGCAGCCACCTGTTCTAGTTCACTAGCCAGCTGGCCATGGGCCTGCTTGGCCAATTGCATAACAGTATCCCATCTAGATTTCTGATACCTAGCTACATAAGCCATATAATTTGCTTGCCTGAGTCCCAGAGAGGCTGCCATATACTGTTTCTTTGCCATGGCATCAATCTTCCTGGAATCCTTGTCAGGAGGATGTGAAGCCAAGGAATATTAGCTTTATTACAGGCAGCAGCCTGAACTACTCCAACATGACTGCATTGCTGAGAAAGGAATTCTGTATCAGGGCCTGACAATGTATACCTTCTGTCCATCTTTTTATCTACAGGAGGCACAGAATTAGGAGCTTTTAAAATTTTAATTGTTTGTTTCCTAAAAGACTTATGTAAAGGAATAGACAATCTCCTAGACTCTGGAATATCCATCATTTCTACAAAATCAGGCTCCTCTTGCTCATCCACAGCCTCTTCTAAGGGAAGCTGGAGGGTTTCAGCAACTTTTATAAAACATAAAATGAGATGGGGACTCAGACAGCATAGGGGAGATTCTAAAGGTCTGTCTGGGGAGATGTCGGTTCAATGGGCACACCCAGACCTTCCCAGCCACATTCATACTGTTCATAATCCTCCTCCCCTCCTCTGGTTCATAAAATTCCTCAATATCATAATCCTGAACCACTGGGACGGACGAACCGACCTTTTACCAGATAGTGCTGGTTGGACGGACCCTGAGACAGTGACTGGACAATTTGTATGGCTTTTATCTCTGCAGCAGTTGGAGAAGGAATTTTGGACTCCAGACCTGCTGATTTTCTTGTTTTCTTTACTGGAATTGGTTCCTCAGAACTAGCTTTTCTTTGCCGAGGAAGTCTGGCCTGGTCAGAGGGCAGTCCCTCTGGTTGGTTGGCACCGAACTGGGCTGGCCATCCGGGTCAGCAGACTTTTGGCCTCTCGTTCCCTGAGCCTGCCCAATCTTTTTCCAGGGTGGCTGCAGGGAAATTCTTCATACCTGGCAGTCTGACTGGAGGTGGTCAAACCCAGACAATAAACACATGTGGTGAGTGGGTCAGCCTTGGCAAAGACTTCCCACAAACATCACAGTGTTGAAACCCAGTGGGCCCGGTTTTTCTTTGGGTTTCTCAGACATAATGCCAGCCTAACCAAAAACTTGCCTTTTAGCGGCAGTGCCAGGCAGAACACCCTTATCGGTTCCTAACCGTGTCCGCGGGTATTGGAAAAAAGCATAATAAATCCATTTTTTTAGAACCGATAAGAACCGGAACCACACTCTAAAATAGTAACTTTTTTTTTAAATGAGTTTTAACCCACTGATCGGTTCAAACCGAACCGATAACTTACAAGTTCCACACAGACAAAACCTTCATTTACTTACGGTTACCACAGATAGAGCTTGAACTGAACGGTTTCGTGTTAAAATAAAACTATTCTTGGTTAAATCCAACCGAGAAAACACTTTTTAAACCGAGAAATGAACCGAGCAGAAGGAGAAATCTCGAGCGACTATTCACTGAGGCGGAGTAAAGAATCTGACAGTTCAAGTTTGAAATGACACAGATAGAGCTGCTCTCGTGCCAAAATTCTATTTTGGAATGGTTTTAACCATTTCACTCTGGGGCAGTTCTAGAGCTGGAACAAACTGCTAATGTCTATAATATAGCAAGACTTCATGTTGTTTGAAACAATCACAGGTTTTAAAAATGCATGGGACAAACTCATGGGTATATTGGATAAAGGAGGGGTGTGGATGATGGCTCCCCAGTAGTGGCTTAGGGAGCCCTATTGGGGAAACTTATGAGCAGACTAGGTGGGCCAAGCAGTCCTTATCTGCTGGCAACATCTATGAATCTATGAAACACAGATGCTGCTGGGAGAAGAAAGCCAAATGGGCCATCAAATCAGTCCAGTACCTGCCTACATCCTCACCGAGCCTAATGATGGATCACAACTAGTCTACCAATGGCTCTTTCGACAACCCCTGCCCCAGTCCATTCATCCTCTACCTCGACTGCATGACCTTACACTTTTGGCATTAAATTTGAATTGCCATATGTTTGCCACCCTCACTCCATCCTCTGGTTTAGGCTATTCCCTGAATCTATCAAACTAGTACGGAAGCCAGTGATGAACTATATGTCAGTCACTTGATCTGTCAATGCATTCCACTTATCCACAACCATTTATGTAAAGATGAACTTCATCACATCCCTCTTAAACCTTTCCCCACCAGTTTCTTTCTGTGGTCTATTACCATGCCCTCACTTCTTGTGAACAGGTCACTTTATTAATACTCCATGGATACTTAAATCCCTCTCCTCCTGATCTCCAGTGTCTACATATTGAGACTCCAGCGCTCCCAAGGTGCACTGGAATTGGGATCTGTGATCCGTCTTTCGGATGAGTTGTTAAACCGAGGTCCCATCTGCCTGTTCTGGTGGTAGTCCAGGTGGATGTTAAAGATCCCATGGCATTTCTTGAAAAGAGTAGTTTTTATTGAAAAATTTGATATACAAAACACAAAAGGAAATACAATATGCGATTAATGTAGAAACTCAAATACTGTGACACTGAAAAAGTAAGACACCCCCACACACAAACCATGAAAGATTGAACTGAACCTAATAGATAAATTAAAATGTGAGAAAGGAGGGAAAAAAAGGGGAGGAAACACTATCATGTCATGCTTAGCAATACTTTCATTGTTTGGGAACATTTTCTCGGAATCTCTCATCCTAGTACTTATTCGATATGTTCAGGCAAAATTTGTACATGTAATATATGCAATAAACTCCTACACATACTTTGTACATATCATAGGAATTATATTTCAAATCACTGTAATATACTTCATTACATGCAGTTTCACACACTTTCCTATAGATAAATAGGTCATTTGTAACTGTTGAAATACATATTTATTTCTGGCTTGCTATAAATAGAATTTCATTATAGCAAATACCACTTCTAATGTATTTCTATCATATGTCAATAATCGTCTCATGAACTCCCCAAAACTTACTGGCTGTAAGTCATATTGGTGAGCCAGGAAATTTTCCATCTACAAGCTAAAATCTCCATAAATTTATGCTATATGTACATTCAAACAAAAAGTGTGTCATAGATTCTAGTGAAGTCAAACACTCAAGGTAGGGCAAGATCTGTCCTCTATGGGTTTATGTTTCCAGTTTCCCGATATTTATCCTGCCATAAGTATATAACCATAGGCTATTCCACATTCTTATAGGTATTCTTTTATTATTTAATTGGTGTATGGCGATCTGATTTTCTATATGGCAATTTGGTAATGTTGGCAATGCAGAGCAGATTTGCCCTAAAGTTTGGTGGTACAGTTGAAGTCTGTTTAAAGACAGTATTTGGGCCTTGGTGATTTTCCAAATACTCATTTTTCTTAAAGTGGGTTTAAAGTACAGGTATGTGTAATGAAGGAACTAATTTAGGGGGATCTGTATCCCATTTCTCAAAGTATGGTCCTAGAATATTCCAAACCCATACCCTACTAATGGAAGGGATCTTGGAGACCAGTCTTAATGGAACCTGTCCAAAACAGAGTATGAAAGAATACCAAAGGGTGTAACATACCCAATCCTCCTTATTTTCTGTTTAAATATGTGTAGTCCCTCTTAACCTGGTTCAAGTGGCTGACCCACAACATCTGGAAGAATAAACTATAGATTCAGGTGTCATATTGTGATGGGATAGGAAAGGTCCTTGCTATATGTAATAAAATAGGGACCAAAAATTGTTTTATTAAACAAATACATTTAAATTTAGATATTTGCCATCCTTCCATCTAGCAACCAGGGCTTCACAATTAGTTAGTGAGATATTCCAGTTCATTTCTGCCATGTTCTCACTCAAAATGTATAACCCTAAAACTTTAATAGGGTCCACCTTTATGTGAATCCCTGCTATGGTAGTCTCAGGCCCCTGTGCCCCTACATAGATATCACAACCTTGGCCATACTGATTTGTGCCCTAGACATAACCAAAAAGTTTGTAATTCTCCCATCGAGAAGTGATACTTTTCTTATTTCTACAAAACAACAACAGATCATCCATGTAGGCCATTGCTTAATTCTGAGTCTCCACAGGAGTTTGAAAACCTGCAATATCACATATCATATCATATGTGTCAAATGCAAGAATCAAAATATAGAACATAAAGTACCTGGCTAATGGGACACCCTTATCTGACCCCACTCTTATTTGATTTGGTGTCCTAATGCATGCAGATATCAGGGATGCAACCGTTGTTTGGCTGTACAAAAGACTGATCCATTTAATCAGAGGAGGAGGATTCCATATTTTTCCAGAGCATGGAACAAAAAGTATGTGAGACTGTCAAAGGCCTTGCTTTGGTTCATTGACAGAGGAAATCCATTTTGATTGTTTTGTTTGCTAAATTGTAATAATCCCTAACTATCATTAAGTTATCCTGTATCAACCTCCCAGACACCGAGCATGCCTTTGAGAAATGAATTAAGGAATGTAAATGATTTTTATTCTGTTTAAAAATATGGTTGTTAAAATTTTCCAATCAGAATTTAGAGAATAAATTGGCCTCCAATTCTGTAATAGTGTTTCATCTCCTTTTTGAATAAAAATTTTAATAAACCTGTGGAAAATTTTAGATTAATTTTACATTCTGTAGTTATTTTGGTATATAACAGAAACAAAACTGGGTAATTTTTTCTTAAAAGTTTGATAAAATTCTATGGGTAATCCATCCCATTCTGATGAAATATCTTTTTCATTGTAGATATAGCCAGTTCAATTTCCTCTATTATTATTGGCATCTGTAAAGCAACCTGCTCCCCATTTGACAGCAGGGTACCCTCTAGTAGACAGGTACTCTTCTCTGTCTTCCAGAGACCTTATTTGTGAATTCTCTAACTCTTGAAAATAAGTTATTATTCATTCTATCTCAAGACTGTCTAAACACACCCTACCTGTCTCATCCTGTAAGTCAGTAACATTGGCAGACTCAAATTTAGTTTTACGCTGCTTAGGGGTCACCCATCGGCTTTTGTAGTGTCAATTGAGTTCTGATTTTAAGGTGGAGGCTTGGTCATATTGATAAGCCTTCATTTGTGTCTTTATGTTTGAAATTTGCTTGGAATAAAGATTGAGTCTGAGCGCCATGTTTCTGCAGCCATTTTTAATGACTTTTTATGTCCTCCCAACAGTCCCCTACTGAATCATACAAACATTGGACCATCCATCTTGCCTGAAGCTCTGCAAATATACCAGATTGTACCTAGTATTCAAAAAGGACCATACATTAGCTCTCCATCTGCACTTATTTTTACCATCAGTTGGTGTCAAACCTACAGTATTTTGGTGTATATTATGAGATGATCTGAAAGCTCACAAGGTATTGTACCTAGTGATTGCACTCTCTGGTGTGGGTGAGTAAAGATATAATCAATCCTGGAAGGTAACTTCCTCTATAATAGGTGCTTTCGGGGCTTTCACTGCTGTTTTATATATGTCTTGCAAGCAAGCTTTGGATAAGTAGTGTATGAGAGCATGGGAATCAAAGTCAACTTTTTCCCTACATTTAGCCAGTCCAGAGTGTCTGTTGTGCAGTTAAAGTCCCCTGCATAAAGGATCATTCATGCAGTTGCCAAAAAGGTTGAATCTGGTCTAATATCATTACCCTGTCAGCTTTCACCTGGGGCATAAACGTTGATAAACCGGCATGGTGTATTAGCCATAACCCATCCAGAATGAGCACTCTGCCTGGGACAAGATCTATTAATTTTGCAATTTGAAGCTCTCACCTTTAAATAAAATGCCTATTCCATCTGCCCTGTCCAGCCCAAAGGACCAGTATGAGGGCCCCCAAATCCAATCCCTTTTACATTGTGTAAGGTGGTAAGCAGAATCCATCCACATTTCCTGAAAAAAACAAAAAACCCATCAAATTTCAGTTGAGTCACTAACGAGAATAAAGTAGATCTTTCTTCAGCATTTTGTATGCTGCACACATTAAGGGTGGCTAAGGTTAAAGTGTCCATGGGGGTGTAGATTAGGCAGTAGTGTCCAAATCATGTAAATACTGATTTCATGAAATGGTGTCTGTCCTTCCAGATGTTTTTTCTTCTTCTTCTTCTGCCATCCAGGCTATCAGGTAGAGGTAGCAAGTGTGAAAGTGTCTGATTCTAAGTCTTCATAATGGAGTCTCCCCAGTTTTTAGATTTGGATAAAGCCTCAAATCTGTTTGAAGTTGCAGCTGGGGAGGCTTTGGATGCTTGTAATCTGGCACTTTTCCTGGTTGTACAAGAATACCATGCTGGGGTGGGTGGGGGGTATAGTTTCATGGGATTCATCCTCGTCCTGGTGAGTGTCCTGAGTTGCTGTGTCAGGTCTACTAGGCCCCTTTGCATCATATGTACCGTGTGCAGTAGGAGTGGTGGACAGGGTGTCCCTGGAGGCTGGTTGCTTTGCTCCCCTCTTGCCGTGCTTCCATGTTGCCTTCTCTGGTCCAGTCTCTGAATGATGGGTGGGAAGCGAGGGTGGTTGGGGGGAAATCGAACCCCCTGCTGTCCCAGTTGCCTTCCTTTGAGCATTCCTAATTAAGATATCTTGATTTACTCCATCAGTTCGATTGTGGGCCACCAGGGCATGTCTGGAAAACATGCCTCTGGCATTGCAAAGGTTGCATTTTGCAACATTATTGCAAGTAGTACTCAGATGATTATACTCCTACAGATAATACAATGCAACTTATTGCAAGTGCTAGCTAGGTGAGTGCATTCTCCCATCTATGATAAGCTTTTGGCTGTCCACTGTAGAAACATACACCACGGTCTTGCCTGATAAAAGCTTTTTGGTATGTGTACAATACCGTTCACTGTCTGGTGCAGTTTCACTCTGAAATGCCACCCCCAGTCTAAAACTGCTCTGAGTCGATTATAGGTTCTGGTTTCGCTAAGTACATCACACCTCTTTTGGAGCCAGGGATGGACATCACTGATACTGACTCCTTCATTCCTAAACATTATTGTTATTTTTTGATTAATGGTTGAGTCAGGGTAATTGCCATGAAGGGTGTCCACAATGGGGAAAACTTGACTTGATTGTACTTAAACCAAAATCTGTCAAGGCCTTGGGGTGAGTTGAAACTAATATCGAAATTATCTTCCCTGATATGTGTATCAGGGCATGCACATCTCCTGGGGAAAACATCAAAGAATCCTTTATTAATTTTCATGCCACATATTCTCTGCCTGGGAACTCAAGTGGGGTGCACTTTCACCACACCCCACTCCGCCTTATTAACTCCTTCCAATATCTCACGTCAGCCACCTCAGCCTTCTCCCTTACCCCCAGATTTCACTCCGCCCTCTCTCCATTCCCTCTCACATCCTTGTCCCTCCCTCACCTATTACTCCTGCACCTCCTAACTTTTATATTCTCTCTCTCCTTTCTCTCCTAGCCCTCCTTAACTCCCTTTTAGTTGTAATTTCTCTCTCCTTTCTCCTGCCCATATTAACTCTTCTCTCCTTTCCCACTCATCCTGTTACCCACTTACATCTCCCATCCCTTCTCCCTTCCCTCCATCACCACCTACTCCTCTTTTCACCACCTACCTTATCCCTCTAATCCCCACCCTCGGTTCTTGCCTGTCCTCTACTACCTTGTCCTCTCACCAACTACCTCTGGCCCTCTCATGCACTTGTTAGATCACCTGACAAAGCCTTTGGCAGCTCATTCAGTAATAATTTACCTGTTACTAATTCTTTTGTCTTATTTTGACAAAGTCACTGGCAGCTCATGTACTGTAATTGTATTAACTGTTATCTACCTGCCTGTTCTTGTCTATTATTGTCCATTGTCCTAGACGTGGAACCTTTGTAAAGAGCACTGTTTGCTCAAAGGTGTTCTCCGAAATTGTCATAAATAAATAAACTCAAGACCTCCCTTATATTGTAGCCGAACAGCATTCCTCACGAGGTTTGGGGTGGTCCCATCGAAAAGCTCGGAGAATCTTGGTTGCGGAGGGTTGGTTGTGCATCTTGGGGTTCATCTTCACTAGAACTGGCTATGTTATGAGAATTATTCAGAGTCTCAGGCATATCCTCGCCCTTGAGGCGGTTACCACCTTCAAGTACCTGACGTCACCTTAGATCCGAGCTGGACCTCACCTCTCACATTCGTAATGTTTGCAAGGCTACTAATTGTAAGCTTGGTTTAGCCTACCACGCTAAAAACTGCCTCATCCCTGCCGCCGCCTGGCCCCTAGCCAGGGATCCTCCCCTCACTCTGTTACGGACTTGTAACTTTTGCACCAGTTCCCAAATCCAGCCTCTCAAAATGGGACATGGCTTACAACAATGTTTGCTGCTTGGCGCTCCGCCTCCCCTCACCCACCCGTTGTGATGTATATACAGCCGCCAGGAGTGGCTTCCCTCTGAGAAGCATCGCCTACGTCCTAGGTAACTTCATTGACAACATCATCCGCTCTGGCATCCCTCCAGCTCTAGCCTTTCCCCTAAACCTGGCGCCCATCCTACCACCTCACGATCTGGGGCAAATCAGGAATGCCTGGTTCCTAGAACACGAACCCTGGCGGGGACCGGACCTTCTGCACTTACGCCCCAAACTCTGGAACTCGCTTCCTGAGCTCACTGGTCCTCCTCCTCCCATCCAAGCTTTAAAGCCTCCTCTGGAACTTCCTGAAACCTTCCTCCCCTGCTCCTGCTCCTCATAGTCCTACTCCCCTGCCCTCCCCATTCCCCAACCTGATTGGACGGAGTGGCCTCAGCGCCTCTTGCACTTCTCCTTCAGGAACTGGCCATGAATAACTGGACTTACCGCCTTGCCTAGGGCACTCCCTTCCTCCTTGCAGGCACTTACCATTATCTTTGTTCCTGTTGTTCACCACCTAATTTGTATCCCGTCTGTCCCATCCTACATTAAAGCACCATGCCACCTTGTCCTAGAGTCAGCCCTGAACTGCCTGTCAATTTAGTTATGTTTCTTGTCTCCTCAATTTGTACATGTATGAATTTCATACCAACCTTGCCCTAGAGCTAGCCTTGAAACTGCCTGTATATTTCTTATGTACTCTTCTCTGTTCCTCAACTGTTCAATGTATACCTACCTTGCTCTAGAGCCTGCACTGCATTGCCTGTTATTTTACTGTGTATTCCTTACACTTCCTCAATTGATTATGTATGAAGTTTTTACCTGTAACTCTCCGGGTCACTCCTGAAAATAGGCACTTGGCTGTCTAGTGTGCTTACCCGTTAACAAAAGCAAATAAATAAATATCCTCTTCTGAATTCCCCTTAGGGCCTTCATCTGGAGGTGGTGCCTCGGTTTCAGGGGTTCAATCACAACACAATCTTCTGTCCCTTGGTTCAGAATACCCTTATTCACTTTAGTAATGTTCATATCCTGCTTATTTTCAGTTTGTGCTGTGTCCGCTTGATATGGTTATCTGTTCACTAGCTCTATTTTCTGAACATACAGCAGGGGGCCTGGGTCCTCTGGTCTGTGTTGCCCATAAAAATACATGGAGCCTGTGCCTCCTCATTTTTAGTAGAAATAGTAACTTGTTTTTCCTCCAATATTATCAAGATGTTTTTCACTCACCCTTGCTGCTTAGGATCGTTAGAGCATGTCTCCAGAGCTATTGTAGTGGCTTGAGGTCCTCAGCCCAGCTCCAGCTGTGCAGTGTGAGTCATCTATGGGTGTTTTTTCACTGTGAAAGTCAAACAAGGGATCGGGTGCCCAAATCCCATCTTTGTTCAGCATCCATCCTGCATCTGCTAGCGCTGACTCGGGCGTCCAGTTTTCGGAAGTATGTTTTGGCGTTTCTATGTTAAAAATCTGTTTGATGTTGTCTCTGGCAGTAGGGCAACTTGATTTACTTGTGGAGCGGATGGAAGGGATTTCCATTTCATTTGACTGCTAGTCTCTTTTCCATCTTTCTCTGTTTGCTTCTTTCTTTGATGTATCCTTTTCTGAAGAAAAACAGATTCTTCAGTTACCAGTGCAGTCGAAGCTGCATACGCTTCTCTTGAATATTGCGTTCCAGTAGATCCTCTGCCTCATTAGTTCTAGCAGCCATTACTTCCATATCTGATACTCATTGAACTGGTTCCTCTATGTCCACAGAATGTCCAGTAACCCCAACCGTCTTGAAATTCTCCTGTGGTACACTATTCCCCATTTCCATTTCCATATTTTCATTCATTTGGGAGAGGGCTTCTCTCCCTCCTCCATACCAAGTCAGGCTCCTCCATGACAGAAAGTAGACCAAACAGCTGCTCACAGGAAGCAAGACCCCTGCAGGCAGTGTAGGGGATATCCCTGTGCCCTGGCTATATTCCCCATTCACTAAAAATACTACCAACAGCTTAAACTGGTTCAAGGTTAGTTGGCATTCATCTATATTCCTATCCCTGGGTTGTGCCTGAAAATAGGCAGAATTTGTCTAGTGCACTTACCGGTCAACAAAACTAACTAAATAAATAAATAAATAAATTTCACTTTCCCTATACCAAAGTTTTCTGATTGGCTGAAGCTAATTTCAGACCCATTTTGGGGTTCCTCCGCACTGTGGTGCTAAACACAACCACTTAAGCAAACCACTTTATTCAATATTTATTGCCATCTAGGTTGTTTAGGATGAGTATTTTTAGCAGATTGTTTGCTCTGAATACCACAGATTCATTTTACTCATGTTCAAGATGAATCTATTTCTGGTAAGGCAAATTGCAGTAATGTCAAACTCTGTCTGAAGGACTGAATTTATTGCTATAGATGGGATATTATAATAGACAATGGTATCATCAGCATACATATTGAGATGACACTTGTCACTATGTTTGGTAGCTCTGTTCAAAATGGAAATAACGGAGGGCACAAAATGGAGGCATGAAGTACCCAGGTTAATGGTTACCAAGCTAATGCTGGTCTTATAAAGAGACAGAAGCTATATATAGCCACCAAGTTAGTTCTTGAACAATTTAACCAGTGCAATAAGGTTCACATAAAGTATGAAAGAGCAAAGAAGGCATTTGCCCATTGTTGCTCCTGTCATTGCTAATAATATGATAAGGTGTCACCTTCACTAAAAACTTGTCTTTTTCATTTTTATTTACTATACTTTTTCTGGGCGAGGTCCATCAATATTCCACCTAGTCATGGCTCCCCTGTGCCTCCACCTCCGATCATTGCCAGCGCTCCCGGTCATCCCTGGCTTACCCCAGAGGCGGGGTTGCGGTGACTTCCCCAAGGTTGCCGTAAGACTAGTATCTGGTTGGGAGCTGGCATCAGAGACTAGTGGAGACCCAGGGAAGGGCATCACGGAGACAGACCGAGGCCGGTATTTTCTTTCCCTTGTGAGCAGGGGTGGGAACATGCAATGACGACCAGCATCCGCCCCACCCCGAAAGTCCAGATGTTGGTGTTGCTGGTGGCTGCCCAGACTCCCACTGGGTGTGATAGATTGGCTGAACATTCACACCCTCTCTCCCCGGAGAAGGAGGCTGTCTAGAGATGCTCTATCCTTTCCCCGGCTGTTCTCTGGTGACCCGAGTCCGCTTCAAACCCGGGTCGCCGCACGTATGGAAATCCAACTGCTGCATCGGTGGGCCAGCATTAAAAAACTTGTCTAATCAGTCTTTAAAATTTGCATCTGAGGTGCCTGTTATCACAGTTGTTGGAAGATGATTCCAGGGTTTATGACTCTTATCGAAAAATATTTTCTATTTGTGTTTTGAATCTAGTTGGCTTAAGTTGCAGAGGGTGGCCTCTTGTGACAATATCCCTGTTTTTGAGACTTAAATTTAATTGTTCAAAAGGAAAGAATCATGAATTATAGGGTTCATTAATATAAGATCCCCTAAGCCTCCAGTGTTCAATGTGTACAAAGTTAAAGCCTTTAACTTATCCATATATGATGTATCATGTAATCCTTCTACAATTTTTGTGGCTCTCCTCTGAACCCTTTCAAGTCTGGTTATATCTAAGGCCTTTTATGTACACCATACCTGACTTCCAAATTCCCTAAACTGGCTGAACTGATACCTGATACAAGGGCATAATAACCTCTGCCTTTCTACTTGTGATATTCCTTCTAGCTGCCATGGCTCTTATTTGCCTTGGACACAGCAGCATAGCACTGGTCCTTGAGGGTGAGTAAGTTGTTTATTTGGATACCCAAGTCTCTTTTGCTTTGGACCTTTTGATAACAGTTCCACATAATGTATATGTGGTGGGATAATCTGCTTTGCCTAGGTGTATTACACTACACTTAGAGATATTAAATTGCATATCTTACTTACAGGCCTAAGTTGAGATTGTGTCAAGATCTTTTGATGTTTCTGGATAACACTAGATGTATTGCAAGGGCCACCCAGTTTTGTATTGTCTGTATATTTTGTTAAATTTGAGATGTTTGCACATGTCAGATATAAAATCTGAAACAGAACAGGTAGCAACACATATTCCTGGGAACCCTAATCATAACTCTCCCTCTCCAGAAAGGTATTCCTGAATCGAGACTCTCATTGATCTATAAGTGAACCAGTTATTTACCAAATGTATAAGTTGAGGGTCTAACCTCATACTGTACATTTTATTGATGGTTGCCCAATGAGGCATGATGTCAAATGCCCTACTAAAATTGAGCAGGATTACATCTGCACTCCTGTTATTATCAAGATGGCTACTAATATGTTCATAAAAACATAAAATATTTGTTGTGCAGGATCTAGCAACTGTGAACCCATGCTGCTCACTGTCCATCTTGCCGTAGTTTTCATATGGTCCAACAACTCATCTTTGCTTATAGCGATTGGCCTAAAATTAGAAACCTCCTGTTTTGACACTTTTTGTGGATTGGGATCACAGTTGCACATTTTCAGTCACTTGGTATAATACCTCAAGTTAAGAAGTTATCAAAGAGAATTTTGAGGGTAGGGCTATGGTGTTATTCATTTTTTTAAAACCTCTTTATTGAAATTTTGTTGCAAAATACATACACACACACAGCCCAAGTAGACAGCAGGCCCACACCCCAAAACTGGGTGGGAAACTATATACATCCCCATAACTATATACAATCACAGTTACCAATCCAATCGCCATACCCGTAGCTCCCCAACACACTGTGGTGGACTAGAAATGCATGCACTATACCAGACCCAATTCAGGCCCGGTTAGACCCTTCTACTTAACAACCTGAATTATAGATATAGTGAAAAAGAAATCCAAGAAAACTAACCCAGCCCACCCATAGGTAACTGTGTCCCTGGGAAAAGAGAGAACCCATATGCCCAACCACAGCAGAAACCTTACAGTTAGACAAACCCCCATACAAAGGAATAATAGCTAAACCTGTATATGGCCTATCAAACAATCATCAACCAGGTCCCATCAACGAAAAGCCCCATAAACCCTAACACATTAAAGACACTTCCCACTACTCCTCTTCAGACAGACAGACCCAACCCTCGGACCTTTAAGCTGGGTGCATAGACCACCTCTAAAGTCCTCCAGATCCGGTTGTAAACCTTCTCCTTCCCTCCATCAACATGAATAATTTAATTCTCTCTAAGACCTGTATAAGGTCCCTCACCCACTGATCATAATCATAAACTAAATCCTCCTTCCAATGTCGCAAAACAAATGCTTTAACAACAGCTGACATTAGGGAAATATGATGCTTAGCCGCACTCCCCCAATCCTTTCCAGATCCCTAAAATACATATCTCAGTACTGATATATTCGAATAGTCTAACACAGGGTCCATTTTATCAACAATCTGACCCCAAAGTGGTTGAATGCGAGAACAGTTCCAAAATATATGCAAGAGGAGCAAGCCACAATGAAAACATAGGTCTGTCTGTCTGAGTTTTCTGGAGCATAGTTTAACAGGGGTATAGTAAATATTTGAACAAATTAAAATTGCATCATATTATACTTGTATAGGCAAGACTTTCATATGTTTCCAAACTTCAGACCAGTTAGGCCTCAGGGGAATAAAGCTTTCTCCCAATATACAATATGAGACTCAACATCTGAACCCATGTAGTCTATTAATACCTTATAGACTTTGGAGAGGGTGCTGTGAAAGATCCATTCCCTTTAGTTAACCCAAGAAAACACGGACTCTTCCCCTATCCTTGTAGTCCCTTACAAACTTCTGAAGTAAATTGGTAATCTGGAACTTCTTAAAGAAATCCCACCCCTTGCTTGAGTTGGCAAGAGAGCTTTGCCCTCAACTACCAGTTCTGCGATGGTGAGATCCTGCAGCATTAGTTCCCACTGACCCCTCAAGATATTGTTACCCAGGCGAAAATTAGGATTCCCCACCAGCGGCTGTTCCTTCTGCCCTTTCTGAGCTTTCTTCTGGGCTGGAGTCAGCCACTCCCACCAAGCTCTAACAGATTTATGTATCGGAGAGTGCCTACCTATGCCCGGCAGAGTCTCCGGATCCCATATATTAATGCCCTGGCCGGAGCTTAGCCCTTTCCAGGGAGCAATTGCTCAATCCGTAGCCAGCTAGGTGTATATTCCTTCTCGAGGACAGCCGCCCCATCGCCCATATATCCTAATTGTCCTGCCACATAAAAGTGAACAAGTCAGGGAGCTTCACCCACCCCTTGAATAGGAAGACTTAAAATCTTTTGCTTCCTCCTGGGAGGCTTGAATCCCATAAAAATCCGAGATAATCTTTTGAATGCCAACAAATCTAATCCTAGGAATAGAATAGGAGAAAGACAAATGGGATACAGCAAGGCGAGAAAGATTCATTTAACGAGACCCAACCTAGCAGTGAAATTCAACGGAAGCTTCCTCCATCTTACAATATCCTGCTTAACTTTAACCACAATATTGCCCAGGTTCTCATCCACCCCATCCTCCGACCTAGCCATGATCCAGATCCCTAGATACTTGATTTTGTCAGATGCCCAATTAACTCGGAAATGCTCAAAATCTGCTCATGAGTATGCACTGGAGTGGAAGGACCTGGGTTTTAAGATTTAGTCTATAATTGGCAACCTTAGAGAACCTACCAATGATTCCCAAGGCACACTAGAAACTCTCTGATGGATTAGATAGATGTAATAAAATATCATCCATAAAGACCGACATCTTAAGCTCTAACCCCAAGACCTCATCCCTGTACCCCAGTGTCCCTCGAGAGGGCCCTTAGAAGAGGTTCAAGATAGATATTAAAAAGAATTGGCGAAAAGTAGGCACCCTGCCTCGTTCCATTCTTAAGACGAAACTCCTTGAGAGATATCCATTGCATAAAACTCGGGCAGTAGGAGCCTCATAAAGGTTTCTAAGGCCCCTTAGGAAATCCTAGAAACCCCATCCTATCCATTGTTAGAAAAGAAATTGGTGAGAACACGTCAAACGCCTTCTCGGTCCTAAGCTAACTAATGCCATAGCCGAGTTAGAGAAAGCCGCTCTCTCTAAGATATGATGGCTATGGTGTTATTCATGATCTGGAGCATCCTTGTAGAGATACCATCTGGGCCTGGTGTACCATGTGTTTTTTTGTTTTAATTTTTTCTCTAATACTTTCCTCTGAGATATTAAACTCTCTTGTACCATTTGTATTCTCAGTTAGCTGGACCAGATTTGTTTCATTAAACACTGAACAAAAATGTTTGTTGAAATGTTCAGCAATTTCAGTACGATCAAATTGTTGGTTTTGTTGACTATTACATGAGATAGTACTGGGGCTGATTTTGATAGTGAATTGATATAGCCATAGAACATTTTAGGGTAATAGAGACCCAAGTTACTGAGTATAAGCAAACTTTAAGATGATTGTTCACCAGATCAAATGCATTAGAGTGGTCAGTGAAACTAGCTCCAGATATGCACCTCTGTCCAAGGCTAGATGCAGATCTTGTCTGACTTTGAAAAGCAGAAACAACAGAGTGACCCTCCTTTAACTCAGACTGCATGGGTCATGCACCTTGAGGTATTCAATTAACCAGTAACAGGCAGACTTTTCAAAGACCTTAGGAAGTGCTGAAAGACTGGAATGGTTCTATACTGACTCATCTCTATCTGTGACCCCAACTTCTGAGGGCAAAACTCTGAAACACTTGCAGATTTAGGCAGATCTCCAGTGGCAAGGGACAGATTCAGTAATGTAGCTGCTAGTAAACTAATAAATAAGGCTGCTGCCACATGGCGCAGTTTAGGCTCCAGGTTGCCTAGCTAGCAAGAGAAAAGAGGTAATACTATCTCTATAGATCACTGGTGAGACCCTATGTGGAATACTATGCAAAGTTCTAGAGTCCCAATGTAAGGAAAGACAGGGACAGGTTGGAGATGCAGCATGGGAAGGGGTGAGAAAGGTAGGAAGCAGACACACAGAAATTGCATTTAACACACTGAATTCCTTGTGCAGTTTATTAAGGCAGATGATAATTTAGGATACAAAAGCAAAAAATAAGCTAAAATACAGGACAACATATATACATACAGGAGCTGCAACAGCCCACAGTGTACTAGAAAGTCTCAAGGCAACAGACATTTCTAGTGTCTCTACTTGAGTTAATCTGCAAGGCAACTTCCTTCCCAAGAAGATCTGTCTCACTGTTAGATGGAGTGAGAATCTGTCTCCTGAGCAGAAGATCATATTTCTTCTCCAGCTTGAGAGAAATGAGCTGAACTACCCCAGATCATCCTGAAGGGATCTTTTATACTCCTCCAGGATTGTATGATCCATCCCTTCTGAAAATTAGTGAATATTCAGGCTTCAGCATAACCAAGCAAAACAAACATACAATACAAAACACTTGATTTCAAGTATGTAAGGGAACAGTATTAAAACAGCAGTACAAGATGTTCCATAAAGGCTTAGTTTATGACATTAGTTAAACCAGATGTTTCTACCAAGAAGACAGGAAGGAGGGAAGGGGGAACACATGGTAACCATAGGAAAGGAACAGGAAGGGCAGTTAAGCCTTAAAGAAAAGGATCTAGAGCTTGACACTGCTTTAACTTTTGCAGACTGCCAGAGTCTGCTTCTAGTTGTAGTTAGAGCATACCAAGAAGGAAAGCAAAAAAGGAAGAAAGAAACAGCAAAGGATGTAAGATTAGAATGACTGCCTATAAGTGGCCACCCTGCAGACAGAAAAGAAACACTGGTGAGCAACAGACTTAGAAAAGAGAATACAAGGTACAGAAAGTATGGTACAGAAAGATTTCTCTTTATTCCACTAGTGGTTTCCTTACTGTATTTCTTTCAGAACAACAGGGAAATAGAGGCAGGAGTTCACCTTGCCACATACCCCCATTTAAAAGGGAACAAGTCACCTGTGAAGGAAGGTTACCTAACATGCATCATACTTCAGGAATAAAAGGGGTATCCACAGTATACATTATTCCTGGGATCTCCTGTCAGGTGGTTGCAGACAAATGGAAAGTACAAATAATCAGTCACCATGTACAACACAAGCATCAGCCAGTATTTTCATCCTCGTTCTCTCCAGTTGGCCCTCATCTCCTTGCCTTGCCTAATCCTGTCACCCTGGCATCCCCTGGGTCTTACCTGGCCTCCCAGTGTTCCTCCAGAGCTTTCCTCCCTCTGGCGGGGGTGGTGACCCCCATACCTCCGTCACACAAGGATCCAGTTGTGGAAGGCAGTACCAAGTAGGCAAGTGTGGGGCCTGCAGGCAGGTTCAGCTTCATTAAGCCATTCAGGGTAATTTTCCATTTTCTTCCCGTTCCCCAGGATGTTGATGCAAGGGTGTGGCAAGCATGCACGCATCATGGTGCGATGTCCATTGATATACTCCCATCCATGAGCCCTCTGGCTGCAGTGCCACCTGTGGTCACCTAAGTTACAGTATGCAGTGGACATGGCTACCCTCCTCTCCAGAGTAGGTGAGTGCCCCTGGGATGCTCAAGCCTGCTCCACTCCACTGGCCCCTGACGACTGAGCTAATTCCCAAGCACGGGTTGCCGATATTGCGAGCAATATTTTCATTCCAACTAGACAGTTAATTTTCTATGTCAACACCTGCTCCAAACAGAGATAAGAAATATGCATTCTGATGTTGAGAACCAGCCTTGTGGACTACACTAAACTTGTAGGGTTGACATGTAAGGTGCCATCATGTGATTCTAGGATTTTTCTCCTTTATCCATTGTTATCCAGCACAACTGATTGTGGTCAGTGACCAGCTTGAATTCTGTACCCATAAATCAGCACCTGAGTGACTCGATAGTCCATTTGGCTGCTAGGTATTCTTTTCTATGGTCGAATATCTTGTCACATGAGCATGCAACTTTTGACTTATGTACAGGATAAGACATCCTCCCTTTCACCTCCTGACAGAATACTGCCCCAATACCTATGCATCGGTTTGCACCACAAAAGGATTGGAGAGTTCGCTTTTCAGCACTGATGCTGAATAGAGAATAACTTTTAGTGCCCTAAAAGCATCATCACAGGCTGGTGACCATGTAACCTTGTTGACATTAACATTTTTCATTAAATCAGTAAGAAGTGCAGCTATTTCAGAAAAATTGGGCACAAACATCTCAGCCAACCCTAAAAGGACCAACCTGCTTCTTAGTCTGAGGTACCAGACAGTTAGCTTCTGCCTCAGTTTTAGACACCTCAGGCCTGATAGACCCATTAGCCAGTACATAACCCGGATACCTGACCTGCTTGTTTAGTAGCTTCAAATAAAATGCTGTGTATGGGTTTCCCATGTAGGGCTATATATGACCACATCATCTAGGTATGTGGCACAGTACTGGGTATGAAGTTGGAATGCCTGGTCCATAAATGGTTAAAATTGGCAGGGGCACATGGCGTCCAAAGGGCATTATACAGAACTGATACACAAATGGGCAGCAAAGGTGGTTTCTCCTTGAACTCTCATCCAGGGTTATAGGGCTATAGATGACCACATCATCTAGGTGTGCAGCACAGCACATTAGAATCCAGTAAACAAGACAGTAGAACCTTGTTAGGTTGATAGACCAACTGAGACTGACACAGCAAGTAGATGCACCCATGAGAGGGGAAAGATTCTGGACATAGTACTTAGCAACAAAGGAAATTAAAATCGCCAATTGTAACGTAAGAGCCTCAGTAGGAAATAGTGACCATAACAGTATGCTGTTTTCTATCAAAAACATATTCCTATAACAAAGAGATGTAGAGAATCTATGAAATTTCTTCAGCTAATAAAAACATATCCAAGAAGACCTTGGAAACATTAACTAGGAAAACTTGCTAACTAATACCTGAAATGTGGAATATAATTAAACACCAAATATTCAATATATGTAACAAACACATGAAAAAGTTAAGTAAAACAATAAAGGCATCAAGCCTAAATGGTTAAATAATACAATTTTTATTTATTTTTTATTTATTACTTTTGGTGCTTTCCACCGCTGCACCATCTGCCCAGTCATGGACCCTCGGCTGCGACTTCCCTGATTAGCCACCCTCCTGGTACCCCTGGCTTATACACCAGGGTGGGGTCGCAGCACCTGAACCCTCTGAAAAGTGCCTCAATTGACAAGACCTGGTGTAATGATAACCACGACTGGGAGATGGCCATACCTGACTACAACATATTCAGAAGAGACAGGACAGGTAGGAAGGGAGGAGGATGGCACTGTATGTGAAAAATGACATAAGGGCCACAGAGATCTGGGAGGAACAAAATGGGGAGAGATACTGTGGGTTAAACTGAAAGGAAAATGGGGCAGCCATCCGCACAGGTGTTGTCTATACACCACCAGCCCAGGAGGAAGAAACAGATGGAGCTGATGCTAGCCAGCCAAAGGATGGCAGACAAGGGTGAGGTAGTACTGGTTGGAGACTTCAATGTTCCAGATGTGGACTGGAGCATCCCAGCAGCAGCATCAACTAGGAGCAGATTTATCCTGGACTCCTTCAGGGTGCCTTCCTCAACAACTGGTCATGGAACCAACTCAGCAGAAGGCAGTACTGGACCTTGTGCTCACAAACAGGGACAGTGTGATGGGGTAACAGTGGAGGAGCACCTGGGGATCAGTGACCACCAGTCACTGTGGTTTGAAATCACAGAAAGAGCAGAACCAAACCACACAAAAACACGTATCCTGGATTTTGGGGGCAGACTTTGGGAAAATGAAGATACTTGAAAGAGGCATTAAGAGAAGGGGCAGGAATCAGGGGTTGAGGAACAGTGGGCAGTATTTAAATGGGATTACAAGAGCAACAGAATTATGCATTAAGTAGGTTAGCAAGAAGAAAAGGAAGAGGAGACCATTATGGTTTTCCAAAGAGGTAGCAAAGAAAGTGAAAGCCAAAAAGATTGCATTCAGGCAATACAAAAGACACAGGCAGAATGGGATAGGGAGAAGTACCAGGAGAAGCAAAGGGAGGCAGGGAGGTCAGTAAGGGAAGCCAAGCTCAGACTGAAGAATACATTGCAAAATCAGTAGGTAGAGGAGAAAACCTTTACAGGTACATAAGTGAAAAAGAAAACAAGAGGGGGATAGTGAGACTGAAGGGGAGGATGGGGGCCGCATGAAGGATGACAACAAGTAAAGCTGACATATTGAACAGGTATTTCTGCTCAGTCTTTACTGAGGAAGAGGAGGTAATGGGTCTGAAGGGGTACAAGGAGTGAGAATGGTGCAGAAATGGACACAAGTCCCTTATATGAGAAAGGGTCCTGAAGGAACTGGAAGTAATAAGAGTTGATAAAGCAATGGGGCCAGATGGGGTGCACCCAGGGTCCTTAAAGAACTAAGAGAGGAGGTGGTGGCTGAACCTCTGGCTATCCTGTTAGCTGATCACTGGAAACAGGGAGGTACCCAAAGACTGGAGGACAGCAGATGTAGTCCCCTTATACAAAAGTGGGAACAAAGAGGAAGCAGAGAACTACAGACCATTCAGCCTCACCTCAGTAGTGGAGAAGATCATGGAAGAGAGATTGGTGGAACATCTGGTTGTCAATGGACTGCAGGACCCAAGGCAGCATGGTTTTACCAGGGAGGTCATGTCAGACCAACCTCATTTAATTTTTGACTGGGTGACTATGGAGGTGGATCAGGGAGGGCAGTGGACATGGCCTATCTGGACTTCAACAAGAGCCTTTGACACTGTGCCACATAGAAGACTATTACACAAACTGGGGAATATGGGTGTGGGCAGGACAGTAGTGTGGTGGGTAGGTAACTGGCTGGTGGCAGGACACAGAGGGTGGTGGTAAATAGCTTTCACTCCACAGAGGAAGAGTGACCAGTGGGGTACCACAGGGATCAGTGCTGGGACTGGTCCTATTCAACATCTTCATCAGTGACATTGCTGAGGACCTAGAAGGCAGAATTTCACTGTTCGCTGATGACACAAAGCTCTGTAACAGACTAGACACACCAGAGGTGTAGACAGAATGAGAAGGACCTACAGAAACTTGAAGAATGGTCGGGTTTGGCAGTTGAAATTCAATGCAAAGAAGTGCAAGATAATGCATATGGGGCACAAAATCCTGGCACAATATATCAGTTGGGGGTGAGGATATAGCATGCTCCAAGCAGGAAAGGGATCTTGGGGTTATCATCTCTGATTACCTCAAGATAGGGAAACAGTCACGATAAGGCAGCAGGTAAAGCAAATAGGATGCTGGGATGCATAGGAAGGAGCAGCACCAGCAGGAAAAAGGAGGTCATAATTCCACTATACAAGACACTAGTGAGGCCCCACTTGGGTACAGTGTACAGTTCTGGAGACCTTACCTATGTAAGGACATAGACAGGTAGAGAAGGTTCAGAGGAGGGTAACTAAGATGGTACATGGTGTCACAAGTCCTATGAAGACAGGTTGAAGAAACGGAACATGTACTCACTGGAGGAGAGGAGGAGAGAGGGATATGATAGAGACATACAAGTATCTTCCAGGGAGGAACAGGGTGCAGGAATACACTATTTTTAAGTGAAAAAGATGTTCCAGGACTAGAGGGCATGGGATGAAGTTGGAGGAGGATGATTCAGAGGAAACATGAGGAAGAATTTCTTCACAGAATGGGTGGTGGACAAGTGGAACACCCTGCCAGAGGAAGTGGTGGGCTAAAATAATCACGGATTTAAGAATGCATGGGATAGACATAAAGGAATTCTGGAGGTCGGGTAAGGGCAACAGACTTCTAGGAAAACATAAACTGAACTTACAAGCTCAAATGGGCAGACTGGGTGGGCCATAGGCCGTATCTGCCGTCACTGTCTATGTATTTATGTATCTAAGATAGGGCGGGAGTCAGCCTGGGAGCCAAGTGCAGTCTGGGGCGGCATCATCAAGGCGTGGTGGCAGACTTTTCTCCTTGTAAGCAGGGCGGGAACATGCAATGACATACTAACATACTAAAATGCCAGCAGAATAGGCCTAATGGTCTTTCGTGTCTGCTCGTTTGGTCAGCCCCACCCTGGGTGCTGACCTTGCTGTCCCCTCGCCTTCTCTGGCTTCTCCCTTCCCAGTTCCGGATATTCTTCTGCATTGGATTTTGCTTCCTGAACCCTTCCTGTACCTGTCCCACCCCTCTGAACCCCTCCACTGTCTCTGCCTCCACCAGCCCCTAGGTAGTGCATTCCATGGCTCTACCACCTCTCAGTGAAGTAGCACCTCCTCCTTTCTCCTGAATCTTCCCTCCAGCTTCCACCCATGCCCTCTAGTGGCCCTCCTCCTTCCTTCAAGCACCCTCACTGTTCCTCCCTATTTACCCTCTTCATGTACCTGAAGACCTCTATCATGTCCCCGGTCCCTTCTCTCTTCCAAAGTGTACATATTTAGCTCTTCGAGCTCTCCTCCTCAGGTCCTGTCCCCAAGCCCCAAATCATTTTGGTTGCCCTCCTCTGGACCCTCTCCAGGAGGTTAATATCCCTCTTAAGTGGGCCTCCAAAACTGCACGCAGTACTCCAGGTGCGGCCTCACCAAGCAGTTATACAGAGGGTATCACTTCCTCCTTCTGGAGGTGATCCCCTAGCGATGCATCCCAGCATCCTGTTGGCTTGCTGCTGCCCTCCTACAAGTCTCAGAGTTGTTCATCTTGACATCCACCACCACCCCCAGGTCCCTCTCAGCCATTGAGACTTGTAGTATTTCTCTCCCCAGGGTGTACACTTGGCCTGGGTTTCTGGCCCCAGGTGGAGTACCTTGCATTTCCCTGCATTAAACCTCAGCTTCCACTTTCTAGACCATCTTTCCAGAGCCTCCAGGTCCCCTGCAGGGCCACCCTCCCTCCTCCCCATCCACCACCGCCCCCAGTTTCGAGTCATCTGCAAAGAGACTCATCTCACTCCTGATTCCTTTCCTTATGTCAGATACTTAGGCGTTGAACAGAAGGGCCCAGGATGGATCCCTATGGGACCCCACTAATGACCCTCCTTGGGGAAGAGACTATCCCACCAACTCACGACCCTCTGGGTCCGGTCCTGGAGCCAATTGCCTATCCATCGGATCATCTGGGTTTCCCACCCCATTCCTCCTAGTTTATCCAACAGGCCCACGTGAGGAACAGAGTCAAATGCCTTGCTGAAGTCTAGAAGAGGACATCCACTGGTCTACCCAGGTCCAAGGCACTTGTCACCCAGTCATAGAACTCCACCAGGTTTGTCTGACACGATTTCCGGAATGAATCCATGCTGTCTATCATCCAGGCACCCTGACTTATCCAGGTCCCCCTAGCCTCTCCTTGACAATGCCCTCCATCACCTTGCCCACCACTGATGTCAGGCTGACAGGCCTGTAGTTCCCTGCCACCTCCCTTGATCCCCCTTGTGGATAGGCACTACATGCGCCACCTTCCAGTCTTGGGGCACCCATCCTGTCCTCAGAGAGATGGTGAAAAGCTCTGCCAGGGTTTCACCAGGACATCTGCAAGTTCCTTCAGCACTCTAGGATGTAATTTATCTGGCCCCGGTGCTTTCTCCGTCTTAAGGAGCTGAGGGCTTCCTCACCTCTCTGCTGTGATTTCACTTCCAGTACCTCTTCTCCTGCTTAGTCCTCCCCCACCTGCCAGTGATGCCCCCTCCCAGACCTGCCGATTGGTAAGGGCCCCTCCTCATTATCTCTGTCTCCTCCCATGTATGATGCAGCATCCCCATTTTCCATGACGCCTGCATACATCCCACTACTCAGATTGTTCTTGTTGGTGCCAGTCACTGTGGTGCCCCAGCCTCCACCAGGGGTCCCTCAGGCACCGGTCACACACCACACCTCCTCCCAGAGAAGGAGAGCACCCATGGGATGCTCAATCCTTCTCCCCCGCCGACCCTCCTCATCACCCAGGTCCATTCCTGAACCCTAGTCGCATATGCTGCTGTTGAAATCCAACCGTGGCACTGAGAGGCCATCCTAAATAATACACTTAAAAAACTACTCAAAAGAAAACAATGTTTATATATTAAAAGTAAACAAAATGGGTGCACAGAAATATGGCTTCAATTCAAATGAGTGCAGAAACAATGTAAAAACATGATAAAAAGTACAAAGGATGAAAACACATAGCTAAATCAGCTAATAAGGGTAACATGAAACAGTTCTATGACTATGTAAATTCATTACGTAAAACTAACTCAAGCCAGTGCTCCATTACTGTGGGATTCACGAAACAAAGGATCCCAAGGTTACGGCAAACATTTTTAATGCATATTTTAGGTCAGTATTTTCCCCAAGCTACAGGACACAATAAACATCCCGTGAAGGAGAGGCAGGACCTAAACATAACTGAAGAGAACATAATTGAAAAAATACATGGACTAAAGAATGTGCACTCTGCAGGGCCTGATAATATTTCAGATATGATGTTAAAGCACTTGTTACCTCATATAGTCACCCCACTGAGGCTAATATTTCTGGCAGTATGGCAGAAGAGGAAAAATGTTTCTTTCATTGGCTTTAATCATTGCAAAAAAGTCATCCTACTCCAGTATAGAGATGTCGATCCACCCGTGTTCAAGGAATCTTTAGCTCTATTAACTGATTATGGCAAGTTAGAGAAGATTCACTACTTAAAAGAAGGCAGAGAAACTTTTTGAAAAAATGTGGCGTCCTTATTTTACATGTTTACATTCTAATACTTAATAGTAAAGGTTATGTAACCCCCAGGGGCGCTATCCCAAGGGCTACTACACCTGCCTGACTGGCCACTAACAGGTTGGAGGGCATGGATCCGTTGGCGGGTGCCTCCACCCAGAGGTCGGGTTAAGACAGCCTGATATGACTTGGTCACAGCCTCTGGGTCACTGCAACCCCCTTTCTTCCCATTAGTGGCCCACACAGGTCAATCACAGTACCTTGCAATGTACACTGGCCCCAGACTTGGTTCACTCAGCTGGCTTGGGGACCCTGTAAAGTAAGATGCAATTAGACGATGACCACCTCTACAGTAGTTCAACATAGACACACAGATCAATCAATATACCTTTGCAAAACAACCAATCAGATTTATTTAGGTGAGATAACAAGGACTGGGGAAATTGGGTTAATTAGCTTACACTCTAATATGTATATGTATATATCTAGGGCACTGTGCACAGGCCTAACCTGTAAGTCACTGTCTCTGGGTACCCAGGCAATGAAGGCTAGCCTCTTGATGCAGCTGGTTGGGGCCTGAGCATGAAAACAAGCATTTGATTCTAAGAGGATTAAGTAGAGCCAGCAGGCTCAGTTTGTATAGCCAGTAAAGTAGCCAGACAAATCTTGCCCTCACTATAACCATCTGACAGGAGCTACCCTGATTTAGTACTCACAATGCCAGCAGAAAGACCGCTCTCACACCACTGCAGGACCGAGCCTGGAATTCAACACTTCTCCACACATTATATGAGAGAGCAGAGGGTACCATACCAGGCAGCTGCTGTGTAATTCTGATTGCTTTCACGCAGAACACCAGGCCCAAACGACGCAGCTTCACTTGTCCTGACAGAGCGAAAGCGATTGAAGCAGATTCTCCAGTCTTCTACAGGGTGAGCCTGGTAGATAACTGCGCTTTGCACAGCCTCCTCTGACCACTACCTAACGGTTTAGTCCGACACTTGATGGCTTTACAGCCACCTGACTCAGGCCTTCCACACGTGCTTCCTGCATGAAACTCAATGGCGCAGGAGCCCAGAGCCCTTCCTCTCACAGCCACACGACTCTGCCCTTGGCAGTTTGAGCAAGGGCTCTCAGTTCGGGCACCACTCGATCCCATTGGCGGGCTGCAGACACCAGTTACTTAAGTCATTCCCATTGGTGCAAAACAGCCTGCCCAGAACTTAATTTCCCAGGATTACTGGCTGTATCCCCTATGGCCAGCCGGCTCCAAAATGAGTTCTAATCCTGGTTGGCTCAGAAGATCTCCATTTTAGAGTCCCCCCTTTCCACTGGCCCATCTCAAAAGTCCAGGTCCAAAATGGAGGGCCAAACACACAGAGTCCCAGCTGCAAAGAAAGCAGGTTAAACAAACCGTGAGTTCACTAATACTTTAAGTAGTTACGGCCAAACAGTTGCCTGTCTGATGGGTCCTGCATTGTGCTTTGCAGCGACTCACCAAATGTACAATACAACGCAGCTCAGGCAGGACTCGGCAGGAAAACACCAATCTCCCCATACCAACCCACGAAGCCTGAAAGCAGGCAGCTATTAAAGGGACAGTACTGGAGGCTTTAAGAACACTCACAGTGGCAGCATTTTGCGTGACTTGCACTGAACACCAGTTAAACAAGGAGCTCTTAAGCAGCTCGGGGAGGCTCTCAGGAACCCCATTTGTGAGGGGTTACACCCTTCGGGTCTGGAAAGAACTTGGCATCAAGCCAAGTAGTTACCCTTAAATCACTTTAGGCAAAAATAGTTTAACTGACAGTACATCAGACCTCTGGTTACATACATTGATACTGTAATACACAGTTTGCGATTGTTTATACAACATTACACATACAGACAACCTTTTCGTTTATAACTCAGGTCATTACCTCCTGCCCAGGACACTTGGATAGAGGGATCACTTCCTATCAGCTACCTGAGGCTAACTGGAGTAGTAGCACTATACTCAAGGGGTAATACTAACAGTTTGACATCATTCCCCAGCGCTAGTTTGGGCAAGAAGCTCAGGGACACATACACCCTTTATGGACCACATTCAGAGGCAGGTCCACAGGCTGGCCCAGGATTCATAACTTAATCAAACTACAGGCCGTATTTCCCACCAGTGTGCCTAGGTTCTCAGAAGAACCTGCTGCAGGCCCCGATTCCATTTCAGCCTCACTTAGGTTAGTAGGGGAACCTCCACAGGAGAAGGGGACCCAGGGCCCATAGTACTTTCGGGAACAGGACCCTCTATGTCAGGACCCACACTGCTTGGTTTAGCTAGGGACATTTCTGGCACTACCGGGGTGCTATCAGGGCACTCAAAGTATTCTTCTTGCTCTGGCATATCACCAGCTGGCTCCCACATCACTTCCTTCCTCTGAAAAGTCAGATAGCTCAGCCAGGCCAGACAGATCAGCCAGGCTCAAGGACCCCACCTCTTCAGCTTTGAGGCCACTTACTGTATCCTTGGGAGCATTGGCTCTGGAGACAAAGCTGGGGCTCAGACAGTCCAGGAAGCCCAGATTCGTCCCCAGAGTTAATTAGGGATTGCCCTTAAATAGTTGGCTCAGTTCATAAGAGGGTAATACTCAATATTATTCCCACTGTCCTCAGACACAGACTGTTGATCAACCTCATCAGAGGGGTGGGGAGCCTCTCTAGCTTGCTTTCTGAAGAGTCACTCAATCTTGGTCTTTTCTTGGCAGCCACTCTAGAGATAGACCCAGAGGGAAGGCATTGGGATGCTCAATTTCTATCAGATTTTGTCTGATTGGCAGCAGATGATTTTGGTGTATAGTCTTTACATCTTTCGAATTGTTCTCCGGCCGTACTTTATACAGTTTTCCCACAACAATGTGGGGAAGGAGATGCCATCTGTCAGCAATCTTATGTTTGCCATGCAATCCCAAATTCCTCAATAGCACTCTGTCCCCTTCTCTCAATTCCATTGCTTTCCTTTTTTATCATACCTTTCCTTATTGGCTAGGTTTCGTTTAGCAGCCAGAGTCTGGGCTAGCTGGTAGGCATGGTTGAGTTGGGCTTTCAACTTTGCATGTATTGTAAATGATTAGCCACCTGAACTCCATCAGGAGAAACTCCGAAACAAACATCTACTGGCAATCTGGCTTCCTTCCAAACATCACTCTATAGGGAAACCCAGTGGCATCACTTTTGGTGCAGATATAGGCATGTACCAACACGCTGAGCTGTTGGCTCCATCTAGGTTTGTCTTTAGGGTGCAGAGTGCCCAGCATGTCAAGCAGGAGTGCGGTTGAACCTTTCAGGTTGAGGATCACCCTGGGGGTGAGTGCAGGTGGTTCTTGACTTCCGTATCCCCCACAAGGATAGCATTTCTTTAATCAGATGGCTTTACAAGTCTCTCTGAATCGGAATGAGATTAGCTGGGGGCCCATAATGAACAAAGAAATTTTCAAGAAGGACTTTAGCCACCGTGTTAGCTTTTTGATCTTTTAGTGGGGAAAGCCTGGGCATAGCAGTGAAATGATCAGTGACTACCAATATATTGCTGATGTTCTTCAGATCTGGTTCTAAACTCAGGAAATCAACGCAAACCAGTTCCATAGGGGCACTAGTAGTGATGTTGACCAGGGGCAGCCCTCTGAGGTGGGGGCCTTTCTTTGTATGCATCGACCACAGGTCCCTAATATACTGCTCCCGTCAGCACTCATTTTGGGCCAATAAAGTCAAGACCGCACTAAGTCAAGGGTCGGTCTATGACAAGATGTCCCATGTGATTATGCAGGGACCGCAACACCAGTTCTCTAAAAGCAATGGGCAACACCAGTTGTTGTTTGACTACTTCGCCTCTTAGCCCACGGTCTCTCTGTACAATAGTCTATTAATAATTTTCAACTTTGGTCTTTCTCTATACAACAGCACAGTTCTCAGGTCAGTGGAATGCAATCTTGACACATCTCTCCCTCCCTGTAGAGCTTCCAAGATAGGGTTTATCATAGGATCTCGGATTGAGCCCATTGAGGCTATCATTATTGAATTGGGGCAGCGCACTAGTGTCTAATGCAGAAAATGACAGTAAGCAGCAGGTAAGCAGTTCTCAGATGGCCCCAAGCAGTCCACCATGCAGTCCACAGCATCAGGAGATACCTGTTCCTCCCAGTCAAATTTTTGGCAAAGGCTCTTATGTCGGGTTCCGATAACAGACCAATCAACTCGGGACCACGAGCTTCAGGAGAGGGCATCAGCATCTATATGGTTCAGACCCACTCTATATTCAACAGCGTAGTTGTAGGTTGACAGCGCGGAGAGCCACCTATGGCCAGTGGCATCCAGCTTAGCTGAAGTCTGCACATATTTCAGGGGATTGTTATCAGTCTTCACCAATATTTTAGCACCATACAAGTAGTCATGAATTGATCAACAATGGCCCACTTCAGGGCCAGGAACTGTAGTTTGTGCACTGGGTAGTTCTTTTCTGAAGGAGTCAAGCTTCTGCTGGCAAAAGCTACAGGTCGTAGATCATTTGGGTGCTCTTGATACAATACCACCCAATCCTTGCAGACTGGCGTCAGTATGAAGAACATACACGGTTTGGCAGGGTCAGCATAGGCCAGCAGTGGGGCATGAGTAAGCTGATATATGATGTCAAGAAAAGCTTCCTCACAATCAGCAGTCCAGCAGGTGCCAAACACATCATTTGGCGGAATACTTTCTTTCAGTCCCAGATGGTACAGTCTTCTTATACTTTTTATGAGCTGGGGATATCCCTCGTAAGGTTAAGTAGAGGGCGGATCACCCGAGAGTAGTCTTTAATAAATCGTCTGTAATACCCACAAAATCCCAGGAACGTTGCAGCTCCTTCAAGTTTTTGGTTAGGGCCAAGTAGTCAAAGCTTCTACTTTGCTGGGGTCATTCTCTATGCCATCAGTGGATACTATGTGCCCCACATATTTTACAGAGGTTTGAAAGAATTGACACTTATCTATAGATAATTTGAGACCAAAATCTCCCAGTCGATCAGGACTTTGAACAACCGGCTTTCATGTTCTTCCAGAAGCTGCCAAACACTATCACATCATCAAGGTAAACCAGACATTCGAGTGAGGTTCATGTCCCCACACAGCTCCATCAAATGCTGGAAAGTAGCAGGGGCACCTGAAATTCCTTGGGGCATCCACATAAACTTGTGGAAGCCTAGAGCAAATAAAGCAGTCTTTCTCTATCCTCTGGAGCCATTGGGATCTGGTAGTACCCACCTGGAAGGTCTAACACAGAGAACCACTTACTGCCATTTAGACAGTCAAGGCATCCTGAATGTGGCATGGTGTACTGGTCTGGTATGGTCCACCAATTTAGAGTACGGTAATCTACACATCCCAACAGCTCCATTTTTTTTCTCACTACCATAATAGGTGAGGCGTAGGGGCTCCTGGTTCTTGTATCACCCCAGCTGCTAGCATCTACTTCAGGTGTCGCTTACATCATCTATATCAGCAGGGGCTAGGCGTCAAGATTGCTCACGGATAGGTGCTCATCCTGCAGCGGATGTGATGCTCAGCCCCTTGCACACATCCTACATCCCATTCCTTCAGGAGAACACCTGTTCCTCTGGGCGAGCCTTTCGCTGATCCTTTTCTTCCATTCTGCTGGTAGTGGGGAATCACTGACATCAAACAACTCAGGGTCACTTGGTCACCTCTCACGGAAGTCTTGTTGTGGGGCAGAACAGCAATATTGGCACAGTGCACTGTAGCCAGGGTGCAACCATCTCCTCGAATCTCTCGATCAGACACATTATGCACTTGAACCATTACTCTCCTGGTAAGGCATGGGCTCTAGTAGGCAAGACACTGAGTTTAACCAACAACCCCTCTGGCAACTTTCCCTCACCTGGTGCATCCAGCATCAATATCTTATTCTTAACATCCTTATTAATTTGGACTTCCCCTGCAAAACACACTGGGCATTTGAGGCTAGTAATAATGGTTCTGGATCTTTCTTCCAGGCGACCCCCACGGGCCTTCAGGTTCCATCTGGTTGGCCTTTCTCTGAGTGTCATAGGCCTTCTGAATCAAAGGCGAGTATTCTGAGAGCTCGCACAGGCCTGGACATCTGCCTTTCAGAGCACAGCTCGCTAAACGACCAAACATGTGAGCGTTGGTTCCAATCAACAAGGGCACCCCATCATACAGTCCAGTGGGGGACACACTAGGGCCAAGGTTTCCACTTGCTCCAGCCACCCCAGCCACAGAAATAGGAAAAGACAACCAGATCTGAATATACCCAGAATAAGGGTAGGCCTTGTCGCTTAGCCCCCAAACATGTAGTCCATCCAAAGGCTGCAGAGGCACCTCAGGCAAGTGTTTCCAATACCAGTCTTGGAACATGATGGTCACCTGAGAGCCACTGTCTTACACAGCCGTGTGGGCACTCCATTCACTCTCATGGTGGTCTCCATTGAGGGCCCCACCACGTCAGACCATTCAGGGGTGGGGTTTGGAGGTTGCTTGGGCATTGGCCCTGGTCACAAAACTCTTCCAAGGAGGCCCTTCCGGAGACCTGGTATAAGCCTTGCAATGCCAGGCAACTAACCTGCTGTTGACCCTCGTAAATTCTCTGGTAACCGACACTCAGTCTGAAAATGTCCATCCTCCCCACAATGATAACAGAACTTAGTATCTCGGGGTCTTTTTGGGAGGAGATATCTCCCCTGCCGGGGTGTCAGGGTTCTGGAGGACTCTACTTGACCAGATTGTTTATTTCTAGATAACTCAGATTCCCCAAACTTGCCAGGGTGGGCAGCAGTTCGTTTAAGTCCCTCACCATTTCTTGTAAATCTCTAATCTCAGCCCTCAAATCACTTTCCACCTGGGGGTCAGAGGAAGCAGCATGCACCCCACTCCTCCTTCTGGCCTCTGGGGCATGAAAAGCATCAGGCCCTTGGTTCAGCCCCCTCGAGGGGTGGGTCTCATCTGGTTCACTGGACTCAGGGTCTGGCATAGATTCTAGCGCCCACATAGGGTTCCTACCCTCTTCAACAGTCTCTACTTCTCGAATCTCCCTCATCAATTGACAGTACTGGAAGAGCAGCCCGTCGGTTGTGTAACTTGAGTTTCAACATTATCATACTGGAAAACCTAGCAGATTTCAGAATATGATCCAGCCAGACCTGGTTCAAGGCTGTGGCAGTTACCCCTTTTCGATGAACTTTTGCAATGCCTTTCCACCCTGGTGACAAGGCTGACAATTTCTCATTCCTCCATTGTTTGGTGGACTTGAACTTCCATAATAAGTCTTCCCCAGTTTCTGTACTCCCAAACACCCCTCTAAGGCAGAAAGGCACTCTACTGCAGTGGCTTTGGGACTAGTGGCTCCAAAAATGAATGGCTTCAAAGCTGGGCCCTTAGGCTTTCCATCAGTCTCTTTCATTTCTCCTCCTCAGAGCACTGCCACTCTTGGACTAGAGGGTAGCATAGGCCATCAAGCCTCCAAGTCATCTTCCCCGAGTACAGGCACAGTACCAGAAAAAGTTTTATTCTGCGATAGGAGTCTAGCTGTATAGGGGGACAACTAAAGGGGGAAGCCAGAATAGAACTCTTAGGGCTTCTGGAGAGGTACCGGGGAGGTTTGGGGTGGGTTCACTAGAAAGGTCCAGCGCCTGCAGTAACTCCTGGCTAGTCCTCCCTTCCACATCTAGCAATTTAAGCAGTTTATCTTTAAAGCTATTAGTCTTGGGGACCCGGGGTGACTGACCCATTCCGGATAGATGACCCTCCACCCTGTTGGGCACCTTCTGGGTAAATCATTGGGGTACCCTCTCAGGGGTCTATAACTATACTGCATAAGAGTAACACTTTCAGGGTCTGGTCGAGTAGATCAGCCATCGCCCCTTCACTTCTACCTTGCCTAAACATTTAACACGCTCCTGCAGAAACAAGGTCAAGCGTTCTTAGTCCCCAGAGGTACATCTAGTAGTAACACAATTTTCTGGGAATCCAACTCTTGCTTCACTCACTCCATCAATTTGTGCACCACTGTCTTAACAGGGTCCAACTTAGTCTTAGCCATGATATCCCCTCCAGTTTTCCTTTAATTTAGCCATGTTGAGGTACTTCATCTACTCGGCCACTAGGGGGACTTAATCCCAGTGGTGCCTCAAAATGTAACCCCTAGGGGTGCTATCCCAAGGGCTACTACCCCTGCCTGACTGGCTGCTAACAGGTTTAGGGGCCTGGATCCGATGCGGGTGCCTCCACCCAGAGGTCGGGGTTAAGACAGCCTGATATGACTTGGCCACAGCCCTCTGGGTCACTGCAACCCCTCTTTCTTCCCACTAGTGGCCCACACAGGTCGATCACAGTACCTTGCAATGTACACTGGCCCCAGACTTGGTTCACTCAGCTGGCTCGGGGACCCCTGTAAAGTAAGATGCAATTAGACGATGACCACCTCTACAGTAGTTCAACATAGACACACAGATCAATCAGTATACCTTTGCAAAACAACCAATCTGATTTATTTAGGGTGAGATAACAAGGACTGGGGCAAATCAGGTTAATTAGCTTACACTCTAATATATACTGTATATGTATGTATATATCTAGGATACTGTGCACAGGCCTAACCTATAAGTCACTGTCTCTGGGTAACCAGACAATAGAAGGCTAACCTCTCAATGCAGCTGGTTGGGGCCCTGACGCAGAAAACAAGCATTTGATTCCTAAGAGGATTAAGTAGAGCAGCAGGCTCAGTTTGTGTAGCCAGTAAAGTAGCCAGACAAATCTTGCTCTCACTATGACCATCTGACAGGGAGCTACCCTGATTTAGTACTCCAGCAGCCAGCAGAAGACAGCTCTCACCACTTGCAGGACCGAGTCTGGAATTCAACACTTCTCCACATTTATATGAGGAGCAGAGGGTACCATACCAGGCAACTGCTGTGCAATTCTGATTGCTTTCACACAGAACACCAGGCCCAAATGAGCGCAGCTTCACTTGTTCTGACAGACCGACTGCGATTGAAGCAGATTCTCCAGTCCTCTACAGGGTGAGCCTGGTAGGTAGCTGCGCTTTGCACAGCCTCCTCTGACCACTACCTAATGGAGTTAGTCCGACACTTGATGGCTTTACAGCCGCCTCGACTCAGGCTCTTCCACACGCCTCACAGGAACTCAATGGCGCAGGAGCCCAGAGCTCCTTCCTCGTCACAGCCACAACGACTTTGCCCCTTGGCAGTTTGGGCAAGGGTTCTCAGTCGGGCACCACTCGATCCCATTGGTGGGCTGCAGACACCAGTTACTTAAGTCAGTCCCCATTGGTGCAAAAGGGCGCCTGGCCCAGAACTTCATTTCCAGGATTACTGGCCGTATCCCCTATGGCCAGCTGGCTCCAAAATGAGTCCTAATCCTGGTTGGCTCAGAAGATCTCCATTTTAGATTCCCCCTTTCCATTGGCCCATCTCAAAGTCGAGGTCCAAAATGGAGGGGCCAAACACATACAGTCCCAGCTGCAAAGAAAGCAAGTAAAACAAACTGTGAGTTCACTAATACTTTAAGTAATTACAGCCAAACAGTTACTGTACCTCTGTCTGATGGGCTCCCATTGGCTTGCAGCGACTACCAAATGGAGGCGATTACACGCGAAGCTCAGGCAGGACTCGAGCAGGAAACACCAATCTCCCCCATACCAACCCACGAAGCCTGAGAGCAGGCAGCTCTTAAAGGGACAGTATTGGAGGCTTTAAGAACAGTCACAGCGGTCGCATTTTGGCGGCATTGCGCTGAACACCAGTTAAACAAGGAGCTCTTAAGCAGCTCGGGGGCTTCAGGAACCCCCATTTGTAAGGGGTTACAGTTAAGTTTAAAAATATAAAATTAGTTAGTTAGACTGCTTTCCCCAGTACCATGATGTCAATAAGATACCATTTTATGGCAAGGTTTATATGGCCAGGTGAAAGGTATCAGGCTGAGTACAAATAATAAAAAAAGTGGATCCACAAATAACCCTTCGTGAGAGCCAGTGCTGTGATATACTCTGCTCTATCCAGTCAATCTGTCTGATTATCAATGCGGGCGTAGGATAGCCATCACACGTTGCAACATTGTTTAACCTCCTGAAATCTAGGCAGACCTCTATCCCTCCCTCTTTTTAGGTATGACCACCATGGAAATGACGAGGCACTAGTGGAGGGATCCATTATCCCTGGTGTCTCCATTTTCTATACCTCCTTAATGACTTCTTTCCTCATCTTCTTGTGCAGTCAGTAGGATTTCTGCTGAATAGGGTCCATCTGTACTATGGTTATGGAGCGAGTAACTCCCTTGACCACACACAGATGCAAATGTGTCACTAAAGTCTCTAAGGAGGTCAGTGATACTTGTCAGCTGGGATTCTTCTAGGGAGGGTGTGGTCGCAGATTCTCATTACTGTATATACTTTACCTTAAATTCTATATATTCAATAACCACACCCAATGGTTATTCCAATAAACTCAGTTTATTGTCTGTACACACATGTGTGGGAGCCTGCTAAAGGCAAGAGCTCCTAACAAAGGTTTACACAGTATTTTATAACACTCTCTCATTTTGGAAAAACATCAACATTTCAGTATTAGCCAATCAAAGTTCTCAGCAATGTAACAGAAGAAAACACATTGAAGCATTAGGTATTTTTCCACTGGCTTATTTCATCACTGCTTGATACTTATGCCTGAGTCAAGCTGACCTAATAGAAACAATGAGCTTCACTCACTCCATGGTACTGTACAGCTTGATTTTAATGCATCTACATGTTCTTATCTCTGCTTCTTGCCCAACCCTGCCCAAGCTTGCTATCCAGGCTGGTACCATCAGTTCTGTTCAGCTTTATCTAAACTGCTATTTTCACAACTTTAAGTAACTGGTTTCAGCCAGCATGAGAGCTATTGCCTTCTGCTTGCCTTGCAATTCTACAAACTTATAATGACCCTTAGCTTCTACTCAGACCTGGCTATATTCAACTACACTAGCAGCTTCTACATTATAATATATTGTAACACACTTTACTTTTTATGTATGCATGAATCCACTTCATATGTATGCATAAAAGAAAGATATATATATATATATATAAAAAGAAATTCCTCCACACTCCCCTTTTGATACTCTGTATCAACTAACCACCCTTTTATTTATATGATTTAAAACTGGTTCCCAGCATACAGATAGTTAAGGCATGGAGTTACAGATGGAACACAATGATGAGTTTGTAAAACATAATACAGAATTGAGGGATGTCAACACCACAATTGAAATATGTGAAAAAAATGCTAACATGTGACACCACATATAACACAATATAACATAACAATTTTGTTGATGAAAAGAGTTCATGGAATTCACTTTGAGACTGAATAAGGTAGATGCTACCTTGTGTTGAGTGTGGCACACCTTGGAGCTTGATTGAAGAATCTATTGATAATGTCTCTTGACAGATAAGTCCTTATAAAACATAACAGTCCATAAAGTTAACAGTCCATAAAGTTCATATAAGTATCCACAGGTTGATGTAGTTACAGTACAGATGAAATGTCATTTGCAGAATGGTGGTAACCCCACAAGGCATATGGGGCAATGCAGACAGTAATTTAAAACAAAACACCAGCATAGTAGAAAAGTCAGTGTTCATTTTGCTGGCTGGCTGATTAGTAGACACACTGGCCAGGGGTGCATTAAGTCCCTTTAATGGAGTGAATGAATGTGTGGACATACATACACAACTCTACTCTCCAGCGTAACTGATTATTTGCTGAGGGCAGAAACCCTTGTACCAATAATAGGTGTGAGATTTAACTGTTTGCACTAGAAAAAACAGAAGGGCTTGGGCTGGGTTATGCTGTTAAAATACCTTGGGTCTTTTTAAAACCTGTAAATAAGAAACAATTATTGGCAAATACATATTTTCCTTATTTACCCTCTAGGGAACAGTGATGTACCTTGCAACCTTTGTGGGTATTACACTGGAAGGGATAGAGGAAGGGTAGCTTACCCCTCCCCCAAGCTCCTACTGGTGGAAGAGACAGCTCGAAGTGAAAGAGACAGCTCGAATACTGTAGCAATAAAAGGTTAGCTGTGGATGGTGACATGATCCCCACCTACTACACTTTAAATTATAACAAGATAATATTACAATTAGTTTAGTAAGTTTCATACCTTACTATAAAGATGAGAACTTCTTTTCTCTAGAAGAGAGAAGAAACACAGACAAACAACAAAAACAAACACACACAGTTTAAAAATAAAACAAGATTATTTCCATAGGATAAAAGAAGCCAAGCGTCCCTGGGTTCCCTTATCCTAAGCATGACAAAATGTCAGCTGAGTTTATAAAAATCCAGATTGATGGTAATACCGTACGTCATATCTCTTAGAATGCATTTCAAATAGACAAAAAAAAAATAGATTACACCATGGTCACACATAAACCAAAACCATTGTTTTTAACTGTAGATGGTAGACTCTCAAAACAGCTGTAATATTCCTTTTTCAAAAGCGTACTATATATATATATATATAATAAAAATATGGGGAGATGATAAATAATTCTCCCTTCCAGCTGGAGTATTGCCTGTGTTGGCTGCAAGTCAGAAGCCATGAGAGGAGAAGAAAGTTTGTTCCTCTTCACTTAGAATACTAATTTTGCAATAAAAGTCAAATTACATGGTTCACTCTTGGTGTGCTTTCATGAAAACATACATTTTGTGTGAAAAGTTGTGCTTTAGGTATGGAATACACATCAAGTTTGAACTGGTAGTAACATAAATGTTGAAACACAAGAAGGTCAAATAACGTGCAAAAGGTCACAGTGTGCATGCAAAGGTCGTTCAAACCCAGTTATTTTGTAGTGTCTTGAACACTACTGATATTAAAATCTTTACAATAAAACTGCTGGCCAAGACAGTACACACACATACACATACACAAAAAGAAATACTTAACACAAAATAAGACTGACATTGTTTCACACCAATTTGCTAAGGTAATGCCCATAGTTCCATTAGAAAACTGTACGTGTTTTAGATATATGTGCTGCCTCCTGCCTGTCTTGTAACACTGACAATTTTAAACCAACACATTTATACATATTGCCATGCCAAATCTTTCCAGAACAAAACACTTTTTAAACACATTCTAATAACTCCTTTCAACACCTTTAAAACACAACTAGCATTACCATCTGTAAGTGAACACATCTTGTATAACATGGTTACACCTTTTGGCGCATAGCCAAAATATGGCACTTGCCACTTTGCAAAAAGTTTCTGGTTTTAACTAGAAGTATGATAAAGCCATTTATAGCTGTTAACACATTACATTTTCACCTAGCAGTGGCTTGGCACGTTGCTTGCAAACTACAAATCTTTCTGCACATTGCAATCTATGACGTCATATCTCTTCACCTTCAACACTACCTGCTTCACCAACAACTACATACAAAAGTTCTTCACTGACCCTATCTAGGCAGCACAAATGTTCCATTAAAATAAAGCCAATTAAAACAGTCAGCTATGAGGCAAAGAAACTTTTTCTTTCTTTTTTTTTTTCACTGTAACATGTTGTGCACTGAAGGCAGTCAATCCTATCTCCTAACCTTGACAACAGAACATAATTACAGAACACAGATATAAACTAGATGCACAAAATACGGAGCATTACCTTGTTTAGTATACGTATTACAGAAATAAAACAGACAGACATAAAACAACTTTGAATAAAAAAATTCAGACTTACCGGTGCCAAGGTATTTTTCTTCTTCTTTTCCGATACACAAGTCTGAGTAAGAAAACTGACTGCAGGACCTTCATGATAATTTCCAAACACTGCAGCTATTAACCCTTTCAAATGTTTTGTTTTGTCCATTTTAGTAACCTGCCAAACCAAGTCTTTTCCAGAGCTCTGGTTTGCAGTTTAAAAATACAACAAAAAATCTCTAACAGTACTAGGTTGAGATCCATCTGGTAGAGGTCCCCGTATTTCCCATTGTAGTCCCTAAAGGCGCCTTGACCAAACTCGGTGCCCAACACTCCTATATTTCTTCAGGCGTCCCTGGCCTTGAGTGCCCCTTACGCCCCTTACTTTTTACTTGGTCCCCTGGCCTTGAGTGCCTAGCACTCTTACTTTACGGCGTCCCCTGAGCCGAAGTGCCTCTTAGCACCCTTGGTGCCACCTTGCACCTAGAAACAGTAACTGATGACTGTCACCGCTCCCAGGCGCCACACGATGGTGGGACTTAAACCTCGGGCCACCTTCCCTGAGGCTGGGACTTGGCAGTCCGATCACAGTGTGACACGAAGAAGTGAAGCCATCCTGCCGACTCGCCAAAAAACTGTGGTGGCAGATTCTCATTACTGTATATACTTTACCTTAAATTCTATATATTCAATAACCACCCAATGGTTATTCCAATAAACTCAGTTTATTGTCTGTACACACATGTGTGGGAGCCTCGCTAAAGGCAAGAGCTCCTCGAACAAAGGTTTACACAGTATTTTATAACACTCTCTCATTTTGGAAAAACATCAACATTTCAGTATTAGCCAATCAAAGTTCTCAGCAATGTAACAGAAGAAAACACATTGAAGCATTAGGTATTTTCCACTGGCTTATTTCATCACTGCTTGATACTTATGCCTGAGTCAAGCTGACCTAATAGAAACAATGAGCTTCACTCACTCCATGGTACTGTACAGCTTGATTTTTAATGCATCTACAGTGGCGTGAAAAAGTATTTGCCCCCTTCCTGATTTTCTATTATTGCATATTTGTCACACTGGATGTTTTCAGGTCTTTAGACAAAATATAATATTAGATAAAGGGAACCTGAGTGAACAAATAACACTTTTTTTACTTATTTCATTTATTTAATGAAAAAGTTAACCAACACCAACGGGCACTGTGTGAAAAAGTAATTGCCCCTAGTTAAATCAATCCAATTAAAGGGATAATTAGAGTCAGCTGCTTGAACACAGCCAGGCTTGATTACAGCCAGCCCTGCTCAATATAAATCTCACTATTTTGACCCTTACCGTCAGAGTCACGTTGCCAGCACAAAGATTCAACAAGCACATTATGCCATGATCAAAGGAAGTTCCTGAAAAGATCAGAAAAAATTTGTTGCCCTCATCAGTCTGGAAAGGGTTACAAAGCTATTTCTAAGGCTCTGGGACTCCATCGAACCACAGTGAGAGCCATAATCTCAAATGGAGAACACTAGGAACAGTAGTGAATCTTCCCAGGAGGGCGGCCTGCCAAAATTACTCCAAGGGCGTAGCGAAAATCATTCAGGAAGTCTCAAAGGATCCTAAAACAACATCCAAAGAACTGCAGGCTTCTTGCCTCAGCTAAGGTCAGTGTTCACGACTCCCACAATCAGAAAGAGACTGGGCAAAAATGGGCTTCATGTGAGTAGCAGGCGGAAGCGACTGCTAACCAAGAAGAACATAAATGCTCGTCTCTCATTTGCCAAGAAGCACCTGGATGATCCACAAGCCTTTTGGGAAAATGTTCTATGGACAGATGAGTCAAAGTGGAACTTTTGGATGACATGGATCCCATAATGTCTCGCGTAAAGCAAACACAGCATGCCACAGTAAGAACACCATACCAACAGTCAAACATGGTGGTGGTAGTGTGATGGTGTGGGGATGCTTTGCTGCCTAAGGACCTGGATGACTTGCCATAATTAAAGGAACCATGAATTCTGCTCTGTACCAGAAAATTCTTAAAGAAAATGTCGGTCATCCTTCCGTCAGCTGAAGCTGAAGCGTAGTTGGGCCATGCAGCAAGACAATGATCCAAAGTACAAAGCAAGTCCACATCAGAATGGCTAAAAAAAGTAAAATTAAAGTTTTGGGTGGCCTAGTCAAAGTCCAGACTTAAACCCAATAGAGATGCTGTGGCAGGACCTGAAACGAGCAGGTCATGCTCAAACTACCAAATGTTACTGAATTAAAGCAGTTCTGCGAGGAAGAGTGGGTTAAAATTCCTCCACAGCGATGTGAAAGACTGATATTGAATTATAGGAAGTGTTTGGTTGCAGTCATTGCAGCTAAATGTGGCATAACCAGTTATTAAGTGTAAGGGGCAATTACTTTTCACACAGGGCCAGTTTGTGTTGGTTAACTTTTTCATTAAATAAGTGAAATTAAAAAAAACAAGTGTTATTTGTTACTCAGGTTCCCTTTAGCTAATATTACATTTTCTCTAAAGACCTGAAAACATCCAGTGTGACAAATATGCAATAATAGAAAATCAGGAAGGGGCAAATACTTTTCACGCCACTGTACATGTTCTTATCTGCTTCTTGCCCAACCCTGCCCAAGCTTGCTATCAGGCTGGTACCATCAGTTCTGTTCAGCTTTATCTAAACTGCTATTTTTCACAACTTTAAGTAACTGGTTTCAGCCAGCATGAGAGCTATTGCCTTCTGCTTGCCTTGCAATTCTTACAAACTTATAATGACCCTTAGCTTCTACTCAGACCTGGCTATATTCAACTACACTAGCAGCTTCTACATTATAATATATTGTAACACACTTTACTTTTATGTATGCATGAATCCACTTCATATGTATGCATAAAAGAAAGATATATATATATATATAAAAGAAATTCCTCCACACTCCCCTTTTGATACTCTGTATCAACTAACCACCCTTTTTATTTATATGATTTAAAACTGGTTCCCAGCATACAGATAGTTAAGGCATGGAGTTACAGATGGAACACAATGATGAGTTTGTAAAACATAATACAGAATTGAGGGATGTCAACACCACAATTGAAATATGTGAAAAAAATGCTAACATGTGACACCACATATAACACAATATAACATAACAATTTTGTTGATGAAAAGAGTTCATGGAATTCACTTTGAGACTGAATAAGGTAGATGCTACCTTGTGTTGAGGTGTGGCACACCCTTGGAGCTTGATTGAAGAATCTATTGATAATGTCTCTTGACAGATAAGTCCTTATAAAACATAACAGTCCATAAAGTTAACAGTCCATAAAGTTCATATAAGTATCCACAGGTTGATGTAGTTACAGTACAGATGAAATGTCATTTGCAGAATGGTGGTAACCCCACAAGGCATATGGGGCAATGCAGACAGTAATTTAAAACAAAACACCAGCATAGTAGAAAAGTCAGTGTTCATTTTGCTGGCTGGCTGATTAGTGAACACACTGGCCAGGGGTGCATTAAGTCCTTTTAATGGAGTGAATGAATATGTGTGGACATACATACACAACTCTACTCTCCAGCGTAACTGATTATTTGCTGAGGGCAGAAACCCTTGTACCAATAATAGGTGTGAGATTTAACTGTTTGCACTAGAAAAACAGAAGGGCTTGGGCTGGGTTATGCTGTTAAAATACCTTGGGTCTTTTTAAAACCTGTAAATAAGAAACAATTATTGGCAAATACATATTTTCCTTATTTACCCCTCTAGGGAACAGTGATGTACCTTGCAACCTTTGTGGGTATTACACTGGAAGGGATAGAGGAAGGGTAGCTTACCCCTCCCCCCAAGCTCCTACTGGTGGAAGAGACAGCTCAAGTGAAAGAGACAGCTCGAATACTGTAGCAATAAAAGGTTAGCTGTGGATGGTGACATGATCCCCACCTACTACACTTTAAATTATAACAAGATAATATTACAATTAGTTTAGTAAGTTTCATACCTTACTATAAAGATGAGAACTTCTTTTCTCTAGAAGAAAGAAGAAACACAGACAAACAACAAAACAAACACACACCAGTTTAAAAATAAAACAAGATTATTTCCATAGGATAAAAGAAGCCAAGCGTCCCTGGGTTCCCTTATCCTAAGCATGACAAAATGTCAGCTGAGTTTATAAAAATCCAGATTGATGGTAATACGTACGTACGTATCTCTTAGAATGCATTTCAAATAGACAAAAAAAAATGATTACATCATGGTCACACATAAAAACCAAAACCATTGTTTTTTAACTGTAGATGGTAGACTCTCAAAACAGCTGTAATATTCCTTTTTCAAAGCGTACTATATATATATATATAATAAAAATATGGGAGATGATAAATAATTCTCCCTTCCAGCTGGAGTATTGCCTGTGTTGGCTGCAAGTCAGAAGCCATGAGAGGAAAAGAAAAGTTTGTTCCTCTTCACTTAGAATACTAATTTTGCAATAAAAGTCAAATTACATGGTTCACTCTTGGTGTGCTTTCATGAAAACATACATTTTGTGTGAAAAGTTGTGCTTTAGGTATGGAATACACATCAAGTTTGAACTGGTAGTAACATAAAATGTTGAAACACAAGAAGGTCAAATAACGTGCAAAAGGTCACAGTGTGCATGCAAGGGTCGTTCAAACCAGTTATTTTTTGTAGTGTCCTTGAACACTACTGATATTAAAATCTTTACAATAAAACTGCTGGCCAAGACAGTACACACATACACATACACAAAAGAAATACTTAACACAAAATAAGACTGACATTGTTTCACACCAATTTACTAAGGTAATGCCATAGTTCCATTAGAAAACTGTACGTGTTTTAGATATATGTGCTGCCTCCTGCCTGTCTTGTAACACTGACAATTTTAAACCAACACATTTATACATATTGCCATGCCAAATCTTTCCAGAACAAAACACTTTTAAACACATTCTAATAACTCCTTTCAACACCTTTAAAACACAACACAACGTACCATCTGTAAGTGAACACATCTTGTATAACATGGTTACACCTTTTGGCGCATAGCCAAAATATAGCACTTGCCACTTTGCAAAAGTTTCTGGTTTTAACTAGAAGTATGATAAAGCCATTTATAGCTGTTAACATTACATTTTCACCTAGCAGTGGCTTGGCACGTTGCTTCAAACTACAAATCTTTCTGCACATTGCAATCTGTCACGTCATATCTCTTCACCTTCAACACTACCTCTTCACCCAACAACTACATACAAAAGTTCTTCACTGACCCTATCTAGGCAGCACAAATGTTCCATTAAAAATAAAGCCAATTAAAACAGTCAGCTATGAGGCAAAGAAACTTTTTCTTTTTTTTTTTCACTGTAACATGTTGTGCACTGAAGGCAGTCAATCCTATCTACATAACCTTGACAACAGAACATAATTACAGAACACAGATATAAACTAGATGCACAAGAAATACGGGCATTACCTTGTTTAGTATACGTGATTACAGAAATAAAACAGACAGACATAAAACAACTTTGAATAAAAAAATTCAGACTTACCCGGTGCCAAGGTATTTTCTTCTTCTTTTCCGATACACAAGTCTGAGTAAGAAAACTGACTGCAGGACCTTCATGATAATTTCCAAACACTGCAGCTATTAACCCTTTCAAATGTTTTGTTTTGGCCATTTTAGTAACCTGCCAAACCAAGTCTTTCCAGAGCTCTGGTTTGCAGTTTAAAATACAACAAAAAAATCTCTAACAGTACTAGGTTGAGATCCATCTGGTAGAGGTCCCCGTATTTCCATTGTAGTCCCTAAAGGCGCCTTGACCAAACTCGGAGTGCCCAACACTCCTATATTTCTTCTGGCGTCCCCTGATGCCAGTGCCCCTTAGCACCTTACTTTTGGCGCTTCCTGACGCCGAGTGCCCCTTAGCACTTTTACTTTTTACGGTGTCCCCTGACCAGTGCCCTTAGCACCCTGGTAGCCACCTTGCACCTAGAAACAGTAACTGATGACTGTCACTGCTCCCAAGGCGTCCACACGATGGTGGGACTTAAACCTCGAGGGCCACCTTCCCTGAGGCTGGGACTTGGCAGTCCGATCACAGTGTGACACGAAGAAGTGAAGCCATCCCGGCTTACACGCCAAAAACTGTGGTCGAGATTCTCATTACTGTATATACTTTACCTTAAATTCTATATATTCAATAACCACACCAATGGTTATTCCAATAAACTCAGTTTATTGTCTGTACACATGTGTGGAGCCTCAAGCAAAGGCAAGAGCTCCTCGAACAAAGGTTTACACAGTATTTTATAACACTCTCTCATTTTGGAAAAACATCAACATTTCAGTATTAGCCAATCAAAGTTCTCAGCAATGTAACAGAAGAAAACACATTGAAGCATTAGGTATTTTTCCACTGGCTTATTTCATCACTGCTTGATACTTATGCCTGAGTCAAGCTGACCTAATAGAAACAATGAGCTTCACTCACTCCATGGTACTGTACAGCTTGATTTTAATGCATCTACATGTTCTTCTCTGCTTCTTGCCCAACCCTGCCCAAGCTTGCTATCCAGGCTGGTACCATCAGTTCTGTTCAGCTTTATCTAAACTGCTATTTTCACAACTTTAAGTAACTGGTTTCAGCCAGCATGAGCTATTGCCTTCTGCTTGCCTTGCAATTCTTACAAACTTATAATGACCCTTAGCTTCTACTCAGACCTTGCTATATTCAACTACACTAGCAGCTTCTACATTATAATATATTGTAACACACTTTACTTTTTATGTATGCATGAATCCACTTCATATGTATGCATAAAGAAAGATATATATATATATATATATAAAAAGAAATTCCTCCACGAGGGTTTACTCTGACACCATCAGCGAGGCTGTGGTTCTCTATCAGGTGTATGCCATGTCTATTAGTGCATTTACATGACTGGAAGTGGTACATTGCACTCTGCACCACTTGCCCATTCCTTAGTTCACACCACTGTCACTGTGCATTTACATGGCAGTAGTTTGTGGTACTCTGCATCAGTGCTACCTCTCTTCTGGTGGCATGGGCTGGGAAGGGATGGTGGTGGATGGGACTGAGGATTGAGGGAGGTGCAAGAAATGAATGAGAAAGGAACTGTTGTGAGATGGCAGAAGAGTGTTGTGGGGATGATGACTGAGAAGGAGATACAGAAAGGTCTCATTCGGTTTGGAGCACATTCTGTGAAAAACATGCACAGTGATTCAAATGCTATGAAAATCAATGCAACTGCTAGGCTGGCTTACCTCTCCTGACTCTTAAGAAAGGAAGAAAGATGATCTGCACATGTACAAATGGGAAGGGAATCAGGGTTGGAGGTGGGGCCAGAGGGATGGAGTGGCTCTGTGCGGGCTAGGAAGAGATAGTACAGCATGTCACTTGTTTGAGGGCTGTACTGATGCAGTCAGAGCAACATGTTTACACGCCAGTAAAAACACCTGCATCGGTACATGAACACACAAAAACACTGATCACTCTGAGCCACATTGAAATGCATTGCAACCACCTGCAATGCCTCCCGCTGTGTTTACACTATCTGCACCTCTCGCAGTGGGGCAGCTCATCTGTACTTATGTCGCAGTGGTGCAGCACAAACAGTGTAAATGGGCCTTAAATCACCTTCTCCAGTCTCATTTCAGGGATTACTATTAGCGAAGGCTCCGTCTTCTTCCTGTAATCTACATTTGATCTATGTTTGTGTCAAACTGTAGCCTCCTTCAAAGGGATACCATAGCCATCTCTAAAGTCTTCTGTATGTTCCTGTGCCTGGCTTACTAATTTGATTTGGTTGTGTTTTGTCAAGTATTACTTACTATAAGCTCCTAAAGATGTGCTTGCTCTTTACACTACAATGGTCTGCTTTGCAGTGTTTTGATAGTCAAGCCATTTCTGACAGGCTTCTGGGTCAAATGTTTGACCAACATCTCAAATATCATGACATTTTTTATATAGTCTATTTATCCATGTAAATGCAGTATTTTGTATTAGCCTGTTGTTATTGACTCTGACCCTTTTAACTTCCCTGGTCATGACTAAAAATAGGCATTCAGTTGTCTAGTGCATCTACCTGGTTAACAAAACTAACTCAACTAACTAGTTAACTAAACCCACTGCTTCAACAAATTAGCATAAAGATTTTCTTTTATGCCTTTTATCTAGGGTCTCTATTTTGTAGTCCACATGATCCATTCTGACAAGGACTTTGTAAGGCCCTTGCACATTTCTCACTTGAAAGTCTGTTCTCACTGGAGGTTAACAAAGCAAAACTTAAATCTCCTTTCAAATAACATAAATTCTTGCTGTATTCTGACATATTGCAGTGATGTCCAACCTTTGAACTGCCCGGAGATGAAAAGTTAATTTTCCATGCCAGGCATGGGCACTGAGCTTCGAGCTCGGTTGAGACTCTGTCTGTTGCTGCTTGAGCTCAAACCGTCAGATTCTTTACTCCTTCTCACTGAACAGTCGCTCTGGAGATTTCTCCTTTGCTCGGTTCAAGTTTGTCGGTTAAAGTACAGTTTTCTCGGTTTTCGGCTAATTTAAACGTAACCTGCGGTTCAGTCACTGTCTGTGATATCGTGAGTACTAGATAGGCTTATTTTGTTGTTCTTCTGTGTGGAACTTGTAGCGTGGGATCAGTTCGGTTTGAACCGATCAGGTTGTTCAAAAAAAGTTTATTCTGCTTTTAGAGTGTGGTAACGGTCCTTATCGGTTCTAAAAAAACAAATTTTATTACGGTTTTCCACGACCTGTAACAGTTAGGAACCGATAAAGGTGTCTTGCCTGGCGGATTGCCAAAAAGGGTAAGTTTTGTGTTAGGACTGGCCATGTCTGAGAAACCCAAAAGAAAAACCGGGCCCACTGGGTTTCAACACTGTAGTGTGTGTGGGAAGTCTTTGCTAAGGCTGATCCCACACCACCTGTGTTATTGTCTGGGGTTTGACCACCTCGATTCAGACTGCCAGATTTGTAAACATTTTCCTGCAGCTACCCTGGGAAAGAGGTTGGTAGGCTCAGGGAAAGGGAGGCCAAGAAGTCCGCTGACCGGATGGCCAGCCGGTTCAGTTCCAACCGAACAGAGGGTGCCCTCTGACCAGGCGAAACTGCTCGGGCAAGGAGAACCGACTCAGGGTCGGTTCTGAATAAAAGAAAGAGGATAAATCAGCCGGTTCAGATCCACAAGTTCTTTCTCCGACCGCTGATGAAATAGCCAAAGCGATAAGGATTGTTCAGTCGCTATCCCGGTTCCGACCGAACGGCACCATCAGGAAGGGCTCGGTTTGGTCGGTTCCCCAGTTTGGATTACAATTTAGAAGAGTTTTATGAACCAGAGGAGGAGGAAGGAGAGTATGAGGATAGGGATGGTGATTACGAAAGTCTGGATGTGCCTATTGACCCGACATCTTTGCAGACAGACCTTCAAGTGTCTCCTCTAGGCTTTCTGAGTCCCCTTCCATTTATGTTCTACAAAAAGTGGCTGAAACTCTTCAGCTTCCTATGGAAGAAGCTGTGGACAACCAGGAGGAGCCTGACTATGTTGAAATGATGGATATCCCAGAGTCCAGAAGGCTGTCTATTCCCTTCATAAGTCCTTTGGGAAACAGACAATAAAAATTTTAAAGACTCCTAATTCTATACCTCCTGTGGACGGGAGAATGGACAAGAGTATATTCTCTCAGGCTCAGATATGGAGTTCCTTACCCAGCAATGCAGCCATGTTAGTAGTGCAGGCTGCAGCCTGTGATAAGGCAAAATACCCTTGGCTTCACACCCCAGATAAGGACTCCAGGAGGATTGATACCATGCAAAGAAACAGTACATGGCAGCATCCTTGGGACTCAGGCAGGCTAATTATATGGCCTATACAGCTAGATATCAGAAATCTAGATGGGACACTGTAATGGCTTTAGCCAAACAGGTCCCTGGACAGCTGCCAAGGAGCTGGAGCAGGTGGCTGCTGATGGTATTGAGGCATCTAAGGTGCAATTCCATGCTGCAGTGGACTCCAATGATGTTTCATCTAGAGTCATGGTTACATCTGTGGCCCTTCATAGGATGGCTTGGCTCAGATGTACTAGCCTGTCTCAGGACACCCAGACTAAGGCCATGGATTTTTCTGTTGTGGGTAATTCTCTGTTTGGGGAGCAAACAGAGAACTACATGAAAGCGGATGAATACAGGAGCACCTACAGGAGTGCTCAGGCCAAGGAAAGGCAAGCTACTCCCAAAGACAGCATTCAGGGGCAGGGACAGGCCTTTTCATAGGCCTTTCTACCAAGCCAAGCATCCTCTTCTGCTTATGCTCATAGGGGTCTTTAGAGGGAGGGCAGGCGGGGTACAAGCAGGCCTGCTTCCACCCCTCAGCCTAAAGCCTCTGCCAAACAGGCACCCTGATGGGTTTGCCAGGGCCGATTCTCCACCACCTGTAGGGGCAGGCTGGCTTACTTTGTCCAGGACTGGATGTCTTTAACATCAGACAAATGGGTCCTGGAAGTAGTAAGCCAGGGACTAACTCTCAGCTTCAAAAGTTTCCAAAGATGAGAACTAGATCTTTCCACCTGCAAATCCCTCAGAGGCACTTGCCCTGAGGCAGAGGTCTCTTCCCTCTTGGCTCTCAGAGCCATAGAGAGGGTTCCACCCCTACACAAAGGGAAAGGATTGTACTCCAGGTACTTTCTAACCCCAAAAGACAGGAGAATGGCGGGCCATCCTGGATCTCAGATATTTAAACAAGCACCTTTTAAGCCAAAGTTCAAAATGGTGACTCTGGGAGTAATTCTACCTCTCTAAGGCCAGGGGACTGGCTAGTCTCCCTGGACCTCAAGGATACCTATTTCCATATTCTCATCAGAAGCTCCCACCAAAAGTACCTCAGGTTGAGCTGCCCTCAGGCCACTACCAATTCAGAGCAATGCCCTTGTCTACTTCTGCTCCAAAGGTGTTCACAAAATGCCTGGCAGTAGTAGTTGCCTTCCTAAGGAGAAAAGGATCTCCATCTTTCCATACCTGGACGACTGGCTCATAGTAGGCCAGTCTTCAGACCAAGTCAAGTTACACCTACAGATAACTCAGCAACTGCTCACTTCTCTAGGTTTCCTTCTGAATCTCTCAAAGTCAGTTCTAGAGCCCGTGCAGCTCTCACCTTCATAGGGGCAGAGCTGGACACAGTAAAGCAAGGGCCTTCCTTCCCTGGACAGGGCAAGGACCCTTATTTCACTGGCCTCTTCATTCACCCCTCAAGTGTCTCAACCAGCAGGGCATTTTCTGCAGCTCCTGGGACACATGGCTGCTTCTGCAGCTGTGGTGCAGGGAGCAAGATTTCAAATGAGGGATATCCAGTTCCACTTGAGAGCCTTTTGGTCTCAGAAAGGGATCCTCTGACCAAACTAATTTCAGTGACTCAGACCCTGATCCGGGCATTACAGTGGTGTCTGGATCAGGACAATCTAAGACAGGGAGTTCCTTTTGTCACTCAGTCTCATTCTCTAATCCTTACTACAGATGCCTCCCTCTTGGGGTGGGGAGCACACTTGGGAGACCTGACCACCCAAGGGTTGTGGTCTCCTCAGAAATCTCTGTTTCACATCAATCTATTAGAACTCAGAGCAGTGTTTCTAGCACTTCAAACTTTTTCAAGTCTGTTCAGAACAAAGTAGTTCAGATCAGGACAGACAATACCACCACAATGTGGTATATCAACAAAGCAAGGGGCACTCGGTCTACGGCCTTGTGCACAGAGGCAATGAAGTTATGGTCTCTGGCCTATTCCTGAACACCTCTCTTAAAGCAGTATACCTCCCAGGCAAAGACAATGCTCTGGCAGATGCTCTCAGCAGGATATCTCAGGGCCATCATGAATGGTCCCTGGATCCCCTAGTTTGAAGGTGATTTTCTCCAGATGGGGCACCCACAGATAGATCTTTTGCAGCCCCAGACAATTACCAACTTCTCCTCTTTGCTGCAGGCCCCAGTGTTGGGCTCAGTCCCCTGGATGCCCTAGTTCTCAATTGGGAAGGAAGTTCCTGTATGCTTTTCCCCTTCCTCTCCTGTTCAAGATGTTGGTCAAAATCAGGTCTCAACCCTGCAAGGTGATTCTGATTGCTCCAGACTGGGCCAGGCAGCCTTGGTACCCTCTCTTGTTGTCCTTAGCAGTCCACCTTCCCTGTCTCTTCCCAGGAATTACAACCTGTTAACATGTGCTATGGGAGGGTTTGGTATCCGAATCTCAGATCTCTCAATCTCAAGGCCTGGCTCTTGAAGAGTTAGAGTTTGATGATTTGCACCTCTCTCAAGGTGTTATGGATATCCTAAAGGCTTCTCAGAAGCCTTCCACCAAGAAACCTCACAACTCCAAGTGGAAAAGATTTTCTATATGGTGCTCTGGGAAGCATATTTCCCCAGAGTCTGCTGGCCTGCCCACAGTCCTTGACTACATGGTTCACCTTAATAGCTTGGGACTCAGACCAGCTACACTAAGAGTGCAGCTGGCAGCTGTTTCTGCCTTCCTTTCAGCAGGCAAGCACTCTTCCCTTTCAGCCCACCTGTATTTTCTAAATTTTTCAAAGGATTGCTCCATACCAATCCTCCATTCAGGGACCCTGCCCTGCTTGGGACCTTAATGTTTGCATTGCTCAGCTTATGCAATCCCCTTTTGAGCCTTTGTCCTCAGCAGAGCTTAAGTACTTGACTTGGAAAACTGTGTTCTTGGTGGCCATCACTTCTGCCAGGCGTATAAGTGAGTTACAGGCCCTGTTAGTGGAGCCTGATTTTATCTCTTTCCATAGAGATAAGGTGGTCCTCAGGACTAATAGGAAGTTTTTGCCTAAGGTGGTTTCAGATTTCCACCTTAACCAGTCTATGTCTCTTCCTGTTTTCTTCACTGACCATTCCTCCTCTGGGAGAGGAGGCTGCACAGTTTGGATGTGAAAAGGGCCCTTAGCTACTACATAGAGTGCACCAAGGGTCACAGGTTTGACTCCCTCAACTGTTCCTCACTTATGGTGAGGTTGGGAAGGAAAACCTGCCACTAAGAGATCTATTGCCAGGTGGATTGTCTCTTGCATTCAATTTTGCTATGAAAACTAGGTAGGACTCCACCCTCAGGCCTGAGGGCTCACTCTACCAGAGGTACAGCTGCTTCCCTGGCTGCTGAGGGATATTCCTATCTTAGAGATTTGTCAAGCAGCCACCTGGAAAACAGTACACACTTTTACCAAGCATTACTCTCTGGATATCCAGGCTAAGAGTGATGCTCGGTTTGGCACAGCAGTGCTTCAGAGCCTATTTCCTAAGTGGGTTCTGTCCCTCCTCCATGGAGGTACTGCTTAGTAGTCTGCAATATGTCAGAATACAGCAAGACATCATGTTGTTTGAAGAAAAATTACTCACCTTAGTAATGTTGTTTCTTCTAACTGAGTCTTACTGTATTCTGACCTCCGCCTCCCCTCTCAGAACCTTGGTTTTGGGATGTGCGTGGGCAGTAGCAGTGTTGGAACTTGGAGGTGCCCACCCTTATTTTCTCACCCTCTAGTTTGGGTGGGTGGGTGTTGTGTTTTGTTTGATTTTTGGGTTTCCTGACTTGAGTCTTTGTTTTGGGACCAAAAATCTGTTTATTATATTTAGTAGCCAGTTGGCTAGTGTAAGTTTACAGTTTCCACACAGGACACCCAGTGAGTATAGCTCGTAAAGATCTGGCGGTTTGAGTTCAAACAGTAACAGACAGAGTCTTAACCGAGCTCGAGCTCAGCGTTCAATGCCTGGCATGGAAAGTTAACTCTTTCATCTCGGGGCAGTTCAAAGGTTGGACATCACTGCAATATGTCAGAATACAGCAAGACTCCATTAGAAGAAACAACATTACTAAGGTGAGTAATTTTTCTTCTTGAACTCTTTCTGTCCCACCCCATATCATACTGTTTGTTCTGTTTTTTTTGGGGGCACACAATTCTGATGAGCAGTCCACACATTTCACAAGTTTCTTTCACAGATTGACCAATTATGTATTTACCTCTTGGGCGTTATCTGTGTACCCTTTCAATTTTCTTTCACCACATCTAGAGGCCTCTAGGGTTTTACATGCAAAACGGTTGTGGCCACTAGAAGTTATTATATCTCTCTCACGTGAAGAGTTTGAATCTGCAACAAGCAGGAATAAATTTTCTTTGAAATTACTGCTGGCTGGTGCTCGTATTCTTGCCAGATATGATTATTATGACTTGTTGAGCACAGCATTGCACGGGACTACTATTTTTGGACATTTTACCAAATAGCAACTGAAATGGAGAATATCCTGTGGATGATTGGTGCACCTCCTAGTAGCGAACAATGGGTAGAAAGAAACTGATCCCAGTTCCTGTCCTTTCCCTACAAATTTTCTCAACATCCTTTTTGAAGTTTGGTTGAAATGCTCGTCAGCCCACTCTACGCACCTCTGTCAATCACCACCACCCTTCTCCTCCTTCTTGGCTCTTCTTGTTTGGTGCTCTTCCCACCCACTGATTAAGGTTAGGGCTGGCCCCAGGGCTGTGCTCATTACCTAACCCTGTTTCTTTCCTCTCTTTTTACAGGATTTTGCCTGAGCGGGTGCTGCAAGCCTCTCCCTGAGGGCTACAGCACACGGCTTTCTCCACCGGCTATCACTCTCTCTCTCCTGCCCACCAACAGCCATCTCTGAGTCAGGCATGCTTGCTACACTCTGAGGACTTGTACATCACGATTTTCATTGGACTCCGGTGAGCTCCTGAGTACCACTATTGGCCCTTTCTGTACCCATGTAATCACTGAGTGGCTACAGTCTCTTGGGCAGCTATTTCAAATGGAGACCATCTCCTCGACCTATTAATTTTGTTTAGTGATCTCCCTTGACTTGAATTATCTCCCACCACCCTCGCCCTGCAACTCTTTAAATGATCTTTCTATACTGAGTCCCCTCCCTCCCTCCCCTCCCTCCCTCCCTCACCTGATTAGACAGCCAGCTTTGGTCCCTTCACTTAAAGGAACAATTCCTTTTCTTATGTGAATTATTACCTCAATTGCTAGCACCCCTCACTTAAAGGGACAATTTTCTCTTAAGTGTGATAATTCTCGATTGTTGCTACCCCTCTCAATTAAATGGACAATTCCTGTATTTTATCTTACTAACTTTCTTCCACTTCTGTGCTCAGTGCTGTACTTCTTCACCAACTCTGGGAAATTTTCACCTGGCAGTTTGCTGCCTAATACTCCTCCTCTTGTGCACAGAGTCTCTTCAGGCAGCTTTCTGCCTTGTTGTCTCTGATGCACACTCTCAAGCCCTGAGCCTCCACATTGCTTTCCCCACCTTGGCATTCTTGTTTCTAGAACACCCCTCTTTTATAATGGCATCCTCCTTGCTTTTTAAAGTTTAATTCCTACTACTACACTTTCTCTAGGCAGCTATTGCCTGGAGTCTCTTCTCACTGTCAGTTAACCTCTTGAGGATGGCAACCTCACTTCTTTGCCTGCCCTCTTGAGGATGGCAACCTCACTTCTTTGCCTGCCCTCTTGAGGATGGCAACCTCACTTCTTGCCTGCACCCACTTTTGCTGTTAATGCTGGCCCACCAAATTGGCCTGCATGAAATCAAGCATCCTCCCCAAAGTCACTTTGTAATTACAGGCCACCTTCACTACACCACTGGCACATCAATATCAAACCCTGCTAATGGAAACATGGCCTCAGAAACCTTTCTAGGGTCACCATTGCCACCTCCTGGAGGATTAACACCATGCATCAAATATCATCTCTCATACCTGCTAACCCTTCATAACCTCACTGCTACAACCAATAAAAATAGCAATACCTCTACTTAGAAAAGAAAATGGAAACTGTCCTTCAATCACCTAAAAGCATTCCTACCAAACTAATACTGCTGCTTCTACTCCTATCTGAAATGTGCACCCTAACCCTTGCCCTGCTAGAGCTTTGGACCACTGCAGCACAAAGACACCCTTACGCTGTCCCATACATATGTTAACATATATAGTCTTGTAAGTAAATTAGACAACTTCAAGGTTGGGTGACACAACACAACCCAGATATTCTCACTGTAGTTGAAATATGGTTGTCACCCAAAATCCCAGTCTCTGCTATCGCCCTACCTGGCTATTCTATCTTAGGCAGGATTGGTTCACTAAAAGAGGTGGTGGCTGTGCCATTTACTTAAAAGATTCCTTATGGGTCATGTCCTAAACCTGCCCTGCTTTGTAAACTCTCCCAGGCCCTGGCCATCAAGGTTCTCCTTGGGCCCAAAACAAAACATTAACCATACTATCTGTATACATACCACCTCAGTAATTTACATCTGGCTTTCATAACTTCATGGAATACATTAGGAGAGCACCCCAGAACAATGAAACCATAATACTGGGAGGCTTCAATATTAACTGGCTCTCACCTGACGTTGGACACATTAAGGATGCCATCTCAGCTGTGCACCTTACCCAGCTAGTATACACTCCACTAGAATAAACTATTGAATGGGTCAAGTATCCTCTGTACTGGGTTCTAACTAGTCACCTGGGCAGTCACGAACATCACAGTACTCAATGACATCCTAAGCAACCATTCCCTATACTCTGTTGTTGCTCCAATAAATACAACAAATCTTCTCCTAAGGTTATTTTCAATAGGGTCCTTACTCCAAGACACCTAGAGCCACTCTGATCACACCTTTGATGCGAGGATTGGTCACCTTTGGATTCTACCAATGATATTGATGTAGCACTAGACTTCATCGCCTACTTTAATGCTACCTGTGATATTCACGCTCCTTAAAAAGAAGAAAGTTAAGGGTGTTAGCAATCTGAATAACTCTCAAACTGTTAGGTCTTATGAAGACTAAGGACCACCTCTGGCACCAGGCCAAAGCCACAGGCAAGCAAGCAGATACACAGGCATATAAAAATCTAGAAATGATTGTACCTGGGCCATCCACCTGCAAAATTCAGTACCCTAGGGCGTATCCAACTCCTGGGGTGACAGTAAAACTTTTAGAACAATGTAAAGACTGTCACGGTAAAGACCCCAAGAGGCACCTTCCACACTTAACATTTATGGCACCTGACCCTGGACCCAATGACAATAGCAACACCTTTAATAAACACCTTCACGGATCTCAGCAGTGTCCTCCTCTGATTTATTCACGGTCTCCTACCTCCGACATCCCCAGTCAGTGATGTTCAGCTACAGGCACCTCCCCTTTTACTTCAAAGAGATCTATAAACACAAGGTGAGAAAGTACATATGCAAAGTACTTGGAAAATCCAGATTTAGTGGTGACAATCTAGATCTCGAATTCATTGCCCTCACCCTCGAAGAAATTCTTACTCCCTCACCAGACAGGGAACCTCTCACTAAGACTTGGCCAGTTCCTCCAAAAATGGAAACAGGCTCCACAAAGTGGAGATAGGGCATAACACACCAACTATAGGCCAATCTCTATTCTACCTCCACTGTCAAAAGCACTAGAGCATATAGGCGGATCAGCTTGTGGAATACCTCGATAAATATAATATTCAATGTCCCCAGCAACAAGGTTTTCGAAAGGGCCATAGTACTACCACTGCACTGTTAGAATTCACTGGATTCATACATAACTCACTTGACCAAGGTCATCTGGTTGGAGCTGCCTTCATTGACCTGACAAAGGCCTTTGATACAGTGAACCACTCACTGCTACTTAGGCAATTGTCTTCTGAGGTATCTCGAATGATGTGGTCCACAGGTTTAAAGCTACTCTGAAGACCGCTCGCAGCAGCTCAAGATAACCAATGGGATTGAGTGCGTTTCATACGCCCCTCAATTCCCGCCTACTATTTTGCGATATCTTATTTGCGAATTCTGAATGACCGCCTCGTTTAATTGCATGACCTCAAAACACTGACTCAGTTGCGTGTTGTTATTTGCATGTGCCAGTTGCTATTTGCACAATTACCTTTAGTTGAGTTGCTTTTTGTGATTTGCATGTTAAGTTTGCTATTTGCATTTTGTGATTTGTGATGTGCCAGTTGCCATTTGAGTTGCTTTTACGATTTATGATTTTTTATTTTTTATTTAGCTTTTGTTGACGGGTAAGTGCACTAGACAAATCCTGCTATTTTCAGGCGACCACGGAGGGACACAGATGAATGCCAACTGACCTTGAACCAGATTAAGCTGTTGGTGGTATTTTTAGTGAATGAGGAAATTTGGCCAGGATACGGGAAATTCCCTACTCTTTCGATAAGTACCATGGGATCTTTAACATCCACCTGAACTACCACCAATCCAGGCAGATGGGACCTCGGTTTAACGTCTCATCCGAAGACAGCACCTCAGAGTGCAGCACCCCTCTCATGCTGCACTACAGTGTCAGTACTGGGATATTAACCCAAGTGTCAGATGTGGGAACTGAACCCACAGCCTCTGATCTCCGGCCTCAGAGGTGAGTGTGCTACCTACTGAGCCACTGACACTGATTTGCTATGTGCTAGTAGCTAGTTGCACATTTACCTGTTCGGTATGTTAGTAAGGCGAAGCTCTAGCTAGGAAAACAAAGTCTTGTACACCAAGAGCACCATCTAGTGTGGCTTCCAGTTACTTTGTGGTCATTTTGGAGGCAGAGGCTTCAGGCACAATATAATGGCCTTTCATTGGCCACTTCACCTTTCTTTGTGTTTTTACTGTGACTACAGCAATGGCAATGGCTACTTGCCTGCTGCGAGCTGTTTCATGAATGCACAGTTGCAACTTGTGTGTTAAGTTTGCCATTTGCGAATTTTTCGGTGTTTTGATTGGCAGTAAATAGGAATTTGGTGAACTGACAGATTTGATTAGATGGAGTTGGTGATTGATGTGTCGGTGAGTCGAAAGTCGAACAGTAGTACTGATCCCAACCAACATCCTCTCTGAAAGGAAACCAGTCTGCTCCAGAGAGCCTCAAGGATCAGTACAGGGCCCCTTCTCTTCAGCATCTTTTAAATAACCTCCACGCACCTGTCCTGTACAGATTCTGCTCTACACAGATGATATTGTGATCTACTCAAGTAACCCAGACCGTACCCTCCTCCAGGATAACCTTCAAAGCAGTTTCTCAAGTGGAAAAGTGGTTTAGCTCTCAAAAACTGGTGCTAAATTATAAAAAGACCAAAGCGATGCTTTTCAACAGTGTCCATAATAAGCATAAGTCAAACCCCTGATCATCACAAGCTGCAGTGGTACCCTGCTTGAACAAATCCACTCCTTTAAATATCTTGGGGTCACCTACTCTCAACATATAGATAACATAGCCCAAGCTGTCAACATAACGATTGGTCCCTCTACAGCACTGGCGTAGCCTGACCCAGAAGCACTAAGAATGGCTATTTTCAGCTCTGTAATTTCTATCATCGATTGAGCAAGTTGTTTATGGCTCTGCCCTGCTCTTCCTTTGCAGAATCACAGTTGCTCTTAACAAAGCATGTAGGCTCCTGACTGAAGCTACCCACCTCACACTTACATATGACCTATATGCTCCAAACTGGGTGGCTTAATTATTCGGCCAGATCAATACCAATCCTGCTTACTTGCCAAGAGGCACACATTGGATTACTACCCCTGGGGTCCAAAAACTCCTTAGCCCTTGTCTCAACATGCAACATACTCAAAGCTCTGCAATCCAGGTTTTACTGTTCCCAGATGCCGCAGCACCTAGGTCAGCAGTCCTTCACTTATAGAGCCCCCTCTGGCTCAGCTCCCTGGGTTGGGACATCACTGCTAAATCAAAACTTGGCTTTTCAAAAATCAGACTTGAGCATGTGACTGCCACCTCAGCAGCCTTCTACTCACGTTACTTATGTTCTTATAACCTCAGCACTTATCTCTTCCACCCCATGTCCCTTTCTCCCCTCCACCCTCATTCTTTTCCCCTTCCCTCATCTCTCCTTCACCTACCTCCTACCACCTACTGTGCAACCTCTTTCCCTTCCCCTCCTGCTCCCTTTCTTCCACCTACCCTTCACCTCAATCACCTACTCTCCCGCTTTTGACAAGGCCTTCCTGGCTGCCCCTTCCTTTAGCCACTACTGTTATATCTTGTAACATATAATGTTTTCTGTAGATTGACTTAGATGTATTTAATCTTATAGCTTTTGGTTTCTGATATTTACTTTTGTTTCTACCCTTCAGTTGTTTACCTCTTGTTTTGTCCTAGTGTTACTGACATGAAACCTTTGTAAAAGGGCATTTATTGCTCAAAGGTATTTGTAATCTAAGACTTTAATAAATGGATAAATAAAATCTGTCTGAGGAAGGTACAGGGATGTACATACAGCTTCAATACCCAGTAAGCTGTATAATTCTTAAGCATCTGGGCATTGAAATTACTGCCCTGGTCAGACAAGATTTCTTGTGGGATGCCTACCTGGCTGAAAATATGTACCAGTTCAGTGTCACTTTGAAACAGTAACCATTCATGGGGCACCACTGCAGGTACCTTGTGACATAGTCACAAACCACTAAAATGAAATGGTTTTCCTTGAACTCTTCTCCAGAGGACCCACAGTGTCTATACCAATACTATGAAAAGAGTGGTTACCAAGAGGAGAATTACGAGAACCCTGTCCTGCTTTCCAGGTGCCACCAACTGACACTCACTACATGCCTTGCCATGCTCAGGATTTTAGGCCAAAAAAACTATTGAGCAGCTGGGACAAAGGTGCATTCTCTACCAGCATGACCAGCAAGGGGTAGATCATGGGCTAGCACCATCAATTGGGTTCTGAACTTGGAAGGGACTACCAGCTGGTCAACTCACTTTTGGTTTGGGGCTTTTCCACTATCCTGTACACAATGAAACATAGAAACATAGAAGTTAATGACGAATAAGGACATGAGCCCATCGATCCTGCCCATACAATGCCAATATGTATTTCAATACAAGGGTACCTTTTTCTGTTTTCATCCCCACCTGCCTATATAAATCTAGCAATGTAATATCATTCTACTGCTCTTTTCAGTGTCAATGCAGTTTAGGTTAGGTGGTACTCTCTTGCAAGTGGTGACAGTTGCTATCCACTCTCTTTTAGTCTGAGTATAAGCTTCAAGAATGGCTTTCTGGCCTGGGAAGAAACAAACCTTTGGTCTCTCAAGGAAATATCTCCCAAAATCAGCATCCTTCTGGGCCGTGACTGCTTGGGATTTAGTCACCATGGCTGCCATTGCAGAGATCTCTCTTGAATGGTCCCCAAAATCAAAATCATGGCACAAAACTACAGGAACTGGAAGGGAACAATACCAGCAACCACCTGTTGGTGTTACTGATTACCTCTAGGGTTGAGAGGTTGTAGGATAATATTTAGTGTCACATAGAAGCCCATTATATTGGTCCATGACTTTTCTTGTGATGTGCAGGCACAATAGCCTTCACAAAGGTTAGCTGGTTTCCCAAATCAATAAGTCCTTGTACCTTGTTATCCTCTATCCTAGCCTCTGCTGTATAGTGCCCCAGTCTGCTGAGGCAGGATGACTGACCTCCCCTTCTTTTTAGAACATCTCCTGGCAGTATGTCCTTCCTACCCCATGGCAGTAGTAACACACTTCTCTAAGAGGTGTTCTCTCTCTCTTGCTTTTGAGCTCACATTTTGGAGTTGCTTTATATCCCATAAAAGGAGAATGTCTTACTGTACCAGGATGTTTAGATGGTCTCACAGTGGTGTGCTGTCTCACTGTCTAGTAGTCCTCCACCAGGGACACTGCTGTCTCACTGGTGTCTGGCTGCTCCCTAATCTAGATTTGCACGTCAGAGGGCAGGATTTACAGAATTGATCTATAATTATCAGATCGATGATCTGTGTTGTTGTCTTCCTTCTGGCTACAGCCACTTCTGAACATTTCTCATAACAGAGCAAAGACCTCTCTTGGTGCATCCATGGATTGTTACCCCAGGGTGTGGAACTTTTGGCAGTACATTTCCCTGAGACGTCACATCACTGCAAGATAGTCTTTCACCAAGCTGTACCTCAGTGCATCATTTGAGTCCATGTGACTGTATGCCAGCTGTGCCCTCCCAGAAGGGTATGGTGCCAACTGGTTAACCACTGGTCCCTTGGCCATTGGCATGCCTGTGTCACTCTTTCAAATGTGATAAGATATGCCTCAATGTCATCATCAGGAGTTAACTTTGTTATTTTAACATCTCTCAGGCTTGAGCTGGTGACCTGTGACCCTCTCCCAGTGGCTGTATCTCCCCATGCAGGGCTTTTAGGATTCAGTTCATTTAGGTTCTTGCCTGTCATGCTGCCAGTCAGCTTTGATCTGCTTAGGTGGTACTCTCTTGCAAGTGGTGACAGTTGCTATCCACTCTCTTTTAGCCATCGCAGCAATTCAGAGATGCTGGCTTATCTGATATATTATCATTGTCTCATCAAATCCTGCAACTGGCAGAATCTCCTCTGCCAGAGGGCCTTTTAGTTGGACTACTGGTCCCAGGTCAGGGTTCACCTTTTTCTGTCTTCCTTCTGGTCAGGACTCTGAACACTCCAGGTGGTCATTGATATTTATCTACATGCTTCCTAGGTACCAGTGGGCAGATACCTGCTAGCCATGGCCTCTTCGGCCTAAACATGGACTTAGCACCACCAGTCACACTTCTCACAACAACTTGTGAAAGGATGAGAAAGGCGGGAGGCAGACACACAGAAATTATGTTTAGCACATTGAATTCTGTGTGCCATTTATTAAGGCAGATGAGAATTGAGGATACAAAAATATGGCAATAGGCCTCAAATGCAAGACAACATATATACATAGCCTAGAAGTCTCTCTCTCTCTCTCTCTCTCTCTGTCTCTCTCTCTCTCTCTCTCTCTTTCAGAATGGGCTGAGCTACCCCAGGTCAGCCTGAACTGATCTGTTATACTCCTCCAGGGCCATATGATCCAATCCTTCTACAAATTAGTAAAATTTAGGCGGTTTAACCAAGTAAAATAGATATACTATAGAAAACATTTGATTTCAAGCACATAAGGAAGAGTATTAAAACAGCAGTACAAAATGTTCCATAAAGGCTTAGTTTGTAACATTAGTAAAACCAAATGTTTCTACCAAGAAAACAGGAAGTAGGGGAAGGGGGACACACTGTAACCAAAGCAAAGGAACTGGGTAGAGTAATTCATCCAGTAAAAACAAAAAAACAAGCATAACATCCAGAGTGTTTCTTACAAGTAGCAAGTACCAAACGTGCAGCCATGACAACTGCTCTAACTTTCTGCAGACTGCCTGAGGCCTGCTTCTAGCTGTATTTAGGCTCATACTAAGAAGGAAAGCAGAAAAGGTAGAAAGAAACATGAACATATGTAAGATTAGAATGATTTCCTACAGGTGGTCATCTTGCAAACAGAAAAGAGAAAACACTGTTGCACAGCGAGACTTAGAGAAAGAGAATACACGGTATTTCTTTCACAACAACAGGAAACAGGGCAAGTGAGTTAACCCTGCCACAGTGCAGTATAGGGTAACCCAAATTATTCAGTGCCAACTGAGCAGATCTTACAAGGATTGGTTTGGGTAAGAACATGCACTGTAGGCAATACAGGAGAGAGTGACATGATGGAGACTGTCAGATTCCTGAAAGCAGTAAACGAGGTAAACTGTGAGGATCTAATCAACAGAATGGCAGGTTAAAACAATGGGACAAGTGGAAGCTGACAGGGGCTTAGCCATGGAACAGCCATCTGGCTGAGGTGGTGGGTGCAAAAACACGTTAAAGGGACCCTTAGGCCTTAAATTGTCCCTACTTCAAAAAACACATTTTATCATTGTTCATATTATGTAGATATTGCTGATGTAACTGGTAGTTGGATTCTGATTCCTTATTTCTTTTTAAAAGTGAAAAACAAACTCCCCACCATAGTGTGTTAGTACACAAAATTGTGTTTGTTTACAGTCCCTGATCAACTCCTACTGCATCTTTCCTGTTTTTGGAACATCTCCAAGTAAGCATTAATCCACGACAAGGTGGCTTCTAATAGAGAGTTAATGCATGGTTGGGGCGTTGGGCCGAGGCCACAGGCGAGTGCCTACAATGGACCAACTAGCATTAACTCCCCATTAGATGCCACTGAGTGGATTAATGCTTGTAACATGGCTTCTAGGATTCTGTGCTTATTCTTCCTCTTATTCTCATACTCTGCATTCAATAATACAAAGAGATTTTGCTCTGTTTTGATTTCTGTGCTGCACTTTTCAACATTTACCAGACTACAATTTCTATGCTCATGTTGTCAAAACAATATTTAAGATATGTGTGAACAAAGTTTCTATCCACACTTGCTTCTGACAATTTACAACATCTGTGGCTACTATTTTAAGAGGTCCATTTGGAGTCTGTGCTACAGTCATTTCTCGTTTCCTATTTCCGTGTCAATAAGTTTTGCATATTTTGTAGCCTTCTATGTGTATCTGCGCGTCGCTCCAATCTCGCTCCATCCGCTCTCACACTTCTGTTTATGTTCCATTCTCTTGCTTTCCTCGCTTCATTCTCACTGTTACACCTCTCCCGCTTGCATTTCTACCACTTTACCTCACACTCACACTCACTGTCGCCTAATGCTACACATTGCTGATCGTGCCCTGCTAGCATTTCTCCTTGCCCACCTGTGGAACCGTGTTTCCGTATGACCCTATCTCGCGGTTGCTCCTCTGTGCTCGTCCCGTGCATGCTCGCTCCCTGTCCACATTCCTGTTCATTCTGCTCATTCATCGCTGCCCAGCTTCACCGCTTCTTTCTGTGCACTGCTCCTTTCTCTCCTGTGGCTACTTTGTGCATTACACAAGCAACACGGCATTTTCATGCCATAATGCGTGTTGCTCTTCCTCACAGCTGTTTAAACCTATCACCTTTCTTCCCTGGACTCCTAATATTCTAGCCATGTTACAAGACAGTTTAGACACTCATAATGCAGCAGGAGGAAGAAGACTATTGCATCGTGAGTGGCTGCACTGTTTGGAGGGTTCTTAATGCTCAGGAAGTATGCAGTAGAGTAGAGCAATAATTTGAAACAAAACAAGGTTGTGTATAATTAAACCATTAGCGTGCACTTCAGTTCTAATAAGAAGAAAGAACCTTCATGAATTTTGTTTGTTTGTTTATTGTTCTAGGAATTACTGCCTTTGAGCCAGAGCTCTTTACAAGGTTCCACGTCAATTAGGTACAGTACAAAAGGTTACATAGATAACACAACAATTTGTGTTGTGTCAAGAGCAAGAAAACATATACAAATACATATCAAATCACTTGTGCAAAAGGACATGAGATATCAATAATCACATTATTATTACAAGAAAGAGGTCATGCCAGATTAGGAGAAACAAACAGGAAAAAGTCCAGAACAGAGAGGGTAAGTGAATGGTGTGGAGCAGACAATAGCAGGAGAAAAGGTTTCCCAAACATGTCTTTGTCAAATAACGGAACAGGGTGGGTAGTGAGAAAATAGGAGGTTTAATCAGGGCAGTCACAGGAGCTGGAGGTGGCAAGGTGAGAGAAAGCCTTGATTTGAAAATACCTAGAGAGGTGGAGGCAGTAATATGAGTGCTGAGGGCATTTAGCCAGCTGGGGCACGATAGGCAAATGATCTTTGTCCCTGAGAAGTCCGGCATCGAGGGGGACTTGGAGAGGCTGATGTTCTGATCTTCTGGTAAAGCGGTGCTAGCGCTCGGGCATAGTCTTGGATACAGAGTTGAGTGAGGCCCAGAGTGGATTTTTACGCCATCAAGCAGGTAAGGTACTTTATCCAGTTTGAGAGTTGCAACCAACCTGAGTCAGCATAGAGTTCACATGTGTGGGTACGTCGATGTGCACCAGTGAGCAGCTGACAGGCCTTATTAGGGATGTTGTAATGCACTAAGTGCTGTAGTAGTGGCAGATCCGTATATAACTAAGCCATAGCCAACGACTGAGATGATAGAAGATTGGATGGCAATCCTCAGTGCAGAATGGGTAAGAAGCTGTCGGTTCCGATACAGAATCCCAATTAGCTGATTAATAGTTTTGCTGTATTATCAATGTGAGTTGCAAAGGTTAGGCCTTGATCACAGTTGATTCCAAGATATTTGAAATTGGCACTTGTTCAAGCGTATTTCCCAGGTATGTATTAATGGTGAGTGGGACTTGCCTTTTCTTGTTTTACGAGTTAGAGAAGAGCATGGATTTAGTTTTTGTGGTTTAGAACCAGCTTATGTTCAAGGAACCACATCTCAACTTTGAAAAAGCATGCTGAAGGTTGAGCGTAAAGGTTCGGATCTTTATGAGCGGCAAGAATCACGGCATTGTCGGCATAGAGGATTATTTGTTCAGGGCAGGATTTGGGGAGGAGTTTGGGAAAAGGCTGAAAAGGAGGGGCCCAGGATGGATCCTGGGAACTCCTGAGCGAACTGGTTTTGAGTCTGAGAGAACTCCAGCTACTTTTACAGATTGAGAGCACTGAGCAAGGTAATTTTTACCCAGTCACCAGGACCCTGCGAGAGCCCTAGGGATAGAAGTTGTTTGATAAGTGAGGCCATGGTGAACTGTATCAAATGCCTTAGTTAAGTCAATGTAGACTGCTCCAGTTAGGTTTCCTTTGTCCATGGCATTGTGGATTGCTCCTGAGAATTCAAGTAGGGCAGTCGATGTGCTGTGCCCTTTCCTAAATCCATGCTGCTGAGTGCATAGGCTGTTGTGCTTTTCAGGTAGTCTGAAAGTTGGTCCGCCACCAAGCGTTCAAGGGCCTTAGAGAGAGGTGGTAGTATTGATATCGGCGATAGTTACCAGGCAGTGACTTATCACCACTTTTGTGCACCGAGTGGCAACTGCAGCCTTCCATTTCCTAGGGAATTGGCCGTAGCAGAGGAGAGGTTGAAAATTTTTGTGAGGGGCAGTACTTCCTCCAGAGTGAGGGACAAGTTTAAGGTCAATAGTGTTGCTGCTTGCTCGGGACTTAGAAATGGCCTTCTTTACATATTTATAGACTTCATGTGCCTTTACTAGTTTGAAATGGAAGGGTGGTTTGGTTGGAGAGGCAGTAGTAGAAGTAGAAATTGGAGGTCAGCATCAGTGAAGAAATCAGATGAGAGGACACCACTAAGGTCCGTGAAGGCATCATTTAGGTGTTTGCAATGATCTTTGGGTCCAATGTAGTGGTTCCATCCATTCATTATTGTAGGAAGAGTTTGGACTGCTGACCCATGATATTCTTTATGTTGTCCCAGAAGGATTTCCCTTAGCCCAGGAGTTGGAGGGGCATTCTTGAAGTAGGAGCTCTTCATCAAGCGGATCTGTTTAGTACAGTGGTTGCGAGCCTGTTTATACTTTTGTATGTCCAACAGAGTGCCAGTAGCTCTTGCAGTGGCCCAGAGGTGATCCCTACTTTTTGAGTTGTGCCAATAGCTTTGCCGTGAGCCAGGGATTTGTGAGTGCTTTGATTTTGCGCTTTTTACTGGTGCATAGGTGTCACAGGCAGTGTTGAAAGTAGTAATAAAGTAATCAAGGGCTAGGTCAACATCTTGAGTTTTGTAAATCAAGGACCAGTCTATCTGCTAAGACAGGTCTTGAGATGAGTAAGGTTGCCATAAGGTAGGACTCTGCTATAGATGGTTTTGAGGCGGCTTACGAAACTTATTTGTCCAGGTACATATTATTGAGAGTGATCACTGAGCAGTCAGGAGAACACTTACATTAGTTATACTGGTAGGGTGGCTGGTAAGGATCCAGTCAATGAGGTGCTGGTCCCTGATTTGTAGTTTTTCCTGGTAGGGAGTTTACCACTTGTGTTAAATTTGCTGCTAGGATGGCATCTTTGTTTGACCCTGCATCAGGAGCGAGCCAATTTATATTAAAGTCCCAAGGAGAAGGAGTTCGATGTCAGAAGGTTGTGTACTTACGAACTCGAGGACAGCCTGTAGGCCGGAATCAGGATCTTTTGGTGGGATATAGACAGCAGCAATCATGAGGACTTTGTTTTGGGCACCAAGTAGTATCTTGATAGGGAGGAGTTGCACTGAGGTTTCTGTGGTGGGGTAAGAACCAGGAGACAGGTGAGGTAGTCCTTTATGTAGATTGCACCCACCACCCTTTTGAGGTCCTATCCAGCCTGAATATCTTGTAGCCCTGTATAGAGATGGCATGATCCGGAGTATTAGGTGTCAGCCAAGTTTCGACAATGGCAAAGATATCCGGGTTGTGTTGGCTGGCAAAGATTTGAAGGAGGCCAGTTTTGGAAGGAGACTGCAGATGTTTAAGGTAGCAATTTTGAGCCCCCTCCATTTTGGCAGGCTTTGTTGTATTGTAGGAGATAGGGCCAGGATTTGAGTGGACACTCCTGATATCAAGAGGAGGAGGAGTAGGCGTTTAAGAGACAGTTGCTGTACTTCGTAGTCAATAGAATTACACTTCTGAGGCTTATGCGGCTTGGACCAGTGCAGGTGTCTAGGGACCCAGAGCAAGGAGATTGTTAGTAATAGAGGATGATATGCCCATTTATCCTTGTTGTAGCTTGTCAGTTGCACCCAGTCGCTTGCAGATAGGTACCTGGTGGTTAAGTCAAAAGCCAAAGAATGATCAACAGCTGAGGTCCAGAATCACTGAAATGTTAAAATTCCTGAAGGTGACTAACTTTGCTTGCACATATGCAGGATGTGAAATCCCTTTGTCTGTATGCTTCTTTGTCATTCAAACAGGTTGCTGAAAAGCCCATACAGATCATGGAGCAGGTCAGACAAAATGTGGATTGCAGCAGGACCCAGAGTCACCAAGTTTGTCAGATGTAGTTGCTTCACTTATGTTTTGCTTGGGATAGCTTCCAAAAGTTGATTTTAAAATAAAAATAAAGATACCTGATGATGATTTTTGCAGAAATCCAGTCCAGGAGACTTTCACGGATGTGGTGAGCAAGAATGGTATAGTTACCACAAGCAGAAAAACATGTAAATCCACAAAACTAAGCTACAGACACAGACAAACACAAGCAGCCACCACACAGACCCAGGGGCGTTTTAACCTGTAAAGCAAAAAAGGTCCATCTCAGTCTTCCTGCCCTCCATTTTAGAAGGTAAGCAGTTATAAATGTGGGTTTTCAGCAAGCAATAATATGATGCAAAAGGGTGACAGAGTCAGTTTCAAGGACAGCTGGAACAGAGTAAGCAACTTAATAGTTACTCAGGGGTGGCAGTAAGGCAGGGAGTTGGGGTGAGGGTGAAAACTCTGTCTAGACAATAGGTTATAGGCTAAGGTAAAATAAGACAGACAGGGTGTTCTGACTGCCTTTTTCTGTCAGCATTGTCAATGTTTCTGTTCTTGCTTAGGTTCAAGTCAATAGTGGCCTTGACAGCCTCCTTGAAGGTAGTTAGCCCTAAACTGAAGGATTACAGGCCAGGCACTTCTGAGTTAGAACAGTACAGCTGGAGTGATTTTGTTCTGTTCGTATTATTGTACACAACACTGGCAGGTGTTCAGGAGTGGAGTGTTCAATTACTGAAGCTGTTTTTATGTTTGCTTGCGCATGTGCAAGAAACATAGTGCCATCATCCGAGATTTCGGAGGTGTGTCACCCTCTTCCAATTCAGTCAGTGTGTTGGCAGGCTATGTCTATGACAAGCTCCAAAATGCAGTGGTATACAGTTGAAAGGGGAGCTACGCTCAGTGAGCAGCGATAAGATATCGCCTGCTCATGCGCAGCTCCCCTCACACACACACACACCACGCATACCGCGTGCTGCCCCCATGCACACACCCCGCTGGCTGTGCTGCGCCCTCTAAAGTTTTCCCAAATGCCACACTGGGTGCCCACCCCAGTGTGGCAACTGACAGGCGCCGACGGGGTGCCCAACTCGTCGGCTTCACTGTCTCTCCCCATGCTATCACCGACGGGGTGCCCAACCTCATCGGCTTCACTCCCCCCGAGTACAAGGTGCCACGCTGGGAGCCCACCCCAGCGTGACAACAAATGCTCATGGCCGATGGGGGTGCCCAATCGCCCATCGGCCCACGCCCAGCTATCCTTCTGCCACGCTGGGAGCCCACCCCAGTGTGCAAACGCCCCGCGTAGCTTCCTTTTTTTTAACCTGTAAAGCAAAACGGTCCCACGAGTCTTCCTGCCCCCACAACCCGCACTCCACCCACTGCGCACCCTGCCTCCCCACACCCCCTCACCCCATACTTACCTCCGACCCGCGACGATCTCGGTGGACCTGGAACACGCCTGCACTCTTCAAAGCCGACCTCGAACTGAGGAAATACCGTAAGCTATATAATGGGCTAGATAGGGTTTCTTCAACTTTGTTGCATATCTCAGGCATTTTTGGAATTTTGCACAAATTTTCAACATGGGGTTTTGGGACCCTTCTCATGAATGCTGTAACTGTCATGGCGTTATTCAGGCCGAAGGGTGATTTCATGATCACTGTGCAAATCACCTTTCAGGACCGATTAATGAAATGACACTGCCAGTGTTCATAAGGTAGGCTCTCAAGAAGCCTATTTTGAAAATTTGGTGAAAAATTCCAAAACGACTGTTTTACGAGTGTGCATTGTGCAGTTCCTACGCACGCCTGTAGTTCGCGAATTTTCAATATTTTCACCCAGATTTTCAACATTGCCATTTTACCACACCTTCTTATGAGTAGTACAGCTGTCATTTTTCACATCTTGCCCAAAATGTGTTTCTGCCTATGTGAGCCTAATGATAGTCGATGCGAAATCAATATATGGGACACATTAAGAAAATCACCATGACACTGTTCATAAGCAGATGTCTTAAATGGCTATGTTGAAAATTTGGTGAAAAAATTCCTAAAAATAACTGTTTTATGAGTACGCGCTACAATTCCTATGCATGCTCATAAGTTTGCGAATTTAATATTTTCACTCCAGATTTTCAACATTGCCATTTTATTACAGTTCCTTATGAACAGCACAGCTGCCATTTTCATAAGTCACTAAAGTGTGTTTCGACATGTCGCGCACAATGGTGCTGTTGGTGTGCGAAAGCAATGTTTGGGACAGATTAAGAAAATCACAGTTACACTGTTCATGAGCAGAGGTCTTAAAATGGCTATGTTGAAAATTTGGTGACAAAAGTCCATAAATGACTGTGTCATGAGTGAGCATTCGCAGTTTCCACGCACCCTCATAAGTTCATGACTTTGTAATATTTTAAGTCCAGATTTTCACCAGTGGCATTTTCCACACTTCCTTACTTACAGTACAGCTGTCATTTTTCACAACATGGCCGAAGTGTGTTTTCACACTGTCAGCACAGAGATGTGTGGTCGCTGTGGAAATCATTGTTCGGGACAGATAAAGAAAACCACAGTGACACTGTTCATGATCGGAGGCACCAAAATGCCTGCGTTGACAATCTGCTGTAAAAAAATCCCCAACCTAATTATATTACGGGTGTCGTTGCACAGTTTCTATGTCGTCTCATGACTTCACCATTTTTAAATATTTTACTGCAGATTTGCAACATTGCCATTTTACACCTCCCCATGAACAGTACAGCTGTCATTTTTACATCCTGTTCGGAATGTTTTTGCACCTGTGTTGCTAAATGCGTAGTCACTGTGCATAAGCAGCTTTCATTAACAAACCGATATTCCCCTGTTCATGAGGTGGGGTCACAAAACCATGTTGAACATTTGGAGTGAAAATACCAACGAATGCCTGAGGTATTAGGGTTTCCAACCATAACACCCAACCCTGTAGAGAATGACAAGCATCAGGGGTGTGACTTGGGATTCTTACCTGTATTGCTCATACCATTCCACACCCTGCAGCTAGTGAGAGGCATCGAGGTATGCCTTGGACTCTTCGGCCCCAATGTTCACCCATTCTCCTGTAAACATCTCACGTATTTCCCACAATGGAATGAAGTGCGCGCAAAGAACCAAAGACTAAAGGAACACCGTGACACTTGTCAGTGTCTGCAGGGTGGGGTGTGGTGGCGTACGTTATGCCTGACGCACCCAAAGGCACACCCCAATGCCTGTCACTCTCTGCAGGGTGGTGGTGGGTTGGCTTCAGTTCAGTACTTCACTGCCATTCCTATTACGCAGCTCTGCAACTTCTACACTACCACTGCCAATGCCAGCAAGCAAACATTCGGCATTGACAAATGCTTGTTTAACAAAGTTAAACCAGACAAACATCAGTTAACCTTTTTCAGTCATGTAAGTAACGGCTTGAGTTGTTTGTAAACATATTTCTGTAAATCCCTATGTTTCTATACATGCTTAATTGACACAGCTAAGGTATGCTTCAAGATAGTATACTGATATTAAATTTATATCAAGGTGTTATCTGGGACTGATGATATATATACAGGAGAAAGAAAAATTACTCCCCGCAATAATCGATTTCTTTCCAGGAATCCATCAATGTGATTTACAGTAGGCATCATTATAAATCATTACATCATTCTTAGCCAATTTCGATTATTTCTAAACATACTGGGTACTTTTACAACCACAAGAGGGTGTCTCATGCATATAGTTATAAAATGTTGAAGAGCTAAGTTCATTTGGCACAGTTCATTTCACACAAAGGGAATTCTCTAATATTCTGCAAAGTAATACATTTTATTTTAAATTCAAATTCCATTTTTAAAACAAAGGTCTTTAACCTGACGGATAATATGTTTATATGTACAGTTGCTTAATGCGTCTTATGATTATAAAGTTCTTCTCATGTCAGCCGTGTGCCAGAACTGCTGAACTTTGCTTTGCAGTTCTGTCATCCGAAGAACTCGAGAGTGTACTCACAATCATAAGAGACATAGTAACTGCATATAAACATATATCTTCCTGGCAGAGACAGAACTTACACTAAGTGGAGGCAGTATAGTGTAGTGGCTAACAGCATCAAGATGCAAATCTAGTGAACTGGGTTTGAATCCCACAGCCACCATTTGCATACTGTGTGACCACAAGCAAGTGTAACCCTAGATGGCGCTATCCCAGGGGCTACTACCCTGCCTGATTTGCCACTAACAGGTTGAGGGGCCTGGATCCAATGGCGGGTGCCTCACCCAGAGGTCAGGGTTTGCAATAGTTAAACTAACTTGGTCACAGCCCTCTGGGACACTGCAACCCCTTTCTTCCCACTAGTGGCCCACACAATATATCAGAATTACCTTCACAGTATACACTTACCCCAGGTCTGGTTCCGCACTGGGACCTCCTGTGAAATGAGATACAGTGCAACAATCACAGTACAGTACTTTAACATAGACAAATACCTCAGGCAGTATAACTTTGCTGAAACAAGCAGCTCTGATTTATTTAGGGGATATAACAAGGACAGGGAAATCAGGTTAATTAGCTTATCACTCTAATAATCTACCTATGGCTCTGTGCACAGGCCTATCCCTATCAGTTACTGTCCCTGGGTACCCAAGCCCTAGTGGCTAGTCCAAACCGTGGCAGCTGGTAGGGCCCTTTCACACAGAGAAAGGAGAATTAAACAGTCAGCAGTACAGTAATTCCATTTGGATTTAATGTGGCAATTCAACAGGAGCAACCCTGAATTAGTACTCACGACCTCCAAATAAGATAGGGTCCTTCAATGTCAGCAGGGCTCACTTGAGGTACACAAACCTCTTCACACATCCATATAAAAGAAAGTACTATACCAGGCAGGCTGCATCTGTATCCGATCGAATTACTGCACAATACCGGGAGAACACACAGCAGATTCAGTTCCTGACAGACCGAGTGCAATTTTCAGCAATTCTTCCAGTCTTCTACAGGGTGAGCCTGGTTTCTACTCTTCAGAGATCCTTTGATTCTTTTCTGGGGACAGTTCAGTCCTAACAAGCTGTTACACAAGCTGCAGACCGAACTCTGGGCCTTACACGTTTTTGACTAAAACTGCACACTGAAAAAGCACAGGCTCCTTCCTTCTTCACTACCAAAGCTCAACTGACACCCAACTGAAAAACCGGGCACTTCCTTTGAGTTCCTCCCAGTTCTTGACTGGATTGGCTGTCACTCACAATAGACTGCTGCTGTTGGTCCAAAAGGCACTGAAGTCTAAACTACATCTCCCAGAGTCACTGCCCATACAATCCTCTTGTGGCTGGCTCAGATTATGAGTCCAAGTTCTGATTCGTCCAAGGCACCACTTTAGAGCTAGCTTACCCACACTGATTGGTCCAGTTCAGCAGTTCAAAACTAGAATGGGAACTAGCAGACACAGTTCTGACTGCAAAGAAAGCAGGTTAGACAAACTGTAATTTCATTATTACTCTAAATAATTTCTGGCAAACAGTTACATCTTTCAGATAGGTTCCCTTTGCACTCCTAGTGACTGCAAAAATGAAGTAATTGGCAGCAGTTCGAGTGGTACTCAAACAGAGAAGCACACAGTCCCCATACAAACTAATTATGTCTGCAAGCAGACAGCTCTTAAAGAGACAGTACCAGAGGCTCTAAAACACTCACTGATAAATGGCTTAACTGCCAAACACCATTCAGGCTTGACATTCAAGCAAGCTCCTGGAAGTCTTTTTGGGAACCTTATTTGCAGGGGGTTACACCTTTCCTGCTTTGGAAAGCTTGACGTCCGCGTCAAGCAGTACCCCATAAGTTTCAACTGCAACCATATACATTTGCATTAGGCTCGCATGTAATCATCAGTCAATATATCATTTTACCAAGAACACATTTTGAAACATTTACGTACGCCACTCTTTACACAGTATTACATACACATTGTACCATAACTCAGTTATTACCTCTTGTACATGAAACCTGAGGGGGGCCCTTCCTATCAGTTACCTTGGGGCTGGGCGGGGCAAGGGCACCATACTAGAGGGCAACACAAGTAACTTGGGTTAGCACTGATGCTCAGTTTGGGCAATGAGCTCGGGACACATACACTCCTTTATGGACAGACATTGAGAGGCAAGTCCACAGGCCTCCCAAGTGAATCATAACTGAGGTGCACCACAGGCTTTACAGCCTCGACCAGTCTTTCTAGGGGAACTGTTATAGTCTCTGCACTCTGAGCCTCATTTTCAGCATTGTCCTCACTTGTCAGGAGTCTCCATGGGGTAGAGAGCTAGAACTGGGGCACTTTCAGCTCCAGGAGTTACAGTTTCTGAGTCCACAACATTTGGCTCGCATGGGAGCTTTGGACACTGGCAGTGGACTGTCAGGGCACTCAAAATACTCTTCTTGTTCGGGTGTATCACCAGTCTGCCCCAATCTATCATTTTCCTCCTGAAAGCTCAAACAGTTCAACCATGCACAATGATTCCATTTCATCTGATCTGATGCTTTGCACTTCACTTTCTGGGAGCATTGGCTCCAGGGATGAAGCTTGAGGCTTAGACAGTCCAGAAGGCCCAGCTTCATCTCCAGTATTGACTAGAGGTTGCCCGAAACAATTGACTCAGTTCGTAAGAAGGATAGTATTCAAAGTCACTCTCACTTTCTTCGATATGGACTGACAGTCATGCTCAACTGGGACTTGTGGAGGAACACTTTAACTTTGTTTCTGTAGGTGCAGACTTTCTTGATCTTTTCTTAGCAGCAGCTCTAGTCACTGGTCCAGAGGGCATCTTCTAGGGGCTCAGACTCAATTAAGATTTGTCCAATGGGCAGTAAATGATTTCTATGCATTGTTTTTACATCTTTGAATTATTCTCAGGCCTTACTTTGTACACTGGCAGATCATCTAGTTTGCCCACTACAATGTGAGGAGATGGTGCCATCTGTCACCAATCTTGTGCTTGCCACTGCAGTCCCAGATTTCTTAGCAATACCCGATCTCCCTCCTGGAGTTCCTGTGCTTTCACCTTTTATCATACCTTTCTTTGTTGGTCAGATTTCTTTTGGCAGCCATGGTTTGAGCCAGTTGGTACGCATGAGTTAGCTGGGCCTTTAACTTTTGCACATACTGTAAATAGTTGTCAGCTTGAACCCCATCAGGAGACCCCAAAACACACATCTACTGGTAGTCGAGCTTTCTTCCAAACATCAGGCGGTAGGGGAGAATCCAGTGGCATCACTTTGGTGCAGTTATAAGCATGTACCAGGGTGCTAATTTGTTGGCTCCATCTAGGCTTGTCCTTTGGGTGCAGGGTGCCTAGCATATCTAGCAAAGTGCGGTTGAAACGTTCAGGCTGTGGGTCCCCTGGGGTGGTAAAGGTGGTTCTGGACTTTCAGACTCCCCACAGAGAAAGCATCTCTTTGATCAGACGACTCTCAAAGTCTCTCCTTGATCAGAATGGATTCTTTGTGGAGCCCCATAGTGAACAAAAAGTTTTCTACAAGTACTTTGGCCACAGTGGATGCTTTCTGGTCTTTGGTGGGGAAAGCTTGGCATATATCTCGTGAAATGGTCAGTGACCACCAGCACATTACTGATATTTCTTTGATCTGACTCCAAACTCAGAAAATCAATACAGACCAGCTCCATGGGTGCACTTGGTGAGATGTTAACAAGGGGCAGCCCTCTGGGGAAAAGCTTTCCTCTGTAAGCAGCGACTACAAGTTGAATGTGTTGCTCCACATCAGCCCCATCTTAGGCCAATAGAATCTGGATCTCACCGAGTCAAGTGTTCTGTCTATACCAAGGTGCCCCATGTGGTTGTGCAAGGACCTCAGTACTGAGTCTCGAAAGGCAGTGGGCAGCACTAGTTGTTGTTTGTCTACTTGTCCCCTCTGTCTACTGTTTCTCTGTATAACAGTTTATTGATCAGTTTCAACTTAGGACCTTCTTTGTATAACAGTGCAGTTCTCAAATCAGTGGGCGTAATTTGGACACATCTTTTCCTGCATAGAGGGCTTCTAAAGCTGCTTTGATCATGGGATCGCGAGGATTGAGCCCGCGAATCACTGTCATTGTCCAGCTGAGGCAGTGCACCAATGTCTATTGCAGAAAAGTGGCAATAAGCAGCAGAGTATGCAATTCTCAGAGGGTCCAAGCAATCCACCATACAGTCCTACATCCATGGACATTTGTTCCTCCCTGTCAAACTTCGCAGAGTGCCCAATGTCAGGTTCTGCCAATCGGACCCAATCATTCTGGGAACAGGCCTCCGGGAGAGCATCAGCATCTATGTGGTTCAGACCTGCCGGTATTCGAGAGCATAGTCATATGTAGATAATGCAGAAAGCCACCTATGCCAGGCATCCAACTAGCTGAGGTCTGCACACAGGTCAAAGGATTATTGCAGTTTTTACTAGTATTTTAGCCCACAAAGTACTCATGGAATTAGTCAACATAGCCCACTTCAAAGCTAGGAACTCCTAACTTATGTACAGGATAGTTCTTTTCGGATGGGGTCAGGCTACTGGCAAAGGCCACTGGTCTCAGGCCATTCTCGTGCTCTTGGTACAACACAGCCTCCAACCCTTGCAAGCTAGCATCAGTGTGCAGGACGTAGGTTTTCTTGGATCGGCATAGGCAGCACTGGAGCATGGGTAGATTGATATATGATCTCATGAAAGCAGTCTCACAATCAGGAGTCCAGCGGCCCCAAATACTTCACTCGGATGAAAATACACTCTTTCAGTCTTGAGGGACGCTGACTTTTGGTATTTTTTGTGGGTTGGGGGATACCCTTGAGTAAGGTTAAGTAAAGGGCGGATCACTCTTGAATAGTCCTTGATGGAGCGCGATAATAACCACAAGAATCCCAGGAATCTTTGCAGTTCTTTAGATTTTTGGGCTGTGCCAGGTGGTCAAGGCCTCAACTTTACTTGGGTCGGTCTCTATTCCTCGGTGGATACTATAATATCCTATATACTTTACTGATGTTTGAAAGAATTGACACTTATCAATGGACAGTTTAAGGCCAAAGTCCTCCAGTCGGTCCAATACCTCAAATAATCTGCTCTCATTGTTCCTCCAGTGAGCTGCCAAACACAATAACATCATCTAGGTATACCAGGCACTTAGTAAGTTCATGTCCCCCACTGCACGCTCCATCAATCGTTGAAAAGTGGCTGGGGCACCTGAAACCCTTAGGCATCCTCATGAATTCATAGAAGCCAAGCGGACAGATAAAGGCCGCCTTCTCACGGTCCTCTGGGGCCATCGATCTGGTAGTACCACTGCGGAGATCCAGCACAGAGAACCACTTGCTCCCGTTTAGGCAGTCCAAAGCATCCTGAATGCGGGCATTGTGTACTGATCAGGATAGTCCGGTTTAAGGTGCGATAATCCACACACATCCTTACTGTTCCATTCTTTTTCCTCACTACCACAATGGGGAAGCATAAGGCTTCTGGACTTGTATTACACCAGCAGCTAACATCTCTTGCAGATGCCGTCTCACATCATCTATGTCAGCAGGTGCCAGGCGTCGAGACCTCTCAATGAAATGGTCTTTCGTCATGCAGCCGGATATTGTGCTCAGCTCCTTGCACGCATCCTACATCCCATTCCTTTAAAGAAAACACCTGGTCTCTCTGGGCAAGCTTCTCACTGATCCTCACTTTCCATTCAGCTGGCAGAATGTCAAATCAAACAAGTCAGGCGTTATCTGTCATTCTTCCTTGAACTCTTGCTGCTGGGTAGCACTGCAGTGTCTGCACAATGCACATTAGCCAGGATGCAACCTCTGTTTACTCGAATGTCTCTTTCAGACACATTATGAACTTGGACCATTACTCTTCTGGCATAAGCATGGGCTCTAGCGGGCAAAATACTAACTTGACCAGCAGTCCCTCTGGCAATTTTCCATCGCTGTGCATCAACATTAATATTTTATTCTTAACATCCTTTCTGATACGGACCTCTCCCTGTAAGGTACACTGGGCATTTGCGCCAGGGTCAGAGACTCAGGATCCTTCTTCCATACAATTCGACCGTTCCTCTGGTTCTGTTTTTTCAGCATCTCTGTGCCTCGTAGGCCTTCTTAATTAAAGCCGGAACTCTTAAAGCTCTACTAGTCTTGACCCTGTTTTCCTTATAACACAACTGTGCCAGCCTTCCGAACATATGAGCATTTGTTCCAATCAACAAAGGGACACCATCATACAGTCCAGTAGGGGACACACTAAGGCTAGGGTCTCTACTTGTTCGGCCACTCCAGCCACGGAGGTGGGAAAGACAGCCAAATTGGATATACCCGGAATAGGGTAGGCCTCTCACTTAACCCCCATACATGCAGTCCTTCTAATGGTTGTAAGGGTACGTCTGACAAATGCTTCATGATACCAATCCTGGAACATAATTGTCACTTGGGAGCCACTGTCTAATACAGCTCTTGTAGACACTCCATTCACCTTTACAGTGGTCTCCATGGAGGGACCCACTATTCTGGACCAGTCTGGAGAGGCGGTAGTGGGGCCTGGGCAACTGACCTGCCACAAAAGGATGTGGAATTACATTTTTGGTGCCCTCACTGGGACTATGTCGTGCACCTCTTAACCACTGATTTCTTCTCCTAAGCTCTCCTTGTAGCCTATATGCAACTTTGTCAGTCTGCTTTGGGACTGGCATTCCTTTTCATGTGCCCATCTTTCCCACAACCATAGCAAAACATACTTTCTGGAGTTTGAGCTGGCCGAGGCGCCACACTGGAGCCAGGGCGGGGTATTACTAACTGGAAACCGTGCCATCTCTGTTCTGGCGTGATAAGCATTTGGAGACATCTCGTCAGTTTCTCCACTTCCATGGTCAAGGAATTGAGTTTGGAGCTGTTATCAGTAGGAGATACATGGTGGGTACCCCACCCCATAGCAGATGCAGTCGGATATAGGTCAGGGCCCGTGTACTTGCATGGCCTTTCATAAAGGGACGTTTTTGAATTCCGGATCTCTCTCAACAGTTCGCCCCATTGTGGCATATCTTTTCCTTGTCAGAGCACTCATTGACTGTCAACTCTGCCCCTGAACTTCATACTGATGGGTCACCTCAGTCACTGGGTCGTAGCCACAGCTGTTGGTGCAGGTACCTCCCGGGTCGCTTTTCTCAACTCCTCGAATTTCTCATTAACTCATCATAGGAGGTGGGGATTCCAGTCGATTTGCCAGGCGTAACTGAAGCAACAGCAGTTCTGAGAAGGGGCAGACTTAAGATTCTGTCCAGTCTGGTTCGGTCCAGTTCAATCGCTGGCAAACTACCCTTTTCTGAGGCATTCTTGCAACAATTTTTCCAGCCGAGAGACATACACAACAACAACCCCTTGGTACTTTGCTGCATTTCTTACCTCCACCATAGGTCCTCATCAGAATCTGGGCTCCCACACATTCTCCAAGGCCTCAAGATAGGCCTCGTGCAGTCGCCTAGGGTTACTAGCCCGCTTAGCACGGATGGTAGCCAGGGCAGGACCGAGGCTCACTAACCCTCTCGCCGCTCCCGAGCATTGCCATTCTAGCACTTAAAGGGGCAACATAGTCTATCCAGGTCTCCCAGTCATCCTCCCTTGGGGTGGGAGGGTGCCAGAGAAAATCCTCAACCTCGGTAAGAGTCAGTGACTAATGGCAGGTGCAGAAATAGGAGTCTGCATTGGTTCAGCCACCATTACGGGCACTGGAGCAGGAGAGGGTGTTGGGGAGGAACACCCCAGGTGGCAAGAATAGTTTCTTCAAGTCTCCACAGTTTTCCCTCTCCCAGCAAACCATTCAGCAAATTCTCCTCAAAAGTTTCAGATAGTGGTGGGGCTGATTCCCCAGGTCTTTACTGTCCTTAGTTATCACTCTCCAAGCAGTGAGGGCTCCTCTGGGTAATGGTCTGTGCACTTTGGAGCTATCTATGGATCCTTAAACTCTACTAGGGCCAGGAAAGTGTGGGTGAGCAGATTAGCATGCCGACCCACCACCACAGGGTTTTGTAAACCTTCCACCTTGGAAAGTACTCCCTGCACAGTGTCCGTATTGATACCCAGGGGATGTCCAGGATAAGCATAGCATTTGGGGGTCGATCTCCTCCCCAGTACACTACCTACCCAGCCGTGCACAGCCACTTGTCGGGGTACCATTTTTTTCTTAACAGTGGTTCAGAATATGGCCACTAGAGGACACACAATCCCAGCGGTGAGCCTCCAAGATGTAACCCCTAGATGGCGCTATCCCAGGGGCTACTACCTGCCTGATTTGCCACTAACAGGTTGAGGGGCCTGGATCCAATGGCGGGTGCCTCCACCCAGAGGTCAGGGTTTGCAATAGTTAAACTAACTTGGTCACAGCCCTCTGGGACACTGCAACCCCTTTCTTCCCACTAGTGGCCCACACAATATATCAGAATTACCTTCACAGTATACACTTACCCCAGGTCTGGTTCCGCACTGGGACCTCCTGTGAAATGAGATACAGTGCAACAATCACAGTACAGTACTTTAACATAGACAAATACCTCAGGCAGTATAACTTTGCTGAAACAAGCAGCTCTGATTTATTTAGGGGATATAACAAGGACAGGGAAATCAGGTTAATTAGCTTATCACTCTAATAATCTACCTATGGCTCTGTGCACAGGCCTATCCCTATCAGTTACTGTCCCTGGGTACCCAAGCCCTAGTGGCTAGTCCAAACCGTGGCAGCTGGTAGGGCCCTTTCACACAGAGAAAGGAGAATTAAACAGTCAGCAGTACAGTAATTCCATTTGGATTTAATGTGGCAATTCAACAGGAGCAACCCTGAATTAGTACTCACGACCTCCAAATAAGATAGGGTCCTTCAATGTCAGCAGGGCTCTGAGGTACACAAACCTCTTCACACATCCATATAAAAGAAAGTACTATACCAGGCAGGCTGCATCTGTATCCGATCGCAATTACTGCACAATACCGGGAGAACACACAGCAGATTCAGTTCCTGACAGACCGAGTGCAATTTTCAGCAATTCTTCCAGTCTTCTACAGGGTGAGCCTGGTTTCTACTCTTCAGAGATCCTTTGATTCTTTTCACAGGACGGATTCAGTCCTAACAAGCTGTTACACAAGCTGCAGACCGAACTCTGGGCCTTACACGTTTTTGACTAAAACTGCACACTGAAAAAGCACAGGGCTCCTTCCTTCTTCACTACCAAAGCTCAACTGACACTCCAACTGAAAAACCGGGCACTTCCTTTGAGTTCCTCCCAGTTCTTGACTGGATTGGCTGTCACCACAATAGACTGCTGCTGTTGGTCCAAAAGGCACTGAAGTCTAAACTACATCTCCCAGAGTCACTGCCCATACAATCCTCTTGTGGCTGGCTCAGATTATGAGTCCAAGTTCTGATTCGTCCAAGGCACCACTTTAGAGCTAGCTTACCCCACACTGATTGGTCCAGTTCAGCAGTTCAAAACTAGAATGGGGAACTAGCAGACACAGTTCTGACTGAAAGCAGGTTAGACAAACTGTAATTTCATTATTACTTAAATAATTTCTGGCAAACAGTTACATCTTTCAGATAGGTTCCTTTGCACTCCTAGTGACTGCAAAATGAAGTAATTGGCAGCAGTTCGAGTGGTACTCAAACAGAGAAGCACACAGTCCCCCATACAACTAATTATGTCTGCAAGCAGACAGCTCTTAAAGAGACAGTACCAGAGGCTCTAAAACACTCACTGATAAATGGCTTAACTGCCAAACACCATTCAGGCTTGGAGCATTCAAGCAAGCTCCTGAAGTCTTTTGGGAACCCCTATTTGCAGGGGTTAACAAGTCACTTAACTTCCTGTGCTGCCAGGATGCATTTGGAAACAAGCCTTGGCTAAAGGTGCCTTTCCTGGCCAAAACTTGTAAAATAAACAAATAAATAATTATGGAATTAGAATGAAGTTTAAATTCGCACTATGGTCATGCTTGCCTTAGTGTTGTAATGTCAGATTTGTTTTGTAGCTAGGGAGCTGTGACCACTAAACTAGCTAAGTGACTACCAGCAATTTTCAAAAAATATGTTTTCTTAAAAACACATTTGAAATTACCAAACACATTTAAAGCAGACAACATTAAATATGTAACTGATCACATTTAACCATTTGCAAAGGACTGCAATAAGAATGCTCAAGCAACATTAAGAAAAGAACTGATTCTTGCATAAACCTGTTTACAGGTTTTGAAAGGAGGAAGGATCAGGATTTCAAATCACAAGGATGGATTCCTGAGAAAAACAGCATTACTACTACAGTGAGTAATTTGTTATTCAAACATCGGAACCCATCAAAGGTGCTTTTCAAACTCTGTAGCAGTACCTTGGGAGGATGGGTCCAGAACCTATATATGAAAAAGGTACTGCAAGACAGGCCTTACAAAATGGAATCCCTCCTGGACTGTATGTCCAGGCAATGGTGTTTTGTGAAGGTGTGCACTGTTTTCCAGGTTGTTGTTTACAAATGTCTAGAAGGGGACACCCTTGTAGCTGCCACGATGGCAAAGGTACACATTGTGGAATGTTCTTTTTAGCCCTCTGGGCAGGGTTTTACCAGTTTTTCATAACAGAACTGTATGCTGGGGACTATCCAATGAGATATAGTTATCCTAGCTGCTGGCTTACCTTTGCCTACCTCTCCATAGGTAACAAAAGGTGCGTAATCTGGGCCTTGACATCCCTTGTCTGATCCACATAGTGACCTAGTGCCCTTTTACATCCAGACAGTGCATAGAAACATAGAATGTGTTGGCAAAATAGGACCAGTTTACCTTAGGTAGGAACTTCCTATTGGTCCTAGGACCACTTTATCCATGTGGAAGACTATGTAGTTTGGGTCTGTACAAAAGGGCTTGCAGCTCACTTACCTTCCTGGCAAATGCCATGGCAGTCAGGAAAGCTGTTTTCCATGTGACATATTTTAAATCAGGAGTAGCCATAAACTAACAGGGAGCTTCCATCAGCTGGGCAAGACAGAAATTTAGTTCCCATGGAGGGACTTGCAGGAAGTACTGGGGACAGACCTTCAGAGAACCTTTTAAAACAGGTTGTGAGACCAAGGACTTGCCTTTGCCTGCTGATGTGTAGGCTGAAACTGGTGCTAGAAGTACCTCAGAGTTAAAGGTCTCAGACCTAAGGACTGTATTTGCACTAGGTGGTCCTGAACTGTACGCAACCCTGCCTGCATTGGGATTATCTTTCAAAGGGCACACCAGTATAAGAATCTCTTCCATTTAGATGAATATGCTTTTCTTGTTGCTGTTTTTTTTTGAAACCTCAGCACTGTCAGCACCTCTTCTGACAGATGCAAACAACAGAATTCTAGCTACTCAAGAATTACGCCCTCAGGTGTAGTGTTCTGAGGTCTGGCAATGTTATTCTGCTGTGAGACAGAGTCAGCAGTTGTATGCCAGTGGCAGGTTGATTGGAGACTTGTTGAACTGAGTTATGAGTACTGAGTACCAAGCCTGCCTGACCCAGTTTGAGACTATCAGGGTTATTGTTGCTTGCTCTGTTCTGCACTTTATGAGCACTCTCTATATGAGTGGGAATGGGGGAAGGCATACAGGAACATCCCTGTCATGTCCAGTCCAGTCCAGAACTAGGGCATCCTCTGGGACTGTGCCACTTGCTGGTGACCTCACAACAGAACTGTGGGAACTGACTGTTCTCCCAAGAGGCAAACAGATCTAATTCCAAAGTGCCCCATCTTCAGAAGACTGAGGCCAGCACTTGCCGGTTTAGGACCCACTTGGTTTCCTTTTTTTTTTTTTTTTAAATTGTTTAACCAGGAGTGCACACTAAGTTGAACGCTTGTTTACAGGTGTGACCTGGGAGCACAGGAAAGTTAAGACTTGCTTAGGGTCACACAGTATGCACATGGGGCTAGGGATTCAAACCCAGGTCTGGTCTGCTGGATGTGCAGCTCAGAGCCTTAAGCCACTGCACTATACTGCCTCTGTTGGCATACTCACTGGCTGACTGTTTAGGAATCTGCCAGAACGTCTGTCCTTGCCTGGCAGATGTACAGTAGAAATCTGCATCTAGGAGTAGGCTAAATCCCAGATCCTCATATAGATTCTGCATGCAGTTTTGAGGATCATGTTCCTCCCTGTTTGTTTATGTAATATCTTGCTGTGGTATTGTCTTTTCGAATCTGAACAGACTGGCCTTATAGCTGGGAGGAGAAGGACTGCATTGCCAGCAATACTGGTCTGAGCTCCAAGATATTTCTGTGCTTCTGAGCTCTTGTGGGCTCCAGATTCCACCAACTGTGAGATCCACTGGTGGGTGCCCCACCCTAGAAGTGAGGAATCTGTTGTGAGGACGCTTGTTTGGGGATTGCTGGAGGAAGGGAATGCCCTCTGAGGTTGCTTTCTCTTTCTACCACTCAAGTGACCACAAAAGTGTCTTTATGACAGACAGTGAATCCTTCCTTTGAGACCAGTGGTCCCTTACGCATACTAAATGTTCCTCCACTCAAATTTGGCCCATGGCATCACTGCTGTGGATGAGGCATGTGGCCCAGTAACTACAGGAAATCCCTTGCAGGTCTTGGCTGGCCCAGTGTACAGGATTCTGCAGTAGAAATCAAATTTGATACCCTTCTTGCAGAAGGAAAGCATTCCCTTGCAGGGTATCAGGCTCTATGCCTATGAAATCCAACACCTGAACTGGTTTTGTTTGGGACTTCTGCAGATCTAGCAGGAACCCCAGGCTCTCTGAGGTGCTCTTTACCATCTGCATAGAGCACCTTGCCTCTTGCTCCATGTTTATGAATGGGACTAGCCAGTCATCTAGGTAGGGAAAACACCACACCTTGCCTCTTCGGGTGTGCTTATCAACAAGGTACTTTGTGAAGACCCTTGGTGCTGAAGAGATGCCAAAGGAGAGGGCTATAAACTAGTGCCGGCAGTTTCTATAAGCAAAAGCAGAAGGAGGAGGAGGAGATCATTATAGTTCTCAAGAGAAGTGGCAGAAAAGTAAGGTAAAAAACAGTGGCATTCAGAAGGTATAAGGAGACCAGAGAGAGGAAGACAGAGAAGTGTATCTTGAGAAATAGAGGAGGCAGGTAAGTTATAAGGATTGCAAAAGCACAAGTTGAGGAAAGAATAGCCCAGGCAGTATCAAAGGGGACAAGACATTTTCAAGTATATCAGTGAGAAAAGGCAGACCAAGGGAGGGATTGTATGGTTAGTAAAGGCAACAGGGGCTCACTGACGCCATCCTCACAGGCATGGATAGTGGGCACATCACTTCAGCCATCTTTGTCAACCTTGCAAAAGCCTTCAACACTGTCTCACACATCCTCCTACTATCCAAGCTCTCCCTTGCCGGACTCTCAGGAGCTTCCAACAGCTGGTTCCACTCCTACCTGGTGGGCAGGTCGCAATCAGTAAGATTGGCTCTCACTTTGGTCCCCTCCAGGTTACCATAGGGGTCCCCAAGGCTCCGGTCCTTGGCCCGATACTGTTTTCCATCTTCCTAAATGATCTGCCCTCGGCCTGTCCACATACATCCATTCACATGTATGCAGACAACACAGTACTGTTTGCATCAGGTCCCAACTCCTCTGAAGTGACTTCCGACTCTAGCAGGACTTCAGTAATGTCCAGCTCTTGCTTTGCTCAAATCAACTTTTTTCAATCCCAGGAAAACGGTCTCTAACCTTCAGCACGAGGCAGAGACTCTCCCATCTCCCCACCATCCCCACCTTCCACACCATTGATGGATTCTCTGGAGGCTTGTACCTCATTCAGGTACCTTGGGGTCTGGCTCAACCAGCACCTCGACTTTTCTGCACATTTAGATGCATCCACAAGAAACTGCACCCCAAGCTGGGCATCCTGTATTGAAACAGGGACTGCATTCCTCTGCCAACTCGCAAGGCAATTGTACAGAAAATGATCCTCCCAATATTTGATTATGGGGATGCTGTCTACAGCGCTGCTCCCAAGTCCTCCCTAGCTAGACTGGATCCTCTCTTCCACTCCTTCTGTCACTTTGCTCTGACTGACCTCCCAACCCACCACTGCATCCTCTACAGGCCCTTGACCGCCCATCGCTTCATGACCAGAGACAGGCCCACTGTGCTAGGATGACAGCGAATTGGGCACAGTCCCCTCCCCTTACCTCATGGCAGCCCTAACAACTCAACCCCCCACCTGCGACTCACTCAGGAACACTGACTCTGGCCTCTATGTCCCACATATGTCCACCACTACAGGCCAGGCTGCCTTCAAATACCACATGTCTAAACTATGGAACTCCTTGCCTATGGACATCTGACACACCACCAACATCCAGCACCTCCACTCTCTCCTCAAGGTGCATTTCTCCACCTGCACTTGCACTTATCCTCTGTTGGCTGTGCATAGCTGCTGTATCTGTATGTGTTCTGTTTATATCTCTGTTGTATACTTCTCCTCTACTCCCTTCCCTCAGGACGATCTGGAATCAGCGTTATTCGCTTAGTATGCCTTCCTGGTAAAACTTTAAATAAATAAATAAATACTGAGGAGGACCAAGAAAAGACTAATATCTTAAACAAATATGTATGTTCAGTATTCACGGTTCAGGGGAAATGGAGCAATCACAAATAAGCAGCAAGAGATTGGGGGAGAGAAATGGACATCAGTCCTTTTCTGAGGCGAGGGTCAGGAAAACATTCATTAATCGAGGGTGGACAAAGCCATGGGGCCAGACGGCGGCATCCAAGAGTGTTAAAGAATCATGGAACACCTGGAATCCAATGGACAGCAGGGCCCGAGGAGCATAGCTGCTATGGAGGGAGGTCATACCAAATAAATTTGAGAGATTTCTTTGACTAGGTAACCAGGATATTGGATGGGGGAGGTGGACATGGCCTCATGGATTTCAGCAAGGCCTTTGACACCATTCCACATAGGAGGCTGGTAAACAAGGAGGGTAGCATGGGGTGGGCAATAAGGTGGTAACCTGGGTAAGATACTGGTTAGGGATAAGAGGCAGAGGGTATGGTATCTGTGTAGCACAGGAGAATGAAAACCTTGGCTCACTTCAAGATACACAAAGTCCAATGCTAGGACACAAGAAATACTTTATTAGACCCACAAGTAGACAAAATAGGTAGCACCCCTCAAGTATTTGATGTTTGTCACACTGACACTTTTCAAGCTTGAGTCTTAAAAGTCTTGAAAAGCATCAGCGTGATGCAAAATGTTGACTATGTGAGGGGTGCTACCTATTTTATCTACTTGTGGATCTAATAAAGTATTTATTGTGTCCTAGCACTGACTGTGTGTATCTTGAAGTGAGCCAAGGTTTTCTGTTCTCTGTGCCACAAACTGCTTTTCACTTGCTCCTTCATGAGGTTTTTTAGCCACCACCCATCTACTGAACTTCTGGTGATGGTAAATGGAGTTCACTCTGAGGAGGTGAGCATGACCAGTAGGGTACCACAGGGTCAGTACTGGGGCCAGTCCTTTTAATGTCTTCATTAGTGACATAGCAGAGGAACTGAAGGAAGGTCTGCCCTTATGGATGACACCAAGATCTGCAACAGGGTGGACACTCTGGACGGGATGCAAAGGATGGAAAGAGACTTGAAATGACTGGAGGAGTGGTCAAACATTTGGCATCTAAGGTTTAATGCAAAAAGTGCAAAATAATGCACTTCATCACAGTAACCCCAGGTGCAGTACAAAATGGGGGAGAGATACTAGCAGTGACCAAGCAGGAAAGGGACCAAGGATAATCATATCAGATGACCTGAAATTTGCCAGACAATGCGACAAACTGATCAGAAGAGCTAGAGGAATGCTAGGTTGTATAGGTGGGGGTATTACCAACAGGAAGATGGAAGTGGTGTTGCCACTGCAAAAGACTTTAGTAAGACCCCACCTGAGTACTGTGTCCAGTTTTGGAGGCCATATCTCAGGAAGGACATAGACAGGATAGAGGCTGTCCAAAGGAGGGTTAACAAGATAGTACAGGGTCTACATCAAAAGCCCTATGGGAGAGGCTAAAGGAATAAAACATGTACACCCTGGAGGAGAGGAGAGAGAAAGGGGAATATGATTGAGACCCCATTCACTGGGGTGAATAAGATACAAGTGGAGGTATTTTTCTGAAGAAAGGGTGCCCAGAACAAGGGCCACGCATGTCATAGTGATCATAGAATTATTTTGAGTGAGACTGGGATATGCCCATTATGCAGCTTGCCCTTTACTCAAAGGGTATAACCTTTAATCAAGTTTACAGAACAGTAATCATCTAATTTGTATTTAAAACTGGTCATATTATCACTACACACAACCTCTGGTCAAGTCGGTTCCACACACTCACTACTCTCTACCTGACAAATCCCACTCTTCTTTCAGTATTATATGTTTGTCCTCTTAACTGCATATCATGAGATCTTGTGACAAGGTTATTTTGTTTAACCTTAACCCTGAACTTTCCCAAAGATCGTCATTTAGGAAGGCACTGTAGACAAAACACATATCTCCCTGAGCCTTCTGTACTCAGAGAATACAAATTGAGCTTCCTCAATCTATCCTCATAATTCAGATCTCTCAATGTTCTTATCATTTTGTAGCTGTCCTCTGTATTCCTCCCTCATTTTAACATCCTTCCTAATAATAAGCCCAGTGAACTGTTGGCAGTATCAAAATAGGTCTCACAAGTGACCTATACAGAGGAATGATGACTTCCTGTTTTCTACTAGTAGTATGTCTAGCTATAAAATTCAGAATACTTTTTGCTCTTTTGAATTTGCCTGGCAATTTGTACTGTTTTTGAAATCGTTAGTGATAATCACCCCAAGTCTTTCTCTTCTTTAGTTACTCTGAGAGTACTGCACATAACACTAGGATGTGTATGTAGCCAAGATGTTTGATTTCCAAAGTGCATGACTGCACACTTGTCTCAAGTTAACGGTTAATTTATGGTCTTTGGTCCAGGCATCTAATTTGTCTAATTCAATCTGAAGTCTGGATGCATCAGTGGCATTGTTAACTGTTATGCCTAGCTTAATATCATCTGCGAACTTAATTAACCAAACATTGTTTCCTGTATTCATCGAGGCCATGTAGATATTAATTACATCTAATTATTTGCATTCCCTCTGTCAGTTCTGTTTAACTTAGCCATGCAAACTGGTTATTTACCAGTTACATGGAAAAAGGCAATTATTAAGCCCATTTCTAAAGGTGGCAATCCCTCTGCTACTTCCAATTATCACCCTATTTCTCTCTTAGCCCCACTCAAAAGTTTTAGAGAAAATCATTCTGGATCAAACTACTGAGTTCTGGATAAACATTGTTTGCTTACTGAGGTACAACATGACTTTAAGCAAAAGCACAACATAGAGACAGCCTTGGGGGGTTCACTGGTTACATACAGGATGCCCTACATAATGTGCATTCTTGTTGCGCCATATTTGTGGACCTCCCAAGGCTTTCAGTTTAGTTGAATATGATCTACTTCCATCTGTTTTGATTGATTTTCATTTTCTTCTCATGTTATTAGATGGTTCTCAAATTATTTACAGAATAGGAGCCACTGTACTTTGATCAGTGGTGTCTCTTCTAGTTTTGTTGACTATAATTGTGGGTGCCTCAGAGGTCCATCCTGGGCCCAATGATCTTTTCTCTTCATGAACTCAGCACCCTCTAGCTGTTGCCATTCTTTCATGTCTCTGTATGTGGATGATGCATTTTTTCCTGCATCGCTGATAATCACCCTTAGCAATGTTGTTGTAATTTTCAAGGCTTATTTTTATTTTCACTTGCTAATGTATTACATTTTGTCATGCAATTGTTTTATCCAGGGTCATTTTCTTGTCATAAGCCATATTTACAAACCAACAGAGTTCTGAGCAGAGTTGAAGTTGGTTTCTACTGATGTGCACTTACTTCACTCTTGAAGTATGTGTTTTTGGGAGTTTTTTTCCATTGCATATAATTTAGTAAGTAGAGAATCTTAGTGTTTTGTTATGACCTGACCTGATTAGGCAGTAGGGGAGTATCTTGACTAGAGGGGAACCTGATGGCTCACCCAAGGAAACCTACTTGAGGGGGATGGGACCACACATCATTAGGGCCTGCATCTTTGGGAAGGTGGTGGGGTGCACAGGGTGTGGAGCAGCCATTATACTGGACTGGGCTTGGAAGTTCGATGGTTACCCAGTGTGCTACCAGCTGGCACAGCTTAGGAAGGAGGTTGCAGGATTAGGAGACAACTGGGGAAGGGGGAGGTATGGTTGGGGAAGGGGCAGGGGATCTCCCATGGGTTGCACCAAGCACTAGGGGCGGGGCATAGGAAAGGAGGCAAGAGAATACTGGGTTCCATAGGGACCTTGGCAGAGGGGGCCCAAAAGGAGGACTCTACCAAGGAAGCAGGCAGGTAACTGGGACCCTCACAAAGGGGGCCAGAGCGACAACATTCTCAGGGAAGTAGACAGATGGCAGGGCTGGACAGAAGGAAGCAAGGCGAGGAGGTGGATCAGACCTATGCTCAGTAGCCACTTCAATCTCTCTTCTGCTTGAGGATGAGGGGGATGTAGCCATGACAGGTGGTTAGTGGTGGAAAGGGAGTGGGGGCAGGAGGCGGGGCCTGATAGCAGGAGGGAAAGGGGGAACCTGGAATGAAGGAAAATGGGGAGCAGTGAATCAGAGCAGGAGGGCAGGGGAAGAGGGAGGAAAGTGCAAGGAGAAGGACCAGTTGGGAGGAAAGGGCAAGGAGAAGGACCAGAAGTACAAGGAGGATACAGTAAAGGGAGCTGAGGGTTTAGCCAGGGGAGCACGACAAGAAGGAGGGACTAAACGGAGACAGGAAGGAAAGGAGGACGAGCCAGGCTAGGTTAGTGGATGGGGAGAGAAGGACTAGTTCATACAGTGAGGGGGAGTTAGTGAGGTACAGAAGGATACTCGGGAGGAGGAGAGCATAGGATCAGAGGGAGGGGTGGCCTGGGTAAAAAGGAGGGTGGCATGTGACACCCAGATGGGAGAGGAACAAGGAGCCGCCAGGTGAAAGGGCCAGTAGAAAGGATGAGGGACATGGAAGGGGGAAATGGAGGAAAAGGAGCGGTCAGTGTGCCTGTTGGGGGATTCTATGATCAGGGGTATCAAATGGGATAGGAGGAGAAACCTGGCCAGTTAGAACAAAATGCTTCCCTGGATTAATGGTGCACAGGGCCAGCACGAGGTATATTAGGCTGGCAAAGGATTGTGGGGTTCCCCAGACATACTGGTCCACCTGGGTACAAATGACATTGAGGGAAATAGCTGAGCTGGAGACAGGCAAGATTCAGGGAGCTTGCCTAGGTCTGTCATGACATAGGACGACAGTTTCTTCTCAGAAATCCTGCTGTGCCAAGGGCTAGTGGGGAACACAAAAGGAAGATTAGGAGATAAACCAGTGGCTCAGGGAGTGGTGAGGCCAGAGGGTATGGGTTGATGGGGATTGGGGGAGACCTGGGAGGATAAGGAGCTGTATGCTAGAGATAGGCTGATCTCAATTTGGAGGAGGGAATCTTTAAGTTGAAAATAGAGGGTTCATTGGTGAAAAGTGGGTTTAAACTTGTGAAGGGGGAGGGATGGGAGAAAAGGCTGTCGAGGGGGTGCCGAGAAAGGAGGGACTCTGTCTCCACTTCTGGGGAGCTGGAGGAATGTGGGAAAAGGTCGACTGGTAAAGTGCAGACCAGGGGAAACAGAATCCCCATGGGAACATGAGCAGGGAAATGGAAGTATAAGGAAAGGGTGGAAGGTAGTCCTGATAAATGCCAGGAGCTTGGGCAATAAAATGCCTAAGCTCCAGGCGATGCTAATTGAGGAGTGGTGGATGTGGCAGCAGTCACTGAGACCTGGGCCACCGCAGAACACAACTGGGACCTGAACCTGAGAGGTTACTCATGTTCAGGAAGGATAGGGGGAGGAGGGCAGCAATGATAGTCAAAAACTGCATTGGCATGGGGGAGTAGAAGAGGCGGAGGGAACCGTGGAGGCAATTTTGGTCACCTTGATAACTAGGGGGCAAGAGAGTAAAATAGGAGTGGTGTATAGACCCTGCACTGGCGGAGGAGCTGGAGGAGAGTCTGGTGGCAGATGTTGGGAGACACTGCAGACTGGGCAGGGAAGGGTGGTGGTGTTGGGGACTTAAACATGCCAGGAACAGACTGGAGACTATGACATCCTCGTGGCCAGGGAACAGAGGTTGTTGGATGTCTTTCAAGATGCGTTCCTAACTCAGTAGGTGGGGAACCGACCAGGGAGGTGTGGGTACTGGATGTGGTCCTGGCAGACAGTGACCAGATTGGGGGCCTGGAGGTAAGGGACCTGTTGGTGGGGAGTGACCATGCCACAGTCTGGTTCTGCCTGGACCTAGGAGGGGTAGAAGGCTGCACAAAGACGGAGGTAACTGACTTCAGGGGGCAGATTTAAGGAAATGGGAAGGATCCTTATGAGCATTTGGATGGGATTGGGTCAGACATGGACGCTGATAGTAGGTGGAAATCTTGAAGAGGGTGCAGGATGCTACCAGCACCTGTGCAAGACTAAGACGAAATGCGGTAGGGCCAAAACCCTGCTGGTGGACCAGGGAGGTCCAGGAGGTGGTCGGGAAAGAAGGCAGCCTCATAGGCAATTCAAGTGCTCAAGGAGTGAAAGGGATTGAGGGAGTACGAGCTGATGGCTGAAGGGCCACTAGGTGGTGACGGGCGCTAGGCAAGGAAGGAGCAGAACCTGGCCAGGGAAATTAGGAGAGGGAACAAGGGGTTCTTTAGATACATTGGGGAAAATAAGGTGAAGGGAAGATTGGCAGGATTAAAAGAGGGGAGAGATGGGCACAAGACCTGGGGAGCAGGCTGAGGTACTAATGAGTACTTCACCTCAATTTTCACCAAGGAAAATGGGGGTGCTGCATCATACATGGGAGGAGACAGTGATACTGAGGAAGGGGGACTCTACCGATCGGAGGGTCTGGGAGAGGGGAGGCATCACTGGCAGGAGGGGTGAAGGCTAAGCAAGGAGAAGAGGTAGCGGAGGTAGCGGAAGTGGAAATCACAGCAGTGAGAGTGAGGGAAACCTCAGGTCCCTTAAGATGGAGAAAGCACCGGGGCGGATAAATTACATCCCAGAGTGCTGAAGGAACTTATGGATGTCCTGGCGAAACCCCTGGCAGAGCTTTTCACCATCTCTCTGAGGACAGGGTGGGTGCCCCAGGACTGGAAGTGGTGCATATAGTGCCCATCCACAAGGGGGGATCAAGGGAGGTGGTAGGGAACTACAGGCCTGTCAGCCTGACATCGGGTGGTGGGCAAGGTGATGGAGGGCATTGTCAAGGAGAGGCTAAGGGGGACCTGGAAAAGTCAGGGTGCCTGGACGATAGACAGCATGGATTTGTCCCGGGGAAATCATGTCAGACAAACCTTGTGGAGTTCTATGACTGGGTGACGAGTGCCTTGGACCTGGCAGACCAGTGGACGTCCTCTTTCTAGACTTCAGCAAGGCATTTGACTCTGTTCCTCACGTGGGCCTGTTGGATAAGCTGGGAGAAATGGGGTGAAGAACCAGATGATCAGATGGATAGGCAATTGGCTCCAGGACTGGACCCAGAGGGTCATAGTTGGTGGGATAGTCTCATCCCCAAGGAGGGTCATTAGTGGGGTCCTACAGGGATCAGTCCTTGGGCCCTCTTGTTCAACACCTATGTCTCTGACATAAGGACAGGTATCAGGAGGAGATGAGTCTTTATGATTACTCAAAACTGGGGGGTGGTGGTGAATGGGGAGGAGGGGGTGGGCCTACAGGGGACCTGGAGGCTCTGGAAAGATGGTCTAGAAAGTGGAAGCTGAAGTTCAATGCAGAAATGCAAGGTACTGCACTTGGGGGCCAGAAACCCAGGCCAAGTGTACACCCTGAGGGGGCAAATGCTACAAGTCTCGATGGCTGAGAGGGACCTGGGGTGGTGGTGGATGTCAAGATGAACAACTTGGAGACTTGTAGGAGGGCAGCAGCCAAGGCCAACAGGATGCTGGGATGCATTGCTGGGGATCACCTCCAGAAGGAGGGGAAGTGATAGTCCCTCTGTATAACTGCTTGGTGAGGCTGCACCTGAGTACTGCATGCAGTTTTGGAGGCCAGACTTAAAGAGGGACATTAAACTCCTGGAGAGGGTCCAGAGGAGGGCAACCAAATGATTTGGGGCTTTGGGGACGGGACCTATGGAGAAGAGGCTCACAGAGCTAAATATGTACATATTGGAAGAGAGAAGGACTCAGGGCACATGATAGAGGTCTTCAGGTACATGAAGGGGGTAAATGGGGAGGAACAGTCAATGTGCTTTGAAGGAAGGAGGAGGGGCCACTAGAGGGCATGGGTGGAAGCTGGAGGGGGAAGATTCAGGGAGAAAGGAGGAGGTGCTACTTCACTGAGAGGGTGGTAGAGCGTGGAATGTGCTGCCTAGGGGCTGGTGGAGGCAGAGATGGTGGAGGGGTTCAAGAGGGGGTGGGACAGGCACAGGGAAGGGTTCTGGAAGCAAAATCCAATGCAGCGAGAATATCCGAACTGGGAAGGAGAAGCCAGAGAAGGCAGCAGGAGGTCAGCCCCAGGGTGGGGGCTGACCAAACAAGCAGATGCGAAAAGACCATTAGGGCCTATTCTGCTGGCATTTTAGTATGTTAGTATGTTATTCATTACACTGATACATGGTATAATATATGTGGGTTGAACTCTCTGCCTGCTGTTATCTCTGGACAGCCTTCACCTTTAAGTTTGGTTCAGCTGAAAGCACACTTACTATATTCAAGCTCTCTGACATCACTTTAATTGTGTTCTTAATGCCTGTTTTAAACCAATCAGAATTATTTATGTTTTTTCTGCATGTTCAAAGTGTTAGTAATATGGGATTTTCTAAATAACTGTCATTAAGCTTCCAAAGAAGGACTTGTTGGTCGAAAGCTAAAGCTATTTGTTCTTTTTAACATCCTTGTTGGTCCAATAAAAGGTATTAAACCATTTGTTCCAATTTGTCCTTAGCAATAAAAATGTTCAGGAAGATTTCACCTCCTTCCAGAATTGGCTAGTATCTATGCATATGGTGCTGAATTCAAAGAAGACTAAGTTAATAATTTCACTGGGCCCAGGATGGAACCTCCTCCAATGATAACAGTGGTAGACTCCAAGGGTGTTACCATTGAAGAGTTAATACATTTAAATGTCTTGGTATTTACCTAGATTCACACCTGCCCTTTGAATATCATGTTAATTATTTGCTGAAGATTCTTCATCAAAGACCAGGGATGTTGTACAGATAAGCCCTTTTATGGCTGTGGGTGGAGCCTACAGCCATTTTGCTATCTGTAGCTGGAAAATGGAATATTGTGGAACACATGGGTTTGGACATTTCAATGTATCCTTCCATGCCAACTGAAATAAAATATTCTCTTCTTTCTGTTAAGAATGTTAGGGACATAACTCCAGGCTGCTTATCAGATGCCATTAGAAAACTGAAACAGCTTGTTAAATATTTGTTAAATATTGGTTGCCTATGAAACTGAGATTTGCACATTTAAATACTAAGCATTTAAACAGCTTCTTGATACTAGTTTAACTTGGGAATGTATTGTCTTTCAAGAAAGATTCATACCTCATAAATCTCACCCTTTCCTGCAATCAGTTGTAACCCCAGGGGAGTGCTACCCTTAGGGCTACTACCCTGTCTGCTCCACGGAGGCAGGGTGAGAGGCCCAGATCCGTTGTCGGGTGCCTCCACCCAGAGGTTGGGGTTAGTACAATTAAGACTACTCGGTTACAGCCTCTGGCTACTGCAACCCTCCTTCCGTCCCACTAGTGACTCACACTGGTGCCAACAATCTTTCCACCAGTACACTTACCCCACGGATAATATATTCCAACTCACTCCGGGACCCCTGTAAAGTAAGGTACAGTTATATTACAGTCACCATACAGCAGCTCATCAGAAGAGTACAAACCAGCCAGGGTGTAGTTATAACACAGCAATCTGATTTATTAAAAGGGCAGATAACAAGGGAAAGGGTGAAAATCAGGTTGATTGGCTTACACTATTTCTATATACCTAGGGCTCTGTGCACAGGCCAAACCCTACAATTTACTGTCCCTGGGTACCCAAGCCCTAACGGCTAGTCCAAAACGCGGGCAGCTGGTAGGGCCCTTCACACAGAGAAGAAAGAAAAGTTTAATTAACAGTCAGCAGTACAGCAATGCCATTTGGAACCTCTGTTGCACATTTAGCAGGAGCTACCCTGATTCAGTACTCACAACTCCAGACCAGACAGAGTCCTTCAACACCGCAGGGCTGAGCCTGAACTCCACGAGCCTCCTCACACATTTGTATGGCAAGCTCCAACAGCAATAGCAGAGGGGTACCACACCAGGCAGCTGCTGCTAGGCTCTCCAGATTTCACTAGTCACTGAAGCACTGCAAATGGCAGCTTTATTCACTACTCCCATGGACCGAGCACGATTTAGCAGATTCTCCAGTCCTCCAAACAGGTCGAGCCTGGTGGGTAGCTGTGCAGGACACAGCCTCCTCTGACTGCACGGCCGGGCGGGTTTAATCCGACTCTTCACGGCCAAAACGGCCGCTTAGGGTTTCACGCGGTTTCCTGGCAAGTGAACACTTCCACAGCGCAGAAGCACAGCTCCTCTCCTCACCTCAGCCACAACGCATCTGACCCCAGCAGCAAGGGCTCTTCCTTCTGACTGTGGCGCCGCCTGCCCTATTGGTTACGGCACATGCCAGTCACTTTCTTCAGCTCTCAGTGGTGCAGAAAAGCGTCATAGCCCATAATATCTTTCTCAATTACAAACAGCTCCCCTATTGGTCAACCGACTCTGTGGGGTCCCTAGTACTGATTGGTCCAATTCAATAGTTCTGGACCAAAATGGAGGAGGCAATCGAAACAGTCTTTACTGCAAGAGAAAGCAGGTTAGAAACAACTACACTGCCATTATTATTTTTACGATATTTTAAGCAAACATTCACATCCTCTTTCAGAGCTCCCTTAGCACCACTAGCGATGGCAGATCTGCAGCCTGGGCGGGATTCGAGCATAGCAACACTCAAACCCCTCCTGATCAATCATGACTGCAAACCAAAGCAGCCCTTAAAGAGACAGTATACAGAGGCCTTTTAAAGCGCCACTGGCTTCCCATTTAAACGGCTTTAACAATCAACTTCAACCAGGCACGGAGCATTTACCAAGCCCCGGAAGCTTTTAGGAACCCCCATTTGCAAGGGGTTGCACCCTCCTGGCCTGGAAAAACTTGGCGTCCGTGACAAGCAACTACCCTGAGGCCATTTAGTGAACATCCCAATTAACACTATATCACATTTTGAATTACATACAGAAATATTACATTTACAATATATTATGGTTCATAACATTGTACACATAACTCTGGTTCCCCTTTTTTTCAAATCAGGTTACTAATTCCTGCTTATGGCACCAGGACTGGGGAACCCCTCCTTTCTAGTCACTGGTGAGTCACCTGAAACAGGAGCACCACACTCAAAGGTAATACTAACAATCTGGAGTTATCCCCAAGGCTAATTTAGGCAGGGAACGTGGGGACACATATACACCCTTGTGAACCACATTTAAGGGCAGGTCCACTGGCTGACCAAGCGATTCATAGCTCAACTTTATTACTGGCCGATTTGTCAGCCGGATCGCCTAGGGGTCTCGGGGATCCTAAACCAGGCCCTGACTCCACTTCAGTATCAGTGACAACAGGAATCTCCTCAAGGGAACAGGTTCAGTGCTCATAATACTATTAGGGCTTGACTTTCTATCCCTGAACCCACCCCACTGGGCTCATCTGGGGCAGTTTAGGTACTAGAGGGAACCATCAGGGCATTCAAAATATTCATCCGACTCGGCATATCCTGGCTTGTTCCCCGTCCCACTCTCTTCTTCTGAAAAGTCAGATAATTCAGCCAGGCCAGACAGTTCAGCCAGGCCTAAGTACTCAGCCCCTTGAGCTTGTCTGCTACCCATTCATCTTCTGGAGGCATTGCCTCCGGGGACAAAGTAGAGAGCTCAATCAGTACAGACGGACCAATTTCAGTTCCCGAGTTAACAAGGGATTGCCCCAAACAATTGACTCAGTTCATAAGAGGGATAGTATTCAATATCACCTTCATTATCTTCCAACACTGAGTGTAGATCATCTCCTTCTGCAGGAGGGTGGGACAAGGCTCCTTGGTGGACTTGTTGAAGGCTCCACAGGCTTGGTTCTTCTCTTAGCAACAGATCTAGTCACAGGCCGGGAAGGAGTGGCAGTAGAAGGTTCAGCTTCAATCAAGATCTGCCCAATCGGCAGCAAATGATTTCTGTGTATGGTTTTCACATCTTTTGAATTGTTTTCAGGCCACACTTTATATACAGGTAGGTCTGCCAGCTGTCCCACAACAATACGAGGGAGGTGATGCCATCTGTCGGCAATCTTATGTTTGCCATGCAGTCCCAGATTTCTCAACAGCACTCTATCCCCTTCTCTCAACTCTACTGTTTTCACTTTTTGTCATATCTCTCCTTGTTAGCCAGATTTCGTTTAGCAGCCATGGTCTGGGCCAGTTGGTAGGCATGGTTTAATTGGGCCTTTAATCTATGTACATACTGTAGATGGTTGTCTGCTCACACTCCATCAGGGGAAACCCCAAAACACACATCCACTGGCAATCTAGCTCTCTCCCAAACATCAATCGATAGGGGAAACCCTGTGGCATCACTTTTGTACAATTGTAGGCGTGAACTAAAGTGCTGATCTGTTGGCTCCATCTCGATTTATCTTTTGATTGTAAGGTGCCCAGCATGTCAAGCAATGTACGATTAAACCTTTCAGGCTGAGGGTCTCCTCAGGATGATAGGGGTGGTTCGTGATTTTGTACCTCCCACAAAGATAGCATCTCCTTAATCAAACGACTCTCAAAGTCCCTTCCTGGTCGGAATGAACTGCCATGGGCCCCATAGTGGATGAAAAGTTCTCAACAAGTATCTTAGCCACCGTGGTTGCTCTCTGATCCTTGGTCGGGAAAGCCTGTGCGCATGTAAAATGATCGGTGACCACCAATATGTTGCTGACACTTTTCAGATCAGGCTCCAAACTCAGGAAATCAATACAGACCAGTTCCATAGGAGCACTAGTGGTAATGTTGACCAGGGAGCAGCTCTCTGGGGTAACGCTTTTTTTGCAAACAACGACCACAGGTCTTGACATACTGTTCCACATCCGCACTCATCTTCGCCAATAGAATCGAGCCCGCACCAGGTCAAGTGTTCGATCTATACCCAGGTGCCCCATTTGATTATGCAATGACCTTAGAACTAGTTCTCTGAAGGCTGATGGCAGCACCAGTTGTGGTCGGTGTACCCGGCCCTCCTTATTCACAGTCTCTATATAGTAGATGGTTGATCAGCTTTAATTTGGGCCCTTCTTTATACAAAAGGTAGTCCATAAGTCAGTGGAGCGTAGTTTGATACATCCCTTCTGGCCCGCAAAACCTCTACGGCCGTTCTTATCATAGGATCACAAGATTGAGCCTGTTGAGATTATCATTGTTGAGTTGCGGCAGGGAGCTGGTGTCCAATGCAGAGAAATGACAGTAAGTGGCAGGTATAGTTTTCCAGTGGCCCCAAACAATCTACACACAGTCCACTGTGTCAGGAGACGCCTGTTCTTCTTTGTCAAATTTCTGGCAGAGGGCTCTATGTCAGGTTCAGACAACCGACCCATTCAGTCTGGGGTGCAGACCTCCGAGAGAGCGTCCGCATCTATATGGTTTAGGCCCGCCGGTATTCTACAGCGTAATCGTAGGTGGCCAAGGCAGAGAGCCACCTATGCCCAGTAGCATCCAATTTGGCAGAGGTCTGTACATAGGTCAGAGGGTTGTTATCAGTCTTACTAATATCTTGGCACCATACAAATAGTCATGAAACTGATCAACAATGGCCCATTTTAGAGCCAAAAACTCTAGTTTGTGCACGGGTAATTTTTCTCTGAAGGCGCAGACTTCTACTGGCAAATGCTACAGGTCTCAGTCCATTCGAGTGCTCCTGGTATAACACAGCCCCAATTCTTGTAGACTGGCATCAGTGTGAAGAGTGTAGGGCTTGACTGGGTCAGCATAGGCCAGTACTGGAGCATGTGTAAGTTGATATGATGTCGTGAAAAGCTTCCTCACACTCAGCAGTCCACCGATCCCCTAACATATCATTTGGCCGAAAATACTTCTTGTCTATGTCAGTGTGCACCCTTCTTATACTTTTGTGAGTAGGCGGATACCCCTGAGTGAGATTAAGGAGGGCGAATCCTCGTGAATAGTCTCTGACAAACCGCCTAAGTATCCACAAAACCCCAGGAATTGTTGCAGCCTTTTAAATTCCTGGTTGAGGCCAATGGTCAATGCCTCCACCTTGCCAGGGTCAATCTTTATGCCTTTAGTGGACACTATATGGCCTACATATTTCACGGAAGTCTGAAGAATTGACACTTGTCGTTATAGACAACTAAGGTCGAAATCTTCCAACCGATCCAGGACTTTGAATAATCGTTGCTCATGTTCTTCCAATGATCGCCAAACATTATAACATCATCTAAATAGACCAAACACTGAGTAGGTTCATGTCCCCACAGCTCGTTCCATCAAGCGCTGAAAAGTAGCTGGGGCACCCAAAATTCCTTGAGGCATCCGAACAAACTCATAGAAGCCTAAGGGGCAAATGAAAGCAGTCTTCTCCCGGTCGTCTGGGGCCATCGGGATCTGGTAGTATCCACGCCAAGATCCAACACAGAGAACCACTTACTACCATTCAAACAATCCAAGGTGTCTTGTATGCGTGGCATGGTATATTGATCCGAATGGTCCACCTATTCAAAGTGCAATAGTCTCACACATCCGAACTGCCCCATTCTTTTCCTTACTACTATGATGGGGAGGCATAGGGCTCCTAGACTCTTGAATTACGTCAGCAGCCAACATTTCTTGCAGATGTCGTGATACATCATCTATGTCCGCGGAGCCAGGCGTCAGGATCTCTCTCGGAGCGGTTTTCGCGTGCAATCGAATGTGATGCTCAGCCCTTGTACACATCCTACATCCCACTCCTTCAGGAAAAACCTGGTCCCTCTTGGAAAGCCTCTCACTGACCCTTCGCTTCCAGTCGGTAGGCAGCGGGAGTCACCAAAGTCAAACAGATCAGGAGCAACTCTATCACCCATCCGGAACTCTTTCTATTTGGTAGTACAGCAGTATCTGCACAATGAACGCCAGCCAGGGTACACCTTCTTCTTATCCGAATCTCTTTATCAGACACATTGTGCACGTGAACCATCACCCTCTTAACATAAGCATGGGCTCTACGCGGCAGAATGCTGGGTCTGAGCAACAACCCTCAGGTAATCCTCCTCCACAGGCACATCCAGCATCAACAACTTGTTCTTGACATCTGTTTTAGTCATACCTCTCCATGCAGAACACATTGTGCATTTGGGGCAAGTACCACGGGGCCGGATCCTTTTTCACACCACCCCACAGGGCCTTCAGGTTCCTCCAGACTACCCTTCTTCTGAGTGGCCCTGACCTTTGAATCACAGCAGGTATGCTCAAAGCTCGCCAGTTTGGAATGCTCACTTCTCTGAGCACAATTGGGCCAATCATCCAAACATGTGTGCATTTGTCCCAATCAACAAGGGCACCCCATCGTATAGTCCAGTGGGTGGGCAAACTAAAACTAAGGTTTCCACTTGCTCATCTATTCCATTCACAGTTGCAGGAAAGATAACCAGACACGGATGTACCCCAAATATGGATAGGCCTTGTCGCTCAACCCCATACATGTAGACCAGTTAGAGGCTGCAGGGGCACCTCAGATAAATGTGCTTGGTACCAGTCCTGAAACATGATGGTCACTGGGAGCCGCTGTCCAGTACAGCTCGAGTGGGAACTCCATTTACCCGCACCCGGTTCTCATAGACGCCCACCACATCAGACCAGTTGGGGGTAGCAGCATTGGTAGCCTGGCGGGCATGGGCCTGAGTCACAAAACTTTTCTTGGGGGCCGAGACTGGGCCTGGCAGTGTGTCGGTGATCAGTCTGCTGTTAACTTTCCTTAAATTCTCCGGCCTCTGGCACGCAGGCTGAAAATGGCCATCTTCCCCACAGTGGTAACAAAGCGGGGTCCCGGGGATCACTATTCTGAGGGGGCCTGAGGGAGTGAGAAAGCTCTCTAGGGCTAGGGTTCGGGGCTCTACATGACTCAGGGGCCCCGGGCTGAGTAGGGTACACAGTAGACTGCTTTAAGTCCCTCACCAGTTCCTCGTAAATTCCTGATCTCAGCCTCAACTCACCCTCCTGTAGGGGTCAGAGGAAACAGCTCACATCCCACAGTACCTGGAAAATCTGGGACCCTCGACCCTCCAGGCGAGCCAGTCTCCCAGTGGTGTTAGACTCAGGGTCCCACTAGGTTCACTGCCCCACACAGGGTTCCCACCCCTCTCATCAGTCTCCACTTCTCGAATTTCCCATCAATTGACAATATTCAGGCGGTGGCCCACCGATCATGCAACTTGAGTTTTAGCAGCTACACCAGAGAATCTGGCAGACTTTAAAATATGTTCTAACCGAACCTGATTCAGGGTCAGCAGTGATTCTCCCTTTCTACAAGCCTTCTGCAATGCCCGCTCCACTGCTAGTAACAAAAGTGGACAGTTTTTCATTTCTCCACTGCTTAGCAGACTTGAATTTCCATAGTAAATCTTCACCAGTCTCTGTACTCCCAAACCCCTTCTAAAGCAGAGAGATACTCTGCAGCAGTGGCTTCGGATGGGTGGCCCGGAAGAACCTAATGGCTTCTAAGGCAGGACCCTCAAAACTCTCCATCAGCCTCTTCCTTTTCTCCCCTCGAGCATTGCCACTCCTGGACTAAGGGGGTGGCATAGTCCCATCCACGCCCAGGTCATCCTCCCGGAAGGCACTGGTACCATGCCAGAGAAAGTTTTAACTTATGGTAGGAATCAGGCTGTATGGATGGGACTGCCAAGGGCAAAGAAGCCAGCACGGAACTATTGGGCAGGCAAGGGAGGTGCCGGGGAACCCCGGGGTAGTATCACTGGACAAATCCAAGGCTTGTAACAACTCCTGGGTAGTCCTCCCTCCACAACTAACAATTTAAGCAGTTTGTCTTTAAAACTGTTCATCTGGGGAGACTCCCCAGGGTGACTGACCCACTTCGGATATGAATTAGCCTCCACCCCTGGGACGCATCCTCGGGTAAATCACAGGAGTACCTTCTCAGGGTTGATGACCACACTGCATAGAGTAACACCTGCAGTGTCTGGTCAAGCAGATCAACCATATGCCCTTTCACTTCAACCTTACCCAACACTTTACTGCATCGACAACAGAGACAATATCAACAGTTGAGGTACCCAGGGCACATCTAACAATAATACAATCTTTGGGAGTCTAGCTCGGCTTCACCCCAACCCATCAATCTGTGTACCATGGTTTAAATGGGTCCCAGTTTAATTTTTTCCAACATATCCCTTCCATTTTTCCATCTCTGATGTAATTCCTCACTGAGCCACTAGGGGACGCAAATCCAGCGGTGCCTCAATTTGTAACTTCCCAGGGGCGCTACCTTTAGGGCTAACTACCCTGTCTGCGCCCATGGAGGAGGGTGAGGGGCCAGATCCATTGTCGGTGCCTCCACCCAGAGGTCGGGGTTAGTACAATTAAGACTACCTCGGTTACAGCCCTCTGGGCTACTGCAACCCCCTTCCGTCCCACTAGTGACTCACACTGGGTGCCAACAATTCTTTCCACCAGTACACTTACCCACGGATAATATATTCCAACTCACTCCGGGACCCCTGTAAAGTAAGGTACAGTTATATTACAGTCACCATACAGCAACTCATCAGAAGAGTACAAACCAGCCAGGTGTAGTTATAACACAACAATCTGATTTATTAAAGGGCAGATAACAAGGAAAGTGGGAAAATCAGGTTGATTGGCTTACACTATTTCTATATACCTAGGGCTCTGTGCACAGGCCTAACCCTACAATTTACTGTCCCTGGGTACCCAAGCCCTAACGGCTAGTCCAAAATGTGGCCGCTGGTAGGGGCCTTCACACAGAGAAGAAAGAAAAGTTTAATTAAGCAGTCAGCAGTATAGCAATGCCATTTGGAACCTCTGTTGCACATTTAGCAGGGAGCTCCTGATTCAGTACTCACAACCTCCAGACCAGACAGAGTCCTTCAACACCGGCAGGGCTGAGCCTGAACTCACGAGCCTCCTCACACATTTGTATGGCAAGCTCCAACAGCAATAGCAGAGGGTACCACACCAGGCAGCTGCTGCTAGGCTCTCCAGATTTCACAGTCACTGAAGCACTGCAAATGGCAGCTTTATTCACTACTCCAGCGGACCGAGCCGATTTAGCAGATTCTCCAGTCCTCCAAACAGGTCGAGCCTGGTGGGTAGCTGTGCAGGACACAGCCTCCTCTGACTGCGCCGGCGGGTTTAATCCGACCCTCTCACGGGGCAAAAACGGCCGCTTCAGGCCTTCACGTGCTTCCGCGCGAACACTTCCACAGCGCAGAAGCACACAGCCTTCCTCACTTCAGCCACAACGATCTGGACCCCAGCAGCAAGGGGCTCTTCCTTCAGATCGGGCTGCCTGCTCCTATTGGCTGGCGGCACATGCCAGTCACTTCTTCAGCTCTCAGTGGTGCAGAAAAAGTGCCATAGCCCATAATACCTTTCTCAATTACAAACAGCTCCTCTATTGGTCAACCGACTCTGTAGGGTCCCAAGGTACTGATTGGTCCAATTCAATAGTTCTGGACCAAAATGGAGGCAATCAAACAGTCTTTACTGCAAGAGAAAGCAGGTTAGAACAATTACACTGCCATTATTATTTTACGATATTTTAAGCAAACATTCACATTCCTCTTTCAGAGGCTCCCTTAGCACCACTAGCAATGGCAGAAAGGAGCGTTTACTCTGACAGCCCGGCGGGATTCGAGCATAGCAACACTCAAACCCCTCCTGATAATCATGACTGCAAACCAAAGCAGCCCTTAAAGAGACAGTATATGGAGGCCTTTTAAAGCGCTCACTGGCTTCCCATTTAAACGGCTTTAACGCCAACTCCAACCAGGCACGGAGCATTTACCCAAGCCCACATACACACACACATATACACTCTCTATACACGCCATCCTCATGGCCCCACCATTCAAAATAAATACTGCATTCTAATATGTTATAAAAAAAAATGTTTATGTCAGTGAACACAGTGAAGTTCGGTTTAGAGTAGATTTCTTTAAATATTTCTTATCTTATATTTTGTACAACACACTACACACCATCCTCATGGCCACAATACTGCCAGGTGGCCTAGGTTCAAGTCACATCTGAGGCACTTATTCTTTTCTCACCTCTGTTTGTATGGTGTTCAATAAAATATGCACACCACACTCCTGTGTGATTGATACAAGTAAATATTTGTGTTGCTATTGGGTTGTGCATTTGAGAAAGAGTAATGTGCCTCGAGGATGGCCCAGGTTCCAGTTGTCTCAGTGCGCAGCTAGTTAGTGCAATCAGAATGGTATTCTGGCTCTGGGTTCAAGTCCCTGCTGAGGCATGTATTCTTTCTCACCTCTGTTTTGTATGTACCATAACATATGCACACCAGATTCCTGTGTGACTGTTACAATAAAGAAACTGTTTGTTTATGTCAGTGACTACAGTGAAGTTCAGCTCAGAGTAGATTTCCTTTAAATATTTCTTATCCTATATTTTGTATCCTGCATAGTGCAGGGACATGCTACATCTTATTGTCATAGGGATCTTCATTTACACATTTCTGCACTGTATTTATTCAGGCTGTCCCAGATTAGATGCAGTATCTTGTTTTAGTGGGTCATGATTTTCCATTTTGATAATGTATTTCTTCAGTGTAGCCTGGCCCAGATCAAAGAGATAAGCAGTGCATCCCAGTGGAAATGTGAGATGTGCTGTGCAATTCCAACAATGCACCACAACATAATATTCAAACATGCAGGATGCACCTGCCACAAGGAAGGGCCAGAGTGCACATAAATAGTATGCCCTGCAAGTTGAGGGTGTGTTCACATGCATATGCCATGCTGCGCATACTCAGTGGGAAATTCTCCCTGCAGCCCAGAGCAGCACAGCCCACAGCTAGGCCATGACTAACCAGCCTAAGCCAGCCTGCCACCCACAGGTGGGCTGTGGAGTGCACCCAGCTGCACAGCAGACTGGCAGCCCTGGTGGACTAAAGGTACCCCTCTGATCCCCGATCGATCCAACTCCATCCCCAAAGAGCTTTCATGCGTAGGGCCTCCTGGACCCAACTGCACCAGAAGAAACCACGTCCATATCTCTAGCATAGAGGACTCCCACCCACTGCCTTGGTACATACACAACCCCGCCTCCCCCATAACCTAGCTGTTGCAGAGATGGGCACTGCCTCATGCCCTGCCACAGCCAGCCACTGACTGCACTGGACCTGGGCTGGGACTTTCCTCCAGAATGACCCAAGTGGCTATACCATACATTGGGGCATTGCACAAACTGCAGACCCACCAGTGTATGCAGCTGTGTGTAAGTCCCTGGCACACCGTAAGAGGAACTGATATGCCTCCAATGCATGCCTTGTCAATGCTGTATCTTCCTGCTGTCATACCTCTTCCCTGTTCCTCTGTGTAACATGCCACCCTCTGGACTGCTGAGGGTATCCTGGGTGCCATGGGGTGCAGTATCCTGCAATGACATTTGCAGTGTACGCTCCACGCTGTGGATACTGAGTTTGTGGTTCCCCAATTGTGCAAACAAGCAGGGAGGTTGGCTTTTAACATGCCTGTTCCGGGACCTGTGTGAGTGAGTACAGCATTGGCTTTCACTCCACACTGCAGTAGTGCAATGGCACTGGGACGATGGATCCACATGCGGAGTGCCTGAGGTGTATGGCCACTGGGCATTATCACCCACACACATCTTGTACCTATGTATGACAGATTCAAGCATCCTACTGCTAGTGCTTCACCACCTGAAAATAAGATGCCATTTCTTCTGTGAACTATCCAGGCTAAAGCTCAATTCACTCAAAACCAAATCCCAATGCTTCTTTCTGGAAGCTGATAAACTCTTTCTTTATTTCCCCATGAAACAGGCATGTCCATCCTCAAACTAGACAGCAATACTGTATCTGCTGCCACCGTGGCAGACCTCTTCAACAAGTTCTTCATCTCCTGTGCCATCCCTGACTCACCCAGCCCTCCGTCCCCATTCTCAGCTAATCCTTCCTGCACAGCCACTGGCTTCATCTTTCCCCCACCACACCCCTGGAAGTATACCAGACTCTCCTCCGTCAACCCTTCCAAATTCAGCCCTGAAGGTATCCACCCTAAAATGCTCTGCATCACCACAGCAGCTATTGCTGCCCTGTCTCACATACTGAACCTCTCTCTAGCCACTGCCACTGTTCAGTTGTTGGAAAATGGCCAAAGTCATCCCTCTGCACAAAGGTGGTGACCCCTCCTACCGGGCAACTATAGACCCATATCTCCTCCCTCCCTGACCAAAGTCCAGGAACCCTCATACTATCCAGACTCTCCGACCTCCTCTCAGTGAACAATTTACTCCCCATTACAGTCTAGTTTCCATAAACACCACTCCACTATCATCACCATTTTAAGTGTTACTGACTCCATACTCTCAGCCATGGATAAAAGCCAAATAACTGCTGCCATATTCATAGACCTGGCTAAGGCGTTGACTCAGTATCACACACCTGCTGCTACTCTGCAAACTCCCACTTCTACATCGGCCCTCCAGCAATTGCCTGGCTCACTCATACCTCCACAGTAGGCAACAATCAGTTCAAATAGGCAACACTCTGTTCTCTCCTCTCCTCTCCCTATCTTATCCGGCGCTCCCCAAGGATCTATCCTGGGCCCCATCCTTTCTCTCTCTTCATAAACGACCTTCCCTCCGTCTGCCTCTCCTCCAATATTCATCTATATACAGATGACACAGTCATTTTGCCTCGGCCCAATCCACGACAGTGTCCTCCCCTTCTTCAAACAGACTTCAACAGAGTCCAATCCTGGTCCTCAAGAACCGTCTCACTCTTAATGGTAAAAAGACGGTCTCCATGGTCTTTGGCTCCAGACAGAAGCTGGCTACCCTCCCAGCCCCCAGCACTCTCCACCTTGGACAGCTCACCACTGGGCGAGTCTCAGCCTTCAAATACCTGGGTGTTTGGCTGGACTGCCACCTCAATTACTCCACTCATGTCGAGGCAATCTGCACTAAACTCCAACCAAAACTCGCAATCCTCTACTGCCACAAATCCTGCTTATCGATCCCACCCACTGCAAGCCCATACGCAAAACAATCTTGCCAGTTATAGACTATGCAGACTTCGTCTATGGTACGGCCTCAACATCCTCCCTTGCCAGACTTGATATCCTGCTAAACGCTTCTGCTGATTCGCCACTGCCTCTCCCCTCACTGACCACTGCCAGCTCTAAGCCCTACTCTCCATCAACCCACTCTCCCAAAGGCATGCCATCCACTGCACCTCCCTCCTAGCAAAATTCTGGTTTGGTCTCCTCCCCATACCTCACGTCCCTGCTCAACCAGACCTGCCCCAGCTACTTCTTTAGCCACAGGGACCTTGTGTCTTCCACCTCCCCTGCCCCCACACGTAGTTCGGCCAACTTGCCTTCTTATACCACCTCCCTCTCTGGAACTCTTTGCCTCCGACCTTCGTGGTGGCCCATTCTTGTTCAGCTTTGCCCAGCTCCTCAGGCTCCTACCCAACCCGCTTTGTCCTACATGCTGAAATGGTCCAATTGCGCCACAGAGGCACCACTCAACCCCTTCCAACTCACCAATGACGCCACCCCCAGTAGACCACTCCTCATCTCTCTACACTCCTAATTATCCTGACATTACATCTTGTTACGAGTACTGTACTGTGTAAATTAACTGACTGTGATTACTGCCTGTACTCTTGTTACTCCCTGTACATACTGTATCTGGGTTACTCTGGAAACGAGCCTCGGCTCAGTGTGCTTTTCCAGGTCATCAAAATTTTAAATAAAATAATAAAAAAATAAAATATTTCTAGGAAAATGCATTGTAAAATGTGTAAAAGGAAGACCACATTAAAACTGTCTCTCAGCAGATTTGCATTGTACAAATTCATTAGAAATAATGGGTAAAAGCATCCCAAAAGCTCTCCATAGTCATATCGACTCTGACCAGAACTTGATATCTAAGGAGTCTAGAAGGTTACTGACTCATAGTCTTCTCTTTAGCCTTTTAGATTATGGCATTACTATTTATACCACCACTACAAATTCCATCTTGGACAGACTGAGAGTAACTTATAACTCCATTTTGAGATTTTTGACTGGACCCCATTTTATACTCATTCCTGTGATTTATACAAGATTTCAGGTTGTTTGTCCCTACACAAAAGGGTTTCCTTTAAATCAGCTTTGTTTATGTTTAAGTGTGTTCTGAGTCTTTTACCCCCTTCCATTATTGCCTTTTCCTAGAGCCTTAAATGAGCATGGAACCGGTCTCAGAGTAAACTACATTTTCAGCACTTTATTATAGGAAATCCATTGGCCAGAGGTCATTTTTATTTACTGCTCCATACAGTTTAACTCTCCTCCTCCCACATTACCAATTGCAGAATCATTATTTTCTTTTAAAAAATCTCTGTGGATTTGGTTTTTTGATAATGATGAATACAATTGTTTATGTGAATTTATGATGTTGACTGTTGATGTCTTTTCATGACTTCTTGATTGTATAACTATTTTGTATTTAATCTGTTTGTATGTAAATACTGTATTTAATGTTTTTATGTATACATGTTCACTTGTTGCATATGAAAATGGACAGATATGCTCATTATGCTCACAAGTATAAAAGTAAAATAAAACAAATAAAATGGGGCCCAACATAGAACCCTGAGGTACCCGCTGGTCACACTCTGCCATCTCAAAAGCGTACCTCTGATGTTAACTCTCTGTCTCCTTTCAGCTAGCCATGCTTTAATCCATTTTAATTATATTAACATCTAAGTTTATCTTGCGTAACTTGTCAAGAAGTTCTTTGTGAGGTATTTTATCAAACGCTTTACTCAAATCAAAATCAAAATATATTGAATCCACTGATTTACCTATATCCAGTTGTTCACTAATTTTTTCATAGAACTGGAGCAGATTTGTTTGACAGGACCTTCCACTCTAAAGCCGTGTTAAGTGGGATCCCAACCATCCATGAAATCCAGATGTTTTCTATTGCTTCTGTAACAAGTCCCTCAATATTTTGCATGGCACAGATGTCGAACTGACAGGTCTGTAATTGGAACACTCACATTTTTCCTTTTTAGGGTTGTGGGTGGAGCCTACAGCATTATTGCGGTCGCTCAGTAGCTCTAAAAATGACCAATTGTGGAACCTTCCATTGGACTTTTGGAAGTATCTATCTGAAAGCACAATGGAGCTTGAACCCTCTGCCATGATAGGCCACTACGGAATAACAGTGGCACTATTTTGGCTGTTACTTCGCAGATTCGGGTGTACGAACTGTGCATGCACAGTTCTGCAGGTTCACTATGTTTAATGGCAAATGCCATTCATTATAAAGATGTTCCCGATATCGGCCGCCAGCTATGCAACATTCTGTGCCCCTCACCAACTCAGCTGGTACACTGGGAGCCCACCCCAGTGTGTGCAAAGATTTTTCTGTGCCCCTCCCCAAGTCATGAGGCACACTGAAGCCCACCGTGGCCCAAAGATGCTTCCTGACATCGGGTGCCCAATCCCCTATGCCAGCATCCTGTACAACCCCACCCTTGATATGGCACACTGGAAGCCCACCCCAGTGTGCTGAAATGTGTATTTCTTTGTTTTTAGAAACTATCCCATGTCGGGAGTCACGTGATGCAGACCTCTTGCTAGCTGCACTCTAGGGGCTCTACCTAACCCTGTTAAAATTGCTCTAATCTGCCTAGTCTAAAATTCGCACTCAGATCAGACTACCAACAGCCTGTCTACGTTTGGGCATTCTTCGGAGTCGTCGATGGATGCAGAAATGCCTAAGGCTCTACCAAACACCTCCACCAGCAACCCGGAGAAGGCCCGAAGAAATCAGGGCCTCATCGCAACAACAATCCCAGTCTTCTAGCCCTGGCTCTGGAGGAAGATCCGCTGACCGTAACAAGGTTCCTAGAGGAATTCTGCCCTTTTAAAGCGGAGGTTGCGAGATTGCCACTGAAATCAAATATTACCTCAGCTCTCAATGATCTGGCGAAAGACCTCTGACAACAGGCTGGAGTACGATCTCTGGAGAATTGAGCCGACAAGGTTGACCCGGCGCTGGCCAGATTAATCACCGCCGGGTTGGATATGAAGGTGGAAGATCTTGAGGGCAGAAGCCGCGCAATAATGTAGTACTAATCGACCTGCCAGAAGAGAAGAGGAGTAGATCCAGTGAAATATTTTCAAAGGTTTGTGGAAAGATAACAGGCCCCTCACCCTTGGGCCCTGCTGCAGCATAGAGGCGCGCTCGCGCTCTGTGCCCTGTTCCACCTTGTGGTGCACCCCGTATCTTCTTTGCTAAGTTTCTGAATTACCAAGAGAAGCAGTTGTTTATGGGGAAAGTCAAAGGAGGCTAAAGAGCTGCAGTGGGAAGGGGTAAGCCTTAGAGTGGCCCAGGATCTCCCCTTGTGGGTTAGATCAACGGAGGGCAATTTTCCACCACTGGTGACCAAATTAATCGCTACGGGCATCAAGTTTAAGATGTCATCCCCGCAAAGCTGCATGTCCTTACAGCAGATACATGGAAAGCCTACAATGATGTGGAGTCGGTGACTGCTGTGCTTCAATCCTCGCTCCTAATTTATTCAAAGCAAAATGAGGACTCTGTGTGACCTTCCTTTAGAAATATGCCCTCTCATTAAAATGCGGTTGAAAGAGTTACCTAATGTTGCTATTTGGTGGGATACTAGTTCCTTTTTAGTCTAAAGGGGATTCTTCGGGGGTTCCCTGTGTGACTGCCTTATTATATGTGTTGTCCTCTTACAATAAGGACTCGTATTACAATAGTTCAACATCAAGCCATATTGTTGGTGTGCTGGAGCTCTGTCACAGGAGGGCTTATTCAAAACGTCAGCTGTGTTTAAACGGACAGCACTACGTGAACTGTGGTTGGGGCTGACCCCTGATTGACTTTATGATTCAGGCCAAAATGGAAACAGGCGAATTCAGTTGTGTCGCCGAGGATTTCAGAGAGGTTTCAGTTTACGGATCCCTCTTTCTGACTGTAAATTGCACTGCTGCAGTACTACATTTAGAGGAGCCAAAGCCCTAGCTAGATGTCTCTCGTTTGTTTTATTTTTGGTCTGAGCACTTCCAGGTGCTGCAACCGCTGGGTGATGGTTGTCAACCTTTTTTCTGTTTAAGGTCTCTCCATATTATAAGACAGTGTAGACATTAACTGTCCTGGGGCAATCTTAGTTTATAAGGGAGAGTTTCAGTTATAGTCATAAGTGTTTTATTCGTCACATGGGTCTAACCTCAGATATTTTATTTACCTGACTTTGGTACAAACGGGCAGATTTTCGAGGGGCTATGTCTCAGAAGTTGGCACAAGCTTGCCTGGGGCATGCAGAGGTTAAATGGGGGTGCGCTGGAATAGCAAGGTATTTGCAAGGAGGGTTTTGGCTCCTGTGTTTAGTTTTTGGTATTCCTGGTCCAAAGGATAGATAGGAGGGATAGTGAGACTGAAGGGGAGGATGGGAGCAGCGTGGAGGATGACAACAGTAAAGCTGACATATTGAACAGGTATTTCTGCTCAGTCGTTACTGAGGAAGAGGGGTAATGGGTCTGAAGGGAGTACAAGGGTGAGAATGGTGCAGAAATGGACACAAGTCCCTCTACACGAGAAAGGGTCCTGAAGGAACTGGAAGTAATAACAGTTGATAAAGCAATGGGGCCAGACGGGTGCACCCCTAGGTCCTTAAAGAACTAAGAGAGGTGGTGGTGGTTGAACCTGGCTATCCTGTTTAGCCGATCACTGGAAACAGGGAGGTACAAAGACTGGAGGACAGCAGATGTAGTCCCCTATACAAAAGTGGGAACAAAGAGGAAGCAGGGAACTACAGACCAGTCAGCCTCACCTCGGTAGTGGGAAGATCATGGAAGCACTACTGAAGGAGATTGGTGGAACATCTGGTTGTCAATGGACTACAGGACCCAAGGCAGCATGGTTTCACCAGGGGAGGTCATGTCAGACCAACCTTGTTGAATTTTTGACTGGGTGACTAGGGAGGTGGATCAGGGGAGGGCAGTGGACATGGCCTATCTGGACTTCAGCAAGGCCTTTGACACTGTGCCACATAGAAGACTATTACACAAACTGGGGAATATGGGTGTGGGCAGGACAGTAGTGTGGTGGGTAGGTAACTGGCTGGGTGGCAGGACACAGAGGGTGGTGGTAAATGGCTGTCACTCCACAGGGGAAGAGTGACCAGTGGGGTACCACAGGGATCAGTGCTGGGACCAGTCTATTCAACATCTTCATCAGTGACATTGCATGGGATCTAGAGGCAGAATTTCACTGTTAGCTGATGACACAAAGCTCTGTAACAGAGTAGACACACCAGAGGGTGTAGACAGAATGAGAAGCGACCTGCAGAAACTTGAAGAATGGTCAGGGGTTTGGCAGTTGAAATTCAATGCAAAGTGCAAGATAATGCATATGGGGCACAAAAACCCTGGCACAATATATCAGTTGGGGGTGAGGATATAGCATGCACCAAGCAGGAAAGGGATCTTGGGGTTATCATCTCTGATGACCTCAAGGTAGAGAAACAGTGTGACAAGGCAGCAGGTAAAGCAAATAGGATGCTGGGATGTATAGGCAGGGGCATCACCAGCAGGAAAAGGAGGTCATAATTCCTATACAAGACACTAGTGAGGCCCCACCTGAGTACAGTGTACAGTTCTGGAGACCATACCTACGTGGAGAACATAGACAGGGTAGAGAGGTTCAGAGGAGGGCAACAAAGATGGTGCATGGATTGCATCACAAGTCCTATGAAGACAGGTTGAAGCAACTGAACATGTACTCCTGGAGGAGAGGAGGAGAGGGATATGATAGAGACATACAAGTATCTTACAGGGAGGAACAGGGTGCAGGAAAACACTATTTTAAGCAAAAAGATGTTCCAGGACTAGAGGCATGGGATGAAGTTGGAGGGAGGACGATTCAGAGGAAACATGAGAAAGAATTTCTTCACAGAACGGGTGGTGGACAAGTGGAACACCCTGCCAGAGGAAGTGGTGGGGGCTGAAACAATCACAGGATTTAAGAATGCATGGGATAGACATAAAGAGAATTCTAGAGGTCAGGGTAAGGGAAACAGACTTCTAGGAAAACAAACTGAACTTACAGCTCAAATGGGCAGACTGGGTGGGCCTATAGGCCCTTATCTGCCGACACTGTCTATGTATCTATGTATCAAAGTAATTATCGAGTGCTTTCCTTTTCAGGACATTAAGGGCTTAATAGATCAAAGGGTAGGTCATGGTTCGGTTTTCAGAACGGGACAGGGGTGGTGGAACAGGAGAGGATACAGCTGGGCGAGCCATCATCATGGACTATGATAACACAGTGGTGATAGGGGTGGATTGGCACGGGAGGGTCTGTGTTTGGGTTGTAGGTATGGTGTTCGTGGGATTTTTTCGCTTAGGGAGTCGGGTGGGGGAGAGGTGCACAAAAAGGTAAAAAGCTGGGAGGAACGGTTAAAGACCAAAAGGGCAGTACATCATATTTTGAAAGGGCGCATGGCATTACCCAGGTCATTAAATTCCTAAGTTGGAATATTAAGGGGCACGGCAGAAATCCAAGCAATATAAAATCCTAAAACATTTAAATATTTTAAAAGCAGACATAGTGTTTTTACAGGAGACACATTTGCTTAATGTTGAAAGTAACAATATGAGACATCTGCAAATAGGGGCAAGTCTTTGCCTCTCAAGGCAACACACAAAGTAGAGGGTGTCATGGTGCTAGCGACAGGTATGTGCCTTTACCCTCTTCAGGTAATACAGGATAATGCAGGCAGATATATTTTTGTCAAGGGAAGTTACACGCCTAGAAATTTTGGTTGGATCTATCTATGGCCCAAACACAGATACACAGGCCTTCTTTGTGCACTTAATGGAGGCATTAACACCCCTTGTAAATGTACCTATGATCATAGGTGGGGACCTTAACTTAGTACTGGATCCCCTAACAGATAGGTCTAAACCTTCTAATCGAGGTCTCTCACCGCCCAAAGAGCTATGAGGGAATTATTGGACCAATTTGGCCTTTCAGATGTGTGAGGGTTCTCCACCCAAAGAATCGAGAGTACACCTTTATATCTCAAGTTCACGGCACAGCTTCTCTAATTGATTATATGCTAATCTCTACTCTCCTTCCTGGAGTGTTGGCGCTGAAATTCATGCAGGGCCTCCTCTGATCATGCCGCAGTATCCGTATCAGTTTCCTTTTCGTCCCTGCCTAGAAGTAGTAATAGATGGAAATTAAATAATCAAATTTTGAGGGATCATAATGCGGTCAAATATATCTCGTCACAAATAGATGACTTTGTTTCAAACAACTTGAGTGGCAATACCGACCAAGATATGGTTTGGGGCATTTAAAGCCTTTATACGGGGTGTTCTGATAGGCCAGATGGTTAAATGGAAAAGAAAAGGAATGTTATATGTCAGAGCTACTGGCTCAGATTAGACTAAGTGAGGTCAATTTACCCCTCAGCCCATGGAGGAAGATAAACAGGAGTTAATCAAACTGAAGGATCTTTACTTAAACTTATTAGGGGAGCAAGCTGAATTGGCACTAATTAAAACAAAGGTTAGTTATATTGACCAGGGGAGAAGGCGGTCGGCTGCTTACGAGGCGTATTAAGCAAATAGAATCTCTAGAATAATCCCGCAGTCCAGCCCATGGAGGGTGGTCCGTTAAGACTTCCCTAAGGAGATAGCAGAGGAGTTCAGAAAGTATCTTGAACTCTCTATAGTGTAATGGAAAACCCCAACGGAAGGAAAATACAGTCCTTTCTCGAGGACCTGACCTCCCTCTCTCGTGAGAGTCTGATGGACGATCTTACTACCGCTATGTCTCAGGGTGAAATTGAGCAGGTTATTAAGGGTCTCCTCTGGATAAAACACCAGGCCCAGATGGATTCTCTTCTAATTTTTATAAAGTGTTCTCCAAACAGCTTTCCCCACTTCTGGTTTCCCTATTCCAGTATATTATCAACTGTCAGGCAATGGACCGCTCCTATTTGAAGCACTTATTGTCTTAATCCCAAAACCTGATAAACCTCCGAACAACTCTCTAGTTAGAGGCCCATCTCATTGCTTAATTATGATATAAAATTCTGGCGAGTTATTGGCTTGACCGTATAAATAAGATCTTACCTGATTTAATTGAGTGGAACAGGTCGGCTTTATGAAAGGTAGATCAGCCAATGACCGCTTGAGGACATTGGCACATGTCTTCTCGGCGCTCGATGAGAGCAGCTCCCCATTGGCGCTGTCTTGGATGCGGAGAAGGCTTTTGATAGGGTCTACTGGAGTTATTTGCTAACCACAATGAAAAATTTTGGTTTTCCTGAGGTGTTCCTGAAGTGGATTGGTTCCTGTATCTAATGCCCTCAGCCAGTATCTCATGTAATGGGGTTATATCAGACCCTTTCAAACTGCATGGTGGCACCAGGCAAGGATGCCCATTGTCCCTCTCCTCTTCAATCTATATCTCGAGCCTCTCATAAGGGTATATTGCTTAATCAGGAGGTATCGACATTAAAATTCAGGAGAATGTGGTTAAAATAACTGCATATGCCGGCGATCTTTTGGTGTATATATCGACACCCTAATGAATCTATCCTGCCTTATTGAGAACCATACAGGAGTATATTCAATTGGCTAACTACAAATTGAACTTAGATAAGACAGTGGTGTACCAAATAACAAAGTTTTCAAACATGAAGTCACTGTATTGGGATTAGCCTGGAGGTCTGATTCTATTAAATACCTGGGTCTCACTTTGGCCAGGAGCATTACACGGATACGTCAGTTAAATCTGGACTTCTTGGTGCATACAATTGATTTGGATCTGAAAAGATGGGCACAACTTCCAATTTCCTTATGGGGAGGATAAATTTAGTCAAAATGAATGTGTTTCCCAGGATGTTTTATCCCTAATATATTAAACATCTGGCTCCGCTTTCATGGTTTAAGAAAATCCATGGGCTCATTGCCAATTTGTATGGGGCTATAAAAAGCTAGGATGGCCTATCACAAATTAGCTGCTCCTAAACCATTGGGCGGGCTGAGACTGCACTTTGGCCTGTACTTTGGGAGGGCATGTCAATAAATATCTTAGATGGGTCCAGGTGCGGACCTCTTGACCCAAACTTCGTGATATACCTTTATGGTTACAAATTCAAATATCCCTCATTAGGAAATTTGGTTTTGCACTGGAGGCCTTGCTGTATCTTAACCCTAAGCTCCTACCGGTGGCTCTCAGGAAGTCTCCGATAGGGGGTTTCGGTCAGGGCCCACTCACAGCTATGAGGTTTCCTAAAATATAATCACTCAGAGACCCGACACAACCCATAAGAGGTAACCAGCGTTTCCTAATTGAAGGTAAGCCCCTCAAGCAGTAAGCATTGCACAACTGGGAGAGTGTCAATAATAGATTTAATCTCATCGGATGGACATGTGCTTTCCTCATTAGAGATTTTGAACAAATTTAATTTGCCAACTTTGGTAATCTTTAAGGTTTACCAACTCCGCACCTCTTAGTTAATAAGATGGGTACCACACCAATCCTGACCGAGAGTAGAATTTCAGGAGACTTTGAGTCCTTTGGTGGGCTTACTGCATACTGTCTCTAATTTATATAGTAATTTGTTCAATTGGGCCTATTCCCAGAACTTGGCACCGAGCTCTCGTATTGGGCCTCTGTTTTCCCGAAGAGGAGCTCAACTGGACAGCACTGTGGCACAGCTGTCATAAGTTTATCCTCCAAGACCGGCTGAGACTGATGCAATTAAGATACTTCATAACATTTATTATTCCCCAGAAGCTGGCGAGCTTAAGAATGGTTTCAGTCTCATCCTGTACAAGATGTCATCAAGGGCAAGGGGACCTGTTGCATATTTTTGAATTGTCCAAAGATAGTACTGCTCTGGACAGCCATCAAAAGTAAGGTGGACCCGTTATTAGGTCTAGGGACCTTTTCACACCGAAATATGCCTGTTAGGAGATGTAGCTCATATCCCATTCAAGAACAGGAAGTTCCATATATCCCTAATCTCAGCATCCCTTAAAAAGGTGGTCCTCAAACACTGGAAGGACTCTCGGAAATTAGTTATACTGAATGGTTACAGGAACTACTGCCAACCTCAGAGTTGAGAGGATGATAGCTATTCTTCAGAATAAACTACCTAGGTTCAATAAGATTTGGGGCCCCTTTATGCCGCTTTACTCCCTATAGAATAGGATTTGCCACTCTGGGGAAAAGTTGTATCTCCAGGTGTCTTGTGCTGGGGAGAGTGGGGGAGGGCGAGGTAGAGGGTTGGGTTTTGGGGGTTAGGCAGAGGATGGATCCTTCTGTTTTCTGAGATATGTATGTATATCTATGCTGTATGTGTATGTTTCTCTGGATGCATTCTCTGTATTTAATATCCTCAATAAAATCTTAATGGAAAAAAAAAAGAAACTATCCCTTGTCATCGTGTTTTTTCTGTAAAACAGAAAACGGTCCCTCGTTGTCGCCATAGTCTCCCTCCCCTCCTCACGCCCCTTTACCCCATACTTACCTCCAGAGGTTGGTGCTGTCATTTTCTCTGACCGACACATCTGCACTCTTCAAAGCCCAACTGTGAACTGAAGAATCAAAGGTAAGTGTGTTATACTGCCATTCAATGGGGTTTTCAGCTTAAACTAATATCTCAGCCATTTGGGAATTTTTGCCCGAATGTTTAACATGGGGTTCTTGGGACTCAGCTCATGAAAACTGTCACTGTCATTTTGTTACTTGGTTCCAAAGGTGATTTTGCAGTCGCTGCACGGAATCACCTTTCAGGACTGATTCATGAAATGACAGTGCCACTGTTCATGAGGTGGTCCTAAAAGCCCATGTTGCAAATTTAATGAAAAAATTATCAAAATGACTGTTACGAAAGGTATGTTGCACAGCTTCTTTGCACATTCCTAACATCGCCAATGTTTAATATTTTCACTCCACATTTTTAACATTGCCATTTTTCCACACCTCCTTCAAAACAGTGCAGCTGTCATTTTTCACAACCTGTCCAAAATGTGTTTTCGCACCTATGATGCAGAATAGTGCATTTGCTCTGTGAAATCACCTTTTGGGATAAATGAACAAAATGATACTGGCATTGTTCATGAGGAGGGGTCCAAAAAGCCATGTTGAAAATTTAGTGCAACACTTCCAAAAATGGCCAAGTTACACCCGGCGTTGAGTAATTTCTATGTACATGTGTAACTTTGGTCACTTGGTAGCTTTTCACAGCCCTATCAGCTCTGGCTAGACTTTATATATATAGATGACATTTGCATCCCTCCATGCCTGCACTATGAAGCTGGGGGTAGGTTTAGGAGAGATTTGAGGAAATACTTCTTCACAGAAAGGGTGGTGGATGCCTGGAATGGTCTCCAGTGAAGGTTGTGGGGAGAAAACAGTAGTGGGATTCAAAAGGCCTGGGATAACCAAAAGAATCATAAAGGGTGGGTAAGGAGGTGACAGAGAAAGTACTGTAGACCTTGAGAGGTCTACAGTGTAAGCTAATGTAACAAAAGGGCAGACTGGATGAGCCATTCAGCCTTTATCTGCCATCAGCTTCTATGTTTCTATGTTTCCCAACCTGAACCTGATGTATTTTTGTGAATTGGGTCTGACTGGAATGTGAAAATAGGCATCTTCACATCCAGTGACCCCAGCCAATCTTCTGATTTTAATGACCATCTTAAACCTTTCCTTTTTGATATCTTTGTCCAAATATCATAGATCTAGGCCGTCCCAGTGGTGCTGAGGGTTGAGGTGCTGGACGCCACACCTCAAGCCACGCTGGCGACTGGGGTTCGGAAATAAGCCTGGGCCGTTGGGGGGTCGGCAGGGGTGAGAGGGGATTGAGCATCCAATGGACTACTCTCCTCTCTCAGGGTGGGAGTATGGGGGTTCCTGGCATAGCAGTAGCCTCTAGCAGAAGTTAGAGGCAGCACCAATGCAGGGACACAGTGATGGGAGGGACGACGGCAGTATCTTGTGGCAGGGATGACGCACTGGATACATTGCATGCCACGCCTCTAGGGGTAACCAAGAGAAAAAAAATCCTTCGGTGAGTGCAATATGAAGTCCATGATGGGGGCCTACCTTGGAGTAAACAGAGCCCGGAGTAAGTCAGGGGTGATTGGTTTCCTTCTCCTGGTTTCCCTCACCAGGGGAGGGCCCTCACCATGGGGGGTAAGCCATGGTCCTCCCCTCTGTGCTTTTGAGGTGGAGGCTGCCCCGAGGACAAGGTAGTCAGAGCTCCTGAATAACGGATGGAAGAAGGGTAAGTACCCTGCAGCACAGAAGAGAATTAAAAAATTTAAAATATATATATATATATATATATATATATATATATACATATATATCATAGATATAAACTGGGTCGCCATTCCTAATTTTGCTTGTGGGTCAGGAAGTATCTTTGAAAACAGTCCTTCCCCACTGTGAGGTAGGGAGCAGTTACAGCTGGTTTATGGAGTTTCTGCAGTTTTGGATACATCTTGAACTGCAGGTACAATCCCTAGCCCACTGTTTCCAGGACCCATTTGTTTGGATTTTTACCCATTCCCAGAAATGGTGTGTCAGCTCCCCCACCACCCACTGACAATGGATGGGCTTTGTTTTGGCTGTGGTTTGGGGCTGATCCTGCAGCATGTCTGGGCTCCTCCTGCCTCTGCTTCTGTAGTAAACTCTTTAGGATTGGTACTCATAGGGAGCATAGGGTTTTGGATACTAGCTCCTACTCCTGCCTCCCTTTCCATAGGCCCTGTAGGAAGTTGAGGCCTTTTCTTTTCAGACTACAGTCTTGTACTCATCCACTTTTTTCTTTTATGCCTCTGTTTTGTCACAAATAAGGAATTTTCCTCAAGCAGAAATCCATGGTTTTAGTCTGGGTTGTCCAAGGAATGGATAGTAACCTCAGCCAGGCAAACCTCCTCATTGCCACAGCATGGCCAAGACCCATGAAGCAGAGTTATTAGAGTAAACAGTAGAGCTGTGCAAAAAAAATCTTTCATTGTCAAAAATTGAAAAAGTTGATTTTCGCTCCATGAAAGTTCAGAAATCGAATTAGCAACTTTCTACAGAAATTCGACTTAGAACAGCTGGAATAATGCATGAACGTGGAGATTAACATATGCAGGATAAAATTCTGCACAACTGATCACAGTCAGAGGTCAGTTCTGCTGAATTTCTTTCGCAGTTTAATACAATTACATCATATATTCATTCCACAGTTCAGCGAGCCATGGAACTGCAGAATGTAAGTTTGTTATGTATTGCTGGCCCCACATTAATTTGTTTCCCTGGTATCTAGTGGCACCCTCCACCCTCCGATTGCTCGCTGCCATAATTAATAGTGCTTCCTGGAATCCAGTGGCACCCTCCAATCACTCACCCGTATTGTTTCCTTGGTGTCTAGTGGCACCCCACCTTCTGATTGCTTGCCCGTATTGTTTCTCTGGTGTCTAGTGGTACGCTACCCTCCAATTGCTCACCCTGGCAGTAATTAATATTTCCTGGTGTCTAGTGCCCAACAGCACACATCAGGTTGGTAAACTAACCTGCCAACCCTCTTCCATACATAGTCATTCGGTCAGAAAATGGGATTGGGGAGCCCATACGGCGACGCACAGCCGACCTCTCACCACCTGGGCTGGCCACCATATGTAATGACATGGAGCTCATGACCTACTGTGCACTCCTGTGATTACATTTGGCAGACAGCTGGGAGGAGTGCCAATAGACACCAGGAAACAATATGGGTGAGCGATTGAGGGTGGGGTGTGACACTAGACACCAGGAAACTATATTAAATATAAAATGGTCAAGAAAATCCCTGTGTCCAGGTTAACTAAGACTTGATTCATTCAAGAGCCCTCCTTACCCACATACACAAATTTAGAAATGTTCAATTTAGAAAATAAAGCACTATTCAAAGTTTTAATTATTGGTGTTTCTTTGATGACCATGACAAATCCCCTCCTATCCCCACCAGTTTGCCAGAGAACTCCTGCTCTTATCTGGCAACAGATAAAATTAAGGTTCTGGCTCCACCGAGGCGTGTGTGTGTGTGTGTGTGTGTGTGTGTGTGTGTGTGTGTGTGTGCGCAGCGTGCCAGTGGAACTCTGAAGAATTTTAATTCATGTATTCCATGTTACCATTCTGTGTGTGTGTGTGTGTGTGTGTGTGTGTGTGTGCCAGTGGAACTTTGAAGAATTTTGAATTCATGTATTCCATGTTACCATTGTGTGTGTGTCTGTGTGTGTCTGTGTGTGCATGCGTGCATATATGGGAGGAGCATTCTACTACTGGAGTAATGCAAAGTTTTGAATTCTATTTCACGGTAAACAATCACACTGTGTACTGAATCCAGATTTTAAAGTACATTTTATTAACCGATTTTAGGATGTTGTTTTAACTTTATGTATTTGATTCATTTATTGTTAAAGCGCCTTTGGCTTTGGAAAGGCACTTTTAAAAATAAAGTTTTGATTGCTTGATTGATTGATTGATTGAATATGAAGAAAGACAGATGACTGTGGGTGAAAACATCTGTGGATGGACTATTTTACATTATTTAGCAACATTTTATTGTCATTTTGTGGGTTTGAAAACTTTTAGAATGTTTGTTTTTTAAAAGTTGCCTCTGGGCCCATTTTATATAAGCAGTAAGACACTTCAGGGATGTTGGTTGGACTAGGTTTAACCCACGGTCAAGGGCTAAAGTACTCAGCTTTGCTCTCTTTGCCTTACAATGCCCCTGACTGTGGGATAAACCTAATACAACCAATGCCCTGTTGTGCCTTATTGCTGAATTATTACGGCCGGGCGAATGTTCGAGGGTGTGGTGCCACTAGACACCAGAGAAACAATAATTATGGGGCGGTGAGCAATCGGAGGTTGGGGCTGCCACTGGACAGCAGAGGAGTTTTTTTTCCTTATGGGACGGCACAGAAGTGATCAATGAACTAGGAATAATCACATGAATTGCGGATTAATGTATTCATTCTGCAGTTCATGCATGTTGTTCTGTAGTTCAGCAAAAAATTCTGTGTGAACAGGATGAAATTCACCAAACTTTCGGAAGATTTCAATTTCGCCAAAGGCAGAAGTTCAGAAAATTTCACGGAGGTTGCAAAATTCTATTAAAGTTCCACTAAACCAGGACTCACAACTTTCACCCAGCCCTAGTCGACAGCCATATGGAACTGGTATTTAGCGGTATCCAGAGTTAACTTTGCTGAGGCAGACAGGTTCTGTGCCACCTGACTGTCAGCCTTATCCGTCAATGCTAACACTGCATTCCACAACACTTTCTGGTACTGAGCTGTATTAGTCAAATAAACTGCCTGACTTAGGAGCAGGAGCTGTGCTATGCACCTATTTGGCCATAGTAGCCAGTTTCCTGGAATCCTTCTCAGGAGGCTGTGCAGTGAAGGGCACTCTTGGCATCCCTCACAAGCAACTGTTTGGACCACTGCTTCATGTTCGGGTGACTGTCCACCTGATACTATTTTTAAACTTTTTGGTCAATATCTGCAGCTGAATTTGGTGCTGACATGATTTTTGAAGTAACTTTATGGAGTGATTTGTGGATGGGGACTAGCTGTCTTCTTGGGCTAACCCCATCATATCCATGAGTTCTCCTTTCTCCTCATCCTCCTCTGTTTCATGAGGGGATGTTGAGGGTGTTCACTATCTGTCTGATGACTGAGGAATAAGAGGTATAATCTTCTGTAGGCCTGGGAGGGAGCCCAACTCTTGTTGGGTGAACCATTAGGATCTGTATGTTCACCTTCCTCATCCTCAGACTACATGTCCTCCTCCTCAATAGGCAAATGGTCTGGAGCCTATGTCTGGGAGGGGTGGGCAGGCATATTGAAGACATTTCCATGACTTAGTAAACTGTAATGCATCGCCATGTCCTCTGTTGAGGGCATCTGTCTTAGCCCACTGCCTGCACTTTTCCTTTTGCAGGAGGAGTGGTCTGGACATTCCTTTCTTTTTCTCTTGGCAGACACTGGTTCCAGTACCTGCTCTGAGGCTCTTTATTTGTATTTTTGCCATCACTGGAATCAGGGTCCCCCTTTGAACACCCTGGTATCTGTACCATCTCTACCATGTCAGTCTCGTGGCTGGGCAGAGTTATTGTTTTGTCTTCCCATTTCACAGGGACTGCTACTGTTTATGAGGAGGTGAAACCTCTGATTTGTGCTTTCCACATTATTAGAACTCCCTCCAAACCTTTATTGTGTTTTTGTGACACAGAGGCAGACTGAAAAGCTATAAAATCGTCCCTTTTGTAGCCCTTGTCCTTTGGGTTGTAAGCCAAAACTGTTTACAGAGCTCACAATGGGCAAAATCATGATCTGGACCAAGGCACTTTTAACAAAGTTCATAGTAGTCTGCCTTTGCCAGGACCTGAAAACAGTTTGTAGTTTTTAAAGCCTGTTGGTCCTGTTCGTTTTTAGGTCTGTCAGTCATGCCAAACATTGTAGACCTTCTGAAAAATTATCATTCGGTTCCCAATAGTCAGTGCTAATTAAAAAGGGTATTGAAAGTATTAAAGATATTTTTGAGAGGTCCCACCTCACAAGTAGTGGGGAACCGCTGTGTACACAGTAGTTTGAAACTTAAAACAAAAGATCGCTTGGTTCCTACAAATGGGAATCGAGCATTAAGTTGTGAAAAAAGCCTAATATTAGGTTTGGCATTTTAGTAATATATTTTCACTATTTACCATTATACAATGGCAAGAAAGAATCCTGGCTTTTGATTGGTCAGTTGGCTGTCACAGCAGGGATGTTATCCTGGCATAACCCCTGCTGATTGTTTGTTGGATTTGGATCATTTGGATGAGGATATCCTCCTCCTCCTCTTAAAAACAAAAATATTTTATAAACTAACAAAAACTTTCTTTAAATGATTTTTTATTATAAAACAACAAGCCATTGTATAATAGGAATAATGCCCTCAGGGTGGGTGTTATGCTGGGATAACATCCTTCTGGGTGTTGATGCCTCAGCTGGTGGCCCTAGGCCCAAACACCTGGATGAGATGTTATCCCAGCATAACACCTCACCCTGGAGGGCATTATTCTCTATTAGTTCCTCAAGGCAGGAACATGCTTTTAACTGTGGCCTCTCCGGTTCCCTGAACTAATTGGAAACTGAGAAACCACAACAAATGTTATAAAAAGAAACAAACACCCTAATAATGCAGAGTATCAAGAAACTAACTAAACTTTGCAAAATAACAAACTAATAATAAAAGACTTGACTTGTTGGCCAGAAGGCTGGAGCTGTACTTTGGCTCAACTGTTCTGTTCAGGCAGAGAAACAAATCTGATGTTAGAACACTAGGGGAGTGTGACCACAGTGCAGTTTGAACTTCATCTGATTCTGTAATTAAGTTCTATCTCTGGGGCATCACACTCTACTAGAAAGATGATGCTTATTGTAAAGCATCATTGATAGATTCCTGTTTTTTAAATATCTATAAAATGATGCCATATAAAGGTCCTGGTTTTGACTCTGAATCAAGTCCACAGTAGGTGTGCAGTACCTTGTAACACTCTTTTGTGGTACAGGTGTATAAGGAATTCCACGCATGCAGGATACTCACCACTAGTACTTGGCCCTGATATCAGCAAAGGGACATCAATCTGACATAAGGTTGCCTCAGCAAGCTTGTGTCCTATTCCTAAGGAGATTCTGCAGGTAAGACAGGAAGAAGCATGGTTTGCACCTGTGCACTCTGCCTCTGGGACCTGGGGAAGCCCAGCTCTGTTGCTTGGCAAGGCAGGGAACCTCTGGCATCAGCCCATAGAAAGGGTTAACGTAGGTCCTGAGAGAGGAACAAAGGTAGCAGTGTAGGTCAGAAAACAAGCGGAAATAGACTGGAAAAACTGAATGTAAACAAAGATCTTACAAATTATTCTTTTCATCTAGGTGATAGCTGCAGAGGAGAGAAAGCAGCATCAGAAGCTCTGAAGATGGCAGCAGAGACCTTCCAGCTCCCCCAAGCCATCCAGCTGCGCTACCTCCACACCCTGCATGCCCTCTCAACTGAAAAGTCCTCCACTCTCATTTTACCTTTGCCCTTTGACCTCTTGAAGCTTATTTGTCCTTCCACTGACAAGGCCTTGGAAAGTAACCTGGCTCCAGATGGAAAACCAGCAGACTCTCAGAAGCAACCACTAAAGGACTCCCCATGTTATAGTTGAACTATGAATCTGTATTGATAATAGTAATGTTTATATGCTAGGCTTTGTTTAGATGAATGGCTCTTCAATGGGGCTAGAGTTGTCTGATCTTCACACAAGCAAGTAGTTGTAAATGGATCAGCATTGCAGTACGAACCTTCTGAGCATTAGACTACTTGTGTAGTGCATTGACCCTCTCCATTGAGGCTGAGGGACTAGCACTTAGTTTTCCAAATTACAATCCTAGCAGTGAGTTGGTTGTTGGATCTGTGTACAAAGAAGAGGGCAGATTCAATCAGATTTGCTTCCTGTGAGCAACAGCAGACATTAGTTCTTATTCTTTGTTGCAGTGATCCTTGCCAAACTGCAAATCTCAGAGGTCACCCCCAAACAAAACAACATATACAGTTTACAAGAAATAAAGTGAAGTGTCTTGGAATAAATGATTGAATTTATTCACTTGTCATTCTTTCCATTTACTATATTTTATGTCTGCATAAGACACACATAGTAGAAATACAGTATCATACTTAACCATGGAAGGATTATAAATATAATTTTCCTCCCACTTGATTCACAAACACATAGAATTTGCTAGCAGAAAAAAGCATGTCAGTCCATCCATTCTGCCCATTTCTCTGCTTAGCTCCATGCTCATTGAACACCAGGCTGAATAGATTTAAAGTTACAGTAGGCCCAGTGGTTGACTGTCACCCCCTTCCCAGGTATCTTTTCCTCTCTATTGCCTGTGGATCTCACTAGTCTCATATATCTGTCCCACTCATGTTTAAACCCTATGTCAGTCTTGGCTTTAAACACCTCTCTGAGCAGTCTTTCCCATACATCCATCACCCTTTCAATGAAGAAGGATTTCACCCCTCTCCTGAATTGCCCCTGCCACTAGTTTCTTCCCTGTTAGATTCAACAGGAGACACTCCTGCATATGAAGACTTCTTATACAGCAAATAGGTCTTTCCTTGCAAAAGCTTCTAAGTTTTTTTTGCTGCCTCAATGTTATGTTTCTTCGACTCAAATGATGTTCCGAGCAACTAACCTGTAAACAACTGTCGCAATTCTGTACTTTATGTATTATTGTCATTGTATTGATATGTTTCTCTTGTATACTCCCATGACATGGAACCTTTGTAAATGAGCTTCCAGCTCAAAGGTGTTACTCCAAGATTTCAATAAATAAAATAAAGTTATACATTGAGTGAGCTTAAAGGATACCTAAACAACAGTTTGACAAAAACTATTCAAAATCTGACCTCAGACGGGACTAAAGGAAAGGTTGCTGAATCTGTTAATGTTAAAAATACCTTTATATAAGTTACCTAAATGTGGTTCCAGAGCATTTGAAAATGTAAAATCAGCCTTCCAATTTCAAAAACTGCCTTACCTGCTTCTTAAAATGCCGCCAAATGAGTTAAGTGATGACATCATCGGAGCCAAAGTCAGAGAGTTATATGGCTCTATAGTGCTAACTAGCTCTTTTTCCCTTTGTATTGTTTCACCAAATGATCTAAACCATGTGCATTATTTAGATCAATATGCATGTGAGTCTATGGTTCTGTTCATTTTATTCACTTTAACATGCTGAAATTGTGTTTTAATCCAACAGACTTTCTCTTTGGCAAACCACAGTGCAGTACACATCTTGAATAACCTGGTGGTCTAGTGGTTATGGCAGATCCAGGATGCTATAATGGTGGTGGTGGTGGTGGTGGGGGATATTGGGAGTGTGTGCATACTTGATATGCACTTTTAACATTTTTATGAAACCTTGATATTTTCTGCTATTATGCTTTTCTAGTATGTTTTGACTGAAACTACAAATGTAATCCATATTTTGAATGTAAAACTTTGTACAATCAATAAATTAGACTTATTCCACAAAGGAAAAGGGCACCACGATCCGCACAGGGGTTGTGTACAGACCCCCATGTCAGGGAAGGAATGGACAAGGATATGATGGAAGGCATTCTTAGAATGGCAGAGAAAGGGAGATACTGTTGATGGGAGACCTGAATATGCCAGATGTTTATTTATTTATTTATTTATTGTAGAGAATCAGTTTTACAACCTTTGAGTCAAAGAACTCGTTTACAAATAAGAGGGGAGACAACAATAAAAAAAGAGGTTAGGACAGTGGAATGACAAAACATGTTAGATACATAAAAATAAATATACACTTGGAGAGAGCAGACAGCTAGGCTGCGCTGGATTAAACTTGTGGAAGGTCCTAACATAGGTAAAAACAACACGGAGTTCAAATCGACAGCAAGTCATAAGTTAAGTAGGTAAGAACATTGGTGAAACAATAATAGTTACAGTATTCACAGTGAGCATGTCAGGCTAATATGTGGGTATATAAAGACCGAAGGGCTGGGGATTTGAAAGGGATTAGCAGGGACTGGCATAGGGCAGAGGGACAGGCAAGAGGCAGCTACAGGCATTTACAACATCGGCTGTCCATAATATGCTGGCGAAGAGCAATTTTGAAGTGGCCAATACCAGGGATCTTGGAGATAGTTTAGGAAGGAGTTGAAACAGGACGGGCTTGGTGATGGAAGGATCTTTGGCACCGAGAGGTCCTTGCTCTGGGAACTATGAAAGTGGCCGCATGGCGCATACCGGTTATAGTGACCTAGCAGCACGCTGCAATGGTCCAGAGAGCCCAGGAGGGCAGAGTCCTGACAGGGATTTTGCCAGTAGGCAGGTTTGATAATTCAGTCTTTCCTCAAGAGTGAGTATTTTAGCGGCAGAGTATAGTAAACAGGTGTGGGTTCTGCTGTGGGCACGGTAAGGAGCCTACATGCTCTATTAATAGAGGTCTGAACTTTGGATAAGGCAGAGGCATCAGCAGCGGCATAGACAGGGAGCCCATAGTCAGCCAGCGATAATACCGATGAGGTGATGGCTAGTTTTAAGGCCGGTCCAGGGAGACAGTCTTTATGCCGATAGAGAAGACCGATCCTGGAGTTTATAGCAGATGACAGTGCGTTGAGGTGGGCATGGAAAGTAAGGCCAGAGTCGAAGGTGATACCCAGGTACTTATAGGATGCAACCTGCTCCAGGAGGTGGGGCATGCTGGTGGTGATGTGGAGGGGAAGTTTCTGGCATTGTTTTGCCGATGGGCAAAGAGCATGGACTTTGTTTTCTTTAGGTTCAGGACTAGGCGGTGATTATCGAACCACTTTTCGGTTTGGAGGAAGGCGCTTGCAGCATGCTTTGGAGTGAGAGTGGGTCAGGTGTGATGCAAGGATAAGTAGCGTCATCTGCATAGAGTAATATTTTACTGGAGCAGGAGCTGGGAGGGTGTTCAGGAATAGGCTGAAAAGGGTTGGGCCAAGGATAGAGCCTTGGGGACACCCAAGAATACTGGAAGATAGGAGGAGAGGATCCCATTTAGTTTGACTCTTTGGGACCTGTTGTGTAGGTAGCTTCCAACCACTTCAAGGGGCGGTTGCAAGACCGAGTGTGCTGAGGGAGTTAAGTAGTAGGGGTGGCACACTGTGTCGAAGGCCTTGGACAGGTCTATGAAGACCGCCCTGCAAGATGACCTTTGTCAAGTGCTGAGTGAATGTGGTGGGAGAATTCAGAAGGGCAGTGGTTGTGCGGTGACCGGCGAAAACCGTGTTGCTCCGGACAATCAAGGTTGTAGTTAGTAAGGTATTCCGAGAGCTGAGTGTTTACTATTTTTTCGAGGGCTTTGGATAGGGGGGAAGGATGGAGATGGGCCTGTAGTTGTTACAGGAGGCGGTCCCCGGACTTATGGATGGGGTACTTCTGCATGCTTCCAGGCCTTAGGGAATTGGCCGAGGCATAGGGATTTGTTAATGATAAGCGCCAGCGGGTAAAGCATGACATCCAGCACGAGGCTAAGAATCCTGAGTCGAGGGGTCATTGTAGGGTTCTGAGATGTGAGGGCCTTTATTAAGAAAGGTTTGGCATCGTGGGTGAGATCACTCGAAGTGGAATTGCGCCTGAAATGGGTACGTGGGAGGTTTGGCAACTGGGTCAGAAAAATGGGCTGGGAGGATGGCACTTAAGTCAGCGAAGGTTTGGTCTGAGGCAGTTAGCAATAGGGTGGGTCAGTCGAGACAGTCCCATTTATGTCAATCTGGGATGGAGGGGGAGCGGGTCTTACCATTTAGATCTTTAATGTTGTCCCAGAAAGCTCTGGACGAGCCCCAGGTGGATGTCAACGTGGCCTGGTAAAATTTGGCTTTAGCCTGCTTGATTGACCAGGAGCATTGATTACGGGCTGCCCGGTAGGCTTGCCTGTCAGCAACCCCACCGAGTCGTTAGCTAGGTGCCAGAGGTTATCTCTTTTTAGTTGTTGGATCAGCGCTGGAGTGATCCATGCAGCAGTCTGTTTTTATCCTGTGAGTGTTTGAGGTGCATACATGTCACGGGCGTGGTTGAAGCCGTGGAGAGATAGGTGAGGGCAGAATTTACGCCAGGAGCGCTGGCTAGTGGGGACCAGTCGATTTGGGCGAGGTGGACGCTCGAGGTTGTTGAGACCTCCGGGAGAAACCGACGGCGGGGGTCCTGCTGAAACCAGGGCTGAGGGTGGGGAGGACCAGAAACAGGTGACTGGGGAGTGGTCACTGAGTGAGTCTGCAAGGATATCAACGGAGATGACTTTATGAGGTCTATTAGAGAGGATGACGCCCAGGAGGGAGCTTGTTCCTGTTACTTTGTTTAGTCTAGTGGGCTGAGTGACCAGTTGGGACAGGTCAAGGGCTGCAAGGTCACTTTTCAGATTATCTGATGAGGAGCTGAGCCAATTTGAATTTAGGTCACCCATAATTAGCTGTTCAGCTTTGGGGTAAGGTAGCCAGGTAGTCAAGGAGAGAGGAGGCTCGTGAGTCTTTGCTGCACCCGGGGTAGGTAGGCAGTAGTCAGGTAGAGTGGACCACACCAGGGTAGTGGGTGATTTTTAGGAAATGGCTTGCGCCCCATGGTTAAGCACAGGGGTAGGGAGGGCAAGCCCGAGGATCGAAGCTCGCATGTTAACTGGAGCACATTTGCTGCAGCGACATCCAAGAGCAGGGCCATTCTTGATGCCCTACAGGTGGCAGGCATTAGACAGCTAGTTTGGAACCCACTAGTGAGGGAGCAATCTTAGACCTCATACTCTCAAACGGGGCAGTGAGAGGATCTCAGATCTAGAAGTGGGTTGCCATCTGGGGACAAGTGACCATCAAACAGTGTGGTTCACGTTAAACTCAGCTACAGAGTCAAGCCATACAAAAGTGAGGGTACTGGACTTTAGGAGGGCTGACTTTGGCAAGATGGGAGAGTGCCTCAGAAAGCACTAGCAAACAGGCTAGAAGGAGGTGTGGAGCAACAATGGGAATTATCAAAACTGCCATCACAGAGGCAACAAGCCTTGTGTGAAGCAAATAAACAAATCAAACGAAAGAAAAGCCACTATGGTTCTCAAGAGAGGTGGCTGTGAAAGTCAGGAAGAAAAAGATAGCATTCCAGAAGTATAAGGAAACACAGAAGGAGCAGGACAGAGAGCTGTACCAGTTAAGGCAGAAAGAAGCAGGAGGGAAGTCAGAATAGCAAAGGCCCAAACTGAGGAAAAGATAGCCAACTCAGTTAAGAAGGGGATAAACCTTTATAGGTACATCAGCAAGCGTAGAAAGACAAAGGAGGGATAGTGAGGCTGAATAGAATAAATGGTGGGTGGGCAGAGGGGACAGTGAAAAGCAGGAATACTGAACGAATATTTCTGCTCAGTATTCAAAAGAGGAGGGGAAGTGCCTAATCGAATTAACAGAAGCACTCTTGATAGGGGGTCGATCCCAGTCCTTTCACAGAAGAAAGGTTCTGCAAGAACTCCTAAAACTGAAGGTGGACAAAGCAATGGGTCCTGATAGAATTCACCCCAGAATTCTAAAAGAATTAAGGAAGGAACTAGTGAAACCACTGGCTACTTTTTAATAAATCATGGAGGATGGTGTGGTACCGCGACTGGAGGAAGGCGGATGTGATTCCCTTCACAAAAGTGGGACCAAGACAGAGGCAGGAAACTACAGACCTGTCAGTCTGACCTCTGTGGTAGGGAAAGTGATGGAGTCACTCTGAAGGAAAGAATAGTTGAGTACCTAGAGGTCAGTGGAGCACAGGATACAAGGCAGCATGGGTTCACAGGGAAGGTCATGTCAGACGAATCTAATAGATTTCTTTGACTGGGTGACCAAAGTAGTAGACCAGGGAGGGCTGTGGACCTTCCTACCTAGACTATAGCAAGGCATTTGACACAGTCCCACACAAAAGATTATTAGTCAAATTAACCAGCCTGGGAGTGGGTCCCAGGGTGGTAGCCTGGTAAAACATTGGCTGGACAACAGGACACAGAAGGTAATTGTAAATGGAGTCCACTCTGAAGAAAGGGCAGTTACTAGTGGGGTACCGCAGGGTTCAGTATTGGGTCCAGTCCTTTTAATGTCTTCATCAGTGGCATTGCAGAGGGACTGGAAGGAAAAGTATGCCTTTTGCAGATGACACAAAGATCTGCAACAGGGTTGATACACAAGGAGGCGTGGAAAGGATGAAAAGGAACTTGGCAAGGTTGGAGGAATGGTCAGACGTATGGCAGCTAGGATTCAATGCAAAAAGTGCAAATAATGCACCTGGGAAACAAGAACCCAGGGAAGAATACACAATGGTGGGGAGGTAGTAACAACAACAAAACAGGAAAGGGACCTGGGGTAATCATATCAGATGACCTTAAGGTTAGCAAGCAATGTGAGAAGGCTGTAAGGAGGGCCGGGGTATACTGGGATGTATAGGAGAGGCATCAGCAGCAGAAAACAGGAAGTTGTTATCCCTCTGTACAGACAGTTGGTGAGACCCCATCTGGAATACTGTGTCCAGTTCTGGAGACCCCATCTCTGCAAGGACATAGACAGGATAGAGGCAGTCCAGAGGAGGGCAACTAAAATGGTGCAGGGTCTGCAAGAGAAGCCGTGTGAGGAGAGACTAAAGGAGCTTAATATGTATACCCTTGAGGAAAGAAGGGAGAGGGGGACATAGAAACTTTCAAGTACCTCAAGGGAATCAACAAAGTCCAAGAGGGTAGCATCTTTCAGAAAAAGAGACTTGCAAGAACAAGGGACACAATTTAAAGATAGAAGGAGGGCGGTTCAGGGCAATGTGAGGAAGTATTATTTCACAGAGAGGTAGTGGATGCATGGAACAGCCTTCCTGAGGAAGTTGTGGAGTCTAAAACTGTGGGAGAATTCAAGAATGCATGGGACAGACATAAGGCAATTCTTGTGGGGGCAGGAAGATATAGGCTGTTGGTTAAATAGGATTCTGGGCCTATCCTGTAGGTAGGGAAATGGGCAGACTAGATGGGCCTAGTGGTCCTTATCTGCTGTCAAAGTCTATGTTTCTATGTAAATGAAATGCAGCAGCAGCAAGCAAGTTCTTTACAATGGGGGTGGCTACAGCCACATCCTTCACCACCGAATAGATCCATCACTTGTTTGTAGCTAAATTCTTCTGTAGTCCAATACCAGAATTCATACTTTCTTGGAAATCAAAAATATGTGTGTCTTGTTCTTCTTTATCCATGGAAATAATAATAAGAATCAGTATTTATATAGTGCTTTAATACACATTATATCCCAAAGTGCTTTACAATAATGCTAGACTGGTAGTGAAGTGACTGAATGTGCAGTGGCAGCAAATTCAAGCATTAATGCCCACACACAGCCTTGGACAATTACGTGAACTGGTTTTATGGGAAGGAGAATGTTGGCCAGGACAATAGGGTCAGGTTGTGATCATGGAGCTGGCAGCCCCACATCTTATTTCTCACAGTGATCTGTTCATATTTCTCCCTTCTGTCTTCCCCTTCCTGAATATAACAGTACCTTGCAGGAGTGGCCTTCTCAGTTCAACGAGACCTCCATGCCAAATAGTTGACCAGATCCATATCTCACATCATTTATGAGACATGGGTGCAGAAATGCACTTAAAAGGACCCTTGAACCCTTGTGACACTAATTTGGCAATATCTCAGTAACCATACAACCTAGGAAAAAATTCCACTACAGCTGTAATCTATGATTTCCAAATCTGTTTCTACAGTTTAGATTACCTGAAGGTGATCTAAGTGGTAAGTAGCAAAAATTACGTACTCACTTCATTTTCGAGATATGGGCACCAAAAGTTGCTATAGGTGCCACAATGTTATCCTATGGGAAAATCTCAACTTTGTGATGGCATATCTATGGAACCACTTAACTTTCCAACACCTAAATAGCATAATTCATCTCTAGGGCATCCCCTAATACCCTGAAAATTGCAAGTCAAAAGACCAAACCATTACTTTACGATGCAGTGGAACGTTTTAAAAGTTTAAAATTCTCAGTTCCTGAGGTAGCAAACCCTGACTGTCAGATCAATCCCCATTCATGAGCTATCTTAATGGCCATCCTCGAGAAATCCTTGACCATCAGAATTTGGTCATCTGCCCTCAAGTGACCATCAAGGATTTTACTAACTCGCGAAAGAGGATCGGGTGGTGGACTAGAATTTGACAGTCATAGACTGCGATTTTGTCAAGTCAACAAAGAGGATTCATACAACCAACTCTTTATGAAGCTGACAAAATCCCAGTTCGCGAACCGATCTCTATTGAGAGAAAGCAAAATCCTTGATCATCAGTCAATCCTCATCCGCTGGAAGGGCCATCTGGTCCCTTAGCGACGGGTCAAGGATTTTGCTACCTCATCAAAGAGGATCGGCTCGCCGACTGGATTTTGTCAGCTCGCGAACGGGACTGTAGCTTAGTTGAGGACAAAGAATTTTTAAATTTAAAATGGCTGGTTTTGGACAAAATGAAGCAAACCAAAGCTATGGGTTTGTATAGGTGTCACCCTGAACAAAACTCATGCCTTATTACAACAAGAAGTCACCCGTGGAGGAAGCTACAACATTTTGTTTTTGGGGAAAAAGCAAAAGAAGATAGTGGCTCATGGACAAGGAATTTTGCTGACAGACAAGGATTTTATAAATCCTCATTCACGCCTAAAAGTATGGAAACGTGGTGTTAGGGTTTTCCATAAGTAAATAACCTCAGATGGGTCAAGTATAGGAGAATGGGATTGAGCGGTAGGGTAATGACCCCAAGGCACACCTGATGCCTGTTGGTGTGTGCAGGCTAGGGTGGGGTAGGTGTTAGGTTGAAAACCCTAATGCCACATTTCCTACTTTTGCCACTTTAACCCTAACTGATGCATTAATGGAGTTTTTCATGAAAGTAGCAAAAGGCACATGGCTGAGCAAGCCCTTTTACTCCTGGAAACGTTCTTCAAAGCGGAATGAAGAAGAAACAGCTGTGTACACCTCACATTACAATGTTATCCTAGGAGAAAAGAATCAAAATTTACCCCCCACAACTCCAGAGCTATGTAGTTTTTTTTTTCATCAAACTACCAAAGGCACATCTGTGGAGCATGGCCTTACTACCATGAAAATTTCAGATCAAAATCAGAAACTGTTTACAAACTGTGAAGTGACAAAGAAACAGATAGTACCATTACAGTCATTGGTACAAGACAATAAAGGATCCTTTTTCACAAAACAGGATTCTAAATCATGCTAATCCCATTGTAGTCAATGGGAAAGTATGATAAAGGGTCCTTTTGCAAAACAGGATCCTATTTCATGATAATTCCATTGCAGTAAATGGAAAAATATATTCCCTGGCAGTCTAGTGGTCCATCCACCCTCCCTGCTGTCCAACTGACATCCCCTACAACACATATATTTCCTGGTAGTCTAGTGGTCCCTCCCTGGTGTCCTATGCCCATCCCCGTATTAAATATTATATTTTCCTGATAGTCTAGTGGTCCCTCCCTCCTCCCCAATGTCTGATTGCCTCTCTGTGAAAATAAATACATGTGTTGATACTATAGTAGTCCCTGCCCCTCCCTCAGTGTCCAATCCACCTCCCGGTATAATGAAAACTTTCTCTGGTAGTCTAGTGGTCCCTCCACTCTCCTCCAATCTCTCATCACCATCCTTGTGAAAAAAAAAAATTGCTCACTACTGTACTGTTCCATCCACCCCTCCCAGTGTGCTATCACCCTCCTGATATAATGAAAGTTTCCTGAAGTCTAGTGGTCCCTCCCCATCCCCGATGTCCGATCACCATCCCCATAGAAAAAAATCTGCGGGTAGGCTAGTGGTCCCTCCCCATTCCCATCCTTATCCCATTAAACCCATCCCTATCCATGGTGGTCAGTAGTACCCATCCCCCACCTCCATCAGGTCATCACCCACCACCTGCCTCTTCTCATACGACTTCGTGAGCAAGAGTATAGAAGCCCCTCTTCTCGCCTTATAAGCTGCCAACTGAGCTATGAATGAGCACTGCACTCTATAGCACACATGTTCATTCATAGCTCAGTCGGCGGCAGCTGTGGAGGGAGAAGAGGGCTGTGCTGCTCGCTGACCAGGATCTCGCTATGGAGTGGTGGGTGATTACCTAACAGAGTGGGGTTACTAGACCACCACAGATGGGGTGGGTTTTAACAGGACGGGACTGGGAACAGGGAGGGACCACTAGAATACCATGGAGTTTGTTTTTCTATGGGAACGGTGATCGGACATCGGAGGTGGGGGAGGAACCACTACACTACTAGGGAAATTTTTCATTAAATCAGGAGCGTGAATGCACACTGGGGAGGGAGGACAGAGCAGTACAGTAGTGGGCAATATATTTTTTCCACAGGGATGGTGACTGGTGATTGGGGAGGGGAGGGACCACAAGACTACCCAAACATTTTTTCATTCAAACCCCAGGAAATCTTACTGTATTCTGACAAGTGCAGTATAATTTCACCATAGGACTGCCCTGGAGCTGAAATGGTTAATAGAACCTATTAGTAGAATGTTAGGCTTGAGCTTGGTTTTCAAATCACTGTCCCTGGTTGCACTTCCTGCAACCGTCAGATTCTTTACTCCGCTTGCCTCAGTAAGACGTCTCTGAGAGCTCTCCTTCACTTCTTGAAGAAGTTTTTATTTTTTCGGTTTATCAAACTCCGTTTATTATTTCGATTTTGAAGCACTGTCCTTGATTCACAGGTAGACAGTCTAGATCAGAGTGAATTTTGATAAATTTCTTCTTCTCAGTTCTTTCAACTGGGAAAGAACTGCTATTATTTACTTTTAGAATTTAAATTCAGTTCAATCTTCTATACCATACGGTAAGGTGGTTTACATTTATTCTGATATTTAGACTTTTTACCTGGCTAATTCTCAGTTCTTTCAATTTTAACCAACCAATAAATGTCACAGACCAAGAAATGAGCAGGTCCCACAGGTTTCCAACGTTGTACTGAGTGTGGGGAACTGTTCATTAAAGCAGATTCTCATTTAATTTGCATCTTTTGTTTGGATTCTGACCACCTCAAAGCAGACTGTGAAATCTGTAAATCTTCCCTCAGTCGACGCTTGAGAGTTGACTTATACGACTGCAGGAGAAATGTCTGAGAGGGCCGAACCAGCCACAGACAAACTGGCTAGCCTAAAAGAACCGGAGGAATAGCCCTCTGACAAGGATGATGGTTCCTCATCTAAAAAATGGTCTGCTGACTCTGCTGCTAACCCAGCAATTGCAGGCAAGAGAAAAAGAAAGAAAATATAAAACGGTCAAACCGCAACCAAAGGCAGTATCGGTTCTGACTACTAAAGAAATAGCTAACGCTATTAGGATAATTCAGGCACTCCAACCGAGTACCCCAGTTCCAGTTGAGAAGTGGCTGTGCTTGAGTATCTCAGGCTCTACTCGGTTCCCGGTTCCTTGGAACCTGAGGGAGATTTTGCTGAGAAGTATGATGAGGATGAAGATGAGGACTATGTGGAACAGGTCTGACCGGATATTTCCCAGATCCTCACCATCCTAATTCCCTGACAAGGGAACTGAGGACTGTACCTCACATTTTGCTTTTATAAAGCAAGTAGCCCAATCCTTGGTCTGCCTACTCAGGAATCCACTGATGAGGAGGAGGAACAGGATTACATGGAGATGATGGATATGCCAGTCTCTAAAAGAGTTTTACTGCCCATCCATAAATCTCTGAAAAAGCAGATTAACAAGGTCCTGCAGACCCCAACTTCTATACCACCAGTTGATAGAATGGTGGATAAAAAGTACTGGGTGGCTAGGAGTGGAGCAGAATTCATTTTGGACTCCCCAGTCATGAGGGAGTGATGCAGACTGCAACCTGTAACAAGGCATGCATACCTTTGGCATCCTACCCTCCAGATAAGGATTCCAGAAAGATGGATTCCATTACTAAAAAGCAGTATTTGGGATCCTCTCTGGCCATCAGACAGGCTTCACACATGGCCTATGTTGCCAGGTACCAAAGAACCTTGTGGAGTACTGTGATGGAAATCAGAAAATATGTCCCAACTTCCTATGGCAGCCGACCTGGAGGAGGCTGCAAAAGGACAGAGGCTTCAAAATCCAGTTTAGAATTGCTGTGACAGTAATGACACTGCAACCAGGCAAATGGCTTCTTCTGTGTCTCTCAGGAGGTTAGCTTGCTCAGGACTACTAACCTGACTACTAACCTGACAACTCCTACATTCCCTAGGGTTCCTGATCAACCTAAAAAGTCGGTACTACAACCAATGCAACTCCTGGAGTTCATAGGGGCCGAACTGGACTCAGTGAGAGAAAAGGCTTTCCTTCCACAGGAAAGGGCAAACACCCTGGTACAGATTTCAGGCTCCTCCAAGCTTCACAGTCTCAGGCCAGCCAGGCATTTTCTACAGTTGTTGGGCCACATGGCAGCTTCAACAGTTACAGTGTCAGCAAGATTTCAGATGAGGATGTTCAATACCATCTCAGACACTATTAGCACCAGAAAACAGATTCATTGTCAAGGCCAGTTCCAGTTACACAAAGTTTTCTGCAAGCTCTTCAATGGTGGTTGGACATGGAAAATCTCAGGGAGTTCCATTCCTTCAGGAACAACCTTCCTTGGTGCTAACCACAGAGGCCTCCCTACTAGGGTGGGTAGCACACTTAGGGGAGCATATTGTTCATGATACATGGCTCAGACAGGAGTCACTGCTTCACATCAACCTGCTAGAGCTCAGAGCAGTCTTCCTGCACTTCAGGCATTCACCAGCATGCTACAGGGAAAGGTGCAGGTCAGAACAGAAAACACAACCACAATGTACTACATCAACAAACAGGGAGGCATAAGGTCAACATCCCTGTGCACAGGAGCCATGAAAATATGGAATTTGGCTTATTCACTGGAAATGCTGCTGTCAGCAGTTCACTTACCAGGAAAAGACATTGTACTAGTACATGCACTGAGCAGGATAAATCAGAACCATCATGAATGGCCCCTGAACAAGCAGGTTCTACAAACTGTGTTCAGAAGGTGGGAAGTCCAGAGATAGATTTATTTGCTTCCCCAGACAACTACCAGCTCCCAAAGTTTTGCTGTAGGCCCCAGTGAAGGGTTCAGTACCACTGGATGCACTGATTCTGGACTGGACAGGAAGTTCTTGTATGCCTTCCCTCCATTTCCCTTGCTGTTGAAGGTCCTGAAAAAGCTCAGATCCCAGCCAATGACAATGATCCTCATTGCTCCAGACTGGGCCAGGCAGCCATGGTACTCCCTGGTTCTGCACTAGCAGTAGCAAGTCAATCAGCCTCCCCAGGAGGCACAACTTGCTGACTTCTTCCCAGGGCAGGATCCTGTGCCCCATCCTTTGGTCCCTCAGGCTCAAGTTCTGGCTCTTGAGGACCTAGAGTATGCCAACTTGCATCTCTCAGAAGGGGTCATGGAGGTCATTAGGGTTACTAGGAAACCCTCTACCAGGAAGATTTACACATCTAAATGGAAATGATTTTCCATCTGGTGCCAGAATAAAATATGGATTACAGTCAGGCAGGGTTGCCAGTAGTCCTGGATTACCAGTCCATCTTCATTCACTAGGTCTAAAGCCATCCACATTAAAAGTACATCTGGCTGCAGTCTCCGCTACCTGTCAGCAGGCAAGGCATCATTTCTGGCCTCCAACTCTGTGTTTAGAAAGTTCTTTAAGGGTTGCTACATCTGCATCCACCACATAGAACTCCCACCCCAGTGTGGGATTTAACATATACATAGCGCAGCTCACGCAGCCACCTTTTGAACACATGTCATAAGCTGATCTCAAGTATATAACTTGGAAAACTGTGTTTCTAGTTGCTATCACCTCAGCCAGGAGGATTAGTGATATCTAAGCCTTGTCCATGGAGGCTGATTATGTGGAATTTCATAAGGACAAGGTGGTCCTTAGGACCAACAATAAGTTCCTTCCTAAGGTGGTGTCTGACTTCCACATCAATCAGTCCATCACACTACCAGTCTTCTTTACCAACTATTCCTCCTCAGGGAACGTAGACTACATAGCCTGGATGTTTAAAGAGCTATCAGCTACTACCTGGAGCATACAAAGGGTCACAGAGGGACAGGACCTAACTCTTTCTGACCTATGGAGAAGTGGGTAAAGATCCAGAGCAAGGTGGATTGTGGCATGTATCCAATTCTGTTATGGTAAACTAGGTAAACAGCCCCTCAAGGGCTCAGGGCCCTCCACCAGAGGGACAACTGCATCAATAGCAGCTTCAAGGGATAACCCTTTGTTGGAAATCTGTAAAGCAGCTACCTGGAAAACAGTTCACATATTTACTAAACATTATTGCCTGGATACTCAGGTCAGGAGTGATGCCAGGTTTGACACAGCAGTTTTGCAGAACCTGTTTCCTAAATAGATCCTCTGCCGCCTCCAAAGGCACTGCTTGGGTAGTTCAGACTTGATCAGAATACAGTAAGATTTCCTGGGGTTTGAAGAAACATTACTTACCATAGTAATCTTGTTTCTTCTAAGGAATCTTACGTATTCTGAGCTCCTCCCTGCTAGGACCTACATGGCACTACATACTGTCTATACAACTGATGTTGGAAACCTGTGGATACCTATTATTTCTTGGGCATCTGTCGACTTGAGTCTTAGAGATGCCCCTGTTATTTAAGAGGTGTTACCTCAAATAGGGTATTGATTGCTAGTTAAGTTTAGGTTAGTTAGTTAGTACTTTTTAGCTTCTGCATGCTTTGTAAGAATCTGACACTTGCAGGAAGTCCAACCAGGGAAACTGAGCTTGAGCCTAGCATTCCACTATTAGCATAGGTTCTATTAACCATTTTGGCTCTGGGGCAGTACTATGGAGAGCCCATACTTCACTTGTCAGAATACAGTAGATTCCCTTAGACAAAACAGGATTACTATGGTAAGTAATGTTTTCTTATCAGACACTGGTGAGGGAGGAGTACTACAGTATCAACAAATGTATTTATTTTCAGAGGAGGGGCGATCGGTCAATGGGGGACACTAGACTACCAGGGAAATATAATATTGAATACAAAGATGGGCATTGGACACCAGGGAGGGGAGGAGCATTAGACTACCAGGAAATCCTTTCCGGCAAATGGAGACAGAGGAACCTTTTTGAGAATCCTTTGCCACCATTTGCGGTAAAGGAAATCCATTTACACAAATTGTGGTCATGGATCTTCTTTTGTGGCATAACTTTCCTGTGACTTGCATAAAAGGATTAACAAAAGTAAAAAAAACACATTTGTAAACAAAATACTGCAAAACTAACTACAAAACCGGATTCCTGGCTTCGATTACCTAAACACAAGTATTGTTCTACCAGTAACCCTGTATTTTTCAAGTGATTTAACTTTGTTGACACTGCTAACTGAAAATAAGATGGTGGCAGCATGAAAAGGATTTCCCATATGTGGGTGAGGATAACCCATTTGTGGCTCAGGATTACCATTTGCAATCAAGAATCCTGTTTCGAGCCTGACATCTAACTTTTCCCATAAGAAATAATGGGAAACTTAAACATTTATTAACTTTGGAACAGATTATTATTTCTTCACCAAACCTTCAAAAGGCACCACTATGACCCAAGACCTATATACCCAAAACATTTAGCCCAAAATTTCATGCAGTTTTTGCACAATGTGGCGACAAAGGATTTGACAAGAAAACAGTAATTTACACTTGCTTTGACAATCTGTATCACCAGACTCACACATCTGACTGGAACAAAACTTGCCTCAACAAGAGATCTTTGGTCCCTGATGGCACTTGCTAAATTTCATGCCAATTGCCCAAACAGTTGTGAAGTTATTAAAGCACAAAATTTTCAGTTTAACATACAAGTGAAGATTTTACCTAACCTAAATATAGGGCATGACCGTTCCCTATAATTGAGAAAGAGATGCTGTATACCATATATCTTCAATCTGAAGCCACGGTTTATGTTGCAAATTCCATGTCTGTGCCGTGGCTAATGATCGGCTATTCTTAGAGGGCAGCTTTTAATGGATGTGTTGATTTCGGAGAGCTGATAATGATTAATCAAAGTTGATCTGCCATTACCTCCTATGAAGTTGTAGAAGTAGGAGAATGCAGTGATAGTGGAGCATACCGGACCTACCCTGGACCTATGCTATTAGCGCAGAGTTCAAGTTATGCTACTCTCTCAGAACTACATTTCGGTTATTTTTTGTATTAGTTTACTAATTGGGGTTTTACACCCACATCCCCCTTTAAAAAAGAAAGGTTGGGGATAAGCCTCCAATTCAAATAAATGAATACAAAATTTTACAACAAGCACAAGCCCACGCTATATTTATTCCTGTTACTAAACTTCACCAACATGGATCATATTTATTCCTGATTGATCGATTTGTACACTGTGGCGTGACACCTTATGTGATGTAAGCACATCTAGTTACAAATTTTTGTTGCAATCTGTTATTCAAACAACATGAAGTCTTCCTGTATTCTGACAGTAGCAGTGAGTCTCAACCTTGAACTGCCCCAGAGATGAAAGAGTTAACTTTCCATGCCAGGCATAGAACGCTGAGCTCGAGCTCGGTTGAGACTCTGTCTGTTGCCGTTAAAACTCAAACCGTCAGATTCTTTACTCCGCCTACTGAACAGTCGCCCGAGATTTTCCTTCTGCTCGGTTCAATTTGTTGGTTAAAGTACCGCTTTCTCGGTTTTCGACTGAATTTAAACCACAACCTGTCGGTTCAGTCTCTGTCTGTGGTATTTGTGAGTACTAGATAGGTTATATATTAATTTTATTCTGTGTGGAACTTGTAAGCGGTTCATCAGTTTGGTTAGAACTGATTAAGTTGTTAAAAATCTTAAATTGTACTTTTAGAGTGTGAGTTACCAGTTCTTATCGGTTCCCCAAAAACCTGATTTTATTACGCTTTTTTCCACACCCGTGACACAGTCAGGAACCGATAAGAGGGTCTTGCCCATGGATTGCCACTAAAAGGGTAAGTTTGGTTAGACTGGTAATGATGTCTGAGAAACCCAAAAGAAAACCGGCCCACTGGGTTTCAACTCTGTAGTGTGTGGGGAAGTCTTTGCTAAGGCTGACCCCCACCACCTGTGTTTTATTGTCTGGGTTTGACCACCTCAACGCAGACTGCCAGATTTGTAAAAATTTTCCTGCAGCTACCCTAAAAGAGAGTTGGTAGGCTCAGGAAAGGAGGCCAAAAAGTCCGCTGAACCGGATGGCCAGCCCGGTTCGGTTCAAACCGAACCAGAAGGAGTGCCCTCTGACCAGGTGAGACCTTTGGGCAAAAGGAGATCCGATTCTGAGGAGTCGGTTCCAGCAAAGAGAACTAGAAAGGAAAAATCAGCTGGTGTGGAGTCAAAACTTCCTCTCCAACCGATGAAGAAATAGCCAAAGCGATCAAAATTGTCCAGTCGCTTTCCTCAGTTCCAACCGAACCGCACCATCAGGGAGTGCTCGTTCGGCCGGTTCCACCAGTTCAAAATTATGATTTAGAGGAGTATTATGAACCAGAGGAGGAGAAGGAAGAGGAGTATGAGGAAAGTGAATGTGGATTTGAAAGTCTGGATGTGCCCATTGACCCTGACATCTCCCCAGACAGACCTTCAGGAGTGTCTCTCCTAGGCTTTCTGAGTTCCCTCTCATTTCATGTTTTAAAAAATGTGGCTGAAACCTCCAGCTTCCTATGGAAGAAGCTGTGAATGACCAAGAGGAGCCTGACTTTGTGGAAATGATGGATATCCCAGAGTCTCAGGAGACTGTCTATTCCCTTGCACAAATCTTTGGGAAACAGACATTTAAAATTTAAAGACTCTAATACTATACCTCCTGTGGATAAGAGAATGGACAAGAGGTATTCATTGTCAGGCTCAGATACGGAGTTCCTTACACAACAATGCAGCCATGTTGGTTATGCAGGCTGCAGCCTGTGACAAGGCAAATATTCCCTTGGCTTCACAACCCCCAGACAAGGACTCCAGGAGGATTGATGCCATGGCAAAGAAACAGTACATGGCAGCATCCTTGGGACTCAGACAGGCCAATTATATGGCTTATGTTGCTGGTATCAGAAATCCAGATGGGACACTGTCATGGCTTTAGCAAACAGGTCCCTGGCCAGCTTGCCAAGGAGCTGGAGCAGGTGGCTGCTGATGGTATTGAGGCATCCAAGGTGCAATTCCATGCTGCAGTGGACTCAAATGATGTGTCATCAAGAGTCATGGCTACATCTGTGGCACTTCGCAGAATGGCTTGGCTCAGATGTACTAGCCTGTCTCCAGATACCTGGACTAAGGCCATGGATTTTCCTGTTGTTGGTAATTCTTTGTTTGGGGGAGCAAACAGAATTACATGAAGAAAATGGACAGTATGGGACCACCTACAGGAGTGCCCAGGCCAAGGAAAGGCAGGCCACTCCTCAAAGGCAGCATCCCAGGGCAGGGGCAGGCCTTTCATAGCCCTTCCTACCTGCCCTCCAGGCCTCCTCTTCTGCCTACACTCAGATGGGGTTCTTTAGAGAGAGAGAGGCAGAAGGGGTACCAGCAGAGCTGCTTCCACCCCTCAGCCAAAACCCCTGCCAAAGAGGCACCTGATGGGTTTGCCAGGGCTGATTCTCCACCACCTGTAGGGACAGGCTGGCTTACTTTGTCCAGGACTGGAAGTCTCTAACATCAGACAAGTGGGTCCTGGAAGTGGTAAGCCAGTGACTGGTTCTCAGCTTCAAAAGATTTGCAAAGCTGAGAACCAGATCCTTTCCACCTGCAAACGCTCAGAGGCACTTGCCCTAGAGGCAGAGGTCTCTTCCTCCTAGCTCTCAGAGCTGTGGAAAGGTTCCACCCACACCAGGGCAAAGGGTTTTACTACAGGTACTTCCTTACCCCAAAAAGACAGAAGAATGGTGGCCCATCCTGGATCTCAGACACTTAAACAAGCACCTTTTAAAACCAAAATTCAAAATGGTGACTCTGGGAATAATTCTACCCTCTCTAAGGCCAGGGACTGGCTAGTGTCCCTGGACCTCAAGGATGCCTACTTTCATATTCTCATCAGAAGCTCCCATCGAAAGTACCTCAGGTTCGAGCTGCCCTCAGGCCATACCAGTTCAGAGCAATGCCCTTGGTCTGACCTCTGCCCAAGGGTATTCACAAAATGCCTGGCAGTAGTAGTTGCTTCTCTAAGAAGGCAAAGGATTGCCATCTTCCCTTACCTGGACGACTGGCTCATAGTAGGCCAGTCCCCAGACCAAGTCAAGTTACACTTACAGATAACTCAGCAACTGCTCACCTCTTTGGGTTTCCTTCTGAATCTTTCAAAGTCAGTTCTAGAGCCTGTCCAGCTCCTCACCTTCATAGGCGCAGAGCTAGACACAGAAAAGGCCAGAGCTTTCCTTCCCCTGGACTGGGCAAGGACCTTATCTCTCTGGCCTCCTCATTCACCCTGCAGGTGTCTCGACCAGTAAGGCATTTTCTACAGCTCATGGCTGCTTCCACAGCAGTGGTGCAGGGAGCAAGATTTCAAATGAGGACATTCAGTTCCATTTGAGAGCCTTTTGGTCTCAAGGAAGGACCCTCTGACCAAATTGATCCCAGTGACTCGAACCCTGATCGAGGCCCTACAGTGGTGGCAGGATCAGAATAATCTGAGACAAGGAGTCCCCTTTGTCACTCAGTCTCACTCTTTAATCCTTACTACAGATGCCTCCCTCTTGGGTTGGGGGCTCACTTGGGTGACCTGACCACCCAGGGTTGTGGTCCCCTCAGGAATCTCTGCTTCACATCAATCTGTTGGAACTCAGAGCAGTGTTTTTAGCACTTCAAGCCTTTTCCAGATCTGTTCAGAACAAAGTTATCCAGGTCAGAACAGACAATACCACCACAATGTGGTACATCAACAAGCAGAGGCACTCGGCCTTCAGCCTTGTGCACAAAGCAATGAAGTTGTGGTCTCTGGCTTATTCCCTGAACACCTCCCTCACAGCAGTTCACCTTCCAGGCAAGGACAATGTCCTGGCAGATGCTCTCAACAGGATATTCTAGGGCCATCACGAATGGTCACTGGATCCCCTGGTCTTGGAGGTGATATTTTCCAGATGAGGCACCCACAGACAGATCTTTTTGCAGCCCCAGACAATCACCAACTTCCCTTTTTGCTGCAGGCCCCAAGTGTTGGGCTCAGTCCCCTGGATGCCTTAGTTCTCAGTTGGGAAGGAAGTTCCTGCATGCTTCCCCTTCCTCTCCTGTTCAAAGTGCTAGTCAAAATCAGATCTCAACCCTGCAAGATGATCCTGATTGCTCCAGACTGGGCCAGACAGCCTTGGAATCCACTCCTACTGTCCTTAGCAGTCCATCTTCCCCTGTGTCTTCCCAGGAATCACAACCTGTTAACCTGTGCTCAGGGAGAGTTTGGTACCGAATCTCAAATCTCTCAATCTCAAGGCCTGGCTCTTGAAGAGTTAGAGTTTCTGATTTACACCTCTCCCAAGGCATAATGGACATTCTGAAGGCTTCTAGGAAACCTTCCACCAGGGCTACTTATAATTCCAAGTGCAAAGATTTTCCATATGGTGCTCTGGAAAGCATACTTCCCAGAGTCTGCTGATCTGCCCACAGTCCTGATTATATGGTCCATTTAAATAGCTTGGGGCTTAGACCAGCTACACTGAAGGTGCATCTGGCAGCTGCTTCTGCTTTTATCTCAGCAGGTAAGCCTCTTCTCTTTCAGCTCACCCTGTATTCTCCAAGTTTTTCAAGGGTTGCTTCACACCACCCTCCTTTCAGGGACCCTGCCCTGCTTGGGACCTTACTGTTTGCATTGCTCAGCTTATGCAACCCCTTTAGGCCTTTGTCTTCAGCAGAGCTTAAGTACTTGACTTGGAAAACTGTGTTTCTGGTAGCCATCACCTCTGCCAGATGCATAAGTGAGTTACAAGCTTTGTCAGTGGAGCCTGATTTTATCTGCTTCCATAGAGATAAGGTGGTCCTCAGGACTAACAGGAAGTTTTTGCCTAAGGTGGTTTCAGATTTCCACCTTAATCAATCTATGTCTCTTCCTGTGTACTTCACTGACCAGTCCTCCTCTGGCGAGGAGAGCTCACAGTTAGATGTGAAAGAGCCCTTAGCTACTACATAGAGCATTACCAAAGGGTCACAGGTTTGACTCCTCCAACTGTTCCTCACTTATGGTGAGGTTGGTAAAGGAAACCTGCCACTAAAAGATCCATTGCCAGGTGGATTGTCTCTTGTATCAATTTTGTTATGAAAACTGGGTAAGGTTCCGCCCTCAGGCCTGAGGCTCACTCTACCAGGGGTACAGCTGCTTCCCTGGCTGCTGCCAGGGATATCCTATTCTAGAGATCTGTCAAGCAGCTACCTGGAAAACAGTTCACACTTTTACCAAGCATTACTCCCTGGATATCCAGGCTAGGAGTGATGCTCGGTTTTAAGTACAGCTGTGCTTCAGAGCCTATTTCTAAGTAGGTTCTGTCCCTCCTCCATGGAGGTACTGCTTGGTAGTCTGTTATCTCAGAATACAGCAAGTCTTCATGTTGTTTGAAGAAAAATTACTCACCTTAGTAATGTTGTTTCTTCTAATGGAGTCTTGCTGTATTCTGACCTCCCTGCCTGCCCCTCTCAGAACCTCTGTTTTGGGATGTGGTGGGCAGGTGCAGTGTTGGCACTCAGTAGGATGCTCACCTTGTGGTTTTCACCCCTTTTGGGTGAATTGGTGTTGTGTTTTCATTTTTGGGTCTCCTGACTTGAGTCTTTGTTTTGGAACCAAAAATGTGTTTTTATGTTTAGTAGCCAGTTGGCTAGTGTAGGTTTACAGCTTCCACACAGGGCCTTAGTGAGTTTGCTCATAAAGATCTGACGGTTTGAGTTTAACGGCAACAGACAGAGTCTCAACCGAGCTCGAGCGCTCAGCTGCCCATGCCTGGCATGGAAAGTTAACTCTTTCATCTCCGGGCAGTTCGAAGGTTGAGACTCAGTGCTACTGTTAGAATACAGCAAGACTCCATTAGAAGAAACAACATTACTAAGGTGAGTAATTTTTTTCTTGAACACAGTAATGTTATAAGTCCAGGGTAGGTCTGGTGTTCTCCACTGCTCGCCGAGAACAAGAGAAGGAAAATAAGATTTTTGTGTGTTGAGCTTCCGTTTGTGTTTTGTTGCTAGGCTGGTAACCACAGTGACTGCACGTCACATCCGGGCATGCCCAGAGACTCCATAAACACCTACACACGAACATGCCAAATGCCGTGTTCTCTTGGAGCTTTTATATTTTGAATTTTGTGAGATGTTATGATTTAAAAGGCTTAAGATGCTGCAATACCAGTGATACTGCACCCCATTACCAGCACATTGGGTCACCTGTCTTAAATGTGGCTCCTGAGATGCCTGCCTGTATGTATGGTAATGAGGCTTAAGAGGCTATTTTAATCACATGCTCACCTCACAGCATCACCGTCTCACCTCACTCTCCCTTTCTTGTTAACTGCATGTTATTCCTTGAAAAGCAGCTCTGGGATATGCCTGCCAGTATCACTAGCTTACCTCACTCTCTGGTTTCCTCACTGAATGTTGTTCCTTCTAAACTGCATGTTGCTTGTTGCAGCTACTTATCAAAGGCGGCTTTTATCAAAACTTGGTGTTTGGCCATGCAGCCTTAGATTGAGGGCAGTTTCAGATCGAGGGGCTTCAAATTGAACATGTACAGTATATACAGGTATATTTTGCAAAAAAAGCATTACTGTTAATAAACTGCATCATAAGAGTTATAAAAACTTTTATATGTGCACATTATTTGCACAATGTTTCTTTAAAGAGATGCTTATAAAATAGTGTCTGACTTCCTTACACCTGAGGGCTATAAAATTGTGAGTTTTTTCACTACTATGCAGTTTGTGTATCAATAAACACTTATGTATTTTGATACCATCAGACACAATAGGCGTGAATTCTTCATTTTAGTTTGTTTTTGACCTTTCATAAGCGTGCGCACAAGGTGGTTTTGTAAGCAGCTTTTATTGGTTGTCATGAAAGTTAGTCACCTAGAAACTGTTGCATTGTGCCTCTCATCCCTTTTGTAAGGAGGCATGGAAGCTAATCACAGTTTGAGTTCTTTCCAGTAGGACCTAAGGCTGATGCCTGAACTGTGTCTAGTTCTGCTCCAATAAAGATTAGGTTCTGTTTGAGCTCCGGCTGGACATTTCCAGCTTCATAATGAACCCAGTTTCTTCACCATGCGTATTGTTTGCCCCATTAAGGACTGTGCATTTTCCTTCTTCTCCCATACACTAACCAGCCATCTTAGTATGGATTGACTGCAGACTCCATTCTGTTAAACTGTTGCTGCCACCATGGACATGCACTTTGTGAATACCCATGGATCTGAAGTCAGGCCGAAAAGCATTGCATTTAACTGGTACTGATCTTGACCTATCCTGAATCTTGATACTGTCTGTGTCTGTGGATTGCTTGACTGGGATGTGGAAGTAAGCATCCTTTAGGTCCAATGAGCAAAGCCAGTCACCTTGCTGTAACACTGGAATTACTGTTTGCAATGTGACCATTTTGAATCTTTCTTTTATCATGGGCTGGTTGAGACACATCAAGCCGAGAATTGACAGCCATTCTACTTGTTCCCCCTTTGTGAGGAAATATCTGCAGAAAAACATTTCCTTCCTTGAATGGTGCTTTACTACAGTGTTCATTGTTAGCAGTTTTGATTTCTGATTGTAATTGCTCCAGCTCTTCTTTTGAATTTGGTTTAAAATATCTCAGTTACTTTTGTTTAATGTTTGTAATAAAAGAAAGACTGATGCCTTCTCTCACAGTCTTCAGCACCTATGTGTCTGCAGCAAAAGACTGCTGGTGACGCAGAGAGGTTTCCTTCACCGAAAGTGAAATGAGGCGACCTGTGTCTCATTAGGGCTTGGTTTTAGTTGTTGTGGGGGGTGATAAGGTTGCCTTTCTCCTGCCCTGTCCGTCCTTTCCTATATACAGTAGAACACACATGACTGTTGGTAATACTGACTCTCCTGCCATCGGTCTATGGTACCCTCTGGTTTTTCTTTTCTGCTAGATTTTTGAAAGTAGTTTTATTGTTATCAACCTTGTCCATATATTGTAACTCTCTCTCTCTCTCTCTCTGGTCTCAAAAGGACTGTATCTTCAAAGGAAAGTCTACCAATTTATTTTGCTAGCCTATAGGTAAACTGGAGATAGTGGAGTGTGTCGGACCACTCTTAGGGTACGTTTAATGCAGAGCGATGCTGCACAAGAATTACATAATATGTTACATCAGTGGAGATTACCATCAGCTTTGGTGTTATATTATTTGTTGCTCGTGTTGGTAATTTTTTTTTTTTTTACTATTTTAAGTATGTTACTAATAAACATGTGTTCTATGAAGAAAAGGGAGGTGCGGGGAGGCAGAGCCCTGATAACAGAAAATGTTGATGCTTGCCTCTTGCCACCGTTAGCTCACTTGACGAGCTCTTCACCTCGAGCTTGCATAGCATAATGCTTACATGCGATTCAGGACACGCTATGCTACGCAACATCAGGTGGTCCGACTATCTCCACTACTCCACTATTGCTGGTAAACCTGTGGTCCAAACCCATGCATACCTTCTGGTTTATAATGCATTAGATGGGGGTACTTCAAACTTCAAAAGAAATGTAGTAAAATCTTCAGAAACTTAACAGTATTTTCTTTTTTTTATTTATTTGTTTAACCAGGTATAGCACACTAAGCTGAAGCTTTTTACAAGTGACCTGGGGCACAAGGAGGTTAAGTGACTTGCTTAAGATCACACAGTATGCAAGTGGAAGCTGTGGATTCAAACCCAGGTCTGGTCTGCTAGATATCACCAGATTTGCAGCTCAAAGCCTTAGACCACTGCGCTATACAATCAACATAGGCAGCACATCCTCAATGTTTCACCACTAAAATACAGATTTCTCAGGAGATAGCCTAAAAAATGCTAATCAATTATTGAAATTAATTTCTGACTACATCACCCAACAAATAACCATTTCATAAAACAGTTTCATAAAAGTTTCAGTGCTGTATACCACAGTGATCCCTTTCTTATACTTGATACTTTTCTTTAATCAAAATCTTGCCTCAGTTGACAACCTGAAATGAGTTTACATACAGTAAACTAAAGTACTTATTTGAATAAAATAAATGGTGAGGTACTCCTCCACCACAAACTCAAACATTGCTCAGTACTAAGATGAAAATGGACAAATGCCCTGAATTTCAAATGTTAATGGCTGTTTAAATATAACAGTCATACCTCACTGCCAATAGTTTAATTCAGATTCTCAATGCAACATACCTTAACTGTTCACCAAATTAGAAAGTATTGTAGTTCACACCCACTGTTTCTAAAAAAATGTTTTACTTCATAAAATCGTTGCAGAAATAAGCACTTACTAGTCTGATTAGAGTTAAAGTTGAAGATGCTCTGTGGCATTTTCATGGCAGGCAGGAAAGGCCAAAGGCTCTAACAGACTTTAAGCTCACTGCAGCGGTCCTATGTTGGTCCTGTCATACATCATTATGCTAACCAAATGTGATGCGCTAACTAGTGCTGAAGGTTGCTAGGGCAACCATACACAAACACCCACTAGTTGGTGCAGTATACAGGTCGCAGCGTGAGCAAACAGTAAAAGCATGAGCTGGTCTGAGTGGTGGTGGTGGTAGATTAACCAAAAAATAAATTTAAGTTTACTGTAAGGACATCAGCTCAATCTTCCACAATATTAAAATTTGTAAACATTTATTAAGCAAAACAATTAATACTATATCATCACAATTCATAACTGCAAAAATCAAACCTTCCTCTAATAATTAAACAATATACATTTGTTGATCTTATAATGGCCAAACTAATTATGAACTGGTGAAAAGACACAGAAACATAGTACCCTATTGAAAAGTTAGATTTAACTATGAATATTAATCGGAACCCTAGATTTAAATATGGAGGGGATCCATAGCATGCCTATATAAACGATTATAGACTCTATATCTGAGAACCACAAAAAGGAAAATGATTTAGACAGAGGACTGAAAGAAGAGCTGTGTTAGTGTGATCTAATGAATAAAAGGTTAGAAATAAGGGCAGATCTCAAGTTATAAGACAAAATATGGGGAAAAGTGGGAAGACTTATTATGGCACTAATAAAATTCATGTCAGCTCTAACTGATCTTACCAACAGGTACCCCAGTTACTATCCCTATTCATACCAACATTTAGATTTAAGGCATCCATCTCAAAATCCAACACGTTTCTGCACAATCTAGAATTTTATTGAAATCACCACCTTTGGGTGAGGGGTTAAGTAATTTGAGACCCCAGTAACATAACAATGTACCTGTGTGTCTTACTGAATTAAAATGTTCAGCCACTGGTGTTAGTACATTATTACTAATATTACTTTTTTTTTAATCTTCTCTTTATCTTCCCAGCCACGGTTTATTTATTATTTATTTATTTATTTATTTGTTTTTGTTGACCAGGTAAGTGCACTAGACAAATCTAGTTCACCACTGAGTCGCCCTCCCTGCTTTGGGGTGTCCCAAGGGATGGTTCCAATGCTACAATGTGCCTGCAGTGGCCATGCCCAGGAGCCGGGGAGACCACCACCCAGGCTGTCCTAACGCTTGGGGGGCTCCATTTTCTATTGCAGTCCCTCTCCTTGAGGGCGGTGGTATATAAGGAGGTCCTTGAGACATGTCCTTGCAGAGAAATTCTGCTGCTCCAGATTCCTGCTGATGCCCTCCACTCCCACATGATAGGATAGGATGGGAACTTTATTTATATAGCGCCTTCTCATAGGCTCAGAGCACTTAACAATATTAAACATACATAATACAAACCAGCACATAAAACCTATGAAGCAGAGATCATACAAATTCCACCCCATCCAATCAACAGTATACAATATATTAATAATGCAAATTAATACAGTAATAAATCATAATTTAAAAAACAAAGCCAACTGTCACCACCTTTGGGAGAGGTTCACTGCACTGCCACCTGTGGTCACCAGGAGGCAGTGGGCACCCTATAGCAGAAACATAGAAACTGACGGCAGATAAGGATTGATAGGCCCACCAATCTACCCACTTTCCTACCTGCTGCAAAACCACAGACCCTCCTTGATCTCCAGCTTTATTCTCTTTCCTATCGCTGGGTTACCTCTGCCTATACCATGCATTTTTAATTCCCTACGGGAATTAGCCCCCACCCTCCATTGGGGAGGCTGTTCCATGCATCCATCACCCTTTCCATTAAGAAATACTTTGTCACGTCACCCTTAGTCTACCCCTTCTATCCTCATGTCATGACCCCTTGTTCTAGAACATCTCTTTTCTGAAAGATGCTACTTTCATGTACCTTATTTATGCCCTTGAGATATTTGAAGGTCTCTATCATATCACCCCTCTCCTCTCCTCAAGGGTATATATATATATAGAGGTCCTCCAGCCTCTCCTCATATCACTTTTGGTGCAGACCCAGCACCATTTGTGTTGCTCCTTCTCTGAACTGCCTCTACCCTGTCTATGTCCTTATGAAGATGCAGCCTCCAGAACTGGACACAGTACTCAGACGGGTCTCACCAATGATTTATACAGTGGCATCACCTCCTTTCTTCTGCTGATGATACTTCTCCCTATGTACCCCAGTACCCACTGGCTGTCCCCACAGCTTTGGCACATTGATTGGCCACCTTTAGGTCATCTGATATGATTACCCTCAGATCCCTTTTCCTATTTGGTGGCCATCAGTATCCCCCATCATGTAAGCCTCCCTGGGTTCCTGTACCAAATGCATGATTTTGCACTTCTTTGTATTGAATCTTGGCTGCCACACTTTTGACTCTTGACAATTTGCCTAGGTCCCTCCTCATTTTTTCACCCTCTCGAGTGTCTACCTATTGCAGATCTTAGTGTCATCTACAAAGAGACATACCATTCCTTCCAGCCCCTTCACAGTGTCACTTATGAAGACTTAAATAGGCCTGGCCCCAGAACTAATCCATGTGGCACCCTGCAGGTCACCCTCCTTTCCTCGGATTGAGCTCCATGTATCACCCACCATCAATCAATCAATCAATCAAATCTTTATTTATCCAGGCAGACACCATTAAGCAAGCTGATTTGCAAGGTGGACCTGCATCACACAAGGTCATAAACGATATACATAGTCATACGGCATTACAGGCAATGCAACAGTACATGGGAAGAAAAAGAAAAAGACAATGTAACAGGCAGAGAAGTGAATACACAGTACATATAGTCACACATAAGTGCATGCAGTGCAGAAATACATGTTGGTGAAAACCAGAAAAAACGAAATTAAGTGAGCAGTACAGAACTGTGGTCCCAAAGGCTCAGGTTGAGTGTAACTAGTTATATACATAACAAGGTGATGGAGTGGGTGAGGGAAAGGAGAACAGGTAGAGTCTAGAGGTGTAAGGTGTTTAAAGTGGGAAGGGTGTGGCAGGGACAAAAATTCTAGTTGTGGCACTGGGCGAATACCTTTATTACATTATGGCTAGAGATGTAAGATTGGAGCTTATTGTGTCTCTGGCTATCCATGAGCATTAGCTATTTGGGATGACTGGAGAGTTCGCAGTAAAAGAGATGACTTCTGGTATAGCTTAGCAAAGCGGCTTCTGGGTTGTCGAGCACTGGAGCAGCTTCTGGGTCAATGACCACTGAAGGCCATATCCTTGGCTGCTTGGGATGAATGAGCTGTGGTCACAGGCGCTCAGGGGCGGCATCTCGGTCAATGGTTTCTGGCGATGGCACTGTAGGTACATGCAGCGTCCAGGCTAGGTTGCTAGAGACTTCATGGTACTAAGGGAGCATAATCCAAGTGTGAGTTCTCGGGGCGGCTCGGGACATTGACAGCTGGTGGCCATAGGTCATGAGGCATCTACACTGGGTACTTTATGCGGTGGTTTAGCACTATGGGAACTGAGTAGAGGCAAGGGGTAGAAGTGAGGAAGAATGAGTTGAGTATAGGACCAAGCGGGTGTGTATCGCAAAGGCGCTCACGCTCACGTAGTTTTACGGCTTTACCGTGCCTCTATGGGGCTTGGATCCAGCTTAGTGGACTGGTGTCGGCTTCTGGCGTGCCGCCCAGTGAATGTGGATCGACGGTGGTTGGGCAAAGAGCCCTGGAAGGGTGAGGAGCCTTAGTTCATAGACGGTGGAAGCAGTGACATACCTCTCTAATTAATTTTGCATTTAAGGTCTTAAATGTTGCAACGCTTACTGGAGATCTTAGTTTCAGTGATTTCTGAATTTAATTCGGAGAGTTGGCAGCAGAAGCTTACGCCACTCTCCCAAGGTGCGTGGACCCTGGGATCTTTAGAGAAATTAGAGCAGCTCCTTAAGGCGTAGTTTCAAAGTTCGCTTAGAGGCAATAGGTCAGAGATGTAGTGTGGTAATTTGAGGTAATAGCTTTTAGTGTCCATACTGCGGTGTTTCTGTCTCACCGTATTGTAGGGAGGTCCACCCCACAGCAGTGTATAGAGAGCAGTGGTGGGTAGAGGAGGGAGGTTGGTGATGAAACGCAAGGCTCTGTGGTATAAGACATCCAGTTTGCCCAGGAATGAGGTGTTGCAGTGACTGTAGATGAAGTTGGCGTAGTCTAGTAAGGAGATGAAAGTGGTATGAACGAGCTGTTTTTTGCTTCAGACGCCAGAAGGCGGTTTATTCGGTAGAAGAGCCCCAGCCACTGCTTTAGCTTTTTACCATGTCCTCCAGGTGTTCCTCAAAGGAGAGTTTGTGGTCTAGACAAACCCCAAATATTTGAATTTGGGGACAAACTCCAAGTTTTCCCCAGCAAGGTGGAGATAGGGGATAAAGTGCCACTAGATGGGTAAGACTGAATGTTGCCAGGAAAGGATCATTGCCATGGTTTTTAGCATTGAGGAGTAGCTTTTGTTAAGTAGCTGGTATTGGAGGATGTCAAAGTCAAGTTGCAGATCTGTATGGGCAGCTTCGTTGTTGACCGCTTAAGTATAGTACTGTGTCATCAAACAGGTGAATACTGTTTTTTAATGCCGAGGTCTATGCTGTTGATGTATATGGTGAAGAGTATTGGGCACAGGATGGAACCTTGGGGTCACCTCTTACTAATGGTTTAGAGGTGATAGCTCTTCTTCTGCTTTAACCTGCTGATGCCTGTCCATTAGGTAGTCCTGGAACCATCCAAGGGAAGTAGAGTCTAGACCTAGGGCTTTAAAGAGAATAAGAGTAGAGGATCGACGGTGTCGAAATCTTACTTAGGTCAAGAAAGACAGCACAGACAAATGTTTTGTTTTCAAGGTCATTTTGCCAATCATTTGTTACCTTGGTCAACACCGTAACTGCATTGTGGTTCGATTGGAAGCCTGCCTGTAACAGATTTAGAAGTCTGAGTTTTCCAGAAGACTCAAACTGGGCATTCACTATTTATTCTAACAGTTTAGATAGTATAGGGAGCAATGAGATTGGCCTGCAGATGTAGTTGTTTATATCACAGGGATCCCCAGATTTAAATAATGTGATAATGTGGGCAGTTTTCCATACTTTAGGAGAGTCCCATGGAATAGTGACAAGTTAAATAAATGAGTAATGGGCACTGCCAGTACATGCCAGGCCACCTTCATAAAGAAGGGTCTAACAAGTCTGCCCTGCACTTTTCTTAGAATCAAAGTGAAGGAGTAACTCTTCAACTTCTTTTAGAGCAGCAGGTGAGAAAGAAGGTAGCATTTGTTAGATTTGGCTCAGGTGGTGGTGCAGGCATCTGAGAGTGCAGGTTGCAAGCAGGTGAGTTATCGAGGCTAGTCCAGCTGAGGCAAATTGGTTTAAATGCTTGCAAAATTTCCTTTATCGCTGAGATAGACATTGTTAGAGATTTTTCGGGAGTGCGCTTCCTGACGCGGTGACCAGAGAGGTCTTTTATTGTGGACCAGAATTTGTTGGACAAGTTGAGGCGGCATTTAGCTCTGTACGATAGAAACTGGACTTGGTCCTCTGATTAACCTTGTGCAGGAGTTCCTGGCAGCTCTGAAAGACACCAGTCTTTGGCAAGTTGTGATTTATGAGCAGTTTTCCATAGTTTATCCCTTTAGCAATGTGGCTTTAAGCTCTGGGGTAAACCAGCGATGAGTTCTAGGCTTTATATGAGTTTTGACCAGTGGAGCATGGGTGTTGAGGGCATGTGTTAATATTTCTTGGAATATGGCGTATGCTTAGTTCACTAGTTTGGCGGTAGAAACTCTGCCAAAGTGGAGAGTCCTTAAGATCATTGGTATAGGCATGTGGGTCGAAGTTCCGCTTTGCTCTCTCAGTAGAGAATTTCAAAGTAGTTTTGGGTATATGATTTGTTCTCACACCCACAATAAAACAGTGGTCGCTGACGCCAGCGTGGAAGATACCAGCATGTGAGTAGAGGTGCGGTTTGTTTACTAATAGGACATCTAGAAGGGTGCTATTTGCTGGGTTTTTCTTATTGATGCATGTTGGTTTATTAATAAGCTGTGAGAGTCCATGGGAGTCGAGAGGATTTGAGAGGCAGGAGGCGCTGGACAGCCAGTCGTAATTAAGGTCTCCTGTATTATAGTTTCTAGGTTGCTGGAGTCCAGCATAGAAGATAGGTAAGTCAGGAGCTGAGGTCCAGCTGAGGTGGCCTGTAGCAGTCGATGATTTGGATGGCTGATTGCAGGAGTGATTTCAATTTTAGGGATAAGCATTCATAAGCTGGCATGCGAGGAGGAATCAAGTATAGTGACTGAAAATTTGTCCTTGATATAGATGATGACTCCGCTACCCTTAGTTTGTCTGTCGGTTCTGAATAGTAGGTAATTGGGTATACCGATCTCCATATCAGGGTGGCTGGTCATAGCCAAGACTCTGAAATGACAAGCACATCAGATCAGTGTGGGAGATCCAAGCTTGGATGGAGGAGAATTTTTTACAAGGCTACATGCACTGACATGCATGAAGCTAATTCCTTTATCTTGAGAGCTCTGATGATGAGGTGATGTCGATCATGGCTCCAGGATTGAGCTCTACATTGCCTGAGCATAGTAATAGCAGAAGTACAAGTTTTCAGGACCACAAGGGAAGTTTTGAAATTTTTGACCTTTCCGGTGGATGTAGTATCCGGTAGGCTTATGTGGGCATATTATTAGTCTTATGTTGACCTAGCATTACGTAGCATAGAACCCCTGCTGTGAGGTACCACAGTGTAATATCACTACAGGAAGATAGCTGGTACCTTTCGACTGAAGTTTGGCTGCTTGATGCACACCTGATATGCCACCCGATTTGGTGAGGGTGTAATGGTACAGAGGTGTTGCAGGAGCTGAGTATGTGCCTAATGTGTCACACTGGATGGACTCAGGATGGGTTTCCTCACTGAAGTAGGTCCATTCTAGGGATTCCCTAATATAGGCAATATACATAGAGCACTAGGAAACTGGAGGCACAACGCCATAGTAGTTAGTGTAAGTAGTCACGTAGTGGTCCTAGAGGAGGAGGAGTAGGACACCTTGAGGTTGGTTTGAGAGCTGGGCTAAAGCGGTGGTCCTCACCTTAGCAGGGTAGAACAAGTAATAGATCAATAGAAATGGGAAAAAGGAAAGGGTAGACAGAAGGGAACCAATGGCAATAAGGGCAGGAGCAAGATGGTCTATATAAAAATGTGCAGGGAGGGGATGGGCAGGTGGTGAAAATTTGCAGCTTTGCCGCATCTTCTCAGCGAGTTGTACCTGCTTGTGGTCTCAGGCATTGCTCTCTGGAGCGCCGACTGCCCGTGGCCACGGATTGAGCAGCGGTAGAGCTGGGCGACCTAGAGGGTCTCAGCTGAAGAGGGAAGGAGAAAGGAAGGAAAATTAGTACTGGAGGAGGACAAAGGTCTCACTGGCTAGTGTGAAGAAAATGTACAAGTGAATAGGGTCGATTTCCTTGGCGCCTGGAAGTCTGGCTGCAGTTACAGAGTCAAGGAAAGGCTGCAAATCACTTAAGCATTAGGAATTTTAAGAAAGTAAAACAGCTTTTCTAGGTAGAGTTAACAATTTCTAAGCAGTTTAGACAATTAGAAAGAGTGCAGGCATTAGCCTTTAGTTAGGTTTAGCTATAGAAAGTGCATTTTACTCTGCTAGCTTGGAAAGAATGTAGAAGTAAATGGACCAATCAGAATGAGCCTGGCAAAAGGTGCTCACGCTCCAATTGGTTTAAGACTTTTCTGTACCTCTCAGCAAGTTGCATCCAAGCCTGTAGTCTCGGGCGTCGCTCAGGCGCCCGACTGCCCGGTGGTCCTGGATCGAGCAGCGGTAGAGCTGGGAGCCCTAGGAGGGTCTCTGCTGAAGAGGAAAGGAGAGAGGAAGGCAAATCAGTATTGGAGGAGGACAAAGGATCTCACTAGCCAGTGTGAAGAAAATTTACAAGTGAATAGGGGTGATTTCTGCGCCTGGGAGTCTGGCTGCAGTTACAGAGTCAAGGAAAAGGCTGCAATCACCTATGCATTAAATAATTTTAACAAAGTAAAACAGCTTTTCTAGGTAGATTTAACAATTTCTAAGCAGTTTAGACAATTAGAAACAGTACAGGCATTAGCTTTTAGTCAGGTTTAGCTATAGAAATTGTGCCTTTTGCTGCGCTAGCTTGGAAAGAATGTAGAAGAAAAGGGACCAATTGGAGTGAGCCTGGCACAAGGTGTTCACACCGATTGGTTTGCCTTTGCCATACCTCTCAGTGAGTTGTATCTGACCTTGTGGTCTCAGGGTCGCTTCTGAGTGCCGACTGCCAGCTGGTCATGGATCGAGTGGCGGTAGAGCTGGGAGTCCTAGGAGGGTCTCAGTTGAAGAGGGAAGGAGAGAGAAGCCAAATTAGTACTGGAGGAAGACAAAGGGTCTCACTAGCCAGTGTGAATAAAATTTACAAGTGAAGAGGGGATTTCTTGGCACCTGGGAGTCTGGCTGCAGTTACAAAGTCAAGAAAAGGGCTGCAATCACTTAATTATTAGGCAATTTTAACAAAGTAAAACAGCTTTTCTAGGTAGATTTAACAATTTCTAAGCAATTGGACAATTAGAAGGAGTACAGGCATTAGCTTTTAGTCAGTATAGCTATAGAAATTGCTTTTTTGCTCTGCTAGCTTGGAAAGAATATAGAAGTAGAGAGAGCAATCGGAATGAGCCTGGCAAAAGGCGTAGAACTGTGATTGGTTTGTGGCTTTGCCGTACATCTCAGCAAGTTGCATCTGAGCTTGTGGTCTCGGCTTCAGCTTCTGGGCGCCGACCACCTGGTGGCCTCGGATCGAGGCGGTACAGCTGGGAGACCTATGAGGGTCTCGGCTGAAAAGGAAAGGAGAGAGGAAGGCAAATTAGTACTGGAGGAGGACAAAGGGTCTCACTAGCCTGTCTGAAGAAAATTTACAAGTGAATAGGGGTGATTTCCTGGCGCCTGGGAGTCAAGCTGCAGTTACAGAGTCAAGGAATGGCGGTAATCACCCACACATTAGGTAATTTTAACAAAGTAAAACAGCATTTCTAGGTAGATTTAACAATTTCTAAGCAGTTTAGACAATTAGAAACAGTACAGGCATTAGTTTTTAGTCAGGTTTAGCTATCGAATTTGCACCTTTTAGCTCCACTAGTTTGGAAAGAATGTAGAAGTAAAGGAACAATTGGAGTGAGCCTGGCACAAGGTGCTCACGCTCCAATTGGTTTGTGGCTTTTGTCATACCTCTCAGCGAGTTGTATCCGAGCTTTGGTCTTGGGTGTCGGCTCTGGAGCGCCGACCGCCTGGTTTCCGTGGATTGAGTGGTGGTAGAGCTGGGAGCCTCAGGAGGTTCTCAGCTGAAGAGGGAAGGAGAGAGAAGCCAAATTAGTACTGGAGGAGGACAAAGGGTCTCACTAGCCAGTGTGAAGAAAATTTACAAGTGAATACTGGCGATTTCCTAGGCACCTGGGAGTCTGGCTTCAGTTACAGAATCAAGGAAAGGCTGTAATCACCTAAGCATTAGATAACTTTAACAAAGCTAAAACATCTTTTCAGGGCAGATTTAACAATTTCTAAGCAGTTTAGATTATTAGAAAAGTACAGGCATTAGCTTAAGTCAGGTTTAGCTATAGAAATTGCACTTATTTTGCTCTGCTAGCTTGGAAAGAATGTAGAAGTAAAGGGACCAATTAGAGTGAGCCTGGCAAAGGCATTCACACTCATTGGTTTGCGGCTTGCCATACCTCTCAGTGAGTTGTTTCAAGCTCGTGGTCCCAGGTGTCGGCTTCTGGGGCCGACCACCTGCTCCGTAGATCGAGTGGTGGTAGTGCTGGGAGTCCTAGGAGGTTCTGGCTGAAGAGGGAAGGAGAGAGGAAGCCAAATTAGTACTAGAGGAGGACAAAGGGTCTCACTAGCCAGTGTGAAGAAAATTTACAAGTGAATACGGGTGATTTCCTTGGCGCCTGGGAGTCTGGCTGCAGTTACAGAGTCAAGGAAAGGGCTGTAATCACCTAAGCATTAGGTAAATTTAACAAAGTAAAATAGCTTTTCAGGGTAGATTAAACAATTTCTAAGCAGTTTGATAATTAGAAAAGTACAGGCATTAGCGTTTAGTCAGGTTTAGCTATAGAAATTGTACTTTTTTGTCCGCTAGCTTGGAAAGAATGTAGAAGTAAAGGACCAATCAGAGTGAGCCTGGCAAAGGCGTCAGCACTCTGACTGATTTGTGGCTTGCCATACCTCTCAGTGAGTTGTATTCAAGCTCATGGTCTCGGTGTCGATTCTGGAGCATCAACCACCCATTGGTTGCGGATGGAGTGGTGGTAGAGCTGGGAGCCCTAGGAGGGTCTCGCTGAAGAGGGAAGAGAGAGGAAGCCAAATTAGTACTGGAGGAGGACAAAGGGTCTCACTAGCCAGTGTGAAGAAAATTTACAAGTGAATACTGGCGATTTCCTAGGCACCTGGGAGTCTGGCTTCAGTTACAGAATCAAGGAAAGGGCTGTAATCACCTAAGCATTAGATAACTTTAACAAAGCTAAAACATCTTTTCAGGGCAGATTTAACAATTTCTAAGCAGTTTAGATTATTAGAAAAGTACAGGCATTAGCTTTAAGTCAGGTTTAGCTATAGAAATTGCACTTATTTTGCTCTGCTAGCTTGGAAAGAATGTAGAAGAAAGGGACCAATTAGAGTGAGCCTGGCAAAAGGCATTCACACTCTCATTGGTTTGCGGCTTTGCCATACCTCTCAGTGAGTTGTTTTCAAGCTCAGTGGTCTCAGGTGTCGGCTTGGGGCGCCGACTGCCCGGCTCGTGAGATCGAGTGGTGGTAGTGCTGGGAGTCCTAGGAGGTTCTTGGCTGAAGAGGGAAGGAGAGAGAAGCCAAATTAGTACTAGAGGAGGACAAAGGGTCTCACTAGCCAGTGTGAAGAAAATTTACAAGTGAATACGGGTGATTTCCTGGCGCCTGGGAGTCTGGCTGCAGTTACAGAGTCAAGGAAAGGGCTGTAATCACTAAGCATTAGGTAAATTTAACAAAGTAAAAATAGCTTTTCAGGGTAGATTAAACAATTTCTAAGCAGTTTGGATAATTAGAAAAGTACAGGCATTAGCGTTTAGTCAGGTTTAGCTATAGAAATTGTACTTTTTTGCTCCGCTAGCTTGGAAAGAATGTAGAAGTAAAGGGACCAATCAGAGTGAGCCTGGCAAAAGGCGTTCGACTCTGACTGATTTGTGGCTTTGCCATACCTCTCAGTGAGTTGTATTCAAGCTCATGGTCTCGGGTGTCGGATTCTGGAGCATCAACCACCCATTGGTTGCGGATGGAGTGGTGGTAGAGCTGGGAGCCCTAGGAGGGTCTCGGCTGAAGAGGGAAGGAGAGAGGAAGCCAAATTAGTACTGGAGGAGGACAAAGGGTCTCACTAGCCAGTGTGAAGAAAATTTTCAAGTGAATAGAGACGATTTCCTTGGCGCCTGGGAGTCTGCTTGCAGTTAAAGAGTCAAGGAAAGGCTGCAATAACTGAAGCATTAGGTAATTTTAACAAAGTAAAACAGCTTTCTAGGTAGATTTAACAATTTCTAAGCAGTTTAGACAATTAGAAACAGTACAGGCATTAGCTTTTAGTCAGGCTTAGCTATAGAAATTGCGCCATTTTGCTCCGCTAGCTTGGAAAGAATGTTGAAGTAAAGGGACCAATTGAAGTGAGCCTGGCAAAATGGCTGCTCCAATTGGTTTTGGCTTTGCTGTACCTCTCAGTGTTGCAATCCAGCTAGGGTCTCGGCATCAGCTTCTGGAGCACCGACTCCTGGTGGCCATGGATTGAGCGGCGGTAGAGCCGGAAGCCCTAGGAGGGTCTCGGCTGAAGAGGAAAGGAGAGGAAGGCAGATCAGTACTGTAGGAGAATAAAGGGTCTCACTAGCCAGTGTGAAGAAAATTTACAAGGAATAGGGCGATTTCCTTGGTGCCTGGGAGTCTGGCTACAGTTACAGAGTCAAGGAAAGGGCTGCAATCACTTAACCATTAGGTAAATTTAACAAACTAAAAGCAGCTTTTCTAGATAGATTTAACAATGTATAGCAGTTTAGACAATTAGAAACAGTGCAGGCATTAGCTTTTAGTCAGGTTTGGCTATAGAAATTGTGCCTTTTGCTCTGCTAGGTAGGAAAGAATGTAAAGTAAATGGAGCAAATGGAGTGAGCCTGGCAAGAGGCGCTCATGCTCTGATTGGTTTGCAACTTTTCATACCTCTCAGCAAGTTGCATCCGAGCTTCTGGTCTCGGGCATTGGCTTGGAGCAACGACCACCCAGTGGCAGTGGATGGAGTGATGGAAGAGCTGGCACCTAGGAGGGTCTCGCTGAAGAGGGAAGGAGAGAGGAAGCCAAATTAGTACTGAAGGAGGACAAAGGGTCTCAGTAGCCAGTGTGAAGAAAATTTTAAGTGATTGGGGTGATTTCCTTGCGCCTGGGAGTCTGGCTGCAGTTACAGAGTCAAGGAAAGGGCTGCAATCACTTAAGCATTAGGTAATTTTAACAAAGTAAAACAGCTTTTTTGGTAGATGTAACAATTTCTAAGCAGTTTAGAAAATTAGAAACAGTACAGGCATTAGCTTTAAGTCAGGTTTAGCTATAGAAATTGCACCTTTTGCTCCGCTTAGCTTGGAAAGAAAGTTGAAGAAAAGGGACCAGATGGAGAGAGCTAGGCAAAAGCATGCTCGTGATCTAATTGGTTTACGGCTTTGCCATACCTTTCAGTGAGTTGTATCTGAGCTTGTGGTCTCGGGCATTGGCTTCGGGAGCCCGACCGCCCACTGGCCGTGGATCGAGCAGTGGTAGAGCTGGGGCCCTAGGAGGGTGTTGGCTGAAGAGGGAAGAAGAGAGAAAGCCAAATTAGTACTGGAGGAGGACAAAGGGTCTCACTAGCCTATTGTGAAGAAAATTTATAAGTGAATAGGGGCGATTTCCTTGGTCCCTGGGAGTATGACTGCAGTTACAGAGTCAAGGAAGCAGGTGTAATCACCAAAGCAGTAGGTAATTTTAACAAAGTAAAAACAGCTTTCAGGGTAGATTTAACAATTTCTAAGCAGTTTAGACAATTAGAAACAGTACTGGCATTAGCTTTTAGTCAGGTTTAGCTATAGAAATTGTTCCTTTTTGCTCCGCTAACTTGGAAACAATGTAGAAGTAAAGGGACCAATCAGAGTGAGCCTGGCAAAAACGTTGCACTCCGATTGATTTGGGCTTTGTGAGTTGTATTCAAGCTCGGTCTCAGGTGTTGGCTTCTGCAGCGCCAACCGCCCGGATGTAGTGGTGGTAGAGCTGGGAACCCTAGGATGGTCTGAGCTGAAGAGGGAAGGAGAGGAAGCCAAATTAGTACTGGAGGAGGATAAAGGGTCTCACTAGCCAGTGTGAAGAAAATTTAAAAGTGAAAAGGGTCGATTTCTTGGCGCCTGGGAGTCTGGCTGCAGTTATAGAGTCAAGGAATGACTGTCCCATGCATGCTTGAATTCCACCACTGTTTTGACCCCACAACCTCCTCTGGAAGGCCATTCCATACATCCACAACCCTCTCTGTGAAAAAATACTTCCTTAAATAGTGCAGGCATTAGCTGTTAGTCAGGTTTTGCTATAGAAATTGTGCCTTTTGCCCCACTAGCTTGGAAAGAATGTTGAAGCAGAGGGAACAATCAGAATTTGCCTGGCAAAAGGCGTTCACCTCCAATTGGTTTGTGGCTTTGCCGCACATCTCAGTGAGTTGTATTCAAGCTTGTGGTCTTGGCGTCGGCTTGAAGCGCCACCGTCGCGGTGGCCCTGCATCATGCGCGGTAGAGCTGGGGGTCTAGGAGGGTCTCGCTGAAGAGGGAAGGAGAGAAGCCAAATTAGTCCTGGAGAAGGACAAACGGTCTCACTAGCCAGTGTGAAGAAAATTTACAAGGAATAGGTCGATTTCTCAGCGCCTGGTAGTCTGGCTGCAGTTACAGAGACAAGGAAATGGCTGCAATCACTTAAGCATTAGCTAATTGTAACAAAGTAAGAACAGCTTTCTTGTTGATTTAACAGTTTCTAAGCAGCTTAGACAATTAGAAACAGTACAGGCATTACGTTTTAGTCAGGTTTAGCTATGAAATTGTGCCTTTTGCTCGCTAACTTGGAAAGAATGTAGAAGGGACCAATTGGAGTGAGCCGCAACAAGGTGCTCCGCGCTCAATTGGTTTGTGGCTTTTGCGCACCTCTCAGTGAGTTGTATGCATGCTTGTGGTCTCGGGCGTTGGCTTGGTGCGCCGACCGCCTGCTCAGGATCGAGTAGTGGTAGACCTGGGAGTCCTAGGAGGGTCTCGCTGAAGAGGGAAGGAGAGATAAAGCCAAATTAGTACTGTATGTGGACAAGGGTCTCATTAGCCAGTGTGAAGAAAATTTACAAGTGATTAGGGGCGTTTCCTTGGCGCCTGAGAGTCTGGCTGCAATTACAGACTCAAGGAAAGGGCTGCCATCACTTAAGCATTAGCTAATTTTAACAAAGTAAAACAGCTTTTCTTGGTAGATTTAACAATTTCTAAGCAGTTTAGACAATTAGAAACAGTGCAGGAGTTAGCTTTTAGTCAGGTTTAGCTATAGAAATTGTGCATTTTTACTCAGCTAGCTTGGAAAGAATGTAGAAGTAAATGGATCAATTGAGAGAGCTCTGGCAAAGGTGCTCGGATTTGATCGGTTTGTGACTTTGCTGTACCTCTCAGAAAGTTGCATCTGAGCCTGTGGTCTCGGGCATCAGCTTCTGAAGCGCCTGGCTGCAGTTACAAAGTCAAGGAAACGGCTGTAATCACCTAAGCACTAGGTAACTTCAACAAAGTAAAAACAGCTTTTCAGGGTAGAGTTAATTTCTAAGCAGTTTAGACAATTAGAAACAGTACAGGCATTAGGTTTTAGTCAGGTTCAGCTATAGAAATTGTGCCTTTTTGCTCCGCTAGCTTGAAAAGAATGTAGAAGTAAAGGGACCAATTGGAGTGAGCCTGACAAAGGTGTTCACACTGAGATTGGCTTGCGGCTTGCTGCTTCTCAGTGAGTTGTATCCGAGCTTGTGGTCTCGGGCGTCGGCTTCTGGAGTGCTGACCTCCAGGTGGCCGGATGGAGTGGTGGTAGAGCTGGGAGCCCTAGAAGGACTCGGCTGAAGTGCTAAGGAGACAGGAAGCCAAATTAGTACTGAGCATGAAAAGGGTCTCACTAGCCAGTGTGGAGAAATTTATAAGTGAATAGGGGTGATTTCTGGCGCCTGGGAGGCTGGCTGCTGTTACAGAGTCAAGGAAAGGGCTGTAATCACTTAAGCATTAGGTAATTTTAGCAAACTAAAAAACAGCTTTTCTAGGTAGATTTAACAATTTCTAAGCAATTTGGACAATTGGAAGGAGTACAGGCATTAGCTTTACTCAGGTACAGCTATAGAAATTGTGCCTTTTGCTCCACTAGCTTGGAATGAATGTAGAGCTAGACGGAGCAATCAGAATGAGCCTGGCAAACGCTGCTACAGTCTGATTGGTTTACGGCTTGCCATACCTCTCAGTGAGTTGTATTCAAGCTCAGGGTCTCGGCATCGGCTTTGCAGCCGACCGCCTGGTGGCTGTGGATGGAGCGGTGGTAGAGCTGGGAGCCCCTAGGAGGGTCTCAAGAGTGAAGGAGAGAGGAAGCCAAATTAGTACTAGAGGAGGACAAAGGGTCTCACTAGCCAGTGTGAAGAAAATTTGCAAGTGAATACAGGTGATTTCCTTGGCGCTCGGAGTCTGGCTGTAGTTACAGAGTCAAGGAAAGGGCTGTAATCACCTAAGCATTAGGTAAATTTAACAAAGTAAAACAGCTTTTCAGGTAGATTTTACAATTTCTAAGCAGTTTAGACAATTAGAAACAGTGCAGGCATTAGCTTTTAGTCAGGTTTAGCTATAGGAATTGCACCTTTTTGCTCTGCTAGCTTGGAAAGAATGTATAAGTAAAGGACCAATCGGAGTGAGCCAGGCAAAAGGCGTCTCACACTCCAATTGGTTTGCAGCTTGCCATTCCTCTCAGTGAGTTGTATCCAAGCTTTGGTCTCGGGCGCCTACTCTGGGAGCGCCACCCACCAGGTGGCAGTGGATGGAGCGGTGGTACAGCTGGGAGGCCTAGGAGGGCTTGGCTGAAGAGTGAAGAGAGAGGAAGCCAAATTAGTACTGCAGCAGGAAAAGAGTCTCACTAGCCAGTGTGAAGAAAATTTATCAGTGAATAGGGGCAATTTCCTGGCGCCTGGGAGTCTGGCTGCAGTTACAGAGTCTAGGAAAGGGCTGCAATCACTTATGCATTAGGTAATTTTAACAAAGTAAAACTGTTTTTCTAGGTAGATTTAACAATTTCTAAGCAATTTGGACAATTGGAAGGAGTACACGCATTAGCTTTTAATCAAGTACAGCTATAGAAATTGTGCCTTTTGCTCCACTAAGTTGGAAAGAATGTAGAAGTAGAGGAGCAATCGAATGAGCCTGGCAAAGGCTGTCAGACTCTGATTGGTTTGTGGCTTTGCCATACCTCTCAGTGAGTTGTATTCAAGCTCATGGTCTCAGGCGCCGCTTGCAGTCGACCGCCCAGTGGCTGTGGATGGAGCGGAGGTAGAGCTGGGAGCCCTTGGAGGTCTCAGCTGAAGAGGGAAGGAGAGAGAAGACAAATTAATACTGGAGGAGGACAAAGGGTCTCACTAGCCAGTGTGAAGAAAATTTATAAGTGAATAGGTGTGAATTCATTGGTGCCTTGGAGTCTGGCTGCAGTTACAGATTCAAGAAAAGGCTGCAATCACTTAAGCCAGGGTTTCTCAAACAGGAGGCTAGCCTCCTGGGAGGCCCCAGCCTGTTCCAGGGAGGCTCAAGCAATCCTTGAAAAGTATTCTATTTAAATTTTGAACCTTATAGATTTTGGTGAAGGGTTAAGGCAAACTGAAAGAGGATAACAGTAGGTGAATTTATGTATTTATTCACAAGTTTGTGACCAGGAAGGCACTGTACACTGAGCCATGGCTTATTTCAGGTGTACCCAGGAAGGGTAGTGAGAGAATACAACCAAAATGTAATTACGAAACAATCAATACAAAATGAATAAAAGTGCACACAAATTAAGAACAATAAACTAACAATGCAAGGAACAACTGATCAATTCGACTGGCAGCAGAACTGTCCAAATACAAGAGTTAACCATACAGGTAATTGGAATAAGAGCAGGAGGAGCAAAATTATCCGAGAAGTTGTTTAAGAGAAGGGTGAGAGGGAGAGGCAGAGATCGACAGGAAGGTTATTCAAGTTAGAGGGGAAACAGAAACTGCCATCTGACCCATGAAGATATGGCAGTAAGAGGTAACAATGATTTGAGAGTCAAAATATTGGAGAAACTAGGTTGTCCTCTTTGTGGGGGCTACAATAAGCTTAATAACATGAGAGCCAGCTATGCAAATAATTTATTCCTGATGTACTGTGAAAAGTAGGCTATTTTTCTATGGGGAGGCCCAAAATATTTCAGTATTTTGGGGAGGCTCAAGATCTTTTCCATAGCTTAGGGAGGCTCACTATGACAAGGTTTGAGAACTGCTGACTTAAGCATTAGGGAATTTTAACAAGGTAGAAACAGCTTTTCTAGGTAGATTTAACAATTTCTAAGCAGTTTAGATAATTAGAAAGAGTGCAGGCATTAGCTTTGAGACAGCTTTAGCTATATGAATTGCACCTTTTACCCGCTAGCTTGGAAAAAATGTAGAAGTTAATGGACCAATCGGAGTGAGCCTGGAAAAAGGCGCTTAGTCTGATAGGTTTGTTAATTTGCTGCACTCTCCTGTGGAAGTTGCATCCGAGCTTGTCCCAGGTGTCGGCTTCGAGCGCTGACTGTCGGTGGCCTCGGATCGAGCGTCAGAGCTGGGAGCCTGATTGTCTCAGCTGAAGAGGGAAGGAGAGGAAGCCAAATTAGTACTGGAGGAGGATAAAGGGTGTCACTAGCCAGTGTGAAGAAAATTTACAAGTGAATAGGGTCGATTTCCTGCCACCTGGAAGTCTGGCTGCAGTTCAGGACTGGAATCAGTTAAGTACTAGGTAATTTTAACAAAGTAAAAACACTTTTCTAGGCAGATTTAACAATTTCTAAGCAGTTTAGACAATTAGAAACAGTGCAGGCATTAACTTTTCATCAGGTTTAGCTATAGAAATTGTGCCTTTTGCTCCGCCAGCTTGGAAAGAATGTCGAAGTAAAGGGACCAATCAGAGTGAGCCTGGCAAAAGGCGCGTGCTTTGATTGGTTTCGCGGGCGTTGCCATACCTCTTAGTGAGTTGTATCCAAGCTTGTGGTCTCGGGCGCCAGCTTCTGGACCGCCGACCACCCGGTGGTCCCGGATCGAGGGCGGAAGAGCTGGGAGCCATAGGGGGTCTTGGCTGAAGAGGGAAGGAGAGGAAGCCAAATTAATACTGGAGGAGGACAAAGGGTCTCACTAGCTAGTGTGAAGAAAATTGATAAGTGAATAGGGGCAATTTCTTGGTGCCTGAGAGTCTGGCTGCAGTTACAGAGTCAAGGAAAAGGCTGCAACCACTTAAGCATTAGGAATTTTAACAAAGTAGAAACAGCTTTTCTAGGTAGGTTTAACAATTTCTAAGCAGTTTAGACAATTATAAATAGTGCAGGCATTAGTTTTTAGTCAGGTTTAGCTATAGAAATTACTCCTTTTACTCCACTAACTTTGAAAGAATGTAGAGTAAAATGACCAATTGGAGTGAGCTCGATAAAGGCGCTGTGTCTAATTGGTTTGTGACTTTGTCTTACCTCTTAGCAAGTTGCATCCGAGCTTGTGGTCTCGGCATCGGGCTTTAACGAGGACCGCCTCGTGGCCCCGGATCGAGCTGTCGAGAGCTGGGAGCCCTAGGTGGGTCTCAGCTGAAGAAGGAAGGAGAGAGGAAGCCAAATTAGTACTGAATGAAGATTAAAGGTCTCACTAGCTAGTGTGGAAGAAAATTTACAAGTAAATAGGGTTGATTTCCTTGGCGCCTGGGAGTCTGGCTGCAGTTACAGAGTCAAGGAAAGGGCTGCAATCATATAAGCATTAGACAATTTTAACAAAGTAAAACAGCTTTTCTAGGTAGATTTAACAATTTCTAAACAGTTTAGACAATTAGAAACACTGCAGGCATTAGTTTTTAGTCAGGTTTAGCTATAGAAGTTGCCCTTTGCTCCGCTAGCTTGGAAAGAATGTAGAAGTAAATGACCAATTGGGTGAGCCTGGCACAAGGCGCTCATGCTCTGATTGTTTTGCCTCTCAGCAAGTGTTATCTGAGCATCTGGTCTGGTCACCTTCTGGAGCACCGACTGCCCAGTGGCCACGGATCGAGAGGGTAGAGCTGGGAGCCCTTGGAGGGTCTTGGCTGAAGAGGGAAGGAGAGAGGAAGGCAGATTAATACTGGAGGAGAAACAAAGGGTCTCACTAGCCTGTGTGAAGAAAATTTACAAGTGAATAGGGGTGATTTCTTGGTGCCTGGGAGTCTGGCTGCAGTTACATAGTCAAGGAAAGGGCAGCAAATCACTTAAGCATTAGGTAATTTTAACAAAGTAAAAACACCTTTTCTATGTAGATTTAACAATTTGTAAGCAGTTTAGGCAATTAGAAACAGTGCAGGCATTAGCTTTTAGTAAATTTTATCCATAGAAATTGTACCTTTTGCTCCGTTAGCTTGGAAAGAATGTAAGTAAAGGGACCAATTGGAGTAAGCATGGCAAAAGGCGTTCGACTGATTGGTTTGTGGCTTTGCCATATCTCTCAGTGAGTTGTATCCAAGCTTGTGGTCTCAAGGCCAGTTTCTGGAGTGCTGACTGCCTGTGGCCGTGGATCGAGCGGGCAGAGCTGGGAGCCATAGGAGGGTCTTGGCTGAAGAGGGAAGGAGAGAAGCCAAATTAGTACTGAGGAGGACGAAAGGTCTCACTAGCCAGTATGAAGAAAATTTACAAGTGAATAAGGGTGATTTCCTTGGCACCTGGGAGTCTGGCTGCAGTTTCAGAGTCAAGGAAAGGGCTGGAATCCTTAAGCATTAGGTAATTTTAACAAAGTAAAAAGAGCTCTTCTTGGTTGATTTAACAATTTCTGATCAATTTGGACAATTGGAAGGAGTACAGGCATTAGTTTTAGACAGCTTTAGCTGTAGAAATTGTGCCTTTTACTCTACTAGCTTGGAAAGAATGTAGCAGTAAAGGGACCAATTGGAGTTAGCCTGGCAAAAGGCGTTGAACTGATTGGATTGCGGCTTGCCATACCTCTCACTGAGTTGTATCTGAGCTTGTGGTTTTGGGCATCGGTTTTGGAGCACCGACCACCCGGTTGTTGTGCATGGAGCTGCGCTTAGAGCTGGGAGCCTTAGGAGGGTCTCAGCTGAAGAGGGAAGGAGAAAGGAAGCCAAATTAGTACTGGTGAAGGACAAAGGGTCTCACTAACTTGTGTGAAGAGAATTTATCAGTGAATGGGGTGATTCCTTGGTGCCTGGTAGTCTGGCTGCAGTTATAGAGTCAAGGAAAGGATGCAATCACTTAAGCATTAGGTAATTTTAACAAGGTAAAACAGTTTTCTAGGTAGATCTAACAATTTCTAAGCAGTTTATGCAATTAGAAACAGTACAGGATATAGAAATTGTGCCTTTTGCTCCACTAGCTTGGAAAGAATGTAAAGGGACCAATTGGAGTGAGCCAGGCAAAGGAGTGTTGCACTCGATTGGTTTGCGGCATTGCCATACCTCTCAGTGAGTTGTATCTGAGTTTGTGGTCTCGGCATCGGTTTCTGGAGTGCCAACCCTGGGTCATGGATCAGCGGTGGTAGAGCTGGGAGCTCTAGGAGGGTCTCGCCGAAGACGGAAGGAAGGAGGAAGCCAAATTAGTACTGGAGGAGGACAAAGGGTCTCACTTGCCATTGTGAAGAAAAATTTATAAGTGAATAGGGTCGATTTCTTGGTACCTGGGAGTCTGGCTGCAGATACAGAGTCAAGTAGAGGGCTGCAATCACTTAAGCATTAGGTAATTTAACTAAGTAAAACAGCTTTTCTAGGTGCAGTCATTAGCTTTTAGGCAGCTTTAGCCTTAGAAATTGTGCATTTTACTCTGCTAGCTTGGAAAGATTGTAAAAGTAAAGAGACTAATTGAAGTTAGCCTGGCAAAGGCGTTCAAACTCCGATTGGATTGCGGCTTTGCTGTACTCTCCACTGAGTTGTATCTGAGCTTGTGGTCTTGGGCATCGGTTCTGGAGCGCCACCACCCGTTGCTATGGATGGGCTGTAAGAGCTGGGAGCCTTAGGAGGGTCTCGGCTGAAGAGGGAGGAGAGAGGAAGCCAAATTAGTACTGGTGGAGGACAAAGTGTGGAGGACTAGCCAGTGTGAAGAAAATTTACAAGTGAATAGGGAGATTGCCTTGGTGCCTAGGAGTCTGGCTACACTTACAGAGTCAAGGAAAGGCTGCAATCACTGAAGCATTAAGGAATTTTAACAAAGTAAAACAGGTTTTCTAGGTAGATTTAACAATTTCTAAGCAGTTTAGACAATTTGAAACAGTTCGGACATTAGCTTTTAGTGAGGCTTAGCTACAGAAATTGCGCCTTTTGTTCCGCTAGCTTGGAAAGAATGTAGAAGTAAATGGACCAATCATAATGAGCTTGGCAAAGGCTCATGTCTCGATTGGTTTACAACTTTGTCATTCCTCTCAGCAAGTTGCATCCAAGCTTGTGGTCTCTGGCGCCAGCATCTGAGCACCGACCGCCCGTGGCCCCGGATAGAGCGGAGGTAGAGCTGGGAGCCCTAGGAGGGTCCTCGCTGAAGAGGGAAGTAGAGAGAAGCCAAATTAGTACTGGGAGAGGACCAAGGGTCTCACTAGCCAGTGTGAAGAAAATTTACAAGTGAATAGCCGTGATTTCCTCGCCTCCTGGGAGTCTGGCTGCAGTTACAGAGACAAGGAAAGGGCTGCAATCACTTAAGCAATAGGTAATTTTCACAAAGTAAAACAGCTTTTCTAGGTAGATTTACCATCTTCTAAGCAGTTTAGACAATTAGAAACAGTGCAGGCATTAGCTTTTAGTCACGTTTAGCTATAGAAATTGCTCCCTTTTGCTTCCGCTAGCTTGGAAAGAATGTTGAAGTAAATGGACCTATCGGAGTGAGCCTGGCAAAAGGTGCTTACGCTCTGATTGGTTTGCGACTTTGCCATACCTCTCAGCAAGTAGTATCTCGAGCTTGTGGTCTCGGCGCCGGATTCTGGGAGCGCTGAGTACCTGGTGACCCCGGATCGAGTGGCGGTTGAGCTGGGAGCTCTAGCAGGGTCTCGCTGACGAGGGAAAGAAAAAGAAGCCAAATTAGTACTGGAGGAGCACAAAGGGTCTCACTAGCCAGTGTGAAGAAAATTTACAAGTGAATGGGCGATTTCCTTGACGCCTGGGAGTCTGGTTGCAATTACAGAGTCAAGGAAAGGCTGCAATCACTTAAGCATTAGCTAATTTCAACAAAGTAAAAACAGCTTTTCTAAGTAGATTTAACAATTTCTAAGCCGTTAGACAATTAGAAACAGTACAGGCATTAGCTTTTAGTCAGGTTTAGCTATAGAAATTGCGCCTTTTGTCCACTACCTTGGATAGAATGTCGAGTAAAGGGACCAATTGGAGTGAGCCTGGCAAAAGATGCTCTGGCCCGATTGGTTTGCGGCTTTGCCATACCTCTCAGTGAGTTGTATCCAAGGTTGTGGTCTCGGACATCTTCTTCTGGAGCACCACCACCCGTGGCCACGGATCAAACGAGTAGAGCTGGGAGCCCTAGGAGGGTCTCAGCTGAAAAGGGAATGACAGAGGAAGCCAAATTGGTACTGGAGGAGGACAAAAGGCCTCACTAGCTGGTGTGAAGAAAATTTATAAATGAATTGAGCGATTTCTTGGTGCCGGGAGTCTGGCTGCAGTTACAGAGTCATGGAAATGGCTGAAATCACTAAGCATTAGCTAATTTTAACAAAGTAAAACAGCTTTCTAGGTAGATTTAACAATTTCTAAGCAGTTTAGACAATTAGAAACAGTACAGGCATTAGCTTTTATTCAGGTTTAGCTATAGAAGTGCGCAGTTTGCTCCGCTAGCTTGGAAAGAATGTATAAGTAAAGGGACCAACTGGAGTGAGCCTGGCAAAGGCGCTCTACACTCCAATTTGTTTTTGGCTTTGCCATACCTCCTCAGTAAGTTGTATCTAAGCTTGTGGTCTCAGGCATGGCTTCTGGAGCGCCAACCGCCCACTGGCCATGGATCAAGCGCCGTAGAGCAGGGAGCTCTAGGAGGGTCTCGCTGAAGACGGAAGGAGAGAGGAAGCCAAATTAGTACTGGAGGAGGACAAAGGGTCACACTAGCAAGTGTGAAGAAAATTTACAAGTGAATAGGAGCAATTTCCTTGGCGCCTGGGAGTCTCGGCAGCAGTTACAGAGTCATGGAAAGGGCTGCAATCACTAAGCATTAGCTAATTTTAACAAAGTAGAAACAGCTTTTCTAGGTAGATTTAACAATTTCTAAGCAGTTTAGACAATTAGAAACAGTACAGGCATTAGCTTTTAGTCAGGTTTGCTATAGAAATTGCGCCTTTGTGCTGCTCTAGCTTGGAAGGAATGTTGAGGTAAAGGGATCAACTGGAGTGACCCTGGAAAAGATGCTCTGCTCCGATTGGTTTGCAGCTTTGCCATTCCTCTCAGTGAGTTGTATCCGAGCTTGTGGTCTCGGACATCTTCTTCTGAGCGCCCCGACGGTGGCCGCGGATCGAGGCAGCGGTAGAGCTAGAAACCCTAGAAGGGTCTCTGCCTAAAGAGGGAATGACAGAAGAAGCCAAATTAGCACTGGAGGAGGACAAAGGCCTCACTAGCCAGTGTGAAGAAAATTTATAAGTGAATAGAGGTGATTTCCTTGGTGCCTGGGAGTCTGGCTGCAGTTACAGAGTCAAGGAAAGGGCTGAAATCATTTAAGCATTAGCTAATTTTAACAAAGTAAAACAGCTTTTCTAGGTATATTTAATAATTTTTAGCAGTTTAGACAATTAGGAACAGTGCAGGCATTAGCTTTAGTCAGGTTTAGCTATAGAAATTGCGCTTTTGCTCCGCTAGCTTGGAAAGAATGTAGAAGCAAATGGACCAATCAGAGTGAGTCTGGTAAAGGCGCCAGGCACCGATTGGTTTGTGACTTTGCTGCACTCTCAGCAAGTTGTATCCGAGGCTTGTAGTCTCGGGCATCGGCTTCGGAGTGCCGATCACCCTGTGGCCCCGGATCGAAGGTGGTAGAGCTGGGAGCCCTAGGAGGGTCTCAGCTGAAGAGGAAGGAGAGAGGAAGTCAAATTAGTACTGGAGGGGACAAAGGGTCTCACTAGCCAGTGTGAAGAAATTTACAAGTGATTAGGTGCGATTTCCTTGGCGCCTGGGAGTCTGGCTGCAGTTACCGAGTCAAGGAAGGCTGCAGTCACTTAGCATTAGGTAATTTTAACAAAGTAAAACAGCTTTTTCTAGGTAGGGTTAACAATTTCTAAACAGTTTAGACAATTAGAAACAGCACAGGCATTAGCTTTTAGTCAGGTTTAGCTATAGAAACTGCGCATTTTTGCTCGCTAGCTTGGAAAGAATGTCAAGTAAAGGGACCAATAGGATTGAGCCTGGCAAAAGATGCTCACTCTCTGATTGGTTTGTGGCTTTGTCATACCTCTCAGTGAGTTGTATCCAAGCTTGTGGTCTCAGGCGTCGGCTTCTGGAGCACCGACCGCCCAGTGGCCGCGGATCGAGCAGGCGGTAGAGCTGGGTGCCCTAGGAGGGTCTCGCTGAAGAGGGAAGGAGAGATGAAGCAAAATTAGCACTGGAGGAAGACAAAAGATCTCACTAGCCAGTGTGAAGAAAATTTACAAGTGAACAGAGGTGATTTCCTTGGCGCCTCGTAGTCTGGCTGCAGTTACATAGTCAAGGAAAGGGCTTCAGCACTTAAACATTAGGTAATTTTAACAAAGTAAAAACAGCTTTTCTAGGTAGATTTAACAATTTCGAGCAGTTCAGACAATTAGAAACAGTACAGGCATTAGCTTTTAGTCAGGTTTAGCTATAGAAATTGCACCTTTTTGCTCTGCTAGCTTGGAAAGAATGTAGAAGTAAAGGGGTCAATCGGAGTGATGCCTGGCAAAAGGCGCTCACGCTACGATTGTTTTTGCAGCTTTGTCGTACCTCTCATTGAGTTGTATCCGAGCTTGTGGTCTCAGGTGTCAGCTTCTGAGCGCTCGACAGCCCGGTGGCCACGGATTGATTGGTGGTAGAGTTGGGAGCCCTGGAGGGTCTCTGCTGAAGAGGCAAGGAGAGAGGAAGCAATTAGTACTGGAGAAGGACAAAAGGCCTCACTAGCTGGTGTGAAGAAAATTTATAAATGAATTGGGCGATTTCTTGGCGCCAGGGAGTCTGGCTGCAGTTACAGAGTCATGGAAATGGCTGAAATCACTTAAGCATTAGCTAATTTTAACAAAGTAAAAACAGCTTTTCTAGGTAGATTTAACAATTTCTAAGCAGTTTAGACAATTAGAACAGTGCAGGAATTGCTTTTAGTCAGGTTTAGCAATAAAAATTGTGCCTTTTTGCTCCGCCAACTTGGAAAGAATGTATAAGTAAAGGCACCAATTGAAGTGAGCCTGGCAAAGGCGCCACGCTCTGATTGGTTTGTGGCTTTGCTGCATTCTCTCATCGGCCAGGTTTGAGCTTGTGGTCTCGGGCCGGCTTGGAGCACCGACCACCCAGTGGCCACAGATCGAAGTGTGGGAGTGCTGGGTGCCCGAGGAGGTCTCGCTGTCAGCTTGTTGTATCCGAACTCTGTGGTCTCGGTGTCAGCTTTTGAGCGTTGATCATGCCTTTGGCCCGATCGGAGCAGCCAGAGTTGGGAGCCCTAGGAGGGTCTCCAGCCTCTGTGTTCTATCCCCCACCAATTTCTAACCCAGTTAATCACCTGGGGACCCATTCCCAGACTGCCCAGCTTTTGTTTACAAGCCTCTTATGTTGAACTGTCAAAAGTCCACGTGAGGCCACATCCACTCGCCCCCAGATCCACTTCCTTCCCATCCACTTCAAGTTCAGGTAAGAATACAAAAACATAAAAGTAATGTTAGGAATAGTGTAGAAACACCAGTGGCTAAACACTTTAATTCAGTAGGGCGACAGATACATCGCTACATTACTGGGGTCTCGAATTACTTAACCCCTTCCAGAGGTGGTGATTTCAATGAAATTTAGAATGTGCAGAAATGTGCTGGATTTTTAGATGGATGCCTTAAATCTAAATGTTGGTGTGAACAGGGAAAGAAACTGGAATGCCTGTTGGTAAGATCAGTTAGTAGTTAGCATGGATAATTTTAGTGCCATAATATGGTCTTTCCCACTTTCCCCATCTTTTGTCTTATAACTTGAGATCTGTCCTTTTTCTAACATTTTATTCATTAGATCCTACTAACACAGTTCTTCTTTCAGCCCACTGGCTGAATCTTTTCCTCTTTGTGGTTCTCAGATATGGAATTCTATAAATGCGTTTTTATAGGTGTGCTGTGGCTCACCCTTCCCATACTTAAGCCTAGAGTTCTGATTAATATTCATAGTTAAATCTAACGCTTTCTGCAGGGCATCATATTTTTAAGTTTGTTTTTGGTTGATCCTCACACTGCTCAAACCATCTTATACTTTTACTGTTAGCTCACTGACGCAACCCTAAACACTGCACCAACTAGTGGGATGTTTGTGTATGGTTGCCTAGCAACCTTCAGAGCTGGTTCAGCACATCACACATTTGGTTAGTGTCATGACACATGATGTCACCAATGAGGACACTGGTGGTGAGCTTAAAGTTTGTTAGAGCCTTTGGCCTTTCTTGCCTGCCCTGAAAACTCCAGACAGCATCTTCAACTTAAGTCTGGGGCTGCAGTATAGCCTAGAGGTTAGAGTAATGAGCTGTGAATGAGCTTGGTACATCCAGCAGACATGAGTTTGATTCCCACAACCTTCATTTGCATACTGTGTGGCTCTGAACAAGTCACTTAACCACCCAGTGCTCCTGGTTGCCCTGAAAACAGGCACCTATGCCTAGTGGGCCTTACCTGGCTAACAAAGAGTGAGAAAAAAGTCTAATCAAACTAGTAAGTGCTTATTTCTGCAATGATGTTTATGAAGAAGAAAAACATTTGTTTTAGAAACAACCTTGGTGTGAACTTACAATACTTTCTTATTTGTTGAACAGATAAGCCTGTTGAGCTTTGAGAATAAACTATTGTCAGACAGGACAGGGGCAGGGTGGTCTGGGCAAAGGAGAGAACCATGGAGAATGTCTATTATCTTTAAACAGACATCATTTGGAATTCAGGACATTTGTCTGTTTTCTGAATGGTGTTTGAGTTTGCGGTGGAGGGAGTGCTTCATCATTTATCATTTATTACAAAATGCTTACACAGATGGGCTGAATTAAGAATATCACTGTTGGAAGTATCTTATTTAATGATCTGTATCTTGGAACTCAGGGTCATTGCTTAAACGGTTCTGGTTTCATCACTGGGTACATAAGAGGCCAACAGGGACGTGAGGATTGTTACTTAGCATATCTTGGGAATAGGGGATATTGCATAAAAGGTACAGTTTCAAGCGGGGTACATAAAGGGGAAATAGAGGGAGCAGGTGGAGATAGGACTAGGGGCTTATAAAGGGGCAAGAAGAGGCAGACCATACATTCAGGGATGGGGTAACCTGACAGCAGAAGTGGGCAAGAGTAGGATGGGGGTAGGACAGGGGCAGGGTGCTCTTGGGCAAAAGAGAGAACCATGGAGAACAGTGCGGTGCAGTAGATGCGGGGCAGCAGTATTCATGGACATGCTGTGAAGAATCGGGGGTGCCGGTATGCATGAAAATGGAACACCTGAAAACAGAAATAAATAGGCTGAGGAGGGAGGTGGCAAGGCAGGGCATGATGGGAGTTGGGGGTATCAACAGAGGCACTAGGACTATGAATAGCTGGAGCAGGGATGACAGGGAGTGAGGAATGCAGGCAGGAGTAAAAGGCTTGATAACAGACCAGGCTGTTGGGGAGCAGGTGGTGAGTAGGAGGAGGGTGGGGAGCATGGTGTAACTGCACAAGGAACAAAGAGAAATGGAAATGACATGGAAAAGTGGGATCAAAGGTTTCTGCTGGAGGTGGGGTTAGTGTGTCAAACAGGTTACACCATTAGAAACTATGCAGGACATGGGAAATCAAGAGGGGTAGGGGCCATGGTGAAGCAAGTGAGGGGGAGGAGAGAGGAGGTGGACGGCAGAAAAGGGATGAACGGGGATCTGAGGAGAAAGAAAATGGAAGGGTGATAAAGGGGTACTGGAAAGGGTAAATGGGACAAATTGGGGACATTGGAGATGGCTGTCAGGGAGAGGGAGGAAGAAGGGAAGGAGAGGAAGGAGGGAGTAGATAAAATGGAAAGACAGGGGGTCCCAGGGAGGGAGAAAGAGAGGGTAAGCACAGGGTGATTGGGAGGAGGAAATGGGATCAAATAGTGGAAACATTGGAAGTGGCAGTCAGGGGTGAAACAAAATATCTCAGCAATGAGGACAGATGAAGGCACCTCAGCGGGGAGCATAAGGCAAGAGGAAATGGATGAGGTGGGGAACAAGGCCATGGGAGGTAATTGGATGAGTGGGGCAAGGAGCTGAAGGAGAGAAGTCTTAAAGAGGACCAGCAGGGTGTCGGTAGCAGAGTTATCATACTAGGGACTCCATACTTAAGGGTATCAAATGGGGGGCAGGGACAGAGGAGTTCATCCGGTAGATTGCATGCCATGTATTACAGTGCACAAAGCTAAATATATAGTCCCCACAAGTGTAAGGGAGCAGGGGAAGAAACCCCACATGGTGGTGCACCTCAGCGTAATGATTTGGAATGAAATAGTGTGCAGGAAGTACAGGCTAGATTTAGGAACTGGCCAGAATATGCAGAAATTAAAGGATTCAATTGCTTTTCCAAAGTTCTGCCTGTGTCAAGGGCAAGCACAGACAGAAAACAGAGGACAAGGGAGTTTAACTAATGGTTCAGAATGGTGCAGATCTATGGGGTTTGGACTGGTGGGGAATGGGAACAACATGGAAAACAAGAGCCCAGAATAAGCTTCATCTGAGCAGGGAGGATCAGCAGTCTTAAAGAGGAAACTGGGCGAGTTTTGCTCGCATATGATTCAAACTGGGAGGAGGGGGCTTTGACTTGCAGAGCAGACAGGACTATAAGTGCGAGAAGGTCTTGGGCCTCTACCCCCAACTGGCAATTTGGCAGCAGTAAGGAACTCACAGAGGGGTAGAAGCAGGGAGCAGGGGATGGATATGTGTGATTGGGGTTGGGTTGGAGGGTGACCTCCACAAATGTGAGGAGCCTAGGTAACAAGTTACCTGAGCTTCAGGCACTGATGGTGGAAGGGGGTGGACGTAGCTGCCATCAGGAGACATGGACCACCCAGTACCATGACTGGAAATTAATACTCCCGGATACAGACTGTATAGAAGGGACAGAAAATTAGAAAGGGAGGAGAGGTGGCTTTATTTGTGAGCTTAGGATAGAGTGTAGGAAGGAAGGAAAGGAGGAAATGTGGAGACATTGTGGGTTACCATCAGGATGCAAAGGGCAGGAAGGTTAGTATGGAGTTGTGTATGGACCACCATCCCAGCCTGAGGAACTAGACAAGGAACTGGTGGATAACCCAAAGAATCACTGTGGCAGGATAGTGGTGGTAGTAATTTCAATCTGCCAGCGCATTGGAGCACAATGACTTCCACTGATGCCAGGGAACAATGGCTACTGGACACATTCCAGGATGTATTCCTGCTACAACAGATGGTAGAGCTGACCAGAGAGGGGAACATTTTAGATCCCATTTTGGTAGATGACAAACTGGTATGGGATGTGAAGGTTGAGGACCTGCTGGCAGGAGTGACCATTGACCAAAGGGACTTGAGGCAAGTGGTCAAGGTTGGAACAATGCTATGAAATCCAGCCTGGAGGGTGACAAGCTTAGACTGATGGCCCATTATTTTGACTATCAGTCAGAAATCTCTCATAGAAAGCAGAATTCCTGTCCAGAGAGATTTCTGCAGCAAGAAATCGACCAGCTCAGCTCTTCCGTCATGTGGACAGGTTGTGCAATCCAGCCTGTCTGCAGAATCGAGAGCTTTTTGCAGTTGAAGTGTGAGGAGTTTGCTAAATTTTTTGCAGATAAGGTTGCTGCCATTAGATCCTGAGATCCAGCTAGCACATTCTGTTGAATGTTCGTGACTGTCGGTGGAGGCTGCAGGCACCCAGTCAGTCTGGGTGACTTTTGACCAGCTGGTGATCATTGATATCATGAAGATCATCCAGGACTTGCGGCTGACTTGCTGTAGTTTGTGATCTGGGTCCAACCCGCCTCCTTGTGGAGTGTTTGGATGTCTTCAGACTGGTCCTGGCTGAGATTGTCTGGTGTTTGTTGGAGAAGGGTGTGTTCCTGGACCCCTTGAAGGAGGTGGTAACACCCCTTTGAAGAAATCCTCCCTCAACCCAGACTGTCTCACAAACTACAGATCAGTCTCTAACCTGCCCTTTTGGGCAAGGGCATTGAGAAGGTAGTCACGCTGCAGCTGAGGATCATCTTACCACAGAAGAAAGGGTTCTGCAAGAACTCCTAAAATTGAAGGTGGACAAAGCAATGGGTCCTGATGGAATTCACCCCAGAATTCTAAAAGAATTAAGGAGGAACTAGTGAAACCACTGGCTACTTTAATAAATCATGGAGTGATGGTGGCACCCAAGGACTGGAGGAAGGCGGATGTGATTCCCTTCACAAAAGTGGGACCAAGACAGAGGCAGGAAAACTACAGACCTGTCAGTCTGACCTCTGTGGTAGGGAAAGTGATGGGGTCACTTTGAAGGAAAGAATAGTTGAGTACCTAGAGGCCAGTGGAGCACAGGACCCAAGGCAGCATGGGTTCACAGCGGAAGGTCATGTCAGATGAATCTAATAGATTTCTTTGACTGGGTAACCAAAGTAGTAGACCAGGGAGGGGCTGTGGACATGGCCTACCTAGACTTTAGAAAGGCATTTGACACAGTCCCACACAAACGATTAATAGTCAAATTAACCAGCCTGGGAGTGGTCCCAGGGTGGTAGCCTCGGTAAAATACTGGCTGCACAACAGGACACAGAAGTTAATTGTAAATGAGTCCCTCTGAAGAAAGATGGGTTACTAGTGAGGTGCCACTGAGGTTCAGTGTGGGTCCAGTCCTTTTTAATGTCTTCATCAGTGACATTGCAGAGGAGACTGAAGGAAAGTGATGCCTTTTGCAGATGACACAAGATCTGCAACAGGGTTGATACACAAGGAGGTGTGGAAAGGTTGAAAAGGGACTTGGCAAGGTTGGAGGAATGGTCAGAAGTATGGCAGCTAGAATTCAATGCAAAGAAGTGCAAAATAAGGCACCTGGGAAACAAGAACCCAGGGAAGAATACACAATTGGTGGGGAGGTAGTAACAACAACAAAAAGGAAAGGGACCTGGGGTAATCATATCAGATGACCTTAAGGTTAGCAAGCAATGTGAGAAGGCAGTAGGAGGGCTGGAGGTATACTGGATGTATAGGTGAGGCATCAGCAGCAGAAAACAGGAAGTTGTTATCCCTCTGTAAGACAGTTGGTGAGACCCCATCTGGAGTACTGTGTCCAGTTCTGGAGACCCCATCTCCACAAGGACATAGACAGGATAGAGGTAGTCAGAGGAGGGCAACTAAAATGGTGCAGGGTCTGCAAGAGAAGCCGTATGAGGAGAGACTAAAGGAGCTTAATATGTATACCCTTGAGGAAAGAAGGGGGGACATGATAGAAACTTTTAAGTACCTCAGTGGAATCAGCAAAGTCCAAGAGGGTAGCATCTTTCTGAAAAAGAGACTTGCAAGAACAAGGGGACACAATTTAAAGACAGAAGAAGGAGCGGTTCAGGGGCAATGTGAGGAAGTATTATTTCACAGAGGGTAGTGGATGCATGGAACAGCCTTTCTGAGGAGGTGGTGGAGTCTAAAACTGTGGGAGAATTCAAGAATGCATGGGACAGACATAAGGCAATTCTTGTGGGGGTAGGAAGAAATAGGCTGTTGGTTAACTAGGATCTGAGGCCTATCCTGTAGGTAGGGAAGAAAATTACTAACCTTAGTAATGTTGTTTCTTCTAATGGAGTCTTGCTATAGTCTGACAGTAGCAGTGAGTCCCAACCTTCAAACTGCCCCAGAGATTAAAGAGTTAACTTTCCAAGCCAGGCATGGAACGCTGAGCTGAGCTCGGTTGAGACTCTGTCTGTTGCTGTTTAAACTCAAACCGTCAGATCTTTATGAGCTAAACTCACTAAGGTCCTGTGTGGAAGCTGTAAACCTACACTAGCCAACTGGCTATTAAACATAAAACAAATTTTTGGTCCCAAAACAAAGACTCAAGTCAGAAGACCCAAAAATGAAAACACAACACCAACTCACCCCAAGAAAGAAGGGGTGAAAACAAAAGGTGGGCACCTACTAAGTTAACACTGTACTGCCCACCCACATCCCAAAAACAGAGGTTCTGAGAGGGGCAGGGGGGAGGTCAGAATATAGCAAGACTCCATTAGAAGAAACAACATTACTAAGGTGAGTAATTTTTTTCAAACAACATGAAGTCTTGCTATATTCTGACAGTAGCAGACTACAAAGCAGTACCTCCATGGAGGAGGGACAGAACCTACTTAGGAAATAGGCTCTGAAGCACAGCTGTGCCAAACCGAGCATCACTCCTAGCCTGGATGTCCAGGAGTAATGCTTGGTAAAAGCATGAACTGTTTTCCAAGTAGCTGCTTGACATATCTGTAGAATAGGGATGTCCCTGGCAGCAGCCAGGAAGCAGCTGTACCTCTGGTAGAGTAAGCCCTCAGGCCTGAGGGAGGAACCTTACCCAGTTTTTCATAGCAAAATTGGATACAAGAGACAATCCACCTGGCAATGGATCTTTTAGTGGCAGGTTTCCCTTTACCAACCTCACCATAAGAGAGGAACAGATGGAGGGAGTCAAACCTGTGACCCTTGGTACGCTCTATGTAGTAACTAAGGGCTCTTTTCATATCTAAACTGTGCAGCCTCCTCTTACCAGAGGGGAATGGTCAGTGAAGTACACTGGAAGAGACATAGATTGATTAAGGTGAAAATCTGAAACCATCTTAGGCAAGAACTTCCTGTTAGTCCTGAGGACCACCTTATCTCTATGACAGGAGATAAAATCAGGCTCCACTGACAAAGCTTGTAATTCACTTATGCGCCTGGCAGAAGTGATGGCTACAGAAACACAGTCTTCCAAGTCAAGTACTTAAGCTCTGCTGAAGACAAAGGCTCAAAAGGGTTGCATAAGCTGAGCAATGCAAACATTAAGGTCCCAGGCAGGGGCAGGGTCCCTGAATGGAGGTTGGTGTGAAGCAATCCCTTGAAAAACTTGGAGAATACAGGGTGAGCTGAAAGAGAAGAGGCTTACCTGCTGAAATAAAAGCAGACACAGCTGCCAGATGCACTTTCAGTGTAGCTGGTCTCAGCCCAAAGCTATTTAAGTGGACCATATAATCAAGGACTGTGGGCAGATCAGCAGATTCTGGGAAAATATGCTTCCCAGAGCACCATATGGAAAATCTTTTCCATTTGGAATTATAAGTAGCCCTGGTGGAAGGTTTTCTAGAAGCCTTCAGGATATCCATTACACCTGGGAGAGGTGTAAATCAGCAAACTCTAACTCTTCAAGAGCCAGGCCTTGAGATTGAGAGATTTGAGGTTCGGTACCAAACCTCCCTAAGCACAGGTTAACAGGTTGTAATTCCTGGGAAGACACAGGGAAGATGGACTGCTAAGGACAGTAGGAGGGATACCAGGGCTGTCTGGCCAGTCTGGAGCAATCAGAGATCATCTTGCAGGGTTGAGATCTGATTTTACTAGCACTTTGAACAGGAGAGGAAGGGGGAAAGCATAGAGAAACTTCCTTCCCAATTGAGAACTAAGGCATCCAGGGGACTGAGCCCAACACTGGGGCCTGCAGCAAAAAGGGAAGTTGGTGATTGTCTGGGGCTGCAAAAGATCTATCTGCGGGTGCCCCATCTGGAAAATATCACCTCCAAGACCAGGGGTCCAGTGACTATTCGTGATGGCCCTGGGAAATCCTGCTGAGAGCATCTGCCAGGACATTGTCCTTGCCTGGGAGGTGAACTGCCGTGAGGAGGTGTTCAGGAGTAAGCCAGAGACCACAACTTCATTGCTTCGGTGCGTCAGGGACCGAGTGCCTCCTTGCTTGTTGATGTACCACATTGTGGTGGTGTTGTCTGTTCTGACCTGTACAACTTTGTTCTGAACAGATTTGGAAAAAGTTTGAAGTGCTAGAAATACTGTTCTGAGTTCCAACAGATTGATGTGGAGCAGAGATTCCTGAGGGACCACAACCCCTGGGTGGTGAGGTCGCCCATATGAGCCCCCCACCCCAAGAGGGAGGCATCTGTAGTAAGGATTAAAGAGTGAGACTGAGTGACAAAGGGAACCCCTTGTCTCAAATTGTTCTGATCCTGCCACCACTGTAGGGCCTGGATCAGGGTTCGAGTTACTGGGATCAATTTGGTCAGAGGGTCCTTCCTTTGAGACCAAAAGGCTCTCAAATGGAACTGAATGTCCCTCATCTGAAATCTTGCTCCCTGCACTACTGCTGTAGAAGCAGCCATGTGCCCCAGGAGCTGTAGAAAATGCCTTGCTGGTCGAGACACCTGCAGGGTGAATGAGGAGGCCAGAGAGACCAGGGTCCTTGCCCTGTCCGGGGAAGGAAGGCTCTGGCCTTCTCGTGTCTAACTCTGCACCTATGAAGGTGAAGAGATGGACAGGCTCTAGAACTGACTTTGGAAGATTTAGAAGGAAACCAAAGAAGTGAGCAGTTGCTGCGTATCTGTAAGTGTAACTTGACTTGGTCTGGGACTGGCCTACTATGAGCTAGTCATCCAGGTAAGGGAAGATGGCAATCTTTGCCTTCTTAGAGAAGCAACTACCACTGCCAGGCATTTTGTGAATACCCTTGGAGCAGAGGTGAGGCCAAAGGGCATTGCTATGAACTGGTAATGGCCTGAGGGCAGCTCGAACCTGAGGTACTTTTGATGGAAGCTTCTGATGAGAATATGGAAGTAGGCATCCTTGAGGTCCAGGGACACTAGCCAGTCCCCTGGCCTTAGAGAGGGTAGAATAATTCCCAGAGTCACCATTTTGAATTTTGGTTTTAAAAGGTGCTTGTTTAAGTATCTGAGATCCAGGATGGGCCGCCATTCTCCTGTCTTTTTGGGGTAAGGAAGTACCTGGAGTACAACCCTTGCCCTGGTGTAGGGTGGAACCCTTTCCACAGCTCTGAGAGCTAGGAGGGAAGAAACCTCTGCCTCTAAGGCAAGTGCCTCTGATGGATTTGCAGGTGGAAAGGATCTGGTTCTCATCTTTGGAAACTTTTTAAGCTGAGAACCAGTCCCTGGCTTACTACTTCCAGGACCCATTTGTCTGATGTCAGAGACTCCCAGTCCTGGACAAAGTAAGCCAGCCTGCCACCTACAGGTAGCTGAGAATCGGCCATAGCAACCCCATCAGGTGCCTGTTTGGCAGGGGCTTTGGGCTGAGGGTGGAAGCAGGCCTGCTTGTACCCATCTGCCTCCCTCTAAAGAACCCCTCTGGGCATAAGCAGAAGAGGAGGCCTGGGCTTGGTAAAAGGCCTATGAAAAGGTCTGCCCCTCCCCTGGGAAGCTGCCTTTGAGGAGTGGCCTGCCTTTCCTTAGCCTGTGCACTGCTATAGGTGGTCCTATACTCATCCATTTTTCTTCATGTAATTCTCTGTTTGCTCCCAAACAGAGAATTACCTACAACAGGAAAATACATGGCCTTAGTCTGGGTATCCTGTGACAGGCTAGTACATCTGAGCCAAGCCATTCTTCGAAGTGCCAGATATAGCCATGATTCTAGATGACACATCATTGGAGTCTACTGCAGCATGGAATTGCACCTTGGATGCCTCAATACCATCAGCAGCCACCTGCTCCAGCTCCTTGGCAAGCTGGCCAGGGACCTGTTTTGTTAGGGGCCATAACAGTGTCCCATCTGGATTTTTGATACCTAGCAGTATAGCCATATAATTGGCCTGTCTGAGTCCCAAGGATGCTGCCATGTACTGTTTCTTGCCATGGCATCAATCCTCCTGGAGTCCTTATCCGGGGGTGTGAAGCCAAGAGAATGTTTGCCTTATCACAGGCTGCAGCCTGCACTACTCCCAACATGGCTGCATTGTTGTGTAAGGAACTCTGTGTCTGAGCCTGACAATGTATACCTCTTGTCCATTCTTTTATCCACAGGAGGTATAGTGTTAGGACCCTTTAAAATCTTAAATGTCTGTTTCAAAAGATTTGTGCAAGGGAATAGACAGCCTCCTAGACTCTGGGATATCCATCATTTCCACATAGTCAGGCTCCTCCTGGTCATCCACAGCTTCTTCCATAGAAAGCTGGAGGTTTCAGCCACTTTTTATAAAACATGAAATGGGAGGGACTCAGAAAGCCTAGGAGGAGACACTCTGAAGGTCTGTCTGGGAGATGTCCGGGTCAATGGGCACATCCAGACTTTCAAATCCACATTCACTTTCCTCATACCTCTTCCTCCTCCTCCGGTTCATAAAATTCCTAAATCAATCAATCAATCAATCAATCAATCAATCAATCAATCAAAATCTTTATTTATTCAGGCGAACATTATTGAGCATAGCTCATTTACAAGATGGACCTGAGAGGTCATAACAAAAAGGTTACAGAGTGTATACAAAACATGAAATTGAAATAGCACAAATACAAACATTTATGAGTGAGATAGATGTACAATTATTTACATATATACAACGCAAATCATACTCTTGAACCGTGGAATTGGCGAACCGAGCGCCTGCCTGATGGTGCCGTTGAGTCGGAACCGGGAAAGCGACTGAACAATTTGATCGCTTTGGCTATTTCTTCAGCGGTTGGAGAGGAAAGTTTTGGCTCCACACCAGCTGATTTTTTCTTTCTAGTTCTTTTAGCCAGAACCGACTCCTCAGAATCGGCTCTCGTTTGCTTCAAAGTCTCGCCCTGGTCAGAGGGCACTCCTTCTGGTTCGTTTGAACCGAACCGGCTGGCCATCTGGTTCAGTGGACTTTTGGCCTCCTTTTCCTGAGCCTACCAGCTCTCTTTTCTAGGGTAGCTGCAGGGAAATTTTTACAAATCTGGCAGTCTGCATTGAGGTGGTCAAACCCCAGACAATAAACAAGGTGGTGGGGGTCAGCCTTGGCAAAGACTTCTCCACACACACTGCAGTGTTGAAACCCAGTAGGTCCGATTTTCTTTTGGGTTTCAGACATAGTGCCAGTCCTAACCAAACTTACCCTTTTATGGCAATCCGCCAGGCAAGACTCTCTTATCGTTCCCAACCGCGGTTCGGTCGCGTGAAAACGAATAAAACTGCTTTTAGAACCGATAAGAACCGGTAACCTTACACTCTAAAAGCACAATTTAAGATTTTTAAACAACTTGATCGGTTCAAACCGAACTGATAAACCGTTTACAAGTTCCACACAGAATAGAATAAAATAAAACCTATCTAGTACTCACAAATACCACAGACAGAGACTGAACCGACAGGTTATGGTTTAAATTAGGTCGAAAACCGAGAAAAGCGGTACTTTAACCAACATATTGAACCCAGCAGAAGGAGAAATCTCCGAGCGACTGTTCAGTGAGGCGAGTAAAGAATCTGACGGTTTGAGTTTAAACAGCAACAGACAGAGTCTCAACCGAGCTTAAGCTCAACGTTCCATGCCTGGCATGGAAAGTTAACTCTTTCATCTCCGGGCAGTTCAAGGTTGGGACTCACTGCTACTGTCAGAATATAGCAAGACTTCATGTTGTTTGAAATGGGCAGACTAGATGGGCCAAGCGGTCCTTATCTGCCGTCAAAGTCTATGTTTCTATGAGACATATGATCCTTTCAAGTCCGGCTTCTGGAAGAGGCATAGTACCAAGACAGCCCTTGTACGGGTATTTAATGATCTCCTGTTGACGAGAGATCAGAGAGCCATTTGATCTTGATTCTCCTTGATCTCTCAGTGGTATTTGACACCATGGACCATGGGGAATTACTGTAGCACCTGCGAGTTGATCTGCGGACTGTTGGGAACAGTCCTCAGATGGTTCCACTCATTCCTCACAGGCAGGTCTCAGAGTGGTGTCAGGATTTTTCCTGGCTCCTCTTCCCCTGTCATATGGGGTACCACAGGGCTCTGTTTTGTCTCCCATGTTGTTTGTGGTGTATATGCTGCATTGAGATACATTATAAGGAAGTACAGGCTGAGTTTTCACTGCTATGCAGATGGTACTCAGCTGTAAATGTCTTTTGTGCCCAAGCAAGATGATGCTATCTCAGTCTTTAACAACAGCCTCACTGAGATTCAGGATTGGATGAGTGCCAGCTAGTTGAGATTGAACCGGAGAAGACTGAAGTGTTGGTGGTGGACGTTGGGTAGAGGGCTACCTCTTGGTCAGCCATCCAGTATTATACTGGGGACAACCAGTTGAGGGCCTCTGAGCGGGTGCATAACCTGGGTGTTGTACTTGACTGTGAACTGACACTTAAAGCTCAGGTGTTGGCCATTGTCAAGACCTCATTTTATCATCTGAGGAACATCATCAGGTAAAACACCTTGCTCTGCCTGAAGACCTTCCAATGCTGGTCCACGCTTTTGTGTCCACCGCCTTGACTATTGCAATGCTCTATACCTAGGGCTTCTGGGGGGATATCCACCACCTGCAGCTGGTGCAGAAAATGGCTGCCAGGCTGTTGACTGGCTCATCAAGAACCAATCATATTATGCTTGTGCTCCATGAATTGTACTGGCTGCTAGTGCAGTGAGAATCACTTTCAAGTTCGCATTGCTAACCTATAAGGCCCTACATGAACAGAGACCGCATTATTTGCAAGACCTCCTTTGTCCCTACTGTCCCCTCCACCCACTCTGTTCCACCAGTGAGATTTCTGGAGGTTCCCAGGGTCTGTCTGAAGACCTCGAGGCCCAGAGCATTTGCTTTATGGCCCAACCCTGTGGAACTCTTAATATCATCAGGTGAGGCGTGCCTGTCCACTGAGTCCTTTAAGTCTGTATTGAAGACTTATTTATTTGAACTAGTATTTCTGGCATGACTTAATTTTAACTTGAATTTGGAATTTTATGATTTGGGATTTTAACCTGAAGAGTTTTTAGTAGTGTATTATACAGGTGCTATGGTTTTGGAAAAGCGCTTTTATAAATAAAATTTGACTTTAATTGTACTGTGTGGTTTTCCCTAGATCTGGGGAGGGATGGAAAACTTACCAAAATTAGGGTATTGGACTTTAGGGTGCGGACTTTGGTAAGATGGCAGCCATACTTGAGAGGCATATAGCGGAAATCAGCCTGGACCTGGATACTGGAAGCAAATGGGCCATCCTGAAGTTGAGCCTGAGAGAGGCCTCAAAAGCCAGTGCAAAGACCTGCAGTAGAAAGCAAGGTCCGAAAAACAGCTGGTTGACCAGGGAGGTGCAGGAGAGGTTAGGAAGAAAGGCTAGCCTTCAGAATCTACATGGGAACCCACTGGGGAGGACAGGCAGGAGTAGGTTAGGAGATTGAGGAGGTGTGCAAGTTGGTAAGGGCAGCCAAGGCCTCGAAGGAGCTAAAGCTGGCATAGGGGATATGGGGTGGTAAGAAATAATTTTTAAGTACATCAGTGATCAGAGGAATTGTGGGACCAGATCAATCAATCACTTTATTTAACCAGGCGAAAACACACTTGAGCAAGATCATTTTCAAAGTGGTCCTGGACACTTATACAATCAAAAGAAATAAGAATACAATACAATACATATTCACAGATAAGGTATTCTTGACAATAATGGAACTTTCCAAGTAGGGTCATAAAGGCTCCTAAAACTGGCCTACCACAGTATGGCGATATGTAATACCAATTGTTTTACAGAAAAAGAGAGAGAAGCCAGTCATCCTGATATCTCTGCAATGCGATGTTAGCAGACCGGACAGGGAAGGTGGGGGTACAGAGGAGAGGATAAGGTAAGAAGGGTCAGGGTAAAATATGATAGGAGAGCTGACAGTCCCTATAACAGTGGACCTGTGGTAAATATAGTTGTGGCAATTGATAATAAGGCTAGGTGCTAAGGCTCAGTGTTGTCTAAAACAGTTGCGTTTCCTTCAAAAGATTGCCAGCAAGTTTTGAATGTGAAACGCCTGGCAGTGAAGATAGTTTTAAGAGCTTTGCATAGTATTCCAAAGTGATGGGAGTAAAAACTGATTGTAGTGAACCATATGATGCTTTTACTCTAGGAATCTTGAAACAAATTAAGGAGAAACGTCTCAGACCATAGGAGCCCTTGGCTCATTGGAATAGATTCGAAATGTATGTAGGAAGATTATTGGAAAGTGCTCTATAGATCCAGAGTAAGGCATTTATTTTCCTCCTAGTTGAGAGTGATGGCCACCCTGATTCCTGGTATAGTAGGCAATGGCGGTATGCTGAGGAATATCAAGGATAAACCTTAGAGCTCGGTGGTGTAGAGTGTCTAGTTTGTTAAGCGCCCGTTAAGGGACAGTGGGTGTAAAGAAAGTCAGCATAGTCCAGTATGGGTAGGAATGTAGTCTGTACTAGTCTTTTTCAGCTTCTATGGTCAGCAGATGTTTAATCCGATAAATAGGCCTAACCGCTGTCTTAATTTCTTTATAACTTCATTCAGGAGGCACAGGAAGTTGAGTTTATTATCCAGCCAGAATCCTAGGTATTTAAAGGTTTCAACTGTTTCAAGGGTTTATCAAGGAGTTAGAATCTGGGAATATGTGTTGGACCATCCTTGTTTTGGTGAGAGGATCATGCCTTTTATTTTTTGGCATTTAGGAGGAGCTTGCATTTGATGAGATTATGCTGAGGGTGATGAATTCTTGCTGTAGGTTTTCATGTGCCAAGTCCATGGAGGAATTTGTGGTATATAGTACAGTGTCATCTGCAAATAAATGAATATTGGCTGAGCGCAAAATGAGTGTCCAGATTATTGATGTAGATTGCAAATAGGACTGGGCCTAGTATGGATCCTTGAGGGACGCCTCTTAGGAGGGTTTTTTGTGGGACAGATCACCTGCATCTTTAACTTGTTGTAGACTGTTGCTGAGGTAATTTGCAAATCATTTGATTGCCGGATTATTAAGTCCGATACTACTTAGTTCTGAAAGCAAGATGTTGTGGTCCACAGCATCAAAGGCCTTACTAAGGTCGAGAAAAAAGCAAACACATGTTTTTAGAATCCAGGGCAGTTTGCCAGTCTGTAGTAACCTTTGCAAGGGCAGATACAGTGCTATGCTTTGCTCTGAATCCATATTGTGCAGGTTAAGTAGATCATGCAAATCCAGGTAATCTCTAATTTGAGTATTAACAATTTCTTTCAAGTAATTTGACAACATGAAAAAATAGATATGGGGCAGTAATTATTTAGATCGCTCGGATCCCCAACTTGAATAGTGGTAGAATGTAGGCAGTTTTCCATGTCGATGGAAATTTTCCAAATTTCAGCGGAGGTGTTGAATAAGTGAGTAATAGGGTGGTCAAGTAGGAATGGCAAGCTTTTAGGAAATACGGATCAATATTATCTGCACCTGCACTCTTTTGGTGTCCAGGGATGGTAATAAGTCCTCAACTTGTTTGAATGTAACTGTATGGAAGCTAAAAGTGGTGGAGTTGGGTAGTCTAGTGTTAGAGCGAACAATAGGGTCAGCAGCAGGGCCACCTGGTAGGATGATTTTGCTGATAGGTGAGGAATCAAATGTGAGCCCTGCTATGGCAAAGTGTTCATTAAATTGCTCAAGAACATTGACTCTGGTTGTGTAGGTGTAACCAGCAGATATAATTTTGGATGGCAGGGATGTGTTAGCTTGGTAACCTTCGACCTCTCTGAGACTATTCCGAATTTGGCTGAGTTGTTTTGTTGGCATCTAATTCTGTTTGGAAATATCTGGCTTTTTCAATTATAATTAGTTTAGTGCAGGCATTTCTAGTGGTGCAGAATGCTAACCAGTCTGTTTCAGTTGAGTTTTCTCGCTCTTTTCCACCAGTAGTCCCTGTCCTTGAGTGCTTTTTTCAAGATGGGAGAGAACCAACCAGGGAACTTTTTTTGCTCTAATCAGATTTAACAGGGCATGTTTGTTGATTATTCCCAATAAAAGACTATGGAAAATATTAAATGCCTTACTAAGGAAGTGGCAATGTAGAAGTTCTGTCATCTAATGTTACTTAGGTCTTTCAGGAATTCCTTCTGGGAAAATCTTTTAATGCTTCTTTTCAACTTGGGTAAGGCAGCCAAATTTAATTGCAAGGAATGTCTAATACAGGCTATGGCACAATGATCACTTATATCATTGAAGAACACTCCGGCATGAGAGATGTTACGTGGCTTATTTACTAACATGAGGTCCAAAAGGGAGCTGCGCTCAGAATATTTTCTATTCGGCCTGGTGTTTGCAGGTGTCATTTGTACCAGTCCCACTGCATCGCAAATATCTTTAAGTTTCCTAGAACTGTGATCATTCCAGTTCCAACCGAGATCTTCCAGAAGGATGCACTCTGTGTTAGTTGAAACAGCTAGGTTTGGATATGTGGTAGCAGAGCTACACCCCAGATGGGCGTCGGTAATGGGCTGCAATAAGGAGTGACTTTGCATTGGTGAGGATAATTTTAGTGCCAAGCATTCAGACTCTTTAGGTTTCAGGTGCAGTCAGCGACTGTGACAACAAATTTGTTCTTAGCTTATATTATGACCCCCTTCCTCCTCTGGTTGGCCTATCATAGCAGTAGATATTGTATCCCGAATGTTGATATATTTGTCTGGAGTCGAGGGCATAAGCCAGGATTCAGTTATCGTGAAGAAATCATTAGTTGCATGTAGAGGTTTGTATCTGGCCCAGTTTCTTGAGTAAACTGCAGGCATTGACATGGAGAAAGTTGAGACCGTTGTGCTGAGAAAGGTCCGTGGGGTGTCCAGGAGGATGGTGGACCTGGGTTTAGTTCTACGTTTCTGAGCAGAGTAGGAGAAGTAGCAGTAATTTTAAGGTACTGAGCAGTCTACTAAGCAGTTTTTGTTGCTTTGTCTTGTATAGGTTGTTTTAGTAGTGGTTAGCATTTGGGCATTGTCATTAATTGATACAGATAGTGCATAGATAAATACTAAAGCTGACACCAATTGGAGGCACACGGTAAAGTCTCTTGTTATAGTCTGTTGTGAGTAAGGGTATAACCATGTGAAAGATGTCCCTGTTCTGGGTTGCCATAAATTATTAGTGGAGGCAAATCTAGGTTTTTGACACAGGTAGTTTTTGGCTTTGGTGTGGGATAGAGACTGGCATTTTGAATAAAGCAAAGAACAGTAGAGTAAGGTAGCAGCGCAGAAGAGCAGCTAATGATCACCAGGATAAAGAAGGAAGGTGGGTGGGCAGAGGAGGGAGATGAGCAGGCATAAGTACTAAATGATTATTTCTGTTCAGATTTTACCAGGGAAAAGGATGGGACAATTCTGCAGGGAATGGTAGGGCAGGGGTGGTGATGGAGGAGATATAATAGATGGTGAGATCCTGGTGAAGAGAGTGTGAGAAGGAATTAAGTTCTTGCGGACAGACAAGGCACCAGGACCGGACAGAATACACCCAGAGTCCTGAAGGAATTGGCAGAGATCCTGGCAGCACCTATGTTGGATTTATTCAGTACCTCCTTCAGTCAGGTTGTGTACCACTGGACTGGAGCATGGCACATGTGGTGCCCCTTCATAAGAGCAGACCCAGGGATAAGCCAGGAAATTACATCCTTTGTCAGCCATAGGTCCATAGTGGGAGTTACTGGAGACCATCTTAAAGGAGAGGTTGGTGGCATTCCTGGAAGTAAATGGCCTTCAGGACATCCGGCAACATGGGTTGATCCAGGGAAGATCTTGCCAAACTAACCTAGGTGAACTTTTTGTTCGAGTGACACAATCTCTTGATGGCAGTCAGCCAGTTGATGTCCTGTATCTGAACTTCAGCAAGGCCTTGACTCGGTGCTGCATGGGAGATTGATTGGAGTAGGAGCAAAGCTGATTATGTAGATAGGGAGCTGGCTGAGAAACAGACAGTGGAGGGTGGTGGTGGGGGAATTATCGACATCCAAGACAGTCACTAGTGGGGTCCCGCAAGGATCGGTTCTGGGTCCACTGATATTTAATGCATTCATAGCTGACATAGCAGAGGAGTTAAGAGCAAAATGAGCCTGTTTGCCGACTCCAAACTAGGTGCGTGGTGGACAGTGAGGAAGGAGGAGAATACTCAGGAGGATCTGGAAAGACTTGAACACTGGTCAGACACATGGCAGCTGGGTTGAACACCAGGAAGTGCAGTGTACTGCATTTCAGGACCAGGAACCCAAGGTACAGTTACCACTTGGGGGAGCAGTTATCTGTCTCTGATGAGGAAAAGGATCTGGAGTGGTGATCACCGGAATATGAATCATTCAGCACAGTGTAGAAAAGCAGTGGCTAAGGACAACAGAATTCTGGAGTGCATTGCTAGGGGATCACTTCTAGAAAGGAGGAGGTTGTTCTGCCGCTGTACAATTTGTTGGTGAGGCTGCACTTGAGTACTGAGTGCAGTTCTTGTGCCCATACTTAAGAGAGACATCAGACTCCTGGAGGAGTCTAAAGAAGGGCAACCAAGATGATCCAGGGAAAGGTGGAGAACCCAATGAGAGGAGACTAAGAGAGCTCAGCATGTACTCCTGAAAAATAGGAGGGACAGAGGCAACATGATTAAGACCTTTAAGTACTTGAAGGGCATAAAAAAGTTAGTACTGAAGGTATGTTTTGACTGAAGGGAGGGGATCACGAGGGACATAGTTTGAAACTGGAGGAGAGGGAGATTCAGGAGGGAGCAGAGGATGCACTATTTTACGGAAAGAGCGGTGGTGGCTTGGAATGCACTGCTTGAGGAGGTGATCTCACTGGATTCAGTGGGGAGTTTTAAAAGGGATGGGATAGGTTCATGGGCAAGATACAAATAGAGAGGAATTTACCAGGGGGATGAACTCAGGGAGGGAAAAATTCAGTGGGTGAGAGGGAGGGGGGGGGGCAGCAGTTGTCTGAACTATATGCTGCATTTTTGTACGGATGCAATAGACCTTGAGGCCTAAATCTGCTGGCATTATCGTATGTTTGTAGGTATGTTCGTATTTATTTGTATTCAAATAAATAGTTCAATGTATGTAAACTCATTTCAGGTTGTCAGCTGAGGCAAGATTTTGATTTTAAAAAGTATCAAATAGAAGAAAGTTACCACTAACTGTGAGTAGTACATACAGCATTAAAACTTATTTTATGAAACGGTTTTATGAAATAATCATTTGTTGGGTGATGCAGTCAGAAATTAAATAATCTGCTTAGCATTTTTAGGCAATCTCCGAGGAAGTCTGTATTTTAGTGGCAAAACGTTTAGGATGTGATGCCTACAAAAATTGTCTATAAAATAAAATAAAATACCATACGTTTCTGAAGATTTGACTGCATTTCTTTGAAGTCTGAAGCACCTCCCTTATTCTAATACCGGTATATTAGCATGAGATTGGCTTGGTCATTTCCCATGGACCTCCTAAAGTTCCTGGAACCCTTTCTGAATAATGCATTAGCCAGCTTGCAGTATCATTTACACTCATTGCCATTTTTTTTTTTGGAATAATCTTTTTATTAGAATTTAATAAGACATACATAAGTACCACCTACAGACATTCATGTAATTCAAGTCTGTATTAATAGAAGACCCTGACCTCAATTTACCTAGACTGTCTCCCCATGTGTCCTTATCATCTAAAGGTGACCCTTTTTACAGGAGAATACAGACCTTTTTGGTCCTATACAGTCTGTCAGGCCCTGAGGGTTGGGTCATGCATCCTCCATCTCCTGATTCTCTAACATCACATTTTTAAGAATATACATCCTCAAAGAACGTACATGTGCATCTGTACTTTTGTATTATTTGCATTTCAGTCTAGTGTAAAGGGTGTGTCTTGCATCCTCATTTATTTCTGCCCATTTCTTTGATACTTCCCTTCATCCTGTATTTAATAATAGGCATGACAAGGTGTGTGCTATTGTGTAATAACATCTCACTCCTGGGGTGGGTTAGAAGCACAAAGGCGAAGTGAGTGCTTCCACCACCCCAGGAGTGACGTTATTACATGATAACACACACCTTGGAGTGCCTTATTGCAATTATACAATGGCTCGAAGTTATACAAAACAAAAAATAAAAATAAAAATGTTTTAGTAGATTTTTAGTGAGGCAGTATATCTTTGTTTCTGAAAAAAATCCATAAAATCCTCCAAAAATCAACACAGTGATGTTATTGTGTAATATTATCACTGTCTCAGGCACACACTGACCAAACAGAGTCCAGGAAATTTTCTTGCCATTGTATAATTTTATTTATTTATTTGTAGTTTTTGACCAAAGAAAACACACTAAGCTTTGCTAGCTTGTTTCCAGGTGTTTCCTGGGTGGTGTGTTGCAGGGTCCTGGTTAATTAACAGGAGAATGTTGGCCATGATACTGGAAACCTCCCAACTCTTCTTTAATAAGTACCACAGGATCTTTACTTCCACCTAGACAGTGACCAGAAATGGGCAGAAGGGACATCCATTTAACGTTTCATTTGAAGGATGGCACTTCAGTAGTGCAGTACCCTCTTTATTCTGCACTACAGTGTCAGTTATGGATATTATCCCATGTACCTAGACAGGGCTAGAACCCATGACCTTCCAATTTGTTGGCCAGTGAGGTGAACCTGTTACCTTCCAAGCCACTGATACTGATAAATATGTAACATGATATGGCTGACCTGGTAGCCATAGCCTGATACGGTATATCCAGTGTCTCAAATCAGTATTTGTTCAAGTGGTGGTGGTGTTCTCCTTTCACAGTAGGCCATACCTTCAGAGGAAAGTTTTCCTGAAAGACAACCTGTTTAGTATCATCTTGTAGCCACGCCAACAATTAGCTCCATGTGCATTCAAGGCTTTCTCCCCATCCCATGTAAGTCAGCATTAGCCTTTCCAGGAGGAGGCTGCCAATCATTTAAACCATTGTCCTTTGTCAGGAGCCGCGTGGCTCACCCAAATGTTTAAGATACATTTTTCACTATTATCAGCAATACTCATCACCCTGTGCAACACAGAGTATGAACCATGCCAGCAACAGATAGTGTGAACCTCTTTGTATGCCCTAGAATGTAGTTAGGGGCATCCAGTGGGAAAGTAATGCTGGAATCTCTTTAAGTATATTTCTAAGTCAGACCAGAATGGGAAGCTGTGGCACTGCCAGAAGCAGTGAACATATGTTCTTAAGTCACACTAACATCTACCACACATTGGGAATATCTTCGTATGAAATTTATAGACTATCACAGGCAGACAAAAGAATTTGTTCGGAACTTACACTGTGTTTCCTTAAACTTGTTGCAGATAAGCAGCCTCATATGTTCTGACCATATTTCAGCCCATGTTGTATCCTCCACTCTAACAGCCAGAACTTTTCCCAGTTATCTCATCTCTATGATGGACCCAGCTCTCCCAGCAGCATCTGGTATATTTGGACAACTGCACATTTCTGTACTAGCCACCTCCTCAGTACCTGTCCATCTGACTCACTGGGACTTAATGTATCCTGTTCCTCTATTTGTCATATCCAGGTATCTCCTGGCCAGAAAATATCTGTTCAAGCGGTGACACGGCAACCTCACATTGCCTAATCTCCTCAAAGGGCCCTATAACTTACTTCATCACTTGATACATCCAGGTGTATACCCATCTGCTGCTATAATGTAAATCCCTATTCAGCAATCCTGGCATAAACTGCAGATTCTTTGCTACTGGTGTTAAATAAGAAAGTCTGTCACTCTTCCCAACTCTTTGAGTACCTAGTGCCATGTTTCCAACATGGCTTCAACCACTGCATTTGGGCTTGGCTGACTTCTATACCTCTCTAGCCCTCCTATTCCCAGGTATGTGGCTGGGGCATGTGGGACATCCTTTTTCTCAGGGTCCCTCCACATGCCATCCTATTCCCTCTTGTCCAGTCAATTATATGTTTTACTTTACAGGCTCTGTGAAGCAAATCAAAATCTATGCATTTCACCCCAAGTTTTTTAACTAGTGCTCCTGATCTTGCTAAACTGACCCGGTTTTCCCATCCCATATAAATTTTGAAAATCCTTGATCTAGCCTCATCCTATCCATCATATTGATACCTTTGGAAAGCATTTGCAATTGGGATAGGAGGCAGGAAGAATATTCATTTTGATTACGTTGATATGCCCCAACCAAGTTAGTGGTAACCCCATCAACTGCTGCTCAGGTCCAAGTATTCTACCTATTAAGGGAGTACAGCTTAATTTGTATAAATCATGACAGTTTCAAGACACCCTAATCCCCAGATAAGTAATATCATGCCTGGCAAACTGCTATGGGGCTGTATTAAATATTGCAGGACCTCCTGCTTCACACCCAGAGGAACTCTATTTGGAAAAATAAATCCTGTAAGCAGAAAAGAGATGAACTCATAGAAACATAGAAAAGTGATGACAGAAGGAGACCATGGGTCCATCTAGTCTGCCCGAGAGTTCCCAATACCTCTTACAGATCCTGGGGCCTAACCCCCTTCTGTATTTTGCCCTTCCCTGATCCTGCCTTATGCCCTTGAACCCTTGCTGTATCCCACCTCTGTTTGAATGCTGATATGGTCCTTGCATTCACCACTTCTGCTGGCAGGTTGTGTCGAGGTTCCACCACCCTTTCCGTGAAGAAATGTTTCTTAGATCCTCTTGAAGTCCCCTCCCGTAGCTTCCATTCATGCCTCCCAGTGGTAGAGCTGGTGGTCCTTTGGAATATTTCTGTGTATGGCACCTTATTAATGCCTGTAAAGAATTTGAAAGTCTCAATCATATCATCCTTCTCTCCCTGTTTTTAGTGAGAATAAGTTTGGTTCCTTCAGGTGATCCTTGTATGAGAGATCATGGAGGCCCTGTATCATTTTGGTTGCTCTTCTTGCACTGTCTCTAGCCTATCTCTGTCCTTTTTAAGGTGTGGATTCCAGAACTGGATGCAGTACTCCAGGTGTGGTCTCACTAGGAACCTATACAAAGGAAGGATCACCTCCTTGCTCCTGCTGTCAAATCCTCTCCTGTATATCCCATCATTCTTTTGCTTTGTTGTAAGCTTTGTTGCACAGGCTTGACTGTTTAAGGGTGTCGATATAATGACCCCAGGTCCCTTTCTTCTTGAGCTGTGCTGAGTTTGACCACATTGAGCCAGTATTCCATGCCAGGGTTCTCTTTGCCCAGGTGCAACACTTTACATTTTTGCATTGAACTTCAGCTGCCAGAACTTAGACCATTGTTCTTGCTTTGCAAGTTGTTCTGAAGTTCCTAATTGACTCCATGCTGTCAACCCTCTATTTGGTGTCATCTGCGAATAGTTACAGCTTGCCCTTATGCCTACACCAATGTCACAGATGAACACATTAAACTGGACTGGTCCTGAGACTGAGCCCTGGGGCACACTACTGGTGACTTTATCTACACCGACCTCACCCCATTGACCACTACCCTCTGACTTCTATCTCTTAACCAGCTACTGACCCTTAGCCATGGCTACAGGAGGGTGCACCTCTGCCCTGGGCGCCCCACCAGTGACCCTGAGCCACCCCGTCCGGAGCCATGGCTACAGGAGGGCGCACCTCTGCCCTGGGCGCCCCACCGATGACCCTGAGCCGCCTCGTCCAAAAGGTAAACCCTACTGCAATGAAAACAATGCACAGCCTATCTTCCTTTGTTCTGCATTTGAACTTGATGCCGCTTTACTGCCCTGAATCCCAAAAATTCCTGCACATATATGTAATAGGTGATACTCGCTAATAGTGAAATGGAGCTTTCAACTTCTACTGAATTGTACTTAGGTTTTTATTTGTTTGTTTTGCTACAAAATAGTTGATTAGTGTGGACTAGGCACTCAACTAAATTTCAAGGGCTGGATATTTGAAAGTGGCACCAAAACCTCCTTTTCAAATCCTCCCTAGGCTGCCCACCGCCACTAATACTGTTCCAATGCAGTAACCTTATCCAGTTAGAAAGGCTGCTCCTAATTTCAGTAACCTGGACTGTAATTGTCTTTGGCTGCTTTACCTTGTGTTCAGACGTGCCTAGTAACCAAACTGTCTCCCCGCCTGCTTTAATTTTCCGAGCTGAGATTGAGACTACAGTCTTGAGCAAAGGTCGCCCCTGATACAGGGACTTTCCTTGAGATGTGCAGTCGGTAATCGACTGCTCAATGGGAGCGGAATCCTAATCTATTTTGTGCAACAGCTCCTTGGCTTGCAATGGTCAGTCGGCATTGCCTTTTACACAGGAGGCGGGAGATACAGTGAAGCCTCAAGCGCTGCTTTTAGCGAGAAGTGTGACCTAACAGAGCTCTTCTCTCCACCACAAGCGACTGCTGAGCTGGGCCACTGCTCTGAAAACATGGAGCGCTTTCCCGCAGTCACTTCGCGAATGCTCCCCACCACACCCACCTCACGGGTCGGTAGCTACAGTGTTAAGCCACCCCGAACACGCCCCTTTCACGCCTCAAGGTGGATGTAAAATTACTATCTCCTCAGTTTACCATTAGCAGGTTATATTTTGCAACAGCTAGAGGGCGATACAATTTTCAACACCTAAACAACCCTAAAACCAACTTGTAAGTACACTAAACCTTTACTCCTCTCCCTGAGACATTGTTTTCTTTTAAAAGTTAGTTCTAAGGACACCTCATAATATACTCAATATGGCCATTAAGACTTGTACAACACTTCTTCTAGTGTCCATTTTCCTTAACCTCTTACTAGTCCAAATCCTAAGCAACCTCCAAAGAAATCTTTCGCTGTACCCAAACTATCAACCCTAAGCTCTCCCTGATGCAAATGCCCTTTCAACATCCCTGTAACACCTTCCCACTTATTATCCCACAAAAGCTTATATACCACTTAGCCTACTCTGTTCATAAATCGATGATCAAAATTTCCTGCCAACCTTTCGCCCACTGTAAACTGTGGCACCTCCTTCTACTAGCGTTACTGTTAGCAGGAGACATTGAGCTAAACCCTGGACCCATAACAATGAACCTGACACCAAATAATGCAACATGGCTAGACTCCAAGGGACTACGTAATGCACACATGAATATTAGGAGCCTCCTTCACAATCTAACCAAACTCGAAGCATGGGTTGCACAGAACCACGCTGACATCCTCTGCCTGTCAGAGACCTGGTTAAACCTCTACTGCTGACCCTCCATGTGCTCTACCTAACTACAGTCTCATGAGGCAAGACAGGTCTGTCCCTAGCGTGGGGTGGAGTTGCCATCTACTACAAACAACACCTGCAGCTAGTCCAAAATGCACTACCTAGCCTATCTCTCTGTGAAGCACTCACGCAACACTACTACTAGGCGCAAAGAAATTACACATAGTTCTGTCTTACAACCCTCCTGCGGGAGGATAAAGGCCTAGAAGACCTCCTACTACTAGTAGACAGCACCATTGGCTGTAACGAGGTCCTCATACTAGGTGACCTAAACCTAAACTGGGCTAGCAAATCAAATCGGGCCTCCCACACCTTAGTACAAGGCCACAACCTTCACCAGCTGATCTCTCCTACGAGGGTTATGGCCCCAGGTCTAGCACGCTATTGACTGGGTCCTGACAAACTGCCCTGACAGCATCAGTTGCGCTGGTACCCTTCCAGATGTAATCAGTGATCACCCTCATCTACTGCATCTGGTGCTCTAATAATAGACCATCTCCTCCCTAAACTCATCACGTTCGTAATCTCGCCAGCTTCAATCCTATTCATTTTATACACGACCTCTCAATGATTGACTGGACCTCCATTCACACTGCATCTAATGTCCAGACTGCCCTTGATAGTTTCCTTGCCAAATCCGGTCAGCTCCAAGACACCCATGCCCCACGGATCACCAGGGCGTCATGTACCCAGACTAAATGGCTCACAAAAGATCTACTAACCCAGATAAGGGCCAGAGACAAGGCCTGGCATTGTTTGAAATCCACAGGGATGCAATCTGACTATTGCCACTACCGCTCTCTAAGAAACGCTTGAAAGAAACATCCGTCTATCCAAAAGCTCTTTCTGTAGGGACCTTCTAACAAAAGCCTCGGGACTCCAAGAAATTCTGGACCGCTATAAAAACCTCCTGGGTTCTAATCACAAGGCCCATACAAATGACATGCTGGTAAATGACATACATTGCAACAACCCGTTAACCACAGCTAACACCTTCAATAACCATTTCTCAGATTTAACAAACTACCTGACCTCCTTCCCTACTGGTCTCACCACTCTGCCCCAATGTGACACCAAACATCCACCTCCGAACCCCCTATTAGGTTCTGGAGCATTCAAAAAGAGAAGTACTACAATTGCTACTCTTCATTCCTGACAATACCAGCCCAGGATCGGATGGTCTTGAACCTAGGCTCCTGAAGGTTGCTGCCCTCATAGTTTCCCCACTAACCAAAATCTTCAATGTGTCCCTATGCTGCGGTACAGTCCCAAATATTTGGAAAATTGCTAAAGTCACCCTATTCCTAAAAAGGAGACCCCAAGGAAATCAAGAACTATCGTCCCATCGCCATACTCTCTGTACTAAGCAAAATCCTTGAAAACTAGTTGCCACCCAATCAATAGAATACCTCCAAAATACAACCTCCTTTCAAGCTCTCAACAGAGATTCCAAAGGTCACAACACCACCACCGCCCTGCTAAAACTGACAAGTGACATCTATTCCTCCATGGACTTAGGCCTTTTGACAGGTGCAGTTTTCATCGACCTAACTAAAGCTTTTGACCTGGTCAACCACACACTTCTCCTTGCAAAACTACGGTCATTTGGTTTCTCATCAGACACCGTTACCTGGTTCAAAAGCTATCTGACTGACAGACAACAGGCGGTGGTCTTCAATTCAGCCATCTCGATCCTGCACCGATCCACGCTGGAGTACCCCAGGGCTCCATACTTGGCCCTCTACTTTCACTATTTTCATCAATGACATCCTCTAACTGCACCGAACTGCTCATCTCTGCTCTACGCTGATGACTTGTTATCTACCACAGTGCAAAACTGCTACTGCCCTAAACCATACCCTTGCCGTGGACTACACGAGTATCCAAACCTAGCTCACTAATAACAAACTTGTCCTCAACTCCAGCAAATCCTACTCAATGTTGATTGGCTCACCAGCCAGGCTCAAATCAAATCCCAATTCCCTTATTATCTCATGCAGACAGCTCCTCTACCCTCTGCCAAATCCTTCAAATATCTTGGTGTTACCCTTGACGATCTCTCTTGACCTCGACCTACACATCTCCACTATCTGTAAGTCTGTAAACGCTAAGATAGGAAGTGCTCATCGCACTAGCTACACCTCTTACCCTCCCAGCCAGATTAGCAGTGGCTCAAGGCTTCCTTCTGCCAGCTCTAGCATATGGCTTTGCAATCTACCTATCGCATCTAAACCTCCCTCCATAAATGGGACACCACTTACAATAGTATCTGCTGCTATGCCTCTGCATCACCAATGCTTCAAGCACCACTACCAACTCTATATGGACCTAAAATGGCTTAGCCCTCCGCCTATCATCTCCAGTCCTTTGGGTCATTAATTGACTGTGTCACCAGAACAGGCCTCCCCTATCCCTTTCCTCGGCTTTTGAATTACAACTCTCACCTATGAGCTAGATCAAATGAAAAGCTCTTCTGCACATTCCAAGATGCAGATCTAACATGGGCACACGCGCTTTCTCTATACAGCTCCTAAATACTGGAACTCTATACCCTCCTCTATCCGTCAAATGACCACCCATGCTACCTTTAAGAAACTACACTGTGAACACTTGCACTATAAACCTCTGTACTTGCTTTAACCCACCTTGAACCTTCACCCTCCTGCTCTCTTCTTCATCTCCAGATTATCCATCTCCTTGATACCTCTTCCCTTCCTCTCTTATTTCCAAGCTTGCCCAATCTCTTACCCTCCTCTCCTCTCTCCTGCTCTTTCTCTCCTCCCTCTCCCTAGCCACAAACCTTGCAGTTTGGCACTTATTGAACTGTATTGCTCTACCTATCTCCTTTTGAATTTTCTCCTGTGTTACCCATTCCAAACTGTAATTTGTTTTCACAGTACTTTTACTTGCATTATTCATTTCTCAAAGCGCATGTATCAAATATCCAAACGTTGTTCTCACTCTGATTGTACTGCTTTCATGTGCTGTGTCACATGTATATTGTTTTGTCTGTAAACTGTCTTTTCCTCGGGTCATGTCTGAAAATATGCATTGTTTGCCTAGTGCACTCACCCGGTTACCAAAAGCAAAATAAATAAATAAATAAATCTGTCTATGCTATCAGTAATGCCTAGATCTTCCAACGCTCTTTAACAATTGATTGTGTGGCATTGAGTCGAAGGTTTTGTTAAAATCAAAGTCACGGTAGGTCCACCAGGTGAAATCTATCTAACTCCTTTGTTACCCAGTCAAAAATACAATGAAGGTTCATCTGGCATGATCTGTCCACTACGAATCCATGCTGTCTGTGGTCCCGAGGTTGTGCTTAGCTAGGCAATCTACTATATCCTGTTTAATCAGGATTTCCATTAATTTTCCCACAATAGCTGTAAAGCTGACTGGCCTAGTTGCCAGCCTCCTCCTACTACCTCCTCTGTGGGAGGAACCACTTCTGCCCTTCTCCAGTCCTCAGATACCACTCCTGTCTGAAGCAAGCGGTTGAACAGATGTGCCAATGGATCCACCAGTACTTCAGCAAGTTCCTTCAGTACCCTAGGATGCAGCCTATCAGGCCCTGGCACTTTGTCAGTTCTATGGTGCATTAGTGCCTTTTCAACTCTTTCTGTGGTGATCTTTGGAGTCTCTATCTGTGGGTGCCCTCTATCTGATGCTTTATGCCACTTTCTGGCAATGGTTCATTGTGCTTGACAGTAAACACTGAGCAAAAGACATTGTTGAGGACAGTGGCTTTTTGTTCATTCTCCTTGATAACCTTGCCCTCTTCCGTAGTTTAGCTAATCCCCCTTTTTCTTCTTTTTCCTGGATGTATGAAAAATTGCTTGTTCCCAGACTTGACATCTGTAGCAATCTTAAGTTCAGTCTCGCCTTTGCGGTTTTTACCACCTTTTGGCCTCCTTACTTTTTGGAAAGTAGTGGTTCTAGTCACTGTCATTCTGTTTCCTTTTGTGGTAGGCTATTCTTTTGGTTCTGATTGCTGTGCTGACCTGGGTAGTGAACCATATGGGTCTTTTTTTTTATTTTAGACAACATTCTAATACAAGTTTGTGGCTTCTTGTATGGCTTGTTTAACAACCCCTGCTTTCTACCTCCAGTTTTCAAGAGTCTGGACAGGTTGCCTTTGACCAGGATTCTCAATTTTATTAAAGCTGACTCCTTTAAAGCTCAGGACCCCAATTGTGGACTGAGATTTTATACCTGATAACAAAGTAAACCAAACTGAGTTGTGGTCGTTGTTTGCAGTGATTCCCCAACTTCCACATATATACAGACACTGTCAGCTCCATAGGCCTATGGCCTCACCCAGTCTGCCCATTTGAGCATGTAAGTTCCTTTACATTTTTCTAGAAGTCTGTTGCCTTTACCCTTGACTTCTAGAATTTCCTATGTCTATCCCATGCATTCTTAAATCCCACAATTGTTTCAGCCCCCACCACTTCCTCTGGCAGGGTGGTCCTCTTATACACCACCCTTTATGTGAAGAAATTCTTCCTCACATTTCCTCTGAATCACCCTACCTCCAGCTTCATCCCATGCCATCTAGTCCTGGAACATCTTTTTCGCTGGAACATAGTATATTCCTGTCCCTCGTACTCCCAGTAAGTTACTTATATGTTTGTATCATATCTCTCCTCTCCTCTCCTCCAGGGAGTACATATTCAAATCCTTCAGCCGATCCTCATAAGACTTTTGATGCAATCCCTGTACCATCTTTGTTGCCCTCCTTTAAACCTTCTCCACCCTATGTCCTTATGTAGGTAAGGTCTCCAGAACTGTACACTGTATTTCAGATGGGGCCTTACTAGTGTCTTCTATAGTGGAATTATAACCTCCCTTTTCCTGCTGGTGATGCCCTGCCTATGCATCCCAGAATCCTATTCTTTACCTGCTGCCTTGTTGCACTGTTTCCCTACCTTGAGGTCATCAGAGATGACAACCCCAAGGTACCTTTTTCTGCTTGGTGCATGCTATATCCACATCTTCAAACTACTTCAGAATTTGTTAGGACACATCGGGGACAATGCCCTCTCTGGTCAGTGTGTTAACCAGCTGGGTAAGCAGACAGTCCTGTTGGGACATCTACCACCACCTGACTTCTCGATGATCTCACAACTAGTTACCCAGTCGACGTCTGGCATGTTTAGATCACCCACCACAACAGTTTCCTATTTTCTCGTGTCACATCTCTGATCTCTCCAATGGGCTCTGTGTCTTTCTCATCTGATCACTCCAATACATATCTTGTTTCCTGATGCTGAACTGAGCTGAACCCATAGTGATTCTAACCTCTCCATTTTGTTCATATTGATTGATGTGGTAGTTATGCCTTCATGAACATACAGTGCCACCCTCTTCCCCTTGTCCCCTTTTATTCTGTCTGTAAAGAGAATAACCTGGGATGACTCTAGCATTTGCTTTATTGCTGAGAGGGATCTCTGGATTAAAGCAGTATAGGAGACTTATTTATTTTATTTCTTTATTTAGTTGAAAATTGGTAACCAGGAGAGGCACACTGAGCCAAGGCTTGTTTCCAGGTGGGGAGGAAACAGTGGAAGGATAGCAGCACAATACATAATAACAAGTCAGTCAAAACAACATTTGGTAAAAGTTTGTGCAAGACACAATAAATACATAAAATGTTGTATATACAGAGAATAATGTGTGGTAACGCTCATTAAGATACATATTACAAGTACAAATGCAGAAATGGCAGGAGTTCATGGTGAACAAAATATTGACAACAGGTGATGGATCTGTAGGGCGAGTTACTGCCTGACCTCGTAATAAAGGAGAAACCAGCAGTAGTGAGGAAGTGAAACCAAGGCAGGAGCAGGGACACAGCTGGTTGCTATAACAGGATGGTTGAGGCTTGGATGGGGAGGTATCAGGAGAAAGGCTAACAGGAACAGATGGGGAGGGTTGGAGGTTTTAACTGGTGGCTGAGGGAGCCTGGGGATGGGGAAAGGCAAATGGAAGAGGGGAGCTGGTTCCAGAGTGAGGGAAGTTGATAGGAGAAGGCAGATTGCCCAGCAGAGGAGTGGGGTGAGGAGTGGTAAATGTGCAATGGTCCCTGGAAAGGAAGGAGCAGGACACAGGGGAGATGGGAGGAATGTCATTAATGTAAAGAGAACTTTTGTGGTACTCCCCCTTAGTGGCAATTCCTTTATAGCCACCTTTTTCTTGACTGCCTCCACGTCAGTTCAAACAGAAGTAGGAAAAGTGGACATCCTGCCTGGTATCCCCTCTGTGGGGTGAATTATTCAATCAGTCCCCATTAGTGGATATGATTTCTGCTGGCTGTGTATGACTGCTGAGCTAACAAAATAATCGCATCCCCAATCCAACTTTGCACACTCAACACAACCAACTACTTTTTCAGCATCTAAAGACAGCATGTATGGATTTGTGTAGAGGATTCTCCTCTGTGACTCATTCAGCAGTCTGCTTATGTTATGGTATGTGTGTCTTCCATGATAAATCCTATTTGGTCCATCTGGACCAACTGGGAAATACAGTCTGTAACTGAGTTGCCAGAATTTTGGCCTAAATGTCGACAGACACATTCAAAGTGATACAGAGTGTAAGGAGGACACAGTCATCTTTCTCTTTCTTGAGGAGTACAATAATTGTAGCATCATAACAGATCTGTGGCAGGGTCCCCTCTTCCTCACCTCTTTACTGTTTTTATAATCAAAATTTTATTGAATTTGTTCGTGAGCACTAACATATAGAATAGTGAGCGGATGACCATCCATAACAAGGCTGTGGTTCCGTCGAGGTTGATGACATCATACAGACCGAGAGTGAAGCTTAAGAGGTCTCCATGATGTCATCAACAACCGAGATGAAAACATAGCCTTAGTTGTGGGATGCAGTATGGGTGTAGGCAGGCATACTTCAAGCACTCCATTGTGTGTAATTTTATTTAAGGGGGTAGTAAATAGACTTGAACTGCTTCCTTTTCCCCATGAAAACTAACAAAGAAAATGCTGAACCTTTCTGTAATTTTATTCATAGAGTTGAAACTAGAAGGACTGGTCACTAATACTGTCTTTGCATCCTAGGATAATACAACTTTACAGGCTCTGGGCTGGTATGTGGGTGTCTTAGGGAGCACTGCATGGCATTTGTATTTACCATGCATGGTATTGTCATGAGATACAAAAGTTGTATTTATTGTGCCAAATGAGGTAACAAACATGGTCCTGGTGTACATTTGTATATTGTCTGGCTGCACCCTGGGTGGGTAGCTAACCCTAACAACGGGAGAGGGGTAGCAGTGAGTCCACTTAATGTGCATATCTGAAATCCTGGCTCACACCCCTGGTGGATGGTCACCCACCCACTGTGTTAGTGTCAGCGTGGCTCACTTGGTAGCACATCCGCCTCTGGACCAGAAGGTCGTGGGTTCTTGTCCCACACCGGGACTGGACTTGCGCCTAAAAATCGCTAGCATCCGAGTGTAGTATTGGGGTGCTGTACTGCTGGGGTGTGCCGTCCTTCAGATGAGACGTTAAACCGAGGTCCCTTCTGCCCATCCTGGTGTTGTCCTAGTGGGTGTCCAGGTGGAAGTAAAGAACCCAGGGCACTCTTTGCAAAGAGCAGGAACATTCCGGTGTCCTAGCCAACATTCCCTTCCCATAAACCGGTTCATGCAATTACCAGGCTGTGTGTGGGTGATGATGTGATATGGCGCCACCACACATTCAGTCACTTCACTACCAGTCTAGCATTGCTTGTAAAAGCGCTTTGGGATACTGTGTATGAAAAGCGCTTTATAAATGCTGATTCTTCTTCTTCTTCTTCTTGTCATATAGTATATATTTAGGGCTTATTTAGTTTTGTATTTTTCTTTCAGTTCAGTGTTACCATCAGTGTTATCTTGTGTGGCTCTCTTCAGCTTCTCCCTGCTCCTATTGCCACTGCCGCTCACTCAGCTTCTCCTTACTCCCACTCCCGCTTGCTCTGGCTTCCAGATAATATGTCCTACATTCTTAATTTTTAAAATGAAATAAAAAAGTTCACTTTTGTGCAGTGGTGTAAGTGGTGAACAAGAAGTACAGGAGCTCAAACATTGGCACAAGTGAAAAGCAGAATTAAGATCCTCGCTCTGGAGGATAACTCTTGGGACTCGAGGGCTTTGGACCTTTTCTGCTGTCAACATCTATCTTTTCTGTATGTCTTTTAATTCCAGACACATCAGTATAGATACTGGTCAGATATATCAAAGTATTTCTAAAACAAATTAAATTGTTCTGCAAGTCAACTTGTGTGATGGAATCCACTGATCTCATGTCATAGGCCAAGAAATAGTCATTATGTTACTGTTGGAAGAATTTAATTTAAAATATCAGTAGGAAGAAGTACAGGAACTCAGTTCCTGCTGCAAAAAGTACAGGAACTGAGTTCCGTGTGTTTCTGCTCACTTTCATCACTGCTTTTGTGACACGGAGAGGTGATAGCTCCACGTGTCAAAATTAACAGAGCCCACTACTCGGTGCTCACTAAACCACGCCACCATTTTCAAAAATTGTTTCATTAGAGTCATATCGAGTGAGTCAATCAGGAGGCAGATCAAGGTTGAAAAGTTGTTGTGCTATCAATGTGACATCAGAATGATAGTACAACTTTTTGACCTATGAGCTTTCCTACAACAAAATTTGAAACCCACCATTTTCTGTGGAGTATGCCCTGACCATATAGTATATAGATTATGAGAACAGTAACAACCACAACAGTCACTTACATTCCTGTGCACATCTAAGTAATAAGACATGACGGGATGTACACTAGACACTTCTAGCACATGGCCAGGGCATAGTGAGTTACAAGGTTGCAGGCAGTGCCTTCAGCCATTGGCCGAGGCACCAGAGGTGTCTAGCGACAACCTGAGTGTCTTAATGTGCTTATAAAATAAGTCTCTAACTGTACATTAAAACTAAAATTCACAGAATTAATAAAAAGTAAAATCTTTGTCTTAATTTAAAAAAATAGTTCCTCTGCCTGCATCAGTTTACTGTAATTTATTTTTTTACTTAAGGACTTTTGATCTACTAAAGCCTCCATAGTTGTAGTTTTACTATGTGGTTGTTATGGCATTACCTCCCCCACACACACACTACCACCACTCCCGTTTGTATTACTGTAAATATTGAAAATTCGGTATTTGGAGATGGAAGTAAAGAAGATGCCTTTTTGGTTTCTTGAAATGATTTCTAAGAATTATGGCAGCAGGCAGCACAGGACCTCAAGGAGAGCTGCTAGTGTTTTCAATGACATTGGGGAAGAGGTGCGGAATTAGAATGGGAATGGCATGGCAGTATCAGAAGTATGAATGTCGGCAGCAGCTGTGAAGAGTAGAAAAACAGTATTAATAATTAAATAAAGGATCGTGAGGAAAGAGTGAGAGACTAGGAAGGGAACCAGAGAGTCACTGGCAGGTTGGCCACTGAGCAGGAGAGTGAGTGGTCAGGCTGGGGAGGGATCGTGGCAGACAAGACAGAGATACTGAAAGTAGAGGAGAAAGCAACTCATTTTAAAACAAAATCTATTAAGTTAAATGTTTTTGAAGGGGACTACTACTGCATGGAAACATTTCTAACTGGTTTTATATTGAAGATCAATTGAAAAAATAGGGGACCTGAACATTTAAATTTTTCAAAATTCCAAATGTGCATTTATTATTTTTTTTTTTTTGCTGCATCCAGCACTTGATGTTAGCACTTTCAGCATGGCTAACAACCAGAGTGCTCAAACTCCTAAACCTATTTTAAAATATTTGATAATTTTACAACTTGAAAAAACATCCTTAGTCTCCACCATCCTAAACATATCTTTAGCTGTTATTGCCATTCTTGGCTTGGTTCCTAAGGGCACATGTCAGTGTTTCTAATTTATATATAGAATTAACTAACTCTATCCACTCAGCAATTGTTGGGACACTACATTCAATCAATGTTTTGTAATGCATTTCTTTGCAGCAACTAATGGTATGCCTAACAGATACTTTGTTTGTGGTGTCCCTCAGTCCTTCGATGTATATTGTCAGTATAAACATTTGTTTAGTCAGTGTTGTTTTGGGAGAAAATCTCCTAAGTGCTTCTTCTGTCTCTCGAAAAAGGGAAGAGTTCTGGACAGTTTGAAAGGATATGGAAATATGTAGCTCTGGGTTTTCCAAACAGCCTCCAACAGTGAGCAGTGAGGGCTGTCCCTCTATGAACCTGTTGAACTGGTGTGATGAAGTGTCTAACTAAGCACTTTCAGTTAAATTCTCTCCAAGTCATGGAGGAAGATAGAGGAAGAAGAAATTTCTTCATACTTACCATAATTTTCTTTTCTGTTAGCTCCAACATTGTCAATGGATAATCACAACAATTGAGTATAGTGCACCCTACCAGGGGAATGGCACAGCCCAAGCTTTAGAATGTTGGGCATATGAGGATTCCAGGCAGCAGCAACTCCCCAGTCACTACTGACCTCACAGTGCCATATTTGCCTATATTATAAACAATTACTCGTATGCAGCAACTCTTAGTACTATAAATAAATGCTCTTACCTTCCTAGCAGACATCAAGGAAGACAATACTCCAGTGGACATAAGGTTTGACGATGCGGTCCTCCTCCTGCAGGAAAGGATAATCTGGCAGCAAGGCATGTTCCACAACAGTCACAGATCTGGGAAACTGAAGCTGACCACACAGTGAGACATAACCTCTAGCCAACACTGCATTCATTGAGACTATGAGCTTGAAACCGGGGACAGTAGAAAGCGTCCCCTTGAGGGAACCGTTGAGAATTCTTTTTTAAACTTTATTTTATTTATTTTACCAATGCTTTTACATTGAATTCACATATAGTGGACAGTCTGCAGTTACAATACCTTTGATGACAAAGTCCTTTAATACAAGGAAGCACTATATAGAGTTACCACATAGAGGAAACCTCATTATACAGACACCGTAAAGGACTAATATAATTATGCTGCAATATAGAGTCCAAGAGCAGCATTGCTGAATCTAAGTTATTATAATGTCCAGCATCAGTCCCACAGAAAAGGCCTTGCTCGTGAATGGGGCATATGGCGCCATCGTTATCGTTTATAAAATTATCCATCTAGGCAAATTTTAAGCAAGTTTCCCAGTTTTTATATAAGTATTACTAACGCAACAACCAAACAATCTCTCCAGCATCCACCACCTACCAGTAAAGCAGACATTATCATATTATATTAGTGAGATATTATAAGTAACTGAAAAGGAATTATAGCCTCTGGGGCAACTAAACTTGGTAACTTAAAGCCACCTCGTGGATTAAACATGCAACTTTAAACTTTAATTAAAGTCTTGATATGCCTACACGAATACAGTAAGCATTAGACAAAGAGTAGAGATCAAAAGACCCTATCAGGTGTCCCCATCTGCTTCGTTGATTTCTGCCGCCTCAGAGGTGCTTCAAGATATTGCTTGAGTCTAGTTGCCCTTTGCCCGCCTCGACAGGATTGGCAAAAAAGTACACTTTCCCATCGAAGACAGCATGAAGCTGGGCCAGGTAAATCATTGTGTGTGCAATTCTGGTGTCCCACAGCGATTGTCAGACCCCATCAAATTTCTTTCGGCATTTACATGTAGCATAACTGATATCGGAAATGCATAAATGTGGTGATTATCCACCATGATAGGGCCTGCATGTCGTGCCATTTGTAAAATCTTATCCTGTTCACCGACCCACGTTGTTACTACCATTAGGTCTGAGGCCCTCTGTGATTGTCGGCCATACAAGTTATTATGTACACCTTCTGGATGCCTGTAATGGGGTCCCCTCCGATGGTACCAGCTTTTCTGTTAACAGATCCTTCAGAAGCAGAATGAGGTGATCACCCTCACCATATCTCTAAACTTCTCAGCATTAAAAATCATAGAACTGGCCTTCAAAAATCATAGCAGAGGGTCAGAATGTGCAGCACTCTCATATTAAACAATAATATGTCTACAGATAGTGGGCCCCATATAGTTTTATTTTATTTTATTTTTTATTTTATTGAAATCTAGGATTACAAATACCTTTGAACAGGAACTGCTCGTTTACAAAGGTTCCACGTCAAGGAATGGGGGTATACATACATACAAAGGTCAACATAATAATACAGTTACACAATAACAAGAAGTAAGAGACTGAGGCTTAGGAAATTCCAGTAATTCAAAATGTGCCAAATGTTATAACATAACATGACATAACCAGCCAAGGGCAATCTTGAAATAAGCACTGCAGGTGAGAGGGAAGGGGGTATGCAGGCAGGAAGGCCATTGTCGGAGGGTAGAGGGTGAGGGTAAGAGCTCTAAAGGGAGGGAGAGGAGAGATAGAAGTCAGGAAATGCTCCAGGGAGGAAATGGAGGGGGAAGGGGTAGGCAGGTAGAAGGAGGCAAGCGGGAGATAGCTGTCAATACTGGAAGTGGAGGGCAGAACGGTGGGCCTTGATTGAAGGTAGGCAGTCCAATGACTAGCTGAAATGAGATGAAGTCGGAGTTGTCTCTTAAAGGCCAAGAGCAGCAGCAGTAAGAGTTTCTTTGTTGAGAGTATTGTACCACTGTGGTGCTCTGTGGGCAAAGGTCCTCTGGCCCATGGTAGACTGGCATCTGGGGACAAGGAAGGTTAGTTGTTGTGAACTTCTAGTTCTCTGGGTGCTGTGGTGGTCAATAAGTAGCTTTTCAATGCCCGGGGCATGACCCCGAGGAGAACTTTTTGGCTAAGAGGCAAGTTTGATACTGTATCCGCTGATGAGAGGTAGCCATCCTGCCCAAGTGTACAGGTCACAAGTGTGTGTAAGTCGATCAGCCCCAGTTAGCAGCCTGCATGCTTTGTTGAGTGCAACTGTAATTCTGCAGAGGACAGAGACGGAGGCAGAGCCATAAATTGCTAGCCCATCAATCGATGATTGAGGTGACAGAGCTGTTGATAGCCAACCGGAGAGTGTCAGGAGTCATGCAGTGTTTGTGCCTGTAGAGCAGGCCTATATGGATGTTGGTAGCTTTAGTGACAGAATCTATGTGCCGATGGTAGGATAGTGAGCTGTCCAATGTGACACCTAGGTATTTAAAATCAGGAACGGTTCAAGTAAGGTCCCTGTTTGGTTTAGGATAGTGAGGTCACGGATTTGTACTTGCTCCTGGCATTGTAGAAGGTCATAACCTTTGTTTTGCTATAGTTCATGACCAGTTTGTGTGACTTGAACCATTCTTGATGAGCATGAATTCAAGCTGTAATTGTTTCTCGAGGAGCTCTGCTTTTTGGTGGTTGGTGAACATGACTCGTCATGGTGTAGAGCAGTAACTTCTGGTGGCAGACACTGGGAAGGTCGTTGAGGAACAGGCTGAAGAGTAGTGGCCCAGGATGGACCTTCTGGGACCCCTGAAAGGACTGGCTTTTCTTCCGAGGTAACACCGCAATCCTAACCCGCTGGACCCTCTCCCCAAGGTAGCTTGAAACCAGAGCAGTGCTTCATTGAGAGCCCAATGTTTGATAATTGCTTGAGTAGGAGTGGGTGGTTCACAGTATCAAAGGCTTTAGTAAGGTCGATGAATACTGCCCTACACAGTTTCCTTGATCAAGTGTGGTATGGATGAAGCCTGTGAATTCTAATAGTGCAGTGGTGGTACTGTGCCCTTTTCGGAAACCATGTTGCTCAGGACACTGATGTCATATTTTTCCAGGTACTTTACTAATTGGTCTGAGGCGATGCGCCCAGGGCCTTAGACAATGGAGGGAGGATGGAGATAGGACTGTAGTTGGAGTGCAGTGATTTGTCTCCACTTTTGTGTACCGGTGTGATGGTTGCCTGTTTCCAGCGAGATGGGAACTGGGACATCCTTAGTAATAGATTGAGGACCTTGTCAAGGGTTCAAGGACTTCTTCAAGGACAAGTGCTAACAAATTCAGGTCAAGGGAGTCACCGCTGTAGCCTGCATTGTGAATGGCCTTCTGAATATAGGTTCTGGCTTCATGCACTGGGATCTCCTTGAAGTAGAATTGTGGGGCAGGGTGGGAGCGGAGTAGTTGCAGGAGGGTTACTACCAGAGGGCATCAAAGAAATTAGAAGGGAGGACACTATCCAAGTTGGAGAATGCATTGTTAAAGGTGTTGGTGATGGTGTACAGGTCAGTTGTTGGTGTTCCATTTATGTTTAGCATGGTGGGTGGTGACTTAGGGTCCTTGCCTGTAAGGTCTTTCAAGTTACTCCAAAATTTTTTCCATCACCCCAGGAGTTGGAGAGAGTTTCCTTGAAGTATTTGCTTTTGGCTCTCCTAACTGCCGCATGCACTCATTTCTGGCAGCTTTATATTTATGAATATCCTCAGATTTGATGTTGCATGGGCACAGTGCCAGAGATGATCCCTATGTTTGAGTAAAGTGATTAGATCGGGGTTATCCAAGGGTTAGCTCTGCCCCTGACCTTCAGCTTTTGAGAGGTGCAAAGATATTGCAGGCCGCAGTGAAGTGGCTGATTAAAAGGTCTAAGGCTTGGCTTACATCAATGGCAGAGTCGATTGGTGTCCAGTCCAGGTGGCTTAGGTGTGTCGTTAGTAGCTCAAGGTACCCCTGCTTTAACACTCTGGTGTGGATTATTTTAGGAGGGCTTAATTAATTTGTTTGTCCAGGTACATGTGACCGGTGAGTGGTCACTGATCCCTTCAGGGAGCACTGAGACTTTGAGATTCATTCAGGTTGATTAGTTAGGATCCAGTCCAGAAGTGTTCATGACCCTGTCCTATAGTTGCATCTGGTGGGGTGGTAACAAGCTGGGTGAGGTTCTGTGACGTGACAGCATCCTTGTAGTTACTAGCCTCCAGCGATAGCCAATTTATGTTGAAGTCACCTAGTGCTATGAGTTCAGAGTTATGGTGTAATCCCTGTAGGCTTTCCAATATGCTCATAAATCCATTGTGCTGATCTTTAGGGTAGGTACACAGAGGCAATGGTGAGCATATTGTTGTGCACCCAGTAGAACTTTAATAGCAAGAACCTGCAAGGGTGGTTTAGGGTTTGAGAACGGGAAGACTTGACCCAGATAGGAATTCCTCAGGTAGATGGCACAGCCCCACCTCATTTGGAAACCCTGTCTACCTGAATATAGAGTATCCAGGGATGGTGACTGCAGTGTCTGGTATCTTGGGTTAAGCCATGTTTCGACAACAGAGAGTACATCAGGGCTATGTTGCTGGACCCAGGTTTGCAAGATGTCAAGTTTGTTAAGGAGGCTGCAGACATTGATTGAGGTTAATGTGAGGACCCCTCCCGCCTTTTGTGGCATGGGTGCTAGGCTGGTAGGCCCGGATTAAGATGAACATTTCCAGATATCAAGTAGCATTAGTAGTATCCTAAGAAGGTACACTTTAATCATTTTGCAGACTAGTTTTGTTGCAGGGCATCTAGTCCTCTTGGCCTTGCTGGTCTGTGTTTGCCCCATGATATTGTAGAGCACAATATATAAAGCCATGTTCTCAGAGGTGCCACGTGATTGATGAAAAGTAATCAAATCCACAAGAAATGGTGAAATACCTGTGACCAGAAAACTGTTATTGTAGCTCAAAGACCAGAATGTGATAAATTCCTGAAGGGTTAAATTCCTAAAGGTGATGAACACTGGCCTGGGGCATATGCAGGATGTAAAAATCGTTAGTCTCTTCCCTTTGTTCTCCAAAATGGTTTTGAATAGACCTCAAAGACTAGTACACATCTTTTAAGAACAAGTCAGATGGAAATGTGGATTCAATGCAGCACTCCACAACTCAGTGCTTGCATAACAGATTTACTGACCTTATTTATTTATTGAATTTTGTTGACCGGGTAGGCCCACTGGGCCGGAGGTCCCTTTTCAGGGGCGACCCGGGGTAAAAATAACATACAGGTAAGCAGAAAGTACATATAGGTAAGCAGAGCAGTACAAATGGAGTAATTCCATATTGTTTAACAGTGAAAGACTTAATGGAGTTAACAATCCGATAGGTGGTGAGGGAGCGTATGGAAGAGTTAGGCATATATAAGACGTTATTCAGCGCCGTGTCAGGTAAACTAGGGAGGTAATGAGACCGACCGAGTGTACGACCTTACTTTTGGCTTTGATGGCTTCCAAATAAGTTGATTTATGATGAGAATGTCAATACCTGGTGTTGATGTTTTTCAGTTTCTTAGTAATAAGGAATGTTTATATCGACTTAGTTCAATGATTTAAAAGTTTGTGTGTCCAGAAATAGTTCTAATATCATGAGAAACATCAGCAGACCTATGCAGAACAGGGGCACATTTGAGTATGAAAATCATAGCGCTATCATGAAATTCATAGCAGTTGAGAAGATATGACCCTCACAGCCTCCAGTAGTCCCAACATCCTGATATTAGCACTGTGAGCCTGATTTTCCATTGTCTCCAGATGTGAACGCAGATGCTGTAGCTCCTTTGACATCAGTGCAGTGGCCCTGTCGAGAGTCAGCTCTTTTAGTAACTTCCTGGAAATCACTTTTCAGGCCATCCACGCACATTCCAGTACCACAACCCTACTATTAAAAGTGTCCACCTTCGTGAAACTCTCATAACTGATTTTATTAAAGTCTGAAGTTTCATATCCGAGGATGTTAGGTCTCCTCTGATCCTGGACCGGTCACAGATGAGGCCTCCAAGCTGGACCGAGGTCTGGGCACCAGCAGAGTTTTTCCTTTTTCAGGACCTCCGCTGCCTTACCACACTTGGGATTCCCCATCTTGATCAATTTGCTAATCGGGAATTCAATACAATAATCAATCCCCACTCAAATATGGTTGGAAAGGTAGATTTTGATGGATTTAGGCGGTGAGATTGCAGAGCTATAAAGCGTGCTTCCACCTGGCTCAGGCTCCACAGCATCCCTCGAGGGGACCATTGAGAATTCTATGGCATAACCCAGGTGAAGCATTTCAGAACCCAGGTGTCTGATGTTGATTGGGCCCATCTTTGAGAACTCCTGAAGTCTTCTACCAAGGAAAGGGGGTGCAGGGTGGCCCATGTACTTTCACTGCGAGGCACCAGGCTTTTGTGCTTGTTGTTCTCCATGGTGTCTGGCAAAGGTTCCTCTGTTATTGTAACCTTTGTTGCCTAAATAGGCTCCTCTGTTTCTCTGGTTACCAAAGTTCAAAAGGGATGAAGCCCTTTGGGTCTGCTTGCACGGCTGTCGCCTTGATCCCTTTGGGCTACTGTGGGTTTACACTGTTGTTTAGACACTGGAAGGTGGCCTTTCTTGTCCTGAAGATCCTTCAAGATAGAATCCAGGAAGAACCGAACAATAAGCCTCCTTCAAAGGGAAGGTTAAACTGTTTCGCTTTTGAAGCTTGATCAACAGCCCAATGTCTTACCCACAAACCCCTCATGGCCGAAGCAATGTGGTAGGCTGAATGGGCTGACAGGAGTAAATTCTCCACTGTAGAATCACCAAGAAAAGTGGATGCCATGGCCACTAACTGCAAAATGCTCACACCTTCTGAGTCCTATGGAACAAAACTGACCAGAGCAGTGACCCAAATGTTTAAAGCTCTGGCAACAATAAATGAAGCACAAGATGTACAGATATTTCATTCCATTAGAGGCGAAAACCCTCCTGCATCGGTATACACCTGCTTGTCATGTGAATCTGCTAGGGCCAGAGAGCCTTCAATAGGCAGGGTGGTGTGTTTGAATTATAAACAGCCTTGTCCAGCAGTGGAGGAGCTTCTGTTTGTGAGATCTTTCTTCTAAAAAGAAAAATTCTGTAATTTTGGTTTGGGAAGATACTTTCTAGGAGTGTGGCTATGGTGTTCTAGCCACCCTTAGGCAGTGTCCTTTCCCTTTAAGAGTTCACTTGAACATCTTCAAGCTGGCTCATCCCAGCCACCTAGGTGGTGACTCCATCAGCACTGCCCCATGACATCAGGCCTTCCTTTTGCTGGAAGGAGAAGGTTCCTCCTTACTGGTCTCGTGCTGAAGAGGTCCTTTGCTTTATTTCTTCAAACTTTAATAAAAACTTGTCTTCAGGCTTTTACTTCTTGCTGTCAACATGGATGATGAAGTCCACTCTGGGGTTACAGAAATGTGGTTGAGGGCAGAAGATATCCCAAACAGATCTGCACACCCTATGTGCATACTGCCTGGCCACAAGCATGATACCCAGGCTTACGCTTTACCGCATCTTTCATCCCTCCACTTTGGAGGATCACTAGCCCCCCTTTCTTCTTGGACATCTAGATGATCAGGACCCATCCGTAAAAACAAGGATGTCCACGGGTGGTCTCTGCGGCTCTTGAGGTCCTCAAACAACTTGCAGCATTTGAGAAGACCGTGGTTCAGGCTGCAACACAGGTCTCCTTGACTTCAGCCTTTTGCCACTCTTCTTGGGTGCCTCCTTTACAGGGGTGTTTAAGGAACTGTGCCAGGTCCTTCCAACCCATGGACAGGATCCTTCGGGCACAAGGTCTAAAAATCAAAAAGTTAGAAAGAGACCAAAAGTAGTCTCATCGCCGATCATGAGATCAGCAGCCTCCTCAGGCCTGATTCCTGTGCTTCACTAGAGTTGCTGACCATGGTCGACACTTCTGAGCCTTTGGCCACTGACCCCACAGTCCCCTGTTGGGCCAGCTGGTTGAGACTTTGGTCGATGCCCCTGAGATTTTTTCAAACATGTCAACCCGTTGTCTGCCGAGAAGGTTGATACCTCCCTTTCCAGGGCTCCAGTTTTCTACTTTCTCAGGGAGGGATGGACTAGAGCACTGTTCCACTCCTTCTCAACCTGGAGCATTCAAACCAGGAAAGGCCTTGGTTTTTGCCGGCCTCATTTTGAGACCTGCTGTAGGTCCCCCGGCCAGTCAGGTCGAGGTCCCCTCTCGGAGCCCTTACTCCAGGCAGCTACATTAAACTCGATGCTCACACTCTCGGCACTCGGGCAAGTGGCACTGCGCTGTTCCTCTTCCTCCTCATCCTTGTCAGGTGACAAGAGGCACCAGTGCAAGTTGTGTCGGCTCTATAAGGAACTCATATTGCAGCAGCTTTGGCTGACCTGGGTGAAGCTGATCCCAGCCACCTGGCCCTTCCTTGGGTGCCACTACCAGAGCTGCACCAGACCCTGCCTTAGCAGGAGCCAATTCATCCAGTCCCAGTGCAGCCCCTCCAGCCTCCCCACCAATTCCGATGGAGCTGCCATCTAAACAGTCAACAACCGCACTCCAACTAAGGATGCTCAGCTGGGCAAGGGTTTACCTCATTGGCTGTCAGTCACCATCAGCCTGGACCGCCCTTGCAGGGTTAATGGGACTTGATTGGTCGACTCCAGTGGTGGTTAGTCCCATAACATCTGCAGGAAGGCATCCCATTTGTCCACCCAGAGTCGAGGTAACCCATGAAGTGGGCACATGGGGAAGGGTGCCGTCCATTACTGCGACACCTTCCTCGTGCAATCCACTCATGGCGACCAACAGGTAGAGTGACCGGATGAGGGTAGAACAGGTGACAGGATGTCACTATACGTCACTGCGTGAGGGTGGGTGGGAGCGAGCACGGCGGCAGCATGGGCTGGGGTGGAGAGGCTGTAGGGGTGGTGCTGCAGTCGTCAGTCGAGCTGCAGCGTGGTGTCGGGGATTGGGCAGTGGCTAGGGTGGCTGAGTGCACTGGGTTCGGTCTGGGCGGCTGGTGCGATTTTTATTGCGCCTAGCCCATCCTTTTCATTTTTACTACTTTCACCCTCCTCAAATATGCACCCCTGGAGTTGAGAATCCTAAGTAGGGGGGTGGGGGCAAAGCCACCCTCGAAGGGGTGCATCCCCACAGAAAGTAGTAAAATAAGTCCTGGTACCCTTGTGCTGGTGTGCCAGGGTTGTCAAAGTACCGAAAATGTTTTCACCACTCTGACTGAGCGATAATGGCGATCGCCTTTAGGCATTCACCGTTATCACATAGACCTCAGAGTCGACAGTCATCCTGATGACCAACACCTCTCTCATGGGCTGGGGTGTCCACCTGGAGGAGCACAGAGTCCAGGGCTCTGGGCACCCGAGGAGTCCCAGTGCCACATCAATGTGCTGGAGCTTTGGGCAGTTCAGCTGGTGCTGACTGCTTTTGCTCCACACATTTGAGTCAGGTGGTCCAGGTCCAGATGGACAACACCACAACCATGTACTACCTCAACAAGCAGGAGGGATGCACTACCTTGCTCTGTGCAGGGAAGCTCTCCATGTGTGGACCCTTGTGCAGCTTGGATGTTGGTCTCCTGGCCATCCATGTAGCTGGTGTTTCCAACCAGCTAATGGATGCTCTCAAGCCATGGGGTGAGGCATCTTACAGTGGTCTCTCCAACCAGAGGTAGTACAAAGCACCCCTCTGGTGGATCTGTTTGCCTCAGGAGAATATGAAGCTGAGGCTGTTCTGTGCCCACCCTCCTCAGCAGGGAAAGCTGCAGGGGATGCCTTCTTGAGGCCCTGGACTCCAGGTCTCCTCTATGCCTTCCCTCCATTTCCCTTGATCCACAAAGTGTTGCTCAAGGTGAGGAGGGACAAGGCACAGGTGATCCGGTGGCTTGGACTGGCCACACCAGTTCTGGTACCCCGATCTCCTCAGCAGCAGGCTCCTGAGGCCTTTCTCTACTGTCGGACCTGCTCTCAATAAAACAGGGAAGGTTCTCCACCGGATCTTCAATCCCTGCATTTGATAGCCTGGTTATTAGTGGCTAGAGTTCCAGGCTTTGGGTCTCTCCAAAGATGTCCTCAGTGTTGGCGAGGCTTCTCAGAAGGAGTCAACCCAAAAGGCTAACCTTCAAATGGAAGAGTTCTCCATTTGGTGCCAGGGCAAGGGTGAACCCCTTAGCTTGTCCAGTGGCTAGCATTCTCAGCTATCTTTGGTCCCTCTCCCAGTTGGGCCTTTGGTTTATGAGCCTCAAGGTGTACCTGGCTGCCATCTCTGCCTTCCGGCATGGGCGGTCAGCAGTTGGTGGCACAGGAGAAGGTGGTCTGGTGTTTTTAAAGGCCTTGACCACATTTCCCTCTGGTACATGAACCACCACCACCTTGGGACTTGTTGCTGGTGTTGGCAAAGCTCATGGACAAGCCACTGAACAATGCACAGATGTGAGATGTCACATCTATCATGGAAGACTGCCTTCTTGGTGGCTATCACATCATCCAGAAGGATCAGTGAGCTCCAGGTGTTTTCAGTGGAGTCTCATTACCTGGTCTTCCACAGAGACAAGGTTGTCCTTTGCCCCAATCTAAAGTTCCTCCCAAAGGTTGCATCAGATTTTCATCTTAACCAGGTGATTAATCTGCCAGTGTGCATCACCAACCACACCTCAGAGGCTGAGCACAGGCTCCATATTTTGGACCTGCGGCAAGCACTTACCTATTAAAAGGAGTGCATGGCTGGAGTTCAGGAACAGGTTGGCCAACTATTTGTCACCTACGCTGAAGCTGCAACAGGCAGATCAGCAGCTAAGCAGATGATTGGCAGGTGGTTTGTATCCTGCCTCAACCTCTGCTATAGGTTGACTGGTAGGGGCTTACGAGGGCTAAGACCATTCAACTGGTCATACCACTGCCTCGGTGGCTGCTTCTAGGGATGTCCCCATCTAGGAAATCTGTTGGCTGCCACCTGCAAGTCAGCACACACCTTCATCTCCCATTACCACATCAATCTTGAGTCACACCGGGATGCTGGTTTTAGGGCCTCAGTTCTCCAATCTTTGTTTCCTAAGTGGGGATCTGTGCCTTGAACCCTCCTCCTGAAGAACTGCTAGGAGTATGCCTAAGTGTGGACAGAACATCTTATTCACATTCCTAGAAAAACAGGTTTGTAACCCCGGACCCTGCCTTTTATTTTATTTTTTTGAAATTTAAGTTTATTAGTTTCAAAGGTAATACAACCAAAACCATAATATCAAAAATAGACCATTAAATCCGACTCAGACCAAAAGAAATCCCCCAACCCCTCCCCTAACCAATATAATAAATAAATAACAAGGCACATTCAAGAATAAAACAACATAAAATATCAGTCTGTCAATCCATGTGCGAAGAGTGTGTCCTTCACCCCTCCTCCCCCCAAGGTGCACCCGCTAAATCATAAATTAACAATTTCTGAACTCTGGATATCATTCTTATTAAACAACCTGTCTAATATTCAGATCAACCATCCAGGTTATAATAAGGGAACATATCTGAACACCACAGAAAGACGGTATACTAAGGTAACAGCTGCTATACTGTATAGTATGAGGGTCCAGGGATCAGGTCATCAAATTTATCCTTAAGGTAAGCAAAGAGACTGGAGCTTACCCCATCTTTTATAATATAAGTCCATACGGTTCTTATAACTGGCAATCAAATTTTCGGACTGGAGATATGACATCAATTCTTTTAACTAGTCCACAAGGACAGGGCCAACTGGTCCTTCCAATGCCTTAAAACCAACTTTTAGCTGCCATAGATATCAGGGCCATACGGTACCTACGCTCCACACTATCAATCAGGAAAAGTCACCAGTATGCAAATTTCTGGAGAGAAAATCTGCTCAGACCCAGGAGGGGATCTAGGGTCTCCGAATCAAAGACCACAATGGGGCAACCTTAACACATTCCCAAAAGACATGAATCAGGGTGCCCTCGTCTTGCGAGCACCTGAAGCACACTGGAGCAGGAGTCAACTTACGCTGAAAAAGCTTGACGGAGTGAAATAGAGGTTATTAACAATGTTATATTGAACTAACAAAACCTGTCCTGCGTGTGATACCTGTGTAGATTAGGCCAATAGGTTCTCCACAATGGTACATCCTCGGGAAGAAGATGAGTCCAGACGAGGGACCACAACCTCCTCCCCAAGTTAAAAGTCAAGAGGTAGGAGTATATCTTCGAAATGGGAGTGGGCCTGGGCGCCAACATAATAACGTTGGAGAGGAAGGGATGTACCACAGATTGCTTAAACACTGTCCAAACTTACTACTCACCAGATGCCGGAGCTGGAACACCTTAAAAGTCTCTCTGCTTGGGATATCAAATCTGGATAGAATATCGCTTGATGTGAAGCAAGCTTGGCAGTACAAATGCTCAACCCTGGACTCTTTAATTTGTAGGAGCCAGTTTGTTCCTAACAAAGCCCCCTAAAGTAATATTGGGATTGAGAAAATCGGCTGCCCTGAGTCCGTATGGTTGGAAATCCGGAAAAACCTGAGACACTGGGCCCACACTTTAAGAGATACTGCCACCGTATCGTCCGAGATCAATGTGAGAGGGTTTTCGGTAAGATAGGGAAAGGCGGATATGTCAAATCTAAGCTCGGAGAGAAAGGCCGATTCTAACTGAAGCCAAATTGGGGACAGGCTTTCAGACTCCACAGAGAACCACCTTCCCAGCTTGGACAGGTGGGCTGCCCAATAATATAGTTGAAAATCGGAAGTTTAGGCCTCCTCTTTCTTTGGGAAGTGATAGAGAGTCGTATGAGCACCGCACCTTTCCCTCTCCAGATGAAAGTGGAAAACAAACTATGAAGCTGCTGGAAAAAGGAAAGAGGGAGCCAAAGGTTGGTAAGATTCAGTGGGTAAAAAATCCGGGAAGAACATTCATCTTAATGATATTAATTCTGCCCCATAAAGAAATAGGAAGGGATGCCCAGCGCTGTAAGTCTTGAGTAATCGAATCTCTAATCTTAACTAAATTTAGTTTTTTAAGCAATAGCGGGTCAGTAGAGAAGTAGATCCCCAGATACTTAATTGACTTGGAAGCCCACCTCATACCAAAGGAAGAAAACATCTCTTAAAAGTATAGTTATTTAGGGAAAGATCTCACATTTTGAAATATTTAATTTATAACCAGAAAAGGCTAAACCATTTAATAATGTCTAAAGCAGCATCTAATGATGCTACTGGGTCTGACAGATATAAGAGGACATCATCTGCATACGCAGAAAGAACTAGCTCTGATTATAGAATCTGATCCCTTTTACCTGAGGGAAGACTTAAGACTAATCAATAGCGGCTCCAGTATAAATTAAATAATAAAGGAGAAAGGGGACAGCCCTGCCTAGTGCCGGCAAAAGACTGAAAGAGGGGATAATACCCATTGCAATAGATTTTTGCAGAGGGGCACCTATAGAACACCCGTATCAGGTTGAGAAAGAGGGTCGGAAGCCCATTTCCTCCATAACCGTCCCACAAAAGGACCAATCGACCCGATCAAATGCTTTCTCAGCATCTAAAGAAACTAACACAACCGGGTCTGAAGCAGACTGGGCGTATGCGAGATATGCTGAAAGGGTCCTCAGATGGTCAGCTGCTGATCTCCGGAAACAAAACCAGGGCTCAAAAGCTCCGCCCAGATCTTTTAATCCTCTCAGCCAATATTTTGGCTAGTATCTTAACATCATAGTTCTGAAGAGAAATGGGATGGTAGCTAGCTGGATCAGAGGTTCCTTATCCACTTTAGAATTAAAACTATGATGGCCTCGAACAATGCGGATCAAGTTCAACTGCAACTAGAAAATAATTATATAGCTTAAGCAAGATAGGAACTAAATCTTTAGCAAAAACTTTGTAAAATTCGCTGGGAACCCATCTGGACCCGGTGCTTTGTCCGAGCCAGAGAGGCAATAGTGTTCTGGATCTCTTGGTTGAGATAAGAGCCAATAAGCTCGCTTGTTGGGACTCAATATTCTCGGAACACCAATACCTCTAACATATTTGCTAACCTCCATCCTGTGTGAGGTGTCGAAAAGGACTGTAAAGATTGGAATAGTATTCCCTAAAGACCTGAGCAATCTTTCTGGAGCGAGGAAACAGTATTTCGGATGAGGAAACCAAAGAAGGAATAAGCCTTGAGCCTTCAAGTGTATGCAAGCGCAAGGCCAGTAACTTACTGGATTTCTCACGAGATCAATATATTTAGCCTGAGTTTTAACTAGACAATACTCTATCTTTTCTTTCAAAAGGTCCGAGTATTAGTTTCTTAACTGAAAGGAGTTCCTTAAGGTCTGAAACCGAAGAAGTTGATGAATACCTACCTTCTAGCTCCCTTATCCTACCCACCAACTCTAGCGACCTAGCCAATCGGGTCTTCTTCCTGAGGGAGGCCATCCTGATAAGGTCACCCTGAGATAACACTTTAATGCTCCCATATCATATCCACTCTAGGGTGGGAGTCCATATTGTCGCCAAGAAAAGCGATATTCTAGAACTGATCTCTGAAACACAATGCCGATCCTTTAATAGTTGAGTGTTTAGTCTCCACATGGAGTCACGAGAATAATCAGGGCTTGAAGAGAGGTGTAGCCAAACCAAGGCATGGTCTGACACAATAATCGGTTCTATACCAGATAAAGACACACTGGGAGAAGAGATAAACTAACTAGAATCATATCCAGTCTCGCTTTAGTACCATGTGACTGGGATTGGAAGGAAAAGGCCGACAAGAAGGGTTGGCGTCGCCGCATGGATCACAAAGCCTAGCATTGAGACCATTTAGCAGAGAGCTTTCTGGGCGAAGAAGGTGCCCGCCTGTCCAGGGGTCTCTATCCAACGCAGCAGGGAAAGGCACATTCCATTCCCCCTAACACGTATTGAGTTGGCAAGAAGCTAGCCAACTTATCTGTTAACTTCGAAGAAATCAGGACTACCTCCTACCGTCCATATACCGAACCTAGGACTATATTCACTCCGTTTAGGTTGCCCTTAACAAAATGAATCTCCTTCTGGGTCTGAGCAGACCAGATCCTTAGAAATAAAGCGTGTCTCTTAACAAGAATCCACCCCTTTACCAAAGTGAGAATTCCCAGCAAGGTAAACCTGGGAGAACCCAGACCGAGAAAGCAGCTTAGCCTCATCTCGGCCTAAATGTGTTTCCTGCAGGCACAGAATGTCCACGTGAGCAGGGAGCAATAACTGAAAACCTGCAAACGTTAACCTGATCCTGAGGCCCTCTCACATTTCAGGATACTATTTTAACAGTACTCATAGCCACTTTAAAATGAACTCACTGCAATTGGATATCCAGAAAGCAATTCCAACATACTACAGCAAGGTGCACCTCCCTTATAAGAAATTTGAAATCCCATCGCTTCAATCCCACCACCCTCCCCTACAAATACACCCCAGACCCGAACGAAAATTACTTGAGACATCAACCTGTAGCCCCCACATGCCCCCACCCCAGACTCTAAAATGAATTGACAGATAAGCCATCCTAAAAGGGATCCCCCAAAAGTAAGACTGCTGGACCCAGTACTATGATCAATAACAGAAACCCCTCCCCAGAACACCCCAGAAAACCAGCCCCACAAGAACTATGTACAGATGGGGTCCATGCAGTCAAAGCTCCAAAGTACAACCCATTACCCCGGTTACGGCCCCCATCCCCACGCCAATCTCCAAACCCCAGCGCTAAAAGTCGAAAGCCATATAATGTCAAAGACCCAAACTCCCTCAACATAGATATGACCCCCATAACTACCAACCAAATCCTACTACCAATCGGCCCAGGGCAGATTAGCAACCCCCACGCACGGCTTGTGATCACACATCCACCATACAAAATCACCAAGCCCCCATGGCCGCCCCCACCCACCCCCTCATATACCAATGCAGCAAAAGGATTAAGAACTCTAAAAAAGGGGTAAGGGGGAGGAAAAAGGCAGATAGCCATAAGCACAGACAAGCTCCCAATGTCAAACCATTCCTTAGACCCCTTCCCAGCGATCGACCCCATAGTGGACCTCCACACCTCAATAATCAAATGGCCACCTACCCAGATCAGCACCAGGCAGAGACAGGGGCGCAGTCTCAACACATGTCCTTCCTCAGAAGACAGAGAGTAGCTCATCGGAATTCAGCATAGCGGTTGCTGTTTCAAGGGGACCCTTAATGCCGCCGGACCATAACTGGTCCGCCCCTAAGAGAATTCCTCCGGAAACCATTTCCCGAAAAACGTTCCCACCGCCGCCAGCCTCACAGCAACGGAATCCACAATGCAGCCCAGGCCCCAACCCAGCGACCCACTGCGCCCCGCTCGCCATCCCACCAGAGGAACCCCAAAAAGAAGCCCAGACAACCAGACAAGACCAAGAAAACACCAGCACAAGAAACAACACGAAGGTAGGTGGCGAAAGGAATGGGCAAGGGTAATACAGAAGGCCGGGGAGCATACAACAACCACAGCGATAAACATATAGACCAATAAACAACACAAAAACGTTAAGAAACAGGGATTAACACAGCGTCCATAAGTCTTTCAGGCAGTCCTCAACTGGATCTCTTGACAGGTCAGGCAGTGATTGGTAAGCTCCTTGTGGGCGCTTCAGGGTGTTGAAACGTGGCTAATCCTCCTACAGTCACTCTTAAGGTTGCAGGTAAATCTCCTGAATGGAATAAATGCAGCTATAAGCTTCTGAACTATTTGATGTACGCTGCTCTCTTCTCCCGATCTCCTTGAGGAGGTCCTGGGCAATCCAGATCTTGAGGTACCCCACAAAATTTCTTTTTAGCTCCCAGCTTTCTCATACACATGCTGCCTTTCCAGGTAACTTAAAATTTAATGATAATCGGAATGGGGGGCTCCAGCTATAGGTCGAGGCGCAGCCAGGCAGATGAGCTCTTTCAAGGTGGTAGGATGCATTTATGGGAGATGGGCCCACTATCTTCGAAAAACCTCTGCAGGAAAGCCATGAGGTCTGGGCCTTCTTCCATCTCCGGAAGACCAATTATAAGCAAATTGTTTGCGATTTCGCCCCTCTAGGTCCTTGGTCTTAAGTTGGAGTTTCTTCACTTGTTGTCTTAGGTCAGATATCTCCAATTCAGCCCTGGATCTCCAGTTTTCAACAAAGTAACCTTAACTTCCACATCCGAGACCTTTTAGTAACATCAGAAAGGTCGATCGTAAGGATTTAAGTTCCCCTGTAAGATCCACAAGCAGCTCTTTTCAAAGGTGCAAGCTCCTGGAGAAATTTATCCTCCGATAACGCATAGGCTGTGGTGATTTATCGCTTCACAGTCCGGCCTAGCTGGGCCTGGTTCCTCTGCTTTTGGCCTTCTTAGGAGTTGCTGGAGGAGTGTGCTTGGTGAAGCCTGTTTTGAATCCACCTCCATCACGATCCAGCTAAGGCTTGAAAATCCAAAACAAGGATTTTTATTGATGGCAAAGAGTTATACCACCTACTATTTAACTGTATTTCTGAAAAAAACGTTAACAAATGCACTTTAAATTGCAGATTAGCGGCCAGAGGGAGCTCAGGATCTCAGCTGCTGCTCAGATGGATGCCATCCACGTGACCCGACCCTGCCTTTGCAAATGACAGGTGCATGCTGTTGAAGCTGACACAGTACCTGGTGGGGACTGGGTTCGGGGAGGACTAGGTTACTCGGCACAGGGGCCTAGTTTGGCTACTCTGCACAGGGGCACCCAAGTAAATCTGAACACAGGAAGCAATAACTGTAACATCCAAAACCAGGAATGGGATTCTACAGTGTGGCTTTTATTCACATCAAACTGAACAAACAAAGCATAGAGCGGACCCCCACGGGGTTACATTTCCTGGTAATGCAGATTAGAGATAACAGAACACTTCTTCACATTTCAGCCCTCAGGATCTGAACCCACCAGGCACACAGCCGGACTTGCGCAGCTTTGGGTACACAGCCTGACTTGTACACTACTTGGTTTCCCATGGCCCCGGTTCCCCACCGCCACTTGATCCATGTCCATTATGGGAATGAACCAGTTTTCCAATTGGTGGCTCCCAAACCACCTTAGAGCCTTAGACTCCTAAGAGGAAATTTTCCTTCCATCCCATGTCTGGTACTTCCCTCATCACTGGCCAAGTGCATGAGGCAAAGTAAAATCCACAGAGCAAATCCGTGAGAGGTGGACCTGGTTTACTAAAGATGGGGGTCTCCCACCTCCAGCTCCCAACCATACCCGCCATTTCTCTGGAAAGTAAACAACTCTTTTGAAAGCTTGGCAATGTAGATTACTGGGTAGATATATGTCACATCTCCTCTACATGTCTTGACTTCCCTATGTGCTGGACTTGAATATACTTTTACTTTTGGCTAGTCCTATTACTCTAGGCCTCCCATTACTTCAGCAGTCCAATCCCCACTGTAACACAGTTCAGGATGAAACATAGACCCTTTAGGAAGAGCAGAACTCACTCTCCGCTGCAGGTGCCCCACAGGCGATCACAAAATCTTCCTGTTTCCCACACTCATGGACAAAATAAGGCAGCTAGTTTCTCCAGTAGTAGCTAGGGGTTGCCCTGGAATAGCAGGCAAACCTTTCTGCCCCATCCCTGAGGGATGGGGCACAGAACCAATCATGCGGTCTCCACCACTAAAAAAAACAGCTACTGTGTCTCTCTTTGGCGGAAACACACACCTTTCCTAAATGTAGCCCTATTTCAGGGCTGAGGCTCCAAGAGACTGAGCACAGAGCTGCTGTGCTCCTCTCACAACAATCTCCAACTCCAGCTGCCACAGACTGACTGTTCAAACCTCCCAACATTCTACTCTAACTCCCTTCTGCAGATTCCATTGTGACCTATGCAGCTGCTATAGTTCTATGGTGATGTCATCCTCAGTCTCAGCTGAGACTGAGAACAAATGAGACAGTGTGAAATCCATTTAACTGGGTTTCACAAGCTGCTTCCTGCCTACCACTAGGTCTTACTGTGATTCTAGTAACCCCGGAATAAGGGGACTACACTCTGCCCTTGGCCAGGAAAATGACTGTCTGCAGTCATTGTTTACCCGGCTTAGGTCATCCCACCCTATGTGCTACCTGCAGAGGGGTGATCAGGCCCCTCCTACCATGTGCCAGCACAGGCAGGCAACACTAAGGGCCTGAGGCCTGTAGCTGATATATCAGCCTCTACTCTACCCACTTACTATGGCGCCTAGCGGCTGAGGTAGAACTGTCCAGAGCATAGCCCTAATAGCTCAGCACTGCAGTCCCTATGGCCATTCAGGACCACAGCCTGTCTATCCTCCCCTGCCCTCTAAGGAAAATCTGTCTGCTCTAACTTAACACCCCAAAATAAAAACAACCCAGGGCCCTCCCGACCTTGGGCAACTTGCAACCACACACCAAGAAACTAATACCACACCATTACATCACTTTACTGCCTCCCTACCCCCACAACCACACCTGTGGAAGGAAAGGTTAATACAGTAACAACAACAATAACAACCACAGTACTTTAAATTACTACAAACTAAAGTACTAGTGAGGAACTCAATGAGCCCCTCCTCCTCCTCTTCTCTTCTATCTTCTCCAGGAACACCTGCAAGAAGAGAAAACAACTGCACACTCCTAATCTGCATACACAGTCTACCTAACCCTACCATCAAAACACTGAAGAATCCCAAAAGATTTTTAGAAAAGTAGAAAACAGTATATACATTAGAAAACAGTAGAAAACAATGACATTATTTACAATACACATTTTGGGGGATGGAGTGCCTAAAAGTCCCAACTAGTGACCACAGTGCCGAAGGCTAGTCCATTAAAGAGTCTCTCTGGGCACAGCCCGGTGAAGCACAGTTCTAGCAGGCCAAAGTCCTGAAGGGGAGAGTCTTTGAGACAGTTCACACATTCTGGAGTCTGCTAGTGTAGGGTGTACTGCAATGTCATGAAGATAGAAAAGTTTGGACTTACCAGCCTTGTAGAATGAAAATCTGCACCGACCTGCTCCTCAGCCGAAGACTCTCCTGGCAGCATTTCTTCCGATACAGCTGGGAGGACATCTTCCAGGAACCACAGGAGGCACATCTGGGAACTGCTGGGTTGATGTCATCTCTGGAGATGTAACCTTAGAACAGGAATAAAGGAAAACAGCTGGTCTGACATCATCCGATTACCAGGCGATGAAGCAGGATACAGCTGAGCTGGTGTTCTCTCTGGATCTGAAGTCATCTGGTGGGCCAGTCGATGGATTCTGGAAAGGCCAGTACACTGTAGAACTGATGACTGTGGGGCACCTGAGTCCTGGATGTCCATACTGGCAGATCAATAAAGGCACTGCAAAGGCCGGTGTGGCAGTAATGACTACCACTGCTCTTTCCATCTAGTAGGCACGGGCACATTTGCTGGGAGGTCCTTGTATGAGGGCCAGTAGTACAGGGGTAAGGAGCTTGAATTATTACCCCATCTGGGTGCACATAATTCACACAGTGGAAGGTTTCACATCCCTCTCCGTCCACTATTCGCACTCTGTCCATAAACAGTGTCCTGCCTCTCTTCCACTGGGTATATTTCTCATGAAACAGTCTGTTCTTGACGTGCTTGTTTGCACCAGGATGCACACATTTCATTGCTTCGGCCTAGATCCAGGATTCCTGCTGCTCTCTATCTTCTCCCAGATTTTCCGAGGAAAGGTAGGAAAGGTCATCCCATAGATCTCATTCGCCTTCCCGAACCAGTCTTTCCTCTTTACTAGCTTTGGTCAGCCTGAGACTGCTGGCCTGGCTTGGGGGCGGCCAGTCCTGGTTCTGCCATCTACGCATCCTCAACGAGATTAGAACGGATCCTAACTTCATCTTCTTGCATAGCTAGGGCAGTGGCATCACCACTCTCTTCCATGCATTCCTCCGAGGCAAGAGCTTGAGGCTGTGTACCGTTCCTTTTCACAAGGCCACATAGGTCCCCTCATCTTCTTCCTCACTGAGGATCTGAGCCCAAGGGTGAGCAGTCATCCTCTCTCCTGAGACTATCCACTCATCACTAGCGCAGAGTCGACACCTCCCATTCAAAGGTCTCCCTCATCCCTCATCTGAGAACAGAGTGAGACAGTGTAAAATCCATTTAACTGGAGTTTCACAAGCTGCCTTCCCTGCCTACCACTAGGTCTTACTGGGATTCTAGTACCCCGGGTAACAAGGGAGTTACAGGTTAATCACATGTAACAGTAGTTCTAGGAGTGGTTATATGGTGTTCATCCACACACACCCTCCTGACCTCCCTGGCAAGTGGCACAATGGTCTTGCTTCCAGAGGTAAGATCTGATGTCATGGGGTGGTGCAGAGAGATTCCACCCAGGTGGGTGGGAGGAGCCAACTGAAGACGTTCTGGTGAACTCTTAAAGGGAAAGGACACTGCCTAAGTGTGGATGGACACCATATACCATTCCTAGAAAGTTCAGTTATGTAAGCGTACCATAAGAGTAGATCTTCTGAGGACTGTCTCTTGCAGTAAGTCATTACTTCTGGGAGTATCCCCAGGTGTTGCTGTCACACGGCAGCTTTTCTACAGTCTTCCATGGGGCAGCCTACATAACATCACTTCCTGTGATGTGTATAAGAGTGGTGGCCCTCAGTACCTCTGTTCATCTCTGGCATCGGTGAGCACAGCCTGGGCTGAGGAGAATGAGGCCAGAGAAACAGTGATCCCACCCAATGTCCTGGTTGCAGATTCAAAGTGAAAAGGCAGGGGAAGGAGGGCGGGGGACTTACTGCAGAGACAGTCCTTGGAAGATCTACTCGTTACGGTAAGTTCTGATGTAACTGAACTATCTTCACGGACTGGTCTCTTGCAGTAAGTCAATACTTTGGAAGGTTCCCAAGCAGTTCCAAATCAAATGGGAGGAAAGGCAAAGCCACCAAAATGAAGGCACAAGAAGGTCAACTTGAACCATACCATGAGGGCCGAGAGGCCAAGGCAGGTATGATCAGAGTTGACACAATGTCTTAACTCAAACCCAGACAAAGACATATGAGCCACAGCAGAGGTCAACTTGAACCACACCCCTGGTGGCCGAGAGGCTAAGGCAGATAGGGACCACAGTGTCGAACTCAAACCAAAGGCAAAGACACTGGAAGCACAGGCGAGGTCGACTTGAACTGCACCCCCAGAGGTGGGATGGGGTAAGGATCAATGGAACCACCATGTCCTGACTCAAACCTACAGGAGAAGACAGGTGGCATGACATAAACAGAACTGGAGACAGACAGGCACAGTGATGCATCCAATGAGACAGAGGTCGACAGGCCCTGGCATAGAGTCAATCCAGAAATACACAGAGTGGATCAGATAGTAGAAAAGGAGCATCAGGAAAACAGATCCCAGATGGTCAGAGGAAGGAACAACTGAAGGGTTCCAGAAGGAGAGAAGCAGGAGTTCCAAACAAATCCGCTGGGAGGAGTGAAGTGTCCAATGCAGAAGCAAGCCTCCAAGAAAAGGAAAGGGATCCTGGCACCTCGAGGCCTGCAAGAGGGAGGTGGAGGATCTGATGAAGAAGTGGTCTGGGCACAGGAGCAGGTTCCGCCCAGCAGAGGGGCGAGAACATCACCAAGGGTAAACTGAGCTTCCTCCTGGAGGCCCTACTGCGGTCCCCAGGGTCATCCCGGAGGAGGCTGGAATGAGACTGCCTGCCCATGGGGGCATAGGGATGGCAACGGTGGGAGCAGGGTAGAGGTCTTGAAGAGACCAAAGAGGAGAGACTTCGGTGATGTCATGCTTCCTTGCACATCTTAGATAGAGACTCCATGGTGATCGACACAAAACCTCCAAATTTCAGCATTTTTAATAAAACCTAAACTACATAAATTGCACAGAGGATACAAATATGCATAAGCAAGGATCAATTGAAAATTAAACCGTTTACAATGCCAGATGAAGAGAGATTGTCAGAGGGTAGCTCAGAGAGTGAGTGCCTGGCCCATCGATCTCGCTCAGAGCGCCGACTACCTGCAGTCACATTCTAACAGATACTCTTCAGCCACAAATGGTGCAGATGTTAGCTGAACTCCTGGATTTTGAAAAGAAATGAGATCCACTATTACAGGCCTTCACACTGATATCACTAAATTGGAGAAGCGGCAAGAATCCACTGAGGCACAGGTCATAGAAATGGATGGCAGGGTGGATAACACTGAGAGACATTATGTGCAGCTACATCATAGCATAAAACACCTACAAGACAGGGCTGAAGACACGAAGAGTAGGAACGCTGCAATAACATCTGAATTGCTGGCATACCTGAAGGAGCCGAGGGCTCAGATATCATTCAATTCCTCCAGAACACCCTCCATGAAGTGCTCATCCTCCCATCACACACAGTCTGGAGTTCGAGCGTGTCCATCACACCCTAGTCCTGAAACCAGCCCCTGGAGCACAGCTAAATTCCTCCGATTTCAAGAAAAGAGAGTACATGCAGCATGGAAGAAGGGGTACTCAATGGCTAGCGGCTGGATTAAAATGACTACTTCCCCAGAGATTATGCTGAGATGAGGGCCTACATCCTCATAATGAAAGCGCTCAAAAGTGCAGGCGTTCAATTCAGGACTTCATACCCAGCGAAGATGACAATCTATTTTAAAGATGGTACCCTCACCTTGATCCCGACTGCAGCAATGCCAGCCCTGAAATCTAGAAAGATAGATGTCCCCAGCAGAGACCCAGAACCAACCCAATGGCGGCCCCTCCATTGTGGCAGGACTCTTCCAGAAGATATGGAGTGGTAGCCAACCTTGATATAGATGCTTCAGCCAGAAAGTACTAGAAGCAATATTAGACATTAGAGCGCCTTGAAGGCACGAAGTCCGCCCTCTCCCTGACCGCCTGACTCTTCAGATGTCCTCTATGAGACTAAAACTGGCTGTCTCAAACAGCAAGTATTCTCTCTGTAACAGACACTACTAATATAATTGTACTACTGACTGATTAATCTGTTGTGGCTGGAGCCCGGGAGGGGTTTGGGGTGCAGCTCTCACTTAGTATAATAGCATAATTGTAGTTCTGGGGGTGTTCGTGGGGCCTAGTATTTCTGCTGCTTTGTGCCAGCCAGGTGTGGCTGGTGCCGGGACCTCACCCTTCCCTTGTTTCCCAAACAGCCTGGAGAACTGGCGTCGCACTACAGAGTGCCTTTCTTCGCCTCTCCCAATGTTCCCTGCTTCTCTCTCTCCCTCCTCCTGGGTTTTTGTTCCCGTAGGGACTTTTAGCCAAGGAACTGCAGATGGGTTTGCCCCCTCATGGGGGTGCGGACACAACGCCGATGCTGCTCGGTGATCTGGCTTGCCCCATGGAGGGAGCTTGGTGTTGTCCTCACATAGCACATGCTGCCCAAGCCTAGGAGAGGCTAGCAAGGAGTGGCATCGATTAGAGGAAGGCCCTGCCCTAGCGGAATAGCTGAGCACCACATTGGTAAGCAAATTCCCATGTATAGAGTCGGCTGTCTCGAACAGCAAATATCTCTCTGTAACAGATACTACAAATGTAATCATACATTATCTGATTAATCTGCTGGGGCTGGGGCCAGGGTTTTTTTGGAGTGCAAACCTGCTGGTATAATAATACAATTGCAGCTCTGGGGGTCCATGGGGGCCTTGTAGGTTTGCTGTATCTTGCCAGTCAGGAGTGAGCTGTCTCGGCCTCGCCTCTACATTCTTCCCTGAAGTTGCCTTGAGAGGGCGGGCTCGCCACCGAGTGCCTTTCTTCTCCCTCCCAGTGTTCCCTGGACTTCCTTTCTCCCTGGGGGTTTATTCCCTAGGATTCAGATTGGGGAACTGCCATTGGACTTGCTCTCCTGGGGGCACAGAGCACTTGCCGATGCTGCCTGACGACCTGGTCTGCTCCCTCGAGGAGGCTCGTGATAAAGTGACAGAGCGCATATGCTCACCAGGCCTTAGAGAGGCTTGGCATGGAGAGCAGTGCCATTGGCAGTGAAGGCCCCTGCCCATATGGGATGAAGTGAGCTCCACGTTGCTAAGCATGCTCCCGTGCCCTGAGATTGGAGTGTATGGGGCCTGCCTAACCCCTTGTGCTTCATGACACTGGTTCTGTCTGGGAATGAGGTGGTGTGCCTCCCTGCAGGACGAGAGTGTTAGGGACAACGAGACATCCCCATCTCCCATATTCCCGCCCTTATTCTTCTCCTTCCCTGGGCCACTCTGGGTCCGGGCTTGGGGGTGATGAATTCACTACAGGCATGCTGCAATGTGCACTGTCCTATCCCCACTGGTTGAACCACACATTAGCATCCCAATATCAGTATGAACGATCGGTATTCTGCTCATGGTTAAGTATTTCATTGCAGCATTTACTGGGACCTGAGTTAACTGACTGAATTGGGGGCATTGCATGGATTGCTGCTTCTCTGCGATCGACCTGGCCTCTCGAATGGGGGCTTCATTGTGGGCTGCATATACTCCTACTGACAGTGGATAGTCACAAGCTAAGGAAATGGGAATAGGCAGTTGTGAACTGTCCCCTCACCTGAGGGACCCGAGTTGTTTGGGCTGTGGAGGCCAGTGTGGCTGGGTCGGGTTGGATGGAAGGGCTGTTTCCTGGCTCCCCTACCTGCCCGCCTCTGCCCTCCCCACGGGAGCTGCAGCACCCTGCTGTTGGAGTGCCACTTAACTGCATAGGTTGGTTGCTCCTCACCTCCTCCCAGAGTGGAGTTGCTAGACCTAACTACTCAAGATAGCGACAGTGGAGGCTTTGCCCTCCTGCTCACTGGATGAGACTGGGATTTTGGAGATACAGTGGCTCCCGGCCCTCTCACTTCTAGTTGGTAGCCCTAATGTGGATCCCCTGCTTAAGGCTAACTTTATCCATTACACCTTCATAAAGGCTGATCACCTCTCCATATGGCATCTTGTATTTTCAGCTCCTTTTCATTTTTCTTTCTCCCTTCTCCCTGTACCCTATTTACACACTGTAGGTGTCTGGAGGACCCTTTACGGGAACATTGTCCTTGAAGGAAACGCCTTTCTTCAGGGTCTAAAATTATCCTGCTTCATGGAAGCACTAGTTTCTGTTGTATCAACGTTGTGGCCCAGTTGGAAACTGTTACTAGTTAGGTTTTTAATTCTAGTAAAGAGTGACTCTCTGTTACAAGTTAGCTTCTTTCAAGAAGTATCTGTTGTGAAAGGATTGTATGAATGTTGACTCTGTTATTGTTCTAATATTCTGGTCAACTGTCACTATGTAATTGGATCAAGAAAACCTCTGACGGAGGACCCCTGTGATGACCTGATTGTTCTGGGGGAGGGGTGGGGACCTTTGGCAGCATCTCACCCAACTCAACTCATGACCACTCCACATCTGAAACTTTTATGCCATAAAACAAATGGCTTAACCTCCCCAGTCAAGAGATCCAGAGTACTAGCATATTTGAGAAAGAGCAGATCCAATCTGATCTACCTGCAAGAAACCCACCAAAGCTCTACAGAACATTCTCAGTTAGCACGCTAAGCTGTGGTGCTTTTTACCCTCAGTGGTAATGGCAGGCATAGGGGAGTGGCAATCCTAATATCCCCACACACCCCTTTAGTCTGGGACTGCAATGGGTTGACCTTGAGGGTAGACTTAATTGTGCAGGGCATGATTGGTGCTAGGCAAGTTACCCTGGTGAATGCTTATTTCCCCGGCCTCCCTATCTCCCAACTGAAAACACTCGTAGATAAAATAGTCCAAATGACTAGTGGGACTCTTCTGTTGGCAGGAGATTTCAACCTCCTAGAGACACTGCTATAGACACCTCCAGTCCACGCCTCCAAGGCAAACAGCTAACGAAAAACTCTTCAGTCAAGAGATTTATATAGGAGGTGGGCTGAAGCGATGTTTGGCACCACGCACACCCTCAAGCATGGAGCTACTCCCACTACTCCTCAGTACACCACACCTATTCATGCATAGACCAAACCTATACCTAAGTTGAGAACCTTAGCATATTACAGGATGCACGGATGGGTGACATAACCCTCTCCGACCATGCCCCTTGATTACTACCTGGGACATGGGACTACAGCCCAAAATACCCGATGGAGACTTAACCCTTATTATCTCCGGTCCAAGCAGTTTCAAGAACACCTTCAGGACAAAATTAAGGAAACGTGGGAAACAATCCCCAGAAGAATCAACCCTGCAATACACTGAGACACAGTAAAATCTGCCCTACGTGGACATATGATTCAGCACACAGCGGTACTAAACAAACAAAGAAGGGAGCAGAAGACTAAATTAGAGGACACATTACACTTTTTACAAATGGCCCACAAACAAGGGATACTCAGTCTTCCCAACTACAACAAATCAAGTCAGACCTTGATCGCTTAGCCTTACAACAAACAGAGATAGCTTTAACTTACTTGAGACAAAGATACTATGAAGCAGGGCCTAGAGCAACAAGGTTATTAGCCTACCAGATTTGAAAACAAAAGAAGTCCTCAGTCATAACCACTATCAGACACCCAGCCCATGGTCAGCTGCTAACTAAGCTGCATGACGTTAAGGAGGCATTCACTTCCTACTATTCCACTTTATATACCCCAGAACAATCTCCTACTGCCCAGCAAATAGATCAATATCTTCACCCTATTACCATGCCCTCACTCGGACCCACAGAGGAAATCCTAACCAACCTGATTAGAGAAAATGAGCTGACCGCTGCCTTAGCCAGAGTGAAAACCTTAAAGGCCCCTGAACTGGACAGATATGGAATAGAGTTCTATAGGCAACTAGACCCGATTTTCCATAAACTTTTGAGACTATTCAATTCTATCCTGGAGGGAGACTTGCCCCACCCTCATGGTCGTATGTGACCATCTCAATTATCCCTAAACCAGAGAAACCCCAGCTCTGCAGTTCCTACAGACCAATTTCAGTTCTAAATACTGACCACTAACTATTTATGTCTATCCTGACTCACCCCTAGACCATTTTCTCCCCCAACTTATAGATAGAGACCAAACTGGCTTTGTGAGTACCCAATCCACCACTGATAATATTAAACACACTCTCCATTGACCCATAATATGCATTCTACTAATACCCCTCAGTCTTAATTAGCCTTGACACCGAAAAGGCATTCGATAGGGTGGCATGTGATGATGCAAATTTCTCACTGTAAGTATTACCTGAGCAACCACTCCCGTCCAACGGGCAAAACCACACCACTGGGTTTTGTCTTAACGCCGCTTTATTTGATCAAACTCACACATGCATGTGGACTTACAACGGAGAAGTTCTCCGATTACAATTTACAGCAGCTTTTTATAAGCTAGATTTTGCACTTATCTTGAAAATACCAACATTTCAGTATAAGCAATCATAAGACAGCATAACAAGTTTTAGCAATGTAACAGAAAAACACATTGATATGCATGAGGTATTTTTCCACTGCTTATTTTATTTCTTTCCATTACTGCTTGATACATATGCCTGGGTCAAGCTGACCTGAGAGAGACAATGAGTTTCACTCACACCATAGCAACGTACATAGCTTGCCTTCAATGCTACTACGTGCTGTTATTTTTATATTTTGCCCAGGCATGCTCTTATCTTTATATTTTGTCCAAGTCCGTTATTCAGGCTGGTACAACCAGTTCTGCTCAGTTTTATCTATCTTTCTGTTTTACAAATGTACCTCAAGTAACCTCAGTACAAATTCTATAACCCTTAAAAAGAAAACATGAACTCAGAAATTTACTACATTCATTATGACTTTGTTACAGCATGGCTTTCAAAGCAAGCATAGCTTCAAGGCATTTAATAGCAAATATAGCTTTAGGATATATAAAATTCCCTCACACTTGGCCATTCCTATATCGGGTTCTCTACAAAGTTAGGATCCTCCCAACCCTAGTTAAGATCATACAAAATATATACGCCACCCCACAGGCCTGTGTAAAGATAGATGAACATCATTCTGGATATTTCAGCTAGGTAGAGGGGCCAGACAAGGCTGTCCCTCTCCCCCACTCTTATTTGCTCTATTCATATAAGAAAAATTACTCACCTTAGTAATGTTGTTTCTTCTAATGGAGTCTTGCTGTATTCTGACAAATTGCAGTGATGTCCAACCTTTGAACTGCCCCGGAGATGAAAGAGTTAACTTTCCATGCCAGGCATGGGACGCTGGAGCTTGAGCGAGTTGAGACTCTGTCTGTTGCTGTTTGAACTCAAACCGTCAGATCTTTATGAGCTATACTCACTGGGTGTCCTGTGTGGAAACTGTAACTTACACTAGCCGACTGGCTACTAAATATAATAAACAGATTTTTTGTCCCAAAACAAAGACTCAAGTCAGGAAACCCCAAAATAAAACAAACACAACACCCACCACCCAAACTAAAGGGGCAAGAAATAAGGGTGGGGCACCTCTCAGTGCCAACACGACTGCCCACCCACATCCCAAAACAAAGGTTCTGAGAGGGGAGGCGGGGAGGTCAGAATACAACAAGACTCCATTAGAAGAAACAACATTAATAAGGTGAGTAATTTTTTTCTTCAAACAACATGAAGTCTTGCTGTATTCTGACAAATTGCAGACTACCAAGCAGTACCTCCATGGATGAGGGACAGAACCTACCTAGGCAGTAGGCTCTGAAGCACTGCTGTGCCAAACTGAGCATCACTCCTAGCCTGGATATCCAGAGAGTAATTCTTGGTAAAAGTGTGTAATGTTTTCCAGGTGGCTGCTTGACAAATCTCTAAGATAGAATATCCTGGTAGCAGCCAGGGAAGCAGCTGTACCTCTGGTAGAGTGAGCCTTCAGGCCTGAGGGTGGAGTCCTACCTAGTCTTTCATAGCAAATTGAATGCAAGAGACAATCCACCTGGCAATAGATCTCTTAGTGGCAGGTTTTCTTCCCAACCTCACCATAAGTGAGGAACAGTTGGAGGAGTCAAACCTGTGACCCTTGGTGCACTCTATGTAGTAGCTAAGGGCCCTTTTCACATCCAACTGTGCAGCCTCCCTCCCAGAGGAGGAATGGTCAGTGAAGAAAACAGGAAGAGACATAGACTGGTTAAGGTGGAAATCTGAAACACCTTAGGCAAAAACTACCTATTAGTCCTGAGGACCACCTTATTCTCTATGGAAAGAGACAAAATCAGGCTCCACTGACAGGGCTTGTAACTCACTTATGAGTCTGGCAGAAGTGATGGTCACCAAGAAAACAGTTTTCCAAGTCAAGTACTTAAGCTCTGCTGAGGACAAATGCTCAAAAGGGGGTTGCATAAGCTGAGCAATGCAAACATTAAGGTCCCAGACAGGGCAGGGTCCCTGAATGGAGGATTGGTATGAAGTAATCCCTTGAAAATTTAGAAAATACAGGATGGGCTGAAAAGGAAGAGAGATGGCCTGCTGAAAGGAAGGCAGAGACAGCTGCCAGATGCACTCTTAGCGTAGCTGGTCTGAGTCCCAAGCTATTAAGATGAACCATAAGTCAAGGACTATGGGCAGGCCAGCAGAGTTTGGGAAAATATGCTTCCCAGAGCACCATATAGAAAATCTTTTCCACTTGGAGTTGTAAGTGTTTCTGGTGGAAGGCTTCCAGAAGCCTTTAGGATATCCATAACACCTAGAGAGGTGCAAATCAGCAAATTCTAACTCTTCAAGAGCCAGGCCTTGAGATTGAGAGATCTGAGATTCGGATACCAAACCCTCCCCTGAGCACATGTTAATAGGTTGTAATTCCTGGGAAGAGATAAGGGAAGGTGGACTGCTAAGGACAACAAGAGAGGGTACCGGGCGCTAGGGAGCCCGAGCTGTGTGCAGCAGGTTTAGCAGCCCTTACAGCCTGGAGAGAAATTCTACTTATTTTATATTTGGGACACTATATATTGAAATTTTGACTACAGCAGTGGCATGAGCGACCAGAAAACATCAGGATGGGCAACCCCAAGAAAGAAAAAATACTCAGAAGGAGCAGGGTAAAGTAAGGCAATCAGGAGGATCCAGGAGAGTTGAAGATGCCGAGGAGGACAGGCCTACCTCTGAGAGACTATTACCACCTTAGGTCACAAACTTCAGACCCTAATTGCATCCGCTCTCTACTCAACCAGAAGGTAGATGATTTTAACGGAAGAGTGGTGCTTCTGGAAGCGACAGTGAAGGCATTAAAGGGGACATTCGAGAGGTCCATAAACAGGCCGATGCCTCTACTGCCGCAACCACGCCCTGATTAAGGAGAACCAGCACCTGAAGGCAAGATTGAGGCCTCGAGAACCAAGCCCGGTAGCAAATGTCCGGATCCTAGGCCTCCCTGAGGGCTTGGAAGGTGATCATCTGATCCTAGGCATTCATGAATGGCTGACTGAAAAATTAGCCCAGAGAACCTGGACATCGACTGGGAGGTTAAAAAGTATATAGAGTAACCCTACGTGGCAGATCTCAGAATACCGGGTGCCTCGGACCTCACATTTGTGACCTCAGGAGTGGCGGCTCGGGACAGAATTCTTAAACAGGCCAGAAGAGTAGCGCCCGTAATACAAGATGAACAACAGATACATTTTTTCCAGACATCAGCTACTCTACCAGACAGCGCTGCAAAAGTTTGATGGAGTGGCGAGTCCTCCGAGAACTGGGAGTACCACACACCATGGTTTTCCTGCCAGGCTTCAATTACACATCAAAGCAAGGTATATCTGTTCTCGGACCCAATTGAAGCTGGTAAATGGGCTGACCGAAGTTGGCTGAATCCCATAAAGAACCGTCGGAATGGATGATGAAGAAGAGGAGGTTATACCCTGAGGAATTCCCTAGGTCCCTGGGACTTCTGTGATAGTGAGAAATCACTTAAATAAAACTTTAGTTTGTTGGTTCCTGGAATATTAAGTGTTATAGTAAAGGCAACCTTTATCGGGATGGAGCTACAATCTCTTTTTTTTTTTTTGGGTGAAAATCAGAAACTTTGATCATTATGAACATGACTAATCTCATTTGAATGCTGCCGTTTATTCGATGAAGGACAAATTGCTCTAATTAGAAGTTGCAAGGGGCTTATATGTTCTGTTATAGTTATGAGGCAGATACTTTAATTTAACCTAACCCTAAGTCTGGTTTTCTGCTCACCCAGGCTGACAAGTTAGCTAGTCAAGCTGCAATTTAATGCTAGGTTTTTTTTATATATATTTAGGTAGTGAACATGGCACCATTAGTCCCTCTTGTAGGAGTGGCTAAATATTGGACTGGAATCTATGGACATATCATTAATTTTGGACTATGCCATGTGGCTCATGGGTTCTATTTTCAGCATAAATCAGAATATATATAAATGTTTTGGTATAACATCATATTAGATACCCCATATGATGTAACAATATATAGTGGATACATAGAACTCCTATGATTAAGGATTTGCTATTGCTCCCAATGGTGATGACTAACTTTTAATGGTTTGTCTACTATATGAGATATATTTGTTATGCTTATAACAAAAGGAGAAAATAAAGTTTAAAAAAAAAAAAGAGAGAGGGTATCAAGGCTGCCTGGCCCAGTCTGGAGCAATCAGAATCACCTTACAGGGTTGAGACCTGATTCTGACTAACACCTTGAACAGGAGAGGAAGGGGAAAAGCATACAGGAACTTCCCTTCCCAATTGAGAACTAGGGCATTCAGGGGACTGAGCCCAACACTGAGGCCTGCAGCAAAAGAGAGAGGAAGTTGGTGATTGTCTGGGGCTGCAAAAGATCTACTTGTGGGTGCCCCATCTGGAGAAGATCACCTTCAAAACCAGGGATCCAGAGACCATCTGTGATGGCCCTGAAATATCCTGCTGAGAGCATCTGCCAGTGCATTGTCCTTGTCTGGGAGGTGTACTGCTGTAAGAGAGGTGTTCAGGGAATAGGCCAGAGACCATAACTTCATTGTCTCTGCACAAGGCCATAGACCGAGTGCCCTTGCTTGTTGATATACCACATTGTGGTGGTATTGTCTGTCCTGATCTGAACTACTTTGTTCTGAACAGACTTGAAAACACTTGAAGTGCTAAAACACTGCTCTGAGTTCTAATAGATTGATGTGCAGCAGAGATTCCTGATTGACCACAACCCTTGGGTGGTCAGGTCTCCCAAGTGTGCTCCCCACCCCAAGAGGGAGGCATCTGTAGTAAGGATTAGAGAATGACACTGAGTGACAAAGGAACTCCCTGTCTTAGATTGTCCTGATACAGCCACCACTGTAATGCCTGGATCAGGTTTGAGTCACTGGAATTAGTTTGGTCAGAGGGTCCCTTTTCTGAGACCAAAAGGCTCTCAAGTGGAACTGAATATCCCTCATTTGAAATCTTGCTCCTGCACCACTGCTGTAGAGGCCACCATGTGTCCCAGGGGCTGCAGAAAATGCCTTGCTGGTCGAAACACCTGGGGGTGAATGAAGAGGCCAGTGAGATAAGGGTCATTGCCCTGTCCAGGGAAGGAAGGCTCTTGTTTTACTGTATCCAGATCTGCCCCTATGAAGGTGAGGAGCTGCACAGGCTTTAGAACTGACTTTGAAAGACTCAGAAGGAAACCTAGAGAAGTGAGCAGTTGCTGAGTTATCTGTAGGTGTGACTTGACTTGGTCTGAGACTGGCCTACTATGAGCCAGTCGTCCAGGTATGGAAAGATGGAGATCTTTTTCTCCTTAGGAAGGCAACTACTACTGCCAGGCATTTGTGAACACCCTTGAGCAGAAGTTAGGCCGAAGGGCATTGCTCTGAATTGGTAGTGGCCTGAGGGCAGCTCGAACCTGAGGTACTTTTGTGGAGCTCTGATGAGAATATGGAAATAGGCATCCTTGAGGTTCAGGGAGACTAGCCAGTCCCCTGGCCTTAGAGACGGTAGAATTATTCCCAGAGTCACCATTTTGAACTTTGGCTTAAAAGGGCTTGTTTAAATATCTGAGATCCAGGATGGGCCGCCATTCTCCTGTCTTTTGGGGGTTAGGAAGTACCTGAGTACAATCCTTTCCTTTGTGTAGGGTGGGACCTCTCTATGGCTCTGAGAGCCAAGAGGAAGAGACCTCTGCCTCTAGGGCAAGTGCCTCTGAAGGATTTGCAGGTGGAAGGATCTGGTTCTCATCTTGGAAATTTTTGAAGCTGAGAACCAGTCCCTGGCTTACTACTTCCAGGACCCATTTGTCTGATGTTAAAGACATTCAGTCCCGGACAAAGTAAGCCAGCCTGCCCCTACAGGTGGTGGAGAATCGGCCCTGGCAAGCCCATCAGGGTGCCTGTTTGGCAGGGGCTTTAGGCCGAGGGGTGGAAGCAGGTCTGCTTGTACCCCGCCTGCCTCTTCCTCCTAAAGAACCCCTATGAGCATAAGCAGAAGAGGAGGCCTGGGCTTGATAGAAAGGCCTATGAAAAGGCCTGCCCTGCCCCTGGAATGCTGCCTCTGGGGAGTGGCTTGCCTTTCCTTGGCCTGAGCACTGTAATTGGTCCTGTATTCATCCATTTTCATGTAGTTCTCTGTTTGCTCCCCAAACAGAGAATTACCCACAACAGGAAAATCCATGGCCTTAGTCTGGGTGCCCTGAGACAGGCTAGTACATCTGAGCCAAGTCATCCTATGAAGGGCCACAGATGTAGCCATGACTCTAGATGAAATATCATTGGAGTCCACTGCAGCATGGAATTGCACCTGGATGCCTCAATACCATCCGCAGCCACCTGCTCCAGCTCCTTGGCAAGCTGTCCAGGGACCTGTTTAGCTAAAGCCATTAGAGTGTCCCATCTAGATTTCTGATATCTAGTTGTATAGCCATATAATTAGCCTACCTGAGTCCCAAGGATGCTGCCATGTACTGTTTCTTGCCATGGCATCAATCCTCCTGGAGTCCTTATCTCGGGGTGTGAGACAAGGGTATATTTGCTTATCACAGGCTGCAGCCTGCACCACCCAACATAGCTGCATTGCTGGGTAAGGAACTCTGTATCTGAGCCTGAGAGAATATGCCTCTTGTCCATTTTCTTGTCCACAGGAGGTATAGAATTAGAGTCTTTAAAATTGTTATTGTCTGTTTCCCAAAGGACCATGAAGGGAATAGACAGCCTCCTGACTCTGGGATATCCATCATTTCAACATAGTCAGGCTCCTCCTGGTTGTCACAGCTTCTCCATAGGAAGCTGAAGAGTTTCAGCCTCTTTTTGTAGAACATAAAATGGGAAGGGACTCAGAAAGCCTAGGAGGACACTCCTGAAGGTCTGTCTGGGAGATGTCCGGGTCAATGGGCACATCCAGACTTCGTAATCACCCTCACTATCCTCATACTCTCCTTACTCCTCCTCCGGTTCATAAAATCCTCTAAATTATAATCCGGGACCGGGGAACCGACCGAACTGAGTGCCTTCCTAATGGTGCCGGTTCGGTCGGAACCAGGGATAGCGACTGAACAATCTTATCGCTTTGGCTATTTCATCAGCGGTCAGAGAAAGAACTTGTGATCCCCACCGCTGATTTATTCCTTCTTGTTCTTTTAACCGGAACTGGCTCTTGAGTCGGTTCTCCTTTTGCCCGAAGAAGTTTCGCCCTGGTCAGAGGGCACTCCTACTGATTCGGTTGGAACCGAACCGGCTGGCCACCCAGGTCAGCGGACTTTGGCCTCCCTTTCCTGAGCCTACCAACTCTTTTTCCAGGGTAGCTGCAGGAAAATTTTACAAATCTGGCAGTCTGAATCGAGGTGGTCAAACCTCAGACACAACACAGGTGGTGTTGGGATCAACCTTAGCAAAGATTTCCCCACACACACTACAGTGTTGAAACCCAGTGGGCCTGGTTTTTCTTTTGGGTTTCTAGACATGGCCAGTCCTAACAAAACTTACCCTTTTTAGGCAATCCACCAGGCAAGACACCCTTATCGGTTCCTGACCGCGTACGGGTCGTGGAAAAACGTATTAAAATCTGTTTTTTAGAACCGATAAGGACCGTTACCACACTCTAAAAGCAGAATAAACTCTTTGAACAACCTGATCGGTTCAAACCGAACTGATCCCACGCTACAAGTTTCACAGAAGAACAACAAAAATAAGCCTATCTAGTACTCACTGAAACCACAGACAGAGACTGAACCGTAGGTTACAGTTTAAATTCCCAAAACCGAGAAAACAGTACTTTAACCAACAAATTGAACCGAACAAAGGAGAAATCTCCGAGCGACTGTTCAGTGAGGCAGAGTAAAGAATCTGACGGTTTGAGTTCAAACAGCAACAGAGTCTCAACCGAAAGCTGAGCTCAGCGCTCCATGCCTGGCATGGAAACTTAACTCTTTCATCTCCGGGCAGTGCAAAGGTTGGACAACACTGCAATTTGTCAGAATACAGCAAGACTTCATGTTGTTTGAACCCCTCACACAGTATATTCGGACTCACAGAATCTCACCGTGGTCACACTGGGGGTATGGAACACCGAGTTGCGTGTGTATGTTGATGATGTGCTACTTTACCTCCAGAACCTGGAAAATCACCCCAGTAATAAGGCAACTTTTGATGAGTTCAGACAGTTGTCGGATAAGCTTAATCTTTCCAAAACTGAGATCCTCACATTCCATTACTCCCGTCCCCAGCGTATAAAACCTATTTCTCTGCAACTGGACCCTGACTAAACTGAAATACCTAGGTATCCAACTATCCCAGTCTCCAGCAGACTACTATAAAAATAACTATGCCCCTTCACCTCTCAACTTAAAACTGACTTGGCCACCTGGAATACACTGCCACTAAGCTTTCGAGAAGAATAGAGCTAATTAGAATGGTAGTACTTCCAGGACCCTTTACTTATTTCAGAACGTTCCATTCGACTTGCAGACAACACATTCCGGATATGGAACAGTTCCATTTCCAGATTTATTTGGGCAGGGCAAAGACCTAGAGTCCGCCTTAAGGTGCTCACTCTCCAAGATCAGAAGGGGACTTGCACTTCCTATCTCTGGCTCTATCATAATGCTGCACTGCTTATACACCTGATGGTGAGGCAGAATGGCATAACTACCCCACACTGGGCAGAAATTGAAATGTCTCTTGTCAGTAATAGAGACTACTTTGGAAAATATATGGGCAACACAATGATCCCCTCCACCCAACCTTACGAATCCATGGATAATCCATCATCCAAACTCCTGAGAACTATAAGGAATTCACAACATCTAGACCCTTTTCTACCCCTGATATGCCCCTTAGCAAGCATAGACCAGTTTATTCCCAACAGAATGGATCACAGGTTCTTGGTCTGGGGAGACTGAGCCTGCTATACCTCTCACAGGTCACAACTCAGGGAATATGCAACCTTTATTGAAATTCATACCCAATACAATCTGCCACGAGGGACTTTTATAGATTTTAGAACTTCGCCACTACTATGAATCCCTGCCTGTCTCTGCTCAAACGCCTGCTCAGATACTCCCCTGCTCAACCTTCAAATGTGACTGAATAATTCACATGAACAAAGACACTTACTCTCAGCTTACTACCACTCCCAAAAAGCTTAACAACTAACCATTACTGATAATGTTAGACTCCAATGGCAAGAGGAGTTAGAGCACCCAGTTACCCCTGAAGAATGGCAGAAAGCATGCCAATATGTTGCTAAGGTAACCAGCTCACATCAATGGCGTGAATACGCATGGAAAAACCTTATTAGATATTTCAGAACACCTATAATCACCAGTCACTACACTCAGTCTGGATCAGCAGCCTGCTGGCATCATTGTGGAGAGGTCAGAGCGACCCATTCGCATATTATGTTGACCTGCCCTAAACTCCAACCCTTTATAATAGCACTTCAGGCCAACCTGCAAGAACTCTTTGGCCCACAATTTTAATATCTGGGAAATATATCTTTACTATTAATCCCTGAGAACTAAGAAAACCATCTATTAGATACCTCCTCCTCCTCTTCCTTCTCCTCACGGCAGCCAAGAAGGCCACTACAAAAGTATGGTTAACCACAAAATCCCAACCATTCAAGACTGGTGGCAGATCACTAAACAAATATACTACATGGAGCGGATAACACATAACCTAAATGACCAAGGAGAGCAATTTAATTCCAGATGGTCTCGATGGCAGCTATATTATATGCTACAAGATGACTCCTTTATCCCCTGAATCTCACTATTGGGAGGAGAATCCCTAAAGTAGTTATAGCTATTCAGAGGTCTTCTAGATCCCACATTTCTCTATCCGCCCACCCCTAATCCTACCTACCAGTATATAGTCCCTCCCTCCCCGCCTGTGGAGTTGGGTTGGGACGCGCAGGGACACCCACTAGTAGTTCTCCCTCCCCTTCACCATCTCCCACCTTAATTGGGGCGGTCAATGGAGACATGAGTTCTTGTCACATGTAAGAGTTTGGAATAGGTCACTAACTAATAGGAAGCCTCGGTTAAGCTATGATCCAATTGTTTTCCTTGCTTAATATTAATTGTAACTGATTGATCTTTCATAATGAACATGGAGTGTTATGATAATTATCTCATCTCTCTTTACTATCTAAATTATTAAAGTTATTTTATTAGAGGCCTCTGTCATAAAGTTATAAATCCATTGTATTAATACCTACTGTATTTGATTCCATAATCGTATGTAAAATCTGAATGCTGTAAACAGTCTGATATGTCGACTATGTATCTATGTACTATTATGATAAATGTATGAAGACTGTACAGCCTTTGAAATATTTGAAAGGCGCTTAATCAAATAAATTTTATTATTTTTATTATATTAAAAATTCAATAAAATGAAATTATAAAAAGAAGAGACCGAAGAGCATGCCCGGAAGTCAAAAGGAATCGAGGATGGCCTGAGCACCAGGGCCAAACAACCGGTTCCCAGAAAAAGGAGCATTGTCGACTGACAGCTGGATGTCAGGGCAGCAAACCCAAACCTGCAGCCAGGCAAAGCGCCAAAGGGTGATGCCGGTGGTCAAAGGTGGGCTGATGCGCCAACCCATTGAAGCATACGCATCGTAACAGGTGACGCGGAAGACAGGGCATCGTGAGAGAGTGGCTGAGCCAGCCTGAGCGAGTCAGAGAAGGGAGGCAAGTCAGATAAGAAGTCCAACGCCGAGGCACAAGAGTGCAAAGGTACGGACCATATGACCTAGGTAATTCAGATATGAAGTAGCAAAGTACTGTAAGAATAACCCAAGCACCAAGGAAATCCATGTGTCGGGAATCAGCATCCAGCAGCACGGAAATAGTATGGCGAGGGCAGGCGGTCCAGTCATGAGCCACCATCCTGATGACCGAGTCCACCATAGGGTGGTGGATAAGGAGGGGGGTCAGGAGTGGCACGGTAGAGTCAAGCAGCTGCCAGGGCAGGCTGGGTGAGGCAGAACAGGATCAAACATGAGAGACTGCATGAAAATATGCAGGAATCAAGTGTGGGGCCACTAGGGTAGGTTCCCCGGGAACGCCGAGGTAGACAACCAGGTCCCGGCGAAAGGGAGTCCTGCTTCAGCCAGGAAGGCAAAGTGCACTGGATCTGCATCATGAGTCTGTGAAGGAGGGATCTGGGGGATGCAGGAGGGTCAAGGGGTGACCACTGGAAGGGAGGACATGGACTGGGAAACCAAGGTCCACAGGGTCCCCACCAGGAACAGCCCCAAAGGGGTCCTCCTCTTGGAATCACCATAAAGGGAATCTGCAGAAACAGGCAGAGGGAGGACCAGGCAGGAAGTGCTGGGTCCGGGCTCAAGCGCTCAGGCGAGGGGAGGGAATGGGGCAGACTGGACCCTGACCCAAGCTCCAGGACCTCCAGCACCACGTGGTGATGCCCGGAGCATGTGATGGGTCCAGGGAAGGAGGATGCCCAAGGGCAGCATGAGGAGGAGGAGGGCAAGCCAGCCCAGGAAGTGCCGACCCCGAGCAGCGGGAGAAGGCACCCTACACATATGGACCGGGACCGGAAAGGAGCAATGGGAGCAGGGCAAGGACCATGCAGTGGGGCTGAAGGCCTGAAAGAGATGCACCCAAAGGGCGGAAAAGGGCAATGGGGAACCCCTGAGGATGCCAGCCGGTGCCGGGACAAGGGGGCTAGAAGGAGAGCCCTGAGCAGGGGGAAGTCCAGGGTGGTAAGCCCCATCATCAATGAGGGAGGCAGCCCCATTGATGAGGGAATGAGGAGAGGCCCTCTGTTGACTGTGGAGTCATCCTCATCGACGAGGAAGCAAAAGGAAGCTCTCCATCAACGGGAGAAGCTGTCCCACGATTAGGCATGCAAGAAATGCAACCTCATTGACAGGAGAGGCTGCCCTGTTGACGAGGAGTGCTCGATCAACCAAGAAAAGGGCTCTGTCGATGAGGGAACAGGAGAAACATGTCCTGTCAATGGGAGAGGAGCCCCAGTCGATGAGCGATGAAAGAACATGCCGCCGACGCCGGAAGCATCCTGTTGACGAGGAACGTGCCATTGACGGGGCAACACTTCCCGTCGATGGAAAACATTCAGAAACAAGCTCCATTGATGGGACAAGGTCCGTGAATGCTGCAAAAGCCCATCAGGCTCCATCGACAGGGGAAGCAGCCCTGTCGATGAGGAAGGTACCGCCGATGATGGAGGAGCCATCCAACAGAGCAAGAGGGAGGGAGGTGAGGAGTGAATCCCTCTCCTCCTATGCCTGGAAGGAGAGCCCTTGGCTGGGGAGCCTTGAAGGTGACCCCTGAGGTCCGTTCTGGCCTGGCTGAGTTGTGGCGATCAGCCATGAGGAAAGCCCAGGACCCAGCAAGAAGTGTTGGGGTAGGGGACAGCAGGTGTACCATGAGCTAATGGAACACCGGGCCTGTTGTAAATGAAATGTGCCTTGCTAAGAGAGGCTCCAGGCCCAGCCAGAAGATCAAAGCCTGGAAGCAGGGGTACTGTAAGAGGATCACAGGCCTGCCAAGGAGTCCGGGTGCCTGAGAGCAAGTCCCAGGTTCTGGATACAAAGGAAGAAATTGGTTCAAGATCAAGTCAAAGACTGCAACCCAGGAGGTCAGTAGAGCTGACTGTGTGAGCAGAAGCCGCAAGAAAATGAACAGTAGGTACTGGGGCGCCCACTCTATACACATCCACAGGAAGTGATGTCTTGTGGGCGGCCCCCATGGAAGACAGCTGGAAAAAGCTGACGTGTGACAGCGACACCTGGTCGATACTCTCAGAAGTAATGACTTACTGCAAGAGACCAGTCCGTAGAAGATCTACTGTTACAGATAAGCAACCTGATTTATTCTCTGATCCACACCTGCCCATTGTTTATCAATAATTAGGTCACAGGAATAAACTCTGAGAAACATTTTGGAGCAGAGGAGGATGCAGACAGAATTGGATTGACATCCACTGTCTCCATGGACTATTCCTTCTTAAGCTGTAAGGATCTACAAGCCTCAGCTATCAAAAGGACAAGGACTTACTGTCAAACAGGGGCAATCAGTAATCCTTGACTCAGGCTCTGTCCAACCCTTCCTCTTCCTCTTCCTCCTCCTCCCCAGAGGAGACGCCTCCTCATCAGAGAACAGTTTTTATAGGCCAGCAGCTTACCCAAGGTCCCTAAAAATCCTCATCCTGGCCTTCTAAGAAGTCAGGGTCGGGTCCGCTGAGCACATCTGATTCTGCAGCCTTTTCTTGCTGCGACGCAGCTGGATGTGCCTGTGTGGCTCCTGACCTGAAGGGCCTGGTATGAGGTCTGGTGTATCTGCTGGAATGTCTTTGGAACATCAGGGCCCAAAAGCTCACTCAGGAGCAACAAAAGTGATTTTCACAATTTTGCTTTGCCACTGCCCAGAGAAGAATCAGTGCCCCTCCCCAGCTCGGAGAACTGGCTGGGGAAATGATTAGAGAAATATTATGCTGGGAACACAATGCTGGCAATAGGAACCCATGGGGAGGGTCTCATCATCCTTTGCAGGTCTTACATCAATTCATAATTAATGGTCTCCAATAAGCCATGGTGCCAGGAATAGAAAGTTACCACAGGAAAAAACAGATAAAAATATATTAAACAATAAATATCTAGTCCTGTAGCTTGCTGGGATAAAAACTCTTCACTGAGCTGTATACAGTAATTAGCACTCTAAAAGCACTAATTAGGCATGCGTGATCACTAAGCGGGTGCATACAGGACATGTGCATGCTGGCATGGTGTGCGTCACACAATAAGTGTGCAAGCACAACAGCGCAGTGTAATTTATTTATTTTATTTATTGAAATGTTTCACCAGGAAGGCACAGTGAGCAACAGGTTGCTCGTCTCCTGTACAACCGGGGAGGGGAGGGGTACAATAGGATGAGACATTTTACATTCAAGTTACGAAGATCAACATAGCATACAATTAATTAAGGCAGTTGCTACAAACAGAGTTGCATACATATGTACTCTGAGAACAATTAAAAAGTGCAATGGTAATAAGTAAACAAGTGCTATCGTGAAATAAGCAGGGTACTGTGAGGGGATCACAGGCCTACCAAGGAGTCGGAGTGCTGAGAAAAAGTCCCAGATCCTGGATCCAAAGGAAGAAACCCATGAGATAGATATCTTAGGATAAACTGTTTTCTGGACGGACAGAATAAACAGAAAAGGCGAGGAGCAGTTATTTACATACGGAACTCCCTTAATGCCCTTAATATCTGTCCATCCTGGTTGGATAATAGGGATCTGAGTGTCTCCAATTAAGCTCACCCAGGTGGACCAAATCCATAATCATTGGATGCACCTACAACCCACCCAAGGCAGCGAAATGTGAACTGGAGTGCCTCATCAGGCAGTTGGCCAGTAACCCTGTGGGAGAACTTATTCTCATGGGTGACTTTAACTTAAACTGGCTAAGCAATGCAGTTAGCAAATCCGCTATCCGATGTATCCCCACGCAGGTAATCAGTGAACCCATGAGGCCTAACATTAAGACTGGAAGCCATACTCTTCTAGACTGGATACTGGTTAATCATCCAGACAGATGTAGAGCAGCTGGCTTGATGCCTGGCTCTCTCAGTGATCGTGGCGCCTCTTTTGCATCTGGAGGAATAACTCGCCGAATGTTCCCCTAGGATCATACTTGCCAGGGATCTATCAAGTTTTGTTCCCAATGATTTTCTCCAGGATCTGAGAGGGACACACTGGGCGGACCTTAATAATCTTGTTAACATTGATGTTGCTCTCGATTGCTTTGCCCATAACTTCTTAAGTGTACTTAATATGCATACCCCACTTAAACAACGGAGAGTCAGTGGCAAATGTGCATACTGACTGGATCAGGAAAGAAGAAAACAAATGAAGCTCGGAGATAAGGCATGGGGAAAGTTCAAATGCTCAGGAGTTCATGCCGATTGGCTATTATACAGGACCCTGAGGAATAGCTGTAAGAAAGAGCTTAAGCATGCTAAAAGTGTCTACATTAGAAGACTCCAACCTCGAACCTGGCAAACCCAAAAGCTCTGGTCTCAAATAAATTGCCTCTGAAGGGGCTCCAGCTGAAGCCCCAGAACATCACACTCAAAGGCAACCTGATGTCTGATCCAGATGAGTTAGCTAATGCTTTCAACAGCCTCTTCACTGACCTGGATAGATACATTGATCCTCCTTAGCAACGTAACTTCTCCTTGCCACCACACGCCTAACTTCCACTTCCACCTGGTTATGTGGAAGGAAGTCCTCACGCTACTAAACACCATCAAACCGGACGGCACTCCTGGTTCACAATCTGGAGCATAAGTTTCTGAAAATGGCTGCCCCAATTATTGCTGCTCCAATAAGGAACCTGTTTAACAAATCCTCCTTCTCGGCAATTCCCACCAAATGGAAAATGGCCACTGTTGTCCCTATTCATAAAGGTGGTGACAAGGGCCTAATTGGAAACTACTGACCTATATCCGTACTCAGTGTGCTTGCAGCAGCTGGAGAAACTGGTGCATAGACAGATTCTTGATTACCTTGAAACCCATAATCTACTTACAGAGGTGCAACATGGTTTCAGGAAAAACCACGCACAGATACAGCCCTTGACAAGTTCACCTCGGATGTACTAGGGCTATGGATCAAGGTCTAGCCACTGGTGCGTATTCTGTATCTTACGAAAGCCTTCGATTTGGTGAACCATGATCTCCTTGTTACCTGTCTTCAGAACCTCGGACTCGATCCACTTGCCTCCTCCTGGTTTCAACATTACCTCTGTGGAAGAAAGCAGCTGGTAAAATGGAAGGGTTTGACCTCCATAATTAGGACAGTGCACCAAGGAGTCCCCAAGGATCCATCCTTGGACCCTGATATTTACTATCTTCATCAATAGCATGCCAAAGCATTGCAGAGGGCCAACATCCAATTGTATGCAAATGATGCCATTATCTATAGGAGCTCAAAGGACTTAATTCAACTAAACCAGAACCTCAACATGGACTTCAGAGAGTTGTAAAAGTGGCTAGTGGACATGAAACTAGTCCTGAACCTCAATAAATCCAAGGCCATGCTTTTGGTACCAAACAGTTGGGAGCCAATAGATCAAACCTCCTAAAGATCTCCTTGTCCAATGGGACTACACTTGATGTATGTGCATCCACAAAATATCTTGGAGTGCACCTGGATCAGGAGCTAACCCTGAGCCTGCACATTGAGGCTACCACCAAAATCCTCCATCAAAGAATTGGCCTTTAATACAGACTTGGCGGATTCCTCTCAGGGAAGCCTGTATGGCAGTCACCACTGGTACCATTCTTCCAGTGCTTCTTTATGGTGCTCCCTTATTACAACCTCTTCGGGCCCTGAACTCAACAAACTCAGAGTCCTTTATCACAAAATTGCCTGCTTTGCAGCTTCTGCCCACCCTTGATCATCACTGCAATGTTCTCACCTCTCTGAGCTGGCCATCACCTGAGGCCAGGCTTGCATACCCTACATTCTGTCTGTCATTCAAAACAGCCAAACCTCCAACTCCCCCTAGCCTAAATGGACTTCTTCTATTCAAAACAGCTAAACATGACCTAAGGTCTACAGCCCACCCCATCCTGGAAGTCCCTAGGACTCGAACCCGAGCTGGTGACAGGTCCTTTGCTAGCTCTGACCCCACTCTGGAACAGTCTACCCGCAGCTGTGACTAACTGCTCTACTGGCACTCATTGAAAAATGCCCAAAATCTCATCTACTGGTAGTAAACCAGTGCTGTTGCACTTGATATGTTGGTACCTTACATTCCTGAGTTTTGACCTGTATTGTCTTGTTTCTATTTGCCATTACATTTTACTAGTGGCAGGCCACCTGTACACCTACCCTATACATCTGGCTTCCTCCACTTCTACCTGTTTTCTTTTGTCTACTGTATACCTTATGTATGAACCTAAACAATTAATTATCCTACCTTTGTCTCTTGTATGCTATGTGTCATTCATCTGTAATTAATTCGGGTCGCCACTGAAAAGGGACCCTGTTGTCTCAGTGGGCTCACCCGGTCAACAAATTTCAATAAATAAAATAAGTAAAATAATAAATAAGGGGTAAAGGAGAGAGGATGAGATGACAGATAGTGAGGAGTTGTGTTCTGGAGAGACCCTTCAGGATGTGGGAACCCTGCAAGGGGACGGGGACTGCAGTAGGGATTAGAGAGGAGACAGAGAGAGAGAGAGGAAGTAAGTGTGATTAACACCTAGGAGGGAAATAAGGCCTGGCCCAAAAGTGAACCCTTCAGGATATGATGAATCCTACAAGGGGCAGGGAAGTTCAGGTGATTGTAAACCCTCCTGCGGTTAGGCATTGTAATTATTGAGGGAGAGAATGAGAAATAACACCTGGGAGAGGATGAGACCTGATCCAAGGAACCCTCCGGAATGCTGGGGACCCTGCAAGGGACTTGGAAGGCAAAGGATAGGTAGATGAGGGAAGAAAAGGTGCAAGTCTAGGCTTTATAAGACCGCTTCAGGATGCTGAGAACCCTGCAAGGGAGTGAAGGCTAGGAAAAGAGGGAGAGAGTAGGGAAAGGTAGAAAGGTATGAGAACTAGCACCTAGGAGGGGCTAAGGTCAGTAGAGGCAGTAGAGTCGATAAAGGCATTGGTAAATTCCAAGAAGGACGGACTGTAAGGAGCAAGACAAAGGAAATTAAGTATGTATAACAGAAACAGTTAGGTGCAAGATAGTTGAGAGGGCAGTGTTGATGGAATAGAGGAGGAGGAATGTCAGATTTGGGGAGGTTGAGAATTCCATATTTTAGGAAACAGTGAGAGTAATCAGACTGAGCGGATAGGATGGAGCAGTGGGGACAGTTAGTGTGAGTGTCGGTAGATCTGAGGGGTGGGGAGGAGGAGGGTGTTATAAATGAGGGGAGAGGTAGGAAGGAGTTCACCCAGCCAGTGTTTAGCAATGAATTTAGCGCAGTGTGAGAGGCATCTATTTGTAAGGAGGGAAGGAAAGGGCTCAATAAAAGTCACAGTGGTGGTGCAAGAGGGAGTATCAAAGGCAAAACGGCAGAAGGAGTTGAAGAGAGTGTCCAATCTGGTCAGAGAGACCTAGGAGCAGCACCATAGACTACATTACAGTAGTCAAAATGGGAGAATCATCTTCTGACAAGCTCACGCCTAGCTGCAGGAGCAATGCAACTGCAGTTCCTGAACAAGGCACCAAACTTGGGAGCAATCTTTTCTTGATGGCGTCAATGTGTCCAGAGAAGCTGAGGTGTTGGTCTAACCAAACCCCAAAGCATCTGAAGAACAAGGTGTCCTCAAGTGAAGTCCAGTCAAGAGTGTGAAAAGTGGGCAGAGAGGGAAGCCTAGAGAGTGTCTCTGCCTTTGTGCCAAAGGTCATGGAGACTGTCTTCTTAGTGTTGAGGAATAATTGATAGTTTGCAAACCAGAGCTGGGCCTTGTTGAAGTTGTGCTGCAAGCTGGAAGTAACCTCAGCTGGGCATGAGCTAGATGCATACAGGACAGTATCATCAGCGTACATGTGTATGGTGGAGGAGGGGAGCAGATAGATGGCAGGTCATTAGGAAGATGGAGAATAGAAGGGACCAGGCATGGAGCCCTGAGGGATGCCAGTGCAGATCGGGAGGGTGGCAAGATGGCATCCATGATCTTACCTGATTGGTTTCTACCAGTGAGGTAGGCCTTAAACCAGTTAGTGATTGAATGAGTTAGACCAGCAGATGAGAGGGAACCAAGGAGAAGGAGTGGAAACAGTGTCAAAAGCCTTGGCAAGGTCTAGTAAATATGGCTGAGGTGATTTTACATTATCCATCCTGAAGAGGATGGAGTCAGTGAGCTGAAGTAGGGAGTGGTGGTAGAGTGTTTTTCCTGAAACCAGACTGGAACGGGATGAAGAAGGAGGTAACAGATAGAAAGGAGGTGAGTTGAGAGTGGGTACAGTGCGCAAAGAGTGTGTGGCCACTTCAACTGTTCAGTAAAAGTCTGTGATATCTTGCTGATATCCAGAAAGACAAAGGTCTTCCTCATCTCCAGCTTGTTCAGGATGTAGCAATAAGGTGGAATTCAACTTACTTTCTGTACAAAAAGTAGCCATTACTGAGTATATCATGTATAATGATATCGGGAGGGCACTGTACTCCATTCTACTCAATGGTCTCTGCCGGAACAGTTGTGTCACATTCTGAAACCATTCATGAGTGCTACAAAGAGTTCAGTGCAGAAAAGACATCCCTTAGCCAAGTTATTCCAGTCATTCTACTTCTCAAAAAGGTTGGAGAAAATGAGGAGCAACTTAGATATGAACCAATCTCTAGTCAATAACATGCTTACCAGACTTCGCAATGATGAGAAATTATCAGCCATGACACAGAGCAAGGAGCATCTCTTAGCGACATTGCTAGATCCACTTTTCTGGAACAGACACCTTCCTGATGTGGAGAGTTCAACTACAGGCAACTTTAGACTGATGCAATAGATGAGGTTGCATTAGGAGGATTGGCAAGCAGTACTACAATGACACCACCTCAAATTCAAAAGACTGCTCCAAAATCAGTACAGAAGCAGACAATGAAGAGGAGAACATTTGAGGCCAACTGCAGGACATTGAAATTCCACAAGGAGAAAATGCATGCTCAGTAGTAAGCATGATAGATGCATATCTGTCTGAGCCCAACATTAGTATTAGGATGACCCTTTGCTTACTGGCAAGAGAAAAGTCATGCTGGCCAAAGCTGCTGCCCTGGTTTGTAAGTATATTGGATGTCCACCCTCCAGTGTCTGTTCTGAGCATTTATTTGGTTCTGCTGGGGATGTTATGACTGATAAACTAACAAGATTAACACTAGACAATGTGGAGAAACTAACGTTCTTGAAGGTTAACTTGCCAAACTTTGGCTACATATGTTATGCTAATCTTGAAGATGATGACACTTACAGCAGTACCTGTGGTGCAGCTGTGGAGTGACACATCAGCTTTCAATTTTGAGATTCACTGGACTGCTTAAAATAGAAATCTGGGACTTGTCTGCCTTTCGACCTCATCATCATCATCATCATCCAGGGGTGGGTGGAGGTGCAGCTAGTACAAAAGTCAGACTCTAGAGAAGACCATTTATTTACAAACTGGAGATCTGGTGTGGGACTTTCTTGATATCACAGTCACTTTCTCATTCTTTTCTAAGCAGTCATTTTGGTAAATGTGCCTTAACCATATTGATTTCAGTGCTGGTCGACTACTTCTGTTTCCCTGATTGTAGTAGGAGGGTAGTGGCAGACTGCAGTCCTGAAGTGGTAGCTGGCTGACTGGCTGTTTTTGATGGGCTGTCTCTGACTGGCTGCCCTCTGCTCTGTCTCAGTGCTGTTTTGTGTTCCTGGCTTCTTCATCACTTAACTGTCTAAAACACATCTGGTGCCTGCCTGTACCTGTTGAGAAATAGGGCTACTACCCTGCCTGCTTGGCTAGTAGCAGGTTAAGGGGCCTGGGTACTGAAAAGGTGCCTCTACCCAGAGGTCAGGGTTATTAGTGGTTAGCTAACCTGGGCACAGCCTCTGAGACACTGTAACCCCCTTTCCCTTCTAGCAACCTGAATAATATACAATAATCACTTTCACAATGACCCTTATTCATCATGCAGTTACTGTTTGCAATTACCACCAGGGCTGGTTCCTCTAGCTCAACCCTGGGGACCCCTGTAAAACAAGGTTTGCACAGCAAATAGCAACAGTACAGTACTCTTGGCACAAACTGGAACCACAGTCAGGTTAAATGCAAAACTAGTTAGATCTGATTTATTCAGGGACTTGAACAAGGGAGGCGTAATCAGGTTGATCGGCTTAAAGGCTAAATCAATCAGAAAGTTATGCATGCACTTCAGAGTCCCACACAGTCACAAACTCTGGGTACCCAGGTAGGAAAAAAGGTGACTAGCTAGGACCGTTGCCCATCACAGCTGGTTGGGGCCCTGTGATGGAAGACAGCAACATGCACAACACTCACTATTTGTAATCCAGAGTCGAGGGCTCAGTTCGTGAAGAAAGACAACAAAACAATCAGATGGCAACACTTTAGATTTAGCTGTTGTTGCAGGGGCTACCCTGATGTTTACTCACTATACCCAATACAGGACACAGGCAGGATGAAATCAAGACTGCAGGTTGTTGACCTGGAGTGCCAGGAGAAAGCAGGGCCCACAGGAATCACAGGCGTTGTTCCTGTTCAAGGCATTGAGCTGGGGGCTGATCCTCAGGCGGGTCTCTCGTCGATGGCTTCTTTGTGTAGTGGGTAGTCTGGCTGGGCCAGTGTGGCAAGGCCCAGGCCAAATGGAGATACAAACGGATTTAGTCTGTTGAGCTGGATGCAGCCTCCAGCAAGCAGAATACAGTTCAGCAGACAGTGGGGAACCAAATCACTACCCACTAACAGCACAGAGCACGTTTACATGCAAGAAATTCTACTGTACCAGGCAGATTGCTATCCGGTTGCATTACAGAGTCTCTGAACAAAACAGGAGTTCAGAGGTGGCTGGAAATCTGACAGGCTTAACGCATTTAGCAAATCTTCGGTCTTCTTCAGGTTAAAACCTGGTCACAGTTCTGTGGCTTAAATTGTCCTCACAATTTGGATTCAGCCCGAATAAACTTCAGTTTCCCTCTCAGGGACAGCAGGCAGACAGGCAGGCCAAAACCCAGCCTTTCACAGTTCTCCCGCATGAATCTATTCAGGATTACTGCTCAACTATCTCGAGCTGTTACTCTTTCACTTCACAGTTCAGATCTGACTTGAAACTGCCAGCAGTCTGGGACTTTCCCCAAGATCCAAAAGGTTCGTTGGTTGATTCCTCTGTCAGTCACAATAAGGGCTCTCCTCCAGGTTCATTTAGGTGCCAAAGCTCAAGACTACAATTCATACAGAATTTTGCTCACAAAGCCCCTGGGGACAGGCTCCATTTTAGAATCATCAAAGGTACTGATTGGCCCATTTCAGCAGTCCAGGACCAAGATGGTGGAGATAAACAGAAATGTCCATGCTGCAAAGAAGGAAAGTTAGACAAACTGCAATATTATTACTATTCTAATAAATGATCAGCAAACAAGTACATCTTCTAACAGAGCTCCCTCCCAGATTAATTATGACTGCAATCCAGGCAGCTCATAAAGAAACAGTACACAGAGGCAATACAGGCACTCTCTGGCAATACATTTAAATTGCTAAAATGCAGGACACCAGCCTGGCAGTGAGCATTTGGGCAAGCTCAAGGAAGACTTTTCAGGAACCCCATTTGTAGGGAGGTTACATTAATATAACTTATGCACAGTATTAGTATTACTTTATTAAATGTCAGAAACAGAAGAGTGATTAGGAGCATCATCTACTCCTAAACAGTGGTGTAATTGTTTTTTGTCAACAGATATGTTGATTAAAAGCAGTTTAAATGATTTTTAACATACAGTTACCATAAAACAATAAAGGTCATAAAAGGTTAGGGTACGGTTCGGATAAGGATCCAAACTTTTTTGCTTATCAGAACCTTTAGAACCTCAGAAACTTTGAGGTTCTCCTGTCCTTACTTTCAGCCTGAATCCTAAGTATTTCTGCCTGAGCCAGATCCCACAGAAAATGGTAGCTGGCTGTTTATATATTAATTGTCACCCAGTTTTCTTTTCACTGTTAATGAATTGTAGTTTTATTGACTTTGTTCTGTTGTTACTTATAAGTTTTAGGCATGTATGTGGTCATATGCTATGTCAACATCATATGTCAATGCTTGCCTATCTGAGCTGTATTCTCAATTGTACCCTGTACTCTTTACTTTGAATGTGAAACATCTGTAAGAAAACATATATGCCAATATAAAGATTAACTGCAAAAATAAAACTGCATCCTGAACATAATGGACTGCCAGTGTCTCTGTCTTGCACTCACTAATCTTGTAGCCTGACAAGGATCCTAAATCTGCAGCAGTGGCCGGAGAGCTGGTAAATCCATCTACGTTTCAGACAAGTATGGCATAATGTCATCTGTGTATAGGGGCGATACAATGTTCCATGCCATCTGAGTCCCCAAATCCCCTAATTTCCTGGTGATGTTGTACTACCTGAGCCAAGGGTTCAGTGTTGCTCAGATGGATCTAGACAAATCCAGATCCACAGTTATCTGCCGTTTTGCGGCAGGATAGTGCATCTGCCAGATACTTCCATTATCTGCTTGTGGATCCAGCTGGATCCCTGGTCAGATCCTGGAGTTATCTGATGGACGGATCCAGGATCCGGCACCAGGTCCCTGGATCCCTGGATCCAGCACCGGATAACACAGGATCTGACCCAGGATCCGCCTCCATATTCGGCTGGATCCCAAGATGGATCCAACTCGAATAGTGCCGCCATCCGCCAGATCACTGGTGGATCCACAGTGGCACTATCCGAGCAACACTGCAAGGGTTTGATACATAGGGTGGACAGCAATAGGAAAGAGGACAGCCTTGACTGGTGCCTTTTATAGTGGGGAAAAAGAGGAAAGGTGGCTGATTAGCCTTCACCTGAGCACTTGATGCATTGTAAATGTGAGCGATGATGTCCAAGAAGGCTGTTGGGAAACTAAATTAAATTTATGCATAGCAGCATGGAGAAAGGCCCAAGACACCCAGTTGAATGCTTTCTCTGTGTCAAGACTGAGGCCAAGAGGGAGAACCAGAATGAGATGCTTGTTGTATGATGGAGTGGGATCTCTTAATAGTATGCATAGTCTGACAGGGTCTAATGAGTCCTTTTTGTTTGGGATGGATTATGTAGAGCACTGTGCCATCCAGTCTCTTTGCCAGCACTGACAAAAAACTGTATAGTTGATATTAAGCACTGAGACTGGATGGTAAGATTCACATTTATCTTTCAGTTTCCCAGGTTTGGGGATTATCAAAATCACTGTGTAATTCAAGAAGGTGGGGGTCCACCTTTTATTAAGGCATTGGATACTTTGAGTAGGAGAGGGGTTAATTCCAGGGCAAACTTCTTGAGGAACTCTGCTGTACTCATCTGGGCCCAGGCATTTTCCATTTTAGATGGCTGATGGTCTCCTGTATTTCTCAAACAGTGATTGGAGCCTGTATATACTCTTGGGTAGAGCATCCAGCTTTGGGAAGTGCAGGAGGTCAGAAAGGCATTGAGGGTATCTGGTCTGGGAGAGGTCTGCTATACAGAGCCCTTTATAATATACAGTAAATGCCTTCACTATGGAGTAAATATCTCTAGTCATTGTACCTGTTTCTGGGTGTTTACATTTGGAAATGGTGGCCTGTGTCGATGACCCTCTGACCATGTGAGCTTGGAGCCTCACTGCACGGGGTCCTCCGTTGTAATATTTTTCCATAAACAGCGCGTGCTTGTTTGGTTAATGCTAGGGCCAGCTCATTGAGCCATTTCTTTGATTAGGTAATTTGGCAGGATCTGCCAGGCCAGTGTTGATGCTACAGTTGTAAAAAAAAGTGAGCGGGCCAGCAGATTCTCTCTATGCACTATGCACTCCTGCTGCCCTCACGTTGGCCCCATTACAATTAGATGCCCCTTAGCACTGCTTTAACTGTGTCCCACAGTATAGTAGGTTGTATCTCTGGGAAGTCATTCAAAGTAAAGATATATTTGAGATGGGTATGAACCAGTTCCAAGAAACTCTCATCTTTCAAATAGAAGGAGTCAAGGTGCCAGTTGTTTCTTTTACAGAAAAGTCCCAGATCCAATTCTGTTATGATCAGTGATGATCCAAAAAGAGATTGGGCCCATTGGACAAGAGTGGATCTTGCCCATATCCTCCCATTGTGCGACTACATGTTTGGTGAGGGTGTGAGTAGTGCAAGTAAACACTCTGCCCCACATGCAGTTCCCTCCACATGTCAGTCCATCCCAATAAGGAGATGAGCTTAGAAAGTATTTATGTGATATGTGGGAGCAGCCCGTTGAAGTGCTGATGTGTCTTGTGTAGCATCCATTAATAGGTTGCAGTCCCCCACTAGAAATAGGAAGCCCTCTGGTTATCGAGCACTAGTTAAGGTGTCTTTGTCTTTGGGATAGAGCATCCAGCTATGGGAAGTACAGAAGGTCAGAAAGGCATTGAGGGTATCTGTGTCTGGGGAGGAGTCTGCTGTATAGAGCTCTTTATAATACAGAGCAATTGCCTCCACTATGAGCTGATGTGACCAAAGCTACTACACCTCTGCATTTACCATGACGGTACATGGGCAATGTGGGTGAAGTACTTTAGGACACAGGAAATATTCTGCCCAACATTATCATGGGTAACAATCCTGTACCCTAGGTTACAGCACCAAGGACCGTCCCATGAAACACCTCGTTTTACACATGGAGCTTTGCCCCCCACCCACCAATGGGGGGTCTTATGCCCCAGCACTCCTCACAAATGAATATATTAATTCTGGAGATGTCCAACAGCGTGGAGTGCAGAGCAATCTAAAATCCAGATCGCACCTGTCACTCATGCCCTGTTGGGTGGCGCTCTACATTACGGCACCCCAATCACAGTGCCCCAACAATGGGATACCATATGTATGTTAGCAAGGATGATATGGATCCTCTACCTCTGCCTGCACCACTAGCTTGGCAGAAAACACCAGGAGAAAGGACTGCTGTGTGACTGAACTTCTGCTGGGACTAAAGTAGAAGAACTTTTGTATTTGGACCTTTAATTTAGGGTAAAAAACTAACATACAAAACAAAAAAAAGTGTGTGTTTGGGTTAACTGAACTGAATGGGTAACTGAAAAGTCATCTAGGTGTAAATCTCAGGTGACTGAAAGGACTTAACTGCTGTGAGGTTTAATTACTTGTAGAAAGATCTGGTAAGTAGGGGTAAGCTTAGCTAGAAGGAAGCTACATTTAAAGACTGCCTTAGAAAGATTCTGCTAATAGCTTGGCAGAAGACACCAGGAGAAAGGACTGCTGTGTGACTGAACTTCTCTCTGGGACTATATTGCCTCTTCCTCCCTCCACCCCCACCCAAAGCTAGTTCTATTTTTATAGGCACAGGATTTGACTGACAACAGGAACTTCCTGTTTAGAGGCAGGAGTGAGTGATCACAGAACCACCAAGGACCCACCATCCTAGAAGGGAAGAGTAGCTCTCCGGCCCCTCTAGCTGCTAGAGGTCTGCCTCTGAACAAGTAAGTGGTCTACTGAGAAATATAGGATATTCTTGTCTCAGAACAGGACAATCAGGAGCTTAAAGGAACACAGGCAGAAAGTAAGGAGAGAGAGAAAAAACAGAGGAAAGAGTAAGGATTGCAAACAGTTAAGGGGCCAGAAATAAGACATGATTGGAGTGGTGCAGTGCAGTGGCTGTGGAGCAGCAGTCTTCCGGGAGATGTTCTGGAGGATGCGGTGTTGTCCCATCTGCAGGCACCTCTCTGGGCTGAGGGAGGAGGTTGCTCATCTCCAGGCTGAGTTGGCCAGGATTTGTGGGACCTCCTCTTCCATCCAGGGACCACCAGTGCCACTGCCTGCTGCCTCAGAGGTTGCCAAGAAAGAGGAGCGGTTGGACCACAGTGGGCTCAGGTAGGGTGAGTGGTGGAACAGAGGCACATCCTTCCAGTTGTACCTCTCCACAATTCCTATGCCATTCTGGCAAAGTGTGGTTCCTCTATGGAGGCTCCTACAGTGGAGACCAAGGAGGATGCTGGGAACCTCCACAAAGGAGACCCACAGGAGGGTGGCAGGGGACCCTGCAGGAAGGAAACAACTCCTGGTGGGGGAATCCATTGTTAGGAAGGTAGAACTGGGCAAGGAAGGAGAGAGGGAGTAGGTGCCTGCCTGGCGCCATGGCTTGAGGGACAGGGAGTGACATCAGGATTGCGGAGCAGCTGCACAGGGAGGGAGTTGGATGTCATTGTCCACCTAGGGACAAATGACCTGGCTAAGAAAGGGATTAGAGAAGTGCAGGAAGAGTTTGTGGAATTGGGAAGGGGCTTAGTCAAGTAGCACACACGGTAACCTTCTGGAGGTGCTACCCATCTATGGCATAGGAGAGGCTAGGGGTGTTCCATACCATGGGATTCAATCAGTGGTTGAAAACTGGTGGAGCTCAGGATTTGGCTTCATTGGGACTGGGAGTCCACCTGAGTGATGCACTATACTGGCATGATGGGCTGCATCTGTCCGGGAGGGAACCAGGATCCTGGGTGATAGGTTTAAATGCTTCATTGGCAAGCTTTTAAACTAGCCAAGGGGAGGCACTGGAAAGGAGCAGGAAAATCCTAGCCCTCCCAAACAATCACGGTAGTAAGTGTGGCAAACACCAACATGGAGGTGTCGATAGGGAGAAGGGCAGTGGTAAATGGAGAAAGTGACAAAGGCAAGAAGGACAGGGATGGAGCAAAAGGGGGTAAGGCCATCAGGAAATGGAGGGTAATGAGTACCAATGCCGTGGTCTGGGCAACAAGCTCCCTGAGCTGGTGGCCTAAATGGAAGAGGGATGCCTGGATATCATATAGTCACAGAAACATGGTACACAGAGAACCATGACTGGGATGTTAACATACCAGGGTACATAACCTACAGGAGAGACAGGCAGGGAAGAAGAGGGGAGGAGTAGCCTCTATGTAAAGGAAGGGATAAAAGCAACTGAAAAAAGAGTAAACAGGAGGAGAGGAGGCACTGTGGGTCACCTTGGAGACTGGAAAAGGCACTACAATCTGCACAGGGTTAGTACAGACCCCATGTCAGGGGAAGGAATGGACAAGGATATGATGGAAGGCATTCTTAGAATGGCAGAGAAAGGGAGATACTGTTGATGGAGACCTGAATATGCCAGATGTTAACTGGAGCACATTTGCTGCAGCCACATCCAAAAGCAGGGCCATTCTTGACGCCCTACAGGTGGCAGGCATTAGATAGCTAGTTTGGAACCCACTTGTGAGGGAGCAATCTTAGACCCTCGTACTCAAACGAGGGCAGTGAGAGGATTTCAGATCTAGAAGTGGGTTGCCATCTGGGGACAAGTGACCATCAAACAGTGTGGTTCACATTAAACTCAGCTACAGAGTCAAGCCACACAAAAGTGAAGGTACTGGACTTTAGGAGGGCTGACTTTGAAAGATGGAGAGTGCCTCAGAAAAGCACTAGCAAACAGGCTAGAAGGAGGTGTGGAGCAACAATGGGGACTTATCAAAACTGCCATCACAGAGGCAACAAGCCTTTGTGTGAAGCAAATAAACAAATCAAAATGAAAGAAAAGCCACTATGGTTCTCAAGAGAGGTGGCTGTGAAAGTCAGGAAGAAAAGATAGCATTCCGGAAGTATAAGGAAACACAGAAGGAGCAGGACAGAGAGCTGTACCAGTTAAGGCAGAAAGAAGAGGAGGGAAGTCAGAATAGCAAAGGCCCAAACTGAGGAAAAGATAGCCAACTCAGTTAAGAATGGGGATAAAACCTTTATAGGTACATCAGCGAGCATAGAAAGACAAAGGGAGGGATAGTGAGGCTGAATAGAATGAACGGTGGGTGGGCAGAGGGGACAGTGAAAAGCAGGAATACTGAACGAATATTTCTTCTCAGTATTCACAAAAGAGGAGGGGAAGTGCCTAATCCAATTAACAGAAGCACTCTTTGATAGGGGGTCGATCCCAGTCCTTTCACAGAAGAAAGGGTTCTGCAAGAACTCCTAAAACTGAAGGTGGACAAAGCAATGGGTCCTGATGGAATTCACCCCAGAATTCTAAAAGAATTAAGGAAGGAACTAGTGAAACCACTGGCTACTTTTTTTAATAAATCATGGGAGGATGGTGTGGTACCGAGACTGGAGGAAGGCGGATGTGATTCCCCTTCACAAAAGTGGGACCAAGACAGAGGCAGGAAACTACAGACCTGTCAGTCTGACCTCTGTGGTAGGGAAAGTGATGGAGTCGCTTCTGAAGGAAAGAATTGTTGAGTACCTAGAGGTCAGTGAGCACAGGATCCAAAGCAGCATGGGTTAACAGTGGAAGGTCATGTCAGACGAATCTAATAGATTTCTTTGACTGGGTGACCAAAGTAGTAGGCCAGGGAGGGGCTGTGGACATGGCCTACCTAGACTTTAGCAAGGCATTTGACACAGTCCCACACAAAAGATTATTAGTCAAATTAACCAGCCTGGGAGTGGGTCCCAGGGTGGTAGCCTGGAAAACATTGGCTGGACAACAGGACACAGAAGGTAATTGTAAATGGAGTCCACTCTGAAGAAAGGCGTTACTAGTGGGGTACCGCAGGTTCAGTATTGGTCCAGTCCTTTTAATGTCTTCATCAGTGACATTGCAGAGGGACTGGAAGGAAAGTATGCCTTTTGCAGATGACACAAAGATCTGCAACAGGGTTGATACACAAGGAGGCGTGGAAAGGATGAAAAGGGACTTGGCAAGGTTGGAGGAATGGTCAGACGATGGCAGCTAGGATTCAATGCAAAAAGTGCAAAATAATGCACCTGGGAAACAAGAACCTAGGGGAAGAATACACAATTGGTGGGAGGTAGTAACAACAACAAAACAGGAAAGGGACCTGGGGTAATCATATCAGATGACCTTAAGGTTAGCAAGCAATGTGAGAAGGCAGTAGGGAGGGCCAGGGGCATACTGGGATGTATAGGAGAGGCATCAGCAGCAGAAACAGGAAGTTGTTATCCTCTGTACAGACAGTTGGTGAGACCCCATCTGGAATACTGTGTCCAGTTCTGGAGACCCCATCTCCGCAAGGACATAGACAGGATAGAGGCAGTCCAGAGGAGGGCAACTAAAATGGTGCAGAGTCTGCAAGAGAAGCCGTTGATGAGGAGACTAAAGGAGCTTAATATGTATACCCTTGAGGAAAGAAGGGGGGACATGATAGAAACTTTTAAGTACCTGTGGAATCAGCAAAGTCCAAGAGGGTAACATCTTTCAGAAAAGAGACTTGCAAGAACAAGGGGACACAATTTAAAGATAGAAGGAGGGCGGTTCAGGGGCAATGTGAGGAAGTATTATTTCACAGAGAGGTAGTGGATACCTGTAACCCCCTGCAAATGGGGGTTCCCAAAGACTTCAGGAGCGCTTGAATGCTCCAAGCGTGAATGGTGTTTGGCGTTTAAGCCATTTATCAGTGAGTGTTTTAGAGCCTCTGGTACTGTCTCTTAAGAGCTGTCTGCTTGCAGACATAATTAGTTTGTATGGGGGGACTGTGTGCTTCTCTGTTTGAGTACCACTGAGCTGCCGCCAATTCACTCCATTTTGCAGTCACTAGGAGTGCAAAGGAACCTATCTGAAAGATGTAACTATTTGCCAGAAATCATTTACAGTAATAATGAAATTGCAGTTTGTTTAACCTGCTTTCTTTGCAGTCAGAACTGTGTCTGCCTAGTTCCCCATTCTGGTTTTGAACTGCTGAACTGGACCAATCAGTGTGGGGTAAGCTAGCTCTAAAATGGTGCCTTGGACGAATCAGAACTTGGACTCATAATCTGGAGCCAGCCACAAGAGGATTGTATGGGCAGTGACTCTGGGAGATGTAGTTTAGACTTGGCGCCTTTTTGGACCAACAGCAGCAGTCTATTGTGAGTGACAGCCAATCCAGTCAAGAACTGGGAGGAAACTCAAAGGAAGTGCCGGTTTTGTCTGTTGGAGTTTCAGTTTAGCTCTGGCAGTGAAGGGAAGAAACCCTGTGCTCCTTCAGTGCACAGTTTCAGTCAAAACGTGTAAGGCCCAGAGTTCGGTCTGCAGCTTGTGTAACTGCTTGTTAGGACTGAATCTGTCCTAGAAAAGAATCAAAGGATCTCTGAAGAGTAGAAACCAGGCTCACCCTGTAGAAGACTGAGAAATTGTTGAATTGCACTCGGTCTGTCAGAACTGAATCTGCTGTGTTCTCCCGGTATTGTGCAGTAATTGCGATCGGATAGAGAAGCAGCCTGCCTGGTATAGTACTTTCTTTTTACCATATAAATGTGTGAAGAGTCTCGTGGAGCTCAAGAGTAGCCCTTCTGACGTTGAAGGACCCTATCTTGTTTGGAGGTCGTGAGTACTAATTCAGGGTCGCTCCCTGTTGAATTGCCACATTAAATCCAAATGGAATCACTGTACTGCTGACTGTTTAAACTAATTTTTCTTTTCACTGTGTGAAAGGCCCCTACCAGCTGCCACGGTTTGACTAGCCACTAGGGCTTGGGTACCAGGGACAGTAACTGGTAGGGATAGGCCTGTGCACAGAGCCATAGGTAGATAGTAAAGTGATGAGCTAATTAACCTGATTTCCTGTCCTTGTTATATCCCCTCAACAAATCAGAGCTGCTTGTTTCAGCAAAGTTATACTGCCTGAGGTATTTGTCATGTTAAAGTACTGTACTGTGATTGTTGCACTGTATCTTATTTCACAGAGGGCCCAGTGCCGAACTAGTCCTGGGGGTAAGTGTATACTGTGAAGGTAATTTGATATATTGTGTGGGCCACTAGTGGGAAGAAAGGGGTTGCAGTGTCCCAGAGGCTGTGACCAAGTAAGTTTAACTATTGCAAACCCTGACCTCTGGGTGGAGGCACCGCTATTGGATCCAGGCCCCTCAACCTGTTAGTGGAAAATCAGGCAGGGTAGTGCCCTGGGATAGCGCCCATCTAGGGGTTACACATGAACAGCCTTCCTGAGGAAGTTGTGGGGTCTAAACTGTGGGAGAATTCAAGAATGCATGGGACAGACATAAGGCAATTCTTGTGGGGCAGGAAGATATAGGCTGTTGGTTAACTAGGATCTGCGGCCTATCCTAGTAGGAAATGGGCAGACTAGATGGGCCTAGCGGTCCTTATCTGCGTCAAAGTCTATGTTTCTATGTTTCTACTCTGCATCCCTCTTGTCCTTGACCACCTTAAATTTTAGAATGCCAGATGATGTGCCACCAATACTACCACTCCTCTGCATTTACCTTCTGTATATAATGAAGACTGTACTGCGGTATATTTCATTAGCTTGGAGGCCTCTGCCTGAATAAGGTGTGATTGTTATGTAACACCCTACAAATGGGGGTTCCCGAAAAGTCTTCCTAGATCTTGCCTAATTGCTCACTGCCTGGTAGGTGTTCAGCATTTAAGCCGCCTGAATGTCATTACCAGTGAGTGCTTTAAAAGCCTCCATGTACTGTTTTTAAGTGCTGCCTGCTTGCAGTCATAATTGGTTTGAATGGGGGATCTGTGTGTTTCTATGCCTGAATCCCACCCAGGCTGCTGAATCCTCGCTCCGCTTCTGTCGTCACTAGTGGCGCAGGCAGAGGTCAGTTGAGAGATGTAACTAATTACTGATAAACATTTAAAGTGGTAAAGATATAGTGTTTGTTCTAACCTGCCTCTTTGCAGCAAGGACTGTTCAGTTTAGCTCCACCGCTTTGGTCCCAAGCTGCAGAATTTGACCATTCAGTACTGGGGACTCTAAAATGGAGCCTGCTGAAATGGGACTGTATGGATTACCAGTTGGGATTTGTAGTTTTAGACTGTTGGTGCTCTTTGCAACAGGAGGGGAGCTCTTACTGTGATTGACAACTAAACTGCCCAACTGAACCTTTTGGATCTAAGGGAAATCCCTGAACTGTCTGCTGGCAAGCCAGAAGTGAGTTGGAGTTTGAGAGTGAGGAGCTCCAGCCTTGGAGCTGCTGCCCCATGGGGTAGCTTGGAGATTTGGCGGGAAGGCTAAGTCTGGCATCCCTGCCCTCAGCCTCCTGCTTCAGAGAAGAAAAGGGGGCTTTATTTTCAGACTGTGCCTCTGAACTGATTGTGGATGTGCCCTGAGGTGTGGGCAGAAAGAGATTCGAGCTGGAAGTTGAAGAGGAAAGAGTTCGCATAATTGAGGAGCCGGTTGTGCAGTAGTTTGGTGGGAGAACCGTGGAAGACCTGAACCTCAGCCTGTTGCTGTCTTACTGAGAGAGAGAAGTATAGTCGGAGAGTGAGCCGCTTGGTGTGCTGCAGAGTAAGCAACTAGAGGGATACCAGGCTCACCTGAAGAAGATCAAGATTTTACTAAAAGCGATCAGCCTGTCAGGAACTTTAGCTACCGTTGTGCTCCTGGGTTTTAGCAGTGATTTTGCTATCAGGATCGAGGAGTAGCCTACCTGGTACAGTAAGCTTACTTTACATATAAATGTGCGGTGAACTGGAGGGGTTGCAACCCGGTTTCCCTCGAGCTGAGTTGTGTGCTGAAGGCTGAGGCTGTACACAGCTTGCATCGGATTGAACCGCCTGCTATCAAATGCAGTTGGGCCATGCCACGAGGCCTCCGCTTCCTTACTCCTGCTCTTTCTAGCAATCCAGAACAACCGCCATCCATCCTGTTCTTAGCATTGGGTATCGTGAGTAGTAAACAGGGTAGCTCCCTGCAACATATCTTTTAAATCACAAGTGCCATCTGATTAATTTGTTGTATGTGTTCACAAACTGAGCCCTCTGGCTCCGGATTACAATCAGTGGGTGTGCATGTTAATTCTTCTTTCTCACAGGGCCCCTACCAGCTGTAACGCTGGCCTACCCTGGGCAATGGTCCTGGCTAGCCCCTTTCCATCCTGGGTACCCAGAGAGGGTGACTGATAGGGACACTGACTGTATGCACAACTGTAATATTTATAGTGTGTTTAGGCCAATTAACCTGATTGCCCCATCCTTGTAATAGTACCCCTGAATAAATCGGATCTACTTTTTCTGCAGTTTACATTGAATGTGGTGTCAGTTTATGTTGAAGGTATTGCATTGTTTCTTTGGTGTTGCATCACCTTGTTTTAAGCCAAAGGAACCAGTCCTAGGGTAAGTGCTCAGCATATGTGTGTGTGCCAAACTTGTCAGGGGTATTGGGAAGGTATACATTGTCTACTGTGTGGGCCACTAGTAGGAGCCAAGGGGTCACAGTGTCCCAGAGGGCTGTGGCCTGGTTAGTCAGACTAACACCAACCCTGACCTTTGGGTAGAGGCACCTGTCATTGAACTTAGGCTCCTAACCTGCTATTAGCCCAGCAGGCAGGGTAGTAGTCCTTGGGATAGTGCCACCTAGGAGTTACACTTACATAAAACCAGGCCAGGCCTATGCAATACAGAGAACACCTTAGTCCATTTTACTGGATTGTTCAATCCATTTACATTGCTAGAATATATTTTCAGTCTAGGCCCACTCATTCTGGCATCATGTTGGTCATTTTAGGAGGCAAACTCTCCTGGGGCTGTGGTCAACATATCCTGCTGTGCACAGGGCGGTATGTAATGAGAAATATCCATATGTCATATTTTGTAGGTGGAGGTCTTTGCTACAGCATGCATCAGGAAAATGGAGACAGCACTTCTTGCATAGGTGTAAGTGACATATAAACAACACATACATTATAAACCCAAACAACAGGAACTGGTGAACTATACACAGAAAGAACAGAGTTCTGGGCTTCCAAGGTAGGGGCACTAACATTAGGCTCTTTGACTCGGATAGGAGAGGTGGAAACTATCTCCAACTCCAATTTAGGAAGAAGTGAAGTTAATCTGACTTCAGCATCCAGGAGCTGTTCTACTCCAGGGACAAGGGATTACAAGGGAGGGAAGAAAGTTCATTACTAAAAGGAACATAAAAGCAAATGCAAACAGGGAAGGGACAGGTACAGTATGCCTGGTTGCTGGGAATAGGTGGTTGTCTTACCAAGTGTCCATAACTATACTTGGCAAAGCCTTCAGATTCCATTTCTTAGAGGAGGTAGGCCATAAAGTACACTTGCCCTTGCTCAATACCATGGTGTTCCCTTGTGTCTTTTAGCACACTACACAGACAGCTAGGCCATGTCTCAGAGGATCTTCCTCCTCCCCTCTGGGGTATGAGGGTTCTAATGTTAAAGCAGAGGTGGCAGAGCCTAGTTGGCTTTTACACGATATCTATTGAGTTTCTCAATCCAGGGCATAAAGGGTTTGTAATGGGAGGGGACTCAACGAAAGAGCCAGGCAGAGAACTGAGAGTCAAACAGCCCATCCTCCAAACAGCCTCTTTCATTCTCAACTAGTGTTCTTGAAGAAAGAGAAAGAAAGAGAAAGCCCTGGCACCCCAGTAGAGCAATCCTGACAAGTGAGGGAGGAACAACAGGAAGCCCTCTCCTACTGAAATTACCTCCTGCAGCCAGTGACTCATTTCCATACTATTATATTACAGTTGTTGCCTTCCTCTCCTCTTTAAATGCCTCATTTGGTGTTTGTGGTACATTCTTCACCAAAAGTTTGTAAATTTGAGCAGGTACCCATCGGGCCCTCTGTTTACCCTTTTTCAGCCTTTTTTCCCCATAATGCTTTGTTCCCATCAAGTCAGGGGGCAGGCTCAACCCATCCCTGCTCCTACTGTCCAGCATCCACCTCACCTTGTCCTCCAGGCTAAGTCCCCAATAGATCCCCCATGATGGGACCAAGGGGGAGGAATGCCCTCCCACAGGGCACACGTATAGATATGCCCAGAGAATGGACCAGGGCACCAGTTTAGAGGAGTGGGCAGGACTTCATTTAGGCCACCTGCTTCTTTTCTATTTTCTTCCTTTTCCACCACCATGGTGGGACATAGACTCATGTGCGAAGGCACATATGTACCATGAAACCGTAGTCCTTCCTTCAAGTCGCTTGTAACTGAACTACTACCAGGCTTTCACCCAGTAGCAGTCAGAGGCTGAGATATAGAAAGGCTGGTAATACTATAAATGCTGTGTTTATCTCTGTTAGTGATTAGATTTAATTCTCCTCCATCCTGCTAAAACCCAATTGTCAAACCTTGACCATTCCTCCAGTTTTTTAAATTGCTCTCATTTTTCTACCCTCCAGTGTGTCCACTCTGTTGCAAAGTTTTGTGTCTTCTGCAAACAGGCATACTTTCCTTCCAGCCCTTCTGTTATGTCACTAATAAAGACATTGAAGACGGACCTCTAGTACTGATCCTCTGCGGCACCTCACTGGTCACTTTGCCATTCCAGAGTCTATGCCATTTACCACCACCCTCTGACTCCTATTACTTAGCCAACATTCTACCCATTTTGTTGTTTCAGGCCCTACTCCTAGGCTGCCCAGCTTGTTTATCAGTCTTCAACACCGCTCCACATAGAAAACTAATAAGCAAGCTGGGCAGCCTAGAGTATGGCCTGAAACAGTAAAATGGGTAGAACGTTGGTTACAATAGAGTCAGGAGGGCAGGAAAATAACATACCTTCTGAATAGGCAAAGTGACCAGTGGGGTGCTGGTCCTCTTCAGTATCTTTATTAGTGACATAACGGAAGGGCTGGAAGGGAAAGTATGCCTGTTCACAGATGAGACAAACTCTGCAACAGAGTGGACATATCGGGCAGTAGAAAATATGAGAGGTAATTTAAAAATTGGAGGAATGGTCAAAGGTTTGGCAATTGGGTTTAATGCAAAAAAGCAAATCATGCACATGGGGCACAGAACCTGGGGCAAAATACCAACTGGGAGGAGAGGTATTAACAGTCACAAAGCAGGAAGAGGACCTGGGGTGATCATTGCTTGATAACCTGAATGTAGCTAAACAGTGGATAAGGCAGTGGGAATGCTGGTGATGCTGATGTGTTAGCAGGGGAATTACCAGAAGAAAGAGGGAGGTAATAATACCCTGTAGAAATCTCTGGTGAGGCCACACCGAGTACTGTGTAGTTCTGAGGCCCCATCTACGCAAGGACACAGATAGGGTGGAGGTGGTACAAAGGAGGGCAAACTAGAATGGTGTATGGTCTGCATCAAAAGCCCTATGGAAAAGGCTTAAGGAATTAGTACTCCTGGAGAAAAGGGGGATATGATAGAAACATTCGAGTACCTCACAGGTATAAACAAGGTACAGGAAGGAAGCATTTTCCAAGAAAAGATGCTTGAGGACAAGGGATCACACTATGAAGATAGAAAAGGAGAGGCTTAGAGAGAAATGGGAGGAAAAAACGTCTTACCGGAGAGGGTGGTGGACCCATGGAGCAGCCTACCAGTGGAGGTGGTTGGGGCGAAATGGCTACAGGATGGACTGAGTATGGTGTGGGGTCAGACATCTCTCCTTCTACTGCCCTTAGGGGTCACACTATGAAGATAGAAGGAGAGGCTCAGACGAAATGGGAGGAAAACGCCTTCCAGAGATGGTGGTGGAGTTACTACCAATCGCCTCCGCTTTCTGCGCGCTAAGTGGGCAGAATGAGCACTTTTCAAAGATGTAATTGTTTGTTTGTAACCAGTTAAGAGTAATAATGAAAATGGAGTTTGATTTAACCTGCTTTCTTGTAGCAAGGACTGTGCAGAGTAGTTCCCATGTTGTTTCTGAACTGCTGAATTGGACCAATCATTGTGGGATCCTTTAAATGAAGCCTGCTCTGGGCAAATTAGAACTCTGGCCTCCTCTGAGCCTGCTGTAAGGGGGATTGTGTGACAGTGACTCTGGGAAATGTAGTTTTGACCTTGGCGCTTTTTCCACCAACAGGGGAGTTTATTTGAGTGACAGCTGGACCAGCCAACAGAACATTGTGAAGCTAAAGAAATTCACTGCTCTGGGACTGGAGAGATTAGATCAGTTGTGACAGTGAAGAGACAAGGAGCTCTGTGCTTCTGCGGTGTGTAGTTTCTGTGGGGAGCACATATGAGGCCCTGAGGTTTGGCCTGCAGCTTTGCAAGCCCAAATCAGACTGACCGACTTGGAGGAGAAGGAAGGAGATCTGAAGAGTAGAAACCAGGCTCACCCTGTAGAAGACTAGAGAAATTGGCTAATCGCTAGCCGGTCTTTCAGGAACTGAAGCTGCTGTGTGTTCTCCCAGGTATTTTGTAGTATTTGTCGGTCAGGCTCAAGGAGCAGCCTGCCTGGTATAGTACTTTCCTTTATATATAAATGTGTGTAGTGCTTGTGGGGAATCGCTATTTCAAATCCCTGTACAGTGAATTGAGTGCATGAAGCTGGAAGTAACCCCAGCTTAGTCCGACTACATCCATTTGCTATAAACTGCAGTGGGGTCCAGTCACAAGGACCTTGTCCACATGGTCTGCTCCTCCTGGCAATTCAGGACAATCTGCCTTCCATCCAGTTTGCAGCATTGAGTTTGTGAGTACAAGCAGAGTAACTCCTGCCATCTGTTTATCAAATTGCAAGTGTGTCATCTAATTGTTGCTGTTTCATTTCTTCACTAACTGAGCCATCCAGCTCCGGATTACAATTGGGTATTGTGCAAGTGTTTTTCCATCTCAGGGCCCCAACCAGCTGCACTAATCCTGGCTAGCCCCCATCCTGAGGAGCCAGTGAAACTGACATTTTGGGACTCTGAATATGCGCACAGTACTGTGATTATTAATTTATTTAACCTAATGAACCTGATTTCCCTCTCCTTGTTACAGCCCCTTAAATAAATCAGATCTGTTTGTTTCAGCAAAGTTACACTGACTGCAGTATTCATTTATGTTAAAGTATTGTACTGTGGCAATCGCACTGTATCATCTTGTTTTACAGGGCTCTCAGAGTCCAGTTGACAGAGCCAGTCCTGGGGGTAAGTGTACATTATGAAGAGACTCTGATGTATTGTGTGGGCCACTAGTGGGAAGAAAGAGGGCTACAGTGTCCCAGAGGGCTGTGACCAAGTCAGAATAGACAGTACCAACCCTGACCACTGGGTGGAGGCACCGCCATTGGACCTAGGCCCCTCAACCTGTCAGTAGTCAGTCAGGCAGGGTAGTAGCCTTGGGATAGCGCCACCTGGGGGTTACACAAGTCTCTGAAGGCAGGGGCAAACTGACTGTTGCTTGTCTACTTGTCCCTCTGTCTACTGTCTCCTGTCTCTCTGTATAGCAGTCGATTAATCAGTTTCAGCTTAGGGCCTTCCTTGTATAACAATGCAGTTCTCAAATCAGTGGAGTGCAACTTGGACACATCTTTCCCTGCATAGAGGGCTTCTAGAGCTGATTTAATCATAGGATCTCGGACTGAGCTCCGCTTGAATACTGTCATTGTCAGACTGAGGCAGTGCACCAATGTCTAATGCAGAAAAGTGGCAATAAGCAGCAGGTATGCAATTCTCAGAGGGCTCCAAACAATCCACCAGATAGTCCACTGCGTCCGTGGACATTTGTTCCTCCCTGTCAAACTTCTGGCAGAGTGCTCGAATATCCGGTTCTGACAGTTTGACCTAGTCATTCCGGAAGCAGGCTTCCGGAGAGAGCATCAGCATCTATGTGGTTCAGGCCTGCTCTGTATTCAACAGCGTAATCATATGTAGCTACGCGAAAGCCACCTATGGCCAGTGGCATCCAACTTGGCTGAAGTCTGCACATAGGTGAAAGGATTATTATCATTTTCACCAGTATCTTAGCCTCATACAAGTACTGAGAGAACTGGTGCACAATGGCCCACTTCAAAGCTAGGAACTCTAACTTATGTACAGGATAGTTCTTTTCGGATGGGGTCAGACTTCTGCTGGCAAAGGCCACTGGTCTCAGGCCATTCTCATGCTCCTGGTACAACACAGCCCCAAACCTTGCAGACTTGCATCAGTGTGTAGGACATAGGGTTTTGCTGGATCTGCATAGGCCAGGACAGGGGCACGGTGAGTTGATATATAATCTCATGAAAAGCAGCTTCACAATCAGGTGTCCATCGTACACAAAACTTCATTGGGACGGAAATACACTCTCTCAGTCTCAGGGAAGCCAACCTCTTGTATTTTTGTTGGTAGGAGGGTAACCTTGAGTAAGATTAAGTACAGGATGAATCACTTTTGAATAATCCTTGATGAACCGCTGATAGTAACCACAGAAACCCAGGCATTTTGCAGTTCTTTTAGATTGCGGGCTGTGGCCAGGAGGTCAAGGCCTCAACTTTACTTGGGTCTGTTTCTATTCCTCTGGGGATACGATGTGTCCCACATACTTTACAGAGGTTTGGAAGAACTGACACTTGTCAATGGATAGTTTAAGGCCAAATCTTCCAATTGGATATCTAACACTGATGTCCTCCCTGACTCTCTCAGTGACCACTCCCTGTTAGCTGCACCTTGTCAAATAAATTCATCAAACAACCACCAAAAACTATTACCAGCAGGTTTCTACCCAGTGGTCACCTTCATCAACTCAAATCCCACTTCTTCCATCAAGACTGGTCCTCATCTTCAATGCAACCAACATAAACACTGCCCTTGACCACTTCATAAACATCTTCACTGTGGCCTGTGACACGATGCTCCTATAAAGAAATGCAAAGTCAAATCACTCAGTAACCCTTGGCTACAGGTGACCTCCTCAGGATGCTAAAAACAAGAGACCACCTATGGAAGCTGGCCAGAAACTCTGAAGGCAAAACGACATCCAAAACTACAAATGTGCTCGCAATGACTGCACCAAAACCATCCGCAAATGAAGTCCACCTACTATAAGCATGCCCTCACAAACTCCTGGGGCAGTGGTCAGGAATTTGGAAGAACATAAAGGAACTCACTGGGAATCCACCCAAACACCCCATCAATACTCAACATCAACGGAACCACAACCCTCAACCCAAAAACCATTGTGGATACTTTAACAAAGCCTTTACCAACCTCAGCGTGTCCTACTCAGGACTACTTCAAAGATGGTGAAGTCCTTCTGTCCACAATGAACACTACTCCCACCAGCTCCCCCACTTACTTCAAAGCAGTCAAGACTCACCATGTATGCAAATATGTAACCAAAGCCCTTGGTAAATCAAGATTCAGTAATGACTCCATCTATCTCAAAATCCTCTCTCACACTTGATGAAGTGCTTAGTCCTCTGGCCAGAATTTTCAACCTCTCCTCAGCCTTAGCCAGTTCCTGGACAGATGGAAATCTGCCACTGTCACCCAAATCCATAAAAGTGGTGACAAACTGCCCACTATAACTACAGACCTATCTTCCTACTGCTCCTACTCTCCAAGGCACTAGAACGCATCATCTCGGACCAGCTCACAGAATACCTGGATACATACAACATGCTGTGCGAGCAACAACATGAGTTCCTCAAAGGCCACAGCACCTCCACAGCCCTACTTGAATTCACTGGTGCAATCCACAATGCACTTGACTCTGGTGAACTACTAAGCTCAATCTACATTGACTTAACTAAAGCCTTCGACACCGCCAATCATCGCCCTGCTTGTCCAGCTTCAGAACATTGGGCTGTCAACCAACTCCACTGGTTGGTTTAAGAACTACCTTGAAGAACGGTCCCAAACAGTAAGAATCGCTGATACACCTCAGACCCTAGACCGGTCTGCTTGGAGTCCCCCAGGGCTCCATTCTGGGACCCTCCTCTTCAGCCAATTTAAACTCACTACTGGACAGCTGCCCAGAACAAATAATTTCACGCTGACGATGCTGTGATCCTCACCTCGGACCCTGATCCAATCCTATTACAAAATAAACTTCATCAGGCCTTCTTCTCCATCGAATCCTGGTTTGTAAATCATAAACTGCTTCTCAATCAGAAAAAAACAAGTCTATGGTCTTCTGCAGCCCCCACAACAAAACAAACAACTCCACCTCTCCACTGCAACCAAACAAGGAGCCATCCTACAGCAAACACAATCGTTCAAGTACCTCAGCATCACCCTTAATACCCACCTCTCATACACTGTCCATATCAGCAATGTTGCAAAGTTCTACAATGTGAGGTTAGGCATATTATTCCGCACAGGAAACACCTAACCCCAGAAGCACTGGCAGTTGCTCATTCAAAGCTCCATCGCAGCATCATAGACTATGGTCTTATCATATATGGGTCTGCAACTAGCTCTGCTTTCAAACGACGCAACCTCCCTGAATAAGGCCTGTCATCTCATCACTGGCTCACATCGCTGTACCCACACTTGTGATCTTTATTCCCAATCTGGCTGGCTTCAACTGGACAAACGCACAAAATACCAAACCTGCATCATGGCCAAGAAAATTATAATGGGTCTGGCCCCACCTGGTGTCTGTGCCCTCCTTAAGCCTAGACATAGGAATGTCACTACAAGGAGATCCAATTCCCATCTACTACATATCCTACAATGTTGCACAACCCAAGGACAAAGATCATTCAGCCTATCAGGCATCCAACTGGCTCAACTCTTTGGCAGCGACATAGCGACTGCTCCAACACTCGGCTCTTCAAGTCCAAGCTGCGCCTCTCACTGCTTGTATCCTGCGATTGCCCATCTTAACATTTCCATGTTCCAGCTGCAAATGCCCCAGCACCCAGCATTTACAATCAGTCTTTGCACCCTAGCAACTTACCTGTCATATTCCTCAACAAGGCCCCTGGCTGCACTGTCTCCCACCCCCACCCACCTCCCTTATCTCCACTCCTGCCTCCGGCCCAACCACCTCCCATACTCTCCTTACCCCTGCACCTTCCCCTCGATCTCCTACCCTCACTTCCACCACCACCCACCTTCTCCCTTGTCTTGCTCATAGCTCATGTCTTTGTACTGGTTATTACATGTCTGTAAGTCAATGACTATATGTTTGTAACTAAAATTATGACTGTTGCACATGCTGACGTGGAACCTTTGTAAAAGAGCCTCAGCTCAAAGGTATTGTAATCCTAGATTGAAATAAATTAAAATGAATAAATAAAAATTGGTCCAACACCTTGAACAATCTGCTGTCATGTTCCTCCAGCGAGCTGCCAAACACAATGACATCATCTAGGTATACCATGCACTCTAACAAGTCATGTCCCCACTGCACGCTCCATCAGTCATTGAAAAGTGGCTGGAGCACCTGAAATCCCTTGAGGCATCCTCTTGAACTCATAGAAACCAAGTGGACAGATAAAGGCTGTCTTCTCATGGTCTTCTGAGGCCAATGGTATCTGGTAGTACCCACTGCAAAGATCCAACATTGAGAACCACTTGCTACCGCTTAGGCAGTCTAAGGCATCCTGAATGCAGGGCATTGTATACTGATCAGGGATAGTCCACCGTTTAAGGTGCGATAATCCACACACATTCTCACTGTCCCATTTTTTCCTCACTACTACAATAGGGTGAAGCATATGGGCTTCTGGATTCTTGAATTACACCAGCTGCAAGCATATCCTGTAGGTGGCATCTTACATCATCTATGTCAGCAGGTGCTAGCCTTGCTTGTAGAGCAGAAAGCAGCTAACTAAAGAACCTACATTTTCTTATTAATTTAACACTTATATCTCAGCAGGAGTCAGTGTCTGTTGAGATTAAGCAAGACAGATACTTTATTAGATGCAGAAGGGTCTTATTTAGGGTTAAAAAGAAGAAAAGAAGAACGTCAATGTGAGTTCTGTGCTGTGAAGGGTACTGTATCAACTTACTTTGTTAAACCAGTAGGAGGAGAGAGAGCTAATTGGGGTGTGGCTTAGACACTATAAAAGCAGGTGACTCAAATTACAACTTCCTGTTGCTAGCCTTTTTCTTACTAATTGCCCTCCATCTCACCCACCCTAAGCCAGTTCTACTTTTATAGCCACTGGATTTGACTGTCAACAGGAACTTCCTGTTTAGCAGTAGGAAGGAAGGATCATAGAAAACATTGGTTTTGTCAACCCTGAAGGAAAAAGTAGCTCACTCTCCCCCAGTTGGTGGTGGTCTGACACTGAGCAAAGAAGAAGGAGGCTACCAAGAATATAGGAAGTTGCTGTCCCAGAACAGGAAGGGTGAGAGTTGTAAGGAGAGGAGAGAGTAAGCATATAGAGAAACAGGAGCGGGGACACAAAATAAGACATGATAGGAGTGGTGCAGTGCAATGGCTGTGGGGCAGCAGTGTTCTGGGAGACATTCTGAGGCTGCGATGCTGCCCTATTTGCAGACACCTCTCTGGTCTGAGGGAGGAGGTTGCCCATCTCCAGGCTGACTTGGCTAGGATTTGAAACCTCCTCCCCACTCCACGGACCACCAGGACCAATGCCACTACCTCAGAGGTTGCCAAGAAAGTGGAGAGGCTGGACCTGGGTGGGCTCAGGGAGGAGAGGGTGGTGGAACAGAGTTGCATCCCTCCAGCTGTATCTCTCCACAATTAATTCACTCTTCTGGTGGATAGTGGTTCCTCTATGGAGGCACCTGCAGTGGAGACCAAGGAGGATGCTGGGAACCTTCACAAAGGAGACCCACAGGAGGGTGGCATGGGACCTCACAGGGAAGGAAACAACTCCTGGTGGCGGACTCAATCATTGGGGGTAGAAATGGGGGAGGAGGGAGAGGGAGGTAAGGTGCCTGCCTGGCGCCATGGCTTGAGAGACAGGAAGCAAATCCTGAGGATCATGGAAGCAGCTGCATGAGGGAGGGAGCTGGATGTTATTGTCCACCTAGGGACAAATAACCTGGCTAGGAATGGGGTCAGAGCAGTGCAAGAGGAGTTTGTAGAGTTGGGGAGGGCCTTAGACAAGTAGCGACACGGTAACCTTCTCGGAGGTGCTGCCTTCTCTATGGCAAGGGTGATGCTAAGGTACTCCTTACCAGGGAATTCAATAAATAGTTGAAAACTGGTGTGGAGCTCAGGTTTTGGCTTCACTGGGGACTGGGGAGCCACCTGGAGGATGCAGACCTGTACTGCTGTGATGGTTTGCTTCTGTCCGGGGGAACCAGGATCCTATGTTTCATTGAAAAGCATTTAAACTAGCCAAGGAGGGAGGCACTGAAAAGGGGCAGGAAATCTCAGCTCCCCCACAAAACATGGTAATTAGTGCGGTAAACACCAAGGTAGAGAAGTCATTAGGAGAAGGACAGAGGTAAATGTAAAAAGGCAAAGGCAGTAAGGACAGGAATGGGCTAAAAGCTGTAAGGCCATCAAAAAGTGGAGGGTGATGAGTACCAATGCCCGTAGTCTGTGTAACAAGCTCCTGAACTAGTGGCCTTGCTGGAAGAGTGTTGCCTGGATATTGTGGCAGTCACAGAAACATGGTACACAGAGAACCATAACTGGGATGTCAACATACCAGGATACACAACCTACAGGAGGGACAGGGAGGGTAAAGAGGAGGAGGAGTAGCTCTCTATGTAAAGGAAGGGATCAAAGCAACAGAACTAAAGAGTAAACAGGGAGCAGATGAGGCACTCTGGGTCACCCTGGAGACAGAAAATGGCACCACAATCTGCATGAGGGTTGCATACAGACCCCATCTCAGGGGAGGGACTGGACAAAAAATGATAGAAGGCTTCCTTAGAATGGCAGAAAAGGGGAGATATTGTTGGGGACCTGAATATGCCAGATGTTAACTGAGCACCTTTGCTGCAGGCACATCCAAGAGCATGGTCATTCTTGATGCCCTACAGGAGGCATGCCTCAGGCAGCTAGTATTGGAACCCACTCGGGAGGAGCAATCTTAGACCTGGTACTCTCAAATGGGGATGGAGAAAGAATCTCAGATTTAGAAGTGGGTAGCCATCTGGGAACAAGCAACCATGAAACAGTGTGGTTCACGATAAACAAAGCTATACAATCAAGCCACACAAAAGCAAGAGTATTGGACTTTAGGAGGGCTGACTTTGGGAAAATGAGAGAGTGCCCTAGAAAAGCATTAGCAAACAGGCAAGAAAGAGGGTGGAGGAACAATGGGGAGGATCAAAACAGCCAACACAGAGGCAACAAGCCTTGTGTAAAGCAAATCAACAAAACACAACGAAGGAAAAACTGCTATGGTTCTCAAAAGAGGTGGCAGGAAGGTTAAGGAGAAAAGGATAGCATTCAGGAAATATAATGAAACACAGAAGGAGCAGGACAGAGAACGTTATCAGTTAAAGCAGAAAGAGGCTGAAAGACAGTCAGAATAGCAAAAGGCCCAAACTGAGGAGAGGATAGCCAACTCTGTTAAGAAGGGATAAGACCTTTATAGGTACATTAGGGAGCGAAGAAATACCAAAGGAGGGATACTGAGGCTTAATAAAGGGAGGAATGTGGGTAGAGGGTGACAGTGAAAAGCAGGGATACTGAATGAATATTTCTGCTCAGTATTCACAAAGGAAGAGGAGGGGAGGTACCTAAACCAAACAAGAGAAACATTCTGAAGACAGGGTCTATACCAGTACATTTACAGAAGAAAGGGTTCTGGAAGAACTAATAAAATTGAAGGTGGACAAAGTTATGGGGCCTGATGATTCACCCAAGAATTCTAAAGGAACTAAGGGTAGAACTAGTGACACCGTTGACTACTCTCTTTAACAAATCATGGGAGGATGGGGTGGTACTTGAGGACTGGAGGAGGGCGGATGTGATTCCACTTCACAAAAGTGGGAGCAGGACAGAGGCAGGTAATTACAGACCAGTTAGTTTGACCTCAGTGGTAGGGAAAATGATGGAATCACTTTTGAAGGAAAGAATTGTTGAGTACCTAGAGGCCAGTGGGCACAGGACCCAAGGCAGCATGGATTCATGATGGGAAGGTCGTGTCAGATGAATCTAATAGATTTCTTTGACTGGGTGACCAAAGTAGTAGACCAGGGAGGGCTGTGGACATGGCCTACCTAGATTTTAGCAAGGCATTTGATACAGTCCACACAAAAATTAATACACAAGTTAGCCAGCCTTGAGAGGGTCCCAAGGTGGTAGCCTGGATAAAAATTGGCTGAACAACAGCACGCAAAGGGTAGTAGTAATGGAGACCACAGTGAAGAAAGGAGGGTTACCAGCGGGTACCGCAATATTCAGTACTAGGACCAGTCCTTTTAATGTCTTTATAAGTGACATTGCAGAGGAACTGGAAGGAAAAGTATGCCTCTTTGCAGACGACACAAAGATCTGCAACAGGGTTATACACAAGATGGAATGAAAAGGATGAGAAGGGACTTGGCAAGGTTGGAGGAATGTCAGATATATGGCAGTTCAGATTCAATGCAAAGAAGTGTAAGGTAATGCACCTGGGAAACAAAACCCAGGGAAGAGTACACAATGGGGGTGAGATACTGACAACAGTAAAAATGGAAAGGGACCTGGGGTAATTATATCAGATGACCTAAAGTTGGGCAAGCAATGTGAGAAGGCAGTAAGGAAGGCTGGGAGGATACTGGGATGCATATGGAGAGGCATCAATAGTAGAAAACAGGAAGTTGTTATCCTCTGTACAGACAGTTGGTGAGACCCCATCTGGAGTACTGTGTGCAGTTCTGGAGACCCCATCTCCACAAAGACATAGACAGAGTGGAGGCTGTCCAGAGAAGGGCAACCAAATGGTGTAGGGTCTCCACCAGAAGACATACTGAAGAAAGACTAAAGTTGCTTAATATATACCCTTGAGGAAAGAGAGAGGGATATGATAGAAACTTTCAAGTACCTCAAAGGAATCAACAAAGTCCAAGAGGGACTTCTGGTTGAACACAGACCTAATGACTGCCTAAACCATGCGCTGAATGACTGACCAGAAACAATCCACGTTAATCCATAAAGAAAACGTCAATCCTGTCAACCAAAAGATCAATAAAGACTATCTAATGGGACCCAAAACCATTTGAAGGAGATTCAGTTGAATGGAGCTGTAAAACAAACGATAGCTGAGCAGGTACAAACGGCCGAGCGGAGGCCTATGCAGAGCGTGAATCCATGGTACAAAGTACAGAGAGGGCCACAATGTGGCTCAAGAGACAGAATGCAATGATTATGTCCCAGCAGCTCTGCCAAACCCTACAACAAATAAATGATACTCTGCAGAGATTGGAGGCTAAAGCACTAGATCAATGCCAAGACATTGCAAAATTACACCAGAAAACACAAGAAGTTGAGACGGTAATGACAGAATATACCCAGACCACAGACGTGCACAATTCGCCTTGCTGGAGCTGCATCATTGCATCACGCTGTTTGAACAGAAGCTTGAGGAATTAGAGAACCGGAACCGTGAAACAATATTCGATTCATGGAGTACCAGAAGGAACGGAATCGGGAACATGATAGACTTTATCGACTCATTTATAAGAGAGATCCTCAATTTACCTACTGACAAACAGCTGGACATCATTAGAGCTCACAGATCATTGGTACCTGCCTCGAGATCAGAAGGCCAGACCTAGATCGATAGTGCTTGAGCTCCTGGATTACAGAACCAAAGAGAAGGTGTTAGCCCTAGCTTGGTCGAGGAAAAACTATATATTTCGGAGATGTCAGACTGTTTTTGACCAAGACTTTACCTACAGCTGCTTGCCAGGAGGAGGAAGGTGCTATAGGTCGTGAAATTACTACAGCAAAAGGGGTAAAGGCCTTTGTTGAATACCTGCTAGGCTGAAAGTTCAAACAGAAAAGGTATTTTGAGATTTCAAGAGCTGGCAGAAGCCAAGGAGTTTGTGGAGAGAGGGTTGCACATACCTGAGGAGCAGGGACAGTGGATTCAACAGCAGCAGCTGGGGAGCGGAACTGGTTCAAAAGAGGCCCAAAAAGAGTGAATGGTGGTTTAAGCAGGCAAATGTTTAGGTGTAGGACAAGGTCCTAGCCAAAAGAAAACCCCTAAACATAGATCTAGAGCGAGGAGAGCAGGAACAAGGCAACCCTCCGAGAGAACAAGACGTCGTGTGAATAACAACTCAACAGCTGAAGGATGAAGATGCAAAACAGGAATACATCCCAAGTACTGACTTAAAAGAGACTATGATGGGGACTTATGGAGTACAATGTGCTCAGAGCACTTGAAGAGAAATGAACAAGACTTTAATAACTGGGACTATGCCTGCTTATCCTGATTACATGGCTCATGACTAATAATTATACGATCTTATGAGAATGCGGGGGGTTAGTGACTCCTGTCTCCTCCAGCAGTTATAAAGCTATGCACATATTGGATGCCTCAGGGAAGCGGATTTGACGTGAAGGGTATATGAGTAAATACAAACATGGATGAAGTGGAAGGAGAGCGAAGGGAAACGAAACAGAAGTGCAAGAATCACATCACCATCAGGAACTGGGTTATTTTTCACGTGGCTGGGGGAGAGGTGGAAGTGGGTGGGGGAATATTTAGGGCTAATCTTTGTTAGACACTGAAAGGGGCCACTGTAGGGATTTGCTGTGAATAAAACAAGAGCTCCAGTTGTGGAGCTGAAACAGAGGAAGAGGCCTGGATCAAGAAGAAATATACAAAGTGTGGACCATTATATTTGAAACTGTACAGTGTTATGGACTTAAGATATCGGCAGTACAAGAATGAGCATTAATAACTCAAAACATGGGATGGAAAGATAGAAGCCTTTGAAGTTTGGGAAAAGGGAATACTATGGAGGAATTAATGAACAAAATAAACAAAATTAGTGGGAATAGTGAATTCTGGAGAAGGGGAGGAGGATTGGGAAGGGGTAATGATTCTTGTTTGGTGGTTTTGGGGTTTGCATCCCTCCACGTGAGGTGGGACTAACGTCTCCCGGGAGATACCCCAGTTGGAAGTGGTAGAGGAGATTTCTCTGGCCCTACAGAAGACATGAAATTGGGATTAGGTCAGAAGGTAAATGTTTATATGGAAGACAGTTAGATCAGCGCAGAACATAATTTCTTTTGGAAGGTGCTTTGCACGAAGTGCCCCAATAAAAAGATTTTCGGATCAATAGAATAATTGGTCATACAAGAAAGTGAAGAGCTTCAAGTCATGAACAAGAGCTTCTCAGAGGGGGTCTCCATTGTAGAGACACTGGTAAACCCTCTGAACTTGCCTCCATCGGTAAAGGTGGAGGTAGGACTAGAGCCCCAAAAGTGGGACTTCTACCTTGGAGGTCAAAGATCATGCATTGGTTACAAGCCCAGTTGGCTGTAAAGTTGAGCTACTGTTATCAAGTAATGGTTTATATGTTGTTTCATATCTGGGATGTGTTCCATCGTAGAGTGAGTTAACTGAAGTAAAGAAGGGAGATGTGGGGTGGCCTCAAGGAGGAATCCGGGAACCCTGAGAATATATATTTAAATACAGACCTTGTGATGGCAGGTAAGACGATTGTTTGTTCCTACAATGTTAATGGCCTTACAAGCCCTAGTTAAAAGATCTAAAATATTGAGCCAGGTAAGGAAAGCTATGCAGATTTTTTATTGCTCCACGAGACCCATTTGTCGACGGAGGAGCATAATAAGTTCCTAAAATTGGGTTTTGGGAATGGCTGCATCCTCCTATAAGAATAATAGAAGGAGGGGAGATGGTGTTGGTGCTTTCTAATTCCCCATTTGAAAAAATGGAGGGTAAGACAGATAAGGAGGGATGATACGCGATGCTGAAAGGTAAATTTAGGGGCAAAGTTGTCACACTGGCATCCGTGTACTTTCCCCTGGCTCAACATTACCTGAGTATCATTCCTTTCTAGCCATTCTGTTAGAGTGGGGAGGAGTCATAATTTGTGGGGGACCTTAATCTGCCCTTGAACCCGGATATGGACTCCTCGAGGGTAAGAGGGAAACCACACAGAACGACTAGGAAAATCCAGAAATTTATAGGAGAAATGGGATTATTAGATACCTGGAGACACCAACACATTAGACAGAGGGACTATACCTTTTTTCCTACGGCCCATAACACATATTCAAGGCTAGACTATATCCTAGTCACGAAGACTGAGGTACAGAGAATTGAGGACACTTGGATAGGAGACTTACTCTTGTCTGATCATGTGCCCATATATAAAAAAATAGACCTAGGGAGACTCACCGAATACCTTATGGTGGCTGAACACCTCTCTTTGAAAGATAAAGAAATCAGGGACCAAATAGTAGAAACCTCTATGGCTTACCTTCTAGATAATACAGAGCAGGATACACACAGGCCATCCGCTGGGACACCGCAAAAGCTGTCCTGTGAGGTAAATTTATCAAACTGGCCTAGGGAAAAGAGGGAGAGGAGGCCAGAAGACTTAAACTAATGGGGCTGATTGCAGATCTGGAGGCAGCAAAACAAAAGTATGACAAGGAGCGAGGAGACAGTTGTTGGACTATAAGAGAAAGTTGACAGGAATTTTGGATTATCAGGTGGAACAGAGGCTGCTGTTTTGAGACAACAACATTATGAGGGGGACCTCGATCACTGCATTATCTCGCTTGTAGGTTGAGGCAAAACTAGCAAGAGCAACAATAATGAAGGTGTGGCACCCAGGATAGGCAAAATGGTTCAAGGGTCCATGAGATAGCAGATGCCTTTAGAACATATTATACTAAGTTATATGCAGAAGACACAAAGAGGAAGGAAGACATAAAGAGATTCCTGAGTTTGCTTAAACTACCAGGTCTAACTAGGGAGCAAGGAAAAGGTTAGCGGGACCTGTGAGACCAGAGGAAATAAAGGAGGATTAAAAGGCTTAAGGTGGGTAAATGCCCTGGGTCGGATGGACTCCCTCATGGAGTTCTATAAATGTTTGGAAACCAGATACAGACACTTCTAGGGAAGGTTTTGATGAGGTCATGAGAGATGAGGCTGTGGCCCTCCTTCTTGGGCCCAGGCGGTGATTTTGGTGATACCCAAGCCAGGAAAGGACCCAACAAAATGCTCTTCATATAGACCGATCTCCTATTGAACACTGATTATAAAATACTTACATCTTTTTGGCCAGATGTATTCAGGAGTACCTCCCTCTTTAGTACAGATAGACCAATCTGGTTTCATACCTGGCAGACAAGCACAGGATAATCTACGTAGAACAACACATATAATAGATCAAATTTCCATACAAAATTACTGGCGTTGATAGTAAGTCTTGACACTGAAAAGCATTTGATAGGGTATCGTGGTTATTTCTGAAAGAGGTCTTTTCCCAGTTTGGGTTCCTGAGGCAGCTGATAACGCTATACTTAAGTTATATGAATCTCGAGAGCACAGGTCAGAGCGAATGGACATATCTCTGGATTTTTAATTTAGAAGAGGAACGCACAGGGTGTCCTCTCTCTCCATTACTGTTTGCCCTGTTCATTGAACCTCTTGCTCAGAGCATCTGTCAGTGCCCAGAGATAAAGGGATTAATATGGGGACAAACCCACAAACAGGCTCTGTATGCTGATGATGTTCTTTGTACGTGGCTGACCTTGTGAAGTCTTTGCCAGCTGTATTTAGATGGCTGGATAAGTTCTCGGGTTATCTGGCTATAAATTGAATAATAATAAAATGGAAATTCTCTGTTTCAATTTTACTCCAACTGAGAAGCTCAAAAGTAAGTACCCCATGTTATGGGATCAGACAGAGATAAAATATTTAGGGTAAAGTTGGGTAGGAACAATACACAATTGAAAGAACTGAACTATCCTCCTATAATAGCGCATCTTAAAAGTGACTTTCAAAGATGATGCCTTCTACCCATCTCACTTAGTGCTAGGGCTCAAGCTCTTAAGATGAATGCATTACCATGCCTTCTCTACTTATTTCAATGTGTCCCATGTCTGTTAACTCCGGCGGATCTGGAGACTTGGCAGGATATGTTTTTTCCTATTTATGGAAGGGTAAAAACCTAGATTAAGAGGATCCTTGCTTTATCTTCCTGAGGAAGATGGGGCCTTATGCTCCCATGCTTGCAGGGCTACTGGGTGACAGCCCAGATGAGGGTCACACTACTTTGGGGTAATCCGGGATACGACACCCATTGGAAGTGAATAGATCTTTAGAAACAACAGGATCCCCTTTGCAGGTGGTGATGTTTGGGCCTCTGGACACAGGGAAACATTCAGTCTCTCAGGTACAAGGGGTTGAAGGATGGAGGAGGGAATAAGCAGGGTGCCATATTTGGGAATCTGTGGCGTATAAATGGTGGACATATGACAGTCAATTTATACCAGCAACGCTTGATAAGTGGTATCAGAAACAAGCTAGAAGGGGTCTGTGTGCCTTATCAAATAATGTCGGGGAATACCCTACTCTCCTTGAAGCAATCCAAGAAAATATGGCATTAAGCAGACAGATAAAATCAGGTATTATCAACTGAGAGACTATTTGAATATATAAATTAACAAGACAATGCTGGAGGAGCCGTGTTGGTAGAGAGAGGGCTATTTCAAAGAGTGTGGGGGCAAGGGGGATGACCACGCCATTTTGTTGCTGTATAATAATTATGTGGCAGACATGGCCAACACGTCCCAACACATATAGAAAAATGGGAACAGGACTTAGTAATTCACATAATAGATAAACAATGGTCTCTGATGTGAGAAGTAAATGGTCAGCTTCTAGTTCTTTGGTGTGGAGGATTTCTGTTGGAAGTTGAGAACCAGATATTTCTTAGTACCAACACAAATGGTTCATGTGAAGGGAGGGGCCACGGCTGGGTGTTGGAGGCTTGTGGAGAACAACATGCCTCACAGGCACATGTCTTTTGGTCATGTCCAGGTATCACTGTTTATTGGAGGAGGTTACAAAACATCTAGAACAGATATTTGCAATTGAGACGCAGTTAGACCTGAATACTTGGTTTTGGGACTAATCCCAGGAAGCTGAAGATAAGGATGCCAGATACCTATGGAAGATCCTGTTTATGCAGCCCTAAAATTATTACAAAGAATTGGTTGCAGCCGAGGCCCCGGAGGTAGGGGAATGGAAGGATATGGTTGAATCCATACATTTGATGGAAAGGTTAACAATCAATCTTAAGCAAAAGCCACAGATATATCAACAGAAATGGACCAGATGGTTACTCCATGACAGTGGTTAAGAGTAAGATGCCTGAACTGTACTAAAGAGATACTTATCTTTTACATCAGACATAGAGAATGTCCCCGATAGACTCCTGTTATGGGTATTCTCTGGATGCCAGACAATTAGTTATAGTGAAAGGACGGAACACATCCCAGACAGTAGCACTTACTGTTACTGTTTTAGTTAGATTGTAGTAAAGTTGACTACTATGAACCAGAAGTGCTGTAATATATCTGCAATTTTGTCAGTGCTAGGGGTTTTACCCCAAAGAACAACATGTGATTCATGAAAATGATGTAACAAATGCTGACAAATGAAAGACAATAAACTAAGTTTTAAAAAAAGTCCAAGAGGTAGCATCTTTCAGAAAAGAGATTGCAAGAACAAGGGGCACAATTTGAAGATAGAGGAGGGACGTCTCAGAGGTAATGTGAGGAAGTATTTTTTCACAGAGAGGGTTGTGGATGATGGAACAGCCTCCTGAGGAGGTCATGGAGTCAAGAACAGTGGGGAATTCAAGAATGCATGGGACAGACATAAGGCAGTCCTAGTGGGGTAGGAGGAAGTAAGCTGTTGGTTAACTAGGATCTGCAGCTTATCGGTTAGGGTAGGAAAATGGGCAGACTGGGTGGGCCAAACAGTCACATTCTATGTTTCTATGTTTCTATGTGCCAGGCGTCGAGACCTCTCACGAAATGGCCTTTCATCATGCAACCGGATATGGTGCTCAGCCTCATGCACATCCCACATCCCATTCCTTTAACGAAAACACCTGGTCCCTCTGGGCAAGCTTTCACTGATTCTCATCTTCCATTCAGCTGGCAATGGGAGTCACCAAAATCAAACAAGTCAGGTGTCACCCGGTCATTCTTCCCCAAATACTTGCTACTGGGCAACACTGCAGTATCTGCACAATGTACATTAGCCAGGGTGAAACCTCTATTTACTCGAATCTATCTATCAGACACATTATGAACTTGGACTATTACACTTTTGGCATAAGCATGGGCTCTGGGCAAGATACTAGGCTTGACCAGCAGTCCTTCTTGCAATTTTCCATCACCTGGGGCATCCAGCATAAGTATTTATTCTTGACATCCTTTCTGATGCAGACCTCCCCTATAAGGTACACTGGTATTTGGCACCAGGATCAGGGACTCAGGATCCTTCTTCCAGACATTTCCAACTGGTTCCTCTGGATCAATTTTTTCAGCATCTCTCTGTGCTTCATAGGCCTTCTTGATCAAGGCTGGAATTCTCAAAGCTCTACCAGTCCTTGACCCTGTTTCTCATAACACAACTGCTCCAACCATCCAAACATATGCGCATTCGTCCCAGTTAGTAGAGGAACCCCATCATGCAGTCCAGTAGGGGACACACTAAGGCCAGGGTCTCTGCTTGCTCTGCCACTCCAGCCACGGAGGTGGGGAAAGACAGCCAAATTCGGTTATATCCAGAGTTGGGGTAGGCCTCACTTAACCCCAGACATGCAGTCCTCCAATGGTTGTAAGGGTACATCTGACAAATACTTGATACCAATCTTGTAACATAATTGTCACTTGGGAGCCACTGTCTAACACAGCTCTGGTGGGCACATCATTCACTTTACTGTAGCTTCCATTGAAGGGCCTATTATTCTGGACCAGTCTGGAGAGGCGGTAGCAAGGGCCTGGGTAGATGATCTAGCCACAGAAGGATGTGAGTTAGCATTTCTGGGACGCTCACTGCGATCATTTCATGCACCTCTTAACCACTGATTTGTTCTCCGAGCTCTCCTTGTAGCCTGTATGCAACTTTGCCTGTGTCTTTGGGGACCTGTATTTCTCTTCATGTGGCCATCCTTCCCACAATTGTAGCAAACATACCTTTCTGAGATTGAGATGGCTGAGGCATCACACTGGGAGCCGGGGCGGGGTACTTCCAACAGAAGACCTTGGCCCCACTGTCGGGGTGCGGTAAGCATTTGGAGGCATCTCAATCTCCTCACATCCATAGTCAAGACATCATGTTTTGAACTGTTGTCAACATGAGGTGCCTGGCTGGGGAGCCCCACCCCCATAGCAGATGCTGTTTGATAGGATTGGAGCCTGTACTTGCAGGGAGGCCTCCAAAAGAAGACTGTTTTTGCTTCCCTGAACTCCCTCAGCAGTTCATCCCAGGCGGGATATCCGTAACCATCCCTCTCTGACTGGGCCCCCTTGGCTAACAGGGGGATCTCAGATTGTGTCATGAGATTTCGATGATTCCGGACCATCAGCATCTGACCCTGTACCTGGAGCAGGGTATGTAGCAGCTACGACTGCACAGGGGTCTGACAAACCTTTCTCCTCCTCAATTTCCCATACCTCCCTCATCAACACATGGAAAGGCAAGGACTGATTTCCTTTGATGCAGTTGCAATTTGAGTAACACCCAGCTGGAGTGCTGGGCAGAGCAGAGTATGTGATCCAGCCATACCCAGTTCACTTCACTAGAGGTCCAGCCCCTTCTGAAAAATGGTTTGTAAGATCCTCTAATCGATTCATATAGGCAGATAACAATTCCTTGGCTGTTGTCTAACTTCTTAAGTCTCCATTTCAAGGCCTCAACACTAGTGGTACCCCAAGTACATTCTCAAGGGTGACTATGTACTCTTGGGCTTTGGCGTCAGGGTTAGAGGACCTCAGGGAGCAAAAGGTACGTTGGTGGATCCCTGGAGGCTTCCCAGGTGGGCCCACTTTTTAGCCTCCGAGCATTGCTAGTCTTGTACTGCAAGAGCAGCAGAATCTATCCAGATCTCCAGATTAACTTCCCATTTGGAGTAGGGCAGATACCAGAGAATACCTTGAGTCTGCGGTAAGGTCCATGACTACTTGCTGGCTCAGGGCTGGAGCGGTGTGGATGTTGGGGTGGTGTTTTCCCAGGTGGCAAGAACAGTTTCTTTAGGTCCTCCACAGTTTCCCTTCCTCCAGCAACAATTTAGCAAATTCTCCTCAAAAGTTTCAGATAGTGGGGGCCTCATTACTGTCTTTAGTTATCACCCTCCAGGCAGTGAGGGCTCCTCCAGGGGTAATAGTCTGGGGCACTTTGGAATTGTCCATTGGGTACTTATATACGACTAGGGCCATGAAAGTGTGGGCGAGCAGATTAGCATGTCGACCCACCACCACAGGGTTTTGTAAACCTTCCACCTTGGAAAGTACTCCTTCTACAGTGTCCTTATTGGTACCCAGGGAATGTCCAGGATAAGCATAGCATTTTAGGATCAATCTCCTGCCCAGTGTACCACCCCACCAACTGGTGTACAGCCACATCTGTCGGGGCATCTATTTATTTTTAACAGTGATTTGTAAATGTGGCCACTAGGGGATGCTGATCCCAGGTTGCCCAAGATGTAACCCGAGATGGCTCTATCCCAAGGGCTACTACCCCTGCCTGCAAGGCTAGTGACAGGTTAAAGGGCCTAGATCCAGTGACAGGTGCCTCCACCCAGAGGTCAGGGTTGGTAGTGGTTAAACTAGCTTGGGTACAGCCCTCTGGGACACTGTGACCCCCACTTTGTTCCCACTAGTGGCTCACATAGTACACAGGAGTTACTTTCCCAATCCACATATGCACACTTTACACATATAGATACCACTTACCCTTGAGACTGATTCTGCAGCACGTCTCTGAGGATCCCTGTAAAACAAGGTTAACACATACACAACACAATGCAATGCTGGTTCGATATGTACTGACACCACAGACAGCATATAGTTCAATAACAACAAATCTGATTTAATTAGGGGCATATGACAAGGACGGGGAATCAGGTTAATTTGAGTAAAGCCACATAAATAAAAGGATTATGCTTGTAATCAAGGTCCAACAGTACACTCTCTGGGTATCCAGGATGGGGAGGCTAGCCAGGTTCTTGGCTGTCTGGCCAGCTGGTGCAGCTGGATGGGGCCCTGTAGAAGAAAACAACACACACAACCCAAATTGTAATCCGGAGCCAGATGGCTCAGTTCAAGTAAAAAGCACAACAAATCAAATGGCACACTTTTGATTCATATGGTGTTGCAGGGTTTGCCCTGAATGGTACTCACGATACCCAAGACAGTTACAGAATGGATGGTGTGGTTTCTGGGTTTCAGTATTCAGCACACACTGCAGAGTGAGGGAATTAAGACTGCGATTCCCCACAAGCACCAAACACATTCATATGTAATGGAATTACTATACCAGAGCAGGCTGCTCCTCGATCCTGATCGCAAAACACTGCAAAATACCCAGGAGCACACACACAGCAGTTTCAATTCCTGACAGGCCGATCGCACTTTAGTAAAATCTTGGTCTTCTACAGGGTTAGACCTGGTTTCCACACTTCTGACTTCCTTCTTCCTTCTCACAAACTCAGATTCAGTCCGATTTAACTGTACTAACGGCTGCAGACCGACTTGGGGGCCTACACCGCGCTTCCATGAAATACTCACCATACCAGCAAAAGAGCTCTTCTCCTTTCAAGCCACCTCGAATCTGCCTGCCAGGAACAGTGCTGGGTATTTCCTTTAGGCTCACCCCAGTTCGGTTGGCTGGTTTGACTGACAATCACAGCAGGGCTCCTCTGTTGGTGTAAAAGGTGCCAAGGTACAAACTACATTTTCAAAGGCACCTACCATACAGCCCCATTATAACAGACTCCAGATGAGAGTCCAAGTTCTGAATTGCCCACAGCAGGCTCCATCTTAGAGTCCTCACACACTGATTGGTTCAACTCGGCAGTCTGGGACCAAAATGGAGAAACAGATTAGAAACAGTTCATACTGCAACAGAAGTAGGTTAAACAAACTACATTTTCATGAATACTCTGCATTTCCCTTGAATTAGTTACATCCTCAAAGAGTGCTCATTTAGCGATGGCAGAAACAGAACACTTAGCCAGCGCTCAAGCGGGACTCAGGCTTAAACACACACAGTCCCCCAGTGAAACTAATTATGTCTGCAAGCAGACAGCTCTTAAAGAGACAGTACCCGGAGGCTTTTATAGCACTTCTGCACCCTCATTGAAACGGAATTACCAATGCCACCCAGACTTGGAACACTTAGCAAGCTCCTGAAGAATTTTGGGAACCCCATTTGCAGGGGGTTACACCAACATATACAATGTATGTTCATATGTACAACGTATACACTGGATAGTACCTTGACTACTCAGACCCCTTCTGCCCCACCCAGAGACAGACAGACCCAGACACCCTCTCATTCTACTGCCTTAGGCAATCCATTAAATGTATTTAGCCAGCAGGCCACTTTCCCTCCTCCTCCTCTCCTGTTGATGTGTATTCTGTCCCATTTCCTCCCTCTACCTCCTTCATCCTTCATCCTTCACGTGTACTTTAAATTCAGGAAATAGCAGTTTTAGATTTGAGTCATGACCCTTCACCCCAACAAGCCCCCTGCTTGCCACTCCTCTGTCCCCAAACTGATGGAAAGATCCTATGCTTTCTTTCCCCAGATACCTGTTTAAGATTTTCAACATATCATCATAAACAGAACAGTTATGTAAGAACTTACTGTAACAGTAGATCTTCAAGGGGAATCTTTCATCGGGTCACACCTATGGAACTCATCTCTATCAGGCACTAGGACCACACAGAAACTTTTCTAGCAGCCTAGTAGGGGTTGCCCATGCTGATGATATACACCAATGTCTCTGCATATGTAAGCATGGCGACCTGCTCCCCAGTTCCCACCAGAGACCATACTCGGCCTCCCTCTAGGCAACCAAGGAGAGAGAAGAGGTGTCTAGCTGCAAGAAAGGCTGGAGCAACAAATAAGCCAGTCTGGAGATAGAGACCAGGGAATGGAGGGAGGGTCAGCATGACCCGATGAAAAAGATTTCCTCAAAGATATACTGTTATGGTAAGTTCTTCTGTAACTGTTCTATCTTCTTCAGAGATATCTCTTTCATCAGGCCACACCTATGAAATGAGTCCCGAGCAGTACAGACAACAAGACTGTCTGGGTGGCAGGAGGCCAGAGCCCTAAGAAAGAAGGCCTTGTAGCACAGCCAGACAAAACCTGCCCTCCTTCTAGAGGCAGTGTCTGACTGTAGTGCTTTATGAAAGTGTGGACAGTACTCCAAGTGGCAGCAGCACAGATTTCTGTGGCTAATACATTTCTGAAACAGGCAACAGAAGTGGCCATGCCTCTGGTTGAGTGGCCGTGGACAACCCAGGAAGTTTATTATCATACTTCCAGTAACAGAAAGTATTACAATTGGCCAACCATTTGGACAAATACTGTTCAGAAACTGGAACGTTCTCTTCCCATGGGTGAAAGAAACAAACAACTGCTGGGAATCTCCACAAAGGAGACACATAGGAGGGTGGCATGGGACCCAACAGGGGAAGGAAACAACTCTGGTGGGGACTCATTTTTAGAGGGTATAACTGGGAGAGGAAGGTAAGGCACCTGCCTGGCACCATGGCTTGAGGGACAGGGAGTGAATCCTCAGGATCGTGGGGCAGCTGCAAGGAGGAGGGAGCCGGATGTCATTGTCCACCTAGGGACAAATGACCTGACTGAAAAAGGGATCAGAGCAGTGCAGGAGGAGTTTGTGGAGTTGGGAGGGGCCTTAGACAAGTAGCACTCATGGTAACCTTCTCGGAGGTGCTGCCTGTCTATGGCATGGGTGAGGCTAGGGTGCTCCACACATGGGATTCAATCAGAGGGTGAAAAACTGGTGCAGAGCCCAGGGTTTTGGCTTCACTGGGGACTGGGGGCCACCTGGAGGGAGGCAGGCCTATACTGGCGCGATAGTCTGCATCTGTACAGGAGGGAACCAGGATCCTAGGTGATAGGTTTAAATGCTTCATTGCCAAGGGGAGGCACTGAAAAGGAGCAGGGAAATCCTAGCCCCAAAAAATCAGGGTAGTTAGTGAGGTACACACCAAGATACAGAAGTTGATAGGGAGAAGGGCAAGGGTAAATGGAGAAAAGGCAAAGGCAGTAAGGACAGGGATGGGGCAAAAGGGTAAGGCCATAAAAATGGAGGGTAATAAGTACCAATGCCCGTAGTCTAGGTAACAAGCTCCTGAGCTGGTGATCTTGATGGAAGAGGGAGGCCTGGATATCGTGACAGTCACAGAAACATGGTGCACACAGAACCATGACTGGGATGTCAACATACCAGGTACACAATCTACAGGAGGGACAGGAAGGGTAGAAGAGGAGGAGGAGGAGTAGCTCTGTATGTAAGGGAAGGGATCAAAGCAATGGAACTAAAGGGTAAACAGGGAGGAGAGGAGGCACTGTGGGTCACCCTGAGGACCGGAAATGGCACTACAACCCGCATGGGGGCTGTATACAGACCCCCATCTGAGGGGAGGAAATGGACAAGGAAATGATAGAAGGCATCCTTAGGATGGCAGAAAAAGGAGATATTGTTGATGGGGACCTGAATATGCCAGATGTTAACTGGAGAACCTTTGCTGCAGCCACATCCAAGAGCAGGGTCTTTCTCAATGCACTATGGGGCATGCCTCAAGCAGCTAGTGTTGGAACCCACTTGGGAAGGAGCAATCTTAGACTTGATACTCTCAAACAGGGACAGAGAGAGGATCTCAGATCTAGAAGTGGGTAGCCATCTGGGAACAAGTGACCACCAAACAGTGTGGTTGTCAATAAACACAGCCGCAGAGTCAAGCCATACAAAAGTAAGGCTACTGGACTTTAGGAGGGTTGACTTTGTCAAAATGGGAGAGTGCCTCACAAAAGCACTAGCAAACAGGCAAGAAGTAGGGTGGAGGAACAATGGGGAACATCAAAACTGCCATCACAGAGGCAACAAGCCTTTATGGAAGCAAATAAACAATCAAAACAAAAGAAAAACACTATGGTTCTCAGAAAAGGTGACGGAGAAGGTTAGGGAGAAAAAGATAGCATTCAGGAAATATAAGGAAACACAGAAGGAGCAGGACAGAGAACTGTACCAGTTAAAGCGGAAGGAAGCGGGGAAGGCAGTCAGAATAGCAAAGGCCCAAACTGAGGAAAAGATAGCCAACTCAGTTAAGAAGGGAATAACAACTTTATAGGTACATTAGGGAGTGAAGAAAGACCAAGGGAGGATAGTGAGGCTTAATAAAGGGGGGTGGGTGAGCAGAGACAGACAGTGAAAAGTTAGGATACTGAATGAATACTTCTACTCAGTATTCATAAAAGAGGAGGAGGGGGAGCTACCTAATCCAATCAATAGAAGCACTCTGGATAGAGGGTCGATACCAGCCCTTTAGAAGAAAGGGTTCTGAAAGAACTCCTAAAACTGAAGGTGGACAAAGCAATGTGGCCTGATGGGATTCACCCCAGAATTCTAAAAATTAAGGGAGAACTAGTGATACCACTGACTACCCTTTTAACAAATCATGGGAGGATGGTGTGGTACCTAAGGACTGAGGAGGGCAGATGTGATTCTCTTCACAAAAGTGGGAGCAGGACAGAGGCAGGAAATTACAGACCAGTTAGTTTGACCTCAGTGATAGGGAAAATGATGGAATCACTTGAAATAAAGAATTGTTGAGTACCTACAGGCCAGGGGCACAGGACCCAAGGCAGCATGGATTCACAGTGGAAGGTCATGTCAGATGAATTTAATAGATTTCTTTGACTGGGTGACCAAAGTAGTAGACCAGGGAGGGCTGTGGACATGGGTTACCTAGACTTTAACCAAAGCATTGTACAGTCCCACAAAGATTAATAAACAAATTAGCCAGTCTGGGAGTGGGTCCCAGGGTGGTAGCCTGGGTACAAAATTGTTTGGACAACAGGACACAGAGGGTAATAGTAAACAGAGTCCTCTGAAGAGAGGTAGGTTACTAGTGGGCAAGGCCCCTGGAATTCTCTTGATTCTACTTGATTTACCGCTTGAAATTTGCGTCATGCCGCAGAATACATATAGTGCCGCATAATTCATTGTTTTTGGTGAATTTTCATATAAATATACTGTTTTTCAATAGTGTCAGGCTTTCTTCCCACCTCGTTTATCCTGAATCCCTCCTCTATGCTCAGCATATGATGTCATCGATGACATCACATCACATTTAGCCAATGACAGGACTGCATTCTGCTAGAGAAATGAATAAATCATGCCATGAAATCAGAAAATTCTGCCACCAGAACACCAGGGCCCTGCTAGTGGAGTACCCAAGGGTTCAGTACTGGGTCTGGTCCTTTTAATGTCTTTATAAGTGACATATGATGAGGGACTAGAAGGAAAGTATGCCTCTTTGCAGATGACACAAAGATCTGCAACAGGGTTGATACACAAGGGGGCTGGAAAGGATGAGAAGGATTTGGCAAGGTTGAAGGAATGGTCAAAAGTATGGCAGCTTAGATTCAATGCCAAGAAGTGCAAGTAATGCACCTGGGAAACAAAGACCCAGGGAAGAGTACAAATGGAGCGGGAAGGTATTCACAACAACAAAATGGAAAGGGCCTGGGGTAGTCATATCAGATGACCTAAAGGTACGCAAGCAATGTGGAGAAGGCAGTAAGAATGGCTGGGGAGATACTGGGATGTATAGGAGAGGCATCACCAGTAGAAAACAGGAAGTTGTTATCCCTCTGTACAGACAGTTGGTGAGACCCCATCTGGAATACTGTGCAGTTCTAGAGACCCCATCTCCACAAGGACATAGACAGGATGGAGGCTGTCCAGAGGAGGGCAACTAAAATGGTGCAGGGTCTGCAACAGAAGCCATATGAAGAAAGACTAAAGGAGCTTAATATGTATACCCTTGAGGAAAAAGTGAGAGGGGACATGATAGAAACGCTTAAGTACCTCATGGGAAACAACAAAGTCCAAGAGGGTAGCATCTTTCAGAAAAGAGATGTGCAAAACAAGGGGACACAATCTGAAGATAGAGGGGGATGGCTCAGGGCAATGTGAGGAAGTATTTTTCACAGAGAGGTGGTGGACGCATGGAATGGCCTTCCTGAGGAGGTGGTGGGGTCAAAAATAGTGGGAGAATTCAAGAATGCATGGGACAGACATAAGGCAACCTAGTGGGGGTAGAAAGAAGTAGGCTGTTGGTTAAGGATCTGCAGCTTATCCAATAGGTAGGAATGGGCAGACTAGGTGGGCCAAGCGGTCCTTTCTGCCATCAAAGTCTATGTTTCTATAACTGAGTGAACTTTCTGCAGTCCTTCGTACAGTGTGTATAGTACCTGATAATTCTATGCATATCTAAAGTATGGAACAATGCTTCCCTGGATTGGCATGCTCTGGGTAATAAACAGGTAGGTAAATAAACTGATTTAAGGTAAACTCAGACACCACCTTAGGAAGAAAAGAACAGTTACGTAAGAATTTGCCATAACAGTAGATGTTTGAGAGAATCTCTTGCAGCAGGTCACATACATAGGAACTTCGCATCAATCACCAGGATCAAATGGAAGCTCTGCTAGCAATCTTCCTGGGGCAGCCCACGACATTGATGTCACCACCTTGGGGGCGATGTTATACAGTCATGGGAGGCCCCATACCCTCCTCAGTTCCCCGCTGAGACCAGCCAGTGAGGACAAGCTCAAGAGGGAACCAAGGTGAGCCAAGAAACATTTCACAAAAACAGCAGAAGCAGAAGGCAGACCATCCTGGAAAGAAAAGGACAGGGAGATACCAAGGGGGAAGGAGGGAGAGGTGACCTGCTGCAAGAGATTCTCTGGAAGATCTACTGTTATGTTAAGTTCTTAGTAACAGGTTTATCTTCTTCGAGGATATCTCTTTCAGCAGTTCACACACTAGGAACAAGTCCCAAGCAGACACAGAGAATCGGCAGCAGGAAGGATGGAAGATAAAGGCTCAAGAAGGGAGGCCGAGTTAGCTCGTGATGTCCAGCCTGTAATGCTAGTGAAGGTATGAACCATAATCCATGTGGCTGCAGCACATATTCTGGCTGCAGAAACTCCCTGAAATAAGCGACTGAAGCTGTCATGCTTCTGGTGGAATGGCTTGACTGTTTCTGGCAGCTCTTTGCCATACATCCGCAGCAAAAACAATGCAGTTAGCTAACTGTTGGGACAGGCCCTGCTTCAGAACAGGAATGCCTCTTTCCGAGGAGTGAAGGAAACAAAAGCTGTGAGGACTTCCTGAAGTTCCTTGTGCGGTAAAGTATTATCAGAGAATTATGTGTACATCTAAGTGTGGAGCAAGGCTTCCCAAGATTGGCATGCTCCGGTAATAAACAGAGAGGTGGATGGTCTGGTTCAGGGTGAACTCAGACACCACTTTAGGTCGGAACTTATGGTTTGTGCATAAAGATATCCTGTCCTTGTAAAAATCAAATAGGGCTATGCCACATGAGCGCCTAAAGCTCTAAAATCCACTGAGTGGAAGTAATAACAACTAAATATAACACTTTCCATGACAGAAAGCGGAGCTTGTAATCTGGCAGGCTCAAAAGGAGCCAGAGAAAGTTTTTCTAAAATAAAGTTTAAATGCCAGGCCAGGTAGGTTGTGAATAGGGTGCTTCAAGTGAAGGATGTCCTCAGAAACATATGGGTCACCTCCAGCTGGGCCACCATACAGCCATCGATAGGCATGTGGAGAGCTGAAATGGCAGACAAGTGCATTTTCAGGGAGCAATACTTCAGACCCACATCCGATAGGGACAGCAGGTAGTCCAGCCTCTGATTCACTAGACAGGTGAACGGGTCAAGCTGATGGGAAGCAGCCCATTAGGTGAAATGCCTCCACTTCAAAGAATATGTTGCTCTGGAGGACGGTTTTCTGGTAGCCACCAGGACCTCTGCTACCTTCGAGGAAACTCCAGATCAGGCAATGGTGATGTCCTTAGCAGCCAGGTGTATAGATGAAGGTACTGTAGGTTCAGATGAACCAGTGTCCCTGGTCCTGAGACAGGAGGCCCGGCACCAGCAGAGAGGATCAGTGCCCATTGCCAACTGCTGTAACAATGGAAACCACATCTGCCTCAGCAAGAAGCATGCCACCAGAATTATTGTGGCCTCTTCCATTTGTAGCTTCATGAGCATCCTCTGAATTGGGGAAGGTGGGATTAGAGAAACCTCCTCGCCACAAGAAGGACAAGGAGTCATGCCAGAAAACCCAGGCTCTGGAGCAAGCGAGCAGAAACGTGGCAGTTTTGCATTAAGTGGGGACACAAAAGGTCCGTCTTTCAGTGATCCCACCATGCAAACAGGTCTTCTACAACCAAAGTCAGTAGCTCCCACTGTGAGCCCTGGACTGTGACCTGCTTAGGCTGTCTGCCAGGGCCAGGGCATTATGGGTGCCGGGGACATGCACGGTCGATAGATTGAGGCTGTGCTCCAAACCTCATTGCCTCTCTGCATAGGGTGTAGGAGTGTCTGTCCCCTGCTTGTTGATGTAGTGGGACCCGCTCATGTTGTCTGCACCAATCAATCAATCTTTAGTTTACCAGGCGATACATCACTGAGAAGCAGTCTCATTTACAAGACGGACCTGGGCAAATTGTATAGGTCAAGAATAGTAACCATTGGTACAATAATTTACATAGCATCAAAAGAATGACAAGGGCAAGGGTTCCAGAGAAGGAGTGTTACAGCAATATTACAGTGGACTCCCAGCATGCACTATTTACAATATGTATAAAAATGCACAAGATGCAACAGGTGAGTGTTAGAGCGTTAAATGCAGAGGACTCCCACTAGCAGGGGTCCCAGGGACAGATAGCTCTGGAAGGCTTGCAGGACATAGAGGACTGCCCACATCTCCCAGCCGCTGATGTGGAATGAGGCCTCTGCAGCTGTCCATGTCCCTTGAGTCTGGTGAGAACCTAGTGTGCTCCCCAGCCCATCCCTGAAATATCAAAGATAAGGACGAGGAGATCAGGAGGGGAACCCTTATGAGCAAGTTGTTTCCTCCCACCAAAGGAGGACCTTCTTTGTCAGCAATGTTACCAACACCTGCAGCTTCAGGTCATTGGTTTTCTAGTCCCACTGTACCCGCAGGGTCCACTGTGGAATCCACATATGGAAGTGTGCCAGGAGGACCGTGATGATGGCACGCTATCAGACCCAGCATTCAAAGGTATGTTCTGGCTGTGACGCATTGACTGCAGTATAATTCCTGGGCTTGTGCCATAAGTCACCCTGCCCTGTTCATGGGCAGAAAGGCATTGCCTTGGGCCATGTCCAGTATGGCCTCTATATACTGGAGATGCTGGCCAAGGGTCAACTTGGATTTGAAGGTTGACGATGATCCCCAGGCTGGAAACAGCTTAAGGGTATGCATCAGGGTCTTGGACAGCTGTTCCCTGACAGGACTTTCAGCAGCCAATCATCCAGATAGGGAAGATATAGAGGCCCTCCTCCTGAGGCCACCACCACTACAGTTAGTTAGTTAGTTAGTTAAAACCTTTATTTTTAGACAAGAGTTTAGGTGAAATATCACATCATTAGGACAAAGTCCTATTTTCAAGATGGTTCTGTGAAGATATAAAGTGCTTTTAAACATATAACTCACAGTATACAACAATAAACATATTTTTACAAGATGTATCAAAAATCAAACATTCACAATCTAATACATCAAACATCTATATTAAAACTCATCTATAACAATCACAACAAACTTTTAGTTCAAGCCTCAGACTAATTGAAAGTGCTTTCATCATTAATTTGATTACAAAATACAGGTTTCAAAGCCCACCATAATCTATTAACAATAACGAAATCTTAAATTACTATATGTATTTATGATTTTTGAAACACAAAACTCATCAAATGCATATCTCTCAAATTATAAATATGCTTTTTATTTCCAATTTATCATAAAGACCCCGGTTGTTGTAATTTTATTACTTTAAAAATTTGAATTGCCCAGGAAATCTGACGTTTACTATCCTGTGTAAGCCATCCTAATTCACTAAGTACATCACAGTGATGTGTTTTATAATCTTTTGTATTATAAATCTAGCCATCTTGTAATATAATTGATCAACCTTCAATAGCAATCTCTTAGATGCTAAACCATAAATATGATTTGCATATTCCAAAACTGGAAGAAGAAGTTGATTTATGACCCGTTCCCTCATGGATCTGTTCATACAGAAACCAGAATGCCTAAACGCCTCCTAACCTTTTGTTTACTTTTATTATAGTTTCTGATATATGATATTCAAATTTTAAAGATGCATCTATCCAGACCCCTAGATATTTATATTCTGAAACTTGCTCTAAGGTTTCGTTTTGTAATGTTTTTATATTAACTGTTTCTTTACTATTGATTGAGTAATTTTGTTTTCTTCCAAAACCATGAGTTTAGTTTTTTGCTATCGAGTATTAAACCAGATTCAGTAAACCACTTAGATAATCCTATAAAATCTTTCTGTAGGTTCCTCTCCATTTCTCTATAGGTAAGTCCACTAGCAATTAATAGAGTATCGTCTGCATAAAGATTTATGTTTGAATATTTTACACAATCCACAACTTTGTTAATGTAAATCAAAACAATATTGGCCCCAAAATGGAGCCCTGAGGCACTCCTCTTTGAATATTTAACTTATCAGATAATACTCCATTTATACACACTTGTTGTGTTCTATTTGAAAAGGTAAGACTTGAACCAATTTCCTGTCTCCTCGGCTAATCCAATTTCAGCAGTCGTTTAACCAAAAGCCCATGATTAACTGTATCAAAGGCTTTGGATAAATCCACTAACACCGCACCCACCGATTGGCCCCCTCTAATTTTGATGCAATAATATCCACCATATCGGTGAGTGCAGTGCTCGTGGAGTACCCTTTTCGAAACCAGATTGTTGTTTTGTAATTAATGAGTAATTTTCTAGGTAATCAACCAATTGTACCTGAATTAGTCTTTCCAGAATTTTGGATAATCCAGACAATAAAGCAATGGGCCTATAATTTGTTGGTTGAAATGAGTCACCTGTACCTTTATATATAGGAGACTTTAGGTTTCCAAACGTCTGAAAACGCCTCAGTCAGAGACCAGTTAAACAATTCAGTTAATATAGGGGCTATCACCTGGACAGAGTCTTTCAGAAAACGATTTTCAATAAAGTCAAGACCAAAAGCCTTATTAGTTTTTAAATTTCTTATCTCTGCCTTTACTTGTTTACAAGAAATTTTCTAAACCTAAACCTCGGGCATTTATATTCAAATTTTCATTAACTCCATCCTCAACTTCTAAATCAATAAGATCTAAATCAGGCAATGTGATGAAATAATCATTTAAAATGTTTGTTGAACACCTTATGTTCTGAGGAACACCTCTGCTTAACATTTGTATAGGAGGGCCATGCATTTGTGAAGTTTCAAAAGCTTTTAGTAATGACCAATACTTTTTATTATCTAAAGTCTGTTTAACTTTTTCCTCAGAGTAATTTTGCTTCAATTTTTAATTTGAAATTTCAAATGGTTTCTAGCTTTTTATATTTTTCCAATCCTCATTTTTAAAGATTTACTTGCCTTCTTCCATAAGCAATTCTTTCCACATATTAATCTTTTATTTTTTCTGATACCAAGGAACATGAGATTTACTTTGCATGCATATACGATAAGGAGCCATTTCATTACAAATCTCTAAGAACCATTTTGAAAATTCCTGGATCACTACATTCACAGATGGTATTAAGAATAATCTATCCCATCTTACTAACATCAATCTAGCTACAAATGCTTCTTTATTGTAGCTCCTGAAACTTCTACGTTTTATTTTTAAAGGAAAATTTCTAGTATGATAGCATTTTCTATCTTCTATAACAAATGAGCAATTTATTGAGCTATGATCCCCATTATTGATTGTTTTACTTCAATTGACTTGATACTAATTTTGCTGTAACAAAGTTTAAATCCAGAATGTTACCCGCACTAGATTGAGAGGTTTTCCTTGTGGGAAAAATAATCTTCTGCTCTACCTCTAGTGTTTTAAAACTGTTCTCCAATGCAAGACCCCTTGGTTTTCCCACGCTGCATTAAAATCACCAATTAACATTAATTCACAACCCATTGAAACTCTCTGAATGACTGATGCAAGATTTTCAAATTCACCTATGGAGGTCTTAGGGGAGCATAAATAACCCTATTACTAATTGTAAATTATGAACCTTTACTAATAAACAATCAATTTTTCCAACCTGATCTGTAAATAAGATTGAAATTTGGCCAAGCTCCCATTTAATAAACATCATAACACCCCACCTCGCTGTCCCTTTCTATCCAATCTATAACTATAAAATCCTTCAGGTTCAAATTATTTGGTATCTATGCTTTTATTTAACCACGTCCTCAGTTAGTGCCACTATTTCTGGAGTTTCTGTAAGTATCCAGGATTTTAATAAATCACCTTTTTCTTTAAGCTCCTGGCGTTATCATATATAACTTTAATTTCTCCATTTCACGGGACCTGGATTTGTTTCTATATCTCCCCCATAATCAGTGATATTAATAAACAATTTCTGCATTTAGTCTGTCCAAAGCCCATTAAACTTTTATCAGGTAACTTTTAACTGGTCTCTGATTCTAGAAAAAGAATTTCTCATCGACCTCTGCACTCCATAACCCCATAAATTAATGTTGCTCTCGATTTTAAAACAGAACCAACTCCAATTGCTAGGGAACTTGTTATTTCGATTTGGCACGGTGTTGCTAGTTTCACATTTAATGATGATAATATGCACAATTGAAGCAATAACCTACAGAACAGATCCATATTGAAAGACTATTTCAAAAGCCTCTATAATCTACTGCTTCTCTCAAGTAGATAGATTAAACTAGTCTCACAATAACTTAACAAGATCAGCTAATACTATTAAATTTAACAAACCCAAACTTGCTGTATTTTAAGCTTTAAACAAAACTTTTAACCTCACAATTTTGTTACCGAGTAGGCATACCTTACTCACATCGCCCGTCACTGTGCTAACAGTACCAGCATGAGGTCTAAACAGTGTCCACCCCTGCCAGCAAGGTGATGTTCTTCTCCGGTTCTGCCCCCTTCAAAGCAGCTGTTAGTGCTACGGTTACCGGAGAGCAACGGGAGCAGTGGCGCTAGGGTGAAACGATGCAAGCATTCATTCAGGCAGTAGATGTTAATATCCCCACTACTGACAAGCTCTTGGTAAACACCCAAGGTGCCGAGGAATAGCCAAAGGAAAGGGCCTTGAACTGGCAGTGCTGGTCCTGGAATCGAAACCTGAGGACCTTCCAGTGAGCAGGACAAATCATAATATGTACTGTAAGTAGGTGTCCTGCATATCCAGGGAGCAGATCCAGTCTCCCTACCTTAGTAAGGGCAAGAGGCCTGGGAGGGTGACCATCCTGAACCTCTTGTATTGGATAAAGAGGTTCCGGGCCTGCAGGTCCAGGATAGTATGCAGGTCCCAGAGGACTTGGGGAAGAGGAAGATCCCCAGTTCCGCTGGGTTTCTGGGACTAGTTCTATGGCCCATTTTTTGAGTAGCATGTTTATCTCTCCTTGCAGCAAGGGTACGTGATCTGGAAGGTAAGGTGACAGCCTGGGAGGGAGGACTGGAGGAATCTCTATATACTCAATACTGTGGCCCTGTTCTTTTAGCTGAAGAACCCAGGTGTCTGTGGCAATCTCCCATCACCCTTCCAGGTGGAAGAGAACTCACCCCGACCATCTCTTCCTGAGGGGACAGGTGGGGGTTAGGCAAGGAGGCAGGCTGTGGGAGGACTCTTGTCCAAGGCTGCACCTCTGCCTTAGGTGGACTTTCTGTTTATGGGGAGGGCAAACAGGGCTGCAGAAGCTTTGCATTTGCTGGGTTTCTTAGAGGCAGGTCATGGGTGATGGGTGGCACTGCAAGGTCACCCTCTGACCAGACCTCTGTTGGGTGTGATACAGAGAATGGACAGAGCGAAGGGTCCTACTGGAGGCTTGGAGGTTACTGAGAATGTCCTGGACATCACTAACGAACAATTTAGGACCTCAGAAGGGAGTGTTCCAGATGGACTGCTGCACATCAAACACAAATCCTGACACCAGGAGCCAGGAGTGTCTCCTGAGACAGACACCTACAGCGGAAGCCTGTGCTGAGGCATTTACTATGGTGCAGGCAGTCCTCAGAAGGTGCCTGCTCACATCTACCCCCTACTGGTGGGTCTTAAGCATTTCTTGCTTGTGAGGCCTGTCCAGGAGGGATTTTGCAGACCCTGCGGAGTCCCAGAGGTCATATTGGTAGCGTGACATATAACTGATGTAATTCAAGATATGGATGGCCGAGTAGAGGCGGCAAAAATCTTCTTGCTTATTAAATCAAGCTTCTGAGACTCCTTATCAGGTGGCAGGGAGCTGAGATGTTGCAGTGTCTTAGAGTGATCATGGGCCACATTGATAACAACATAGTCCGCCTGGGGAGGCCAGAAAAAGGTCTCTTGAAGGCTCCTGGTACAGTTTGTCCACTTTTCTGGGCATAATGGGGACCAGGTGGGGTCTGTACTAGGCAGCCAGGATGGCATCCTCATAGGCTTTAGTGATGGGTGGGATGATGAGTGGTGGAGATTCTGGCGTGAGATAATGGGCCAGATTCCACCTGAACTTGTCCTATTCAACAGACTCAAATCCTATAGCTACCTGCTGGAGCTGGTATAACTGAGGTGAAAGAGTGGTCTTCCAGGGGATCCAGGAACATACTTCAATGAGTCATCCCCACAGAAGAAACAGTGAAGGTGCTGAAAGGGGTCCCATCATCGTTGTCCCTGGTAGGAGATAATAAGGAACTGTCATTGTCGTCCCCAGGCTCAGAGGAGGAGACAGAGGATAAAGGCAGTGAAGGGACCATCTTCTTTGCTGAGTGGTAGGCACTATGGTCAATAGAGAGGGGCCCACCGTGGAGGGAACAGATGGTGGGGTTATTTTTGACCCAAGTCCAGGACCGATGAGAAAAGGGCCTGGACATCTACCTCACCAAAGAAGGCATGACTCTTTGTAGTGGCAGAGGAGGGTACTGCACCCCTGTCAAAAAAAGTAAGATGGAAGCAGAATTAACATAATGGGGCTGGCTGAGGTACCAGCTAGGAGCCAGCACTTCCATCATTGAAGGATGGCCAAAAGCAATGATAATAGTAATTCAGTAATTCAGGAACATACTTGGTGAGTTATCCCCCACAGAAGAAAGAGGGAGGTGCTGAAGGGTCCTAGCCGTACCTCCCCTCATTATCATCGGTTCCCCTAGGAGGAGATAATCAGGAACAGTCATCATCGTCCCCAGGCTCAGAGGGGAGACAGATGCTATTCCCTCCTGGAATAGTAAATCTAGTAATTTAGAATAAATAAAAAAAAAAGCAATGACCAGAGCAATCAAATACCCATAAGACTGTGACCACCACCTGCCAGTAAAGACCTAACACTGCCAGCTGTGTGCACCCTTTGAGGAGGAGGAGGGCATTCAGCAAAGACAGTAGTGTTGGAGGGGCACGAGAAGGAAGCACCACGATGAGAGCCTGAGGTTGTAAGATCCCACAGGCCACACTGCTAAAGTCCCTCCACGATAAGTAAGGGAAGCAGCTGTGTCATTGTGGAGGCCAGGCGAGCCCATCAACGATGAGGCCCCACCGGACTGACCAGCGAGAGAGCTGCTAGCAATGACCTGGTAGCTAAAAGGGCTGGAGAGGCAGAGGGCTGTCGTGAGCCTGGCGATGATCCCGAGACATTCGGCACAGGACACAGTGACTGAGACCCTCATGGTAGGAGGCATGATCCTTGTGTAACCCCCTTGCAAATGGGGTTCCAAGAAAATACCTGCTTGGGCTTACCTTAGCCCTGTCCTTCTGTCCTTCTCCGCTGTCTCTCGGCTTCTCCCGACAATGGGCCCCCTACGTTTTCTGGCTTCCCAGGTCCTGTTTGCCCTCATAGGGAGTGCCCCAGCCTGCAGCCCAAATGAGAATCCAGCCCCTTGAGGATGAAAACACTGACCACGATCTCCCGCTACAAAAGTGCTGCCTCTAGGCAGTGGGAGCGCATTGGCATGCAATGTGCCTTTGATGTGGAGCCACTGGTTTTGCAGTCACCTCAGGGACTGTGCTGTGGGCCCGGATCCCTTCCACCTAATTGGGACCCGGTGACCATGGAAAGCCTGCTGGGGAACCGTTCAGAAGAAAATTGAAAGAGTTTTGACCGGGCTCATTTAAGTATGCTTGAGAGGAGCCCCAGTCATCTGTATAATAAATAATTGTGTGCCTGGCTGCCTCATGGTAGCTATGTTTGGCTTCGGGCCTAAAAAAGTAAAAGAATTTAAATGTTTTAAACAATGAAACTTGTTACTGCCTATTGGAGAATGACTGTACATGTGGGAGAGAATGTTAACAAATTAAAATAGATACTTTTCCTGGCAGTTCCAGTATTTGGGACTCTGTGTGTCAGCCTGTCAGCTGCTGAGGGGAGCTTGCATGAGTGCAGTAGCAACAGAAAAGTAAAAGAGCCATGTTTTCATCTGTGCAGTGACTGCAAGTACAGCATTTAAGTTACAGAACTGTGCGGCATTTGGGGCAAATAATTATTTCTTTCTGGATGCACCAGGACATTATTCAGGACTGTACCTAATCTGCTATAAGGGACAGAGGGTTAAGCAGCCATTGCCAGCAGTACAGCCAATTGGAATGCCAGTAATAGAAAGCCAGGACTTGTGGGACATTTACTGCATCTCATGAGTGTAAGCACCCATGTGCTTATGGGGACTTCACGGACATTATTTTAGGCACCAGTTCCACAACCCATTTGTGCCTCAAGTCTTCTGATTGACATGTCCTTCAGCAACTTGGAGACATGTCACCCCATCTCTACTATTAATCAGGAGTCGAGCTAGGAGCTCTATAAAGAGACAGTGTTGCCAGTTTGTCTGGAGATTTTGAGACATTGAGAAATTCAGAGAGAGAGAGTCAGAGCAGGCTCCAGCCTGCTGGGAGCCCACAGGGGTGGGGGCTCAGGCCCTGCCATGCCATCAGGCCTGGGCCACTTAATCCAAGCCCCTTCAGTCTTCAGGGACAGTTATTATTTTCTTAAGTAAAGTTTACCAGTTACAGCAATTGTGCTTTCTGCAACAGCTAGTCTGGAGGTTGCCAGTACTGTCCTCCAGAGGCTAGCCCCCCAACATCGGGGAAAGATGTGGACCAAAGATTAGATGTCCAGCAGCAGTGAGAGTGCTGACCAGACCAGATGACATCATGCAGTGGTGAGAGCACTGACTGAGTACCTCAGTGGTGAGAGAGCTGAAGAAGTCTTCAGGATGCCTTGATTATGGATGAGACCTGTAGAGGACCTGAGTGAGTACCTCGTACCCCTGGTGTGAGGGAGAAGCTAAGCAAGTAATCTTGGGAGCCCCAAGCTCCACTGAGAAATGTGTATTGTTAAGTTTAAAGTATTGAAGTTATCAGTCTGGGCGACTAACCCCATAAGAGACTGCCTAGTTCAAGTAAATGGATGTATCTTGTCTGTGACTCAAATGGCCAAGTTGCAGGGGCAGCAAGATGCCTGGCATAGTGAATCATGTAAATGTGTTGCAAGTTGTGTAGCTATGGGTTAGAGTCCTGCCATCGTGGAGCTGACTGCCAAGAAGCATTTGCCACTTCATGAGACAGGAGGCCCTAGAGCATATTATGTCTAAGATACCTAAAGAAAATGTACCTGTGTTTGACCAGAATTTCATCTGAGAGCACTTGGGATAAGTGTACAATGTCTAGTCATGCTGGATAGGACTCTGCTTGTGAATAATGTTCTTGGTATACAGAATGTACTGGATATGACTGCCTGTAACTAAAGTATGGGATGCTTGATGAAAGTGTCGTTGTCAACTTACTCTGGATGGATGCCTTTGGTATATAAAGTACTGGATGTGACCGTGTTTAAACTGCATTTAGGATGCTTTACAGAAGCATCACCTCATTACATCGGATGGGACTTTCAAGTATTGTGCTAAATGTTCTGGATGCAAGATCCACATAGCTTGTCTTGCAATGTTCAGAAGTCTGCAAGTGCAGGGCAAACCCTGTCATGTCTGCTAGAGTGCAGTGCAATCCCTGCTGTGGTTGTAAATAGTAATTTTCTGCTTTACAAAAATCTGTTTCCAAGTTGCCCCACCTCAAATTAATAGCCAGCCACCTCAACCAGCTGCAACTCCTCCAGGCCTGCAACATCTTGGACTGTGGTATCTGTTTAACCAGTATGGTATGATATTGCAGGGTTTCTGCTGTATCTGGGACTGGTACCAGTGTGGGTAATATTAATAATTAAGTTTAACATCTGATTTATCAGCAGCTAGATAGCCAGGGCTCTGGAAGTCTTAAGTCGAATGGTCAAATGTGATTTACGCTTGCCTGTTAATATGTAGCCACCCAGCTGGAGGGTTTCACCAGCAAAATCCAAATAATATATGTACATTTTGTGAATATGATAGGATAACCTCTACTTCACCTGTTTCCCTTCCTAGCTCCTATATCCTCCCAAAATAAATATCTTATTTGTTGTTTGAAATCCTGTGTGAGCATACTATTGGAGAGTCTTGAATTCAAAATGTGGAAATGTGGGAACTGTGTATTGGGGCATGTCTGGGGAAGGTAAGTAGTCACCGTGGGTGGTGTAGCAGCTCATGGGGCTACACCCAGCCCATCTCACCCGTAAAGCACCCTGAGTGGAGGCACTGCATAAAGGTTTTAAAATGTTATAGAGTTAAGCGAACCCAACTACCCTGTCCAGGGTAGTGCTGCAGGAGTGTGACACTGGGTATAGCACCACCCAGGAACCACACTTGTCCTGATGGCGGTGCTTCCCCAATGATTTGCCCTGGGCTTTGGTAGAGTGGGAACCCGAGGATTGGAACCGGAAAGCAGAGGAGCCTTGAGCCTGAAGCTCCTTTTCTAGAATGGCGACCTTCTGCTCCCTCAAGAAGGATTTTAACTATAAGCATCGACGGAGGATGGCTTTGTTGAACTCACTACAGATGGAACAAGCCTGAGCGTTGTGAGCAGCGCCCAGGCAGTGAACACAAGCATAGTGAAGGTCTTTGTCAAATATCTTCTGTCCACATTGACAGCGACTAAACACAGACTCTGAGATAAATGGGGAGAGGAGAGGAAGTCACTTTAGAGAGAACTAAAATGACTGGTAAAAACTAGGGTGAGAAGAAAATAAACTGAAGTTCGCCAACAAGGGAAGAAATAGCGATCGACTGTAGCAATGGTGCTCAGCGAGTCCGAGAGTGATGGTCGATGGCGGAACAGAACTGAGGAGGGTATAGGGTCAGCTTACAATTATATAGGGTAGCGCCTGCATGTGGTGATGTCACCGCATGAGCGCCCTCATGAAGACTGCTAGAGAAAAGCTTCCATGCGATCCTGGTGCCTGATGCTGAGAGGTTCCTAGTGTGTGACCTACTGCAAGAGATATCTATGAAGACGATCTTAAGGCTAGTGTGTAAAGACACCCAGTCTTTGTGGAAAATCAAATAAAGTTGCTCACATGAGAGCCTGTAGCTCTGACATCCTTTGAGCAGAAGTAAAGCAACTAAAAATAATGCTTTCCACTAAAGCATAGCTCGTAAGACACAGCTGGTTCAAAAGGAGGCAAAGTCAGCTTTTCTAGAACGAAATTCAGGTCCCAAGCAGAGGCGGGATTGGGATAGGAGGCTTCAACTGAAGAATGCCTTGCAGAAAAGTATGGGCCACAATACAGCCATCAATGGGCACACGGAGAGGCTGATACAGCAGACAGGTGCACCTTAATCAAGGAATATTGGAGCCCCGCATCGAGACAAGGACAGGGGATCCTCTGGAACCTGGTTCACTGGACAAGTAAACTGGTCCAGGTTATGGGAAGTGGCCCAAATGGCAAAGTGCTTCTACTTCATCGAATAAGTGATCCTGCTGGAGGGTTTCCTGGTAGCCACCAGACATCAGCCCCTTTTGAGACACCCGAACCGAGCAATGGTTATGTCTTCAAGAGCCATGTATGCAGGTGGAAGGACTTGAGGTCTGGATGGACCAGGGCCCCTGTGCCTGTGTTAGCAGGTGTTTGTACAGGGCAGAGGAACTCTGAAGTTCTACAGCCAACTACTGCAGTAATGGAAACCAAATCTGATGAGGCTAGAACGGTGCCATCAGAATTAGGGTGGCACCTCCATTTGGAGCTTGATGAGCACTCTCTGGATCAGAGGAAAGGGAAGAAAGGCATAGAGGAACCTCCTTTTCCAGGAGAGGAACAATGTGTCTCACCAGAAAACTCCAGGCCCTGGATCTAGCGAGCAGAAATGCAGCAGTTTTGCGTGAGTGGGGACACAAAATGTCTAGCTGGATGACCCCACCTGTTGAACAGGTTGTCTACGACTGACATCTGCAGCTCCCACTCATGCATTTTGGACTGCGACTGGCTGAGGCTGTATGATAAGGCACTGTGGTCACCGGAAACATGGAGGGTCAATAGATCTAGGTTGTGATCTAGAGCTGACTCTATGATGCCAGTTCGACAAGAAACACTTTGACCAGCATCACAGCGCCAGGCTCCATGTTGATAGCAATTTGCAGTCGGCATGAAGCAGCACACATTGATGTATGTTTTCTTCATGGGGCTTCACCCCTCCTTGCAGGGTTCTCTGCCCCACAGCCCCTGTACTTTAGGATTCTAACTCCAGGTCAGAGTTAATTCAGGAAGATGTTTCAGGTCGGGGGAAGGAGTTGCCCAGTCTCAGTGGCACTTCTACGGGTGCACGGCACTGTTGTCGATACTGACACATGTTGCCGTGAGAACTGTTCATGGGGCATAGCTCTAGAGCCCAGTACCAGACTCTTATCTCCTCCCTGCTCAGGGGTAAGAGCGAGTCCTCCTTGCTTGTTGATGTAATAAACTACACGATGTTGTCTGACTGCACCAGCAGGGGACCCAGAGAGAGTGGTTCTGGAAGGTCCATAAAGCATACAGAACTACCTCTTATCTCTAAAACATTTATGTGGAGGTGAGCCTCTGTCAGAAACCAGGTCCCTTGGGACCGAAAGGGACAAGTGCGTTCCCCACCTAGACCCGAGACATCCATGGTGAGGATCTGTTGAGGAGAAGGATGAGAAAGGGCCTTAGAAGACTGTGAGGGTTCATTCACCACTGATGAACTTTGCATACAGTGGAGGAGACAAGAACCTGCTGATCCCGATCTTTGGTGTGGTGATCCCATTGGACCCACTGAGTCCACTGGGGATCCGCATATGCAGTCTGGAGAAGGGTACAGTAACAATGGCTGCAGCCATCAGGTCCATCAACCACAGGAATGTCCTGGCTGTGACATACGCCTTTGGGCAACCAACGGCAACCTAAGCTATCAAGCATTCCGCCATGTCTTGGGGAAGGAAGGTCTTGGCCTGAATCATGTTCAGAACTGCTCTTTTGAACTGCAGCCATTGACACGGGTCGGGACAGACTTGGGCAGATTGACAGTAATCCCTAGGGCTTGGAACAACTGCTTGGTGTTCCAGAGTGAGTAACAGGTGATCCCTGGAATGGGCCTTCACAAGTCAGTCATCCAGATAAAGGAAGACATACAGACCTTCATGCCTGAGGGCTGCCACTACTGCTGCCAGCGTGAGCAGATTTTGATAAAAGTAAATTTTTACTCACGCTGTTAAGTTAGTGAAGGGATCATAGCTGGCTCCATAGCTACTGCCAGCCAATCCTTCCAGCTTCTAGGTCATCAGCTCCACCACCAAGCTTGGTGTTTTTGTGGCGATGATGAGCAGGGACAGTGAGAAGTGAGCCCTATACAAATATACAGGGTGTTTTTAAAAGTCGTTTTATGAAGCTGTAAGCAATCTGAGAAGGAAATAGAAGCCAAGGCTCATAGGTTCATAGGTGGTTCATAGGTGGTTTACACGATCGAGGACAAGCCCATTATGATCATGCCACTTAAGCTAAGTGGGTTACAAACTTACAGTTCTTCATATATTTATCGAGTAGAACTTTAAATTGGATCAAATTTACACAATTCACTATGTCATAAGGCAGAGAATTCCAAATTGGAACTATTCGTTGAGTAAAGCAGTTATTTCTTTTCATGGTTCGATTGATAGATAAGAATGGCTTTAGGTTATGCGAACGGGTTTGGACTGTGGAATTATTCCATTTTAAGTGTAATGTTTCAAACAAATATTCATCTCTGGTTGCTTTATAAAGCAAACAGAGATCCCTACTATAGATCTATATTCCATACTATACAAATTGAGCTGTTTGAGTCTTTCTTCATAAGACAGACCTCCCATACCCTTTATATTCTTAACAAACCTTTTTGAACCTTCTCCTAGAAATTTTGTCACCTATCTGTGTTGGAGCACAAAATGAGGAACAATAATCAAAATTAGCTCTTATAATGCTAGAGTATAAGGGAATCATTATTGATGGTTCTCTACTTTTAATATTTCTAAATATATAGTTACTCAATCTTGAACTTTTTAATGATAAAATTCAGTGTTCAGTAAACTTTAAATTATTATTAATAATGACACCCAGGTCTCTCTCAGTTGTAATATCCTTCAGGGTATGGTTCTCAATGTAATAATTTGCACATATATTATTACTTCCAAAATGCATAACCTTACATTTACTGATATTAAACTTCAATTTGTGAAGGTTAACCCAATCAGATATATAGTTTAAATTATCTTGTAAAATAGATATAGACTCGGTATTGTTAACAATCCCACCCAGTTTGGCATCATCAGCATATTTACTAATCCAAGTGCCACACTTAGTATCCATACCAGCAATCAGAATATTAAATAGCAAGGCAAATTTTAGTTTTAGGGTGCCCAATCCTGAGGCTCACGCCTAACAAAATATAACAAGATAAACCACAATTAAAGTCCAGAAATGACAGTGATAAATAAAATCAAAGCTCAATTGTTAAAATTAACTATAATAATAAAATGGACTGGGTACATATTACTCTGTGAATGCCAGGCTGAAAAGGTGATTCTTTAGCCTCTGCTTAAAACACCAATTGAGGGGCCTCCCGACTGCAGATGGTAGCGTGTTCTACAGGGTCGGCCCAGAGATGCTGAAAGCTTGATCACCAGATGTCTTGAGCCAAATCCTGGGAACGTCCTGGAGGCCTCTCAAAGAGAAGTGGAGGGAGAGAGAGCAGAGGTCGCAGGTGTCAGGAGCTCCGACAGGTAGCCAGAGCCCAATCCATATAGGGCCTTATAAGTGAGCAAGCCCACCTTGAAAATGACTCTCCACCTGACCAGCAGCCAGTGCAGACCACGCGGGGCTGGAGTCACATGACAGGACCTAGGCAGGCCTGTCAGAAACCGGCACGCCATGTTCTGCTCCAGCTGCAGCCTGCAGATGGTCCATCCTGTGACCCTGAAGTAAAGAGTGTTACAATAGTTGAGCCTAAGAGGTAACAAAGGCATGTACCAGGGTTGGCAGATCCTCAAGTGTAATGAGGGGCTTGAACCTGGTGATGTTCCACAAGTGGTAAAAACACTCTTAACCACAGGCCGGTACCTGGTCTTCCAAAGGTCAGCCTAGATTGCGTACCCTCGGGAAGCAATCTAAGGAGAAGACCCCAGGAAAAGACCTGTGTCTGCTCCAAGTTGCAACCTATCATGTCCACGACCTGGCTCAATCACTAGCTCCTCTGTCTTATCCGGGTTTAGTCTCAACCAGTTGGAGGCCATCCAGTCATTGATTTGAGCCAGACAGATATTAAGCACTTCGACAGGCGCCAGATGTTCCGGGAGCAATGACAAATACAGCTGGGTATCATCTGCATAGCAGTGAAACTCTCGCTGTATTGCCAAATGATCTCACCCGGCAGCATGTACACCGCGAATGGCATCAGCGACAAGATCAAGCTCTGTGGAACTCCACATGACAAAGGAATTGGGAGGAGAAATCCTCATCACTACCCGCTGCACCCTATCGAGAGATAGGACTCAAATCATCTGATGATGGCACCAGCGAGTCCACAAAGCTCACAGAGCTGATCAACAAGCACAATGTGGTCCACGGTGTCAAATGCTGATGAGAGATCAGGAGCACAAGAACTGACCTGTCTCCTCTGTCTCTAGCCCTGAGTAGGTCATTATGCACCCTAACTAGAGTTGTTTTGTGCTGTGTCTAGCCCGAAACCTGACTGAAATGGCTCATATCTTGGAGGATGAAGGTCTGGCGTGACCAGTGGAAGGAAGTAGTTGGCATTGAAGTAATAAATGAAAGATGGATGAGAAGCTCAGCTTACAATACTGAAAAGAAGTAAATAAAACACAGACACAGACCAATAGATCTTTTATTAGAGTTCTTATCATTAACCGTTTCTTTTTAGGTTAATGGTGCTTTTGGTTGATTGCACTCGAATTTACTAAAATGGACAGTAACTGCCAAAGAAACAGGAGGCTGGGATAACCTATGGACACATCTTTTGAGTAATTGTGCAGAATACTAATGTATATGCATCCTGTATCTGAATAAGTTGTGTTTTTTTAACAAGTGGTGGAATGTTACCCTGCATGTAAAGCCATAGTGACGTGCTATGTAAACTGTCATCTAATAAACATATTAAACAATAAAAAGAAATGGCTCATAGATGTCAAAGGACATGAGGTAATCCAGCGAGCTGATGTGTCACCAATTTCTCGACAAACTTGCTCACAAAAGGCAGGTTGGAGATTGGACAGAATTCAGCCCGGGACGCCTGGGTCAGGAAGGTTGATTAAGGAGGGGTCCCACCAGCCTTTTTCAAGGCCACTGGGAACACCCCTCCACCATCGAGCACCTGGCAACCCTAAGCGAACACCAGGCCAACAACCTTGGCGCATCCATTAAGAAATGCATCGGTGCCGAGTCCAGTTCAGCAGAAAATGTGCGCTTCAGCTCTAAGATCACCCCAGTCACTTCAGACACCTCCACCGCCTAAACTCTTCCAGACAGGCAGAGTGCCTCTGCTCTACTAGTCTGACCACTGCAAGGCATTAACCTCCCTAATGGAATCCCTGACCAGACAGACAACACTACGAACATACGAAACATATGAAATTTGCCAGCAGATAAAGGCTCTAGAGGTTCATCAAGTTCTGCCTGATATGCAGCTAGCACCCCTTATTCTGCAGCTGCCCCTCCTTCCACCCTTCCCTCATTAACCCTCCCCTTGTCCTGTCCCATCCTCGTTTGAAGCAGTCCACTGTTCTACTGCATAACACTTCAGCAGGTAACGATTCCACCCAGCCACCACCTCTCTGTAAAAAGTGTCTCCTCATCTCCTCCTGAACCTTCCTCGCCCAGTCTCATATCACGGCCCCTGGTGTCCTCTCCTCCCTTACTTTGAACAGCCCTCTGTACCCGTCTTGTTTATTCCTTTCATGTATTTAAAGGTTTCAATCATGTCACCCTGTCTCTCCTCTCCTCCAGTGAGTACATGTTCAACTCCTTCAGCCTTCTCTCGTATGATAAGTCCCCAGCCCCTTGATCATCTTTGTCGCCTGCGCTGCACCCCTCCAGTAACTTAATGTCCCTCTTCAGATATGGACACCAGTACTGCATGCAGTACTCCAGGTGTGGTCTAACTAATGACCTATACAGTGTCAGAATCACCTCTTCCTCCTCGAGGATATCACCCTTGCAATACAACCAAGCATTTTGTTGGCCTTTGCAGCTGCCTTCCTACATTGTGCTGAGTTGTTCATTGATCCTGTAATGAGCACACCCAGATCCTTCTCCTCCTCTGTCTGTGCTAACTGCACTCCCCTAGCTGGTAACTCCTCCTTGGGTTCTTCATCCCAAAATGCAGCACCTTGCACTTTTGGCATTAAAGCCAGTTGCCAGGTGTCTGACGAGTTTCAGGCTTTGCCAGATCATCCTGCAACCCCTGCCATCCCCTAGGTCATCCACCACCGTGCCTACCTTGGTATCATCAGCAAACAGACTGATCTTGCTCTTGATGTCCCATGATATGTCTGCAATGAATATCCCAAACAACACTGGTCCCAACACGAGTCCTGTGGAACACCGCTGTCACTGCCCTTGGGTGTGAGAGCTCCACCACCCGCCACCCTCTGTTGCCTTCCCTGCAGCCAGTTTTCTACCCATCTCACCAGCTTTGCACCCGCCCCTGTGCCTACTAACTTCCTTCCCAGCCTTCCATGTGGCACTGGAGTCGAATGCCTTCACTGAAGTGCAGATACAGGACATCCACTGCATGGCTCTGTCCAGTTGCCTAGTTACCCAGTCATAGAACTCCACCAGGTTGGTTTGGCAGGATCGCCACGTGAAGCCATGCTGTCTGCTGTCCTGTAGTCCTTGGCCTCTAGGAGGGCCACCAGCCTCTCCTTCAGGATAGTCTCCATTAGCTTACCCACGATGGATGTGAGGCTCACTGGTCTGTAGTTTCCCGGTTCATCCTTGGGGCCACTCTTGTGGAGGGCACCACATGAGCCATCCTCCAGTCCTGAGGTACACACCCCGAATGTAGTGAGGCATTAAATAGGTCTGCCAAAGGTCCTGCAAGGACCTCTGCCGCTCCTTCAGTACCCTGGGGTGGATGCCATCTGGGCCTGGTGCCTTGTCCACCCTCAGTGCCTTCAAACCCTCTCGAACTCTGCTCTCCATGATTTCCCATCTGTCACCACTTCCCACCCTGCTTCTGCCATTTCTCCCACCTTGGGTGTCACCCCCTCTTCTTTAGTAAATGCTGAGCAGAAGTACTCATTTAGTGCTTCCGCCTTATCGCACCCCTGCTTCCACCCAACCCCCTCCTTCGTAATCCTTACTATGTGGTCCTTATAGCTCCTTTTCTCCTGATGTACTTAAAGAAGTCCTTCTCCCCTCTTAATGCCTTGTGCCAGCCTGAGTTCCATAGATGCTTTGGCTCCCTTACTGCTCCTTGTCACCTCCTTGATTCTGTCAAGTACTCCTCCCTGTCCTCCCCCTCCCTGTTTCTTGTACTTCCTAAAGGCAGCTCTTTTCCTCCTTACCTTTCCATGACCTCCTTGCTCAACCAGATCGGTTTCTTAGCCCTAGCCTTCTTGCTCTGGGCTTTGCAGCAGGTTTTGTTGCCTCCACTATCCCCAGCTTTATGAGCTCCACCTCTGGTTAGTGTCCATACTAGATTGAATTCTGGCCAGGTACCCTTTTACCACTTCCCCATCCTCCCAAAGTCGCCCTCTGAAGTCCAGCACTATTGTGCCAGATTCCACCTTCCTTGCCCATATCCAATGTGAGCCATACTGAGTGGTGGTCACTCCTGACAGCAGTTCCTCCACTGTAAGTTCTCTCACAAAGTCCCCATTTGCCAGCACAAGGTCAAGGGTATTCCCTAACCTGGTTGGTTCACTGACCATTTGCAGCAGGAAGTTGTCCTGGAAGGCATCCAGCAGTACCTGCTCCTTCTGTTCCTGGTTGTTGGGGTGCTCCAGTCCACTCCTGGCATGTTGAAGTCCCCACAATCACCACACTACCCTTCTCGCAGGTCCTCCTGATCTGTCCCGCTAGTTCCCTGTCTAACTCCTCCGTCTGAGATGGTGGCCTGTACACCACTCCCATTCTAAGAATCCTATTCTTGGAATCCTGGATTTGCATCCAAAGTGACTCAGTACACCCTTCTCCCTTCCTCCCTTACACTCAGTCCTCCTTCATATATAGTGCCACCTCCCTCCTTTCCCAATCACCCTGTCCCTAAGAAATAACCTGTACCCTGGTACAGACAGGTCACAGTCATTGTATTGGGTGGCCCATGTTTCGTGATGGCTGCAATGTCCACCTCTCCCTCTGCCATGAGCACCTGTAACTCTGCAGTTTTCTCCCAAGGCTCCTAGCATTAAGGGTAACCACCTTCCACCTCTCCCCCATCCTGCACTCCTTTCCTAGCATCACCAACAGTACTTGCCATTTGTCCTTTGTCACTGTTTATGGGGGTAAGCTCATATGGTTTCCCAACCTGTGGTCTCTGCATATCTCTTCCCCAACTGCCACCCCTACTCCTAGTTTAAATTCCCAACTTCCTCTATGTACTCCTCCATCCTCTGTTTCAACACTTTCTTTCCCTCCTCACTCAAGTGTAGTCTGTCCTTGGCATAGAGACTACTGTCCTCCCAGGTCCCTCCCACTCTGTCAGAGAAGAAGAGAGCAAACTCTTCACACAAGGTGGATGAAAAGTCTTCTTTGGCTGTAGACAGGCAGGATGGAGAAGCCTATCCACAGTCGAAAAGCTGAGCAGGTCTGTTCTTCCTGCCACAATCTCCCTGGACAGGAAATCTGCCTTCTCATGGGAGATTGCATCCTGGTACTCCTGGTACTGTAGTGGGCACGTAAAACCAGTTTGTTGGCCTCCAGCTGGGTCTTCCACCAGTAACACTCCAACTTCTGACCCTTGATCTTCATCGCCTTGAGATCCCCATCAAACCAGGGGATCTCAAGTGAGAGGATCTGGGCTGTATCTGAACCAGAGCAATGGCATCTAGTGCTTCAGACACCACCTTGTTATAGGCACCCACCACCTCACCGGTGCCAATCACACAAGCTGCCTCAACTCTAGATAGGTCAGCCAATGCCAAAAGTCATTCTGGGTGTAAATCCTTTAAAGGGAGGTAGCTGACCATCTCCACAGAGGAAGAACTATTGGGGTGGACTCAAACATGAACCCCACAGTGCAGTGATCAGACCAACAGACCCAATCAATCTTGAGGTTGTCAACCTCAAGACCCAGCTGGAACACCAGATCCGAATGTGTGGCCAGTGGGTCAAAGAAGCAACTTCTTGTGTCGGGCCCAGTGAAGACATTAACTGGAGGAGGTCGTAAGCAAACTGCAAGGATTCTTAAGTCGGCCAAGTGTTGAAGTCCCCATGATTAAAACACTGGGGACTCCAACACCTAGTCAATGATGAAGTCCGCTACTTCCTGCAGAAATTCTACCGCCTCCGGAGGGTGCTAAATAAGGAGAATCCTGCAACCTGCACCTGGACCCCCAGCATGGCAAGCGCACTCAAAGACTTGGTATTACCAACTGAATGCACTGTGAAGCCCAGGCTGGCTCTAAAAATGATGGCTACTCACCCACCCCCTATGATCCTTCCTTGGGCAGTACACACAGAGTACCCAGCAGGGACCTATTAGTAAAACTGTGGCTTTATTTTCCTCTCAGATTGCTTACAGCTTCATGAAATGGCTTTTAAAAAATGTCCCATGGACTTGTATAGGGCTTGCCCTGTGCTGTCTCTACTCACACGACACAAAAATCCAGCACTGGGGCAGGGCTGACATCCTAGGAAGCTAGAAGGGATCAGCTGGCAGTGGCTACGGATCCAGCTACAATCTCTTCACTAACTTAACAGTGTGAGTAAAACAATTTACTTTTATCAAAAATCAACTCATGCTGGCATAAGGTATTGGGTTGTGAGGCCCAATACCTTAAGCCATTGATTGAAATTCACTTTAAGAGTTCCTGCCTCTGGGAACCCTCATAAAGGGCCTGTGCTGCAACCTACCTTCTTTCAGAGGGTGTTTGGTACTTGACCATGTGAGACAAGTAATTAGCAATCCTGAGGCCTAAGGTGGCGGAAGTAAGGTTCTCTTGCCCCAAAGGTCAATCCTCCTAGATTCCCTGTCAGAGTGGAGGGAACTAAGGTGCTTGGGAACCTTGGATCTATCTATCATGAGCCACCTTGATAGCCACTGAGTCAGTTTCTGGTTGAGTGGCATAGCTACGTATTACAAAGGGTCTTATACCCTGATAATTATTAAGCAACGGCTAAGGAAGATACATAAAATGTATATAATTGGACAAAAACAGGTGGTCTGAGTAACGATCCTAACAAGTATGAAAAGTTGCATAGCTTGCAGAGATAACAGCACAATAAGACCTCTATTATTCCAATGTCAGTTGTAGTGATGTACAATTACTAAGAATGGCACACTTGTCTTACATATAAAATACAGTAAGAATAGAGCAAAAGCATTTCTCATGGCTAATATATATCAGTAAAACATAATAGAACACAGACACTTATGCTTATATGATGAGTGCCGTTGCCCTAAAGTTAGTACCTATCCCTACATAAGTTGCGGCCCGTGAGGTGGGGGCACCATCAGGGTGTTGGACCATGGATAACACAGGTATGCCTCGATATCATCCGAGGACACAACTTTGTAAGTTTAATGGCTTTTAAGTTGTTTGGGTTTTGTTGCTTGTCTGGATCTGTGCCAGATCCTCTGCCTTTGATAGCTTGCGAGGCACCCAGCCATCCTGCTGTTCCTGTCACTGCATCTCTTCTCTTGTCTGCCGCTTTTCTTCTCTCCTCTGCTGCTCCTGTCACTGCATTTCTTCTCTCCTCTCTGCTTCTAAACATTGAATTTCTTGTTCTGTCTGCTTCTCCGTCTCTTTTTGTTGCTTAGCCCACTTATTTGAAAAAGGCAATCAGGCTTTCAGGTTCTGTCAGTGCCTGTTCTTTTCCATAACTTGTGCTAGCTGTACAATCTCAGCTTGGGATTCTGTCTCTGCTAGTTTGGCTGGCATTCTCTTGGTAACCACTCCTGGACTTGCTGCTGCAGAATCCATACTTTCTCTATGTTCCCTGGTACTAGGTCCAGTTCCCACACATAAAACTCCTGGCTTAGGTATGCATGGCGTAAATCCCACTTAGGCTGACACCATCTGTCATTGAGGCACAGATCATGAAGCATAGGAAAAACAGGAGCAGTTGCAGAATTCGCAAAAGTGTTTATTAGTACTAGCAGTAACATAAAAAATTTTTTCAGAATAACTGTTTACAAAGGCAGAATAAACAGAGAAGATCCATCTGAATTTTCCTTCGGTCTGTGTGTGTGTGTCTCAAAACATTGCAGCTTCTTTTATGTCAGTCCAGGAGCTTTTTAAGAAAATAGCATGCTTCTCACAGAATGTTCTTGCAAATTTTCAATGTTCTTGTCAATTTCATGCAGATGCAGCACAAACACAATGTCCCAGAACTGAGGCCCTTCTCCACAGCTTCTGAAAAAGGGCTTAAAACTGCTCTCATGTTACTCCCTTTGAGTTCCCAATAGCTTTGCAGTCATCTCAAACTATAATTATATACATTTCAACAGTAACACTATATAATTTCTAAACAAAGGGATCCCAATATCAGTCACATTTCCAAATAATGATTTGCATATATTGTTATATGAGCAGATATGCAAGAGAGGAAAAGAAAGATCAGCAAGGAAAACTGAGAGACAGTGAGAGACAAAGAATAGTGAGGCTGTTGGGGTGATCAAGTCCTAGATCTCATGGGAAAATTTGGTTGCGCAACCAGACAGATAAGAGACAGGAAAGGAAAGAACAGAACAGATCCCTGCATTCAAACTCTCCATAACAACTAGGACAGGTTCCTATTCAACCCTGTCACAGTAGACAGCACTTACTCAGCATCCCCCTGCCTGCCAGTCATCTATACCCTTTACCTTCCTGTCTTGCTGCATGTTGCTTTGGGTGTCTAGGTCAGCTATGGCTAGGGTGTATAATGACAGCAGTCTAGATTGGTATAGTATGGGCAGACTTGATGGACCCTCGGTCTCCTTCTGCCATCAGAGTCTATGCTTTTATCTGAGGCTCCCCAGATGCTCTATTTACCACTGAGAGCACATGCTGCCCTTGGGGTGAAGTCAGCAGCCTCAGGACCTGGTAATGTAGCTTAAACCCCCTCCATGCTTAGCATGAGTTAGTTCATCAACTGCATGTGTTATATCAGCCTCAATGTTGCTTTCTGTAGTGCAGTTAAAATGAAGTCAACAGCTGGGCTGACAGCGTACATGAACACCATTTTATGTTTGTTTGCTTGCATGCATGTGCAAGAAACATAGTGTGATGATCCAAAATGCAGTGCCATACAGTTGAAGGGAGAGCACCGCTTGGGTGAGCAGTACTCCCCTCCCACACACACCGCAGCGTGCCGCACTTGCGTGCTCATGCTCCTACCTCCCCACGCATACACTGTATGGCTGACGGGTGCCCAATCCCGTTAGCTCTAATGGTCCCCACGAGTCTGTATGGCCTATGGGGGTGTCCAATCCCCATCGGCTCTACTGTTCCCCCAGACTATCAGGTGCCACGCGCTAGAGCCCACCCCAGCGTGGCAACAGGTCCTATGGGCCGACCGGGGTGCCCAATCCCCATCAGCTCCACTGCCCCCAACAGCTTCCAGCTGCCACACTGGGAGCCCACTCCAGCATGGCAAACATCCCACGTGAGTCCAAATTAAAAAACCTGAAAGAAAAAACCTTCCCTCGCTGCTGTCTTCACCCCCCTCTCCCACCTGCGCCCACCCTGCGCACCCTGCCTCCCAGACCCCACCTCACCCCATACTTACCTCTGGAGCTCGGCACGATGATCTTCGTGGACCAGGAACACGCTCTGCACTCTTCAAAGCTGACCGCTAACTGAGGAAATGCCGTAAGCTGTATAATGTAATGAATAGGGTTTTTCAACTTTGCTGTATATTCAGGCATTTTTTGATTTGTGCACCAATTTTCAACTGGGTTTTGGGACCCCTCCTCATGAGTTTCCTGTCATCATGGTGATGACCGGGTCCAAGGTGATTTCAAGTCACTGGGCTAAATCACCTTTCAGGACTGATTAACAAAATGACAGTGCCAGTGTTCATAAGGTGGGTCTCAAAAAGCCTATGTTGAAAAATTTGATGAAAAATTCTAAAATGACTGTTTTACGAGCATGCGCTTGCGCTATACCCACGCACGCCATAGGTTCGCAATTTCAATATTGTCACTCTGATTTTCAACATTGCCATTTGACCGCACTTCCTTATGAGTAGTACAGCTGTCATTTTTCACATCTCACCCAAAAATGTGTTTCATGGCATGTAGTTCCCAATGGCAGCAGTCGGTGTGTAAACTCAATGTATGGAACACATTAAGAAAATCACAGTCACACTGTTCATGAGCAGAAGTGTTAAAATAGCTGTGTTAAAAATTTGGTGAAAAAATTCTCAAAATGACTGTTTTATGAGCGTTTGTTGCTTGATCCTACGCATGCTCATAAGTTTGCAAAATTTTCAATATTTTCACTCCAGATTTTCAACATTGCCATTTTACCTTACTTCTTTATGAGCAGTACAGCTGTCATTTCTCACTTCTCACCCAAAATGTGTTTCCACGATGTAGCGCTACAATGGCAGTCGGTGTGAGAACTCAATGCATGGAACACATTAAGAAAATCACAGTCACACTGTTCATGAGCAGAAGTGTTAAAATGGCTATGTTAAAAATTGGTGAAAAATTCCCAAAATGACTGTTTTACTGGCGTTTGTTTGCTGATCCCTACGCGCGATCATAAGTTTGCAAATTTTCAATATTTTCACTACAGATTTCAACATTGCCATTTTACCACACCTCCTTATGAGTAGTAGAGCTGTCACTTTCACATCTCACCCAAAACATGTTTCAGCCATGTAGCACAACGGGCGCAGTCAGTGTGCTAAATCAATGTATGGGACACATTAAGAAAATCACAGTGACACTGTTCATGAGCAGAGGTCTTAAAATGGCTATTTTGAAAATTTGGTGAAAAATTCCTAAAATGACTGTGTTACGAGTGAACATTGCGAGTTTCCACGCACCCTCATAAGTTCATGAATTTGTAATATTTTCAGTCCAGATTTTCACCAGTGGCATTTTCCACACTTCCTTATGAACAGTATAGCTGTCATTTTTCACAACATGGCAAAATGTGTTTTCACACTTTCAGCACAGAAATGTGGTCGCTGTGGGAAATCATTGTTCGGGACAGATAAAGAAAATCACAGTGACACTGTTTATGACGGAGGTCCCAGAATGCCTGTGTTGACAATCTGCTGTAAACTATTCCCAAACTAATTACATTACAGGTGCATGTTGCACAGTTTCTATGCACGCCGTGACTTCACCAGTTTTTTAATATTTTCACTGCAGATTTTCAACATTGCCATTTTTTACACCTCCCCATGAACAGTACAGCTGTCATTTTTCACATCCTGTTCAGAATGTGTTTTTGCACCTGTGGTGACAAATGCCGAGTCAGCTAGCAAAAGCAGCTGCCAACAAACTGATATTGTCGCTGTTCATGAGGTGGGGGTCACAAAAACCCATGTTGAAAATTTGGAGTGAAATACTAACGAATGCCTGAGGTGTTAGGGTTTACGACCATAACACCCCACCCTGTAGAGAATGACAGGCATCAGGGCTGTGACTTGGGATTGTCACCTGCAATGCTCATACCATTCCACCTCCATCCACACCCTGCAGCCACTGAGAGAGCATCGAGGTGTGCCTGGACTCTTCGGCCCCAAAGTTCACCCCTATCTCCTATACCACACCCATCTCACAATATTTCCTGATGGAATGGGGTGCCCATAGGGCCAAAGACCCCAAGGCACACCACGACACTTGTCGGGTGTCTGCATGGTAGGGTGCGTGAAATGGCTGACCATTATGCTTGATGACCCAAAGGCACACCCCAATGCCTGTCACTATCTGCAGGGTGGTGATGGGGTTGGCTTCAGTTCAATACTTCACTGCCATTCCTATTATGCAGCTCTGTAACTCCTACACTACCAATGCCAATGCCATCAAGCAAACATTCGGCATTGACAAATTCATGTCTTACTAGAGGTGATGATATAGAGCCTAGCTTGAATTAAGTCATTACTATTCTTCCTCTCTCTCTCTTCCTGCTGTCTAGACAGATGTAATTGAGTGTGCCAACACCTTGTTAATTACTGTAACAAAAGGCTGTGTGCCCTTCTGAGAACTCTTCCCTCTCAGCACTGATTTCCATGTGAGATAGCTTTTCTGTCCATTTTCTACAATTGCATCATTATGATTTCATCCCATGTTTGACTCTTGTTGGGGAGCACATGTATCTGGAGGGATGACCTCTTTGCAATGGTCCACTCTCGTCTCCCACGAGCTGTTACTTTAGGTACAAGTCTTTGTGAAAATAAGTCCCACACTGATCAACCTTCATGTACCTTGCTCATACTCCTCTGCCATCTGCCACCCTGCCTTGAGTACTGTGTCCAGTTCTGGAGGCCACACCTCAGAAAGGACATAGACAGGGTGGAGGCAGTCTAAAAGAAGCCAACTGAATTGGTGCAGAGGTTTCACCAAAAGCCCTATGAGGAGAGACTAAGGATCTCAACATGTACACCCCGCAGAGAGGAGAGTGAGAGGGACATGATAGAGACATACAAATACCTCATGGGGATGAACAGGGGACAAGAGGGAGCTCTTTCAAAGTAGAAAGAGCACCAGGACCAGAGACCATGCAATGAAGCTGGAGTGAGGGAGTTACAAAGGAATGTGAGGATGTACTACTTCACTGATAGGGTGGTAGACACCTGGAATAGACTGCCAGCAGAGATGGTGGAGGTGAAAACAATAAGGGCTTCAAGCATGCATTGGATAGACTTAAGGAAGATTAATGAATAGGCAGGGAGGAGGAGGGTCACCAGATACCAGTTACGGTCTGTGGAGGCAAACTAGGCAGAAACCATCTGGGCAGACTGAATGGGCCAAGCTGTCCTTTTCTGCGACAAATTATATGTTTCTATCCCGTGAGTCTGGCTAGGTTTCCCACTTCACCTACCTCAACTGTTTAGCTTAGTGAGCCATGCTAAAGCTCACTACCAAGTTAAACTTTTCTATACCACCCACAATCTTAAGAAAGAGTTACCCATGTCTAAAAACTATTCCCCAGAATCCCATGTCAGTGTATAAGTGTCAGTGGTTCAGCAGGTTGCACACTTGCCTCTGAAGCAGGAAGACTGGAAGGTTGGTGTCTAGCCCCACATAAGGAACTTGGGGTAAAATCCCAACATTGACTCTAGTGCAGCATAAAGGGTGCTGCATTTCTGAGGTGTCATCTTTCAGATGAGACATTAAACTGAGGTTCTAGCTGCCTGATCTGGTGGTTGTTTATTTATTTATTTAGGCAATCAGAATTACAACCCTTTGAGTCAAAGACTCTTTGCAAAGGCTCCACATCAGGCATACAAAGCATACAAGGAGAACAAACAGTGCAGGAATATAAACAGTGACAAAACTCAGAGGTATACACAATTTAGGCCAGTGACCCAGCGTGAAGTATCACAATACAAACTTGTAGAATAAAAGCAAATACATAACTTAGACAACAGAAGGATAGCTTCTGGGAACTAATATGCAAGATAGAGCACTGCTGGCGAGAGGTATTGGGCTGGCAGGGGAAAAAGGATATGGGCGTGGAGGGGCAGGTAAATCCTCAGCGATGGTGGAGCTAAGAACAGTCACAAGAGGAGGGTTCTAGCAGGAGGTCTTTAGACCAGTTTAAAGTGGCCAAGAGTGGCACTCTCAAGAAAAAGAGAATTTGCCCAACATCTTGGCCAAATTTCCCAACTAAAAAATACCACTAACAGGTAATCTTGCTCAATTTCAGTTGGTTTTCATCTGTACTCCACCATCCCCACCCCACAGTTGTTCAGGTGAATGTTAAAGATCCCATGGCACTTTCAAAAACAGTGAAGGAATTTACCTGATGTCTTGGCCAAATTTCCCAATTCACAAAAAATACCACTTACAGATAATCTGGTTCAATTTCAGTTGGTTTTCATCTGTACTCCTCACCCCTCAGGGATGAGGCTGAAAAAAGGCAGAATTGACGAGCTGCTCTTTTCCTGGTCAATAACATAGAAACATAGAACACAGAATTTGATGGCAGATAAGGACCGCTTGGCCTACCCAGTCTGCCCATTTCCCTACCTAATGGATAAGCTGCAGATCCTAGTTAACCAGCAGCCTACTTCTTTCTACCCCACAAAAAAACAAAATAATTAAGGGCCAGCCCAGTGGTGTAGCGGTAGTGCTACTGCCCACCATGCTGGCGACCTGGGATCAGGAGTGATCTCGAATTGTTGGGGCTGGCTGGGGAGGAGAGGATGATCATCCAATGGACTGCTCTCCTCTGCTGGGCTGAATGACTTGTCATTTCTGCTGAAGGACTGCCACCAGATGGAGGTCTGGTGGCTGTGCAGGCCTGAAGAGTGCAAACAATTGGGTGGGTGCTGTGGGAACTCTATAATGTGTGGGTACCTCCACATGTGTACATTAATATGTGCTCACCAGCAATGAGTTCTAGGAGGAAAATAAAGAGGAAAATGCTGCAGGCAGGTATAATCGCCACCCTGCACACTGAGCCCCTCACTTGCCCTACCAGCAGGAAGCACCTGCTGGCTGAAACTGGATTTAGACTTAGTGGGGGAGGGGACGGCCCACCCTCCTGACGCTGCCATAGGGGCAGTCCTTGGGGTACTGGACTGGTCAGGTAAGCCTGGAGAGGTGGTGGATAGTGGGGTCAGTGGAGCAGGGCAGAAGGGAGCCCAAATCTGCTTCAGCCAGGAGGATGAACAGATTATGAAACAAAACAAACTAAATGAGGGCGCTGTGTAGGCCGAGCAAAATGGCTGCAAGGGATTAACGCCTGCACATCAACTTCAACATATAAGTTTTATTTACTTTATTTGGTGAATTGAGGACCACAAAAGGTGTATCTGAACGTCAGACGATCAACATGAGAAACATTGGCAATCAGAAGAAAGATAAAGCCTGTCAGGAGGAAGCTAGAAGCAAGAACGCTCCTGGACCACCAGCCACGAGGTCTACACAGGACCAAGGTACACTTGACTCTGCAACAGCTGGTGAAGAAACATTGCAATGCCTAGGTCAAAAATCAATCAGCTGATTTCATTGGTTGAGGGCTTAGCCAACAGATTTGACTCATTGACTAACAGAGTCGTAACCCTTGAAGCTCATGTAAATTTTGTCAAGACTGAAACATTAGATCCCACAAGCGAGCAGAAGCAGCTTTGGTGACACTGCTAACTTAGTAAAAGGAAACAACCACCTGCAGACATGTATAGAATCTCTGGAAAATCAAGCACAAGCTGCCAACCTTCAGATAGTGGGATGCTTGAAAGGTTTGAAGGAGACCACCTAGGATTACTCATATTGGAGTGGTTGGAACAACAAGTGGGGCAACCCTCATAGACCAACACATAGATATACAAAAACATACAGTGTGGCTTTGAGGGGGAGACAAGTGAACCCCGAGGCTCCCGGGGCCATTGTTGTGGTCTTGGCGCATAGGGATGAAGGAGTTTGATCTTATCTGTGCAATCTTCACCATTCATCACAGATGGGTACTGGCCAGAGGTCAGACCTGTGAGAAGCCTTTTTTTTTAAAAGATAGGCGGAGCTGATGCAGCCCTCTCGCGCCCTCTGAGGCCGACGTGTTATGTGGCGCCGAGGATTAGCCGCTTAGGCTGTGTCGATCTCCACCAGTTCTTCGTCTCCCGCATCGAGGTCGCCTTGGGAAGCCTGAAGAAGCGTTATACTAAATTTTAGGCCTTGAAGCCTGTGTCTCTAGTCGTCAGTCTACTAGTTCTGTGTTTGCCTCCACTGACGCCGCCGTAAGATCTTTCCTTATTTTACTGTTTAAGCGGCGTCCGAGTCTGTTTTGGTGTTTTTTCTCCATAGGTCATGTCGCGGTTGGAGGCTGCCGACTTTGGAGGTAGCCACGCACTCGCCGGGCCAAGCCGCTGCTCTTCTGCCTTCCTCCGGGTCCCTCCCGGTTCTACACGGACCGAGGAGGAGGAGCCTCGGCCTCTTCTAGCCTAGCCGTGGCCGAGGCTCCTTCCCGGCGCAGGAGGCCCGCTCCGCTTCCTCCCGGGAGTGGGCGGAGGCACCGGCTCGCAATCACCTCCCTTCTGGGGTGAGGTTCTCGGTGTCGCTCCCGCGTCCGCTGGGCCGGTCGACGCCATCCTCGACGCCACCATCATTCGGTGCTGTTAGCCTTCGGCACTGCTCGCAGTGCCGCAGGACCTGTCGATGCCGATGCCGACGCCCGTCCTGACTGTATGGCGCCCGTGGGGCTTGTCGGTGCCGTTCACGGTGCTAACCCTGCCGCGGTGCCGTGAAACCGCCTTCGCATTGCTTTCGCTATGTCTGCGCCGAGGTTGAGCACGGCGCCGTGGGGCCTTCGGTGTCATCTGTCGGCACCATGCGCGGCGCCCGCTGGGACTCTCGGTGCCGCCTGCGGGTGCCGAGGAACTTTGGCGGCGCCCGACATCGGGCGCTGTGGTCGGAGCCGAGTCCTTCGAGTCATCGACACCACCTTTGTCCTCGGTGCCGCCAGGGCGCTCGCCGGCTCCGAGGCTGGGGTTTCTGCCGCGCCTGCTCTGTCCCGGTGCCTTCCCTGGTGCCAGTGGACCTGATAGTGCCGCAGCTAGCCTTGGCCTAGGACTTCTGGCCCAAGCTGCCCTGCCACCTGCTGGCACCGCTCCCGTGCTGTGGAGTGGGCGGGATTGCTTTGGCTCCTGGGCCCTCGGGAAAGTGTCCCTTCCTCAACCCCTACTATTTGGCTTAGGGCCTCGGACTCTACCTCTTCAGAGTCGGAGTCCAGCTTGAGTCGAATGGGCAGTCACACCTTCAGGGTTGTCTGCAAGGAGGACGAGCTGGTGGTTTCCTCTTGGGTCTCAGCCAGCCCTCCCGAGGTGAGTCAGGTTCCCAAGGCTAGGGTCGGTGGTACTGACCAGCGGGCTGTGGTGCGTGCCACCATTGCCTTGCAGCCTGGCCTTGGGGTTCCTTGACCCCTCTGCAGTGGTACCCCTACTGTGACATCTCTCGTTGCCCAGCTTTGGGGTCTATCAAGAGGCCCACGGAGGGGATGGTGCTGCCGGGATTGCCCTTCGGGGTGGCCCTGGGTGCTGAGCTGCCCTAGGCTGGCCACTTTGAGGCTAGGACCCTTTCGGACTCCGAGAGGGTCGAGGGTGTGGGTTAGTAGCGGCCCTTCTCTGGGACCCACCCGGGCCCTGGATGGAGCCAGAATCGGACTTCCGCCCTTCCCTTCGGGTTCCTTGAGAGGGTCCCATTCTTTTGAGGCAGGGACTGTCCTTCTGGACCTTCACAGCCCGGTCGCCTCACTTGGGGGATTCTTCTGGGCAGTCTAGGCAGTACCAGGCGGTTGTGCAGCTGTCGACTGCGGAGTCTTCCAGACTCCTCCCGTGGGAGTCCATGGTCCGCTCTTAGCCCTGGCAGAGGTCAGCTGACTTCTTCTCTCGGCTCTGTCCACCCCTCTGCCGCCTTCTCTTGCATGCTCCCAGTTATCCTTGGTCCTAGCGGCCTCTCACCTGGGAACAGTTCAGAGTGGTGACTGCTCGATTCCCTCCCTACCTTAGGACCTTGGACAGCCAGGTTTTCAACCTCCCCTGAGCAGCCATCGTCTCAACCTCATAGTGACTCTCCAGCTCCTCATCCCCTCTTCTGGGGAGAGGAACCTTCTGTCCACATCTCTCCTGCTGCTGATCTCTGAGTATCGCGTTTCCTCGTGAGGATGATGGAGGACCTTCACCTTTCCCCCCTTTCTGTTAGCAATCAGACACATGCGGCCACATGCCTTTCTAGGTGATTTTGGGACAGCCACCCTCGTGGTGCCGCCTTAGCCCGCTCCTTCGGGGAGGCGTCCATGCGTTTCTGGCAGAGACCCTTCTCCGGAGTCCCTGCCCCTAGGGACCTCTGCCAGAGGTATTGCGCCCCCGGAGTCTCCGGGTTCTTTGCTCTCATCTGCAGTCCAGATTGACCCACCTGGACACTCCTGACGGCTTCAGCCTCCACTGTGACTGGCCCCCAGATCAGGACTCTTCGGATTTTGATTTCTGGGGAGGAGGACTTTCTACCGGCACGGTTGCTTCTCTCCATTTCTGTGCATCAGGCCCACTACGCTGCCTATAACAGGTACTTGTGGTCAGCACTAGGTCAGTTTCTAGCCGCTCTGCCTGACTCGAGCAAACCAGGCAAGCCATTGCTCTCTCTGCACGGCCTGGAGCTAGCAAGGCACCAAGCAAGGGCATCTTCACGACGCCAATGAGGTAGCTACCAGAGTCGTAGGGACAGCGATCTGCACCAGAAGATCGGCATGGCTTCACCTCTCCCGGTTGTCACCCTTGGCCCAGCGTAGGGTGATTTGCTCTGCTCACCAGGGAACCTATCTCTTTTCCGTAGGGCGAGATGCGTTTGTCGGGCAAATTCCTCCTCCATGGGGACCCCGTCTCGCTCTCCCACTCTCGGGCCTCCTCAGGCCCAGAAGGTTCCCTCAGGTGTGTCACCCACTGAAGGCTAAGGGACACTGTCCCTTAGGTGCATTAATCAACCCTTCGGGGCTTGATATCACTCCATCTGTGATGAATGGTGAAGATTGACACAGATAAGATATTCAAATTACTTGCTTACCGTAACTATGGATCTTTCTGTGTATCTTCACCATTCATCACAATCCCTCCCACCATCCCCCTTGGGGCTCCAGGCTCTGATCCTCCTCCCTCTGTGCCTCACCCGTTCTGAGCGGGTAAAGTTGGGACACACAGGGGAGTTAGTTTTCGCCTAAAGGGTACATTTTGTCTGGCACTCCTTCTCTACTCACATTTTCATCCTTATAGGGTGGGAGTTGCTGTTGCCCTATTTCTCCCTTTAAAAAAAAAAAAAAAAGGAGGGTCTTTCCTTCTTTCACCAAAACAACTTTCAAGAGAGAGTACTAGGTCCTTGTTTCCTGTCCTTCCAGTACAGCTGACTCTGCTTTCAGGGGTATTGCCAGTTATTCTGTGCTTTGAATTCTGGCAAGAGAGCTTTGCTACTTCTTGCAGTTCCTTAGTATCTGGTGACGGACAAGGGTCCTGGATCCTTCTTACCTCTCACTCTCTCTCCTAAATTTCTCCCCTCTTTCAGCTTCCAGAGATTGGGGCCCCTACCCAATCCCCTTAGTCTTTCTTTTTCTATACTGTCCTCTCAGTCGTTATTTCTCCTTTTAGTTCAGTTTTCTCTTCCTTTTTCTGTCCCTTGGACTTTCTGTCCCACCCTCCATCCCTTCCTCTACCTCCGGTGACTCAGAACTGGTAGGCTGGTAGTCAACACAACCTAACGGCTAATCCTCGGCCACATAATACGTCGGCCGAGGCTGCGTCGGTCCGCCTATCTTTTGAAAAAAAATAAAAAGGCTCCCACGGGGTCCTGACCTCCGGCCAGTACCCATCTGTGATGAATGGTGAAGATACACAGAAAGATCATAATTACGGTAAGTAAGTAATTTGAATTTCTTGCACTGGCTTGGCAGAAAATAACTTTATTGCAGGATGGGCAAGAGATTAGATTATACCCAGATTTGAGCTATGCTACTGGCTGAGAAAGAAAAGTTTGATGATGTACGTGCCATGTTACATGAGGCCGAGGTCGCACATGGAATGATTTTCCCTGCTCGCCTGCATATAGTGCATCATAGAAAGGTTTACATCTTTCTAACCCACAGGAAGCCCTAAAATGGTGTCAGTGACATTTTCCATCTTGCGCCAGTAGTGATCAGCAGCCCCAGTCCAACGACGAAGGAATAAACAATGGCAATACATGATCTCTTTATGGAAGATGGTCGTAGGTTTGCCAAGGTTTCAGTCCTTACATTTTGACTATTTGAATATAAAGATTTTACTATCTAGTCTTCATTGAGCAAGCCATGTTGCAGACTATCACAATGGTACCTGTTTCATAAATGTTGGGATCACACGTTTATAACCGTCTTTTAGAAGTCATATTTTGGCTCCTGCTTATGTAATTTGTATTTAAATTGTCTTCACAGGGCTTAGTATTATAGCTAAAAGAGTCTTTCAACTTCCAGATACCGTAAAAGAAATTACTTACCCACCGTAATTCTTGATCTTCTTGGACAAAGTCTTCACCACTCCTTCACGCTAGTAGGACTACGCCACAGGTGCTAAGCTCAGCAGGAGCCAAAATCTTTAGAAGGGCTGGTACCAAGGGAGGACTGTGCATGCGTGGCACTGCAAGGCTGGCTTATGCCATATGGCTATCTCAGTGTTGACCCTCCAACCGCTTCAGTACCTTTTACTGAGGAGGTGCAGCGTAAACTAACCTAGTAAAACTAACCCATTTCGGACATGAGATGGTCCATATGACCTGTGAAAGGAGAATCAACTCAACAGAGTCTTCACAGCCCAGTCAACAAGCGAGTGAAGACCAAAACTAGACAAGTGAGCTCAGGGGATGGTGAGTGGACATGTGAATGAGTGGTGGAGACTTAGTCCAAGAAGATCAAGAATTACGGTAGAGTACGTAATTTTTATATCTTCCTGGACATAAAGTTTTCCGCACTCATTCACACTAGTGGGAGAGTTACTGAATCAAAATGATCCCCTAAGATGGGCAGCAGGAGAGAGGAGCTCACTCCAGGACAACAGTCCATTTAGGATTGTCCTGTCAGAGGAAGAATGCTGTCTGGCATAGACATCCAAGGAGCAGTGCTTCACAAAGGTGTGCACAGACTCCAGTGGCCGTGATTGCAGATGTCTGCATGGCACTTTCTAAATTTCTGCCAGAGATGCCGTGACCACTCTGGTAGAGTGGGCACACACCTGCCTTCCAGCTTGACCTGTGCCATCAAAAAGCAATGATGGAGATTTGCTACCAGCCATGCTGAAATGTATCTGATGGCAACAGGCTGACCAGCCAGGCCATGCTGAATGACACAAAGAGTTGCTTGGATATGCAAATCTCCTTCATTCTGTCAATATAGAACTGCAAAACCTTCTTTACAACCAGAGAATGTAGGGTATGCTTCCCTTCATTCTGAAAGTTCATAAAGTAGGTCAGAAGGACCAAGGGCCAGTTCAGGTGGAATTCTGAGACTACTTTCGAAGAAATTTAGGGTGAGTTCTGAGAACCACCTTGTCCTTGTGAAATACTGTACAGTGGGCCTGTGACCAGTGCATGTATTTCAGACACCCTGGCAACAGAAGCAATGGCTACAAGAAAGGCAGCCTCCAGGTCAGGAACGCCAACTCGCAGGTTGTTAGAGGCTCGAATGGCTTACGGGTGAGCATGTCTAGCACAAGGTTGATATCCCAAGTGGCTACCGGGTCTCCTGACTGGTGGTCTAGTGGAGGATACCTTCAAGGACTCTCTTGACTAAGGGTATCTGAGCCACTGACATATTATGGATAGGCTCGTGGTAGACCAAAATCGCACAGAGTGCACCTTCACCATTGAGTATTGTAGTCCTGCATTTGACAGGTTTAGAAGGTACTTTTTATTGTTATTTATTGAAATTTCGGAAAACACCTTTGAGAATGAGCTCATTTCATAGGTTCCACGTCAGATTTAACAATACATATTTGGAAAATATGAGATAAAGAACAAACAAAACAAGCAATTATACAAGATATTATAAGAGTGTGTAACTAGAAGTTCAATACATGTGGCATTGTACAATGTATGCCATGGTGCATATTTCATTAAAACCTGGAATTCAAAGGGTCATATTAGAGGGTGGGGTCATATGAATGACCCTTTACAGGAAAATGAGAACAGACTCAGCCTAATATATAATAATCAACAAGGTAAGGCATGGCATCAGCCTGAGGCCTCATCAGAGGTGAGAAGGTATGGAACAAAGTATTTTAAAGTGAGCAAGGGAGCTCAGGAGATATAACAGAGGGCAGGGGATAGGGGAAAGCCATAGGGGAGTGAGGGAAATAGTGGAAGAGATCAAGAGGAAATGTGAAGGACAATGATTAGCAACTTAGAACAGTTATTTACATGCTGAGAACAGTTATGCATAAGGTCAGGATTGCATAGGGTTAGAATAAGTGCTGGTCACAAGAAGGAAGGTTATTGGAAGCAGTCACAACTGGCATCAACAACTAGCTGTTGCTTAAGTTTAACCTTGAAGGAGCCCAAGGTGGATGCTGAAGTGATGTCATGGTGCAGTGAGTTCATCCATAGTGGGGCACGGAAGGCAAAGAACCTTGACCCAGAGAAGTGTGACAGCGGGTATATTAAAATCTGGCTAGTAGAGCTTTGGTGCAATGACAGTTGATCGTAGGGGTAATAAACTTTTGCACTACTGGGGCATTTGCCTAAGCTTACTTTTTTGGACAGTAAACATGTATGGTACATGAGTCTACCTTTGAATTGGAGCCAGTTAGCCTGAGCGTACATGTCTCAGGTATGGGACAGACAGGCTGAGCCGGTAGGAGCCAGCATGCTTTGCTGAGTGCAACTATGATGCGACGAAGAGTTGTTTTCAGTAGCTGATCCATAGATTGGTAGCGCTGTAATCAATAAGGCAAGACAAGAGGGCTTTGAATGGCCAGGTTAAGTGCCTCTGGGGTCAAACATTGCTTATGCCTATAAAGTAGCCCAATGTGGGTGTTAACAGCCTTAGCAATTTTGTCAATGTGATAGGCATAGGTCATCGTACTGTCAATAGTAATCCCAGATATTTAAGGAGCTGAATTTGCTCCAGGGAGAGCCCTTCATTGGTGATAGAAGGAGGTAAGTTCTGTGCCTATTTTGGGAGCTGGAGAATAGCATAGTTTTACCTTTGTAATTCATAACTAACTTGTGCTTATGAAACCATCTTTCTATGACTACTAAATTACTCTGCAGCCTAGATTCAAGAATATTAGGGTCTGGATTACTGGTAAACAGGACAGCATCGTCACCTTGTTTGGTGAGCAAGAAAAGAGGAGCAGGGAGGACTTTGCACACCAGACGGTGAATCACTTCCACTTCACCGTTTAAGTCTTGTTAATGGATGGCTATGCGTGCTGCTAGAGAATGTCTGAGATTCTACGGGAGACTTTGAATCTACCCACTTCTAGCTCCTCAGAAGCCAGGCATGGAGATGAAGGGACCTCAGGTTGGATGGACCACTGGGCCCTGGGTCAGGAGGTCCATTTGAAGTGGTAACTGTGTCGTGGAACTTCCAATAATCTATTGATTAACAGAAACCATATCTGACGAGGCCAGTATGGGCGATGAGAATCATGCTGCCCTCTGTGCCTCCAGTTTAAGCAGCACCCTCTGAATTAAGGGAAGAGGAGGAAATGCATACAAAAGCATCTTGTCCACTGCAGTCTGAATACATCCTGACAAAAATGTCAGGTTGTGTATTTCTGGAGCAGAACAGAGGCAGTTTTGCATTGAGTGGGGATGCAAAGGTCCAGGTCCAGCGTGCCCCACTCTTTGAAGAGCAATTGCATGACGTTTGAGTTGAGAGACATTCATGTGGATCCACCTCCGTTTGAGGTGATCCACCAGATCATTCTGGATTCCTGGCAGGTGACCACCTGGATCAGGATTTCGTGCTCGAGGCACCATTCCCACACTCTCATGGCTTCCTCACAGAAGTTAAAGTGTGCTCCACCCAGTTTGTTAATGTAATACATCACCGCCTTGTTGTCCATCTGAAGGTGAATTACTTTGTGACAGGATATCCTTCAGGGCTCGGCAGCATACAGGATAGCTCTCATCTCCAGGACAGTTATGTGCAGGTGGACCTGCCCTAACTCCACAGGCCCTGGGTGTGGAAATCCTGACAGTGAGCTCCCCAACGGTCAGAGATGCATATGTGGTGATGGTGATCTGTGTCTCCAGTGGGGCAAAGGAAAACCTTGGACAAGGTTGTCCTCCTGAGTCCACCAGGTGAGTAACCTCATTAGGGGCTCGGGCACCTTGATGTGGAAGGACTGTGCATGTGTGGTCGGAGACCACTGAGTGCTGAGTATCCATTGTGTGGTTCTCATGTGCAAATGGACCAGGCGCAGTGTAAACACAGACGACACCATGAGGCCCAGCATCTGCTGCATCGAGAGAGCTCAAACTGAGTTGTTCCCCTTGATGAAGCGATCCATCTGGAGAATATCATTTCTCCTGTCTTTTGAGAAAGACTCTGCCCTGGAGATGTCCAGGACAGCTCCTGTGAAGAGGAGCTGTTGGGAGGGCTGAAACTGCAATTTTTCCAGATTCAGGAGAATTCCCATGGATGTGAGGAACATGGAAGCCATGGCCACCGCTTCCTGAGTCCCTTGTCTGGAGGAGTTTGCTGGGAGTCATTCATCCAGGTATGGGAACACTTGAACTCCAAGTTTCCTGAGATGAGCTAGAGTACTGTAAAGCATTTTGTAAAGGCTTGAGGTGCTGAGGTTAGCCCAAAGGGCAGAACTCTGAATTGTAGTGCTGGCCCACAGCCACAAAGTGAAGGTACTTGCGGTAGCTTGTGTGCACTGGAACATGTTGGTAGGTGTCCTGCATGTCCAGAGAAGCCAGCCAATTGTTTTGATGAATCAGAGGTAGGAGTGTTCCTAGCGATATCATCTTAATTTCGCATTGAACAAGTATTTGTTTAACTTCCTTAGGTTCTAGAATAGGGCCACCGCCTGTTTTCTTGGAACCAGGAAATAATGGGAGTAGAAACCTGTTCTGTCTCTGCTTGTGGAACCACTTCTACTGTCCTGTTGTTCAGAAGGCCCTGAATCTCAGAAGCAAGGAGGTCTGACTGAGTGATAGACAGTTCAGGCTGTCGTTTGGGTGGATGATCTGGAAGGGTCTCCAAAAATTTAGAGGTGACCCTCTTGAATTATTCTGAGGACCCATTTGTCCATTGTGATGGACTTCCACTGGTTATAAAACTGAGTCAGATGCCCCCTACCACCGAAGAGGAGTCCCCTGGCAGTTGAGGTGAGACACGGCCGGGTCTTCAGAGGGTGGCACTAGGCGCCTTCAGGACCTGTGCCTTCTGCTGCATTTTATTTAATTTATTTATTTATTTAGATTTTGGTTACCGGAAGCCCACTGAGACCAGAGGTCCCATTTTTAGGGTGACCGGAGTTAATCTGAATATAGACATTTAAAGACAGAATTTTTTACAGTAGATACATAAATTACACAGATACAGATTATCAACAGTATACAGGGTTAAGGTAAGGTATACAATACGGGTGCAAGCCATTTACAGTGTTTACATTACATACACAAGAGTAGTATACAAGCAGTATACAGGAGAGATAAATCACGATACAGTCAGGACCATGTGACATCAGGTTTCACTCCCAGTTTGAAGGGAAAGTAAACAGACTCAGGCAATTATTTACAGAAGTTATAATACATACACAGGTGTAGGATAGAAAACAGTATACAGGTGAGCTAATCAGTAATTCCAGTTAGACTATTTAGACATCGAGTTTCATCCCTAAATTGTAGAGAAGGTAGCCAACAACAGTAAATTGATACCAGTTTAGAGATACATCCAGGATGAAGCGAGGTTCAGTCAGCGCAGTGTAAGGAGGCCTGGGCTAGGAAGCTAACAGTTACAGCCACAGAGACTGAGGTTGAGAAAATATAGCTTAAGTCCAGACTTGAATTGGTTAAGGGTGGATGAGACAGTTAGGTTAGGTGGGAGAGAGTTCCATAGGTAGGAGCAGCATATTTGAAAGAGCGTCACCTTGGTTGGAGCGTATCCTAGGGATGTCAAGGGGATGATTTGGAGATGATCGAGGGTTCAATTTGTGTTTTTGGGGAGAGCAGGCTACTAAGATGGGGGAACCTAGGGCAGTGAACTTGAAGGCAAGGCAAGCAACTGGGTAAGCTAGCTTGTGCGGAGAGTGGGCCATTTTGTTTTGTGGTTGAGGGGCTTGGTTCTTGTTAAGGCCCCTCAGCCTTACTATGAAAGGACTGACAGTTATGAAACTGCCAGTGAGTTTCTGCCCTGCCTAGGGGCAGGAGGGGCCGATCTGACCGCCTAAATAACAGGCCTAGTTTTCTGAGTGGCCTCCAGTGCCTGCTCCACTTGTGGACCAAACAGATACACTCCATCAAATGGAAAATTCATGACTCTCTGTTGAGCATCATTTGAGAACCCTGAAGTCCTTAGCCATGAGTGACACTGGGTGATATCCCAGACGCTGCTGCTCTAGAAGCAGTATCAAAGGCATCCATGGCTGCTTTTTAGTTGCTGATTGTTGGACTCAATGCCTCTAGTAATTGCCTGGAAAAGCTCCAAGTGAACGTCCAATTCTGGAAGAACCTCCACAGTGGCTTTGAGCAAATGCCAGAGGGTGTACTCGACTGAGAGAAATAGCCTTAGTAGCACAATATGCATTCCTAGGGTAGCAGCAGAGAACACTGCTCCCAGAGTGTCATTCTTATGGGCTTCTTTATTCATTGGATGAGCCATAGATTCCTGAGGAAGAAAAGCTTTGTCATTCTCTGCCAAGACCACTATGGCATCCACAAAGGCTTGAGAGGCAAGGATTGGCCTGTCCTTAGAGGGAGCGTATTCCTGTCTGCGGACCTTAGCCACAGAAGGAATGAACACCAGACTGTCCCACACCATTTGTGAAAAAAGTCTCAAAGAGTGCTGCACTGCAGGTTCAATTCCACAGGAATTTCAGGAACATGCAGATACTGAAGTGCAGCAGCTACCCAGGATCCACCTCAGAAGTCTGGAGAGAAATGGTGGAATTCACATTCTCCAGAAGAGACTTAAAAGAAAGGTCCTTGACCAAGGGCTCTGCTGAAATGGAGGCTTACTTTCCACCCCAAAGAATGAATCCTCATCCAGATCCGTCTCTAATTGTAGATCAGGATCAGACTAAATATTATCTCCTACTAACCCAGAAGGGATAGTATAGAAAGGAAAGGAGGAGGAAGAGTAGGAGGAGGCACTCCTGAACTGGAGTCGAAACCCCAGCACCTGAGGTGGTGCGGTGCCAAAAATGGTGCTGAAACCATGCATGGCACCGGAGCAGTGCTGCCAAGGCCGGAGCCATTGGTGGTGCCGCATGAGCACCTGGAGACCCCAGCCTCAACACTGGGGCACCCAAAGCTGAAGACCTGAGAGTATGAGAAGGAGTAGGAGAAAGCAGTACCTGTGCTGGCCCCTGCGCTGCAGTGATGTGAGGGGGAAAGCATGAGACAGTGGCACCAATGGCACTGAAGAAGGTGTTGCATGGCTAGGCTGACCCAACCGCCTCACCCACAGGTCCATGGCCCCTGGCCCAAAGGCCCTGGAGTCAGTTCTGCAGGCATGGGCAATCGGACAACCGCTGGACCCTCTGCTCCACAAGAGGGCCCAATGATGAAACTGCTCACCAGAAGACTCCGGGGTGGGAAGGATTCTGGAGTCGAGGACCATGGCCACCGGGAACCAAGCTGCAGGCAACCCCAACGGAGCCAATGTCAGCCTCCCTGCCCCCTACTACCAACGATCTCCATGTAGACATACTAGAGGGTGACTCAATGGTACCGCTTCTTCTTTGACCAGTGGGACAAAGAAGAGCTCGAGGCAGAGTGGTGCCAGGTCCCCGACTGAGAACAGGCCCACTTCTTTTGTGCTTTGAGAGGACCACCCTTCCTCCCAAGCACTGGACTGTCCATGGTCATACCTCCCTCCAAAGAGGGTGGTGGACAAGGAACCCAACCCTGCTGCTAAAACAGCTTTCATGAAGTTTTCCTGCCACTACCATCGCTGGCCCTGTTCATGGTCGACTTATTGAAGGCGGCTGAAGAAGACTTCTTCCATTTGAAAAGAATAAACTTTTGTTTTAAATAAATAAATATACTGAAAACTAATCAAAACTGAATGACTATGCTGCTTTTGTATAGATGTGAAGAGTTGACTCCTGGCAGGCTACGATGTTGTCACTGAAGCGCATTTGAATGCGGAAAAAGGAACTGAGGCGGTTGAGTGGGCCGACACCAAAATAGTTATATGGCACGAGCCAGCTTGCTGTACTCATGCATGCACAGCCCTACCTCAACGCAGGCCCTTCTGAAGATTTTTGGCTTCCGCTGGGTCCTAGAACCTCCGGTGTAGTCCCACTAGTGTGAATGAGTGGGAGACTTTATGTCCAGGAAGATGTTATGTTACTATTCTGACTTAAAATACAAACTGTAGTGTAGAGGTAGAGTCCCTTTTGAAATTCACCTAAAGAGTATCAAAATAGGAAAATGCATGAACCTTCATTTCCTCAGGCAGGAAGAAGAGATTGTGTATACATTACCCATTATGGGTTGTCTTTGTATTTCTTTATATATTCATGCAGCTCTTGGGCTCAGTACAATAGCAGTCTTAATGTTAACCTCAAGTTATTGGCTATTAATAGCCCATAGAGAGATACCCTCCAAAGATGTATCAAATTGAGGAGGTATGAATATTTTTTACCCACATGTATTAAGAGGGGTGGCACCCCATTGGTGCAGATATCTCTAAACCTCATGTACTTCATCTGAGATAATTCGTATGTTTTATTGTTAACCCAATAAACAGAGTTTTTTAAACGAACTAAATAAATAAATTATATTCATATCCCAAGAGAATCATGACATGGAAGTACTTCGTTTCAGTTTCACCACTCAGTGATCAGTTAGTTATCAAGTTATATCCATGCAAATGTGCTTTGTAATGAGAGAACCATCAGCCTATACATGTGCTGTGTTGCTTGCAAAAACACTTCTGAAACTCAGATGTTTATTGTTGAAAACAATTATTGCTGCAAAAGAAAATGTTTTTCCACAATAATCCCTTTTATAGTCACACCCAATATTAATCAACGTACATGTCATGCATTTTATGAATTCATGTGACTTACTGACCACTACTGGTTCTATAGTTTTGTCTGTTTTCATGAAGATAAAAAGACACTGACATGTTGCTTTTATTATATCTGCTCAATGAGTTATGTTATACATATTACTATTTCTTAGAGGGGATGAAAAAAATTACTCAACATAGTAATCTTGTTTCTTCTACGGTATTCTCCAATATTCATAACTCTTACAGTCAGCCTCTGAAGTAGAACTGCCTGAGATAGAATGTTATGCTAATGACAGAACCTATCATTAGCTCATTCCACTTTTCAAATGCTGCCCTTATCAGCTGTATTCTATAACACCTCAGATTTCTCGGAGAGCCTGCAAGGAAAGGCCCAGCCAACAAAAACATCTACCTAATAATAAAAAGAAAGCTAATCTAAATAAACCTCCAACTGGAGGACCCCCGAATGTCAGAATCACCTGAAGAAGGGAAAACAATGCCCAACAGGGCTCAAAAGATAGGCTATGCCAGTGTGAGGCACCCTCACATGGTTATTCAGCCTGGTGCAGAGGCCACTGGTTCTAGTAGGGGTGGTAGGGTGGGTGAGTTATGAATATTGAGAATACCCTGGAAGAAACAAGATTACTATGGTGAGTAATTTTTCTTCTTGCCCCAGGAATTCTCCAATCTTCCTAACTCTTGCAGATTAAGAAGCAGTACCTTTGGCAGTGGGCACAAAACCTACTTTGAAACAGACTCTGCCGGACTGCTGTACCAAATCTGGTATCACTTCTGGACTGGGTGTTGAGACTGTAATGCTTTGTAAAGTTGTGTACTGTCCTCCAGATAGCTGCTTTACAGATTTCCACCAATGGAACATCCCTGGCAGCTGCTATCGGTGTCAGTTATCTCAGTATTCACTGAGGTTGACTCATTCAGAACTATAATAGTGCTCTTTTCTTGCTCAGTTTAGCACCAGATTATTTTGCACAGGCGCCAAAGGTACTAATAGCCTTTTCTATCAAGCTAATGTCTTGAACTACAAGGGTAACATCATCTGCATAGGCTGCGACTTTACTGGGATTAAGGTCTCATGAGGGGCCAGTCCTATAATTTGTTTATCCCATTTTATCTGTCGAATGACTGGGTCTAAAGCATAGGTATACAATAAGGGACCCAAAGGGCATCCCTGTCTTACTCCCTTTTAGGATTGGTAGATCCTCTCTAAATAGACTATTAACTGCCAGAATAATATTGGCGTTAAGATATAATTTTTTTTCCATACAAAGGTTTTTGGGATACCATAGGTCTCCAAAATATTAAATAAAAAGTGGTATTCTAGTCGATCAAATGCTTTAGCTTGATCTAAAGCTACTACATAGCCTGTTAAAATTGTGGGATCTACTAGCTTCACAAACCTCTCTCAATATGAACAGATTGTGTTGGATCTTACATTCAGGAATAGCACATGTCTGAGCTGTATCAATTAAAGCTTCAGATATTTTTATTAATCTATTGTTCAGAATTTTCTCAGTATCTTATAATCGCTGTTAAGAATGCTAATTGGTCTCCAATTAGATAATTCCTTCTTGTCTCCCTTTTTAAAATATAACATATTATAGCAGTACTGAGATCCTCTAACTTAAGTCATTTTGTAAGATGTAATTAAAGATGTTTGACAAAATTGGGCTAAGAAAAGATTACTCTTTTTGTAGAAATCATTAGACCATCTATGCCAGGTGAAGTCCCTGTTTTTAACTTTTGATAACCTCGCATAGTCTTTGGGAGTAATTTGGCTGCACCAAAGCAGTTCCAGTAGAGTGTATTAAGTGAAGTGTTGGTGCTGTTGGAAAACCCTTCACACTACCATTTTCTAAGGGTTTTGGAAGAAGGTTTCTTTAGGTTTTGCTGCACTAATGAAAGCATTCCTAGGTTAGTATCTACAAGCATATTATCTGGTGTGAGTAAGCCTTCCATGATGGTTTTGTCTAGTCTCTGCTTACAGGCTTTGTATGGATTAGATGCTGGTTGGCTATTTGTTCCAAATCTCATTTCCATGTCCAGTGATTTTGCGCTATCATATTGATTCATTTTCATTTTCTTTTTATGTCCAGAATTTTTGCTTTATATTTCATATGATCTTTTGGGAAATGACATAAGTTTATATAACTGATTCCTGTAGTCTAAGGCCTGGATATTCAGACTGCACCAGGCAGGAGCACAAGCCTGGGCACAAGCGCAACTGGGCTGTGCCAGGGCATGGACCAAGCAATATTCAATGGTGTTCGCCATGACAGCACTATTGAATATGGCACTGAATTGAATGCACTATGCAGCGCGCAGTGGCACTGTACCAGCGAAAGTGGAAGAAGGGAGCAGGGGATGCGTAGCGCAAGTGCAGTTGCACTGGGTGCATCAACCACGAAATTAGCACTGGGCATGCAAATGAGGCCATTATGCAGGTGCAGCAATGGGGCCATTTGCATGCAGGTGCTGATCCTCGCGACTTGTGCCTGGTGCCCTGTCAGGCTGCAGCCACTGGGACTGATGCCCTGCAGACCCATGGTGGTTTCCACTTCCATTCGCCCAATCATGGGCATATGTATTAAACAGGTCCATGGTGGACCAGTGGTGAACCCCTCACCTGATGCGTAGGCAGACATATAAGAACTCCTGGCGGTCCAGTGGACCACTCTCCATCGCCCGATTGCGGGCATGTGTAAAAGAAAGTCTCTGGTAAGAAAGTCTCTGGTGGTGCAGTGGAAAAACCCCAGTGCCAAATCATGGGCAGAAATAGCGAATGACACCCTGGTGGACCAGTGGTACCTCCCCACCCACCCACTGGGGTCCCCACCACCCAGCACCCCAGTCAGCAGTGGTGGCTGTATGCTGTCAGTCGGCAGGTGGCTGGGCAGCTTGCGGGCTGGGTGCTGCCACCTGCCACTGACTGGGGAGTGCTGGATGGTGGGGAACCCCAGTGGCGAGGTGGAAGGGGTACCACTGGTCCCACCAAGGTGTCATTTGCTATTTATACCCATGATCAGGCACTGGGGGTCCACTAGACCACCAGGGACTTTCTTTACACATGCCCGTGATCAGGGAGGCGGAGAGCGGTCCACTGACCACCAGGATTTCATCTACATATGCCCACAATCGGTGATGGGGGAGCAGTCCACTGGACCACCAGGGACTTTCTGTACACATGCCCATGGTCAGGTGATGGGGCACAATGCTCCCAGTTCAGGGAGCTTGTGGACAGTGTTCTGGTAGTGCGGGTGGCCACCACAGCTGGCAGCTGCCTGAGTGGTGCAGGCAGAGTTGCCCGATACGCCGACATCCCGGCTGAATATCGGGATGTGCCGTATATGCATGGGCACGCCCGCACTTGTGCCGCATACATTACCACACGCGCCTGGTGCATCGGGTGTTACACAGCGCAACTTGCCCCTTTGAATATGGAGAGCGGTCCACTGGACCACCAGGATTTCACCTACATATGCCCACAACCGGGTGATGGAGAGCAGTCCACTGGACCACCAGGAACTTTCTTGTACACATGCCCGTGATCAGGCGATGGGCACAATGCTCCAGTTCAGTCCAGCTCATTGGTGGGTTGTGCATGACGCAACCCTGTTGAATATCCAGGCCCAAATAATTACCATATTTTGAATTTGCAGCGTTTTCCATATGAGATGAATAGTGCTTTTAAATCCTTTTTATATCAGTCCACCAGTCCCATAAATGGTCATAGAAGCATAAAGTAGAGTTTTGGCACTAAAAATACTTTCAGCTGTGTCTGACATTCTACTGATTCAAGTAAGGACGCTTTAGCCTCCATCTGTGTATAGGAAGTATATATTTGAGGGTACTGCAGATAAACTTAGGGTTCCGGTTGGCTCCGCCAATGAGGGATTGCTAGAGATTCCCAGGGTTCGTTTGAAGTAATCAGGATCTCGTGCTTTTGCTTACTCAGCTCCTACCCTGTGGAATCTCTACCTCATTGGTTGAGAGAATGCTCGACCGTCGATAGTTTTAAAACTGCTTTAAAAACTTATCTTTTTAACTTGGCTTTTTCTTTATAGTTTATTTGTTTTGTTGATCTTGATTTTATTGTCATGTACAGCACCTTGATTCTGAAAGGCTTTATAATAAACATGAATTGAATTGAAATAGTATACAATGGTCAGAAAATTCTATAGGTTTAACTTCTATTTTATAAGGTTTTATATATTTGGACACTAGTAGAAAATCAATACGTGTGGCATATATGTGTCTAAAGTAATTGCTCCTTCATCTTTTTAAAGTTCTATAAACATCTGATAAACCTGTGTCTAGAATAATCTGTTTTAAAGCATGTGAGTCTCAATAAACTTTTATTTTATTGTTTATTGTTTATTGAAAGTCTAAGATTACAAATACCTTTGAGCCAGGGCTCTTTGCAAAGGTTCCACATCAAGAGAAGTACAAACATTTTGGACTAGCTACTTTTGTCTACATAGGCAAACTAGAACAATGTATATAAACAGAGATTAAGCAAACAACACTCAATGGCTCATACGATGCATTAAAGAATTTAAGTAATGAGACACTTTGGTAGGAAAAGTTCAGAGGTCTGTGATTGGGGTAGAGAGGGGGATGGGAGGGGTATCAGCCGAAGAGAAACTAGAGCAGATTCTCAGCATTGTCAAAGAACAGAGGAGAGGGAGGTGTGCCACTGGGAAAAGAAAGTTAAGAGAGGCAGTCACAGCAACTGCTGGTAGTAAGGTGAAGGTGTAGTCTTGATTTGAAAATGCCCATCGAAGAGGAGAAGTGATATGAGCGCTGAGGGCATTCATCCAGAAGGAGCACGGTGTGCAAAGGATCTTTGACACAGTGATGTGCAGCATTGAGGTACTTGGAGGAGTTGTTGTTCTGACCCTCTGGTGCAAGCGTAGATTAGTGGTTGGACTCAGGAGGACTTGGATTCATGGTGGTGAAAATCCAGGATATTTTTTAGCCATTAGACAAGTTAGGTACTTTATACGATTTGTGAGTTGAAGCCATCCTGATTTGGCATAGAGTTCACATGTATGTGTGAGTCAGTGGGCTCCAGTGAGCAGTCAGCAGGCCTTGTTTAGGGAGATCTAATGCGCCTAAGGGCAGTGGTGGTGGCAGAGCCATAGACAATGAGGCCATAATCTACAATGGACACAACAGAGCTCTGGATGGCCATCTTTAATGCTGCCTGGGTGAGGTGTTGCTTGTTTAGATAGAGAATTCCAATGCGGCGCATTTACTACTCTGCTGACGTTATCGATGTGGGTCACATATGACAGACCCTGGTCAAGAGTGATTCCTAGGTATTTAAAATATGACACTTGTTCAAGGTTATGACCAGCATTTGTTTTGATGTCAAGCAGGTATAAGCCTATGTTTGTTTTAGTGAGCTGCAGAAGAGTATTGATTTAGTCTTTTGTGTTTAAGAACCAGCTTGTGAGAAGAGAAGGAACCAGTTTTCAACAGATGAGAATGCGTGATGAAGGTTGCTAGTTAATGGTTCTGGGTCTTTCTATGGGTGGAAAGCACAGCGCATCGGCATAGAGAATAATTTGTTCTGGGCAGGATTGTGGGAGAGAGTTTAGGAAAAGACTGAAAAGTAGGGACCCAGTATTGAGCCCTGGGGATGCAGAACAGACTGGGTTGGAGTCAGAGATTGCCTGAGATGTTTACTTTTGTGCGTTGGCAAAGGTAATTCATTGAACCATGCTGTAGTGTCAGGGAGAGACCGTATTCAGCAGCTGTCTGGAAGGAAGGCCGTGGTGGACAGTCTTTTGATTATATCCTTGAATATTTCAGATCTAGACTACAATTAAAGTCTCCTCCCCTATAATATGTTTCTGTGTGAATAAATAAGGCGTTATTTCTTCAAAATTTCAGTTCAGAGCTGTTTTAGTCTGGGGTGAGCGTTAATAAAGGCGAAAAGCAATTTCTCTATACATGCAATCTATGACCAGAGCCCTCCTGGGTGTATATCAATAATTTTGATATTCGAATTTAGAGTTGTTAAATAAAATTCCTATACCATCATCAGTATCAGTGCCAAAGGTCCAGAAGGAAGGACCCATGTCCCACTCCTTTTAATCTGGCTTATTTCAAAGAGAGATGATAACCTTGTTTCTTGAACAAAGATAATTTCTGCTGCAATTTGTCCCAGGAAAGCTAAGACTGATAATTGTTTTTGTAGTGCTTCAAACGACATATATTTAGTGAAGCAATATGGACAGAGGCCATGCACTATGTAAAGAAAAATGTTTATTCGCTATTCCTCATTATGTTAGAGCCTTCTTCATGGCTGGTGTAACACCTAGATGGCGCTATCCCAAATGCTACTACCCTGCCTGTTTGGCTAGTAGCAGGTTAAGGCCTGAGTTCTGAAACGGTGCCTCTACCGGAGGTCAGGGTTGTTAGTGGTCAAGCCAACCTGGGCACAGCCTCCGGGACACTGTAACCCCCTCCTCCTTACTAGTGGCCAGAACAATACACAATAATCACTTTCACAATACCCCAGATATACCACACAAGTACCCACACTGTTTGCACTTACCACCAGTGCTTTCCTCTGGCTCGCCCTGGGACCACCTGTAAAACAAGGTTATACACCCCAAATAACAGCAGTACAGTACTCTTGCACAAACTGGAATCACAGTCTGGTAAATGCAAAAGAGTTAAATCTGATTTATTTAGGAGTTGAACAAGGGAGGGAGTAATCAGGTTAATTTGCTTAAAGGCTCTATTAATCAAAGAGTTATACATGCACTTCAGGGTTCATAACAGTCACACATTCTAGGTACCCAGATGGAGAATGGTGGGCTAGCCAGGAACTTTGTAGCTAGTTGGGACCCTGTGATGGAAGAAAACAACATGCACAACACACATTTATTTGTAATCTAGAGCCGGAGGGCTCAGTTCATGAAAAGAAAACAACAAGACAATCAGATGACACAATTTTAGATTTGGCTGTTGTTGCAGGAAGCTACCCTGATGATTACTCATGATACCCAAGACTGGACACAGGTTGGGCGAAAATCGAGACAGCAGGTGGTTAATCTAGAGTGCCAGGAGAAGCAGGGCCTCACGATTCGCCGAGGCGAGTTCCTGTTCAAGTGTGGAGCACGGGCTGATCCCCAGGCAGTCTCTTGTCAATGGCTTTCTCTGTGCAGTGGTGTAGTTCGGCAGGGCCAGTATGGCATGGCCAGGCTGAATGGAGATGAACACGGATTCAGTCCGATTAGGCTGGATAAAGTTTCCAGCAAGCAGAACACAGTTCACACAATGGGAACCCAATCACGACTCACTTTCAATACACAGCACATTTACATGTAAGCAAATTCTACTGTACCAGGCAAACTGTTCTCTGGTCATGATCACAAAGTCTCTGCGCAAACTGGGGATTCAAAAGCAGCTGGAAATCCTGACAGGCCAGTCACATTCAGCAAAATCTTCGGTCTTCTTCAGGTATGAGCCTGGTAAAAATCAGTGGCTTACTTGTTCTCACAAACTTGGATTTACTCTGAAATTCTCTTCTCTCCTCTCAGGGGCAGCAGGCAGACATGCAGGCCACAACTCAGGCCTTTCCACAGTTCTCCCACGCAAAACTACTCAGACAGCTACTTGACTGTCTCAAGCATGTTGCTTTTTCAGCTCCCAACTTAGATCTGACTCAAACTGCAGCAAGCCTCAGAATTTCCCCAAGATCCAAAAGGTTTGGTTGGCTGATTCATCTGTCAATCCCAACAGGAGCTCCCCTTCAGGTGCAAAAAGGCAAAAAGCCCAAAACTACAATTCCTACAGATTTTGACTCCAGCCAGCTCCTGTAGTCCAGCTCCATTTTAGGTCCCACCAGTACTGATTGGTCCAATTCGCAGTCCAGGACCAAGATAGTTGGAGATAAGCAAAACAGTCCTTGCTACAAGGAAGGCAGGTTAGACAAACTACATTATCATTCTCATTCTAAATCATTTTCAGCAAATAGTTAGAACTTTTAACAGAGCTCCTCTCAGATTACTTAAGACTGCAATCCTGACAGCTCTTAAAGAGACAGCATACAGAGGCTATACAGGCATTCTCTGGCAATCACATTTAAACTGCTAAAACGAGGACACCAGCCTGGCAGTGAGCATTTAGGTAAGCTCAAGGAAAACTTTTCGGAACCCTCACTTGTAGGGGGTTACACTAGCTTTAGTTTTCCCTTTTTTCTCCTTAGCAAGTTCCGTAGTCCTACTTTCCTCTTCTTCAGTTATTATGTCAGACCTATGGGAAGTGTCGGACTCTGGCTCAGAATCTCCTATATCCATTTGTAATGAGGAAAAGGATTTTCCGTCCGGGGGTTATGCTGTTTTGCTGATGCCCTTGTAAATCTTTTTTCTGTTTTAGCGATTTCAAAGGAGGGGTATGTTTATGCTCAGTTTCCCTCCTAGAGGTTTGGGGTACCTTTCTTTGTTCTAGGTTATCCAGGGCTCCACCTCTTTCTCTTTCCTAGTGAGGGGTTCATTTGCTTTTGGATTTTCAGTGTCTACATCACCAGTGGTTCCTTCGTGGCCAATCCTTCTGTGGTCTGTCTCTACCTGTATTTTCAGGAAAGGAATGGTTTCTTTTCTCTTGAGCCCTATCTACCAAGTCATCTTGATCCCACCCTCAGTTCTATTTCTTTTGGCCCAGGCACTGGTGAAAGGCATGACCTTTGTCATCACAGAGGTTACACTGAAAGATGTTTTCACATAGGTCAGTAGAATGGCCATACCCCCCACACAAGGAACATTTAAGTAGGTCACAGGCACTGATCAAGTGGGTCTTAGCCCACATTTGTAGCAGACTCTGGGCTGCCCACCGTAGAAACAGACCCCACTGTCCTTACCCAAGAAAAACTATTGAGAAGGTGAATGATTTCTGAGTTAACTTGAAACAATTTTATTTTAAACCTCCAGCCTCCTGTCCAGATTCCCTCAGTATCAATAATTGCCTCTGAGGGGCCCAAGATGTCACAGTTTCTGTAACCAGTGGTATATGTCACTAACATTTACACCTTTGTTTCTAAACATGATAGAGATGTATCTGATCTGAGGTTTAGTAGGAGGGATAGCATAAAAGGGGTCCACAAAGGAGCTTGTTTAACGTTATTGTATTTTCTCCAAAATCTCTGAAGGCTAATGTTAGATTAAAACTAACATCAAAGGTGTCTTCCCCGATATACGTATTAAGGCATATATCTCTGCTGGCACAAACGTCATAGGTCCCTTTGGTAAATTATTAGCAACATAGTATCTATCAGGGAGCTCTGGTAACCCCTCCCCATACCTTAACCTAACAGCATTCCTCCTAGGGGCCTGTTCAAGTTTGTTTTAAAGACTTCTGACATGGAGGTCCTTTTGGTAATTCATTCCTATCACCTTGCTGGTCAGACTGTTCATGCTCTGCATCAAACATTTCTGCACTGGTAGTATTTTGTTTCTCATTCTCCCTACCCTTGACTGGCCTGGCTGTGGAGGCCTGGGCTTCATCATCTTGAACAGCGCACTGTTTTTACGGGATCCCGATTAGCAGTAAAAGTTTACCTGAGCTCAGGGTTTGTGCTGCATCCTTTCTGATCTCCGGAGTAGGCCTAAAATGAATATCATTGCTCCAATCTGGGTCAGGAACCCATTTACCAAGTTCATCCCTTTCCAACCCGATGAGTCAAGTGCTCCTTCAGCAGACCAGTCACTCCTAAAAAATCCAAGAGTCTTGTTTTAGTTCAAACTGCCTCTGGAACTGTTGTGAGGCCGAATGTCTCCTGTCTGATCCATAGGACCATTTGTTTCTCCCGCTTGCTGCACTTGCCTTGCAGTGCTCTCCATAGTGCAACCTTTCCTGGAATGTCAGAACTACTTCTCGCAGGGTCTGCTGAGGCCCAAATCACCTCTGATTGTGGATTACCAGTACTGTATTTCCATGCTGTATGTTTCCTCCGTAACATTCTCCACCAAATTTTTGCTCACTCATGTGTATTGCAGCATTGTCCCGCAAAGACGAGGTAGTTTCACTCGGTTGCTCTGTTGTAACTTCGATTATCTCAAGATCCAGCATTACAGGTAGCTTTTCAGAGACATCCATCTCTGTTACAACCTCACTCTGTTCTGCCATCAGAATATCGTGTGGGCTCCCCTCATTGACAAGAGAGGGGAATTTCCTGGTGCTCTGGCCAAATTTCCCCATTCACTAAAAATACCACCAACAGCTTAATCTGGTTCAAGGTTGGTTGGCATTCATCTGTATCCCTCCCCGGTCATGCTTGAAAATAGGCAGAATTTCTAGTGCTCTACCGGTCAACAAAACTAAATAAATAAATATAGTAGTAGCTGTTTCTTTTTGTGAAATGGGCCCTCAGTACTGTTGGGAGCTCCTTCCCAGCTTTCAAGTAGTAAAACTGGATGCAATGAACTATCCAGTAAGAAATGGACCTTTAGATGCTGATTTCCTTTACTCCACACCCCATAAGTCGGAACAGCCTGCTGTCTGTCCTGCCTATGGTCCTTAGTGAGAGTCATGTAGTAGCTCAGAGCTCTCTTAACATCAAGACTGTGGAGTCGACGTTCACCTGAGTTAGAATGCTCTGTAAAAAAGACTGGCAGAGTGATGGTTTAATTTAAGTGGAAATCAGAGACCACTTTAGGGAGGAATTTTATATTTGTTCTTAGAACTACTTTATCTTTATGGAATGAGATGTACACAGAGCCTGCAACTCACTAATCCTTCTGGCAGAAGTGATGGCTACCAGGAACACTGTCTTCCAGGTAACTTACTTCAAATGAGCTGAGGCCATGGGCTCAAATGGAAGGCCCATGGCTGGGCAATGCAGACATTCAGGTCCCAAGCTGGCATTGGTTCCCTGTGAAGGGGGTGCAGGTGGGCCAGACCTTTGAAGAACTTTTTGAAAATAGGGCTGGATGCCATGGAACACCATTTCCAGCTGAGATGTAAGCAGATACTGAAGCAAGATGGACCTTCAAAGTCATGAGCTGCAAGCCTAATGAGTGCAAATAGGTAAGACAGCCCAGCAGGCTGGAATTCATGCCTCTGCAGGTACCACATCATTAGTAGAACAACAAATAGAAAATCTCTTCCATTTAGAAGCATATGTATTCTTAGTAGAAGGTTTTCTGTAACCCTCAAAATATTCAGAACACTTTCTGAGAGCTGCAAGCCTGCATACTCTAAGTCCTCAAGAGTCAAGCCTTGAGCCTGAAGGATCTGAGGTTCAGGTACAGGATCCTCCCTGGTTGGAGGTTAACAGGTTGTGGTTCTGAGGAGGTGTATTGCTTTTCCAAAGACATGGAGAGCAGCAGAGAGTACCATGGCTGCCTGGCCCAGTCTGGTGCTATTAGTATCATTGTTGCTGGCTGGGATCTGAGTTTGATCAGAACCCTGAGGATCAGGGAAATGGATGGAAGGCATATAGCCGTATCCTGACCAGTCCATTGTCAGAGCATCCCAGGGATCATACCCTTGGCTGGTGGTCTGCAGCAATGCTGTGGCAGATGGTGGTTCTTGTGGGATGCAAAGAGGTCACCTCTGGGTGCCCCACCTCCTGAACACTACTTCCAACACCTGCCTGTTCAAGGTCCATTCATGATGGACCTGGTTGATCAGACTCAGGATATCTGCTAGGGTGTTATCCTTGCCTGGCAAATGGATAGCTTGCAGTGAAGCTTTGAGTGAGTAAGTCAAACTCCATATCTTCATTGCCTCTGTGCACAGGAGGTTGACCTTGTTCCTCCCTGTTTGTTTATGTAATACATTGTTGTGGTTTTATCTGCTCTGAGCTGTACCACTCTGTCCTGCACTAATGGTGTACACACCTGTAAAGCCAGGAGTACTGCCCTAAGTTTCAGCAGGTTTATGTGCTGGAGTGACACTGTGCTTGACCAGGTTCTGTGAGTGGTGTGCTTCCGTAGGTGGGCATCCCACCCTAGTAAGAGAGGCATCTGTTGTGAGAATCACTGATTGGGACTCTTGCTGGAAGGAACTCCTTCCCTGAGATTGTCTTCTTCCTTCAACCATTGGAGGCTTGCAGTAACGTCTTTGTTACTGGAACCAACTTTGACAGAGGTCTCTCCTTTGGCACCAATGTGCTCTGAGGTGGAACTGTATGTCTCTCATTTGGAACCTGGAACCCAGGACTGTGCCTGTTGCTGTAGCCATGTGTCCCAGTAGCTGCAGGCACTGCCTTGCTGTCTTTGGTTTGTTCAGACTGAATGAGCCAGCAATTTATAGGATATTGCTTACCCTGCCTTGAGGCAGGTAAGCCCTTCCTTCAGAGTATCCAGTTCTGCTCCTATAAAGTGCAGTACGTGGACTGGTTGCAGGACAGACTTCTTGAGGTTTATTAGGAACACTAGTGACTCCAAGAGCTTCTGGGTTACTTGCAAGTGCTTGCTGACCTGCTGTGATTTTCCCACTCATCTAGGTAGGGAAACACTGTGACGCCTAACCTTCTTAGGTGTGCCACTACCACTGCTAGGCACTTTGTGAACACACTTGGAGCTGAGGTAAGACCAAATGGTAGTGCTGAAAATTGGTAATGACCTGATGGGAGTCTGAACCTGAGGTATTTTCTGTGAGACTCCCTTATGAGAATGTGTAAGTAAGCATCTTTCAGGTCCAGGGATGCCAACTAATCTCTTTTTGCAGGGTTGGTACAATCATTGCCAAGGTTACTAGTTTGAACTTTGGCTTTACCAGGTGTCTGTTTAGTAACCTTAGGTCTACAATAGGCTGCCACTCACCATTTTTCTTTGTGGACAGGAAATACCTTGAGTAAAATCCTTTTCCCTTTTGCTGTGGAGGGACAGGTTCCACTGCCCTTGACAGCAGCAGATTTGGCACCTCTTTTTCCAACAGCTTCCTTTCTGCATTTTAAGCTGGTTTGAACACTCTTGTTCATGGGAGGGGAGGATTTGAAACCAGGGACAAACCCTGACCCACCACTTCCAGGACCCACTTGTCTGTGGTAATGTTTTCCCAAGCCTGGAAGTAGTGGGTCAGTCTGCTCCTATGGGGGGTGGGGAGACGGCCTTGGCAAGTAAGTCAAGGAGTCTGTTTGGATTGAGACTGGACTTGACCAGTCTGGGATCCATGTCTAGACACTCTTCTGCCCTTCCTCTGAAGTAGCCTATCTGCTGGGGTACTGCTGATATTGGGACAGCCTGAGCCTGGCAAAAGGTCTACTGTAACTGTCTCTACCCTGCCTCCCTTCCATAAGGTCTGGTGGAAGGTGAGGACTCTCTTTGGCTGAGTTGCTTCTGTAAGTGGTCTTGTACTCATCCACCTTCCTCATATAGGCCTCTGTCTTGTCTCCAAATAAGGAGTTGTTCTCTACAGGGAAATCCATGGCCTTCGCCTGGGTATCCTGTGTAAGGTTAGTGGCCCTAAGCTGTGCAAATCTTCTAAGATCTATAGTAAGGGCCATCCACTTGGCAGCAGTGTTGCTAGCATTTGTTGCCATCTAAAATTGATACTTTGCAGCCTGCAGGTCAAACCTGGCAGTCTCAGCCAGATCAGTTGAGAGGCCAGACTGTGGTTTTAGGACATGGCAAGGACAGACTGCCACAGTGATTTTTGGAATTTTGCGCATAAACCTAGTAGTTGGCCTGTCTTATAGCTAATGAAGCTGAAAGATAGCCCTTCTTAGCCATACTATCCATCTTTCTAGAATGCTTTCAGGAGGATGTGATGCCAAGGGTACCTTTACCCTGTTGCAGACTGCTCTTTGAATGACACCTGATGGTCAGGGTGCGTGAACAGAAACTCTGCCCCTCCCTATCCAGCTGGTACTTTTGTGAGAGCTCTTATCCAGAGGTGAAACAAGATTTGGTGTCTGCAGAATCTTTTTTTTTTTCACTTATTTTTATCCACTTACTGTCCTTCCAATCACCACTCCTTCCGTTCTACAAGTAGTGTTGACCCCCCACCTCTGCCGACCAGCTTGGTCTGCCCTAGAGTGCTAAGCTGCCATTGGGGCACTTTTGATGGCCCAGATTACCCTCCGGGTGGGGTGAGGAGAGGTCCCTTCCCCCTGTGGCAGCTGCACATTGGGGTCTGCCCCTGGTCGGAGGGTGGTGAGGCCAGCCCGAGGACTTCATCTAGGTGACCGGAGGGCATTTTCCTCCAAGTAGTCTTCTCCCTTAACCCCACCCTCTGAGGCCGCCGTGCAGAGAGTCTGCATGCTGGCTGCGCTCCTCTCAAGCGCCTAATGGCGTCCCCTTCCCGGCTCCGGTGGGCCAGACCGCTGTATCCTTTGGGAGTCGGTGCATCCACTGACCCTCTCAGGACGTCAGGCTCAACGCCCCCGTATCTCCACCCCAGGAGGAGAGCATCTGTTGGGACGCTCCATCCTCCCTCCCTCCCCAGCTTGACCCCAGTCCGTTCCGAACCCGGTCGCCGCGAGCACGCAGGTGTGGCATCCAACGCCTCAACCCTCAGCGCCACCGGGCCGGCTCTGCAGAATCTTTAAAATAACTTTTTAAAGAATTTGTTCCTCAGAAGTAACAACTTTTTTGATGGTGTTAGCCCCATAAGCTCCAGGTATTCCAACACTTCTTCATCTTCCACCACTTCATTAGTGGCTATGTCTAAGGCATCCACCATTTTCCTGCAAAGGAAAAATGGGAGAATAATCCTCAGTTGTCCTGGGAGGTGATACAAAATCTGATCAGGGGAAACGTCAGGTTCAATGGGTTCCCCTGATCTTCATCATAATCCTCATGCTCCGTATGCTCCTAGAATGATGTTGGAACCAAGGAAGTTGTTTGCCAAACCGGGGCTTGAACCAGTGTTTGGGGAACCTGAACTGGTACCAACCCCGTAAAGCTTGGATTACTTTTAAGAACCTGAGCAATATCCTCAGGTGTGGGAAACTGTTAGGCACCACACCAGTCCCCTTAGGCTTTTCAGCAGTGGGTTCAGTGTGCTTTGTTTTCTTTAATCTTTTGGCAAGAACTGGAGATTCAACCAGTTCACCAGTTCTTTTCCGGTTGAAGAAGAAGAAGAACCCTTATCAGGGTTGTTTGCTTAGGATCGGCAGTGTCAGACACATTTTTGAAGGAGTAGGCTGCTCAGAACCTGAGGCATCCTTCTATAACTTTTTATGAAGTCTCTCCTGAAGTTTGTCAAGCATCTTTTGAGGAAAGACTTGCAAATGTCACATTCAGAAGAGAAATGTTCTTTGCCAAAACAAACAACACATAAATCATGTTTGTCAGCCTTAGCGAAGAGTTCCCACACTAGAGCAATTTTAAACCCGGTGGACCAGTTTTCTTCTTAGGTTTTTCTGACATTTTTAGGAAATAAACCAAAGCCAATCACCACATGTAACCCCTTCCCTCCACTGGCCCCTTGTTTAACCAGCAGGGCTTTTCCTCTCACCACAAACATCTAGGGGCAACAGAGAGGGTGGGGTTTACGACTATAAAAGAGAGAGAACACAGAGAGGGTGGCCACCATTAGGCTAGGTGGACCAGGCTGTTACACAAAAACAGTCGACCAAGTGTGGCAACTCACCTGCACACACCTTGGTGGGACCATTTACCATGGCCAGCAACCCAGGGCCCTGGGAGAAAATGTTTGCTCTCAATTATGCTAGGTTTGCACTTCTGAGAGGGGCACCAAGTAAATCCAGACACTTGGAAGCAATAACAATACTGTCCAAACCAGGTTGGGATTCTAGAGTATGGCTTTTATTCATGCAACAAAGTAGGAATAATACAAAGTGAAGATGGACCCCCATGAGGTTACACATACTGATATTGCAGATTCTCCAGGGTACAGAAATTCCTGAAATTCCCATTTAGCATAGGGTGAAGAAACACAACATAGCTAACACTCTGGTTCTGAAACTGAAGATTGGCACATACGGCGGACTAGTACTGTTCCCATTTCTGACAGGAATGAAAGTGGTATGCATGACCACATTGAGCACATCCAGGTTCAAATCTTCCAGAACACACTATACTGGGGTAAATTGAAGAAACAGAAATTCCAAACCCATGTCTCGGGGTAATTACTTCCACCAGGCATTGGCCAAATGCACTATATGAAACTGTACTGGTGCCCAAACTGAACCTGGAGAGGTAAACTGGTTACTCCAGATGGGGGTCTCCCACTTTTGCTTCCAAGTTTATACTCAGCCATTCATTTTGTTAATAGCACTCACACAGAGAGAACTTGTAGTTGTTGACTTAAATGTTTACCACACTTAATAAACCACTGACACACCACAGGGTGTCAAAGTTAAAAGTTCTGTACTTGGACAGTCACATTCTTGGACTCCAACGTAGGCAGAAACTTTATTTAGTACTGGTGACTGGTCCCATAGACAAAGAAATTCACCCCAAGGTATTGCAGATGCCCTGGGCTTACACAGAAAAGGGTTGTACTCACAACAAATGAAGATGTACAAGCAGCTTCACCAAACAAAATGGATCAATGGGATTGCCCTGAATCTTAGAGCTCTCCCCATCCTCCTGGGATGGGACAGAGAAAACCTTCTGGACAGGTCTCCACCACTTCAGACAACTGTCTTCTTTGTTCTTCTTCTAGGGTGAGAACAAACTCCACACGAAACAAAAGGGTAGCTCTTTGTCAGAGCTAATCTGAGGAGTTGCCCAGCAGCTGCAGCCTCCTCCTTGAACTCCACTCTACTACTCACTAACTGAACATTCCAATTCACTCCAAAGCCAGCTGAGACTGTGGCTTATGCTGCTGCGAGAGTTCTATGATTACATTATCACTCCAGCTCAGCTGAGACTGAAGACATAGTGTGACAGTGTGAAACCCATTTACCTGGCATTTCACAAGCTGCCCTTCCTGCCTGCCACTGATTCTAACTGGGATTCTAGTAACCCCAGGGAATGAGGTGTTACACACAAATAAAGTATTATAAGTAAAAATTCAGCAGTTTACTCGGTTTAGGAACTGAGGAAGTTCCAATAAGAACCGTGTCCATAGAAAAGAACCGAGAATAGCGGGTTCTTTTAAATAAAAACAGGAACACATTTAGCTAAAATCTAATGGAGTTTTAGTCACAAAACTATGATTAAACTAATCTAAACCTCAGTTCCCCAGCGGTTATCCCAAACCGAGAGAAACTGAGAAAACTTAAATATCTACTCCTAAACTAGCGGTTTACTATTAAAACAGGTAATAAAGGCAGCAAATGAAATGTTTAAGAAAATACTTACATTTTTGTAGTAATACTCAGGAACAACTGTGAGGAGAAATCTCCGAGAAGTCTTGAAATGGCAGGTGGAGAAAGAAGTTGGAGGTGTTATACAATGCAACTGATAAGGGCAGCATTTGAAATGTACGAGCCAATGATAAGTTCTATCATTAGCATAATGTTCTATCTCTGGGCAATTCTACTTCAAAGGCTTACTGCAAGAGTTAGAATATTGGAGAATTCCTGGGTAAGAACAGAGTTTTTTGTTTTATCATGGAAATGGCCCAGCACTTCCTCACAGTGTCAAACAGGAGTGCTGTGTTTAGCAAATAAAAGGCAAGCTATTCACCCTCTCACTCAAGAATCAGTAAAGAACAGTTACATAAGAACTTACCGAACAGTAGTTCTTTGAAGCGATCTCAGTCATCAGGTCACACACTGGAACTTCACCTTGGTGAAGCAGGATCCACATGGAAGCTTTTCAGCAGTACAACTGGGTCGCCCACGCCGACGTCGTCTGCCAATATCAACAACCCTATAAAGGCGTGAGCAGCCCACGCTCCTCTTCAGTTCTGTGCCCCCCAAGGAGAGAGAGTTGGCACCCAGGCTTATACAAAAGGCTGGATGCACCACACAGCCAGTTCCATGAAAAAGCACCCCCAAAAAAAGGAGGATGGTGGGAGGAAAACAGACCTGATGACTGAGATCACCTCGAAGATCTACTATGATCGAAACATTCAAACACTTTAAGGGCATTAACAAGGTGAAAGAGTCTAACATGTTTCAATATAAGAAAAATAGCAGGACAAGAGGACACAGCATGAGATAAGAGGGAGGCCATTAAGGGGTAATGTGAGGAAGTTCTTTTCACAGAAAGGGTGGTGGATGCATGGAATGGCCTACCTCAGGAAGTGGTGGATATGAATACAGTGCAGGGCTTCAAACAGGCATGGGATAGGCATAAGGGAGCAATACAGATGAGTATGAATAGATAGGCCATTGACAGAGCAAAGCCGATGGCACATTTATAAGATAGAAAAGAAATGGGCAGACTGGATGGGCCTTGTGGTCCTTATCTGATCAACTTCTATGTTTCTATTACGATAAGATCTCACATAACTGTTCCATCTTCTTCAGGAGTATTTCAGTCATCTGGTCATACCGTAGGAATGAGCTCCAGCAATTACAGGTAAGGCCAATCCCAAGCTTGAGACAGAAGGCCCTGCCAAATCCTGCATGGCCTCTAGAGGCAATGTCCAGACTGTAGTGCTTGGTAAAAGTATGGACGGTACTTCAGGTGGCAGCCACGCAAATGTCAGTGGCTGAGATCCCTCAGAAACAGGCCACAGAGGTAGCCATGCCTCTTGTGGAATGAGCTTTACCGCTACTGGCAACTCTTCCATACTTGTGGCAGCAGAACACAATGCTATTGCCAACCACTTAGAATCCTGGGCCACCCTCTACAAACCTGATATCATCTGCCTTACTGAAACCTGGCTTAAACCTTCCATCCAGGACTGTTGTTGCTCGCTTCCTTCCTACAATCTCTTGAGATTTGACAGACCTGCTCCCAAATGAGGGGTGGTACAGCTGTCTGTTTTAAAGGTTATCTCCATCTCTCCATGATCTGCCCATCCCCCAGTCCACTGTGAAGCACTACATGTCCTTCTTACTCTTGGCTCCAAATAATTTCATATTGTTTGTGCTTACACCCCCAGTGGCTTAAAAGGTCTTGATGAGTTGCTTGATCAGACCTCTCTTCTTTCTGGGAGAAATGAGGTTCTTATACTTGGTGATCTCAATCTAAACTGGCTCAGCAACTCTCTACCCACACTACTGTCCAAGATTCAAAGTTTCAGCATTCACCAGGTGCTTAGCGACCCCACTAGAACTGCACAGCACTCTCACTCTAGTACTCTGCTGGACTGGATAATGACCAACCACCCAGAAAGATATTACCTCCTCCGAATACTAGCAGATGCCATCACTGTCCACTCCCCACCTTTTGTATATGGAGTAAGACTAGGCCCTCCCCGTCGAAGTCTCATTTATTACTTTCTGAAACAACGTGCACCTTGACTCACAGTCCTTTCTACTGGACACTGCCACTATCGACAGGACCCCCCTTTTGAATCCGATGACCCTCAGACTACTCTAAATCTATTCCTGACTCACTTTTTGGCAATTCAGGACAAACATTAGCCTCTTGTTACCTGTAGTGTAAAACAAACATACCCGCTGGCTTAAGTCCGACCTTCTTTCAAAACTATGACAGCGTGACAAATGTTGGCTCCACTACAGAAAGGCAGGGCTACCAGGTGACCTTAATTCTTACAGAGCACTCGAAATTCCTGCAAAAAAGATATCAAAAGGGCCAAAGAAGTACCTACTGTAAGAATCTCTTAACTAAATCATATGGTGACTCCAAAAATTCTGGTCCCATATTAAGTGCTTCCTAGGATCAAATCTGGCCCCACTACCCAACTGACATGTCTCTCAGTGGTGTCCACTGCAATAACCCCTCTACAATCACAAACTTTTTCAATGCACAGTTTTCAGACCTTACCAATTATACCTCATCCTTCCCAGCTACACAAACTTAAACACCCAACCTGATGTCTCTGGGCCCAAATTTATTTTCAAGTCGTCACTTCACGGAAGTACAAAGACTGCTCAACAACAACTCCAATTTCACTGCAGCTGGATCTGACACTCTAGAACTTCAGCTCCTAAACTTGCTGCCCCATACATAGCTGTGCCTCTTGCCAAGATCTTTACCCTCCCTGACACATCACAGCTATATTCCTGCAATCTGGAAAACTGCCAGGATAAACCGTCTTCAAAAGGGTGACCATAAAAATCCCTCTAATTATATGCCTGTTGCCATACTGTCTGTCCTCAGCAAAATCCTTGAGAAGCTCGTTGCCACCCAAACCATTGACTTTCTTCAGAAACATGATCTTCTTACGACTGCTCAGCATGGTTTCGCAAGAGTCACAGCACCACCACTGTACTACTCAAATTTCGTCTGATACCCTAGCAGCCAGGGACTCTGGTCTCCTAACTGGGCAATTTTATAGACATGCCTAAAGCTTTTTGACCTTCTCAATCATCCTATCCTTTAACTGCTCTAAGATCTCTAGGCTTCTCCCCGAGTGTCATTGAATGGTTTGACAGCTACCTGTCGAATCGCACTCAACAAGTTAAATTCAACTCCACCTTGTCAGATTATGCTACCATAAACATTGCGTGCCATAAGGTTCTATTCTCGGTCCCCTGTTCTTCTCCATTTTTGTAAATGATATCCTCTAACATTCTCCAGACTGCCTCCCTGTTATACGTCGATGATATTGTCCTTTATGCCAGTGCGAAAACATTACTGAAATCAACCAATGACTTTCAACAATTCAGCAGTGGCTGTTCAGCCATAAATTTGTCTTGAATGCATCTAAGACTCAAGCCATGCTATTTGGGTCTAATGCCAAACTCAAACTCGCTCAGCCTACTTTCAATGTCACTACCATAACTAGTTCTTCTGTTGGGGTGGTAACCTCATTTAAATATCTTGGTCTCACACTCGATCCGACTCTTACGTTTGATCTCCATATTCAGCAGACCTGCAAGTTGGCCAACATGAAACTTGGTATGGCCTACCACTCCAGCTATGTGCTCACCCCTCAGCGAGGCTTACCATAGCTTCGAGGCATACTCCTTCCATCACTCACTTATGGGGTTGCAGTGTATGCCTTGGGGTAAACTAGCTTCGAAGTGGAATGTCACTTACAATAATATCTGCTGATGTGTGTCCTTCTCGTCTACCCCTCTCAGTGACATTTCGCCAGTGAGGTCCCACTAGCGACTACAGTGCCTAATCATGGTGGGAGCGCTGGAACCCGGCGCTGCCTGTCGGGGGTCCTGCACCCCCAATCAGCTCTGACTGGAATTGAGAATCTTTAAGTGGGGGTTCGGGCAAAGCCCTGAAGAAAAACAAAGAATTAAGCGAACCGGCAGCCGACTGCAGAATGCGCGGTCGACTCCGCCGGTGTCGCTGACAGAGCATACGACAGAGTTTCTGTTGGATTCCTGTCATGGATCCTGTCCTTCTCACATTGGATGAAACACCACTGCCTCCTCTGCTGAACTAGGATGGCTTTCTCCGGCTGGCTCGGAGACTTTATATAAGCTCGATCATAAGTTAATGTCATCCGTAACCAAATACCGAAGCCCTTGGGCGAACTATTTCTCATCCACATGTTCAGCTATGGTCTACGCCAACTGCAAATGCCCCTGTCCTCATCTCTAGACACCACTCCTCCATAGGTGCTAGCACCTCTCCTGTCATGACCCTCAACACTGGAACTCCCTCCCTCTAGCTATACAACTAGCATCATCCCATGCCTCTTTCAAAAATTGCTACGTGACTATCACACTGATTCCTGCTGCTTCAGACCCCTTAGTCCATTACCCCTCCTGATCTCTGCACCCCTCACCTCAATAGCTAAGCTCTGCACTTTCCTCCAGTCACCTCCTTGCCCTACTTTTATTATTCTAGTCCTCATACCTTTACTTTACGTTAATTTCCTATCCTATACTATCTCCCTTTTATTGCATCCCTACCCCAATTCAATTCCTGACTCTCCTATATCCATCTAACATGGCTATTATAATGGTACTTATTCATTGTAAAATATCACCCCATTTCACTTCCTGAATGCTGCCTGATGGCTTTATTTATTCTATTGCTCTCTTATAGTTCTCGTTATACATTACTGTTGAATCAATTGTACTTATTGTTTTCTCCTGCCTGCACTGTATTACTATAGTCTAAGCATTTACTGTTTATGATTGTACTGTGTTTGTTCAACAATGTTTTGTTTCTGTAAACTCCTGGGTCGTGCCTGAAAATAGTCATTGCTATGGCTACCGTGACCTTACCCGGTCAACAAAACTAAATAAATAAACAGTATTTAGAAACCCGTGGCAAAGAAACAAACAACAGCTTTGATTTTCTACATTTTTTTTGTCTGGAGCAGGTAATACTGCAAAGTTCTGACACATCCAACATATGGAGCAGTGCTTCCTTGGATTGGTATACCAGAAAATAAACAGGAAGGTGGATAGCTTGGTTCAGGGTAAACTCAGACACCACCTTAGGGAGAAACCTAGGATTTGTGTGCAAAGACACCCTGTCTTTGTGAAAAATCAGATAACGCCTTGCACCAGAGTGCCTGAAGCTTGGAAATTCTTTCCAAGAAAGGAAGCGTAGCTCACAAGTCAAGGCTGGCTCAGAAGAGACAGGGTCAAGTTCTCCAAAAACAAAATTTAAATACTGCCGAGACAGGGGAACGAATTGAAGTTTCGATGCAGGATGCCCCTCAGGAAGGTATGGTAAACATCCAGCTGAGCCACAGTGCAGTCACCACAGGCTCATGGAAGGCTGAGATAGCCAAAAGGTGTACCTTGAGGGAGGAGTACAGGAGACCTGTGTCTGACAGTGGTATCAGGTGGTCCAGAATATGGTTCCCAGACAAGTGAAAGGGTCAAGATTATGTTTGGCAGCCCAGATGGCAAACCTCTTTCACATCATGGAATAAGTGGCTCAACTGGAGGGCTTCCGATCGACCACTAGGACATCTGTCACCCTATGGAAAACCCAGAATCTGGAGATGGCTACATCCTCAGGAGCAAAGCATGCAGATGGAGGGACTTGAGGTTGGGATGTACCAGGGTCCCCTGAGCCTGCATTAGCAAATTTCTGCAGAAGGAGAGGGACTGGAGGTTCCTCCACTAGCTGCTGTAGTAATGGGAACCATATCTGTCATGGAGGATGCCCATGTGGAGCCGGGTCCAGTGGAACAGTGGGGATGGCCATGCCATCAGCCCCAGCAACCTCAAGTACACACTTGCAGGACATTACAGCTCTGGCAACCTCCTGAGGCTGGGCAATAAATAACTCTGCCCTGTTCTGAGGCAGGAAGGCCTTTCCATGCCAAATCTAGAACTGCCCCTATTTACTGCAGCCTTTGGATGGGACTATAACCAACATGGATTAAACTGACCATAATGCCCAGGAGAGAAATAACTAAAGCATTCTCTCCAGTATCCGCAGGAGGAGGAGGAGGATGGGCCTTTAGGAGTCAATCATTCAGATAAGGGAAAACATACAACCCCTCCCTTCTGAGAGCCACAACTACTGCTGCTAAGCACTTGGCAAAGATTCACGGCGCAAAGGACAAGCCAAAGAGCAGCACTTTGCATGGGTAATGCCCACCCCGAAAAAGAAATCAGAGGAACCTCCCAAGGGTGAAAATATCGAGATGTGCAGGTAAGTCATTCTGCATGTCCAAGGAACACAGCCAGTCATCTTGCTTGAGAAGAGGCTTGAGGCCTGGTAAAGTTACCATCCAGAATTTTTGTACTGGACATACAGATTGAGGTCCTTAGGTCTAAGATGGCCTCAGATCCCGGTTCTTTTGGGAATCAGGAAGAACCTGGAATATAGCTCTTCATCTCTCTGGTACCTGGGCACTGGCTCGATGGCCTGTTTGCACAGAAGGACTGCACCTCCTCCTCCTGCAGAACAGAAAGGTGGGCGGGGGGTAGCTGGAGGCAGAGGAGTTGTCTCTGGGGTAGCTCGGTGAGCTCCAGAGTGTGATCCTTTCTATGATTTGAAGAATCCAGGCATCTGTTGTAATGGTTCTCCATTGATTGAGATGGAGGAGAACCAACCTCTGACCACTACCTCTTGGTTGGGGACCAGAAGACAGGGGTCTGGCAAGGAGTCAAGCAGGGGCTGAGACAGCCATTGGGGCTGGTTCATCACCCCTAGGGTGCTTGGTGTGGTTCAAGCAGTGCAGGAGGTGGGCAAGGCAGCAGAGGTTTTGCATTTGCCTTGGGGCCGAGAGGCTGCTCCTGGCCTGTTGGACACCTTACAAAATGGAGGGCACTGCCTGCTCTTGGGTTGCATATGATAGTGAGTAGTCAGATTGGACAGCCCTTCCGGATGCCTGTAAATCATTAATGATGTCCTGGACATCTGGCTCAAATAACTTTGAGCCATTGAAGGAGCATTCAGCACCTTCTGTTGGACATCCACAGTGAAGCCCAAGACCCTCAGCCAGGAGTATTTACACAGGCAAATTCCTGTTACAGCAGCCTTGGCAATAGTATCTGAGATATCATAGAGGGCTCAGAAGAGGTGCTTACTATCATCCTCAGCGCTTTAAGAGCATTTAAGAACCTCCTGCTTCTGGTGTTATCTGGAAGGGCCTAGGCCCTTCTTCCAAATTGTATTCTGTTACTTGACCATATGAGAAAGGTAGTTGGCAATCCTAAGCCCAAGGGTGAATGAGGCATAAATCCTCTTGCTCCAGAGATCTATTCTGTGGGACTCTTTGTTGGGGGCTAGGTGCCCAAGAGCTATCATGAGACACCTTTATTACCACAGAATCTGTTTCAGATTGGGAAGCATAGTGTGGTAAACCCTGGGGTGCATGATAAAGTTTATCAGCTCTGTGGCGCATAGCTGGCACCATGTCAGGTCTGTGCCAGGCTGCCGTGGTGGCATTCTATCAGAACAGGTAAAATAGGAGAAATGACCTTGGGAGGGACTCTGGTATCTCCAGGAAATCCACCAAATCTTTTCTGGTGGCATACTCCTCCTCAGTATGGAAGCCCATGGCTGAGGACAATTGCTTCATAATATTGAAGAAATTAGGGTCCTCTGGAGGAGACCTAGGGGTATGTTTGACAGAGTCCTTTCTCACTGAGGAAGCTGTGGATCTGTTTGAGGATAGGCATTCTTCCTCTTCATCAGGAAGAATAAGATCAGGATGGCACTCCTCTTTGATGTCAATCTGTTCTAATTCCAGGTCTAATGACCAAGGTACATGACGGTCCACAGGGGCAGCCCACGAAGACCGGGTTGTGTCAATGGTGACAGTGCTGTCGATGGCACAGGTGATGTAGGCTATACATGCCCAACTGGTGGACCAAAACAAAAATGAATGTGGTCAAAATCTCATTGAGGTTAATGACAGTAGATGATTGCATCGATGGGGGATTGATGACTCAGAAAGCGACGACCTGCCTGACGGGTCCCGAGAGCCTGAAGATGATGATCCCATTGTCGATGAAGAAGGCGCTGATGACCCAGAGGTTGACAACTGGCCACCTTGGACATCAGGCGAGGTGCTGTCGGTAGGTATGGTAGGACAGAGACCTGGACAGCAGATTGTGTATCAGTGCAGCAGCAGCAGCCAATGAAAACTTATTTATTTATTGAAAAGTTTCATCAGGAAAGGCACACTGAACAATATAAAATTGCTTGTCTCATGGAGCGCCTGGGGAAGGGGAACATGGGAGTACAGTAATCAAAAGCACATTTCCATGCAGTATTATAGAAAAGTATATATACAATAATCAACAACACATTTCCAAAAGTCACATAAAATAGAGAAGCAACAGAGTGAAATACTCCTGGACAAGGAAGAAGAGGCCATCGGGAGCAGGACTGTTTGCTGTCAAGCGGGTGGGGGTGGTCCCTAATTCAGTCTTTTTATGACATTTCCTGAAACTTGTCTTGGGCCTTAGCTGCCTTTGAGCTTGATGACCCTGCCAGTGAATGGGAAGGAGGGACCCTGAGGACCACTGAGCGGAACTGGCTTCCTGATGCTCCATGAGGAAATTTTAAGTGCCTTTTGCATCATGGTCAGGCCCAAGACAGCAGACACAGAGTGAGTGTTCATCTGTAGAGGCAATCTTCTTTCCACAGCGGCAGAAACAGAAGAGATAAGAGGAAGGATTACCTCTCAACATAAACAAGACAAAAAAAGAGATTCTAAAAGTTAAGTATAGAAATGCTGAAGGCAAAAAGGGTAAGAAACTATGTCAGAGTTTCCACAGAGAACCATATGATCGCATTGATGGCAGGAAAGAACTGAGGAGAGCGCAGGTCCACTCACACCTTTATATAGGTTGGTGATGTCGGCAGATGATGTCAGTGTGGTTGGCCCCAGTTGTACTGCTGAAAATCTTCTGTGTGGATCCTGCTTCACCGACGGTGAAGTTCTTAAGGTGTGACCTGACGACTGAGATACCCCTGAAGAAGATCAAAGTGTTTTTAGTGTGGTGATCAGCGTCTCGGTTTAGATAGTTTGAGGATGCATTAACAAGTGAGGCACCAAAAACTGTCAGCTTGTTGCAACTGCATGTGGGAAAGCATTTCTTACCCGGAGATGCACAACTTGCACAAACACACTAACAAGAATGACGTGGGCACTCAGATGCTCAGCTCATCTAACAAAATGACTAAGAAATAGATTAAGGACATGATCAACAAAGAGTGGAGTCAGCAGGATGCAATGCAGTTAAAGACAACTTACAAATTCCTGCACAACAAAAGGGCTTATTTGCCACTGAGTTGCTTTGCTTCATCCAGCAAACTGCATTACTATGCAGAAATCCTGCAAGCTACTGTGCTGCATCCAGGCTGACTCCCATGTGAATGGCTGGGATATGATCAAAAGATACAGCTGAGTGAATCCTGGACACTGCTCTGTGTACTCCAGTGCCAGTCTGCACTGGATGGCATCCACAGCCCCATCCACTCCCACTCCACTGCTGTAGAGTGCATTTTGCTGAAGGGGTGGCAGAGGTGGGTAGTGCTGTCCTGTACACTCAAGCCCTGAGCACTCAAAGACATTCAAAATCTACAAAAATCTAAAGTCACTACATGTGAAAATAGTTAATTATCTTTATTTTAAAGTACAAAATGTACAGCTTACGGTAGTGCAAAAGTGCAGGATGGTATAAAAGCACTGGGTGGTGGTGCTGTTCCGACTTTGGGCATTCAGTTGGAGGCCAGTGCCAGACCATCAGCGGATCACTGCCAGTGCAGGGTGCAGGGGACAATAGGATACAAATGAAAATGATGTACCTACAGCAATTCCTGATCTTCTTGGATGAAGTCTCCACCACTCATTCCATTAATGGGACTACGCCGAGGCACTAAGACCGAGCAGGAGCCAAATATCTTCGAGGTCTGGTACCTAGGTAGGGCTACGTGGGTGTGGCACCATGGAGACCAGCTTGCGCCATATAGGCTACCTCAAGGCCGACCCTCCAATCACCTCAGTACCTTTTTAATGAGGAGGTGCAGTAAACTAACCTATGTCGGGCATAAGATAGTCCCACATGACCCATAAGAAGGGTCAACACAATAGTGTCTTCACAGCCCAGCCATCGAGGGAGTGAAACCAAAACAAGACAAGTGAGCTCGGGGATGGAGGGAGGGAAGATAGATGAGTGGTGGAGACTTTGTCCAAGAAGATCAAAAATTACGGTAGGTACGTGATTTTCATATCTTCCTGACATAAAGTCTCCACCACTCATTCACACTAATGGGAGAGTACCGAGGCTAAAATAATCTGCCAAGAAGGCGCAGAGAGAGGAGCTCACTCAGGACAGAAGTCCATTAAGGATTGTCCTGCCAAAGGACAGATGCTGTCTGGCATGGACATCAAAGCGTAGTGCTTCACAAAGGTGTGCACAGAGCTCCAAGTAGTTACATTACAGATCCGGGCCATGCTGAATGAGACAAAGTGTTACTTTGACTTGTGGATTTCTTTAGTTCTGTTGATGTAGAACCACAAAACTCTTAACATCCAGAGAATGTAGAGTACACTCTACTTCATTCTGGAAGTTCGCAAAGTAGGTTGGAAGGACCAAGGGCTGTTTCAGATGGAATTCCAAGGCTACTTTGGGGAGAAATTTAGGGTGAGTTCTGAGAACCATCTTGTCCATGTGAAATGCTGTACAATGAGGGTCTGTGACCAGGGCATGTATTTCAGACACTCATGAATGGAGGTAATGGCTATGAGGAAGGTGGCTTTCCAGGTCAGGAACTTCAACTCACAGGTTGCTAGAGGCTCGAATGCTTTATGAGTGAGCATGTCTAGCACAAGGTTAATATCCCAAGTGGCTACCAGTCTCCTGACTTGTGGCCTAGTGTGGAGTATACCCTTAAGGAACCTCTAACTAAGGGCAACTGAGTTTACATATAGTGTGTATAGGCTCATGATAAGCCAAGATCACGCAGAGATGAACCTTCATGGTTGAGAATTGTAGCCTCTGTATATGAAACATAGAAACATAGAAGTTGACGTTAGATAAGGACCGCAAGGCCCATCCAGTCTGCCCATTTGTTTTTCTACCTTTATAAATGTGCCATCGGCCTTTGCTCTGTCAGTGGCCTATCTATTCATAGTCATTTGTATTGCTCCTATGCCTATCCCATGCCTGTTAGAAGCCCTGCACTGTATTCATAGCCACCACTGCTTGTGGTAAGCCATTCCATGCACTACCACCCTTCAGTGAAAACGAATTTCCTCACATTCCCCTTAATCGGCCCCCCTAATCTCATGCTGTGTCCTCTTGCCCTGCTATTTTTCTTGTATTTAAACATGTTAGACTCTTTTCACCTTGTTAATGCCCTTAAGGTGTTTGAATGCCTCGATCATATCACCCTCTCCTCCTTTGCTCAAGGGTATACATATTGAGCTCTGTTAATCTGTCCTCATATGTCTTCTGATGCAGTCCCTGCACCATTTTAGTTGCCCTTCTCTAGACTGCCTCAATTTGGTTAATGTCCTTGTGAAGGTGTGGCCTCCAATACTGCACGAGTACTCCAGATGGGACCTAACCAGTGTCTTGTAAAGAGGGATTATTACCTCCTCTTACGACTTGTAATACCCTACTAATACACCCTAACACCCCCTAGCCTTACCTACTGCTTTAGAGGTCTGCTTGGATGATTTCAGGTCATCAGTGATGATGATGCCCAAGTCTCTTTCTTCCTTTGTGACTGCTAGCAACTCCTCCCAGCCTATAGGTGGCTTCAGGGTTTCTCTTCCCTATGTGCATGATTTTGCACTTCTTTGCATTAAATCCCAGTTGCCACTCTTCTGACCATTTTGCTAGTTTATCCAGATCTCTTCTCATTCTGCCCACCCCATCTGGATCATCTACTCTGTTGCAGATCTTGGTGTCATCTGCAAACAGACAAGCCTTACACTCTAGTCCATCTGCAAAGTCACTAATGAAGATTTTGAAGAGGACTGGCCCCAGGACTGATCCCTGAGGTACCCCACTTGTGACTTGCATCTCTTCTGACTGTATACCATTTACCACCACTCTCTGTTTTCTGCCCGTCAACCAGTTTGCCACCCAGTTGACCAACTTCTGACCCACCCGAGCCTACCCAGCTTATTTATCATTCTATGTGGGACAGTGTCAAAAGCTTTGCTGAAGTCAAGGGTAGGCGACATCAACTGCTCCCCTTGGTCCACCACTCTGGTTACCCAGTCAAAGAAATCTATGAGATTAGTTTGACAGGACCTTCCTTTGTAAACCCATGCTGTCTTGGATCCTGTGCCCTATGGATTCCAGGTGTTGCACTATCCTTTCCTTAAGGAGTGCCCCATAATCTTTCCCACTACTAAGGTAAGACTGACTGGTCTAGTTCCCCGCCTCCTCCCTGCTACCACTCTTGTGGAGCAGGATCACATGAGCCCTTCTCCAGTCTTCTGGGACCCTCCTGTGCTCAGAGACTCTCTAAACAGTTCTGCTAATGGCTCTGCTAGTTCCACCTTTAGCTCCTAAGTACCCTGGGATGTATGCCATCAGGTCCCATTGCCTTATCCACCCTGAGCTTAGCAAGCTCTTGTAGGACCCTTTCTTTTGTGAAGGGAGTAGTGCTCACCTACCTCCCCTGTGTCCATGATGCTGAGCTGTGGGCCCTGCCCTACATTCTCTTCAGTAAATACTGAGCAAAGTATCTATTTAGGATAGATGCCTTTACAGGGTCCTCTCCTCACATGCTCCCTTTTCTCCATTAAGCTTAGCAATACCCCTCTGGACTTTCTCCTTTCACTAATGTATCTATAGAAAGTCTTGTCACCTTCTTTTACTGTTCGTGCTAGTTTTTCCTCAGTTTGGGACTTTGCCTGCCTTACTGCCTTTCCTGCTTCCCTTAGGGCAGTTTGGTATGCCTCCTATCTTCATCGTGTGTTCCTTTATATTTCCTGAAGGCCAGTCTTTTGGCTCTGACCTTTTCTGCTACTGTATTTGAGAACCAAAGTGGTTTCCTTCTTTTGCACTTCCTTTTCTGTCTAACACAATGGGATTTTGCTTCAAGTATTGCATCCTTAATGCTTGCCCACTTTGCCTGTACCCTCTCACCTGTGTTTCTTTTGCCAGGAAGCTTAACTCTGTTGGCCATCTTATCAAAGTCAGCTCCTCTGAAGTCCCATATTTTGCCTTGAATGGGATGATTTAGATGTAGTAGCCAAATTGAACCATACCATGTGATGGTCACTGGCCCCCAGGTGACCTTCTACCTGGAGATCTGTGATCCCTTCCTTGTTAGTCAGTACTAGATCTAGGATAGCCCAGTCTTTCGTCAGGAGACAGGCAGTTTTAGCTGAGTGGTCCTGGTCTGGTGTGCCCCACTCTTCAGAGAGTGATATGACAGGTCTAGTACATACTCCAGGATTTTGGTGGGCAAGAAAGGATCCAGGAGGACTTTGCACACCAGATGGATAATCACTTCCACTTTGCCATGTAAGTTTTCCTAGTAGATGTCTGAGACTCTAAGGAGACATCAAATCTACCCACTTTATCCCTCAGGAGCCATGCATGGAGATGAAGAGATCTGAGGTTGGGATGGACCACTGGCCCTGGGTCAAAAGGTCCATTTGAAGTGGTAACTGTCTTGATGGAACTCTGATAATCTGTTAATCAATGGAAACCAAATTTGATGAGGCCAGAATGGGCGATGAGGATCATTTGCTCCCTGTGCCTCCAGCTTGAGCAGCAACCTCTGAATTAAGGGAGGAGGAGGAGGAGGAGTGTACAGAACGCATCTTGTCCACCGCAGTCTGAATGCATCCTGACAGAAAATGCCAAGTCCTGGATTTCTGGAGCAGAATACAGGCAGTTTGTTGCTATGTGGTCCTGGTCTGGTGTGCTCCACTCTTCAGAAAGCGATTACATGGCATTTGAGTTGAGAGACCACTTGTGTGGATCTGTCGCTGTCCTGCTAAGGTGATCTGCTAGATCGTTCTGGACCCCAGGCAGGTAGACTGTTTGGATCAGAGCTTTGTGAGCCAAGCACCATTCCCACTCTCTCACGCTTCCCAGTACAGGGGTGAGAGTGTGCTCACCTTGCTTCTTGATGTAGTACATCACCACTTTGTTGGCTGCCTGAAGGAGAATTGTTTTGTGACAGAGGATGTCTCCAGGGCTCGGACTGCATACAGGACAGCTCTCATTTCCAGAACATTTATGTGGAGTTGAGACTCATCCTGATTCTACAGACCCTGGGTGTGGAGATTCTGACAGTGAGCTCCCAGTTGACTAGAGGTGCATCTGTGGTGATGGTGATCTGTGTCTCTAGTGGGGCAAGGGAAAGCCTTGCAGTAGGTTGCCCTCTTGAGTCCACCAGGTGAGTGACCGCTTTAGAGGTTCTGAGACCTTGATGTGAAAGGACTGTGGGTGCGTGGTCAGGGACCACTGAGTACTGAGCATCCACTGAGTGGTCCTCATGTGAAGACAAGCCAAAGGCACCATGAACACTGGTGATGCCATGTAACCCAGCATCTGCTGCATCCAGAGAGTCATTCTCTTTGATGAAGTGAACCATCTGACGGATAATTTCTCCGTCCTCCGAGAGGAAAGCCCTTGCACTGGAGGTGTCCAGGAGGGCTCCTATGAAGAGGCGCTGTTGGGAGGATTATAGCTGCGATTTTTCAGATTCAACAGAACTCCCATGAATGTGAGGAACCTGGAAGCCATGGTTTCTGCTTCTGTGTCCTTTGTCTGGAGCAGCTTACGAACCAGCATCTAGATATGGGAATACTTGAATTCAGAGCTTTCTGAGATGCTGTGTGAAGTGCAAAGCACTTTTGAAACTCGCGGTGCAAGGACAGCCCAAAGGCAGTACTCTGAATTGGTAGTGCTTGCCCAGGGCCACAAATCAAAGATACTTGTGGTGGCTTGGGTGCACAGGAACATGTTGGTAGGCATTCTGCATGTCCAGGAGGCCAGCCAATTGTTTTGATGAATCAAAGGTAGAAGCATACCGAGCTATATCATCTTGAATTTTTCCTTGAAGAGAAACTTGTTTAACTTCCTTAGGTCTAGAAGAAAAATTACTCACCTTAGTAATTTCTTTCTTCTCATGGAGTCTTGCATATTATGACTATATGCAGTTAGCCACTGCACTTGAACTGCCCTGAGAGGAGAAGAGTAAACTCAGAGAGTCTGGAGTTCCACAGCGTGAGGGCGCTATGCCAAAGTTTCTATCTGGCCAGTTTCAAATGAAACTGTCAGATCTTACGAAGCTAACACTAAGCAACAAGTCTGTGTGGAAAGCTCTACACTAGCCAAGTGGCTACCTTAGTAGGAATAACAACAATATAAACAGCATAATAATAATAACAATGAATCATAGTATTATTAGTTTCTCCTAACAAGCACTATTAGACCCCTTCCCCAAAGACTCAAGTCCAGGAAGGGACCAACATATTACTTAAAACAGAAATACCTAATTCCTAACCCTAAATAAAGGGGAAGGGAAGAACTAAAATGGCATGACACAGTGCTTTCACTAATTTGCCACCCTACCCAAGTAGAAGTTCTGAGAGGCAGGAGGAGGTGGTCATAATATAGTAAGACTCCATGAGAAGAAAAGCAATTACTAAGGTGAGTAATTTTTCTTCAAACACCATGAAGTCTTGCTATATTATGACTATATGCAGATTACACAGCAGTACCTCCATGGAGAAGGGTCAGAACCTACTTAGAAATAGGCTCTGAAGCACAGCTGTGCAAAACGAGCATCTCTCCTGGACTGAATATCCAGGAATAATGCTTTGTAAAAGTGTGAACTGTTTTCCAAGTAGCAGCTTGACAGATTTCCAGAATGGGAATATCTCTCAGCAGCTAGAGATGCAGCTGTACCCTGGTGGAGTGAGCCCTCAGTCCTGAGGGGGTTCTTTACCTAGTTTTTGATAACAAAATTGGATACAAGAGACAATACACTTGCAATTGTCCTCTTAGTGGCAGGTTTCCTTTGCCAACCTCGCCATAGGTAAGGAAGAGTTGGAGGATTCGAACCTGTGACCCTTGGTGCGTTCCAAATAGTAGCTTAAGGCTCTTTGACGTCCAAGCTTGTGCAGTCTCCTCTCACCTGAGGAAGAATGCTCAGTGAAAAATACTGGAAGAGAGATGGATTGGTTCAGGTGGAAATCTGAAACCACTTTAGGCAAAAACTTTCTGTTAGTCCTGAGGACTACCTTATCTCTGTGGAAAGAGATAAAATCTTCTTCCACTGACAGGGCCTGTAGTTCACTTATGCATCTGGCAGAAGTGATAGCCACTAGGAAAACAGTTTTCAAGTCAGAAACTTGAGCTCTGCTGAGGACAGAGGATCAAGGGGTTGCATTAACTGAGCAATGCAAACATTCAGGTCCCAGGCAGAAGCTGGTTCTCGAAAGGAGGGTGGTGGAAGTAACCCTTTAAAAAACTTGGAAAACACAGGGTGAGAAGAAAGGAAGCAGGCTTCCTGCTGACAGAAAAGCAGAGACAGCTACCAGATGAACCTTTAAGGTAGCTGGCCTAAGGCCTAAGGAATTTAAATGGACCAAATAGTCCAGTAAAATGGGCAGATCAGCAAATTCTGGGATAATCTGCTTCTCAGAGCACCAGATGGAAAACCTTTTCCACTTAGAATTGTAAGTGGCCCTAGTGGAAGGCTTCCTTGAAGCCTTTAAAATACCCAAACACCTTGAGAAAGGTGCAAGTCAGCAATTCTAACTCCTCAAGAGCCATGCCTTGAGATGGAGGGATTTGAGGTCCGGATACACACTCTCCCTGTGCACAGGCCAGTAAGTCGTGGACTCTGGGCAAGCTCAGGGCAGGGTGGACTGTCAAGGACAGAAGCAGTGGGTACCAGGGCTGTCTGGCCCAATCTGGAGCAATCAGAATCACTTTGCAGGGCTGAGATCTGATTTTACTAGTACCCTGAAAAGAAGGGAAAGGCATACAGGAACTTCCCTTCCAATCCAACTGAAAGGCGTCCAGGGGACTGATCCCAGCACTGGAGGTCTGCAACAAAACAGAGGAAGTTGGTGGTTGTCTGGGGCTGCGAAAAGATCTATGTGAGGGTGCCCCATCTGGCAAAGACTGACCCCAGCACCTGAGGATTCAGAGCCCATTCGTGATGGCCCTGAGAAATCCTGCTGAGGGCATCCGCCAGGACATTGTCCTTCCTGGAAGGTGAACTGCTATCAGGAGGTGTTCAGGGAGTAAGCCAGAGACCACAACTTCATTGCTTCGGTGCACAAGGCTGATGACTGAGTGGCCCCCTGCTTGTTGATGTACCACATTGTTGTGATGTTGTCTGTCCTGACTTGAACTACTTTGTTCTGGACAGAAGCTGAAAACGCCTGAAGAGCTAAAAAGAAGCTCTGAGTTCCAAAAGATTGATGTGGAGCAGAGATTCCTGGGAGACCACACTCCTGGTGGACAGGTCGCCCAAGTGAGCTCCCACCCTAACAGGGAAGCATCCGTGGTGAGGGTGAGGAGTGGGAAACGGAATGAAAGAACTCCTTGTTTTAGATTGCTTTGATCCTGCCACCAGTGTAAGGCCAGGATCAGGGTTTGAGTCACTGGAACCAATTTGGAAAGGGGTCCCTCCTTTGAGACCAATAGGCCCTCAAATGGAACTGAATGTCCCTCATCTGGAATCTTGCTCCTTGCACTACAGCTGTGGAAGCAGCCATGTGCCCTAGGAGTTGCAGAAAATGCCTTGCTGGTCGAGAGACCCGCAGAGTAAAGGAGGATGCCAGGGCAATGAGTCTGTCTACCCTTTCCGAGGGAGAAATGCCCTGGCTAACTTTGTTTCAATTCTGCACCTATGAAAGTTAGTACCTGAACTGGTTCGAGGACTGACTTTGGTAAATTCAGCAGGAATCCCAGGAAGTGAGAAGCTGCTGGGTGACTTGCAAGTGGGATTTTACCTGATCTGGGACTGACCCACTATGAGCCAGTCGTCCAGGTAGGGAACGAGCAATCCCTTGCCTTCTTAAATGAGCCACTACCACAGCTAGACATTTCATGAATACCCTTGGCGCAGAGGTAAGGCCGAAGGCATTGCCCTGAACTGGTAGTGGCCTGAGGGTAGTCGAACCTGAGGTACTTTTGGTGAGAAGGCCTAATCAGAACATGAAAATAGGCATCCTTGAGGTCAGGGAAGCTAGCCAGTCCCCTGGCCTCAGGGAAGGCAAAATCATTGCCAGAGTTAACATTTTGAATTTTGGTTTCAAAAGATGCTTGTTCAGTGCGTTAAATCTAAAATGGGCGCCATTCTCCTGTCTTTTTGGGGTAAGAAAGTATCTTGAGTACAGCCCTTGCCCTGATGGCAAGGAGGGACCCTTTCTACTGCTTTGCAGTCCAGAAGAAAGAAACTCTCCTTCCAAAGCAAGGGCTTCTGAAGGATTTGCAGGTGGAAAATGTCTGGCTCTCATCTTTGGAAACTGTTTGAAGCTGAGAACCAGACCCAGGCTTATTACTCCAGAACCCACCTGTCCAAGTTAGGGACACCCAGTTCTGGCTGAAATAAACCAACCTGCCCCCACTGGTACAGGAGAATCGGCCCTGGGCACCCCATCAGGGTGCCTGCTTGGCAGTAGCCTTAGGCTGAGGGAGGATGGTTTACTTGTGCCCCGTCTACCTCTGCCTCTAAAGAAACCCTCTGTGCAAATGCAGAGGAGGCCTGAACTGGTAAAAGGCCTGTGGAAAGGCCTGCCCCTACCTCTGGGAGCGTGCCTCTGTGGAGTGGCATGCCTCTCCTTAGCCTGGGCACTTTTGTAGGTAGTTCTGTATTCATCCATCTTTTTCATATAGTTTTCTGTTTGTTCCCCAAACAGAGAATTACCCACAACAGGAAAATCCATAGCCTTTGACTGAGTATCTTGGGACAGATTAGTGCATCTGAGCCATGCCAACCTCCTGAAAGCTACAGAAGTGGCCATGACCCTAGAGGAAACATCATTAACATCAACAGCAGTATGAAATTGAACTTTAGAGGCTTCAATGCCATCAGCAGCCACCTGTTCCAACTCACTAGCCAGCTGGCCATGGGCCTGCTTGGCTAACTGCAATACTGTGTCCCACCTAGATTTCTGATATCTAGCCACAAGCCATATAATTTGCCTGCCTGAGTCCCAAAGAAGCTGCCATATACTGTTTTTTTCGCCATGGCATCAATCTTCCTGGAATCCTTATCAGGAGGATGTGAGGCCAGAGGAATATTAGCCTTGTCACAGGCTGCAGCTTGTACCACACCACATGACTACACTGCTCAGTGAGGAAGTCTGTATCAGAGCCTGACAAAGTAGATCTTCTGTCCGTTTTTTATCTACAGGAGGGACAGAATGAGGATTTTTAAATCATTGTTGTTTGCTTCCTAAATGACTTATGCAAAGGAATAGACAACCTCCTAGACTCTGGTATATCCATCATTTCTACATAATCAGGCTCCTCTTGCTCATCCACAGCCTCCTCTAAAGGAAGCTGGAGGTTTCTGCAACCTTTTGTAAAACATAAAATGAGAAGGGACTCAGACAGAATAGGAGGAGATTCTAAAGGTCTGTCTGGAGAAATGTCCGGTTCAATGGGCACGTCCAGACCCTCCCAGCCACACATGTATTGATCAAATTCCTCCTCCCCTCCTGTGGTTCATAAAATTCCTCAACATCATACCCCTGAACCACTGGCACTGAACGAACCAACCTTTTACCAACTGTAGGTGGTCTGCAGGACCCTGAGACAGTGACTGGACAATCTGTATGGCTTTAGCTATTTCTGCAGCAGTTGGAGAGACAATTTTGTACTCCAAACCTACTGATTTCTTTGTCTTTTCACTGAGACTGGTTCCTCTGAACCAGCCTTCCTTTGCCCGAGGAAGTCTCGCCCTGGTCAGAGGGCACTCTCTGGTCCAGTGGGTACTGGACCGGGCTGCCATCGGTCAGCGGACTTCTTGGCCTCTCGTTCCTGAGCTGGCCCAATCTCTTTTTCAGGGTGGCTGCAGGAAATTTTTACACACCTGGCAGTCTGACAGGAGGTGGTCAGCCCCAGACAATACACATAATTGGTGTGTGGGTCAGCCTGGCAAAGGCTTCCCCACAGACATCACAGTGTTGAAACCCAGTGGCCGGTTTTCTTTTGGGTTTCTCAGACATAATGCCAGCCTAACCAAAACTTGCCCTTTTGATGGCAGTGCCAGGCAAGACACCCTTATCGGTTCCTAACCGTGTCACGGTATTTGAAAAACCTATTTTAAAGCAAGAAGGTTTTTTAGAACCGATAAGAACTGGGAACCTACGCTAAAAGCCCAACCAGCACTTTAAAACGTTAAATTAAGCAAACCGACGGTTCAAAACCGAACCGATAATTGAATTTCCACACAGACTTTAAATTTTCTACTTACGGTTTACCAGATAGAGCTTTTAACCAAAATGCGGTAAAATAATACTTTTGCCGGTTCAAATGAACCGAAAATACCGCTTGAACCGAGAAATGAACCGAGCTGAAGGAGCTGATCTCCGGAGCGACTGTTCAGTGAAGCGGAGTAAAGAATCTGACAGTTTCATTTGAAACTGGCCAGATAGAGTTTTGTATAGCGCCCTCGCTGTGGAACTCCAGACTCTCTGGAGTTAACTCTTTCCTCCGGGCAGTTCAAGTGCAGTGGCTAACTGCATATAGTCATAATATAGCAAGACTTCATGGTGTTTGAAAGAGAATGAGAATAGTCTAGAATAGGTGCATACTGCCTGTCTTCATTGGAACTAGGAAGTAATGGGAGTAGAAACCTGTGTTCCATTGCTCCTGGAACTACGTCTTCTGCCCTGTTGTTCAGAATGCCTTGAATCTCAGAGTGAGGAGATCTGACTGAGTGATCGACAGTCTGGGCTGTCGTTTGGGTGGATGATCCAGAGGGTATCTGAAAAATTCAGAGACTAACCTCGTGAATTATCCTGAGAACTCATGTGTCCAAAGTGTCTGACTTGCACTGATTGCAAAACTGAGTCAGATGCCCTACTGCCAAAGAAGAGTCCTCCTCGAATAGCTGAGGTGGGACCTGGGCGGAACTTCAGAGAGTGGCACTAGGCACTTTCAAGCCCTGTGCCTTCTGCTGCATTTTCATTTGTGGCCGGGGAGCTTGATTCTTGTTGAAGACCCTCTGCCTTTAACACAAAAGGACTGACAGTTATGAAACTGCCAGCAGTTTCCACCCTGTTGAGGGGCAGCAGGGGCCAGTCTGACCATCTTGATAGCTGTCCTAGTTTTCTGTGTGGCCTCCAGTGCTAGTTCCACCTGTGGGCCAAACAGATAAACCCCATCAATGGTAAGTTCATGACTCTTAGCTGGGCATCATTTGTAGACCCGAGGTTCGCAACCACGAGTGGTATCAGGTGCATATCCCAGCTGCTGCTCTAGAAGCAGTGTAAAGGCGTCCATAGCTACCTTAAGTTGCTGATTATTGGACTCAATTCTGCTAGTGATAGTTTGGAGAAGCTCTGAGGCACCGTCCAACTATGGAAGAGTCTCCACAGTGGCTTTTAGTGAATGCCAGAGGGTATACTCATATTGTGAGAAATAGCCCTGGTAGCTGGCAATACGCTTGCCTATGGTAGCAGCGACAAAGACTCACTTCCCCAATGTGTCAATCTTATGAGATTCCTTATTTACTGGAAGAGCCATAGACTTCTGAGGAGAACGGCTTTGTCGCTTTCTGCCAAGACCACTATGGTGTCTGCAAAGACTTGAGAGGCCATGATTGATCGATCCTTAGAAGCATACTTCCTGTCTAAGGACTTGGCCATGGAAGGAATAAGCGGATTGTCCCACATCATCTGTGAGAGAATCTCGAAAGAGGGCTGTACCGAGGTGTCAATTCCACATGGATCTCTGGGACATGCAGATACTGAAGGCACAACAGCTTCCCGGGTCAACCTCTGAAGTCTGGAGAAAGAGGTGGAATTCATATTCTTCAGAAGAGATTTAAAAGACAGGTCCTCACCAAAGTTCCACTGAAGTAGAGGGCTTACTTCCCACTCCGAGAGATGAATCTTCATCAAAGTCGTCTCCTAATGGCAGATTAGGATCAGGCTCAATATCATCTCCTACAAGCCCAGGAAAGATAGTATATAAAGGAAACGGAGGAAAGAGAGCAATAGGAGGTACTCCTAAAACTGAAGTTGAGAATCCCAGCACCAAAGGTGCTGTCAAGACTGGAGTTGAGGCAGCACCACAACCGGCGCCACAGAGCACCCAGAAACCCCAAAAAACCTTGGGGCACCCAAGGATGATGATCTGAAAATATGAGTAGGAGAAAGTGGTACCTGTGCTGGCCCCTGCGCTGAAGCCATGTGGGAAAAAGCACAAGACATCAGCGTCGATGGCACCAAAAGGGTGTCATGCGACAAGGCTGACCAACTGCCCTGCCCCGGGTTCAAAGCCCCTAGGCCTGAAGACACTGGGGCTGAGTCCGCATGGTTTGGGAAGTCGGGACAACCGCTGAACCCACTGCTCCATAAGAGCAGCCCAAAGATGAGACTGCTCACTGGAGGACTCCAGGGGGCGGAAGGACTATGGAATTGAGGATGCCGGCTACCAGGAACAGAGGCCGCAGGTGACCCCGACAGAGTCAGCCTCCTGTCCCCTGTTACTGATGATTGACATGTAGACATACCATAGGGTGACCTCAAGTGGTACCATTTCTTCTTTGACTAGTAGGATGAAGGCGAACTCGAGGTCGAGCGGTGCAGGGTTCGGCGATGATCGAGAATGGGCCTGCTTTTTTGTGCTTTTTGGAGGACCGCCATTTTTCCCAAGCACTGGACTGCTCATAGTCAGACCCCCATAGAGGGCAGCAGACTGGACCCAGCCCTGCTGAAACACAGCTTTCATGTGAAGTCTTCCTACCATCACCAGTCCTGTTCATGGTCGACTCCATCGAGGTGGGCTGAAGAAGACTTCTCTGTTCTTTCGTAGAAGAAAAGATTAACTTTTTTAAACTGAATAAATAACTAATACTAAAATCAAATACTGGCTGACTAAAGCTTTGTGAAGATTTAACTCGGCGGCAAGCAACGCTCGTCACTGAGCGCACTAGGCGGGGGGAAAAAAGGAACTGAGGTGGTTGGAGGGTTGACAACCAAGGTAGCCTATAAGGCGAAGCCAGTCCTGTGGCGCCACACCCATGCAGCTCTGCTTCAGCGCCAGCCCTTCTGAAGATTTTGGCTCCTGCTCGGTCCTAGTCCCTCTGGTATTATCCCATTAGTGTGAATGAGTGGTGGAGACTCTATGTCCAGGAAGATCTGTATTCCCACATGTTGATCTCTGCACAATATAGGAGCTCTGGTTTCAATAAAATAAGGTATAGCTCACACAAACCAGGCTTGGTTCAGGTCTCAGCAAACATTTATTACACATCTCTTAATCAAGTTGGTATCTATATTTTCATAGTATATCGTCTTCTAACTACAAATAGTATATAAACAGAATGTGACTATGCCACTAAACATCCAGTCATGCTATGCTGTGTGTATCTCAAAAGTATAGAGGAAGTACTTAAACTGTAGCTAGCTCTGTAAATGCAGTGCATCTCTCAAATAATATGAAGCCACACCGTGTATACAAATACATACAAAAGAGCGGGAGTGAAAATACCATACATATGGCAGGTCAGCCAGTAGCTCGAGAGCAAGTCCAAGCCCCAGTGCTTCATTCCACTCAAACTTCATCGGGGTGTGGCTTAGATCTGACCTTGGCTATAACCACAGTAACTAGAAAAGTTTAAAGTGACCATGCTAAACTACATGCAACATTATAACCACCTTGTCAACTCCCTATATATAAAAGTTATTTAACTAACCAAGCCAAAACACACAGAAGAATTCAATATAAATAATATTACTATACAAACTCATTCATGGCACAATAGTTCATTAGTCAGTATAAAGTCTGTGTAGATCATGTTTCCATTGAAGGACTTCCCATAATCCCATGTGTTTGTCATAGGATATCCTTTGACTTGCAATCTGAAGGGTTTCAATCAGGAATCCTTCATCAGTGACATACAGTGCGTGCCCGAATAGATCAGAGAAATATTTCGGTTTCCATATAACCTCAAAATATAGAGGACTGCCATATCCCATTAGGGAAATGCCACAAAGGTAACTTTTCTGTACTGGTACTGACCCCATCAGACCATGGAGGCTCCTAGGGCTAGGGGCTAGATGAAGGAGGCCAATTGAGCCTCAGCTGGACAGTTGTGGATAGGTTAAGGGGCGCACAGTCACTAATGCAGTCCCAAGGCTGCATAGTGTTGCAACCCTCCATCAATGAGTTACACTGTGGAGATTGCATTCAGGATGCAGCACATGTCCACTCCTGTCCTCTGCTGCCACTGTCCCACCCACCAATGGATCTGCATCAGTGCACATCATGCTTCTCAGCTAACACTGAGTGCTCTGCTGGTGTACATCATTCCCATAGAGGGCACTCTGAGGCTTTACTGGTCCTCCATATAAGCAGAAAGGTCATGAGCTTGTGGATCAGGACCTTTAGAAACCAACATGTAAAAAATCATTAAACAGAAACATAGAATTTGGCAGTGGATAAAGACTGCTTGGCCCACCCAGTGTGCTCATTTCCCTACCTACTGTAACACTGTAGACCCCACTTGATCTCCAGCTTAACCCTCCCTTCCATAATGACTACGGTTCCACTATGTCTATCCCATGCATTCTTGAATACCGCTACAGTTTTTGCCTCACACCTCCGGCTGGAAGGCTGTTCCAGGCATCCACCACTCTCTCTGTGAAGAAATTCTTCCTTGCGTATTCTATGAGTCTATCCCCTTCAGCTTCATAGCATGGCCCCTTGTCTTTAGCATCTTTTTTCTGAAAAATACTTCCTTTTGTACCTTGTTTATACCTGTGAGGTATTTGAAAGTCTTTATCATAGCTCCCTTTCCTCCTTTCCTCCAGGGTGTACATAATGAGGTCCTTTAGTCTCTCCTCATAGGGTCTCTGGTGCAGAGCCTGCACCATTTTAGTTGTCATCCTCTGGACCAACTCTACTCTGTCTATGTCTTTCCAGAAATGTGGTCTCCAGAACTGGACACAGTACTCTAGGTGTGGTCTCACCAAATTTTTATACAGCAGTATCACCACCTCCTCTTTCTGCTGGTGATACCTCCCTATGCATCCTAGCATCCCACTGGCTCTCCTACAGCCTTGTCACACTGTTTGGCCACTTTCAGGTCATCAGATATGATTACCCCCAGCTCTCTTTCCTGTTTGGTGGTCATCGGTACCACTGTCCCCATCTTGTACTTCACCCTGGACTTCTATGCCATAAGTGCATGATATTGCACTTCTTCACACCGAAATGTAGTTGCCACACTCTGACCACCTCAAGCTTTCTTAGATTCCTTCTCATTTTTTACACACACACATACACACCCGCAGTGTCTACCCTACTGCAGATTTTAGTGACATCTGCAAAAGGCATACCTTCCCTCTAGCCCTCTGCAATGTCACTAATGAAGACTTTGAAAGGACTGATCCCAGTAGTGATCCTTGTGGCTCCCCACTGGTCACCCTCTCTTCTTCGAGCGTGAACTCTGTTTACCACCACACTCTGACATCTATCCCCACAAGCAGTTCCTCAGCCAGTTTACCACTTTTGGATCCACTCCCAAGCTGCCCAGTTTGTTTACTAGCCTCCTATGTGGAATTGTGTAAAACGCCTTACGAAATTTAGGTAGGCCACATCCACTGCTCCACCCTGACCTACTTTCCTGGTCACCCAGTCAAAGAAATATGGAAATTACGCATCTACGATAATTCTTGATTTTCTTGGACGGGTCTCCACCACTCATTCACACTAATGGGCATCTGCACCGGAGGCACTAGGACCCACAAGAGCAAACTTTTGCTAGAAGGTCAGCGCCAGAGATGAAGCCTCCTCAGTACCTTTTTTCTGAGGATGTGCAGCGTAACTAACCTAGAAGGATAGCCTTAATCCAAAACCGGACATAAGATAGTCCGGACGACCCGTATAAGAAGGGTCAACAAAAGAAATCTTCACAACCTAAAGATTGAGGGAGTGAAGACCAACAACAGAGGTGAGCTTGGTGGATGGGTGAGCATGTGAATGAGTGGTGGAGACTCATCCAAAAGATCAAGAATTATGGTAGGTATGTAATTTCCATATCTTGCTGGACATAAAGTCTCCACCACTCATTCACACTAATGGGAGACTACCGAGCTAATAATCCCCCAAGAGGGTGGCAGAAGAGACCAAGAGCTCACAATTTTAGGACAGAAGTCCATTAAGGATGGTCCTGCCAAATGAAAGATGTCGTCTGGCATTGACATCCAGGGCATAGTGTTTGACGAAAGTATGCACTGAGCTCCAGGTGGCCGCATTGCAAATATCCACAGTGGGCACGCTATGATTTCCACTGGGATGCCGCAACCACTCTAGAGAGAGTGCGAGACACCTGCCCTCCAGCTTAACCTGCAACATGGAATAACAGTGGCGAAGGCATGCCACCAGCCATGCTGAAATACATCTGATAGCAACAGGTTGATTCAGCTGGGTCTTGCTGAAGGAAACAAACAGTTATTGAGCTTTGTGAAAATCTTTGTTCTATCTAGATAGAAATGCAAAGTTCTTTTGATGTCCAAGGAATGAAGAGAACACTCTCCTTCATTTTGGAAGTTCGCAAAGTAAGTAGGAAGGACCAAGGTTGTTTTAGATGAATTCTGAAACAACCTTAGGGAGAAACTTAGGATGGGTCCTAAGAACTACTTTGTCTTTATGAAACACAGTATACGGAGGGTCTGTGACCAATGAATGTATCTCAGAGACCCTGCAGGCCGAGGTAATGGCCACTAGGAAGGCTGTTTTCCAAGTGAGAAATTTTAACTCACAGGTAGCTAGAGGCTCAAAGGTTTTCGAGTGAGCAAGTCTAGCACAAGATTAATGTCCTAGGCTGTGACTGGATGTCTGATAGGAGGCCTGGTATGCAGAATTCTTAAGAAACCTCTCTAACTACAGGTAACTGAGCCAGTGACAAAGAAAGAACTGGCTTATGATAAGCTGAAATGGCACAAAGGTGAACTTTGACAGTAGAGTATTGCAGACCTGAATTTGAGAGGTCCAAAAGTACTCTAGAACTTTATCTGGTGGGCAGGAAAAAGGATTCAAAGAGGATTTTGCACACCAGAGTGAAAACGCTCCATTTGGCTGTGTAAGTTTTCTTAGTGGCTGGCTTTGGCAGACAGAAGAATATCTGAAACTCTGAGAGACATTGAACCTGTTCACTTCTATATTTTCAGAAGCCAAGCATGAAGGTGAAGCAATCTCAGATTGGGATGGACCACAGGCCCGAGTCAGAAGGTTCGTCCTGAAGGGGAAGCGGTTTCAGAGGGTTTCCACATATTGTTGAGTAATGGAAACCATATCTGTTGAGGCCAGAAAGGAGCAATGAGGATCATTTTGTCCCCTGGGACTCAAACTTGAGAAGTACTCTCTGAATTACAGGAAGGGGCAGAAAGGCGACAGAAGACATTTTGTCCACTGCAGCCTGAACGCATCCTGACAGAAAATGCCAGGCTCTGGACTTCTGGAGCAGACGTGAGGCAGTTTTGTGTTGAATGGAGATACAAAAGGTCCAGGTCTGGAGTTCCCCACTCTGTGAATAGTGACTGAACTATGACTAAGTCGAGAGACCATTCGTGAGGATCTGTCTCTGTTCTGCTGAGATGGTCTGCCAGTTCATTCTGCACCCCGGCAGGTAGACCGTATGAATTAGAGCCTTGTGCTCCAAACACCATTCCCACATCCTCATCACTTCCCTGCATAAGGGGTAAGAGTGAGCACCGCCTGCTTGTTGATGTAATACATCACTGCTTTGTTGTCCGTTTGAAGGAGAATGTTCTTGTGACAGAGAAAGTCCTTCAAAGCCCGGACGGCATAAAGGACGGCTCTCATTTGTAAGACATTTATGTGAAGCTGGGACTCATGCTGAGTCCACGTACCTTGAGTGTGGAGAGTCTGACAGTGAGCTCCCCACCCCATCAGGGATGCATCCATGGTAATGGAAATCTGATGATCCAGAGGTGCAAAGGATACCCTTCCAGAAGACTGTCCTCTTGCGACCACCAGGTGAGTGACCTCTTCAGAGGTTCTGTCACCTTGATGAGAAAGGACTGAGGGTGAGTGGTCGGGGACCACTGAGTACTGAGCACCCATAGAGAGGTTCTCATGTGAAGGTGTGCTAGAGGTACAGTGAACACCGAGGATGCCATGTGACCTAGCATCCGTTGCATGAGATAGCTGAAACCGAGCTGTTCTCTCTGATGTATTGGGCCATCTGAAGAATATCACTCCTCCTGTCCTCTGGAAGAAATGCTTTCACACAGGAGATGTCCAGAAGAGTTCCTATGAAAAGGAGCCTCTGGGAGGCTGCAGCTGCAATTTTTGAGGTTCAGCAGGACTCCCATGGACATGAGAAAGTGTGAGGCCATGGCTATGGTGTCTAGAGTTCCCAGCCTGGAAGGACTTGCTAGAAGCCAATCGTCCAGATATGGGAACACTTGTATTCCGATTTTTCTGAGATGCGCTTACAGAACTGCACAACACTTTGTAAAACTTACGGCGCCGAGGATACCCAAAAGGCAGGACTCTGAACTGATAATGCTGTCCCAAAGCCATGAACCTTAGGTATTTGTGATGCTTTGGGTGAATAGGAATATGCTGGTAAGCATCCTGCATGTCCAGGAGGCTAACCAGTCGTGTTGATGAAGCAAAGGTAACAGGGATCCTAGCGATATAATTTTGAATTTCTCTTTGGAAAGAAATTTGATTAATTTTCTGAGGTCCAAAATGGGCGCATGCCCTGGTTTCTTTGGAACCAGAAAGTAATGGGAGTAGAAACCTGTGTTCCGTTGATCCAGCGGAACTACTTCCACTGCCCTGTTGTTCAGAAGGCCTTGTATCTCGGAGGTGAGAAGTTCTGACTGAAGTACTGACAGAATGGCCTGTTGTTTAAGGGGACAATCCAGAGGGTCTCTAAAAGATTGAAGGAATACTCCTCGTGGATTCTCTGGAGGACCCATTTGACTGATGTTACGCATTTCACTGAATGTAGAACTGAGTCGGATGACCTCCCACCACTGAGGAAGAGTCCCCTCGGCAGCTGAAGTGGGACTTGGGCCAGCAACTCAGAAGACGGCACTGGGCTGGGTAATTGCACCTTCTGTTACATTTTCTTTTGAGGCTGAGTGGCTTGGTTTTTATTAAAACCTCCCCAGCCTTTGCCCGAAAGGACTGATGGTTTGAAACTGGCATTTGTTAACACCCCTCGAGAGGGAGTGGGAGGAGGTCGAGCCAATTTAATGGCTGACCTAGACTTTTAATGTGTCTCTAGAGCCTGTTCTACCGAGGGCTGAAGAGATACACACCATCAAAGGCAATGCCATAACCTGTTGCTGGGCATCATTCGTGAAACCTGAAGTGCAGCCAGGAATGACAGCTGGTACAAATGCCCGCCGCCGCCGCTGGAGGCAGTATCGAAGGTGTCCATAGCTGCTTTAACCTGCTGGTTGTTGGACTCAATACCCCTGGTTATGGTTTGAAGAGGCTCTGAATTAGTGTCCGACTCCGGTGAAACTTCAACCATTTGTTTGGCGAATGCCAAAGGATATACTCATATTGAGAGAAACAGCCCCGTAGCTGTCTGCAGCATACCTAGGGTGGAAGCAGCAAAGACTCTTTTACCTAAAGTATCTGTCTTACTAGATTCTTTGTTTATAGGTCGAGCTGTAGTAGTCTGAGGAAGGATGACCTTATCAATCTCTGCCAAGACTACAATAGAGATCTGCAAAGGCTTGGGATGCCAAGATGGGTTGATCCTTGGGAGCAGCATATTTCCTATCTATGGACTTAGCCACAGAAGGAATGAGAGCAGGATTATTCCATGCCATTTGAGACAGCGTCTCAAAGGAGGGCTGTACCGGGGAGTTAAATCCATAGGGATGTCTGGAACATGAAGGTACTGGAGTCTCAAGAGCTTCCCAGGATCAATGTCAATAGTCTGGAGAGAAAGAGTGGAATTCAAATTTTTCAGCAGAGACTTAAATGACAGGTCTTCAACCACAGGCTCTGCAGCAGGATCAGAACCTGCTCCTTCCACATCTTCACCCAGTCTAAGATCTGGGTCAGGCTCAATATCATATCCTGACAGTCCAGGAGGGACTGTATGGACAGGAAATGAATGAAAATCAGCAGGAAAAGAGGAAGGAAAAGAATTCGAGAGGAGAGGCCCTGAGGATTGGCAGACAAACAGCCAGGCCTCGCACCAAGAACACAGCGCCAAAAAGCCATACAGTGCCGGGACGGTGCCGACAGGCTCCACGGTGCTGAGGTCGCGCCCAGCGATCCACCACATGCCGATCGGCACCAAAACCAACCCAGGACCCCAAAAACCAGGATTTGAGGGAAAAAGGAAGAATATCAGGAGATCGAGGCATCGGTGTGGCCCCCTGCACAGCAGCCATGTGAGGGGAACACCTGAGCCGGGAGTCAATGGCACTGAAGAGGGCGCCGCACGACTCAGGGAGGCCCAATAGCTCTGCTCAACTGCCCAAAGAGCCAGAGAGCCCCAGGTGACCGGGCCAGGCAACTGGACCAAACTCCGAGCCCATTGCTTCATCAGAGCGCCCACTGATGAAACTGCTCATCGGAAGCCCTACCAGAAGGCGGGGAAGGCTTCAATGTTGAAGAGGTCGGCGACCAGAACCAGTAACCAGTGACTCTGAAGAGGAGACCAGCAACTGGCCCCAATGACCGACCGTCAACACGCAGACATATTACAAGGCGGCCTCGAGTGATGCCTTCTCTTCTCGACCTACGGGCCAAGAAGAGCTCGAGGCCAACGGTGCTGAGAATGCCACTATTTTCATTTATGCTTCTGGGAGACCGCCTCTCTCCTCGGGCATTGGACTGTTCATTGTCAGACCCCTTCCGGAGAAGGTGGAGACTGGACCCAGCCTGGCTGACTGAACAGCTTTACATGAAGTCTCCTCCCATCACCTGACCGTTCCATGAGTAGACTCCGTCAATGTAGGCTGAGACTTCTTTCTAAAGAATAAATTACTGTAGTGGTACTTTATTTGAAAAAATGCTATAAAATAATAAACTGAAAACTATGCTACTAGTTTGAAGTTTGACTCTCAGCGGGCGAGCAACATTGTCACTGAAGCACACTCGACGGTGGAAAAAGGAACTGAGGCAGTTGGAGGTCACGGTGCTGCTCCTCGTGGCTCCATCTCTGGCTCTCATCCTCTAGCAAAGTTTGCTACTGCTGGGTCCTAGCGACTCCAGCTCAGATCCCTATTAATGTGAATGAGTGGTGGAGATTTTATGTCCAGGAAGATCTATCAAATTTGTTTGACATGACCTCCCCAGTGAATCCATGCTGCCTTGGATCCTTTAAGCCACTGATTTCAAGATATTCCACAGTCCTTTCCTTCAGCAGTGATTCCATTAATTTGCCACCACTGAAATCAAGCTGACTCACTTGTAATTGCCAGCTTCCCTGCTACCACTTTTGTAAAGGTGAATACATCTGCTCCCTCTAGTCTTCTGGGATTACTCCTGTCTCCAGTGAGTGGTTAAACAGGATTGTCAAAGGTGCAGCTTGCACCTCTCTGAGCTCCTTCAACATCCTTGGATGTATCCCCTCTGGCCCCATTGCTTTGTCCACTTTCAAATTCACGAGTTCCTTCAGAATTCTCTCCTCTTTGAATGGACTAGTGCCTACCTCCCTTTCTTCTATGCTCCTGCCATTTGTCTGTGGTCTCTCACCTTCCCTTCCTCCATGAATACTGAACAAAAATATCTGTTCAGGATGTCTGCTTTTTCGGTCCCTCTCCACACTCCTCCCCTTCCTCCTCAGCCTTACAATCCTTCCTCGTTTTTCTCTTTGCTGACATATCTGCAACATGTCTTATACCCTTCTTTACTGTTTGGCTATTTTCTCTTCTGTTTGCACATTTGCACTCCTTTTTTTTTTTTATATATAATCAGTTTTTACCCTTGTTGTTGGCCTGAGCTCGGTGGCGTACCGCCAAAGTGCCTAACAACAGCCCTTCCTGACACCATCCGCTGGTGGGTGGTGCCTAGCCCTCCCTGGAGTGGACAGTTGCCAATTGGTGGCTCAATCAGCTCCTCCTCCCCCAGCTGACCCCCAGTGACCCGGGCTCCTTCCGAACCCAGGTCGCCAGTGTAGCATAGTTGTGGCATTCAGCGGTCTCACCTTTGCACTCCTGATTGCTTTCCCTAACTCCTTCTGTGTCTTGTGATACATCTCCCTATCATCCTCCCTCAGTGTCTCCTTATACCTCCTGAATGCTAACTTTTTGCTCCTACCTTCCCAGCAACCTCTTTCCACAACCATAGCAGTTTCTTTTCCTCTTGCTTTTGCTTACTTGCCTGAGACAGAGCTTCGTTGCCTTTTCTATGGCCCCTTTAGTTTTGCCCACTGTACCTCCACCCCACCTTGTCCTCCCTTCAGCCAGGGCATCCTGAGGCATTCCCCCATCTTAGTAAAGTTGGCCCTCCTGAAATCTATCACATTACATCACAAAAACTTGCAAACATTTCAGTTGAGGGTTTTATTTTTTAATCATCTTTCTTACATTCCTTATATTAAAATAAAATACGAACAAGAAAACAGGATTCATTAGTTAGCAACTGCTCTTTAACAAATAAAAAATAATTATACCGCTGTCATTCTACACAATAAAATAATTAGAATTATAAAAGAAAGGCTAGAAATGGATTGTTCTGATCGGCTGGCATGTATTCATAAAGGTTATGTTACTGGCTAAAAACAGAATTTAACAACACTTCTATTTTTCAAATCAGATAACATTTTAGTTCAAAAGATAACACTTTGGTTTACTAATAGCATTAAGGCACTACAAGAGCTAACTTAGCTTTGTTAAATCAGAAGTATTTGAAGTTGGCAAAATTATTCATCATATAGTTTTAAGCCAAAAATGCATTTCTGACATCCTTAGTCAACCTGTGTATTTTTGAAATTTCTCAGATATTTTAAAACAGCTTTTATAGCTAATTTTGTAAAATAAATGACTCAAGTCATTAAAGATGGCTGCCACTCACATTTTTTTAAAATTTCTTCCGTTGAGTTACCTGTTGAATGTACATACTAGATGCATACTGTGGATTATTCAGATGGTGTTATCACATCTTTTGTTATTAACAGCAGAGCACAGTGGGGCATGGTTACAAACAAAACACTATTGCTAAAACACAAACAAACCCCAAAAACGACATGGTGACTTAAATACCGCAGCTTTAACCTAACTCAGGGATAAAGGTGGTGTGTGTCACATGATCCTGCTAGGGTTAGTTAGATTAACTGTTGGTAACCCTTCACTTGGTTGTGCTTTATATTTCAAGTAACTTTTATATACTAGGTACCTTCTACATGTATTATGTGATGCTTGTGCATTCATTACTCAGTAATATGGTATACTTTATGTACTAATTTGCTTTGCACTTGACAATGCCTCCTCACTGCTACTATCTCCCACTGTATTTGTATTTATCTCACCCACCCTTTGTATGACGAGGATCCTTTATAAAGGAGCTTTTAGCTCAACGGTTGTAATTCAGATTCTTTCAATAAACAATAACTCATTTCTGGCACTAATAAAAGAAAGGAACTGATGCTGTGGCAAATTAGTTCTAATTATTTTATTGTGCAGATTTGACAGTCTCTATAATGAAAACCTTGCCACAACAAATTACATATATTTTTTTGAGGACAGTGAGCTGTCATATGGCTCTAGCTGGAGGAGACAACACATTTTCACTTCAATTACTGTCTAAATAATTTTAACTGTGATGATGTGTACCTGAGAGTTGACACATATGGCATTTTAATCCCAGGAAAGCAAGATATAAAGTGTACTGCTTTAGTGTAAATAACATATGTAATAACTCTGTTGGTGTTACACACTTTACTGGCTACACTAGACTGTCAAAATTATTATTATTAGGGTTTGCTGGTCTTGTTTTTGGTTGATTTGGTTTGAGTTGTTTTCCTGGTGTAGGCCTTTTGCTGAAGGAACATGCTGACCTCAGACTCCTTCTTGCTTTCTGTAAATGACAGCAAACAACAAGAGCATTATTCAGTGATGCACTTTTGTATAACTGATAAAATAAATGACACATCTGGAACACACATTCATTTCTGTGCCATACACTGTTATATTCTCTAGTATATTAAACTGATAAACACTTAAATGGGCAAAGTAGAATATGCAAGCAATAAGCTATGCCAGAGCAGGGTGTACATTAATTAAGCAATAAGACATGACAGGGTGTTCATTATGGTGAAATAATCACACACCTCAGGTGTACTATTGAGCATGAGGTGCAGCCAAGTGCTGTTAAATGCACCTGAGAAGTACAATTATTGCACCATAATGGCAACACCTGGAATGTCTTACTGCTCTTATAAATGGCATGTAAATATTTGACTTAAAATAAAAGAAAATAAGAAAGTATTTTAAAAGATAAAAATTGGACCTTTCATTTGAAATATGCTTCCATTTTAACTCTGAATACAAAAATAGTCCCTATTCTGGTAAGTGGGGGTTATAATGAAAACCATGTGTGGCACAAATGTGTCCAAGAAAACACGTTACCTTGAATTTCAAATCAATACAAGTACTAATTTTAATGGAAATGTGTTTAAAAAATAGGAGTGGATATCTCTATTGTATACTTCTCCTCTACCCCTTCCCCAATGACGCATCTGGAATCGAAGCGTTATTCCGCTCAGTATGCCTTCCTGGTAAAACTTTTAAATAAATAAATAAATAGGCTGGTGAGTTGGTTGGGAAGAAATCAGAGTTAGAATCAGGGGTGTACATTCAGGTTCAGCGAGGTGTGGCCAGTAGGGTGCATAGAGGTTAGTGCTGGGCCCAGTACTTTTCACTATATATAGGGACATACGCTATGGTAAAGTTTGCAGATGATGTAAAGTTGGGAGGGCAAGTGAGTACAGTAGAGGGTATTCAAGGATTGGAAAATGACCTGAAATTATTGGAAGCATGGGCAATAGAGAACAAAATGCCATTTAGTACTGAAAAATGTAGAGTGATGCAAATGGGGAAAAAGAATCCCAGACATGAATATTGGTTAAATGGCATTAAAGTGGAAGCTTCAGATAGGGAGAAGGATCATGGGGTTACAATAGATGATGGCATGACTTTTAGGGCACAGAAGTTGGAGGTAATTAGAAGAACAAACTATATAATTAGAAATATTAAAAGGAATTTTATAAATAGATCTAAAACAATGCCTTATCCCACTATACAGGGATTTGTTAGGCCACACATAGATTATGGAACACCGCTGTGGAGCCCTTATACTAAAGGGAAATAAATAAGATAGAAACATTTCAAAGGACATATACTAAGATGATATTGTCCATGAAAAATTATGGCTATGAGGATAGGCTGAGAAAATTGAACCTGTTTAGACTGAAGGACAGAAGGAAGAGAGGGAATCTTTTACAGTTATTTAAAATTATGAAGGATCCAGAGTTAATAAAGAACTTGGGATAGAGTTGGTGGATAAACCAGAAGGCTTATGAGCACATAGATTTCAAATAAAATTAAAGACTGTAAAATGAATTCAAGATACTTTTCCTTTGTACATAGAACAGCTAGAGCATGGAATGCACTTCCAGAGTATATTGTCCTGAGTGGTACATTGGATACATTTAAAGGGAGCTTCACCAAATAGTATGTTTAAGGAGATAAAATGAGCCCACTATGCAGGGAATAGTATAATGGGCAGTGGTGCCTTCTTCCGTTCTATCACCCAGTATGAAAACGTTGAGCCTGCCAGGCTGCTTTGTTTGGGGGTTATCATTTTTGAAAACACCATATATAATTCAAATGTATGTTCTTTTATAAACTTCAGGAATGTATCTGAGCAGTTTGGGTCTGCCTCTGACCATGTACTGTAACTGTGTTTTCCACCTTTTCTCTTTGCTTATAAAGTATTAGAAAATGGGTTTGAAATTTCGGTCTCAGATTGGCCAAACCCTTGCCAAGGTAAGTATTTTTAGCAACAGAGACTGGGCAATAAAAGAAAATTTACGTACTCACCGTAATTCTCAATCTTCTTGGACAGTCTTCACCATTTATTCACACCCACCCGCCATCCCCAAGCTCACACTCTCTGTATCCTAGTCTTCACCTTCCTTGTTTCTTTTGGACTGTGAAGGCATTGTGGTTATTGTTGGCCCTTCTTATATGGGTCCAAATGGCTATTTTATGCTATCATTAGGTTTAGTATTTGCTTACTTAAGTTACTCTGCAGCTCCTCAGAAAAAAGTTGCTAAGACAGTTGGGGTCATTGCCGAGACAGGCTATGTAGCGTGAAGCTAGCTCTCACAGTGTCGGCGCATCGCCAGCCTCTCAGCACCAGCCCCTGAGGCTGTTGACTCGCACAGGGACCTAGTGCCTCTGGTTTAGAACCCAGCAACAGTGTCAATAAACGGTGATGACTGTCCAAGAATATCAAGAATTATGGTGAGTATGTAATTTCATATCTTCCTGATTATTATCCATTTATTCACACTGCTGGCTAGAGTACCAAGCTCAGGAAAAACTCCCATGTGCAGGGTGGTAGGAGATGGAACTCACCCAGGACAAAAGTCTATTAAGAACTGTCCTGCCAAAGGAGGCATGCTGCCTGGCATGGACATCCAGAGCATAGTGCTTAATAAAAGTGTGTACTGTGCTTCAAGTTGCTGCTTTGCAAATTTCAGAAATGGGAACAGAGCGGATTTCTGCCAAGAAGTTGCAACTGCTCTGGTGGAGTGGGCACCAATTTGGCCTTCCAATTTTACCTGAACCACGGAGTAACAGTGGCAAAGACAAGTCACTATCCAAGCGGAGATATATTTAATTGTAACTGGCTGGCCCTAGTCCATTAGCATTGAAGGAAACAAAGAGTTCCTTGCAATGATGGATGTCTCTGGTTCCATTAATGTAGAACCAAAGGCTCTCTTCACATCCAGGGGAGTGGAGAGTCCTTCTCCCTCATTCTGGAAGTTAGGAAAATACGTGGGCACCACCAAGGTCTGGTTCAACTGGAACTCCAAAACCACTTTGAGCAAGAACTTGGGGTGTGTGCGAGAGACTCCTTGTCTCTGTGAAACACCATATACCAAAGCATGTATTTCAGAGACCCTTCTGGCTAAGGTGACAGCCACCAGGAAAGCTGCTTTCCAGGTTAGAAATTTGAGATCACACATCTCAAGCTGGTCCCTCTTTACAAGTTCCAAGGCTACAGCAATAGCAGCAAGTTCTGCATACTGTGAAGATTTGATGTGACACCCTTTTGAGGTGTACACAACCTCTCCATCAGGGTAGTGAAATAGGACTCTATCCCAGCCACTTGGACTCTCTCATGGTATGAGGCAGAACTATCTGTGAAGATGTGACACATGGTAGTGTCTTCCAAGTGTTTGTCAGTTACTGGGAGAAATGGAACTGGGTTAGGCAGTACAGGAGGTTGGAGGCCACACTCATGTGACTCTCCAAGGTATAGGAGCTCATGGGCAAGAAGGAAGACATTTTGGCTGTATGCACTTGGATGTGTCTGTCTTGCAAAAATAGTGACCAATAGGTCAGTGTGGTGTTTTAGACTGTCCCATCCTTCACTCTGTCTGATAGCAAAACTTTTGTAGGGGTGTGGTTGGTGTGTAGCACAATGGGTGAGAACCCAATAATGTAAAGGAAATGTCTGACAGCCCAGTAGGTAGCCGAGAGGCTTCTCTCACAGAGGGCGTATTTGAGTTTCACTGGGGTGAACATTTGGGATGCGAGACAATGGGTCTGAGTATTCCATTTACCTTTGGGCAAGTACTACAGACATGGCAATGTCAGAAGTGGCTGTTTGCAGGTGGAAAGATAGATTGGGGTTTAGATTGACCAATGCTGGGGCAGAGGCCAAAGCTTGTGTTAAGTATCGACTGCTTTAAGCGTGTACTGGTTCCCATATTCATGGGACATCCTTCTTCAGGAGCTCATACAGAGGGGTGACGTTTTGTGCAAAATCACAGATAAAGTCTCTGGAGTAGTTTACCATCCCAGAAAATGTCTGAGTGTTGCCACACTTGTGGGTAGTGGTAGATCTTGAAGGCCCTGAATCTTGTTCAGTGCTGGATGCCTGGGAGTTGATACAGAGGCAGTAACTTCCTTCTGGCAAAGTTGCAAATTTGATGGGTTGCACTTAAGGCTTGCCTCTGCAAGAGGGTCAGATGTTTGTTTAGACACTCCAGGTGCTCCTCTAAGTCTACAGTAGCTAGCAGTAAGTCATCCACATACTGCAAGAGGAATTGTGGGACACTGAAGTTTTGTTAGCTTTGCATGTGAATATGGAACAGTGACAGGCTGTTGTAGAATCTTTGGGGAAGGCACGTCCAGGTATACTGACATCCTTCAAATGTGAATGCGAATTTGTACTGGCTATCAAGATCCAAGGGTAATAATCAGAAGCTATTAGAGATGTCCAAAGTACTGAACCAGTTTTGCTCTGGTTTCAGCAGTTTGAGCACATCAGGTGCTGATGCAAATTGGTTGAACAGCTAGGCTGAATTGGTTGAGTTTCCTGTAATCAACTGTGAGTCTCCAAGAATGGTTGGGCTTTTTCACGGGTCACAGAGGGAACTGGTGATTGACACATAGTGTCTGATGAACCCTGCTGTACTAGGGATCCAATGGTGGCTCTCAGGGATGGCAAGGTCTCTGCAGGAAATGGATACTGCTTGAGTCTGATTGGTGCATGTCGGGGACAACTATACAGGTGTCCATCCATCCACAGTCATGCTTATGTTTTGCAGAAGCATCCAGGTGTCTTTCTACAACAGGCAAGAGCCCATCGCAAAGTGGGTGATTTTGGAGTGACGGATGATGCCATATTCCGTGACACTGTTGGCTATTGCAGCTACAACATGTGAGTCAGGGATGACATGCACATGGTACTGTCCTTCAATCTGGGTAATCAGCAGATTAGCCAAATCCACGACACAACCATATCATGCTAGAAATCAATTCCTATGACATAAGACCATCAGGTCGAATACAAATGTAGTATAAACTGCCAATGATCACTGTCAGTGGATGTGATCGATAAGTGGCTAGCCTGGTTCCATCCATGCCGTGGGCGATGGTGCATTTGCCCGTGGGACCAGGCGAATTCATTGGGTCTTCTTAGTGTAACACTGACATGGCTGCACCAGTATACAAAATCAAAACAGTTTGGTGGCCCCGACCAAGGCCTTGGTGCAAGGCCGTCCATCAAGTATGAGTTTGTTGATATGAACTGGGGCCAGTAACCATCAATTGGAATGCACAGCTCATCCTCCAGTGGATATTGGTACTGCAGCACAGCCTGGGAGGCATGGTGTTCCTGTAGCTCTTCCACTGGGTAAAGGGATGGTGTTTTGGGTCTCTGGGCCTGTGTGGCGCAGGCACAGGTGCTTCTGTCTCCTTGGAGAGTTCTGGAGCTGAGGGTTTTGGTGGCGGGCCTAGGTTCTCGATCTCCATGAGAGGCCAGATGTTGTCGGCAGCAACTGCAGCAATGGCACACCACCACTCCCCACCCTTCACACACTAACAGACATTGGGGGGTGTGCCTTGGGGTCATCAGCTAACTCTCCCCCATTCCATGTGTAAAAATAATCTGAAATAGCACAGTTTAGGAAAATGGGGTTAAGTTAGGCCTGATGACCCCAAGGCACACCCCAACACTCTCTTGTGTAGAGGTTGGGGGTGGTGGTGGAGGGTGGTAGGTTGGTAACTCTAACAATGAATTTCCAGACGTTTGTTGGTGTGAAATTAACCCAAATTGATGCATTAATGGATTTTTGCAATGAATTTCCCTTCTTTTCAGAAAGTGTAATGTTACTCATATCCATATTGTATGTGAGAGTGCAGGCCCTCTGGACCCTGCACCAACCCCTACCCATAAGCACAGAGACATCATAGGAGGGCCTCTGCTGCCAGTTTTGGAAAATGGTATTATAGTTGAGGCACAGATCAGGAAGCATAGGAAAACCAGGAGCAGTTGTAGAATTCACCAAAAATATTTATTTACAGTAGCAGTAACATAAAAAATAAGCTTGTTCATAATAACTTTGTACAGTGGAGAAATTAAATAGTTTTTCTTTCAGCCTCTGTGTCCCTTTTTCTTCAAATCTTTCTTGCAGTTGCAGCTTAGCTCTTCTATAAGTCTTTTCACCTACCTTAGAAGCATCCTGTTTTGTAAATATCGGCAGGAGCTGCTAGAACACATTGCGCCTGAGCTGAGAGGCCCCTTTGCAGCTTTTTTGCAAAGGCACAAAAGATTTGCACTAAGGTAACCTCTAGAGTTTATAATAGCTTTCTGCAATCATCTCAAAATATGATTATATACATTTCAACAGTAATACTATATATTTTCTAAACAAAAGGATCCCAATATCAGTTACATTTCCATACAGAGATTTGCACATAATTTTATATTAGCAGCTATGCAAGGAGAAAAGGCAGACAGCAAGTGAGGACTGAGAGACAGTGAGAGGCAAAGAATTGTGAGATTGTCAGGGTGATCAAATCCAAAGTCACACAGGAAAATTGGGTTGCACAACCAGACAGACAGGAAAGGAAAGATTCTTGCATTTTAAACACTTTCTCTAACAACTGGGACAGGGTCCTATTCTACCCTATCACATACACCTCCTTAAGAGGGAACAGGTTTCCAAAACTTGTATTCTCTACTAACATTTGCTACTTTGAAATTAAGCACATGTACATTATCAGTTTTTATATAACAGTACAGCAAACAGTAAAGTTCAAACCCATACATCTGTTTTCAACCTTTAGAACCCTCAATTCCTGATCCATATCTTGACAGAAAATCAGCATTGCTGTTCTCTTTGCCAGATTTGTGTATCACAGTGAATTTAAGTGGCTAAAGTGTTAGGTACCACCTTGTGATTCTGGAATTTTATCTTTCATCTAGTTAAGCTAACAGAGAGGACTGTGATCAGTTACAAGAACAAAGTCAGTTCCTAGTAAATAAAACTTAAGGGACTCCATGGCCCACTTTGCTGCTAAACATTCCTTTTCAATAGTGGAATACCTTTTCTCTCTGTCATGCAACTTCCTGCTTATGTACAGAATAGGAAGTTCCATCCCATCTACATTTTGACTCAGTACTGCACCTAGGCCTACCTTGAATGCATCTGTTTGTAGCAAAAATGGTGTCTCAAAGTCTGGGCTTCTTAAAACAGGGGCTAAACATAATACAGTCTTTATGTCTTGGCACTTGGGTTAATATCCAGTACTGACACTGTAGTGCAGCATGAGAGGGTGCTGCACTTCTGAGGTACCATCTTTCAGATGAGACATTAAACCAAGGTCCTATCTACCTGGATTGGTGGTAGTTCAGGTGCATGTTAAAGATCTCATGGCACTTATCAAAGGATTAGGAAATTTCCTGGTGTCCTGGCCAAATTTCCTCATTCACTAAAAATACCACCAACAGCTTAATCTGGTTCAAGGTCAGTTGACATTCATCTGTATTCCCTCCCAAGGTCATGCCTGAAAATAGGCAGGATTTGTCTAGTACTTACCCAGTCAACAAAAACTAAAAAAAAGCTTCATCACACTCTGGGGTCCATTTCACATTATTTGGGTACTGTTTTTCCTGAGTTCAGTGAGAGAACTAGCTAACTCTACAAAGTTGGGAAAAAATCTCCAATAATAACCAGCCAGCCCTAAAATGACCTGACATGTTTGTTTGTTTTAGGGACATGGCAGTTAGCAACAGCTTCTGTTTTAGAAACCTCTGGCTTGACTGCTCCATTTCCCAACAAATAGCCCAAATATCTGGTTTCCTGCATGCCCAATGCACATTTGGTAAGATTAATAGTCAGACCTGCATTTTGATAGCTTGGATAACTGCTCATATGTGTTCCAGGTGGCTTTTCCAGTCTGGACTGTACACCACATCATCATCCAGGTATGCAGCACAATAACCAGTGTGAGGGATAAATGACATCCATGTACCATTGGAATATAGCTGGTGCACCATGTAAACCAAAGGGCATGGTGGTGAACTGATAGAATCCTATGGGGTGGCAAATGCAGTTTTATCTCTGGATTCTTTAGCTAAAGGTATCTGCCAGTAACCCTTGGTGAGATCGAGGTTACTGATATACTTTGCATTCCCCAGTCTGTCCAACAAATCATCTGTTCTGGGCATAGGATAACTGTCAAATTCTGACACTTGATTAAGTTTCCAAAAATCAAGGCAAATTCTAAAACCCCTTCTTTTTGTTTACAAGTTCCATGGGAGATGACCAAGCACTCCTCAACTCTTCTATGATACCCAGTTCTTTCATGTTTTGTATTGCCTTAACCACATCAGCTCTTAACCGCTCTGGTAACCTGTATGTTTTTTGTCTAATAGGGCAAGGATTCCTTGGCACTATTATGTCGTGCACCTTTTGCTCGGCCTGGTCTTGTGGTAAAGTACTGTTAAGTGTCTTTAGCACATTACAAATTTCTGCAATTTGTTCTGAGGTTAAGGAAACATTCACCTTTACAGCATCAGGATTTACAGTTTGTTCCAGTCTATCATAAGCTATATCCATATCTTCCTTATCGGTTTCTGGTAAAACTAGCAAAGCAGCTCTGGCATTTTTCAACCCATTTCTTGAAGAGGTTGGCATGCTATATCTCAGAAGGATTTTTCCTGTCTGAGGTCTCAATCTCGTAGTTAACAGTGCCAGTACGTCTAAGAAGAAAAAGTTACTTACCATAGTAACCTTGTTTCTCCCAGGGATACTCCAATATTCATAACTCTTCTGCAGTGTGCATTTAAGTCAGATCTGCCCAGAGATAGAATGTTATGCTAATGATGGAATCATTGGCAAGACTTGGTTTGTTGGCCAAGGCACCTAGCTTCACCTGAGCTCTTTCCTTCTAAGATTGCTTGAAAGGACAGAGCAGAGAACCTCACCAGAGCAAGGAAAATGGATTAAGACTTCTTTTGGCTAGGCAGATTTACTGTGTGTTATTTTTATTTTGTACTCACAGGGATTGCTACTGTTTGTTGCTAACATTTCATTGCTTTATTTTTCTCTGATTCAAATTGTTGTTGCTGGTATACATTCTTCTGCATTATTACAAGGTGTGCTAACAGATTACTGCTGTAATCTTCTGATTCAAATTGTCTTTTGAAAGATATATCTTCTGTTCCTGCTTTTTTTTTCTCTGTAGCAAAGTGTTTCTTACAGGGTATATCTTCTCTGAAATTATTACAGGTGGTGCTTTACATGTTTTACAGTTTTATCTAACATTAGGATAAGCTTTCAGGGTTACTGCATTTGTTGTTGACTGTTTCTGCTCTTACCTCCTTGTTCTTTCATCTGTGGTTCTTCTTTTCGGCAGAGGAAGTGCCCAGCCACCCATCCCCATCCCCAACCACCCCACACTACACTCCTTTGATAGGGTACCACAGTTGTGACATTTTCTGTGACAAAGCAGGAAGAGGCAGATCAGTGGGCATCCACAAGGTGAGCTCATTTACAGGGGCACTAGTAATTTAACTTGTTATAACAAGTTATATGAAAACAAAACACAAAATCAAACCATTACTTGCATTTTCTTCCTTATAATTACTCTGACCAGGTTATAAACCCAGCAGCTTATCTGGAATGGATATCATTAACTGCAGGTACTGTGGAACACTTTTCAGGACAGTCTTACAGGATTTGGACACTGTCCTACATGCTGGGCCATTGGAGATCTTAGGGTTCAGCTCCAGGCAGTATGGGCAGAGACTGCACCTCAAATTTCATATTCAAGAGCAAATACATTATAAGAACCACCAGCCATTTCCCCAACATCCAACAGAAGAACCTCGACCGCAGAGGGTAGTTGGTCCGGAGGTTGGCAGTTGTTAGAAGGGGCAAATCGAGTGCCCCATCACTCTGTGCTCCAACATATTACCTATAAAAACCATATAAACACTACAAGCAGGTATCTACCTCTATCTCCAAAATCAAACAAAGGGGCAGAGGACACTGCAGAGCAGGACACAGCAGCACAGGAGCTAGCACAACAAATCTCACCCAAATCAGGAACCAAAACAAAAAAACAAAAGAAATCCAAGAAACTTCTGATCATAGGAGACTCCATGATTTGGGGAGTTGATACCCATCTCCAGCCAGGGGTAATGGTCAGATGTCTCCCAGGTACATCAGCGTGGACAGACACTGACCACATTGCTAAAATTGTTCACAAAGCAGGAGAAAACATTGACATCCTGGTAGACATAGGGATTAATGATTCACCAGCCGGTCAGTTGTGGAGACCAAGGAACACCTGACCAGGCTGGGAGATAAACTATCATCTATTTCATCCAACATCTCCCTTCTCTGAGATCCTGCCAGTCTGGGAGACGGGGGTAGATGGACGGAAGGTCAGAGAAGGGGAGATAGGGGAGCTAAACATGTGGCTCAAGGGCTGGTGCCAGGAAAAAGGACACAGATTTGTAGGGAACTGGCAACAGTTCTGGGAGCGTAAGTTCTTTAAATTTGATGGACTGCATCTGACTAAGGAGGGAGTCAGTGCATTGGGGCAGAAGTTTGAGCCTTTGCAGAATATTTAAACTAGCAAATGGGGAGATGGGTGCAGCACCCATACGTCGAATGGGAAGAACACCCCTCCCCTCAGCTAGTGGTCAAACAGGTATTCAGCATGTTTGCAGTTCATTTGCATCTCCAGGTAAGAAAAAGGTCCGTCTCCCATAATGACACACAGCGAAATGCCAAACCTCACCCAACAACTAACACACGAAATCTGGCCAATGGAAAATCAAGTACACAAATGCTCACAGCCTGGGAAATAAGATCCCAGACCTGCAGGCAATAATGTCAGAGGCTAAACTGGACATAGTAGCAATTAGTGAGACGTGGTTGACCAGTAACCACACTTGGGAGACTTCAGTACCTGGCTATGTACTGTTCAAAGAGAACGAGTGCAAAGGGGGGTGGAGTGGCCTGTATGTCAATGAAAATATCAAAGCTACAGAAATTCAGAATACACATAAGGAACCAGAAGAACTGTGGGTCACCCTGGAAAAAGGAATGGGACAGCCATAAGAACTGGGGTTGTCAACAGGCCCCAGACCAGGGGAGGACACAGACACATTACTGTTAGAAGATATACAAAACATGACAGCTAAAGGGAGGTTCTGATAATGGGAGACTTCAACATGCCAGATACAGACTGGTCAATACCAGCAGGAACATCTGCCAGAACTAGACACATGGTGGATTCCTGCAGGGGAGGGCCTCAAACAACTGGTACAACAACCCACAAGAGACGGGCTATCCTAGATCTAGTACTGACTAACAGGAAAAGATCACAGATCTCCAGGTAGAAGGTCACCTGGGGCCAGTGACCATGACATGGTATGGTTCAATTTGGCCACTACATCTAAATCATCCCATTCCAAGGCAAAATATGGGACTTCAGAGGAGCTGACTTTGATAAGATGGCCAACAGAGTTAAGCTAGCCCTGGCAAAAGAAACACATGTGAGGGGTACAGGCAACGTGAGCAAGCATTAAGGATGCAATACTTGAAGCAACATCCCATTGTGTTAGACAGAAAAGGAAGTACAAAAGAAGAAGGAAACCACTTTGGTTCTCAAATACAGTAGCAGAACAGGTCAGAGCCAAAAGGCTGGCCTTCGGGAAATATAAGGGGACACAGCAGGATGAAGAAAGGAGGCATACCAAACTGCCCTAAGGAAAGCAGGGAAGGCAGTAAGGCAGGCAAAGGCCCAAACTGAGGAAACACTAGCACGAACAGTAAAAGAAGGTGACAAGACTTTCTATAGATACATTAGTGAAAGGAGAAAGTCCAGAGGGTATTGCTAAGCTCAAAGGAGAAAATAGGGCATGTGAGGAGGCTTTGTGAAAAGCATCTATCCTAAATAGATACTTTTGCTTAGTATTTACTGAAGAGAAAGTAGGGCAGGGCCCACAGCTCAGCACCATGGACACAGGGGAGGGAGGTGAGCAGTACTCCTTCACAAAAGAAAGGGTCCTACAAGAACTCGATAAGCTCAGGGTGGACAAGGCAATGGGACCTGATGGCATACATCCCAGGGTATTTAAGGAGTAAGGGTGGAACTACCAGAGCCATTAGCAGAACTGTTTAGTGAGACTCTGAGCACAGGAGAGGTCCCAGAAGACTGGAGAAGGGCTCATGTGATCCAGCTCCACAAGAGTGGTAGCAGGAAGGAGGCAGGAACTATAGACCAGTCAGTCTTACCTCAGTAGTGGACAAGATTATGGAGACACCCTTAAGAAAAGGATAGTGCAACACCTGGAATCCATAGGGCACAGGATCCAAGACAGCATGGGTTTACAAAAGGAAGGTCCTGTCAAACTGATCTCATAGATTTCTTTGACTGGATAACCAGAGTGGTGACCAAGGGGAGCAGTTGATGTTGCCTAACTTGACTTCAGCAAAGCTTTTGACACTGTTCCATAGAAGATTGATTAATAAGTTGGGTAGGCTTGGGGTGGGTCAAGTTGGTCAACTGGGTGGCAAACTGGTTGGCCAGACAGAAAACAGAGAATGGTGGTAAATGGTATACAGTCAGAAGAGATGCAAGTCACAAGTGGGGTACCTCAGGGATCAGTCCTGGGGTCAGTCCTCTTCAATATCTTTATTAGTGACATTGCAGATGGACTAGGGGTAAGGCTTGTCTGTTTGCAGATGACACCAAGATCTGCAACAGAGTAGATGATCCAGATGGGGTGGGCAGAATGAGAATAGATCTGGATAAACTAGCACAATGGTCAGAAGAGTGGCAACTGGGATTTAATGCAAAGAAGTGCAAGATCATGCACACATGGAAGAGAAACCCTGAAGCCACCTATAAGCTGGGAGGAGTTGCTAGCAGTTACAAAGGAAGAAAGAGACTTGGGCATCATCATCACCACCGATGACCTTAAATCATCCAAGCAGACCTCTAAAGCAGTAGGTAAGGCTAGGGGCTGTTAGGGTGTATTAGTAGGGGTATCACAAGTCGTAAGAGGGAGGTAATAATCCCTCTTTACAAGACTCTGGTTAGGCCCCATCTGGAGTACTGCATGCAGTACTGGAGGCCACACCTTCACAAGGACTTTAACTAAATTGAGGCAGTCTAGAGAAGGGCAACCAAAATGGTGCAGGGACTGCATCAGAAGACATATGAGGACAGATTAACGGAGTCAATATGTATACCCTTGAGCAAAGGAGTGAGAGAGGTGATATGGTCGAAACATTCAAACACCTTGAGGGCATTAACAAGGTGAAAGAGTCTAACATGTTTAAATATAAGAAAAATAGCAGGACAAGAGGACACAGCATGAGATTAGAGGGAGGCCGATTAAGGGGAAAGTGAGGAAATTCTTTTTCACAGAAAGAGTGGTGGATGCATGGAACGGCCTACCTCAGGAAGTAGTGGCTATGAATACAGTGCAGGGCTTCAAACAGGCATGGATAGGCATAAGGGAGCAATACAGATGAGTATGAATAGATAGGCCACTGATAGAGCAAAGGCCGATGGCACATTTATAAGGTAGAAAAGAAATGGGAGACTGGATGGGCCTTGTGGTCCTTATCTGCTGTCAACCTCTATATTTCTATGTTTATGTTTCCATGAGCCACTTTTCAAATGCTGCCACCTATCAACTGCCTACATTCTAACCCTCATATTTTGTGGATGCCTGGAAAGACAGGGCCCGATATTTAAAATATAAAGAATTAAATTTAAAATTCCCACACCCAAACCTCCAACTGGAGGAATAATACAAATATATATTGAAGAAACCACACAAACTCCTATGTCAGAATCACCTGAATAGGAGAAAATCCAAAGAATAAGTTCCAATAAAAGTAGAATGTGGCATACATACTCTATATTGCAGTATGGAATGCAGAGGCCACTGGTTCTTAATAGGGAGGCAGGGTGGAGAGTTATGAATATTGGAGCATCCCTGGGAGAAACAAGGTTACTATGGTAAGTAACTTTTTCTTTTCACCCCAGGCATACTCCAATATTCCTAGCTCTTCTGCAGACTAAGAAGCAGTATCTTTGGAGGCGGAAGAACCTATTTCAGAAACAGGCTCTGCAGGACAGCTGTTCCAAACCTGGCATCGGATATAGCCTGCATGCCCAAGCTGTAATACTTGACAGATGTATGTACTGTTACCAGGTCGCTGCTTTGCAAATATCCACCAAGGGAACATCTCTTGCTGCTGCCAGTGTGGCAGTTGTACCCTTGTGGAGTGGGCTCTGAGTCCTGCTGGTGCTTCCTTGCCCACCTTGAATAGCAAAACTGGATACAGTGAACAATCCGAGAAATTGATCTTTAGATGCTGAATTTCCCTTTCCCACATCCCCTAAGTGAGAAAGAGCTGTGTCCTGTCCTGTCTATGGGGCTTAGTAGCTGTCACGTAGTAGCTCAAAGCTCTCTTGACATCCAGGCTATGAAGGCTGTGTTTACCAGAAGAAGAATGCTCAGTGAATAACACTGGCAAAGTGATGGACTGATTCAGATGGAAGTCTGAAACTACTTTGGGAAGGAATTTTCTGTTGGTCTGAAGGACCACCTTATCCGTGTGAAAAGCAATATAGTCCTTTTCAATGCATAAGGCCTGAAGCTCACTAATCCTTCTAGCTGAAGTAATGGGAACCAAAACACTGTTTTCCATGTGACCTACTTCCAGAGTGCTGAAAACATGGGCTCAAAAGGTGGAGCCATAAGTTGAGCAATACAAATATTAAGATCCCAGGCTGGCACCAGTTCCTAACGGTGGATACATATGGGATAGGCCTTTGAAGAACCTCTTAAAAATAGGGTTTGATGCCAAAGAAACAGTCTTACCTGCTGAAGTGTAAACAGAGACTGATGCCAGATGAATCTTTAATGTAGAAAGCTGCAAGCCTAGGGAATACAGATTAATCAAATATTCCAGCACAAGTGGCACTCCTGCCCATGCTGGCACTATATCTCTGCTGGAAGCCAAAACGAAAATCTTTTCCACTTTGCAGCATATGTTTTTTGGTAGAGGTTTCTATACCTCCTTAAAACATCCATGGCTCCTTCAGAGAGCTGTATACCAGCATATTCTAAGTCCTCAAGAGCCAAGCTTTGAGTCTGAGTGACTTGAGGTTCGGTATAGGAACCTCCCTTGATTGGAGGTTAGAAGATTGTGCCTCCTGGAAAGATGTATTGGTCTGTCCACTGACATGGATAGCAATAGAGAGTACCAGGGCTGTCTGGCCCAGTCTGGTGCTATCAGAATCATTGTGGCTGGCTGAAGACTGATTTTCAGCAGTACCCTGTACACCAGAGGAAATGCATAAAGGAATTTCCTTGACCAATCCAAAATGAGAGCATCCAGCGGACTGATCCCACTGCTGGAGGCCTGCAACAGTACTGAGGTAGGTGGTGACTATGATGTGAGGAAAAAGATCTATCACCAGAGTGCGCCACCTCCTGATAGTGTCTGCACTACCTGCTTGTTCAGAGACCATTCGTGATGGGCCTGACTGATTCAGCTTAGGGCATCTGTCAGGACATTGTCCTTGCCTGGCAGGTGAATGGCTTGCAGCAAGGATCCTAGAGAGTAAACCAAGGTCCAGATTCACACTGCTTCTGTGCAGAGAAGGCTTGACCTTGTTCCTCCCTGCTTGTTTATGCAGTACATGGTGGTAGTGTTGTCTGTTCTGACCTGTATTACTTTTCCCTGTTTCAGTGATTTGAAGGCTTGCATTGCCAGAAACACTGCCCTGAGCTCTAACAGACTGATATGTAAGAGAGTTTCTGTACTTGACCAAGTGCTCTGGGTAGTGTGTTCTCCAGATGAGCCCCCATCCTAATAGGGATACATCTGTTGTGAGAATCACTGATGAAAGCTCCTTTGAAAGGAGACCCTTCTCTGAGGTTGGCTTCCAACTTTCACCATTGGAGGGCCTGAATGAATGTTTTTGTTACAGGGATGAGCTTTTGAGAGGCATCCTTTCAATGAGCCCTTAAGTGAAATTGGATGTCTCTCATCTGAAACCTAGCACCCTGGACTGTGCCTGTGGTAAATGCCATGTGCCCCAGGAGCTGGAGAAATTACCTTGCAGGTCTTGGGACATTTAGTTTGAAAGAACCTGTCAACTGCAGGATGCTTTTACACTGTCCCTGGGTAAGAAGGTTCTGCCCACTTGGCATTCAATTCTGCCTCTATGAACTGCAGAATTTGAAAAGGAAAAGAACTGATTTTTCTATGTTTAGAAGAAACCCCAGAGATTCCAGGAGTTGCTGGGTGAGTTGAAGATGCTCTGTTAACTGCTATGGGGATTTTCCCACCACTAGCTAGTCATCCAGATAAGGAAAAACTGTGACACCTTGCCTCCGCAGTGTGCCACCACTACAGCCAGACACTTGGTGAACACCCTTGGAGCTGAGGTGAGACCAAATGGTAGAGCTGAAAACTGATAATGCCCTGAAGAAGTCTGAACCTGAGGTACTTTCTGTGAGACTCAATTATGGGGATGTGGAAATAAGCATCTTTAGGTCCAATGATGCCAGCCAATCTCCTTTTGGAGTGCTGGCAGAATAAGAGACAGTGTTATCATTTAGAATTTTGGCTTTGTCAGGAACCTGTTGAGGACCCTTAGGTCCAAGATAGGCCGTAACTTCCATTTTTCTTTGGTGTAAGGAAATATCTTGAATATAGTCCTTTTCTCTTTGCTGTGGAGGTACAGGATTATAGTCTGACTAGAGCCTGTGTGGCTGGCTGTTTGTGTTTGTCTCTGTCAGTAGTTTAGTTTTTGTGGATTTTCATGTGTTTCTGCTTGGAGGAACTGGACCATTCTTGGACATAACATCTATGAACATTTCCTGGACTAAGAAACTGCAAAACATTACCACCAGGTATTGGCATTCTCATCATAAATCAACTTTTGAAAACCATCAAAGCCAAAAGTAAGGTAAGTAAATCTGTTCTACAAGCACTGAGTTGTGGAGTGCTGCACTGAATCCACATTTCCGTCCGACTTGTTCTTAAAAGATGTGTACTTGTCTTTGAGGTCTCTTCACAATCATTTTGGAGAACAAAGGAAGATACTAACAAAGGATTTTTACATCCTGCATATGCCCCAGGCCAATGTTCATCACCTTCAGGAATTTAACCCTTCAGGAATTTATCACATTCTGGGTCTTTCAGCTACAATAACGGTTTTCTGGTTCCCCGTAGTTCACCATTTCCTGTGGACTTGATTACTTTTCATCAATCGTGGCACCTCTGAGAACATGGCTTTATAGATTGTCTCTACAATATCACAGGGCAAGACGCAGACCAGCAAGGCCAAGAGGACTAGATGTCCTACAACAAAACCAGTCTGCAAAATGATTAAAGCGCATCTTCTTAGGATACTACTTATGCTACTCTGATATCTGGAAATGTTCATCCTAACCGGGCCTACTGGCCTAGCACCCCATGCCACAAAAACGCGTGGAGGGGTCCCTCACATTAGCCTCAATCAATGTCTGCAGCCTCCTTAACAAACTTGACATCTTGCAAACCTGGGTCCAGCAACATAGCCCTGATGTACTTCTGTTGTCGAACATGGCTTAACCCCAAGATACCAGACGCTGCAATCACCATCCCTGGATACTCTATATTCAGGCAGGACAGGGTTTCCAAACAAGGTGGGGCTGTGCCATCTTTATTTATTTATTTCGATCTAGGATTGCAATACCTTTGAACCGAGGCTCTTTTACAAAGGTTCCACGTCAACGGTGCAACAGTCAGCATTTTTAGTTACAAACATATAGTCATTGACTTATAGACATGCAATAACCAGTACAAAGACTTGAGCTATGAGCAAGACAAGGGAAGGCGGTGGATGGTGGGGAAAGTGAGGGTAGGAGATCGAGGGGAGGAGGTGCAGGGGTAGGGGAGTATGGGAGGTGGTTGGGGCGGGGCAGAGGTGGAGATACGGGGTGGGGAGATGGGCGGTGGGAGACAGTGCAGCCAGGGGCCTTGTCGAAGGAATATGATAGGTAAGGTGCTAGAGGTGCAAAGACTGATTGTAAGTGCTGGGTACTGGGGCATTTGCAGCTGGAGCGGTGGAAATGTTAAGATGGGCAAATCTACCTGAGGAATTCTTATCTGGGTCAAGTCTTCCCATTCTCAAACCCTAAACCACCCTTGCAGGTTCTCGCTATTAAAGTTCAACTCAAGCGCACAACAAGCCTACAGGATTACACCATAACTCTGAACTCATAGTACTAGATGACTTCAACATAAATTGGCCATCGCTGGAGGCCAGAAACTACAAGGATGCTGTCACGTCACAGAACCTCAACCAGCCTGTTACCACCCCACCAGATGCAACTATAGGACAGGGTCACACACACTTCTGGACTGGATCCTTACTAATCATCCTGAACGATCTCAAAAGTCTCAGTGCTCCTGATGGGATCAGTGACCACTCACTGGTCACATGTACCTGGACAAACAAATTCATTAAGCCCTCCTAAAATAATCCACACCAGAGTGTTAAAGCAGGGTACCTTGAGCTACTAAAGACACACCTAAGCCACCTGGACTGGACACCAATCAACTCTGCCATTGATGTAAACCAAGCCTTAGACCTTTTCATCAGCCACTTCACTGCGGCCTGCAATATCTTTGCACCTCTCAAAAATCTGAAGATCAGGGCAGAGCTAACCCTTGGATAACCCCCGATCTAATCACTTTATTCAAACATAGGGATCATCTCTGCATTGTGCCCATGCAACATCCAAACCTGGGGATATTCATAAATATAAAGCTGCCAGAAATGAGTGCATGCTGGCAGTTAGGAGTGCCAAAAGCAAATACTTCAGAAGCCTCTCTAACTCCTGGGGTGATGGAAAACATTTTGAAGTAACTTGAAAGACCTTACAGGCAAGGACCCTAAGTCACCACCCACCATGCTCAACATAAATGGAACACCAACATCTGACCTGTACACAATCACTAACACCTTTAACAATGCATTCTCCAACTTGGATAGTGTCCTCCTTCTAATTTCTTTGATGCCCCTCTGATAGTAACCTCCTGCAACTACTCCACTCCTACACCCTGCCCCACAATTCTACTTCAAGGAGATCCCAGTGCATGAAGCCAGAACCTATATTTGAAGGCCATTCACAATGCAGGCTACAGCGGTGACTCTCTTGACCTTGAAGTTGTTAGCATTTGTCCTTGAAGAAGTCCTTGAACCCCTGACAAAGGTCCTCAACCTATCACTAGGATGTCCCAGTTCCCACCTCACTGGAAACAGGTGACCATCACACCGGTACACAGAAGTGGAGACAAATCACTGCACTCCAACTACAGACCTATCTCCATCCTCTCCTCCATTGTCTAAGGCCCTGGAGCGCACTGCCTTAGACCAACTAGTCAAGTACCTGGAAAATATGACATCCAGTGTCCTGAGCAACATGGTTTCTGAAAGGGCACAGTACCACCACTGTACTATTAGAATTCACGGGTTCATCCATATCACACTCGATCAAGGAAACTGTGTTGGGGCAGTAATCAACGACCTCACGAAAGCTTTTGATACTGTGAACCACCCACTCCTACTCAAGCAATTATCAAACATTGGTCTCTCAATGAGCGCTGCTCTGGTTTTCAAGCTACCTTGGTGAGATGGTCAAGCAGGTTAGGATTGCGGTGTCACCTCGGAAGAAAAGCCAGTCCTTTCAGGGGTCCATCCTGGGGCCACTACTCTTCAGCCTCTTCCTCAATGACCTTCCCAGTGTCTGCCACCAGAAGTTACTGCTATACGCCAATGACGCAGTCATGTTCACTAACCACCAAACGCAGAGCTCCTCGAGAAACAATTACAGCTTGAATTCATTTGCATCAAGAATGGTTCAAGTCGCACAAACCGTCATGAACTACAGCAAAACAAAGGTTATGACCTTCTACAATGCCAGGAGCAAGTACAAATCCTGACCTCACCATCCTAAACCAAACAGGAACCTTACTTGAACACGTTCCTGATTTTAAATACTTAGGTGTCACATTGGACAGCTCACTCTCCTACCATCGGCACATAGATTCTGTTGCCAAAGCCACCAACATCCGTATAGGTCTGCTCCACAGGCACAAACACTGCATGACTCCTGACACTCTCTGGTTGGCTATCAACAGCTCTGTCACCTCCATCATCGATTACAGGCTAGAAATTTATGGCTCTGCCTCACTTATGCCCTCTGCAGAATTACAGTTACACTCAACAAAGCATGCAGGCTGCAAACTGGGCTGACCGACTTAGGCACACTTGTGACCTGTACACTGGGCAGGATAGCTTCCTCTCATCAGCCAGATGCAGTATCAAACCTGCCTCTTAGCCAAAAGTCCTCCTCGGGGTCATGCCCTGGGCACTGAAAAGCTCCTCATTGACCACCACGCACCCAGCAAACTAGAAGTTCACAAAACTAACCTTCCTTGTCCCCAGATGCCAGACTACAATGGGCCAGAGGGCCTTTGCCCTACAGACACCACAGTGGTACAATACTCTCAACAAAAACTCTTCTGCTGCTGCTCTTGATCTTTTAAGAGACAACTCCTTCATCTCATTTCAACTAGTCGTTGTGACTGCCTCGCCTAATTGGGAGCCCACCGTTCACTGCCCTCCACTTCAGTCTTGACAGTTACCTCTCCCTGCCATGCCCTTCTACCTGCCTACCCCTTGCCCCTCTCCCTTTCCTGCCCCGGGCATTTTCTGACTTTATCCCTCCCCTCCTCCCTTTAGAGCTCTTACCCTCACCCTCTACCCTCCGACAATGGCCTTCCTGCCTGTATACCCCTTCCTCTCACCTGCAATGCTTATTTCTAAGACTGCCCTTGGCTGGTATGTCATGCTACCTAACATTTGGCACATTTTGAATTACTGGAATTTCCTAAGCCTCAGTCTCTTACTTCTTTTTATTGTGTAACTATGTATTATTATGTTGACCTTTGTATGTGTATACCCCCATTCCTTCGACGTGGAACCTTTGTAAATTAGCAGTTCCTGCTCAAAGGTATTCATAATCCTAGATTTCAATAAAAAAAAAAAGGTTACACTGCCTTTAATGATAGCAGGTGCTTTACCTCCTTTTCTAACAGTTTTCTCTCTAGAAGAGAGACTGGTTATGAAAACCCTGTTTTTTTTTTATTTTTTTTTTAATTTTAGTATTTGGTAACCAGGTAAGGCCCACTAGACACAAGTGCCTGTTTTAGGGCGACATGGGAGCACTGGTGGTTAAGTGACTTGCTCAGAGTCACACAGTATGCAAGTGAAGGTTGTGAGAATCAAACTCTGGTCTGGTTTGCTGGATGTAGCAAGCTCATTCACACCTCATTCCTCTAACCTCTAGGCTACACTGCCAGGGAGGGAAGGACTTGAAACTTGAGGACAGTCCATGGCCCACTATTTCCAGAACCCACTTGTCTGTGGTGATGGTTTTCCAAATCTGAATAATGGGTCAGTCTGCCCCTACTGGTAACGGAGGCAGCCTGACCTAGGAAGTCAGGAATCCTGTTTTGATTGGGGCTGAAGTTGGGAACCGCCTGGTACCTCTCCTGCCGCTACCACTAAAGTAACCTTGCTGGGGATACTGGGGTGCCTAAGAAACCACCATGGCCTGGTTAAAAGGCCTGGAATGGAATTGCCTGCCCCTGCCTCCCTATTATAGGGTTTAGTGGAGGTGGAAGGTTTCTCTTTGCAGAGTTACTCAGGAAGGTGGCTTTATATTCATCCACCTTCTTCATGTAGGCTGCCAAATAAGGAGGTACCCTCCACTGAAAATCCAGAGCTTTATTCTGATTATCCTGTGTAAGGTTTGTGGCTCTTAAACAGCCAAACCTTCTTTGGGTGATGGTATTTGCCATCTACCTAGCAGCAGTTTCATTACTATCTGCTGCCATTTGAAACTGATATTTAGCAGCCTCCATGCCAAACCTAGCAGTTTCAGCTAGGTCTGGAGAAAGAGAGGAAGGAACTTTCTCAGCCATAGCCAGAACAGACTGTCAGAGAGTCTTCTGGTATTGGGCTGCATAGTCTTGATAGTTAGCCTGCCTGATGGTCAGAGAGGCTGATAAGTAACATTTCTTGGCCATACAGTACTACCAATCTTGCAAGAGTCCTTCTCTGGAGTGTGGAAAGCGGCGGGACCTTTGCCGTGTTACATGCTGCAGTTTACACCACCCTGGTGGTCAGGGTGTGAAAATAAAAATTCAGCCTCTGTCCTGTCAAGCTGATACCTTTTATCCAACCTTTTGTCCAAAGGAGGGACAGACACAGGAGTCTGGAGGAGTTTAAAGCATCTCTTTTAAAGAATGCGTTTATGGGAAGTAACAACTTTTAGTAGGAGTTAAACCCATCATTTTGAGATACTCAGTCTCCTCCTCATTCTCTACCACTTCAGAGGTAGGGATGTCCAAGGCATCTACAATTTTCCTGACAAAGGAAAAATGAGAGGAATAATCCTCTGTAGACCTGGGAGGAGAGCCAAACTCCTGTTCAGGAGAGACCTCAGGCTCTATAGGCTCACCTTCTTCTTCCTCTTCCCTCCCCATGTTCCTCTGGAAAAGAGGGTGGATTGGGGTACAGTGGTCAGAGCTGGGGACTGTGGAACTGCAGGCAGCAGACTCTCTAAAGTCTGTATTATCTTTATAGCTTGTGCAATCTCAGGATGAGAAGGCACAGGCTGCAGCAGCCACAGAAGTCCCTTATCAGCAGGGGTTCAGTGTGCTTAGTCTTTTTGTTTCTTGCCTAGAACTGGAAAGCTAGCTGGTTTAGCAGGTCTCTTTACCTGATCAGGGCTAGTAACAGTAGAGGTTGTGGTTTCACCCACAGACCCTCAGGATTTCAGCTGTCAGAGCCAGAGGGACCCTAAATCTTTTGTTCAATCTTTCCAGACGTTTTTAAGTGTCTTCTCAGGGAAAGTCTGACAAATTTCACAAGTGGTTTTAAGATGGTCAAAACCAAGGTAGAAAACACAAATAGAGTGTTTATCTGCCTTGGCAAAAACTTCACCACATTCATATGCAGTTTTTGAAACCGGTTCTCTAGTTCTCTTTTCGGTTTTTATGACATTTTGTTTGAAAACCGCAACCACTAACAAATAATCAATTAGAGTATGTTTAAAGATAAAAGACAAGAACTTCATCGGTTGCAGTCGGTTCAGAAACCGATCAGAACCAAGAACCGAGAGAAAAGGAACCGAGACTATCGGGTTCGGTAACCAAGGTTATCGGTTACCAAAATAATAAACTTTAAAACTTTTAAAATGAAAATAACAGTAAATAAGAGGAAAATCCCGATAACTAACTAAAAGGCCTCGATTCCTCAGCGGTTATACTGAACAGTGAAAAAACAGAAAACAATTGAAATTAGCTAAATTAAGCTAGCGGTTATTAAAATTACAGTGATAAGAGGTAGCAAATTAAAATAAATAAAAGATACTTAAGTGTTTTTATTTATTTAAGGCTTCTCTGATGAGATGATGATGAGGAAATCTCTGAGCATCTGGTCTTGACAGGCGGAGAGAGAAATTTGAGGGTTAGAATGTAGGCAGTTGATAGGTGGCAGCACTTGAAAAGTGGCTCATGCCAATGATTCCATCATTAGCATAATGTTCTATCTCTGGGCAGATCTGACTTAAAGGCACACTGCAGAAGAGTTAGGCATATTGGAGTATTCCTGGGGTGAGAACCTTATAAGGCCCTTGCCAGTTCATTAACAGTTTATTTTCTGTTGTGGGCAACAGTAGCAAAACCTTTTCACCTGGCTCGAAACTTTCTTTTACTCCATGGTCATAATATACCTTCTGCTGGTTGTGGGTCTCTTCCTGATTATTATGGGCAATTTCAACATATTTTGCCAGCTTCTTTCTTAGGCACACATATAAGAAATTATAGACTGTTTCTGAGTGGGGTTATCTTCCCACATTTCTTTTATCACATGCAGTGGCTCTCTTGGCTGCCTACCATACAGCATTTCAAATGGCGAAAACCCTGTTGATGCCTGTGGCATATCTGTAAACAAAAAGTAGGTAAGGTAAGTATTGGTCCCAATCTTTCCCTTCCCTTTTACAAACCTTTTAAAATGTGTTTTAGGGTTTGGTTAAAATGCTCAGCAAGACCGTCAGTCTGAGGGTGATAGAGGAGGTTCTTATGGCAGTGATACCTAGAAGCCTGTTCAGCTCCTTAAGTAATGCAGCACCAAAATTACTACCATGATCAGTAATAATTTCTTTAGGTATGCCCACTCTGCTGAAAATTTTGGCAAGCTCTAGAAACATAGAAGTTGACAGCAGATAAGGACCGCGAGGCCCATCCAGTCTGCCCATTTCTTTTCTACCTTATGAATGTGTCATAGGCCTTTGCTCTGTCAATGGCCTATCTATTCATTCTCATTGGTATTGCTCTCTTATGCCTATCCCATGCCTGTTTGAAGCCCCACACTGTATTCATAGGCACCATTTCTTGAGGTAGGTCGTTCCATGCATCCACCACGTTTCTGTGAAAAGAAGTTCCTCATTACCCCTTAATCGGCCTCCCTAATCTCATGCTGTGTCCTCTTGTCCTGCTATTTTTCTTATATTGAAACTTGTTAGACTCTTTCACCTTGTTAATGCTGTTAAGGTGTTTGAATGTTTCAATCATATCACCTCTCTCCCTCCTTTGCTCTAGGGTATACATATTGAGTTCAGTTAATCTGTCCTCATATGTTTTCTGGCGCAGTCCCTGCACCATTTTGTTGCCCTTCTCTGGACTGCCTCAGTTTGGTTAATGTCCTTGTGAAGGTGTGGCCTCCAGTACTGCAGCAGTATTCCAGATGGGGCTTAACCAGTGTCTTGTAAAGAAGGATTATTATCTCCCTCTTCCGACTTGTGATACACCCACTAATACACCCCAACATCCCCTAGCCTTACCTACTGCTGTAGAGGTCTGCTGGGATGATTTCAGGTCATTGGTGATGATGACACCCAAGTCTCTTTCTTCCCTTGTGACTGTCAACCTTCCTCCCAGCCTATAGGTGGCTTAGGGTTTCTCTTCACTATGTGCATGAGCTTGCACTTCTTTGCGTTAAACCCCAGTTGTCACTCTTTTGACCATTTTGCTAGTTTATCAGACCTCTTCTCATTCTGCCCAGCCCATCTGGATCATCTACTCTGTTGCAGATCTTGGTGTCATCTGCAAACAGACAAGCCTTACCCTCTAGTCCATCTGCAATGTCACTAATGAAGATATTGAAGAGGACTGGCCCCTGACTGATCCCTGAGGTACCTCACTTGTGACTTGCATCTCTTCTGACTGTATACCATTTACCACCACTCTCAGTTTTCTGCCTGTCAACCAGTTTGCCACCCAGTTGACCAACGTCTGACCCACACTGAGCCTACCCAGCTTATTAATCAATCTTCTATGTGGAACAGTATTGAAAGCTTTGCTGAAGTCAAGGTAGGCACATTAACTGTTCCCCTTGGTCCACCACTTTGGTTACCCTGTCAAAGAAATCTATGAGATAAGTTTGATAGGACCTTCCTTTGTAAACCCATGCTGTCTTGGATCCTGTGCTTCTATGGATTCCAGGTGTTGCACTATCCTTTCCTTAACGAGTGTCTGCATAATCTTTCTCAATACTGAGGTAAGACTGACTGATCTGTAGTTCCCTGCCTCCTTCCTGCTACCACTCTTGTGGAGCGGGACCACATGAGCCCTTCTCCAGTCTTCTGGGACCTCGCCTGTGCTCAGAGACTCACTAAACAGTTCTGATAATGGCTCTGCTAGCTCCACCCTTAGCTCCTTTAGTACCCTGGGATGTATGCCATCAGGTCCCATTGCCTTGTCCACCCTGAGCTTATAGAGCTCTTGTGGAACCTTTCTTTGTGAAAGGACTAGTGCACACCTCCCTCCCCTGTGTCCATGGTGCAGAGCAGTGGGTCCTGCCCTACCTTCACTTCAGTAAATACTGAGCAGAAGTATCTATTTAGGATAGATGCTTTACATGGGCCTCAACTCACCCCTTATCCCTTTGATCTTGTAATACCCCTCTGGACTTTCTCCTTTCACTAATGTATCTATAGAAAGTCTTGTCACCTTCTTTTACTGTTTGTGCTAGTGTTTCCTCAGTTTGTGCCTTTGCCTACCTTACTGCCTTCCCTGCTTCCTTAGGGAAGTTTGGTATGCCTCCCTATCTTTATCTTGCTGCGTTCCCTTATATTTCCTGAAGGCCAGCCTTTGGCTCTGACCTTTCTGCTACTGTGTTTGAGAGCCAAAGTGGTTTCTTCTTCTTTTGCACGTCCTTTCTCACTAACACAATGAGATGTTGCTTCAAGTAGTGCATCTTTAATGCTTGCCCACTTTGCCTGTCCCCCTCACCTGTATTTCTTTTGCTAGGGCTAGCTTAACTCTGTTGGCCATCTTATTAAAGTCAGCTCCTCTGAAGTCCCATATTTTTGCCTTGGAGGGATGATTTTGTTCTAGTGGCCAAATTGAACCATACCATGTGATGGTCACTGGCACCCAGGTAACCTTCTACCAGGAGAACTGTGATCCTTTCCCTGTTAGTCAGTACTAGATCTAGGATAGCCCTGTCTCTTGTGGGTTGTTGTGCCAGTTGTTTGAGGCCCTCCCCTGCAGGAATCCACCACGTGTCTAGTTCTGGCAGATGTTCCTGCTGGTATTGACCAATCTGTATCTGGCATGTTGAAGTCTCCATTATCAGAACCTCCCTTTAGCTGTCATGTTTTGTATATCTTCTAACAGTAACATATCTATGTCCTCCCTGGTCTGGAGAGGCTTGTACACAACCCCAGTTCGTATGGCTGTCCCATTTCCTATTTCCAGGGTGACCCACAGTTCTTCTGGCTCCTTATTTGTATTATGAATTTCTGTAGCTTTGATATTTTCATTGACATCCACCCACCCCTTTTTGCACCTCGGTCTCTTCTGAACAGTACATAGCCAGGTACTGAGATCTCCCAAGTGTGGTTACTTGTAAATCATGTCTCGCTAATGGCTACTATGTCCAGTTTAGCTCTATCATTATTGCCTGCAGGTCTGAGATCTTATTTCCGGACTCTGAGCATTTGTGTACATGATTTTCCATTGGTCAGATTTCAGTGTGTTAATTGTTGGGTTAGGTCCAGTGTTTCCCTGTGCATCGTATGGGGGCTGGACTTTCTTTACCTGGTGATGCAAATGAACTACAAACATGCTGAACTCCTGTTTGACCACTAGCTGAGGGGAGGGGTGTTCTTCCCATTCGACGCTTCGGTGCTGCACCCCTCCCCATTTGCTAGTTTAAATATTCTTCATAGACATCAAACTTCTGCTCCAATGCACTGACTCTCCTTAGTCAGATGCAGTCCATCAAATTTAAAGAACTTTCGCTCCCAAAACTGCTGCCAGTTCCTACAAATATGTCCTTTTCCTGGCACCAGCCCTTGAGCCACTTGTTTAGCTCTCCTATCTCCCTTCATTGACCTTCCGTCCATCTGTCCCACTCTCCCAGACTGGCAGGATCTCAGAGAAGGAGGTGCTGGACTAAATGGATGATAGTTTGTCACCCAGCTTGGTCAGGTGTTTCTTGGTCTCCACAACTGACTGGCTGGCGAGATTGTTCTTCCCTATGAATACCAGGACATCAATGTTTTCTCCTGTAACTTTCAGGGCTGTAACAGTACACATTGGAACTGCTTTTGGGTATTGAGTAGCATAGTCGCACACTACCAGGATAAATCTATTACCCTTTATACTTTGCCTAAAGACCAACCACATCCATTGCAATTCTCTCAAAAGGCACAGCTATCAAGGGTAGGGGCACCATGGGCATCTTCTCTTTCTTAGTGACTGGAGCTACTTTCTGACACTCAGCACAGGAATTACAATAAGTAGCAACATCTTCATGAATTCCAGGCCAGTGAAATCTATACAGCAATCTGGCAAGGGTGTGATCCCTCCCTGAGTGACCTGCCATAGGACTATCGTGTGCTATCTGTAATAACTCTGTTCTATACTTCTGTGATATAACCAATTGTTCTGTCTGTTCCTGTGTCTGAGGTCTAACCCAAATTCTGTACAGTAACCCATTACATTTTTAAACATTGGTCCACCCTATTTTGATTTCTCCCCAGATGCTTAAAATAACCCTGGAAAGAAACATCATTAACTTGTTCTGAAAGAAAATCACAATCAGTTTATTAATTTAGTTTCAGCATTTTCATATTTTAATCCTTCATGTCCATCAGTCATTTGTTGTCACAGTTTCTTTAGGTTTTGTCTTTCTTTTCTGGATTTCCGGCTCTTGGAGCTGTGCTCAGACAAGTCTGACTCAAAATCACTGAAAGGAAAAGTGTCCCCTCCATCTGAAATTTTCTTTGCCTGAGCTCTTGTCACCACAGCTGCTGAAACATAAGGATTTACTCCTTCTTTGATCAACATGATAAATCCTGGAAAGTTATTTCCAATAATCATAGGTACAGGTAACTCTGGTACTACCACCACTTTTGTTTGAGTGCGACACACCTTTAATGGTCAGAGTTATTTGGGTGGTGGGATATTATCAGTGTCCCCATGAATGCAGATGACACCAGTACTTGGTCCCTTTGCACAGTGTTTTCCCAGCACTTCAACATGCACTAGGGTCTGTCTGCTTCCCGAATCAATGAGTCCTCTTCACAGTCTTATTCCTACCTTCACATCTGTTAAGTACTTGCCCCATTGACAAGAACAAATCTGCTCCAGTGCCACTCTCCTTACTATCTTCTTGCAAAATGGCCCAACTTATTACAGTTATAGCAGATAACATCTTTAGGTCAGATTTGTTACCCCACCAGAGTTTTATCAGGCTTGGAGTTTAAATGGGAAAAATAGTTTCTTACCAGTGCTTGGATGTTACTTCACTGATGTGGCATCTGTCTGGCCATTTAGTAGTCCTTGGCCAAAGAAACAGCCTTTTCCCCACTTTCTGGTCGGTGTTCCTTTACCCACAGCTGCACATTTGTAGGCAGGATGTTGATCAATTGCTCCATTGCAAATGTGTTAATGAATTGTGGGACTGTTTTGCCCTCTGGTTGGAGCCATTTTATCAGGAGTTCTCTGAGTCGGGTAAAGGCTTCTCGGGATTGTTGGCGAGCTGTACCTCAGAGATCAAAATCTCTGCCTGTAGATCTCTCCAGAGATGTCATACCTTTTCAGGATTTCGCTTTTCACCAGGTCATAGTTTTCTGATTGTGCAGTGTCCATATTGCTGTAGGCAAGTTGGGCTTTCCCTGTCAGGTAGGGTGCCAGTCTGATTGTCCATTGCTGCTCTGGCCATTGGTAGGCAGTGGCAACTCTTTCAAAAGTTGTGGGTATGGCTCAATATTATCTGAGGACACAACTTTGTAAGTTTAATGGCTTTTAAGTTGCTTGCATGTTGTTGCTCATCTTGGTCTTTGCCGTATCCTCTGCCTTTGATAGCTTGCAAGGCATCCAGCCATCGCAGCTCCTGTCGCTGCATCTCTTCTCTCATCTGCTGCTCTTGTCGCTGCATCTCTTCTCTCTGCTTCTCAGTCTCTTTTGTTGTATAGCCCACCATTTGAAAAAGTCTATTAGGCTTTCAGGTTCTGTCACTGCCTGTTCTTTTTCCATAACTTGTGCTGGCTGTACAATCTCAGCTTGGACTTCTGTCTCTGCTAGTTTGGTTGCCATTCTCCTGGTAACCACTCCTGGAGGGTCTGGTATGACTTCCGTCTGTCAATCTCCCGACAATTCACCTCCCAACTGCAAGTTCCCATAAACCGAGTTCCTGTTAGGTAGCATTTGCCGACAGGATCTTTTGCCTGACAAACAGATTTTAAGTAGTTTGTAATGATAACTGTAAGCTGCGTTTCACACATTCCAATTCGGGCAGTGATACTGATCCCGCTGAAACACATTGAAAGAATGCCATTCTAATCTTAATGAAAGACTGACAGGATGGGAAGTAATAGATAAGAAAGAAAGGAATTGTGTGTCTGGGGCTGTTCAGCTCTCCTCAACCGCAGTACCAGTTTTGATGAGGTATTCTTGCAACATACAGTAGGTGCCCGATACTGGAGACAATTACTTGACTCACTTGCAAACAGTTGATGCTGCTTCAGGACTACGCCTCTTACTAAGAAAATAGTGGGAACACAAATTAGATTGTGCTCAAGACCAGACTCTATTAAGTATGAGAAAGATTGAAAGGGCAGTAAAATACTAATAACTGGAGGCTACGGACATGATAGTTAAAAGGGGGTGTGTAACGAGTAAATGCATACAGATTGCTCCTAACTAGGCAAGAGGTCTCAGTAAAATCTAGGAGGGATAGGGAGGGGAGGAAGGAGGATAGAACCAGAATTGATGTAGTTAAAGGGGCATTTGGGAGGGGCAAAAATAAATGCATTTAATCACAGGATATGTGGGGAGAGTTAAATGTCGAATCAGGGAACGGGACCTGTGTGTCCAGCTGCAGCACACTTATGAAAGTGATTGATAACCTACATGTAGATAAGACTTAAACTGCAGAGGGACACTGGATGTAAAATCTACATATAAAGAGGAAGTTACCATAGAGTTGGGGGTTCACTCAGATGACTAATGGAAGGCAGTCACGGGCTGGCACTTTTATTTTTATTATTTTGGAAAACCTCTACACCTTGTTTGTTAGTCAATGGTTGTTATGGGATAGAAATTGTCGGCAAACAAACCTGCTCAGTAAATTGAAGTCAGGAAGTTGTTTGTCGGCAAGTTGCAGGTTGGGCAGTGGTATGGATCCTCCTGGACTTGCTAGTGCAGAATCCATACCTTCTCTGTGCTTCTCTCTGGTACTAGGTCCAGTATCCATGCACAAAACTCCTGTCTTAGGGTATGCATGGCATAAATCCCACTGTTGACACCATCTGTCATCAAAAGGTACAGGTCAGGAAGCATAGGAAAACCAGAAGCAGTTGTAGAATTCACCAAAAATATTTTTACAGTAGCAGTAACATAAAAAAATAAACGTGTTCATAATACCTATGTACAGAGGAGAAATGAAATAGTTTTTTTTTTTCAGTTTCTGTGTCCCTTTTTCTAAAATCTTTCTTGCAGTTGCAGCTTAGCTCTTTTATAAGTCTTTCAACCCCCATCCTTAGCAAGCATCCTGTTTTGTAAATATCAGGCAGGAGCGGCTAGAACACATTGTGCCTGAGCTGAGAGGCCCCCTTTTGCAGCTTTTGCAAAAGGCTCAAAGATTTGCAGTAAGGTAACCTCTAGAGTTTACAATAGCTTTCTGCAGTCATCTCAAAATATAATTATATACATTTCAACAGTAATACTATATATTTTCTAAACAAAAGGATCCCAATATCAGTTACATTTCCATACAGTGATTTGCACATAATTTTATACTAGTAGCTATGCTAGGAGAAAATACAGACAGGAAGTGAGGACTGAGAGACAGTGAGAGGCAAAGAATTGCGAGATTGTAGGGGTGATCAAATCCGAGCTCACAGGAAAACTGGGTTGCGAACCAGACAGACAAGAGACAGGAAAGGAAAGATCCTTGCCTTTTAAACACTTTCTCTAACAACTGGGACAGGGTCCTATTCTACCCTGTCACAGGTATCCATAGGTGAGTGCAGGCCCTCTGGGTCCTGTGCTCCACCCACCTATAACATAGAGACACAGCGTAGGAGGGCCCTGTGCTGCTGTTTTCAAAATGGTATCTATAGGTACCCCCACCCCCACTCTCCACACACTAATGGGCACTGGGGTGTGCCTTTGGGGTTGTCAGCCCTACTCTCACCTATTCCATTTGTAAGGAAGCTGAGTAGTACAGTATAGGACAATGGGGTAAGAGTTAGGGCCGACACCCCAAGGCACACCCCAGTGCCAGTTAGGAGAGGGGGTGGGTGGGGTAGTAGGGTTGGTAACCCTAACATTGAATTTCCAAACTTTTGTCGCTGTAATGAGAACCCTAACTGATGCATTAATGAAGTTTTTGCAATGAATTTCCCTTTTTTTTTTAGAAAGTGTAATGTTTCTCATATGTGGTCCAGGCTCTGAGATCCCATTATGCATACATTTTGTAATTGTCTCTGATTTTCATGGGCCTCACTCCCACCTAACATAAGTGTACTGATATTTAATGATATCACATCTCCGTGTGGGAGTGCAGGGCCCCACTACTGCATAATGTAGGGCTCGCAGACTCCCATTATTGCATAATGGGACCAAATGTGGAGGCAGGGCATGTACCTATAAGTATAGAGACATAGCGCATGCCTACAGTCATTCCCGGTAACCTTTGTGCTGCAAATGTTGCAACATCTCAGGAACTGTAGGAACTTTGGAAAACATCCTTTGCAGTTGTATTCATGGCCTGGCCATGTCCATGCGATCAAGGTGTACTAAGGTGTGCTAACAGAAAATCCATATCTTGAACTGTTTTCAAGAATATAGCTGCTGAAAAGCGTTCAGACCACCACAATGTTATTCTATGGGAATATTCGCAACTTTTGAGTGCTGTAGAACCAGTGTCCATTTCTTCACCAAACCAGCAAAGGGCACATCTGTTGGGCAAGGCTTGCCACCCTGCAAATTTCAGCCCAAAAGTCCTAACCACTTTTTCTTGCTGTGAAGTGGCAAGGAAACTGTTTTTTGGGGCTGTTTACCTGCTTTCACTTTCAGATCATACATTTTTTCCCCATAGGCTATAATGGGAAACTTTAAAGTTTAATAACTTTTGAACTGATTAATATTTTGTCATCAAACTTTCAAAAGACACATTTATGAGTCAAAGGCTTTTTACCCCGAAAATTTCAGACCACAACCTAAAGCCATTTCTGAGATCCAGGTGGACAAAGAAATGTCAAAAAACCAGATTTTCTCTTTTTTCAACACTGTATATCTCAGAAACCACAAAATGTATTCCCATGACATTTGGCAAGTCAAGAGAACTGCCCCTAGACATTATGTGTGCAAATGTCATGCAAATCTGTTAAACAGTTCCAAAGTTATTAATGTTCAAAGATTCAGGTTTAACGAAGTTACCGTTCACTCTAACTATACTGGCACTACCATGCCAGTATAATATATCCTCTCAGTCTCTCCTTTCATTTCTCCCCACTAAAATGCTTTATTTAGGCCTATCCATGTAGACAAATGAGACTTTAAACAAATTACTGAAAATGCCACCCATGTCCCCAAAAGCTTGTGACATATCTAAGCTCCATTTCTGCAAGGCATAATTGGATTGGATTGCAATCTGTCTGATTACAGTCCATTAAAGATCAATGGCAAATACATTTTGGTGAAATAGAGCCACAAGGATAGGAACATTTCAGTGGGATAAAAATCATGTGAAAAACACTGTGTTTCTCATTTTTGTCATTTTTAACATTTGGCTGTACCACTTTAAGTGTCTTTAACTACACTGTAACTACTGTATAACTACACTGTAACTATTATGCAGTTACATGTGACTATGCAATTAACTTGTTTCACATTTGTGTGTTGTGTAGTTACACAATTTGCATGAAGTAACTTCACTGTAACTGTACTGCAACTACTATGTAGTTGTTAATTTATTCACATTTAGGTCGCGTGTACTTACACAATTTGCATGATGTAATAGTTACATGTGCAACCACTACTGTCTCCTTTTCAGCACAAAGCAATTAATTCTGACAAGTGTCACTACACGTTTAATAGTGGTGGCTAAGTGTAACAAAAATCTGTTGTGCAACTACCACTGTATCTCTTCTGGCATTATGTAATTTGTTCTTACAAAGGCAATGACACATAATAGCTATTGCAAATTGTAACAGCAAATCTATTGTGTAACTACCATGTTACTACTTTTGGCATTATTAAATTTGTTCTTACAAGTGTAACTACATATGAATGCAGGTCTTGTGCACTGTTTCAACAGTCTATCTCTATCTGACATTTATTTAAAGGGTAATCACACAAAAAACTTCGAATATGTAATCAGAATGGTAACTAAAATATAATTACACTATAACTTCAGTCTGCTACACTGTAATGCACTAACTGACAGCTCTGTGGGCAGTAGTAATGTGGGGTATAACCGCAGTCATTCATAAATAAACTATGATGACCAGTTTATTTCAGATATATATATATATATATATATATATATATAAGGACACATCTTGAAGTGTCTGTGTGATAACCAAGTTATTTGTACAGTAGCCTGTGACCTCAAGTAACCTCACAAGTGGCAAAGCCATGAGTGAGGTTACTGAGAACAGGCTACTTCTACAAATAACTTGGTTATCCTACAGGCACCCCATTCATATTTGATTTATGCAACAGGATTTTTTCGTTCAATTTTGTTATATTTTATTTTTTCTAAGTTCCTTTCCATGTTTTTCTCTGTGCCTGGTTGCTGTGTTTGGTTTGCAGGATTACTATGCTGAGAAAGAGGAACACATTTTTTTTTCTTAAGAGTGTTTTCATTTAAAGCGTGGTTCCGGTTTTTTGGGGGTGGTTAGGTGTGCATTTTGTGAGTCTTTGGAACTGTGATAGCTTGGGTTGTAAAGAGCACTGTGAGAAGGTGAAAGTGAAACTGGGAGGCAGTGCTGCTGAGCAGACAGCACAGGTGGTGGTGGTTATGATGCAGTCACTGTGTGGATAAATGGGTGATGATATAATCACTATGTGGGTAACCTGGAAGTTATCCACATGGTGATTACATCATCACCCATTTATCCACACAGTGACTCAGATAACTGAAGTTACGTGTCAGTTTTTATCATAACACCTGTTGCATAAATATATATTTTATATATATATATATATTTCTCTCTGGTGTCCAGTGATACCCCCACCCTCTAATTGCTGCCCCCATAATATTTCATTCTCTGGTGTCTAGTGGCAGACACCACCTCTGATTCCCTAAACGAAAATAATTTAGGTATCCGTGGTGTCTAATGGCACCCCACCTTTCCACGCCAACCCTGTAATACTGCAGTTTATCTCTGTTGTTCAGTGGCACCCCCAACCTTTCAATGGCCATCCCCTTACTAGTTATGCTTGCCCTGTTGTCTAGTGGCACCCCCACATCCACCGATGTCCCTCTGAGTCTGAAAGAACATCTCTGAAGAATATTGCTGAACATCTCATTTAAATCAGCAATGACATGTATAAGGCTGAAACTAATCTAGATAGTGGGGGAGTGTAGACCAGCGATTTTTGAACTAACCACTGAGCCACCTAACTGCACTTTCTAATTGTTGTATGTACACACAAACACTGACTAATACATATATATTCCAGTATAATTATAGCAGTGGAATGGCCACACACACACAGCATTACTAGGTTTGCTAAGTAAGTGAGGACAAAAGGAAGCTATGAAGCCTATCTTGATTGTCCCCCACATTTGTGGAAATTAAACTTTGTTGTAGTTTTGGACAGCCAATGATCTACACCCTATTTAAAGGATTCAAAGGTATTACAGTCTACTAGCTCTTGTGGTAACTGGTTCCAGAGCATTGGTGTTCTTACCGAGAAGAAATGAAGCCTCCTGTTTGTTTTGCTTTACACACCATTAGTTGTTGATTGTGAAGTCTGGGTACTATTTTTCTTTGTGTTTTAACAATACCACATTTGTCCATCAGAGAGGGTGATTTGAAAATGTTATACAAGAACAGAAGATCACCTCAGAGTGCCTAAACTCCAGTGATTGTAGGCCTGTTTTTGAAGCCTCTCTAGATATGGTAGTGATGCTAAATGGGGCACCATTTTTGTTGCCCTTCTCTGAACTCTTTCAATTACTTGAATGTCCCTATGTATGAACTCCACACTGGTGACCCATAATCTGTATATAGTCTAATGTATGCTTTAAACAATGGGATAATACATTCCTCTGTCTTAGATATAAATGTACGTTAAGCGCCTAAGTAGTGAAGTAGCGGTTTTAGCTACATGATTACAGTGATTGGAGGAGGATAATTTGTCATCTATCATTATACCAAGTCTCTTTCACATACTGAAGATTTAATAATAATATTGTATAGTGTATATGTTTGTTTGGGATTATTGTAACTTAAGTGGAGAACAGAACATTTGTCTGTATTGAATGTCATTTGAGAGGTCATTTACTAATAAGTCCATATTATAGTTGGAATTCACCCTACCACCTAATTTAGTATCATCTGCAAATTTTGAAAGTATGTTCCTGGAGCTAATTTGCATGTCTGAAATGAAAATATTGAATAGCACTGGGCTCAGAACTGATCACTGCGGCATACCACTGGTCACATCCATATTGCTGGAATTGCACCATTGATCCTAACATGGTGGGTCCTGTTGGTTAACCAGCAATTGATATATTTTATTATGTTACAAGAAAACCGAGGTTTGATAGTTTAGCTAGGAGAATATTGTAAGTAACCTTATCAAATGCTTTGCTGTAATCCAGGAGGATGACATCCATGGGGATCTTATTGTCTAGCTCTTGGTTGACAGTATTGTAAAAGCTATTAAATTGGTAGTGCAAGAAAAGCCTTGCTTGAACCCATGTTGTGAGTGGTCGATAATGCCTAGAGTTTGTATTTCTGCCTCTAATATGCACCTTTAATAATTTCTTCCATTACTTTACATGGGATGGAAGTAAGGCTGATAGGGCAGTAATTACTCACTATGGCAGTTACCCTTTTAAGTATAGGCTAATAACTGTAGCAGTTATCCAATCAGATGGAACGGATCATTCCGCTAATGATTTATTAAAAATAATGGAAAGTGGTGTGGCAATATTTTCAGCTGTTTCAACTAAAAATCTAAGATTAATTAAGTCTGGTCCATAGCTAGTATTTGGTTTTAAATTTTTAACAAGGATACTACTTCAGAAATAGTTATGGTGTTGGTTATTTTCAGTAGAACTTGATATGATAGTATTTGTATTAATTATAACTGTATGATTTGAGAATACTGATGCAAAATAGGTGTTAAATGTGTCGCTGTCTCTCTATCAGATGTAATGGTGTTTGTGCCATTGGTCAATGGCCCAATTTGTCTGTTACTGCCTTTTACTATTGAGATAAGAAAATAGGGATTTGTGATTATCTTTGTTTATTGTTTATTGTTTATTGTTTATTGAGTACAATCGAATTACAAACCTTTGAGTCACAGACTCTTTTGCAAAGGCTCCACGTTACAGGGGTGGAGGGTAAACAAACACAGAACATACAAAACATGAACAGGCAGTATTTACAGTCACATGTACTGACCAAGCAGTCCAGGCTTAAACTTTAGAAAACAGTGAGGTAGTAAGTAGCATTCTTGTAAACCTTTAGACGAGACAAGTCGGTGGCTTCTTCATGGGGTCAATAGAGACCCTGTGTCAGGAGAAGTGGGGGGTTAGGTAGCACAGTTGGGTGAGAGAGCCGTTAGCTACAGACACATTTTGCACTCTAGTAGATGGGCTTTGAGTCCCATCTTGAACAGATGAGACACTGTGGGTCAGGGTGAGTGGAGGAGGTAGCACATTGAGCCAGCAAGGGGCCCGGTAGTGGAAGGATCTTTGCCCTAGGGATGTTCTACAGAGGGGACTTGGAATGTTGGGCTAGCTGTGAGTCTTGTGTTGTGCCTGCGGGGGCTGCACAGATAATGGGGAGTAGGCCATTGGGGCTATCTGGAGATGTATCTTTTAGCCAGGATGCAGGTGTGGTACTTTAGTCTTTGTTGGAGATTTAGCCAACCAGACAAAGTGTAAAGGTCGCAGGTGTGGGTAAGTCTGTCACAACCTGTAACTAAGCGGCAAGCTTTATTCAAGGTAACGCTTAAAACCATATAGTGTGGAGGGTTCAGCAGAGCCATATATAACTATCCCATAGTCAACGAGGGAGAGGATGGAGGATGTGACAGCGAGTTGCATAGCCTGTGCGGGCAGGCAGTGCTTGAGTCGGTGAGGATGCCCACCCTGGAGTTGACAGCGGAGGAAAGAAGTTGGATGTGCCTATGGTAGGAGAGGGAGGTGTCTAATGTGATGCCCAGGTATTTAAAGTTTGTAACATGTTCCAGAGGGATACCAAGTGAGTTTTTAATTAGGAGTGCAGACTGACTATGTGAGCTTTGGCGATGGGCAAAGATCATAGACTTGATTTTTTATAGTTGATGATCAGGCGGTGGTCTGTGAACCAATTCTCTAGCTTCCAGAAAAAACCCTGCAAGGACAGTTGGAGGCTCTGTTGAGGTGCTTCCAGTACAGTACCGCATCCTCAGCGAGAGTAGAAGATGACCACTACATGCCTTAGGGAGTGAGTTTAAAAGAGGGTGAATAGTAGGGGCCAAGCTATTGATCCCTGTGGGACCCCAAAGCAGACTGTTTTGGAGGTGGAGATGGTGGTGTTAACTCGGACTTGTTGAGACCGTCCCTGAGAGGTAGTCCTTGAACCAGGCGGATGCCTCAGGGACCACGTTTAGCTGTGAAAGGACACAGAGCAGTAGCTCATGACTGACAGTGTTGAACGCCTTGGTCAGATCACAAAGATCGCTCCAGCGATTGAGCCGTGGTCAAGGGCCTCGTGGATGAACGAGGTGAACTCGCCAGAGCGGTGACTGTACTGTGGCCAGTCCGGAAACCATGCTGTTCCTGGCTGAGAAGGTTGTGTTTCGTAGGTGTTCAGTTATCTGGTCTCGACAATTTTTCCAGGGATTTGGAGAGTGGTGGAGTATTGATATAGGTCTATAGTTGTTTGGAGTTGGTGGGGTCACCACTCTTCAGGATGGGGTGATTATGGCTTGCTTCCAAGTCGCGGGGAACTGGCCAAGGCATAGCAAAGGTTAAGGATTTTTGTAGATGAGGTGAGTGTGACATCCAGGGTAAACGAATGAGTTTCAGATCAAAGGGTCATTGCTGTATCGGATATTGGCTATTGCTTTGGAAATGTAGAGTTTAGCCTCGCTGCGGGGATGACACGAAGCCGAAGGGAGGCGGGTTGGCATTACATGGGTTTTGGGGGTGGGGTGGGGGTGAGGGGCGATGGAAGAAGTTAGGGGAGAATATGGGAGAGGTCAGAGAAGGCAGAGTTAAGAGCTTCAGCGATAGTGGCAGGATCCTGTGTGACAACCCCATTTAGATTGAGTTGGGTAGGGAGGGGAGCTGGTTCTACCACTGAGTTCTCTTATATTGCTCCGAATTTTGCCATCTCCCCAGGAGGAGGTAAGGGTTGTTGATAAGTTAGCTTTAGCCTGCCCATGGCCCAGGTACATTGTGCATGCCTCCCGGTATAGTTGTTCATCCTGGGTGCGTTGAGAGTCCAGGGCCTTGTGCCATAGGTTGTCCCTTTGTTGGAAGCAGTTTAAGAAGTGTGGGTGTGATCCAGGGGTGGATCTGGTTTTCACCACTATCTTTGAGGGGAGCGAATATATCACAGGCTTTGTTGAAGGTGGTTATAAAGTGGGCGAGTGCTTGGTCAACTGACTGGTGTTATATGGGGGAGCCAGTTGCTGTTGGATAGATGGGCTCTAAGGAGCTCAAGGCCTCTCTTTTAAGCCTTCTGCTGCCAGGAGATTATAGGGGGATGGAGGATTTTACCACCACTGGCAAGTAGCCGGAGAGTGGTCACTAATAGCGTCGGGGAGAACAGTGGCTTGGGAGAGGTTACGTGGCCTGTTGGTAAAGATGAGGTCTAAGAGGGTAGAAGTACTGGTTTGATTGTCCCTTCTGGTTGGGAGGTGACAAGCTGGGTAAAATCATATGCCAGAGCAGCGTCTTTTGAAGCTGGAAGAGGCTGGGGATAGCCAGCTGACATTGAAGTCACCTATAAGGATGATTTCACTAGTATTAGGTAGGTGGGAGATTACCTGGAGGATGGAATCAAATGCGATTTTTTTGGTTTCTAGGGGTATGTAGGCTGCAATGATATGGAGAGTTTTGGTACCAGCACGAGTTTGACTGTTAGAGTTTGGGCTCCAAATTTAGGTGCAGAGGTATGTACTAGAATGGCACTGAGCTAAGTTTTAACAAAGATTGCACAGCCACCGCACGCTTGCCGGTCCTATCTGCCCGGAAGATGGCATAATTACAGAGGAGACAGCACCATTGGGAATTTTTTCTGTGAGCCAGGTCTCAGTGAGGGCAAGAATGTCAGGTGCATGCTGGGTGATCCAGCCTTGGAGGGGTGTTTTTAGGTAGGCTGCAGATATTTAGGGAGGCTAACAGCAAACTCCCGTGCGTTTTATTTGAATAGGCCTTGGTGCAGGTGGCCTGGGTTGGGGTGGATGTTGCCAGATAATAAAAGAAGTAGGAAAGTGATCCGCAGAGGGTCAACCTGCAGAGTTTGGATGAGCGGCGCTGGGATTGGTAGGGTGTAGGGCTTTTTGCATTGGTGGTGGGAACTGGGAGGCTAGGGAGGTGCTGCAAAGAACATGTGAGGAATGGTAGGGGCTTGTGTAGGTGGTGGGGGTTGTGGTCTGAAGAGCAGGAGAGCTGAGGTACAATGCTTTCCAGGAGAGAGTGAAAGGTTGAGTGAGATGTGAGTGTATAGGCAGTCTGAGACAATTTGGCAGGGGGAGGGTGTTGAGGAACTGGATCTGCAGCATTCTTAAGAAGCTGGAGGAAAGAGTTATAGTTATGGTGGATAGGTATTGGTGCCTCTGGGGATGAAGAGCAAGGTAAAGAACCTGGAAATCAGGAGGGTTACAAATAGAAGGGATTCCATTGAAAATATAGAAAGAGAGAGGCTGAATAACAGTGGCCACTAGTGTTCAGTTAGTATAACCTGCTGCTGGAAAAGTGGGCTGATAGGTTATTTTCGAAGGTCACCTGACTTAAAGTAGCTATAAATTGACTGCCGAGCAAGGGTGGTGGTGGGGGCAGCGGGGCTAAGCCTCTGGAGCACCTTTTAGTGCAAGTTGTCTGTGGCAATTCGGGGCTGCGAAGTTGCGGTAGGGGAGCTTGTGGCCGAAGCAGAGAAAAGGCGCCAGCTGCTCAAACAGTCGCGACTGCTGCCTGCTGTGAGGGAGAATTTACCTCGCGAGCTTCTCTTGGGCTGTTGTGGCGCAGGGAGGGCTACAGAGCTAGCCCTCACGACCTCCAGTCTCCACGGGAGGGGGTGGAATCTGCGGAAAAGGTAGAGGGGGGTTAAATAGGCTGCAGTGGGAGACGAGATTAACTGTTGGGGAGGGCAGTAGCTGGTGTGTGAAGAGCGGCGAATGAGTTCAGGGCAACCAGAAGACACTCCAATCAAAATGGCAGGCTACTAGGAGGTTTCAAGCAGGGCTAGCAAATGTCTGCACGCTATGAAACACCTTCCAATTTTACTAAAGCAGTCCCCAAATGAGAGTTTTAAACAAGGGCAGCTTCAGCTTAACACAAGGGCAGTGCCCAAAATGAGAGTTTTAAACAAGGGCAGCTTCAGCTTAACACAGATTGCACAGTTTGCAGAGACTCTAAATCCTACACATAACACAGGCAAAATACAGAGTTAGGTGCAGGCTCTTTTAAACACTGAGGAATCAGGCACAAAAATACAAGTTCAGGCCTGATTCAGCCTCTGGAGCACCTTTTAGTGCAAGTTGTCTGGCAATTAGGACTGCGAGTTGCAGTAGAGGAGCTTGTGGTGAAGCAGAGAAAAAGGCACCAGCTGCTCAAGCAGTTGCGACTGCTGCCTGCTGTGAGGGAGAATTTACCTGGGCGAGCTTCTCTTCAGGCTGCTGCAGGCGCAGGGAGGCTACAGGGCTAGCCTCATGACTTCCAGTCTCCGTGGAGGCGGGTGGAATCTGGGAGAGCTTCTTGGCTGCTGCAGGCAAGAGGATGGCTACAGAGCTAGCCCTCATGACCTCCAGTCTCCACGGGGACGGGGTGGAATCTGGGTGAGCTTCTCTTCGGGCTGCTGCGGTACAGGAGGGGCTACAGAGCTAGCCCTCACGACCTCCAGTCTCCCACGGGGAGGGGTGGAATCTGGGCGAGCTTCTCTTGAGCTGCTGCGGGCGCAGGGAGGCTACAGAGCTAGCCCTCACGACCTCCAGTCTCCAGCGGGGAGGGTAGAATCTGGGCGAGCTTCTCTTGGGCTGCTGCGGCGCAGGGAGGCTACAGAGCTAGCCCTCACGACCTCCAGTCTCCGTGGGGAGGGTGGAATCTGGCGAGCTTCTCTTCAGGCTGCTGCGGCGCCAGGAGGCTACTGAGCTAGCCTCACGACCTCCAGTCTCCAGCAGGGGCTATGTGAACTCGAGGTTGTGTTTGCCTTCCTAATAGTCCTTTTAGTTCTTTAACAGCAGTTCTGTATTGTCCCAGTATGAGTTCTTGTGTGTCTGTTGTGCATTTTTTAAACGAGTAAATAGTTTTTTCTTCTGTTTGATTTTCCTACTGAATATCATTATTTAACCACAAGAAAAATTACTCACCTTAGTAATGTTGTTTCTTCTAATGGAGTCTTGCTATATTATAGACATTAGCAGTTTGATCCAGCTCTAGAACTGCCCTGGAGTGAAATGTTAAAACCATTCCAAAATAGAATTTTGGCACGAGAGCAGCTCTATCTGTATCATTTCAAACTTGAACTGTCAGATCTTCTGAGCCAAACTCACTAAGGTCTGTGTGGAAGCTGTAACCTACACTAGCCAAATGGCTACCTAAATAATAACAACCATTGATGGTCCCAAGACTCAAGTCAGGGGACCAGAAATACTAACACCATTCTAATAATATGAAAATGGAACATAAGTATAATAAAACATACACACGCTACATACACACCCCCAAAGTCCCAAAGGGACAAAATGCTAACAGGACATAAGTAGTGCCCACACTAAGTAGCCTGCACCTCCACCAAGTAGAGGTTCTGAGAGGGCAGGTTGGGAGGTTATAATATAGCAAGACTCCATTAGAAGAAACAACATTACTAAGGTGAGTAATTTTTCTTCAAACAACATGAAGTCTTGCTATATTATAGAATTATCAGAATACACAGCAGTACCTCCATGGAGGAGGGGCAGAACCTACTTAGGAATAGGCTCTGAAGAACAGCTGTGCTAAACCGAGCATCTCTCCTGGCCTGGACATCCAGGGAGTAATGCCTGGTGGTGTGCACCGATTTCCAAGTAGCAGCCTGGCAAATCTCTAATAAAGGATATATCTGGCAGCAGCTAGAGACGCAGGCTGTACCCTCGGTAGAATGAGCCCTCAAACCAGGGGGCCTCTGCCCACTTTCTGATAACAAAATTGGATACAAGAGACAATCCACCTGGCTATTGATCTCTTAGTGGCAGGTTTGCCTTTCCCAACTTCACCATAGGTAAGGAAAAGTTGGAGGATTCGAACCTGTGACCTTTAGTGCAGCTCTATATAATAACTAGAGGCTCTAAATAACATCCAGGCTGTGCAACCTCCTCTCACCCGAAGAGGGTGATCAGTGAAAAATACTGGAAGGAGATAGATTGATTAAGATGGAAATCTGAAACCACCTTAGCAAAAACTTCCTATTAGTCCTAAGGACTATCTTATCCCTGTGGAAAGAAATAAAGTCAGTCTCCACTGACAAGGCTTGCAATTCACTTATGCGTCTGGACAGAGTGATAGCCACTAGAAAAACAGTTTTCTAAGTTAGGTACTTAAGCTCTGAAGAAGACAGAGGTTCAAAGGGGTTGCATTAACTGGGCAATGCAAACATTAAGGTCCCAAGTAGGCCGGTTCCCGAAGGGAGGATTAGTATGGAGTAATCCCTTAAAAACTTGGAAAACACAGGATGAGAGAGGAAAGGGGATAACTTTCCTGTTGACACAAAAGCAGACACAGCTGCCAAATGAACTCTCAGGGTAGCTGGTCTGAGACCCAAGGAATTAAGATGTACCATGTAATCTAACAAAATGGGCAATTCACAGATTCTGGGGAAATATTTTTCCTAGCACACCAAATGGAAAACCTTTTCCATTTAGAACTATAAGTAGCCCTAGTGGAAGGCTTTCTGGAAGCCTTTAGGATCTCAAGAACACCCTGAGAGAGGTGTAAATCAGCAACTCTAACTCCTCAAGAGCCAGGCCTTGAGGTTGAGGGATTTGAGGTCCGGATACCAAACCCTTCCCTGGGCACAAGTCAACAGATTGTGATTCCTGGGAGGCACAGGGGAAGATGGACTGTCAGAGACAGGAGTGGGTACCAGGGCTGCCTGGCCCATCCGGGGCAATCAGAATCACCCTGCAAGGCTGAGATCTGATTTTGACTAGTACTTTGAATAGGAGAGGAAAGGGGGAGCATAGAGGAACTTCCCTCCCAATCCAGAGAAGGGCATCCAGGGAACTGAGCCCAGCACTGGAGGCCTGCAACAGAACAGAGGAAGTTTGTGATTGTCTGGGGCTGCAAAAGATCTATCTGAGGGATGCCCCACCTGGCAAAAACTATCCCAGCACTTGAGGATCCAGGGACCATTACGTGATGGCCCTGGGAAATCCTGCTGAGGGCATCCGCTAGGACATTGTCCTTCCCTGGAAGATGAACTGCTATGAGGGAAGTGTTCAGGGAATAGGCCAGAGACCACAACTTCATTGCCTCGTGCACAAGGCCGAGACCGAGTGCCCCCTCGTTTGTTGATGTACCACATTGTTGTGGTGTTGTCTGTTCTGACTTGTATCACCTTGTCGTGGACAGATGCAGAAAAAGCTTGAAGAGCTAAAAAGACAGCTCTGAGTTCCAGCAAATTGATGTGGAGCAGAGATTCCTGGGGACCAAACTCCCTGAGTGGAAAGGTCGCCCATGTGGGCTCCCCAACCCAGAAGGGAAGCATCTGTAGTGAGAGTCAAGTCGTGAGAAGGGAAATGAACAGGACCCCTGTTTAATTGCTCTGATCCTGCCACCACTGGAGAGCTAGGATCAAGGTCTGAGTCACTGGGACCAACTTGGAAAGGGGTCTCTTCTCTGAGACCAAAAGGTTCTCAAGTGAAACTGAACGTCTCTCATCTGAAATCTGGCCCCTGCACAACAGCTGTGAATGCAGCCATGTGCCCCAGGAGCTGCAGAAAGTGTCTTGCTGGTCGAGACCTGCAGAGTGAAGGAAGAGGCCAGAGCCACTAAATTCCTTACCCTTTCTGGGGAAGAAAGGCTCTGACTAGCTTTGTGTCCAATTCTGCCCCATAAAAGTGAGTACCTGGACTGGTTCCAGAACCGACTTTTGGTAGGTTTAGCAGAAAACCCTGGGAGGTGAGAAGCTGCTGGTGACCTGCAGGTAAGATTTTACCTGTTCTGGGGACTGGCCTACAATGAGCCAGTTGTCTAGATAGGGAAAACTGCAATCCTCTGCCTCCTTAGTGGGCCACTGCCACTGCTAGACACTTTGTGAATACCCTTGAGCAGAGGTAAGGCCGAGGGCATTGCTCTGAACTGGTAATGACCTGAGGGCAGTTCGAATCCGAGGTACTTTCGATGGGATCTTCTGATTAGGACATGGAAATAGGCATCCTTGAGGTCCAGGGAGGCTAGCCAGTCCCCTGGCCTTAGGGAAGGTAAAATCATTGCCAGAGTTACCATTTTGAACTTTGGTTTCAAAGATGCTTGTTCAGATATCTGAGATCTAAAATGGGCCGCCATTCTCCTGTCTTTTTGGGGTAAGAGTATCTGGAATACAGACCCCTGCCCTGATGCAGGAGGAACCCTTTCTACTGCTCTGAGAGCCAACAGGATGAGACCTCTGTTTCCAGAGCGAGGTCTCTGAAGCACTTTAGGTAGAAAAAGTCTGCCTCTCAACTTGGGAAACTTTTGAAGCTGAGAACCAGACCCTGGCTACTACTTCCAGAACCCACTTGTCTGAGGTTAAAGAAGCCCAATTCTGACAGAAGTAAGCCAGCCTGCCCCCACTGGTACAGGAGAATCGGTCCTGGGCACCCCATCAGGGTGCCTGTTTCTCAGGAGCTTTAGGCTGGGGGTGGGAGCAGGTCTGCCCACCCTCGTCTGCCCCTGCCTCTGAAGAAGCCCCTCTGAGCATAGGCAGAGGAGGCCTGAGTCTGTAGAAAGGCCTGTGAAAAGGCCTACCCCTACCCCTGGGGCATGCCTTTGAGGAGTGGCTTGCTCCTTAGCCTGGGGCACTCTTGTAAGTAGTCCTATATTCACCCATCTTCTTCATGTAATTCTCTGTCTGCTCTCCAAACAGAGAATTTCCCACCACAGAAAAATCCATAGCCTTAGTCTGGGTATCCTGTGACAAACTAGTACACCTGAGCCAGGCCAACCTACAAAAGCTACAGATGTGGCCATGACCCCAGAGGAAACATCATTAACATCCACAGCAGCATGAAACTGAACCTTAGAGGCTTCAATGCCATCATCAGCCACCTGTTCTAGTTCACTAGCCAGCTGACCATGGGCCTGCTTGGCCAATTGCATAACAGTATCCCATCTAGATTTCTGATACCTAGCTACATAAGCCATATAATTTGCTTGCCTGAGTCCCAGAGGCTGCCATATACTGTTTTGCCATGGCATCAATCTTCCTGGAATACTTGTCAGGAGGATGTGAAGCCAAGAGAATATTAGCTTTATCACAGGCAGCAGCCTGAACTACCCCAACATGACTGCATTGCTGAGAAAGGAATTCTGTATCAGGGCCTGACAATGTATACCTTCTGTCCATCTTTTTATCTACAGGAGGCACAGAATTAGGAGCTTTTAAAATTTTAATTGTTTGTTTCCTAAAAGACTTATGTAAAGGAATAGACAATCTCCTAGACTCTGGAATATCCATCATTTCCACAAAATCAGGCTCCTCTTGCTCATCCACAGCCTCTTCTAAAGGAAGCTGGAGGGTTTCAGCAACTTTTTATAAAACATAAAATGAGATGGGGACTCAGACAGCATAGGGGAGATTCTAAAGGTCTGTCTGGGGAGATGTCCGTTCAATGGGCACACCCAGACCTTCCCAGCCACATTCATACTGTTCATAATCCTCCTCCCTCCTCTGGTTCATAAAATTCCTCAATATCATAATCCTGAACCACTGGGACCGGACAGAACCGACCTTTTACCAGATAGTGGTGGTTCGGACGGACCCTGAGACAGTGACTGGACAATTTGTATGGCTTTTGCTATCTCTGCAGCAGTTGGAGAAGGAATTTTGAACTCCAGACCTGCTGATTTTCTTGTTTTCTTTACTGGAATTGGTTCCTCAGATCCAGCTATTCTTTTGCCCGAGGAAGTCTGGCCCTGGTCAGAGGCACTCCCTCTGGTTCGGTTGGCACCGAACCGGGCTGGCCATCCGGTCAGCGGACTTTTGGTTTCTCGTGCCCTGAGCCAGCCCAATCTTTTTCCAGGGTGGCTGCAGGAAATTCTTACATACCTGGCAGTCTGACTGAGGGTGGTCAAACCCAGACAATAAACACATGTGGTGTGTGGGTCAGCCTTGGCAAGACTTCCCCACAAACATCACAGTGTTGAAACCCAGTGGCCCGGTTTTTCTTTTGGGTTTCTCAGACATAATGCCAGCCTAACCAAAAACTTGCCCTTTTAACGGCAGTGCTAGGTGAAGACACTTTATCGGTTCCCTAACCGTGTCACGGTATTGAAAAACGTAATAACATTCTTTGAACCGATAAGAACCGGAACCCACTCTAAAATAGTAACTTTTAGTTTTAAATGAGTTTTAAACCCACTGATCGGTTCAAAACCGAACCGATAACTTACAAGTTCCACACAGACAAAACTTTCATTTACTTTACGTTACCACAGATAGAGCTTGAACCGAATCTGTTTTGGCGGTTAAATAAAACTATTCTCGGTTAAATCCAACCGAGAAAAACACTTTTTAAACCGAGAAATGAACCCAGCAGAAGGAGAAATCTCCGGAGCGACTGTTCACTGAGGCGAGTAAAGAATCTGACAGTTCAAGTTTGAAATGACACAGATAGAGCTGCTCTCGTGCCAAAATTCTATTTGGAATGGTTTTAACCATTTCACTCGGGGCAGTTCTAGAGCTGGATCAAACTGCTAATGTCTATAATATAGCAAGACTTCATGTTGTTTGAAGGAATTTTACCTTTACTGTTATATTTTATCTGGGCTGGAATATAGCTTTTTCTAGGTCTATTATCTTGTTTTCAACAAATACCCAAGAGTCTTCAGGGTTAAGGTGATATAAATGTTTCCCATGGGGTATTTTTTAGGCTGTTGTTTATTGCCTCAAAGTTGGCTTTGTGGTACGGTTGCGAGAACCCTCAGGGCTCCCAGCTCAGACGCCGCGAGGAAACCATGGCCACTGGGTAGTCAGTGCTCCAGCTGCCACCGAGACCACTTGCTCAGACTATGTTCCCTGAGAGCTGAGAACCCTCCAGGGCTCCCAGCTCAGGCCGCTGCAGGAAACAGCGGCCACCTGAGTGGTTGGCACTCCCAAAGCCACCGCCCAAGACCACTTCTTCGGACTATGCTCTCTGAGAGGTAAAAGCCACAAACCACCGGAGCCTCGGCTTCTCTCTAGCACGCCTGACACCCTCCCTCTTCCATTAGTTTTGAATGTAACTTTGCCAAAAGGAGTTGTTCTTACTTGTAAAGGGCAAAAGTTGTTAAAATCTCTTTGTTTAAATGTTTAAAATGCTTTAAATGCGGAATCTCCCTGCCTTTTACTTACTGAGACTGTGATAGTGTTACAGCCCTTTCCTGCCTCTGTAGCTGCAAGCCAGACTTCAGGCGCTGAGGAAATCACTCTCCCATTCACTTGCAAATTGTGTTTTACACTGGATAGCTGACCCTTTGTCTTGCTCCAGTACTAATTGGCTCATCTCTCTCTCTCTCTCTCTCTCTCTTCTTCTTCAGCTGAGAACCCTCCAGGGCTCCCAGCTCAGGCGCCGCAGGAAACAGCGGCCACCAGGTGGTCGGTGCTCCCGAAGCCACCGCCCGAGATCACTTGCTCGGACTACGCTCTCTAGAGAGATACAGCAAAGCCACAAATTTTCCACCCCCCAACGGACCTTTCCTATATAGACCACCTTGCTCTGTCCCCTACTGTCATTGGCCTGTCTCCTGCCTATCCTATTCTTCTTCCATGATAACATATACTGACCTTATACATTTCTAGGTTACCAAACCTAGTGGCATGCTGTTTTCAATTGACGCTTGCCAAACACTGAAGTTCTGTATTTATAGCCTATCACAAGGGAGCTGCCTCCCTATTACAGCTTCTCTACCTGATCCCACAAACTGAAGCTATGTCCGTGGTGTTTTGGCTCCAACTCTTGCCACCATATGAGCAATACCCTTACTAGAAAACCACTAGGTAGGACCTACCTCAACGGGGAGGTATACCCTTCACCACAAGAGTGCTTACATCAAGCCATTATTTAATTTGTGCACTACCCCTACACTCCCGCACCTACACCCAACTGTGTTTCATACTGGTGCCTCTAGAAGCCAGATGCCTATGGGAGGAAATCCACCATATCCACTCAGTAACTATACTCCCTGGAGTTACGTGGCAAGGGTTTTATGCTATGTATCGCTAGGGTAACATAGTACTAAAACAGGTCCCTGTACTCCTATTCTGATGCTTCACATAGCCGACAAAGGACTAAAATCTCTAATCTAGCCCTTTTGCCTTGAGGAAAATTTTGCATATCCTATTACTCTGCTCAGGCAATGTTGAACTCAACCCTGGTCCAACAAAAGACCTTTCATCACCCTCAGAACTCACAAAATTAAAAGGAATTAGTTTTATGCATGTCAGTGCATGTAGCCTTTAAAGAAACTCATCTCAATCCAGGCTTGGGTTACACACACGAACCAGACGTTTTTTGGATCTCGGAAACCTGGCTTTGTCCATCCACTCCTGATAAGAAGGTCAGCATTCCCAACTACTGTATCTGTTATTCAGATCTGATAGACAAACCAGGTGGTGGGTCGCCATCTACATCAAGGACAAATTCACAGTCTCCCCTTGATTCCTCTTCGATTGCTAATGGATTTAAATGTATGTCCATACAAATTGAAATTATACCTGCGATAACCCTCCATATCATAGGCTGCTACAGACCACCATCTGCTGAGTCGCAGCACCTGTCTCACCTTTCATCTATCATGGACTCTAGTACCTTGAAACAATTATACTAGGGGACCTTAACTATGACTGGCTGTCCAGTGCCTCATTACCTCTCAAATCATTCTACTCGACTCCATGGACTATCACATGTTTTGTCTTCTGGCCAATTTATAAATGCATTGCATCTCAACCTTGTGTGATGCAGGTCCACCTTGTAAATGAGCTTGCTCAATGGTGTTTGCCTGGATAAATAAAGATTTATTTGATTAACTGGTAGTTATACACCTGAGCATTATTCACGATTATGCTAGAGTCATACTGTAAATCAAATACAATGGTATGGTGGTCACTATTCCTAGTGGGTCTGATATTGAAAGAATTAAGACTCTGTCCTCAATATTGGTAATCACAAGGTCTAATATGCTGTATCCTCTAGAGGGTTCTTGAACAATTTGCTCAAGCTCTAATTCATTTATTGTTGAAATAAAAGTTTTTAGAGCAGCTATTGTGCCTTTAGTAGTAACCCAATTTATGGACGGCATGTTAAAGTCTCCCAGGATCAGGATATAGCCTTTATGTCATGTGGATAATGTCCTGTATTAATGTGTTTGTATATTCTGAATCAGAGGATGGTGGCATAACATGTGCCCAAGATTAGTTGTGGGTGTCCCTGAAACTGAATGGCTACCCATATACTTTCCGTTGGTGAAGTATGTGGGTATTCATGTGAATGAATTGTGTCTTTAATACAAAGACATACACCATCTCCTTTTGTGAAATCTTTTGGTATAATTTAAACCCGGTATGTCTTTCATCCAGGTTGAATCTGGGTCCCCCACGTCTCTGTTACTGAAATGATGTCAATATCCAGTAAGTGAATTTTGGTTTCAAGCTCGGAGATTTTTAACAAATTTAAGGACCTTGCATTAAGAGATAATAATTTGCAAACCTTAGATGTTGAGGCTTATTTGCTAGAGTCTTGAGTATCACCCCAAACTCCCCTTGATGTCAGTTTAAACAGCTGCTAATGTGTGAGAGAATTCTCCTGCCTAAGGATGGAACTACCTCTCCTGCTCAAGTGGAGTCCATCCCAACAGAAGAGAGAAGGGTTGTCTCAAAATTTTCCCAATGCGTAAGGCATTTTATTTCCTGTAACAAACACCATTTCCTCAGCCACTCATTGTAGGATTTAATTCTGTTAGTAACATATTCAGTAGCTCTTGGTACTAGCAAAACCTCTGAAAACATATTTCACAACCCATTTTGGTCAGGATGTTGTTAAGGCAGATGGTATTTAACTTCATTTGGTTTAGGTGACATCTATTGATATCATTTGTACCAGCGTGTATTATTATACCAGGGGTTTGCACCAGAATGTTTCAGTATGTTTGGAGCCATCAAGGTTATATTGGATATACCTGCTCCCCTGAAGCTAGAGCAAGTATGTTTACTTTTATCTGGATTACACACTGTCCTGTCAATGTGCTTAATAATGGAGTCCACTAATACAAATACCTGCCTGGGAGAATTCACCTTGCTAGTTGTTGTTGTTCCAAGGTTAGGTGTAGTTGACTCTAGGGGGACTGGGCTTTGTTGTTGGATTTCACCTCCATCTGAGTGAGTGTAGGTACAGAGGTAGAGATATTTTTTGCTGGTGGTCATAAGAAGAGGGGTACCTAATAAGCCTGGGTCCAGAATATCATCGTCTGGTGTTAGAACCTCAAACTTGTTAAGAGTCTGTACCACTGGGGCACTATTGAACACTTGGCCACCCGGAGCTTTGTTTTACCTTTGGGGACCTGTGACCATGTTTCATCCTCTGGGTTGGGTACAGATGCTAATACTGAAGTGGCTACTGAATTTGTTGGTTCTAGTACTGTATTAGTGCCACTACAGGATAGTAAAGAGATGCCATTTCATCAATGTATGACTCTAATGAGTGTAAGTCTGGGTCAGAGGGGCTTTTAGTGTGCAGAATGTTTAATTCATCCTGTAATACCATGAGCAACAGACATCACATACAAAATTCTCAATTTGTGGCCCAATGGCATACATTTGACAACTACCACACAGATTTTCGTGTGGTCCCATATTATGTTACTTTGGCCACACTTTCCTTAATATACTCAGTGGTCTACCTCAGGTCCTTTCTAGCATCTATAGTATTTGCTATTGTTGTGAAAGATATACAGTATATACAGTTGTACTTTGTCTGACCTACCTCCCTGCCAGCCAGCTGAAACAGCAGGCACGCGCTGCAGACACGTGTGTTCTGCATACGTCTCCAGTGCGAATCGTGTGCTCGCTCCACTCACGCTAACTCCACTCATTGGAGCTGTGCCTTATAAGGAGTGGAGCAACAGGAAGTAGTGTGTCACTTCCTGCCAACCTCTCACCCCAAAACACAATGTTTTAAAGTTCAAAACAGTTCGTTTTAAATTCAACACAGTTGCCACCTCATGTGGTGGTCTTAATATGCTGTTTCTGTACTTCCCCGCAAAAGCCAACTAGCAATGAAGGTGCTGTAACTAGGATGTAGCTAGGTCCTCCACCTTCCCACACTGCCTTTGGGCAAGCAGCTAAGCACCTTTGATACAGAATGTCTCACTTGTTTCCAAGGCAACCTGAGCCCAAACACAAACCTCTCTCCAGAGGCATGTACTGTTCCAATTAAAGTTTAAAATGCTGCAAAGTTAAAAGAACAAGCCAGAGGCAGACAGAATGTGGAAACAGTACAGACTCCTGTGCAATCTATTTATCTCATTGCCAGACAACATTTTTGTACAGAAGGCCTAAACTCTGGAATTCCATCCCAATCCACCTCAGACCAGTGGACACGTTTATTAGTTTTCATAACATCAAAAATGGCACTCAGAACAGTCAAAAAATTGTTGCCTTTTGTTTACCATCAGACACAGGATGATACTGCTATTAAGCTAATTGATTATAGTAAATGATATTACTGTATCATTGCCTGACTTCCTTTTTCTCTATATGTGTAACACTGTAACAAATGTTGACAACCTTTGCAATTATATTTACTATGTGTAAGTGTATGGGACCTAATTGAAAATGAACTTTTGCTCAACTGAGTACAACTATAACTACTTGTAACCCCTCTACAAATGGGGTTCCAGAAAAGTCTTCCTGAGCTTGCCTAAATGCTCACTGCCAGGCTGGTGTCCTGCATTTTAGCAATTTAAGTGTTATTGCCAGAGAGTGCCTGTATAGCCTCTGTGTATTGTCTCTTTAAGAGCTGCCTATATCGCAGTTATAATTAATCTGGGGGGTGGAGTGTTTCTATGCTCGAGTCCCACCTGGGCTGCCAGATAATCACTCCGTTTCTGCCATCACTATTTGCACAGAGGGGACTCTGTTAGAAGATGTATTTCTTTGCTGACTATCTATTAGAGTGGTAAAGATATTGTAGTTTGTCTAACCTGCCTTCTTTGCAGCATGGACAGTTTCATTTATCACCACCATCTTGGACCTGAACTGCCAAAATGGGCCAATCAGTACCTTTAGGGACTCTAAAATGGAGCCTGTCCCCAGGGATCTTGTGGGAGCAAAATTCTAGGATTGTAGTTTGGAAATTTTGGCGCCAAATGGACCCAGAGGGAGCCCTTGTTCTGACTGACAGACAGACAGATCAGCCAACCGAACCTTTTGGATCCTGGGAGAGTCCCAGGCAGCTTGCAGCTTGATCAGTCTGAGTTGGGAAGTGAAAGAGTGTACAGCTCCAGATAGACGAGCAGCAATCCTGCTTAGATTCATGCGGAAGAACCGTAAGTGGCTGAGCTTTGGCCCGCCTGCCTGATGTCCCTGAGAGGGAAACTGAAGTTTAGTTGGACTGAATCGAATGTGAGAGTGAGACAAGTCACAGAACTATGACCAGGCTGTCAACCTGAAGAAGACCCAAGATTTGCTGAATGCAATCAGCCTGTCAGGACTTCTAGCCACTTCTGAACTCCCAGATTGTGCAGAGACCCTGTACTTGCGACCGGAGTAGCTTGTCTCATACAGTGGAATTTCTTTACATGTAAATGTGCTGTTCGCTGCTAGTGGGTCGTGATTTGGTTCCCCACTGTTTGCTGAACTGTGTTCTGTTTGCTGGAGGCTGCATCCAGCTCCATGGACTGAATCTGTATTCATCTCCATTTGGCCTGGGCCTTGCCGCACTGGCCCAGCCAGACTACCCGTTACACAGAAAAGCCATCAATGAGAGATCTGCCTGGGATCAGCCCCTGCTCAACGCCCTGAACAGGAACGACGCCTCAGTGATTTGTGTGGGCCTCTGCTTCTCCTCTGGCACGCCAGCTCAACAACCTGCCATCTCGATTTCGTCCTGCCTGTGTCCTGTATTGGGTACTGTGAATAAACATCAGGGTAACTCCCTGCAACAACAGCTAAATCTAAAGTGTTGTCATCTGATTGCCTTGTTGTCTTTTTTTTCATGGACTGAGCTCTCCAGCTCCAGATTACAAACAGTGTGTGCTGTGCATGTTGCTTTCTTCCATCACAGGGCCCCAACCAGCTGTACGCTGGCCTACCCTGGGCAATGTTCCTGGCTAGCCCACCTTTTCCTACCTGGATACCCAGAGCCCAGAGTGTGTGACTGTGTAGGGACTGTGAAGTGCATGCATAACTGTCTGACTGACTTAGCTTTCAAGCCAAGCAATCTGATTCTGCCCCATCCTTGTTCAAGTCCCCTGAATAAATCAGATCTAACTCTTTTGCATTTAACCTGACTGTGGTTCCCATTTGTATTGAAAGCACTGTACTGTTGTTGTCTGCTGTGCCTAAACCTGTTTTATAGGGGGTCTCAGGGTTGAACTGGTGGGACCAGCCCTGGTGGTAAGTGCAAACAGTGTGGGTGCTTGCATGGTGAATAAGGGGCATTGCAAAGGTGATTACTGTATATTGTTCTGGCCACTAGAAGGGACAGAGGGGTTACAGTGTCCCAGAGGGCTGTGCCCAGGTTAGCTTGACCACTAACAACCCTGACCTCTGGGTGGAGGCACCCATTTGAGTACCCAGGCCTTAACCTGCTACTAGCCAAGCAGGTAGGGGTAGTAGCCTGGAATAGCACCACCTAGGGTTACATATTACTACTGTTACATCTTGAGGTACCACTGGAATTAGCGTCCTTTATTGGCCAGAGGTAGGAATTACCCCATTATGTTTTAGAACTGGAGACAAAATGGAGGAGCTTGCATAAGCCTAAGCTCAAAATTGCCCCCATAAGCTGTTAGTACACAGAATGATGGGGTGGAGTGAGGCTGAGGGTAGACCCCACATGCCCTCCTGTTAATGGATGTCCCATTAGGGACCACTAATGCTGTTATTGTGGAAGCTGTGGAGCATGTTAAGTGTTTGGAGAAAGTTGAAGTGAAGGGAGGATTTGGACCTGTTTGACCAGACCATGGGTGGTTCTACTCTCCTGCAGCTCTCCCATAGATCCGGAGAAAGTACCCCCTTTTATTCTGTCAGAAGGGGTGGTGGGTCTCATCCATTTGCACAGTGATCTGGTTACCCTGTGAGGTCCCCAGCATACAGGGTTCAAGGACAAGCTGCTTGTTGTAAGTTTCTGAGGGGTGAACTGCCCAAGAGTTAGTGAAGGTGCTAGATCTTTCTGAAGAACCCATGCCACTGCAATCCCCAACAGTGTCTCCTGCCTCCCCTAGGGTCTCCCTGTGGTCACCCCCATAGTAATTCCATCTGTGCACCTGGACTCTTACCATAGACTTAGACTTTTTAGGGCATAGTCCCAGTACCCGTGGGGAGGATGACCTGGAAACGTGGATGGACTATGTTACCCCCTGGTCCAGGAGTGGCAGTGCTCTGAAGGGAGAAGAAAAAGACTCATGGAAAGTTTTAGGGGCCCAACACTGGAGGCCATTCTGATTCCTATGAGCCACTAGCCTGGAGGCTACAGGGCTGAATACTCTCTGCCTTGGAAGGGGTTTTGGAAGCACTGAGTTATGGGACTATTTACTGTGGAAATTCAAATCTGCCAAGCAATGGAAGAATGAGAAGTTGTCTATGTTTGTTACCAGAATTGAGAGGACTCTGCAGAGTGCTCACAGAAAAGGAGGGGTGCCTGCCAGTGAACTGAATCAGGTCAGGTTGGACCATATTCTCAAGTCAGCCAGGTACTCTAGTGTGAGGATGCTAAAACTTAAGTTGCAAGATAGGAAGGCTAACCCTCCAGAGTATTGTCACCTCATGAAAGAGATTAGTGAAGCAGAGAATGATGAAGAGGGATGGGAGCCCTATGCTAGGGTTGCCTCTACCTGCCAGACCCCTGAGAGAAGTGACGAGACTGAGGTGCAGCAGATGAGAGAACTAATGAAAGAACTGACACAGTTGAGAGTCAGTCAACAAGCCACGAGCCTGCCAGAGATACTAACCTCTACCAGGCACCTCCTGAGTTAAAGAGCAGACCCACCTAGTGGGGTGGGGTGCACGTTGTCTCCTCAGAAATCTGGACTGAGGGTAACCTACTGGAAGAAGTACAGAAATGAGAGCCCTGGTGGGGGACCTACAGATCACACAAACCACTAACTTGGTGGAAGTCCAGAGGACTAAGAGCGAAGTCACAAGTCAAAGAAGGGCCCCGAGGTGTCCCTGATGTGCATGCAGGAGATGACCCGCAACTACTCAGAGACTTTAGAGAACCCAATTTTGTTACCACTAGGGGAGGATGGGCACACCTGGTTCACCTGTTGCTCACCGGAGAACTTGAGAAAGGTTACTATTAGGCTACTAGCCTGGCTTTGATGGAACAATAATCGTCAGTAAGGTGGAGCCACTCGAAAAGTTATTCATCCAAGGCTGCTGCCAGTCGACATCCAAGTTTGTGTCACCCGAGTGGTCCCGAGGTGGTGGGCCCTTCAATGGAAACTACAGTGATGGTGAAGTGTGTCCGCCTGGCTGTGCTTGACAGTGGGTCTCAAGTGACCATAGTGTTCCAAGACTGGTATCAAAAGCATCTGCTAGATGTGCCCCTACAACCCTTGGAAGGCTTATATGTGTGGGGTTGGTGAGAAGTCTTATCCGTACTCGGGGTATATTTGATCTGGCTGTCTTTCCTACTTCGTGGCTGGAGTAGATGAACAAATCGGGACACTTACTTTAGTGTGTCCTATCACCGAACTGTATGATGGGGGTCCGCTATTAATTGAGAGACAAACGCCCATATGTTTGGGAGACTGGCACAACACTGCCACAAGAAGCAAGGGCAATGGACTGGGGGCACCAAGAATTTGGCTCTAATCAAAAGGGCCTATGACTTGCAACGGAAACCCGAGAAGTTGACCAGGATGAACCTGTAGGGATCATGTGGAAGAAGGATCCTAACTCTCTGGTACTGGCAACCAATGCCCAGTGTACCATTCACAGGAAGTCCACCCGAAAGATGAAAAGAACAAAATATTAATGTTGGATGCACCAGGCGATGGAAAGTTGCCAAAGGATTATTGGTTGCCTCAACATCTTGCCTGCTTGTGCTCACACCTATGCATGACAGTGATGGTCCAGATTCAGAATGTGTCAGATTGGGAGTGTCGGTGAACAGAGGGTGCACTCTAGCTACAGTAAACTGCGTGCAGACACTGCAGTATTACCTAGTAACAAGTGCTCTGGCGAAGGAGAGAGTGACCCTGGATTTATTTGACTTTGGTGATTCCCCATTGCCAGCTGAATGGAAGGCTAGAATTAGCAAGAAACTCGCCCAGAGAGACAAGGTGTTTTGTTAAAAGAATGGGACGCTGGGTGTGTCCAGGGTGCAGAGCATCACATATGCCTTCATGATGACCGGCCATTTTAGAGAGATCTAGACGCCCCAGCGGATACAGATAATATTAGGAGACACCTGCAGGAAATGCTCTCTGCTGGCATGATACAAGAATCAAGGAGCCCATATGCCTCTTCCAGTGTGGTTGTGCATAAGAAGAAAGGGTCTGTGAGGATGTGTTTGATTACCAAACCCTGAACCGGCAGACCATCCCAGATCAATACACCATGCCCTGTATACAAGATGCCCTGGACTGTCTGAATGGGGCCAATGGTTCAGTATTAGATCTTTACAGCGGATATTACCAGATTCGATGGCCCTGGAGAAAAGTGAGAAAATGCCTTCATCTGTCCTTTGGGGTTCTATGAATTCCTGAGAATGCTGCATAGGATTTGGAGTGCCCGCCACCTTTCAGCGACTGATGGAATGTACACTGGGAGATATGAATCTGCTGGAATGTCTAATGTACCTAGATGATGTCATTGTGTTTGGACACATATTAGAGGAGCATGAGACCCGACTGTTTAAAGTCCTAGACCAATTGGAAGACTTCGGCCTCAACTGTCCATTGACAAGTGCCAGATTTTCAAACCTCTGTGAAGTATGTGGGACACATAGTATCTGCAGAAGGGATAGAGACTGATCTCAGTAAGGTTGAATTACTGACTACTTGTCCCCAGCCCCATAACTTGAAAAGAACTACAACATTTTCTGGGGTTCTGTGGCTACTACTACAGGTTTATCAAAGACTATTCAAAGGTGAATCGACTGCTACTGAATCTTACTCAGGGTTACCCCTACCAACTGTAAATACAAAAGGGCTGTCAAAGAACATGAGAAAGTATATTCTTGAACAGGTGAACCTTTTGGGCCCCACTGACACCGAATGTGAAGCAGCCTTCTATGAAGTCATATACCAGCTCACTCATGCTCCCATCCTAGCCTATGCTGACCCACCAAGCCCTATATGCTGCATATGGATGCTAGTCTGCAGGGCCCAGGAGCTGTGCTGTATCAAGATCATGAGGATGGTTTGAGACCAGTGATTCTCGCCAGTAGGAGCTTGACCCCATCAGAGTGAAACTACCCTGTGCAAAGCTGGAGTTCCTCATCCTAAAAAGGCCATCGTTGACCAGTTTCATGAGTACCTCTATGGGGCAAAGATATTGGAGAAGAGCGACACAACCCATTAACCTATGTACAGACTTCAGCAGTTGGACGCCACTGGGCCCCGGTGGCTTTCTGCCTTATCAACCTATGATTATGCTGTCGTATACAGCCTGGGACTGAATCATATTGATGCTGATGCCCTGCCACGAAGGCCAGCTTCCAAGAGTGATTGGGTCAGGCTGTCAGAACTGACATCTGAGCACTGTGCCAAAAGTTTGATGGAGATGAACAGATGTATGCAGACACAGTGGACTGTTTAGTAGATTGCTTGGCCCTCCTGATACCTGCATACCGCTGCCTTTGCCATTTCTCTTCTTTAGATATTAGTGCACTACCTCAATTTGACAATGACAGCATTCTTGGGCTCAATCCCAAGATCCTATGATATTCAACCAGCACTTGATGCTCTGCGTGCAGGAAAGATGCTCTAAGTTGTGCTCCCTGACTTGCGAACTGCCCTTGTTTAAAGAAGGCCCCAGGCTGAGTTACACAATCAGTTGTTACACAGAGAGACAGTGGATTGTGGTGGTCAAGTAGACAAGCAACAATTGGTCCTGCCCAACGCCTTTAAACATTTGGTACTGAGGTCTCTCCAATCACATGGGGCATCTTGGTATTGACAGGACTCTCGACCTGGTACAATCTCGATTCTACTGGCCCAAGATGGGGCCGATGTTGAGCACCATGTAAAGACCTGCAGTTGCTGCCTCCGAAGGAATGCCCTGCCACAGAGGGTGCCCCTCCTTGTCAATATTACTACCAGCACACCCATGGAACTGGTCTGCATAGACTTTTGTGTTTAGAACCTGATCAGTGGAATATTGGCAATGTGTTAGTGGTTACGGATCATTTCACACAGTATGCACAAGCTTTTCCAACTAAAGATCAAAAGGCCTCACTGTGGCCTAGGTGCTAGTGGAAAATTTCTTCATCCACAATGGTGCCTCCTAGCAGATCCACTCTGACTAAGGCAGAGACTTTGAAAGTCGGCTAATCAAAGAAATGTTCCTCTATGGGGGTGCAGAAGTCAAAACCACCCCTATTACCCACAGGGAACCCTCAACCAGAACGTTTAACTACACCCTTCTAGACATGCTGGATACCTCCATCCAAAGACAAGCATAAGTGGAGTCAGTAGATTAGCACCTTGGCACACGACATAATTGGACCAAAAATGATGCTAATGGGTTCTCCCCCATCACCATGTGTGGGAGGAGGCCCACTGCCAGTTGATGTCTGCTTTGGGGTCTTTCCAGATGGGGTCCGAGCCAAAACTACCTGCAGTATGTACAGAAACTGAAAGCTCAATTGAACCATGCATATCAACTTGACCAGACAATGGCCTCCAAAAGAAATCTCGCCAACAAAGAGAGGATGATAAGAAAGTAAAGGCTCAAGAGCTACGCCCTGAGACCGTGTTGTTACGCAATTTGGGACTGTATGGCAAGCATAAAATTGTTGATAGGTGGCACCATCTTCCCATGTGGTAGTTGGAAAGTTGATGATTACCAGTGTACAAGGTGCGCCCAGAGAATAACTCCAAAGCTGTCAAGACCATGCACCGTAACCACTTGCTGCCTATTGGCCAAGTTATAATTGAGGCTGAACCATCAGAAATTAATTCCTGTGCCAGTGACTCATGCTACTGCAAGCAGACAGAGTCCATCTGCTTCAGCTGCTAAAGATTCGTGCCCTCTCCCAGCAGGCCTCAAGTGATAGTGACTGTCAATCCACCTCTGATGATAGTGACTATGGTAATGCCTATTATTCCTCATATGAACGGAGTCAGTTATTTCGAGGCAACCCTATGCAGAATCGTGGGGATGAAGCTGGGCCTTCTGGACTGCCTATCCCCAGCTTCTTCCTGGACTCACTGCCCCCTGAAAGTGAGGTGCAAAGTATCCCTATCTGAGGTTGCAGGCTCTCTGTGTCTCGTGAGAATTGTCTGACTTGCCTGAAGAAAGGGCTGATGGCCTGTGTCTCCCTGGGGACATGCTAGAATTTGAGGAGCAATATAAAGGTATTGACAGCATCCCTCCATATCACAAAACCCAACTGTGCCAGAATCTACTCAGAAAGAGCAACCTGGGCCTTATACAGAAAGTAATAATGAGCAAAGTGTGGTGGAAACAGAATCTGCAAGGCCAGGAGGTGATAGTGTTCCAATCTGGACATTTCAACCAGTGTAGAGGCATCTCTCACTACAGGAGAAGAACTCAGTGCCAGTGCTGACTGCCCAGAGCCTGTGTCTGTTCCTCCCAGAAAATCTGGGTGACCTGTTAAGCCAGTGCTACGCTTCAGGCTATGATTCTGGGGCCCTGAGAACTTGCCTCTCAATGTGGTCCACAAGGGTGTTCATATTTCTCAGAGCTCACTTCCCAAACTGAGCTTAATGGCCAATTCCAGGTTGATTGTTCTTCCTTCTCAGTATGGTGTCCCTTCCCATCTTGCCCCAAGTTGGCTGATAGGAAAGGGCCCCTCCTACATTGTTTAATGTACAAGAAGTTATAACATGAATCAGTATTGTAATGTTTAAAGTATGTTAATCTTAGTGGAATCAGTAACACATGTATGAAACATGCATAAGTATTGTCATTATGGATATATTGTGAATTGTAGTAAATATGTATAGTAAAGTGATAAGTTTGAGTTGACTGATGCATCAGATGTTATTTGCATAGCATGCTAATCTTACAGATGCCTGTTATATTGCATTTTCAATATTGTGATGGTATAGACTTGATGAGGATGCCAAGTTTTCTCCAGGCAGGGAAGGGTGTAACCCCTTACAAATGGGGGGTTCCAGAAAAGTCTTCCTTGAGCTTGCCTACATGCTCACTGCCAGGCTGGTGTCCTGCATTTTAGCAGTTTAAGCTGCTATTGCCAGAAAGTGCCTGTATAGCCTCTGTGTATTGTCTCTTTAAGAGCTGCCTATATCACAGTTATAATTAATCTGAGAAGGGCAGACTGTTTCTATGCTCGAGTCCAGCCTGGGCTGACAGATAATCACTCTGTTTCTGCCATCGCTATTTGTGCAGAGGAGCTCTGTTAGAAGATGTATTTGTTTGCTGACTATCTATTTGAGCGTAAAGATATTTTAGTTTGTCTAACCTGCCTTCTTTGTAGCATGGACAGTTTAATTTATCACCACCATCTTGGATCTGGACTGCTGAAATGGGCCAATCAGTACCTTTGGGGACTCTAAAATGGAGCCTTTCCCAGGGTCTTGTGGGAGCAAAATTCTGTAGGAATTGCAGTTTTGGAACTTTGGCATCCAAATGGACCTGGAGGGGAGCCTTGTTCTGACTGACAGACAGATCAGCCAACCAAGCCTTTGGATCCTGGAAAAGTCCCAGGCTGCTTGCAGCTTGAGTCAGTCCGAGTTGGGAAGTGAAAGAGTGTACAGCTTGAGATAGTTGAGCAGCAATCCCATGAGATTAGCGAGAACCGTGTGAAAGGGCTGAGTTTTGGCCTGCTGTCCCTGAGAGGAAACTGAAGTTTAGTCTGACTGAATCGAATTGTGAGAGCGAGATAAGCCACAGAACTGTGACCAGGCTGTCAACCTGAAGAAGACCCAAGATTTGCTGAATGTGACTTGCCTGTCAGGACTTCCAGCACTCTTGAACTCCCGGATTGTGCAGAGACCCTGTAATTGTGACCGGAGAGTCATTTGCCTGGTACAGTAGAATTTCTTTACATGTAAATGTGCTGTGCACTGTTAGTAGGTCATGATTTGGTTCCCCACTATATGCTGAACTGTGTTCTGCTTGCTGGAGGCTGCATCCAGCTCCACAGACTGAATCCGTATTCATCTCCATTTGGCCTGGGCCTGCCACACTGGCCCAGCCAGACATCTGTTCCACAGAGAAAGCCATCGATGAGAGACTTGCCTGGGGATCAGCCCCTGCTCAACACTTTGAACAGGAATGACGCCTTGGTGATTCGTGTGGGCCCTGCTTCTCCTGGCACTCCAGCGCAACAACCTGCCATCTTGATTTTATCTTGCCTGTGTCCTGTATTGGGTATTGTGAGTAAACATCAGGGTAACTCCCTGCAACAACAGCTAAATGTAAAGTGTCATCTGATTGCCTTTGTTGTCTTTTCTTTCATGAACTGAGCCCTCCGGCTCTAGATTACAAATAGTGTGTGTTGTGCACGCTGCTTTCTTCCCTCACAGGGCCCCAACCAGCTGCGACACGGCATACCCCAGGCAACATTCCTGGCTAGCCCACCTTTTCCTACCTGGGTACCCAGAGTGTGTGACTGTGTAGGGACTCTTATGAATGCATAACTGTCTGATTGATTTAGCTTTCAAGGCAATCAACCTGATTCCGCCCAACCTTGTTCAAGAACCCCTGAATAAATCAGATCTAACTTTTGCATTTAACCATATGGTTCCCATTTGTATTGAAAGCACTGTACTGTTGCTGTCTGCTGTCCCTAGCCTTGTTTTACAGGGGGTCTCCAGGGTCAAACTGTTGGAACCAGCCCTGGTGTAAATGCAAACAGTGTGGGTGCTTACACGGTGAATAAGGGCATTGCAAAGGTGATTACTGTATATTGTTGCAGCTTAATCTGGTTCAAATTCAGTTGCTTACCATCTGTATCCCTCCCCCGTTGCCCCTGAAAAGGGACTTCTAGGCCCAGTGGGCTTACTGGGTCAACAAAATTAAACAAACAAAACAAACAAACAAACACTAGAAGGGACATAGGGGTTACAGTGTCCTGGATGGCTGTCCCAGGTTAGCATGACCACTAACATCCTTCAAACCTCCGGGTGGAGGCACCTGCTTCAGTGCAGGCCCCTTAACCTGCTACTAGCTAAGCAGGCAGGGGTAGTAGCCCTGGGATAGCGCCACCTAGGGGTTATATACTCACTGGTGGGGCCTATCTTGGGCCAAGGGACCATGCGAATACTCACCAGAAGGCACAGCCGGAAGGCAGCATGGAGCAGGAAGGGGGAACAAATCAACCAAAAGCGCTGTATCCTCCAGAACCAATGGAAGCAGAGTCAGGAAGGTGAGTAACAGTCAAGAAAATGGGGAAAACAAGACCTGGGTCGAAACAGAATAGGAAAGCACAGTACATAGTATCAGAGAAGGCTCAGGGCATGGCAAGGAGAAGAGCAACAGGATCTCAACGCTGGCTAGCCTGGACAAGCGGGCAGGAGAGATCATAAGGGAGGTAAGAGAAAGGGGAGTAGAAAATATGAGGTGGTTGTCAGTCAGGCTGAAGGTGGGTCAGGGTGTTGGGGGATAAATGTAGAGGGAGGAGGCTAAGGAGGGAAGTGGGGAGGAGACAAAGAAGGAAAAGGGGAACAGGTGATGGGCTGAGGGGATGGTGCTGGTACATCTGATGGGAATGGGGAATGGGAGAACAGGTGGGAATGGACGGGGGAATGATGGGCCAGCTGGAGGGGGGGGAAGGTGGCTGGGCAATGGAGTGAGGAAGGAGCAAAGAGGGAACGAACAGGGAAGGAGGAATGGGTGGGGCAGGAGGAAACAAGGTCGGGGTAAGGAGGACTTAGATATGGACTGTGGCTAGAAATGGAAATGATGTACCTACTGTAATTTTGATCTTCTTGGATGAAGACTCCACCACTCATTCACACTGATGGGATCTTCGCCGAGGAGCCAGGACCCAGCAGGAGCAAACTTTTGCAAGAGGGCCGGCACCAGAGATGGAGCCATGAGGAGCGGCGCCTGAGCCTCAGCTCATGTGGCAATGACTATCTTGCGTCCAACCCTCCAACTGCCTCAGTACCTTTTTTCCGAGGAGGCAGTGTAACTAATCTAGAAGGATAGCCTAACAAAACCAGACATAAGATAGTCCGAACGACTCAGTATAAGAAGGGCCAACAAAGAAGTCTTTACAGCCTAAACACTGAGGGAGTGATGACCAACAACAGAGGTGAACTGGGATGGTAGGGCATGTGAATGAGTGATGGAGACTTCATCCAAAAGATCAAGAATTACGGAGGTATGTAATTTCCATATCTTTCTGACATAAAGTCTCCACCAATCATTCACACTGATGGGAGAGTACTGTTAATAACTCCCCGAGAGGGCGGTAGAGAAACCAAGAGTCACAAATTCAGGACAAAAGTCCGTTAGGATAGTCCTGCCAAACGAAAGATGTTGCCTGGCATGGACATCCAGGGCATTGTGCTTGATGAAAGTATGCACTGAGCTCCAGGTAGCTGCATTGCAAATGCCTGCAATGGGAATGTTGCAGATTTCCCAGGGATGCCACGACTGCTCTAGTAGAGTGAGCGACACCTGCCCTCCAGCTTAACTTGTGCCATGGAATAACAGGGTGAAGGCATGCCAACAGCCATGCCAAATGCATCAGATAGAGACAGGTTGACCCAGCTGGGTCTCACTGAAGGAAACAAATATTGAGCTTTGTGAATTTCTTTTGTTCTACCCAAATAGAAACGCAGAGCTCTTTTGACATCTAAAGAATGAAGGGTATGCTCTCCCTCATTTTGGAAGTTCACACAGTAAGTAGGTAGGAACAAAGATTGGTTTAGATAGAATTCTGAAACAACCTTAGGAGAAACTTTGGATGGGTCCTAAGAACTATTTGTCCTTATGAAATACAGTACAGAGGTCTGTGACCAAAGCATGTATTTCAGAAACCCTGCGGGCAGGGTCGGACTGAGAAGCAAAGGGCCCACCTGGAAGTGGGGTCAATAGGGGCCCTGGTACCTGTCGATTATACCTCATATACAAACTGTTGCACAGTTTTACCATCAATGGTATGCCCTAGCATACAAACTGTATCCTGTATATTCAACCATAAAGTAACAGCATGTATCCTATTTGGAAGAAAACTATTCCTGCACCAGTTATAAAGACTTAAAGGAAATGTCCACTTGAAATCGGGCTCCACCTCTAGTATGATTTAGGGCCTGATTAGCATTTTTGCAAACAATCTAATTTTTTAACTTACACATAGTTTAGTTATTTATATTGTATCTGGTTGATCCTGCCATCCCCCACACCAGCATTTTGACAGCAAGCACCTCCTAGCAGCACATCACAATCTCCTGCAGCTGTCCCGAGAATGGCATATGAGCCAGGAGCAGCTGTGGAGAGTGCAGTGGGTCCTGTATATTTGGAGCTATTAATGGCTCCAGTTTGTACTGTAGATGTCTCAGTTCTATGTCAAGCTCAAGTATAGATTAGCAATTCACTGCTTTCAAAGTGGCAACAGGATCAACCAGATAAAATCAAAATAACTAATCTCAGTGCAAGTTAAAAAAAACTGTTTGCGAAAATGCTAACTGGGCCCTGCCTCACACTAAGATGGGGCCTGATGTTAGGTGGACAATTCCCTTCAAGTAATAATGTAAGGTTTATCTCAACTGGTGATGTTAAAATAAATAGAAAGTAAGACAGTAAAAGAAATGCATACCATTGATATCCCTGCCACCCCAGGTGGGTGTATTGCAGTGGGTCCTGATGCCCTCCCTCCCCAGAGCAGGTGAGCAACCACGCAGATTTTCTTTGTAGATGATCCCCGCCCAGACAGTCTCAGACCCCTCACACCACCAAACAAGACAAAGATTCCCCACCAGCAGCAGATAATGCCCAACCCCAGCACCAGACTCTGTTCAATGCCCCCCCACACACACACACACACACACACACACACACTGCAGACAGTCTCAGACTCCTCACACCACTAAATGAGACAAATATTCCTGACAACAGCAGATGCAGATGATCCCAACCCCATCACCAGATTTCGGTTCAACCCCCTTCAAACAAAAATACACACTGCAGTCTTGGTTCCCTCTCACTTCCCACCAGCAGCAGATGTTGATCCCCAACCAAGCACCAGACTCTGGTTCAATGCTGCACAGTGGAGGACAGTCTCAAGCCCCCATACACACAGACAAGATTCCCCGCCAGCAGAGATGATCCCCGCCCCAGTACTAGACTCTGATTCTGCCCCCAAGCGGTGGACAGTCACAAGCTCAAGCACATGCACACACACACACACACACACACACACACACACACACACACACACACAAACCCATACCAGACAGATTCTCACCAACAGCAGACGCTGACAATCCTAAACTGGCCAGAACCAGACTCTGGTTCAACACCCCAGCAATGGACAGTCTCTCAATACCCCCCAACATACACAGCAGACAGTTTCAGCCCACTATCACCACAAACCAGACATTCCTTGTCAAAAGCAGTCAGCAGATGATCCCCAATCCAGAACCAGACTTTGGTTCTACCCCAACAGCAGGAAAGTCTCAAGCCCCCACCTACACAATCACACTGCAGTCTCAGTTCCCCTCTCACCCCAAGCAGACTCAGACAGATTCCCCACCAACAGCAGACTATCTCAAACCCAGCACCAGACTCTGCTCATCCCCACCTCACAATGGTTGATAGTTTCAAGCCCCTATATATTTTTAAAACCTTCTACCTAGTTGCACTACCAGCAGCAGCCTCTTACACCAAACGGAATCCCCCAGCACATAGATTCTATGGCATCCACTCCACCCATCCCCAGTCATGACCACCATCCACCAGCACAAAGCTCAACCACAGCCTTGAGCCTCACCCTCTAACCTGATATAAGCCGGCTGTGACTACAGCCAAGTGCCAATCGATCCGCAGCCTGCTTTGGTTTTTGACCTGCAGGAAAGGAGCCTGTGCGTGACTCAGTCCAAGCGCCTGCTGCTGCAGCTCCATTCCGCCAGAAACCATCTGCTTCTGTTTTCATGCACAATCAGTAGGTACAAATACAATCCGATCCCCCAACAGCTCAACAGTTCACTATGTAAGGCACGCCTCCACCCTTTGCCTACCAATTGGCTGCCGGGCCAACACAACTCTGACTTCACCCTTCCAGTCCCTGTCCCTCCAGTCTCAAATTTTATATGCATTGCAGAGTACCTGTAAAATTGAAATGGTCCGGGCAATGGCCCATCACTGGCAGCAGAGAGAGGAAAGTGACAGCGAACATTTTCCATTTAGTTAGAAGAAACTCACTCAAGAGACCGGTGTGTGAGCCTCATGTTGCTTGCGCCCGTGGCGTCGCCCCTTAGTGCCGAAACGAAGAAGGATTTCAACAAATAGAATCGGACCCAGGAATCAGACACAGGTAAACCTGGTATTTTGAAGAGGCAAGAGCCGCCCTGCCACCAGTGCTTACCACTCCCCTCACACCAGTTGACCAATTACAATTAGCTGAGCGGCAACTGGGTAAAAGTCATGCAGGAAAGGCGCCAGGGTTTGTCAGTGTCTGAGTTCATGTCTTAATCCTTCCTTGTTTTTTCTCTGCTCTGGGCTACTCCTAAATTGTGTTTAATTACGCTAAGTCATTTAGCGTGAAGAAGATCAAAGGCAGAGGGCACTGTCACACTTACTTGCTGTACCGGACGTTTTTTGATCTCGGTCTCCCTCGTCCTGCACTGTTTACTGACAGTTCCAGTCTCACTCTCACAGCGTGCATGAAGGGGCCTGGCTCCTGAACAGTTTCTGTTCTGACATGCCCCCCTCCATATCACAGCATTGCTATATCTGAAAATCGCCGGCAGGGGCCCACCGGAAATTTCCGGGTATCCGCCAGGCCAGTCCGACTGCCTGCGGGCGAGGTAATGGCCACCAGGAAGGCCATTTTCCAAGTGAGAAATTTCAGCTCACAGGTAACTAGAGGCTTGAAAGGCTTTTGAGTAAACATGTCTAGCATAAGATTAATGTCCCAGGCTGCAACTGGACATCTGATAGGAGGTCTGGTGTCAGAATAACCTTAAGAAACCTCTTAACTACAGGTAACTGAGCCAGTGACAAGGAAAGTACTGGTTCATGATAAGCTGAAATGACACCACAAAGGTGAACAGTGACTGTAGAGTATTGTAGACCTGAATTTGAGAGGTCTAAGAGGTACTCTAGAACTTTATTTGGTGGGCAGGAAAAGGATTCAAGAGGATTTTGCACACCAGAGAGAAAAATGCTTCCATTTGACTGTAAGTTTTTCTGGTCACTGACTTGTGTGTGCCAAAGAATATCTGAAACTCTCGAGAGACACTGAACCCATTCACCTTATCTCTTCAGGAGCCAAGCATGAAGGTGAAGCGACCTCAGATTGGGATGACAGGACCCTGGGTCAGAAGGTTCATCTGAAGGGGAAGCACCTTCGAGAGGTTAGTCGACATACTGTTGAGTAGCGGAAACCATATCTGTCTAAGGGAGCAATGAGGATCATTTTCCCCTGGGACTCGAATTGAGAAGTACTTCTGAATTAGTGGAAGAAGAGGAAAGGCATATAGAAAGCTTTTATTCACTGCAGCCTGAATGCATCTTGACAGAAAATGCCAGGCCCTCGATTTCTGGTGCAGAAACGAGGCAATTTTGTGTTGAGTGGGGATGCAAAAGGTCCATATCTGAGTTCCCACTCTCGAATAGTGACTGAACTACAGTTGAGTCGAGAGACCACTTGTGAGGATCTGTCTCCGATCTGCTGAGATGATCTGCTAGTTCGTTCTGCACTCCTGGCAGGTAGACCACCTGAATTAGAGCCTTGTGCTCTAGGCACCATTCCCACACCTCATCGCTTCCCTGCATAAAGGGTAAGAGTGTACCGCCCTGATTCTTGATGTAATACATCACTGCTTTGTTGTCCATTTGAAGGAGAATGTTCTTGTAACAGAGAATGTCCTTCAAAGCCCGGACTGCATAAAGGACGGCTCTCATTTCTAGGACGTTATGTGAAGCTGGGACTCACCGAGTCCACTGACTTGGGTAGAGATTCTCGACAGTGCGCCTCCCACCCCATCAGAGACGATCCATGGTAATGGAAATCTGATGATCCAGAAGAGCAAAGGGATACCCTTCCAGAAGGCTGGCCTCTTACGACCACCAGGTGAGTGACAGCTTCAGAGGTTCTTCGCCTTGATGAGAAAAGACTGAGGGTGAGTGGTTGGGGACCACTGAGCACCGAGCATCCACTAAGAGGTCCATGTGGAGATGTGCTAGAGGTACAGTGAACACCGAGGATGCCATGAGACCCAGCATCCGCTTCATCGAGATAGCTCGAACTAGCTGTCTTTCTGATGTATCGGGCCATCTGTAGGTTATTGCTCCTTCTGTCCTCTGGAAGAAAAGCCTTTGCACAGGAGGTGTCCAGAAGAGTTCCTATAAAAGGAGCTTCTGGAGGGCTGCAACTGTGATTTCTTGAGATTTAGCAGGACTCCATGGATTTGAGAAAGTCTGAGGCCATGGCTAGGCGCCGAGAGTTCCTTGCCTGGAAAGACTTGCTAGAAGCCAGTCGTCCAGATATGGGAACACTTGTATTCTCGATTTTTCTGAGATGCACAAGTAGACTTACACAACTCTTTGTAAAACTCATGGTGCCAGAATAGCCCAAAGGGCAGGACTCTGAACTGATAATGTTGGCCTCAGTCCCACAAACCTTAGGTATTTGTGGTGCTTTGGGTGATAGGAATATGTTGGAAGCGTCCCTGCATGTCCAGGGAAGTTAGCCAATTGTGTTGATAAAGCAAGGGCAATAGGTCCCTAGCATATCATCTTGAACTTTTCCTTGAGAAGAAACTTGTTTAACTTTCTGAGGTCCAGAATGGAAGCATGCCACCGGTCTTTTTTGGGACCAGGAAGTAATGAGAGTAGAACCTGTGTTTCGTTGATCCAGCTTGAACTATTTCTACTGCCCTGCTGTTCAGAAGGCCTTGTATCTAGGAGGCAAGAAGGTCTGACTGTATTGTTGACAGCCTGGGCTATCATCTGGGGGCGATCTGGAGGGTTTTCTGAAAGGTTGAGGGAGTACCTCACGGATTATCCGGAGGATCCATTTGATCTGATGTTAAGACTTCCACTGGTTGTACAACTGAGTCAGACGTCCTCCCACTGCTGAGGAAGAGTCCCTCAGGCAGTTGAGGGGACCCGGGCAGAAATCAGAAGGTGGCACTGGGCGCTGAGCCTTGTGCCTTCTGTTGCATTTTCTTTTTGAGGCTGGGGGGCTTGTTTTGTTAAAATGCCCCCTGCTCTTGCCCCAAAAAGACTGAAGGTTGTGAAATTGATGCTTGTTAACACCCCACCGAGAAGGGGTTCACACGCTTTAATGGCTGACCTAGTCTTCTGTGTGGCCTCCAGAGCTTGCTCTACTTGAGGTCTGAACAGATACATACCATCAAAAGGTAAGACCATGACCTGCTGTTGGGCATCATTCGTGAGTTGAAGTACGTGAGCCAGGAGTGACGATGGGGTACAAATGCCCACCGCCACTGGAAGCAGTATCAAAAGCATCCATAGCTGCTTTAGCCTGCTGGTTGTAGGACCGATACCCCTGGTTATGGTCTGAAGTAGCTGTGAACTAGTGTCCGACTCGCAGAGCTTCCACCATCTGTTTGAGCGAATGCCAAAGAACATCTCATATTGACAGAAATAGCCCTGGTAGCTGGCAATACATATACCCAGGTGCAGGGCAGCAAAGACTTGCACCTAAGGAGTCTATTTTATGAGATTCTTTGTTTATAGGCCAGGCTGTAGATGCCTGAGGAAGAACGGCCTTATCATTCTCTGCCAGGACTACAATAGGTCCGTGAAGGCCTGGGAGGCCAAAATGGGTCGATCCTGGGAGCAGCATACTTCCTGTCTATGGACTTAGCCACAGAAGGAATGAGAGTGGGATTATTCCATACCATCTGAGAGGCGTCTAAAAGGATGGTTGTACCGGGGAGTTAAATCCATAGGAATCTCAGGACATGGAAGGTATTGGAGTCTTAAGAGATTCCCAGGATCATCACCTATAGTCTGGAGAAAGAGTAGAATTAAATTTTTCAGCAGAGACTTAAATGACAGGTCTTCAACCACAGGCTCTGCAGCAGGATTGATCCCTGCTCCTTTCAATATCATCACCCAGTTAAAGACCTGGGTCAGGCTCAATATCATCTTCTGACAGCCCTGGAGGGACTGTATGGACAGGAAAGGAGTGAAAATCAGTAGGAAATGAAGAACAGAAAGGATTCGGAGTCAAGAGCCCTTGAAGGCTGGACAGCACCGCACAAGCCTCGGAGCCAAAGAAGAACACAGCATCGATGGCAAGGGAGACAGCGCCATCAGAAATAACCTGAAAGCACACGGCGATGCCGCCGTACCCCCAGGATTTGTGCCTGGGGAGACCCATCACCGAGCATAACCGATGCAGCACCGGAAGCAATCCAGGCCCCTGAAGACTTTGATTTGAAGAAAAAAAGAGGACTACCAGGAGATAAAGGCATCGATGTGGCCCCTGTGCCGCAGCCATGTGAGGCAGGAAAACACCTGAGCGCAGAGTCGACTGCAACGAAGATGGTGCCGCTGCGTGACTAGGAAGGTCCAACCACCCTATCTGCTCCCCTCAAAGGGCCTGAAGGCCTCGGAGTGAACGGGCCAGGCAGATGGACCAACCTCCGAGCCCATTGCTCCAGCACGCAGCCCACTGATGAAACTGCTCATCAGAAACCCTTTTCAATAGGCGTGGAAGGGCTCCAGTGTAACAAAGAGGTCGGTCACTGGAGACAGAAACCAGTGACTCGGGAGGAGACTGGCACCTGACCCTAGCGACCGACCGTCGATGCACAGACATACCAGAAGACGGCCTCAAGTGATGCCTCTCTTTTTTGAACTAGGGGTCAAGAAGAGCTTGAGGTAGAATAGTGCCGAGCGGACCGCTTTTTATGCTTCCAGTGGGACCACCCATTCCGCAGGCATCGGACCATCTGTTGTCAGACCCTCCTCCGGAGAGGGTGGTGGACCGGACCCAGCCCGGCTGACTTAACAGCTTTCTACAGAAGTCTCCTACCATCACCTGACCTGCCCATGGTTAACTCTGTCAATGGAGGGCTGAAGACTTTTTTCTTAATAAGCAAAGTTTAAAAGTAAGCCATACTTATTTTGAGATAGATTACAAAACAATAAACTGAAAAACTATGCTGCTAGTTTGAAGTTTGACTCCAGCCGGATGAGCGACGTCATCACTGAAGTGCACTCAACGGCAGGAAAAAAAGGAACTGGCGGTCAGAGGGTCGGCTAAGATAGTCATTGCCGCACAAGGGTGCACGCTCCTCAGCTCCATTTTCTGGCGCAGCCCTCTTGCAAAAAATTTGCTCCAGCAAAGTCTGGCACCTCCGTTGAAGATCCCATCAGTGTGAATGAGTGGTGGAGACTTTATGTCCAGGAAGATTAGTGGGAATCACCTGGGAGGACAGCATGATGGAGAAGGTAGGGTCATAGTCATGGAGTTCAATTCTGAAAGGGGTGAGATGGGGTGTAAGGGCACAGGAAGGCTGCATATGGGTGAAATGCATGCCAGGCATGACAGAGAAGGTGGGGCAGTTCATTTGTAAGTGTGTAGGGCGGAAAGAGAAACCTCACATAGTGGTGCACCTGGGCACAAATTACCTGGAGGGGAGCACAGTCGGGAGGTGCAAGCAAGGTTCGAGGAAGTGGGGATACTATGTAAAAAAGCAATGTGCTTGGTTGCTTTCTCAGTTCTCCCAGTATCCAGGGCAAGTTCAGCCAGGAAGCAGAGGATACTGGATTTTAACACATGGCTGAGGACATGGTGTCAGTCCTGGGGTAGAGTTTGGTGGGGAGTGGGGTAGCACGTGGGGACACTGCGAACCTGTTTGCCCCAGACAGGCTACATTTGAGTAGGGAGGGCTCAGGGTCCTGGAAACAGAAGTTGGGGGTATATGGTGATCACGATAAGAAGTTAAACTAAGTGGAGGCAGAAGGTTTGGAGGACAAACTGTCTTCAGGCCAGGGAGGCCTCCCCTACACAGAAGGAAAGGATGGGGGTTCAAATAGTGGGTGATAAAGATGTAAAGAAGAGCAGGGAAGGGTGAGGGACATAGTGAAGGGTAGGTTATCTGATTGAGAGGAGCCCTGGGAACAAAGCTGCAGAGTTGGGCACCGATGGCAGAGGGGAGGTGGACATAGCTGCCATTACGGAGATGTAGGCCACCCAATAGCCATGACTGGGACCTGGTGGTCTCAGGGTACAGGCTGCACCAGAAGGACAAGCAGAAAGGGTAGGGAAGGGGGAACTATTTATTTTAAGGAAGGAATACCATGTAGCAGGGGGCGGGAAGGGCGAGGCCTTATGGCTGGCAAATTCAGGACTCAAAAGGCAGGAGGGTTAGGTCGGGATGGTGTATAGGCCACCATCTCAAAACAAGGATACTGATAGGGAGCTGGGTGAGCAAATAAGGAGGGTCAATGCAAAGGGTAGTATCATGAGAGTGGGGACTTCAATTGGCCTGACCACCACATAGTGTGGTTCTCACTCAGTATGGGTAAATGGACTGTTAGCACAAGGACAAAAGTGATGGACTTCAGGTGGGCAGACTTTGGAAGGATGAGGGACATATTGGAGAGGCACCTTGCCAGCATCAGCCCACACATGGAACTACAGACCAGTCAGCCTGACCTCGGTAGTGGGGAAGATCATGGAAGCACTACTGAAGGAGAGATTGGTGGACATCTGGTTGCCAACGGAATACAGGATCCAAGGCAGCAAGGTTTCACAGGGGAGGGAGGGGGAGGGGTCATGCCAGACCAACTTTATTAGATTTTTCAACTGGGTGACAAGGGAGGTGGATCAGGGAGGGCAGTGGACGTGGCCTATCTGGACTTCAGCAAGGCTTTTGATACTGTGTCACATAGAAGACTATTAAACAAACTGGGAATGTGGAAGTGGGCAGGACAGTAGTGCGGTGGGTGGGTAATTGGCTGGGTGGTAGGACACAGAGGTGGTGGTAAATGGCTGTCACTCCATAGGGGGAAGAGTGACCAGTGGGGTACCACAAGGATCAGTGCTGGGACCGGTCCTATTCAACATCTTCATCAGTGACACTGCGGGGACCTGGAAGGCAGAATTTCCTGTTTGTTGATGACAAAAGCTCTGAACAGAGTGGATACACCAGAGGGTGTAGACAGAATGAGAGGGACCTGCAGAAGCTTGAAGAATGGACAAGAATTTGGCAGGTTGAAATTCAGTGCAAAGAAGCACAGGATAATGCATATGGGGCACAAAAACCCTGGAACAACATATCAGTTTGGGGTGAGGATACAGCATGCACCAAGCAGGAAAAGGGACTTTAAGTTATTATCTTGGATGACCTTAATGTAGAAAACAGTGTGACAAGCAGCAGGTAAAGCAAATAGGATGCTGGGATGCATAAGCAGGGCATCACCAACAGGAAAAAGGAGGTCATAATTCCACCATACAAGACACTAGTATACAACTATATACTCTGTATAGTTCTGGAGACCTTACCTACATAAGGACATAGAGTACAAAAGGGTCAGAGGAGGTCAACAAAGATGGTACAGTGATTGCATCACAAGTCCCGAGGACAGGATGAAGGACTTGAATATGTACTCCCTGGAGGAGAGGAGGAGAGAGAGGATATGATAGTGATATACAAGTACCTTACAGGGAGGAACAGCGTGCAGGAATACACTATTTTCCAGCAAAAGATGTTCTAGAACTACAGGGCATGGGATGACGGAGGGGGCAATTCAGAGGAAACATGAGGAAGAATTTCTTCACATACAGGGTGGTGGACAAGTGTAACACCCTGCTAGAGGAAGTGGTGAGGCTGAAACAATCACGGTATTTAAGAATGCATGGGATAGACAAAGGAATTCTGGAAGTCAGGGGTAAAGGCAGCAGACTTCTAGAAAACATAAAGAGACTTACAAGCTCAAATGGGCAGACTGGGTGGGCCATAGGCCCTTATCTGCCAACAGTGTCTATGTATCAAATGTGGGTTAGCAGAGGTCACCAACACTTACTCAAAGCTCCAGAGCTAAAAGGCCAGGTCTAAGAGGCCAAGCTGGATAAGTAGGGAGGTGTTAGGGGTAAAGGAAAAAATGACTGCCTTTAGAAAAAACACGTGATCCAAGTGGGAGGAGGATAAGGAGGGTAGAGGAAGAAATCAGGGAGGTGAGCAGATCAGTCAGGGCAGCCAAGGCAGCTAGGGGCTCAGGCTGGCACAGGGATCAGAGAAGGAAAAGGATTTCTTCAAGTACATAAGAAAGAAGCTGCAAAGTTAGATTGTTGGGATCAAGGAGTAGAAGGGGTGGGTGAGAAGGGGTGGAGCTGGCAGAGTGCACAATGCGTACTTGTTCTGTATAACCCCCAGGGGCGCTATCCAAAGGCTACTACCCCTGCCTGCTTTCCACTAGCAGGTTGAGGCCTGGATCCAATGGCGGGTGCCTCCACCCAGAGGTCGAGGTTGGAACAGTCAAACACAACTTGGTCTCAGCCCTCTGGGTCACTGCAACCCCTTTCCTTCTGCTAGTGGCCCACAACACTTTCCACCCAATCGCTATGACTTACACTTACCCTCAAAGTGGAATGACCAACTTGGTGCTGAGGACTCCTTGTAAAATAAGATACAGGGACACAATAACCCATGCACAAGGAGAGGGAGCACAAACATACAGTTCAGACAGTGTACCTTAGAACAACAGATCTGATTTATTGCAGGAAGTAACAAGGGCAGGGAAATCAGGTTGATTAGCTTAACACTCTACTGTATCAGGGCACTGTGCAAGGCCAGACCTATAAGTCACTGTCTCTGGGTACCCAGGCAACAAGAGGCTAGCCTATTCGGTGCAGCTGGTTGGGGCCCTGACGGAGAAAACAAGTAGTCGATACCTAAATTGGTTAATCAGAGCCAGCAGGCTCAGTTCATGTAGCCAGTGGAGCAGCCAGACAGATCTTGCCCTCAAATGAACAACTGACAGGGAGCTACCCTGATTTAGTACTCACGACTCCTGCAGAAAGATCCCTTTCACACCACTTGCAAGACATAGCCTGATCCAAACACTTCTCCACACATTTATATGTAGAACAGAGGGTACCATACCAGGCAGCTGCTTTAGACTCCCGATCACTTTCACTGCACAAACCGGTGACGAATGCAGCTTCACTTGTCCTGACAGATCGAGCGCATTGAAGCCGATTCTCCAGTCCTCTACAGGGTGAGCCTGGTAGGTAGCTGTAATCGTATAGCATCCTCTGTCTGCACTCCTCACCTGGATCTTGCATCCGCTCCTACAGCAATTCTGCCACCCGACTTTGGTCTGCAAGCAGCTGCCCACGCAGCTAAACACATAGTGCAGGGAGCCAGAGCTCCTTTTCCGCTCACGATCACCAATGACTGCCCCTCCAGGACAGTTGCAGGGCAGTTTCTTTCACTCCACAGGGCCCGTTGGCTGCTTAGTTCTGTCAGTCACCTCATACGCTCTCTATTGGTGCAAAAGGCACCAGGGTCCAAACTACACTTCCCAGGGCATCTGCTATTTATTCCCTTCAGGCAGGCTCCCAGTGGGAGTCCAAATTCTGGTTGGCTCAAGCGATCTCCATTTTAAAGTCCCCCTCTCCACTTGGCCCATCTCAGAAGTCCAGGTCCAAAATGGGGACCAAACACACAGAGTCCCAGCTGCAATAAAGGTAGGTTAAACAAACTGCATTCTTACTGTTAAGCTACATATGTTCCGCAAACAGTTACATCTGTAATCTGACTCCCTCTGCTCGCTTAGCGGCGGCAGAAATGGAAGCGATTCAAACAACAGCTCGAGTGGGATTCGAGCAGTAAACCACAGTCCCCTTGCAAACTAATAAAGCCTGCAAGCAGGCAGTTCTTAAAGAGACATTACCAGAGGCTCTAAGCACTACAGCACCTACATTTAAACGGCCTTACGTTCGAATGCCCGTTAGGCAGGGAGCACTTAGGCAGGCTTTTTAGGAACCCCATTTGTGGGGGATTACATGTGTTTAACAGAGAGAAGATGGGGTCAATGCCATAGGGAAGGGAGGGCTGGGAACGGGGTGGAGATAACGGATGGGGTAATCCCAGTAAGCAGGGTCCTGGAAGGCCTTGGGGGCCTGAGTAAGGCACCAGACCCAAGCGGCATACACCCCAAGGTGTTGAGGGAGTTGAGAAGAGGTCCTGGTGGGACCACTGGCAGACTTATTCAACACCCCTCTGGGGACTGGTTGCATTCCCAAGATTGGAGGATGCATGTGGTGCCCTCCACAAAGTGGACCCAAAGATGTACCAGGAACTATAGACCGGTCAGTCTCACCTCCATTGTGGGAAGCTAATGGAGACCATCCTCAGGGAGAGTCTAGTTTCCTTCCTGAAGGAGAATGGTCCCAGGACAGCAGGCAGCATGGGTTTGTCGAGGTAGATCATGCTAGACCAACCCGGTTGACTTTTATGACTAGGCGACTAGGGCACTTGACAAGGGCCAGGTGGTGGATGTCCTGTATCTGGACTTCAACAAAGCCTCTGATTCGTGCCACAGGTAGGTTGATTAGTAAAGTGGGATATCTGGGAGTAGGAGAGAAGCTGGTGGAGTGGGTCAAGTTTTGGCTGAAGGATAGGCAACGGAGGGTACTCTAGTTGTCAGGGGGAACTCTTAACTCCAAGGGCTGTAACCAGTGGGGTTCCTCAGGGCTCAGTGCTGGGTCCAGTCTTGTTTGGCATCTTTATTGCTGACATCTCAAATGGGATTAGGAATAAGATTATCCTTTTGCTGATGATACAAAGATCGGTGCAGTGGTGGACAATGCAGAAGTGCGGTTAGGACTGCAGAAGGATCTGAACAAACTTGAGCACTGGTCGGATACATGGCAGCTGGGATTCAATGCATAGTCATGCACTTGGGAGCCAGGAACCCAAGCTGTTGTTACCGGCTGGGGGAGGTACAAGTATCCACTACTGAGGAGAAGGATCTTGGGTGCTAATCACAGGGCAAATTAACCACTCAGCACAGTGCTGGAGTGCAGGAGGGCAGCAGCTAAAGCAAATAAGATGTTGGGGTGTATTGCCAGAGGATCACCTCCAGGAGGGGAGGTCATCCTGCCACTGTAGAGGTCGCTGGTCAGACTGAACCTGGAGTACTGCATGCAGCTCTGGTGTCCCTACCTAAAGAAATATATCAATCTAATGGAGGGTCCAGCGAGAGCAACCAGGATGATCTTCAGAATGGAGGGCAAACCCTATGAGGAGAAGATGAGGAACTCAATATGTACTCCCTGAAGGAGAGGAGGGTTAGAGGAATGTGATCAAACCTTCAAATATATGAAGGGCTTAAATAAGGTTAGTACAGAGGGATTTTTAGATTAAAGGGAGGGAGACACTAGGTGGCACAGTCTGAAATTAGAGGGGAAGGTTCAGGAGGGAAATGAGAAGGCACTATGTCACAGAAAGGGTGGTGGCTGGGTGGAATGCCCTACCAGAGGAAATGGTATCCTTAAAGTTGGTGGGCTGTTTTAAGAGGGATGGGACAGAGCCAAGGGAGGATCACTACTATATGGGGAGGGAAGTGGGCAGCTGCAGTGTAATAGGCTGCTAGCTGCACACTCAAGCAGACTCGATAGACCATATGGCCTGAATCTGTTGGCATTTTTCATATGTTTGTATGTTCATACACACACACTAACACACATACACTGCCTTATATTGCATTTATTTACTTATACATCTAACCCTAACTTTTATTAGGGCTGTGGGTGGAGCCTACAGCCATTCTGGGATCGCTCAGTAGCTCTAAAAGCGGCGAACGTGGAACCTTTCGTTGGACTTTTGGAAGTATCCTTCTGAAAGCCCAACAGAGCTTGAAACCCTCCACCACAATCAGCCACTACAGAATAACAGCCTCACTATTTCAGCTGTTACTTCCACATTCCAGGGCATGAACTGCGTATATGCGACGCTTCGCACATGCGCAGTTCTGCTGGTCCCGTCATGTTGTGAAGGGCAACATGCCATTCACCATAACTGCACATGCACGAAAGTGCCAAGGGCATGCACAGCTGTGTCGCCGCCACTAGCAGCGCAACAAAAGAAAACCGTCTGCACCTCCCACTGCTGCTGTCCTCCCGCCTCCTCCATCCCAGTTTACGCACCGACATCAGGGTCCCCAATCCCCGTGACGGCATTATGTAGCCCCTCACTCATGTGGCACACTGGGAGCCCACCCCAGTGTGCCCAAATGTGTTTTTCCTTGCCCCCTGCTGACATCGGGGTGCCCAGTCCCTGTGTGGCATCATGTACCCCTCACAAACTCATGTGGCACATGGGAGCCCACCTCAGTATGCCTAAATGTCTGTTTTTCCCATTCCCAGTAAATAAAGAAAACGTTCCCCGTGTTTTTTTCTGTAAAAAAAAAAAAAAAAAGTCCTTGTCGTTGCCCCCAGTCCCCGCCCCCCAGCCTCCCACTGAGCACCCACGTCCCCACACCCCCCTCCCCAGAACTTACCTCTGGAGGTTGGCGTTGTCATCTTCCCTGGACTGGGACACATCTGCACTTCAAAGCCAGACTGCAAACTGAAGTATCAAAGGTAAGCGAGCTATAATGCCATTCAATGGGGTTTTCAAATCAGCCATTTTTGGATTTTGACCCCAAATTTTCAACATGGGGTTCTTGGAACCCCACCTCATAAAAACGTTCACTGTCATTTGTTACTCAGTGCCGAAGGTGATTTTGCAGTTGCTGTATGGAATCACCTTTTGGGACTTGTTCACAAAATGACAGTGGCACTATTCATGAGGTGGGGTCCCAAACAGCCCATGTTGCAAATTTGGTGAATAAATTCCACAAAATGATTGTGTTACAAGCGTGCATTGCACAATTTCTACACGCACTACTCCTAACTTTGCCAATTTTTAATTTTTAACTTCACATTTTCAACATTGCCATTTCTGCACACCTCCTTTTCAACAGTACAGCTGTCATTTATCACACCCTGCCTGAAATGTATTTTCGCACCAGTGACTCAAAATGGGAGTCGCCTGAGAAATTACCTTTGGGACAAGTGAACAAAATGACATTGATACTCTTCATGAGGAGGGGTCCCAAAGGACATGTTGAAAATTTGGTGCAACACTACTAAAAAATGGCCAAGTTACACCTGGGCATTCAATAATTTCTACGGACACGTGTAACTTTGCTCACTTGGCAGCTCATCACAGCCCCTATCGGCTCTGGCCAGAATTTGTTGTGTTTAGGATAAGTACTGTGGCACACTAACCCATATGCACTGCTTCATGTTCTGAACAGTACACAGTACTACAGTATAGCATTACAGCCATTTACAAACTGACTAGGAAAATGTACCAGGAATGGGTTAACAGAGTGCCACACAGGCAGGCGACACACACACACACACACACACACACACACACACACACACACACACTCACATATGGGAAACACATACACACAGAGCCCTTTGTCTCTGACTGCATGCAACTTCCTTTCTTAGCCTTCTTTGTTGTACTAACATTCACTTATTAATTTCAAAATATAAACAATAACCAGAATAACCAATATAAAAATTCATCAAGTAATTTACATAAGTCAGTGTGTTATGTACTGCTGTCCTTTTTAACTCTTGCAGATCTCCTGAACTAATAATAACACTGTCCTTATACAAATGGTATAGCACTCAGGGACATATTTCTGTCTTCTCCTCTTCATTCTGCACAGTCTGTTGCAACAACATCCTTTTTTCTATTATTTGTCTTTTCATTTTCTGCCTAGGTAGGTTGGCCACCTACCCAAGTACCCTCTGCTCTCATTATCCTTTATCCTAGTATTTAACTTTCACGTCCTGTCCTTTGTTGCTCTGGAGAAAAGTGCTTATAATGCATAAAAGTGCAAGGTGCTTGTGTAAAATAAAAAAAGAAACTGTTTAGCACATGCTTTATAAGGGGCTTGTATTGCTGTCACAAATACCAAAGAGCTGCTAGATTTAAAGTGCAGAATGCACAAAGCAATAATGCCAAGCGGTTTGCTGGAGGTTGAATAATGTGCTCATGGGCTTTAGGAAAATGAGGCCAGATATTCAAAACTTTGCACTAGGCAAACCGTTTGCACAGGTTTAGCGCAGGATTAGTACGGTCCGTTATATTCAAAAGGCCAAATAGCATTCACAAACTGCATTAGCGCGGCAAAATCATAACGTATGCAAGGGGCAAACTGAACATGAATACAGGCACAATGCTATATTCAGCAACTAGCGCCACGCAAAGTGGTTTCTGCGCAACTTAAGCGCGACACTTTACACGGTACAAATTACCACCAGGACAAGGTAGTCTTAACCTTGGGCAATCCAGCTTTGCGTGACATTGTGGCTTTGTGCGGTGTTTGCGTGACTTTACGTGATCCTAACAAATAAGTATGACACATAGAAAAAGCCAGACATAGATGAAACGTGCTTTTCACTGATGGCATCACAATGATGTCATCATCTGCCACCAGTTCCAGCCATGCCAGGCAATAAGTGGTGACCCGGCCCCAGTGGACACCATGGCAGTGTGGCCATACAGCACACACCTGCAGACCACCCTTCTGTGGACACCATCAGATGCCAGCACACACATGCAGCACTGTGGGCATGGAGGGTATTGAGGAAGGGTGTACAGGGTGGCCAGACTGCATACAGACCGGTGCGGCCAAAAGGCTGGGACACATCACGCAGTGCACATGGGCCAGTATCGGGATACCCCAACGCCAGTGTGCCTGTCTGATCATACTATGCTACATATCCAGCTACATGCCCAGCAACATACCAAGACAGTTGCACAAACACAACTGCACACACAGCCGGGCCACGATATGTCACCGTGAGCATCCCATGCCAGAGGTGCAGCATCTGTGGGTTACACAACAGCGTAATGGTAATGTCCACTGTCAGTATTAACACCTGCAAGTTGGGCCTGTCACTGTGTACGGTGCAGTGGTCATTACTGCGGTACACACCATAGGCATTGCTGTGTCCCACATTACATGACCCCTGTTATTGTAGTTCTGTGTGCACTGTAGCATGACCTACAGTGTGACAGTTGAATGCAGCACCACCACCACCTGTGCCTATGCTGTGTTCTCCCCGGGTACAATATGCTATGCTGTACTGTATACATGTAGCCTGCAGCTACCATCATGCACTGCTAGACTGACCTACAGGTGGAGCTGCGGGAAGACCGGGCCAGCCCCTGTACTTCCAGACTGACCTACAGGTGGAGCTGTGTGACCCTGCAGTAACGCTGGGCAAACTGCATGCAAATCATGGCATAATGAGATGCTAATCTGGATGTTTGCCCAGAGACTACCTAAAGGCTCATTTGCGTGTCACTTTGAATATGGCAAAGATTAGCTCTGGGCAAATGTTGTTTGCACTGGGCAAATAGCTTAGCTCTGCGCTAAACTCGTGCAAACGTGTTAGCACTTGCATAGCCGTTGGGGAATATTATACCATTTTGCACACTGTACTTTCACATGCACTGCTGCCTGCAGCTCTATTGGGTCCACGCATTTGCTGGCACACATATTGGCCACATAGTTCATCTCTACCTACCTTCACGTCGATGTGCACTGTGTTGCTGTTGTGATTTGCACTTCCTGGTTGCTATATTCAGAGTTGTCTTATTCCAGGGCTAAGTTTGTCCTGCACTCCCAGCCCAGTTTGCCCGGCTTCATTTACATGCTATATTCAGAAGCTGTTTGCCCTGGGCTATTCTTTTTGAATATAGCAGGCTTTTTGTGTCCATGCTAAGTTTGCCCACCGGCAGGGCTAATTTTGCCCCGGGCAAAGCTTTGAATATCTGTCCCTAAATGTGTTTGTATATTTATTATTTATTTATTTAAAACTGGTGACCGGAAAGGAACACTGAGCCGAAGCTCGCTTCCAGGTGTGACCTGGGTACAAGGTGTACACCAAATATACAGAGGTACATACATTTTTGGTTACAGACAGTAATAGCAACAACTACAGACAATATGTACAACCAATAGAAATACAGTGTAGACATTTGACTTTACAGAAAGGTAATATACAGGCACTGTACAGACAATCACATTGAAAATTCGGTATAAATAAGCACAGGCATAGTACAGCAGAGAAGCAGGAAATTCAATACTGTAGAGGCCTCCTAGAGAAGGTTAGGCCCTAGTAGAGGAAGGTATCGTGGGGCAACTTTGGCAGGAGGGTAAGGGAAGAGCCTGAGGAGTTGTTTAATGGCAGAAAGGAGGAGGCCTGGTGAAGGTTGAGTGGAAGGTTGTTCCATAGGAAGGGAAGATGGTAGGAAAAGGTGGCTTGCCCCATGGCTGCATGGGGCATGGGATGAGGAAGAGGAGCATCCTGTGGCGCAGGGAGTATCCGAGGGATTGGCTGGTGCAAGGCAGGAGGTGAGGTAGGGGGCAAGGAGCCTAGCCAGTATTTAGTAATGATGGAGGTACTGTGAATGGTTCTCCTGTGTGAGGCGGGCCAGGGTGAGGGTAGCATAGAGGCTGCAATGATGGGTGAGTGGGGGAGACAGTGGCAAAGCAACAGAGCGAGTTGAATAGGAAGTCAAGTTTTGAGAGTGATGAGGATGGGGCCGTACTGTAAATGATGTCCATGAGTGTCTAGTATTGGCTATTTTGCGAATCCAGTTCGGCTACGGGTGCAAGTGGAAGACTGGCTTTGTGGTGATAGAGGATGGCAAGTTTGGGGCCAGAGTTTAGTACAGATGGCCTCAACGGGGTGGAGAATTTGAGGTGGCTGTCCAGCCAGACGCCCAGGTATTTGAAAGCAGGGACCATCTCTAGTGGGGAGCTGTCCAGGGTGGAGACTGCTGATGGGTCTGGTGGAGAGGCCAGCTTTTGTCTAGATCCGAAGACCATGGTGACAGTTTTTTGGTATTGAGTTTGAGCTGGTTTGCAGGAACCAGGTCTGGACTCTGCTGAAGTAATTTTGAAGGTCTGGGAGGACACTGTCGTGGGAGGGACCTGAAGCATAAATAATCATGTCGTGGCATACAGAGGCACGTTAGAAGAGAGACAGGTGGAGGGAAGTCGCTTATGAAAAGGGAGAGAGGATGGGGCCAAGGATTGATCCTGTGGGACTCCTGCAGGATGGGAAGAGGAGAGGAGAGGGTGTTTCCTATATACACACCTGAAGAACTTTAAAGTACCTAAAGTGCTGAACTTATGCTTGAAACAGAAATGTTTTAAGAAATTATAAGGTGTCTAAATATACAGGTTAATAAAATGGATAGAAAGGTGAAGTGCAAAGATTAAATGCATATTTTACAATGTGTGAACACCAGTAAAGAGAAAACATGCATAAAGTGCTTTTGTGCCTTGGTTCTAAAGGAATATAAAGTACTGATTGCTTACTTGCTGGCTGATAAAGTGCTTGCAGTGTTAATTACATGAAAATTTAAATGCATATAGTTAGTGTCCCAGTCCGTTTACTTTGTTTTTGAATATAAATACTGACTGAAGTGTATATGTAGGAGCCCCATTTGCCTAAATAGTGGCAGAAAGCAAAGAGAAAAATGCAGCATGTTTACTCCTCTATTACCTTTAATACAAAAGAAGAACCCTGGCAGTGTTTGTTCCAGAGAAGACTTGTTTTGTTATAAGTTACCTCCCCATTTTAAAAACCAGGCTCATTAAAAGCAAACTGTAACCAAGGAAAACACTTGATATACAACTACTGCACTACTGCAATATTGTAAGTTGTTTAAATACCTGAAAAAAGTAACAAGAAGGGTTCTCTGTTTTGTTTTCCTGTGTCCCTTTCCTCCACCCTTCTGGCCTACCTGTTGCCTGGAGGTGAATGAGCTCTCACTATAGGGAGCAGCACCCTCTTCAGACTGTTTATAGTAGTAAACTTGCCACTCATTGTGGAAATAGGCAGGATTAAGCACTTATTAAGTGTTTATTACGTATGCATGGGTCTATGACTATTGTTCTTTCAAGATTGTACCAAATGTTCTTATGTGGTCCTATGTTCTAATAAAAGCTGGTTATTATGGTGGATCATCCTGACACATTTGTCTTAGGGATAGTTAGTTATTTCCTGTATTAGATAAGGAGCGATCAGGTGACCAGACCTTTTTGTATAAAAGCCCACCACTAGGGGCTAGAGATTCTGATAGGGAGGTGAGTTGAACACTTACTATCTGAGGAGAAAGGCTTCATGAGTGTGCTTGAACAAGTGGTGGCAGATTAACTGATTTCAGGCTGAAGCTAGGTTACCATTTGGAGTATGACTAACCTCATTTTGCTTTTGGTATATACTCGTTTTATTATTTTTCAATTTTCTGAGTAAAATAAAATGATAAACACATGACTATGTTTTCATGCACCCAATTCTTGGTCTGCTGGGTTATCCTTCACACACACCCATTTACATATGGTGGCAGTCATGGGATTTGCTGGTTGTCCAGGGTTATAGGGAAACCAGTACAGGATACCTGACCAGGTATCTGGATAACAAGCAGAGGTGCCGCGGCAGTGGAAACTGATGAGATGAAGACAGCGCTGCTGGATATGCAGACATAGACGAGAAACTATGTATGGATCAACGCGACCAGTTGGACAGAACGACACCCAAATGGTGGAAACTTTTATACGGATGATCCGATGGCTGACTGGGAGATGGCTGGAGATGAACTGACTATGCAGAGAGGCAGTACATTGATGCCAGGTGCTCAAGAGGTCCCACCAGGAAAGTTTCAATGAGGAACTCATGACTGAGGATATGCCATTGTTACCCATATTTTCTGGATGTTACTAGTTGGAGGACTGACAGTCAACATGGATTTGGAGAATAAGACCCCAGGTAAGATTGTGACTGACAACATTATATTGGGGTTGATGACTTCAAGCAAGTTGGAAGAAGCCTGTATGGTTGAAGGGACTTTCTCATGTTCTTCACCACCTGTACAGTCTAACCATCTTGCTGATACTGATTGGGGTGCATTACAGGTTAACAAAGTTGATATTACTAGACTGATGCAGTATGTAAAAATCAAAGAAGGTACCTAGATTAATGGTGGGTGAGGGCAAGACAACATTGGTGGTACGAACTGAAAAGGGCATCTTGTACCACAAGACACAACCCTCGTACAATTAGTGTGGATGCCTAGGTAGTGGTGTCTGAGGCCTACAGACAACAAGTGCTAGAGGCTGCTCACTTCAGTCCCTGTGGGCATCTGAACCATGGTGGGGTATTGGCTAGATTAACCCCATACTATTATTGGCCAGGAATGTACAGACAGGTGGTGGCCTATCTTAAGACCTGTCATGTGTGCAACCAGATAGCGGTACCTGCTGAGGACAGCAGAGGAACTAGTACCGGGGTGTGGAAAGAGTGTCCCAAAGTGTGAAAGCCAAGAAATCGCATGCTTGGAAAGAGGAAACTACCACACAGGTCACAGGATACCAGATGGTCACTGATTGCTGAAAATAAGTACAATGATTAAAAGTTAATGTTCACCAAAACACCCCAGAGTCCATAGGATTTAGGAACCTGCTGTTTAACATTGGATGGAATTCAGCATGGGAGGGTTCCTTGGTTTCTGTAGGTTTCTGTAAAGACCCGCCTGGGGATAAGATGACCAAAGGTTTGGGGTCATAGATTATAATAGGTTGAAATAGGAGGAGAAGCTACTGTTGCTCCTTTGATGTTCCTGCAGACACTGTATAAAGGACAGTGGGGTTAAGTTTGTTGCAGGCACGAGGCCAGATGTGGTTCTGCAATGGTCCCTTCAAGTGTAGCATGTTTGTTCAGGGGACAGGCCTGATGGTGAAGAAAGATGTACCCAAGGGAGACAAGGAGTCTAGGTGGTACATGTGTTTTGTTGATGGAAAACCTACAAAGGAGGAAGCAGATGGGAAAAGGATCGGAACCTGTGTTGGGGTAACTCTGTGTGTTTATCCTCAGGTATCTGAAATTTGAAAGAAATGAATGAACCAAGGGATATGATAGATTCAGGTTTGGGGTTGAACCTAGGACTGGGCCCTTTCTTAGAACCAACATGTCTGGTGGGGTTGAAGTGGGTAATTACTCACCCCAGAGAAATTCTAAGATACTGGACTTTACAGCCATCCAGGTTTTGCTGGTCAGAAACCAGGAAGCCAATACAAAAATACAGATTTTTCTCCCCATGTCATGATGTTGAGGTACAGCAATGGAAACACAGACTGTCTCTATAGGTACTATGATGATGATTTTAGTACCTGCAAGCCCCAGGGTAATTATTTTAAGGGTATTGAAGAGGCTATTTCTTAGCATTTAGGCAATACTGATGCTTCCGTTGTTTAAGGGACCCTGGGCAGAGCTTCTGTAGAGGGTGGGTGGAATCTTCACAGAAGCCCTAGTGCTGGTTGTATAGAGTTGATACTTTACTGAAAACCAGTTGTTTGAGGACCCTGGTTTTCTTAACCATGGGTGTGTGTGATAAGAGCTACGCTCTACCTAATAAATGGTACAGCTCTCATGGACATATTTCTATCTTCTCCCTTCATTCTGCAGTCTGTTGCAACAATATCCTTTTTTTCTATTCTTTGTCCTGTCATGTTTCTGCCTATGTAGGTTGGCCACCTACCTAAGTACCCTCAGCTCTCACTATCTTTATCCTAGTATTTAACTTTCACTTTCTGTCCCTTTGTTGTTCTGGAGAAAAGTGAATCTTTTTGAAAGAGAATACTATTCAGACTGAAGCTAGTAATCACATTATCACAGAAGTCTTGTTATGCACAAATTAAGATTGAAATACATGTACTGTTATAGTGTGACCATTATTTCCCAACTGTTTGATTTAAAAAGAACACGTTCAATATTGTAGTCAGTGTGAAAGAAAAAATGCTCCTTACCAACTGCTACAGGATAGCATAGTTATAGATGCCAGCCTTGTTAGTCAAGTGGTGTATGTTAATTCCCAGCTACAGTAGGAAATGTTTTATGTGTACATCCCATAACTGAAATGCCACATTCGAGGGAGGGAGAGAGAGAGGAGGGAGGAGGGGAGTGGTTTTAGTTTTGCTTTCTTTCTTTTCTTTTGTTTTGGTACTTGAAGTGCGTCTCACCCTCTTTCCTTTTCATGCTAGCTATACCAGAAGTCAGTGGCAGAGCAATAAAATAGTGCAGGTGGGAGGGGAGCAGAGACAAAAACAGCATTGTATTGCTTCCAGTGGCTAATGGAGAGATTGTTCTGCAACTCCTAAATTGTGCTTTGTTAGGAATCTGACGTGCCTTTTGCCAAGTGATAGCAAGATGGCTTGCAGAGCTCCATTTGCAGCTGTAAAAGAAAAAAGGCATTTAAGTGTTTCTTCCTAACCCACAAGTGACTTTTTTCCACAAGGGATCAAGCTCCAGACAGAGACCAGACTGACTGAGGCTACTACTTATTAGAAGGTTCTGTGGAGAACCTCTGCAAACAGCAGCTGAAAGACAGCCAGAAGCAGAAGAGACCAGTGAGTGAGTCCAGATGACCACAGGGAAGATGGCTGTTCCAGCCGGAGCCACATCTAGCATCTTGCCTGAACAACCATCAGAAAGAAGAGGTATCTGAGACTCTCCAGAACCATGAGTAACAATGTAGCCAAAAAGTGCAAGTGCAAATAAATTACAGTGGCAGGACTGTAAGAAAAGACACAAATTAAAACCCTCGTCAGCACCATATTGGTCCTATCACCGCAGCAAGCAGCTGAACCAGCCAGACAGCATGCGTCCACATGACATGGAATGCAAAACAGCTAATGTTTCACCATTAGGCTCCTCAGAGCTAATTGCACTTGTACCACTTTGGCTACATCGCTCATGTTTTCTGATGCACTTTAATAAAGGAAGACTACAGCAAGGTAAGCTGTTTCTGTCTCTTTTGAGTAATTGTGCTCAGGTGTGTGCTGCAGAGAGTTAGGAAACATTGTTTCCAAGAATTGCTTCGGTTGAAAATAAAAAATTACGTCCTTACTGTAATTCTTGATCTTCTTGGACATGTCTTCACCATATATTCACACTTCTGGATTCTAGCTAGAGGTGCTAGGACCATGTAGGAGCCAAAAATCTTCAGGTGGGCCAGCTGGGATAGGGTGCGTGCATGCACAGTGCCGTGAGACTGGCTTGTGCTATCTCGGCATTGACCCACCAACCGCCTCAGTAATGCTTTTGACCCAGAAGGTGTAGCATAAACCAAGCAGATAAACACTAACTTAAGAAGGGCATAAGATAGCCCTTCTGGCCTGTGTAAGAAGGGTCAAATCAAACGATGTTTTCACAGTCGAAACCAACTGAGGGAGTGAAGACCAGAAATAGATTGAGTAAGCCCAGGGATGGTAGGGCATGTGAATAAATGGTGAAGATTTGTCCAATAAAATCAAGCATTATAGTAAGAATGTTATTTTCATATCTTCTTGGACTCTAAGTCTTCATCATTTATTCACACTTCCGGTTAGAGTACCAGGCTAAACTAATCCCCAAGCAGGACGGAGGAGATGGAGCACACTTAAGACAGAAGTCCATTTAGGATTGTCCTGCCAAAGGAGGCATGCTTGCTGTCTGGCACGGACGTCCAAAGCATAGTGCTTCACAAAGTGTGCACTAAGATCCAAGTGGCTGCTTTGCAAATGTCGGTAATGGGGACCGATTGCAGTTCTGCCAGGGATGTCACAATCGCTCTAGTACAGTGGGCATGCACCTGGCCTTCCAGCTTAACCTGTGCCATAGAATAGCAATGGTGAGGCATGCCGCAATCCAAACAGAGATGCATCTGATGGATACTGGCTGACCCATCCAGGCAGCGCTGAAGGATACAAAGAGTTGCTTGTCCTCATGGATATCCCTGTTGTATCAGTGTAGAATCAGAGAATCCTTTTAACGTCCAGGGAATGATGGGTGCGCTCACCTTCATTTTGGAAGTTAAAGTAATAAGTGGGAGAACTAGGGTTGGTTGAGGTGAAGTCTGAGACCACTTTAGTAAGAATTTAGGTGAGTACAGAGGACAACCTTGTCCTTTGAAAGACAGTATATGGGGGTCGGTGACCAAGGCATGTATTTCAGAGACCCTACTAGTGGAAGTGATGACCACCAGAAAGGCAGTCTTCTAGGTCAGAAACTTCAGGTCACACATGGCTAGAGGCTCCAAAGGTTTACGAGTGAGCATGTCTAGCACAAGATTGATATCCCATGCAGCAACCAGCTTCCTAACTGGAGGCCTCGTGCAGAATGATGTGAGGACCATTTGAAGAGGGGTTACTAAGCCAGAGTCATGTTCTGGACTGGCTCATGGTATGCAGAAAGCATGCAGAGGTATACTTTGACTGATGAGTGTTGCAACCCTGCATCTGAAAGGTCCAACAAGTACTCTAATACCGTGTCTGGAGGACACTGAAAAGGATCTATATAGACATTAGCTCACCATTCCAAAGTGTCTCCATTTGGCAGTATAAGTCTTCCTGGTGGAACGCTTACGGGCTGCCAAAAGGATGTGTGCAATCCTCTGAGAAACTTTAAACCTGTTCACCTCTATTTCCTAAGCAGCCAGGTGTGGACATGAAGGGAGCACATGTTGGGGTGGACCAGGGATCCCTGGGTCAGGAGGTCCATTCACAGAGGCAGTTGTATCGGGGACCTCCAACAACCTGTTGAGTAATGGAAACTACTGTATATATGTTGAGGCCAATAAGGGCAATTAGAATCATCTTGCTGCCTTGTGCCTCCAGTTTGAGCAGCACCTCTGAATCAGCGGAGGGACTGCGATAGAAAGCATCTTGTCCACTGCAGTCTGAATGCATTCTGACAGAAAATGCCAGGTTCTGGATTTCTGGAGCAGAAGAGAGCCAGTTTTGCATTGAGTGGGGATGCAAAAGGTCTAGGTCCAGAGCACCCCACTGTCAAAGAGCAATTACGTGACATCTGGTGCAAGTGACCTCATGAGGATCTGCTTCTGCCCTACTGAGCTGGTCCGCCAGGTCATTCTGGGCCCAGGCAGGTAAACTGCTTGGATCAAAACCTTGTACTCAAGGCACCGTTCCCATACCCTCATGGCTTCCCTGCATAGAGGGTAGGAATGTGATCCACCCTGTTCATTGGTGTAGTACATCACCTCTTTGTTGTCCAACTGAAGAAGGATTACCTTCTGACTGATGAAATCCTCCAGGACTCTGAGGGCATACAGGGCTGCTCTCATCTCTAGGATGTTTATGTGGAGATGCGACTCCTCTTGGGACCACACTCCCTTGGTGTAGAGGCTCCTGGTAGTGAGCATCCAGCCGAGCAGGGATGCATCCGTGGTGACGGTGATCTGAGATTCTGGTGGGGCAAAGGGGAACACTTGTAGTAGGTTGTCCTCTTGTATCCACCATCCCAATGGCCTCCGTGAGTGGGTCTGTTACCTTGATGGGATAAGACCGTGGATGTGATATCGGTTCCATTGCATGCTGAGCATCCACTGAGTAGTCCTCATGTGCAATCGAGCTAGAGGTACTGTGAAGATGGAGTAGGCCATGAGGCCTAACATCCATTGCATGAAGTGAGCTCGTACAGGGTTGGACTCCCTTATTAAATGAACCATCTGAAGAACATCATTCCTCCTGTTCTCCAGGAGGAAAACCCTTGCTTTTGCAATATCTAGAATGGCTCCTATGAAGAGGAGTTGTTAGGAGGGCTGAAGCTGCAATTTTTCCAGATTCAGCAAGACCCCCACAGAAGTGAGGAACTGCGATGCTGTGGACACTACTTCCTGTGTCTCCCATCTTGACAGGCTTGCCAAAAGCCAACTGTCTAGGTATGAGAAGTCTTGAATGCCAAGTTTTCAAAGGTGTGCAGCGAGGACTGCGAAACACTTGGTAAAGACTCGAGGCACTGAGGAGAGCCCAAAGGAAGGACTCTGAATTAGTAATGTTGCCCAAGATCACAAAGTGTAGGTACTTGTGGCAACTTGGGTGTATTGAAATGTACTGGTAGGCATGATGCCAACCAGTCATGTTGCTGGAAAAGTGGCGAAGTGGCCCTAAGGAGATCATCTTGAACAGGAACAGGAATCTGTTCAGTTTTCTGAGGTGAGAATGGGCACATGCCCCTGATTTCTTTGGAACCAGAAAGTAATGGGAGTAGAACCCAGTGCTTCACTCTGCCCAGGGAACTACTTCCATTGTCCTGTAAGCCCATAATCTTGGAAGTGAGAAAATCTGAGTGATCGACAGGCTGTGCTGCCTCTTGGGTGAAAGGTCTGGAGGGTCTCCGTGAAATTAAGAGAGCACCCTCTCGAACAATCCTGAGGACCCATTTGTCTGTGGTGACAGACTTTCACTGGTCATAAAACTGAGTTGGACGACCACCCACTGCCGAGGAGAAGTCCGCTTTGGGCAGCTGAGGTGATACTGGAGAAAATTCTTCAGAGGGTAGCACTGGGCACTTTTGGGCCTTGTACCTTCTGCTGCATTTTCTTTTCGGCTGAGGAGGCTGGTTTCTATTTGGGGCCCTTGGCCTTTTCCTCAAAAGGACTGCCTGTTATGAAAGGATTGGTAGTTCCTGCCTCTTTGAGGTGTAGAGGAGAAGATCAGCCTGGCGGTTTTAATGGCAGACCTGGTTTTCTGAAGCGACTTTCAGTTCTTGTTCCACTTGAGTGCCAAACAGATATGTACCATCGAGAGGGACATTCATAACCTGCTGTTGTACATGGGAGAAAATCCCAATGTCCTAAGCCAGGAGTGTTCTCCTAATACAGAACCAGGCAGTCGCAGTTCTGGAGGCTGTGTATAACCATCCATGGCAGCTTTAAGCTGGTGTCTATTTTCCTAGACCTCTAGTAACAGTTTGCAAAGATCTAGCTTGCAGTCAGAGTCTAGGAGAAGCTCTACCTGAGACTTAAGGGAGGTCCACAGGACATATTCATACTGGGAGAAATGTCCCTGACAGCTGGCGATATGCATGACCAAGGTAGCGGCAATAACGCTTTTTCCCAAGGTATCAATTTTATGGGATTCTTTATTGATGGGATGAGCTGATACTTCCTGAGAAGGACAGCTTTGTAATTTTCAGCGAGGACAACCAGTACATCTAAGAAGGGTTGAGAGGCTAGAATTGGTCTGTCCTTAGGAGGAATATACTTCCTATCTAAGGAATTGCAAATGGAAGAAATAAGAGCGGGCCTAGCCCACACCACCTCAGACAGAGTCTCAAAGGGTGGGAGGACTGGGGGTGTAAGGTTCACTTGGATATTAGAAACGTAAAGCCACTCCAGGCGCATAAGCCTTATCTGGATCCATGGACAAAGTCCATAAATCCAGGTTAGCTCCACATAGGAAGATGGCAGCCACACTGGGCTATTAGTAAGGTGAGTTTGTATTATCTGTTTTCATCATCTCTGTGCTTGTTTATATCTTTTTAGCTAGCGATTAGATATAGGGTGGGAAGTGGTTAAGGATATGAGAGAGTAAGTGGCAGGAGTCAGATTTTTTTTTTTAGTTAGGATTTATCTGTGGAGCAGCATTTCTTACCTGTGAACTGGGTACAGCAGCGTGGTTGAATCCATGAAGTGGCAACACATGCCTTGAGTGCAGACTGTTCTGAGGTTCATGGATTACCGGTGGGAGTGAGAGGTCTGCATGAAGAATATTCAGTGCTGGTGATGTTTTCCATGATCCTTTATCGCTGTGGTTTGGGATGCTGGATAGACCGAGGAGAGACTGAGGTGTTCTGAAGGTCGGTAATTGATCAACTCTTGCCAGGGAGCGATGGAGGCTTCATGGATTACTGCAGTATGCGTTTTCCCTGGACTGTTCTGGGGAGGGAGATGTGGTATCATTGCGACCAGGAAAGCCTTCTGTGGATTGCTGTGTGTTCTCCCGGACTGTGAGGAGAAGGGAGAGCGCCAGTGTTTATGACTCTGAAAGACCTTAAAGGCCTTAACAGCTTGCTGTGTGCAGCATGCTTGCCTCTTTAGCCCACTGAGATAGGGGGTGAGTCTGACTTTTAAACACTGTGGTGCCGATTCATCCTGAGAGTAAGGCAGGATTTAAGAGTTTGGAATTTGCTGGTTATTCACCTAGAGCACGACTTAAGAACTAAACTTGGGCTGGCTAATGTTGTAAGAGGGATTGTGCCACCTCTTGGGACCAGAGTTTATCTGGTCATTGCTGTCCGGTTGGGAGATCTGAAACATGATTCCAGCATTTAAAGCACTGTCTGGGCCTTTGAATTGGGCCCAGAAGGGAAACTTGACTTTGAGAGGGTTTGAGGCCCTATGTTCTGGATCTATGGAAGAAGAGCAGCAACAGAGGTGAAAGCCTTGTGCTGCTTTTACTGTGACTCTGCTTAAATATTTCTGACTCTATTGTTCTTACAGCCCTTGGGAATCTGCTGCTGCCAAGTAATTAAACAGTGGTTGAGGAGGCACCTCCTGTGAGAGAGGAGAACGTCCCACTGATATTATAGTCTTTTGAAGACTTAAACTGATATCTGTTGAGAAAAGCTGCACAGATTAATGGACTCCTAATTATATTGCTTATTGTTTGAGTTTTATTGTTTTGAAGGGTAATGTGGGAGGCTCAGGGTGGTGAAGTGACTGATTGAGGGTGAGAGTGTGACAGTGTATGTGAAGTGTGTCTGGGTGTGAATGTGGAGGGTCTGAGAGTGTTAACTTTTATTGCTAAGACGGGTTAGCTAATAGAGTATTTATCTAGCTAATATACATGTAGTTGGTACAGTTGTGATAGTGATTCAATAAGGCCTTAATATGTGCTGGATTACAGTTCCCCTGACAAGGTATTATTCCCTCTCTAGACTCTGTGACCTCCATCCCTTCGACTGTCCAGCAGATGTCTATAGATGACGCCTCACCAACTGTCTGTACAGAGGATTAACAACTTCCCTATACATCCAGTATCCCTCAGCCATCCTTACTTCCTTCTCACAGTGCTTGCTTACCTTTAGGTCATCTGGTATGACTACCCCCAGGTCCCTTTCCATTTTTGTTGTTATTAATACCTCCCTACCCATTATGAAGTCTGCCCTGGGTTTTGTTTCCCAGGTGCATTACTTTGCACTTCTTTGCATTGACTCTAAGCTGCCAAACTTTTGACCATTCCTCCAACCTTGTCAAAATCCCTTCCCATCCCTTCCACCCTCCCTTGTGTATCTACCTCTGTTGCAGATCTTTGTGTCATCTGCAAAGAGGCATACTTTTCCTTCCAGTCCCTCTGCAATGTCACTTATAAAGACATTAAAAGGAACAGACCCAGTACTGAACCCTGCGGTACCCCGCTAGTAATCCCCCTTTCTTCGGAGTGGACTCTGTTTACTATTACCTTCTGTGTCCTGTTGTCCATCCAATTTTTCACCTAGGCTACCACCCTGGGACTCACTCCCAGAATGGCTAATTTATTAATTAATCTTTTGTGTGGGGCTGTGTCAAATGCCTTACTAAAGTCTAGGTAGGCCATATCCATAGCCCTTCCCTGGTCTACTAGTTTGGTCACCAGCCAAAGAAATCTATTAGATTCTTCTGACATGACCATCCGCTGTGAATCCATGCTGCCTTGGGTCCTGTGCCCTTCCGACCTCTAGGTACTCAACAGTTCTTTCTTTCAGAAGTGATTCCATTATTTTTCCTACCACTGAAGTCAAGCTAACAGCCCTGTAGTTTCCTGCCTCTGCTTTGCTCCCACTTTTGCGAAGGAGAATCACATCCGCCTCCTCCAGTCCTCAGGCACCACACCATTCTCCGTGATTTTTAAAAATGGTAGTCAGTGGTGTCAATAGTTCTCCGTTAGTTCTTTTACAGTTCTGGGGTGAATCCCATCAGGCCCCACTGCTTTGTCCACCTTCGGTTTTAGGAGTTCTTCAGAACCCTTTCTTCTGTGAAAGGACTTGTATTGACACCCCATCCAGAGTGCCTCTATTGACTGGCTTAGGTACACCCTTCTCTTCTTTTGTGAATATTGAGTAGAAGTATTTGTTCAGTATCCTTGCTTTTCACTTGTCCCTATCTGCCCAACCACCCTCCCTTTATTAAGCCACACTATCCCTCCCTTGGTCTTTCTTCGCTCCCTAATGTACCTATAAAAGTTTTATCCCCTTCTTAACCTGAGTTGGCTATCTTTTCCTCAGTTTGGGCCTTTGCTATTCTGACTGCCATCCTGCTTCCTTCAGCTTTAACTGGTACAGTTCTCTGTCCTGCTCCTTCTGTGCTTCCTTATACTTCCAGAATGCTATTTTTTCTCCTAACCTTCCCCACCACCTCTTTTGAGAACCATACTGTTTTTTATTTCATTATGATTTATCTGCTTCACACAAAGGCTTGTTGCCTCTGTGATGGCAGTTTGATGTTTTCCCATTGTTCTTCCACCCTCCTTCTTTCCTGTTTGCTAGTGCTTTTGTGAGGCACTCTCCCATTTTGACAAAGTCAGCCTTCCTAAAGTCCAGTACCCTCACTTTTGTATGACTTGGCTCTGCCTGCTGTGTTTAGTGTGAACCACACTGTTTGGTGGTCACTCGTTCCCAGATGACTACCCTCTTCTAGATCTGAGATCCTCTCTCCGTCCCCATTTGAGAGTACCAGGTCTAAGATTGCTCCCTCCTGAGTGGGTTCCAACACTAGCTGTCTGAGCATGCCCCTGTAGGGCATCAAGAATGACCCTGCTCTTGGATGTGGCTGTAGCAAAGGTGCTCCAGTTAACATCTGGCATATTCAGGTCCCCCATCACAATATCTCCCTTTTTCTGCCATCCTAAAGATGCCTTCTATCATTTCCTTGTCCATCTCCTCCCCTGAGACAGGGGTCTGTATACAACCTCCGTGCGGATTGTGGTGCCATTTCCGGTCTCCAGGGTGACCCACAGTGCTTCATGTCCTCCCTGTTTACCCTTTAGTTCTGTTGCTTTGATCCTTCCCTATGTAGAAAGATATTTTACCACAAGCTATGCCTCTCTCTATTGACATTTTGGCTGGCATTTTAACTTGCTAACCAGAGTGGGTGCCTAGAGCCGACTACTATTGACCTTGACTCTTACATTTCTCGGTTTTACAAATGTTAAGCCTATGTTACAAATGTTAAGCCTGCCTTAGCCTTGACTCTGTGATTCCTTCTGGCTCCATGCCTGCACAAGCTTGATGTTACGAGTCTCAGCATATTGCTCCCACAAGGAAAGCTGTGTATTCATTGCTTTACCACCTCTGTCCAGAGATTTTGGGTTTGTTTTAAAAATACTCCTACATGTGTTTCAAATGAGATCCTTGTTTTTCCCCTGTATCTCCTCCTGTGAGTTACCAGCATTCACCTGATGTGCAGGTGGGGCTACCGTCTTTTCATTTGGCCCTAAACAGGAGACTCTAATTCTGGGGTGAAAAGTAGCGTGAAGGGGCACAGGACTGCCTTGACTACAGCAAATAGACACATTTTTCCACACCTAGCTCTGTAATGCAAACTGTTCCTTCTACCTTATCTTCCCGACCCTCAGGATAGACAAACTACTGCAGAGGTGTTACAAACTGCGGTCTCTCTGAATAAAAAGCAACCTCCCTTTCTGAAACCTGGTCCCCACAGTCTGCTTTAAGTGAGGCTGGATGGAAACAGTCCCTGATGGCATTTGGATACCTGACCCTGCATGGGACCCAAAATTTAATTTTTCCCATAACCCTCCTTCATGGTTTCCTAAAGAGCTTTCCAAAATGCTTCCTTTATTAGCCTTTTGATGGCTTACCACTGGAAGTAAATCCCACTGGGCCCTCTGGGGGCCCTCGCCTTCTATTCCTTCCCAGGGTCCTTTGCCCCAAGACTCTATTCCTACTATCCTACCAGACATTCCAGGAACTCTTGCTGCTATTAGTGACATTGCGATGGACTTGGAAGACCAACCAGGATGCTCCCCTACCACAGAAAGCTCTTTTATCGGACTTATTTTCAAAGATCAAGACAGAGGCTGCCCCAGAAGAAATGCTGTCAGAATTCATTATAAAGTGGGCTTAGAACATCGACCAGACAGACATTATGTTGGAAAATGTTTGCTGAAAGACTCCTTCATTTCTCCCGAGGAGGTTTTGCATTCATTAACATCAGTGGGAAGACAACTATGATGTCAGATTTCACCTCTCATGCTTTTGGACTTTTTCTGGGAGAGGTATAATCAGGTGAAGTCTTTTCCCACATGGACTCCCTTTCTGATTATACCACTTACTAAACCATTGATCAAATTTGTTACCATCATGTTCCGAATGAGGGGTCCACGTGGACGATATCTCCTATTGGCTCTCCCAGAGATGTGACATATCCAGAAGCAGTCCTGGATGCTGAAATGTTCTGGACTGGAGGGTGGAAATATAAGATTAAGCTGTTTCAGTCTGATTCTGGCATCACTCATGTTCCAAATTCCTTCCTGTTGGGCAGAGATCAGGATGTGTGCTTTTATGCTGGACAGCCCGAGCCTGCTATAAGTGTGGCCCTAGAACTCACATCTTCAGCTCTTGTGATAAACCACGCTGTGATAATTGTGGGAGGTGGGTCATATAAGCGTTTCAATGTGCTTCTCACACTAAGTGTGATCTGTGGGATGCGATAGGTCATGTTTTCAGTGCTTGCTCTTGGGCAGCAAGAAACAAGGTCTCTTGCATGAGTCCAGATTTACTGATCCAACATGAACAGGACTTGGTACCTGTCTCTGGCCCCACACCTTCTGTTTCCATTCCTTCTTTCCTATCTCCCCTACCCCAGAGTTGTGACCTCCCTCCTCCCTTCCTGAGGTTTTGGTGGGTGATGATGTTCTTCAACCCCCACCTTACTCCATGATGTGGATTCCATGGGGATTGTTTCCCTGGTACCTGTCTGTCACAAGGATTCTGATCCTTTGGAGTCTCCTGCTGAGGTCTCTATCCCTCTTCCTATATGTTCTTCTAGGAATTTGAGAACAAAGGCCACCTCTTCCCATGGTTCTTTCAGATCCACAAACCCTTTGAGGTCCTAGCCTCTGAGGAAGGAGACTCTGACATGGATCTGGAGAGTCTGCCTCTTTACCTGCTGTTTCTCTTCATGCCCCTCTACATCCTGATTTGGTTGGGTATAGAGGAAAAAAAAAAAAGTAAAAGATCGCTTGAACTGCTGTCCCTTTAAAGTGGCTTGGTCAATATCCATAGCAGCTGAACCCTTTGAAACATCAAGCTGTTTTGATTTCATTCACAGTTCAGGATTTGATATCTGTTTTCTACAGGTTTACCTATAAGAGACAGAAATATCGTACTACTATTGATCAGTATGTTTGTGTCTAACACCCTGCCATTGTTTTCTTTTCATATTCAGCCTACTGAACATTCTGATCATTTGTTTTGTTGATTATTTTGGTAACTCCCCAGGGACCACTATCCATTCGAACCGATGGAGCTTAACACTTCTATCTTACTTGATCCTTAGTTGGGCAAGGGATCCTTGGGTTGATGCTCGCGATGTTCTGTAAATTTCCTGTATTCTGATCTTGGGGAATGGTGGACAGATTCTAAAGCAGTTCAAAGCCGGTTTCAGCAGTTTGAGGAAAAAGTCAGTAAATTATAGTTTTTTTATATATCTTTCTTTACGTAATTGTTTAAATTATTTACTCTGGCTAATACTAGCAAATTGGATTTTCTTCCCAAATTCAAAATTTGAAAAAATGCAGCTCTATCAGTGTGATAGGGCTCACACTTTCCAGGTTGTTTTACAATCTGGCACTCAGACATCTCCAGCTGGTGATCCCTTTGTATCCTGTAAAATTTAAAACATACTGTTATGATGGACTCCTTGGTAAACCAGCAAGGTACAACAGTCCATTCTACTATGGAGCTTCATAGTACTATTGAATCCTTCCTCCATTTCCATACCCATCCAATCCACCATCAGCAGAATCTGTTCAGACCTACTGTATTTGGCTACTATAGATATTCCCCATCTTTCTGCTGATACCCCTACTATACAAGAACCTATTGGGCATGAAGAAATAAAACTAGTCATTAAAACCCAAAAGAATGGAGTTTCCTCAGGTACTGATGGATTGCCATTTGAATTTTACAAATCTTTTCCTCAGAAATTTTTATGTCTGATACTAGTTTTTGACTATTTTTCAATTCTCAGGTAATGCCTTCAGCCTTCTTGGAAGATTTATTGATTTTTATATAAATCTGGAGATAAATCTTTTCTTCTTGAGACCAATTACGCTTTTAAATTCCAATTATAAAATTTTGACCTAAATATTAAATAACAGGTTGAGCGCCATGCCTCTCAAGTTATTTCCCTCATCAGTTTTGTGGCGTCCCTCTCAGAAAATAAAGCATGCCCTTATGGTTATAAGAGATCTCAAAAACTGTCCCTTAATGGAAAAACTGGTTGTATTCTCTCATTGACCAGGAGAAGGTATATGCTCCTTTTTATTTTCAACCCTTAAGGATTATGGGATTCCAGACTTCCTAATTAAACAACTTCAATTGTTGTATTCAGCAACGATTGTTCATCCAGTTATCAGGCGTCAAATCACTCACGGGTTTCAGTCCCTATCGGGGTTAAGTCAGGGTGCCCTCAGCCCGCTTCTTTATATTTTACCCTGGATCCCTGTTAAAATAATTGATCCACTCCCTACATGGACTGGTATTATCACAGTGGATTTTGGAAGGAACTGTGTGTTCAAGCTTATACAGATGATGTAGTTTTTTTTCCCTCCAACACTACTCAGTTACTTTCTATTCTTCGGGATATTCAGGATTATTCTTTTTTCTCAAATTCAAAATTGTATATAGGTAAAAGTAGGGGTTTATTTATAGGCTCTAGGTCCCCCCTTTACATACAGAGGTATTTCTTTTTCTTGAACCCCTAAAATTTTAGGGCTTACTTGGGCCCCAAAACCTGCCACTTGTGAATTGGGAGATTAGGTTACGGAAAGTTGAATCCAGAGTAATCAGCTGGAAACACTGGAAACTCTCAAGATTAAACGAGTCCAGATCATAAACGATTCCTTATTCCATTTTACTCTATGTGGCCATGATCTATCCTCCAACTGGACATCTGGATGTTAAATTATATAGCCTTTTTTTCCAGATGCTTTGGAAATAGATTAAACCCTATAAAACAGTTTTTACTTACTGCCCCAGAGACAAAGGTGGTCTTGAGATGATTGATCCGGTTGTGTTTTTTCACACTATTTTTATCTCTCAGACAGTTAAATGTGGATTAGCTCCCTTACATGAACTCCACAATGTGTGGATCCAACACAACTTGGCTACATATTTTCTTGTGTGGCAAACTACCTCTCCCAAGCTATCTATACATTTTCATCCCCTGACCTTTTCCGACCTGTTGCATCTAAATTATATAAATGGGGTATTTCAAAGCAATTGATTTTAAGGAGTTTGGGTCGACAGTTTTATCATTTCTGTTATGGCTATGGTGTCACCTTGGAACCCATTTTTAAAATTGCTCCCCTCAAAATACCAAATCAGCACTGGTTCAGCTACATAATCCTAGGATTCCCCCCTTATGTGGAACACTTGTGGCTTTCAGTTTATGGAAGGATAAATGGGGGTAATGCAAAGCATAAGGCTTTAGAGGAGTGGAATTGTCCTTATATGAATTGTATCAGTTTGGAGGAAACTACAGAGCATTATTTCCTCCACTGCTCTTAAGTTCAGCCCTTATGGTCCTATCTTTGCTCAGTGTTGGTCTATGCCATGGTTGACCCATTTGACATATGACTTATTGGTCTTAGGTCAATATGCTACACTGAGTTCATCATATCATACAGACACTTTTCTGTTTTTCTGTTGTTTGAAATATTATCTGTGCAGAGGTAGGTGCCAATGGGTGCTTCATCAAAAAATGATGCCATTTGATACTATTTGTGCGTTAGTTTCTCACACGATGGCCAGTATTTATATTTCTGATGTTGTTCACCATACTTCACAAAAGGTGTTTCATTGGTGGAAATGTTTTAGTATGTTTATTAAATACAAATAAATGAATTCTAAATGTCTTTATGGTATGTAGTAATGCCATAGTTTTGACCAAGTGATTGATTTCTATTAGTATTATGATTTCATTCAGGTTTTGAATTTGTTGGAATGGTTCTGATTTTAGTTTATATAATTTTGTTTGTATAAACACTGTTCTTTCTTATTTGGATTACTGTTTTACCTTAGGATTAGTACATAGGTCTGTGTGATTTAACACTGTCTGTAATTTTTGTTTTTGATGTTGTTATAATAATAAATTCCCTACTCTTTTCGAGAAGTGCCATGGGCTCTTTAACATCCACCTGAACTACCACCAGAACAGGCAGATGGGACCTCGGTTTAACATCTCATCTGAAGACAGCACCTCAGGAATGCAGCACCCCTCATGCTGCACTGCAGTATCAACCCATATACATGGCCATTCATTGGATCTCATCTTCCTGCTGGAAATGGAGGTCGCTGACATTATGGTGGAACCGGTCATTTGATCGGATCACCATACTATGAATTCTTGTTCAAAGCCCCTCCATAGACCTTCCTTTCAGAGATGGTCCAGTACTGCCCTTTAATGGGTTTGACCCCACAGGGTCTGATGGCAGTGCTGGACCTATCAGGCTACAATGAGTGCATGCCAGGAGCTGGGGAGTTGGTTTTAGCCTACAACAGGGCTGTTACTGAAGCCCTCGACTCCATCACACCTGTCGTGTTCGTCCCTTTACTTCACACCAGAGATCCTCCTGGTTTGATGGGACACTCAGGGAGATGAAGATGAGGGGTCAAAGGTTGGAGCAGCGCTAGCAGAGATCCGGATCTGGGAAGGACAAACTTATATTGATGTCCCATTATAGGGATTATATATCAGCAATCTCCTGTAAGAAGGCAGAATTCCTGTCCAAGGAGATTACTGCAGCAACTAACGGACCAGCTCAGCTCTTCTGCACTGTTGACAGGCTGTGTTAATCTGGCCTGTCTTCAGTCTGAGAACTTTTCACAATCAAAGTGTGATGAGTTTGCTCTGTTCTTTACTGATAAGACTACCTCCGTCAGGACAGAGATCCAGTCAGCACCCTCAAAGGCATGCAGTGAGTGGCTGGAAGTCTTGGGTAGTCAGTCTGTCTGGTCCAACTTTGACCAGCTGGCTGCCGTGGATGTTATGAAGGTCATCCAGGAGATAGAGGCCAACCTACTGTAATTTGGATGTGGAACCAACATGCCTCCTAGTGAGGTGTGTTGATGTCATTAGTCCATTCCTGGCCAAGATAGTCAAGTGCTATTTAGTGACAGGGGTCTTCCTGAGCCCTTAAAAGAAGTGGTGAAGACCCCTTTTGAAGACGTTTCACTGGACCTGGACTGCATGGTCAATTACAGACCTGTCTCTAACTTTCCTTTGTGGGTAAAGTTATTGAGAAGGTGGTGACCTGTCAACTGGAGACCCATTTGTCAACTCACGACATCTATGACCCTCTCCAGTTGGGTTTCAGGAAGGGCATAGCACTAAGACTGCCCATGTTGGGTGCTAAATGATCTCCTGGTGGCAAGGGATCATGGGCGTTGTTCCATTCTCTTCTCCTTGATCTCTCAGCAGCATTTGACACAATGGACCATGGGGTACTACTGGAGTGCCTACGGGTTTGTTGTTGTCTGGCTGGCACAGTCTTCAACTTTTAAAATCATTCCTCCCTGGCAGGATGCAGAGGATGGTGTCTGGGATTTTTCCTTGGCACACCTGCCCCTGCCAAGTGGGGTTCTGCAGGGGCTCCATTTTGTCACCCATGCTGCTCGCGGTGTATATACTGCCACTAGGGGACATTATAAGATGGTATGTTTTATAAGTTTCCATTGCTATTCAGATGACACTCAGCTATACCTGTCTTTTGCTCTTGAGCAGCAGGAGGCAGTCTTGGTGTTTAATCAGTGTCTTGCTGAGATCGAAGAGCTGATTGAGAGCCAACTGGCTGAGGTTGAATCAGGATAAGATTGAGGTACTAGTGGTGAAATCTGGTCGGCCAGGGGTGAAGGTGCAATCTGATTGAGTCTCCGGGATGATGTAGGGACTCCCAGTTGCTTACCTCGGCTGGAGTGAAGAACCTTGGTGTTGTTTTGGACTGCAACTTGACACTTAAATCACAGGTATCAGCTGTGGTCCAAAGTGCATATTACCATATAAGAAACATCACGGGATTAAACATCTGATACCCTTGGGGATCCGCCATCCCTGTCCATGTCTTTGTGGCTTCTCAGCTGGATTACTACAATGCCCTCTACCTAGGGCTAATAGGGGTTGATCTTCACCGTCTGCAGCTAGTGCAGAATCACGGTAGCCAGGTTGTTGACCAGTCTTTGAGATCGTGTCATATTATACCTGTGCTGCATCGCTGGGCCACTGGCAAGCGGCAAAGCGGTCATCTATGACACGAAGTCCCAGATTTGGGAATGGCCCTGGGGAGTCAGAGGGCTGGCCAGGGGAGAGATTGAGCATCCAGTGGACTGCTCTCCTCTCCAGGAGAAGGAGGAGGTGTCAGTGCAGGGACCCCTGGAGGAGGCTGGGGTCCCATGCGGCTAGCGCCACATATCTCAGGGGGGCAGACACTGGTGTCATTGCACATTCCTGCCCCGAGAGGAAATGACAGGGAGAAAATTGCCGGCCTCTGTGTAGAGCTGGCTCCAATGCCTGGCCCTCTGGCGAGACAGTTCCGCCTGGCGGCTCCACTCAGGGGCTTCCTCAAGTAGGAGGGGACCAGGTTGCTGGAGCCAGTGAGCCTGCTCACGGAACTAGGGAGCTTGGCAATGAAAAAATGATAATAAAACAAAATACCTGTGCTGCATTCTCTGCACTGGCTGCCAATTATGTAGCAGATCACCTACAAGGTCAGTTTGCTGACCTATAAGGCCCTGCACAGTCAGGGCCCAGCTACCTGTAAGACCTCCCATGGCCCCATGGCTCTGTCCACCACTACCTCAGCAAATAAGGGTTTCCTGGAAATTCCCAGGGTTAAGCCTTAAGACAGCAGGCACTCGTGCACTTTCTTTCAGTGCACCAACCCTGTGAATTCCCGCCCTCATCATGTAAGAAAGTCAGTCTTTACACATTTTTAAACAGGAGCTAAAACGTTTTTGAGTCAGGCTTTTTATGTTTGCTTGCGGCGCGTGCAAAAAACATTATGTGGCAGCTTAGGAGAAGCGAGTTGTGGAGGTGCAGCACTGTGGCGGCCAGTGCTGGCACTGCATTGTTGGGCTTGCAGTGCTCAACCAATGCAGGCCCAGTGTCCTGATGACACTGGTTCTGCAGAGTGCCACCAACTTGTAAGGATTTCCACTGCTGTAATCGGGGCCGCCTTGTCATTGCAGCGTCAGCCATTCCGCTGCAATGAGGTAGTGACCCATCACTGTAGGGCAGTACCTTGCCTGCTGTAACATTACCAGACACAGCAGTTCTATACCACTGCCTCGAGCCCCCATAGCTGATGGGGTGCCCAACTCCTGTCGGCATGCCCCAACCACTTCATTTGACAGCGAGACTCCTCCCCGTCAGCATAATATCCCACCCCAATTTCAGCTGTGTGCCGAGGTGCTCAATCCCCCTCTGCATTGTGTCCCCCACACATGTTTCTCTGCCGATGGGGCCCCAATCATCGTTGGCTTCAGTCCCGCCTTCCAGTTCCAGTTGCTGAGGGTGCCCAATCCCCTCAGCATCATGCCCCTCCCACTTGTTTCTGTGCCGATGGGGGCCCATTCCTCATCGGCTTTGGTCCCCTCCCACAAATACCAGTGCTTTGCAGAATACCCCAGTGTACCAAAACACACTCAAAAGTAAAAGTCTGTATTTTTTAAAACCTGTAAAATGAAAAGCGGTCCCTCACAGTGTCAGTGCCCCTCCTCAACCCGTGCCCACCCTCTGCATACCCCACCTCCCACACCCCCCCTCACCCCACACTTACCTCGGAGCCAGTAGCGATGATCTCAGTGGACCAGGCGTCCTGTACTCTTTGAAAGCCGACCGCAAAGTGAAGAAATGCCGGTAAGCTGTATAATGGCATAAATAGGGTTTTCTCAACTTTGGTGCATATCTCAGACATTTTGAGGAACCTGGTACCAAATTTTCAACACAAGGTTATTAGGACCCCCTCATGAATTCAGTCACTGTCATGGCGTCATTCATTCCGGAAGGTCATTTGCGGTCACTGCGGAATCACCTTTTGGGACCGATCATGAAACAACAGTGCCACTGTTCATGAAGTGGGCTCTCAGAAACCTATGCTGCAAATTTGGTGAAAAAATCAAAAATTACTGTTTACAAGAGCACATTACAGTTTCCATGCACGCTAGTAACTTCGTGAATTTGTAATATTTTCATTCCAGATTTTCAACATTGGCATTTCCCACACCTCCTTATGAACAGTACAGCTGTCATTTTACACATCCTGGCGAAATGTGTTTCCACACTTCGTGTAGAATAACACAATCAGCTGTGGGAAATCAGTTTTAGGACAGATTAAGAAAATTACAGTTTTGCTGTTCATGAGCAGAGGTCCTAAAATGTCTATGTTGAAAATTTGGTGATGAAAGTCCATAAAAGCATGACTGTATTACAAGTGTGCGTTGTACAGTTTCACGCACCCCGCGCTTCGCCAAATCTGTAATATTTTCATGCCAGATTTTCAACACTGGCATTTTCCACCTCCTTATGAACAGTACAGCTGTCATTTTTGACATCCTGGCCGAAATGTGTTTTGCACTTCCAGCATAGAAGAAAAATGACTTGCCATAGTAATCTTCTTTCTTCCAGTGATGCTCAGAGATTCATAACTTTGTGCAGTCAGCCTGGTGGGTTGGACTGCCGGAGAGATGGAACACATGCAAATGATGGAATTATTTGCACGTGAGCATCTTTCAAATACTGCCTCTACCAACTGTAGTGTTCTAAGCCCTTCAGATTTGTAAAAGCCTGGAAGTCAGGCAATATGAAAAAAAAACCTGACAACTAATTAATTAAAACATTTTTAGGATTAGCCTAATAAAACAATTTACTTCAAAAAACCTCCAAGGGAGGACTATCTCTATAATGATGGTGTTCACCAGACAGTGAGAAATACTATTAAGAGAGACAGAAAACTCTGTTAAAATCTATCTAGCATAGAAAGTGTACCCAGAAGGGTATGGCTACATGGCACTAGCATGCGGAATGCAGAGGCTGAAGTTCTGGAAGGGAAGATGGGAGGGAGTTATGACTATCTGAGCATCACTGGGAAGAAAGAAGATTACTATGGTAAGTAATTTTTTCTTCTAACCCCAGTAATACTCAGAGTATTCATAACTTTGTACGAACTTACCAAGCAGTACCCCCAGAGGTGGGCACAGAACTTATTTTGGAAACAGACTTTGCATGACTGCTGTGCCAAATCTGGCATCACTTCTGGACAAAACTATCAAGTTATAATGCTTTGTAAAGGTGTGTACTGATTTCCAAGTAGCTGCTTTACAAATGTCCAATAATGGCACCTCCTAGCAGCTGCAGGAGTGGCAGCTGTTCCTCTTTTGAGTGAGCCCTCAGCCCAGCTAGGGACTCCTACCTGCTTTAGTGTAGCAGAACTGAATACACTGGACAATCCACCGAGAAATGGATCTTTGAGGCTGGTTTTGCCCATTCCGACATCCCATATGTAAGGAAAAGTTGTTTCTTATCTTGCCTATGGCCTTTAGTAGCTGTCATGTAGTAGCTGAGAGCTCTTTTCACATCAGACTGTGGAGCCTTCTTTCAGCAGAGCTTTATGGTCTGTGAAGAAGACAGGCAAGTGATTGATTGGTTCAGATGGAAATCTGAAACAACCTTAGGAAAGAATTGTCTGTTTGTTCTGAGGACTACCTCATCCCTGTGGAAGGAGATGTAGTCCTGCTCAACACAGAGCCTGAAGCTCACTGATTCTTCTTGCTGAGGTAATTGCTACCAGGAAAACTGTTTTCCAGGTAACATACTTTAAATGGGCTGTAGCCATGGGCTCAAAGAGCCCATCAATCTAGCTATACATATATTAAGATCCCAAGCGGGCACTGGTGCCCTGTGAGGAAGTGCAAATGTATCGGACCTTTAAAAATCTTTTGAAAGTGGGATCTGATGCTACAGACATCTTTGTCCTAGCAGAAAGGTATGCAGATACTGCTGCAAGGTGAACTCTTAAAGAACTGGGTTGTAGACCTCGTGAATGCAAGTGAGTCAGATAATCCAACACCACTGAGACCTCTCGTCATTTGGGGGAGTTTCTACCAGAGCACCAGAAGGAGAATCTTTTCCACTTAGCAGAATACGTTATCTTAGTGGAAGGCTTCCTATAACCTTTCAAGATGTTTAATACAGCTTCAGAAAGGTTCAAGTCTACATCTCTAATTCCTCAAGAGCCATGCCTTGAGGTGGAGGACATAGATTTGGGAACAGCAATGTTCCCTGATTGGAGAATCAGAAGATTGTGCCTGAGAGGCAAGCTTATTGGCTTTCTCACTGACATGGAGAGCAGAAGAGAGTATCATGGTTGCCTGGGCCAATCCGGAGCTATCAAGATCAGAGAAGCTGAGAGGATCTGAGCTTCAGCAGTACCCTGAGGACCAGAGGAAGGGGGAAAGGCATAGAAAACTTGCCCGACCAATCCAGTACCAGAGGCGTCATGAGGTTGTGCCCTGGGCTGGTGGTCTGCAACAATACTGAGGCAACTGGTGGTTCTGGTGGGATGCGAACAAGTCTATCTCTGGAGCGCCCCACCTGCTGAAAATTACCGCACCACCTTCTTGTTCAGTGTCCATTCATGATGGGACTGATTGATCTGACTCAGTGTGTCTGCCAAGATATTGTCCTTTCCTGGCAGATGGATGGCTTGCAGGGACACCTTTAGAGAATATGCCAAAGTCCAAACTTTCATGGCTTCTGTGCATGGGGACCTGATCTGGTGCCACCCTGCTTGTTTATGTAATACATAATGGTGGTATTGTCTGTTCTGACTTGTACCACCTTGCCCATTCTAGTGTAGAAAACCTTTAGTGTCAGCCACACTGCTCTGAGTTCCAGCAAATTTATATGCTGGAGGACTCTACCCTGACCAGGTACCCTGAGTTGTGTGCTCCCTAGATGGGCACCCCAGCCCAGAAGGGATGCATCTGTTGTGAGGACTAGTGAAGGATCCTCCTTCTAGAAGGACTCCCTGCCTTAGGTTGGATTCCTTTTTCCACCACAAGAGGGCTTGTAACAGAGGCCTTGTCACTGGAATGAGTTTTGAAAAGAGATCTTTTTCCTGACTCAATGATTCCTGAGGTGAAACTGGATGTCTCTCATGTGAAACCTGGAACCCTGCACTGTGCCCGTGGATGCAGCCATATGACCCAAGAGCTGCAGGAATTGCCTGGCTGTTTTTGACTGTGCAACTTGAAGGAATTTGCTATGGCCTGAAGGCTTTGCACTCTGTCTAGTGGTAAAAAGGCCCTGGCCTGTAGAGTACTGATCTCTGCCCTATGAACTGTAAAGTCTGTGAAGGGGTTAAGACAGATTTTTCCAGTTTACTAGAGCAAAGGACTCCAAAGATCCTGTGTGAGCTTTAGAGAGGTTGTGACTTGTTCTGGTGATTTGCCACCACCAGCCAGTCGTCCAGGTATGGAAGACAGTCACTCCCTGTCTCGAAGAAATGCCACCACAGCTGCTAGGCATTTTGTAAACACCCTTGGTGCCGAGGAAAGGACGAAGGGCAGAGTTGCAAACTGATAATGACCTGATGGGAGTCTGAATCTGAGATATTTCCTGAAAGATTATTTTATGGGGATGTGGAAATAAAGCGTCCTGTAAGTCCAGAGATGCCAGCCAGTCCCATTTTTGGATTGTTGGCAGAATCCAGGCAAAGTTATCCATTCTGAACTTTGGCTTTTTCAAGTCTTGTTTAAAGCTCTGAGATCCAAAATTGGCCGCCCTCCCATTTTTCTTTGTTGTTAGGAAGTATCTGGAGTAAAACCTCTTCCTGTCAGGGTTGCAGGGACTAGTTCCACTGCTTTGAGCTGAAAGCAGCTTCTGAACCTCTGCCTCTAGCAACAAAATTTGTGCTAGGGGTGGGGAGGTGGAAACCTAGAGTTTTTAGGGAAGAATTTGAAGTTCAGAGACAGACCTTTGCCCACCCTCCAACACCCACTTGTCTGTGGTGATGATTGACCAGAGGGAGGAAATGGGACAGTCTGCCTCCAACAGGTAGGGAGGATCGGCCTGCATCTCAGGGGTTCTGTTTAGGCTGGGGTTGAGGTTGTGCCTGAGCCCTCGCCTAAAGCCCTCCTACCCCTACCCTTGAGTAGCCCTCTAGGTACTGCTGGTATTGAGGGCATGGCTACTGGCTGGAAAAGGGTCTTGACAGAGCAGCGACCCTAGCCCCCTTCCATAGGGCCCGGTAGATGAAGAAGCTCTGTCTCTAGCAGAGTTACTTCTATAAGTAACCTTATATTCATCCACCTTTTTCATATAGGCCACTGTGGACTCCCCAAAGAGCGCATTGCCTTCTAATGGAAAATCAGGGCCTTTGACTGGGTATCCTGAGTGAGGTTTGTTGCCCTAAGCCAGGGGTTCTCAAATGGTGAGGCCAGCCTCCTGGGAGGCCCAACTTGTTCAGGAGGCTCAAGCAAGTCTGAAAAGTACTGTATTTAAATTGAGTTTTATGTATTTTGTGTGAAGAGATGAAGCAAACTGAAAGAGGATAATAGTGAGTGAATTGTATGTATTTATTTACTAATAGGTGACAAGGAAGGTCAATGAGCCAAGGCTTATTTCAAGTGTACCAGGGAAGGGTAGGAGGAGAATACATTAATAACTGCAAAACAATCAAGAAATACACAATGAACAATAGTGCAAACAAATATGAACAATAAACTAATAATAAGTGGTGGTAATTGATCAATTTGTAGACTGATGCAGAACAACCCAAATATAAGGGTTGAGCATAGAAGTGCTAAAAGCAATAGCAGGAAGGAGCAAAGTAATCCCTGAGAAGTTGTTGAGAGCAGGGAAGGATGGGGAGAGGCAAAGTATGTAGGAAGGTTATTTACTATGAGAGAAACAGAAAATATAGTCTGACCCATGAAGGTAATGCAACAAGGGGTAACAATGGTTCAATAATGAAAATAGCGGAGGAAGTAGGCTGGCCTGTGGGGGAGGTTACAATAAGCTGAATAATATTTGTTATTTTATTTATTTGTTATTCAGATAACACCTTTGAGCACAGAGCTCTTTTCAAAGGTTCTATGTCAGTATAAGACAAATAACTGAATGTGAGCAAGTACTCAGAGGATTTAAATTTATTCATGGTGTACTGCTAAAGTACAGTATGTTATTTTTCTTTGAGGAGGCCAAGATTATTTCAGTTTTTGGGAAGGCTCAAAATCTTTTCCATGGATTTGGGAGGCTCACTGTGACAAAGTCTGAGAACTATTGCCTAAGCCAAGCAAACCTCCTCTGAGCCACTGTGTTAGCCATCCATCTGGCTGCAGTGTTATTTAGATCAGTAGCCATTTGGAATAGGTACTTGGCACCTCTAGCCCAAACCTGGCAGTTTCCAGCCAGGTCATCTGACAAAAGTGGGGTGGCCTTCATGGACATTGCCAGTACCGACTACCACAGGGATTTCTGATACTGGGCAGCATAAGCTTGAAAAGTAGCCTGTCTCATGGCCAATGAGGCTGACAAATAGTCCTTTTGGCCATACTGTCCAGTTTTCTGGATTACTTGTCCAGTGGGTGTGAGGACAGAGGGACTTTGCTTTATCACAGGCAGCTTGCTGTATTACCCTTGATGGTCAGGATGGGAGAAGAGGAAGTCAGCCCCTCCCTATCCAGCTGGTATTTCTATCTATTCGCTTGTCAATTGGAGGAATAGAATTTGGGGTCTGCAGGAGCTTCATAGCAGTCTTCTTGAAAAATTTATACACTGGGAGGAGGAGGGCCTTTGTGGGTGTTAGACCCAACATATTAAGGTACTCAATCTCCTCCTCATCTTCCACTTGTTCTGTTGTGGCAATATCTAAAGCATCTGCCATTTTCCTACGAAGGAAAAATGGAGGAAAATCCTCAGACATCCTGGAGGCGAGCCAAATTCCTGCTCAGGGACACCTCTGGAGGGATAGGTTCGTCCTCTTCATAAGGCTCCTCATCCTCTTCAAAATAGTGTTGTTCCGGGCAGGAGGCAACACAGTAGCAGCAACCTGGGGACCCTGTGAAGGGCAGGAGGCTGAGGATGATGCCCTGCAGAGCCTGAATAATTTTAAACACCTGAGCTGTCTCCTGAGCTGAAGGCATTACAGGCAGCTGCGCAGAAGTCTCTGGTTTAGCAGGGAGGATTCTGCATGCTTGAGTTCCTTAATTTCTTTAAGGGAACCAGAGAGTCAGCCAGTTCTTTCCCTTTTTGCCCTTTTTCTCCCATATCAGGGGCAGGGGTAGTAGCACTTGTTGCTTCAACCACAACAGACTGGGGTGTCAACTGGTCAGAGCCTGGGGACCCTAGGAAACTTTTATTAAGCCTTTCAATGCGCTTTTCAACAGTTTTTCTGGGAAAGTTTTACATATCTCACATTCTTGGTCCAAATGTTCAAAACCCAGACAAGCTACACATAAAGTGTGCTTGTCTGCCTTGGCAAACACATCTCCACACTTTAAACAGTTTTTAAACCCGCGTCCCCAGTTCTCTTCTTAAGTTTCTCAGTCATGGTGAAAAGCAAGATGAAAAACCCCAACCGCTAAATGCTAAATGCTGTTTTGGTTATTTAAACAGCTTAAACAGGTTTTCTTTTCTTTTTTTTTCTTTGTGGTGGTTCCGGAACCGATAGGAACCAATGGAACCGAGAGAGGAGATGAATGTGAACTGTTCATGGTTCTGTAACGATAAGCGGTTACAACTAAAGTTTATAAGGACCAAAATTAGCGTTAATGAATAGGTTCTTTAGTCAGAGAACTGAAATAAAGTTAAACTAACTCGGACCCCTCACAGTTATGCGAACTCACGAGGAACTGAGGAAAAGAACTATTTAAATAATAAACTAGATGTAAACTAACAATTAGTAGAGGCAGTAAAAGAAACTAAATATACTTCTGGTTTTGGTGATTTTTCTATCTTCTTCACGCGAAAGAGGCGACAGAGACTCGAGCGACCAGACTTTCAGGCGGAGAGAAAATCTGAAGGCTTAGAACACTACAGTTGGTAGAGGCAGTATTTGAAAGATGCTCACGTGCAAAGAATTCCAGCATTTGCAGCTGCCAAAAGAAACAAAAAGTATGGTACGACGCAGAGCCAGAGCTTGCTCTTACATATGGTGGGTCAGGAAGTCATGGTCCTTATTCCAGTCCGGAAAGACAAACTGCAAGCTGGCGGGCAGGACCGTACAAAGTGGTTAGGAAGGTAAATGGCGTGAACTACATTGTGGAGTTACCTGACCGTAAACAGACAGAAAGGATGTACCATGTCAACAGTAGACACCATATGCAAATAGGGCTGACATGGTGTTTGCAGTATCTAGTCATGGGAAGGGGCAGGCAGAGGGGACCCTTCTGGATTTGCTGGAAGAGGTAAACGGAAGTCCTCTGTGGAGGCAGTAAATTGTCTCTCGGCTGGCCCCGGACCAGATCCAGAAAGTGAGGGAGGTTTGGCAGACTTTGCCCTTATTTAGCGCCACGGCTGGACTAACCCCTTAGCAACACATGATGTGGAGACAGGACACAGACACTGTCGGACAGCATATTGGGTGTCAGAGGCTGTCCAAACGGACATTAGGAGAGAAATGGAGGAGATGCTGAATTTAGGGTAATCCAGAGATCCCACAACCCTGGGCCTCACCCGAGTCCTTGTGCCCAAGCCAGATGGCTCAACTCATTTCTGTGTGGACTGTCATGGACTGAGCAAGTCACAAAGTCCGCGCCACCCGATGCCCCGGACGGACGAACTCCTGGAAAAGTTGGGAGGGCGACCTACCCACGACTTGGACCTGACCAAGGGTACTGGCAGGTAGAATTGACAGACAGAGCTAGGGAGGTCGGCCTTCATCCTCGATAGGCTTATTTTAGTTCAAAGTAATGCCTTTTGGAATGAAGACGCCTGGCCACTTTCAAAGGTTGATGAACCAGGTGTTAAATGGTGCTGAGGTAGCATGGCATACCTGGGTGACACTGCCATCTTTAGTACCAGCTGGGATGAACACCTATCCCACCTTAGGGAAGTGCTGGACAAGATACAGAGGGCCGGGCTCACTGTCAAAGCCGGAAGTGCCAGGTGGCCATGGGGAATTGGCATATCTTGGGCATGTGGTAGGCTGGGGACAGCTCCATCCTAATCAAATAAAGATAGAGGTGATCCAGGCATAGCCCAGACCAGAAATCCAGAAGCAGGTCAGAGGCTTTCTAGGGACAGTAGGGTACACAGGAAAGTTGTACCCAATTACAGTGCCCTGGCTGCTCCCTATCTGACCTGACAAAGAAAAAATGCCAAAGAAAATTACCTGGGGCCCAGACTGGGGGAAGCCTTTACCAGACTGAAGGAGGCACTGTGCAGTGCTCCTGTTTTGACAAGTCCAGACTATGCAAAACCTTTATAGTTCAGACAGATGCCCAGACTTGGGTATGGGCAGTACTGAGCCAGGCGTCCAGCCAAGGGACAGATCACTAGTAGTGTACCTGGGCGGGAGCTGCTCCCCAGGGAGCAAGCATACTCTGGTGGAAAAGAATGTCTTGCCATAGTGTGGGCCTTAAAGAAATTAGAGCCATACTTGTATAAGCAGCATTTTGTGGTGCAGACTGACCACAACCCCTGGTTTAACGAGATGGGGAAGAATCAATAGGAGACTGTTAAGATGGAGTCTTGCTTTACAAGGGTATGATCTAAAATTGTACATAGGGCTGGGGTGAGTAATCAAAACTCAGATGGACTGTCTAGGGTCTATGAGAGTGAACTGATTTGGAAGCTCATCCCATGCAGGATAGATCCCAAATTCCAGTCTAGGTGGGGAGGAGTGTGGCGTGAACAGCCGTGTTCTGTGCTGTATCATTTTATTTCTTAAAATAACAAAAATGTGGTATTGAAGTGCCTGTTAAAATGCCAGTGCCCTTGAAATAACCTCCTCACCCCCCTCCCATTTCAACGAGGATGGATGCCAGGAGAAAATGCTGAGACAGCGTGAGATTATACACAAACAGATTTTAGAGACAATGTTACGTGGAAAAGCCTGAAGCTAATTATAGGGTTAAGAAGCTTGAGTTCAACATATCCATTTTATGACGCTTGCAGAGGAAGAAAGCAGGTTGTGATGTATTGGTGCGAGGTTGTAAATGTTCATATGAAGCCTGTGTGAGGAGGATGCAGCCTGGATCAAAAAGATGTCATTTGAAACATGAGTCATGCTGAAGGATTGCAAAATTGATACTTTGAACAGACTACTGTTTTTATTAGATATATACGGAACATCAGAAATTTGCCAGCAGATAAAGCCTAGATGTCTATCAAGTCTGCTCGAATGTGCAGCTAGCACCTTATTCTGCAGCCTCCCCCTCCTCCTTCCACCCTTCCCTCCATTAACCTCCCTTGTCCTGTCCCATCCTCGTTTGAAGCAGTCCACTGTTCTACTGCATACCACTTCAGCAGGTAACGATTCCACCCAGCCACCACCTCTCTGTAAAAAGTGTCTCCTCATCTCCCACCTGAACCTTCCTCGCTCCAGTCTCATATCATGGCCCTGGTGGCCCTCCCTCCTTACTTTGAACAGCCCTCTGTACCATCTTGTTTATTCCTTTCATGTATTTAAAGGTTTCAACATGTCCCTGTCTCTCCTCTCCTCCAGTGAGTACATGTTCAACTCCTTCAACCTCCTCTGTGATAAGTCCCCAACCCCTTGATCATCTTTGTCGCTCTCGCTGCACCCCTCAGTAACTAATGTCCTTCTTCAGATACGGACGCCAGTACTGCACCTAGTACTCCAGATGTGGTCTAACCAATGACCTATACAGTGACAGAATCACCTCCTCCTCGAGGATATACCCTTGCAATACAACCCAGCATTTTGTTGGCCTTGCAGCTGCCTTCCTACATTGTGCCGACTTGTTCATTGACCCTGTAATGAGCACACCAGATCCTTCTCCTCCTCCTCCTCTGTCTGGGCTAGCTGCACTCCCCCTAACTGGTAACTCCTCCTGGGTTCTTCATCCCAAAATGCAGTACCTTGCACTTTTTGGCATTAAAGCCAGTTGCCAGGTTTCAAGCTTTGCCAGATCATCCTGCAACCCCTGCCATCCCCCTAGGTCATCCACCACCATGCCTACCTTGGTATCATCAGCAAACAGACTGATCTTGCTCTTGATGTCCCATGACATGTCTGCAATGAATATCCCAAACAACACTGGTCCCAACACTGAGCCCTGTGGAACACCGCTCATCACTGCCCTTGGGTGTGAGAGTTCCCCACCCACCACCACCCTCTGTTGTCTTCCTGCAGCCAGTTTCCTACCCATCTCACCAGCTTTGCACCCGCCCCTGTGCCTACTAACTTCCTTCCCAGCCTTCCATGTGGCACTGAGTTAAATGCCTTACTGAAGTCCAGATACAGGACATCCACTGCATGGCCCTGTCCAGTTGCCTAGTTATCCAGTCATAGAACTCGACCAGGTTGGTTTGGCAGGATCTGCCACATATGAAGCCATGCTGTCTGCTGTCCTGTAGTCCTTGGCCTCTAGGAGGCCACCAGCCTCTCATGGATAGTCTCCATTAGCTTACCCATGATGGATGTGAGGCTCACTGGTCTGTAGTTTCCGGTTCATCCTTGGGGCCACTCTTGTGGAGGGGCACCACATGAGCCATCCTCCAGTCCTGAGGTACACACCCGAATGTAGTGAGGCATTAAATAGGTCTGCCAAAGGTCCTGCAAGGACCTCTGCCAGCTCCTTCAGTACCCTGGGGTGGATGCCATCTGGGCCTGGCACCTTGTCCACCTCAGTGCCTTCAAACCCTCTCGAACTCTGCTCTCCATGATTCCCCATCTGTTACCACTTCCCCCTGCTGCCATTTCTCCCACCTTGGGTGTCACCCTCTTCTTTTAGTAAATACTGAGCAGAAGTACTCATTTAGTGCTTCTGCCTTATCGCACCCTGCTTCCACCCAACCCTCCTTCCTAATCCTTACTATGTGGTCCTTACAGCTCCTTTTCTCCCTGATGTACTTAAGAAGTCCTTCTCCCCTTCTTAATGCCTTGTGCCAGCCTGAGTTCCATAGATGCTTTGGCTCCTTACTGCCATTGTCACCTCCTTCAATTCTGTCAAGTACTCCTCCTGTCCTCCCCTCCCTGTTTTCTTGTGCTTCCCTAAAGGCAGCTCTTTTCCTCCTTACCTTTCCATGACCTCCTCGCTCAACCAGATCGGTTTCTTGCCCTAGCCTTCTTGCTCTGGGCTTTGCAGCAGGTTTTGGTTGCCTCCACTATCCCAGCTTTATGAGCTCCCACCTCTGTTTAGTGTCCATACTAGACTGAATTCTGGCCAGGTACCCTTTTACCACTTCCCCATCCTCCCAAAGTCAGCCCTCCTGAAGTCCAGCACTATTGTGCCAGATTCCACTCCTTCCTTGCCCATATCCAATATGAGCCATACTGAGTGGTGGTCATTCCTGACAGCGGTTCCTCCACTGTAAGTTCTCTCACAAAGTCCCCATTTGCCAGCACAAGGTCAAGGGTATTTCCTAACCTGGTTGGTTCACTGACCATTTGCAGCAGGAAGCTGTCCTGAAGGCATCCAGCAGTACCTGCTCCTTCTGTTCCTGGTTGTTGGGGTGCTCCAGTCCACTCCTGGCATGTTGAAGTCCCCACAATCACCACACTACCCTCTCGCAGGTCCTCCTGATCTGTCCGCTAGTTCCTGTCTAACTCCTCCGTCTGAGCTAGTGGCCTGCACTACTCCCATTCTAAGAATCCTATTCTTGGAATCCTGGATTTGCATCAAAGTGACTCCGTACTACCCTCCTTCCCTTCCTCCTTACACACACTTCAGTCCTTCCTTCACATAGTGCCACCCCCTCCTTTCCCAATCACCCTGTCCCTCACGAAATAACATGTACCTCTGGTACAGACAGGTCCCAGTCATTGTATTGGGTGGCCCGTGTTTCCGTGATGGCTGCAATGTCCACCTCTCCCTCTGCCATGAGAACCTGTAACTCTGCAGTTTTCCTCCAAGGCTCCCTAGCATTAAGGGTAACCACCTTCCACCTTTCCCCCCTCCTCCCATCCTGCCCTCCTTTCCTAGCATCACCAACAGTACTTGCCATTTGTCCTTTGTCACTATTATGAGGGGTAAGCTCATATGGTTTCCCAACCTGTGGTCTCTGCATATCTCTTCCCCAACTGCCACCCCACTCCCTAGTTTAAATTCCAACTTACTCTATGTACTCTTCCATCCTCTGTTTCAACACTTTCTTTCCTCCTCACTCAAGTGTAGTCTGTCCTTGCATATTTTTAAATACAATCTGACAAAGGAGAAGCAATGACCTCACCAAAATGGGTTGGCCAATACAGATGTTTAGGAATAATTCTGTTTTACAGAGACACATTTTTACCTAGTCTCTGACCAAGCAAGATTTGGTGAGCACTTAAGCAAGTATTTAGAGACTAAGTACTGTAGTAGGAATTTGCACTGTTTAAACCTTGTTTCTTTTTAAAAGATTTGTATGTCTTTTGATATAAGAGTTCTGTATTTTGTGTTTTATATTTTTAAATATTTTAGTAAAATTCTTTCGAACTTACTTGGTCTGTCTTTGACTTCTTTTTATTTTGTAAGAAAAGTCCATGGTTATAGCAGACAACAGACATAAGCTTGAATGGTGGTACCAAACTGGAAAAGCAGATTAAATCTGAGGTCTTTATTAAAGTTTTAAAGGGTTCATCTCTGTATACCTGGTTGGTGCCCATAGGCAAAGATATCTAGCCCCCAAGACAGATATATCTGAGCCTGTGCATTGGGTATGCTAAAAAGAGGTTAACAGTTTGAATCCCTGCAGAACTGGAGACCAAAGGTTGATCCGAACTCACAAAAACAGGCAAGAGGGTTACCTTGTCTGTTACACTGTTCATAAGACTGGGCTCAGAGGTTGGCACTTTGGGAGTAGAGGGCCTGACCTGCTGAGTGGGTTTGTGACAGGGTATAGACTAGGAATAGATTTGAGCCTCTGCTGTGGGAGAGAGGGGAGCAGGAACATACTGAAGGAGGGAATGAGAGGATGGCAAAAGGTAGGGAAAGAGATAGCGAGGACGAAGGGTAGAAGGGGGCTAATAAGGAAGGAGGGGTGATGACTGGAGGAGAGATTGTTACGGGAAGGATGGGATGGGCATCACTATCGGGTAGAAGGAAGGGGGTTCTAAATCGAACAACAGGGATAGAAGAGGGGTTGGAAATCAGTAGAGGAGGAGGGAGAGTGACAGAGAGCCCAGTAGGAAGTAGTCAGGCTGGGAAGGGTTCAAGGGATGGGAGGAATAAGGCAGAGAAAAGGGGTGAAATGGAAGAGGAGGTACAGATAAGTCACAGAGGATACAGTTGGTGGGGTAAGGGGCAGGAAGAATGAATACTGGGGTGGTGGAAGGGCATTAGAAGGGAAAGGGGGTAAGGGACGGGGGCACTTGTCCTGGGGATTCTATACTGAAAGGGTGAGATGGGGCGGAAGGAGGGAAAGGCACAGTTGTATTTGGGTGGGCGATCCCCAGGTTGACTGCAGGAGAGGCAGGGCAGGCACTGCTCAGGTGTAGGGGGGGAGGGAAAAACCTCATTTAGTGTTGCATGTGGGTACAAATGACTTGGCAGGAGACTGTGGAAGTAGTGAGGGAGGTTCGAGCAGTTGGGCAGGCAGTGTGAGGGGGTGGTGGAGTCTGTGGCATTCTTGGAGGTACTCCTGGTACCATGTGCAGCATAGGGAGGAAGGGTAGGATTGAGGAATTCAACAGTGGCTGAGGGATTGGTGCCAACACAAACATTATGGGTTAGTGACTAAATGGGGTAGGATCTGGGGAATAGTGACTTGTATGTGGGGGACAGGCTACACTTGAGCAGGAGGGAGTATTAAAGGCAGGATTAGAGGTTATATCTCTACTAAGGTGGATTTAAATTAGTGGGGGGCAAAGACTGAGGTTGGTAGAAAGGTCTGACAGGGGAGCCTAATGAGCTCACCCCCTAGATATAGGTAAAGGCAGAGATGTAGTAACCCTGGGAGGGTCGGGCAGAGTGGTCTGAGTGTAATACAGAAGGCACCACCACCCGGTAAGAATAAGGATGAGAAGTGTGCGGACTACCGGGAGGAGGGATACAGGTCAAGGAGGAGAAAGTGAGGAGAAAGATGGGTGCAGGGTGGAAGGTGGTCTCTCTCAACACAAGAAGCCTGGGAGAACAAAACTGCAGAGCTTCAGGTGCACCTTTCAGAAGGTAAGGTGGACATTGCTGCAGTGGCAGAGACTTGGGCCACAGAGTACCATGACTGGGACTTGGCAATCCCAGGATACAGGATATACAGGAGGGAGTGGGGGTTGGAGGGGGTTGCACTCTATGTGAGGGAAGAGATTAAATGCATAAGGAATGAGGGAGAAGAGGAGAGAACAGAGGTGCTTTGGGTGTAGCTCCTGGACTTGAAGGGCAGAAAGCTGAGGCTGGGAGTGGTGTACAGACCATCAGCCTAATCCAGGGAAATGGAAGAGGTTGCAGAGCAGATAAGGAGTGTGTAGAAGGGGAGTGTGGTGATATGGGGATTTTAACCTACCATGGGTTGACTGGAGCACCCGGCCACTAGCAGTACCAGGAGCAGGTGCCTCGATGCATTTCAGGATGACCTTCTGACACAATTGGTAAGTGGGCCTATAAGGCTTGGTAGCACTTTGGACCTAGTACTGGCAAATAGGGAGGCATTGAGGGAGGTAAGGGTGGAGGACCCACTAGCAGGTAGCGACCACCAAACAGTGTGGCTTGTTCTCGCACTGGGCAGGAGACAGGAGGCATGGGCACTAAGGTGGTGGACTTTATATGGGTGGACTTTGGGGGATGGAAGCAATTTTATTTATTTATTGAAGATATCAGATAACATACCTTTGAGTCAAAGACTCCTTTACAAAGGTTCCACAGTAATACTGCAAGGAGACTCCAGGATATAAGGCTGGGATGGATGCAGAAAAAAGTGGGAGTCATAAAGACTGGGCTAATAGAGGTCACAGTAGCTTGTACCAGGGCCAGAAGTAAGAAGAACAGAGCCAAGAAACCATGCTGGTTGAACAAGGAAGTGCTGCAAGGGTGAGGGCAAAGAGGGCTGCATACCGAAGTACAGGAGAACAGGGAAGGAGAGGATAAGGAGGCTTTGGGAGTTGGTCAAGGAGGTGGCCAGAGAGTGAAAAGCTAAGGCCTCCAGAAATTAAGGTCCACACAGGCATAAGGGAGTGGAAAAGGACTTTTTAGGTATGTCAGGAAAAGAGGAAGTGCAAGGAACATATTGTGAGGATAAAGTGGGAGGGATTAGGTGGAAAAGGGAGGAAGTGGGAATTCTAAATGAGTACTTCTGCTCCGTTTCACTAACGAGAGGATGGTCCACTACCAGAATGGGTTGGAGGGGTGGAAAGGGGAGGTGATGAACAAAGTGACTACAGGGACTAGGGTGCTAGAGGGCTGAGGGCAGAAAGGGTGGACAAGCAGCAAATCCTGAAGGCATCCACCCCAGGGTGCTAAGGGATGCAGAGCTGTTGACTGAGCTGCTGGCAGATCTGTTCAACACCTCCATGGAAGCGGTGTGTGCCCCAGGACTGGAGGGTGGCCCATCTGGTGCCCATACACAAGAGTGAGCCTAGGGAGAAGCCAGAAATTATGGACTGGTGAAGTCTCACGCCCATAGTGGATAAGCTTATGGAGGTGATACTGAAGGAGAGGCTGGTGGTGTTCCTAGAGAGTAATGGCCTCCAAGATGGGCGGCAACACGGGTTTATCTCATGGAGGTCTTGTCAAACCAACCTAATACAGTATTATGACTGAGTGACAAGGGAGTTGGACAGGGGCTATGCAGTACATGTCCTGTACTTGGACTCAGTAAGGCCTTTGATGTAGTGCCTCATGGGAGACTGAGAGGAAGCTGATGGCAGTGTGGGTGGGAAAAGCTGACTAAATGGATAGAGAACTGGTTACAGGGGAGGGTGCAGAGGTGGTGGTGGTGGTGGGGAGCTCTCGGCACCCAGAGCAGTGACAAGCAAGGTACCGTAGGGGTCTAAAAGGGCGTAGTACTATTTATTTACATTTTTACCAGGAAGGCATACTGAGCAGAGTACCACTCAATTCCAGATGCGTCCTGGGGCGGGGGTGATAGGAGGAAAAAATAGAGCTACAAAACAGAATTACAGAAACAAATACAACAGCAAATACAACAACTGAACATTTAGTAATGAGGAAGATATATAAAATATGATGGGGTACAATTTGGAATGTACTCCTACAGTTTGTTGGCACTGAGGAGCAAGAACCATAATGCAAAAGTGACAGAGGTCCCGTAGGACAGAAAAGTAATAAGACCCTAGCTACTACCTAAGGGCCTGAATGCCAGGCAGGGTAAGTGTCAGACTGGGATGAAGGAAGCAACCTTTGTAGAGGCAGTAATAGAGCTTGTGACATCAAGTAAGGAGAGAGCAGCACAGTAGACAGGCATGATGCTAGGACCTTAACAGAGCTATTTGCACGAGAACGCATGGCAGGTTGTGGGGTGGGCAGTCTAGGCGAAACGACTTGAAGGAGTGGAAAAGAGGATCGAGTCTGGCTAGGGTGGACTTGGGAGCTGTACTGTAGACCACATCCCATAGTCCAGCATTGGGAGGATAATTTTGGACAATTTCTGAGAAGCGTTTGCAGGGATGCAACTTTGTGTCTTTATAAAGCGCCCAGTATGGGGTGCAGATTTTTGAATAGAATCAATATGCTCCGAAAAATCTAGATACTGATACAGCCAGACTCCAAGACATCTGAGGACTTACAATCCTCCAGAGGAGAGCCATCAAGGGTGTGGAATATAAGGGAGGAGGGAAGTCTAGTGAGTTTTGCCTTGTGCCGAATGTGAGGGAGACAGTTTCTTGGGATTAAAAAGAGTTGATTTGAATGGAACCAAAGCTGGACATTTTCAAAGTCCTGTAGAAGCCTGGTTGCTATTTCAGAAGGGGATGAGCCTGAGGCATACAGCACTGTATCATCAGCATACAAGTGAATGGAAGTATGTGGGAAGGCCAGGGGCAGATCATTGAGAAAGATGGAGAACAGTATTGGGCCAAAGATGAAGCTGGGACTCCTGTAGTGACAGGAAAGGGGGAGGTGGAGGCTAATTGGAATGATTGGGACCTGCCTGCCAGGTATGAATTGAACCAACTGGTGGCCAAATCTGATAGGCCAGTTAGGGAGGCGTGGACAGTAGCAGGGTGTGGGAGACAGTGTCAAAGGCCTTAGCAAGGTCGATGAAAATGGCAGAAAAAATTCCCTGCTATCCATTCCCGTGTGGATGGCGTCAGTGAGTCTTAGGAGAGAGGTTATGGTGAAGTGCGATTTCCTAAACCCAGCCTGGTACAGAGGAAGAAGGAGGTGAGTCGAGAAAAGCGGAAAGCTGGGAGAGGATGAGGTGCTCCTGTAATTTGGCTAGGATGGGGAGAAGGGAGATAGAGCAGTAGTTTCGGGAGGAAGGATCACCGCTTTATGTAGGGGATAACTGTAGCATGTTTACAAGAAGAAGGTACTGAGCCCTGCATAAAGGAGAGGTAAAGAGAGCAGCCAATGGGCTAGCGATGGCTGGGGTGGATAGGAGGAGCATTTTAGAGTCAAGACCCAATGGGCACTTACCTTTGGTGGGGTTGAGGAGCTCTAGGGCTTTTAATACCTCTGAGGAGTTACTAGGCGAAAGGAGAAATTTAGGACGGGCGTGGCAGGGGTTGAATTGTATGGCTGCAAGGGTGGGGCAGGAGAGCGGGCAAGAGGGTGGATGCCCAGTTTGTGAAATAGGAGTTTAACTCAGTGGCCACTGTGCTTGGTGCAGTGACTGTTTCCTGCTATGTGGAGGGCTGGTGTGGGGGTTGGACCAGTGTGGACAAGAGGGATTTAATTGACTTCCAAAACTTTGTTGGGTGTTTGAAGTTGGTGTTGAAGGATACCTTAAAATAGTTTGATTTGGCCTGACAGATTAGCCTCATACAGGCATTCCGTAGTGACCGGTAGTGTTGTAGATCAGTTTGGGAACCTGATGCTTTATAGTTTTCCAGGCACGGTCCCTGAGTAGAAAATGATCAATGAGATCGGCGGTCACCCAGGCAAGTGGGCACTTACTCTGGATCGTCTAAGTGGTGCATGGTGATCTCAGAAAGCCGGAATCTAGTTGAGAAAATTCAAGGGCAACGCCGATATCGGGTGCGTGAGATGAAGGATCAATCAACTATGTAAGTCAGTTAGAGTGCCCGGGTCCAGGATTTATAGGAACTAGTGAGCAGAGAACGGGGGTGAGCCTTTGGTCTGAAAAATTTTCTGTACCATATAAATCATGTGGTGATTGCTGAGAGAGTCCGTAGAAGACTGGCGGCAAGTATGTGATGGGGGTGTGGGGTCAAGGCCCAATCCAATAGTGTATGTTTATTTTATTTTTATTTTATTTTATTTGTTTGTTAACCGGTAGGTGCACTAGCCAGCAAGTGACTATTTTCAGGCATTTTGAGTTGTGGTTCAGGAGAATGGGTTCCGTTATTTCCTGGGAAAGGTTTAACGATTTACTTGGCTACGTGTTTTAGAGCTAGTAGAGGAGAGCCAGTTCTGGTTGAAATCGCCAAGTATGTGCAGCTCTTCACCGAGGCGAAGGATTTAGAGTGCTCAAGTCGTCCCATGACTTCTGACAGCTGGGTATCCAGGGAGCAATAGGACACTGCTACATAAAGGGATTTGTGTGAGGTAGTGAGATTTTAATGAGCACTGAGTCTATAGCTTGCCTGGGTACAGGGAGCCTGATTGGGGTAAACTGTAGCCTAGAGGAGATGAACATGGCAGTGCCCTATCTCTTTTTTACCTTGATGGTCCTGTCGAATGAGGTAGTACCCAGGGATTGAGAATTCAGCATCCTAATTATGGGACTTCAGCCATGTTTCAGTAATGATTAGGATATCAGGGCTCAGTGAGAGTATGTTTGGTTGAAGTGCCATGAATTTGTTAAGAATGCTGCATATATTTAGATGTGCTATTTTAGGCCCTTCGGTAGGTGGGGCATAGGGGAGGTGGCTATTTTAGGAAGAGGTAGACCAGGGTTTGCGGCTCGATGTCCTCAAGCTGGGAGAAAGTAGCAATGGTTATTTATAGCCCATTGAGATTTGGTTGGGTGTTGCTGGGGTGTAAGCGGGCATTCAGTGTGGTAGCTTGGAGGAGAGATGTTTAGGGCCTGCAGTCCCACATGAAAGGAGGGAGGGAGGAGGATGGCAGCTCAAGTATACTATAGTGCATGTGATATGGGAAGGGCTTCCCAATGGAGGAGGTTGCTTGATAGGGCTGCTTAGCAACTGTATCATCCAGTATTACAGGGCTCGTCTGCTGTTGCTGTTCTGGGTAGCAGGAGGGTGGGAGGAATGATGTGGGTATGAGTAGGCACACAAAACTAGAGGAAGAGGTGACATGGTGAACTGAATTTTGGCAGCAGCAGCTGCAAGAGTGGCTACTAGTGTGGAAGGAGTATAAGCTGCAAATGCCAAAGTGGGCTGACCGGTTCTGCACTCACACATGACACAGTCTATCAAACTAACAGCTCAACAAGGGCGCTGGTGGGGGCAGCTGGCGCAGAATGCTTGGGGGTTCAAACCGCACAGCAAACAAGGCAAAGCACCTGCAACATAGGCTTTTTGGGACCCCACCTCATGAACAGTGTCACTATCATTTCGCTACTCAATCCTGAAAGGTGATTTTGCATTGTGACTGCACCATTCAGTGCCACAGGTGCGGAAACACATTTCGGGCAGAATGTATAAAATAACTGGTGAAATTCTGACGTGCATAGAAACTGTGCAATGCACGCTCGTAATACAGTCATTGTTTGGAATTGTTTCACTAAATTTGTAACATGGACTTTTGGGATTTTCCCTCATGAACACTGGCACTGTCGTTTATTAATCAGTCCGAAGGGATTCCTGCGCAGCAACCACAAAATCACCTTTTGGAACCGAGAAACAAATTACAGTGCCATTGTTCGCGAGGTGGTGTCCCAAGAACCCCATGTTGAAAATTTAAATAAAATTAAAAATATGGCTGAGATATCAACCTGTTGAACCCCCATTGACCCTTACTATAACGGCTTAACTTTAAGTTTTCATTTTGCAGTTTGGCTGTGCAGAGTGCAGTTGTGTCTAGCCCACAGATGATGACAGCACCCATCCTCTGGAGGCAAGTATGGGGTGGAGGAGTGTGCAGAGGAGGTTGGGATGGGGAGGGGTGGCAAAACAACGATGGTCCATTTCCTTTTTACAGGTCCAAAAATTAAAAAAAAACAGCGAAGGACAGTTTTATTTTTCACAGGAAATAGTTTTTATATAATGTGGGCACACTGGGGTGGGATCCAGTATGCCACAATAGTGGGAGGGTATGCTGAAACAGGTTGGGCACCACAATGTCGACAAATCATGTAGAGGGGTTTGGGGGGCCCATACAATGCCAGGAGTGGGCATCCTGGTGTTGGAAGACAATAAAAATAAATTTTGGCACACTGGGGTGGGCTCCCAGAGTGCCACATTATGGAGGAGGAATACATGCTGACATGGGGATTGGGCACCCGATGCCAGCTTTTGGGAGTGTGTGGTGGGTGGCTGGAGCTGCCATGTTTCGGCACAGTGGTGGACTCCCAGTGTGCCACATTTAATGGGGGAGATACATGACGACATCGGGATTGGGCACCCCAATGTCTGCTTTGGGACCGTGTGGCAGGTGGTAATAGCGGCCATTGTGGAAAGCTGCTCTGCAGCTACATTATTTATTGAAATGTTTCACCAGAGGCATACTGAGCAAACATGTTGCTCGTAACTCTGGCCATGCGCGTAGTGTGCACTGTAATGCGTGTCCGGAGTCTGTCATCTGCCGCTGCAATGACAAACTGCATCTGGATTGCAGCCAGGCATTTTTCAACTTTTGGCTCTTTGAAGTTTCCTGTGATAGCCAGCATGCTCACTAATTGGCAGCTGAGGGACACACCCACTAAAGTGTCCCCGCATTTGCCACAACACTGACACACCTCTGAAATGTGGTACTACCACAAGATGTTGCTTGCATGCTGCAAAACATAAAAATAACTCTTTCCACAACAGAAAGTGCAACTTGCAACTCGCAGCTGGCTTGAAGGGAGGCAGAGTGAGCTTTTCCAAGATGAAAAGGTGGTCTGATGTAGGGACAGGGCCCTGAAAGGAGGCTTCAAATGCAAGATACCCACAAGAATGTCGTAATACCTTCAGCTGGGCAACAGTTTTGCCCTCAACAGGCATTAATGCGCATGGTATGGTGGAAAGATGCACCTTAAGAGCAGGTACTCTAATATCAGATTCATCAGACAGGTAAAGGATCCAGGTGGTGAGCAGCAGCCCATACGGAGAAGCACTTCCACCTCATGGCATACTGTGGTGGCTCTAGTGGAAGGTTTTATCAGCCACCAGGACATTAGTGGCTCTGGAAGAAACCCCAAAGCAAGGGACAGCTAAGTTCTGCAGGAGCCACACATGCAGATGCAGACCTGAGATCAGGATGGACCAGGGTGCCCTGTTTATTTATTTATTTAAAAGTTTAGCCAGGAAGGCACCCGAGCAGGGCTGCTCATTTCTATGTCCTGGGGAGAGGGAAGAGGATAGGCATTACAAGCAGTAACAGCACACATAAATAAGTAGAACAGATGTAACAGAAGAAAATTACTCACCTTAGTAATGTTGCTTCTTCCAATGGAGTCTTGCTGTATTCTGACATATGCAGTTAGGTCCTGCCTTTCAACTGCACCCCGGAGAACAAGAGTTAACTTTTCTATGCCTTGCATAGAATGTTCATCACAAGCTCGGTTGAAGCCCCTGTCTGCTGCTGTTTAAACAACATGAAGTCATGCTGTATTCTGACATATGCAGACTATCAACAGTACCTCCATGGAGGAGGAGGGACAGAACCTACTTTGAAACAAGCTCTGAAGTACTGTGGTGCCAAACCGAGCATCACTCCTAGCTTGGATATCCAGAGAGTAATGCTTGTATGGACTGTTTTCCAGGTGGCTGTTTGACAAATTTCTAAGAGAGGAATATCCTGGCAGCAGCCAGGAAGCAGCTGTACCTCTTGTGGAATGAGCCCTCAGGCCTGAGGGTGGAGTTCTACCCAGTTTTTCATAGCAGAATTGTATACAAGAAACAATCCACCTGGCAATAGATCTCTTAGTGGCAGGTTTGCCTTACCAACTTCTCCATAAGTAAGGAACAACTGGAGGGATTCAAACCCATGACCCTTGGTATGCTCTATGTAGTAGCTAAGGGCTCTTTTAACATCAAGCTGTGTAACCTCCTCTCCCGAGGAGGAATGGTCAGTGAAGAAAACAGGGAGGGATATAGACTGGTTGAGGTGGAAATCTGAAACCACTTTAGGTAAGAACTTTCTGTTAGTTCTAAGGACCACTTTATCTCTGTGAAAAGAGATGAAATCAGATTCCACTGACAGGGCTTGCAATTCACTGATATGTCTGGCAGAAGTAATGGCTACCAAAACACAGTTTTCCAAGTCAAGTACCTAAGCTCTGCTGAGGACAAAGGCTCAAAGGGGTTGCATAAGCTGAGCAATGCAAACATTAAGGTCCCAAGCAGAAGCAGGATCCTAAAGGGTTGGTGTGAAGCAATCCCTTGAAAAACTCAGAATACAGGGTGGGATGACAGAGACGAAGACTTGGGAAAGATGCAGATCTGCAAACTCTAACTCTTCAAGAGCCATGCTTTGAGATTGAGAGACTGAAGATTGGGTACCAAATCCTTCCCTGAGAGGATGTTAACAGATTGTAATTCTTGGGAAGAGACAGGGGAAGGTGGACTGTCAGGGACAGCAACAAGGATACCATGGCTGTCTGGACCAGTCTGGAGCAATCAGAATCACCTTGCATGGTTGTGACCTTATCTTGACTAACACCCTGAATAGGAGAGGAAGGGGGAAAGCATACAGAAATTTCCCTTCCCAGTTCAGAATCAGAGCATCCAGGGGACTGAGCCCAAGACTGGGGTCTGCAACAAAAGAGAGGAAGTTGGTGATTGTCTGGGGCTGCAAAAGATCTATCTCTGAGTGCCCCATCTCGAGAAAATCACTTTCAAAACCAGAGGATCCAGGGCCCCTTCTGATGGCCTTGGGATATTCTGCTCGGTGCATTTCCTAGGACATTGTCCTTCCCTGGGAGGTGAACTGCTATCAGAGAGGTTTGCAGGGAATAGGCCAGGGACCACAACTTCATTGCTGCTGTGCACAAGGCCGTGAACCGACTGCCTCCTTGCTTGTTGATGTTACCATATGGTGGTGGTGTTGTCTGTTCTCACCTGAACCACCTTGTTCTGTACAGATTTGGAAAAAGCTTGCAGTGCCAGAAACACTGCTCTGAGTTCCAAAGATTGATGTGAAGCAGAGATTCCTGAGGTGACCACAGTCCTTGAGTGGTAAGATCCCCAAATGGGCTCCCCAGCCCAGCAGGGAAGCATCTGTGGTGAGTATCACTGAATGAGACTTAGTGACAAATGGAACCCTTGTCTCAAATTGTCCTGATCCTGCCACCATTGCAAGGCTTGGATCAGGGTTTGAGTCACTAGGATTAGTTTGGTAAGGGAATCCTTTCTTTGGGACCAAAAGGCTCTTAAGTGGAACTGAATGTCCCTCATTTGGAATCTTGCTCCTGGACCACTGCTGTGGAAGCTGCCATGTGGCCCAGTAGCTGAAGGAAATGTCTTGCTGGTCGAGACACCTGAAGGGTGAATGAAGAGGCCAGTTCCATAAGGGTCCTTGCCCTTTTCAGGGAAGGAAGGCTCTGCCTTTTACTGTATCCAGTTCTGCACCTATGAAGGTGAGGAGCTGCACTGGTTTGAGAACTGATTTTGGTAGGTTGAGAAGGAATCCTAAGAGAGTGAGCACTTGCTGGGTCACTTGCAGATGTGACTTGACTTGGTCTGGACACTGACCTACTATGAGCCAGTCATCCAAGTATGGGAAGATGGAAATCTTTTGTCTCTTAGGAAGGCAACAACTACTGCCAGGCATTTTGAGAAAACCTTGGGGCTGAAGTTAGGCCAAAAGGGCATTGCTCTGAATTGATAGTGGCCTGAGGGCAACTCGAACCTGAGGTACTTTCTGTGGGAGCACCTGATGGGAATGTGAAAGAGCACTTTGAGGTCCAGGGAGGCTAGCCAGTCCCCTGGCCTTAGAGAGGAAGGATATTTCAGAGTTACCATTTTGAACTTTGGCTTTAAAAGATGTTGTTCAGATATCTTAGGTCCAGGATGGTCGCCACTCTCCTATCTTTTGGGGTTAGGAAGTACCTGGAGTACAATCCTTTGCCCTGTGTAGGGTGGAACTCTCTCTATAGCTCTGAGAGCTAGGAGAGAAGAAACCTCTGCCTCTAGGGCAAGGGTCTCTGAGAGATTTGCAGGTGGAAAAGATCTGGCTCTCATCTTGGGAAATTTTTGAAGCTGAGAACAGTCCCTGGCTTACTATTTCCAGGACCCACTTATCTGATGTAAGACATCCAGTCCTGGACAAAGTAAGCCAGCCTGACCCCTACTGGTATAGGAGAATCAACCGGGCAGACCCATCAGGGTGTTTGGGCAGGGCTTTAGGCTGAGGGGTGGATGCAGGCCTCCTCATCCCCTTCTGCCTCTCCCTCAAAGAACCCCCTCTGGAAAAGGAAGAAGAGGCCTGAGCTTGGTAAAAGGCCTTGAAAGGCCTGCCTCTGCCCCTGGACTGCTGCCTTTGTGGAGTTGCTTGCCTTTCTTTGGCCTGAGCACTCTGTAAGTGGTCCCTGTACTCGTCCATCTTCTTCATGTAATTCTCTGTCTGCTCCCAAACAGAGAATTACAATTACAGGAAAATCCATGGCCTTAGCTTGGGTATCCTGTGAGAGGATAGTACATCTGAGCCAAGCCATCCTCTGAAGAGCCACAGATGTAGCCATGGCTCTTGATGATACATCACTGGAGTCTACAGCAGCATGAAACTGTACTTCGATGCCTCAATCCCATCTGCAGCCACCTGCTCCAGCTCCTTGGCAAGCTGGTGGGAGCCTGTTTAGCCAGAGCCAGCACAGTGTCCAACCTGGACTTCTGGTACCTGGCTGTATAGGCCATATAGTTAGCCTGCCCGAGTCCCAAAGATGCTGCCATGTATTGTTTCTTTGCCATGGCATCAATCTTCCTGGAGTCCTTGCCTGGGGTGTGATGCCAAGGGAATGCTTGCCTTATCACAGCAGCAGCCTGCACAACCCCAACATGGCTGCATTGCTGAAAAGGAACTCTGTGTCTGAACCTGAGATAGTGTACCTCTTGTCCATTCGTCTGTCCACAGGAGGTATAGAATTAGGAGACTTAAGAATTTTTGTGTCTGTTTCCCAAAAGATTTGTGGAGGAATAGACAGTCTCCTGGATTCTGGGATGTCCATCATCTCAACATAATCAGGCTCTTCCTGATCCTCTACTGCCTCCTCCGCAGGAAGCTGGAGGGTATCAGCCACTGTTTTTGTAGAACATGTAGTGTGAAGGGGACTCAGAAAGCCTAGGAGGAGAAACACCTGAAAGTCTGTCTGGGGAGATGTCCGGTCAATAGGGCACATCCAGACTTTCACCATCACCATAATCATCCTCATACTCTCCCTCCTCCTCCTTTGGTTCATAAAATTCTTCCAAAGTATAATCCGAACGGGGAACCGACTGAACCGAGCCCCTGCCAGATGGTGCCGGTTCGGTCAGAACCGAACTAAGCGATTGCACTATCCTAATCAGCTTGGCTATTTCATCAGCGGTCGGAGTATGAAATTCTGGGTCCGAACCAGTCGATTTGTCTTTCGTTTTCTTTTGTCGGAACCAATTCCTTGAATTGGCTCTCCTTGCCCGAAGAATCGCCTGGTCAGGCACCCTTCTGGTTCGGTCGAACCAAATCGAGCTGGCCAACTGGGTCAGCGGACTTCTTTGGCTTCCTTCCTCAGTCTACCTAATCTCTTTCCAGGGTAGATTTGGGAAAATTCTTGCAAATTTGGCAGTCTGAATCGAGGTGGTCAAACCCCAGACAATAAACACAGGTGGTGGGGATCAGCCCTGGCAAAGATCTCCACACACACTGCAGTGTTGAAACCCAGTGGGCCTGGTTTTTTGGGTTTTCTCCAGACGATGGCCAGTCTAACCAAAACTTACCCTTTTTGGCAATCCACCAGGCAAGACTCCTGTCAGTTCCTGACCGTGTCACGTGGTCTTGGAAAAAAATGTACTAAATCTGTTTTTTAGAACCGATCACGGACCAGTAACCACACTCTAAAGTAAAGCACAAGTTTTTACCTCAAATTGATTGGTTCAGCCGAACCGATCCACAGTTTACAAGTTCCTCACAGAAAACAGAACAAAAACATATCTAGTACTCACGGTACCACAGACAGAGACTCAAACCGACTATGTGAAACAGCAATTCCAGTAGAAACGACGGAAAACCGACACTTCAACCGACTTTTGAACCAGCAGCAGGAGAAATCTTGAGGCGACTGTTCAGTGAGGCAGAGTAAAGAATCTGACAGTTGCAGTTTTAAAACAACAGCAGACAGGGCTTCAGCTGAGCTCGTGATGAACATTCTATGCAAGGTATAGAAAAGTTGATTCTTTGTTCTCGGGGCAGTTGAAAGGCAAGACCTAACTGCATATGTCAGAATACAGCAAGACTTCATGTTGTTTGAAAGCACAAGCTAGTGTGATAGTGCATATTACTTTGGTTATATATAGTGAGCATAGGTAATATGCAGGTCATACTACAATAACCATAATAACACAAATTAAGTACAGCATGAAGGTAGTAATTTCTATGGTAGTAATAACATGGGATAACACTGGATAACAGATTCTGTAATTCTGTTCCTGGAGAGCAAGCCAGTGCCAACGGCAAGGGTACCAGAGGTTTCACTGCCAGCTGCTACAGTAAGGGGAACCAAATCTGACATGGCCAGTAGGAGCTATGAGAGTCATCCCTGCCCCTCTGACTGGAGCCTGAGGAGAACCTCTGTAGAATGGGAAGGAAGGAAAACATACAGGAAGAGGGACAATGCATCACACCAGAAAACTCAGGCACTAAATCGAAGCGAGCAAAGCGGCAGTTGAGAGGGACTTAAAAGGTCCAACTCTGATAGCCCTACCTGTCAAAGAGATCTTCGACCACTGAGAACAGGAGTTCACACTCATGAGTCCTTGACCTGGACTGGCTTAGACTGTTGGCCAGGACGTTTTGGTAACTTAGAACATAGACGGCAGAGAGTTCCAGGCCATGCTCAATGGCCCAGTATCAGACCCTCATTCCTCCTGACAAGAGGAGTAGGAATGAGTGCCCTTCTGCTTGTTGATGTAGTATACAGGACATGTTGTCCGTCTGCACCAGTAGCAGGCCAGGAAGAAGGTGGTCTGAAAGGCCTGCAGAGCATAAAGAACTGCCCGCATCTCCAGCACATTGATGTAGAGATGCTGCTCAATCTTAGACCAGGTCCCCCGCTCTGTTTGCTGTCAGGAAAGCTCTGCCCTGGGAAGAGTCCAGGACCGCCTCAATATATTGGAGGCATTTATACAGAGAGAGACAAGACTTTGGGAGACTGACTGTGATCCCTAAGGCCTGGAAAAGCTGAAAGTTGCATTCCAGGGTCTGTAGCAAAAGGTCCCTGGAAGAGGCTGTCAGCAGCCAGTTGTCCATGTAAGGAACACATAAAGCCCTGTCTCCTTGGAGCCACAGCCACAACCACCAGGCACTTGTTGAAAACCTGAGGTGCCGAGAAAAGGCCAAAAGGAAGGGTCCTGAACTGAAAATGGTCCTCTGGAAGCAGAAACGGAGGAAGCGGTGGTGGGTCTGGAAAACCTGGATGTGAAGGTAGGCATCCTGCATGTCCAGGAGCAAAGTTAGTCCCCTGCTGAAGGAGGGCAACCCCTGGAGAGGGACCATCCTGAAGCATTTGTAATCTGTGTAGAAGTTCAGATGGCTGAGGTCCAGGATTGGCCTCAGGTCTCCTGTTTTCTTGGGGATGAGGAAAAGTGAAGTAGAACCCTTTCCCCTTTGAGCCAGAGGGACGGGCTCTATGGCCTTTTATGCAGGAGTGCCTGAATCTCTTTTCAGATGAGGGAGATGTGAGTCTGAGGGTAATGGAGAGCAAGGAAGGGTTTGCCAGAGGAGTACCAGAAATTCAAGGCATGACCCTGTTCAATAAGCTGTAGCACCCACTAATCTGAGGTCACTGTTCGCCACTCATCTAGGTAAAGGCAGAATCAACCCTTGACCACCTCCCCAAGGTCTCTGCTGGGGGTCAGGCAGGAGTCAGGCAGTGGACGGAGGGTGGGCAGAGTGGCTGTGGGCGCTCTAGGGGCCCTAGGTGCAGTCACCCAGCTGGAGGAATGTTTATCTTGTGCTTGAAGGTTCTTTCGACTTTTGGCCCTTAGAGGGCAGGCTAGAAGACCGACAAAAGGACTGGTGCTGGGAAGATCAAGGCTGGGACCAGTAGAGAGAATGCACTGACCTACAGCCTTGCCCGATTCTTGGAGGCAGGAGATAATGTCCTGGCATCTCCCCAAACAAGACGGATTCCCTAAAATGGGCATCCAGAATTTTGGTCTGCACATCAGGTGCAAAGCCCAACACCCCAATCCATGAATAACAGCAAGGCAGATGCCTGCCGCCCCCACCCCATGCGCTGAGGCGTCCACAGTATCATATGCCACCCTCAGTACATGGGTGCCCACATCCGACCGGATTTCAGGAATTAGGCCAACTGTGTTTTGGTAGAATCCTCAGGGAGGTTTGAACCAGTTCCATCACCTGATCAAAGAGAACATTCTAGTACTGTACCATATGGGCCAGATAGTTAAGTGCCCAAATGGTCAATGTGGCAGAGGCATACATCCGTTTGCCCAGCTGGTCTAGTTTCATAGGTCTCACAGGTCAATACACAGCCTTTAAAGACGGTTAGTCCATTATGCTCGCCGCAATGCTCCTATATATATTCCCTTTTATGTAGGATATCTAGGCTGTGTTTAAAGCTATCCGCTGATGTTTGAGCCACTACCTCTTCATGCACTGACTTCAGGTTGATATCACTTTCTCACTAAACCAACCTTTGCGTCTCCAGGTATTACACTTATCCCCCTAAGCTGGAGGTGGTGTGATCTAGTACTGTACATCGACTCATTTAGCCTCAAGCCCAGTCCTTTCCAAAGTTCTTTATCTGAACATGCTTTATGTACTAGACACATATCTCCTCTGAGTCTCCTGTACTCAAGGGAAAACATGTCCAACTCACTCAATCTAGTCTCATAATCTTTGTTTTCATTCCCTGATAGATCGTGTAGCTTTTTTTGCACTCTCTCCAGTAGTTGTATCTCCTTTTCTGCTGTGGTGACCACACTTGAACCTCAAATTCCATTAAGCGGTCTCACCAATGCCCAATACAGAGGATCATCACCTCCCTATGTCTACTAGCAATATGTAAGAATACAATTCAAGACACCATTTGCTCTTCCTGCCACCTTCCTACAATGGGACTTGAACTGTAGATCGTTTGTAATTGTGGTACCCACGTCCCTTTCCTCACTGACTACTCTTAGGGTTTATTTCCTATAAAATATATATGGCCTGTGTTGCCATTTCCCAAATGCATAACAGTACATTTATCCCCATTTAAGGGAGTTTGTACATCTCACACCAATCCCTAATTTGCACTATCTCCTCCATTATCTTGGACCTTTGGCCCCAGTCGACAATCATCTGCAAATTTAGTCATCCAGACAGTTTTGTGTTCATACTTTAGTGATGTCACATATAGATTAAAAGACTTGGACCCAGGACTGATCTCTGTGGCACCCTTGTCACCTCAATCCAATTCGAGACCTCTCCTCTAATAATAACTCTTGTTTTCTCTCTGTCAACCAAGAGTTGATCCATCTAACAATGTTTTCATGGAGGCACAAATTCCTTAGTGTATTGATCAAATGAACATGAGGCAGTTTATCAAAAGCTTTGGTAAAATCAAAAATACCACATCAACTGACTTCTTACTATCCTGTGTCTTACTGACTCTATTGTAAAAGTAGAGCATATTTGTCTGGCATGATCTGATTTTCTTAAAGCCATGCTGTGTGTCATCTCCTAAATTATTATCCCTTATAAACTTCTCCATGTATTCCTTTATTATTCCTTCCAGCACTTTACACAATATCGATGTTAGACTCACTGGCCTGTAATTTGTGGATTCTCTTTCAAACCTTTTGATAAATAGGTATAACTAATGCCTCTCTCCATTGGGTTACAACATCACCCTTATCAAAGGAGAGTTGAAAGATGCAGCTAATTGGGAGTGAGAGTTCTACTGCTAGTTCCTTTAGTACACGTGGATGGATTCCATCTGGGCCGGGATTTATATGGGTTTAATTTACAGTCTTTTTGTTACTTTGACTGGATCAATTTTAATTGGACTCTTTGTCTCCACCTTTCCATTCACTACAATTGTCTGTTATTTTTTCACAAAAGACTGTTGCAAAGTATTTATTTTGAATCTCTGCCATTTCTTTATTTGTTTTATGACTGAAGCCATCTGAGTTGGTGGGACTCCTTGTCTGGTGGGTGGGTAGTGAGATGTTTAGGCTTCTTTGTATGGTCATGAGAGCCACATTCATGACCACTGATACTGCTGCGGGTGCTCACCAAAGATGGACTTGCCCACTGGTGCATGATAGAGGCGTATCCACCTTCTTAGGCATGGCCGGGTGTAAGAAAGGTGATTCCATGCGCTTTAGTAACATCTTCGTAAGAGTCAATTAAAGGAGGTACCACTAAAGGGAGGGTCTCCTTCTTCCATAAGTATATAGCCAGGCAATGGTGCTCTGGGTCAAGCTCCTCTGTTTCCCATCCCATGAGGGATTGAATATGATGCATAACATCAATGAAAGAGGAGTCATCAGGGAGAGACTTAGGGGCCTCCTTAGCATGCTCCTGACCATCAGAGGAGCCCATGGAGTCTTCGCAAGACTCTGAAGAGGAAGAGTCATCTCCAGATTGATCACTGTCAGGAATCAGTGTCTGAGGGTGATGGTCACCCATATGCTGGTCAGAACTCCCGTGTGACCCCTGGAGGACCCTGTGGTATGGGGGACGCTAGGTCCTGCCCGTCTGAATCATGAGCAAGGGGATCTTGGGGAGGACGAGGGGAAAAGGTCACCTGGGTGCATCCTTATTTTGCACAAAAGACCACTAGGCATTAAACAGCACATTATAATCCACCAAGCGGAGTGGATCATAGGGGGATAAGGATACTGAGGGAGGAGGATATGGGTATGTCAGTGGAGGGGGGGCTGGTGTGGTACCCGCTGCGTAGGCCCACCTGGTGCCAGCTGAAAATCCCAAGGAGGACCAGCAGGCATTCGTTGTAGCAAAGGCTGGGGCTGAGGCGACAATGGTTGAAGAGTTGTCAGCTGAGGCATCAGCAGATCCGCACTGCCTCGAGGCGAAGTCTGTTGTTAGTCTGGTGAAGCAACCGATGTTGGCCCCGATGGTGAGGCTGGCACCTACAGAGGAATTCCCCATGGCAGGGGCAGAGGCTCGTCTGTGTGGAAGAGGAGGTGGGTGCTTGCTTCAGGCAATGCCTGGAAGGAGCTGGAGTCAAGGGACAACTAAGCCAATGCTGCCTTGGCTGGTGGGGTGACGGGCGAGATCTACCACCGGAGGTTCCACCTCGCCAAGGCCACCTGGCTAAGGATCCGTGGGTACTAAGGGCCTGAGCATCAGGGGCTGGGAGGCAGGGATGAAGTCCACTGCCCCAAGGAGCCACCACCCGAAATAGAGATGAGGAAGGGCAGCTGCCACTGGCAGCCCCGAAGGTGCGAGGGTGCTAAGGAAGGCGGGGCGCCTCTAGCAGGAGGAAGACCCAGAGGCAGTGACTGGTCTGAGCAGTGCCCATGACCGAGAGACTAACTGAGCATGGTTCTGGTGCTTGTCCTGGTGCTTATGCTTCCATGCAACTTCTTCTCCTTCTGGAAGATGAAGAAGGAGAAGATGCCCCAGAAGACTGAGCTAGGGAGGTGGAAGAACATTTGGCCTGAAGCTCCTTCTCCATCATGGCTAATTTCTGTTTTAGCAGGTAGCTTTCCAATGTCTTTAAGCGGTGTCTCTGTGTGGCCTGGTTGAAGTCCTGGCAGTGCTGGCAGGCCTCAGTGTTGTGGTTAGGGCATAAGCAGAGCAGGCAGGAAGAGTGACCGCTTTGGTGTGTATCTGCTTGCTGCAGGCACACTTTGTTGGCCGGTCAGAAGACAAGGCTGGAGGAGAAGACATAAACCTCATAAAGAAAACACTGAAAGATACAATATTACTGATCATAAAAGAGAAAAATAAACCACAGGTAAATGCGAGGAAAATGGCGGTCGAATAAAGCAGGCATCTGTGGAGGTCCGAGCGTGTGGGCTGATGATGAGGAAAGAACTGGGGTAGGTCTTAGGGACCACCACCTTTATATGATAGGCAGACGTCAGCATGCTGATGTTGGCGGGCAGTTCCTGTGATAGACTGCTAGCTAGAAGTTTTCCATGTGGTCCTGTGCCTGGTGGCTTCAGTCGTATCAGTGTTGCCTGCTGCAAGAGCCCCTTGAAGTAAGATCATGTATTTTTTTCCAGCACTCTGTCCCACAGAAAAATGCTGCTGGAACTGGAAGTAAAAACTTCTTATCAGCAAAAGCTGTGAAAAGATCCCTGCTGCTCAATGGATCAAGGGTCTATTCTCAAGGTACTTCCTGACCCACCAGAAAAATGGGGAGTGGCGACCCATTTTAGATCTCAGGTAGTTAAACAACGAAAGAAAGAGAAATTCAAGATGATCACACTGAAAACAGTAATACTATCTCTGCAGTCAGGTCACTGGCTGGGATCACTGGATCTAAAAGATGCCTATTTTCATATCCCAGTCAAGTCATCACACAGGAAATATCTCAGGTTCAAGCTAGGGACTACCAATACCAGTTTACAGCTTTCCCTTGGCCTCACCTCAATACCAGGAGTATTCACACTGTTTGGCTGTGGTGGCAGCACACTCTACCTAGATGACTAGCTAGTCTCAGGAAAACAGAACAGGAGACCAGGTTCTCATTTCCAGGCAGCAAAAGGCACCTTAGAGTCTCTCATATTCCTGATAAACCTGCAGAAGTCCCAATTAGAACCTGTTCAAGTACTGGACTTCATAGGAGCAGCGCTAAACACCCTGCAGGGGAAAGCCTTCCTACAGTAGACCAGAGTTGCAGCTCTGATAGCAACAGCTGATTCCTCCACAGCAGGTCAGCTAAAACTGGCAAGGGCTTCCTGCAATTACTAGGACACATGGCCACATCCACAGCTGTGGTTCATGGGTCAGGTTACAAATGAGAGATATCTAGTACCACTTAAGACAACTAGTTTCAAAGATGGGATCTCCTCTCAAAGCTAGTGCCCAACAAAAGTAGTCACTACAGTGGTGGAAGGAAGACAGTAACCTCAGAGAGGGCATTCCCTTTCTTCAGCAATCAACAAGTATTCTTACTACAGATGCCTTACTCCTAGAGTGGAGGCATCTTATCTACAGGACCTCACAGTGAGTGGCACTTGCAGTCAACAGGAGTCAATGGAACACATCAGCCTCCTGGACCTCAGGGCAGTGCTGCTAGGAATGCAGTCATTCTCCTCCCAACTAAAGGGTCAGTCTGTCCAAATCAGAACAGACAGCACCACAACAATGTACTACATAAATAAGCAGGAAGGACAAGATCTTGAAAACTGTGTACAGAAGCAGTGAGGATCTGGGACCTGGCATACAGCATAGAAGCGGCATTTATGCGGTGCACTTGCCAGGCAAAGACACTGTTCTGACAGATTCCTTAAGCAGAATCAGTCAGGTAAATTATGAATGGGCTTTTAACAGACAGGTTCTGGACAGAGTGTTCAGAAGGCGGGGCACATAAAATAGACCAGTTAAGCTTTTGGTAAAACAATCACCTCCCACCGTTTTGTTGCAGACCACCAGCCAGAGGAACAGTCCCCGAGGATGCCCTGGTTTTGAACTGGACAAGGAGGTTCCTGTATGATTTCCACCATTTTCTCTCATCTATAAAGTTCTCCTGAAACTCAGGAGGAACCTACAATAATGATTCTAATAGCTCAGGCAGGGCCAGACAAATCTGGTATCTGCTGGCCCTGTCCAACAAGTCTCCTATCAGCCTGCCACTGAGGCACAATCTCAGGGCAGGATAGCATTCCAAACCCAAGAGACTACGCCTGAGGGCATGGTTCTTAAGGAGTTAGAGTATTCTGAATAGAAAGTCCTGAAGGTGCTTAGAGTTTAAAAAGAAACCAGGAAAACATACTCCTCTAAATGGAAGAGATTTTCCTATTTGTGTACACTCAGAAACTAATCCCAATAGAGCAGGGTTGCCTGCAGTCCTTTAATACCTGGTACACCTGCAGTCTCTAGGCCTAAGGCCTTCAACACTAAAGGTGCACTCAGAAACAGTGTCAGCTTACATATTAGCAGACAAGGGAGAGTCACTGGCCTCTCAACCCATTTTTGAAAAGTTTTTAAAGGCCTCAGCCACTTGTACCCACTGGTAAGGTACCCAGACTGTCCATGGGATCTTCATGTCTTCCTTGCCCAGCTCATGAAGGCTCCTTTGAGTCTGTAGACACTGCTGTCCTGAAGTATGTCACATGGAAAACCATATTTCTGATTGCCATGACCTGTGCTATGAGGGCGAGTGAACTGCAAACCTCTACATAGATCCAAATTCCACAATCTCCCACAGGGATAAGGTAGTCCTTAGGATCAATGAGAAATTCTTACCTAATGTGGTGTCTGAATTCCACCTTAACCAGTTGGTAATACTTCCTGAGCTCTACTCAGAACATTCTACTCAGGTGAGCAAAGCTGCACCCTTGGACTTAAAAAAGAGTTCTGGGTATCTACATACAACAAGCAACAAGCAAAAGAAATCAGGTTCAAAAACATTCGCTTTTTGTTACCTATAGCAGGCTGGCAAAGGTAAACCAGCAACCAAGAGGACAATCCCTCACTGAATAGTCTCTTGCATACAGTTTTGTTATGAAAAGCTAGAAAAGTACCACCAAGAGGCCTAAGGGCTCACTCCCAAGAGGTACCCCTGCTCTGCAGTCTTCGGAAGGGCATCCTAATAATGAACATTTGAAAAGCAGCTACCTGGAAAACAGTGCACACCTTCACAAGCCACTACTGTCTTGACATACAGTCCAGAAGGAAAGTCAGTTTGGAACTGCTGTCTTGCAGAACCCGTTTCCTAAGTAGGTTCTGGACCCACTTTCCCAAGGTACTACTGTATAGTTTGCTTAGAGTGAGGATTACTACCTTTAGAAGAAAAATTACTCACTGTAGTAATATTGTTGCTTCTCAGTGATCCTACAATCGCTTACCTCTCACATCCTGCCTCTCATTCCAGAATGTGAAAATAGGTTCTCACAATAATCAGTTCATAGAAACATAGACAATGACTGCAGAAAAAGACCAAAGGTCCATCCAGTCTACCCAAGTTCCTACTTAGCCCTGCGGCCTGTTGTTTCTTCAGGGTCCTAGTCCTCCCACCCTCCATTCTTCTCCCCAGTATTGACACCCTGAGCAACCACTATACCCTTTATTCTGTCCCAGCCATGCTTAAACCCACTACTGGTTTTGCACCCACCACCTCAGCTGGCAGTCTGTTCCATGGCTGGACCGCCTCATCTGTAGAATAGTATTTCCTCACATTCCTCCTGAACCTCCCTCCTGTTAGCTTCACTCATGACCACGTGACTGCCAGCTGGCATTCAAGTTAAATAGTTCTCCCACACCACCCTGTTAATTCCTTAGTTCCCCACATTTCACCCTGTTAATTCCTCTTAGAATTTGAAGGTCTCTATCATATCTCCTCCCCTTCTGGTCTCCAGCGAGTACACATTCAGTGCCTTGAAACACTCCTCATAGGACATGCCCCGCTGGCCCTGAATCAGTTTTGTTAACCTGCGCTTACACCTTCTTGAGTCTATCCTCATCGCTCCTGTGGTTGGGACCCCAGAACTTGGCACAATATTCTAGGTGTAGCCTTAGCCTGACCAAGGATCTACACAGGGAAGTGTTACCTCCCTTTTTCTGCTGTCAGTAATCCCTTGATGCAGCCAAGCATCCTGTCTGCCTTACTGTAGCCTTGTTGCACTGACTTGATTGCTTTATGGAGTTGCTGATGATAACTCCAAGGTCTCAGTTCTCAGCCATGGGACTGAGCTTCACCCCTTCCATCCAGTACTCTGTCCTAGGGTTCTTGTTCCTTAGGTGCATCACCTTGTGTTTTTGGCATTGAATTTTAAATATCAAACCCTAGACCACCCTCCAGATTTTGCATATCTCTACATTTCCTTTATTCCCTCATCACTATCCACCCTCTCATGGAGCTTAGTGTCATCTGCGAAGATCTCCTCATCAATGTCACTGATAAACATGTTGAAGAGGTCTGGACTCAGGACAGACCCTGTGGAACCCTGCTCATGACCTTCTCTCTTCTGATTTAACCCATTGACCACTACCCTGCTGCCTCCCCTTTGCCAGTTACCTACCAAGTTTACTATGACCTTAGCCACACCCAGATCCTCCATCTTCTTCAGCAAGCATCTGTGGGGTACCGAGTTGAAAGCTTGCTTAAGTCAGAAGTAGAGCAAATTCACAACATGGCCCCCTATCTAATTCCTACATCACCCAGTCAAAGAAAAACTGTTAGGGTAATCTGACAAGACCTCCCTGCTATTAATCTGTGCTGTTTACAATCCTGGATACTGTTGCTGTCCAAGTAGTCCATGAGATCCTCTCTGACCAGTGATTCCATCAATTTTCCTACAATAGAGGTAAGACTGACAAGCCTGTAGTTCCCACTTTTTCTTGTCCCCCCCACCACCACACACCATGGAGCGGTACTACGCTCTGCCACCTTCCAATCCTTCGAACCACCCTGTCCTTAGACAGCTGTTGAACAGACCCATTGCCAATTCCCTACGTATCCTTGGATGCAACACAGATACATAGCTACCTAGATACATAGGTGTTGTTGGCAGACAAGGGCTTTGTGGCCCATCCAGTCTGCCCTATCCCTCTTTCTAATGCTTAAGGTACCCTAGATGCTACAACAAGTTACTTGGTATTACTTGGTATGAAAGAACAGAAGAAGCCAGAGCCCATCGAGACTGTTCCCCACACTATGTGGGACATTATTTATCTATTATCCCTCAACCAAACATCTAATTTGTTTTTAAAGACAGTGGCACTAGTTACTTCTACCAGTTCTTGTGGCAAGGTGTTCCATACAATGGATGCTCTTATTAGAAAAAGTTTCCGTTTTGCTGGTTTTATAAGTTTTACTTCAAGCTGTTTTTATGCAGTCTCAGAACATGTCTCCTTTTGGAGAGTGTTAGACCACATTTTTCCATTAGATTTGGTGAATTTATTAAATTAAAACCATAAGCATATCACCTCTTAATCTTCTAGTGAGAAGAGACCAGTATCTTTAATCTGTTCTGATAATCCAAGTTTGTTAATCTCAGAATCATTCTAGTTACTCTCCTTTAACCTGTTCAAGAATTGCTATGTCTTTTTTTGGTTTGGATTCCAGAAAGGGGGCCATAGTCTAGATACAGTCTAATGTAGCCCTATACAATGGAATAAGGCATTGTTCAGTGTGATTAACAAAAGTGCATTTTATTTGCCTCAAAAGTCTGTTGGTCAAGCAAGCAGTTCTAACACAGTGATCATTTGATGTAAGTTTATTATTATAAAAGGGTCTGAGAAATGGAGCTTCTGATTGGTTGCCAACATTCTAACAGGCTTATGTTAATCTTTTATTAACATACATGTAGAGCTAGCCATATGCTGAACAAGGTTTAACACTGTTTAAAAACATTTTTTATTATAATAGCAATAAGGCACAACCAGGGATTATGTTATTGGTCAGTTAATCGCCCTCTAGGGGCATGTGGCACTCGCCACACCTCGTGCTACAGTACACCCCTAGAAGGTGATTAACAGACCATTAACATAAACCTTGGTCATGCCTTATTGCTTAATTATAAAAAGGGTCTGAGAAATGGAGCTTTTGATTGGCTACAAACATTCTAACAACCTTATGTTAATCTTTTATTAACATACATGTAGAGCTTAGCCATATGCAGAACAAGGTTTAACACTGTTTAAAAACATTTTTTATTACAATAGCAATAAGGCACTCCTAGGATTATGTTAATGGTCAGTTAATCGCCCTCTAGGGGCATGTGGCACCGGCTACACCTCATACCACAGTACACTCCTAGAAGGTGATTAATAGACCATTAACATAACCCTCGGTCATGCCTTATTGCTTTAATTAAATATATCCCTAAATATTTTTCACAATTTGATGAGTGAAGTGGTAGTCCGTTTATATAATATATTGTTTTTGGATTATTTACACGAAATGCACTACTAAACATTTGTCTTGATTAAACTGCATATGATTTTCATTTGCCCAAATTTTAATTTTTCCAAATCCTTCTTTAATGCAGAAATATTTTCTTGATTATTAATCTTGCCCCAATTTAGTATTGTCTGCAAATTAACCATGAAGTTATTTGGCCCCGCTTGTAAATCACTGATAAAGAGATTAAACAATGTTGGTCCCAAGACCGACCCCTGGGGTACACCACTTGTCACACTACCCGAATCAGACAAGATATCATTAATTCTAACTCTCTGAGAATGATTTATCAACCAGTTTAAAGTCCAGTTGACAATATCAGATGATAAACCTAGATTGTGCATTTTAGTAATGAATTTTTCATGTGAGACTTTTTCAAAGCTCTACTAAAGTCCAAAAGAAATACATCAGTAGGGATACCCACATCTAGTAGAGTACCTATATGATTGTAAAATCTATCAGATTGGTGGTGCAGGAGTACTTGGGAGTAAATCCATGCTGATTTGAATCATAAATTCCTAATTTTTTACAATCTTGATCTATTAGAGATTTCATTACGTGTTCCATTAATTTACCAGCCACTGAGGTCAGGCTAATTGGACGATAATTTTGCACAGAACCTCTATTGCCTTTTTAAATATGGAGTAACTATTGCTGAACACCAATCATTTGGTACAATGCTTTCTTGTAAGGATTTGTTGAAGATAACTGACAAAGGTATAGAAATATTTATATAGGTTTTGATCAGAAACCATGGATGAATACCGTCTGAGGTGGACTAGTATTTTTTTAGTTTTTGATAGTCTGTATAATGTCAGTTGGATAGAACCTATGATAATCTATGTGGTGAACTTTAAATGTACTAATTGGTGATTTTGAAAGAAGACAGAAAAAGTACTTATTAAAGAGAGTCAAGGTTTCTATATCAGATAGAGAAGAGCCATTGATTATAATGGGACCAGTGGTCCTTGATACATTTTACTATTTATATGGGAGAAAGAGATTTGTGACAGTCTTTTTATGAGCTAGTTTGTTTAAATTCTAGCTTATTTTTGCCAATATAATAGATTTTTTAAGTTTTTCACAGATAGTCTGTATTTATGTAATAGAGTAGTTTTAAATGGAACAGAACTATTCTTAAGTTTCCTAAAAAGTTTAATTTTTATTTTAATCTGATTTTTAATTGTCTTGTTGAACCAAGGGAATTTTTCCTTTATTATTAAATTTCCTCTTAGATGGAATAAAGGTATTTTCCAAATAATGTACAATGTTTTTAAAAAGTCCCAAGCTTGCTGTATTGTACAATTAAGATGATTAGATTCCCAGTTTATGTTTTTAAGTATTTATTGATTTTAGAAAAATTTGCTTTATTATAATTTTTGTACAGTATAACTTCCTTTGTGTAGTTTTAAACTGTTGAATTTCAAAAGAATAGATGAATGATCACTGGTCCCAAGTGGATCCCAAATTTGTAAATTGCTAATTTGTTGCTCTATGTTAGTAAATAATAGATCCAAAATATTAGGACCTCGAGTGGGTTCAGTAACAAGTTGTTGTAATCCAGTACTAACTACCACATCTATTAGTCCTTTCTCGGCATAGGACTGTCCTGAGAATGAGTCCCAGTTAATATGAGGGAGGTTAAAGTCACCAAATATTACAGTATCTTGAGATTCTGGAAAATGTGTAATTTCTTTAAACATATCAGTTGTGTAATCTGAATTTGCAGATGGAGGTCGATAGATGTTACCAATAGTTACATAGGATTGCTCCTTCAATAAGATTTTAATCCATATACTTTCCAAAGGAAAGGAGAACACACTTCAAAAGAAGGAATATCATTTCGTATGTACATACAAACTCCACCGCTTGCTTATCTAATTTGTTTTATGATATAATTTATAACCTGGAATTTCTCTGGACCAAATTGAGGATGCATCCCACCAAGTTTCAGTTACTCCCACCACACCTATATTTAAAGTTTTACATTTGGCTTCGAGTTCTGCTAATTTGAGTTGGTTTAAAGATCTTGCATTCAAAGCTAGGAATTTACATTTAGTTGTAATAATATTTTGGTAAGTATTCAGAGACTTGGGAATAGACCCATTCTCCCCATTGTTTTAGTTTAAACAATGATTTTTGATTTTAGTGATACTTTTCCCATAAGTGTACTACGCTTATGACTGAGATGTAAACCGTCTCAGCAAAAAAGGAAGAACGATCTGAAAATGATTCCCAGTGGGTAATACAGGGTATATCCTGCTTAAAACACCACTTTCTCAGCCATTCATTTAGGGCTTTGATTTTCTGCATCATGGTAGATGTTGTTCTCGGACAGGTAGAATTTCAGATATACATACAGCATCCCCTATCAAGTAACAGGTTACATAACGCCACATAGTCCTGTTGTAACTGATTAAATGGGGTGTTGTTTATATCATTAACACCGACATATATGATAACCAGTGGATTTTCCCCGCATTTTGTAAAATTTTAGGCATCAGGTAATGTCAGATACCCTGGCCCCACGGAAGCTAGAACAAGTGTGGTTGCTCTTGTCACTATTGCATACCACCCTGTCAATGTGCATATGATTGAATCTCCCAGGACTAACACTTGTTTTGAGAATGTAGGGGTACAAGAATCAGAAACAGGTGATTGTTTAACACACTCTGGAGTGATTAACTTAATAGGTATTGATTTGGTAGCTTGAGACTTACTAGGACAAATATTCATGGGCATTAACTCCTGATTGAAAAGTGTTTTTAAACCATTATTAGCAACAGAGGTTGATGCACAAGATAAATCATGTAGCACTTCATTATTTGATACAGTCAATTGCTCAAACCTATTACGAGTTTCAACTGGGGCACTATTGTGTATTTGACCGCTCCATTTTTAAGAGGCTTTGTGACAATGGTCCAGTCATCATTATCATGACAAGAGGGCGGATAATCATCCACCTTATAAAAGGAGGCAGAGGCAACAGGTATACTAGTACTAGTCGTTACAGTTGTCTCTCATCAGGAGGCATAGAAATGCTACCTAAATGTGAAGGAAATTGTTCATTAGAATGAAGTTGTTCATCCATAAGATCAATGTAACTTTCCAGTTCCCTAATATCAGTAGAAACTGGTTTAATATTAAGCAGAAACACGATCTCGGCTCAAGAGTAGTAATCAGATGGCAATTAGCCATACATACTCGCTCCCATACTTTCTCTCACTATACATCAAACATTGCATACACTAAGTTCTTTTTCCATTATTAAGGTGTATATTTACTAAGGAGAGAATATGCTAAAATGATCTTATTCAAGTTTGTCTAACGCCAGCAGTTTCAAGCGTGCCAGCAGACACACACAAATGTATCGTGTCTTTATGCATGTCTCCATCGGCCCCATGCATGCTCACTAGAGGGCAGGTTTTAAGCCAAAAACCTGAAGTAAGCATCCATTCACTTCCAGTTTCGCACGAAGTAAAAATAACAATATTTACTTAAATTCAGCAAGATTCTGTGAGTTGAAGGTTTACAAGCCCTTAAAAGGGCAAGAGAAACTAGGGCAAGTTCCCCTTTGCCTTAGTTTGATAATTCTCATGTGCCTATCTGGTTCCTTTTATTATCAACCCATCTGGTTCATTTAGCTAACTTTGCTTCAGCATTACTATTGCAGTTTCTCGACACTTGTAAAGTTTGTTTTGGTACATTTCTGCTTGTTTGATGTTTTTCAAAAATGTTGACATTTTCATAATTTTGGCAGCCTTTTTAACTAGATTCACGGCCACCATTCCACTTTGGCTACAGAAACAAATCTGGCAACTGCCAGAGTGGAAGGTGGCTACAGAGTTTTCAAACTACTATTCTATATTCTACTAATAAGAATCAGGTTCTGCCTCCAGGGCATATGTCTCCTAGGAGATGATGCTTAATCAAGTATAACCATAGTGAGGGATCCTAAGCAGAAATAACATTACTACAAGAGTCACCTTAACATGTCCATCATATCATTTGCCCCCACTATCCCCTACCTGTGAATTCCTCCATGTTACTGGGTAACACAAAAGTTTCACCTAGTCTGTGCATACAACCCTTCAAAACGGGGTGCAAGGGCTTTCCTACCTTCTTGACAGTGTAAGTCCTAAGGTGTGTTCCAATGACTTGCTAGTCTTTGGTGACTTCAGCCTAAACTGGACAGGTTACAACGTCAAACAATATGAACCCTGTTAGCAGGACTTGCTCTCACTCAGCTTATTGCTGAACCAACCAGGTTTTCACCCACTGGGGAAAGGCACCCTCCTTGATTGGATCCTGACCAATAGGCCTGAGCGGACAGTCCTATCTGCCACTTTCCCTGACTCTGTCTCTGACCACAGCCCTACCTATTGTGCCTGGAGAGTCTCCTTGCCTAAAATTTCCTGCAAGGTCATCTAAATGAGGGATTTCTAAGTTTAACATAGAATCCTTCCATGCATATCTGAAACACATAGACTGGTCCCCTGTCCTAGCATCTAACGACACTTCAGTTGCCCTCGACAACTTTCTTGCTATATTCACATCCCTGCAAGATAAGCATGCCACCCTTACAAAATGGAGAATGAGGGCACAGTCACCAAATGGCTCCAAGGTGGCTTATTTTCTCTCATGAAGTCAAGGGACAAATGCTGGGCTAAATTTAAGGTCTCCCACAATGTGTCTATCTTCCAAGAATACAGACAACTCAGAAATGCTTGCAAAACCATCCATTCTGCCAAGAGTGAATTTTGTAAATCTGCACTGCTATCCTCAGCCAGAGACCTGAGGAGCTTCTGGCACAACATTAGAGTATTGTTAGTGGCTCCTCCAAAGCCTATGTTACTGATGTGCTTGTTGGAGGAGTAAACTGCAACAATCCATTGACAATTGCAAATGCTTTTAACTCTCATTTTTCAAACCTGTCTGACTTCACCTCCCAGTTCCTGACCATAATGAACCAGGCCTATCCTGTAGCCCCAGCAGCCTCCTCTCGACCTCGCGTCCTCTTTTCTATTTCAAGGCTGTCTCAGCCAGTGAAATCCAGAGACTCCTTGCTGGCCTTTCTCCCACATCAGCGCTGATCATGACAATATGGAGCCCAAACGTATTGGTTCTGAGGCCCTTTCCTTGCCCAACCTATTACCCACATCTACAACACATCTCTTATTACTGGACTCATCTCTGACATATGGAAGATGGCTAGGATTGTCCCAGTGTTCAAGTAAGGTGGTCCAAAACCTTGAGAAATACCATCTGATAGCTATCCTATCAGTTATCAGCAAGCTGCTTGAAAAAGTGGTAGCTACTCAGCTCATGGACTATATCCAAAGCTATGATCTACTTACCCCAGCTAACACATTTTTTAAAGGGTCATAGTACCTCCACTGTCCTGGCCAAGGTTACCTCTGAGATTAGGGTTGCTGTTGATCAAGGCAATTTGACTGGAGCAATCTTTGTTGATCTCGCCAAAGCCTTTGATCTGCTGGACCACACTCTCCTGTGTTCTGCTCTCCAGTCCCTTGGCCTGCCTCCCCCTGTCCTAGCCTGATTTACTAATTACCTGTAAGGGAGGCAGCAACTCATAAAGCTCAATAAGGTTTACTCGGAGCCCACTGCTGTTAAAACTGGAGTCCCTCAGGGGTCTGTCCTAGGGCCCATTCTTTTCTCCCTTTTGTGAATGATCTGCCCATGGTCCCAGTCCATGGCAGTGGTACACTATACACAGATGACCTGTGATGCTATCTTACTCCCAGAACATCTGAGTCATCAACTCTCAGCTCAGTGCTGACTCAGTGCTCAGTGTTGAACACTTGCAAACTTGGATAAAGGCCCATAAGCTTGCCATTAATCTGAAAAAACCAGGCTATGCTTTTGGATCCCTGACCAAATCCAAAGCTTGTCCTGTACCCCTGAGAGTCACTGGAGCTGATGGTTCCCTTTGCTGTCTCCCTTAAATACTTAGGTGTTACCCTTGACCCTCAACTTGACCTCTCCTGCACATATGCAATGTATGCAAGGGTGCAAACAATAAGCTGAGCCTGGCATATAGAGCCAAAACAGTCTTACTCCAGCAGCACATCTCCCTACGCTCTGCTATGGGCTCCTTCTCCCTCACGCTGCTATGGGCTCCTTCTCCCACGCTCTGCTATGGGCTCCTTCTCCCTACGCCTGCTATGGGCTCCTTCTCCCCACGCTCTGCTATGGGCTCCTTCTCCTACGCCTGCTATGGGCTCATGACCTTTATTTATGCCTCAAAACCAGTCTAACAAAATGGGATGTTGCACATAATAATATATGTTGCTTTGCTCTCCTGCCCCCTGTCTCACTCACAACTGTGATCTATACAGGAAACTGGAATGGCTATCACCTGACAACTATCAAACTTTTGTAATGGGTAACTTCATTGACAACGTTGTCAGAACAGCTACTCCCCAGTGTTAGCTGAGCTTTTCAAGCATAAGAAACCCTACTTACCTATTAAGGGCTAGCAGCTCCCAAGAATTCTGAGTTCCAAAACCCGCATCCTAACGGGTGACCGGGCATTCTGCCGCCTTTGCACCCAGGATATGGTACTCCATCTCCCACGCATATACCTCTTCCTCTCATACCTGCTTCAAAAGCTCCTACTGGGACCACCTGAAACTTGCCTCGATCTGTCACTGTATTTAAGCTATTACCTCCTGTCTGCACTGCACTGCACTTTATTGTCCTGTCCAGCCACCTCCTTGTGATCGTGTGTTCGTAAGTATATAATCATGTCTGTCAAATGTTACCCAGTTATGTGATGTTCTATAACTTGCTATCAATATTTACCTTTGCCATACTACATTTTTATCTGTCCCCTTATGCTGTGCCTGACTGTTGTTTTACTCTGAATTTCTGTAATACCTGCTTCTGCTTGTAATTTTCCTTGTAAACTCCTGGGTTGCACCTGAAAATGGGCATATGTTTGCTTGGTGTGTGACCTGGTCAGCAAAAGCTAAATAATAAATTATTATGAGTCATTTTTCTTAGTAGCATCCAGGGCTGACTTTGCTGAGGCAGCCAGATCCTGTGCCACCTCACCGTCCACCTTATCACATAGTTCCAGCACTGCATTCCACAGTGCTTTCTGGTACTGGGCTGTGCATGCCAAGTAAGCTGCCTGCCTCAGAGCAGCAAAGCTGTTGTGTACACTTTTTGGTCATAGTATCCAGTTTCCTGGAATCCTTTTGGGAGGCTGTGTGGAGAGGCACCTGGTCTTCTCTAAGCTGCTGCCTATACCACTCCTTCATGATTCATGAATGCAGAAGGAGGAGGATAGGGAATGTTACCAAGAGAAGCATGGGGAGGCAGGGTGGGAAATTTGGACAGCAAGGGTATTAATGGAAAAGACTATAACCAAGACAATTAAGAAAGGGAAAATACATTCTATAGATGCATTAGAGAAAGGAGGAAAACAAAAGGAGGAATAATTAGGCTGGGGTGGCGGGTTTCATGTAGAGGAAGACCAACAAAAGTAGACATGCCGAACAGGTATTTCTGCTCAGTATTCATGAAGGAAGGAGCAGGGCCAGATATGTAGGACAGGGGCATAACCAGCAGAAAGATGGACACCAGCCCCTTTATAGATGAAAGAGTCCTGAGTGAGCTAAAGAAGCTAATGATGGACAAGGTGATAGGCCTGAATGCAGTGCACCCCAGGGTGCTTTAAGAACTCTGGGAAGAGTAGACTGCACCCCTCACAGAGTTGTTCAACCTATTGCTAGATACAGGGGTAGTTTAACCCATCACTACAGACATGGAAGTGCCAGGGACTGGAAAAGAGAGGATGTTATCCCACGCCACAAAGGTGGTGATAGAGATGAGATTGGAAATTACAGGCCTGTCAGCCTGACTTCAGTAGTGGGCAAGATAATGGACTCTTTTCTGAAGGAAAGGTTAGTTGAATACCTTGATACAAACAGTTTACTAGACACGGACTACACGATTTTACCAAAGGGAGATCCTGCCAGACAACCCTTTTTCAACTGGTGACTAAGATGGTGGACTACAAGGGCTGTGAACGTGGCCTATCTGGACTTCACAAAGACCTTCAACAGTATCTCATATAAAAGATTGATAAACAAACTACATAACCTAGAAGTGGATCCTAAAATAGTACTATGGATAGAGAACTGGCTTACTGGCAGGAGTCAGAGGGTGGTGGTAAACTGGGAGTACACTGGGGAGGGCCACATGAGTCAGTGTTTGGGCCGGTCCTCTTCAATATCTATATTGGGGACATTGTACAGGGGCTGGAGGGGAAGGTATGCCTATTTATGGATGACATAAAGGTATGTAATACGGTGGATACACCGGGGTGGGATTGAAAAGATGAGAGAGTACCTTAAAACTGGAGGACTGGTCTGGAGCATGGAAGCATGGGAGGCAGTATAGCACAGTGGTTTAAGGCTCTGAGCTGCAAATTTGGAGACCTGGGTTTGAATCCCACAGCCCCCACTTGCATATACTGTGTGACCCTGAGCAAGTCACTTAACTTCCTGTGTTTCCAGGTTGCACCTGTAAAAAGCTTTCAGCTTAGTGTGTCTCACCTGGTTAAACAATTGGAAGCTGGGATTCAATGCAAGAAAGTGCAGGATTATGCACATAGGGCACAAGAACCAGGGACACTTACAAACTAGGAGGGGAGGTACTAACAGTCACAAAGCAGGAAAGAGACATGGGAATTATTTTAGATGACCTAAAAGCAGTGTGACAAGGCAGTGGAAAGGCTAGTCGGATGCTTGGATGCATAGGAGAGGTATCACAAGTAGAAGGAGGGAGGTCATTTTGCCCCTATATAAGACACTGGTGAGACCACACCTGGAGTACTGCATCCAGTTCTGGAGGCCCCATCTGAGAAAGGACATAGACAGGGTGGAGGCAGTGCAGAGAAGGGCATCTAACATGGTGCAAGGCCTGAAGGAGAAGACCTATGAGAAAAGACTGAAATAATTAAATATGTATTCCCTGGAGGCAAGGAGGAGAAGGGGACATGATAGAGACATACAAATACCTCACTGATATAAACAGAGTACAGGAAGAGAGCATCTTCCAAAGTAAGAGATGTTCCAATACAAGGCGACACAGTATGAAGTTGGAGGGGGAGCTCAGGGTAACATGAGAAAATATTTTTTCATGGAGAGGGTGGTGGATGCTTGGATTGGCCTACTAGAGGAAGTGGTAGGGGCTAAAATGGTTACAGGATTCAATAAGGAGTGGGACAGACACAAGGGTATCCTGGAGGTAAGGGGAGGTGCTCTGGAGCTCAGTTTGTGCATCAGACCTCATACTAGGTAGGGATAAATAGGGCAGACTGGGTGGGCCAAGAGGTCCTCATCTGCCTTTAACGTCTATGTATCTGTGATCAGGGTGGGCATATAGGAATTCCACCTCATCTGTCCACCTGATGCTTTTCAATATGTTTATCAATGCTAGCAGCTGAATTGAGCACTGACATGATTTCTGATGTAGCCTTTTGGAGTGATTTTTGATGGGGACTAGTCATCTTCTTGAGGGAGCTAGCCCTATCACATCCATGAACTCCATCTCCTCCTCAACCTCATCTGTTTCATGAAAGTAGATGATGAGGGTGTTCACCATCCATTTAATGATTGTGGAGTAAGAGGAGTAATCCTCTGTGGGCCTAGGTGGGGAACCAAACTTTGGTCAGGTGAGAAATCAGGTTTTATGGGTCACCTTCCTCCTCCGGTTCATTATACAAATCCCTCCTCTTCAGGCAAGTGATCTGGAACCAGAGCCTGAGGAGGCGCCGAGGAACATTAAACAAATATCCCATAGCCTGGAAGGCCTGGCAAAACTGCCATACTGTAGACATATCCTCTGTTGAGGGCCTTTGTTTCTGATCCACTACCTACTCCTTTTCATTTGCAGGAGAAGTGGCATGAACATGTTTTTATTTTTTTCTTAGCAGGCACTGGTTCCAGTATCTGCTCTGAGGCTTTTTATTTGTATTTTTGCCTTCAGTGGAATCAGTGTTCCCCTTTCAGACACCCTGGTATCTTTACCATCTTCACCATGCTTATCTGATAGCCGAGCAGCTTTATATTTTGTGTGTCCCTTTGACAAGGACTGCTGCTTATGAGAAGACGTAACCCTCTGATGCCTGCTTTCCACCATCATTATGAACTCCTCAGAGCCTTTACTGTGCTTTGACGCCATAAACTCTTCTCTTTTTAAAGCCCTTTTCTTTGGTGTTTCAAGGCAAAATATTTTACAAAATGCAGAATTAATAAAATCATGATCTGGACCCAGGCACTTTAAACAAAGCTTGGGGCAGTCTGCCTTTGCCAGGAGCTGAAAGTAATTTGCCTGTGGGTCCTGTTCTCTTTTAGGTCCATCAGTCATGCCAAACACTGATAAGACCTATCAGGAAAAGTATTCAGTTCTAAACATGGTAACAATTATTATTAATTTATTTATTGAATTTTGTTGACCGTAAGCCCACTGGGCCTAGAAGTCCCTTTTCAGGGGCGACTGGGAGGAAGGGGATACAGATGGTAAGCAACTGAAATTGAACCAGATTAAGCTGTTGAAGATTAAGCAATTGAATATTTTATCTCAGAATATGTTCAGACCACTGGACAGTGAGTAAAGTAAAAGTGGTTCAAGTTTTAGTCCAGATGTGGTTTGTTCTCTTTAGACGGGAACCGTGTTATTTTAAAATATGTAAAAAGCCACTTAAAATTAAGTAAATTTTAAGCTATTTAAAAGTTTTAGTTAGAAAGTGGTTGGTTCCCTTCAGATGGGAACCATGTAAGAAAGTGTCCTTTTCCGGTTCCTGGGAACCGATCAGGAACCAGAGAAAGCATGAAAAAGAACAAAGATATAAAATAAAACACCCCAACTAATGCAGAGTTATCAAAAACTACCCAGACAGTAAAGTAACAAATAATAGCAATATAAATCTACTTTAGAAAAGACAAGACTGGAGCTGACTTTGGAGCGACTAATCTCTTCAAAGCACAAACACATATGACGTTAGAACAGCAGTGGGAACATGACCACAGTGCATAGTTTGAGCTTGTATTCTAAGTTCTAAAATTAGTGTAAAGTGTAATCTCCAGGGCATCACACTGACAGGATGATGCCATTTGTACGCATCTCATTAATGGATTCCTGTTGTTTGACTCTCTTATGACATAATATATTACATGATAATTAATTAAAGGTAGAATTAGGCATTGGATACAAATCCAGCACACACAACTTAAACAGTAACTCTGTATTTTAGCATGTACTTTTATAAATATGCTGTCTCTGCTATTACAGTTTACTAGATAATATATTTTCCTTTTCAATGTTCTTTTACAAGCTTTACAGGATATCTTGGTAGTCTAACCAAAAGTCTGTATAAAAGCATTTTATCTCTCCTAGTTAACCTGACAATGCTTTTGTGTATGACATCATAACGCTCATCGTGACAACAGATTGGGATGTCATAAACAACAATTGTGAGACCAGCAAGGAGAGTCAGACATATTTTGAAAGATTCAGTGTAAACACTACTGCATTATCTACAATATTCAGTAGACCAACAACAGGGTGAAGTAAAAAAAAGCACACAAAACTATAAAATGCTAAAGTTAAAATATAATTGGTATAAAGCTGGTAGTTTAAAGCTTTTATTATAGTAGAAAGTAGCTCTTTAAGGTGTCATAATATGCAAATTAAAGGTGTCACTGTCAAAAGGAATGCAAGAAGATTTGTCATTTCCCAGCCAGTGGTTAGTTTTGGAACAACCTCCATCTTCTATAACCTAGTCTGCTAACATAATATTTATTTTAAACAATCTCGATAATTACATGACATTCAACTATATTAATGAATATGCCCACTGAGAAGCGGGGATGGAACATATTGGCTTCAGCCTACTACTGGCAAAAACAAGTATACTATCAAGTATAACCCAAACAGTACACGGTTTTGCTATTGGTGCAGAGCACCACCCCTGGTTTTGTAGAGAACCTACTGCATGTCGAAAGATTTATCACCCCAGTACCCTGAAGAAAACTAGCTATGACTGCAGTAGTGCTGTCCAACAATGACCAAAATGCTAGAAATGGCTTCTATAAATCATTTGTGACTTTAAGGAATCTGTGATAGTGTGTCTCACCAGTGGCTGTGACTGTGGGTATGGCTGCAGCCGTCTCTTCTGGTATGGCCTCTTCTTTAAGTTGTCTTTCCAGGGCCTGAATTTTTTCAAGGGCAGCTCGAACTGCTCATCTAGGTTGGCTGCACGTGTTTCTGCCTTTTGAGCATGCTCCTCAGTTTTCCTGAAGAAGGAGAAAGGAGTCTATTATAATGATACAGGCTAAATTATATTTCTATATAAGGACATCCTACTAGTGGAACTGGCAGAGTTGCGCTTTCAGCTTATCTGGTAGTCCTTACTTTGGGACCTGTCAATCTCTAAATGAAGTCCAGACTCTCCTCTTTTCTAATTATGAAGTTTTGGGAATGTGTAGTAATACTAATTCTCATCTAAAGAAGGCAGCAGTGTACCAAAGCCTATTTACTATTTTCCAAAGTACTATACATCCCTCAAACATAACAATGGCTGCTGTTGATGGGTACTGGCTTATGGAAGGAGAATGCCTGGGTTCTGAGTCATTTTGGGAATCTTACTTTCCTGAATGTCTGAAACCAGATTTGATGTATACATTTGTAACCAGCCTTTCTCATCACTCAGACGAGGCCAGTTACTAGAGGGCTTTTGAAGGGTTAAGCTTGACTCTACAGTTGTCCTCTACAGGGGCCCCGTGCTTGCTTCGACACAGGTTGTCTAGTTGTGTACAGAGTATTCTGGCTCAGCTAGAAGCAAGAACACTCTGTCATGAATATTCATGATTCTACATTCCTCCTTTACAGTATTAGTAGAGGAGACAAGCTGTAAAGAGTAGGTCTTGGTCTTGTAGCAGAAATGGAACAGCAGAATGGAGTCCAGCCTCCGGCTGCAACCAAGGCAGGGGGGGCATATGGGCCCCGGATGATGGAAGGGTCCTGGGTCTGGCTGGCACTGGTCCCCTGGAGGTCTCTAGAGTTGTACCAGGAGTTGCCAGGAGGATGGGTCTCCTAGGAGGGCCTCAGGACTCCATCAGAACAAGAACCGGATGACAAAACTGGGAGTAGTGGAGGGCTGCCCTCAAGGGTGGTAACCGCGATCCTTTCAGATCAACTCCTGCCAGAAGCAATCTAAAGATAGCTCAGCTTGTAGAAGAGCACAGTTCACAATAGGCACATCTGTAAGTAGGCCTTGCATTAACAATTTCCTATATGAGAATTATAAAAGTCTAGGTAGTGTAGTTTAGTTCCTCTTGCAAGTAGCCAATTCTAGGTCTTCTGGCTAAGGAGGCCTGGCAAGGGTTGGGGTAAGTCCCCATGTGAGAAGTCAGGCATGGCAGCCATTTTCTTGGCCCATTAAAGATATCAGTATGCTGCCAGAAGGACGAGGTATGACCAGACCAACTATCAACTATTAGTAGTACTGTCATGCTTTAATTTAATATTGCCCTACATGAGGATAATGAGACAAGTGCAGGCATGGAATTGCACCAGGGGTAGTGCTTGCCCTATCTGGAAGTATAGCGTGCACAAATGGTCTTGGAGCTCCAGGGACCCCATAGGGAGGGACTGAAATATAATGTGATGTGTATATGGAAACTGAAACTGTTAACATTTTGTCCGTTAGAGCAAGGGTGAACTTGGTACAGCAAGTTATGGAGTATTCAGGAAATGAAATCGTAGGAATGGTAGGCATCAAATTGAAGCCCAAAATTGATTATAGGATACTGTATGATGCAAATAGTACTGTACTGTTTAAGTGAAGTAAGAGAATTAAAACAACAGTAATTGTTAGTAGTCATATAACTTTCGTCCAGCAATAATATTTGTCTAGCAAAACATCAACATACAATTTTTTAATTTTCTTTCATTCCCAAATCAAGATATGGGATTTTGAAGTTTGTTTGTTTTTAATCACAAGAACTAGTGGATTGCTCCAATCTAAATACTTTTAAAATACATCTGGACAACTGGCTGTTTAGCTAATCATTCTGGGGTACAATGTTCCACAATGTGGGGACAATCACGATGGGCCTTGGACCCTTTTTTCTTAACACCAAGTAACCAAGTTTTGTCCCCATAGCCCCTACTCTATCATCCCGGGCCATACCGTCCCCAGCCCATCTGCTTCTCCCCCCCACCATCACGACCGTGGGAATCCGCATGAGCAGGCAGGCCTGGGAAAGAGGGGCCATCGCTAGCGGCCACGGGAGACAGGCATTTTCTGCTTTTCTCCCGCCTCCCAGAGCAACGGGCATGCATGAAGACGAGCCACATTACCACCGAAGCTGAGTGCCCTTCTACCCTCCCTTACAGAAGTCCTCAACTCTGCTCTGACACCTGGCCTCCACCGGCTGTCAGCCAAGAGCGAAACAGTGCCTCTCCAATCCAGGAAATGAGAGCAGCCCAGTGGTCACTGCAACCATCTCCCAGCCCTTCCTGGTGACCTGAGCTTGCTCCCGAACTCGGGTCATCGGCATGGTGCGAGTGTGGAAAGATTTTGAAGTTTTTATAAGTTCACCTCTTGTGCCATGCCCGTCATGAATAAAATTATCTTGGTACAGTGTTGTGCTGTTTGGGATAAACATGTGCTAGCACCATCCTAATACAGCTACAGTATGAATCTAGCATGTACATTCAACAGGTAAAACTCAGTGGAAGGGAGTTTTAAAACTGGTGAGTGGCAGCCTTTTTTTTTTTTTTTTTAATTATTTAACGCTTTTTATCGCCCCTCCCAGACAGCTCCCATCTGACTGACCCCACCAGCCCTATCACCCGAATTACCGGGGCTTTCACCTTATGCCCGGGTTGGGAGCGGAGCTTATGGGAGTCGGTCGCCATCCTGCCCCTGGCTTTTCCTCCATTTTACCCCAGGGGCCCCAGGAGTGGTACGCATGTGTGTGGAGCATGCATTAGTACCACAGCACTGGTAATGGCCCTTTCCTCCCACCCCAGACCTAACGCCTGGTTCCTCCTGGCCCGTACTGCCCCAGCCTCCACCAGGTGGCAGCCATCAGCCAGAGGAAGCCCTTGCACCTCCCCAGAGAGGGGAGAGGTTGCCTGTCGGCAGCTCCATCCAGCTCAAGCCCGGGCGGGGGCCGATTCTCAATGGCCCAGGCTCATTCCCTGAACCAGGGTCGCCAGTGTGCCACCAGGTAAGGTGTCCAGCGCCTCAGCCCCACTGGGCCAGCCACAGCAGCCTTTTTTAATGACATGAGTCATTACTTGCAAAATTAGCTATAAAAGTTGTTTTCACAATATTTGAGAAAAACTAAAACTCAGTATAAATCACAGGATGTCAAAAAGACATTTTGAAAAAAATATATGATGAAATGTTTTGCTGACTAACAAGTACTGCTACTTTAATTGAGAAGGGAATGTACTTGGTTTTGGACCTGGTACTTATGGACAGGGATGGCAATACAGATGTCACAGTGGACAGTCCCCCAAGTATAAGTGATCACCACACTATGTGGTTTGGCATGTGATTGGGAAGAGAAAACATACAAAGAGTAGGGTCCTGGACTTCAGGAGTGCAGATTTTAAAGAAATGGGAGACTGCCTCAGTAAGTACCTTGAAGGGTGGATGGCTGGGGAGTGGAAACTCAATGGAACAAGCATTTGTCAATGCCGAATGTTTGCTTGCTGGTATTGGCATTGGTACTGCAGGAGTTAGAGATGCAAAATGGAATGGCAGTGAAGTATTGCACCAATGCCAACCCCACCACACCCTACAAAGACTGACAGGCGTTGGGGTGTGCCTTTGATCATCGACTATAGCGCCATGCCACTCACCTCGCCCACCCTACAGACACTAAAAGTGCCATGGTGTGCCTTTTGCCCTTACACTCACCCCATTCCATAAGGAAATAAAGGAGACAGGTGCAGTATAGGAGAATGGGGTGAATGTTAGGGTTGAAGACCCCAGGCAGACCTCGATGCCTGTCAGTGGCTGCATGGTGGAGGTGGAGGGGGTGTAATGGCATGAGCATTATGGTCGACAGCCCTAAGCCAGACACCCAACGCCTGTCAGTCTGTACAGAGTGGGGCAAGGTGGCGGCATCGTGAAGTTGCTAGTGCTACCACTTTCCTTCCCTCCTACCTCTGTACTGCTGAGCAGTGATTTGCTGGTATGGCGTTCACCCTGCCCCCACTTGAATGGAGTCGCTGTAAGCTCTGTCCCTATGGCACCTCTGAATGTTATCTTCCCGTGCCACTCTGCTCTAAGTAGTCAGTCGCTGTGTAAAGTAAGCAATAATCTATGACAGAGTGTGTGTTGTTGGAGATTAACACACACCCAGGTGAGATGAGCATGAGGCCCAGGCCGAGTGTCCTCACAGCACCCGGTGTGCAATAATCCCCATAAGAGCACAGCCTGGAGTGGGTTATTACACTTATAACATGGGTTATGTCTGAAAAGTACGAAAAGAGTCACATAAATGCCTTTTGACTGTCAAAAGAGCAGAAAGGGACTGTATCCTGCCACCCTACAAAACAGTCCCCAACATAGATTGTATTTCTCACTGCTGCTATGCACATACACATGTCACACATACAATATTGACAGCATTTGTGACATTTGTTGTGCAGAATATGCTGACCTTCACTTGCTGTACCCTTATGTGTTGGCCTCCCAAACCCCAGCAACACATCCAATACCAGAAGTGCTGCCACATATGCTGCCTGCCTGCTGCTGTCCTTTCCCTGTGTTTGTCTTTTCCTGCCTCTGTCTCTGGATGCCTACTGCTGTACATGTCTGATTGACTGTAGCTGATGACAATGGCAAAACTAGCATACTGTGCACTGTGGCCACAGGCCTCCTCCATAGTCAACATCTGTGACACAGAGAACTACTGAGTTCATGGGGTGAAGCTCAGGGATAAGGAGTAGTGGGGGATTGGGGGCAACCTAGGAAGACAAGGGATTGTATGCAAGGGATAGGCTTCACCTCAACCAGGGAGGGAAGGAGGTTCTGAAACAAAAATGACAAATTTCATACAGGGCAGATAGGGTTTAAACTTTTGAAGGGGAGGGAGGGGATGGAGGCAGACCCTTGCATCCCCACAATGGGGCAACAGATCTGGACTTGGGTCATCATGGGCACAGAGGAATGTAGTCTCCGGGTGGAGAATGAGGACAAGGGTGGGGTTTGGAGGGTGGTCTTGATAAATGCCAGGAGCTTGGGCAACAAGATGTTGGAGCTCCAGGCTATGCTGGTGGAGGGGCAAGTGGATGTGCGGTGTCACTGAAACATGGGCCACACCCAGGCATGACTGGGACCTTAACCTCATCGGGTATACTGGGCTTAGAAATGATAGAGCGGTGGGGGTGGAGAGAGGCATTGTTTGTCCAGGATGGCATACAATTATGCTAAGTAGAGAAACTGGATGACAGCGTGAGACCTTGGGCCATCGAGGACCTGGGGAGGGGCGGTCAATATGTGGGTGGTCTACCGACCCCAGGGCTGGCTGATGAGCTGGAGGATCATCTGCTAATTAACCTTAAGGACCATTGTGGTGTGGAAGGGGAAGGGTGATGTTAGGGGACCTAAACATATCAGTGACTGACTGGGGACCAAGACATCCCCGTTGCCAGAAGCAGAAGCTGTTGGATGCCTTTCAGGAGGCTTTCCATTGACCTGACAGAGTGGCCGCATCCTAGATGTTGTTCTGGATGACGGGCACCCTAGTTCAGGAGCTCGAGGTGGGAGACCCATTGGCTGGAAATGACCATGACATGGTCTGGTTTGCTCTACACCTGGGAAGGGGAGGGATCATACAAAACTCGACTGGTTGACTTTAGAGGGGCAGACTTTGTGAGCATGGGTCACATATCCAGGGACCACTTGGCTGGGATTCAACAAGGAATAGATGTAGACAGTAATGGAAAATCATCAGAAGAGGACTACAGGAGGCAACCAGGGCCTGTGTAAGGGTGAGACACAAGGGAGGTAGCTCTAGGAGGCCATGCTGGTGGACCAGGAGGTGGAGGAGGTGGTGAGAGAAAGAGGGCAGCCTACTGTAGGTTCAAGAGATCACAAGGGGTTTTAGATTGAGCTGAGTGTATTCTCAATCCAGACAGGTTACTAGAGTGGTGAGGGGGCCAAGGCAGCAATGGCAAAGAAATTGGCACAAGGGATCAGAAAGGGGAAAAAGGTTTCTTTCAGTACATTGGGGAGAGAAGGAGAGTAAGAGGGCAGACTGGCTACAGGGCAGGGGCAGGCAGAGGAGGTGGGGGATCAGGCGGAGGTGCTCAATGAACAGTTTGTGTCTGTTTTCAAAAGGGATGGCAAGGAGTCACAGGATGCAGGGGCACAGAGGATGGATGGGACAGGGCCCTCATTAGCGGAGGTACCTGTAATCACAGGGGAGGAGTAAACCAACTCACATGGGGGACGAGGACTGGAGAAGGGGTTTGGTAGCATAGATGGGGAGATACCCGTTGTTAGGGGTGTGAGGCCCTCCGGACACTAAGGAAGGACAAACCCGGTCCTGATGGAATCCACCCGAGGGTGCTGTGGGAACTGGCTGATGTCCTGGCCAAGCCACTGGTGGCCCTTTTAATGTCTCTGTAGACAGGGAGGGCGCCAAGGATTGGATGGAAGTATATTGTGCCCATCCATAAGGGGGCACGAGGGAGGAGCGGGCAATTACATGCCAGTCAGACTAACATTAGTGGTGGGTAAGCTGATGGAGTCTCCATTAAAAGAGAGGCTGAGGTGTTCCTGGAGGAACAGGGGTCTGTGGATGATGATCAGCATGGCTTTGTCGGGGAGAGCATGTCAAAGTAACCTTGTGGAGTGCTACTAATGGGTGACAGCTGCACTTCACCAGGGTAGGCCTGTCACGCCATCTTTCTGGACTTCAGCAAGGCATTTGACTCTGTCCCCACAAAGGCCTGCTGGATAAGCTGTGGAGGATGGGAAGTGGGGAACAGACGGTCAGGTGGGTGGTAGCTGGCTATCATTGCATACCCAACGGGTAGTGGTAGAGGGGTAGTCTCTCGCCCAGGAAGGTCATCAGTGGGGTCCCACAGGGCTCAGTTCTGGGTCCGCCTCCTGTTTAATGCCTACATCTCTGACATCAGGGTGGTTATCAGGAGTACAATGAGTCTCTTTGCAGATGACTCCAAGCTGGGGGCAGTGATGTATGGGGAGATGGTAGGGTGGACCTACAGGAGGACCTGGATGCTCTAGGGGAATGGTCACGTACCTGGGGGCTGAGGTTTAACACAGCTAAATGCAGGGTGCTTCACCTGGGACATGAAAACCGGGTCAGGTATACACCGGGGACATATTGCAGGTGTTAAATGGGAAGAAGAACTTGGGGTCCTGGTAGATGCCAAAATTAATAATTTTGAACAGTGTATGAGGGCCACTGCCAGGGCAAATAAAATGCTGGGCTGCATTGCCAGAGGATCACCTCAAGAAGTAGGGAGGTGATTTTACCGTGTACATTTGCCTTGTTAGGTCGCATCTCGAATACTGCATGCAGGTTTGGCACCCACACCTCAGGAAAGACAAGTACTGGAGAGGGTCCAGAGGAGGGCAACCAGGATGATCCGGGGTCTGGGGACAGGACTTATGATGAGAGGTTTGAGGAGCTGGACCTGTTCTTGCTGGAGAAGAGGAGGGACAGGGGAAACATGATCGAGGTGTTAAAGTATTTAAAAGGGTTGAGCAAGGTTAGTTTACATAGGATTTTTCAGAGGAAGGTGGGGGGTCTGCTAGGGGGCAATGTTGGAGATTGGAGGGAGGGAGACTTAAGGAGAAGGGGAGACGTTATTTCACTGAGAGGGTGGTGGAGACATGGAATGCACTGCCTGGTGAACTGGTGGAGGTGTCTACGGTGGAGGGGTTCAAGAGGGGCTGGGACAGGCACAGGAGGGAGGTGAAGAGGAGGACTGCCGGTCAGAGGTGGGAACCCCTGGCTGGGGAAGGGATGGGGTGAGAAATCATGAGAATGGTTGCAGTGCCCCTTCAGGGTGTTGATTCTCGAGCAGACTAGATAGACCTTTGGGCTATTCTGCTGTCATTTTAGTATGTTAGTATGTTAGTGCTGCATATCCTGATACAATTTCTGGCACAGAGACACAGTGAACTGATTCTCCAAAGCCCTGTGGTATACCTCGGTCACTGTCTTGTTCCCCTCCGACCATGCCTGCCCGTGTTCAACCCTGCTGCTGTTGTGCTAAGCATCGCCAACAAGGAGCAGCTCGATAGGCATACCATCTGAATGTCCCTAACTGTGGCAGTCTCTGTTGCTCCTGGGATCAAGTAGGCACGGATCTCATTGACAGGCTCCGGACACATGATGATCACACACAGACACACCGAGATGTGGAAAGAACACTGGCCTGCTCCAGCTCCACTGCCATCATACCTCCCGTTGCTTGGTGCCTCTGTTGGAACATTTGGGGGTGGGGTGGCTACACTTTCCATTCACAGCGGCGACCACTGGATGAGGCACAACACAGCGACATGGGAAAAAGCAGTTGTCTGTTGCATCTGTGTTACACTTACACCTCCCACTGCTCATTGCCTCTGTGGGGAAGACAGATTGCTGCACGGCCCTTCCTTGCACTCTCTTTCCAGAGGTACAGAAGTGTCAGTTTTGGTGACTGCTTTCACTCTTTCTCTGATCTCTATAACTGGTGCACCCGCAAGTGCTCCTCCCATGCTGCTGTCCTGGTCACCATTTGTACCTCGTCTTCTGCCCATTTCTACCTCAGTCTTGTCACCAAAAGGGAACTGTTTTCAGAAAGAAAATCCATGGCCTTTAACTGCGCATCTTGGTTAAGACTGGTTATTCTGAGACAGGTAAACCACCTCAAAGTCACTAATAGGGCCAACAACCTAGATGCAGTGTCATTTCCATCCACAGCCATGTGAAATTGATATTTGGTGGCATCTAATGCTGTCCTAGCAGTGTCAGCTAGATTATGTGCCACATCACGTGTCGTTATTGCCAGTACAGAGTTCCAAAGGGTCTTCTGATACAGTGCAGCATATGCAGATTTTATCTATTTGGGGTGCCCTTCCCAAGGCTCAGGGTGCCCTTACAATGAAATTACAAACACATAAATGGCAGAACTAGAACAGTCAAATAAAACTTATACCTATAAAACCCATCACAGTTAAAACAAATGAGCGTGCTCTAAATCCTTAAAACCCTCAGGCTCCAAAAGCCTGTATAAACAAGAAGGATTTTAGATGCCGTTTGAATGCCTCAATAGATGGTGCCTCCCAGAGATACTCTGGCAATGAGTTCCACACTGCCGGAGCAGCTACGTTGAATGCCCGGTCCCCAGAGCACTTCAGCCTAGCTCTGGGGGCCTCCAGGACAGAACCAGTAGCTGATCTGAGGGGTGAGATGGGACATAAGAGTGCAGAAGCTCTTTCAGGTAACCTGGACCTAACCCATGCAGGGCCTTGTAGGTCAAATGGCCTACCTTGAAGGTGATGCGCCAGCACACCGGTAGCGAGTGCAACTCACGAGCACTGCGGCGATATGATTGAATCCAGAATGACTAGTCAACACTCGTGCCACCACGCTCTACAGCAGCTGCAGACGCCACAGCACACCACGTCTGGACCCCGAGGTAGAGTGAGTTACAGTAGTCGAGTCTCGAGGTCACAAAAGCATACACCAGTGTGGCCAGATCATCAAGTGGGACAAAGAGCTTGATCTGGGTGATGTTCCGGAGATGGTAACTCCAGTCCAGACAGCTGCTGACACCTGAACATCAAATGTAAGTTTGCTGTGAAAAACAACACCCAGATTCTTTACCCTTGATGAAACCTTCAGTACTGTTGAACCTATAAAAGGCCCAATCCATCACCAGAGGCTCCAAGCCCAACTCTCCGACCTGCTCTACCACCAGCATCTCAGTCTTCCCAGAGTTCAGTCCTGGCCAGTTTGACGCCATCCATATGCCATATAAGCTGCCTGTCTGAAGAGAAGGGAGGAGACTAAGCAACCTTTCTTTCTCATGGTGTCAATTTTTCTCGAGTCTTTATCAGGGGATGAGAGAGGACTTCAGCTTTCTCAGGCAGAAGCCTGTACCACACCCTCACAGTCTAGGTGAGAATATAAATACTCAGCTGCAGACCTATCAACTTGATTTTTTTTCTTCTTGTCCACCCCAGGGACAGAGGAAGGTGTTTGTAGAATTTTAGGGTGGCTTTCAAAAGAACTGTGGATTGGGAGGAACAATCTCTTAGAGGAACCAGACTGATTATTTCTGCCTCCTCCATCGTCCACAGACTCTTGAGAGGGAGGCCTAAACTGTCAGCCATTTATCTGACAAAAGAAAATGGATGAAAAATCATCCTGTCCATGAGAAGGGGTACCAGAATCTTCTTCAGGGATACCTCAGTTATCCTCAAAATAAACTTCATGATCCTGGTCTGTGAAAACCAGTGGTGGGATTGGAACCAGTGAACCCAGGATAGAACCTGCAGTTTGGATGGCCTGAATGACCTGCAGGACTTTAGCAATGTCCTCAGCAGAGCAGCAGAGGGCATTTTGTTTTTGTCTGTTGGGAGCTCCTTTGCTTCTTCAGCAGGAGGCACAGCAACATGTCTTTTTTCATGGAAACCAGTGGTGGGATTGGAACTGGTAAACCCAGGATAGAACCTACAGTTTGATGGCCTGAATGACCTGCAGGGCTTTCATAATGTCCTCATCAGAGGGCATTTTGTTTTTGTCTGCTGGGAACTCCTTTGCTTCTTCAGCAGGAGGCGCGAGCAACATGTTTTTCTTCATATTTTTTTTTCATCAGCAGGTATAGACTCTGAAGCCTGTTCAGTGGGTCTTGTGTTTCCTGTGCTCAGATTCCTTATTAATAGTTTTAGGGTCTGAGTAATCTTTGCATATGTCTAATCTTTTCTCACAGTTAGAAAAATATGACTAGGACTCAGGCACTTCCAACACAAATCATGGGGATCAGCCTTAGCAAATCTGGAAACACTGTAAATAGTTTTTTAAAACCTGTAGGTCCCATCTTCTTGTTTGGTCTTACTAGCATGCCAGTTGTCAGCAGACTAAAAGAAAACCCCAGGAAAGGGAAAAATAAAAATTGTGGTCAGTTCCCTGAGGAGAAAAAGAACCACGATTAAACAAAACTTATTTTATATTTATAAGTTGGTTCCAGAGAAAAGAAACCGGCAAGCAAAATGGGGAAACTACTCCCAAAATAAATAAAAATAAGGGAGCTTTAAGTTAAATTCATCAAGTTAAATAGTGGTTAGTGTAACCCCTAGATGGCGCTATCCCAGGGGCTACTAACCCTGCCTGATTTGCCACTAACAGGTTGAGGGGCCTGGATCCAATGGCGGGTGCCCCACCCAGAGGTCAGGGTTTGCAATAGTTAAACTTACTTGGTCACAGCCCTCTGGGACACTGCAACCCCCTTTCTTCCCACTAGTGGCCCACACAATATATCAGAATTACCTTCACAGTATACACTTACCCCCAGGACTAGTTCCGCACTGGGACCTCCTGTGAAATAAGATACAGTGCAACAGTCACAGTACAGTACTTTATCATAGACAAATACCTCAGGCAGTATAACTTTGCTGAAACAAGCAGCTCTGATTTATTTAGGGATATAACAAGGACAGGGGAAATCAGGTTAATTAGCTTATCACTTTACTATCTACCTATGGCTCTGTGCACAGGCCTATCCCTACCAGTTACTGTCCCTGGGTACCCAAGCCCTAGTGGCTAGTCCAAACCGTGGCAGCTGGTAGGGCCCTTTCACACAGTGAAAAGAAAAATTAGTTTAAACAGTCAGCAGTACAGTGATTCCATTTGGATTTAATGTGGCAATTCAACAGGGAGACCCTGAATTAGTACTCACGACCTCCAAACAAGATAGGGTCCTTCAACGAAAGCAGGGCTACTCTTGAGCTCCACGAGACTCTTACACATTTATATGGTAAAAAGAAAGTACTATACCAGGCAGGCTGCTTCTCTATCCCGATCGCAATTACTGCACAATACCCAGGAGAACACACAGCAGATTCAGTTCCTGACAGACCGAGTGCAATTCAACAATTTCTCCAGTCTTCTACAGGGTGAGCCTGGTTTCTACTCTTCAGATATCCTTTGATTCTCTTCACAGGACGGATTCAGTCTAACAAGCGAGTTACACAAGCTGCAGACCGGAACTCTGGGCCTTACCACGTTCCCGACTAAAACTGCGCACTGAAGGAGCACAGGGTTTCTTTCCCTTCACTGCCAGAGCTAAACTGAAACTCCAACAGACAAAACCGACACTTCCTTTTAGTTCCTCCCAGTTCTTGACTGGATTGGCTGTCACCACAATAGACTGCTGCTGTCGGTCCAAAAAGGCGCCAAGTCTAAACTACATCTCCCAGAGTCACTGCCCATACAATCCTCTTGTGGCTGGCTCAGATTATGAGTCCAAGTTCTGATACGTCCAAGGCACCATTTTAGAGCTAGCTTACCCCACACTGATTGGTCCAGTTCAGCAGTTCAAAACCAGAATGGGGAACTAGGCAGACACAGTTCTGACTGCAAAGAAAGCAGGTTAGACAAACTGTATTTTCATTATTACTCTAAATTATTTCTGGCAAGCAGCCACATCCCTCAGATAGGTTCCCCTGCACGCCCAGTGACTGCAAAATGGAATGAATTGGCAGCAGCTCGAGTGGCACTCAAACAGAGAAACACACAGTCCCCCATATAACTAATCATGTCTGCAAGCAGACAGCTCTTAAAGAGACAGTACCAGAGGCTCTAAAAACACTCACTGATAAATGGCTTAAACGGCAAACACCATTCAGGCTTGGAGCATTCAAGCAAGCTCCTGAAGTCTTTTAGGAACCCCCATTTGCAGGGGGTTACATTAGGAACTGCAACAACAAATAAAACTGAGAAGACCTTGGTTCGGAAACTGTAAAAGAGCTGTCAGGAACGGAGAAAAATCCCCAAAATGCTAAATATCTATGTAATCACCCCTACAAATGAGGGTTCCCGAAAAGTCTTCCTTGAGCTTGCCTAAATGCTCACTGCCAGGCTGGTGTTCTGTGTTAGCAGTTTAAATGGTGTTGCTAAAGAGTGCCTGTGGAGCCTCTATGTACTGTCGCTTTAAGGCTACCTAGTTTGCTGTTAATATTAATCTGAAAGGGGCTAAGTGATTTCATGTTGAGTCCAGCACGGCTGCTGGGAAATAGCTCCGCTTTCTGCCATCGCTAATTGCAGCGGAGCTCTGTTAAAGGATGTAACTATTTGCTGAAAATAATTCAGAGTAATAATGATAATGTAGTTTGTTCTAACCAGCCTTCTTTGCAGCAAGGAATGTTTTGTTTGTCTACCCCATTTTGGCCTGGGACTGTCAAATTCGGCTATTCAGTAGGAGCTCTCTGAGTCAAAATCTGTAGTTTTGGGCTGTTGGTTCCTTTTGTAACTGAAGGGGAACTCTTGCTTTGACTGACAGCAGAATCAGCCAACCGAACCTTGTGGATTTGAGGAAAGCCCCTAGCTGTCTGCTGGCAAGCCAGATCTAAGTTGAAACCTGTAGGAGCAACAGTTCAGTAGAATCTTGAGCAGCCATCTGTGTAGTTTTCGTGTGGGAGAACTGTGGAAAGGCCTGATTCCTGGCCTGCATGTCTGCCTACTGCTCTGAGAGGAGAATGAATTATTTTTGGACTGAACTGAGTGTGCGTGATTAAAGTAAGCTACTGACGTGGGACCAGGCTCAACCTGAGGAGGACCAAGATTGTGCTGAATGCGATCAGCCTGCCAGAAATCCCATTCACTTCAGAACTTCTGACTTGTGAAGAGAACAGTGCATTGGGATTGAAGAAGAATTGCCTGGCACTGTAGAATCCTTTGCATATAAATGTGCTGTGTATTGAAAGTGGGTTGTGATTTGTTTCCCCACTGTGTGAACTGTGTCCTGCTTGCTGGTAGCTGTACCAGCTCAAATGGACTGAATCAGGTTAACTCCATGCGGCTGGACCTTGCCACGAGGGCCCTGCCAGACTACCCTACTGCACAGAGAAAGCCATCAATGAGAGAACTGCCTGGGAATCAGCCCCTGCTCCACGCTTGAATGGGAGAACGCCTTGGCAAAATCGTGGGCCCTGTTTCTCCTGGCAATCCACACCAACCACCAGCTGTCTCGAATTTCATCCCTCCTGTGTCCAGTCTTAGGTACTGTGAGTAACTATTAGGTAGCTCTGCACCTACAATATAATATAGTGTGTCATCTGATTTCTTGGTTATTTCTCTTTATTCACGAACTGAGCCATCAGGCTCCAGATTACAAATAGTGTGTTGTGCATGTTGTTTTTCCATCACAGGGCCCCAACCAGCTGGCGACGCCGGCCACCCCAGGTACCAATTCTGGCTAGCCCATCTGCCTACTACCTGGGTACCCAGAGTGGGACTGGGGGTCTGAACTGCATGCATAACTGTTTGATTAATGTAGCTTGTAAGACAATCATCCTGATTATGCCCTTTCTTGTTCATGTCCCTGAATAAATCAGATCTTACTTTTTCTGCATTTAAACTGACTGTGGTTCCAGTTTATGTTAAAGTACTGTACTGTTGCTGTCTGCTGTGTTTAACCTTGTTTTAAAGGGGTCCCCAGGGTCGAACCAGAGGAGCCAGCCCTGGCGGTAAGTGCAACCAGTGTGGGTACTTGCAAAGTGTATCAGGGTATTGTGAAAGTGATATTGTGTACTGCTTTGGCCACTAGTGGGGAAAAGAGGGGGTTACAGTGTCCCAAAGGGCTGTGCCCAGGCTAGTTTAACCACTGCCAACCCTGACCTTGGGTGGAAGCACCTGTTACAGAACCTAGTCCCTTAATCTGTTATTAGTCAAGCAGGCAGGGTAGTAGCCCTTGGGATAGCGCCACCTAGGGGTTACATCGTGAGGCTCACCGCTGGGTTTGTGCCTGCTAGTGGCCAAAATTATGAATTGTTGTTAAACATAAATGGCTACCCCAACCAAAGTGGCAGTACACCAGTTGGTGGGTGGTATACTGGGCAGGAGATCGACTTCAAAATGCTATGCATATACTGGATATTCCCTGGGTACCAGTAAAGACATGGTAGAGGAGTACTCCACAGTTGAGTGTTAAAAACCCTGTGGTGGTGGGTCGACAGGCTGATTTGATCGCCCAAACTTTCAGGGCCTTAATAGAGTGTAGTGACCTGGTGGACAGCTCTAAGTGCCACAGACTATTGCCTCAGGCATGGCCCCAGCCGCCTGGAGAGTGATAACAAAAGACAGTAAAGACCCTGGGAGGATGAGTCTCACCGTTATCTGAAACTTTTAAGGAGAAATTTTAAGTTGTTGCTGGAGGAAGGAAAGCCGTAGAGGACTTTAAGAAACTATTCCTGTCACCTGGGGTGTCCCTTCACCAACACCCTCCCACTCCAGCACCTGTTACTGCCCGCCTTCTGTGCCCATGCCAGTGCTGGCCTCTATATCTGTACCTGCCATTAGTCACAACTCTTACCAAAGGTTGAGAATCTTCTCGGGCACCCTCCCACCCCCAGGGGAAGGATGACTGGGAGACCTGGATGAGACTATGTTGCTCCTCTAGTACTTGAATGGCAATGCTCAGAAGCAGAAAAACAAAAGAGGTTCAGTGACAGCCTCCAGGGTCCTGCCCTGGCTACTATCTGTGCTAAGGGCCAATAACCCTGAAACAACTGCACAGGACTATCTTGGAGCACTGGAGAATGTGTATGGGAGCCCGATTCAGATGAGGACCTGTGGTGACAGTAAGAAATGCCCAGCAGTACTAGGAGCCATTGTCTGTGTATGTACTCGGCTTGAAAAGCTGCTGCAAGAGTGCCTCAGAAAGGGTAGTTTGCTGTCAAATTAATTAGATCGAACTAGGCTGGACTGGGTCCTTAAGTCTGCTCCCATTTCGAATTGTTATTGCTTCAGTTGCGCCTCACCAACCAACCAGAATCGCCCCCCCTCCTATGATGAGCTAATGGAAGAAATTCGGGGGTTGAGCTAAGGTGATCTCACGGGGAAATTGCACCAATATCTGCTGCTACTTCACAACTGACTGAGAGTGATCAGCCGTGGAGTTCAGGGCAAAGGTCGACACCCAACAAGCACTCTGAGAATGCAGAGGACTTCCGCCCTGGGCCCAGTTTTGAAAGTCGAGCTACTAAAGGAAGACTGAAGTTGAAGGTGGGTGCCTCTGCAAGGGTTCGTCCCATGGAACAAGATTCTGGTTCCTCACAGGACCTAACTGCCATGGGGTGGGGTTGCACCCTCAGGTATCCTCACCGAGAGTAGCTCCCAGGCTGAAATCAAAGAATTGACTGCCACCCAAAAGGAACTGTTAAGACATGTTGCACCACTCTCAATGCTGCAAGCAGATACAGGACCCTGACCCCTTGACTGCTCCAGTCCCTTATGCAATGTTCTTCCCAAGGATGACCCAGGAGTCCATCATTTGTCACAACTGTGGGAAGGATGGCCATATGAAGAGAGATGCCGGTCTCAGAAAGACTTAGAAAGGGTAGCAGACAGACTCCAAGGGAGCTTGAAAAGCAAATCAATGGCCGAGGGTGCCTGCAATAACCACGGTGTGGGTTCAAGAAAATACTAACTTGACTTCGTGGCTAAATCATCTGTCCAGACCTCTGCTACAGCCTCTCCAGACTGGTCCAAAACAGTGGCACTTCAATGGAAATGACAGTGAAAGTGAACGGTATGTCCACTGGCTGTGCTTGACAGTGGGTCTCTAGTGACCATTGTATTTCAGGACTGGTATGACAAACACTTATCTGCTGTGCCATTACTATCCCTGGAAGGTCTACATGTGGTGGGGGCTGAGCGACAAGTCTTATCTCTACCTAGGATATGTCTGCCTCTGGTTCTTGTTTCCTGCAGCTGTAACTGGTGTAGAGGAAGTCGAGACACTGGCTCTAGTGTGTCCATCTACTGGACTGTATGATGGGGTTCCCCTGTTAACTGGAACCAACGCCCATACGCTTGGGAGACTGGCACAACTCTTTCATGAGAAACAAGGGTGAAAGACTGGGAGGGCCCTATGAATTCCAGTCTGATCAAGAGGGCCTATGATCTGCAGCATAAACCCAAGGAAGTAGACCAGGATGAACCAGTAGGGTCGGTGGAAGAAGGATCCATTCAATGGTGTTAGCCCTAACGCCCAGTGTACCCTTCAAGGGAGGTCCGCCTGAGAAAAGATGTCAAGAATAGAATACTAATGTTGATGCTCTAGCGATGGAAAATTGCCAGAAGGATTATTGGTCAAGCCCAGCATCTTGCCAGCTCGTGTTCATGCCTATGCATGGCGAGTGATGGTCCAGATTCACAATGTGTCAGATCGAGATCCGGTCAACAGAGGCTGCACCTTAGTTATGGTACACTGCGCAGACACTGCAGTACTGCCCAGCAACAAGCACTATGGTATAACAGATAGAGTGACCCCAGATGCTTGACTTTGGTGACTCCTGTTGCTGGCTGAATGGAAGACTAGAATAGCCAGAAACTTGCCCAGAGATCAGGTGTTTTCGTTGAAGGAATGGGACATAGGATGTGTCCAGGGTGCGGAGCATCACATATGTCTGCACGATCAACAGCCCTTCCGGGAAAGGTCTCATGCCTAGCTCCAGCAGACATAGATGACATGAGAAGACACCTGCAGGAAATGCTTGCGGCTAGTGTAATACAAGAATCCAGAAGCCCATATGCTTCATCCATTGCAGTTGTGTAAGAAAATGGGGCTGTGAGGATGTGCATTGATTATCGAACCTCGAACTGGGGACATCCTCAACCAATACACCATGCCCCATATACAAGATGCTCTGGATTGTCTAAATGGGAGCGAGTGGTTCCTGTGATTGGCTCTTCACAGTGGATACTACCAATTTCAATGGCCCTGGAGGGCCGTGAGAAGACAGCTTATTTGTCCCTTGGGGTTCAACGATTTCTAAGAATGCCACAGGGGATATCGGGCACCCTGACCACCTTTCAGCAGCTGATGGAACGATGTGTGGAGATAAGGAAATTACTGGAATGCCTGGTATACTTGGATGATGTCATTGTGTTTGGGAGCACTTTGAGAAGCATGAGAACAGACTGTTTAAAGTCCTAGACCAACTGGAAGATTTCGCCTTAAGTTGTCCATCGACAAATGCCAGTTTTTCAGACCTCCGTGAAGTATGTGGGGCACATAGTATCCACAGACGGAGATAGAGACTGATCCCAGTAAAGTTGAGGCTTTGACCACTTGACCCCAGCCCCACAATTTGAAAGAACTACAATGTTTCCTGGGATTCTTTGGCTACTACCGCCAGTTCATAAAGGACTATTCCAAAGTGATTCAGCCACTCTTGAATCTTACCCAGGTACCCTCCCACCAATCAAAAATACAAGAAGGGCCACTCCCAGACCAGAAAGAGTAAATTTCGTCCAGGTGAACTTTTCGGTCCCATTGGATGCCTGACTGTGAAGCAACCTTCCACGAAGTCATATACCAGCTCACCCACGCCCCGCCCCGCTCTCGCTTATGCTGATCCCACCAAACCCTATGCGTGCTGCATACTGATGCTAGTCTGCAGGGTCTAGGAACTGTGCTGTATCAAGACCATGAGGATGGTTTGAAACCAGTGGCATTCGCCAGTAGGAACTTGACCCTGTCAAAGTGAAACTACCGTGCACAAGTTGGAGTTCCTTGCGTTAAAATGGGCCATTGTCGACCAGTTTCATAGATTACCTCTATGGGGCAAAAATACTGGTGAGGGCTGACAATAACCCGTTGACCTATGTACAGACTTCAGCTAAGTTAGACGCCACTGGGCACCGGTAGCTTTCTGCATTGTCAACATATGATTATGCTGCTGAATACAGACCGGCCTGAATCATGTTGATGGTGACACCTCATCCCAGAGGCCCATTTCCAGGTGACTGGGTCAGGTTGTCTGAACCTGACATCCGAGCATTGTGCCAAAACTTTGATAGAAATGAACAGATGTCTATGGACACAGTGGACTGTAGTAGATTGCTTGGGCCCTCCTGACACCTGCATACTGGCTGCGTGATGCCATCTTTCTGTCTAGATATTAGTGCACTGCCTCAGTTCGACAATGACAGCATTAAGTGGGCTCAATCTCAAGATTCTATGATTCAGCTAGCCCTTGATGCCCTCCGTGCAGGGAAAGATGTGTCCAAGTTGTATTCTCTGATTTTGAACGCTTTATTGTTTAAAGAAGGTCCCAGGTTGAAGCTGATTAATCAATTGTTGTATGGAGAGACAGTAGATCGGGTAGCCAAGTAGACAAGCAACAAATGGTTCTGCCCACAGCTGTCAGAGATTTGGTGCTGAGGTCCCTTCACAATCATATGGCCACCTCAGTATTGACCAAACCATGACCTAGTACAACTCGATTCTCCTGACCCAAGATGTGGGCCGATGTTGAGCACCATGTAAGGACTTGTGAGTCGCTGCTTGCAGAGAAAGGCCCTGCTTCAGAGGGCTGCCCCTTGTCAAGATTACTACCAGCACCCCAATGGAATTAGTCTGCATAGACTTTTGAGTTTGGAGCCTGACCAGCGAAACATTGGTAATGTGTTAGTGATTACGGATCATTTCACACGGTATGCACCCAGCTTCCCACCAAAGATCAAAATGCTCACCGTGGCCAAGGTGTTGGTGGAAAATTTCTTCATCCACTATGGAGCCCCCAGTGAATTCACTCTGATCAAGGTAGAGACTTTGAGAGTCGATTAATCAAATGTAACCCCTAGATGGCGCTATCCCAGGGGCTACTACCCCTGCCTGATTTGCTACCAACAGGTTGAGGGGCCTGGATCCAATGGCGGTGCCTCCACCCAGAGGTCAGGGTTTGCAATAGTTAAACTTACTTGGTCACAGCCCTCTGGGACACTGTAACCCCTTCTCCCACTAGTGGCCCACACAATATATCAGAATTACCTTCACAGTATACACTTACCCCCAGGGCTGGTTCAGGCACTGGGACCTCCTGTAAAATAAGATACAGTGCAACAATCACAGTACAATACTTTAACATAGACAAATACCTCAGGCAGTATAACTTTGCTGAAACAAGCAGCTCTGATTTATTTAGGGGAATATAAAAAGGATAGGGGAAATCAGGTTAATTAGCTATACTTTACTCATCTATTTATGGCTCTGTGCACAGGCTCTATCCCTACCAGTTACTGTCCCTGGGTACCCAAGCCCCTAGTGGCTAGTCCAAACCTGGCAGCTGGTAGGGCCCTTTCACACAGAGAAAAGAAAATTAGTTAAACAGTCAGCAGTACAGTAATTCTATTTGGATTCAATGTGGCAATTCAACAGGGAGCGACTCTGAATTAGTACTCACGACCTCCAAACAAGATAGGGTCCTTCAATGTCAGCAGGGCTACTCTTGAGCTCTCATGAGACTCCTCACACATTTATATGTGTAACCTCCTGCAAATGGGGGTTCCCAAAAGACTTCCAGGAGCTTGCTTGAATGCTCCAAGCCTGAATGGTGTTTGGCATTTAAGCCATTTATCAGTGAGTGTTTTAGAGCCTCTGGTACTGTCTTTTAAGAGCTGTCTGCTTGCAGACATACATTAGTTTGTATGGGGACTGTGTGTTTCTCTGAGTACCACTCAAGGTGCTGCCAATTCACTTCATTTTTGCAGTCACTAGAGTGCAAAGGAACCTATCTGAAAGATGTAACTGTTTGCCAGAAATTATTTAGAGTAATAATGAAATTACAGTTTGTCTAACCTGCTTTTGCAGTCAGAACTGTGTCTGCAGTTCCCCATTCTAGTTTTGAACTGCTGAACTGGACCAATCAGTGTGGGTAAGCTAGCTCTAAAATGGTGCCTTGACGAATCAGAACTTGGACTCATAATCTGGGCCAGCCACAAGAGGATTGTACGGGCAGTGACTCTGGGAGATGTAGTGTAGACTTCAGTGCCTTTTGGACCAACAGCAGAGTCTATTGTGAGTGACAGCCAATCCAGTCAAGAACTGGGAGGAACTCAAAGGAAGTGCCCGTTTTGTCGGTTGGAGTTTCAGTTGAGCTTTGGCAGTGAAGAAGGAAGGAGCCCTGTGCTTTTCAGTGTGCAGTTTAGTCAAAAACGGTGTAAGGCCCAGAGTTCCGGTCTGCAGCTTGTGTAACAGCTTGTTAGGACTGAATGCGCCCTGTGAAAGAATCAAAGGATCTCTGAAGAGTAGAAACCAGGCTCACCCTGTAGAAGACTGGAGGAATTGCTGAAAATTGCATTTGTCTGTCAGGAACTGAATCTGCTGTGTGTTCTCCGGCTGTGCAGTAATTGCGATCGACACAGATGCAGCCTGCCTGGTATAGTGCTTTCTTTATATGGATGTGTGAAGAGGTTTGTGTACCTCAAGTGAGCCCTGCTGACATTGAAGGACCCTATCTTATTTGGAGGTCGTGAGTACTAATCAGGTCGCCCTGTTGAATTGCCACATTAAATCAAATGGAATTACTGTACTGCTGACTGTTTAATTCTCCTTTTCTTGTGAAAGGGCCCTCACCAGCTGCCACGGGTTTGGACTAGCCACTAGGGCTTGGGTACCCAGGGACAGTAACTGATAGGGATAGGCCTTGCACAGAGCCACAGGTAGATTATTAGAGGATAGCTAATTAACCTGATTTCCCTGTCCTTGTTATATCCCCCTAAATAAATTGGAGCTGCTTGTTTCAGCAAAGTTATACTGCCTGAGGTGTTATGTTTCTGTTAAGCACTGTACTGTGACTGTTGCACTGTATCTCATTTCACAGGAGGTCCCAGTGCCGGAACTAGACCTGGGGGTAAGTGTAACTCAGAAGGTAATTTGATATATTGTGTGGGCCACTAGTGGAAGAAAGGGGTTGCAGTGTCCCAGAGGCTGTGACCAAGTTAGTTTAACTATTGCAACCCTGACCTCTGGGTGGAGGCACCCCCATTGGATCCAGGCCCCTCAACCTGTTAGTGGCAAATCAGGCAGGGTAGTGCCTGGGATAGCGCCATCTGGGGTTACATCTTGAGGCTCACCGCTGGGATTGTGTGTCCTCTAGTGGCCATATTTACTGAACCACTGTTAAGAAAAAAATGGGTACCCGACAGAAGTGGCTGTGCACCCGGCTGGTGGAGTGGTGTACTGGGGAGGAGATCGACCTCAAAATGCTATGTTTATCCTGACATCCCCTGGGTATCAATACGGACACTGTGCAGGGAGTACTTTCCATGTGGAAGGTTTACAAACCCTGTGGTGGTGGGTCTGCATGCTAATCTGCTCACCCACACTTTCCTGGCCCTAGTAGAGTTTGGTGATCCCATAGATAGCTCCAAAGTGCCACAGACCATTACCCCAGAGGGAGCCCTCACTGCTTGAGAGTGATAACCATGACAGTAAAGACCTGGGGAATCAGCCCCACCACTATCTGAAACTTTGAGGAGAAATTTGCTGAATGGTTGCTGGGAGAGGGGAAAACTGTGGAGGACTTGAAGAAACTATTCTGCCACTTGGGGTGTTCCTCCCCACACCCTCTCCTGCTCCAGTGCCCGTAATGGTGGCTGAACCAATGCAGACTCCTATTTCACCTGCCATTAGTCACGACTCTTACCGGTTGTTGAGGATCTTCTGGCACCTCCCACCCCCAAGGGGGGATGACTGGGAGACCTGATAGACTATGTTGCCTCGTGCTAGAATGGCAATGCTCGGAAGGCGAAAAGCGAAAGAGGGTTAGTGAGAGCCTCCCGAGGTCCTGCCCTGGCTACCATCCAGTAAGAACGGGCCAGTAACCCTTGAAGTGACTGCACAGGCCTATCCTGAGGCCTTGGAGAATGTGTATGGGAGCCCAGATTCTGATGAGGACCTATGGTGAGAGTAAGCACAGCACAACAGTACCAAGGGGAGTTGTTGTCTGTGTGTCTCTCGCTGGAAAAATTGTTGCAAGAATGCTCTCAGAAAGGGTAGTTTGCCAGCTGATTGAACTGGACCGAACCAGACTGACAGAATCTTAAGTCTGCCCCCTTCTCAGAACTGCTGTTGCTTCAGTTACGCCTGGCATCGACTGAATCCCCACCCTCCTATGATGAGTTAATGAGAGAAATTGAGGAGTTGAGAAGGCGACCTCGGAGGTACCTGCACCAACAGCTGTGGCTACTTACCGAAGTGACTGAGGTGACCTATCAAGTGAAGTCTAGCAGAGGTTGACAGTCAATGAGTGCTCTGACAAGGAAAGATATGCCACAATGGGGCTAACTGTTGAGAGAGATCCGAATTCAAAACAGTCCTTTATGAAGGCCACGCCTGCAAGTACGGGCCCTGACCTATATCCGACTGTATCTGGCTATGGGGTGTGGGGTACCCACCATGTATCTCCTGCTGATAACAGCTCCAAACTCAATCCTTGACTATGGAAGTGGAGAACTGACGATGTCTCCAAATGCTTATCACACTGCAGACAGAGATGCACCCAGGTTTCCAGTTAGTAATACCTCCTGGCTCTCCAGTGTGGCGCTCGGCCAGCTCAAACTCCAGAAAGTATGTTTTGCTATAATTGTGGAAAGATACATGAAAAGGAATGCTAGTCCCCAAAAGACACTGACAAAGTTGCATAGGCTACAAGGAGTGTTTCGAGAAGAAATCAGTGGTTAAGAGGTGCACTACATGATCTCAGTGAGGGCACCAAAATGCTAATTCACGCCCTTTGTGGCAAAGTCAGTTGCCCAGGCCTCACTACCGCCTCCAGACTGGTCCAGAATAGTGGGTCCTCCATGGAGACCATCAAAGGTGAATGGAGTGTCTACAAGAGCTGTATTAGACAGTTTCCCTATGACAATTATGTTCCAGGATTGGTATCAGAAGCATTTGTCAGACTTTTCTTACAACCATTAGAAGGACTTCATGTATGGGGGTTTAAGTGAGAAGGCCTATCCCTATTCCGGTATATCTTAATTTGGCTGTCTTTCCCCACCTCCGTGGCTGGAGGGTTGAACAAGTAGAGATCCTAGCCTTAGTGTGTCCCCTTACTGACTGGTATGATGGTGTCCTTGTTGATTGGAACAAATGCTCATATGTTCGGAAGGCTGGCACAGTTGTGTTGTATGCAACAGGGTCAAAGACTAGTAGAGCTTTAAGAGTTCAGGTTTAATTAAGAAGGCCTATGAGGCACAGAGAGATGCTGAAAAACAGAACCAGAGGAACCGGTCTGGAATTGTATGGAAGAAGGATCCTGAGTCTCTGATCCTGGGCCAAATGCCGAGTGTACCTTACAGGGAGAGGTCCGTATTAGAAAGGATGTTAAGAATAAAATATTAATGTTGATGCACCAGGCGGCGGAATATTGCCAGAGGGACTGCTGGTCAAGCCTAGATTTTTGCCCGCTAGAGCCCAGTGCTTATGCTAGAAGGGTAATGGTCCGTTCATAATGTGTCTGATATATATCTAGTAAACAGAGGTTGCATCCTTATCACTGCATTGTGTAGACACTGCAGTGCTACCTAGCAGCAAGAGTTCAAGGAAGAATGACAGAGTAACGCCTGACTTGTTTGATTTCTCGCGACTCCCTCTGCCAGCTGAATGGAAAGTGAGGATCAGTGAGGCTTGCCCAGAGGATTCAGGTGTTTTCTTTAAAGGAATGGGATGTAGATGCGGCAAGTGAGCTGAGCACAATATCCAGCTGCATGACGAAGACCATTTTCGTGAGAGGTCTCGACGCCTGGCACCTGCTGACATAGATGATGTGACGGCATCTGCAAGAGATGTTAGCTGCTGGTGTTACTGAAGAATCCAGAAGCTCTATGCTTCCCCATTGTGGTAGTGAGGAAAAGAATGGAACAGTATGTATGTGTGTATTATCGCACTAAACCGCGGACTATCCCTGACTGAGTACACAATGCCCGCATTCAGGATGCTTTGACTGCCTCTAACGGGAGCAAGTGGTTCTCTGGAAGGATCTCCGCAGTGGTACTACTAGTATCCCGATGGCCCCAGAGGACTGTGAGAAGACGGCCTTTTATCTGTCCGCTTGGCTTCTATGAATTCAAGGAGGATGCCTCAAGGATTTCAGGTGTCCCAGCCACTTTTCAACGATTGATGGAGCGCAGTGGGGACATGAACTTACTAGAGTGCCTGGTACCTAGATGATGTTATTGAGTTTGGCAGCTCACTGGAGGAACATGAGAGCAGATTATTTAAGGTATTGGACCGACTGGAGGACTTTGGCCTTAAACTGTCCATTGATAAGTGTCAATTCTTTCAAACATCAGTAACAGTATGGGACACATAGTATCCACCGAGGAATAGAGACCACCTAGTAAAGTTGAGGCCTTGACCATCTGGCCACAGCCCAAAAATCTAAAAGAACTGCAAAGATTCCTGGATTCTGTGGTTATCGGCGCTCATCAAGGACTATTCAAGAGGATCTGCCTTTACTTAACCTTACTGATGGGTATCCTCAACCCACAAAAATAGCTAAAAGTCAGAGGCCTCAAGACTGAAGAGTGTATTTTCATCCTGAGTGAAGTATTTGGGGCCCGCTGACTCCTGATTGTGAGACTGCTTTCATGAGATCATATAGTCATCTACCATGCTCCAGTGCTGGCCTATGCTGATCCAAGAAAAACTCACGTCCCTGCACACTGATGCTAGCTTGCAAGGGTTGGGGGCTGTGTTGTACCAAGAGACGAGAATGGCCTGAGACCAGTGGCCTTGCCAGTAGAAGCCTGACCCCATCCAAAATATAACTATCCTGTACATAAGTTAGAGTTCCTAGCTTTGAAGTGGGCTATTGTTGACCAATTCCATGAGTACTTGTATGGGGCTAAAATATCAGTAAAACTGACAATAATCCTTGACCCATGTGCAGACCTCAGCTAAGTTGGATTCCGCTGGCCATAGGTGGCTTTCATTATCTACATATGACTATGCTCGGTCAATCGTCGCAGGTCTGAACCACATAGATGCTGATGCCTCTCCCGAGGCCTGTTCCCAGAATGATTGGGTCCGATTGGCAGAACCTGGATATCGGGCACTCTGCCGGAAGTTTGACCGGGAGGAACAATGTCCACGGACGCAGTGGACTGCATGGTGGATTGCTTGGAGCTTTTGAGAATTGCATACCTGCTGTTTATTGCCACTTTCTGCACAGACATTGGTGCACTGCCTCAGCTGGACAATGACAGTATTCGGCGGCTCAATCTCACGATCCCATGATCAAAGCAGCTTTAGAAGCCTCTATGCAGGAAAAGATGTGCCAAATTACTTCCACTGATTTGAGAGAACTGCATTGTTATACAAAGAAGGTCCTAAGTTGAAACTGATCAATAAACTGTTATACAGAGAAACAGTAGACAGAGGGGCAAGTAGAGAAACAACAACTAGTGCTGCCCACTGCTTTTCGAGACTCAGTACTGAGGTCCTTGCACAACCACATGGGGCACCTTGTATAGACAGAACACTTGACTTGGTGAGATCCAGACTTATTGGTCCAAGATGGGGGCTGATGTGGAGCAACACATTCAACTTGTAGTCGCTGCCACAGAGGAAAGTTTGCCCAGAGGGCTGCCCCCTTGTTAACATCACCACCAGTGCACCCATGGAGCTGGTCTGTATTGATTTTCTGAGTTTGGAGTCAGATCAAAGAAATATCAGTAATGTGCTGTGTGGTCACTGACCATTTCACGAGATATGCCCAAGCTTTCCCACCGACCAGAAAGCATCCACTGTGGCCAAAGTATTGTAGAAAACTTTTTGTTCACTATGGGGCTCCACAAAGAATCCATTCTGATCAAGGGAGAGACTTTGAGAGTCGCCTGATCAAGAGATGCTTTCTGTGGGGAGTGCGAAAGCTCAGGAACCACTCCTACCACCCCTAGGGGGACCCACAGCTGAACGTTTCCAAATCAAGACTTGCTAGATATGCTAGGCACCCTGCACCCAAAGGACAAGTTTCAGATGGAGCCAACAAATTAGCACCCTGGTACATGCTTATAACTGCACCTAAAGTGATGCCACTGGATTCTCCCCTACGCTGATGTTTGGAAGAGAAGCTCGACTACCAGTAGATGTGTTTTGGGGGTCTCTCCTGATGGGGTTAAGCTGACAACTATTTACAGTATGTGCAGAAGTTAAAGGCCCAGCTAACTCATGTGTACTAAGTGGCTCAACCATGGCTCCAAAAGAAATCTGGCCAACAAAGAAAGGTATGATAAAAAGGTGAGCATTGGGAACTCCAGGAGGAGATCGAACATTGCTAAGAAATCTGGGACTGCATGGCAAGCAAGATTGCTGACAGATGGCACCATCTCCTCTCATTGTAGTGGGCAAACGGATGATCTGCCAGTGTACAAAGTAAGGCCTGAGAATAATTCAAAAGATGTAAAACAATGCATAGAAATCATTTACTGCCCAATGGACAAATTAATTGAGTCTGAGCCCCTAGAAGATGCCCCTGGACCAGTGACCAGAGCTGCCGCTAAGAAAAGATCAAGAAAGTCTGCACCTACAGAAGAAAGTTACAGTGTTCCTCTGACAAGTCCCATGAGCATGACTGTCAGTCCACATCGGAAGAAAGGTGAGAGTGACTTAATACTATCCTCTTATGAACTGAGTCAATTGTTTCGGCAATCCTCTAGTCAATACTGGAGACAAAGGCCTTCTGGACTGTTCAGTTCTTAGCTTCATCCCTGAGCCATTGTTCCCAGAAAGTGAAGTGCAAAGCATCAGATTTGATGAAATGGAATCATGTGCATGGTTGAACTGTTTGAGTTTTCAGTGGAGGAAATGATAGATTGGGGCAGACTGTGATACACCAACAAGAAGAGTATTTGAGTGCCTATTGTGTCCACTAGGTGTCCAAGCTCTATGAGCCATAAAATGTTGTGGACTCAGAAACTGTAACCCTGAGCTGAAAGTGCCCCAAGTTCTAGCCTCTCACCCCATGGAGACTCTGACAAGTGAGGACAATGTTGAAAATGAGGTTCAGAGTGCAGAGACTGTAACAGTTCCCCTAGAAAGACTGGTCGAGCTGTAAAGCCTGTGTGCACCTCAGTTATGATTCACTTGGGGGCCCTGTGGACTTGCTCTCAATGTTGTCCATAAAGCGGTGTATGTGTCCCCGAGTCATTGCCCAAACTGAGCATCAAAGCACTCTCGTTACTTTGTGTTGCCCTCTAGCATGGTGCCCTGTGTCTCGCCCAGCCCCAAGGTAACTGTTGGGAAGGGCCCTCTCTTCAGGTTTCATGTACAAGAGGTAATAACTTGAGTTTGTGGTACAATGTGTATGTACACTGTGTAAAGAGTGACGACTGCAAATGTTTCAGAAATGTGTTCTTGGTAAATGATATATTGACTGATGATTACATGCTGCCAGTTTCTTAATGCAAAATGTATATGGTTGCAGCTGAAACTTATGGGGTACTTGCTTGACGCGGATCGCCAAGCTTCCAGCCAGGAAGGTGTAACCCTCTGCAAATGGGGGTTCCTAAAAGATTTCCAGAGCTTGCTTGAATGCTCCAAGCCTGAATGGTGTTTTTGGTATTTAAGCCATTTATCAGTGGAGTGCTTTTAGAGTCCTGTACGTCTTTAAGAGCTGTCTGCTTGCAGACATAATTAGTTTGTATGGGGGATCAAGCTTTTCTGAGTACCACTGAGCTGCTGCCAATTCACTTCATTTTTGCAGTCACTAGGAGTGCAAAGGGAACCTATCTGAAAGATGTAATCGTTTGCCAGAAATTATTTAGAGTAATAATGAATTACAGTTTGTCTAACTTCTTCTTTGCAGTCAGAACTGTTCTAGTTCTCATTCTAGTTTTGAACTGCTGAACTGGACCAACCAGTGTGGGGTAAGCTAGCTCTAAAATGGTGCCTTGACGTATCTGTAGAACTTGACTCATAATCTGAGCCAGCCACAAGAGGATTGTATGGGCAGTGACTCTGGAGATGGTGTGACTTCAGTGCCTTGGACCAACAGCACAGTCTATTGTGAGTGACAGCCAATCCAGTCAAGAACTGGGAGGAACTCAAAGGAAGTGCCCGGTTTTGTCGGTTTGAGCTCATTTGAGCTTTGGGAGTGAAGAAGGAAGGAGTTCTGTGCTTTTCATAGTGTGCAGTTTTTAGTCAAAAACGTAAGGGCCCAGAGTTCCGCCCGCAGCTTGTGTAACAGCTTGTTAGGACTGAATCCGTCCCAGAAAGAATCAAGGACTCTGAAGAGTAGGAACCAGGCTCATCCTGTGAAGTACTTGAGGAATTGCTGAAATTGCACTCTGTCTGTCAGGAACTGAATCTGCTGTGTGTTCTCCCGGTATTGTGCAGTAATTGCGATCGATACAGATGCAGCCTGCCTGGTATAGTGCTTTTATATGGATGTGTGAAGAGGTTTGTGTACCCAAGTGAGCCCTGTTGACATTGAAGGACCCATCTTATTTGGAGGTCGTAGTACTAATTCAGGGTCGCCTCGTTGAATTGCCACATTAAATCCAAATGGAATTACTGTACTGCTGACTGTTTAATTCTCCTTTTCTCTGTGTGAAAGGGCCTCTACCAGCTGCCACGGTTTTGACTCAGCCACTAGGCTTGGGTACCCAGGGACAGTAACTGATAGGTATAGGCCTGTGCATTGAGCCATAGGTAGATTATTAGAGTGATAAGCTAATTAACCTTGATTTCCTGTCGTTATATCCCCTAAATAAATCAGAGCTGCTTTTCCAGCAAAGTTATACTGCCTGGGTATTTGTCTATGTTAAAGTGTCTGTACTGTGACTGCTGCACTGTATCTCATTTCGCGAGGAGGTCCCAGTGCCGAACTAGACCTGGGGTAAGTGTATACTGTGAAGGTAATTTGATATATTGTGTGGGCCACTGAGTGAAGAAGGGGGTTGCAGTGTCCCAGAGGCTGTGACCAAGTTAGTTTCAACTATTGCAAACCCTGACCTCTGGGTGAGGCACCATTATTGATCCAGGCCTCAACCTGTTAGTGGCAAATCAGGCAGGGTAGTAGCCCTGGGATAGCGCCATCTAGGGGTATATATGGCAAAAGAGTACTATACCAGGCAGGCTGCTCTCATCCCGATCGCATTACTGCACAATACCCGGAGAACACACAGCAGATTCAGTCTCTGACAGACCGAGTGCAATTCAGCAATTTCTCCAGTCTCTACAGGGTGAGCCTGGTTTTACTCCTTCAGATATCCTTTGATTCTCTTCACAGGACGGATTCAGTCCTAACAAGCTGAGTTACACAAGCTCAGACCGGAACTCCGACCTTGGACATGTTTCCGGATTAAAACTGTGCACTGAAGGAGCACAGGTTCCTTTCTTTCACTGCCAGAGCTAAAACTGAAACTCCAACAGACAAAACTGGCACTTCCTTGAGTTCCTCCCAGTTCTTGACTGATTGGCTGTCACCACAATAGACTGCCCTGTTGGTCCAAAAAGGCGTCCAGGTCTAAACTACATCTCCCAGAGTCACTGCCCATAATCCTCTTGTGGCTGGTCAGATTATGAGTCCAAGTTTTGATTCATCCAAGGCACTACTTGGTTGGGGCTTACCCCACACTGATGGGTCCAGTTCAGCAGTTCAAAAACTAGAATGGGGAACTAGGCAAACACAGTTCGACTGCAAGAAAGCAGGTTAGACAAACTGTATTTTCATTATTACCAAATGATTTCGCAAACAGTTATGATCTTTCAGATAGGTTCCTTTGTACCCTAGTGACTGCAAAAGTGGAGTGAATTGGCAGTCAGTTCGTGGTACTCAAGCAGAGGAAGCACACAGTCCCCCATACAACCAATTACGTCTGGTAAGCAGACAGCTCTTAAGAGATCAGTACCAGAGGCTCTAAAAACACTACTGATAAATGGCTTAACGCTAAACACCATTCAGGCTTGAGCATTCAAGCAAGCTCCTGAAGTCTTTGGGAACCCCATTTGCAGGGGGTTACACCTTCCTGGCTTGGGAAAGCTTGACGTCCGTGTCAAGCAAGTACTCTACAAGTTTTAACTGTAACCATATATATTGTATTAGGCTCTACATGTAATCATCAGTCAGTATATCATTTTACCAAGAACACATTTCTGAAACATTGCAGTACGTCACACTTTACATAGTATTACACACATTGTACCATAACCTGCTATTACCTTGTACATGAAACCTGAAGAGAGGGGCCCTTCCTTATCAGTTACCTGTTGGGGTGGCGGGACAAGGGCACCATACTTAGAGGGCAACACAAGTAACTTGAGTTGGCACTGATGCTCAGTTTGGGCAATGAGCCTGGGACACATACACTCTTTATGGACAACATTGAGAGGCAAGTCCACAGGCCTCCCAAGTGAATCATAACTGAGGTGCACCCACAGGCTTTACAGCTCGACCAGTCTTTCTAGGGGGAACTGTTACAGTCTCTGCACCTGAGCCCTCATTTTCAGCATTGTCCTCACTTGTCAGGGGGTTCCATGGGGGAGAGGGCTAGTACTTGGGGGCACTTTCAGCTCCAGGAGTTACAGTTTTGAGTCCACAACATTTGGCTCTGCATGGAGAGCCTGACACTGGCAGTGGACCGTCAGGGCACTCAAAATACTCTTCTTGTTCTGATGTATCACCAGTCTGACCTAATCCATCATTTTTCCTCCTGAAAGCTCAAACAGTTCAAATCCATGCACAATGATTCCATTTCATCTGATCTGATGCTTGCACTTCACTTTCTGGGAGCATTACTGCAGGGACGTAGTTGGGGTTTAGACAGTCCAGAAGAAGGCCCAGCTCATCTCCAGTATTGACTAGGGATTGCCCCAAACAATTGACTCAGTTCGTGAAGAAGGATAGTATCCAAAGTCACTCTACTTTCTTCCGATATGGCGACAGTCATGCTCAACTGGGACTTGTGGAGGGAACACTTAACTTTGCTTCTGTAGGTGCAGACTTTCTTGATCTTTTCTAGTGTAGCTCTAGTCACTGGTCCAGAGGGGGCATCTTTTGGGCCTAGACTCAATCAAGATTTGTCCAATGGGCAGTAAATGATTTTATGCATTGTTTTTACATCTTTTGAATTATTCTCAGCTTACTTTGTACACTGGAAGATCATCTGTTTGCCCACTATAATTGAGGAGATGGTGCCATCTGTTAGCAATTTGTGTTTGCCATGCAGTCCCAGATTTCTTAGCACCCCGATCTCCCTCCTGGAGTTCCTGCTTTCACCTTTTATCATACCTTCTTGTTGGCCAGATTTCTCGCAGCCAAGTGGCTCTGAGCCAGTTGGTACGCATGAGTTAGTTGGGCCTTTAACTTTGCACATACTGCAAATAGCTGTCAGCTTGAACCCCATCAGGAGAGACCCTAAAACACACATCTACCGGTCAGCTCTAGCTTCTCTTCCAAACATCAGGCGGTAGGGGAACCCAGTGGCATCACTTTTTGGTGCAGCAGGCATGTACCAGGTGCTAATTTGTTGGCTCCATCTAGGCTTGTCCTTGGGTGCAGGGTGCCTATCTTATCTAGCAAAGTGCGGTTGAAACCTTCTAGGTATGGGTCCTCTGGGGTGCAAGGAGTGGTTCTGGACTCTGCAGCCCACAGTTATACATCTTTTGATCAGACGACCTCAAAGTCTCTCGCTCGAATGGTCTTGTGGAGCCGTGAACAAAAGTTTTCAAGTACTGCCACAGTGGGTTTCTGGTCTGTGGTGTTGGGCATATCTCATGAATGTTAGATCACCAGCACATTACTGATATTGACTGATCAACTCAGAAAAACAATAGTCCATGGGCATGGTATAATAAGGGTCTGGGTAAAGTTTTCTCTGTAGCAGCGATCATAAGTTCGAATGTTGCTCCACATCATCCCATCTTAGGCCAATAGAATCTGGATCTCACCAAGTCAAGTGTTCTGTCTATACCAAGGTGCCTCATGTGGTTGTGCAAGGACATCAGTATTGAGTCTCGAAGGCAGTGGGCAGCACTAGTTGTTGCTTGTCTACTAGTCCTCCTCTGTCTACTGTTTCTCTGTATAACAGTTTATTGTTCAGTTTCAACTTAGGACCTTCTTTGTATAATAGTGCAGTTCTCAAATCCATGGAGCGTAATTGACATATCTTTCCTGCATAGAGGGCTTCTAAAGCTGCTTTGATCATGGGATCGCGGGTTGAGCCCATGAATACTGTCATTGTCCAGCTGAGGCGGTGCACCAATGTCTCATTGCAGAAAAGTGGCAAGCAGCAGGTATGCAATTCTCAGAGGCTCCCCTAAGCAATCCACTATGCAGTCCACTGCGCTCTGCGGGACATTTGTTCCTCCCTCACAACCTCCGGCAGAGGCCCGAATGTCAGGTTCTGCCAATCGGACCCAATCATTCTGGGGAACAGACCTCCGGAGAGAGCATCAGCATCTATGTGGTTCAGACCTGCTTGGTATTCAGAGCATAGTCATATGTAGATAATGCAGCAAGCCACCTATGGCCAGGCATCCAATCAGCTGAGGTCTGCACAGGTCAAAGTGATTGTCAGTTTTTACTAGTATTTTAGCCCCATACAAGTACTCATGGAATTGGTCAACACATAGCTCACTTCAAAGCTAGGAACTCTAACTTATGTACAGGATAGTTCTTTTCGGATGGGGTCAGGCTTCACTGGCAAAGGCCACTGGTCTCAGGCCATTCTCGTGCTCTTGGTACAACACAGCCCCCAACCCTTGCAAGCTAGCATCAGTGTGCAGGGACGTAAGGTTTCTTGGATCGGTTAGGCCAGCACTGGAGCATGGGTAACTTGATATATGATCTCATGAAAAGCAGTCTCACAATCAGGAGTCCAGCGGCCCCAAATACTTCACTCGGATGAAAATACACCTTTCAGTCTTGAGGGACGCTGACTTTTGGTATTTTTATGGGTTGGGGGATACCTTGAGTAAGGTTAAGTAAAGTGCGGATCACTTTGAATAGTCCTTGATGAAACCGCTGATAATAACCACAGAATCCCAGGAATCTTTGTAGTTCTTTTAGATTTTTGGGCTGTGGCCAGGTGGTCAAGGCCTCAACTTTACTTGGGTCGGTCTCTATTCCTCGGTGGATACTATGTGTCCCACATACTTTACTGATGTTTGAAAGAATTGACACTTATCAATGGACAGTTTAAGGCCAAAGTCCTCCAGTCGGTCCAATACCTAATAATCTGCTCTCATGTTCCTCCAGTGAGCTGCCAAACACAATAACATCATCTAGGTATACCAGGCACTCTAGTAAGTTCATGTCCCCACTGCACGCTCCATCAATCGTTGAAAAGTGGCTGGGGCACCTGAAATCCTTGAGGCATCCTCATGAATTCATAGAAGCCAAGCGGACAGATAAATGTGTCTTCTCACGGTCCTCTGGGCCATCGATCTGGTAGTACCCACTGGAGATCCAGCACAGAGAACCACTTGCTCCCGTTTAGGCAGTCCAAAGCATCCTGAATGCAGGGCATTGTGTACTGATCAGGATAGTCCACGGTTTAAGGTGCAATAATCACACACATCCTTACTGTTCCATTCTTTTTCTCCTCACTACCACAATGGGAGAAGCATATGGGCTTCTGGATTCTTGTATTACACCAGCAGCTAACATCTCTTGCAGATGCCGTCTCACATCATCTATGTCAGCAGGTGCCAGGCGTCGAGACCTCTCATGAAATGGTCTTCGTCATGCAGCCGGATATTGTGCTCAGCTCCTTGCACGCATCCTACATCCCATTCCTTTAAAGAAAACACCTGGTCTCTCTGGGCAAGCTTCTCACTGATCCTCACTTTCCATTCAGCTGGCAGCGAGTCGTCAAATCAAACAAGTCAGGCGTTACTCTGTCATTTTCCTTGAACTCTTTGCTGCTGGTAGCACTGCAGTGTCTGCACAATGCACATTAGCCAGGATGCAACCTCTATTTACTCGAATGTCTCTTACAGACACATTATGAACTTGGACCATTACCCTTCTGGCATAAGCATGGGTCTAGCGGCACAAATACTACTTGACCAGCAGTCCCTCTGGCAATTTTCCATCGCCTGTGCATCCAACCTAATATTTTATTCTTAACATCCTTTCTGGATACGGACCTCTCCTGTAAGGTACACTGGGCATTTGGCACCAGGATCAGAGACTCAGGATCCTTCTTCCATACAATTCGACCGGTTCCTCTGGTTCTATTTTTTCAGTATCTCTGTGCCTCATAGGCCTTCTTAATTAAAGCGGAACTCTTAAGCTCTACTAGTCTTTGACCCTGTTTTCATAACACAACTGTGCCAGCCTTCCTAACATACAGTGGCGTGAAAAGTATTTGCCCCTTCCTGATTTCTCTATTATTGCATATTTGTCACACTGGATGTTTTCAGGTCTTTAGACAAAATATAATATTAGATAAAGGGAACCTGAGTGGACAAATAACACTTTTTTTTTCACTTATTTCATTTATTTAATGAAAATGTTAACCAACACCAACTGGCACTGTGTGAAAAGTAATTGCCCCTAGTTAAATCAACCCAATTAAAGGGATAATTAGAGTCAGCTGATTGAACACAGCCAGGCTTGATTACAGCCAGCCCTGCTCAATATAAACCTCACTTATTTTGGCCCTTACCATCAGAGTCACATTGCCAGCACAAAGATTCAACAAGCACATTTATGCCATGATCAAAGGAAGTTCCTGAAAAGATCAGAAAAACATTGTGTTGCCCTCATCAGTCTGGAAAGGGTTACAAAGCTATTTCTAAGGCTCTGGGACTCCATCGAACCACAGTGAGAGCCATAATCTCCAAATGGAGAACACTTGGAACAGTAGTGACCCTTCCCAGGAGTGGGCGGCCTGCCAAAATTACTCCAAGGCGCAGTGTAAAATCATCCAAGAAGTCTCAAAGGATCCTAAAACAACATCCAAAGAACTGCAGGCTTCTCTTGCCTCAGCTAAGGTCAGTGTTCATGACTCCATAATCAGAAAGAGACTGGGCAAAATGGGCTTCATGTGAGAGTAGCAAGAAAAACCACTGCTAACTAAGAAGAACATAAATGCTTGTCTCTCATTTGCCAAGAAGCACCTGGATGATCCACAAGCCTTTTGGGAAAATGTTCTATGGACAGATGAGTCCAAGTGGAACTTTTTGGACAACATGGAACCCATAATGTCTCGTGTAAAGCAAACACAGCATTCCACAGTAAGAACACTCATACCAACAGTCAAACATGGTGGTGGTAGTGTGATGATGGGGATGCTTTGTTGCCTAAGGACCTGGATGACTTGCCATAATTAAAGGAACCATGAATTCTGCTCTGTACCAGAAAATTCTTAGGAGAATGTCCAGTCATCCTTCCTCAGCTGAAGCTGAGTTAGTTGGGTCATGCAGCAAGACAATGATCCAAAACACAAAAGCAAGTCCACATCAGAATGGCTAAAAAGAAGTAAATTAATGTTTTAGAGTGGCTAGTCAAAGTCCAGACTTAAACCAATAGAGATGCTGTGGCAGGACCTGAAACGAGCAGTTCATGCTCGAAAACCTACCAAATGTTACTGAATTAAAGCAGTTCTGCTAGGAAGAGGGGTTAAAATTCCTCCACAGCGATGTGAAAGACTGATATTGAATTATAGGAAGTGTTTGGTTGCAGTCATTGCAGCTAAATGTATGAACCAGTTATTAAGTGTAAGGGGCAATTACTTTTTCACACAGTGCCAATTGGTGTTGGTTAACTTTTTTCATTAAATAAGTGAAATAAAAAAAAAACAAGTGTTATTTGTTCACTCAGGTTCCCTTTATCTAATATTACATTTTGTCTAAAGACCTGAAAACATCCAGTGTGACAAATATGCAATAATAGAGAAAATCAGAAGGGGCAAATACTTTTTCACGCCACTGTATGAGCATTTGTTCCAATCAACAAAGGGATACCATCATACAGTCCAGTGGGGGCACACTAAGGCTAGGGTCTCTACTTGTTCGCATATTCAGCCACGGAGGTGGAGAAAGACAGCCAAATTCAGATATACCTGGAATAGGGTAGGCCTTCTCACTTAACTCCCATACATGCAGTCCTTCTAATGGTTGTAAGGGTATGTTTGACAAATGTTTGATACCAATCCTGGAACATAATTGTCACTTGGGAGCCACTGTCTAATACAGCTCTTGAGACACTCCATTCACCTTTACAGTGGTCTCTGGAGGACCCACTATTCTGGACCAGTCTGAGAGGCGGTAGTGGGGCCTGGGCAACTGACCTTGCCACAAAGGACGTGAGTTAGCATTTTGGTACCCTCACTGGGATCATTTCGCTGCACCTCTTAACCACTGATTTGTTCTCTGAAGCTCTCCTTGTAGCCTATATGCAACTTTGTCAGTGTCTTTTGGGACCGGCATTCCCTTTTCATGTGCCCATCTTTCCCACAATTATAGCAAAACATACTTTCTGGAGTTTGAGCTGGCTGAGGTGCCACACTGGGAGCCAGGAGGGGTATTACTAACTGGAAACCTTGGTGCCATCTCTGTCTGCAGCGTGATAAGCATTTGGAGACATCTCGTCAGTTTCTCCACTTCCATGGTCAAGGAATCGAGTTTGGAGCTGTTATCAGCAGGAGATACATGGTGGGTACCCCACCCCCATAGCAGATGCAGTCGGATATAGGTCAGGGCCCATACTTGCAGGCGTGGCCTCATAAAGGGACTGTTTTTGAATTCCCGGATCTCTCTCTCAAAAGTTTGCCCCATTGTGGCATATCTTTTCCTTGTCAGAGCACTCATTTACTGCCAACCTCTGCCCCTGAACTTCACTTGATGGGTCACCCTCAATCACTCAGGTCGGAGCAGCAGCTGTTGGTGCAGGTCCTCCCGAGGTCGCCTTTTTCTCAACTCCTCTAATTTCTCTCATTAACTCATAATAGAGGGGTGGGATTCCAGTCGATTTGCCAGGCGAACTGAAGCAACAGCAGTTCTGAGAAGGGGCAGACTTAAGGATCCTGTCCAGCCTGGTTCGGTCCAGTTCAATCGCTGGCAAACTACCCTTTCTGGAGGCATTCTTGCAACAATTTTTCCAGCCAAGATACATACACAGACAACAACTCCCTTGGTACTGTTGTGCATCTCTTACTCTCCACCATAGGTCTTCATCAGAATCTGGGCTCCCATACACATTCTCCAAGGCCTCAAGATAGGCTCTGTGCAGTCACTCTAGGGTTACTGGCTCTGCTTAGCACGGATGGTAGCCAGGGCAGGACCCCGAGGCTCTCACTAACCCTCTTTCGCTGCTTCCAGCATTGCCATTCTAGCACTTGGGGCAACATAGTCTATCCAGGTCTCCCAGTCATCCTCCCTTGGGGGTGGGAGGGTGCCAGAGAAGATCCTACCTCTGTAAGAGTCGTGACTAATGGCAGGTGCAGAAATAGGAGTCTGCATTGTTCAGCCACCATTACGGGTACTGGAGCGGGAGAGGGTGTTGGGGAGGAACACCCCCAGGTGGCAAGAATAGTTTCTTCAAGTCCTCCACAGTTTTCCTTCCCCCAGCAACCATTTAGCAAATTTCTCCTCAAAGTTTCAGATACTGGTGGGGCTCATTCCCCGGGTCTTTACTGTCCTTAGTTATCACTCTGCAGTGAGGGCTCCTCTGGGGTAATGGTCTGTGGCACTTTGGAGCTATCTATGGGATCCTTAAACTCTACTAGGGCCAGGAAAGTGTGGGTGAGCAGATTAGCATGCCGACCCACCACCACAGGGTTTTGTAAACCTTCCACCTTGGAAAGTACTCCTCGCACAGTGTCCATATTGATACCCAGGGGATGTCCAGGATAAGATAGCATTTTGGGGTCGATCTCCTCCCTAGTACATCACTCCACCAGCGTGCACAGCCACTTCTGTCGGGTACCCATTTATTTTTTTTTTTTTCTTAACAGTGGTTTGTAAATATGGCCACTAGAGGACACACAATCCCAGCGGTGAGCCTCCAAGATGTAACCCCTAGATGGTGCTATCTCAGGGCTACTACCCTGCCTGATTTGCCACTAACAGGTTGAGGGGCCTGGATCCAATGGCGGTGCCTCCACCCAGAGGTCAGGGTTTGCATAGTTAAACTTACTTGGTCACAGCCCTCTGGGACACTGCAACCCCTTTCTTCCACTAGTGGCCCACACAATATATCAGAATTACCTTCACAATATACACTTACCCCCAGGGCTGGTTCAGGCACTGGGACCTCCTGTAAAATAAGATACAGTGCAACAATCACAGTACAATACTTTAACATAGACAAATACCTCAGGCAGTATAACTTTGCTGAAACAAGCAGCTATGATTTATTTAGGGGAATATAACAAGGACAGGGGAAATCAGGTTAATTAGCTTATACTTTACTCATCTCATTTATGGCTCTGTGCATAGGCCTATCCCTACAGTTACTGTCCCTAGTACCCAAGCCCTAGTGGCTAGTCCAAACCGTGGCAGCTGGTAGGGGCCCTTTCACACAGAGAAAAGAAAATTAGTTAAACAGTCAGCAGTACAGTAATTCTATTTGGATTCAATGTGGCAATTCAACAGGAGCGACCCTGAATTAGTACTCACGACCTCCAAACAAGATAGGTCCTTCAATGTCAGCAAGGCTACTCTTGAGCTCCATGAGACTCCTCACACATTTATATGGCAAAAGAAAGGACTATACCAGGCAGTCTGCTTTTCTATCCCGATCGCAATTACTGCACAATACCGGAGAACACACAGCAGATTCAGTTCCTGACAGACCGAGTGCAATTCAGCAATTTCTCCAGTCTTCTACAAGGTGAGCCTGGTTTCTACTCTTCAGATATCCTTTGATTCTCTTCACAGGACGATTCAGTCTAACAAGCAGTTACACAAGCTGCAGACCGAACTCGGACCTTACGTATGTTTCCCGACTAAAACTGTGCACTGAAGGAGCACAGGGTTCCTTTCCCTTCACTGCCAGAGCTAAAATTGAAACTCCAACAGACAAAACCGGCACTTCCTTTGAGTTCCTCCCAGTTCTTGACTGGATTGGCTGTCACTACAATAGACTGCTCCTGTTGGTCCAAAAAGGCGCAGAAGTCTAAACTACATCTCCCAGAGTCACTGCCCATACAATCCTCTTGTGGCTGGCTCAGATTATGAGTCCAAGTTCTGATTCGTCCAAGGCACCATTTTAGAGCTAGCTTACCCCACACTGATTGGTCCAGTTCAGCAGTTCAAAACTAGAATGGGGAACTAGGCAAACACAGTTCTGACTGCAAAGAAAGCAGGTTAGACAAACTGTATTTTCATTATTACTCTAAATGATTTCTGGCAAACAGTTACATCTTTCAGATAGGTTCCTTTGCACCTTGTGACTGCAAAATGGAGTGAATTGGCAGCAGTTCGAGTGGTACTCAAGCAGAGAAGCACACAGTCCCCCATACAAACTAATTACATCTGCAAGCAGACAGCTCTTAAAGAGACAGTACCAGAGGCTCTAAAAACACTCACTGATAAATGGCTTAAACGCCAAACACCATTCAGGCTTGGAGCATTCAAGCAAGCTCCTGGAAGTCTTTTGGGAACCCCATTTGCAGGGGGTTACACCAATAAATGCTGTCTCTATGGGAGGGTGTGAAAGTCAAGAACCACCCTTATCACCCACAGGGGGACCCACAACCAGACGCTTTAATTGCATCCTGCTGACATGCTAGGCATCCTTCACCCAAAAGACAAGCATAAATGGAGCCAGCAGATTAGCACCTTGGTACCTATAATTGCACAAAAATGATGCTACCGGGTACTCTCCCTACTGTCTCATGTTTGGGAGAGAGGCTCGATTGCCTGTGGATGTTTGTTTTGGAGTCTCTCCAGATGGGGTCCAAGACAAAATTATCTGCAATATGTACAAAACTGAAAGCTCAATTGAATTATGCCTAGCAACTGGCACAGACAATGGCCGCTAAGAGAAATTTAACCAACAAAGAGAGGCATGACAAAAGAGTAAAGCCTCAAGAACTCGACCTGAAGACCGTGTGTTGTTGTGAAATTTGGGACTGCATGGTAAACAAAAATTGCTGACTGATGGCACTATCTTCCCCATATAGTAGTAGGCAAGTTGGATGATTTACCCGTGTACAAAGTGCGCCCTGAAAACAACTCAAAGCTGTCAAGACCATGCACTAACACTTACTACCTACTGGCCAAGTCATGATAGAGGCTGAACCCCCTCCCAAGATTATTCCCCTGGACTGGTGGCTCGTGCTGCTGCAAAATAAAGACAGAGTCAACTCACCCCAGTGGTCACAGACTTAAGGTTTTCTCCACAGCAAGCCCAGAATGATATTGACTGTTAGTCCACTTCTGATGAGAGTGGTGCAACTATGCCTATTACCTCTTATGAAATGAGTCAGCTGTTTCAAGGTAACCGATGATCAATTGTGGGATGAAGCTGGGCCTTCTGGACTGCCTAACTCCCCAGCTTTGTCCTTGTAGCCAATGCTCCTGAAAGTGAAGTGCAAAGTATCACATCCTAAGATGCTGAGTCTCTGTGTATGGTGGAACTGTATGATTTTCCCGGGAGGGGCTGAGGGTATGAGTTTCTCTGGTGACATGCCAGAACTTGAAGACTGCCATGAGAGTGCTGACAATTCTCTTCGGTGCCAGAGTGCCTTCCAACTGAGCAAAGTGTTGTAGAAACAGAACTTACAGGGCCAGGGGCTGACAGTGCTCCAAGTTTGGACATCTCAACCCAGGCAGAGGCACCCTCACAAGTAATGAAAGCCCCAAAATGTTGCTGAAAGTACAGAGACTGTGGTTGTTCCCCAGAAAGACTGGCGAGCTGTCAAACCAGTAGTACGCCTCAGCTATGATTCTCCTGGGAGGCCAGTAGATTTGCCTTCAATGTGGTCCACAATGGGGTTTATGTTTCCCAGAGCTCACTGCCCAAACTAAGTCTAAGTACCAATTCCAGGTTGATTGTTCTGCCCTCTAGGTATGCTGCCCTGCCCGTCTAGCCCTAAGTTAGGTTATAGGGAAGGGCCCCTCTCACATTGCTCAGTGTGCAGGAAGCAATAATCTGATTTCGTATAGCAGTATGTGTAAATTGCCTGTGTGAAAGATGCATGATGTAATTCAGAATGGATATATAATGGAAATGTAGAGAATATGTGTGGCAAAGGTTAAGTATGTTGACTGATGTATCAATGTGATTTGCATAACATGCTAATGGTATAGATGTATGGTATAGTTTGCAATTGCAATTATTGTGATGGTACCAACTTGACGTGGACGCCAAGTTTTCTCCAGGCAGGGAAGGGTGTAACCCTCCTACAAATGGGAGTTCGAAAAGTCTTCCTTAAACTTGCCTAAATGCTCACTGCCAGGCTGGTGTTCTGTGTTTAGCAGTTTAAATGGTGTTGCTAAAGAGTGCCTGTGGAGCCTCTATGTACTGTCGCTTTAAAAGCTGCCTAGTTTGCAGTAATATTAATCTGAAGGGGGCTAAGTGTTTTCATGCTTTCGAGTCCAGCCTGGGCTGTGGAAATAGCTCTGTTTCTGCCATCGCTAATTGTGCTGAGGGAGCTCTGTTAAAGGATATAACTATTTGCTGAAAATAATTCAGAGTAATAATGATTATGTAGTTTGTTCTAACAAGCCTTCTTTGCAGCAAGGACTGTTTTGTTTGTCTACACCATTTTGGCCTAGGACTGCTGAATTGGGCCATTCAGTACTGGTGGGACCTAGAATGGAGTCGGACTACAGGAGCTCTCTGGAGTCAAAATGTGTAGGAATTTTAGTTTTGGGCTGTTGGTGCTTTTTGAAACTGAAGGAGAGCTCTTACTTTGACTGACAGGAGAATCAGCCAACCGAACCTTGCGGATCTGAGGGAAAGCCCCAAGCTGTCTGAGGCAAGCCAGATCTAAGCTGAAACCTGTAGGAGCAACAGCTCAGTAGAGTCTCGAGCAACCGTCTGCGTGAGTTTTCGTGTGGGAGAACTGTGGAAAGGCCTGATTCCTGGCCTTCATGTTTGCCTACTGCTCTGAGAGGAGAAAGAATTATTTTCGGACTGAACCGGTGTGTGTGTGATTAACGTAAGCTACTGAAGTGGGACCAGGCTCAACCTGAGAAGGACTGAAGATTGTGCTGAATGCGATCAGCCTGCCAGAAATCCCATTCACTTCAGAACTTCGGACTTGTGCAGAGAACAGTGCGATTGGGACCGAAGAAGAATTGCCTGGCACTGTAGAATCTTTGCATATAAATGTGCTGTGTATTTAAAGTGGGTTGTGATTTGTTTCCACTGTGAACTGTGTCCTGCTTGCTGGTAGCTGTATCCAGCTCAAATGGACTGAATCTGCGATTAACTCCATGCGGCTGGGCCTTGCCACGAGGGCCCTGCCAGACTACCCTACTGCACAGAGAAAGCCATCGACGAGAACTGCCTGGGGATCAGCCCCTGCTCCACGCTTGAACGGGAACGACGCTGGCAAAATCTGTGGGCCCTGCTTCTCCTGGCAATCCAGACCAACCACCAGCTGTCTCGAATTTCGTCCATCCTGTGTCCAGTCTTAGGTACTGTGAGTAACTATTAGGGTAGCTCTCTGCACCTACAATATAATCTAAGTGTGTCATCTGATTTCTTGGTTATTTCTCTTTATTCATGAACTGAGCCATCAGGCTCCAGATTACAAATAGTGTGTTGTGCATGTTGTTTTCCATCACAGGCCCCAACCAGCGATGGCGCCGGCCTACCCGGGTAATAATCCTGGCTAGCCCATCTGCCTACTACCTGGGTACCCAGAGTGTGTGACTGTGTGGGGGTTCTGAACTGCATGCATAACTGTTTGATTAATGTAGCTTGTAAGTCAATCCAGGGTCGAACCAGAGAGTCAGACCTGGCGTTAAGTGCAACCAGTGTGGGTACTTGCAAAGTGTATAAGGGTATTGTGAAAGTGATTTTTGTGTACTGCTTTGGCCACTAGTGGGGAACGAGGGGTTACAGTATCCTCAAGGGCTGTGCCCAGGCTAGTTTGACCACTACCAACCCTGACCTTCGGGTGGAGGCACCTGTTACAGAACCTAGGCCCTTAACCTGTTATTAGCCAAGCAGGCAGCGTAGTAGCCCTTGGGGTAGTGCCACCTAGGGATTACATCTAAAACACTAACTAGAGGCAGAGAAATGACAAAATAGTAAAATTACAATTATTTTGAAAGAAATACTGTAAACAAACTTGCAGTGAAGTTGCTGAGAAAGCTCTTCAGGGCATCTAGTTGTCTGAATGGAGAAAATGCATCTGACTGTTAGATGGAACACAGTCCACCTAGAGGCAGCAGTTTGAATGTAGCATTCTAGTTCCATTATTTGCATACATTCCCCATTACATCACTACAGTTCTGGGGCAGTCAGAGATTCTGAGCTGACTGCATATGTCTAATCATACTAGGAGATTCCTGGGGTTTGAAGATGCCATTCTGTCATGGGACGTCATAGGGAGCTATGGAGTGCATGGCTTTTCTGACATTCCTGGTAATGGTTCCTGTTCCTACCCTTTCCTTTATTGGTCCAGGGTTGCCTGTGACCAGGAGGCCTGACAGGATACTCTGTCACCTTACCTCTCAGCTGAGCATTTTACCTGTGGGTGACTATACACAGCCTTGAAGCCGTGTACATATGTCATACTTCCAGTTGTCAAGTGTATTCCTGTGTTGTTCTTGTTTAATGTTTAAAATATTTATTATTGTTATGCTGTTTACGAGGCTAGACATTGTTTTCCACACATCTGTGGATGGAAGAGTACACATAAGCCAGGTGGTTTTGTAGCATGCCTCCTCCTCACCCCTCAAATGAAGGGACACAGGTGAAACGGGTTGGATTGGTAGGATACAGAGCACTATCCTTGGTTCGATTTAATCAATAGTCTGTTTTCAGATGCAGAAACTATATTAAACATTCACTATGGCTACCTAAGCTCAGATAAAGCTTTACTCCCATGATGTTAACGGATTAAACAATTCGATAAAGAGATCCAAGATTTTATCAGCCATTAGAAAATTCTGCCCTACATTTGTTCTCCTCCAGGAGACGCACCTTAGTAAGGAAGAACATATAAAGCTGAGTAAATTTGGTTATGCACAGGTGGTGGCTTCCTCATTTAAAGAGGGGAAATGAGGTGATACAGCCATTCTAGTGTCACGTTGTTAGGCCTGGTCCTCTAAACTATGTTGAAAATCTACAGTACACCCATGACAGCATCCACAGTATTATCTAATTATGACTCAATATGAGTTATAATCAGTACTAACCTATTAGGCCTACCATATAAAAGTAAGGTATCAGAGACAGTCTATAAAATTATTGTGGGGTACCCATTTCCAGAGCATTGATAAATATGTAGATCCAGAGAGGGTGGCTCTGTTAACAGAAAACTATCTAGGCAAACCCTAACTCTGGCCAGTACATACATTCCATGGGCTCATCTGCAGATGTGGTTTGGACACTGTTCAGGACAGTTACTGAATACCAAAAGAGAGTCCTATTAAAGGGGGTGGATTTTAATATGATTTTATACAATAAGGACACCACGAACCCTTCTCCTCCACGAAGAACAGGTGCCCAAAAGCTGCACAATCCTTTCTAAAAGAAGTGGGATGGATTGACACTTGGAGAACTCTCCACCCAAGACATCAGGGGTTCATGCATTACTCAGCCCCACATAATATATACTCTTGGATAGATCTATGCCATATTTCTAAAAACACCAGCATCTTCTTTGGGATTGTTAGATCCTCACCATCATCCTGTCAGACCATGCCCCATTACTGTTGTCCTTGAAATGGAAACCTCAACCAGGAGGGAGTCTCTGGAGATCAAATCATGTTTTTTAATATTCCTGCCTTTAAGACTTTGATTGAAGAAAAGCTCCTCAGACTATAGAGGAAAATGATCAGCCAGAGATTAAATGAAGCATTTTATGGGACACTATAAGGGGAGATTATTACATTTTCCTCCCACTATAACAAAAGCCAGGAACAACAATTAACTACCCTACAAGAACAGCTAAAAATCTTCAAACCCTCCATGCTCAAGGAGCTGTCACTGTGGCCCCCATTCTCACTGCCACGCAACAAAGAATACAAGACATCTTAAATTTAAAAACAGAACTGGCATTTCAGTTTCTTAAACAAAATACTATGAAGGAGGTGCTAGGGCCTCACAAATCCTGGCATATAGGCTGTGGCAGCACACTAACCAGCTGGCGGTCACCCAGGTTAAAGACCCCACATCTGGCTCCTTCTTAGACACTGACAGAGAAATTATGTGTTTAGGAAATACCTATCAATCATTATATTCTGCAGATACCACCCCTGCCACTCAAGATATAAAACAATACTTCCTTAATTTATCTCTCCTAAACTTACCCCTATCAAGTAGCCATGATGGATGCCCTTATCATGGTAGCAGAACTAGAAAATGCTATTAAAAAGTTGAAGTCGGGTGAAAGCCCAGCCGGATGGATTTGTTGGGAGTTTATAAAAGATTTTGGGACCTCATCCTCCCACCTTTACATGCAGCCTGTTAAGAGGTGATGGCGGAAGACCCTGTTCCTCCTACTTGAAATTCACTATTTCCTCCATACCAAAACTGGGAGAGATGTGAATGTTTGTTCATCATATCAACCCATTTCAGTCTTAAATGTAGACTATAAGCTTTTACGATGGTTATAGCAAAAGGATGGAAGGGTTTTACCTTACTTGATAGATGGGGACCAAACCAGGTGTATAATGTCCAGACAAACATAAGATAGTATTAAAAGGACCCTCCATGTTTTATACCATGCCACCCTGTATGAAACACCGTTGCTTTTGGTTAGCTTAGATGCAGAGAAAGCATTTGACAGGGTGGCATGGCCTTTCCTGGTAGCCACTCTGGGGCAGATGGGCTTTCTTCCCAAATTAATTCATTCTGTATATGATGGCCCCAAAGCATATGTTAAAATTAATGAGCTAATTTCCAAACCCTTTTCCGTGGAATGAGACAGGGATGTCTGTTGTTGCCTTTGCTGTTCGCAGTACTGTATATCTTTGACCATTAGCACAGGCTATCCGACAGAATAAGGATATTGCTGGTATAAATGTGGGAGGGGTAGTCACCAAAAATATCTCTTTATGCAGATGACTTGTGTTACTCATCCAGACACCTCTTTACCACATCTGTGGGACACACTTGATCGGTCTAGCCACCTGGTCAGCTACAAACTGAATTGACCAAAACCGAAGCCTATGTAAAAATTATTCTCATTCATCTATATACGAAGAGCTTACCCTTTCAGATGGATCTCCTTCACTGAAATATTTAGGAGTGCACATAACAAAAGATCTAGACTATCTCGAACCCATAATTACAGCCCATGGTTAATGCAATTTACTAAAGATCTGGACTCTTGGCAGAATCATTCTCTTCCCTAATTCAAAAGACTGACACAATATGAATGAATTTACTACCTAGGTTCCTCTATCTAGCTCAAACCCTCCTGCTTTTGCAGCACCAACCCTGTGGAATTCTCTACCCGTTGGCTGAGAGAATGCCCAACTGTCATAGTTTTAAAGTTGGTTTGAAGACATATTTATTTAGTTTAGCATTTATTTAGTTATGGTTGTTATATTTTAATGCTGTTTTAAAATTTTTATCATTATATATGTTTTATGTACAACGCCTTGACTTTGAAAGGCACTATAAAAATAAAGTTGATTTGATTTGATTTTACCCCATCATTAACCTTTTTTGGGACTTTAATAAAAAATATCAAATTTTTAGGGGACACAACTCAAGAAATTAAATGACATACTTACCATAATTCTTTATCTTCCTAGATATCGTCACCATTCATTACTGGTGGGTTCTAGCCAGGTGCCAGACCCCACGGAGTGTATAGCTTTAAGAATTTTTAGAGGTGGGGCCGGCGTTGGGCAGTGCCATTCTCAAGCACATGATAGAACGAGCACCCTTGGACTGGCCAGTAACCGCATTGACTCCCAACCTACTTAGTTCTGCTCGCTGGAGGGAGGAAATAGACAAGAGACAGAGAAGGGAGGAGGGGGGCAGAGGTCCAAAGGACAGGAAAAGGAACGGATGTACTCTAAACTGAAGTAAACGCGACCAGAGAGTGAGAGAGACAAGGGCTCTAAGGAATCCTGGATAGGAGGCCCAGACCACTGAGCAGGCCAAGTGAGAGAAATGGGAAAGAGAGAAGAAGAATGAGAGGGAAAGGGAGGAAGAGGTTGTCACTGCCTACCAGGGGGAGAAGGATACCCAAGGGCAAGAGCAGATCTTCCTTAGGGTGGAGACAGAAAGATTCAGGTGTAGAAGTAGAAATTAGGCAAGTAGGTCTTAACGGTCTTGAGGAGGAGTGGGGTAGAAAGACATCAAGAAGACCCAAGGACAGGGCAAGAAGAAGGGGAGGTGAATTCCCATCTGCCAGGAGAGTGAGAGATCACCTGTTGCAAGGTCTCTTCCAGTTTGTGCGCCTCTTCTTTTCACCCCTCCTCCTTTTGAGTTTTTTTTTTTTAAAGTGACAACCTCTTCCTCCTTTGGAAGGATGGAAGGAGAGCCCCTCAGGGAAGAGTCTCCAAAGGTGCGGAGGTGTAACTAGTGGAGGGATAAACCATGTGCCAGACAGAAGGCAGTTAAGTTCCAAATGACGTCACCACTGGGGAAAAAATGGAGATGGAGAGGAAAGTGTCCCTACTAGTATAGAGATGTAGAGACTATCCCACAAAAAAAAAAAACATTAAAAGACAATGAGGAAAGAAAAGAAGATCCCCAAGGCTCGAGAAATCAAGGACAGGATATCAGTAAAGGGAATGCAATTATAAGGCTGTTCACAGAGAGATATTGTCAGCCTGTAGAGCATAGGCTGCTCAGGTTTGACAGAGAGTGCACAAGTGTCCTCAGAGAGTGCAAACCCAGGAGACCAAAGTTCTCCAACCTAGACAACTCGGAGCCTTAGTGTCCAAAATGGGTAAGCCCCTGCTTGCCTTCTCTCTCTAGAGGTGGCTCCCTAGAGCTTCCAGTGGAAAGGTTAGGGGCCTGGAGGTGCCAGCGAGATAAGACCCACAATTGGCCTCAGACAGGGAGGAGAAAGCAAGCAGGAGGAGGCACTGCCCAGAAGATTGGCTAAGAGGGAAGGTGGGCGAAGCAGTGATGAATGGTGAAGATATCTGGGAAGATCAAGAATTACGGTATGTCCATAATTTTCATATCTTACCTAGATCAATCTTCATCATTCATTACTGGTGGGTGAGTACTGAGCACTACAGAGTGGCACTGGCACCTCCCTGAGGAAAATATCCATCAGCCTCCTGTGGGGAGAATGCAGAGAGGCAGGGAACCCCTTATGGGTCTGGCAAGGCCCGTGACTGGTCAGGGCGAGATGGGGACTCTCGATGCCTGGGAGAGGAAGGTGCCCTGTGTGGTAGTGTGGGTTCCAATAACAGATCTTACAACCGTTTAAGATGCATAAAAACGATACTTCTGCTTATCATTTTATTGTCTCAATAAATCAAAAATAAAAAAATAAATAAAAAAAATACTTGTATACAGAAAGGAAAATAAATGGTGTTAGTCCTTCACACCTTCAGAACACAGGATATTATTCTTCTTCCTTCAGAGAACATAAAATAATTCCTGCAGTCTCTCCTTTTATGGAACAATGTGAAACTGGCACTCTCACTAGAACCTTCTCTCATTGTGATCAGCAAGCTACTGATCACCACACCTGTCTGAGCCCCTAGAGAAGCACTTTTTGTCAATCATGTGACCTCATAAGTCATGTGGACACCCTTATTAAGGCAAAAGATCTACTGGAGCCTTGGATACACCATACATATGTTTTACATCATCAAACAATGTGTTCAAGTCCTTATCATTTGAACATATGTTCATTTAATCAGCACACCAAGACAGAAGGGAGCTAAATGCTTAATTATAGGGCTAATGATGTCAAAGTATTAGCTTAGCTCCTCCCCTCATGACATCACTCTCTCCTGGGTCTATAAAACCTGTCAGTCTGTGGGCAGCCAGCCCTGTAGCAGCACCTGTCTCAGCTACTGAGGACCTATCTCAGTAAACAGGGTAACTATACTTGATATTTCTATGGAATCATGTTACCTTTTATACCTTTTTTTTTTTTACTAGAAGAAAGGGCATTTATCTTGGAAACCCAAACAGACAAGGGCTCCTTTATCTGTTTGTTTTGCAAGGGATGACTTTCTATTCCAGAACCATTAAGAAGGCAGAATCAACATTTTCAGTTGCAAAGGACTTAGGATACACATGGCAGCTTAACTAAACAAAACCATGTCTCCTTTCTTCATTTGGAAACAGAAACCTAATGATAACTTTTGAACAGCAGCTTGGACTCTTAGTACACAGATACCTTTGTTTTCTTAATTATGACTAAGGAACTTGTGTAATGGGGAACATGTTTTACTAACATACTAAAATGCCAGCAGAATAGGCCTAATGGTCTTTCGTGTCTGCTGTTTGGTCAGCCCCACCTGGGTGCTGACCCCTGCCCTCGCCTTCTTTGGCTTTCTCCTTCCCAGTTCCAGATATTCTTGCTGCATTGGATTATGCTTCCAGAACCCTTCCCTGTACCTGTCCCAACCCTCTTGAACCCTCCACTGTCTCTGCCTCCACCAGCCCCTAGGCACATTCCATGGCTCCACCACCCTCTCAGTGAAGTAGCACCTCCTCCTTTCTCCCTGAATCTTCCCTCCAGCTTCCACCCATGCCTCTAGTGGCCCCTCCTCCTTCCTTGAAGCACTTGACTGTTCCTCCCTATTTACCCTCTTCATGTACTTGAAGACCTCTATCATGTCCCCGGTCCCTTCTCTCTTCCAATGTGCTCTTGAGCCTCTCCTCATAGGTCCTGTCCCCAAGCCCCAAATCATTTTGGTTGCCCTCCTCTGGACCCTCTCCAGGAGGTTAATGTCCCTCTTTAAGTGTGGCCTCCAAAACTGCATGAGTACTCAAGGTGGGCCTCACCAAGCAGTTATACAGAGCGAATATCACTTCCTCCTTCTGAGGTGATCCCCTACGATGCATCCCAGCATCCTGTTGGCCTTGGCTGCTGCCCCCTACAAGTCTCAGAGTTGTTCATCTTGACATCCACCACCACCCCAGGTCCCTCTCACCCATCGAGAATTGTAGCATTCCCCCAGGGTGTACACTTGGCCGGGTTTCTGGCCCCAGGTGGAGTACCTTGCATTTCCCTGCATTGAACCTCAGCTTCCACTTTCTAGACCATCTTTCCAGAGCCTCCAGGTCCCCCTGTGGGCCACCCTCCTCCTCCCCATCCACCACTGTCCCCAGTTTCGAGTCATCCGCAAAGAGACTCATCTCACTCCTGATTCCTGTCCTTATGTCAGAGACGTAGGTGTTGAACAGAAAGGGCCCAGGACTGATCCCTGTGGGACCCCACTATGACCCTCCTTGGGGATGAGACTATCCTGCCAACTATGACCCTTTGGGTCCGGTCCTGGAGCCAATTGCCTATCCATCTAATCATCTGGTTCCCCACCCCATTTCTCCCAGCTTATCCAACAGGCCCACGTGGAGGAACAGAGTCAAATGCCTGCTGAAGTCTAGAAAGAGGACATCCACTGGTCTACCCAGGTCCAAGGCACTCGACACCCAGTCATAGAACTCCACAAGGTTTGTCTGACACGATTTCCCGGGATGAATCCATGCTGTCTATCGTCCAGGCACCCTGACTTATCCAGGTCCCCGCCTAGCCTCTCCTTGACAATGCCCTCCATCACCTTGCCCACCACCGATGTCAGCCTGACAGGCCTGTAGTTCCCTGCCACCTCCCTTGATCCCACCTTGTGGATAGGCACTATATGCGCCACCTTCCAGTCCTGGGGCACCCACCTGTCCTCAGAGAGATGGTGAAAAGCTCCTCCAGGGGTTTCCCAGGACATCCGCAAGTTCCTTCAGCACTCTGGGATGTAATTTATCCGGCCCTGGTGCTTTCTCCGTCTTAAGGGAGCTGAGGCTTCCCTCACTCTCTCTGCTGTGATTTCCACTCCGTACCTCTTCTCCTGCTTAGCCTCCCCCTCCTGCCAGTGATGCCTCCCCTCTCCCCAGACCAGCCGATCGGAGGGTCCCCCCTCAGTATCTCTGTCTCCTCCCATGTATGATGCAGCACCCCCATTTTCCTTGGTGAAAACTGAGGTGAAGTACTCATTTAGTCACCTCAGCCTGCTCCCCGGCCTTGTGCCCATCTCTCCTGATTTAATCCTGCTAATCTGCCCTTCACCCTTCGTTTTTCCCCAATGTATCTAAAGAACCCCTTGTTCCTCCTAATTTCCCTGGCCAGGTTCTGCTCCTTCCTTGCCTTAGCCGCCCTCACTACCCTAGTGGCCCTTCTAGCCATCAGCTCATACTCCCCTTGATCCTTTCCTCCTTGAGCACTTGAATTGCTTATAGGCTGCCTTCTTTTCCCGCACCACCTCCTGGACCTCCCTGGTCCACCAGCAGGGTTTTTGGCCCCACCGCATTTGTCTTACTCTTGCACAGGTGCTGGTAGCATCCTGCACCCTCTCCTGATGATTTCCCACCTACTATCACGTCCCATGTCTGACCCAATCCCATCCAAATGCTCCTTAAGGATCCTTCCCATTTCCTTAAAATCCGCCCCTGAAGTCGGTTACTTCTGTCTTTGTGCAGCCTTCTACCCTCCTAGGTCCAGGCAGAACCAGACCGTGGCATGGTCATTCCCCGCCAATGGGTCCCTTACCTCCAGGCCCCAATCTGGTCACTGTCTGCCAGGACCACATCCAGTACCGCGCCTCCTGGTCAGTTCCTCACCTGTTGAGTTAGGAACGCTCTTGAAAGACATCCAAAACCTCTGTTCCTGGTCACAGAGGAGTGTCATAGTCTCCCAGTCTGTTCCTGGCATGTTTAAGTCGCCCAACACCACCACCCGTTCCTCTGCCCAGTCTGCAGTGTCTCCCAACATCTGCCACCAGACTCTCCTCCAGCTCCTCCGCCAGGGCAGGGGTCTATACACCACTCCTATTTTTACTCTCTTGCCCCCCCTTGTTATCAAGGTGACCCAACGCCTCCACGGGTCCCTCCACCTCCTCTACTCCCCTATGCCAATGCAGTTTTTGACTATCATTGCTACCCCCTCCCTTCCCTCCCCTGTCCTTCCTGAACATAGTGTAACCTCCAGGTTCAGGTCCCAGTCGTGTCCTGCAGTGGCCCAAGTCTCAGTGACCTGCCACATCCACTGCCCTCAGTTAGCATCGCCTGGAGCTCAGGCATTTATTGCCCAAGCTCCTGGCATTTAGCAGACTCACCTTCCACTCTTTCCTTATAGTTCCATTTCTCCTGCTTGTGTTCCCATGGGATTCTGTTTTCCCCTGGTCTGCACTTTGCCAGTTGGCCTTTTCCTGAATCCTCCAGCTCCCAGGGGTGGAGACAGAGTCCTCCTTTATCGGCACCCCTCGACAGCCTTTTCTCCCATCCTCCCCTTCACAAGTTTAAACCCCACTTTTCACCAATGAACCCCTCTATTTTCAACTTAAGGATTCCCTCCTCCAAATTGAGATGGAGCCTATCTCTAGCATACAGTTCCTTATCCTCCCAGGTCTCCCCAATCCCCCATCAACCCATACCCTCTGGCCTCACACCATTCCCTGAGCCACTGGTTTATCTCCTAATCTTCCTTTTGTGTTCCCCACTAGCCCTTGGCACCGGCAGGATTTCTGAGAAGGAAACTGTGCACCCTGTGTCATGACAGACCCTGGCAAGCTCCCTGAATCTAGCCTGTATCTCTAGCTCGCTATTTCCTCAATGTCATTTGTACCCAGGTGGACCAGTGTCCGGGAACCCCACAATTCTTTGCCGCTGATATACCGTGCTTAGCCCTGTGCACCGTTAGTCCAGGAAGCATCTTGTTCCAACTGGCCAGGCTTCTCCTCCCTATCCCATTTGATACCCTGATCATAGAATCCCCCAACAGGAGCACTCTGACCGCTCCTTTCCTCCATTTCCCCCTTCCATGTCCCTCATCCTTTCTACCGGCCCCTCACCCAGCCGGCTCCTTGTTCCTCCCCTATCTGGGTGCCACATGCCACTCCCTCCTTATTTACCATGGCCACCCCTCCCTCAAATCCTATGCCTCTCCTCCTAGTATCCTTCTGTACCTTGCAATTCCCCTCACTGCTCATGACTGGTCCTTCTCCCCATCTGCTAAACTAGCCTGGCTCGTCCTCCCTTCCTTCCTGTCTCCATTTAGTTTCCTCCTTGCTCGTCGTGCTCCCCTGGCCTAAACCCTCAGCTCCCTTTACTGAATCCTCCTTGTACTTCTGGTCCTTCTCCTTACCTTTCCTCCCAACTGGTCCTTCTCCTTGCGCTTTCCTCCCTCTTCCCCTGCCCCTCCTGCTCTGATTCACTACTCCCCATTTTCCTGCATTCAGGCCCCCTGTTCTTCCTGCTATCTGGCCCCTGCCTCTGCCCCCACTCCTTTCCGTCTCTAACCACCCCTGTCGTGGCTACATCACCCCCCCATCCTCGAGCAGAAGAAAAGATTTGAAGCAGTTACTGAGTGTAAGGTCTGATCCACCTCCCGCCTTGCTTCCTTCTGTCCAGCCCTGGCCATCTGCCTACTTCCTGAGAATGTTGTCCCTCTGTCCCTCCTTTGTGAGGGTCCCCAGTTACCTGCCTGCTTTCTTGGTAATGTCCTTTTGACCCCTCTGCCAGGGTCCCTATGTGACCCCTGAGTATTCTCCTGCACTCCTTTCCTATGCCCCCGCCCCAGTGCTTGGTGCAACCCGTGGGAGATCCCCAGCCCCCTTCCCCAACCATACCTCCCCTTCCCCAGCTGTCTCCCCTAATCCTCGAACCTCCTCAGCTGTGCCAGCTGGTAGCACATTGGGCAACCACCGAACTTCCAAGCCCAGTCCAGTATCATGGCTGCTCCACACCCTGTGCACCCCACCACCCTCCCAAAGATGCCAGCCCTAATGACGTGTGGTTCCATCCCCTTCCAAATAGGTTTCCTTGGTGAGCCACCAGGTTCCCTCTAGTCCAAGATACACCCTACTGCCTAATCAGGTCACCCACTAATCTTAGAGACAGTCCCACTGTACACCAGTAACCCTGTTACTAGGTGCAGTACAACACATTAAACTTATAAGGGAAATGAACAACTCCCTAAGCTCCTCTCTCCCAGCCTTTAAATGCAACCCCAGTGGCTAGAACCATGAGCTGCACCTGCAGCCTTTTCCTCAAATTGCAAGGCAGGTGTCTCTATAAATTAGCAGAATTCTGGGAGGGAGGGTGGGGAGGGGGGTCTTGGGCAGACACCTGACTCGAGAGAGAGTGTATCAGCCCTGTGTCTCCTCCAAGCCCAGCAGCCAAAGAACCAGGCCCAAGCAAATCCCACCAAATAGGTTTTAAATCAGAAGAAATAGGCCTCCACCAGTGCAGCCTGTTACACAGTGAAACATCCACAAAATGAGCCCACTTACAGCCACCAAACCAGTTTTTAAACTTCCAGCAGTCCCAAAACAATACCCTGCTAGCCCCTTAGAAGTAAGAAAGGAAAGAAAAGAACTAACCTTCTACCAAGTAAAATCCACAAGAACCCTGTAAAACAACAAGCAGCAGCTACTGTCCTGGAACACAACTGATCCTGTCCCCTTCCAGTTCTTTCTGAGAAGACAAAGCAGCTAACACCTCAAACCTGATTCAGCTCTGCCTCCAGTCAATTGGCTGAGTGAGATCTGGCCAGACCATTAACACCCTTCCCCACTATGCACTAACCTTTGCAGCTAGTGGGTCAGCAAAGGAATCAAAATTCAACTCAAAGCTCCCTAAAATATGTTTGCTGCCAAAGGAAACAGGTCTCCAATTTAATCAGCTTACTAACAACACATCAAAATAGGCTTGAAATTAACAGTTATAGGTCTCCAATTCAAATAACCATCTCCAAGCAAATCCCACCAAATAGGTTTTAAATCAGAAGAAATAGGCCTCCACCAGCGCAGCCTGTTACACAGTGAAACATCCACAAAATGAGCCCACCTACAGCCACCAAACCAGTTTTCAAACTTCCAGCATCCCCAAAACAATACCCTGCTAGCCCCTTAGAAGTAAGAAAGAAAAGAACTAACCTCTACCAAGTAAAATCCACAAGAACCCTGGAAACAACAAGCAGCAGCTACTGTCCTGAACACAACTGATCCTGTCCCCTCCAGTTCTTGAGCTCCAGTTTTAAGGATGTCTTTAAGACGAAAGGGGGGTTCAGGCTGCATTTCAGACAAGGGATAGATAAGAATGAAGAGTATCAGGGTTGGTCACCCTGATATGAATAAAAAGGGTAGTCAGAAAAAGGAAAAGAAGATAGGAGAGTGAAAGGAAGTTGAAATTTTAAGCTATGCCTGATGTTTGTTTATTAACATCCTAGCACACCCTGCAAACTCCCATCTCACCCTGCAGGAGAAAAAGTGGGCCACATGGAAAGGGGAAGCAAGCACCCTGTGCTGGACCAAGGGTGATAACTGACAGGTGAAGCCATGCCATCCACCGAGTGCAGACTGCAGTTCCTGCCAGCCTGAGGCCACCTCATTGGTGTCATAAGAGGCCCTTGCTTGGTGTCTCACCAGCTCTAGACCATGGGCATAAAGGCTAATGGCCTGTCTGGTTGCTTCGAATCAGACACAGATGACGGGAGTTGGCCCAGCATTGTCCATAGGTGCCTGGAGTGAGGCAGCCTGAGAGGTTTAGTGCACTGGAACACACAAATGAGGTGCACCACCGAGAATACTCTATGACCCCAGCAGTCAGACTCAGCTGAATCTGACTCGGGGGAGCAGTCGTGCCTTGGTGATGTTGCCCAGAGGGAGTATTCAGGAGTTCGACTCTGAGAAGGTGGGGTATAGTACCTGGAGACCCCAAGGGTGTGCAATACCTGTGCTGACAGTTCCTTGAGGCTGGAGGGGTCAGAGGGATGCTGCCAGATCCTGTCCAAAGCCTCCACAAAGGGACAGGCCCTGGAGGAATGACCAGGTGGTCGGCACTATACTCACCAAGAAAGGCATGTGTCACACAGTCAGGACTGTGAGAAGCAATTTGGTAGAGGTTGAGCTCCTCCAGCATCCCTGAAAGGAACAGCTGACAGCTGGGGAGACTGTGTTGGAGGAGAGATAGATGAAGGAATCCTCTCCTCAGGTGAGGAAGACGGGGAAGCTGAGGGGCTTGACTCAGAGACTGGTGCAGCTGGCAGTTCAGATTGAAAGATGATCTCATCCAGGGATAATGCAGCTGCTGATGCTCTGAATTGCTCCCATGTCACGGGCCCCATAGAGCCAAAGAAGTCTGGAAGAGAGGGAGGAGGTGGCAGAGGGAGAGGAAGAGGAGGTCTCTGTCTGGACAGAGCCGTCCCTCTGCTAGGGCTATAAGAACACACAAGGGATCCCTCCCAAGGGAGGGGCTGCTGACCTCACCCACCGGAGGACGCCTAACCTGACAGGGATGACCATGGTGGTGCCATTGGGAAGAAACCCCCAAATGGAGTGAACAGAGCTGTATTGTCCCTGCAGGCAGCCTCTGACCCCACCAACTGACCCACCAACTGCAGGTCCCACCAGAGCAGAAGAGGAAAGGAGGGAGGACCAGCACTTCAAATCCTCCCAGAGCCACCAGCCGCCTGGAAAGGAACCTCTGTGCCTCCCTCAACCTCCCACCCCACCCCTCCAAGAAGGGACCTGCTCCTCGAGGACCTCTGAACCTGAAGTCTGAGGATCTGAGGCATCCCCCACACCAGAAGCAGTGCTGGAAACCACCCCAGATCGCCGTAACAGCACCGAACCAAAACGGCACCGCTGGCGGTGGCCGACATCGCCCAGTGTCACCTTCCCCCACTGGCACTAGAACGATGCTAGTAATGTCTCCAGCACCACAAGCGCACAGGAGGAATAGACGGTGACCCCAAGGGTGGCCCCAGGCCCAACGGAGGACTCCAGGGGCTTGGAGACCCTAGAGTTGGGCAGAGGAGAATCTCGGTGCTCCAAGAAGTCGAGCAATCAATTGGGATCATCCTGATCTTCCTCCTCCAAAGAAGAGGAGACCAGTGAGCTTGCCAAAGAAGCCACCCCTGAGACTCACCTTTGGCACACTGAATGGCACTGGAGGGAGACCTAGCACCGACATCGGCACCACTATGCTCACCAACAAGAGCCAAAGGTGGCATCAGAAGGTGGCACCGAGGGCCCACCGCCTGCACAGCGATAACTGCAAACTCGTGACACAGCATCAGTGCCCCGAGGGCAATGGACGTGAGGGGTGCTCAGCTGAACTCCCAGCAGGGCCAACTGTCCCACTGACCCACACACAGGCCTCCTGTCCTGGCGAGACCAAGAACAGTAAAGGCCGCTCCCCATGGCACGATAGTAGCAGAGGGAGACCAAGGCAATGGCCTAAAGACCTGACTCTGGAGTCACAAGAGCAATAGCTGTCCTCCAAAGGTGGGAAGCCTGCAGCCCACCTTTAGCATGCAGAACTCAAGCACCCTGTGGTCCACAGAAAACAAGCATCGAGTTGTCCATGTCATGATCAGGACCCAGGCAGGTCAGACAACGGTCATGATGGTCCGTTATGGAAACTGACCAGCCACAGGGCACCAACGCATGTTCGCATTGCTGCCTTCACTTATTAGGCCTCGAACTGGACATGACTGTGGCAGTAAACCAAAACAAAACACAGAAAAAGCACTCATGCCACACCACAGAAAATAATAAACAAAAATAAAAGGAACGTTTTATTGGGATTCAGAAATCCTTGACATTGATCGGGAAAACAACGTTGAGTGAATGAGTCAGCGGTGGCAGAACTGACACAGCAGAATATTCTGAGAAGTAACCCATTCCACACGATCTGACCTCGACGGCAGGAAGAACAGAACTGAGCAGGTTGGGGAGTCAACGACGGTTACTGGCCAGTCCACAAGCACTGCATTCTTATCACATGCTCGAGGACAGCGCCACCCTGATGTCAGTTCCCACCTCAAAAATTTAAAAGCTATACGCGACTCATGGGGCTGGCTGCCTCAGGCTAGAACCCACCAGTAATGAATGGTGATGATTGATCTAGGTAAGACTTAGATTTTCCCTACTACAACTACTGAAATGGGGGACTGGCATTATTAGACTTTAGAAAATATCATCAGCTCAAGTTGCATCACGCCTTTTATGGTTACACAAATTTTACCAGGCATACTGAAAAGACTTGGAGATTAGAGAAGACCTTCATAATCTAAATAAGATTATTTTGTCACACCTCCTGTCCCTATATCTGTGATAACCAATAACCCCTACACAGTTAAAGGGACACTGTCAACCCCTTAGGCTTCAGAGTGTCCCTAGTATAAACAAGCATTTGTCAATGCCAAATGTTGTCTTGCTGGCGTTGGCATTGGTAGTGCAGGAGTTAGACACATGCAGAATAGGAATGACAGTGAAGTATTGAACTGACACCACCACCACCTCACCCTGCAGAGACTGACAGGCATTGGGTGTGCCTTTGGGCCACTGGCTATAACGCTCATGCCATTTCACCTCACCCTACCCTGCAGACACCAACAAGCATCACGGTGTGCCTTGGGGCCTTCAGGCCTTACACTCACCCCATTCCATAAGGAAATACGCTGAGATGGGTGCAGTATATGAGAATGGGGTGAACTTTGGGCAGAAGAGTTCAAGGCACACCTCAATGCCTGTTACTGGCTGTGGGGTGGGAGTGGGCGTTGAATGGTGTGAGCAATACAGCCGACAGTCTTAAGTCACACCCCTCACGCTTGTCAGTCTCTACAGCATGGGCGTTACAGTTGGAAACCCCACGCCCTGGGAATTTGTTTGTATTTTCACCCCAACTTTTCAACATAGAAACACAGACACAGAATGTGGCGGCAGATAAGGACGCTTGGCCCACCTAGTCTGCCCATTTTCTTACCTAACAGATAAGCTGCAGATCCTAGTTAACCAACCGCTTGCTTCCTCCTACCCCCACTAGGACTGCCTTATGTCTGTCCCATGCATTCTTGAATTCCCCACTGTTCTTGACTCCACGACCTCCTCAGAGGCTGTTCCATGCATCCATAACCCTTTCTGTGAAAAAATACTTCCTCACATTACCTCTGAGCACGTCCCCCTCTATCTTCAAATTGTGCCCTTGTTCTTGCACATCTCATTTTCTGAAAGATGCTGCCCTGTTGGACTTTGATGATTCCCTTGAGGTGCTTGAAAGTTTCTATCATGTCCCTCTCTCTCTTCTTTCCTCAAGGTATACATATTAAGCTCCTTTAGTCTTTCTTAGTATGTCTTCTGGTGCAGACCCTGCACCATTTTGGTTCCCTCCTCTGGACAGCCTCCACTCTGTCTATGTCTTTGCTGGAGATGGGGCCTCCAGAACTGCACACAGTACTCCATAGATACATAGATACATAGACAGTGTCGGCAGATAAGGGCCTATGGCCCACCCAGTCTGCCCATTTGAGCTTGTAAGTTCAGTTTATGTTTTCCTAGAAGTCTGTTGCTCCTCACCCCTGACCTCCAGAATTCCTTTATGTCTATCCATGCATTCTTAAATCCCGTGATTGTTTCAGCCCCCACCACTTCCTCTGGCAGGGTGTTCCACTTGTCCACCACCCGTTCTGTGAAGAAATTCTTCCTCATGTTTCCTCTGAATCGTCCTCCTCCAACTTCATCCCATGCCCTCTAGTCATGGAACATCTTTTCGCTTAAAATAGTGTATTCCTGCACCCTGTTCCTCCCTGTGAGATACTTGTATGTCTCTATCATGTCCCCTCTCCCTCCTCTCCTCCAGGAGTACATGTTCAGTTCCTTCAACCTGTCTTCCATAGGACTTGTGATGCAATCCATGCACCATCTTTGTTGCCCTCCTCTGAACCTTCTCTACCCTGTCTATGTCCTTACGGGTATGGTCTCCAGAACTGTACACTGTACTCCAGGTGGGGCCTCACTAGTGTCTTGTATAGCGAATTATGACCTCCCTTTCCTGCTGGTGATGCCCCTGCCTATACATCCCAGCATCCTATTTGCTTTACCTGCTGCCTTGTCACACTGTTTCCCTACCTTGAGGTCATCAGAGATGATAACTCCAAGATCCCTTTCCTGCTTGGTGCATGCTATATCCTCACCCCCCAACTGACATATTGTGCCAGGGTTTTGTGCCCATATGCATTATCTTGCACTTCTTTGCATTGAATTTCAACTGCCAAACCCTGACCATTCTTCAAGTTTCTGCAGGTCCCTTCTCATTCTGTCTACACCTCTGTGTGTCTACTCTGTTACAGAGCTTTGTGTCATCAGCGAACAGTGAAATTCTGCCTGCTAGGTTCTGTGCAATGTCACTGATGAAGATGTTGAATAGGACCAGTCCCAGCACTGATCCCTGTGGTACCCCACTGGTCACTCTTCCCTCTGTGGAGTGACAGCCATTTACCACCACCCTCTGTGTCCTGCACCCAGCCAGTTACCTACCCATCACACTACTGTCCTGCCCACACCCATATTCCCCAGTTTGTATAATAGTCTTCTATGTGGCACAGTGTCAAAGGCCTTGCTGAAGTCCAGATAGGCCATGTCCACTGCCCTCCCTGATCCACCTCCCAGTCACCCAAGTCAAAAATTCAATGAGGTTGGTCTGACATGACCTCCCCTGGTGAAACCATGCTGCCTTGGGTCCTGTAGTCCATTGACAACCAGATGTTCCACCAATCTCTCCTTCAGTAGTGCTTCCATGATCTCCCCACTACCGAGGTGTGAGGCTGACTGATCTGTAGTCTCGCTCTCTTTGTTCCCGCTTTTGTATAAGGGGACTATATCTGCTGTCCTCCAGTCTTTGGGTACCTCCCTGTTTCCAGTGATCGGCTAAACAGGATAGCCAGAGGTTCAGCCACCACCTCTTAGTTCTTTAAGGACCCTGGGTGCACCCCATCTGGCCCCATTGCTTTATCAACCTTATTACTTCCAGTTCCTTCAGGATCCTTTCTCGTGTAAAGGGACTTGTGTCCATTTCTGCACCATTCTCACCCTTGTACTCCCTTCAGACCCATTACCCTCCTCTTCCTCAGTAAGACTGAGCAGAAATACCTGTTCAATATGTCAGCTTTACTGTTGTCATCCTCCACGTGGCCCCATCCTCCCCTTCAGTCTCACTATCCCTCCCTTTGTCTTTCTTTTTCACTTATGTACCTGTAAAAGGTTTTGTCCTCTACCCACTGATTTTGCAATGTGTTCTTCTGTTTGAGCTTTGGCTTCCCTTACTGACCTCCTGCCTCCCTTTGCTTCTCCTGGTACTTCTCCTATCCCCTTCTGCCTGTGTCTTTTGTATTGCCTGAATGCAATCTTTTGGCTTTCACTTTCTTTGCTACCTCTTTGGAAAACCATAATGGTCTCCTCTTCCTTTTCCTTTTGCTAATCTGCTTAATGCATAATTCTGTTGTTCTTGTAATCCCATTTTAAATACTGCCTACTGTTCCTCAACCCCTGATTCCTGTCCCATTCCCTTAATGCCTCTTTCAAGTATCTCCTCATTTTCCCAAAGTCTGCCCCCTAAAATCCAGGATACGTGTTTTGTGTGGTTTGGTTCTGCTCTTTCTGTGATTTCAAACCACAATGACTGGTGGTCACTGTTCCCCAGGTGCTCCCCCACTGTTACCCCCATCACACTGTCCCTGTTTGTGAGCACAAGGTCCAGTATTGCCTTCTGCCGAGTTGGTTCCATGACCAGTTGCTTAAGGAAGGCACCCTGAAGGAAGTCCAGGATAAATCTGCTCCTAGTTGATGCTGCTGTTGGGATGCTCCAGTCCACGTCTGGAATATTGAAGTCTCCAACCAGTACTACTCGCCCTTGTCTGCCATCCTTTGGATGGCTAGCATCAACTCCTATCTGTTTCTTCCTCCTGGGCTGGTGGTCTATAGACCACACCTGTGTGGATGGCTGTTCCCATTTTCCTTTCCAGCTTAACCCACAGTATCTCTCCGCCATTTTGTTCCTCCTGGATCTCTGTGGCCCTTATGTCATTTTTCACATACAATGCCACTCCTCCTCCCTTCCTGCCTGCTCTGTCTCTTCTGAATATGTTGTAGCCAGGTATGGCCATCTCCCAGTCGTGGTTATCATTACACCAGGTTTCAGTGATGGCCACAATGTCCAGGTCTGACTGCACAATGACAGCCTCAGATCTTCCATCTTGTTGCTAAGGCTCCTGGCATGTGCACACATGGCTTTCCATGATTTGACCTCCTAGGCTGTTTCACTGTTCTACTCCTGCCCCTTCCTTGGTTGTCCTTTATCCCTGGTTCTCCTTGCTGTCTGCCATTCTGCTGAATTTTGCCCCTTTTCTGCCTATCCACCCTTGGGCACTAATCTCCATCTTTGCACACTGCTTTGCAGAGATAGCCACTCCTCTGGTTCACTGCTTCCACTGCTAGCTGGGGGGTGAGAGTAGGTACCCTCCTTGCTGGCCTGCCACCCCTTTGCTAGTTTAAATGCTTGTCAATGTAGCATTTAAACTTATCATTGAGTGCTTGATTCCCTCCAGGATGGATGCAGGCCGTCAGGCTTGAACAAACCTCCATCCCTCCAGGTGGGTCCCCAGTCACCAGTGAATCAAACCCTTCTCACAGCACCAGTTCTTCAACCATGAGTTAAAGTTCCTGGTGCATGCACTCCTATGCTCTCCTTGCCTTTCATAGGTAGTACTTCTGAGAAAGTGACAGAAGTAGCTACTTGCTTGAGACCCTCCCCAATTTCCTAAACTCTTCCTGAACTTCCTTTGGCTCCCCATTTGCCAGGTCATTAGTACCTAGGTGGATAATGACATCCAGCTCACCCTCCCATCTTGCCTTCCCAGTGATCCCCAGGATCTTCCTTCCATCCCTCCATGCCGTGGCACCTGGTAGGCACTTCACCTCCCTGTCCTCCCCTCCTGTATTCCTAGCTGGATCCTCTTATGATGGAGTCCCCACCAGGATTCGCCTCCTCCTCTGGGGTCCACTGCTTTTCCCGCTGAGGTCACTTCCTTGGCTAACCTCCACATCCTTTCCTTCCACTTCTCTGGGTACCTCTATTGGGTTGTCCTTGCTTGCCAGTGTGGCATATGAGTTCTTGAGTGGAATAGGATCTGGGATGTGCCTCTGCCTGACTGCTCTAACCCTCCCTGAGGCCACTGTCATCCAAGTGCTCCTTGTTCTCAGCATCCTTTGAGGCAGTTGCATCGGACTGGGTGGTCTCTGGATAGGGGTGATGGTACTCCTGACCCAGTTTACTTCCGCTCTGAGTCTGGCTACCTCATCCCGCAGTCCAGAGAGATGCATGCAGATAGGGCAGCACCTCAGTGTCCAGAAGGTCTGCCTGAATATGGCTGCCCACAGCCACTGCATTGCACCACTCCCCACATTATACTGCAATTCCACTACTTGTCTGCTACTGAAGCTCTCCTAGTTCCCTTTTTATTAATTTACTGTCCTAAAAATCTTGCCACTGATCCCCAGATAATTTTCTTAAAAAAAAAAAAAAGAAACCAATAAATGAATCAACCCCGTACTATACCCTGTGTTTAGCTCCTGTCAATCAGATTTAACAGGGCATATAATTAAGAGTTGGGTGAAGGGGAGGGAGGGGGCAAAAGCACTGAATTGAATAATGTTTCCTTCCTTCCCTTCTGGCTTCTTTACAGAAAATAAAACTCTACTTACTACCTCAACTCTGACTAAACCCACCTCCAGTTATCACGTAGCTGAGGTCAGAGGCCAGACAATTAACACCCTTCACTCAACTACAGGGCAGTCAGACAAGCCAAGATAAAATCTGCAGCAATTAAAGACAGCACAGAATTACACCACCACTATGTTTTAAATTTTCAACAGCCCAAAAACAATTATAAGTAAAGACAACAAAGAAAGTACAGTGTCACTAAAAGCCCACAATCTAAGTTTAAAAGAAAAATAGTAATTACCAGTTACTCTAAAGCACTGAATTGAATATGTTTCTTTCCTTCCCTTCTGGCTTCTTCTGAGAAAATAAAACTCTACTTGCTACCTCAACTATGACTAAGCCCCACCCCAGTTATCATGTATTGAGGTCAGAGGCCAGACAATTAACACCCTTCACCCAACTACAGGGCAGTCAGACAAGCCAAGATAAAATTTGCAGCAATTAAAGACAGCACAGAATTACACCACCACTATGTTTTAAATTTTCAACAGCCCAAAATAATTATAAGTAAAGACAACAAAGAAAGTACAGTGTCACTAAAAGACCACAATCTAAGTTTGAAAGAAAAATAGCAATTACCAGTTACTCTAAAGCACTGAATTGAATATGTTTCTTTCTTCCCTCTGGCTTCTTCTTCTGGCCCCTCCAGATGGGGTCTCACCAACTGTCTGTGCAAAGGATAACAACTTCCTGTTTTCTACTACTGATGCCTCTCCCTATGCATCCCAGTATCCCCCAGACCTCCTTACTGCCTTTTCACATTGCTTGCCCACCTTTAGGTCATCTGATATAATTACCCCAGGTCCCTTTCCATTTTTACTGTTGTCAGTATCTCTCCCCCATTGTGTACTCTTCCCTGGGTTTTGTTTCCCAGGTGCATTACCTACACTTCTTTGCATTGAATCTGAGCTGCCATCATCTGACCATTCCTCCAACCTTGCCAGTCCCTTCTCATCCTTTCCACTCTCTATCTTGTGTATCAACCCTGTTGCAGATCTTTGTGTCGTCTGCAAAGAGACATACTTTTCCTTCAGTTCCTCTGCAATGTCACTTATAAAGACATTAAAAAGACCGGTCCTAGTACAGAACCCTACGGTACCCTACTAGTAACCCTCCTTTCTTCACTGTGGACCCCATTTACTACTCCCTTTGCGTCCTGTTGTCTAGTCAATTTTTATCCAGGCTACCACCTTGGGACCCACTCAAGGCTGGCTAACTTGTGTATTAATCTTTTGTGTGGGACTGTATCAAATGCCTTGCTAAAATCTAGGTAGGCCATGTCCACAGCCCCTCCCTGGTTATTACTTTGGTCACCCAGTCAAATAAATCTATTAGATTCATCTGACATGACCTTTCCCATCGTGAATCCATGCTGCCTTGGGTCCTGTGCCCCACTGGCCTCTAGGTACTTAACAGTTCTTTCCTTCAGAAGTGCTTCCATCATTTTCCCTACCACTAAGGTCAAACTAACTGGACTGTAGTTTCCTGCCTCTGTCCTGCTCCCACTTTTGTGAAGAGGAATCACATCTGCCCTCCTCCAGTCCTCAGGTACCACCCACCCCATCCTCCCATGATTTGTTAAAAGAGTAGTCAAGGTGTCACTAGTTCTACCCTTAGTTCCTTAAAATTCTTGGGTGAATCCCATCAGGCCCTATTGCTTTGTCCACCTTCAATTTTATTAGTTCTTTCAGAACCCTTTCTTCTGTAAATGGACTGGTATCGACATGGGCTTTTGTGACCCACCTCATGAATAGTGGCACTATCAGTTTGTTAGCGAAGGTGATTTTGCATGACTGAGCCATTTGGCACCACAGGTGTGAAAACACATTTCAGGCAGGATGTGAAAAATTACAGCTGTATTGTTCATGAGGAAGTGTAAAAAATGGCAATGTTGAAAATCTGGAGAAAAATATGAAAAACTGGTGAAGTCACGAGCATGCATAGAAACTGTACAACACACGCCTGTAACGCAATTATTTTGGGATTTTTAAACCAAATTTTCAACATAGGCATTTTGGACCTCTGCTCATGAACAGTGGCACTGTGGTTTTGTCAATCTGTCCCAAAGTTGATTTCCCACAGCCACACGCGCCATCGTCGCCAGAAGTGCGAAAACACATTTTGGGCATGATGTTAAAATGACAGCTGTACTGGTCATGAGGAGGTTTGAAAAATGGCAATGTTGAAAATCTGGAGTGAAAATATTAAAATTGTCAAAGTTACAAGCATGCATTGTGCAGTTTCCAGTGTTCATCAAATTTGCAACATAGCTTTTGGGACCCCACCTCATGAACAGTGGCACTGTTTTTCGTTAATCGGTCCCAAAGGTGATTCCATGCAGTGACTGCAAAATAACAAGATGACAGTGCATGTGTTCATGAGGTGGGGTCCCAAGAACCCCATGTTGAAAATTTGGAGCCAAAATTCAAAACAATGGCTGATATCCACCTAAGTTTAACCCCCCATGATGCCATTATACAGCTTACCGACATTTCTTCATTTTGCAGTTTGGCTTTGAAGAGTTCAGGCGTGTTCGCACTCCACTGAAGATCGCAGCGCTGGACCTCTGGAGGTAAGTATGGGGTGAGGGGTGTGTGGGGAGGAGGGGTGCAGAGGGTGGGTGCAGGTTGGGGGAAGGGGTGCTGGGAATAACGAGGACTGTTGGGTTAGGAAAACACGACCACGGTCGACTTTGTGTGAAACAGCAGCACACTGATGGGCTCAGTATGCCACACAATGTAGGGGTGGAGACATGCAGACATGGGACTGCACCCCTATGTCAGCTCTGCTTGGGATTTTGCCACCATGTTTATTGAAATGTTTCACCAGGAAAGGCATGTACGGAGGCATGTCATCTCTGCTACATGACAAGCTTGTCTCTGATTGCAGCGGCACATTTCTTTCAAGTTGGTGGCACTTTGTAATTCTTTCATCAGTGCTAGCATGCTGGCTAGTGGGGAAAAGAGGATGCACATACTAACGCGTGCCCTGCATTCCCCAACACTGACACACCTCTCAATGTGCTACTACTGTCGCAAGATGTTGTTTGCGCACTTGCAGGAACAACATAAAAACACATCTTATGACTTCACATTCTGTAGTGACTGTTGATAAAGCTGGTTGTTTGATTCTGGTTCTTTTTTCTGTTAAAACAATGAAAAACAGACTACCACCATACTGGTGTTACCACACCAAAACTTGTTTGATTACATTCCTTGATCAACTCCCACTGCCTTGTTGCTGGACCTAGGAAAACCCCAACATGGTCTAGCCACTCATTATGCAGTGGGAGTAGAGGAGGCTATTGTATCATGAGTGGCTGCACTGATTGGGGTGCTTCTGTTGTTCTGGAGGTATGCAGTAAAAACAGATCCAGGACTCAAAGGAAAACAAAATTGTTTATAAAGTACAGTTACGTAAGAACTTATCGTTATAGTAGATCATTGAGAGGAGCTCTTACAGCAGGTAACACCTTTAGGACCCGAGCGGCAGGTGCCAGAACCCCACGGAAACTTTCTAGCTAGCAGTACCCAGCGGGGACCGCCCGACATCAGCCCACCCCCTGAAGTCACGTATGGTACAAAAGGGGCCGTCCACAGGCCCATTCCAGTTCCACTACCGGAGACCGGCAAGTGAGATAAAAATAGAGAACAAAGGAATGAAGGTATCTGAGATGGAGAGGAAAAACTTTTACCAGGGGAATGAGGGAGGAATACCCTACCTGCTGCAAGAGCTCCTCTCAAGATCTACTGTTACAGTAAGTTCTTACGTAGCTGTGCTATCTTACTTCAAGATTCACTCTTGCAGCAGGTAACACCTTTAGGGCAGAGTCCCAACCAGTAGAGGAGAAATCCTGGGCAGAAGGGTGGAGGAAAATTCTCCTCAAGTGAAACTAGGACAGAAGTTCTTGAAGCCCAAAGCCAGCCCTGTAGCAAGAAGTAATATCCAGACTGTAATGTTTCATGAAGGTGTGGACAGAACTCCAAGTAGCAGCTGCACAAATGTCAGCAGCAGACACATTTTTCAGTGAGGCAAAGGAAGCAGCCATGCCACTGGTAGGATGATCCTAACTGAGCCCGTAAGGGTTTGTCGTGTTTACTGTAGCAAAACACAATGCAGTTAACCAACCCTTGGATAAACACTGTTTAGAAACTGAAGCCCCCACCATTTTGGGGGCAAAGAGACTAACAACTGATCAGACTTGCAACTGGATGGGTGCATTCCAAATAATAGCTGAGCACCCTGTGGTCATCCAGAGTACGTAAAAGCCTCCCCTGGTTTGAATACTCTAGGTAATAGACCAGTAGGTGGGTATCCTGATTCAAGGTAAATTCTGAGACCACCTTCAGCAGAAACTTGGGAAATTCTTCAAGCAGAAGTAATGGCAACTAAAAATAATGCTTTCCATGACAGAAAGCGCAGCTTGCAGCAGGCTAAAGGGAGGCAGGGTGAGCTTCTCTAAAATAAACAAAAGATCCCAAGGCGGGACAGGATCCCGGATGGAGGTTTCAAGTGTAAGATGCCCTGCAGGAATGTGTGGGAAGGTCCAGCTGGGCAATGTACTTGCCCTCAACAGGCACATGGTATGTGGAAAGGGCAGATAAGTGCACTTTAGCAAAGAGAAGCAAGTCCTGCATCTGAAAGGGAGAGAAGGTGTTCCTGCACCAAGTTCACTGGGCAGGTAAATGGATCCAGATGCCTGGCAGAGGCCCAAACACAGAACTGTTTCGATTTCATAGAATAGGTTGCCATAGTGGAGGGTTTTCTGGCTGCTGCTAGGATGTCTGCCACCCTGGGAGAAACCCCAAATCTGGAAACAGCTAAGTCTGCAGGAGCCACACATGTAGATGCACAGATCTGTGATCTGGATGGACCAAGGAGCCCCTCTCCTGGGAGAGCAAGTCTGACGAAGGGTAGGGCACCGGAGGTTCCACCACCAATTGCTGTAATAGTGGGAACCAGATATGACGAGGCCAGAACAAAGTCACCAGGATCATTTCTGCACCTCTGACTGCAACTTGATGAGTACCCATTGCAGCAGGGGAAAAGGAGGGAATGTGTAAAGGAAACCCCTGTCCAGGAGAGAAACAACGCCTTGCCACAGAAAAACAGGCCTGGATCTAGCAAGCAAAACTGGGCAGTTTTGTGTTGGATGGGAGGCAAGAAGATCGAGTTCTGGGTGATCCCATCTGGTGAAAAGACTTTTGCCACCACAGAAAGAAGTTCCCACTCATGGGCCCTGAACCAAGTCCAACTGGAGGCTGTTGGCCAGGGTGTTGCGAATGCCTGGGACATGAACTGCTGAGAGCTCCAGCTGATGGTCCACTGCCCAAGTCCACACTCGCATGGCTTCTCTGCACAGAGGATAAGAGTGTGTTCCCCTTGCCTGTTGACATAAAACACCACTGACATATTGTCAGTTTGTAGCAGCAGTGGCCAGGCAGTAGAACTGTCTGGAATGCTTGAGGGCATAATGACTGCCTTCATCTCCAGAACACTAATGTGGAGATGACCCTCTGGTTGAGTCCAGGATCCCTGAGTCTGGTGAGTGCCCAGATGAGCTCCCAACCCTGCCCGATGCACCTGTAGTCAGGATCTGGGAGGAGATTTCTTCTGGAAGAAACCCTCTGGAGAGGTTGGGATAATCTAGCCACCATATCAGTGAGTACTTGACTGGGCAGGATACTAGGACTGGTTGGTCCAGGTCATCTGACCTCTGATCGCACTGGTTCACCCTCATGTGCAGCCAGGCCATGGAAACAGTGGCAATGGTCGCTGCTATATGTCCCAACAGTCTGAGTACTGTCTGGGCCAGAACTTGACAAGCTGAAAGCAACTGCCGAGCATGGGACTGAAGATGCTCTGGTCTATCCTGGGGGTGGAAGGCCTTGCCTTTGTGCCATGTCCAGGATTCCCCTGTGCATTGAAGCTGCTGACTTGGCCAGGGGGAGGATTTGGGAATATTTAGAGTGATCCCCAGGTCCTGAAAGAGGGAGAAAGTGTCTTGACTGATGCCTATAACCCGTCCTGAGAGGGAGTGGTTAGAAGCCAATCGTCGAGGTAGGGGAAGACATAATGCCCTGCCTCCTGAGACTTGCTGCTATCTTGACTAGACACTTGTGAACACCCTTGGTGCCAAGGACAGGTAGAAGGCAAGGCCTGAACTGGTAATGGTGCCCCTGGAATCGGAAGCGCAAGTACCTCCTGTGCAGCTGGAAGATCAGAATGTGGAGGATGCGTCCTGCATGTCCAGGACCATAGCCAATCCCTTGGTGGAGCAGAGGGCAGGCCTATCAAGGTAACCATCCTGAATTTCTTGTACTCAACTTACTGATTTATGTGGCTTAGGTCCAGGGTAGATGGAGATCTCCGTCTTCTTTGGTACGAGGAAGAAGTGGGAGTAGAAGCCTGTCCCTCATTGTTCTGGGGTACATGCTCTATGGCCTTCTTTTGAAGTACAGCCTGGATTTCATAGAAACATAGCCTTGATGACACATAAGGACCGCTTGCCCACCTAGTCTGCCCATTTCCTACCTACTGGATAAGCTGCAGATCCTAGTTAACCAAAAGCCTATTTCTTCCTACCCCCCACAAGAATTGCCTTATGTCTGTCCCATACATTCTTGAATTATCCCACAGTTTTAGACCCCACAACCTCCTCAGGAAGGCTGTTCCATGCGTCTACCACCCTCTCTGTGAAAAATACTGCCTCACATTATCCCTGAGCCATCCCCTCTATCTTGCAATTATGTCCCTTGTTCTTGCACATCTCTTTTCTGAAAGATGCTACCTCTTGGACTTTGTTGATTCCACTGAGGTACTTAACGTTTCTATCATGTCCCCAGTCTCCTTCTTTCCTCAAGGGTATACATATTAAGCTCCTTTCGTCTCTCCTCGTATGGCTTCTCTTGCAGACCCTGCACCATTTTGGTTGCCTCCTCTGGACTGCCTCTGTCCTGTCTATGTCCTTGTGGAGATGGGGTCTCCAGAACTGGACACAGTACTCCAGATGGGGTCTCACCTACTGTCTGTACAGGAGGATAACAACTTCTATTTTCTGCTGGTGATGCCTCTGCCTATACATCCTAGTATGCCCCAGCCCTCCCCAATGCCTTCTCACATTGCATGGCAACTTTAAGGTCATCTGATATGATTACCCCAGGTCCTTTTCTATTTTTGTTGTTGTTACAACCTCCACCCACCCCCACCCCCATTGTGTACTCTTCCCCTGGGTTTTGTTTCCCAGGTGCATTATTTGCACTTCTTTGCACTGAATTAAGCTGCCATACGTCTGACCATTCCTCCAACCTTGCCAAGTCCTTCTCATCCTTTCCACGCCTCTTTGTGTATCAACCCTGTTGCAGATCTTAGTGTCATCAAAGAGGCATACTTTTCCTTCAGTCCTCTGCAATGTCACATATAAACATTAAAAGGACCAGACCTGTACTGAACCTACGGTGCCCACTAGTAACCCCTCTTTCTTCAGTGTGGACTCCGTCTTACTATTACCTTCTGTGTCCTGTTGTCCAGCCAATGTTTTACCTAGGCTACCACCCTGGGACCCACTCCCAGGCTGGCTAATTTGTTTACTAATCTTTGTGGGACTGTGTCAAATGTCTTGCTAAAGTCTAGGTAGGCCATGTCCACAGACCCTCCTTGAACTACTAATTTGGTCACCCAGTCAAAGAAGTTGATTAGATTCATCTGACATGACCTTCCTGCTGTCAACCCATGCTACCTTGGGTCCTGTGCCCACTGGCCTCTAGATACTCAATAATTCTTTCCTTCAGAAGTGATTCCATCACTTTCCCTACCACAGAGGTCAAACTGACAGGTCTGTCGCTTCCTGCCTCTGTCTTGCTCCCACTTTTGTGAAGGGAATCACATCCGCCTCCTCCAGTCCTCAGGTACCACACCATCCTCCCATGATTTGTTAAAAGGGTAGTCAGTGGTGTCACTAGTTCTCCCTTAATTCTTTTTGAATTCTGGGTTAATCCGTCAGGCCCCATTGCTTTGTCCACCTTCTGTTTTAGGAGTTCTTTCAGAACCCTTTCTTCTGTGAAAGGACTGGGATTGACCCCCATCCAGTGTTTCTGTTAATTGGATTAGGTGCCTCCCCTCCTCTTTTGTGAATATGAGCAGAAGTATTCATTCAGTATCCCTGCCTTTTCACTGTTCTTCTGTGCCCACCCACTGTCCATTCTATTCAGCCTTACTATCCCTCCCTTTGTCTTTCTGTGGTCCCTAATGTACCTATAAAAAGTTTTATCCCTTCTTAACCAAGTTGGCTATCTTTTCCTCAGTTTGGGCTTCTGCTATTCTGACTGCCTTCCCTGCTTCCTTCTGCCTTAACTGGTACAGTTCTCTGTCCTGCTCCTTCTGTGTTTCCTTATACTTCCAAAATGCTATCTTTTCTCCCTAACCTTCCCTGCCACCTCTTTTGAGAACCATAGTGGCTTTTTCTTTTGTTTTGATTTGTTTATTTGCTTCACACAAAGGCTTGTTGCTTCTGTGATGGCAGTTTTAATATGTTCCCATTGTTGCTCCACCCTCCTCCTTGCCTGTTTGCTAGTGCTTTTCTAAGGTACTCTCCATCTTGCCAAAGTCAGCCCTCCTGAAGTCCAGTACCTCACTTTGTATGGCTTGACTCTGTAGATGAGTTTATCGTGAACCACACTGTTTAGTGGTCACTTGTTCCCAGATGGCTACCCACTTCTAAATCTGAGATCCTCTCACTGTCCCCATTTGAGAGTACAAGATCTAAGATTGCTCCCTCCCAAGTGGGTTCCAATACTAGCTGTCTGAGGCATGCCCCCAGTAGGGCATCGAGAAGGGCCCTGCTCTTGGATGTGGCTGCAGCAAAGGTGCTCCAGTTAACATCTGGCATATTCAGGTCCTCCATCAACAGTATCTCCCTTTCTCTACCATCCTAAGGATGCCTTCTATCATATCCTTGTTCAGTCTGTCCCTGAGATGAAGGTCTGTATACAACCCCTGTGCAGATTTTGGTGCCATTTCCTGTCTCTAAGGTGACATACAGTGCCTCCTCTACTCCCTGTTTACTCTCTTGTTCCATTGCTTTTATCCCTTCCCTTACATAGAGAGATACTCCTCCCCTCTTCTGTCCTCCCTGTCTCTCCTGTAGGTTGTGTACCTGGTATGTTAACATCCCAGTCATGGTTCTCTGTGTACCATGTTTCTGTGACTGCCATATCCAGGCATCCCTCTTCCATCAAGGCCACCAGTTCAGGGAGCTTGTTACCCAGACTATGGACATTGGTACTCATTACCCTCCATTTCTTGATGGCCTTACCCCATTTTGCCCCATCTCTGTCCTTATTGCCTTTGTCGTTTTCTCCATTTACCCTTGCCCTTCTCCTATCGATGCCTCTATCTTGGTGTAACCCCTAGGTGGCACTATCCCAGGGCTACTACCCCTGCCTGCTTGGCTAGCAGCAGGTTATTAAGGATCCGAGTTCGAAAGCGGCTGCCTCCACCCGAGGTCAGAGTTGGTAGTGCACTAGACAAATCCTGCTTATTTTCAGGCACGACCTGGGGAAGGGGATACAGATGAATGCCAACTGACCTTGAACCAGATTAAGTTGTTGGTGGTATTTTTAGTGAATGAGGGAAATTTGGCCAGGACACGGGGAAATTTCCTACTCTTTTTTCAATAAGTGCCATGGGATCTTTAACATCCACCTTAACTACCACCAATCCAGGCAGATTGGACCTCGGTTTAACGCCTCATCCAAAAGATGGCACTTCAGAAGTGCAGCACCCTCTCATGCTGCATTATAGTTTCAGTACTGGGATATTAACCAAGTGCCAGATATGGGAACTGAACCCACAGCTCTCTGATCTCCCGGCTTCAGAGGCAAGTATGCTACCTACTGAGCCACTTACACCGAGTCAAAACACAGTTATGCATGTGCTTTGAGTCCCCTACACAGTCACACCTCTGGGTACCCAGGTGGAGAAGAGATGGGCTAGCCAGGACTGTTGCCCAGGTTGCAGCTGGTTGGGGCCCTGTGATGGAAAACACAACATGCACAGTACACAATATTTGTAATCCGGAGCCAGAGGGCTCAGTTCATAAGGGAAACAAAACAATAAGACAATCAGATGACACACTCAGATTAAGCTGTTGTTGCAGGGAGCTACCCTGGTATTTACTCATGATACCCAAGACTGGATACAGGCTGGACGAAAATAGAGACTGCAGGTGGTTGATCTGGAATGCCAGGAGAAGCAGGGCCACACGTGTCGCAGAGGCATCATTCCTGTTCAAGCGTGGAGCAGGAGGCTGATCCCCAGGTAGGTCTCATCGATGGCTTCTCTGTGCAGTGGGTAGTCTGGCTGAGCCAGTCTGGCAAGACCCAGACCATGGAGACAAATTCGGATGCAGTCCGTTTTGGGCTGGATATAGCTTCCAGCAAGCAGAACACAGTTCACACAGTGGGGAACTAACTCACAACCCACTAGCAGCTCATAGCACATTTACATGTATGGGAATTCTACTGTACCAGGCAAAGCACTCCCCGGTCACAATCGCAAAGTCTCTGCACACCGGGGCTTAGGGGTAGCTGAAACTCCTGACAGGCTGATCGCATTCAGCAAAATCTTTGGTCTTCTTCAGGCTGAGCCTGGCCCATTTCAGTAGCTTACTTTAGTAACACAAACTTGGATTTAGTCCAAAATAATTCTCTTCTCTCCTCTCAGGAGCAGCAGAGACATGCAAGCCAAAAACTCAGCCCTTTCACAGTTTTCCCATATGAATCCACTCAGGATTGCTGCCCAAAATGACTTCAGCTCTTTCTTGTTCAGCTTCCAGCTTAGATCTTACTGAAAACTGCAAGCAGCCTGGGACTTCCCAAGATCCAAAAGGTTTAGTTGGCTGATTTGGCTGTCAGTCAAAGCAAGAGCTCCCTTTCAGTTGCAAAAAGGCGCAAGAAGTTCAAAACTACAATTCCTACAGATTTTGACTTCAGACAGCTCCTGTACTCCGGCTACATTTAGGTCCCACCAGAACTGACTGGTCCAATTTGCAGTCCAGGACCAAGATAGTAGAGACAAACAAAACAGTCCTTGCTAGAAAGAAAGCAGGTTAGACAAACTACATTATCATTATCATTCTAAATGATTTTCAGCAAATAGTTACATCTTTCAACAGAGTTCCCTCTTAGATTACTTGTGCTGTAAAAGGCAGCTCTTAAAGAGACAGTACACAGAGACTATACAAGCTCTGGTAATCACATTTAAACTGCTAAAACGCAGGATGCCAGCCTGGCAGTGAGCATTTAGGCAAGCTCAAGGAAGACTTTTTGGGAACCCCCATTTGTAGGGGGTTACACCGTGTTTACCTCACTTATGACCCTGATTTTTCTCTCTAGTGAGGACGCTGTGAGCCAGAGTAGTGAGATTGCATTGGAGGGTTGTCTGGAGGAACCTCCGTAAACTCGAGAATGCCTCCTTTGATGAGTTGCAGGACCCAGCAGTCCGACGTTATCCGGTGCCACCCTTAGGTGTGCAGGAGAATCAACTCCCCACCACCTCCCCAAGGCTTTGGCTGGTGGGGGTAAGGCAATAAGTCAGGCAGAAGAGCTGGGAGAGGAAGTGTGGGTTAAGAGGTTCTTGGAGCCTGTGGGGCAGAACCTCCTGAAGAAGGGTGGAGGCCTTGCATTTGAAGCCTGCCCACTGTAGTTGCTGCTAGTCCTCTATATTGCTGCTGGCCAGTCTTACGAAAAAACTGCTTAGGCTGCTACTTGGGACTATACATGGAACACACTGACTCAGTGGCTGTACCAGTCTCTTGCAGATGGGAAATTATAGTTTGGGTATCCTCCCCAAACAGAACTGGCCCTCTGAAAGGGGAACTTTACTTTGACTGGACATCCGGGCAAACCCGAAACTCTCAACCAAGAATATCAGTGGATACAGACTGCAGAAGTGGCGACTCTGCCCGCCTAGTCCACTGTATCATAAGATGCCCTCGGACGTGATTACCAACGCCCAAGCCTGACTTCATGATGACCATAAGTCCGCCTGTCCAGGGAGTCTAGCATGGCTCAAATAATCTCCAGTGCCTTGTCCTCAGGTCGTTTTGGTACTGTACGATGTGGGCAAGGAGGTTTTGCAACTGGATGGCACAAGTAGAGGAGGGAGGAGGAAGAAACTTTCCTAGCCAGATAATCAAACTGCTTGGAGTCCTTATCTGGGGTTGTGTACTGAGGTGCTGTGGTTGTTTAGACCTATTGTGGACGGCATCCAGCACAACAGAATTGGCCTCAGGTTGTTCCTTGTAAAAGGGTCTTCAGGAATAGTGTACAAGCGGTCTGACTTTTTGGATACAGCTGGAATCGAGAAAGGATGCTTCAAGCAAGCTTGCTGCGTCCTTAGGGACTCGATCATCAGAGGGACTACCATGGGTAGGGCATCCTTCTTTCGAAAAAAAGCAGCCAATCTCTTCTGTTCTGGGTCGAGGTCTTCCATGTATCATCCGTTCAGTTGCTGGATGTGACGCATCACATCCATGAATGAAGGGTCATCAGGCGGGGAGTGTGGGATGTCTTTCCTGATGTCCGGTCTGAATCCCCAGGTCTAGAGGGAAAAGGAATCCTCATCCGATTCATCCAAGTCCGGAGAGGGGAAGGAGATCTTCGGGCCTGTGGTCATTCCCTAGGAGGAGTAAGCTCCTTGTCTGCCATCGGCCCTTGGGAGACGGGGTAGGAGGGCGGCCCAAGGGTTCAGCTGGAGGAGGTCCTTAGGGAGCCAGCTTAGTAGTGGTCGTGGGGTTTCTTTGTCTTTGAAGTAGGCCCACCATGCCACAAACAGTTAGTTGAGGCCTTGTAGGGGCCCTGTGTGAAGCCAGAGTATTTGGCAACAGGAGGGCTGGCTTGTATGGCCCCAGGCCAGATCATCCGGCTGGGGTAACCCAGTGTTGGGGTGGTTCAGCTAGGTCCTCTGGCATCAGGATCAAGGGAGTGTCCTCAGGCGTTGGAAGTGGCAGGTCTGACATCTGGTCATCGGGTGTCAGGTCTCCTGGTGTCGGCCCACTAGGGTGCTGGAGTCCACCAGCATCTGCAGAGGTGCTGGGCTCTTTCAAGGAGGCCAGCGAGGCTGTCAATGATGGAACCAATGCAGGCAGAGGCCGGGCCAGAGAACTGCCAGTAGACAGCTAGGGGAGCCACCTGTGCAGGAGGGGTGGCTCCTGAGTGGGACGTATGCCGTTGCTTCTAGAGGAAGAGGGTGACCCTCCTAGGTACCGCTTACTAGCATCGTCCCCTGATGTCAGGAGCAGACACCCTGGCCAGGAGGGCAACAGACAGCGGCCTTCCGCCCAGAAAGTCACTGGCCAGGCCACCAGGCTTAGAGCCCCCCATATGCTGACTGAACAGTGACACCTTTACAGCGAGCGACAGTACAGCGACAGGTCACTGTACTGTTACCAGCGGACTCGGCACTACTGTCCGGGTCTTTATCCATCCCCTAATCAACTCCAACTCAGAGTTGATTATATTTAGTATGGGGGTTGCGGGCAGAGCCCCCTGCATGGGGTTTCAAAACAAAGTGTTCTTGGATGGATTTATGCCAATCGCAATGGTTACCTCAGACAGCAAACTTTATAAAACATCTGCTTTCACGTGGACAGGTGGGACTGGTTGTCCCTCTAATAATCTCAGTGTTACAGATGGTTATACAAGGAACAACCTCATAATTGCACATGCTTTTATATATATATTATACTGGCATGGTAGTCTAAGTATAGTTAAGTTGATGAGGGTGTTTAATGTTAAAGGGCAATATTTGGAGTTGAATAACTTTGCAATGGTTCAACTGATTTGCATGAAACTTGGCAACATAGTGGCCATGGGTAGGTCTCTGTATGTGGTGAATATTGTGTTAATATGTTTGTTAGGTTCTGAGATACAGAGTGTTAAAAATACAGAAGGTTTGGGGGTTTTGCCACTTTTTGCCCACCTGTATCTCAGAAATGGTTTTAAGTTGTGCTTTGAAATTTTCAGGTAGAAAGCAGTTACCTTAAAGTAGTACCTTTTGAAGGTTTGGTGAAAAAATATTACTGCATTGTAAAGTTGTAAATATTTTATTTCCCATTATTTCCTATGGGAAAAATAGATGTCTGCATGACATACTGTATGACTGTATGTCTCATCCTAAATTCAGTGTGGTTTTATATGTTGCAACGATGAAGGAGAGTGTTTAGAGGTGTTGTTATGTCCATATGGGAGAGTTTAACATCGATGTAGGATTATGTGCTCTAATGAGGAGAGGGTGTTATGGTACATCTGATGTGGGACTATGTTGAAGATTTTGTGGAAAAGTATTAATTCATTCCAAAGTTATTGAATTAGTCATGTCCCATTATTTCCACGGAAAAAATAGATGTCAGGCACAATGAAGTATTTCATGCTTTTCTGATGCAGAATCCTGCATTGAACTGTCATGTTAGGCGCAGAATCCTGCATCGAGTGCCATTTAGGGATGCATTAAAGGGGGACAAATGGGCAAAATGCCTGGGCCCCTGCCATGAACAGACCCCCGCAGTGCAGCTATCATTTAAAAAAACCTCCTCTGTGCAGTCCCACCCACCACCTTGGTACCCGGTCCCTCCCTCCTTCTTCACAGTCCTGCTTGGAGATCCTACTTGAAGTAGGATTTACTCGAATGAAGTGAAAGGCATTTATATTCCTGGTGGTCTAGTGGCCCTCCCACTCACTCTCTTAGTTAATGAATGACCACCCCACTCCCCACCCTATTCCCAGTCTGCGACCAGCACAACCCTCCTCTCACCTCCCACGGCTGGCCGCAGACTGCCCTGTGAATGACTGCCACCTCAATGAATTCCAGTATCACTGCATCAGTAGGATGCGGCAATCTGCATCGAACTGCCATACTGTTTGATACAGGAATGGCAGTTTGATGCAGGATGCCATCCCTGCTTGATGCAGGATACTGTGATTCATAGAGGAGGCAGTCATTTGGTGTAGTGGTCCCTCTGTCCTCCCATTTTACACACCTAAAAAAGAAAACGCTTCTCCGACTCACTGGGGACAAATGCGATGCAGCAGCTGCATGGACCCCAGCAGTACTATGCGGAGTTGGCCCCATCGAAGAAACATTGTGTGTCAGGCTCCACATATCCTGTTTCAAGTGGATCATCTGCTAATTCAGCAGATGATCCTACTGGCTGGATATGTGGCTCAACTGTTTAGTGCTGTGCACATCATATACATGCAGGGTTATTTGTTTCCCAGTCCCCTGTCATTTAAAAACCCTCCCGCCCTCCTCTGTGCAGTTCCACCTACTACCATTGTATCCCAGTCCCACTGTCATTTGAAAAACACCTCCCCCGTGCCCGATCCCACAGCAGTGTAATACATTCACGTAAAAGAAACTACCCGACATCTTTTCTTTTTTAACCTGTGAAGAAGAAAATGGTCCCTTGTCGCATCTCCGTCCCTCCCCATCAGCCCTCCTCTGTGCAGCCACCTCCCTGCACCCGCACCTGCCACCCCATACTTACCTTCCGAGGTCGGGCCGGACTGCAAACTGAGGATTCAAGGTAAGTGCCATATAATGGCTGTTAATGGGGTTTCAACTTGTTGATATCGCATCCATTTTTAGTTTTTTTTTACCAAATTTTTAACATAGGGTTCTTGGGATCCCACCTTATGAACGCTACCACTGTCATTTCATTACTTAGTTCTGAAAGGTTATTTTGTGGTCACTGCATGGAATCACCTTTCATGATGATTAATGAAATGATGGTGCTAGTGTTTATGAGGTGGGTCCCAAAAGCCCATGCTGAAAATTTTGTGAAAAATTCCTAAAAATGGCTTGTAGGAGCATGCATTATGCAGTTCTTTGCAGGTGCATAACTTTGAAATTTACAATATTTTCACCCAAATTTTCAACATTGCCATTTTTTACACCACTGTCATTCTTCAAATCTGGTCCAAAATGTATTTTCGTGCCTGTGGTGCACAATGGTATGTCGTTGCTAGCAAAATCACCTTTGGGACCAATGAATGAAATGGCAGTGCCAGTGTTCATGAGGTGGGGTCCCAAAAGCCCATGTTGAAAATCTGGTGAAAGACCCTAAAATGGCTGCGTTACGAGCGTAGTGTTGTGCAGTTTCTATGCAAGTGCATAACTTTGGTAATTTACAATATTTTCACTTCAAATTTTCAACATAGACATTTTTCACACCACCTCATGAACAGTATAGCTGTCATTCTTCAAATCCGGTCTGAAATGTCTTTTCACTCCTATGGTGCACAATGGTGTGTCAGCAAGCGAAATCACCTTTGGGACCAATGAACGAATGACAGGGCAGTGCTCATGAGGTGGGATCCCAAAGAGGCCATGCTGAAAATTTAGGAAAAACTCATAACAGTGGCCAAGTTATGAGGGGTCGTTGAAATTAGATTTTGTGTTTGGAGGGTGGGGGCATGAGAAATTTCACAGTCCCAGAAACCCAAAATAAAAGTTTCTTTTCTTCCTGACATCAGTGTGTCTGTGTGTACAAGGCAAGGGCAGGCTATAAAGTAAAACTTTGACTTGCGCCATGCACAGGGGGGAGAGAGACACACTACGGGGGGGACAGGAAATGTAATAGTCTCAGAAATATCAAATAAAACTACCTTTTTATCCTGGCTTCAGTGTGGCAATGTGTACAGGGCAAGGCAAGCTGGCAAAATCAATCTTTAAGGCGACCCCACCTCACATGGCCAACTTAGATTTCATGCGATGATCAACCAGGTTCGGAACGGACCTGGGAGTTGGAGGGCCAGCCAGAGGGAGGAGGATCGAGCATCCTGGGACTGCACTCCTTCTTTGGGGAAGAGTGTCTGGTGCTTTACGGACCCCTGGTGGAGGATTTTTTCAACACCTGTCATATATGATGTAGCAGAGGTGCCCTGTGACATTGTGTGTGTCAGACAGTCCACCCGATCCGATGAAAAAATGTATTTCTTTTCAGAATGGGACACTCACTCAGAGATGACTGAGGAGCCTGGGGAGGAAAGGAGTGGCTCAATGGTGGAGTACAGAGCAGAATGGTACTGAGCAGGAGCGGGCTGCTTTGTGTTCACCTCATAAAAAATAAGGAAATTAAATGCAAAAACTACATTAATGCACTAGTTAGGGTTCATATCATGCCTTTCAAAGTATGGAAATGCGGTGTTAGGGCTCCCAACCCTAACACCCCACCCCACCATCCCCACCTAACCACACCACCCCAATCTGACCCTCCACACACCAACAGGCATCAGGATGTGCCTTGGGGTCATCAGCCAAACGCTCACCCCATTCCATAACTACATAACCTGAGATGGACCTAATGCACACCCCATTCTCCTATACTGTCCATCTCAGCTTATTTAGTTATGGAATGGGGTGAGCATTAGGTGCTGACGACCTCAAGGCACACCCTAATGCCTGCTGGTGTGTGGAGGGGTTGGATGGGGTGGGGGATGGAACCCTAACATCACATTTCCATACTTTAAAAGGCATGATATGAACCCTACCTAGTGCATTAATGTAGTTTTTGCATTTAATATATATGTGTGTGTGTGTATATATATATATATATATATATATATATATATATATATATACACACATTGCTATAGTGTGCCCTGCATCAGTTGACTCCATCACTACCAATATTAAACGGTCTGGGAGGTAGAGCAGGGCAAATACCTGGAGGTTGTTGAATGGGACAGACACCTTAAATCTTTACATTCTACTACAGGATCTCATATTTGGAAAGAATTTTCTTGGAAGGTGACTGTCCGTTCTTTATAGTTCCAGTGATCCAGGTGAAGTTTCAACCATCTGGCACAACAACTTGTTGGAGGGGCTGTGGATGCTCTAGGGCAACACACAGACTCACTTTCTGGACATGTCCTTCCTTGATGTCCTTTTATGCAGATTTCAAGGGTGCCTTGACAGAGATGAAAAATTACTCACTGTAGTAATCTTGTTTCTTCCAAGGTATTCTTCAATATGATTAACTGTACCAATCAGCCTACTGTGTTGAGCTGCCCCAGAGAAATTGAACTTATGCAAATGATGGAACATCCATTGGCTCATGCTACCATTCAAATTGCTGCCTTATCAATTGCTGCATTCCATAATGCTCAGATTCATGACAGCCTGCTGGGTAAGACCCCTAACTCAGCTATTCTAAGAACAACAACAATAATAATGATTCAGTAACAATCCCCATAATATGTCCAATATTAAAGTCTGATAGGCCTAAAAGAGAGAACAACAATCCATCTGGTGATAAAAAACTCATAAACAGAGAATCCAGCTGTGATTCAGAGGCCAACTGGTTGTGGAAGGGAGGTAGGGTGGGAGAGTTAAGCATACTGAAGAATACCTTGAAAGAATATTACTATGGTGAGTAATGTTTTCTTCTAACCCCAGGAATTATTCAATTTGATTAACTGTAGCAGACTATGAAACAGTGCCTTTGGAGAGGGCAAAGAACTTCAATTAGGTAACAGACTCTGTAGCATTGCTGTGCCAAACCTGGCATCACTTCTGGACTGGGTGCCCAAACTGTAGTGCTTTGTAAGGTGTGTATTGTTCTCCATGTAGCTGCTTTACAGATTTCCAAAAGGGGAATATCCCTGGCTGCTGCTAGTGTAGCAGCTGTGCACCTTGTGGAGTGTGACCTCAGGCCTACTGGGGTTCCTTATCAGCTTTACTGTAGCAGAAGTGGATACATGCCACTATCCAGTGGGAAATCATTATTTTGAAGCTCTTTTCCTTTTCCACATCCCGATAAGTGAAGAACAGCTGCTGTCTGTCCTGCCTGTGGGCCTTGGTGTGGTCAAGATAGTAACTCAGAGCCTCTTGACATCCAGGCTATGCAACCTGCATTCACCTGAACTAGAATGGTCAGTGAAATACTACCAAGGTGACTGACTGGTTCAAGTGGCAGTCAGAGACTGCTTTTGGAAGGAACTATTCTATTTTACTCCATACAGAGGGCTTGTAGTTCACTAATCTGCCTGGCTTAGGTAATAGCGACCAGGAAGATAACTTTCAAAATTACAAATTTCAGATGTGTTGTGGCCATGGGCCTAAATGGGGGCTCCATGAGCTTGGCAATACAGTCATTGAGATCCCAAGCTGGCACGGCTAACCCCTTGAAGAATTTCTTGAAAATGGTGTTGGAAGCCAGAGAGACACCTTTTCCTGCTGAGATATAGGACAAGACTGATTCTAGGTGGACTTCAAGGTAGTGGGCTGTAGGCCCAGTGAATGCAGGTGGGTGAGATAGTCCAGCAGACTGGCAACCCTGCCTGTGTTGAGATACTATACCGTTAGTGTCACATCATATGGAAAACACATTCCATTTGGAAGCATAGATTTTCTTAGAGGAAGGCTTCCTGAACTCCTCAGAACCATAAGGACACCTTCAGAGAGGTGTAGTCAGCATATTCTGGGTCTTCAAGAGCCATGATCTGAGTCTGAGCGACCTGAGGTTCAGGTACAGGGTCCTCCTCTTGAGGAGGTGAGGAGATTGTACCTCTGAGGGAGGTGTATGGGCTGGGCTACTGATAGGGAGAGTAGCAGTGAGTACCACGGTTGCCTTGCACGATCTGGAGCTATTAGGATCATTGGCTGGCTGGGACCTGAGCTGATCAGGACCCTGAGCAGCATAGAAAAGGAGGGAATGCATACAGACGCAATCCTGACCAGTCCAGCACCAAGGCGTCCATGGGCACTGTGCCCTGAGCTGGTGGCCTATAATAAAATTGGGGTAGGTAATTCTCCTCTGAAACAAAGATATCTATCTCTGGGTGCCCCACCTTCGAAAACCACTTCCAGCACCTGTCTGTTTGGAGACCACTCATGGCGGCTTTGACTGATTCTGCTGAGTGCATCTGCCAGAGTGTTGTCCTTCCCTAGGTGAAAGGCTGACAGGGACACCTGTATCGAGTATGCCACATTCCAAATTTTCATTGCCTCCTAGACACAGAAGTTGGGCCTGGTCCCTCCTTGCTTGCTGATGTAGTACATTATGGTGGTATTGTCTGTCCTGATCTTTACCATTTTGCCTTCGACCAGAGCTATGAAAGACTGCAGGGCCAGAAACACTGCCCTAAGTTTCAACAGGTTTATGTGCAACAGTGACTCTGCAGGGGACCAGGTACCATGCACTGTGTGCTCCCCAGGTGCTCCCCTCCCCACTCTAGGAGAGAAGCATCTGTTGTGAGCACCACAGTTGGAGATTCTTTGAATGGAACTCCTCTCTGAGGTTGTCTCTATCCTGCCACCATTGCAGGGCCTGCAAATAGAAATTACATACTTAACATAATTATGATCTTCCCAAATATCTTCACCTTTCATTACTGATGGGTCCTACCAGAGGTTGGACCCTGCATGAAATAAAAAGAGCACTGTCTCTTTAAAACTTTTTGTGGGTGGAGATGATGTCAGAACGGTGCTGCCCTCGAGGACAGCATTCTACGTGGTGCTTTCGTGGGTTGGCCAGTAACTGACGCGACGCCTCCATCCCTCAGTTCTGTCCGCCAGGAGGAACAGGAAAAGGGGGTTCAGAGGGCCAGGTGCCCAAAAGATAGGTAAGGGTAGGGAAAAAACAAAATAAAGTTGGAAGACTAACTAGGGTTAGGTGAGAGGAAAACTAAGAAGGACAGATAGGGATGACAAGAACACTGGGCAGCCTTGGGCAAGCTAAAACAATTAAGAGACAGGAAAGAAGGAAGGAAGACAGACGGAGAAAGAGAAACTGGCCCAACTCTCCTCACAGCTCACAGGTCTGTCTCTCAGGTAGCCTGGAGGGCTAGATTCCAAGAGTCGAAAAGGATTAAACCAGGGCTCAAGCATCCAAACTGGATTGTTGGGGGAGTTGTAGGGGTGGAAGAGCCAGAGGCCTGGGGACCTGACCATACTGAGAGAAAATAATTCCTTTCTCCATTTTCCTCCTTTTTAAATTTTAAACATAGAGAATCTACTGTAATCCCTCATATTGACAAACTTGTTCCTTAGGTCTGAGTGTCTGTTCTCCTAAAATTCGCCAGAAGGCAAAGAATTAAGTACTTGAAAAGGATCGCTCCAGAAAGCAGATCCTAAGGACTGGAGGACTGCTCAATTGGGAAAGCCTTTAAGGGAGTCAACCTAGAGGTATCACACAAAAGTGGAGCAACCTCACCGACCACCAGTGGTGGAAGCATCCAGACTGGACACAGAGTTCACCCAGGACCAAGCCCCATGTCCCAATCCTCCAGAAGTGCGGGAGGGAAAAGGGGTTGGGCTGCCCAATGCCTGATCATAGGTGGAGGGTGGAGTGTAATGAATGGTGAAGATATTTGGGAAGATCGTAATTATGGTAAGTACATCATTTCTATATCTTACCCAAGTTAATCTTCATCATTCATTACTGATGGGTCCAAGTACCAAGAAGGCAAACCCTGGGGAAAGGATATTCCTCCTGCCTCCCATGGGGAGAAAAGACACGTAGGAAGGGGCTGATCCAGGCCCAGCTACAGTAGCTCTGAGGGCTTGACAGGGCTGGCGAACAATCCTGGGATCTGGGAGGTGGAGGGTGCCCCTGAAGAACTCGCCGTGCCCTGCAGGAAAAGAAGTGGGCCCCTGGAAAGATGAGAACATTGCCCTATGCTGGGTCAGGGGTGACAACCTGGATAGATGAGGCCACACAGCCCGCCTACTGCAGACTGAGTATCCTACCAGCCTGGAAGCCACCTCGTTGGCATCATAGACAGCCCTAGAGAGATGTCCTGCTAGTTCCAGGCCTTGAATGGTTAGGCAAATGGCTTGCCTGGTTCCTCACCATCAGGCAGCACTGCTAGGACTTGTCCTATCAGGGAACAGAAATGCCTAGCATAGGCCACCTGGCGTGCCTGATGAGCCGATATCCGCAAAAGGAGACATGCTGAGAAAAACACCCTCCTCCCCCATCGGTTGAGCTTGGCTGAGTCCAGTCAGGGGCAGTCTTGACTAAGAGCGTTATGCCCAGATAGGGTGTCCAGGAACCCAAGACCTGAAGAAGGCTGAGGCATGGCACCCAGAGACCCAACTGCTGTACAGTATCTGCACATACAGTCCCTAGGAGCAGGAGAAGGGGCAGAGGGTCAAGCCAGACGGCATGCGATGCCTCCTGTAATGGCCTTGGCCAAGGAGGTATGACTAAAGTGTCAGCACTGTAATCCCATAGGAATAACAGCGCTGCACAATCGGGTTCCGGCCCAACAGGGTGGGAGATATGGAGCTCCCCTCATCATCTCCGGACAGGAAACGGTGGTAGACGAAAGGTCCCCCACAGAGGAAAAATGGCGTGAAGCATCTCCTTCCTGCACCGAGGAAGCTGACGAAGAGAGGGAATCTGATTCAGAGCTAGGCGGTACTGAAGTGGGAGGTCTGAAACTGACCTCAGAAACAGACCTAAAATGACGGGGAACAGTGTTGCCACTGCCCTGAATTGTTCCCACGAAGGGGACATTCAGGGCTAAGAAACCCGGAAAAGAGGTTAGGGAGGTAGAGCTACAAGAGGAGGGATAGCCTGGCTAGACCAGGGAGTACCTCTGACAGAGCACTGGTTTCATCCAGATGTGCCCTGATTAGGGAAGAACTGGAAAACCTGAAACCCCAGCTCGCCCAACCTCTAAGGAGTGGGCTGGGGATGCCCTTGGGGGTAATCTCCCTGAAGGTGAGGCTGGAGCTGTGCAGCACCACTTAGAGACTCCTGCCCTCACCCACTGCAGAACTCCCTTCCGGGAGAGAGACCAAACTGGACAATCTTCGATTACGCACCCTCAGCAGCCCTAGGACGCACAGCGAGGTCAACGCTACAGACTGGTTCACCAGTCCCTCTCTTGGGAAGAAGATCTATCCCTTTAGGAAGCCCAGTGAAGGAATCCAGGCTTGCCCCTCGAAGGGAAAGAACCCCACCCCGAAGAGGTTAGAGGATCTCCCAGTTCCTCCTCTTGGCCAGGACCCTGGTCGCTGAAAGACTGGAACTGGCCAATGAGGTAGAGCCAAGAGAGGAAGAAGGCCCAGTTGTAGCCGACAAAGAGCTGACACCAACCTTGGCACTGCCAGAAGAGGTGACACCGACCTTGGCACTGCCAAAGAGGTGGCACCAACCACTGCACCATGCCCGGACATGGCATGCCACACTCAAACCGGAGAACCAGAGGTTCGGAAAGGTCAGACAGCAGCACGCCTTCGGATGAGAAGCATGCCGGAACTCTCGCGCCCGGAGACTTCTGAGCAGAGTCTGAAGAGCCAAGGCCCAATCAGGGTTGCTCCCATCACCATCCTCTGAGGCAGGGTAGGAGACAAGGCCACTTCCAACTGGGCCACACCTGTAACCCTGGACCCCTGGCACCCTGAGAAGCATCAGGGGAGGCTCAGACACACCAGCCACACCACTGCACCATCGAACTGGAAACAGTGCTGAGAGTCGGGTCGGCAGGGAGCACAGCCTTGAGAAGGAACCTGCATATAGCTATGACTCCACCTTGGGGCTTGTCCAATCCTCTGAGGAGGAGCCAGACTGCGAGGGGTGACCAGTTGCCTACCAGGAGGAAAGTGACCTCCACCAACCCCTTGCGGGAATCCCATGCCCCAGAAAGAGGAGCAGAGGAGGTCCCTACCCGCCGGGTTGTATAGGCCTGGGGAGGCTCTAGGGTGAGCCCAAAGTTCTTGCTTTGCGTCTTGAGTCCAATGATGCCGCCGAAAGTCGGGGGTTCCTACTCCAGCATGCTGCTTGAACAACCAAAGTATGGAGGTCCACAGAAAAACTGGCATCACACTTGTCCATCAGATGGCGGGCACCCAGGTAAGAAAAGCAACGATTGTGGGGGTCTGTGATTGTAATAAAGTTGCCACAGGGGCACCAATGCATAGGAGCAATTTCGGACGGCTTGACTTAGAGCGACACCTGACTCCCGACATACCACTGCTGTGGTTTGAAAACAAATAAATTAAAGAAAAAGGTACACCCGGCACCTAAATAAACTAGGAAAAACAAGAAAAGCACCAGCACACGGTACTCACGGCTCTTGCAGAAACTGAGGCCTAGACAGTGATGCAGTTGCTTGCAGAGATTCCTATGCAGGCGCCTTCCTCGACGTGCAGAAAACAGAACTGAGGGCTGAGAGCAGTCGGAATTGGTTACTGGCCAACCTGTGAGCACCATGTAGAATGTTGGCCTGAGGATGGCATCCCAACATCGTCTCCACCTACACAAAATCTTTTAAAGAGACAGTGTTCTTTTTATTTCCATGCAGGGTCCTGACACCTGGTAGGACTCATCTGTAATGAATGGTGAACATTAATTTGGGTAAGATCAAAGTCTTTGTTACTAGCATTAGTTTTGTGAGAGGGTCCCTCCTTTGGCACCAGTGTGCCTGAGGTGAAACTGAATGTCCCTCATTTGAAACCTGGAACCTAGGACTGTGCCTGTGGCTGCAGCCATGCGGCTAAGTAACTGTAGGAAGTGCCTTGCTGGCCTTAGTTTGTTGAGACTGAATGACCCTGCGATCTGCAGGATACTGTCCACCCTGTCTTGAGGGAGGTAGGCTCTCCCTTTGGGTATCCAACTCTGCCCCTTATGAAATTCAGTACTTGAACAGGCTGAAACACTAATTTGGGGCAATGATCAAGAACCCCAGGGACTCTAAGGTATCCTGGGTGAACTTGAGGTATCTTTTACTTGCTGTGGTGACTGCCCATGACTAGCCTGTCATCCAGGTAGGGGAACACAGTGATACCCTCCCATCTTAGGTATGCCACCACCACTGCCAAGCACTCTGTGAATGCCCTGGGAGCGGAGGTTAGCCGAATGGCAGGGCTGCAAACTGGTAATGACCTGAAGGTAGTCTAAACCTGAGGTACTTTTGTGGGATTCCCTGGTGAGAATGTGAAAGTAGGCATCTTTCAGATCCCGTGATGCCAGCCAGTCTCCTTGCCACACAGTGGGAAGGATCATTGCCAAGGTTACCATTTTGAACCTTGGCTTTGCCAAATGCTTGTTCAGAGTTTTAGGTCTAAAATGGGTCGCCACTCCCCATTTTTTTTAAGGTGAGAAAGTATCTTAAGTAGAACCCTTTCCTTTGTGGGAGAGAACAGGTTCTACTGCCTTTGACAGCAGGAGGTTGGCAACTTCTGCCTCCAGAAGTGCCCTTTCTGTAAAGGACACTGGTCTGAAAAATTTTGACCTTAGCTTGGGAAGGACTTGAAGAAAAAATGACTTACCATACTAATCTTGTTTCTTCCAATGGAATATTTACTGTATTCTGACATATACAGTTAGCCTTCACCATTCAACTGTCCCTGAGAGAAATGAGTTAACAGAACCTGTGCTAATGGTGGAACATAGACAGGCTCGAACTCGGTTTTCAAACCACTGTCCCTGGTGCATTCTATGCAACCGTCAAATTCTTATGAAGCATACATAAAATACTAACTATACTATCCTACAGAAACAAATTCACCCACCAATAAATAGTCCCCCTTTTAACAATGGTGGCATCCCCAGGCTCAAGTCACAGATGCCCAAAAACAACCAATTCAAACAGGTTTCATCAATAACATGGACAGCTGGAATGCAGTGCCCACTAGGTTCTAGCAGGGAGGAAGGGTGGGAGCTCAGAACACAGTAAAGATTCCTTGGAAAAACAAGATTGTTATGGTAAGTAATTTTTCTTCAAACCCCAGGAAAACTTTACTGTATTCTGACATTTGTAGACTACGTAAGCAGTACCTTGGAGGTGAGCAGAGAACCTACTTAGGAAACAGGCTCTGCAATACTACTGTGTCAAATCTGGCATCACTTCTAGCCTGGGTGTCCAGGCAATACTGCTTAGTAAATGTGTGAACAGTTTTCCAGTTAGCTGCTTTACAAATTTCTAACAAAGGAATATCTCTGGCAGCTGCTATGGAGACAGCTGTACCACGTGTAGAGCAGACCTCCAACATTTCACAGATCAAAATACGTGTTATATGTTACTATGTGTGCGTTTTTTTTGTATGGTCCACCACTAAAGGACCCCTTACCTTCTCTGTCGTCTGCCAGACCCTTCGGGTTGCTGCTGGTGAGGACCCCATCTGGACCGTATGAATACTAGTTGGACGATAAATAAAGAATAAGGCAAGTTTATTTGCTGTACTGCACATGTTCTCTTCATGAGGTCTAGCCCCAGACTGAAGGCATACATGGCACTGACAGGCAGTGCAACAGTTAGATACATGCAGGTTCTAAGTGCTCTTAAAGGGTGGCAGCTTAACATTAAGCCCCATGCTTAATGTATGCTTCACATATGTCACAATTATCTACACAGACCTTTGATACTGCATCTAGACTAAGGGACTGCAGCTCAAGCTGTAAGCACCTTTGTTAATTCCATACCAGTAACTATAGGGATTTCTGTAGGGAGAGATTGATACTGTCAGGCAGTTTAGCTGTAATCTCCCTATAGCCAGTACTCCTGCACTACTGACTGTCTACAGCTAGGGATTCCTGCAGGGAGCAGTTGATACTGTCAAGCAACTTAGCTGTGTAATCTCCATAAAAGGTATCCCAGTACAGCCAGCACCTCAAAAATCATTTTCAAAAACATGTATTCATAACTGTTTATAGGGAGAGGATAATGACCAGTATAGGCTTATGCTTAAACATCAGAAAACTGTATAATGGAAGTCCACCCCACTCACCCTTGTGGGAAGACTTTAAGAGTGATTATAAACTAAAGAGGTGGTGCTTATAATGTTTATAGGCAAAAGGTGGAGCATTATGGTGATGTGGAGAACCCAACAGAGTAAAATGAAAGAAAAATTACTCACCTTAGTAATTATATTTCTTCTAATGGAGTCTTGCTGTATTCTGACAATTGCAGTGATTCCCAACCCTTGAACTGCCCGGAGAACAAAGAGTTAACTTTCTATGCAGGGCATAGCATGCTGAGCTCAAGCTCGGTTGAAGTCTTTGTCTGAGTGTTTTGAACTTAAACCATCAGATTCTTATGAGCCCAACTAAACTAAAAATTCCATGTGGAAATTGTAAAATTTTACTAGCCAACTGGTTGAAAAGTTTTGGATTTCAAGAAAGACTCAAGTCAGGAAACCCAAAACAAAACCCAAAGTACTAAAAATAATAATACTAAATAAGCACCCAAACAAAAGGGTGCAAGCAAAAACAGCCCTGGGTGCACTGATGCACCTGCCCACCCACTTCCCAAAAACAGGTTCTGAGAGGGAGGCAGGAGGGAGGAGGTCAGAATACAGCAAGACTCCATTAGAAGAAATATAATTACTAAGGTGAGTAATTTTTCTTCAAACAACATGACGTCTTGCTGTATTCTGACAATTGCATACTACTAAGCAGTACCTCCAAGGAGGAGGGACAGAACCTACTTTGGGAATAGGCTCTGAAGTACTGCTGTGTCAAACTGAGCATCACTCCTAGCCTGGATATCCAGAGAGTAATGCTTGGTAAAGGTATGGACTGTTTTCCAGGTGGCTGCTTGACAAATTTTAAGAGGGATATCCCTGGCAGCAGCCAGGAAGCAGCTATACCTCTTGTAGAATGAGCCCTCAGGCCTGAGGGGTGATTTCTCAGTTTTTCATAGTAGAATTGTATACAAGACACAATCCACCTGGCAACAGATCTTTTGGTGGCAGGTTTGCCCTTTCCCACTTCTCCATAAGTGAGGAACAACTGGAGGGAGTCAAACCTGTGACCATTGGTACGCTCTATGTAGTAACTAAGGGCTCTTTTGACATCTAAACTGTGTAGCCTCCTCTCTCTGAGGAAGAATGATCAGTGAAGAAAACAGGAGAGACATAGACTGGTTTAAATGGAAGTCTGAAACCACTTTGGGCAAGAACCTTCTATTGGTTCTAAGGACCACTTTATCCATGTGAAATGAGATAAAGTCAGGTTCCACTGACAGGGCTTGCAATTCACTGATACGCCTGGCAGAGGTAATGGCTATCAGGAACACAGTTTTCCAAGTCAAGTACTTAAGCTTTGCTGAAGACATAGGCTCAAAGGGGTTGCATAAGTTGAGCAATGCAAACATTCAAATCCCAGGAGGGCAGGGTCTCTAAAAGGAGGAGTGGTGTGAGCAATCCTTTAAAAATTTACAGAACACAGGATGGGAAGATAGTGAGGAAGGCTTCCCCACAGACAAAACGCAGAAACACCTGACAAGTGTACCTTGAGAGTAGCTGGTCTGAGACTTAGGCCATTAAGATAGACCATATCGACCCAGTGGCACAGAGCCTTCACTCATCCCACACCAGTGACCCAGGTTCAGGAATGGACTCGGGACATCGGGGCTGGCAGTGGCGGAGAGGATCAAGCGCTGCAGGACTGCTCTCCTCTCCTGGGGGTGGGTAATTGGTTGTCGCTGTGCTGCAGTGGCCTCTGGTGGAGACCAGGAGCACTGCTGACACACGCAGGAGGGAGTAACTATAAAAGTGGAAATACCGCTTCACGGCAGCCGGATGATGGCTACCTGGTGCTCTGAGGCCATCAAGGTCCTACCGAGCTCTCCATCTCAGCAGCATCCCTGGGGCTAAAGTGGTGCACTGGTCTGCTTCCCTTGACTGGTGCCTTCCCTCAGAGGAGAGGGACCCATCTGGCAAAGGGTTACACTGGGTCACCCTGGGGGTCAGCTGTGATCTGAGGTGGAATCTAGGAGGACGGATGGGTCAGAGGACAGCCATGGTAAGCCCTAAGGAGTGGCTGCCGTGGAGCACGAGGGGGTAAAAAAAAGATGGACCATATAATCCAGAACCGAGGCATTCCAGCAGTGTCTGGAAATATGCTTCTTAGAACACCAAATGCTGAATCTTTTCCATTTGGAGTTGTAAGTCTTTCTGGTGGAGGGCTTCCGAGAAGCCTTGAGGATATCCAGAACCCTTGGGAAAGATGCAGATCTGCAAACTCTAACTCTTCAAGAGCCATGCTTTGAGATTGAGAGACTGAAGATTGGGGTACCAAATCCTTCCCTGAGAGGATGTTAACAGGTTGTAATTCCTGGAAGAGACAGGGAAGATGAGCTGCTAGGGACAACAACAGGGGATACCAGAACTGTCCGGAGCAATCAGAATCACCTTGCATGGTTGAGACCTTACTGCTACCAAAACTCTGAACAGGAGTGGGAAGAGGGAAAGGCATACAGAAACTTCCTCCCAATTCAGGATCAGGACGACCAGAGGGACTGAGCCCAGGACTGAAGTCTGCAACAAAAGAGAGGAGTTGGTGATTGTCTGGGGCTGCAAAGAGATCTATCTCTGGAGTGCCCCACCTTGAAAAAATCACTTTCAACACCTGAGGGTCCAGGGACCATTCATGATGGCCCTGAGAAATCCTGCTCAGTGCATCTGCTAGCACATTGTCCTTGCCTGGAAGGTGAACTGCTACAAGAGAGTTTTGCAGGAATAAGCCAGGGACCACAACTTCATGGCTTCCGTGCACAAGGCCGTGGACTGAGTGCCTCCCTGCTTGTTGATGTACCACATGGTGGGTGTTGTCTGTTCCGACTTGAACCACCTTGTTCTGTACTGACTGTGAGAATGCTTTTAGAGCCAGAAAGTCTGCCATAAGCTTTAGAAGATTGATGTGGAGAAGAGATTCTTGGGGACCACAGCCCCTCAAGGTGCAGTGACCTCAGGTGGGCTCTCCAGCCCAGGAGAGAAGCATCCGTGGTAAGGACCACTGAACAAGGCTGAGCAACAAAAGGAACACCTTGTCTTAATTGTCCTGATCCTGCCACCAATGGGGGCTTGGATCAAGGTCAGAGTCACTGGATCAGTTTGGTAAGGAATCCTTCTTCTGAGACCAGAAAGTTCTCAGCTGGAACTGAATATCCCTCATCTGAATCTTGCCCTGGACCACTGCTGTTGAAGCTGCCATGTGGCCCAATAGCTGGAGGAAATGCCTTGCTGGGTTGAGATACCTGAAGGCTGAAAGAAGAAGCTGTTCCATAAGAACCCTTGCCCTTTCTAGAGGAGGAAGAAAGGCTCTTGTTCTGAGTGTGTCCAGTTCTGCCCCTATAAAGGTAAGAAGCTGGACTGGTTCGAGAACTGACTTGGGAAGGTTGAGAAGAAATCCTAGAGAAGTGAGCACTTGCTGGGTCACTAATAGGTGAGACTTGACTTGGTCTGGAGACTGACCCACTATTAGCCAATCATCCAGATAAGGAAAATGGAAATCTTTTGTCTTCTTAGAAAGGCAACTACTACTACTGCCAGGCACTTTGTGAAAACCCCTTGGGGCTGAGGTTAGCCAAAGGGCATTGCTCTTGAACTGATAGCGGCCTGAGGGCAACTCAAACCTGAGGTACTTTCTGTGGGAGCAATCTGATGAGAATGTGAAAGTAGGCATCTTTGAGGTCCAGGGAGGCTAGCCAGTCCCCTGGCCTTAGAGAGGGGAGATTATTCCTAGAGTTATCATCTTGAACTTTGGTTTTAAAAGATGTTTGTTTAGATATCTTAGGTCTAGGATGGTCGCTACTCCCTGTCTTTTTGGGGGGTCAGGAAGTACCTGGAATTACAGTCCTTTGTCCCAGTGTGGGGTGGGTACTCTCTCTATAGCTTTTAAAGCTAGGAGAGAATAAACCCTGCCTCTAGGGCAAGGGTTTCTGAGAGATTTGCAGGTGGAAAGATCTGCCTCTCATCTTTGGAAACTTTTGAAGCTGAGAACCAGTCCCTGGATTACTACTTCCAGGACCCACTTGTCTGATGTAATAGACATCCAGTCCTGGACAAAGTAAGCCAGCCTGCCCCTACTGGAATAGGAGAGTCGACCCAGGCAGGTCCATCAGGGTGTCTGCTTGGCAGGGGCTTTAGGCTGAGGGTGGATGCAGCCCTACCATCCCCCTTCTGCCTCTCCCTTTGAAGAACCCTCTGCGAAAAGGAAGAAGAGGGCCTGTGTCTTGGTAAAAGGCCTTTGAAAAGGCCTGCCCCTAGACTGCTGCCTTGAGGAGTTGCTTGCATTTCCTTGTCCTGAGGACTCCTGTAAGTGGTCCTGTACTCATCCATTTTTTCACGTAATTCTCTGTCTGCTCCCCAAACAGAGAATTACCCACTACAGGAAAATCCATGGCCTTAGCCTGGGTGTCCTGGGAGAGGCTAGTACATCTGAGCCAAGCCATCCTCCGAAGAGCCACAGATGTAGCCATGACTCTTGATGACACATCATTAGAGTCCACAGCAGCATGAAACTGAACATTAGATGCCTCAATCCCATCTGCAGCCACTGCCTCCAGCTCCTTGGCTAGCTGGGGAGGCCTGTTTAGCCAGTGCCAGTACAGTGTCCCACCTGGACTTCTGGTACCTGGCTGTATAGGCCATGTAATTCGCCTGCCTGAGTCCCAAAGAAGATGCCACGTCTGCTTCTTTGCCATGGCATCAATCTTCCTGGAGTCCTTGTCAGGGGATGTGAAGCCAAGGAAATATTTGCCTTGTCACAGGCAGCAGCCTGCACTACCCTAACATGGCTGCACTGCTGGTATAAGAACTCCGTGATCTCAGCCTGAAAGTGCATACCTCTTGTCCATAGTGTTAGGAGACTTTAAGATTTTTGTGTCTGTTTCCCAAAAGATTTATGGAGGGAATAGACAGTCTCCTGGACTCTGGGATGTCCATCATCTCTACATAATTAAGCTCCTCTTGATCTTCCACAGCCTCTTCCATAGGAAGCTGGAGGGTTTCAGCCACCTTTCTGTAAAACATAAAGTAAGAAGGGGACTCAGAAAGCCTAGGAGAGGAAACACCTGAAGGTCTGTCTGGGGAGATGTCCGGTTACACAGGCACATCCAGACCCTCACTTACATCATCATCATCCTCAAATTCCCTTCCTCTTCAAATTCTGTTCATAAAATCTTCAAGGGCATAATCTTGAACCGGGAAACCAACCAAACCGAACCCCTGCTCAAGGGAGCCGGATCGGTCGGAACCGGACGGAGCGATTTCAATCTGAATCACTTCAGCTATCTCATCGGCAGTCGGAACATGAACCTCTGGATCTGAACTGGTCGATTTATCTTTGCGCTTTTCTGTTGGAACTGATCCCTCGAACGGCTCTCCTTTTGCCCGAAGAAGTATCGCCTGGTCAGAGGGCACCTTCTGGTTCGGTCGAAACCAAACCGGGCTGGCCATCCGGTCAGCAGACTTCTCAGCCTCCTTTCCCTCAGTCTACCTAATCTCTTCTCAAGGGTAGATTTGGGAAAGTTTTACCTGTTTGGCAGTCTGAATTGAGGTGGTCAAACCCCAGACAATAAACACAGGTGGTGTGGGATCAGCCTTAGCAAAGACCTCCCACATTCACTGCAGTGTTGAAACACAGTGGGCTCGGTTTTATTCTGGGTTTCTAGACATGGCCAACCTAACCAAAGGTACCTTTTCGCAACCGCCAGGCAAGACTCCTTTATCGGTTCCTAACTGTGTCATGGGTATTGGAAAAATGGTTCAAAACACGCTTTTAAGAACCGTAACCACACACTAAGTAAACACACAAATTTCACTAACAAATGGCCGGTTCAGCTGAACTGAGATGCACTTTTACAAGTTCCACACAGAAGAACAGAACAATTCCTATCTAGTACTCACGGCACCACAGACAGAGACTGAACCGACTATGCAGATACTTTTTCGTTTAAAACCGATGAAAACTGAAAACTTTAACTGACTTTCTGAACCGAGCTGAAGGAGAAATCTCCAGAGCAACCGCTCAGTGAGGCAGAGTAAAGAATCTGACAGTTTAAGTTCAAAACACTCCAGACAGAGACTTCAACCGAGCTTGAGCTTCACCATTCTATGCCCTGCATAGAAAGTTAATTCTTTGTTCTCCGGGCAGTTCAAGGTTGGGAATCACTGCAATTGTCAGAATACAGCAAGACTTCATGTTGTTTGAATGTTAAAGTTTGAAAGAGGTTAGCAATTTATAAATATCTAATATAAGTAATTATTTAGGAATGTTTTATGAAAAGGACAGAGGGTAATAATAACCTTGTTGGTTTAATTTTCTAGTTAAAAGTGGTGGAGTCAAACTGATAACACTGATAAAGCCAAAGAGGAAAACTTCAAACTAGGTGATGGTAAGTTTAAGTCTGGGGACTGAATGTGCAATTTTTTCTTGTACAAATTATAAATGAAGATAAATATAAATAAAATATTTTTTAGTATCAGAAAAGAAAAAAATGTACTGAAAAATGTTTTGTATGTTTTTAACTGTGGAAACCAGTGCCTGATGAAGGGTAAAATACCTGAAACATAGAAAAATACTGATGTAATAAACTAAAATGTTGAAAACATGAATATATTGGTTGATTTTTGAAGGGAGTGGGTGGACTTCCAGTATTAATTTTTCTGTGTAATCTCCCTATAGCCAGTACTCCTGCACCATTGCCTACAGCCTAAGCAAACCTCCTCACACCCCCCAAGTATCAACTACCCGTCCTAGCCAGCAGGGCATCACCCCATAACACTGATTTTTGTCATACTCAGTGTAGTGTAATATTTATTAATATGGATTGTAGTGTAATATTTTACATTTTATGATATTTGGCTTTCACCTTTTATATTATTTTGTAATATGATTATTTCACACATATATAATACCAAAGGGTATGTGTATAACCTTTTTAGAAAGGAGTGCTAGAAAGTTAGAAAGAATCTTTATTAAGATGATGCATTTACCTTATTGAAAACATGCCTCGGCACTGTATTACATAACAGCATGTTTGGGCACTGTATTACATAACAGTATGTCTGCAATGTATTACATAACAGCATGTTTGGGCACTTGTATTAGATAACAGCATGTCTGGGCAATGTATTAGATAACAGTATGTTTGGGCAATGTATTACATAACAGCATGTTTGGGCAATGTATTAGATAACAGCATGTTTGGGCAATGTATTAGATAACAGTATGTTTGGGCAATGAATTTTGAACAACATGAAAGGGCAAGCCTTACATTGGTGTACATTGCTATGGTGTAAGTGAAACTTATTGTTTTGCCAGGTTATGTTGATCTACTGGCAAATGTATTAAGGAAAATGTAGTAAAACACTCTATGAGGTCGTGTAAGAAATGAAGTAATACCTCTGTTTTGAAAGAAAAGGTACACCACACAGTAAGATTAATATGTTTTTGTTATATGATTGGTTTACAGTGGGGATTTGGCATTTTCAAGATAACAATTCTTTATATAAACCCTGTATAAAATTGTATAGTTAGCACCCAACAAAAAGCAAGAATACATGCATCTGAAATTGATGAACTCACAAAGAAAATAAAAAGGGAAACATTCACTCTGAGTGGTTTGAACTATTTGAAGATAGAAAACACAACACAGCTATCTCTATCCTTATAATTGGTGCTGTGACTATGATGACTGAAGACAGTCTATATGGTTGCTGATGACATCAATTGAACCGAGAAGGAAGCCACTGTGAGGAACGCCTTACTGAACCTGATCTAATCAATCTAGTACAGAAGGGAGTCAAAAGAGGGACTGAGGAAACAGACTGGTGTGAAGTCAGACGTGATTTGCCAGCGAGATAACTGGACGTAAGTATGGACACCATATTACATAAATTTTTGAGACGCACCTTAAAGAAGGTCCGTTTTGCTCTCCTGTAGAACAGGAAGATGCATACTTATGTTTATCCACTCAATGCCTAGAAAGAAATGAGAAAGTAAAGGCAGATAAAAGCAAATTAGCCAATATTTGTCAGATGTATGTACAATATCAGTGTAAGATAGCAACTAGGACCTGTCTATTAAAAAGCAGTTACTTGACAGTAAAGAAAAGTATTTTCTAGGTGTAGCAAAGTATGTTTCTGAAGCTAAAGATGGTAGATATAAGTTAAATATCTCTCAGGAGAGGTATGTGGGCTAAAGATTAATGTACCTACGTAATTCTTGATCTTCTATGACCCAGTCTCCACCGCTCATTCACACTGATGGGATCCACGCCGGAGGCACTAGAACGCAGCGGGAGCAAACTTTTTGCAAGAGGTCAGCGCCAGAGATAGAGCCATGAGGAGCATGCCACGAGCCTTGGCTCGTCGACAATGACTATCTCGGCATCGACCTCCAACCACCTCAGTACCTTTTTCCGAGGAGGTGCAGCGAATTAACTTAGAAGGACAGCCTAACAAAACTGGACATACGATACTCGGATGACCCGTAAGAAGGGTCTACAAGGAAGTCTTCACAGCCTAAAGATTGAGGGAGTGAAGACCAACAACAGAGGTGAAATCGTGATGGTGGGTAGGGGTATGTGAATGAGTGGTGGAGATTTCATCCAAGAAGATCAAGAATTACGGTAGGTACGTAATTCCATATATTCCTGAACATAAAGTCTCCACCACTCATTCACACTGATGGGAGAGTACCAAGCTAATAATCCCAAGATGGCGGCAGAAGAGACCAGGAACTCACAAATTTAGGACGGAAGTCCGTTAAGAATGGTCCTGCCAAATGAAAGATGTTGTCTGGCATGGACATCCAGGGCACAGTGCTTGACGAAAGTATACACCAAGCTCCAGGTAGCTGCATTACAAATGTCTGCAATGGCACGCTGTGGATTTTCGCCAGGGATGCCGTGTGACTGCTCTAGTAGAGTGAGCATACACTCTGCCCTCCAGCTTAACTCTGCGCCATAGAGTAGCAGTGGTGAAGGCATGCCACTAGCCATGTTAAATGCATCTGATAGCAACAGGCTGACCCAGCCGGTCTCACTGAAGGAAACAAACAGTTGTTGAGCTTTGCAATTTGTTTTGTTCTATCTAAATAGAAAGCAGAGCTCTTTTGACATCTAAAGAATGAAGGGTACGCTCTCCTTCACTTTGGAAGTTCGCAGTTAGTAGATAGGACCAAAGGTTGGTTTAGATGGAATTCTGAAACAACCTTAGGTAGAAACTTAGGATGGGTCCTAAGAACTAATTTGTCCTTATGAAACACAGTATCAGGAGGTCTGTGATCAAGGCATGTATTTCAGAGACCCTGCGGCCGAGGTAATGGCCACCAGGAAGGCCGTTTTCAAGTGAGAAATTTCAGCTCACAGGTAGCTAGAGGCTCGAAAGGCTTTGAGTGAGCATGTCTAGTACAAGATTAATGTCCCAGGCTGCGACTGGACGTCTGATAGGAGGTCTGGTATGCAGAATTCCTTAAGAAACCTCTTAACCACAGGTAAGTGAGCCAGTGACAAGGAAAGTACTGGCTCATGATAAGCTGAAGTGGCACAAAGGTGAACTTTTACTGTAGAGTATTGTAGACCTGAATTTGAGAGGTCTAAAAGGTACTCTAGAACTTTATTGGGGGCAGGAAAAAGGATTCAAAGAGGATTTTGCACACCAGAGAGAAAAATGCTTCCATTTAGCTCTGTAAGTTTTTCTAGTGGCTGGCTTTGCACGCAGTCAGAAGAATACAGTATCTGAAACTCTACGAGAGACATTGAACCTGTTCACTTCTATCTCTGAAGGGGATGGACCACAGGCCCCTGAGTCAGAAGGTTCGCCTGAAGGGAAGTGCTTTGGGGGTTTTCGGCATACTGTTGAGTAACGAAACCATATCTGTCGAGGCCAGAAGGAAGCAATGAGGATCATTTTGTCCCCTGGGACTCAACTTGAGAAGTACCCTCTGAATTAGAGGAAGAGGAGGAAAGGCATAGAAAGCTGCTTCCACTGCAGCCTGAACGCATCCTGACAGAAAATGCCAGGCCCTGAAATTCTGGAGCAGAAGAAAGGCAGTTTTGTGTTGAGTGGGGATGCGAAAGGTCCAGGTCTGGAGTTCCCACTCTGCAAAAGTGACTGAACTACAGTTGAGTCGAGAGACCATTCGTGAGGATCTGTCTCTGTTCTGCTGAGATGGTCTGCCAGTTCGTTCTGCACTCCCGGCAGGTAGACCGCCTGGATTAGAGCCTTGTGCTCAAGCACCATTCTCACATTCTCATCACTTCCTTCATAAACATAGAAACATAGAAGTTGTGCAGATAAGGACCGCAGGCCCATCCAGTCTGCCCATTTCTTTTCTACCTTATAAATGTGCCATCGGCCTTTGCTCTGTCAGTGACCTATCTATTTATAGTCATTTGTATTGCTCCTTATGCCTATCCCATGCCTGTTTGAAGCCCTGCACTGTATTCATAGCCACCACTTCTTGTGGTAAGCCATTCCATGCATCTACCACCCTTTCTGTGAAAAAGAATTTCACATTCCCCTTAATCGGCCTCCTCTAATCTCATGCTGTGTCCTCTTGTCCTGCTATTTTCTTATATTTAAACATGTTAGACTCTTTCACCTTGTTTATGCCCTTAAGGTGTTTAAATGTCTCGATCATATCACCTCTCTCCTCCTTTGCTCAAGGGTATACATATTGAGCTCCGTTAATCTGTCCTCAATTGTCTTCTGATGCAGTCCCTGCACCATTTTGGTTGCCCTTCTCTGGACTGCCTCAATTTGGTTAATGTCCTTGTGAGGGTGTGGCCTCCAATACCTTGCGCAGTACTCAGATGGGACCTAACCAATGTCTTGTACAGAGGGATTATTACCTCCTCTTACGACTTGTGATACCTCTACTAATACACCCTAACACCCCCAGCCTTACCTACTGCTTTAGAGGTCTGCTTGGATGATTTCAGGTCATCAGTGATGATGATGCCCAAGTCTCTTTCTTCCTTTGTGACTGCTAGCAACTCCTCCCAGCCTATAAGTGCTTCAGGGTTTCTCTTCCCTATGTGCATGATTTTGCACTTCTTTGCATTAAATCCCAGTTGCCACTCTTCTGACCATTCTGCTAGTTTATCCAGATCTCTTCTCATTCTGCCCACCCCATCTGGATCATCTACTCTGTTGCAGATCTTGGTGTCATCTGCAAACAGACAAGCCTTACCCTCTAGTCCATCTGCGAGGTCACTAATGAAGATGTTGAATAGGACTGGCCCCAGGACTGATCCCTGAGGTACCCCACTTGTGACTTGCATCTCTTCTGACTGTATACCATTTACCACCACTCTCTCTGTTTTCTGCCAGTCAACCAGTTTGCCACCCAGTTGACCAACTTCTGACCCACCCCGAGCCTACCTAGCTTATTTATCAATCTTCTATGTGGAACAGTGTCAAAGCTTTGCTGAAGTCAAGGTAGCGACATCAACTGCTCCCTGGTCCACCACTCTGGTTACCCAGTCAAAGAAATCTATGAGATTAGTTTGACAGGACCTTCCTTTTAAACCCATGCTGTCTTGGATCCTGTGCCCTATGGATTCCAGGTGTTGCACTATCCTTTCCTTAAGGAGTGCTTCCATAATCTTGCCCACTACTGAGGTAAGACTGACCGTCTGTAGTTCCCCGCCTCCTCCTGCTACCACTCTTGTGGAGTGGGATCACATGAGCCCTTCTCCAGTCTTCTGGGACCTCTCCTGTGCTCAGAGACTCACTAAACAATTCTGCTAATGGCTCTGCTAGTTCCTCCTTTAGCTCCTAAGTACCCTGGGATGTATGCCATCAGGTCCCATTGCCTTATCCACCCTGAGCTTAGCAAGCTCTGTAGGACCCTTTCTTTTGTGAAGGGAGTAGTGCTCACCTCCCTCCCCTGTGTCCATGATGCTGAGCTGTGGGCCCTGCCCTACCTTCTCTTCAGTAAATACTGAGCAAAAGTATCTATTTAGGATAGATGCCTTTACAGGGTCCTCCTCCTCACATGCTCCCTTTTCTCCATTAAGCTTAGATACCCCTCTGGACTTTCTCCTTTCACTAATGTATCTATAGAAAGTCTTGTCACCTTCTTTACTGTTCGTGCTAGTGTTTCCTCAGTTTGGGACTTTGCCTGCCTTACTGCCTTACCTGCTTCCTTAGGGCAGTTTGGTATGCCTCCTATCTTCATCCCGCTGTGTTCCTTATATTTTCTGAAGGCCAGCCTTTGGCTCTGACCTTTCTGCTACTGTATTTGAGAACCAAAGTGGTTTCCTTCTTCTTTTGCACTTCCTTTCTGTCTAACACAATGGTATGTTGCTTCAAGTATTGTATCCTTATGCTTGCCCACTTTGCCTGTACCTCCTCACCTGTGTTTCTTTTTGCCAGGGCTAGCTTAACTCTGTTGGCCATCTTATCAAAGTCAGCTCCTCTGAAGTCCCATATTTTTGCCTTGGAATGGGATGATTTAGATGTAGTAGCCAAATTGAACCATACCATGTGATGGTCACTGGCCCCCAGGTGACCTTCTACCTGGAGATCTGTGATCCCTTCTTTGTTAGTCAGTACTAGATCTAGGATAGCCCTGTCTCTTGTGGGTTGCTGTACCAGTTGTTTGAGGCCCTCTCCTGCAGGAATCCACTATGAGTCTAGTTCTGGCAGATGTTCCTGCTGGTATTGACCAATCTGTATCTGGCATGTTGAAGTCTCCCATTATCAGAACCTCCCTTTAGCTGTCATGTTTTGTATATCTTCTAACAGTAATGTGTCTATGTCCTCCCTCTGGTCTGGGGCCCGTAGACAACCCCAGTTCTTATGGCTGTCCCATTTCCTGTTTCGGGCGACCCACAGTTCTTCTGGCTCCTTGTGTATTCTGAATTTCTGTAGCTTTGATATTTTCATTAACATACAGGGCCACTCCTCCCCATTTTTGCACCTCGGTCTCTTCTGAACAATACATAGCCAGGTACTGAAGTCTCCAAGTGTGGTTACTGGTAAACCACGTCTCACTAATTGCTACTATGTCCAGTTTAGCCTCTGACATTATTGCCTGCAGGTCTGGGATCTTATTTCCCAGGCTGTGAGCATTTGTGTACATGATTTTCCATTGGCCAGATTTTGTGTGTTAGTTGTTGGGTGAGGTTTGGCATTACCCTGTGCATCGTATGGAGACAAACCTTTTTCTTACCTGGTGATGCAAATGAACGGCAAACACGCTTGAATTCCAGTTTGACCACTAGCTGAGGGGAGAGGTGTTCTTCCCATTCGACGTGATGGGGTGCTGCACCTCTCCCCATTTGCTAGTTTAAATATTCTGCAAAGACGTCAAACTTCTGCCCCAATGCACTGACTCCCTCTTTAGTCAGATGCAGTCCATCAAATTTAAACACTTTCGCTCCCAGAACTGTTGCCAGTTCCTACAAATCTGTGTCCTTTTCCTGGCACCAGTCCTTGAGCCACGTGTAAAGGGTAAGAGTGAGCACTGCCCTGCTTGTTGATGTAATACATCACTGCTTTGTTGTTCATTTGAAGGAGAATGTTCTAGTGACAAAGAATGTCCTTCAAAGCCCGGAGTGCATAAAGGATGGCTCTGATTTCTAGGACATTTATATGAAGCTGGGACTCCGTCTTGAGTCTACATACCTTGCGTGTGGAGATCTTGACAGTGGACTCCCACCCATCAGGGATGCATCCGTGGTAGTGGAGATCTCGTGATCCCGGGGAGCAAGTGGATACCCTTCCAGAAGGTTGTCCTCTTGTGACCACCAGGTAGGACCTCTTCAGAGGTTCTGTACCTTGATGAGAAAGGACTAAGGGTGAGTGGTTGGGGACCACTGGTACTGAGCATCCATTGAGAGGTTCTCATGTGGAGATGAGCTAGGGTACAGTGAACACTGAGGATGCCATGAGACCCAGCATCCATTGCATCGAGATAGCTCGAACCGAGCTGTTCTCCTGATGTATCGGGCCATCTGTAGGATATCGCCCTTCTGTCTTCTGGAAGAAAGGCCTTCAGACAAGAGGTGTCCAGAAGAGTCTTATAAAAGGAGCTTCTGTAGGGCTGCAACTGCGATTTCTTGAGATTTAGTAGAACTCCATGGACGTAAGAAAGTCTGAGGCCGTGGATACGGCGCCGAGTTCATTGCCTGGAAGGACTTGCTAGAAGCCAGTTGTCCAGATACAGGAACACTTGTATTCTGATCTTTCTGAGGTGCACTGTGAGAATTGCACAACACTTTGTAAAAACTCACGGCGCTGAGGATAGCCCAAAGGGCAGGACTCTGAACTGATAATGTTGGCCCAAAGCCACGAACCTTAGGTATTTGTGATGCCTTGGGTGAATAGGAATATGCTGGTAATCACCTTGCATGTCCAGGGAGGATAACCAGTCATGCTGATGAAGCAAAGGTAACAGGGTTCCTAGTGATATCATTTTGAACTTCTCCTTGGGAAGAAATTTGTTCAATTTTCTGAGGTCCAAATGGGCGCATGCCCCGGTTTTCTTTGGAACTAGAAAGTAATAGTAGAACCCTGTGTTCCGTTGATCCAGCGGAACTATTTCTACCACCTTGTTGTTCTAAGGCCTTGTATTTTGGAGGCAGAAGTTCTGACTGAAGTACTGACAGCCTGGGCTGCCATTTGAGGGGACAATCCAGAGGGTCTCTGAAAGATTGAGGGAATACTTCATGGACTATTCGGAGGACCCATTTGTCCAATGTTATGGACTTCCACTGGTTGTGGAATTGGGTCAGATGACTTTCCACTGCTAAAGAGGAGTCCCTTGGGAAGCTGAGGTGGGACTTGGGCCAGAAACTGAAAAGGTGGCACTGGGCACTTTGGGCCCTTGTGCTTTCTGTTGCATTTTCTTTGAGGCTGAGGGCTTGGCTTTTATTAAAACCTCCCTGCCTTTGCCTCAAAAGGACTAATGGTTGTGAATCTGGTATTAACACCCCGAGAAGGGCAGGAGCAGGTCGAGCCAATTTAATGGCCGATTTGGTCTTTTGTGTGGCCTCTAGAGCTTGTTCTACTTGAGGACCAAAGAGATACACACCCGTCAAGGACAACACCATGACCTGTTTCTGGGCATCATTTGTGAAGCCTAAATTATGCAGCCTGGAATGACGGGCGGGTACAAATGCCCACCGCCACTGCTCGGGAGGCAGCATCAAAACATCCATAGCTGCTTTTAACCTGTTGGTTGTTGGACCTGATACCCTGGTTATGGTTTGAAGAAGCTCTGAATTAGTGACCGACTCAGTAGAGCTTCAACCATTTGTTTGAGTGAATACCAAAGAATATACTCATATTGAGAGAAAAAGCCCTGGTAACTGGCAATGCGCATACCCAGGGTGGATGCAGCAAAGACCTCTTACCTAAAGTATCTATTTTACGAGATTCTTTGTTTATAGGTCGAGCTGTAGTAGTCTGAGGAAGGACGACCTTATAATTCTCTGCCAAGACTACAATAGGATCCGTAAAGGCATGGGAGGCCAAAATAGGTCGATCCTTGGGAGCAGCATACTTCCTATCTATGGACTTAGCCACAGAAGGAATGAGAGCAGGATTATTCCATACCATTTGAGAAAGCGCCTCAGAGGGTTCTACCGGGAGTTAAATCCATAGGGATGTCCGGAACATGAAGGTATTGACATCTTAAAAGCTTCCCAGGATCGATATCCATAGTCTGGAAGAAAGAATAGAATTCAAATATTTCAGCAGAGACTTAAATGACAGGTCCTCAACCAGAGGCTCTGCAGCAGGATTAGATCTTGTTCCTTCCACATCATCACCCAGCCTAAGGTCTGGGTCAGGCTCAATATCATCTCCTGACAGCCCAGGAGGGACTGTATGGACAGGAAAGGAGTGAAAATCAGAAGGAAAATAGGAGGGAAAAGGTTCGGCGTCGAGGGCCTGAAGACTGGAAGGCGTCACACAAGTCTCGGTGCCGAAGAAGTGCACGCGCCACCTGGCCCAGCACAGCTCACGGCACTGGACAGAGCCCTGCACTAAGGATGGCGCTGAAAAGCTGCGCTGGTATGGCACGACAAGCCTAAAGGTACCAAGGACAGCGCCAACAATCCCAACATTGTCGAGACGGCGCTAACAGACGACTGATGCCAAGGATGGCACAGAGTGACCCATTGATGCCAATGGCACTGAAACCAACACAGGGCCCAGAAAACCAGTGTCAGTGGCTCAGTAGGTAGCACACTTGCCTCTGAGGCCGGGAGATCAGAGGGCTGTGGGTTCAGTTCCCACATCTGGCACTTGGGTTAATATCCCAGTACTGACACTGTAGTGCAGCATGAGAGGGTGCTGCACTTCTGAGGTGCCGCTCTTCGGATGAGACGTTAAACCGAGGTCCTATCTGCCTGGATTGGTGGTAGTTCAGGTAGATGTTAAAGATCCCATGGCACTTATCGAAAAGAGTAGGGAATTTCCCGTGTCCTAGCCAAATTACCCTCATTCACTAAAAATACCATCAACAGCTTAATGTGGTTCAAGGTTAGTTGGCATTCATCTGTATCCCCTCCCCGGGTCGTGCCTGAAAATAGGCAGGATTTGTCTAGTGCACTTACCTGGTCAACAAAAGCTAAATAAATAAAAAAATAAAACTAGGATTTGAGGATAAAGAAGGAAAAATATCAGGAGATAGAGGCATGGGTGTGGCCCCTGCACCACAGCCATGTGAGGGGAAAACACCTGAGTGCAGAGTCGACGGCACCAAAGAGGGCGCCTCAGCTACTAGGGAGAGGCCCAATAGCCCTACCCGATCCCGAAGGGCATCACGAGGGCCCCTGAGGGACTGGCCAGGCAGCTGGACCAACCTCCAAGCCCATTGCTCCATCAGAGTGGCCCACTGATGAAACTGCTCATCTGAAGCCCTACCAGAAGATGGGAAGGGCTCAATGTTGAAGAGGTTGGAGACCGGAAACAGACACTGGTGACTCGGAGGAGACCGCAACTGACCCCAATGACTGACCATCAACGTGCAGACATACCAGAAGGTGACCTCAAGTGATGCCTTCTCTTCTTGGCCTGTGGGTCAAGAAGAGCTCGAGGCTGAATGGTGCCAGGAGTGCAACTGTTTTCTTTTATGCTTCCAGGGGACCACCCTCCCTCGGGCACTGGACAATCCATTGTCAGACCCCTCCAGAGAGGGCAGTGGACCAGACCCAGCCCCTTGACTGAAAAGCATTCTTACGAAGTCTCCCTACCGTCACCTGACCCGCTCATGGTCGACTCCATCAATGTAGGCCGCGACTTCTTCTTGTAATTAAAGTAAATTATAGTAAACGGTACTATTCAAGAAATACTACAAAAAAAAAAAGAAACTGAAAACTATGCTGCTAGTTTGAAATCTGAATCCCAGCGGCAGCGACGTCGTCACTGTAGCGCACTCGATGGCGGGAAAAAAGGAACTGAGGCAGTTGGAGGGTCAACACCGAGATAATCATTGCCACACGAGCCGAGGCTCACGGTGCCGCTCGCAGCGCCATCTCTGGCGCCGACCCTCTTGCAAAATGTTTGCTGCTGTTGGGTCCTAGCACCTCCGCATAGATTCCATCAGTGTGAATGAGTGGTGGAGACTTTATGTCCAGGAAGATTGTTAAATTTATTAACAAACATAGTCAAGCCAGATTAATAAACTATCTCGGCAGTTACAACAAGCTGTAGAAAGGTTAAACCATGCCAACCAGGAGCATGCACAAGATTTAGCATATAAAGAGCAACTTTGTAAGCGAAGCCCCCACCTTCCAAATCCCTGGTCAATTACAACAGGATTGGGAAGGGTGTCCAACAATATCAGCAATGGTCAGGTTGCCAGACTGTGATATTAGTTGATACTGGTGCTACTGTTAGTATAACAGATAGTGATATCTTTAACAACTTATGGAAATGACAAATTAATTTGCAAGATTTCTCAAGGGTGTGTTAACAGCATATTTGACAAAACAGTTTTGGTTCAGATAGGTGAACAACAACTGAAATGTATGTTTTGGAAATGTAATACATATGAAGGTACCATCATGAGTATGGACATTCTAGCCCAACATGGTTTAGTAGTGGATCTTAGTAACATGATTTTATGGCAGGAAGCACTACTAACCCAGGACTAAATGTGGATGACTCACATAGTGTGTACACAGTAAAGTCATTAAAGATTTATCACATGAGTGATTTATGGAAACTAGTGCCGCAATGGATAACATCTGTTGTAGAAGGGCATGAATCAATTTGGGCTAAAAATGCTACAGAGTGTGGCAGGTATCAAATATGAAAGTCCAAATAAAAGGACCAGACCCCCTCATCAAAAAACAATATGCTTTTCCTAAAGAAGCTTATGAAGAAATATATGTGATACTGAAACAGTTATGAGTATACAAGTTACTTTTTGGAAATATGTATTAACAAAGAAGGCTGAATAGTGGATCCTGATAAAAATCAGGTAATCCAACAGTTGCCAAGACCTAAAACAAAAACTGCATTACGTCAGTTTTAGGCATGGTAGGATTTTGCAGAGATTTTATTGAAGCCTTCTCTAGTATGGCAAAACCTCTGTATAATCTACTGAAGGGAGGAAAGGAAACTGATATCCTCAGATGGGAACCATAACATCAAATAGCTTTTCTTGCTCTCAAGCAAACACTAATGACAGCTCCGGCTCTCATTCGTCCTTCTGAATCCTCTGATTTTGTAATACAGGTACATGCGACAGATCAGGTGATCAATGCTGTACTATTACAAAAGACAGCAGGACTTTGCGTCCTGTGGGATATTTTTCTCATGTATTAACACCTGTGGAAGAGACATGAAGAATGTGTAAAACATTTGTTAGCTGTACATTGGGCTATACAAGCTGCAGAACATATTGTGGGGTTTAACAAAATTATCCTACAAACGCCTCACACTCCAGTAAAATTTCTACTTGAAAGGGATGTGAGAGGTGTGTCTTCCCAGTGACTGGTTAAATGGACTTTAGTTCTACAAGGAAAAAATATCACTGTAGAAAAATATTCACCTATGTTATTTGAACTAATGGCATGGGAGGAGAGGCACATGGTTGTGGAACTGTAACAGGGATTGATTTTAAACCCATATTTGCTGCAGAACCAAATAATGAAGCAAGAGATGTTTTGTAGATGGCTCTCGCTTTTGGGAGGATGGATATTTCCACACAGGATATACCATATGGACACCGAGCACTAATCAAGAAATATTAGTGCGATGCCCATCATCATTCTCTCGCCCCTAGAGTGGAATTGAGGCAGTCCATGAAGCTATTATGGCTTACCCTCAGGAGGCTATTAATATCTTCTCAGATTGCGTTTTGTATGAATTCCTTATTGGACTTTTGCCAATTTGGACTAAGCGAGGAATGTGGACAGCATCTGGAGAACCTGTCGCATTTGCGTCCATATTACAACATATATGGGATACAGAAGCTCAGACACCTCTGAGAATAGCAATTTGTAAAGTTAGAGCTCACCAAAAAATCAAAGGATATCCATGAGTTAAACAATAACTTAGTGGACAACCTGGCTCAAGTTGCAGCCAAACAAACAAACTTATGGGTAGACCCTCTAGGAGATGATTCTACACAATTGTGGGAGATGGACAAATTTGACAAACACCATATTAAATGGATAGCTACCATCTCACAAGTCCCAAGTTTGGGGAGTATCCAAGATACATATGCTTGGATAATGGGTTGTCGGAACTGATGAAAAGACACTGGACAGGTGCAATCAAACATGTTACCATCTGGGAAGATATGGTAGTATGGGCGACAACTTGGGTTTAGGAAGTGGATACCACCCACTTCATTTAGAAAATATATTATCATGGATAATCATCGAATTGGAGGTCATTGTGGACTCCACAAAATATGTAAAATGTTGGCACAAAAATATTGGTGGCCAAAATGGGAAAGGATGTCAAACAATGCCTGAGGTTTGTCTCATCTGTGCACAGATGAATCCTCCAGTGCCTGGTAATAGGGTTCTGTTAGGGCGTATACTGGCGGACAGTCCTTGGTCCAGCTTACAAATTGACTATGTGGGAACTTGCCTACTGTAAAGGGGGTTCAGTATTTATTAGTCATGTTGATATATTTTCCAAGTGGGTAGAAGCATTGCCCATATGAAATTATAGTGCTATAGCTACTGCAAAGCCGCTTATGGAACAGGTGTTCTCACGATGGGGTTTTCCCAGAATACTTGAAAGTGATAGAGAAACTCACTTTACAGCGAAAATAATGACAGCTTTATGTTATATTTTGGGTATCACTCAACGCTTGCATTTACCCCAACAACCACAATCATCAGGGATGGTGAAAAGATTAAATCACACCATAAAAATGCACTGAAAAGGTAGTGTTGGATACCGGTAAAGGGTGGGTGACACTTACCAGGAATCCTAATGGCATTAGAGGTACTGAACAAGAGTACTGGCTATAGCCTATATCAATTGATGACTGGACGGGATATGTGGCTGTATTATCCTTCAGATCCCAATCTATCAACACCAGTGTTGGACTGCATCAAAACTGATGTGCTCTTGCAACAGCTACAAAATCAGTTAGCTGTTTATTTACCCCATGCTGCCAGAAATATGGCACAGACTCATTAGAAAAACAAACAGAGACATGATGAAAGTGATACATCCCATTGAAAGGGCTCATCACGTAATGGTAAAACATTCTGGTCAAAAAGAACCATGGGATGCTAATTGGATGGGGTCCTATACTGTCATTGATGTTTGGGGCCATGGGTCATTCAGGTCCGGTGAATTCGACAAGGGTCTACAGAGAACAAATGGGTCCATATGGACCAATGTAAATTGTATCAGCCTTTAAATGATGACAACTGATACTGCTCTGTTTCTCCCAATAGGTGAAGCACAATGCTGTATCCTGCACTTATACTGAGCAGTACCTTACTGATCCTGGCAACTTCCGACCGATACAAAGGATGCCCAGGGCACATATGGAACAGTTTATATACAACAAGAACTATGTCAATCATTTTGCAGGAGGTATTCCAGTATTGCTGGGAAAACGACATGAACATACTAGATATCTTCTTATCAAATGGTACTTTATTTGTTATAGACAATGTCAAAATGCGGCATGGGGATGCTCGCTAAAAGCCTGGCTCTGGCATGGCGATGTATGTAGTAAACCCAACAGCCCAGAAAAGGATCCATATCTGTTTCACTTTGGGGACACTATAAATTTGACAAGAAATGAGCAAGATTTATTTCAATGAAATTAAAAGACATGTTACATTCTCCATCTAATATTACGTTGTTAAATGCATCTAATACTGGTTCAAGGCATAATATGTGGCATTTCTTATATAATATGTTTATTGTAGCAAATTATACAGTAGAGTTAAAGCAATTTTTCATAGTATTGCCATTAACAAATGAATACTCATTGTTAACGATTGCATTTTTTTTTTTTAAAGATGCACAATGGCCAGGTATGGCATGTAATGTTAATCGAACAGCATGGCATAATTTTGCTGCATGAAATATAGTGTATCAAAACAAAGTATATCAGGGCAAAATTCTTGCCCCATCAGATGGTATTATTTTGACAAAAATATATATCCTCTATATTATCCATGTAAATTACAGTATTATAGTGTATGGTGGAACGCCATTCTCCATCGAAATCCATTGTTGTAAACCTTGTAGTCACACACTAGTGACATTCGCAGTGCAACAGAATGATGTTTTCACTGTACTGCGAGAGGCCACGCTGTGTCCTTGAGCAGCATTTGACAGGGCTCACTCCATAGACAGGACACATGGCTAAAGCAGCAATGTCAGCTGCAGTACTAATGTTTAGCGTTAAAACGCTCACAATGTAAAGTTCTTAAGCAGTTAAAATGTCAGCTGAAAACGCTCAAAATGTAAAGTTCTTTTTCCTTCTAGTAACTGATTTTTTCCCCAAAAAAGCGCTTCCACCATACACTATAAAGAAAGTGCATAGGAATAGTTGACAACAGGCATTTTTATGTTATAATTATGACAATGGATTACCTCTTGAGCTGCGCCTCGAGATAATCCATCGCCATAGTGCCAACTCGGTGAAAGAATAACCCTGTTGTCAACCATTCCCCATGTACTGTCCTATATATAATATTTTGCTACATTTGTCTTTTCCATGATTGCCGGTTCAATGTAAAAATTGGGCTTCAGTAATAGTATGGCAACAATATTATAATAATACTTTAATTCGATACCATGATAGACACAAATGTGGTCATTTCAAATTCCTGCAGAAGCAACACCAGGCTTATTCCATCGTAAAAGAGACATGTGGGGCTGGTTAGGCTCAGGATTAGGAATTGCTAATGGTATTGATTCTATGGTTTTAAAGGGTCATATTCATTCTTTAGAAATGACTTTAAAAGATATGGCTACTGGACCATTATCAACTACTGTAAAATTAGTATGCTGATAATGAAGAAATTGATTGGTTTGCATTTAGGAATACTTACAAAATTTTAAAATCATTGCTCAAATAGCAGTCTGTTTTATAACTCACTTTCTAATATGTCTCGAGAGAGCCATATAAAATTGGCTTGCTCTCAGTTAGCTGTTAAAGCACAAGCTTATTTAGTCAATGAGTTAAATAGAATTGAGACCAATAGGTTACCTTTAGGAATAGGTGAGACCAATGTGACTAAATTATTGGATCATTCCACTGTATTCCTACCCCTAGCTATGGTGAAAGTATAAAATTCACCACATCAATATGCACATGTGCTGCATATGTGATTCCATACTAGTGATAATACCTGTATGTTTTAAACCACCTAAAAATATCGAAATCAGTAATCTGGAGTATTAATACATGACCAGATCATAAGACTCCAATTACCAGGTGACACTATTGTCTCAGTACATAATGAATATGTTGTCTTACCTAGCAACAATGTGTACAAAACATGAAACCTTAATATGTGGGGAATAGACATCATCCGCCCCATGGTTTCCTGAACAATGTAAATTTACCCTAATGTCTGCAAATGAATACCGCCAAGTTATGAGATGGAACCAATCAGTGTAATCGCAGGTCAACCCTGGAATGTATGGGTGTAGTGACAAAACTTGGTGGGTTGCAGACTGGGCCTCCGAAAATTTTCTGCCTATAGCCGAACTAATGTTAGCCATATCGATGGTTCTAGTCTGGTCTTGGATTTACTCACTGATTTGGCAACTCCACCTCATTCTGAATTACCCAAAATTAGTAAATGACACTTGGTGCCTTGTTGTTTCGTCAACAAACAAAAGGACTTATTTTCACACAAAAGGCCTCTGCTAAAGAGGTAGAAAAGCAGTCCTCTTATATCCCTATTATATCCTGAGGGATTGGGGCTCGCTGCTTTAAGTACCAGTCCAGCCCTGATAGTGGTAATATGCGGTATTGCAGTAATATGTGTTCTTGTTATCATACAATTATTATTGTATCGTAAGATGAGACACATGATTTGACAAATATAAATGTTACAACGGCAACATTGTCTTATGTGATCTCCAATTAGAGAGTCATAAAGGGGGATTGTAGTGTAACAATTATTAATATGGATTGTAGTGTAATATTTTTATTTTATGATATTTAGCTTTCACCTTTTATATTATTTTGTAATATGATTATTTCACAAATATATAATACCAAATGGTCTGTATATAACCTTCTTTAGAAAGTAGTGCTAGAATGTTAGAAAGAATCTTTTAGGATGATGTGATTTATCTTATTGAAAACATGCTTGGTCAATGTATTAGATAACAGCATGTTTGGGCAATGTATTAGATAACAGCATGTTTGGGCAATGAATTTTCAAACAACATGAAAAGGCAAGCCTTAAGTTGGTGTGTGCTACAGATGTAAGTGAAACTTATTGTTTTGCCAGGTTATGTTGACCTACTGGCAAATGTATTAAGGAAAATGTAGTAAACACCTGTGAGGTTGTGTAAGAAATGAAGTAATACCTCTGTTTTGAAAGAAAAGGTACACCACACCAAAAGATTAATATGTTATTTTGTTATATGACTGGCTTACAATGGGGTGTTGGCATTTTCAAGATAACAATTATTTATATAAACCCTGTATAAAATTGTATAAGCTAGCGCCAACAAAAAGCAAGAATACATTTATCTGAAATTGATGAACTCGCAAAGAAAATAAAAGGGAAACAAGCACCTGAGTGGCTTGAATTATTTGAAGATTGAAAATACAATACAGATATCTTTATCCTTACACCCAGTCCTGGTCCCGTCAGTCAGCTGCTGTAGAGAGATAGCCTGATCTGTCATCGGAGATGCCAGCCTACGGTCAAGGATCCAACGCCGAGAGATGTGCTGAGTCAAAATGACAGAGTACTGGCGGCCCGGTGGTGCTGAGGTTGAGGCACTGGATGCCACCACCTCACGCTCGGCTGGCAGCCGGGTTTGGGAATGAGCCTGGGCCGTCGGGGTAAGAGGGGTGGAGAAGGATTGAGCGTCCGTTAGACTGCTCTCCTTCTCCGGGTGGGAGTGGAATGCTTGCTGTCTTGCTGCTCCTAGCAGAGGCTGGGGGGTATGGCAGGTCAGGGGCAGAACTGAGGGACGGCTGTGGCAGACGCTGGGAGGGCGCGTGCAGTAGCGCGCACGCTCCGGTCCCTTGGCGCCATTGCATGCCACAGACATATGGGGAGGGAAAACAGAGAAAATCCTTGGGCTATATGATGGCTGGACGAGCAGGCCCCGCCGGTTTCTGCCTGGATGCTCCCTGCACTGGGAAAACCCCTCGATCCTGTGGCGGTGGTCGTGGTGCCCACCATGGCAAACAGATCGCTGTGCTGGTTGGAAGGTAAGGGGTTGAGCTTGGGATGGGGCGGACTGGGGATGTTGGTCAGCCGGACTTGGGGAACCATTGGTAACACCCCCAGCTGCAGAGGAGATAAGAAAATATACAACCAAAAAAATGACAGAGTACTCCCTCCTGCTGCTGAGATGCTCAAACTATTGTCTTGTGGCGGCACGCCAGTGAGAGAGTGGAGACACTAGACCCGACCGGTTTAAATATTAATTCCAACCAGACAATCAAGCACTCCACTTGCTCCACCATAGCTCGGGCTGGGAGTTACTTTGTGAATAGAGTTTGACACTGTCTCACCATCAGGGAAGAGCAAGCCTGACGCAGCACAAGCACTCTCAGCTGCAGTGCTACTGTGCTTCTGGGGGTCAGCTAGTGTTGAGGAGCCCTCTGCCAGTGGCACCACAGTAAGGGCAGCACAGTGGTGATTACCATGGGGACACCAGGATGCTCCTCGCCTCAGACTGTGCCGACTGAGGGATCTGGCAAAAAGTAAAGATATTTTGGGGGAATAAATTGTTTAACTAAACTTGGGAGGTGACACAGTACAATTCAGGCAGGATCCGTACCAGTCTTATAAATACAGTATTGTACCAGCAAAAACTGTACAGTTGGAAGGTCTCAGAGAGTGGGCTCTGAGGCCTCAGGGGTTTCTTGCCCAATTTGCTGTAGCAAACTGAATACAGGCAACAATCCAGCATGCAGTAGTTCTCTTTGAAGCTATTTTGCCCTTCCCCACTTCCCCATAGGTCAGGAAAAGCTGAGTATTCTCCTGCCTATGGGCTTTGTGTGATCCAGATAGTAGCTAATTGCCCTCTTGACATCAAGGCTATGTAGCCTACGTTTCCCTGAACTGGAATGATCAGTAAAGAAGACAGGCAGGGTAATGGACTGGTGAAGGTGTAAGTCAGAGACCACTTTGGGAGGAACTTCCTAGTGTTCCGAGCACTACCTTGTCCCTATGAACTGAAATATAATTGGGTTCTATGGACAAGGCCTGCAGTTCACTGATCCTCCTGGTCAAGTGACTGCTACCAAGAACACTGTTTTCCAAGTTACATACTTGAGCTCTGCTGAAAACATGGGCTCAAAGGGGCTGCATCAGCTGTGCATGCATATATTCAGGTCCCCAAAGGGGTTGGTTCTCTGTGTGGCGGATGCAGATGCAGCAGTCCCTTAAAATGCCCTGAAAATTGGGTTGGGTGCCAGGAAGAGCCCTTCCTGTTGAGACTAGGCTGAAACAGCTGCCAAGTGTACATTGAGAGCAGATGGCTTCAACCTAAGGGAATGGAGATGGGCCAAGTAGTCCAACAAGACTGACAGACCAGCCTGATGAGGATCTATGTCATTCTACTGGCACCAAATGGAGAACCTCTTCCACTTGGAAGTGTAAGTCTTCCTTATAGAGGGTTTTCTAGACACCCTAAGAACCTCCAGGACCCCTTCAGAGAGATGCAGACTAGCATATTCTAGGTCCTCAAGGGCCAGGCCCTGAGTCTGATGGATCTGAGGCTGGGGTAAAAGATTCTCCTTGGGAGGATGTCAGCAGTTTGTGCCTCCTGGGAGGTGAATCAGGCTATAGATTGACAGGGAACAGAAGCATTGAGTGCCAAGTCTGCCTGCCCCAGTCTGGTGCTATGAGAATCAGTGTTACTGGCTGAGTCCTGAGCTTGTTCAGTACCCTGGGCAGCAAAGGAAATGGAGGTAAGGCATACAGGAACTTACCTGTCCAATCCAGCAGAAGTGCATCCATTGGCACTGTGCCCAGTGTGGGAAGCCTACAGCAGTACTGTGCCAACTGATGATTGTCTGGGGATGAAAAGAGGTCCACCTCTGGGTGCCTCACCTTCTGAAAACAGTTTGAAGTACCTGCCTGTTCAGAGACCACTGTGGTGGTTCTGGCTGATCCTGCTGAGGGCATCTGCCAGGACATTGTCCTTCCCTGGAAGATGAACTGCTGATAGGGAAATTCTGAAAGAGTAAGCTAGACTCCAGATTTTCATAGTTTCATGGCACAGCAAGGTTGGCCTTGTGCCCTTTTCTTATGTAGCACATGTACTGCTTGTTCTGACTTGTACTACTTGCCCTGGAGCATTGCTGCAGACTGGATGCCCAGGAGAACTGCCCTGTGTTCCAGTAGGTTTATGTGGAACAGAGATTCCTGCTGAAGCCACATACTGTGTGCAGTGAGTTTCCCCAGGTGGCGCCCCACCGTAGGAAGGAGGCATCGGTTGTCAACACTACTGTTGGAGACTGCTGCAGAAATGGTGCACCTTGTCTGAGGTTGTCCCTTCCTGCCACCACTGAAGTGCCTGAAGGAGGGTTCCTATGACTGGTACTAACTCTGACAGACAGTCCCTTTTCTGGGACCAATAAGTTCTGAAGTGAAACTGTGATGTCCATCATTTGGAACCTGACTCCTGGTACTGTTCCTATTGAGGCTGCCATATGGCCCAACAGCTGCAGAAAATGCCTTGCTGGTCTTGGGGTGAGAAGCTGGATGGAACTTACTGATTGGCACCAAACTGTCCACCCTTCCTTGAGGGAGGAATGCCTTTCCTGCAATTTGTCTAACTCTGCTCCTATGAACTCCAGGAGCTGAACTGGTTGCAAGACTGACTTTTTCAGATTTACCAGGAACCCCAGAGACTGCAAGATGTCCTGTGTAAGGGTTACAGCATCTCTGACCTGTTGAGGAGACTGTCCCACAACTAGCCAGTCATCAGGTAAGGCAATACTGTCACCACCTGCCTTCTCAAATGTGGCATAACTGTAACTCCTAGGTGGAGCTATCCCAAGGGCTACTACCCCTGCCTGCTAGCTAATAACAGGTTAAGGGGCCTAGGTCCTGTAACGGGTGCCTCCACCAAGGTCAGGGTTGGCAATGGTCAAACTAGCCTGGGCACAGCCCTTCAGGACACTGTAACCTCCCTCGCTCCCACTGGTGGCCAAACAGTACACACAATCCCTTTCACAATACCCTGATGCACTTTTCAAGTGCCCACACTGGTTGCACTTACCGCCAAGCCTGGCTCCTCTGGTTCGATCCTGGGGACCCCCTAAACAAGTTTAAACAAAACAGACCGAACAGTACAGTACTTTTAACACAAACTGGAACCACAGTCAGTTTAAATGCAGAAAAGTAAGATCTGAGTTATTCAGGGAACGGAACAAGGAAGGGGTGTAATAGGATAATTGGCTTACAAGCTACATTAATCAAACAGTCATGCATGCAGTTCAGAACCCCCACACAGTCACACACCTCTGGGTACCCAGGTAGTAGGCAGATGGGCTAGCCAGGATCATTGCCCAGGGTAGGCCGGCATCGCAGCTTGTTGGGGCCCTGTGATAGAAAACAACATGCACAACACACTATTTGTAATCGAGCCTGACTGCTCAGTTCATGAATAAAGTGAAATAACCAAGAAATCAGATGACACACTTAGATTATATTGTAGGTGCAGGAGCTACCCTGATAGTTACTCACGGTACCCAAGACTGGACACAGGATGGACGAAATTCGAGACAGCTGGTGGTTGGTCTGATTGACAGGAGAAGCAGGGCCCACACGATTTTGCCGAGGCGCATTCCTGCTAAAGCGTGAGCAGGGGCTGATCCCCAGGCTGGTCTCTCATCGATGGCTTTTATCTGTGCAGTAGGGTAGTCTGGCAGGGCCCTTGTGGCAAGGCCCAGCCACATGGAGTTAATCATGGATTCAGTCCATTTGAGCTGAATATACTGTAGCTACCAGCAAGCAGGACACAGTTCACACAGGAGGAAACAAATCACGACCCACTTTCAATACACAGCACATTTATATGCAAAGGATTCTACAGTACCAGGCAATTCTTCTTCTGTCCCAATCACACTGTTCTCTGCACAAGTCAGAAGTTCTGAAGTGAATGGGATTTCTGCCAGACCAAACGATTCAGCATAATCTTCGGTCCTCCCAGGTTGAGCCTGGTCCCACTTCAGTAGCTTACTTTAATCACACACACTCGGATTCAGACTGAAAATAATTATTTCTCCCTCTCAGAGCACTAGGCAGACATGCAGGTCAGGAATCAGGCCTTTCCACAGTTCTCCGCATGAATCCACTCAGGATTGCTGCTCAAAACACTTGAGCTCTTACTCATTTCACTTCCCAGCTCAGAACTAACTCAAAATTGCAAGCAGTCTGGGATTTCCCAAGATTCAAAGGGTTCAGTTGGCTTGATCTGTCTGCAGTCACAACAAAGGCTCCTCTTCAGGTGCAAAAGGCGCCAAAAGCCCAAAACTACAATTCCTACAGATTTTGACTCCAGAAAGCTCATGTAGTTCGCTCCATTTTAGGTCCCACCAGAACTTACTGGTCTAATTCGCAGTCCCAGGCCAAATGGTGGGGATAAACAAGACAGTCCTTGCTGCAAAGAAGGCAGGTTAGACAAACTACTTTATCATTATCACTCTAAATAATTTTCAGCAAATAGTTACATCTTTCAACAGAGCTCCCTCTCAGATTACTTATGACTGCAATCCAAGCAGCTTTTAAAGAGACAGTGCACAGAGGCTATACAGGCACTCTCTGGCAATCACATTTAAACTGCTAAAACGCAGGACACCAACCTGGCAGTGAGCATTTAGGCAAGCTCAAGGAAGACTTTCGGGAACCCCCATTCGTAGGAGAGTTACACAACCACTGCCAGGCACTTTGTGAACACTCTTGAGCAGAGGTCAAGCCAAAGGGCAGGGCACTGAACTGATAATGGCCTGAATCTGAGATACTTTCTGTGGGATTGCCTGATGGGAATATGGAAGTATGAGTCCTTGAGGTCTAGTTATGCCTACCAGTCTCCTGCCTGAGTGTGGGGAGAACAGTTGCCAGAGTTTAATGGATATTTTCACCAGTATATAATCCAAGTACCAGTACCACTAAGCAACACCAGGAATCAACAAGTCAGTTAATATTAGATAAAGAAGTTATTAAACATAAATTGCTTAGTTTAAACTCCAGTAAATCTATGGGTCCAGATGATACATCCCAGATTGATCAAGGAATTGGCACATCTATTGGCTGAATCACTGACCCATTTATTCCAGGCCTCTTTAGATCAGGAGAAGTTGTAGAGGCATGGAGAGAGGCAAATGTCACCCCATTTTTAAAAAGGCACTAAACACGAGGTAGGTAACTATCAACCAATAAGCCTGACCTCTATACTAGGGAAGGTGTTAGAGGGATTGTAAAAGAATATATAGAAGTAGATTTGCAAAATAGGGGAGACATTGACGTATCACAGCATGGCTTCAGGCATGGAAGATCTTGTCAAACAAATCTCTTCGGATTTTACTGGGATGTTAGTAGAGCTCTGGATGAGGGACATCCAGTGGATGTCACATTTCTGGATTTCAAAGGCCTTTGATAAAGTGCCCCATGGAGAGCAAGGGATTCTCATAGAACATGGCATCCACGGTAAGATAACTCGATGGATTGGTTCCTAGCTTCTTGATAGAAAACAGAAAGTGACAATAAAAAGAAGTAAATCAGGTTGGGTACAGGTGACCAGTGGTGTTCATGAGGATCAGTCCTGGGACCCTGTCTCTTTAATTTATACTGTATATACATTCTTTGACAACTGAAAAGGACATTTGGGTAGCCAAGTTCGCTGATGACACAAGGATTGGCACCATAGTGGAAAATAGCCTAGATACTGAGAAATTACAGGATACCTTGATCAAACTCCAAAACTAGGCTGACGCTTCAGGATTAACCTTTAATGTAGATAAATGCACAGTCATGCATTTTGGCAGAAACAATAAAAGGGCCATGTATAGGTTAAATAGCAAAATCCTTAGAGAAGTAATTGATGAGAGGGATTTGGGAGTGAGGGTTCAAATGACCTGAAGTTTAACCAACATTGCAGCCAGGTGGTAAAAAGGCAGGAATATACTGAGCTGCATTAGTAGACATTTTAAATCTAGGAGGAGTGAGGTGTTATTGCCACTTCATGGTTCTTTGGTGCAACCGCACTTGGAGTATTGTGCTCAGTTTTGGTCTCCAGGCTACAGAAAACAGATTGTGGCATTGGAAAGGGTCCAAAAAGGCCACATGACTGATTGATGGAAATTAAGGTTGTGATTATCAAACATGTTTGCAAAAGTAGGGACTGTACACTCTGGAGTACAGGAGGTTGCGAGCAGACATGTATTTGGTTTATAAAGTCCTCTCTGATATTAGTTTAAGGGAATCACTGGGGTTAAATTTAAAAGAAAAATTATATCAGACTAGAGCACATCCTCTACAATTGAAAATGGAAAAATACAGAACTACAAGAAGAAAGCATTGGTTCAGTGTTGGAGTGGTACTGATATGAAACAAACTGCCCCAGGAAGTAGTATCCAGTTGTACTATGCAGGATTTTAAAACAAAATTTGATAAATATTTGTTAGGAAACAATGTTTTGGGATACTAATTAATTTATGGCAAGCAATATGGACTAAATAGGTCTTCTATGCTTTGTTGCAACTTATGAACTTATAGAGTGACCATCTTGAACCTCCTCTAGGCAATCCTACCTCGTCCCTTTCTTCAGGACCTCTCTTGCCCAGTGGACTTTTGCTTATAGAGCACCCACTCATCTTAACCATCTCCCCCAGATGTCCATGCTGAAACTAAACTTGGCACTTTCAAACTTAAGCTTTGTCAACACCTACTTGCTCAAAGTTGCTGTGACTACATTACCTAGGCTGGCTTCCTGCCCTGCCCTCCTTCTACTCTACCTCCTCTATTACCTTCTTCCCTCTGCGCCTCACACCGCATGCCCTCCACCTCCCTCCCGCACCTCTCTCTGTCCACCTGTCCACAGCCTCACTCCCTGCTATACACCCTCCCCACCCTTACTCCTCCTCCTCCTCCGACATCTCCCTCTCCCTTGACACCTGTCCCCCTATTTTTCTGTTTCTCATCTCCTCTTTGTCCTCCCCAACCCACAGGTCCACTGGATTTCCACATACCCTCTTCTGCTGCTTCCTCCATCTCCCCCACCACTCTCACACTCTCTCACACTTACAGCCCAACCCTTTGCACTTGCTTTGACTATATCATACTTCTGACTCCTTAATGTAATTGCAATGTGTCTAGTCCTTGTAACATTGTGATTTTGTAACTGCAACTACCGTGTTTGTACTCTTATCTGTTGTTCCTGCTCTTGTTCCACGTGGAACCTTTATAAAAGAACCCTGGTTCAACAGTTAATGTAATACTAGTTCTCAATAAATAAATAAATAAACTTTGGCTTTGTAAGGTGCCTGTTCAAGTATCTGAGATCTAGTATGGGTCACCACTCCCCAGTTTTCTTTAGTGTTAGGAAGTATCTTGAGTACAGATCTTGTCCCTCTGATCCAGGGGGACAGGTTCTACTGCCTTCTCGAGGAGAAGGTTGGTTAGTTCTGATTCCAGTAGTACTTTTACGTTGGGGTGGCAGATCTGAATAGCCTTGCCTCAACCTTGTATAACCTTGAAGTTGAGAGCAAGGCCCTGGCTTACCACTTCCAGGACCTACTTGTCTGTGGTGATGTTTTGCCATGCCTGGAAGTGGTAAGCCTGGAAGTGGTAAGCCAGCCTGCCCCTACTGGACCTGAGGAGGTGACCCTGACAAGCACATCAAAGATTTGGCTTTGCTTGAGCACTGGGCTGGGGACTGGGTCCAGCACGATTGCTGCCCCTTCTTCCCCTGCCTCTGAAATATCCTCTTTGCTGCTGGTAGGCTGGGAAAACCTGGGTCTGGTAAAGAGGCTGGGGTAAGGTCTTCCCCTGCTCTGATGTTTCCGGGGTGGATGCTCTCTCTTAGCAGCAGGACTCTTTCGGCTACTTTGTAATCATTCATCTTCTTCATGTAGGCTTCTGTCTGTTCACTAAACAAAGAGGTTGGCTCACAGGGAAAATCCAGGGCCTTAGCCTGCATGTCCTGGGAAAGTTAGTGGCCTTGAGCCAGGCAAACCTCCTCAGGGAACTGAGGTTGCCATCACCCCAGCCACAGTGTCATTAGAATCCACTACCATGTGGAACTGGTTGGAACTTGGAAGCTTCAATACCACACTTTGCAGCTTTCATGAGGTCATTTGCCAGTGGAGAGGGCTGCCTTGGCCATTTCCATTACTGAATTCCACAGATTTTTCTGATACCTGGAAGCATAAGCAAGTAGGAAGCTTGCCAATGTCCAGGAGGCTCCTAAATAGGCATTTTTGGCCATGGAATCCATCTTCTTGGAATCCTTTTCAGGGGATGGGAGGACAGAGGCATGCCTGCTTTATCACAGGCAGCTGTCTGTACTGCCCTTCATGACTTTGATGGCCTAGGAGAAAATCAGCTCCTCCTTTGGCAACCAAGTATTTTCTCCATCTTCTTATCCACAGGAGGGATAGAAGTGGGAGTTTGCAGAATTTGGCAGCTTGTCTTTTCGGAGATTTATGGACAGGGAGAAGCAATATTTTAGCTGCTGGCACATCCATCATCTCCATGTAATCATCCTCCTCCTCCTGAGTAGTTTCTTCAGTGGGAAGTCTAAAGCCTCTACAACCTTCTTTATGAAGGAAAATGTGAAGCATAGTTCTCAGGACGTCTGGGAGGAGATTCAAACTCCTCTGTCTCTGGGGAAACCTCTGGTTCAATAGGCTCCCCATAATCTTCTTCTTCCTCTTCTTCTTCATATTCATAGTAAGGTTCATTTGAACCAAGAGGAGCAGAAGAAACCGGTGTTAGAACTGATTGCGGTTCCTTCTGGGGAACCAGAACCAAGTACTGGACTGCAGCAGCTGAATGATCCTGAATGCGTCTGCAATCTGTTCAGCAGCTAGAACCGTTGGTTCTTTCGTTATGTTCTTGCACTGTAAGTTTCTTTTCTTTTTAGTGGCCGGTTCTGTGCTTCTCTTCACACTAGGGGAGTTCTGCCCTTGTCAGAAGATTCTCCTCTGGTTCCTTCAGCTTATCTTTGCTCAGTGAAGGAACTGTATGTCCTGAAGCTGGGTCAGCAGCTTTTCAGACATTTTTCTTTCAGCCAGTTCAAACATCTATCCAGCATGGACTGAGGAAAATTCTTGCAAATCTTGCAGTCTGTTTTCAGGTGGTCACACCCTAGACAGACTATTAAATTAAGTGTGGATCAGCCTTAGCAAATGCCTCACCACACTCAGTACAGTGCTGGAAACCAGTAGGGTTGTTCTCTTTTAGAGTCTGTGACATAACCTAAAATAGTAAAATATGAGGGTACTTTAGAAAAATGAAAGAGTTCTCTGTGTTATTTTATTTTATATTTTTTGTGTGGTCAGTTCAGCGACTGATAACAAACCGAGAAGTAAGCCTGAAAAAACACACTTTCAAAAGGAGAATCCAGGCAACAGAGAACTAAAACAAATATAGTAAACTGAAAGACTTTTACTGCAAAAATAAAGAAAAAGGCTAGTTCCTTTCCGTTAGAGGAACCTATAAGAAACCACAAAACTTATCAAAATAACGCTAACCATAGACTAGTGTACCCGTAACCAAGTACAGTGCTTCAAAAACTAAACAAAATTAATTGGTAACTACAAAAACCAAGAAATAAAGTAAAATCTTCAAGAAAGCTGAAGGAGAAGTCTCAAACGTCTTACTAGGCAGGCGGACTAAATAATCTGATGGTTGTATAGAACAGGGTAGCCAGAAATTTCCATTTTGTACACACAATCTCCAACAGTTACACCCCCATTAAAAATGTACTATCCTTCCAAATGGTACCCCTTCCAAACAAGTCAGATTGTCCGATGATTCATCTGAACTTTAAAGAGGCTATACATGTGTCTCTCTCCTAAACCACAGAAGTTTAAACAGAGACACTCCTTAGTGGCTTACATTAACCTATATACTACAGATTAGAATTAAAATGTTAACAGAAAAGCATATGGTTTGTGACAGGCACACAACAAAACTGTACACAAATGTGTACAGTGAGTATGCCTGTCTACACCCTTGGTATAGAATGCATCAGGGACAGTGGTTTGAAAACCGAGCTCGAGCCTATCAACGCTCCACTATTAGCATAGGTTCTATTAACCCATTTCTCTCCGGGCAGTTGAATGGTGAAGGCTAACTGCATATGTCAGAATACAGTAAAAGATTTCCTGCGGTTTGAAGCTGAGGATAGGCTTGAATCACTACTTCCAGGACTCACTTGTCTGTGGTAATGGTTTCCCAGGCCTGGAAGTAGTGAGCCATCCTCCCCTACTGGTAGTGAGAGGTGACCCTGGATGGCCCATCAGGGATTCTGTTTTTTTTTTTATTGTTATTTTTGTGGCCAGGCTCCCCAAGCCCTGCGAACAGGCTTGCCAGGCTCAGTGATCTGCCCCTCATACTTGGGATGCCCCCTCAGAGTGGGGCTGGCGGTGATGGAAATGAGAGTGCGTACCTACCGTAATTCTTGATCTTCTCTTGTATCTTCACCATTCATTACTGATTGGGTTAGTGATGAGGCTTGCATCATGTAGAGTTGTTTTTTAGTCGGCTCACAGGCGCTGCGCCCTTGCGACGTACTGCGTCATGCACGAGCGGCGTTAGGTGCCGTGAGACTCCTCCTCTATCTCAGTTCTGGTAGCTGGAGAGGCGAAAATAAAGGGTAAGAAAAGGAAAGCGAGGCAAGAGAGCCGAGGGACAGAAAAAGGAAAGGATATAAACTGAAAAAGGAATAAGCCGGTAGAGAATAGACAGAGAAGAAGGATTCCTACCCTGAGGGACTGGAGGCCTCCTATCCAGGCGGCTCTAGGGAGGAACAGAGAGAAGGAAGAGAAAGTAAAAGAAGAAGAAAAAGAGGCATGTTGAGAGGGGAGAACAGTGCCCATCGAGCACTGGTTGAGAGGCTTATAGGCTTGAAACTAACAAGGAGCAAGAATCCCAGTTGCTAGGACTGAGGGGAGGTTCAACCAAACCACCTGAACAGATCCGAAGAGGGCAGACTCTCTGAACTCTCAACATGCCAAGTCCCTTCATCCTAGCTCAGGGCTCATAGATCGCCCGGCAGAACCTGTTCCGGTAGAGCGCCCACCCAGGAAGGGACTAAGTCCCTAGCACCTTGTTAAGTGCTAACACAGTAGTGTATGGAAAGACTATGCCTTCTCGAAGGCAGTTTTGTATGAAAGACAGAGTGGAACCTCGATCAGACTCCCTAAGGCAAGGCAAGCAGATGCTCAGAGCTGACAAGTTTAATCAGTAGCTAGAAGAGCTCAAAATAATACCTGCCAGGAGGATTCTAGACTCGCCAAGGCAAGTCAGAGCATGGCCTCTTAGGCTGTGAAACTGCATAACCTGAAGAAGGTATTTTAGGAATCGCACCCTAAGGGCGGTCAGAAAGAGTTCCTCAGAATTTAGATAAAAGTACACCCATGTTCGCTCTTCTTACCTTGAGGAAAAGGGAACCATTCATTAAGAATGGAAAACAAATTTTTTTTTTTTTGCATAAAGACCAAGGAAGGAAGAGGAACGAGACGGAGGGGAGACGCACAGAAGGAGGCCACTGAGGGAAGGTGGTGGATTAGTAATGAATGGTGAAGATACAAGAGAAGATCAAGAATTACGGTAGGTACGTAATTTTCATATCTTCCCTTGTCAATCTTCACCATTCATTACTGCTTGGTGAGTATAAAGCCCCCTTTAGAAAAAAGGGGTAGAACCCGAGGGAACAAGACCCCAGCCTCCGCTGGTGAGAAACAGAAGGGGAAGACCCTGGGCTAATCAAAGAGAAGCCTATGGGAGAAAAGAGCTAGGAGGTGCCCCGAGGCCGAGGAGACAGAGGAAGCCCTGCAATCTCCTGCTCTGGAGGAAAAGAGACGGGTCCCGGAAAGCGGAGCGAATCACCCACGCCGGCCAGGGTGACAACCTTGATAGACGAAGCCATGCCGTCCGCCATCGCAGATCGCTGTCCCTGCAAGCCTGGAAGCCACCTCATTATGTCATAAGATGCCCTTGCTTGTGTCTTGCCAGCTCCAGGCCTACAGCAGAGAGGGCAATAGCCTGTCTGGTTTGCTCTGTATCAGGCATTGATGCTAAGAGTTGAGAGCATCGACCACAGATGCCTACTGTAGGCAGCGTGATAGGCCCTGATGTGGCATAATGCAAGCCATTGCATGAGAGGAAGAGAACACTCTGCCCCCCACCGGTCGAATTGTAGGAAATCCAATCCAGTGGACGGTCGCGGCGCCAGGCGGCAGCACCCGGAGGGAGTCTCCAGGTATACCAAACCTGAGGGCAGGTTGGGGAGAGTACCCAGGATTCTGAAGGGCACAATACCTTCGCTGACAGTCTGCCGGGGCTGGAGAAGGGGCGGCTGGCTTACTGCCAGAACGGATAGACTCCTCCTGGAAGGGATAGCCAGGAAGGTACCACTCAGGTGCTGGGCACTGAATTCCAAGGAATTCACGTGTCTCCCATTCGGTATTGTCTCGCCTAACGAGGAGATTCAAGATCCCTCACCATCCTTGAAGGAATCGCTGATATTCAGTGAAATCAGCATCGGAGGAAATATGAGCAGAGGGTTCCTCTCCTCAGAGGAGAGAAATGAGGATGATGGAGAGTTCGAGTATCCAGAAGATTCTGGGACCAGACCCTGTGAAGTCAGAGTTTGCAAGGCCTGTACCATCTGCAGAGCAAAGCATCTGCTTTGGCCATTGGCATGGCTAATTTGTTCACTGAGCGCCTTTACTTTTTCAGCAGGAGGTGCAGTGATCTTGCTTATGCTTTTTCTTTGCTGGAACAGACTCACCAGCTGGTTCCCCAGAGCACTTAGGCTTAGAGGACTCACCTTTGTCGGTAGCGAGCCGTTCTGGATCTTTGGTCTTCCTTTTTAGAAGAAGAAGGGCTCGTTGATCTGCTATCTGGTCCCCAGGAACCAGAGGAGTGGTCATTGTATTTTAAACCGCTCAATCTTTTTTCAATGGTTTTAGCAGGGAAGGTTTTGCAAATTTCAAAGTCTGTCTGAATGTGAGAACATGCTTCTCTGCTTTAGCAAACACCTCTCCACACTTCAGACAATTTTTAAACCCAGTAGGCCCTGTTTTCTTTTTCGAACTATCAGACATAACTACCGCACTTATGATGCAAATAAAGGTGAACTTAAGCTTGGTTCCCGAACCAAAATTTGTTTAAGTCTAAATAAATAATTCAGTATCTGTCAGGCCACAAGAGTGGAACGTTGTTTCCCAACAGGGAAGACACTGTGATCTGATAGATATTAAACCAAAATCAACAGGAAATATGGAACGGGTCTGGGCTTAAGTAAATATACACCAAAATGTAAATAAACAAATAAAGAGACACATCGGCACCGCACCTTGATGGTTACACGGAACCGCTTGAGGAACTGCAAACTGAAGTCAAATTACACTAAATGAGCGTTAAACTATATAAAACTTAAAATAAGGGCAGCAGATAAAGTATAGATAAAACGGTTGACTTTTTCCATGAAAAATAAATGTAAATTCAGTCATGCTGCGTCTTCAATGTCTCTTACTAGGCAGGTGGAGAATTGAATCTGAGCATTATAGAACACAACAGTTGGTAAGGGCAGCAGTTTGAATAGTAGCTCGAGCCAATGGATGTTCCATCATTTGCACAAGTTCCATTTCTCTGGGGCAGTTCAACAAAGGAGGCTGACTGCTACAGTTATTGATGGAAATGAGAAAGGAAAAGTGTGGCCTACTGGGATTCAACCTCAGATCTCTGGTATGCCGCTCCAGCACTCTAACCATTAAGCTACAGGCTCACTGATCAAAGCGCCTGAGGAATTTCCTTACAGCCACACACACATTCCTTTTCTAGTGTTGCGCATTATGCAACTAGGAACCAATGTTAGAAATACCACTTTCTCTCAGTGCAGTTTAACCCCTGCAAGGTATACATATTTTAAATCAGGATGGAAATGAGAAAGGAAAAGTGTGGCCTACTGGGATTCGAACCTCAGATCTCTGGTATGCTTCCACGCTCTAACCATTAAGCTCACAGGCTCACTGATCAAAGCTGCCTGAGGAATTTCCTTACAGCCACACACACATTCCTTTCTCTAGTGTTGCAATTATGCAACTAGGAACCAATGTTAGAAATACCACTTTCTCTCAGTGCAGTTTAACCCCTGCAAGGTATACATATTTTTAAATCATGATGGAAATGAGAAAGGAAAAGTGTGGCCTACTGGGATTCGAACCTCAGATCTCTGGTATGCTGCTCCAGCGCCTAACCATTAAGCTACAGGCTCACTGATCAAAGCGCCTGAGGAATTTCCTTACAGCCACACACACATTCCTTTCTCCTAGTGTTCGCAATTTGCAGCTAGGAACCAATGTTAGAAATACACTTTTCTCTCAGTGCAGTTTAACCCCTGCTAGTATACATATTTTTAAATCATGATGGAAAGAGAAAGGAAAGCAGGCCAGTAGGCCACAGTTTTCCTTTCTCATTTTCATCCTGATTTAAAAATATGTATACCTTGCAGGGGTTAAACTGCACTGAGAGAAAGTGGTATCTCTAACATTGCTACAGTTAATCATACTGAAGAATTACTGGGGTTAGAAGCTTTCCTTTGCATCTTTAAGCCACTGGTCCGTATGAGGCAACAAAGATGATCACAGGGTGTGCTGGTATTTATTAGAAACAGTATCCTCAATAGGTAATTTGATGACTTGCCTGGGAGGCATAGAATACACATTTATCAATTGTTCTGGCAGAAGGTATTCCATGCACTCACTATGCTCACCTGCCTTGTGCTTGTTGCACTTCTGGAAGTGCTGGAGCAAACTGTGTGGTTCACCTAGGGAGACAATGACAGAACTGGAGGGAAAACATGTGAATCTGGATAAAAACTGTTTGCTGGAGTATAAATTCTGTGGTCTGTTAGGAGAAGTGTGCCACATACAACTAGTAGAGATGTAAACCTGTACTTCAAACACAGTACACAGTTACTAAAGGAAATAAAACAAATGCTCTGCTCCCAAATACAGTTCAAAATTTAAACCCCCAACCCTTTATAACTTCTCCAATATCCCTGTTCAGAAGAATCACCTACAGGAGCTGCTGCTGTAAGCCTTCTATCACGACCAGGGCATCACAGTTCTGCTGGGATCTTGCTGTCAAAGGTCTGGTGACAGTCATTTCTCCCTGTCATGGAATAAAGGATAATTAAGAAAGCATCCACATCATAAATAAAAGAAGAGGGGAAGTGACTGAAACTCTTCTTAGTCTTCCAATATCATGGCCCTTGACATTTCCTTATTTGCCATGTCCCGGGTGTTGGAAAAAATGAGTTACACACTTACCGAACTGTTGATCTACCATAATATCCTCTCCTAAGATTACCATTAATGGGTCTGAGCTGGACGAGCTAGGACACTGTGGGAGCCAGACCCGGAGCCTTGACTTTTCTGGAGGGGCTTGTGATGCAGTAGGCCCACATGTGCATCACCACATGTGCCCGCTGGTATACAGCGGCACTGGCTCCCAAACACCTCAGCACATGTTTTACTGAGGAGGTGAGCAGCACTGACGTAATGAGTAACCTATGCACTTACTCTAAGGGCATAATATAGCCCTGATGGCCCATTTAAGAAGGGCCACCAAACCTAGTAACACATTGTCTTCCCAGCCCAAACCAAGTAGGGGTTGAAGTCCACAACATAATACTGCAGTGAGCCTGGAGGATGGTAGTGGACATGGTAATCTATGGAGAGATATTCAGAAGATGAAGTTACAGTAAGTATGTAAATGAAAGTTGCATACTTACTGTAACTGTTGATCTTCCTGAATATCTTTCTATAGATTATAACTAATGGGTCTGAAAGGAAGGCGATAAGTCCCTGTGAGAGTCAGAACGTTTCTGAAGACTGGTGGCATGAAAAGGCCCATGGACGCATCACCATGTGCCCACGCTTGATACAGTGGTGCCAGCCCCCAACTGCCTTAGTACCTTTTCTACCGAGAATGTGATCTGCATGAACCTAATGAGTAACCCATGTACTTAACATAAGGGCATAAGATAACCCAGGAACACAATATCTTAACATAGAAAAATAGAATTTGACATCGGATATGGACTGCTTGGCCCACCCAGTGTGCCCATTTTGATTCCTACCACGGTATCACTGCAGGCCCTACCTGATCTCTGCCTCTTCCTCTCTCCCCTCCTTGTTTCCACTAAGATTCCCTTATACCTATCCCAGGCATTTTTTTTTTAATTCTCATGTTTATTCCTCCTCTCCCCCTCGGCTCCGGTCTCCTCAGGAGACACCAAGGAGTCATCCCTCTGTGGTCCGCCCTGCCTGGACAATCCTCCATCGCCCATGTAGCCTCAGTTTACCCCCAGGCAGGGACGAGGGGGCCCCTAACACCCGAGCAGTCAGCGCAGTCGGAACGGTGCCGGGTGGGTGGCTGCAGATCGAGGCAGCTCCAGCCCATCTGTTTTGAGCCATAGGGTGTTTTTCCTTTTTTTCTTGGGAGTGGCTGGTGCCCTGATGTCAAGGCATGTTGCCAATGTCTGCCACTCACCCACTCCTTCTCGTCATCAGTGCTTGCTGCATATCTGGCCTATATTGGGGCAGCAGTGCACCGACTCGGGACCCCATCCCTCCTGGGAGGGAGAGCTGTCCTCCGGACATTCAGTCTCTCCTCCCTGCCAGCCCCAGCAACCCGGCTCACCTGAACCCAGGTTGCCAGCGTGCAGTGTAGGCCCAGCGCTCAATCCTCAGTGCCACCGGGCCAGCTATCCCATGCATTCTTGAACCCCCACCACTGTTTTTACCCCACCACCTCTGCTGGAAGGCTGTTCCACGGGAACCAGCTCAAACCAAGTACAAAGGGTGAAGATCAACAGAGCAATACTGAAGAGAGTCCAGGGATAATGGAGATTAAATAATAGGTAGACTAGATGGGCCCAATGGCCCTTTTTGTCATATTCTGTTTCTATGGGTGGGCATGGTAATCTGTGGAGAAGATATTCTGAAAGTCCCAGTTACGGTAAGTAAGTAATGTTCATATCTTCTAAAAATCAATTTTCTCCAAAGATTCCCACTAATGGGTCAAAGTACCAAGCTCATAGAAACTGCCCCAGACTAGGGTTCTCAAGCTCAGGGCTTTCTTCAGGATAGTAATCCATTCAGAATTGTCCTGCCAAAGGTGTGTGCTACCTGGCATGAAAGTCCAGGGCATAATACTTAGTAAAAGTATGCACTTTGCTCCAAGTTGCAGCTCTGCAAATTTCTCCAACTGGCACAGAATGTATTTCTGCAAGAGAAGTGGCACACTCTGGTGGATGGGCATAGAAACATAGAACTTGTTGTCAAAAAGAGAACTACTGATTCACCCAGTCTGCGAGTTTTTCCATGCTTGTTCTATCCCAGCAGACCCTAACTGATCACTGGCGACCCCCACCCTTTTTAATCATGAGTATTCCCTGCATGTTTGAACCCTCCTCCCAGTTTTTGCCCTTAATACGTCTTGTGGCAGGCTGTTCCAGGTGCCCACCACTCTTTCAGTGAAATAGTATTTCCTCACATCCCTCTTAAATGTCCCCTTTAGCTTTGTTGCATGCTCTCTTGTTCTGTTGTACTTTTTCATTTGAAACAGACTCCAACTTGTACCGCTTACTCCCATGAGGTACTTGTAGGTCTATATCATGTCCTTCTCTCTCTCTCCCATCCTCCAGGGTGCACATACTGAGATGCCTCAGTCGCTCATTGTATGGTTTCTCATGCAACTCGTGTACCATTTTAATCACCTTCCTCTGGACTGCTTCTACCCTGTTCATGTCTTTTCAGAAAAATGGCCTCCGGAACTGTACACAATATTCTAGGTTGGTCTCACCAGTTATGTATACAGTGGTTATATCACCTCCTCCTCCTGCTTGTGATACCTCTCTTTATGCACCCCAGCATTCCACTGGCACTGCCCACTGCCTTATCACAATGCTCTATCATTTGGGTCATCAGACAATATAACCCTTAGTTCTCTTTCCTTTAGTGCCTGACAGTACTCCTCTCCCCCGAACACAATTTTATACTCAGCTCCTGGTTTCTATACCCCAGGTGCATAATTTTACAGTTTTGGCACTGAACCCCAGCTACCATACCCTTGACCACCCTCAAGTTTCCTAAGGTTCCTTTACATTTTATCCACCCTCCTGAGTAGCCATCCTGTTGCAGGTCTTGTGTCATCTGCAAAATGACATGCCTTCCCCACAAGCTTTTCCGTGATGTCACTTATGAAGATATTGAACAGGATCAGCCCCAGTACTAAACCCTGTGGCACCCTGCTGGTCACTCTCTCTCATCAGAGTGAGTACCATTTACCACCACCCTCTGCCTCCTATCCATTAACCAGTTTTTACCCAGTTGGCAACTTTGGCTCCCACACCTAGGCTATCCAGTCCATTTATTAGTCTCCTATGTGGTACAGTGTTGAAGACTTTTCTGAACTCCAAACAAACCTTCTCTGATCTATTTCCTGGTCAGCAAGTCAAAGCAAATCTATCAAATTTGTCTGACATGATCATGATCCTCATGAATCCATGCTGTATTTGGGCTTGCAACCTCATGTATTCAATATATTCCACTAGTCATTCTTTAACAGGTTCCCACTACTGATGTGAGACTGACTGGTCTATAGTTGTTGGACTCCTCCCTGCTGCTGCTTTTATGAAACAGAACTACATCAGCTCTCCTTCAGTTCCCTGAAACATCCCCTGTTTCCAGTGATATGTTTTTTTTTTGTCATGAAAATTTTATTGATTTTCCAACCTTTGCACAACATCGGTAGGATAGACAAAGCAATACTATCCATATCAACATCAGCAGTTCCAGTTTCGGACATGCGTAGACCAGATATCAGATTTAACATCAATTGATAATAAAACATGACTTAAGAAAGAAGCAACTCATCTTAGCACATCTGAGAGTCCAAAATGGATTCCAAAACACTTATAACATACATATCTGACTATATCATACTATAAGCAATCACAGACACACATTTGGGGTAGTATGGAAAGAAAAGCTGGTTAGAAAGGGCCAGACAAGCCTTTTACAGGTGGAGTCGGGCAGAGAGATAACAACTAGGTCAGAGAATATCAGAGGAGTAAAGGAAAGGTGAGGGATGAGTAAAGACACAGACCACAGTGGTGGAGAACAAAAGTATGAACTACCTTGGGAGAGGGGTGGGGAACCCATCTGTTGTCACAATCTATATTTAGGTAACAGGGATTTTGCAATGTGGGGTTGCTACTATGCAGATATGAGAGTGCAGATATGCATCCCATTTAAGATGGTAGACAGCCAGTTTACCTTAGCTACTGCCGTGAGTCTCTCAAAACGGACCAGTTCTAGCCATAGCCGCCACCAGTGCGAATGAGGAGGTGAAGAGTGCTCCATTTCAACAGGAGAGCTCTCTTCGCTTCCATAACTGCCACGATGACCCGTGCTTTACTATAATAGGAAAGTGTATTCGATGGGGAGGCATCCCACTAACAGGGGTAGTGCAAAAGGAAATTTGTGCGCTGTGGTGGAGAGTCCTTCAGGACTTGCATCAAGAAAGTATGTATTGTTGGGCAAGTCCAAAGTATGTGAAGCAAATGGGCTAGAGAAGACTGACATCTCCAAGATCTGTCCTGTGAGATTAGCTGACGGCTGAAAAGGATTAGGGGTCCTATGCCATCTAAGGAGACTTTTAAGTTGAAGTAGCTGGCTCTTGGAGTCTTCATTAGCTTGTATGGGCTGCCCTGAGACATTCTGACCATTGCTGAGGGATATAGGGTGTGGAAGGTCTCGGTCCCATGCAATTTTGCTAGAGGAGAGAGAGAGAGGCATCCGGCTGGGTATCTCTAAGTGTTCTATACAGGGGCCTACAAGGCCCTTGCCACCGTTGGGTTGGTGAAGATTATCTAGGCAGCTCCATTTGGATTGGGGTGAGGCAGACTTCGAAGAGGAGTTAGAGCACTCTTAATTGAAGAAATTTCAAAAATCTTGGGATGGCAGGCCATATTTGTCCCTGAGCTGTTCAAAAGACATTAGTGTGTGTGGTGTTCAGAAGGAGGAGGAGATCCGCAACTGTGATTTGATGCTTAGAGGCCCAGATTTCCAAAGGATCGCTTATGATCCACCCTGATAAGGGGGTTATTCCAAATCTGGGTGTAATGAAGAGGAGGGTAGTCCACTTTGAATCCCAGCTAGAGCCATCGCCTCACGCCAGGATCTGCATGTCTCTTTCATAAGAGGCATCAGATGTTGCCCCAAGGGTTGCCTGCTGGACAGGAGAGAAAAGAGGAACTCTTGGCGGCAAGGCAGTTTCTAACTGAATCCACGGGAAAGGGGAAGAGCGAGGGCCGAACCAGGTCACGGCCTGGGCCATCCGAAAGGCAAGCTGATAACCCATGAACCAGGGAGGTTCAAACCCTCCTTGGTCAAGTGGGCACATATCTTCACGACCCCATCTAGGAGTCTTGCCCTCCCAGAGGAAAGTGCCACTAGCCTATCCAAGGCCTGAAATGGCTTCTGAGAAAGAGGAATAGACAGGACTGAAAAGTAAATAGGAGATCCTGGAGAAAATAAACATTCGAATGGCATCAACTTTCATTTTCAAGGTGAGATGTAACTTCCTCCACTGCTGTATCTCGCCGCTAATGATGCCAGAAGGGGAGAAATTAACTGATTCTAAATCTTTCCAGGCTGATGTAATAGTGATACCCAGATAGGGAAACCTTGGGCCCAGGCAATATCCGTGCCAACCAGACAGTGCCTACTACATTCTTATTTAATGGAGAAAGTGTGGTTTCTTTTCTTCACCAGGAGTCCTGATAGGAGGCGAACTCTTGCAGGATGGACAAAATCGAGGGTAAGGCGGCTTGCGGATTAGAAAGTGTAAGCAACATATCGTCTGCATAAGCATTGACTAAATATGATGAATCACCCACTGGGATACCGGTGAGATTCAGGGTAGCAGTGAGCTTCCTTATCAGTGGGTCAAGAGCCACAAGGAAGAGCAGAGGGAAAGGGACAGCCCTGTCTGGTACCGCTGTGCAGGGAGAAAGGGGAGATGTCCTTATTAGTAAGGATTCTGGCCGTGGGTAGATCATCAGAGTGAATACCAGGAGCAAAATTGAGGTCCAGATCCACAATCGCAGAACCTGGTGGAGGTATGCCCATTCCAGAGTTGAATGCCTTGGCTAAATCAATCGCCAAGGCAGCCATGGGGGTATCGGACTGTAGAGCTAACCATTTGAGCTTTAGTATAAGATGCAGGTTGTCTGCGCTGACTTCCCGCTGAGAACCCCATCTGCGAGAGATGGATCAGTTCTGACAGTATAGGGGACAATCTGGCTGCCAATACTTTGGCCAGTAGTTTGGTATCCACTGGAGGAGTTGATATGGGCCTGTAGTTTGCACAAAGTAAGCCGTCCGGTGATTTTTTAGGATTAGCATGATGAGGGCCTCACGATAGTAGAGGGGAAAGTATCTTTCTGGGCTTCCTGAAGAGCGCTTAAAGGGGGTGATCTATTCTGCAACAACTGATATAACTCAACGGACATCCTATCTGGACCCAGGGCCTTCCCTTTAACCATGTGGGATAAGGCCAGTCGTAGTTCATCCTGGGTAATTGGGGCATCCAGTGCATGTGCTTGCTTGTCGGAAAGCCGTGAAAGGTGGGCTTTGGTAGAACTCTTGCAGGCGCCGGTATAACTCAGCATCGGACAAAGTGTTTTGGACTGATAAAGTTCTTGATAAAATTGATGCATGGTTGCATTGATAGCTTTGGGTGTAGTCGCTACCTTCCCTGCTTGGTCTTTAAAGTGAGGATCCTAGAGGATGCCTGCTGTTTTCGGAGGTAATAGGCTAGTAGTTTTCTCCCTTGTCCCTCCCTCCCAGGAGTGATGTTTGGCCCAGGTTAGTTGCCACGCCACCTTTCTGTTTAGCAATACATTAATTTTATATTTTAGGCCAGTGATGTCAGCCAGAAGAGGTGAGTTATGGATGAGCAGCGGATAACTTAAACGCTTTTCCAGGCCTGCAAGTTCCACTTGCAGCGCAGTTAAATGTTATGCCCTTTGTTTGTTTTAGCTGCCAAGCAGGAGGTAATTCTCCCCTTATAAATGCCTTGAAGGCTTCCCAAGCTATAGTTGCACTGGTTTCCTCCGGGTATTAAGGGTAAAGTAGGGTGACACTCTTCCTTTAAGAAGTCTCGAAATGCTGCATCTTGCAGCAAAAGTGGGTTACACCTCCATCTTGTGGAAGACGGTCCCTGCCCTGGGGGCAAAAAAGTGATTGTCACTGGGGCATGTTCCAATATAAGTATACTGCCAATGGTGGAGGATACTATCCTGGGAAGGGCAGCACAGTTGGCCAACCAGAAATCAAGCCTGCTATGTGTCCTGTGTACATTAGAGAAGAAGGTATAGTCTTGTCCGGTCGTGTGAGAAGTCTCCAAGGGTCCCCCAACCCCACTCTGATATTAGTGTTTAGGGATTCTAAGACCCTTGGATAGGACTGTGGTGTGGGGAGAGATTTATCTAGAAAGATATCTTGCACCAAGTTATGGTCCCTCCGAGCAAGACTGGGATGTTGAGTTCTTCAGCAGAGAGCTCAGCCAAGCCCTGGCCCAGATCAGGGCAGACATCTCCTGTGTCAGTGTTATAGTCATAGACATTGGCTACTATGGCTTTTGCCACCTGGATATGACAACTTGGCCATTACCCATCTGCCCCTGAGTCCAGGCGCTGGGCCTCTACAGTCCAGGGCCCGACTTCTGTAGTAGAATAACAACCCCTTGGATTCTGTGGAGGCACAGCTGGCCAGCACTGTGCCCACCCAAAGCTTCTTTAGCCGCTGGACCGTGCAGGTGGTAAGGTGCATCTCCTGGAGTAAAGCTATGTCTGCCCTCATTGAGCTTAAAAATTGCAAAATTTTAGTGCGTTTTACCGGATGGTTCAACCCCGCACATTCTAAGAGACGACCCAACCGCCGGGTCCAATTGAGGTCTGGAGTCTATTTTTTTTTTGTACTCCACCAAGTAAGTAATAGAGAAAAGTGGCACTCACCAATTCAGTAGCAGCAGAGGAGACAAATGAGCGAGAAGGAAGAGGGGAGTACCTGGGCACCGACTTGTGCTGATACGTGTGTCACCAGTAACCCCAAAGAGCAAGAACTGAGAGAGAAGGAGTGATAGCAGTGGGAAGAGTTCCATCTGTGAACTGCAGAGGAAATCTAAGCAAAACAGAATAAGATAAGAAATCAATTATATAACTTGAGGAACCGTAGATGTAGCAAAACAGCTATCCAACAACAACTTAAGTGTAACACAGTATAAACTTTCTATACAAAACACAAACTCAGTTATGGTGCTGAGGTTGCGTGCAGAACAGTGGTTGGTACACCCAACGCCACACTGCTTCAGACACCAAATATATAAAGGGGGAGGTCACACCAGATATGGGTGATCTGTCCCAGCCCTGATCCACCGGATTGGTCTTGAGCCCTGCTTCCTGGAATTGGGATAGGCCCAACTATCCTGACCATCCTGAGCCACGTGGGACACCCTTAACCAGTGAGTATCGGGATACGTCCACCTGTTCAGAAATGGGATGTGGAGGGAGGGGTCTATCGGTCACATAATTACAATTACAGGCCAGGTATCGAGGTAAACATCAGGTTATGTGGGAGTCAAAGAGAGATAAGGGCGGGGGCACTTGGAAATGGCAGATCAGGATGCCTCGAGGAGGGCGAAGCCATATTGTGGTAGCACTAGACCAATTTTTTTTTTGACCATCTAGGTATAAGAGCCCTTTCCATATGGCAAAATTTCCCATGCACAGCACTCAGTGGACGGGGGCAGCACAAGATGCTAAAACTACAGGGCAACACTGTGCAGTGGAGGCCTGCAGCTACCAGAAGGACAGTCGCTGTGCACAGCTGGAAAAAGCAGAGTTCCTAAGGTCAAGGATCGGGTCTCGGCTAGGGCAGAGACAGAGAGGAAGGAAAAAGAAAACAGGGAGGTCCCTCCACTCATGCCACTGACCCTTAGGAAGTGCAGGCGGGCCCCGCCAGCCATTGGAGAGAAATACATATCTACTATATCCTCAGTGTATCACGTGCTCTTAATTGGCTCTCCTTGCTAGGTGTTGTAAGAGCTTCAGCAAAGTTTTAAGCCGCCCACGGTCGCTGCTGCATCGTCTTCGGCCTCTTCCCTTCTGCCCAATCCAACGGTATGGGTCTTCCGAGTGACCACCGTTCGGTTCTCTGCAGGGCCCAGATGCTTTCCCATATCCAGGGCTGACCTATTCACCTGGAGGAGTTTGCGGAGGGGCCTTAGAGTTGCCTGATGCTGAGGGCGTGACTTCTAGTCCACAGACGCTGCTTCATTGGGAGAAAGGAGTCAGGTGAGTCCATTAATTTGGCAGCCGCATCATCACTAGATAAATCGGGGTTAGGCTGAGTGGTCTCTTCAGTTGCTGGGGACCAGAGCTGTCGTTGTGTGTGGGGATCTTTGTTGTGGGGACCCGTCCATCTGCGATCAATGTCCCTGTGAGCAGCGTTACCCTTCCACCTCTTCCATGATACGTGCGGTCCCGTGGTTCCCAGAGACATCTGGGGATGTATCCTCGATAACAGGCCAGGCCAGTGACTATGAATCAGGCCTCAGCATCCTGAGGACTCAGCCAGAAAAGACTGACCATTCTTCAACAGGTGCAAAGAGGTAAGGTTCTTGCGCGATATTGTATGACATTTGTACTCAGCACCTTCTTCAGCTGGTTGTGAGCTTTGCGTTTAGCTGCAACCTCCTGGGAAAAGTCTCTATAGAAGGAGATGGTATGGCCCTTCCAGGTCAACTGCCCAGCTTCCTCGTGGCCCTGAGTATTTTCTCTATAATAGAAAACACAGTATGTAGGCAATTATGGTCCGGGGACTCTTCGTGCTATTTGGACTGCCAGGAATACAATGAGCGTTCCACCCCACAGGCTCTTTCCACCATTCACCGAGGAGCTGAGGGATCCATTCATTTAGGAACCTCTCCATATTTGGGCCTTCTGTCCCCTCTGGTACCCGAGGATCCTAATGTTGTTTCGCCTGCTCCGGTTTTCTTGGTCCTCCGCTCTGTGCCACAACTGAGCCAATTTAGCTTGTGGTCCCTAAGCCTGTGAAGGGTGTTTAAATGTCAGGTTTCCAGCTCCTCCACATGCTGCTCAAGAACATTGTGTTGGTCTTCAAGGTGGCAAACATCCACAACGTCACCAGCAAGGAGGCGCAATTGTATCCACTCTGCTAAGCAGTGCCTCCAACATTTTGTGATATTTGCCAAGGCTTCCCCACCTGCAGGTGATCCATTGAGCTGAGGGCCACCTGGGACTTGGTACCTCAATAGAGCTGCCAGCCTGTTCCATCTGGTTAGGAGAGATTCACAATCTATAAACAGCTTCAGTGTTGCTGGACTGTCACCGGACTAATGCCAGTCCTACTAGGACATGTAATGCCTAGGCGGCACCCGACAGGGAGCGGGAAGGAGAGCTAGGCGCCACTGATCTGCTTGCAGCTGTGCTCAGGCCTTCACGCCCAAATAGACTGGGCCGGGACCGAACACTCACGCTGCTCGTACAAGTTACCTGAGTGTGGCCTTCCCCAAGAGAAAATTAGGAGTAAGTACCAGCGGTATGTCAGGAAAAACGTCAGGAAGGAAAGGTCTTCAGTCCAGCATAGTGACCAAATCTGAACAAATTTTCGCGGGCTTGGGCAGAGCAAAGGAATCAAGCAGCCATCTTCTCCAGGTCCTGGCCACGCCTCCAGTGATATGTTGAATAAGGATACTAATGGTGCAGCAAGCTCCTCCCTGAGTTCCCTTAGCACCAATGGATGTATCTCATCCGTCCCATGGCCTTATCCACTTTCAGATTTGCAAGTCACTTCAAGACTCTTTCCTCTGTAAATTAACTTGTGTTGACCCCCTTCTGTGTTCTTGCTGCTTCTTTTTGTCCGTCTCCCTTCCTCTCCACATGAATGGAAATATTTGTTCAGGATGTCAGCTTTTCCTCATCATCTTCTGTGCAGTCAATATCTACTGACTTTCTTATCCTCACTATCCCTCCCTTGACTTCCTCTTCTCACTTATGTCTTGTCCCTACTGCACACCTTTGGCTATCATTTCCTCTGTGTGAGTTTGCTTTCCTTACCACCCTCCCTGCTTCCCTCTGCTTTACCTGGTACGTCTGCCTATCCTCCTCCCTCTGCGTTTCTTTCTACCTCCTAAATGTCATCATTTTTTCCTTCACTTTCTTGATCACCATCCTAGAGTACCATAATGGCCTTTTTCCAACTGCTTTTACTCACTCCTTTCACACATAGGCTGATTGCATTCACTATACCTGCCTTAATTTGTTTCCTGTTCTCTACACCACCTTGGCCATTCACCTTTGCTAGGCTGTTTCTAAGACAATTTCTCACTACTTTAAAGGGTGGCATGTAATTTTAGCGACTCCAGAGCAAGCACTACCACTATCAGCGAGGAATGACAGCAACAATGGAACAACGACATAAGTTTACCCCTGCTAAGCGTGCTAGGACCTCGAAGTTGGTTATTTAAGTAAGGGGTAATCGGGCAAAGCCCCTGAAAAAAAAAACAGTCGCCGTTTGGGTCATCACTGACATTACTTCGTGATTCGAACTTGCCATTCTGGAGTCACTAATATCACATAGAACCCTTTAAAGTCTGCCCTTCTGAAGTCTAGGACGTTTGTCTTCATGTGGTTTGCTTCTGTACCGGTCTTGATTCTAAACCACACAGTATGGTGATCACTTGCCCCAGTGAACTGCCCATCGTTATATCTGTTACTCTGTCCCTGTAAGCACCAGATCCAGTATTACCTTTTCCTAGTGGGTTCCCTTACCAACTGCCTGATAAACACCCCTGTAAGGAATCTAGGATTGACTTGCTTCTAGTTGAAACTGCTGCTAGAAGGCTGTAGTCCACATCAGGAGACTGGGTCTCCAACCAGCAGCACCTCCCCATTATCTGCCATTCAGCTGATGTTTTCCCTAATGCCTTGTACAGTTCCTCCCCTGTGCTGGGGCTGTATATCACCCTGTGCAAATAATGGCCCCTGATCCTGTGTCTTGTGTGATGCACAGCACCTCTAGCCCTTCTCCTGCCTCTAGGTTCCTTTGCACTTCCATGGCCCTGGATTCTCTCCTCACATACAGGGTAACTCCTTCTTCCTCCTCCCTTCCCTACCTCCTGGACTGAGTGTATCCTGGAATGGCTATATCCCAGTCATGTTTTTCAGTACACCATGACTAAATTGCGGCCACTATTTCTAGATCCTGCTCCGCAATGATGGCCTCCAGGTCTGAAATTTTATTTCATAGACTTCTTGCATTGGTTCACATTGATCTCCAAACCTTGCTCCCTCCCTGCTTGAAGTCCCTTACCTCCTCCTTTCTGCTTGTGATGCTTCCTGCAACTTCATCTTTGCTTCCTCGGTGTCTTGTCTATTTAACTCTCCTCCTTAACCTGCTTTGGTGAAGGGAGGCCTGACGGCATGTACCTTGCCCTCCAGTTTCACCAATGGCATGGCATAGCAGTGGCATATGCAATTTACAATCCAGGCTAAAATTCACTTGATTGTGACAGACTGCCCTTTCAGTTAGGGTAGAAAGAGACAAAAGCTGTTTTGACTGTCTGTAGTCATTAGTTCTGTCCAGGTAAAACTTAAGGACTCTTTAAAAGGCAACAGGAAATGATTACTTGTGTAGCTGTTTGAAATGTATCCATTATCATAAATTATATTTATATATAAAATGGGCAAAGAAATCCCTGTGTCCTGACTGGCTGAGACTTGGTTCTAGCCACTGCAGTAAAAGAGTGCCACCACTGGCTAAAACAAGTCCCTGCCAACCAGGGCAACTCACAAAATTCATAAGCCATCTAATTCCTAGTTTCCATCACAAACACGGCTACACCCTTTACTCATATATAAAAACTTCGACTAGGCCCTAAAATAAAAGTCCATCAAATTAAATAGAGTAAGTAAATAATTTAATGTTATTTACACTCATGAGCCCTTACACACATACACAAATTTAAAAATCAAGTACTATTCAGAGTTTCCATTGCTGGTGTTTCTTTGATGAACATGAAAAATCCCTCTCCTATCCCTACCACTTTGTCAGATAACTCCTGCTCCTTACTTGGCAACAGATAAACTGAGGTTCTGGCTCCACTTCAGGCCTGTGTGTGGCCCTGGACACACTAGAAATTTAAAATGATTTAAGTGCGTTAAAACACTTTAAATCCCTAGCACTGTTGCAGACAGACTACAAGCCCTTAAAACGTTTTAACAAAGTGTTTTTAAACCCTGCTAGATACCTAGTCTTAAAACCATTTTTAAAAACGTTTTGAAGCTAGCATGGTTTTATTCACAGGTCTGTCCAGGAGTAAACGTGTTTTAAGCTGTAATGGTTTAACTAAAACAGTTCTAGCTGTAGTGTGTCCAGGCAAGCACAGTTCTGTGTGTTGGACTTAACACAAAATAGTTACAAGGAGAACAGGTTTAACACTAGCAGTGTGGCCACACTAAACCATTATCAAAAATAGTTACTGAGTAGTGTGGCTGCACTGAAATAGTTTAGATAAACTGGCTTTAAAACGTTTTCAAAAACAGTTCTGTAGTGTGTCCAGAGCCTGTGTGTCTTGTTTGTATGCCAGTTGAGCTCTGACGAATGCCAAATTCATGTATTCCATGCTACCATTCTGTGTGTGTGTGTGTGTGGGGGCATTCTACTGCTGAATAATGCAGAGCTTTGAATTCTTCTATTCCATGGTAATATTCCATGGTAAGTGGAAGCAAGACAGAGGCAGAAAACTACAGACCTGTCAGTTTGACCTCAGTGGTACGGAAAATGATGGAATCACTTCTGAAAGAAATAATTGCTGAGTACCTAGAGGCCAGTGGGGCACAGGACCCAATGAGCAGCAGGATTCACACAGGAAGGTCATGTCAGACAAATCTAGTTGATTTCTCTGACTGGGTGACCAAAGTATGACAATGGAGGGCTCTGGACATGGCCTACCTAGACTTTAGCAAGGCATTTGACACAGTCCTGCACAAAAGATTAACAAACAAATTAGCCAGCCTGGGAGTGGATTCCAGGGTGGTAGCCTAGTAAAACACTGGCTGGACAACAGAACACAGTGGGTAATAGTAAATGGAGTCCACAGTGAAGAAAGGGGTTACTAGTGGGGTACGCAGGGTTCAGTACTAGGTGGTCCTTTGTAATGTCTTTATAAGTGACATTACAGAAGGACTGGAAGGAAAGTATGACTCTTTGCAGATGACACAAAGATCTGCTGCAGGGTTGATCACGAGGTGGGGTGGAAAAGGATGAAAAGGGACTTGGCAAGGTTGGAGGAATGGTCAAATGTAGGCAGCTTAGATTCAACGCAAAGAAGTGCAGTAATACACCTGGGAAACAAAACCCAGGGGAAGAGTACGTAATGAGGGGTGAGATACTGACAACAACAAAAATGGAAAGGGACCTGGGGTATTCATATCAGATGCCTAAAGGTGGGCCAGCAATGTGAGAAGGCAGTAAGGAGGGCTGGGGATACTGGGATGCATAGGAGAGAGCATCACCAGTAGAAAACAGGAAGTTGTTGGCCCTCTGTACAGACAGTTGGTAAGGCCACACCTGAAATACTGTGTACATTTCTGGAGACCCCATCTCCATAAAAACATAGACAGGGTGGAGGCTGTCCAAAGGAGGGCAACAAAATGGTGCAGGGTCTGCAGCAGAAGACATATGAAGAAAGACTAAAGAGCTTAAGATGTACAGCCTCGAGGAAATGAGAGAGGGGAACATGATAGAAATTTTCAGATACCTCAAGGGAATCAACAAAGTCAAGAGGTAGCATCTTTCAGAAAAGAGATGTGCAAGAACAAGGGGTCACAATTTCAAGATAGAGGTGGACGGCTCAGAGGTAAGGTGAGGAAGTATTTCTTCAGAGAGGGGTTGTAGATGCATGGAATGGCTTTCCTGAGGAGGTTGTAGAGTCAAAAACAGTGGGAATTCAAGAATGCATGGGACAGACATAAGGAATTCTAGTGGGGGTAGGAGGAAGTAGGCTGTTAGTTAACTAGGATCTGCACTTATCCATTAAGTAGGAAATGGGCAGACCAGGTGGGCCAAGCAGGCCTTATCTGCCGTCACATTCTGTGTTTCTTTGTTTCTAAACAATCACATAATGTATTGAGTGTGAAGAAAGATGACTGGCAGGTGAAAAACATCTGTGGAAGGACTATTTTACATTACTTAGCAACCTTTTAGTATATTTTTGTGACTTTGAAAACTTTTAGAATGTTCTTTTCTTCAAAGTTGCCTATAGCCCATTTATATAAGCAATAAGACATGGACTAGCTGTTGGTAGTACTGAGATACCCACACACCCAGAGGCTGAAGGCACTCGACCTGCGGTCTCATGCCTAACTATGCCTCTGGGTGTGCGGGTATCTCAGTACTACCAACACCCAGCCATGTCTTATTGCTTACACCTCTAAAGGATCCCTATTTAACTGTGCCTGAATAAAAGCTGAAGCTGTCAGTTGTGGTTTGTATTGTTTTCTTTGTATGGACAACATTCTGTGCAGTTCCTTTCATGGAACCAAAATTTTGAGTTTTGACTATGTCACTTCATGGCTTCAGAATCGTGGGCACTGTACTGATAAGTTCATGCTCACATTTCTGAAACCACGACATGACATAGTCAAAACTCCAAATTATGAAAAAAGGGTCTCAGAAATGCTGCAGAACTGATTGGCTGCTAGGATTCCAGCAGCCTTACAATAATCTATGTTACACTGTCATGTGCAGCCTGATCACCATGGCACATGGCTTCTTCCTGTCAGCATTCCATTCTCCAGCACTGCTGAATGACTGGAGTGATACATTCTGATTCTGAACCAACATTCTTAAACTGCTGGTGGAAGAACTATTTTATTAAGAATCTCCTCTAAATGAGGAAAACAGCTGTCAGTTAATCCCCCTCAGCTGCACGTCATGCCACATTATACTTCCAGGGGTGATTAACAGACAGTTAATCTAACCCTGGTCATGCCTTATTGCTAATTCTTGATTCCATGAAAGGAACTGCACAGAATGTTGTCCATACAAAGAAAATAATACAAAACACAACTGTCAGCTTCAGCTTTTATTCAGGCACAGTTAATAGAGATCCTTTAGGGTATGAATATAATTTGTGAAAACAGAGACATTTCAAACAGCTGCACATAAGTAATCAATTCCTGTCCCTTTAACATCCAGTGAGTGAAGAGTCTTTTCTCCTTATTCTGTAGTTACAAAGCAGGTAAGGAGGATTGTAACATGGTAATAATCAGACTGGTGGAATGGGCAGCAGCGATTGGTGAAAAGAGCATCATGGGGTCCACCTTTGAGCGGGTAATAATTCACGATGGATGCCATGCCCAAAATGGTAGTACCAAAGTGAGCCAGATCCTAGCTTAGCAGCACTGGGCACAGGTGGGGAGCGAGTGTAACAGGCGCAAGACTGGCACAGCGACAGGAGATCAACTATGCGCTGACGGAAACGGGAGGGGACAAGAACGAGGGCGCACAGAACTGAGAGATCGGACAGTGCGAGACAGAAATAGCAGACGAGTCAGCGAGTGGTAAGGGAAAGTGACTGGGGCCTCCATGCAAATTTCATGCGATCGACTCACGGCGAGTTAGCAGTGTACCAGAGACCTCCAGCGCGGGTATGAAGCTAATACCCGCTGGAGAACGGCAGAATGTCGGACTGTGAGTGAGCAATACTATCTTGTTTACTTACACCTACTCATTATGTTGACCACATCAGTATGTAAATATTGTTTTGTTTGAAGATTTGAAAGTATAGTAAAACTCTTTCCTCACAGCCCGACTCCTGTCTTATGTTGTTCAACACATTCCTGGCAATGCCACCGTTCTGGCAGCCCATGTTAACAAGCGCATTAAGCCCTCCGGCGGTGGTATCTATCGCGATTGATGCATGGTTGGGCAGTTGTTCGCCTCGCCCTCGGCCACAACCCTCCCAACCATGCATCATCCAGCATTAGATGCCATCTTCGACGTGTTTAATGCTTACTTATAGCCTGATTCAGATGGCACTCCATCATTTTACGATAAACTTGGGGCATGTATGGAGGGCTACCTTATCTTGTGGAAAATAGTATACAGAGGATCTGTGACCAAAGCATGAATTTTCCAATATTCTGTGTGTAAAGGTGACAGCTATCAGAATGCTGCTTTCCAAGTTACAAACTTGTCATGTCGCAATAGGCTTGCAAGTGAGCATAGCCAGCAGAAGATTATGGTCCCAGAAAGCCACTGGCTTCTGATGGAGGGCCTGGTGCTAAGATACCCCTGAGGAACTTATTCAACAGTGGCAGCTTTACCAAAGAGAGGGTACCACAGGTCAGTGGTATGCTGATATAGCAAATAAATGGACCCTGACTGCTGAATACTGGCCAGCATCAGAAAGGTCCCACTAGTACTCCTAAACCTTTTCAGGTGGACAGTTGAAAGGGTCTATGTGGTTTTGAAACATCAGATGGAGAATCTCTTCCCTTGACTGTGTAAGTCATCTTGGTGGAAGATATATGCACAGCCCAGAGTATTTCAGAGACTCTGAAACACTTTAAAACTGTTTCTTTCCATTTTTGTAGGAACCAGGCCTGAAAGTTAAGAGAGCACAGGTTGGGATGGACTAGCCGACTCTGAGTTTGGGACAATAAGTTCATCCGGGATAGAACCTCAGTTTGCTGACTGACAGTCAATTCAACAGAGGAAACCACATCTACTGAGGCAAGCAGGGGAGCAACTAGGATTATTTTGCCCCAGTGTATGTCCAGCTTGAATAGCACTCTGAATGAAAGAGACTGGAGGGAAAGCATACAGAAACAGATTGTGCCATGGCTGTCTGAATGCATCCCTGACAAAAATGCCAAGGTCCTGGATTACTATAGCAAATTCAAGGCAGTTTGGCATTAAGTGGGGATGCAAAAGGTCCCCACTCATCCAATAGTGATCTCACGACTTCTGGTGCTAGCAACCACTTATGAGGATCTGCTGTTGTTCGACTTATTTCGTCTGCCAGCGTGTTTTAGACTCCTGGCAGACAGATTAATTGGAACAGGGTCTCTTGCTCCAGGCACTCATTCACACACTCTCACTGCCTCCTGCAGAGAGGGTAAGAGTGTGCTCCCCTTTCTGTTGGTATTGTGCATGGCAGACTTGTTGTTCATCTGGAAGATGATGGTCTTGCAGCAGACTAAGTCCATTAGGGCTTTTAGACTGTAAAGGACTGCACGTATCTGTAACACATTTATGTGGAGTTGTGTCTGTGATAAGTCCCAGACTCCCAGCATCTGGAGATCTTGGCAGTGGACTCCCACCTCAGTAAGGAGGCATCTGTGGTGGGAGTCATTACAAGCTCTGGTGCAGAGTAGGGGAAGCCCTGGAGGAGGTTCTCCTCCACTAACCAGCACATCAGAAACTTTCCCAAATGTTTGGTCACCTGAACTGGGTAGTTCCGATGGTGTGATGCCTGAGACCACTGGGTACTGAGCATCCACGGAGTCATCCTCATGTGAAGCCTTGCTACGGGGGCTGTGAATTCTGAGGATGCCATGAGTCCTAGCATGCATTTCACTGAGTAAGTTGGCAGAGTCTTGCATTCTATAATGAAGCATGCTATCTGAAAGACTGCTCATATTCTGCTGTCTGGAAGGAAAGCCCAAACCTGGGTTGTGTTCAGAACAGCACCCATGAACATTAGTACCTGGGAGGGCTCCAGCTGAGTCTTGGCAGGGTTCATCAGGTCTTCCATGGGTGCCAGAAAATGAGAGGCGGTGGCTAATGCCGTTCTGACTCTTCCTGGACCGGCTCGTTAGAAGCCAGTATTCCAGGTATGGGAACACTTGTAGTTCTAGATTTCTGAGGTGCATTGTGAGTACTGCAAAGCACTTTGTAAAGACTAATGGGACCAACGAAAGCTCATTGGGTAGAAGTCTAAACTGGTAATGTTGCCCCTCCACGCAGAACTGGAGGTATTTGTGGTGGTTGGGTGCACTAATCTGTGCTGATATGCATCTTGCATATCCAGAGATGCTAATCAATACTGATTCTTCAAGTATAGTAGCATAGATCCCACAGAAACCATACTGAATTTTTCTCCATCCATCTACTTATTCAGTTTCCTGAGATCGAGAATGTGTCATATGCCCCTGATTTCTCTGGTACTAGGAAGTAGTGGGAGTAGAACTCTTTGTTCCATTCTGACTCTAGCACTATTTTCCCATTTCTCAGTAGGCCCGAATCTCCCGTGCAGCTAACTCTGACTATAAAAATTCTATTTACACAATAAGAGACAAGCATTTGTCAATGTCGAATGTTTGCTTGCTGGCATTGGCATTGGTAGTGTAGGAGTTAGAGAGCTGCATAATAGGAATGGCAGTGAAGTATTGAACCAAGCCAACCCTGCCACCACCCTGCAGAGACTGACAGGCATTGGGGTGTGCCTTTGGGTCGTAGGCATAATGCCACGTCATTTCACCACATCCTACCCTGCAGACATCAACAAGTGTCACGGTGTGCCTTGGGTCTTTGGCCCTTATGTTCATGCTTATATTCCATCAGGAAATATGGTGAGATGGGTGCTGTATAGGAGAATGGGGTGAACTTTGGGAGCCAAGAGTCCAAGGCACACCTCGATGCCTCTCACTGGCTGCAGGGTGTGGAATGGTATTACAGGCGAGAATCCCAAGTCACACCCCTGATGCCTGTGAATCTTTACAGGTGGCATGTTATGGTCGGAAACCCTAACGCCTCAGGCTGCGTGTGGCAGTTTTACTCCAAATTTTCAACATGGGTTTTTTGTGACCCCCACCTTATTAACTGTGGCAATATCAGTTTGTTAGTCGAGCTGATTTTGCACAGCGACTATGCCATTTGGCACCACAGGTACGAAAAACATATTTTGAACAGGACGTGAAAATGACAGCTGTACTGCCTCATGGGAGGTCAAAAATGGCAATGTTGAAAATTTGCAGTGAAAATATTTAAAAACTGGTGAAGTCACGAGGCGTGAGAAACTGCACAATGCACACCCATAATGCTATTAGTTTGGGGATTTTTATAGCAGATTGTCAACACAGGCATTTTGAACCTCCACTCATGAACAGTGTCACTGTGATTTTCTTAATCTGTCCCGACAGTGATTTCCCAGTGACCACATATTTCGGCTGGAAGTGCAAACACATTTCAGCCAAGGTGTGAAAATGACAGCTGTACTGTTCATAAGGAAGTGTGGAAAATGCCAGTGGTGAAAATCTGGACTGAAAATATTAGAAATCCATGAACTTACGAGGGTGCATGGAAACTGCGCAATGGTCGCTCATAACACAGTCATTTTATGGACTTTTTCCACCAAATTTTATCATAGCCATTTTAACATCTCTGCTCATGAACAGTGTCTCTGTGATTTTCTTAATCTGTCCCGAACATTGATTTTGCACCACTTCGCCATTGTGGCACTGCCTCGTGTGGCGGAAACACATTTGGGCAAGATGTGAAAATGACAGCTGTACTGCTCATAAAGAGGTGTGGTAAAAGAAAAAATTACTCACCTTAGTAATGTTGTTTCTTCTAATGGATTCTTGCTGTATTCTGACAAATTGCAGTGAGGTCTAACCTTGAACTGCCCCAGAGATGAAAGAGTTAACTTTCACTTACCAGCAGGCATGGAGCTGAGCTCGAATCGGTTGAGACTCTGTCTGTTGCTGTTTGAACTCAAACCGTCAGATCTTTACGAGCTAAACTCACTTAGTCCTGTGTGGAAGCTGTAAACCTATACTAGCCAACTGGCTATGAAATATAATAAACAGATTTTTGGTTTCAAAACAAAGACTCAAGTCAGGAAACCCAAAAATTAAACCAACAGAACACCACACACCCAAAGTAAGGGTGATAAATAAAAGGTGGGGCACCTCTTGAGTGCCAACACTGCTACTGCCCACCCACATCCCAAAACAAAGGTTCTGAGAGGGGAGGCAGAGAGGTCAGAATACAGCAAGACTCCATTAGAAGAAACAACATTACTAAGGTGAGTAATTTTTCTTCAAACAACATGAAGTCTTGCTGTATTCTGACAAATTGCAGACTACTAAGCACTACCTCCATGGAGGAGGGACAGAACCTACCTAGGAAATAGGCTCTGAAGCAGTGCTGTGCCAAACCGAGCATCACTTCTAGCCTGGATATCCAGAGAGTAATGCTTGGTGAAAGTGTGAACTGTTTTCCAGGTAGCTGCTTGACATATCTCTAAGATAGGAATATCCCTGGCAGCAGCCAGGGAAGCAGCTGTACCTCTGGTAGAGTGAGCCCTCAGGCCTGAGGGTGGAATATTGCCTAGTTTTTCATAGCAAAACTGAATGCAAGAGACAATCCACCTGGCAATGGATCTCTTAGTGGCATGTTTTCCCTTACCAACCCCACCATAAGTGAGGAACAGTTGGAGGGAGTCAAACCTATGACCCTTTTACGCTCTATGTAGTAGCTAAGGGCCCTTTTCACATCTAAACTGTGCAGCCTCCTCTCACCAGAAGAGGAATGGTCAGAGAAGAAAACAGGAAGAGACATAGACTGGTTAAGGTGGAAGTCTGAAACCACCTTAGGTAAAAACTACCTGTTAGTCCTGAGGACCACCTTATCCCTATGGAAAGAGATAAAATCAGGCTCCACTGATAGTGCTTGTATCTTGCTTATGTTCCTGGCAGAAGTGATGGTCACCAAGAAAACAGTTTTCCAAGTCAAGTACTTAAGCTCTGCTGAGGACAAAGGCTCAAAAGGGTTGCATAAGCTGAGCTATGCAAACATTAAGGTCCCAAACAGGGGCAGGGTCCCTGAATGGCGGATTGGTATGAAGCAATCCCTTGAAAACTTAGAGAATACAGGATGAGCTGAAAGGGAAGAAGGCTTACCTGCTGAAAGAAAAGCAGAGATGGCTGCCAGATGCACTCTCAGTGTAGCTGGTCTGAGACCAAGCTATTAAGATGAACCATATAGTCAAGGACTGTGGGCAGGCCAGCAGACTCTGGAGAAATATATTTCCCAGAGCACCATATGGAGAATCTTTTCCACTTGAGTTGTAAAGTGCTTCTGGTGGAAGGCTTCTGAGAAGCCTTTAGGATATCCATAAGTTAACACCTTTAGAAAGGTGTAAATCAGCAAACTCTAACTCTTCAAGAGCCAGGCCTTGAGATTGAGAGATTTGAGATTCAGATACCAAACCCTCCCTGAGCACAGGTTAACAGGTTGTAATTCCTGGGAAGAAACAGGGGAATGGGCTGCTAAGGACAACAGGAGAGGGTACCAGGGCTGTCTGGCTCCAATCTGGAGCAATCAGAATCACCTTGCAGGGTTGAGACCTGATTTTGACTAACACCTTGAACAGGAGAGGGAAGTGGGGGAAAGCATACAGGAACTTCCCTTCCCATTGAGAACTAGGGCATCCAGGGGACTGAGCCCAACACTGGGGCCTGCAGCAAAAGAGGGAAGTTGGTGATTGTCTGGGGCTGCAAAAGATCCATCTGTGGAGTGCCCCATCTGTTGAAGATCACCTTCAAAACCAGGGATCCAGTGACCATTCGTGATGGCCCTGAGATATCCTGCTGAGAGCATCTGCCAGGACATTGTCCTTGCCTAGAAGGTGTACTGTTGTAAGAGAGGTCTTCAGGGAATAGAGACCATAACTTCATTGCTTCTGTGCACAAAGCCGAGACCGAGTGCCCCTGTTTGATGATATAACACATTGTGGTGGTATTGTCTGTCCTGATCTGAACTACTTTGTTCTGAACAGACTTGGAAAAAGCTTGAAGTGCTAGAAACACTGCTCTGAGTTCTAATAGATTGATGTGAAGCAGAGATTCCTGAGCAGACCACAACCCTTGAGTGGTCAGGTCTCCCAAGTGGGTCCCACCCCAAGAGGGAGGCATCTGTAGTAAGGATTAGAGAGTGAAACTGAGTGACAATAGGAACTCCCTGTTTTAGATTGTCCTGATCCTGCCACCACTGCAATGCCTGGATCAGGGTTCGAGTCACTGGGATCAGTTTGGTCAGAGGATCCTTTTCTGAGACCAAAAGGCTCTCAAGTGGAACTGAATGTCCTCATCTGAAATCTTGCTCCCTGCACCACTGCTGTAGAAGCAGCCATGTGCCCCAGGAGCTGCAGAAAATGCCTTGCTGGTTGAGACACCTGTAGGGTGAATGAAGAGGCCAGTGTAATGAGGGTCCTTGCCCTGTCCAGGGAAGAAAGGCTCTTGCCTTTACTGTATCTAGCTCTGTGCCTATGAAGGTGAGGAGCTGTACAGGCTCTAGAACTGACTTTGAAAGATTCAGAAGGAAACCTAGAAGTGAGCAGTTGCTGCATTATCTGTAGGTGTAACTTGACTTGTCTGGGGACTGGCCTACTATGAGCCAGTCGTCCAAGTATGGGAAGATGGAAATCCTTTTCCTTCTTAGGAAGGCAACTACTACTGCCAGGCATTTTGTGAACACCCTTGGAGCAGAGGTTAGGCTGAAGGGCATTGCTCTGAATTGGTAATGGCCTGAGGGCAGCTCTAACCTGAGGTATTTTCGATGGGAGCTTCTGATGAGAATATGGAAATAGGCATCCTTGAGGTCCAGGGAGACTAGCCAGTCCCTGGCCTTACAGAGGTAGAATTATTCCCAGAGTCACCATTTTGAACTTTGGCTTTAAAAGGTGCTTGTTTAAATATCTGAGACCCAGGATGGGCCGCCATTCTCCTGTCTTTCTGGGGGTGAGGAAGTACCTGAGTACAATCCTTTCCCTTTGTGTAGGGTGGAACCCTTTCTATAGCTCTGAGAGCCAAGAGGAAGAGACCTCTGCCTCTAGGGCAAATGCCTCTGAAGGATTTGCAGGTGGAAAGGATCTGGTTCTCATCTTTGGAAATTTTTGAAGCTGAGAACCAGTCCCTGGCTTACTACTTCCAGGATCCATTTGTCTGATGTTAAAGACATCCAGTCCTGGACAAAGTAAGTCAACCTGCCCCTACAGGTGGTGGAATCGGCCTTGGCAAACCCATCAGCAGGGTTTTAAATAATTGATTAGCAGTTTTTTCTTGAGACAATGCTAACTGTACAGAAAGTATTTATATAGGTTTTCTAGAAGTTATGTTTGTTAAACACAGTGAGGCAAGTGCTATGCATTTTACAATGTTTTAGCACTTTTATGAGCAAAATGCTAATCAATTTTGGAGTTATATAAACCCTATATCAGGGTGCCTGTTTGGCAGGGGCTTTAGGCTGAGGGTGGAAGCAGGCCTGCTTGTACCCCATCTGCCTCTCCTCTAAAGAACCCCTCTGAGCAAAAGCAGAAGAGGAGGCCTGGGCTTGGTAGAAAGGCCTATGAAAAGGCCTGCCCCTGCCCTCTGATGCTGCCTCTGAGGAGTGACTTGCCTTTCCTTGGCCTGAGCACTCCTATAGGTGGTCCTGTATACATCCATTTTCTTCATGTAGTTCTCTGTTTGCTCCCCAAACAGACAATTACCCACAACAGGAAAATCCATGGCCTTACTCTGGGTATTCTGAGACAGGCTAGTACATCTGAGCCAAGCCATCCTACGAAGGGCCACAGATGTAGCCATGACTCTAGATGAAACATCATTGGAGTCCATTGCAGCATGGAACTGCACCTTAGATGCCTCAATACCATCAGCAGCCACCTGCTCCAGCTCCTTGGCAAGCTGGCCAGGAACCTGTTTAGCTAAAGCCATTGCAGTGTCCCATCTAGATTTCTGATATCTAGCTGTATAGGCCATATAATTGGCCTGCCTGAGTCCCAAGGATGCTGCCATGTACTGTTTCTTTGCCATGGCATCAATCCTCCTGGAGTCCTTATCTGGGGTGTGTGAAGCCAAGGGTATATTAGCCTTATCACAGGCTGCAGCCTGCACTACCTAACATGGCTGCATTGCTGGGTAAGGAACTCCGTATCTGAGCTGACAGAGCATACCTCTTGTCCATTCTCTTATCCACAGGAGGTATATAATTAGGAGTCTTTAAAATTTTCATTGTCTGTTTCCCAAAAGACTTATGAAGGGAATAGACAGCCTCCTGGACTCTGGGATATCCATCATTTCAACATAGTCAGGCTCCTCCTGGTCATCCACAGCTTCTTCCGAGGAAGCTGAAGAGTTTCAGCCACTTTCTTGTAAAACATGAAATGGGAGGGGACTCAGAAAGTCTAGGAGGACACTCCTGAAGGTCTGTCTGGGGAGATGTCCGGTAATGGGCACATCCAGACTTTCATAATCACATTCACTTTCCTCATACTCTCCTTCCTCCTCCTCCGGTTCATAAAATTCCTCTAAATCATAATCTGGAACCGTGGAACCGAACGAACTGAGCGCCTTCCTGATGGTGCCGGTTCGGTCGGAACCGGATAGCGACTGAACAATTTTTATGGCTTTGGCTATTTCATCAGTGGTTGGAGAAGAAACTTTGGATCACACCGACTGATTCATCCTTCTTGTTCTCTTAACGGAGCGATTCCTCAGAATCGGTTCTCCTTTGCCTGAAGAAGTTTTCGCCCTGGTCAGAGGGCACTCCTTCTGGTTCGGTTGGAACCGAACCGGCTGGCCATCCGGTCAGTGGACTTTTAGCCTCCTTTCCTGAGCCTAACAACTCTTTTTTCCAGGGTAGCTGCAGGAAAATTTTTACAAATCTGGCAGTCTGAATGGGTGGTCAAACCCCAGACAATAAACACAGGTGGTGTGGGGATCAGCTTTAGCAAAGACTTCCCCACACACACTACAGTGTTGAAACCCAGTGGGCCGGTTTTCTTTTGGGTTTCTCAGACATGGCCAGTCTAACCAAAACTTACCTTTTTTGACAATCTGCCAGGCAAGACACCTTATCGGTTCCTGACCGTGTTAGGTCGTGGAAAAAGCGTAATAAATCCGTTTTTTAGAACCGATAAGAACCAGTAACCACACTCTAAAGTAGAAATAAAGACTTTAAACAACCTGATCGGTTCAAACCGAACCGATCCACGCTTACAAGTTCCACACAGAAAAATAACAAAAATAAACCTATCTAGTACTCACGAATACCACAGACAGAGACTGAACCGATAGGTTGCAGTTTAAATTCGGTCGAAAACCGAGAAAACGGTATTTTAACCGACAACTTGAACTGAGCAAAGGAGAAATCTCCAGAGCGACTGTTCAGTGAGGCGGAGTAAAGAATCTGACGGTTTGAGTTCAAACAGCAACAGACAGAGTCTCAACCGAGCTCTAGCTCAGCTGCCCATGCCTGGCATAGAAAGTTAACTCTTTCATCTCTGGGGCAGTTCGAAGGTTGGACCTCACTGCAATTTGTCAGAATACAGCAAGACTTCATGTTGTTTGAATGGCAATGTTGAAAATCTGGAGTGAAAATACTGAAAATTCACGAACTTACATGCGTTGTAGGAACAGCGCAACACATGCTCAATAAAACAGTCATTTGGGGAATACTTTCGCAAATTTTCATATAGGGTTTTGGGGCCTACCTCATGAACTGTGACACTGTCGTTTTGTAAATCGGTCCTGAAACGTGGTTCTGCACAGTGACCATGAAATCACCTTTCTGGCCCAGTTAACAAAATGACAGTGACAAAATTCATGAGATGGGGTCCCAAAACCCCATGTTGAAAATTTGGTGAAAAAATTCTCAAATGCCTGAGATATGCATCAAAGTTGAAAAAACCCTATTTATTCCATTATACAGTTTTCCGGCATTTCTCAGTTTCTGGTCGGCTTTGAAGAGTGGAGACATGTTCCCGTCCACGAAGATCGTCGCGCCGGACTCGGAGTAAGTATGGGATAGGGGTGTAGGGAGACAGGGGTGCGAGAGGTGGGCGCGGGTGGGGGCGGGGTCAGGACAGTCATTGAGGGAACGTTTTCTTGCAGGTTTATTTTTCCCCTAGACAAGCGGGACTTGTACACGCTGGGATGGGCTCCATTGTGGCAGCTGGAAGGCTGTTTGGGGGGCAATGGAGCCGGCGGGGATTGGGCACCCTGTCGGCCATATGGACTGTTGACACACTGGGGTGGGCTCCCAGCGTGGCCACCGGTAGTCTGTTGGGGAAACAGTGGGCCGGACAGGATTGGGCACCCCTGTCGGCCATATGGACTGCTGCCACGCTGGGGTGGCCCCAGCATGGCACCTGGAACCTATTGTGGGGAGCGCAGCAGAGCTGATGGGGATTGGGCACCACTGTCGGCCATACAGTGTGTGTGTGGGGGGGCATGAGCACGCAATATGTGTGTGTGTGAGTGGAGTGCATGAGCACGCATCTTATCGCTGCTCACTGAAGCGGAGCTCTCCCTTTCAACTGTATGGCACTGCATTTTCAACTGCTGTCATGACAGCTGCAGCATTCATTGGTGAACTATGGCCATGCCTGCAAACACACTGACTGCATTGGAAGACAGGGTGCCACACCTACGAAAACTCTGATGATGGCACTATGTTTTTGCACAAGCTGCAAGCAAACATAAAAATTACCATAGTAATCTTGTTTCTTCCCAGTGATACTCAGGTATTCATAACTTTCTGCAGTAAGCACTTTAGCTAGAACTGCTCGGAGAGAATAGAACACACATAAATGATGGAATTCTGCGCGTGGCAACTTTTCAAATGCTGCCCCATGCTAACTACCAATGTTCTAAAACTTCTCAGATTTCCTAAACGCCTGGAAAGCAGGCCCTTGGAACTATGAATACTGGATAGTATTAATAATCAGTAATAATCAATATTATACAATGGCAAGAAAGAATCCTGGCTTCTGATTGCTCAGTTGGTTAGTCACAGCAGGGATGTTATCCTGGCATAACATCCCTGCTGATTGTTTGTTGATTTGGACCATGAGGATGAGCTCTTTTTCTCTTAAGAAACAAAATATTTTACACACTAACAAAAACATTCTTTTAAATTATTTTTTAACTATAAAACAACAAGCCACTGTATAATAGGAATAATGTCCTCCAGAGTGGGTGTTATGCTGGGTTAACATCCCTTCTCAGGTGTTGGACGCCCTTGGCTGGTGGCCTCAGGCCCAACCACCCAAGGTAGGATGTTATCCCAGCATAACACCCACCCTGTCAGGCATTATTCCTTTAATAACAGTAAGAATTAAACCCATAATCCCTTAAATAAAACCCTCCAACTGGAGGGAAAAACACAACAAATATCCCCAAAAGTCAGAGTCACCTGAAAAGGGGGACATAACATGAACCTTGTTTATCAGAATTGTGCCAGAAAATGGCATATATACCTCTGAGAGCACAGTATGCAGGAGTACAGAGGCTAAAGGTTCTAGAAGGGAGGCTGGTGGAAGTTATGAATACCATAGTATCACTGGGAAGAAACAAGATTACTATGGTAATTTTTCTTCTAACCCCAGTAATACTCAGGTATTCCTAAGTTTCTGCAGACTACAAAGCAGTACCACTGGAGGTGGGCACAGAACTTTATTTTGGGAACAGACTTTGCAGGACTACTGTGCCAAACCTAGCATCACCCCTGGATTGAATATCCAGGTTGTAGTGCTTCGTAAAGGTGTGTATTGTTTTCCAGGTAGCTGCTTTACAGATGTCAACTAATGGAACAGCTCTGGCAGCTGCTAAGGTAGCAGCTGTCCCTCTTGTGGAGTGGGCCCTCAATCATGTTGTGGGTTCCTACCAACTTTAGTGCAACAGAATTAGATACACTGGACTATCCATTGAGAAATGGACCTTTTGATGCTGGGTTACCTTTCCCACATCCTTATAAAGCAGGAACAGATGTTTCTTGTCCTGCTTATGGTCTTCAGTAGCTGTCATATAGTAGCTAAGGGCTCTTTTTGACATCCAGACTGTGAAGTCTTCTTTCACCAGAGGTGGAATGTTCAGTAAAAAGACAGGTAGGGTAATGGATTGGTTAAGATGGAAATCAGAAACCACCTTACAAAGGAATTTTCTATTTGTCCTCAGGACCACCTTATCCCTATGAAATGAAATGTAGTCCTGTTCAATACAGAGAGCCTGAAGCTCACTGGTTCTTCTTGAAGAGGTCATTGCCACTAGGAAAACTGTTTTCCAGGTGACATATTTCAGATGAGCAGAGGACATGAGCTCAAAAGGAGGTCCCATGAGCCTAGCTATGCACATATTAAGGTCCCATGCTAGCACCGGTTCCCTATGAGGGGGATGCAGATGGGCTAAGCCCTTGAAGGGCCTCCTAAAAATGGGTTCTGAAGCCATTGTCACCTTTCTCCCAGCAGAAATATAAGCAGATACTGTGGCTAGGTGAACCTTCAGGGTGCTGGATTGCAGTCCCAGGGAATGTAAGTAGGAGGGGTAATCAAGAACAGCTGGAACCCCAGCCTGTACTGGCACCAAGTCCCTGGCTGAGCACCAAATAGTAAACCTTTTCCATTTTGAGGCATAGGTTTTCTTAGTGGAAGGCTTCCTGTATCCTCTCAGGATGTCCAAGACAGCCTCAGAGAGGTGTAAACATGCATATTATAAGTCTTCAAGAGCCAGGCTTTGAGGTTGAGAGACCTAAGATTCAGGTACAGAATGGTCCCTTGGTTGGAGGTTAACAGGTTGTGCCTCCAAGGGAGGTGAATGGCTTGGCTACAGAGAGGAGAGCAGAAGAGAGTACCATGGCTGCCTGGGCCAGTCCAGAGCTATCAAGATTAGTGATGCTGAGTGTGACCTGAGCTTGAGCAATACCCTGAACACCAAGGGGAAGGAAGGAAAGGCATACAGGTACTTTCCTGACCAATCCAGAGCTAGGGCATCCAGAGAGAGTGACTCTGATCTGCGGCCTGCAACAGTATTGAGGCAGGTGGTGGTTCTGACGGGATGCAAACAGGTCTACCTCTGGAGTGCTCCACCTCCTGAAGATCACTTGCATGACTTGCCTGTTCAGAGTCCATTCGTAATGGGCCTTTTGATTCAGCTCAGGGCATCTGCCAGGGTATTGTCCTTTCCTGGTGGATGGATTGCCTTTAGGAAACTACCAAGGAGTAAGCCAGGGTCCATATTTTCATAGCTTCTGTGCAGAGGGCCTGACCTGGTGCCTCCCTGCTTGTTTTATGTAATACATTGTGGTGGTATTTTCTGTTCTCACTCGTACCACCTTTCCTGCACCAATGCTGTGAAAGCTTTTGGTGCCAGAAACCCTGCTCTGAGTTCCATCAAGTTTATGTGCTGGAACGACTTCCACTTAGCAAGTGCCTTGGGTTGTGTGGACCCCTAAATGGGCGCCCACCCCAGGAGAGATGTGTCTGTTGTGAGAACAACTGATGGGGATTCTCATTGGAAAGGAACCCCTTCCCTTAGGTTGGATTCCTCTTTCCACCATTGAAGTGCTAGTAACAAAGTCTTTGTTACTGGAATAGGCTTTGAGAGAGGATCTCTTCTTTGGCACCAGTGAGCTCTTAGGTGAAACTGGATGTCTCTCATTTGGAATCTGGAGCCTAGGACTGTGCCAGAGGCTGTAGCCATATGGCCTAGTAGCTGTAGAAACTGCCTTGCAGTTTGTGCTTGTGCAGGCTGAATTAGTTTGCAATCAGCTGGGGACTTCTCACCCTGTTGAGAGGCAGGTAGGCCCTGCCCTGCAGGGTTTTGAGCTCTGCTCCTATGAACTGCAGGACCTATGCAGGTAGAATGACTGTTTTTTGTGATTTATCGGAACCCCAGGGACTCCAGGAGCCCTTGTGTGGTCTGCAGGTGTTGTCTGACTTGGTCTGGTGATTTTCCTACCACCAGCCAGTCATCCAGATAAGGAATACTGTGACACCTGTCTTGAAGGTGTGCCACAGCCGCTGACAGGCACTTTGTAAATACCCCTGGGGCTGAAGTGAGGCCAAGGGCATGGTTGAAAACTGGTAATGGCCTGATGGGAGTATGAACCTGAAGTATTTTCTGCAGGACTCCCTTATGGGGATGTGGAAATAGGCATCTTTTAGGTCCAGTGATGCCAACTAGTCTCATTTCTGGAGTGTTGGCAGTATCAATGCCAGAGTTACCATTTTGAACTTTGGCTTTTCAGATGCTTGTTTAGGGCCCTGAGGTCCAAGACAGGCCACCACTCCCCATTTTTTTTTTTTGTGTTGAGGAAATACCTGGAATAGAAACTCCTTCCTCTCTGCTGAATTGGGACGGGTTCCACTGCCCTTAGCAGCAGTAGGTTTTAAACCTCTGCCTCCAACAGCTTCTTTTCTGTAAGGGAGGGTGGACAGAAAACCCTGTTTTTGATGAGGAAGGGATTCAAAATTCAGAGGCAGAACCTGACCCACTACCTCCAGGACCCACTTGTCTGTGGTGATGTTTAACCAAGCTTGGAGGAAGTGAGACAGTCTGCATCCGCCAGGTATGGAGGAGGTGGCCAGTGTAGACATGTCAGGGTGTTTGCTTTGTCTGGGGCTGAGGCTGGGCTTGGGACCCCGCCTAGTACCCTCCTACCCCTACCCCTGAAGTACCCCAGCTGTGGGTACTGCTGGTACTGGGGTGAAGCCACTGGCTGGAAAAGGGCCTGGTATGAAAGGACCTGCCCCTGCCTCCCTTCCACAGGGTTTGGTGGATGGTGAAGCTTTCTATTTAGCAGAATTTTCTTCTATATGTGGCCTTATACACATCCACTTTTTCATATAAGCCACTGCTGACTCCTCAAAAGTGTATTTCCTCCAGAGGAACATCAAGAGCCTTTGATGGGTGTTCTGAGTTAGATTTGTGGCTCTTAGCCAGGCAAATCTCCTCTGGGCAACAGTGTTCACCATCCATCCGCTGCAGTGTCATTTGTGTCAGCACCCATCTGAATTGGTATTTAGCCCCCTCTAAATCAAATCTGGCAGTTTCTGCCAGGTCATCAGACAGAGATGAGGGGGCTTTCTGTGCCATGGCCAATACCGACTGCCACAAGAACTTTTGGTACTGGGCAGAGGGCCTGGAAGTTTGCCTGTCATATGGCCAAAGAAGCTGACAAATACCCCTTCTTTGCCATGCAGTCAATCTTTCTAGATTCTTTATCTGGTGGGTGTGAAGACAGAGGGACCCTAGCCTTATCACAGGCAGCTGCCTGTACCATCCACTGATGGTCAGGGTGGGCAAACAGGAACTCTGCCCCTTCCTTTCCATTTGGTACTTTTAACCATCCTCTTGTCAAGAGGGGGCTAGAGTTAGGGGTTTGAGAGTTTCAGAGCATCTTTTTAAAGAATTTGTTGACAAGCAAGAGGAATACTCTTGTGGGGTTAACCCATCATTTCGAGGTATTCCACCTCTTCTTCATCTTCTATCTCCTCCTTTGTGGAGATGTCCAGGGCATCAGACATCTTCCTGACAAAGGTAAATGTGAGAATAAGCCTCAGAGGTTCTAGGAGGATACCTCAGGCTCCTATAGGTTCCCTTCCTCCTCCTCACACTCACTATAAACCTCCTCCTCCATAAAGGAAGATCTCCCAATGCTGCCAGTCTGTCCTACAGGAGCTTGGACAGGTGGCTGCTGGTCTGTCGTACATGACCTTGTGAAGGCCTGCATCACCTTGAATGCCTGAGTAATTTCTTGGGAGAAGGCAAGGTCAGAGCAGGCATGGAAGTCCCCTTTACTAGTTGGGGTATTGGCTGGCCAGAGCCAGAGGGACCCCTTGGTGGAGGAAGTTTTTTCTTTAGCTGCTCCAAGTGTTTCTCCACATTTTTTTTTTCTAGGAAGGTTTTTACAGATATCACAATCTTCCTTGAGATGCTCATAGCCAAGGCAGGCCACACACAGATTATGTTTGTCTGCCTTAGCAAACACTTCCCACAAACAGAACAATTTTTAAAACAAGGTTTACTGGTTTTCTTTTCAGTTTCTCTAAAATTTTTATCAGGAACCGATAAAAAGTAAACCGCTAAACAATTTTTAATTGTTATAGAAGTTTAGCAGTTGCGGTCGGGTCCAGAACCAATAAGGAACCGAACCGATGAAGAAAACGAACCTGGATTAGCGGTTCAGTAACCAAAAAGCGGTTACAAAAAACAATTATTTAAACTAAATTTATACCCAACTGGGAGGAACCGATAAAAATAGCTAAATAACACCAACAACTAAGTTTAACTACAAAACAATAAGTATAAGGCAGCAAATCAAATAAAAGAAGACATATATATTTCATAAGTTTCTTCATGTCACAAGAACGAGTAGAAGAGCAAGACTCGAACGACCAAACTTTTCAGGCGGAGAGTGAAATCTGAGGAGTTTTAAAACAATGGCAGTTAGTATGGGCAGCATTTGAAAAGTTGTCGTGCAAAGAGTTCCATCATTTGCATGTGTCCTATTTTCTCCAGGCAGTTCTAGCTAAAGGGCTTACTGCAGAAAGTTAGAATACCTGAATATTACTGGGGTTAGAAAAGACCCTACTGGGGCAACTACTAATATTAACAACCCCCTTCAATGTCAGAATTACCTGAGAAGGGGGACAAGGCTAATAGGGTTAAAAAGATAAAGAAAACATGCCAGCAACTGGCATTCCCACATATGATTAAACAGTCAGTGCTATAGTGGTCTCTGGGTCTAGAAGGGAGTAAGGGTGGGAAAGTTAATATTAGTGGATCCCTGGAGAAAGAAGATTACTACAGTGAGAATTATTTCTTCTTACCCCAGGAATCCACTAATATTATTAACTTCTGTAGACTATGAAACAGTACTTTTGGAGGTGGGCACAGAACCACTGAAGAAAGACACTCTGCAGGATTGCTGTGCCAAACCTGGTATCATTACTGGACAAGTGTCTAGGATGAAATGCCTTGTAAAGGTGTATACAACTGCAAGGTAACTGCTGTACAGATTTCCAACAGGGTCACCTCCCTGTCAGATGCAACAGTGGCAGCAGTATCCCTTGCGTAATGAGCTGAGCCCTAATGGAGCTCCTTTTCCCACTCTGGAGTTGCAAAGCTAGTACACTGAACTATCCCACAAGAGTTAGTTATTTTGGAAGCTGGATTTCCTTTGCCTACATCTTCATAGCTCAAGAAGTGTGCATGCCTGCCCTGCCAGTGATTCTTGGTAAGACTTATGTGGTAATTCAAGGTTCTTTGTACATCCAGACTGTATGGTCTCGTGTCGCCTGAGCAGGAATGGTCAGTGAAAAGACCCGCAAAGTTACAGACTGGTTCAAGTGGGAGTCTGATACAACTCTGGGGAGGAACTTCCATTTGTTCTCAACACTACCTTGTTTCTGTGACAGGAGATATAGTCCTTTACATGCAGAAGGTCTGGAGCTCACTGATCCTTCAGGCAGAAGTGATGACCACCAAAAAAATGTTTTCAACAAATACACTTAGAGTCTGATGAGACTTTCAGGTCGAAAAAGGGAGAGCATGAGCTTAACAATGCAGGTGTTTGGGTCCCAAGCTGGTACTGGTTTTCTGTGAGGGAAATACAGGTGGGACAACTGTTTAGAAAAAACTGAAGATTGGAATGGATGCCATGGATGCTTCATTCTCAGGAGAGATATGAGCAGGCATTGAAACCAGTGGACTTACAGGGTCAAATGCTGAAACCAGTGAATGCTTGTGTGTTAAGTAATCCCACCAAGATGGGATATCTGCTAGTGTTAGTACCAAACCCTTGGAAGAACACCAAAGGGAAAATATTTTCCCTTTTGTGCAGCACAAGAATATTCTAGTAGCAGGTTTTCTGTATCCCTTAAACCTCCAGGACGTTCTCTAAGAAATGCAGACCTGCATACTCTCAGTCCTCCATGGCCAAGCCTCACAGAAACATAGACTTTGACAGCAGATAAGGACCGCTTGGCCCATCTAGTCTGCCCTTTTCCTACCTACAGGGTAAGCTGCAGATCCTAGTTAACCAACAGCCTATTTCTTCCTACCCCCACAAGAATTGCCTTATGTCTGTCCCATGCATTCTTGAATTCTCCCACAGTTTTAGACCCCACAATCTCCTCAGGAAGGCTGTTCCATGCATCCACTACCCTCTCTGTGAAATAATACTTCCTCACATTGCCCCTAAGACCGCCCCCATCTTTAAATTGTGTCCCCTTGTTCTTGCGTCTCTTTTCTGAAAGATGCTACCTCTTGGACTTTGTTGATTCCACTGAGTTACTTAAACGTTTCAATCATGTCCCCCTCTCCCTTCTTTCCTCAAGGGTATACATATTAAGCTCCTTTAGTCTCTCCTCATACGGCTTCTCTTGCAGACCCTGCACCATTTTAGTTGCCTCCTCTGGACTGTCTCTATCCTGTCTACGTCCTTGCAGAGATGGGGTCTCCAGAACTGGACGCAGTACTCCAGATGGGGTCTCACCAACTGTCTGTACAGAGGGATAACAACTTCCTGTTTTCTGCTGCTGATGCCTCTCCTATGCATCCCAGTATACCCCCAGCCCTCCCTACTGCCTTCTCACATTGCTTAACCTTAAGTTCATCTGATATGATTACCCCAGGTCCCTTTCCTTTTTGTTATTGTTACTACCTCCCCATTGTGTATTCTTTCCCTGGGTTCTTCTTTCCCATGTGCATTATTTTGCACTTCTTTGCATTGAATCCTAGCTGCCATACTTCTGAACATTCCTCCAACCTTGCCAAGTCCCTTCTCATCCTTTCCACGCCTCCTTGTGTATCAACCCTGTTGCAGATCTTTGTGTCATCTGCAAAGAGGCATACTTTTCCTTCCAGACCCTCTGCAATGTCACTATGAAGACATTAAAAGGACTGGACCCAATACTGAACCCTGCGGTGCCCACTAGTAACCCCTCTTTCTTCAGAGTGGGCTCCATTTACAATTACTTTCTGTGTCTGTTGTCCAGCCAATGTTTTGCAGGCTACCACCCTGGGACCCACTCCCAGGCTGGTTAATTTGACTATTAATCTTTGTATGGGACTGTGTCAAATGCCTTGCTAAAGTCTAGGTAGGCCATGTCTACAGCCCTCCTGGTCTACTACTTTGGTCACCCAGTCAAAGAAATCTATTAGATTCGTCTGACATGACCTTCCCGGGCTGGAACCCATGCTGCCTTGGGTCCTCAGCCCCACTGGCCTATAGGTACCTCAACTATTCTTCCCTTCAGAAGTGACTCCATCACTTTCCCTACCACAGAGGTCAGACTGACAGGTCTGTAGTTTCCTGCCTCTGTCTTGGTTCCACTTTGTGAAGGATCACATCCGCCTTCCTCCTGTCCTCGGTACCACCCATCCTCCCATGACTTATTAAAAGAGTAGCCAGTGGTTTCACTAGTTCCCCTTAATTATTTTAGAATTCTGGGGTGAATTCCATCAGGCCCCATTGCTTTGTCCACCTTCAGTTTTAGGAGTTCTTGCAGAACCCTTTCTTCTGTGAAAGGACTGGGATCGACCCTCTATCAAGAGTGCTTCTGTTAACTGGATTAGGCACTTCCCTCCTCTTTGTGAATACTGAGCAGAAATATTCCTTCAGTATCCCTGCTTTTTCACTGTCCCCTCTGCTCACCCACCATTCATTCTATTCAGCCTCACTATCCCTCCTTTGTCTTTCTATGCTCGCTGATGTACCTATAAAAGTTTTATCCCCTTCTTAACTGAGTTGGCTATCTTTTCCTCAGTTTGGGCCTTTGCTATTCTGACTTCCTCCTGCTTCCTTCTGCCTTAACTGGTACAGCTCTCTGTCCTGCTCCTTCTGTGTTTTCTTATACTTCCAGAATGCTATCTTTTCTTCCTGACTTTCACAGCCACCTCTTTTGAGAACCATAGTGGCTTTTTCTTTCATTTTGATTTGTTTATTTGCTTCACACAAAGGCGTGCTGCCTCTGTGATGGCAGTTTGATGATTCCCATTGTTGCTCCACACCTCCTTCTAGCCTGTTTGCTAGTGCTTTTCTGAGGCACTCTCCCATCTTGCCAAAGTCAGCCCTCCTAAAGTCCAGTACCCTCACTTTTTATGGTTTGACTCTGTAGCTGAGTTTAACGTGAACCACACTGTTTGATGGTCACTTGTTCCCAGATGGCAACCCACTTCTAGATCTGAGATCCTCTCACTGCCCCCATTTGAGAGTACAAGGTCTAAGATTGCTTCCTCACGAGTGGGTTCCGAAACTAGCTGTCTGAGGCCTGCCACCTGTAGGGCATCAAGAATGGCCCTGCTCTTGGATGTGGCTGCAAATGTGCTCCAGTTAACATCTGGCATATTCAGGTCTCCCATCAACAGCATCTCCCTTTCTCTACCATTCTAAGAATGCCATCTATCATATCCTTGTCCATTCCCTCTCCCTGACATGGGGTCTGTACACAACCCCTGTGCAGATTGTGGTGCCCTTTCAGTCTCCAAGGTGACCCACAGTGCCTCCTCTCCTCCCTGTTTACTCTTTGTTCAGTTGCTTTAGTCCCTTCCTTTACATAGAGAGCTACCTCCCCTCTTCTCCCCTGCCTGTCTCTCCTGTAGGTTATGTACCCTGGTATGTTAACATCCCAGTCATGGTTCTCTGTGTATCATGTTTCTGTGACTGCTACGATATCCAGGCATCCCTCTTCCATCAAAGCCACCAGCTCAGGGAGCTTGTTGCCCAGACTATGGGCATTGGTACTCATTACCCTCCATTTCCTGATGGCCTTACTCCTTTTGCCCCATCCCTGTCCTTCTTGCCTTTGTCACTTTCTCCATTTATCCCAGCTCTTCTCCGTGTTGACACCTCTATGTTGGTGTTTACCGCACTTACTACCGTGATTTTGGGGTGGGGGCTAGATTTACCTGCTCCTTTCAGTGCCTCCCTCTTGGCTGGTTTAATGCTTGCCAATGAAGCATTTAAACCTATCACCTAGGATCCTGGTTCCCTCCTGGACAGATGCAGCCCATCATGCCAGTATAGGCTTGCATCACTCCAGGTGGACCCCAGTCCCCAATGAAGCCAAATCCCTGAGCTCCACACCAGTTTTCAACCACTGATTGAATCCCATGGTGCAGAATACCCTAACCTCTCCCTCGCCATAGATGGGCAGCACTTCCGAGAAGGTTACGTCCGTGCTACTTGTCTAAGGCCCCTCCCCAATTCCTGAAACTCTTCCTGCACTTCTCTAATCCCTTTCTTGGCCAGGTCATTTGTCCCTAGGTGGACAATGACATCCAGCTCCCTCCCTGTGCAGCTGCTCTGGCAATCCTGAGGTTTGCTCCCTGTCCCTCCAAGCCATGGCGCCAGGCAGGCACCTTACCCTCCCTCTCCCTTCCTCCCCCAGTTCTACCTTCCTAACAATGGAGTCCCCACCAGGAGTTGTTTCCTTCCCCTGCCACCATCCTGTGGGTCTCCTTTGTGGAGGTTCCCAACATCCTCTTGGTCTCCACTGTGGGTGCCTCCATGAGAGGGAACCACACTTTTGCCAGAATGGCAACTGGAGGATGCACTCTGTTCCACCACCCTCACCCTTCCTGAGCCCACTGTGGTCCAACCGCTCCTCTTTCCTGGCAACCTCTGAGGCAACGGCAGTGGTACTGGTTGTCCCTGGATGGAAGAGGAGGTCCCACAAATCCTGGCCAAAGAAACCTGAGGTTGGTGTACATGGACTCCCCAGCAGGAGGTCAACAGGTTGTGACCCCGAGGGGAGTATGTAAGTTTGGCAACAGACAAAGGAAAACAGTAGGAATTACCGTGGCTGTCTGGTCCAATCCGGTACTATAGATCCCTTGCTGCTGGCTGAGATCCCAGTTTGACGAATACCCTGAATAACAAAGGAGAAAGAAAGAAGGCATACCAATGCCTCCCGACCCATCCCAAAAGCAAAGCAGCCATGGGGTACTGTGCTCCTGTGTGGTGGTCCGTAGCAGTACTGAGGCAGGTGGTGATTCTCGTGAGATGCAACAGGATTTATCACTGGGGTGACCCACCTTCTGAATACTTGACCAGCACCTGTTATTTTGGACTCACTTGTGATGAGCCTGATTTATTCTGTTCAGGTCATCTGCTAGGTGCTGTATTTTTCTGTCAGCTGGGTAACCTGTAGAGAGAGACTGGGGTAGTAGGTCAGACTCCATATGTTCATTGCCTATGTGAAGCAAGGAATGGATTTTGTCCCTCCAAGCTTATTGGATGTAGAACATTGTGGTGGTATTTTCCCGAGTTGTACAACCCTCCCCAAGTCAGGGGAACAAAGGTTTGCAGGGCTAGGAGCACTGCTCTTAGTTCCTTCCAGCTTATGTGCTGAAGTAACTCTTAAGAACTGTGGGTGATGTGATCTCTTAGATGGGCAACCCATCCCAGTGAAGATGCATCTGTCCTAAGGGTCACAGATGGAAACTCCTGATGGAAGAGATACTTATTTCTGAGGTTGTCTCCTTCAGTCCACCGCTGAAATGCCCACAGTAATTCTTTTGTTACTGGGATTGGCTCTGAAGATGGGTCCCTTCTCTGGCACCAGTCGGCTCTGAGGGACTGTATGTCTCTCAACTGAAAAACTGTGGCCCAAGAATGTACCTGTTGATGAAGCCAGGTGGTCCAAGGATTGTAGGTGCTGCTGACTATGGTGCCAGCTGCAGAATGTTATTACCATTCCCTGAGGCTGGTAAGCTCTTCCCACAATGGTATTCAGCTGCCTAAGAACTGCAATGACTGCACAGGGATCAGGACTGACTTTTTTTTTTTTTTTTTACTATCTGGGACCCTAGAGACCCTGAAAGTGATCCTTTACCTGCTAAAGGTACTGTTTCACTTACTTTACTTAAGAGAAAAAAATGAAAATTATGTACCTACCGTAATTCTGATCTTTCTGTGTATCTTCACCATTCATCACCTTTGGGTATAGTGGCCAGAGGTCACGACCCCACGGAACACTTTTTTGGGATGGGCGGACTCGACGCACCATCAGTGCCACCCTCGAGGCTGATGCACTGTGTGGCGCTTGGGTTGGCCGTTAGGTGTTGTCAACTCTGTCCTCCCGCCAGTTCTGAGTCACTGTAGAGTAAGAAAGGGTTGGGAGGGAGGGACAAGAAAGTTCAAAGGAAAAGATATATAAATAAAAGAAGAAATACATGACTGAGTGGACAGAATAAGCTGGAAAAACTAAGGGATTGGAAGGGCCTAATCTCTGGAAGTAGAAAGGAGGAGGGAGGGAGGGTTAAGGAATTTGGGGATAAAGATATGAGGGGAGAAAGAGAAGGAACACACCCTGGAACCTTGACCTGTCTCCAGATTGTATAGGAACTGCGAAGGAGTAGCCAGAAGGCTAAACTGCTAGAATTCAAGGCACAGAATCACTGGCAATAACTCCAACATAAGCAGAATCAGCTATTCTCGAAGAAAAGACAGGATACAGGAATACCCCCAAAATAAAATGTTTGGTGTAAGAAACCTAGTTTCTTAAATTAAATTGAGGTTGTGTCCAAAGACAAGGAAATCAAAGTAAATCTGATGGGAGAAGGGAGAGAGAGCAGAAAAGAGGGCAATCACTAACCCCACCCACGGGGTGGAGCCGAGGCACTGAGGAAGGAGTGCCCCCATCCAGACCACTCTCCCCATAGAAAATATCACCCTATGTGCTCAAGGTCACCCAACTCCTAACTAACAGAAAGGAGGGGGTGAAAAAGAGGGCACAGAGAGGAGGGGAACCCAGAGACTGTGGCCCAGGGGATGAGGGTGGGATTATGATGAATGGTGAAGATACACAGAAAGATCAGAATTATGGTAGGTATGTAATTTTCATATCTTATCTGTGTCAGTTCTTCACCATTCATCTGCTTTGGTGAGTGCCGAGACCCCGGCGGGGGGCTTCAACCCCTAAGGATTAAGTCCCTTAGCTCTCAGTGGGTGGCACACCAACAGAGAGGAAACTTCTCACAGGTCTGGAGGTCCGAGAGTGGGAAGAGTGACGGCCCTCCCGGAGGGGTAGGAAGTTGCCCCGGCAGACGCCATCTCACCCTACAGGAGAAAAGGTAGATTCTCTGGTGAGCGGAGTTAATCACCCTATGCCGGCCATGGATGACAACTAGGAGAGACGAGCCATGCCATCCCCAGTGCAGATCGCTGTCCTACGACCCTGGTAGCTACCCTCATTCGCATCACACGATGCCCTTGCTTGGTGCCTTGCTAGCTCCAGGCCACGTGCAGAGAGTGCTATGGCTTGTCTGGTTACCTCCGTGACAGGCATTGAGGCTAGGAGTTGACCTAGCCTGGACCACAGGAACCTTTCATAGGTAGCATAGTGGGCCTAATGAGCAGATATAGAAAGAAGCAACCGTGTCGAGTAAAATGTCCTCCTATCCCAGAAGTCAAAATCCATGGAGTCTGGATCTGCAGGCTGGTCACGGTGAAGAGCGCAAGCCCATCGAGAGTATCCAGCTGCGTCAATCCTGAGCTAGGATGAGACAGATTACCTGGAGATTCTGGGGGAGGCACAATAGCTCTGGTGGAGATCCCTAGGGCTGGGACTCTGGAACAGGGTCTCTGCCAGAAGCGCATCGAGCCTCCTAAAGGGAGCAGGCCAGAGGGCACTACAAGTGTCTGCTGAAATCGCACCAAAAGGCGTGTCAGATGCTCTGAGATTGTGTGGAGTGGGTGGGGTGACATGCAGGTCCTCCAACATCCTCACGAGAAAACGCTGATACTCAGCAAGATCAGCAGCTGGGAGATGTGACAGACGGTTCTCACCTCCTGAAGAGGAGCATGAGGAGTCAGAGGACCTCAAAGGTTCAGAGGTTGGCTGCTCAGGGGAGGTTGAAAACCTGTCTGTCCATATGGCCCTAACATAAGAGGGAATTGAACAGCCACAGTTCTTGAACTGCTCCCAGGAGACAGGACCGCTAGGACCAAGAATACCTGGGAGAGCAGGAGAATGTGGCAGAGGAGAGCGGCAGAGCCGACAACAGGAATCATCTGTCCTCCGCCTGGGCTAGGAGAGTGCACCTGGAGCCCCATGAGAAGAGGGAGCTCCAGAAAACTCAACAGCCAACAGCTGGTCAACCATACTGGAACTGCATAGGCTGCACCCTGAAAAATCCCCCAGTGGGGTGACTGAGGCCATGAAAGTCCAAATGGATGGTCCCCCACCTCCAAAGGACGGGCCCTCTCGAGGAAACCAAAAGGAAGGGTGGGGATCCGCTCACGACTTCTTCCAGAGCCCAGATGGGTCCCAGAAAAAGGTCAACACAGCGAACCCCTACCCCCGACCCCTCGGAATCCAAAACAGCCCTTCTCCTCGAAAGAGCCAGCCAAGGCAGCTGGCAACCCTGGTCAGCCCCTGGCTATCCAGGAGCAGCACCTCCTCCTGTGAGTACTCCGATCGGCCTCCAAAGTTGGGCGATCCAGGCACACCCACCTGAGGAGGTACCACCACTGAGGGGTCAGAAACCCTCCGAGGTCAGGCTGCAGAGTAACGGTGGCCTGCACCACTGCCTGCTGGTCAGCACCCCTGACCCTGGACCCGGAGCAACTGTCCACTCCACAGAGAGGGCTGGTTCCGGACTCTTGAGGACACTGCCAAGGTGTCCACCATGGCAGCCAACTCCAAAGAGTCAGACTGCCTGTCTGACTCAAAATCAATTCCTTCTCCGAGGAGGTGGAGATCGAGTTCTGTGCCAAATGGTGCGTGGATGCCCACTGCCATCCCGACTGAATGGGCACCAGACCGAGATGACTGCACCACAGCGGCGCCGATGCCCTCAGCCGCACCACGAATGGTGTGGGAAGAAGACATGGCATCGATGACGGCAGCAGCATCAGAGCTGGAGCCTGTCATTGTGCTGTCCTACCACGGCGTTGCAAGCAGCGCCAAGGACAGAGATGGCACTGGCGATGGCTCTGACGGCGTGAGCGGCGCCGGGCCAGAAACCCCATGGTGCCGTCCCAATTCCTTGGCACCGCGAGGCGCAGAGGCCAGGGACGGTGCCAATGACTGCTCGACCATGCTGTCAGCGCCGCGAACGGTGCCGAGATCCAAACCCCATGGCGCTGTGTCCTCATTTGGTGCCGCAAGTGGCTCCAGAGCGGGACAACTGCACCATGCTCAACCACAGCGCTGTGGACGGTGCCAAGGTGAGAAAAAGTAAAGGACAGCACCATAGAGCCTCCCATGGTACCATCAGCACCATTTGCACTGCGAATGGAGCTGACAGCAGAAAATGGCACCAAGGGATGGACCAGCACTGATGGCCGCCATCAGGGCCCGCGGCACCATGAATGGTGCTGAGGCCCAAGACAGCATCCGAGGATGGCACCGACCCAGGCCTTCAAACCGAAGGTATGACACCAGGGAGCCTTCACCCCAAGGCGATTGCAAAAGGCGATTGCCCGCCCATCCCCCAGGGAATGGACCTCCCTGCACCGGATGGGGCTTCCGCAATGGTGAGGTACTAGTGCAGAAGCTCCCTCCCTCCGTGGCCCATATAGAGCCAGGGAGGGACCCAGAGGAAAGGCCGAGAGCGTGGGCTTGGCCCGACGAAAGTGCGCTCATCCTCAAATGTCGGGCGGAGCTCGTCCAACTTTCCACACGCGATGTTCGATGACACGATGGTCCATGGAAGCAGGCGTCTCACGAAACCATGGCAAGGCAATGGTCATGTTGGTCGATAACGGAATACTTACAGCCGACGGGCACCGACGATAGGGGCCATCCCGTCTTCATAGTTTTCTTTGCCCCCTAACCGAGACATGACTTTATGGAAAAGAACACCAAACAAGACTCGACATCGCAAAATAAAAGAAAGGAACAGTCTTACCAGGCGTACGCCGAGTGAAACAAGCAGTGGAACTGGTAGGATAAACTTTAAATTCAATGGAGTCGACGGACTTGACGAGAATGGAACCGAAGGCTTCAAAGTGGACACAGGCCTCTCATGCAGCAGAGCTACCCACAGTGTGACCTCAATGGTGGGAGATGAAAGAACTGGCAGGAGGGCGAGTCAACAACCGCGTAGCAGCCAACCGTGAGGTCAGCTGCAGTGCCGCTTGAGGAGTGCCACGAGGGTGCTGACTTTGTCCATCCAAAAAAAAAAAGAGCTCCTGTGGGGTCATGTCTCCGCCACTATACCCAAAGGTGATGAATGGTGAAGATCGACATGGATAAGATCTATGGTTCTTACCAAGACCTTTGAAAGGAACTTTTAAAGTCCAAAATTATTTTTAGTTGGAAGTACTGGAACTTTACTAACATAATGTTGACGTGTAATATAGTCAATAAGGAACTCATATTGATGCAAAGAAACAAAGCTGAACTGGGGTACTTGGACCGTTTCTATCTAGAGTCCTTGATTTTTACCGTCTGTGCCATTTCTCTGACAATACTTTTTGAACCATCAGTTAATGAACTATATGATTTTGAACCCTTGTAAATTTCTGCAATAAACAGGACTTGAACTTTTACAAAACTAAATAAGGAAGTAATATATTTTTATTTTATATGTTTGCGTTTTCTGTGCTTATGTTATAGGGTAGCTACTCTGTACGCCATTGACAGTTTTGTGTTAAAGAGCTGTCTTACCGTATGATTTAAACTGCTGATATACAATTATGGCCACCCAGGAGCTACAGTTTACAGTAACTAGGAGTCAGTATCTTACAGAATTCTCCTATTTTGTCATCCTGCAATACATGAAAATATAGCCTGATCTATAGGAATATTCTGCCAGTGTATCCAGAATTATTAAGATTGACTTTTACTATAGTGTTTATTGAGGTGGGACATTTAAAATGAGGATTCCTATATAAGGTTAAAGCATTGACTTTTGTGGGTTAACCAACTGGGACATTCTACTGGAAAGGAGTTTTACACCTTAGCTGATGGCCAATGGCGTGCTCTAATAAGAGTCTAGGGAACTAGTGTGGTACAGGCAGTTGTTGGACAATAGGATTATGTGGATTAAAGTCTAGTCAATTTGGCAGCGGTGAAGTTCATGGGACCCTATATATAATGCCATAGGTGGGCGCGAAAAATGCCAGGTGGGTTGTCAAATTAGGTATGGGTAGCATGCACTACATGATACCTTGGGAGCTTCCCCTGGACGAGGTTCCATTTGACTGCATGCTTTGGCATAGCTGGGGTCTAGTGGCCACAGTCATGCCACTTTTGACAATGACAGAGACTCTTGTGTTTTAAATCTAACTTTATGGCTCTGAATTTGCCATTTTGTTCCCCTAAGTGAGGTTCTAATAGCATGCTATCTGAGGAGGTGTACACCAATCTGAAGTGAAGGCCTATGGGTATTCCCAATTGGATTCCACTGAATGATATTCTTAACTGTTTGGGTTTTGTAGCCATTTCCCTCCATCTAATGTGAGATACATTTTAATGTAGATTTTTAGGAGGCTATTAGTGGTCTATGATATGCTGCTAACTGTATCAAGTTATAGCAGTGACTGGGAATCTAAAGGTATTTGGGATACAATTTTGTGGCAATATAACCTGGAAAGAATGACTGTACTATGATGTAATCATTTAAAATAATGAAGGATCAGATGAATTATAAATGATGGACAGTTCTACAGCATTACATTTATAGCACATGGAACTTGGTTTGCTATTACATAATCCAGTTACTGTCGTTTTTTCTCTAGGACTGTCCTATTTAATCTTACTGCATTTTAAGATAGATTATACAACATGTAAATGCCTTTTAATTTTTTTAAATATTGTGAATGTTTGTAATGATTTAACAACTGATCAAACAATAAACCTAACTAACTAACTACTGCTGATTCCTCTGGCTATACACCCCACCATCTTGTTTGCCGTGCTGCTGCTGCTTTGCACTGCAAGGAGTGCTTCAGGTCACTAGTGAGCATCACTGCCAGATCCTTCTGCTCCTCTTTGCTGCTACCTTGACACCCCCTCCCACGCTAATACTTCTCCTTGGATTCCTGGCTCCAATGTGAATCACTTTGCATTTCTTGGGCACTGAAGCCAAACTGACAAATCCTGGACCAACTCTCAAGTTTTCTCAGGTCTTCCTGCAGGTCTTGTATCCCTTCTTCTGTGTCCACCCTCCCACAGAGTTTGGTGTCATCTGCATATAGACACATTTTGCCCTTAATGCCATCCCCAGAGTCACTGATGAAGACACTGAACAACACTGGCCCCAGCACGAGCCCTGCGATCCACTGGTGACTTCCTGGTGCTAGATAACTCTCCCCAACACCACTCTCTGGGTCCTGTCCTTCTGCCAGCTTTCTACCCACCTGGTAATCTTCTCCCCAACCCCAGGATCAGTAACTTCCTGATCAACCTCCTGTGGGGTGTACAGAGTCAAAGGCCTTGCTGAAGTCCAGATAAAGGATGTCCACCACCTAGCCCCTGTCCACTGCCACAGTGACCCAGTCTCGAAGTCAGTCAGATTCATTTGACACAGTCTCCCTTTCATAAAACCATGTTGCCTCTCATCCTGGAGACCATTCTCCTCCAGATACTCTACCAACCTTTCCTTAAAGAGCTTCTGACACCTCAGAGAAAATGTTGAAAACTTAATAATTAGATACAATTCTGCTTGCATTCCATATATGTCTATATTTCTTCTCCTCATTGTTCATTACTGAAATCTGCATGAATACATGATCTCTATCCCTTAGAGTTATGTTTAAGTTCATCTGCCTCCATAGCCTACCTCCTACTTCAAGTCATAATCCTCCGTTGTGACATGACAATCTGATGCCACAGAGAGTAAATGTGATGTCACAAGCAGTGCATTATGACCTGAGGTAGGGAGAGAGAACAACATAGGAATAGATGACTCTTCAGGAAACCAAAATCCTGTTTTCATACAAACAACCTCAGTAATAGATAATGGAGAGGAGGAAATATAAAACAAATTTGAAATAGAAGCTGAACAGTGTCTAAAACAAGGCAGCAGTGGGAGCTCTGGATATCATTGCTCCGGTTCATGTTTGTCCCTTGACTCTTCCAACCTGGGCCCCATGGTATGATGGGTCTCTTGAGTTAAAGAGACAGGGACGAAGGCTGGAAAGACACTGGCTGGAAAACTCACCTGGAGAAGGACAGACTTGATCGCTAGATCATTATAATATCTACCAATCAGCAATCTCCAATAGGAAAGCAGAGTTCCTGTACAAGGAGATTGTTACAGCTAAAACAGGCCAGCTCAGCTCTTCCACACTGTAGACAGACTGTGCAATCCAGTCTGCAGTCTGGTCGAGCTTTGTCTCAAGGAAAGTGTGATGAGTTTGTGCAGTTTTCACTGATAAGGTGGCCTCCATCAGGAGTGAGATCACCCAGTGCCTCCCCATTGGTCTTTACTGTAATCAACCAAGTCGTACAGTTACCCAGGTGACTTGGTCTATCTTCAGCCACCGGCAGTCATTGATATTGTGAGGATCATCCAGACTTTGAGACCAGCTTGCTATAGTCTGGACCAGGGCCCATTCACCTTCTTGTAGGGTGTGTTGAGGTCATTAGCGTCATGACCGGGATAGTGAGGAGTTCTCTGAGAGAGGGATCTTCCCAGACCCCTTAAAGGAGGCAGTTGTTCTGACACCTCCTGAAAAACCCTCCTTAGACCCTGACTCCCCAGCCAACTACAGAACAGTCTCTAACTTGCTTTTGTGAGTAAAGTTATTGAGAAGGTGGTTGCCCTGCAGCTGGATAACCATTTAACAAGCCACAATATATAGACCCTCTCCAGTCAGGTTTCAGGAAAAGACACAGCACTGAGACAGCACTGATTAGGGTGCTAAATGATCTCCCTGATGGCCAGAGATCAGAGATCCCATACTATTCTGATTCTCCTTGATCTCTCTGCAGCATTTGATACTGTAGACCATGGGGTACTCCTCGAGCACCTGTGGCTCTTCTGTGGACTTGGGGTGGGTAGTCCTCAGTTGGTTTTGGTCATTCCTCGAGGGCAGGTTTCAGGGTGGTGCCGAGGATTTATTCCTTGGCTCCCCATTAACTGCCCTGTGGGGTGCCGCAAAGGCTTGGTGTTGTCCCCATGTTGTTTGAGGTATATATGCTACCATTGGGAGATATCATAAATGGTATGTCTGAGTTTTCACTGCTATGCAGATGACTCAGCTGCACATGTCTTTTGTGGCCAGCCAGGAGGAAATTACTGTATCAGTGTTTAATAGATGTCTGACTGAGATTCAGGACTGGATGAGTACCAGCTTGCTGAGGTTAAACCGGAAAAAAGAGTATTGGTGATGACCCAGCTCATAGGTCTGCTGGGAAGTTGGCGGGAACAGCCCTCTGGTGTGGAGCTGGGGGAGGGTATCTCCAACTGTCTCAGGCCAGGTGTAACTTTTGATGAAGGCCTGACCTTGAAGGCTTATGTGTTGGCCGTAGTCAAATCTTCCTTTTACCATCTTAGGAATATAGCCAGGATGAGGCACCTGGTTCCGACTGAAGATCTTCCACTCTGGTCCATGCCTTTGTCTGCACCGTCTTGATTACTGTAATGCCCTCTACCTAGGGCTACTGGGGATTGATATTCATCGCTTGCAGCTAGTGCAGAACGCGACAGCAAGGTTGTTAACTGGAGCCCCTAGATCCAGGCATATAAAACATGCTGTGTGAACTGCACTGGCTGCTGGTACAGTGGCAGATAACCTTCAAGTCCATTGCTGACCTTCTAAGCCCTATCACGACCAGGAACTGAAGTATCAGCAAGATCTCCTGCTCCCCTACTGCCCCTCCGTCCACTCTGATCCTCCGATGAGAGGATTGCTGGAGATTCCCAGGGTCCATTTGAAGACATCAGGAGGAAGAGCTTTTGCTTTTTGGCTCCGATCCTGTGGAACTCTCTACCGCGGATATGAGATAGTCTGACCATAGAGAGCTTTAAAACAGCTCTCAAAACCCACCTATTCACCCAGGCCTTTTCTGGCCTATAATAAGATAGGCCTTTGTTAGGCAGTTGTTCAAAAATTATGTGAAATGGATTTCATGAAGATTTTAATTGTGTATAAATTATGAATATGTTTTTATGCATATATTTATTTGTGTTTTAAATTGTAGGTACCTGAGCTCTGGAAGGTGCTTTCTAGAAATAAAATAATGATGATGATAAATATTATGTTTTGTAAAGTCCTCCTGAAGGTGTCAGCTGCTCTTTAAGAATGGTCTCTATGAGCTTACACATAATTGAGGTCAGGCTGACTGGTCTGTAATTCCCTGGTCATCCTTGGGACCGCTCTTATGGAGGGCACCACATGTGCTGTTCTCCAAATCTGCAGCACCACTGCCAGTGGTCCCACAAGCTCCCCTGCGAGCTCCCACAGTACCCTTGGGTGTATGCCATCCAGGTAGGCATCCAGGCCTGGTGATTTCTCCACTTCAGTGCTAGCAGCCCTCCCTCACTCTATCCTCCTCTAGCACCACATCTGTGCTCCCGTCCCCTCTGCTCCCCAAATGGCTCCAGTCCATCTTTTTCCTGGGAAGATGGAGCAGAAGTATTGTTCAGTACCTCAGCCTTTCCCTCATTCTCCTCTACCCATTCATCCCTTTTCCGAGCTTTACAATCCCATCCTTCTTGCCTTTTTGCTTATGTGGTGAAGGCCTTTCCCCTTTTTTGATTACCTCAGCTATCTGTAGTTCCTTTGTGCCTTAACCTGTCACACTACCTTGCTTGCCACATTGGCCAACCTTAGGTAATTTATCCTATCCAACTTTCTCTTAGTGTTTCTGTATTTCTTACAGGCTGACCTGTTGTCCTTCACTGCCTGGGCAACCTCACAGATGAACCAGCTGGGTGCTTTGGCCCTCGAGTTCTTCCCCTGAGCCTAACACACTCTCTGTGGCAGCCAGTATTCCTTCTTTGATGATGGCCCAGTTTTGGTCCACCCCATATCCGCTCTGATGCCTACCAGATGCCTCTTTAGCAGCTCACCCATCTTCCTGAAGTCTGCCTTCCTGAAATCCAAGATTTTGGTCTTAGTGGGATGCATTCTCTGCCCATATGCAACCTAAACCACACTGTGCAATGATCACTACCACCTAGAGGTTCCTTGACCATTATGTCTTGTAAGTACTCCTCATCTGTGAGTGCTAGATCGAGGATTGCTGCACACTGCTGCAGGAAAAAAAGGAACTGAGGCGGTTGGGGCTGGAGCTGCTGTTTATCAGGGGTGCTTGCGGTGACATGTGTGTGGAGGCCTACTTGCATCATTGGCCTCCTCCAGAAAAGTTCTAGCTCCCTCAGGGTCCTAGCATCTCCAGATCAGACCCACTTGTTGGAATCTACAGAAAGATCAATTCTTGGAAGACTACAGACTGCCCAGTCTGCACAGCCACTGTGATTTTATAGACACATCAGAAACATAGAATTGTGCCAGCAGAAGAAGGCCTTGCGTCTATCAAATGTGCCAGATGTTGAGGACATGCCCCTTATAGGGGCATGTTCCTCCACTCCACCCACTGCCCCCCATTCTTGTTTCACCCCTCTGAAGCATTCCCACATTTTTTTGCATTAGCTGACTTTGCAGCCTGTTCCACCCTTCCATAACCCTTTCTGTAAAGTAGTATCTCCTGGCATCCCTGCTGTATTTATTTATTTATTAATTTTCGAAGTACAACCTTTGAGTCAAAGACTCCTTTGCAAAGGCTCCATGTATGGACAAACAAACAGATTTATGAGAACACAGTATACAGATTAATTGGAACAAGCTTCTTTGTTTAGTGTTACACAGTGGTGCTTACAAGTTGACAACAAACATATATAGAATAAAGTTACAATAGGGTTAGTCTTGCAGTCCTAGGGCCTGTTTAACATGCCACAAATGGTGGAATGTTAGCCTTATCTCTCAGTCTGAAACTACATTTGTAGTTCTGGGTAGGTTCTAGGGGTTGAATTACAACCCCTGCTGAGGTGGGGTTAGATGCTCAATGGCAGCTACACTTCTCTGAGGCAATGAGGTGTCTCTTGATTTTAGTTTTAAATTGGCCTAAACTTGGCGCTTGTGCTATAGTAGGAGGAGTTCGTTGAGCCAGGTGGGTGCACGATAGCTGAAAGACCTTTGACCTAGCACGGTCTTCCGATGGGGACATGGATGGGCACGTTTGCTAGGTGCCTTAGGTGCTCCTGTGGGTGTTAGTTTGTATTAGGGAGTGAAGGCCCATGGGTGCAGATTTCAGTAGGATTTTCTTGGCCTGAAGGCAGGTATGGTATTTTAGCCTACCTTTAAAGATCAGTGATCCGCTAATTTGTAGAGGTCGTGGGTGTGGGTTAGGTGGTCACTTTCCGTGACCAGCCGGGCTGGCTTTGTTGAGGCAAGGTCAATACGCTTCAGGGATGTGGGGTCAGCTGTCCCATATATTATTATTCCATAGTCTATCAAGGATATGACCGAGCTGGTTCACTGCCAGACTAAGGGTCATGTGGGAGGCATTGTCTATGCCTGTAGAGGATCCCTAGTCTGGTGTTTACTGAGGAGGACAGTTGGTTGATGTGTGTGTGGTAGGTGAGAGATGAGTCTAAAGTGATGCCAAGATATTTGAAGTCAGAGACCTGTTCAATTTGGTGCCCTGGTAGTTGGAGATGTTTAGTTGGGATCTTATATGGGGCTTTGCGATGTGCAAAGATCATGGATTTTGCTTTGTGTAGTTTAATATAAGCCTGTGCTTTCCTGAACCAGTCTTCTAGTTCACGGAAGTAGGTTTGCAGCTTGTGTTGGAGGGAGTTTAGGGAGTTGTCTTTCCAGTAGATCTACTGCATCATCTGCATAGAGCAGAAGTTTCCCATTGCATGCTCCAGGGATGGAGTTCAGGAAGACAGTGAATAATAGGGGCCTAAGATTGATCCTTGGGGTACACCTGATAGAACCGGGTTTTAGAGGATAGAGTGGTATTGATTTTAACCTGTTGTGTTTGACCTGTTAGGTAGTTCTTAAACCAGATTAGTGTAGCTGGTGCAAGGTTGAGGGAGGGAGTAGGTATAATAGTAGGTCATGACTAACGGTATCAAATGCTTTGGTTAGGGTCGATGAAGATTGCTCCTGCAATTCACCCCATCAAGCGCCTTGTGTACGTATGATGTGAGTTCGAGGAGTGCGAAGTGGTACTGTGTCCTGATCTGAAGCCATGTTGCTCTTGGCATAGCAGGGAGTGCCTGGTGAGGTACTCTGTGAGTTGGTCTGAAACTATTCTTTCGAGGGCTTTTGAGAGTGGGGAGTATCGTAATGGGCCTGTAGTTGCTAGAGTTCGTTGGATCACCTTTTTTAAATTGGTGTAATAATTCCCTTTTCCATAGAGTGGGAATTGTCCTAAGCGTAGTGATAGGTTGAAAATCTTGGTGATGTGTGGGAGGGTCACGTCAAGTGTTAGCCAGAGGATTTTGAGGTTCACAGAGTCACTGCTATACCTTTTATTCTGTAGGGCATTTGCCAGGTAGTGTTTGGCCTTACTGCAGGAGATTGTTTTGAGCCGGAACGGTGTGGGGATATGACTGGAATGGGGTTCGGTGGGACACTGGGGTGGGTCAAGAAATTTGATGGGAGAATGTGGCTGAGGTCTGTGAAGGAATTGTTCAGGACATTGGCTATTATGGAGGGGTTTTGTGAGAGGGCACCATTTGTAAGTATTTGGGTAGGCGATTGGTTAACAGTTTTCCCACAGAGTCCTTTGACATTGCTCCAGAATTTGTTTCCTGTGCCTCAGGTTGAGGTGAAGGCTTGTTGTAGTGGTTGGCCTTGGCTAGCCGAATGGCCCTGTGCATCTGTTTCTTGCCTCTCTGTAGATTTGTCTGTCGGGGTGATTTGGAGTTGAGTGCTTTGTGCCAAGGTTGTCTCTATGGTGCATCTGGTCAATCAGGGACTGTGTGATCCACGGGTGTCCCTGGTTTGTGATCTTTTTGAAAGTGGGACATATTTGTCACAAGCTGTGTTGAAGATTTTGATAAAGGAGGTGAGTGCCTCATCCACAGATTGTGCGGTGTGGACAGCTGACAAATCAGTGGTAGAAAGAGTGAAGAATCTTGGTTATCGCACCTTTTTGATCGCCTTTGGAGCAAGATTTTGGGTTGTGCAGTAGGACTCTTGTTTGACCAGAGTCAAATTACCTGCTGCTAGTTTTCTACAATTTCCTCATGTTCTTATTCTCACAGAGCCTGAGCAGTCTGACAGAGTCCACCTTGTTAATGCCCATTTATGCACTTACAGGTCTCTATCATATCCCCTCTCCCTAGTCTCACGTGAGTACATGTTCATGCTCTCCAGTCTCTTGTTGGTAAAAAGCTCCTACTGTTCCTGAATCATCTTCACTGCCCTTTTCTGTACTGCCTCCAGCTTGTTTATACCATGCCTGAGGAGGGATTCCAGAACTGGACACAGTACTCCAGGTGCAGCCACACCAAGCAGTATAACCTCCTTCATCCTGCTGCTGAAGCCCCTGCCATTGCATCTCAACATTGTGTTGACTTACCCATTGCACAGACAGCCTGAAGGTGTTTGAAACTGATACCCCAAACCGTTCCTCTTCTGACACAGTGACAGCCATCCCCAGCCTATACTCATCCCCTGGTATTCTTCTGCCAACATGCATGAGCCTGCACTTCTTGGCACTGATGCACAGTTACGGATCCTGGACCACCTCTCTAGCCTTTTCAGGTACTCCCTCATGTCACTAATCCCTCCTTGCTGTCACCCCTGCCAGAGAACCTGGTGTTGCCCATAAAGAGGCAGATTTTGTCCTTGATGACATCTACAATACCATTGATGAATACATTAGACAGCACCAACCTGAGAACTGACCCCTACATGATCCACTTCTAACTTCTCTCATGCAGAGTGCTCCCCATTAACCACCATCCTCTGTGTTCTCCCCACCTCCTAAGCCAAAAGCCACCCAACTTGGTCATTCTGTTTCCCTCCCCAAGGTCTCCCAGATTTCTGATTAACCTCCTGTGGGGACAGCCTAAAACCTTCCTAAAGTCCATGTACAATACATATAATGTCTGGCCCTTTTCTACAGCCCTCATGACCCAGTCATAGAAGTCAATCAAATTAGTTTGACATGACCTCCCTATTACAAAGCTATGTTGCTTGCTGCCCTGCAACCCATTTACCAACTATCAAAGTCAAACTGACTGGCCTGTAGTTCCCAGCTCATCCCAGGCCCAACATTTGTGTATCTGTGTACCAAATCTGCTGTTCTCCATTCCTTAGGCAGAACTTCAGCTCCAGGAGCTGTTGTAAAGGTTATTTAGGGTGCTGCAAGTACCTGTACCATTTACCACAGCAAACAAGGGTGTACCCCATTTGGCCCAGTTTTTAGAACTATGTATGCCCCATTGTCAATGCTGGACCCCCATCAGCTCACATCTGACCCCAGCCCCATATCCATACCCATACCCATCATCTATGGGCTACCTGCTGGTCAAGTCCCCACAGATTAATCCTCATTGGCAGAGCCAGGTGGGGAGGCCATCCTCCCTCCCAGTTACGCATCCAGAGTAGTCAGCAGAGGCCAGTCAGTGGTGCATGACATGTGGGAACAATGCGCATCATCCTGTCCTCACTGGATTTTTCCACCTTAGGTTTTCGTCCTGCTCACCTCCCGGATGTCGTGCACAGCCCAGATCTGGCCTCAACATACTAGCCATCCTATGCAGAGGAACAGCTCTCCGGCTCAACCGCAGGAGGCCACCTGAACAGTGTTACACAATGCCCATGCCACCAGGCTATAAGAGCTGGTGAGCGGCATAGCCATCCCCAGCCACAGGCTACCCTACCAGCTTTCCATGCTCACTCCTGAACTTGTGTCACTGGCACTGGAGTGCAATGCACTACCAGGTGGGCCATCAGGTGGCCCTGGCCTTGGGATTTTCATCCATCTTTAGGGCTATGGTATTAATCACCTTCAGGGCTAGTAACCCTTTAAGAGGCCTTGTATGTGAGAGCTGTTTCTGCACACGTTTATTCCCCTCTCTGTCCTTGTCTACCACCCCTGTGGGAATGGTGCCTCCTTCTCCTTCATAAATACTGAGCAGAAGTATTCATTCCATATTTCTTCCTTGCTGTCCTTCATCCACCCTGCCCCAGCTTCAGCTTGATAGTGCTTCTCTCATTTGTCTCCTCTCTCAAGTGTAACAAAAGAAGGCCTTGTTTCCTTCCTTGATGCCTTCTGAAATTCTTAACTCCATGTAACCTCCCCTCTTGGGGGCTTACCTGCTGGTCCTGATCTCTTGTTTGCCCCATATCCCCGTAAGTTCCAGCCACTCCTGGACATGCTCGATTGCCCTAAAGCCTCCGTCCAGCCCCTGCATCTTTTTTTCTCAGTTCAGGGCCGGAGGAGCTGAACTGCAGAGCCGCCACTCTGTTTAGCACTTTTGCATAGCCAGCATTCCAGCTTCCGCAGTGCACACCTGTGCTTTCAGCCATTCCTGCAGCTGCATGGTGCATCTCCAGTGCTCCTGGTCCCTCTGTTTGGCTATTCTGGGACCAGAGACCCAGAGGAGGCATACAGTAGTAGCAACAATGTTTTAATAAACAGCGCAGATGAATGCTAATAATCGGTGTAGGATAGTCATGAATATTAATAAAGAGTAGGTATAAATACTGATGAGGAGCCTGTCTGCTGCCTGGGAGTGGTGAATTCGGCAGCAGCAACAGGCTGGGGAAAGATAAATGTTTATACTGGAGCAGTCTAATAGGGCACAGGGCTGCTACATATCAGTGGGGCAATAATTAAATAAAAGTAAACTGCTGGGCTGCACAAGAACTCTAAAGTTGGGACTGCTGGTGGACTAAATGTAAACTGATGGGACAGCCACCATGTTTTGCAGCCGTGTGACCTCAGCCAGCCAATCAGAGGGCCAGGATTTTACCAAAAGACTGTGGGACTGCTAAACGGACTTGTGGGGGAAAAAGCTGGGAAATACTTGGGGCCCTTTGCATCGAGGAGATTCATACATATTCATTTTTGTCAAGGACTGTGATTTCAACCAATCAGGACCTGGAGAGAGCTCCCAAGATATGAGAGACTGTCTGGCTCTGGGTGAGTTCGTGGGAGCCCTCAAGAGGGAGGGGTGCTCCAGCTGCTATGCAAAGATGGGGCTGCAAGGCTGGGAAAGGGCCTGCCTAGGGGTTGCCAGTCACTTGTCCCCAGGGCTTGGGTTATGCCTTTCCCCATGGTGGAGGGATGTGATGAAGGAGTTTGGTTTCACAGGTCTGCTGAGAGAGTTGCAAGGTCCTACAACAGGCTACTGTGGGAGGGAGCTACAACATAGGGTAAAGGTTTGGCTCACAGGTTCCAGAGAGAAAAGGTCATCTGGAACTTCAAAGAGATGGAGATCTTCTTGGGGGCTGGGAGCCCTTCGTGCAAGGAAAGGTTGAATTCTGTCTACACCACAGCGGTGAGAAACCAGGTTAAAAGGTTCACGCAAGGGAAAAGGTTCTGTCTGTACCTGGATGGATTTAACATCACAAGAAAAAGAGGAAGGACACTGGTCTAAGGTAAAGGAAATGTCTGGTTTATGGAAACAGTTTATGGACACTTGGTATGGGAGTCCCCCTGACTTGAGGGGCATGGCCAGTACAACCAGGTGCACTTGGTATGGGAGTCTCCCTACATGCGGAGGCTTAGCCAGTAAAATCAAGTAGTCTGCGAGGCGGGGGAGGGAGAGAGAGAGAGACACTTTAGTTTGAAAGCACCTGCACAGTGAGGAAAAAGTGATTGCAGTTTCAAGGGACTGTTGGAGTGGTTCGGTCAGTGCCAAGCTCAGGGTCCTTGTTGGAGCCCAATCTGAATGTGCCAGATCTCACAGAGACTGTGTGCTCAGTGAGAAGCCAGAGACTGTGACTGGTTAGCAAGGGCCACGGCTGCCACGTTGGTAGTGTGGCTGAAGGCTGTTTTCTTAAAGTTCTAACTAACAACTGCCAACCTGAGCTCAGCTTAAGAGACTGAGAATCTGCTCATTGGTCAACCTGAAACTAGGTAGGGAACCAGTCAACCCCTATCAAGTGGGGCCAACTGGGCCACAGGAGCCACAGGCACATGCCTGACTTCTAGGGCACTCTGATCCAATGGGAGCCGGACCAGGGGTCACTCCTGGGTCTGGGTTCCTTGGGGCCTGGAAAGCCTTGTGTTTGTGTTCTGCATCTGGCCTGGTGACAGGCTGAAGGGGACAAGCTGGAAGACCTTGAGATGAAGTCAGAAGATCCCAACATACACAGTGCCTGCTCCACATCTCAAGTCTCTTCAAATCCAAGTTCTCTGAATTCTGCTGTTCCATCTTCCCAGGCGCCAGTCACCATGCCACCAGAGACTGTCAAGCGGAACCGTGAGCAAAGGCAGGAACTGTCCTGCACCTGGGGGTGTATATAGTTTGCTCTCAAGTTATGCCCACTGGCATAGAAAGTAATAATAAAGAAATTAAAGAGAAGGGAAAAGCTGTTTTCATGTTTAAACTGCACCAACCCAGCCCATCAGCTGCACCACAGACCTACAACGGTATTTGGGTACCCGGGACAGCTTTTGAGGGCTGTATCTGAATCAGGGCACAGGTACCAGTTAGGGGTTTCTTAGTGGTAACCTCCTGCAGCAGTTAGCTAGATAGAGGGTTGGTGGCTGCAAGTATTAAGGTATTGCTCTGAATTTAAAAAGGATTTGATTGTTCTAAAATGTAAAATGCAAATCTGTAAATGCCAGTTGAGAACTGTGATTGATGTAACTTCTATTCCATTTCCCCTTCCTAACCCTACCCATGTAAATACACTGGTGTTCAACTGTTTGGGAAAAATCTGACTCGTGATCACGTTATTAGATTAAGCCCTTAAATGCAAATTTGGTTGAAACAGTTGAATTTGGGGTTTTGGTAATCCATGTGTGTGGGGAGTTGGATGGTACAGCATCCCAGGGGTTGTACTGGAAATCAGACTCACTAAAATGTACTCTGGGTGGAGGCACTGTGCCATTTATTGTTCATCTTGGGAAAGAACCCACAGTAACAGCAAAATAGGAACTCAGGCCCTTAGCCTTGTTCTGGCCAGTCAGGCAGAGTAGTAGCCTCCTTTTAGACAGTGCCAGGGCTATGTCCGCTTTGCTACTACTTGGATAATAGGACAAAAGAAAAAATACTCACCTTAGTAATTATGTTTCTTCTAATGGAGTCTTGCTGTATTCTGACTATTGCAGTTAGTTCCAGCACTTGAACCGCCCCTGAGAGAAGGGTTAAAATTCTATGCAAGGCATAGAATGTTGAGCTCGAGCTCAGTTGAAAACTCTGTCTGCAGCACTTTGAAACCTAACTGTCAGATTCTTACGAGCTAAAACTCACTGACTTTAAGAATGTGGAAATTGTAAAATTTCAACTAGCCAACTAGCAACAGAAGTTTTTGATTCCTAAAGACTCAAGTCAGGAAACCCAAAAACCAGGTAATAAAGCATAAAATTCTTAACTAATCAAACACAAAGCGCCCGAACAACAGAAAGTGGGCTGAAGACACCCCTAGGGTGCAACAGTGCACCTGCCACCCACTTCCCAAACACAGGTCTTGAGAGAGGAGGCAGGAGGAGGTCAGAATACAGCAAGACTCCATTAGAAGAAACATAATTACTAAGGTGAGTAATTTTTCTTCAAACAACATGAAATCTTGCTGTATTCTGATTATTACGAACTACCAAGCAGTACCTCCACGGAGGAGGACAGAACCTACTTGGGAATAGGCCTGAAGTACTGCTGCCAAACCTAGCATCACTTCTAGCCTGGATATCTAGAGAGTAATGCTTGATGAAGGTATGAACTGTTTTCCAGGTGACTGTTTGACAAATTAAACAAAGGAATATCCTGCGCAGCCAGAGATGCAGCTGTACCTCTAGTGGAATGAGCCCTCAGGCCTGAGTTTGGAATTTTCCCCGTTTCTCATAGCAGAATTGGATACAGGATACAATCCACCTGGAAATAGTTCTCTTGGTGGCAGGTTGCCTTAACTACTTCCCCATAAGTGAGGAACAACAGGAGGGAGTCAAACCTGTGACCCTTAATACGTTCTATGTAGTAACTAAGGACTCTTTTAACATCCAAACTGTGCAACCTCCACTCTCCTGAGGAAGTATGATCAGTGAAGAACACAGGAAGAGACAAAGACTGATTTAAATAGAAATCCGAAACCACTTTGGGTAGAAACCTTCTATTGGTTCTAAGGACCACCTTATCTCTATGGAATGAAATGAAGTCAGGTTCAACTGACAGGGCTTGCAATTCACTGATACGTCTAGCAGAGGTAACAGCAACCAAAAACACAGTTTTCCAAGTCAAGTACTTGAGCTCTGCTGTGGACATGGGCTCAAAAGGGGTTGCATAAGCTGAGCAATGCAAACATTCAAATCCCAGACAGGACCAGGATCCATAAAGGGGAATGGTATGAAGCAATTCTTTGAAAAATGTACAGAATACAGGGTGAGATGACAGAGGGAAATCTTCGCCACTGACAAGAAAGCAGAAACAGCTGACAAATGTACTTTGAGTAGCTAGTCTGAGGCCTAGGCCATTAAGGTGAACCATATAATCCAGAACTGTAGACAATTCAGCAGTGTCTGGAGATATATGCTTCTTGGAACACCAAATGCTGAATCTTTTCCATTTGAGTTGTAAGTTTTCTGGTGGCAGGCTTTTGAGAAGCTTTGAGAATGTCCAGAACCCCTTGGGACAGATGCAATATCTGCATACTCTAACTCTTCAAGAGCCATGCCTTGAGATTGAGAGACCAAGATTGGGATACCAAATCCTCCCCTGAGAGGAGGTTAACAGGTTGTAATTCCTGAAGAGACAGGGAAGATGGACTGCTAGAGACAGCAACAGGAGCTACCAAGGCTGCCTGGCCCAGTCTGGAGTAATCAGAATCACTTTGCAAGGTTGTGACCTTACCTTGACTAGAACCTTGAACAGTAGAGGAAGCATATAGAAATTTCCCTTCCCAGTTCAAAATCAGGGCATCCAGAGGACTGAGCCCAAGACTGGGGTCTGCAACAAAACAGCGGAAGTTGGTGATTGTCTGGGGCTGCAAAGAGATCTATCTCTGGAATGCCCCACCTTGAAAAAATCACTTTCAACACCAGAGGGTCCAGGGACCATTGTTGATGGCCCTGGGAATACCTCTCTCAATGCATCTACTAGCACATTGTCCTTTCCTGGAAGGTGGACTGCTACCAGAGAGGTCTGTAGGAATAAGCCAGGGACCATATTTTCATGGCTTCCGTGCACAAGCAGAGACCAAGTGCATCCTTGCTTGTTGATATACCAAATGGTGGTGGTGTTGTCTGTCCTGACCTGAACCACCTTGTTCTTTACTGACTGAAAAAAGGACTTTGCAGGGCCAGAAACACTGCCCTGAGCTCCAGAAGGTTGATATGAAGAAGGGATTCCTGGAGGACCATAGTCCCAGGGCTATGAAACCCCAGATGGGCTCCCCACCCCAAGAGGAAGCATCTGTGGTAAGGACCACAGAGTGAATCTGAGTGATGAATGGAACTCCCTGCCTCAGATTGTCCAGTTTCTGCCACCACTGAAGGGCCTGGATAATGGTCTCAGTAACGGGACTAGTTTGGTAAGGGATCTTTCCTTTGGGACCAAAAAGCCCTCAGATGGAACTGAAGGTCCCTAATTTGAAACCTAGCCCCTTGGACCACTGCTGTGGAAGCTGCCATGTGGCCCAAAAGCTGAAGAAAATGCCTTGCTGGTCGAGAGACCAGAGGGAGGAAGAAGAGGCCAGCTGTGAGATGGCTGTTGCCCTCTCCAGAGGAAGGAAAGCTCTTGCCTTGACCATGTCCAGCTCTGCTCCTATAAAAGTGATAAACTGTAGGCTTGAGAACTAACTTGGGAAGATTGAGAAGGATCCCCAGAGAAGTGAGAACTTGCTGAGTCACCTGTAGATTTGACTTGACTTGGCCTGAGGACTGGCCCACAAAAGCCAATTGTCCAGATATGGAAAGACTGAAACTCTTTTCTTCTTAAGAAGGCCACCACTACTAACCAGGCACTTTGTGAACACCCTTGGGGCTGAGAGTTAGGCCAAAGGTCATTGCTCTGAACTGGTAATGGCCTGAGGGCAATTCAAACCTGAGGTACTTTCTGTAGGAGCACCTGATGGGAATATGTGTAACCCCTAGATGGCGCTATCCCAGGGGCTACTACCCTGCCTGATTTGCCACTAACAGGTTGAGGGCCTGGATCCAATGGCGGGTGCCTCCACCCAGAGGTCAGGGTTTGCAATAGTTAAACTTACTTGGTCACAGCCCTCTGGGACACTGCAACCCCTTTCTTCCCACTAGTGGCCCACACAATATATCAGAATTACCTTCACAGTATACACTTACCTCCAGGGCTGGTTCAGGCACTGGGACCTCCTGTAAAATAAGATACAGTGCAACAATCACAGTACAATACTTTAACATAGACAAATACCTCAGGCAGTATAACTTTGCTGGAACAAGCAGCTCTGATTTATTTAGGGGACTATAACAAGGACAGGGGAAATCAGGTTAATTAGCTTATCACTTTACTCATCTACCTAAGGGTCTGTGCACAGGCCTATCCCTACCAGTTACTGTCCCTGGGTACCCAAGCCCTAGTGGCTAGTCCAAACCGTGGCAGCTGGTGGGGCCCTTTCCCAGAGAAAGAAAAATTAGTTTAAACAGTCAGCAGTACAGTGATTCCATTTGGATTCAATGTGGCAATTCAACAGGGGCGACCCTGAATTAGTACTCACGACCTCCAAACAAGATAGGGTCCTTCAATGTCAGCAGGGCTACTCTTGAGCTCAAGAGACTCCTCACACACTTATATGGCAAACTGCAACAGGCAAAAGTCCTTTAATGACAGCAGGATTCACTTGATCTAACCAAGCCTCCTCACACATTTATATGGTGAACAGTAACAGGAAAAGTCCTTTAATGGCAGCAGGATTCACTTGAGGTACACAAGCCTCTTCACACATTTATATGGTAAAACAGAAAGTACTATACCAGGCAGGCTGCTTTCTATCCCGATCGCAATTACTGCACAATACCGGAGAACACACAGCAGATTCAGTTCCTGACAGACCGGTGCAATTCAGCAATTTCTCCAGTCTTCTACAGGATGAGCCTGGTTTCTACTCTTCAGATATCCTTTGATTCTCTTCACAGGACAGATTCAGTCCTAACAACAGTTACACAAGCTGCAGACCGAACTCTGGGCCTTACACACGTTTCCGACTAAAACTGCACACTGAAAAAGCACAGGGCTCCTTCTTCTTCACTGCCAGAGCTCAACTGAAACTCCAACAGACAAAACCGAGCACTTCCTTTGAGTTCCTCCCAGTTCTTGACTGGATTGGCTGTCACTCACAATAGACTGCTCCTGTTGGTCCAAAAGGCGCCAAGTCTAAATTACATCTCCCAGAGTCACTGCCCATACAATCCTCTTGTGGCTGGCTCAGATTATGAGTCCAAGTTCTGATTCGTCCAAGGCACCATTTTAGAGCTAGCTTACCCCACACTGATTGGTCCAGTTCAGCAGTTCAAAACCAGAATGGGGAACTAGGCAGACACAGTTCTGACTGCAAAGAAAGCAGGTTAGACAAACTGTAATTTCATTATTACTCTAAATGGTTTCTGGCAAACAGTTACATCTTTCAGATAGGTTCCCTTTGCACTCCTAGTGACTGCAAAATGGAGTGAATTGGCAGCAGCTCGAGTGGTACTCAATCAAAGAAACACACAGTCCCCATACAAACTAATTATGTCTGCAAGCAGACAGCTCTTAAAGAGACAGTACCAGAGGTTCTAAAACACTCACTGATAAATAAAGGCTAACACCAAACACCATTCAGGCTTGGAGCATTCAAGCAAGCTCCTGAAGTCTTTTGGGAACCCCCATTTGGGGGTTACATATGAAAATAGGCATCCTTGAGGTCCAGGAGGCTAGCCAGTCTCCTGGCCTCAGAGAGGAAAGAATTGTTCCCAGAGTCACCATTTTGAACTTTGGCTTTAAAAGATGCTTGTTCAGGTATCTCAAGTCTAGGCTGGGTCGCCACTCCCTGTCTTTTGGGGTAAGGAAGTACCTGGAGTACAGACCTTTGCCCTGTGTAGAGTAGGAACTCTCTCTATGGCTCTTAAGGCCAGTAGAGACAGAAACCTCTGCCTCTAGTGCAAGGGTTTCTGATGTATTTGCAGGTGGAAAGGATCTGGGTCTCATTTTCAGAAAATTGTTGAAACTGAGAACCAGTCCCTGCTTACTACCTCCAGGACCCAATTGTCTGAGGTAACAGATATCCAGTCTTGGACAAAGTAAGCCAGCCTGCCTCCACCGAAATGGAGTCGACCCTGGCTGACACATCAGGGTGGCTTGGCAGGAGCCTTAGGCTGAGGGGTGGATGCAGCCCTGCTCATCCCCCTTCTGCCTCCCGCTAAGAACCCCCTCTGAGAAAAGGGAGAAGGGCCTGCGCTTGGTAGAAATGCCTGTGAAAAGGCCTGCCCCTGCCCCTAGCTTGCTGCCTTTGAGGAGATGCCTGCTCCCCTTGGCCTGGGCACGCCTATAAGTGGTCCTGTACTCATCCATTTTCTTCATGTAATTCTCTGTCTGCTCCACAAACAGAGAATTACCCACCTAAGGAAATCCATGGCCTTAGCCTCGGTGTCCTATGAAAGGCTAGTACATCTGAGCCAAGTCATTCTCTGAAGAGCCACAGATGTAGCCATGACTCTTGATGACACATCATTGGAGTCCACAGCAGCATGAAGTTGCACCTTTGATGCCTCAATCCCATCAGCAGCCACCTCCTCCAGCTCCTTGGCTAGCTGGGGAAGCCTGCTTAGCCAGTGTCAGTACAGTGTCCCACCTGGGCTTGTTACCTGGCTGTATAGGCCATATAGTTAGCCTGCCTGAGTCCCAAAGATGATGCCATGTACTGTTTCTTTGCCATGGCATCTATCTTCCTGGAGTCTTTGTCTGGGGGTGTGAAGCCAAGGAAATATTTGCCTTGTCACAGGCTGCAGCCTGCACTACCCCAATAATGGTTGCATTGCTGATAGAAAAACTCCGTAACCGAGCCTGACAAGTGTACCTCTTGTCCATTCTTCTGTCAACAAGAGGTACAGAGTTAGGAGACCTTAGAATTTTTGTGTCTGTTTCACAAAAGACTTATGGAGAGGAATAGACAGTCTCTTAGACTCTGGGATGTCGATCATCTCAACGAAATCAGGCTCCTCTTGGTCCTCCACAGCCTCCTCCATGGGAAGCTGGAGGTTTCAGTCACCTTTCTGTAAAACAGATAGTGGGAGGGACTCAGAAAGCCTAGGAGGGAAACACCAGAAGGTCTGTCTGGGGAGATGTCCGGTTCCACAGGCACATCCAGACTTTCACCATCATCACCATCCTCTTCAAAATCCCCTCCTCATCAAACAACGGTTCATAAAAGTCTTGGGGAATAATCTTGAACAAAGAGACGGACGAGACCGAGCCCCTGCCAGAAGCGCCAGATCGGTCGGAACCAGGCAGGCGATTCAACAATCCAATTGCTCTGGCTATCTCTTGGTGGTTGGAACATGAAGGTCTGGATCCAGACCAGACGATTTATCTTTGCACTTTCATTTTGCAGGAACTGATCCCTCAGGATTGGCTCTCCTCTTGCCCAAAAGTATCACCCTGGTCAGAGGTACTCCTTCTGGTTCGGTAGGAACCAAACCGGCTAACCTTCTGGGTCAGCAGTTTTTCGACCTCCTTATCCTAAGTCTACCTAACCTTTTTCCAGGGTAGACTTAGGAAATTCTTCAAATTTGGCAGTCTGAATCGAGGTGGTCAAACCTCAGACAGTAAACACATGTGGTGTGGGATCGGCCTTAGCAAGACCTCTCACACACACTGCAGTGTTGAAACCCAGTGGGCCCAGTATTTTCTTGGGTTTCTCAGACAGCCAACCTAACAAACTTACCTTTATTCGGCAACCGCCAGAAAGACTCCCTATCGGTTTCTCACTGTGTCACGGGTGATGGAAAAAACCTTTCAAATCATGCTTTTTTTAAACCGATCACGGACCGTAACCACACACTAAATTTCCCATACAGTACTACTAAAGGGTCGGTTTAGCTGAACCAGCCGAAAAATACAGATCTTTTACAATTTCTACAAGAACTAGCCTAAGTACCTACGGTATCGCAGACAGAGTCCTGAACCGACAAAGCGGACTAATTTCGGACTAACCAACAACTTTAACTGACTTTTTGAACTGAGCAAATGAGAAAATTTCCAGAGCGACTGCTCAGTGAGGTAGAGTAAAGAATCTGACGGTCAGGTTTCAAAGTGCTGCAGATAGAGTTTTCAACTGAGTTCGAGCTCAACGTTCTGTGCCTTGCATAGAATTTTAATCCTTCTCTCTCTCTCCGGGGCAGGTCAGGCGCTGGAGCTAACGCAATAGTCAGAATGCAGCAAGACTTCATGTTGTTTGAAGGGGCAGCATGGGCCATCTGGACTGTCCCCACACATGTGGTCACACTTAAACCATTCTAGAGTTGAAAACAACTCTATCCAGTGTATTTTTAAATTCCATGAACCTGGTTGCCTCAACTACTTCCTTAGGCAGACTATTCCAGGCCTTAGTAGCCCTTACAGTGAAATAATTATCTCTTTTGGTGTTACAGAACTTGAGACAACTAGTTTCCCATTTTGTGACCTTAAGCAGTCCCTTGTGTTGCTGAATACAAGGTTACATTGACTACTTAAAGAGCGTCCACGTCTGAGGGCCCCACCTCCGTGTGAAGCAGGGCCCAATTAGGTTTAATAAGTAATAGCATTTTTTCACTCATGGTGTCATTTTATATTTAAAAGTTTATCTGGTTGATCCTGTGCCCTCTCCGCTGGCATTTCATGACTGCAGCTCCCTCCTGGCATGCCCACAACCACCCACGGTTGTCTCCAGCGTGACATGTTGTGTGGGGAACAGCGGGGTGCCTCCATAGGACTATTGTAGCCCTGCAGTTTCTAATAGCTCTGGTTTGGAGCTGATGACTGTCTGTGCTATTCTGACACCAGTTACATACTGGCAGGGTGCCTGCCAGTCTGTAACTAGTCTTAATCTATACGGACACATACAGGCTCCAAACTGGAGCTATTGACAGTACAACAATACAGATTATGTTGTACCTTCAAATAGCTCCAGTTTTGAGCCTGCATGTGTCCGTATATACTGAGACCAGGTACAGTCTGGCTAGTGGCATTGAAGCTCTGGCTCCATACCCAACTGCCTTTCTGTGCTATCTAGTGTGCCCTTTGTCTATCTAGAGGTTGGTCATTGGGTTTTATTTTCATAAATCCTTCCTCTATCCATTTTGGCTAGGGTATTTCTTTAGCCCTCTCATTTCCCCTCTTTTGTTTCTCCTGGCAAACAGAACTGAGGTTGGTAAGGAGCTAGCAGTGGTTATTGGCCTGCACTTGGCACCACATGGGAAGGCGCAGGCGCGTGTGCAGTAGCCATTGCCAGCCCCTGGGCAAAGATTTGCTCCTGCAGGGTCCAAATGCCTCCAACTCAAACCAATACATGGGAATCAGTGGTGAAAATATTCTGGAAGATAAAACAGTTATGATAAGTATGCTACTTTTGTTTCACACCCCAAATCAGATCTCCAGCGGCAATGCAGTGTGGTGCCTCCATGCCTCTGGCTCAGGAATCAGGCAGTTCCTTGATGAGTTATATTATTTAAAGGGTGATAGTGCGAACAAGGCTTTGGCCATAAAGACAATGGGGATCCATTTGGGAGGACAAGATCTTGTTTGCAGCAAATCATCTGCACCTCACCTGACGGAGAGACTAAGAGAATACATTGACCAAAATTTTAACTACAGAGGGGGCTTCAGTGGAGCACATGACCCTAAGCATTCTCATGGAGGGCATTAGGACCCTCCCACAATACAGTAGGGGCAGGTGGGGCTACATAGGAAGGAGTAGGATAATCTTGGGCTGGAGGGTTTGTATGGCGGGGAGTGGAGGGGCAACAGGGGAGATAGGATGAGTGGTCAAACAAGTACACACTAGCTTGGTGCAGAGCACATCTGACTGGCAGCTAAACACCTAAGGCATACAAGAAGAAAAATTACTCACCTTAGTAATGTTGTTTCTTCTAATGGAGTCTTGCTATATTATGACATATGCAGTGAGTCCCAACCTTGAACTGCTCCGAGGTGAAAGAGTTAACTTTCCATGCCAGGCATGGAACTTTGAGCATGCAAGCTCAGTTGAAAACTCTGTCTGTTGTTAATCAAACTCAAACTGTCAGATCTTTACAAGCAAAACTCACTAAGGTTCTGTGTGGAAGCCGTGAATCCTACACTAGCCAACTGGCTACTAAATATAAGAACACATTTTCTTGGTCCCAAAACAAAGACTCAAGTCAGGGATCCAAAAATTAAAACATAACACCCAAACACCCCAAAAGGAGGGTGAAAAAATAAGCTGGGCATCTACTAAGTGCCAACACTGACCCACCAACAACCCAAAAGTAGAGGTTCTGAGAGGGGCAGGCGGGGCGGTCATAATATAGCAAGACTCCATTAGAAGAAACAACATTACTAAGGTGAGTAATTTTTCTTCAAACAACATGAAGTCTTGCTATATTATACATATATCTGAACTACACAGCAGTACCTCCATGGAGGAGAGACAGAACCTACTTTGGAAATAGGCTCTGAGCACAGCTGTTGCCAAAACCGAGCATCACTCTAGCCTGGATGTCCAGGGTAATGCTTGGTAAAGTGTGAACTGTTTTCCAGGTAGCTGCTTGACATATCTCTAGGATAGGGATGTCCCTGGCAACAGCCGGAGACCAGCTGTACCTCTGGTAGAGTGAGTCCTCAGGCCTGAGGGAGGAACCTTACCAGTTTTCATAGCAAAATTGGATACAAGAGACAATCCACCTGGCAATGGATCTTTTAGTGGCAGGTTTCCCTTACCAACCTCACCATAAGTGAGGAACAGTTGGAGGAGTCAAACCTGTGACCCTTGGTATGTTCTATGTAATAACTAAGGGCTCTTTGACATCTAAACTGTGTAGTCTCCTCTCACCAGAGGAGGAATGGTCAGTGAAGTACACAGGAGAGACACAGATTGATTAAGGTGGAAGTCTGAAACCACCTTAGGCAAGAACTTCCTGTTAGTCCTGAGGACCACCTTATCTCTATGAAAGGAGATAAAATCAGGTTCCACTGACAATGCTTGTAACTCACTTATCGCCTGGCAGAAGTGATGGCTACCAAAAACACAGTTTTCAAGTCAAGTACTTAAGCTCTGCTGAAGACAAGGGCTCAAAGGGGTTGCATAAGCTGAGCAATGCAAATATTAAGATCCCAGGCAGGGCAGGGTCCCTGAATGGAGGGTTGGTGTGAAGCAACCCTTGAAAAACAGAGAATACTGGATGAGCTGAAAGAGAAGAGGGTTTACCTGCTGATAAGAAAGCAGACACGGCTGCCAGGTGCACTTTTAGGGTAGCTGGCCTCAGCTCAAAGTATTCAAATGCACCATATAATCCAGGACTGTGGGTAAGTCAGTGGATTCTGAGGAAATATGCTTGCCAGAGCACCAAATGGAAAATCTCTTCCATTTGGAATTATAAGTAGCCCTGGTGGATGGCTTCCTGGAAGCCTTCAATATATCCAATACACCTTGGGAGAGGTGTAGGTCAGCAAACTCTAACTCTTCAAGAACCAGGCCTTGAGATTGAGAGATTTGAGATTCAGGTACCAAACCCTCCCTGAGCACAGGTTAACAGATTGTGATTCCTGGGAAGACACAGGGGAAGGTGGACTGCTAAGGACATAAGGAGTGGGTACCAGGCTGTCTGGCCCAATCTGGTGCAATCAGGATCATCTTGCAGGGTTGAGATCTGACTTTGACTAGCACCTTGAACAGAAGAGGAAGGGGAAGGCATAGAGAACTTACCTTCCCAACTGAGAAGGAAGGCATCCAGAGGACTGAGCCCAACACTGGGGCCTGCAGCAAAAAGGGAAGTTGGTGATTGTCTGGGGCTGCAAAAGATCTATCTGCAGGGTGCCCCATCTGGCAAATACTACCTCCAATACTAGGGATCCAGTGACCATTCGTGATGGCCCTGGGAAATCCTGCTGAGAGCATCTTCCAGGACATTGTCCTTGCCTGGGAGGTGAACCGCCATAAGAAAGGTGCTCAGGGAATATGCCAGAGACCACAACTTCATTGCTTTGGTGCACAAGGCCATAGACTGAGTGCCTCCTAGCTTGTTGATGTACCACATTGTAGTGGTGTTGTCTGTTCTGATCTGTACAACTTTGTTCTGAACAGAGGTGGAAAAACTTGAAGTGCTAGAAAAAGTGCTCTGAGTTCCAACAGATTGATGTGGAGCAGAGATTCCTGAGGGACCACAATCCCTGGGTAGTGAGATTGCCCATGTGAGCTCCCCACCCCAAGAGGGATGCATCTGTAGAAAGGATTAGGGAGTGAGACTGAGGGATGAAGGAGACCCCCTGTCTCAGATTGCTCTGGTCCTGCCACCACTGAAGGGCTTGGATCAGGGTTCGAGTCACTGGGATCAATTTGGTCAGAGGGTCTCTCCTTTGAGACCAAAGGCTCTCAAATGGAACTGGATGTCCCTCATCTGAAATCTTGCTCCCTGCACCACTGCTGTAGAAGCAGCCATGTGCCCCAGGAGCTGCAGAAAGTGCCTTGCTGGTCGAGAGACCTGCAGGATGAAAGAGGAGGCCAGAGAGACCAAGGTCCTTGCTCTTTCCAGAGGAAGGCTCTGGCCTCTTTGTGTTCAGTTCTGCACCTATGAAGGTGAGAAGCTGGACAGGCTCTAGAACTGACTTGGGAAGATTGAGAAGGAAACCTAGAGATGTGAGCAGTTGCTGAGTTACCTGAAGGTGTAGTTTGACTTGTTCTGGAGATTGGCCTACTATGAGCCAGTTGTCCAGGTAAGAAAAATTGCAATCTTTTGCCTTCTTAAGTGGGCAACTGCTACTGCCAGGCATTTTTGAATACCCTCGGGGCAGAGGTGAGGCCGAAGGGCATTGCTCTGAAGTGGTAATGGCCTGAGGGCAGTTCAAATCTGAGGTACTTTCAATGGGAGCTTCTGATAAGAACATGGAAGTAGGCATCCTTGAGGTCCAGGGACGCTAGCCAGTCCCTGGCCTTAGAAAGGTAAAATAACTCCCAGAGTCACCATTTTGAATTTTGGTTTAAAGGTGCTTGTTTGAGTAGCTGAGATCCAGGATGGGCCGCCATTCTCCTGTCTTTTTTGGGGTAAGGAAGTACCTGGGTACAACCCTCTTGCCCTGGTGTAGGGTGTAACCCTTTCCACAGCTCTGAGGAGCCAGGAGGGTAGAAACTTCTGTTTCTAGGACAAGTGCCTCTGATGGATTTGCTGCGTGGAAAGGATCTGGCGCTCATCTTCGGAAATTTTTGAAGCTGAGAACCAGTCCCTGGCTTACTACTTCCAGGACCCACTTGTCTGATGTTAGAGACACAGTCCTGGACAAAGTAGCCAGCCAGCCTGCCCTACAGGTAGAGGAGAATCGGCCCTGGCTACCCCATCAGGGTGCCTGCTTGGCAGGGGCTTTGGGCTGAGGGTGGAAGCAGGCTTGCTTGCACCCCGTCTGCCTCTCCCTCTAAAGAGCCCCCTCTGGGCATAAGCAGAAAAGAGGCCTGGACTTGGTAAAGGCATATGAAAAGGCCTGCCCCTGCCCTGGGATGCTGCCTTTGAGGGCCTGCCTTTCCTTGACCTGTGCACTCCTATAGGTGGTCCTACATTCATCCATTTTCTTCATGTAATTCTCTGTCTGCTCCCCAAACAGAGAATTGTCCAACAGGAAAATCCATGGCCCTAGACTGGGTATCCTGTGACAGGGTAGTATATCTGAGCCAAGCCATTCTGCGAAGTGCCACAGATGTAGCCATGACCCTTGATGACACATCATTAGAGTCTACTGTAGCATGAAATTGTACCTTAGATGCCTCAATACCATCAGCAGCCACCTGTTCCAGCTCCCCGCAAGCTGGTCAGGGACCTGTTTTGCTAGAGCCAGCACAGTATCCCATCTGATTTCTGGTATCTAGCAGCATAAGCTATATCATTTGCCTGTCTGAGTCCCAAGGCTGCTGCCATGTACTGTTTCTTTGCCATGGCATCAACCCTCCTGGATTCCTTTTCAGTGGGGTGCGAAGCTACAGAAATATTTGCCTTATCACAGGCTGCAGCCTGCACTACCCCACATGGCTGCATTGCTGTGTGAGGAACTCCGTATCAGAGCCTGATAATGTATACCTCTTGTCCATCCTTTTATCGACAGGAGGTATAGTGTGAGGAGTTTTAGAATTTTACTGTCTGTTTCCTAAAATATTTACGCAGAGGAATAGACAGTCTCTAGACTCTGGAATATCCATCATTTCTACATAATCAGGCTCCTCTTGGTCATCAACAGCTTCCTCAACAGGGAGCTGGAGAGTTTCAGCAACTTTCTTATAGAACATAAAATGAGAAGGGGACTCAGATAGCCTAGGAGGAGAAACCCCTGTCTGGAGATGTCCGGATCAATGGGCACATCTAGACTTTCAAACCCACATTCACTCTCCTCATACTCCTCTTCCCCTCCTCCAGTTCATAAAAATCCTCAAAATCATAATCTTGAACCAGTGGAACCGGCAGACGAACTCTTCCTGATGGTATCGGTTCGGTCGGAACCGAGAAAGTGACTGGACAATTGAATTGCTTTAGCTATTTCCTCAGCGGTTGGAGAAAAACTTTAGGCACACTAGCTGACTTTCTAGTCCTTTAGTTGGAACCAGCTCCTCAGAGCTGGCTCTTCACTTGCCCGACAATGTCGCCTGGTCAGAGGGCACTCCTCCAGTTCGGTTGGAACCGAACTGGGCTGAGCCATCGGGTCAGCGGACTTTTTGCCTCCCTTTCCTGAGCCTACCAACTCTATTCTCAATGGTGGCAGCAGGAAAATTACTACATTTCTGGCAGTCTGCATTGAGGTGGTCAAACCCCAGACAATACACACAGGTGGTGTGTGGGTCAGCCTAGCAAAGGCTTCCCCACAAACACTACAGTGCTGAAACCCAGTGGGCCGGTTTTTCTTTTGAGTTTCTCAGACATAGTGCCAGCTAACCAACTTGCCCGTTTATGGCAATCCGCTAAGCAAGACTCCCTATCGGTTCCAACCGTGTCACGGTCGTGAAAACGTATGAAATCCGGTTTTTTAGAACTGATAAGAACCGGAACCGTGACTCTAAATAAGGACTAGTAAAGTTTTAAATAACCTGATCGGTTCAAACCGAACGAACGACGTTACAAGTTCCACAGAATAAATAAATGTAAGCCTATTCGTTACCAATACCACAGACAGAGCTTGATCCGACCGGTTGCGGTTTAATTTCGGTCAAAAACTGATAAAATAACATGTTAACCGACAAAATGAACCGAGCAGAAGGAGAAATCTCGAGGCGACTGTTCAGTGAGGCGGAGTAAAGAATCTGACAGTTTGAGTTTGATTAACAACAGACAGAGTTGTCAACCAAGCTCCGCTCAAGTTCCATGCCTGGCATGGAAAGTTAACTCTTTCACCTCCAGAGCAGTTCGAAGGTTGGGACTAACTGCATATGTCATAATATAGCAAGACTTCATGTTGTTTGAAGGTAAGGTTAAAGATATAGGGAGAGTAGGCATTGTGGACAGTTGTCCGCATCAATGCCAGGAGCCTGGGAAAAAATATGGGGGACCGCCAAGCTCTAGTGACAGAATGACACATGGATTTGGTAGCAGTCACAGAGACCTGGGCAACTTCAAACCACAACTGGGACCTCACCCTCCCAGGATTTTCATCCACGAAAACACAGGGAAGGGGCAGAGGGCCCTGTATATAAGGGAGGACAGAAAGCCCAGAGGAAGCAATAGAGTGTGTCAGAAAAGTGACACTGTGGGTTCAGGTTACAGCAGACATGGGTAGGAAGGTGAAACTGGGGGGTCGTCTATAGGCCACCAAACTAGAGAGAAAAGCATGACAGGGATCTGGAAGGCATGGCAGGAAGGTAACAACTCAAAGAGATAGTGATCATGCAAGACTTCAATCTACTTAATATAGGCTGGAACATCCCTGAGGCTAGCAGTGGTGTGCGTCAGGCACTCCTGGAGACATTCCAGAATGGTTTCTTAGTCTAGGGCATCAAGGAACCAACAATAGAACAATCAGTCCTGGATCGGGGCTAACAAATAGCTATTATGTCAAGGACATCGGCATAGCTAAGCCCACAAGTAATGGCGACCACCTATCTGTGTGGTTTAAAATAGGTCGGGGCAAGGACCGCTTACCACAGAAACATAGAATGTGCGGCAGAAAATGACTGGTAGGCCCATCTAGTCTGCCCTGTTTTCCCTGCCTACACTCTCTACCCTATTTGGTCATGGATGTCGGTCCCTCCTCCATGTGCTTATTCCATGCATGTTTGAAGCTCCCTACTGTCTTCCTCCTACCACCTCTTCCGGGAGGCTGTTTCAGGCATCTGTCACCCTTTCTATGAAAAGTATTTCCTCACTTTCCTCTTAAATTTCCCCAAAGCTTCATAGCAAGCTTCCGTGTCCTGGTGATACTGCTCCCATGAAAGAGACTCCCCTCTTGCACCTTGTTCACCCTCTGTGATGGGCTAGAGTGGGTGGAGTTAATTCTCACTTTCTGGGCGATTAGACAGGTAGTCAGAGAACCCGGCACTGGCATCCTGGGAGAGACCAATTGGGGAGATTTACGGTATCGAAGGACTTGGACAGGTCAAGAAATACTGCACCTGCCAATTTACCTGTGTCTAGGGCACAGTGCGTAAAGCTCATGAATTCTAAGAGGGCTGTGGTGGTGCTATGACCTTTCCTGAAACCATGTTGTTCTGGTGAGAGTAGATCATATTTGGAGAGGTACTCAAAGTTGGTCGGTTCAATGTGCTCCAGGGCCTTGGGGGAGGATGCTATGGGGTGGTAGTTTCAGGGTTGAGGCAGTCACCCGCTTTATGGATGGTGTGATGAGGCCATTTTCCAAACAGTGGGGAACTTACCCAGGCAGAGAGAGGTTAAGGATGGTGGTAAGGAGGGAGAGGACTTCATCCAAGGTAAAGTGTAGGGTTTTAGATCCAGGATGTCGTGGCTGTGGCGGGAGCCGTGAGGACTTTGAGGAGGTAGGGTTTAGCATCTAGAGTGGAGAGGGTATGGAAGTGAAAGCAGGGGTAGGGTGTGTAGTTTGTGGAAGGGAGTAACTGGGCTGAAAATATTCACAGGGAGGGTGGAGCTAAGGTCAGAAGGCTGTACTGAGCGTTTCAGCAAGCAATGGGGGCTATTTGTGATAGATCCATTGGCAAATAGTTGGTCAGGTGGGAGGTGGATTTGCCAGTGAGGGTCTTTAGTTTATCCCAGAAGTTTCAGCCACTTCCCCATGTTTCGGCAGGGCGGTTTTAAAATACTCTGCTTTTGCTTTTGGATAGCCAGGTACACCGGTTTTGGGTGGCACTTTAGTGCTGTTTGCAGGTGGGGCTGCTAGAGTCAAGGGCTTTTGCCACAGATTATCCTGATGCTGCATGAGGTCCAGTAAGGGAGAGGTTATCCATGGGTGTCATGTCCCTTGACAGTTTTCTGGTATGGGAGCAAATCTGTCACAAGCCTCATTAAAAGTGCAAATGAAATGATTTAGTGCGTGTCAAGATCCTGGAGGTGGTATGGGGAACCAGTCAATGAATGTCAGGTATTGTTTAGCTCCTCAAGTTTTCCGGTTTAGGAGTCTAGTGAGGATAGTCTTGGTGTGGTTTGTTTGCATGAAAGGACCAGCTGAAGAGGACAGGAGAGTGGTCATTAAGTGTGATTAGCTAGCACAGAGATGTCAGTGATTTTGTGGGCGGTTAAAAAATGACATCAAGAGAGTAGGCGTGCCACTCTTAGGATTAAGTCACATGGGACAGGGACTAGCTGGGAGACGTCCGAGGCAGAGAGGGTGTTTTGTAGGAGGCAGTGGCCTAGAGTTTCATTTTATGTTAAGAACACCAAGGGTTAGGAGTTCAGTCTTGGGGGAGGGAGGTGAGATAGTCAACAAGGATCTGGAAAGCAGGTTTCTGGCCCGTGGGGGATATATACAGTGTGAGGATTACTTATGCCCTGGAGGAGACCGGAGGAGATTTTTAGGACATGACTTGGGACCCGTTACCTTGCATGGGGGTAGGGGTGTGCTTAGAGGTGGTCCCGTATGTAGAAGGCGCAGCCACCACCAGTTTCCTACCCTGTCAAGTCTGTGAAGTGTAAAACTGGGAAGAATTACTGATGAGTCGGGGTATTTTTGGATAACCAGTTTCAACTCATGCCAGGATATATGGCTGGTGCTGGATCACCCATACCTGGAGGTCGGCTAATTTCTTAGGGAGACTACATATATTAATAGACGCAATGCGTAGTCCAGATGCTACTGTCTGGGGTGCAGAGTGTTGACATGGGGGCTGGGATTGGGTGTATATTCCCTGAGAGTAACAGGAGAAGGAATAAAATTCAGAGGAGGAGTTTCCATGTGTTTTGTTTTGCAGGGCATTACTGGCTCGCTGGGTGGGTTGGTACCAACAGGAGGTGGGGATAGGAAGGGCTCGAAGGGTGGGGTGGAAAGTAGGAGTAGTAGGTGTAAGGGTTGTCCATGTGGGGGTGGGCAAGAGTGGAGGGAGGGAGGCTATGCAGGGAGGGCTCAGGGGTAGCAGACCCCAGTGTGGGTGAGACGGTTTTGTAGGTTAATCATTTGGGATGTGAGGAAGGGTAGTAGTGTGTGGTATGGCAAAGTAGAGGAAGAGGAAGTGGACGACAGCCATACTTGTGGGGAAAGAAGGAGGAGCAACTGACATCTAGGAGTAGGGCAGATGCAGTGGCGAAGAGGAAGGTGTCAGACTCGGTCCAGAGGGTGCAGAGTTCGAGTCTCAGGGCCAGAGTGGGGGTGGGATTAAGGTGGCGAAGTGGTATGAGACAGTAGCTGAGGGTGGAAAAGTGTAGTAGCAGAGGAGGTAAAAATTAAGGAGGTGGAGCTAAAGGGATGTGCAATACCACCTTCTAGAGGACAGATGGTGCAATAGCAGGCTGTAGATAGTAGTAAGGTGAATGAGGGAGCAGGCTAGAAAAGAGGGTACAGGGAGAAGAACAGGGGACCTCTGGTGATGGAGTGTATAAGCTACTAATGGGGAAATGGACACTTAGTCATGTGATGTGGAGAACCTGTAAATCAAGAGGCGTCCTTGGGTGGGAGGGTGGTGGCAGGCAGGGCAGTAGATCTGAAGTGTTGACAGGCTAGACTGTACACAAGCAGTGCTGCGGAAGGAGAAGTCCCAATTACCTTAACAGCCCAAATGGAACGCTATAAGCTCCTGGTGAGCTTCTCTTGAGAGAGAATTCAGTAGGGGGTCCCACGGCCTTCAACAGCCCAAACGCAATGTTGTAAGCCCCTTGTGAGCTCTCTGGAGGGAGGAGAGGGATATTTTAGGTGGAATGTAGCCATGGGCTCAATGTAGGCCCCATGAGTTTAGCAATGCCGAGATTCATGTCCCAAGGAGAAAAGTTCCCTAATTGGGGTTGCAGGTGAAGGCCCTTGGAAAACGTTTTGAAAATGGGCATCGAAAAGATGATAGACCTCTCTTTCTCAGTGGAGAGGTAAGTTGAGATTGGAGCTAAGTGGAGCTCCAGAGATGAGGCTTTAAGGCCCAATGACTGCAAATGAACTAGGTTAATCCAAAAGGGAGAGGATAGAGGCCTTCAAAGGGTCTTTCTTTCCCCTTGCACCAAATTGAAAATCTTTTCCACTTGGCTGCATAGGTTTTCTTTGTTCTTGGCTTTTAAGCCATGCAAAGTATGTTCAGAACTTGTTCTTAGAACTGGGAATATGGAATTCTAGCTCCTCAAGAACCAGGCTTTGAGGTGAAGAGATTCCAGGTATGGATAGGTCATGCCTATTTGAGGTAGGGTGAGGAGATAGTAACTTGGAGGAAGTGAATTGGTTTCTTGCGAGACATGGCCATCAGGAGAGGGTATCAGGGCTGCCTTGGCCAGTCTGGTGCTATGAGTATCATAGCTGATGGATGATCCTGAGCTTCAGCAGAACTCTTTGTAGCAGGGGAAAACGAGAGAAGACATAAAGAAACTTCCAGTCTAGTTCAGAGTTAAGGCATCTGCGGGAGAGTGCCCACTGCTGGGGGCCTGCAGCAGTACAGAGGAAGCTGTTAGTTGAAGTGGGATGCAAATAGATCCACTTCTGGTGTGCCTCACCTCCTGAAGACTGTGGCAAGGAACTGCCTGTTCAGAGTTCATTCATTGTGGCCTTGGCTGAAGCAGCTCAAAGCATCTGCCAGGGTGTTGTCCCTGTCTGGAAGGTGTATGGCAGAGAGGTTCAGATCCAGGGAATAGGCCAGGAACCAGATTCTCATGGCTTTTGTGCACAGCACAATCAACCTTAGTGCCACCTGCTTGTTATACAGAACATGGCAGTGGTGTTATCTGTTCTGATCTGACCAGTGTGTCCCTTGAGCTGAGGGGCTAAAGCTTTCAGTGCCAAGTACACAGCTCTGAGTTCCAAAATATTTATGTGACTTGCAGATTCCTTTGGAGTGCATGTGCCACTTGTTAGAGTTGTCCAGATGAGCTCCCCACCACAGGAGGGATGCATCTGTGGAAATTAACTTTCAGGGACAAGACAACTGGAAGGAATACCCACTGCGAGGTTTTCTTTTCCTTCCATCAGTCTAGCATCTGGAGTAGTGATTTTGTCATTGGGACAAGCTTGGGCAGAGAGTTTTCTTTTGTGACCAATGTGCTCGCAGCTGGTACTGAATGTCCCTCATCTGAATCTTACTCCTGGAACCACAGCAGTCATGGAGGCCATGTGGTTCAGAAGCTTTAGAAAATGTATGGCTGGCCTATAAGGAAGGAATTTGCTAAAGACAGAAAATTCTGAATCCTGTCCTGAGGAAAAAGGCTTTTGCTGGCTGGGTACTTAAATCTGCCCCTATAAAGTTGAGGAGCTGAGATGGTTCCAGATGGGATTTCTTGTCACTGATTAGAAACCCCAGGGAGAACAGAGTCTGTTTTGTGTAGCTTAAAGCCTCTCTGAGCTGCTGAGGGTTTCCCACTATGAGCCAGTTGTCCAGATATGGATAGACTGAAATGCCTTGTTTTACTAAGTGGGCTGCCTACAAACAGGCACTTAGTTAACACTCTGGGAGCAGTTAGGCCAAAAAGCATGGCTGCAAACTGGTAGTGACCTGAATGTAGCTTGAACCACAGAAACTTTCTGTGGGACTGCCTTATTGGAATATGAAAATAGGCGTCCTTGAGATCCAGGGAGGCTAGCCAGTCTCCTGTTGCAGAGACTGCATCACCATTTGAGGGTTAACATCTTGAAGTTTGGTTTCAGTACTGAACATACGAACATATGAAATTTGCCAGCAGATAAAGGCCTAGAGGTCTATCAAGTCTGCTCGAATGTGCAGCTAGCACCCTATTCTGCAGCTGCCCTCCTTCCACCCTTCCCCTTCATTATCCCTCCCTTGTCCTGTCCCATCCTTGTTTGAAGCAGTCCACTGTTCTAGTGCATACCACTTCAGCAGGTAACGCATTTCACCCAGCCACCACCCTCTCTGTAAAAAGTGTCTCCTCATCTCCCTCCTGAACCTTCCCGCTCCAGTCTCATATCATGGCCCCTGGTGGCCCTCCCTCCCTTACTTTGAACAGCCCTCTGTACCCATCTTGTTTATTCCTTTCATGTATTTAAAGGTTTCAATCATGTCACCCCTGTCTCTCCTCTCCTCCAGTGAGTACATGTTCAACTCCTTCAACCTCCTCTCTCATATGATAAGTCCCCAGCCCCTTGATCATCTTTGTTGCTCTGTGCTGCCCCCTCCAGTAACTTAATGTCCCTCTTCAGATACGGACGCCAGTACTGCACACAGTACTCCAGGTGTGGTCTAACAATGACCTATACAGTGGCAGAATCACCTCCTCCTCCTCGAGGATATACCCCTTGCAATACAACCCAGCATTTTGTTGGCCTTTGCAGCTGCCTTCCTACATTGTGCCGAGTTGTTCATTGACCCTGTAATGAGCACACCCAGATCCTTCTCCTCCTCTGTCTGGGCTAGCTGCACTCCCCTAGCTGGTAACTCCTCCTTGGGTTCTTCATCCCAAAATGCAGCACCTTGCACTTTTGGCATTAAAGCCAGTTGCCAGGTGTCTGACTAGGTTTCAAGCTTGCCAGATCATCCTGCAACCCTGCCATCCCCTAGGTCATCCACCACGCGCCTACCTTGGTATCATCAGCAAACAGACTGATCTTGCTCTTGATGTCCCATGATATGTCTGCAATGAATATCCCAAACAACACTGGTCCCAGCACTGAGCCCTGTGGAACACCGCTCGTCACTGCCCTTGGTGTGAGAGCTCCCACCCACCACCACCCTCTGTTGCCTTCCCTGCAGCCAGTTTCCTACCCATCTCACCAGCTTTGTACCCACCCCTGTGCCTACTACCTTCCTTCCCAGCCTTCCATGTGGCACTGAGTCGAATGCCTTACTGAAGTCCAGATACAGGACATCACTGCATGGCCCCTGTCCAGTTGCCTAGTTACCCAGTCAAAGAACTCGACCAGGTTGGTTTGGCAGGATCTGCCACATATGAAGCCATGCTGTCTGCTGTCCTGTAGTCCTATGGCCTCTAGGAGGGCCACCAGCCTCTCCTTCAGGATAGTCTCCATTAGCTTACCCACGATGATGTGAGGCTCACTGGTCTGTAGTTTCCCGGTTCATCCTTAGGGCCACTCATGTGGAGGGGCACCATGAGCCATCCTCCAGTCCTGAGGTACACACCCGAATGTAGTGAGGCATTAAATAGGTCTGCCAAGGTCCTGCAAGGACCTCTGCCAACTCCTTCAGTACCCTGGGGTGGATGCCATCTGGCCTGGCGCCTTGTCCACCCTCAGTGCCTTCAAACCCTCGAACTCTGTCTCCATGGTTCCCATCTGTCACCACTCCCCCTGCTTCTGCCATTTCTCCCACCTTGGGTGTCACCCCTCTTCTCTTTAGTAAATACTAAGCAGAAGTACTCATTTAAGCGCTTCCGCCTTATCGCACCCTGCTTCCACCCAACCCCTCCTTCCTAATCCTTACTATGTGGTCCTTATAGCTCCTTTCTCCCTGATGTACTTAAAGTTCTTCTCCCCTTCTTAATGCCTTGTGCCAGCCTGAGTTCCGTAGATGCTTTGGCTCCCTTACTGCCCTTGTCACCTCCTTGATTCTGTCAAGTACTCCTCCCTGTCCTCCCCCACTCCCTGTTTTCTTGTACTTCCTAAAGGCAGCTCTTTTCCTCCTTACCTTTTCCATGACCTCCTTACTCAACCAGATCAGTTTCTTAGCCCTAGCCTTCTTGCTCTGGGCTTTGCAGCAGGTTTGGTTGCCTCCACTATCCCCAGCTTTATGAGCTCCCACTCTGGTTAGTGTCCATACTAGATTGAATTCTGGCCAGGTACCCTTTCACCACTTCCCCCATCCTCCCAAAGTCGGCCCTCCCGAGTCCAGCACTATTGTGCCAGATTCCACTCCTTCCTTGCCCATATCCAATGTGAGCCATACTGAGCGGTGGTCACTCCTGACAGCTGTTCCTCCACTGTAAGTTCTCTCACAAAGTCCCATTTGCCAGCACAAGGTCAAGCGTATTTCCTAACCTGGTTGGTTCACTGACCATTTGCAGCAGGAAGCTGTCCTGGAAGGCATCCAGCAGTACCTGCCCTTCTGTTCCTGGTTGTTGGGGTGCTCCAGTCGGACTCCTGGCATGTTGAAGTCCCCATAATCACCACACTACCCTTCTGCAGGTCCTCCTGATCTGTCCGCTAGTTCCTGTCTAACTCCTCCATCTGAGATGGTGGCCTGTACCCACTCCCATTCTAAGAATCTTATTCTTGGAATCCTGGATTTGCATCCAAAGTGACTCCATGCTACCCTCCTCCCTTCCTCCCTTACACACTTCAGTCCTTCCTTACATATAGTGCCACCCCCTTTCCCAATCACCCTGTCCCTATGAAATAACCTGTACCCTGGTACAGACAGGTCCCAGTCATTGTATTGGGTGGCCCATGTTTCCGTAATGACTGCAATGTCCACTCTCCCTCTGCCACGAGAACCTGTAACTCTGCAGTTTTCCTCCCAAGGCTCCTAGCATTAGGGTAACCACCTTCCACCCTTCCCCCTCCCATCCTGCCCTCCTTTTCTAGCATCACCAACAGTACTTGCCATTTGTCCTTTGTCACTGTTATGGGGATAAGCTCATATGGTTTTCCAACCTGTGGTCTCTGCATATCTCTTCCCCAACTGCCACCCCTACTCCTAGTTTAAATTCCCAACTTCCTCTATGTACTCCTCCATCCTCTGTTTCAACACTTTCTTTCCTCTCACTCAAGTGTAGTCTGTCCTTGGCATAGAGACTACTGTCCTCCCAGGTCCTCCCACCCCCAACAGCCCATACCCTTTAGCACAACACCAGGTTCTTAGCCATCCGTTAAATTCCTCTATTCTCAGCTTTCTTGTTGTGCTTGCCTTTGGAGCAGGAAGTATCTCTGAAAAGTTACTGATCTTCCTGCCCCTCACATAATTGTGCTAGTTCCTCAAACCTCCTCTGGACTGTATCTACTGTCTTGTCAGCCAGGTCGTTTGTCCCAAGATGTATAATTAAATGAGGCTTGTCCCTACCCTTCTAGCATATTTCAGAACAGACTGTCCCACCTCTTTCCGCTGTCATTCCTGGTATGGCCTCCACCCAAATGCGACTATGTCTATCCCCTTGCTACCCCACCGACTCTCTTAGTATTGAGTCCCCAGAACTAAGATTCCACCCCTCTTACTCTCTGCTTGCTTCCATTCATCTCCCTCCTCATTTCCAGCTCCTCTTCTTCCTCCTGCACATTATTCCCCTTTTACCCCTGTTGCAATTCTCCCAGCAGAACTTCCCCGCTCCAGTTTGGTCCAGGCATTTATCAATTACTCCTCTAATTTCATCATTTCACTCCTCCACCTTCTTCCTCTCTAGCAGTGCACAACTATTTTCTGAAGGCCCTTCACAAATGCCTGCTCCTCTCTCTTCAGTAACCTGTTCTCTCCTTTCCACTCCATGACTTTTGCCACTTCTTTTGCCTCCCCTCACAAGTCCCTATCTCCTCCTTCCATTTTGTCTTTTGTCTCCTGACCTGGTTTCCCTGGCAATTGTTCTTCTAGCCTGGGCCTCTTTGTCTCTGCTTCCTTCTTCTGACCCTCTCTCACCACTGTTGGCCAAATCGCCTCCCTCATCTCCCTTCTTTCTCCCTCCAGTATTGGGCTAACCCACCCCAATCTGCCTTGCCTGTCTTAGTTCCTCCTGCAGACCCTCAATCTCCTTTCTAAGTTTTTCTGTGTTTACACAAACATCCTCCACACTCCAGGCAATTTTTAGAAAGGTGGTGCACCGCAGTTGTTGCAGCCACCACCCTACCCATTGCTGTCGTTGCCCACCAGTGACCCCCACCCTCCCAGATGCAGGATACCAAACACTCCCCAAGTCTCCCCCCCTCCTCTATCAGTGCAAAACATTTTCTTTATTTCCTTACCTCCTTTGTTGCTACGTTTAGATATATTGAGCAACTGCTTTTTATATTCCTATTCTTCCTATCCACACTCAGAAACAGACTTTAAGTAGCCATTGCACAACCTTCTTCAAACTCCTACTCCTCCTTTCCCCAATGCAATATCAATGCGAAAGAAGTAATAATAGAAGCTCCTAGATTTGCATTTACTTCCCTTCCACTGAGAGAGCAGACACCTCTTCACTTGCTGCTGTTCCTTTCCTGGATGTCTGCTTTGCTTCTGACAGGTGCATACCCTTTGCCTGTTTGAGAAGATGTCAGAACCCTGGTATAAAGGAAATAATGGACCAAGGGTGGGACCAGCCCAAGTCTTCCAGAAACAATCAGGTAGCTGAGGCCTCTGGTCAGACCATTAGCACCCTTCCCCACTCTGCACTCAAACTTTGCAGCTAGTGAAGCCAGCAACAATGAATCACAATTCTACTCAAAGCCCCCAAATAGGTTTGCTACCCAAAGAAACAGGACTCAATTCAAACAGCTTCACAAGAACACATCAAAATAGTCTTGGAATTAAGATATATGTCTCAATTCAAAAGAAACAGACCCAGTTAAATCCACACAAATTATGTTTTAAAACAGAAGAAATAGCCTCTACAAATGCAGCCTGCCACACAGTGAATCAAACAAATGAGCCCACTTATAGCTACCAAAACAGGTTTCAAAATTCCAACAGCCCCAAACAATACCCTGCTAGCCCCTTAGTAGTAAGAAAGAAAAGAAATAACCTTCTACCAAGTAGAATCCACAAGAAACAATGTAAGACAACAAGAAGCTACTGCACTGTAGATCTGATCCTGTCCCACTTCTAGTTCCTTCTGAGAAGCCAAAGCACTGAGTTCCAAACTCTTTGATTTCCTTGTGCTGCTTTCAAAATCAGACAGTTCCAAACTTTGTGATTTCCTTGTGCTGCTTTCAAAATCAAATTCCAAACTGTGACTTCCCTTGTGCTGCTTTCAAAATCAAATTCAAACTCTGTGACTTCCCTTGTGCTGCTTTCAGAATCAAACAGTTCCAAACTCTGTGACTTCCTTGTGCTGCTTTCAGAATCAAACAGTTCCAAACTCTGTGACTTCCCTTGTGCTGCTTTCAGAATCAAACAGTTCCAAACTCTGTGATTTCCTTGTGCTGCTTTCAAAAACAGACAGTTCCAAACTCTGTGACTTCCCTTGTGCTGCTTTCAAAATCAGAGTTCCAAACTCTGTGACTTCCCTTGTGCTGCTTTCAGAATCAAACAGTTCCAAACTCTGCAACTTCCCTTAAGTAAGGTGCCTGTTTAAGTACCTGAGGTCTAAAATAGGTTGCCACTCCTGTTTTCTTTAATGTCAGGAAGTATCTGGAGTAGAGACCTTTTCCATACAGTAAAATGAGAACTCTCTCACCACTTTGGCTGACAGCAATGTTTTACCTCCAGCTCCAACAGATATCTCTTTGTTGGGGTTAGGAGGTTTGACATTGATGGCCCACGAAGGGAGGAAATTTTCTGAACTGTAGAGGCAGACATTTTCCACTATCTCCAAAACCCACCTGTCTGTGGTGATGTGGGTTCAAGCTTGGAGGTAGTGGGAGAGCCTGCCCTCTACTGGGAGAGGAGGAGACCTGTTTGGTTAAGTCAGGACTTAGATAGTGTGGCAGAAGCAGGAATGGTAGCAGCTCTCCTCTGACCTCTCCAGCCTCTTCCCTGAAATAGCCTCTCATTTGAGAGAAGTCCATGGCACGGGCATAGGATATTATGCCCTGGGAAAGTAGGCCCTGCCTGTATTTCCCATGCTGCGACTTCTGGGAGGTAGAGGCTTTCTGCTTTGCTGCATTACTTTCATAGGTGGACTTGTATTCCTCTACCTTTTCATGTATGCCTCAATTTTGTCTCAAGAGAATTATTTTCTGAGGAAACGTCCATAGCTTTGGACTGGGTGTCCTGTGATAAGTTTGTAGTTCATAACCATGCAAATCATCTAAGAGAGACAGCCTAAGCCATGGCTCTGGTGACTGTGTCATTAGTGTCTGCATGTAAAACTGGTATTTGATTACTTCCAATCCAGTCTTCACTGTCTCAGCTATTTCCTGGGCCATCTTATTTGTTTTCTGGGTAAGGATGGCCTGGATAGAACTCCACTGTGCCTTCTGGTACTTGGCAGAGTATACCAAGTATAAGGACAGCACTTAATAAAGAGAGGCTGTGGTATATGATTTTTAGCCATGGAGTCCAATTTTCTGGACTCCTCCTCTGGAGGTTGAGAGATAAGAGGGACATTAGCCTGGTCACAGGCTGCGACCTGAACTACCCCTTTATGACTAGGATGAATCTAAAGAAAGTCAGCATAATTTTTGACCAGTTGATGCTTTCTATCCACTTTTTATCCACTCCAGGCAGGGAAGAAGGGGCCTGTAGGAGCTTTATAGTGGATTTTTAAGAGAATTTATAAATAGAGGCGCACAATTTTTTGGGAGGAGGAAGATCCATTATGTAACCCCTGCAAATGGGGGTTCCAAAAATCTTCCAGGAGCTTGCCTGAATGCTCTAAGTCTGGGCAGTGTTCAGTGTCTGAGCTGTTTAAATGTGGTTCCAAGTGAGTGCTATTTGAGCCTCCACGTACTGTCTCTTTAGAGCTGTCTGCTTCCAGACTTAATTAGTTGTATGGAGGGACTGTATATTTAATGCTCGAATCCTGCCTGAGCTGCTGCCAATTCATCGTTTCAGCCGTCGCTACATGTGCAGAGGAAGCCTTGTTGAAAGATATAACTATTTGCCAGAAATCATTTGGAGTGACTGAGAAAATGTAGTTTGTCTAATCTGTCTTCATTTCAGCATGAACTGTTTCAGTGTAGCTCTTTCATTTTGGTCCTGAACTGCTGAAATGGACCAACCAATGGGGAGGGGTTCTGTAAAATGGAGCCTGTGGACGAATCGAACTTGGACTCTCAATTTTGAGCCAGCCACAAGGGGATTGTTTGGGCAGTGACTCTCGAAATGTATTTGTGACCTTGGTGCCTTTTGTCACCAACAGAGGAGTCTCATGGTGAGTGACAGCCGAACCAGCCAACAGAATGGTGTAGAGCTAAAGGAAATGCCCTGCTCTGTGACTGGAAAGATCAGATCAGTTGTGACAGTGAAGAGATAAGGAGCTATGTGGTTCTGCGGTGTATAGTTTCATGCAAGAAGTGCATGTGAGGCCCTGAGGTTGACCTGCAGCCGTTGTAAGTGCCAGTTCGGACTGAATCCGATTTCTGAGGAGAAAGAAGGAAGTCTGAAGAGTGGAAACCAGGCTCCGTCCTATAGAAGCCGGAGAAATTGCTGAATCAGTAGCTTGGTCTGTCAGGAACTGAAGCTACTGTGTGTGCTCGGGTATTTTGCAGTAATTGCAATCGGGATCTAGGAGCAGCCTGCCTGGTATAGTACTTTCCTTTTACATATGAATGTGTAGTGCTTGTGGGGAATCGCTATTTCCAATCCCTGTGCTGTGTGCTGTGTGTTGTGTGTTGTGTGTTGAAGCTGAAGCAAACCCCAGCTTGTCTCAGACTAAACCGTTTGCTATTTACTGCAGTGGGGTCCAGTCACAAGGACCTTGTCTCCATGCTCTGTTGTTCTGGCAACCCAGAACAACATCCACCATCCAGTTCTCAGCTTGGGTATTGTGAGTACAAATCAGGGTAATCCCCTGCAGCCTGTTTTCAATTATAAGTGTGTCATCTAATTGTTGTTTCACTACTTCATGGACTGAGTCATCCGGCTCCGGATTACAATTGGGTGTTGTGCATATATTTTATTCTACAGGGCCCTGTCCATCTGCACCTGCCGCCAGCCCGGGCAACGGACCTGGCTAGCCTCTCTAACCCTGCACCCAGAGTGTGACTTTTCAGACTCTGTATGTGTGCAGCAAAATGTGTGATTTAATTCTGCCAATTAACCTGATTGCCCCTCCGTGTTACTGTCCTTAAATAAATCAGATTTGTTGTTGTTATAGAATATACTGTCTGTGGTGTTGGCATTTACGGAAACAGTATTGTATTTTGCTATGTATGTTGTTTAACCTTATTTTACAGGGGTCCTCAGAGACATGCTGAAGAATCAGTCTTGAGGTAAGTGGTACTTTATGAGTGAACAGTCTGTACACGTGGGTACTGGGCTGTAACTCCTGTGTACTGTGTGAGCCACTAGAGGAATAAAAGGGGTCTCAGTGTTCCAGAGGGCTGTGACCAAGCTAGTCTAACCACTACAAACCCTGACCTCTGGGTGAGGCTCCCGCCATAGAACCTAGACCCCTCAACCTGTCAGTAGTCAAGCAGGCAGTGGTAGTAGCCCTTGGAACAGTGCCACCTAGGGGTTACAATTATATTTCTATAGTCCTCATTCTCATCCTCTGTGGACTCCTGGGTGGGAGGGTTCAGAAGTGTCCACCATATGCTGCAAGAAGGTGAGGAAGGAAGAAAGATCCTCCTAACCATCTGGAGAGGTGCGAAAGCCGGGTCAGGTGAAATATCTGGCTCAAAGGGCTGGCCCTCTGACTCATCATCATTATCTTCATCATCATCCCCTTGAACATAATAGCAGGTGGCCCAAAGGTTGGGACAGAGCTGCTTTGATTAACAGGAGTGGAGGGGCGGAGAAAAGCCACCCATAGGTTTCATAGGTTGGTTCAGAGCATTGGAGACATTAGTCCATATAGCTTGCCACTTATTTTCTAGTTTTAATACCCAACTATATTTTCTTGTTCACAATATTTGTCTGTAATGTTTGATATAGGTGCCATGCCTGGGCCATCGCTTCTACAGGGGGTAAATCTGGGCTGGCAGTATAGCCTAGAGGTTAGAGTAACAAGCTGTGGATGAACTTGGTACTGTACATCCAGCAGGCCTAGGTTTGATTCCCATACCTCCACTTGCATACTGTGTGACTCTGAGCAAGTCCTTAACCACCCCAGTGCTCCAGGGTCACCCGAAAACAGGCACTTGTGCCTAGTGGGCTTACCTGGTTACCAAAAGAATAAAATACATAAAAATATTTGTCAGTCAGAGACCTTTCTTTATCTTTAAGTGACTGACTCTCTTTATTCTTTTTTATCTTCTTTTTGCCACTGGTGTCTCCTCTTGCCTTGATGTGGGAGGGGCAGTAATATGTTTTTCTTTAGAAAGTTTTTAGCAGGCACATAATCTGCAACCTGCTCTCCATGTCTCTTTTAGGCAGGTCACCATGAGGAATTATTACTGTTTTGTTTATCGGACTTATTCTCTGGGGGTCCTTGTTTTATTTTATTTTATGTTTTCTTTATTTATCAAATCTCGGATTACAATACCTTTGAGCTGGGAGCTCTTTTACAAGGTTACATGTCAGTCAATAATATACAATAATAAAGAAAAAAGAAATGGATGCAGAATGGTACAAACAGAATAATATGTAGATCTAAAAATAGTATAATCATTTTGAAGCAATCGTTTCAAAAGGTAGAAATTAACAAACAAAGACAGGCTAGGAGCAGCCAGAGGTCTTGTCAGGGTAGGAAAGGAGAGGAGTACAGGGAGGGAGAGGGCATGGGGGAAGGTTAGGAGTAAGAGTGGAGGGAGGCCAACAGGGCTAGAAGAGCTAATAAAAATTGTTGGGGATTACAGGTTTAGCTAGGGCAGGGAATCCCTCTTTAATAGGAGAAACAGACTGACAGGCCCATCTCTACCAATCTTTGGGCCCTCTTTTTAACTGTCTTTGAACAGAATTTAGAGCAAATTGCACAATAATATTCTGGACCCAAGCACTGAAACACAAGTTGTGGTTGTCTGCTTTAGCTATGATTTTACCACACTTGAAGCAATTTTAAAACCTGTAGGTCCAGTCCTTTTCGTTGGCTTTTCTGGCGTGCCAATTTGTTAGAAAGCCTTTTAAATATAGTTCCCAAAAGGGAAATAAAGAAAATGCGGTCGGTTCCTCGTGAGTAAAGAACTGCATTTAAATTAATTAAAAATAAGTTGGAAAGTGAAGAATACAGTGGTTCCCACTAAAATAAGGAAACTGCTAGTAAAATATGAAGAAAAACTATCGAAAACACCAAATGCAGTGAAGTTTTACCTCAGAAAAAGAAAAAAAGGAACCGTGGGGAACTGCAGAAAATAGAGGAAAACGCGGTTCCCTAGAACCGCTAAAACCCTCTAAAATAGTAAAAATAAGTAAAATACTCACAAACTCAGCACAAAATCTAAGTTTTAACTTTTCTCAAGCAGAGGCAAACTTTCTCAGTCAGTCGAGAAAAGATATTCTAGTGCACTCTGGGCAAGCTCTAGTCTACACTCTCCTGCTCTGTTCTGATTTGCCAATTCATTATTCATTGCTCCACCTCTGGGGTAACTTAACCTGGTCAGCTTACTGCTATTGTTACTGATGCTAAAGGACTCCTGGGGTGAGAACAGAAAGTTACCTTCACAGGAAAATCCATGGCCTTCGTTTGGGGTGTCTTGGGACAGGTCTGTAGTCCTGAACCAGGCAAACCTTCTTAGAATATTGCATGGGCCATGACCCTGAAGGCAGTGTCATTGGTATCTACTGCCATATAAAACTGGTACTTTGTTGCATCCAGGGCTGATTCAGCAGTATCTGCTAAATCTTGCACTAATCTCCAGAAGCTTTGTCACTAATGGCGAGGACAGAACTCCAAAGAGATTTCTTGTGCTGGGCAGTATAAGCCATATAGTCCACCTGCCTCAGCAGCAGGGAAGCAGAAGTACAGACCTTCTTTCCTATATTATCTAGCTTTCTGGAATCTTTGTCTGGGAGCTAGGAGAGAGAACAGTTGCCTTATCACAGGCTGCAGCCTGCATTACTCCTCAAGTGGTCAGGATGGGAATTGAGCAATGCCAGGGGTGGAGGTAGAGGTCTGCAACAATCTACGTTGCCTTCTTGAGGGTTTATGTACCGGAAGGAGCAACCTCCTAGTTGAGTTACATCCATCATGTCTAAGAACTCCACTTCATCCTTATCCTCCAGTCTCCTGGGTGGAAGGTTGAGGTGTTCACCATTTGCCTAACAGAAGCATAATGTGAGGAAGAATCCTCCTAACCTCAGGAAGGAGAACGCAGCACATGCTCAGGAGAACCATCAGACTCTATGGGTTCCCCTTTCTCTTCCTCCTTATCATAGTAGAACTTGGTCCCTGATCCTCTGGAACTGGTGAGAGAGAACCGGAACCAGAGGGAACGGCATGCCTATACAGTAAGTAACTCAATGGCCTAAAAGGCCTGGAGGGACTGCCATGCCTTAGCCATGTCCTCTATAGAGGGCAATTTGTTTTGTCTACTGATGGCGCCTTTCCTTCTTCAGGAGGAGGGGCAGCGACATGATTTCTTTCTGTTTTTCTTAGCAGGAACCCTTTCTGGAACCTGCTCTGAGGGACTTTGTGTTTACTTATATTCAGATTCTCTCTTTCTGGAACCCTAGACTCTGAGGCATCTTTAGCAGACTTTTCCTTTTGCTTGCTATGGGAGGACAGGTCCTCATGTGTAACTTAGGTGACACAGAGGTGGACTGAGAAGCCATTAAATCTTCTAATTTTTGGGCCCTTTTCATAAGGGTTTTAGGGCTAATCTTAATGCAGAGCTCACAATCTGAAAACAGGTGGTCAAGACCCCAGGTACTTTAAACACAACACATGGAGGTCCACCTTAGCCAGGAGGTTGTAATACTTGACACAGTTTTTAAACGTGCAAGTCCTGTTTCCTTTTGGGCTTGTCTGACATACCAACCATGACAGGACCCACCAGAAAAATGGTTCCCAACAACAGGAAAATGGAAATTACGTACTTACCGTAATTCTTGATCTTCTTGGACGAAGTCTCCACCACTCATTCACACCAATGGAACTACACGGAGGCACTAGGACCCCATGAGGCCAAAAATCTTCAGGAGGGCAGGCGCTGGGATAGGACTGCATGCATGATGCTGCAAGACTACCTCCTGCCTATAGGCTATCTCGGCGTCAACCTTCCAACTGCCTCAGTACCTTTTTCGACCGGGAGGTGCAGCATAAACTAATGAAGGAAAACCTAACTAACTACTGGGCATATGAAGGCCGGATGACCCAAAGTAAGAAGGGTCACTTCAACAATGTCTTCACAGCCTGAACAACAAGGAAGTTGGGGTACCAGATGGGTGCACCCAGGGTCCTTAAATAACTAAGAGGGTGGTGGCTGAACCTCTGGCTATCCTGTTTAGCCAATCACTGGAAACAGGAGGTACCCAGAGACTGGAGGACAGCAGATGTAGTCCCTTATACAAAAGTGGGAACAAAGAGGAAACAGGGAACTACAGACCAGTCAGCCTCCCCTCGGTAGTGGGAAGATCATGGAAGCACTACTGAAGGAGAGATTGGTGGAACATCTGGTTGTCAATGGACTACAGGACCCAAGGCAGCATGGTTTCACCAGGGGAGGTCATGTCAGACCAACCTCGTTGAATTTTTGACTGGGTGACTAGGGAGGTGGATCGGGGAGGCAGTGGACATGGCCTATCTGGACTTCAGCAAGGCCTTTGACACTGTGCCACATAGAAGACTATTACACAAACTGGGGAATATGGGTGTGGGCAGGACAGTAGTGTGGTGGGTAGGCAACTGGCTGGGTGGCAGGACACAGAGGGTGGTGGTAAATGGCTGTCACTCCACAGAGGTAAGAGTGACCAGTGGGGTACCACAGGGATCAGTGCTGGGACTGGTCCTATTCAACATCTTCATCAGTGACATTGCGCAGGACCTAGAAGGCAGAATTTCACTGTTCGCTGATGACACAAAGCTCTGTAACAGAGTAGACACACCAGAGGGTGTAGACAGAATGAGAAGGGACCTGCAGAAACTTGAAGAATGGTCAGGGGTTTGGCAGTTGAAATTCAATACAAAGAAGTGCAAGACAATGCATATGGGGCACAAAACCCTGGCACAATATATCAGTTGGGTGGGTGAGGATATAGCATGCACCAAGCAGGAAAGGGATCTTGGGGTTATCATCTCTGATGACCTCAAGGTAGGAAACAGTGTGACAAGGCAGCAGGTAAAGCAAATAGGATGCTGGGATGTATAGGCAGGGCATCACCAGCAGGAAAGGAGGTCATAATTCCACTATACAAGACACTAGTGAGACCCCACCTGGAGTACAGTGTACAGTTCTGGAGACCATACCACGTAAGGACATAGACAGGGTAGAGAAGGTTCAGAGGAGGGTAACAAAGATGGTGCATGGATTGCATCACAAGTCCTATGAAGACAGGTAGAAGGAACTGAACATGTACTCCCTGGAGGAGAGGAGGGAGAGAGGATATGATAGAGACATACAAGTATCTTACAGGGAGGAACAGGGTGCAGGAATACACTATTTTAAGCGAAAAGATGTTCCAGGACTAGAGGGCATGGGATGAAGTTGGAGGAGGATGATTCAGAGGAAACATGAGGAAGAATTTCTTCACAGAACGGGTGGTGGACAAGTGAAACACCCTGCCAGAGGAAGTGGTGGGGCTGAAACAATCACGGATTTAAGAATGCATGGGATAGACATAAAGGAATTCTGGAGGTCAGGGTGAGGGCAACAGACTTCTAGGAAAACATAAACTGAACTTACAAGCTTAAATGGGCAGACTGGGTGGGCCATAGGCATTATCTGCCGACACTGTCTCGTATCTATGTAAAACAGAACAAGTGAGCTCAGGGATGGTGGGTGGGCATGTGAATGACTGGTGGAGACTTTGTCCAAGAAGATCAAGAATTATGGTATGTATGTAATTTCCATATCTTCCTGGACTAAAGTCTCACTGCTCATTCACACTAATGGGAGAGTACCGAGCTGAAAATGAAACCCCCAAGTAGGAGGTAGGAGACAGAGTTCACTCAGGACAGACGTCCATAAGGACTGTCTTGCCGAAGAAAGTGAACTGTCTGGCATGGATATCCAGAACACAGTGCTTTTAAAAGGTATGCACTGAGCTCCAACTCACTGCCTTGCAGAAGTCTGCAATGAGTACATTACGAATCCCACTAGGAAACCTGAAATCACTCAGGTAGAATGGTGTGAAACTGGCCTTCCAACTTGACCTGTGCCGTGGATTAGTAGTGTCGAAGACATGTGCTAACCAAGCGAAATACATCTCATGGCAACAGGCTGATCCAGCCAAGGCATGCTGAAAGATACAACAGTTGCTTGGATGCGTATCTCTTTATTCTGTCGATGTAGAGATCGAAGAACCCTCTTAACATCCAGAGAAATGAAGGGCGCTCTCCTTCATTCTGGAGCTAATAAAGTAAGTAGGGAGAAGGAAAACTTGACTAATGATAATTGAGCCAGTGACATGCTGTCTACTGGCTCAAGTGAGCTCAACGCAGAAGGGTACCTTCACTGCTGAGTAATGCAGACCTGTGTTCAACAGGTTCAAGAGCACCTAACACCTTACTTGGTGGGCAGAGGAGGTTCAGATGGGACTTGCACCTGAAGAAGCAGGTTTTCCACTTAGCCACTTCAAGCCCTTCTGGTGGAAGGTCTATGCATGGCTTAGAAGATGTATGCGATTGTTGGGAAACCAAAACTTGTCCACTTCCATTTCCTGAGAAGCGAGGCATGGAGATAAAGGGCACACAAGTTAGGATGGATTAAAGTCCATGTGTCAGAGGTCCACTCGTAGAGGAGTCGCCTCAGGGAACTTCTGACAGACTGCTGATCAATGCAATCATATCTGCGAGGCCAGTCTAGGACAATGAGAATCATCCTGCCCCCCTCCCCGTGTCTACAACTTTTGCAGCACCCTCTGAATTAAGGGAAGAGGAGGAAAAGCGTCGGGGAGCATCTTGTCTACTGCAGTGAATGCATCCTGACAGGAAGCACCAGGATCTGGATTTCTGAAGCAAGACAGAGGCAGTTTCGTGTTGAAATGGGATGCAAAAGGAACAGATCCGAACTGCCCGCTCACCAAAGCGACCACATGAAATCTGAACTGATGCATCGTGCTTGAGGTACCACTGTCACAAGGTCATGGCCTTCCTGCAGAAGGATGGAGGGCGCCCACCCTGCTTGCTAATGTAATACATCACAGTTCTGTCATCCATCAAAGCAGGATCACTTTGTGGCAAAGGACATCCTTCAGGACTTTGTTTATAACATAACTCTCATCCCTAAGAAATTTATGAAAGATGAGGTTCCTCCTGGCTCTACACCTGAGTGTGGAGGTCTTGACAGTGAGCTCGCCATGACAGATTTTGTCCGAGGCTCCATCATTTTGAATGGAGGATTATGGATGCGTGGTCGGAGACCACTGCTTGCTGTGGGGATGCCCTGAGTCCCAGCATCTGCTCAACCGAAAGGGGCTGAAGAGTAGTTTTCCATGATGTAACAAGCTATCTGAAGATATGATTTCTCGTCCTCTGAAATGAGAAATGACGCCCTGGAGGTATCAGGAGGCTCCTAAGAAGAGGAGCTGCTGGGAAGATGAAACTGGAACCTTCCCTGAGTCAGAAAACCCTTGAAGAGGACAACTGAGAAGCTGTGGCAATTGCCTTCTGTGTCTCTTGCCCGGATGGGATAGCTACAGTAGGAGCCAAATGTCCAGGAAGTGAATACTTGAATGAAGAGGTCTTAGTGAACTTCTCCCTGAACAGGTACTTGTTTAACCTTAAAGGTTGACAGATGATGTATGCCACCTGTTAGCTTGGAACCAGAAGCAATGGAAATAGGAAGGTGTGCTCCGTTCGCTGTGGAACAACTTTTACTGCCCAGTTCTCACAGAAGCAAGAGTGTGTGACTGAGGGTGGACAGCCTGGGCTGCCGCCTGGGCGGAAGGTCTGGGAAATCTACAAAATTGGGCGAGTATCCCTCTTGGACAATCCTGATGACCCATATGTCCGCTGTAATGGACTTCCATTGACTTTAAAACTGAATTAGATGCCCTTCTACTGCTGAGAGGCATCCCACTCAGACAGCTCAGGTGGGATCTGGACTGGATCCACAGAGGTTGGTAGAAGACACTTTGGGGCCTGTGTCCTCTACTGGGTTGGGTCCTGATAAAGGCACTTAGGCCTTTACCTTGAAAGGACTGCCTGTAAGAGAATGTCTAAGGTCCCATCCTCTGAGAAGGTAGCAGGCGCCGCCTGTTTAAATGGCAGCTGTATTGTTCTAGGTGGTTTCCAGAAATCAGCCTGAGGGCCAAACAGATAAGCACTGTCAAGGAGATGTTAACCACCTGCTGCCAGCAGCACTGCCCTAGAGGCAGAGTCACAGGCATCCATAAAGCTTTCAGCTGATTATTGGGCTATAAGACCCTAGCAATGGAGCGTTAGATTCTGGGAGGCTCTCAGCCATTGTACTGAGTGTGTTCCACAGGGTGTAGTCGTACTTAGAAATGTAGGAACTCAAGACATAGAAGTCTGCTTTGATCCACAGATGAAGATTGAAATGTTATGGTGGACCCATATCCCTGAGAAAAAGAACTGGAAAGGATCTTCCATCACACTGATACAGGCTTGCATTACAGCCCATAAAATGAGTCATCCATACGTCTTCAACAAAGTAGACTAGGGAGCGACTCATCCAGATCCACTTCTACCCCAGAATAACCTCCAAAGGCAGGTCTAGACCAGGAACACTGGCGACACCACCACCTGGATTGGCGAAGAGTTCATAGCCATCCCGGTGCCAGCGGACCTGGTGCGCAGCCAGTGCCAGACTCGGAGCCAGATGTGGCGCCAGACCCAATGCCAGATGCGGTGCCATACCCAGCACCAGATGCAGTGCCAGACCCAGTGCCAGCTCTGGAGCCAGATCCAGTGCCACACCGGCATCGGCACCACACAGGTGCGGCATCAAACATGGCGCTGGCACCACACACAGCGCCAGAACCGCTGCTAGACCTGAAGAAAGGGTAGAAGTAAAGCGGTACCCATGTCAGCCACTGCAGGGAAAAAGGAGAGTGGGGGTAGGCATGAGGAGTCAGTGTCGATGGTGTTGGCACCAGAGGGGCACTCGCGCACATCCTGACCCAACTGACCTGGCCGTGGCCCATCTGCTCTGAGTCGAAGGCCCAGACCAGGTTCACTGGCCAGGACAACTGGGCAGACACCGTACCCTCTCTAAAAGAGCAGCCCAGAGAGTGAAACTGCTCACTGGAACCCCATCGAGTATGGGGACAGGATCAGTGTCGAAGATCATAGCCGTTAAGAGTGGAGCCACAGAGAAACCCACGGAGTCGGTTCAGGCCTACCACTCTCCACCACCGGCGATCCTGTGCAGATGTACTAGAGTTGGACCTCGAGTAGTACTGATTCTTCTTCACCGACAGCTACTTTTGTGCTTAGGGCAGACTATCCTCTCTCCCAGGACTGGACTGCTCGTGGTCTGACACCCCCCTCCACAAATGGCGGAGGGCCGGACACAGCCCACTGCCATCACAGCTTTCAAGTCTCCCTACCATCACGTTACCTACTCCGTTGCTGGCAGGCTGAGAATTTCTTCTTCATCTTCTTCTTTTCTTTTTTTAAATAAGAAAGAACACTAAAATAGTAAGTTAAGCGAATACTGAGCGGCTATAGCTGCTGTTGTATAGATGAAGACTTGACTCCCAGCAGTTGAGCAACATACGTCATTGAAGCGCACTCGGCGGTGGCAGAAAAGAACTGAAAGAGTTGGAGGTTAACACCAAGATAGCCTAAATGGTGCAAGCTAGTCTCGTGGCACGCGCAAGTCCTATCATCCCAGCACCGGCCCTCCTGAAGATTTTTGGCTCTGGGGTTCTGGCGCCTCGGCATAGTCCCATTAGTGTGAATAAGTGATGCAGACTTTTAGTCCAGGAAGATCAAAGATTGTGGTTTGGGTCATAGAAAACACAAACCTCTAAAAAAACATTTCTTTTAAACAAATAGAAAAGAGAATTAGGAAAACAGCCACAAATCGAATGAGAGGAATCAATAAAATGTAATTTCTGAAAAGAAAATATATAAAGTTGCAGTAGTTAAAAAGGAAAACTGCAAAGAAAAAGGGGTTTTCATAGGTTCCTGGAGATACTGCCACAAAGTAACAAAAACAGTCATAATTAAACTAAACTAAACTAAACCAGCAAAGATTCAAAGTAAATGAAAGTACCGAGAAAAAAAAAGAAAAATGTAAAACCATGAGAAACTGGAAGTTAGATGAGAAAGAGCTCTTTGGGCAACATCTTCCTCAGACGAAGAAATAAACATGATGTTACAGGGCAGGTTGGAGCTTGTCCACACAGCAGAGATTTTAATTTCATTCCTTCATTCCCTAATTCACATAAAATTCCACTCTCCTGGGCAGCTCAGACCTGCCAGTTGATGCAACAGTAAACATAGTGAGGGATTCCTGGGGTTTGAGCAAGCCATAGCAATTATTATAAGCTCAAGCTGTAAATAACAATAACTTGATTCTGAAGCAACTAACTGCCATATCCTAACAAACTCTGTTCAGAGCCAACATGGCAGCATAACGCCATTCACACCACTCATGGAGAGCATGGAGCTCATGTAGGAAAGTTACAAACAGAGAAAATTGATGGCAGACAAGGACCACTAGCCCCATCTAGTCTTCCTTTCCCTTACCTATAACAATGGTTGGCGACCCTATTTTGGCATCAGCTAGTCTTTTCTTCCCACTTCTAGAGGTTCCTTTATGTCCATCCAAGCATGCTTGAATCTCTCTACTATACTTGCTCCCACCACCACTTGGAGCAGGCCATTCCATGTATCCAACACCCTTTCACAGAAGAACAACTTCCTCATATTTCCCTATCCTTCCCCTACAATCTCATATTGTGCCTTGTTTTGTACTCATTCTATACTGAAAGATGTCACCCACTTGTACCTTATCTATGCCATTAAGATACTTGAAGATCTCTATCATATCTCACTTTGACTTCACTCCTCAGTGACTATATACTGAGGTCCCTCAATCTTTCCTCATAAGTCTTGTGGTACAAGCGCTATACCATCTTGGTTGCCCTTCTCTGAATCACATCCACCCTGTCTATATCTTTCTGAAGATATGTCTCCCAGAACTGCATAAGGTATTTCAGGTGAAACCTCAGCAGCATTCTGTACAGATGTATCATCACCGCCTTCTTCTGCTTGTGATACCCTCAGTGCATCCCAGCATGTCACTGATTCTCTCATAGCCGGTGTGCATTGTTTGGCCACTGTTAGGCCATCAAGATGATAATCCCTTGTATCTTTCTTCCCTAGTGACCGCAAACACTCCTCCCCATCCTGTAGCTCTCTGCAGAGTTTCTGCACTCAGGTGCATGACTTTGCACTTCTTCACACTGAATCTTAGTTGCCACACTTTGGACCATTTTCCAGATTTTCTAGGTACCACCTCATTTCTCCACCCCATCTTGAGTGTCTACACTATTGCAGATATTGGTGTCATCTGCTAAGACTTGACCCTTTCCTTCCAGCCCTCTGCAATGTCACTAATGAAGACATTGAAAAGAACCAGCCCTAGGACTGATCACTGAGGTACTCCACAGGTCACCTCCTTTCCTCAGAATGGATATCATTAACTCCACCCTCTGCTCCCTTTCCGCCAGCCAGTTCCTAACCCAGTTGGAGCTCACAGCAGAGACATGTGCCATTTCAGGTGTGCCATGTCCAGGATGTCCACTAGAGTTTGTGTAGCTGCACTGACTCAAGAGATCCATGGCAATCAAAATCATGAGGTGGCATAATACACTTTTTTGAATAAGCTATTCACTCTGTATTTTTATAGTGTATTGTATTATTTTTTTATTCATTTGTTAACGGGTTGGTGCACTGGTCCACAGACCTTTTTCAGGCATGGTCTGGGCCAGAGACATGCACAATCAATAGTAAAATACAGTGAACAACAGCAGCAGGGGCATAGTTTGTTATTTTTACGGGGGCAAAGTAACAAAAAGTCCTGATTTTATGTATCACAACAGTGAAGAGGGCGGGTGGCTTGCGTAATGCAAACAAATCAACCAGCATCAAATAATGCCCAAAAACATTTAAGACTACAGCTGAATAACTCCTGGGAGGGACCAGCCCAGGCCAAGTCAGAGCACTTCCCCACCCCACCAGTTTTACTGCAGCCTGCTCTCGGCCCAACTCCTTCTGAGACCAGAGTCGAAAAACTGACCGAGATCTGTTTTGAATTCAGTTCTTCATTCTTCTGCCTTGGGGTGAGGACTTACTTGTAAAGTTGAAAATATGTAAGGAACTTAACTTCCTTCTCAAGAGGACAGGACCTCACCTCAGCTTCAATTTAAATCAGTCTTGACCTAATTTTGCCCCACCTGAACCTCAAGGTGGATAGCTCACTAGTCTCTCACCCCCTTTGCTGCTTACATAACCCTTCAAGTCCAGCCCTTATAGTGGATCCTGAACTTCTTGAAATGTCTGCTTGAGCTAGCCCTCCCACCCTTGAGGGTGCAAAAGCATGTTTCAAGGAAGTGCAGCAAATGGCTGTGCTACCTCAGTATACCTATAAACATGGATGGTATGGGAAACATCCCAGCATGTGCATCCTCACAGCATGAGCCCTTATTTACATAGATTACATAAAAAATGTGATTATGCAATGACAAGAATGAATGCTGGCCTCTGATTGGTCAGTCTTGGGCTAGACCCATGATGTTATCCCAGTACATCTGATTCATCACAGGTCTAGTCTCAGCCTCTCGTGAACCTCTTGATGATTGTTAGCATTAGTGTGCTTTTTGTATCTTCTCTTAAAATATTTTCCACCAAATAAAACATCTTTAAAATTATTTTTTATATTCTGTATAAGAACACACCATTGTATAATAGCAATAATGCCCTCAGGGTGTGTGCCATGGTAGGATAATGTCATGCCTTATGTATTGGATGCACTCGTGCCCAACCATCTGGCGTGATGTTATCCCAGCATATTCACACGCCCTGGAGGGAATGTAATACTACTTGCACCAGTGTTAACACTTTCTTTGTTATAACCAAGTTAATTCATTAGTCTCCCATCCCATCCCATATTATTCAACGTCACATGCCTGAATCTGGTTAGGTAAGGTAAGCGATGAGGATAATGCTCTCCTCAAGCAAGCAAGCATTGCATACATAGGCATGGGACTTGCAGATATCCCTCAGGCGGTGCTCTTAACAAGCATGCTGATGTACCTGGGACAGTGCAACAGAACAATGTAAATCCCTAATTGTTCAAGATGATCATGGGCATGGTGTGTCACACCACAACCCCTACCACTCTCCTCCCATGGGTTCCTAAGGAATATGCATTGCTGTCCATGCCCAGGGTTACACAACCCCATCAAGCAAACACGGACTGCCCTGGCACAAAGTGGTCGCATCACATAACCTAAGAGAACAGGCATACAGGAAGTTTGCTAGAACAACGACTCCAGATACTTGTGCACAGCCTGCATGGACCCACACTGAAAGGTAAGTACTTGGTTGGTGGTTTTATTAGCATCACCTATGACAGTGTGTGGTGGGCTGGTTGTGTAGCCAGATTGCCATGGATGCTCACCCCCCACAGACTACTTCAAAATCATCTCATCTGACAGTTTTGAAGGGCACAAATGAAACATGGTTGCTTCAGTTTGATGTGGTTTAATACAGTTTTTTGTTTAGCGTGTTTCTCTATTCTTCTACACACAGACACAGACAGACACACACACACACACACCACAAAATGAACTTTTTATACCATGTTTACATTCAGGATAGAGACAGGGTAAAGCAGGTCCAGGCAGTACAACACAGTAAATGAAACAATGCATTTCACAATGCCCAACAAACCACCAAAGACCACAAAACAACAGACCTTCCCCTGCCCTGGAAGGGGGAATAGCTGGAGTCACAGGTCAGGGTGCTAAATGAGGAGGAGAGACCACAGAACATCTTGTCGAACCACACAGTAAGGTGAAACTACATAAACATGCACAATTTTTATACTGTAAGATTTCATACTTTCCAACAGTTCCTAATTTTGACATAGAAACTTATCTTTAGTGCTCAGAAGCCCCTTGTACGAGGGGAGGTAAGCATGGCATGGACCCAACAGACTGGCATACATGTTGAAAAAATATTTCTGTGCCAGTATGCCCGTCCATCCCTCCCTCATCCATCACCAGTGGACAGAACCATTTTTTTCAGCATGTGTACCAGTCCGCCCTGGTCAGCACAGCAGCACAAAGCTGGCAGAGAACAGCAAGCAACAGCAAGCAAATGAATTAATGTCCTTGCAAAAGCTACAGCCCAGTCTCCCACCCCAGACCTGCAAGGCCACTATCTCCACCCAGACTGGCCAGCTCAGCCACTCTGCACCCTGATGGACTTGCACAGCCACTCTCCACACTCTGTGTCCACCCACCAGCACAGCCACTCTCCCCACCGCACCAGCACAGCCACTCTCCCCACCCCACCCAACCAACACCATTTCCATCTCCATTTATCTGGTATCCGCTCCAGGCATCCAGGTCTGTGCCTCCCATCACAGGCACACAAAATAAATAAAACCACATTTTATACTGCATTTTAATTATGTTTCTTTCTTTGTCTGGAAAGAGATGTTGAGCTACCAGTCAGCACAGTTTGCCTGGTATACAATTACAACCCCTCCAACCGCACAATGCCAGTGCCTCCACCCACCCACACAACAGTGCCCCCACCACACCCACACAATGCCTGTATCCCAACCCCACCCACACAAATGACCAGTGTCAAGCAGCACCACACACACACACACAGCCAGCAGTGTCCCCAACCCCCACACACACGACCAGCAGAGGTCCCCAAACCCACACACACATGATCAGCAGTGTCCCCAACCACACACACACACACAACCAGCAGTGTCCGTAACCCCACCCACGCACACAACTAGTGTTCCAACCCCAAAAATCATGGCCAGATAGTAGTATAATCATTTCTTTAGGGTGCATGTTTAGTGCAAGATTTTTTGCTAGTCTTGTAACACTGTACGGGGAGAACACAAAAGCTACCCCTTTGGTTGTGTTTGCCAGGCAATGAAGACAGAGACAGTGGGCCAAGGACTCTGTCTGTTTCACCCTCCACAGTGGACGATCGGAGAAATCAAAAAAGTGAAAGATTGCTTTACAGCCAGGTAAAGGATGAGGGGAAATAATGTTTCAACATTTACTAATGTTTGTATGCTAGCTGCGGGCACAGGTCAGTGAGATACATTCCTTGACAGGTAAAGGATGAGGTGGAAATTATGTTTTAACATTTACTTATGTTTATATGCTAACACCCAGTCAGCAAGCACAGAATGTCCCCCTCCTAACCAACACAGACAGTCCTCCAGAAACCCAGTTAGCAAACATGGACAGTCCCCCCTCCCCACCTACAAGGACAGTCCCCAGACACCCAAACAGTCCCCCCTCCTCACAGACACCGGGTCAGCGGAGCATAGAATGCCCCCTCCCAACCGACAATACCACCAGACACCCAGGCAGCCAGCAAACATGGACGGTCCCCCATATCCTACCAAGGACAGTCCCCACCCGACACACACAGCTAGCAAACACAGAATTTCACCCTGCCCCACAACATGAATCAATCCTCCAAACAGCTGGCTAGCAAACACAGAGAGTCCCCCTCCCCAACAACATTGATAGTCCGTCCCTAGACACCTGATCAGCAATCACCGACATTCACCCCCATAAGCCAACATGGAAAGATCCCTCCCAGACACCCGACCAGCAAATAGTCCCTCCCCATCCCATAAGACACCCAGCAGGCAAACATGGACAGTCCCCTTTCCACCATTATGGACAGTCCCCCAGATAAATGCCCAGCCAAGTCCACCAAACAATGGCTAGTGTCACCACCCTACCATCACAGCCAGTGTCCCCACATCACACTGGCCTGTGTCTCCACCCCACCAGACCCCAGAATAGAAAACAGACTGTCCACCAGCCCCACCAAACACTGACCGCCCTCCCAGTCCCAAACACTAACCACCCCAGCCCCAAACACTGATCCCCAGCCCCACCAAACGCAGGCCCTCCCAGCACCAAACACTGATCATCCTCTCAGTGAGTCAGCCCCAAAACACACAGACTGTCTCCCCAGACCCCAGCCCCACCAAACACAGACCATCCAGTGAGTTTCCCCAACAAACCCTGCCACACCAGTAGCACAGTAACTGAGTGTCCTCACCACCGACATGACCAGTGTCCACACCATACTAAACAAATAGGCCCCCCACCCACCCCACCAACATGGACAGCCTCAACAGCCAGCAAATCCTCCCACCCAAAGAAACACAAACTGACAGCAAACCTTCCACTCACCCCCAGACACATGGCCATGGCCAAGACAACCCCCAAAAACACATTTCTGGGATGTGAATGGTATTAATTTCCAACAACCAGCTTGCGCACAGTTACTCACCAAATCAGTAGAGGCACAGACAGGGCAGCATGCAGCAGGGCACAGCAAGGCCAAGAAGGCAGGTCAGGTAGCCGAGTCTCTTCCAACAGTCCCGTTCCTCTTCCGATTAATCCCCGGCGAGAGGCACTAACTCATTTTCTGACACCAGATGAGCAGTGTCGCATTATGGGTCTGCTATAGCCTGCATGACCACCGGCTTCTTCACTGTTTTGGGCCTGGCTGTTCACTGACCTGAATAATCCCTCTCAGTGGACTGTGAAACTGGTGGCAGCGGGCGTGGTGTGGACTCGCCAACAACATGGTAAATCTTTTCTGGCCTGCTGGACACAGGAGCTGGGTGTGCAGGCAAGCCTGGCCATGCCTCAGACTCACTGTAATTGTACTACTTGCTCCTCCGCCTGGTCTGTCCGGTGGTAGAGGCCTTGTGGCGCAGGCCTCCTAGGCTCTCGGGGTGGGAGGCTCAGGTGGCAGCGAGAGCAGAGCACAGCTGGCTGCACTGAGAAACAGAAGTAGGTAGTCAGAGGACTCGGGTGAGGTATATTTAAACTGGACTGTTCAGGACAGGAGGAGGTGGGAACACTAGACTGACTGAGACACTGGTGACACCTGACAGACAACCAACAACTGCTGCTCGACATCCTCGAATAGCTCTCTCTCCTCAGCCCTCAGCTATATGGATGCTGCTGCTGCTCGCTTCATGGAAGGCACACAGACAAATAAATGGCACCACTAACAGAGTACTGCTCACAGCGGAAGCGCCAGCTTGCAGCCTCTCTGATTGGCTGCAACATGCAGGCTACTATAGTTGCAGGCTTGCAGCCAAAGGAAAGGGATAGTTTTTGTTTAAGAGACACGGCGCCACGCCAACCCCCGAGAGGTGCAGGCAGTCCCAGGCATAGCCCTGAGCCCATTCAATATTAAAAAAAAAGAAAAATGATAACCGGAGAACAGTGACTGGGCTCCTAAAAGATCCTGGTCTAATTTCTCAGGGGCAGCTTGCCCTCTGCCCCCCAATCTATGCCTATGAACAGCAGTGAAACATACATAAGGAAGTGCAGAATCCAGTGCAGTCAGGCAACATACAGAGTTGGACAAATAATACAAGCACACAGTGCAAGATACAACAAACAAGGTGGGCATTATACAAGATATATAAATACATAAATACAGGCAGGGATCAATGTCCTGTAACAATAGGTCATGTTACATGTATGTGAAATGTACAGTATTACAGTTATGTGAAATCTGCACACAGCAGTTCTTTGTTTTCAGAATGAAACTATCGTATACAGTCTCTAGAGGTTCCATAATGCTGGGGTACAATCACATTCCATGACCTTTGAAGTGTGGTACAACAACATTTTGAAAGGATGGAATTCTATGCAGAACAATGCTGTACTATACATTGTATATCAGTTCTTGGCAGATAAGAAAAACTACTCACCTTAGTAATTGTGTGTTTCTTCTAATGAGTCTTGCTGTATTCTGACATATTGCAGTGATCCCCAACCTTTAAACTGCCCCGAGAACAAAGAGTTAACTAGCTCTGCAGGGCATAGAATGCTGAGCTCGAGCTCAGGTTGGAGTCTCTGTCTGGAGTGTTTCAAACTCAAACCGTCAGATTCTTACGAGCCATAACTTAAAATTCTATGTGGAAATTGTAAAATTCTACTAGCCAACTGGCAGAAAAAGTTCTGGATTCCCAAGAAAGACTCAAGTCAGGAAACACAAAACCAAAAACCAATCTAATACAAATAACAGTAATAAATCAACACCCAAACAAAAGGAGGAGGGTATAAACAAAAAGCACCCTAGGGTGCAACACACCTGCCCACCCACTTCCCAAAACAGGTTCTGAGAGGAGAGGAGGGAGGTCAGAATACAACAAGACTCCATTAGAAGAAACACAATTACTAAGGTGAGTGATTTTTCTTCAAACAACAAGAAGTCTTGCTGTATTCTGACATATTGCAGACTACCAAGCAGTATCTCCATGGAGAAGGGACAGAACCTACTTTGGGAATAGGCTCTGAAGTATTGCTGTGCCAAACCGCGTCACTCCTAGCCTGGATATCCAGAGAGTAATGCTTGGTAAAGGTATGGACTGTTTTCCAAGTGGCTGCTTGACAAATTTCTAAGAGGGATACCCTGGCAGCAGCCAGGAAAGCAGCTGTACCTCTTGTGGAATGAGCCCTCAGGCCTGAGGTGGAGTTTTTCCCAGTTTTCATAGCAGAATTGTATACAAGACATAATCCACCTGGCAATAGATCTCTTGGTGGCAGGTTTGCCCATTCCACTTCTCCATGAGGAACAACTGGAGGAGTCAAACCTGTGACCTTTGGTATGCTCCATGTAGTAACTAAGGGCTCTTTTAACATCTAAACTGTGTAGCCTCCTCTCTTATGAGGAAGAATGATCAGTGAAGAAAACAGGAAGAGACAAAGACTTGTTTAAGTGGAAGTCTGAAACCACTTTGGGCAAGAACCTTCTATTGGTTTTAAGGACCACTTTATCCCTGTGAAATGAGATAAAATCAGGTTCCACTGACAGGGCTTGCAATTCACTAATACGCCTGGCAGAGATAATGGCTACCAAGAACACAGTTTTTCAAGTCAAGTACTTACACTCTGCTGATGACATAGGCTCAAAGGGGTTGCATAAGTTGAGCAATGTAAACATTCAAATCCCAGGCAGGGCAGGGTCTCTAAAAGAGCGGTTGGTGTGAAGCAATCCTTTAAAAAGTTACAGAACACAGGATGAGAAAATAGTGAGGAAGACTTCCCACAGTCAAAAGCATGAGAACAGCTGACAAGTGTATCTTGAGAGTAGCTGGTCTGAGGCCTAGGCCATTAAGATGGACCATATAATCCAGAACCGTAGGCAATCAGCAGTATCTGGAGAAATATGCTTCTTAGAACACCAAATGCTGCATCTTTTCCATTTGGAGTTATAAGACTTTCTGGTGGAGGGCTTCCAGAAGCTTTGAGGATATCCAGAACCCCTTGGGAAAGATGCAGATCTGCAAACTCTAACTCTTCAAGAGCCATGCCTTGAGATTGAGAGACTGAAGATTGGGGTACCAAATCCTCCCTGAGAGGATGTTAACAGGTTGTAATTCCTGGGAAGAGACAGGGGAAGATGGACTGCTAGGGACAGCAACAAGGGGTACCAGGGCTGTCTGGCCCAATCTGGAGCAATCAGAATCACTTTGCAAGGTTGAGACCTTATTTTGACTAAAACTTTGAACAGGAGTGGGAAGGCGGGAAGGCATATAGAATCTTCCTTCCCAATTCAGAATCAGGGCATCCAGGGGCTGAGCCCAAGACTGGAGGTCTGCAACAAAAGAGAGGAGTTGGTTATTGTCTGGGGCTGCAAAGAGATCTATCTCTGAGTGCCCCCTTGAAAAATCACTTTCAACACCTGAGGGTCCAGGGACCATTCGTGATGGCCTGAGAGATCCTGCTCAGTGCATCTGCTAGTACATTGTCCTTCCCTGGAAGTGAACTGCTACCAGAGGGTTTGCAGGGAATAAGCCAGGACCACAACTTCAAGGCTTCTGTGCACAAGGCCGTGGACGGCCCTCCTGCTTGTTGATGTACCACATGGTGGTGATGGTGTTAGTCCGTTCTGACCTGAACCACCTTGTTCTGTACTGACTGAGAGAAAACCTTTGGGGCCAGGAAAAACTGCCCTGAGCTCTAGGAGACTGATCTGGAGAAGGGGATTCTTTGGGGACTACAGCCCCAGGGCAGTGAGGGACCCCTGATGGGCTCCCCAGCCCAGAAGAGAAGCATCCATGGTAAGGACCACTGAACAAGGCTGAGTACAAAAGACACCTTGTCTTAAATTGTCCTGATCCTGCCACCATTGGAGGCTTGGATCAAGGTCAGAGTCACTGGAATCAGTTTGGTAAGGGAATCTTTCTTCTGAGACCAAAAGCTCTCAGGTGGAACTGAATATCCCTCATCTGGAATCTTGCCCTTGGACCACTGCTGTTGGAAGCTGCCATGTGGCCCAAGAGCTGGAGGAAATGCCTTGCTGGTCGAGGATACCAGGGCTGAAGGAAGAGGCTAGTTCCATAAGAACCCTTGCCCTTTCTAGAGGAAGAAAGGCTCTTGCTCTGAGTGTGTCCAGTTCTGCCCCAATAAAAGTAAGAAGCTGGACTGGTTGAGAACTGACTTGGGAAGGTTGAGAAGAAATCCTAGAGAAGTGAGCACTTGTTGGGTCACTTGCAGGTGAGACTTGACTTGGTCTGGAGACTGACCCACTATTGTGTCGTCCAGATATGGAAAAATGGAAATATTTTGCCTCTTAGAAGGCAACCTACTACTGCCAGGCACTGTGTGAAAACCCTTGGGGCTGAGGTTGGGCCAAGGACATTGCTCTGCACTGATGGTGGCCTGAGGCAGCAGACCTGGGTACCTTCTGTGGGAGCACCTGATGGGAATGTGAAGTAGACATCTTTGAGGTCCAGGGAGGTTAGCCAGTCCTGGCCTTAGAGAGGAAGGATTATTCCCAGAGTTACCATCTTGAGCTTTGGTTTTAAAAGATGTTTGTTTAGATATCTTAGGTCTAGGATGGGTTGCCACTCCCTGTTCTTTTGGGTCAGGAAGTACCTGGAGTACAGTCCTTTGCCCCAGTGTAGGAGAGGTACTCTCTCTATGGCTCTTAAGGCCAGAAGAGAGAAAACTCTGCCTCTGGACAAGGGTTTCCGAGAGATTTGCAGGTGGAAAAGATCTAGCTCTTATCTTTGGAAATTTTCTGAAGCTGAGAACCAGTCCCTGGCTACTGCTTCCTGGACCCACTTGTCTGATGTAATAGACATCCAGTCCTGGACAAAGTAAGCCAGCCTGCCTCTCCTGGAATAGGAGAGTCCAGCAGGCAGGCCCATCAGGGTGTCTGCTTGGCAGGGGCTTTAGGCTGAGGGTGGATGCAGCCCTGCTCATTCCCTTCTGCCTCTCCCTCTGAAGAACCCCCTCTGAAAAAGGAAGAGGAGGCTTGTGCTGGTAAAAGGCCTTTGAAAATGCCTGCCCCTGCCCCTAGACTGCTGCCTTGGAGGAGTTGCCTGCCTTTCCTTGGCTTGAGCACTCCTGTTAGTGGTCCTGTACTCGTCCATTTCTTCATGTAATTCTCTGTCTGCTCCCACACAGAATTATCCACTACTGGAAAATCCATGGCCTTAGTCTGGGTGTCCTGTGAGAGGCTAGTACATCTGAGCCAAACCATTTTCGAAGAGCCACAGATGTAGCCATGACTCTTGATGACACATCATTAGAGTCCACAGCAGCATGAAACTGAACTTTAGATGCCTCAATCCCATCTGCAGCCACTACCTCCAGCTCCTTGGCTGGCCGAGGGAGGCCTGTTTAGCTAGTGTAGTACAGTGTCCCAGCTGGACTTATGGTACCTAGCTGTATAGGACACATAATTCGCCTGCCTGAGTCCCAAGGAAGATGTCATGTACTGTTTCTTTGCCATGGCATCAATCTTCCTGGAGTCCTTGTCTGGGGTGTGAAGCAAAGGGAATATTTGCCTTGTCACAGGCAGCAGCCTGCACTACACCAACATGGCTGCATTGCTGGTATAAGAACTCCGTGTCTGAGCCTGAAAGTGTATACCTCTTGTCCATTCTTCTATCCACAGGAGGTATAGTGTTAGGAGACTTTAGGATTTTTGTGTCTGTTTCCCAAAGAATTTGTGGAGGAATAGACAGTCTCATGGACTCTGGGATGTCCATCATTTCTATAATCAGGCTCCTCTTGATCTTCCACAGCCTCCTCCATAGGAAGCGGGAGGTTTCAGCCACCTTTTGTAGAACATAAAGTGAGAAGGGGACTCAGAAAGCCTAGGAGGAAACACCTGAAAGTCTGTCTGGGGAGATGTCGGTTCTACAGGCACTCAGACCCATAATTTCACCATCATCATCCTCAAATTCCCCTCCCTTTTCAAACTCGGTTCATAAAAATCTTCAAGGGTATAATCTTGAACCGGGGAACCAACCGAACGAATCCCTGCCAGAAGGTGCGGATCGGTAGGAACGGACGGGCGATTCCACAATCTGAATTGCTCTGGCTATCTGTTTAATGGTCGGTACATGAACCTCTGGATCGAACCAGGCGATTTGTCTTTCGTTTTCTTTTTGTAGAACTGATCCCTCAGAATCGGCTCTCTTTTGCCGAAGAAGTATCGCCCTGGTCAGAGGACACTCCTTCTGGTTGGTCGGACCCGATCAGGCTGGCCATCCGGGTCAGCAGACCTCTGACCTCCTTTTCCCTCAGTCTACCTAATCTCTTCTCAAGGGTAGATTTGGGAAAGTTTTTACATATTTGACAGTCTGAATTGAGGTGGTCAAACCCCAGACAATAAACACAGGTGGTGTGGGGATCGGCCTTAGCAAAGACCTCCCACACTCACTGCAGTGTTGAAACCCATTGGGCCCATTTTTTCTTGGGTTTCTCAGACATGGCCAACCTAACCAACCTTTTTATGGCAGCATGAGCAAGACTCCATTATCGGTTCCTAACCGTGTCATGAGGTATTGGAAAAATCATACTAAAAACGTTTTTTAGAACCAATAAGGACCAGTAACCACACACTAAGTAAAACACAAAACACAAGATCTCACTATCAAATGGCCAGTTCAGCCGAACATTACACTTTACAAGTTCCACACAGAAAAACAGAACAATTTCTATATCTAGTACTCACGGCACCACAGACAGAGACTGAACTGACTATCGGATAACCTTTTGGTTTAAAACCGTGAAAACTGAAACTTTAACCAACTTCGAACTGAGCTGAAGGAGAAATCTCAGGAGGCGACCGTTCAGTGAGGCAGAGTAAGAATCTGATGGTTTGAGTTTGAAACACTCCAGACAGAGACTCCAACGAGCTACAGCTCAGCATTCTATACCCTGCATAGAAAGTTAACTCTTTGTTTTCCAGGGCAGTTTAAAGGTTGGGGATCACTGCAATATGTCAGAATAAAGCAAGACTTCATGTTGTTTGAAGAATGTCTTTCCCTTCTAGACAGCCTGTTTCCCCTACCTACTGTAATGCAACAGACCCTACTTATTTTCCTGCTTTATAACCACTTTCACTGCATCGAGAGAGAGAGAGAAGGCGGCGTGTGTGTGTGTGTCTGCAGACACACAACCATAAGAGGACTTACAATTATGCTAAGGCGTGCAACGTAATGGATGGTGATAAAAGTATTATTTTATTGAAAGTGTGGTACACGGCTTGGACATTTGGTCAGACTTTGTTGGGGGTTCTAACAGTATCATACTGCAAGCCATTACATGTCAGGAAAAACGTTTTATATGAAATCAGTATATGCGGGAGTACCAATTAGATACTGTTGTGAGGTAATGTGTTGGAGCATTAAATATTCTATGGAATCTAAATGTTCAAAGTCAGAAGTTCTATGCTAGGTTACTGTGCCAAGTGGATGTGACAAAAGTGGCTCATTGTCAGGGACCCTATGTTCAAGTACATTCTTCATCACATTTGCAATCCTGTGCTACCTCCCTGGATAATGCTTGCAACATCAGGTAACAAGTGAGCTGACAGCCTTGCAGAGCTGTACCCTCCAAACACTGGCTGAATGAACTTCCCTCCCATCTCTTCCTTGCCTTTACAACTGCCCCCCACCTTCCACTCCCTAAGATTTACCGACTCTTGAACCCTGGTGGTCACGCCCTCTACCTTTATTGTGTCAGGGTCATTCTCTTCGCCTCCCAAAAATCTAGAATATCAAGCCCTTTCAACTACACAGAGGCACCTGCCAAAGCTGCCTTCATCTCCCCTGTTATTTGTGCTGGCCATAGAGCCCCTAGCCGCAGTTATAAGGAAACACCCTGGATAAGGGCATACAAATGGGAACCAGAGAATTCCTATACAAATCTGTACGCAGATGACTGCTTGATTCTAACTAGAATCTAATTATCAGTATCCCACATCCTAAAGACCCTGAAAGCCTCTCGAATATCTTAGGTTTAAAAATTAAGTATGGAAATTGGAAATACTGCCCCTCAATAGTGTAGCCTCCTCAGATCTAGCCAAGGGTACAGGATTAACAAGGGCTCCATACACTATCAAATACTTGGGAATAAGTCTCACCCCAAACAAAACTTGGTGGCTAAATTCTCAGAAGTGCCTCCAGTACCCAGGAAGTAAGCAGAAGCGAGGAAAAGACAGGATTGTGGAGTTTTCATTCATTGCTGGTGGAGTGGTGTCACTCACATGGATATGGGCTGGGGATTGAGAACATATGGGTCACGGTGACCTATATGCAGCAGACAGGCTGCACCTGAGTAGGAGCTGGGCAGGGGTCTTGAAGCAGAAACTAGAAATACATAGCTTCCATGGAGTTTATAAACTAGGAAGTGGGGGAGGCAAGTATACAGCTACTCAAAACACAGCAACTCCCTGATTGGCTGGTGCTCTACTACTGGACAGGGTAAACAGTTTCAAAAATATGGTGGCTCCTTATCCTGCGTGCGAGGAGCCACCAGACTGACTGATCATCATTGGGTTGTCTTTATCAACCAGCGCATCATCTACAAACAAAATCTATCCTGTCATTCGGAACCCACAGTGGACAACAACTACCAGGGGAACTGGAACGGCTCAGAGACCAAGTGCCTGATCTAAGCTCATCGCAACTGCAATCCAGATGTCTAGTTCTGCAAGTCTGCAAGTGAAAAATAAATGCCAGATTAAATAAAAAAGCTTTACAAGAAAAAACAAAGGAGAAAGAGAGTGTGTTTGACTGACACATGAGTGAGACAGCAATACCAAATGCACTTTGGCAAAAAAAAATGCTGATCAGCAATTATATACAAAATAAAAGGTGGGCAAGTGTCCTACTCAAATGTGTCCTACTTGAGTGCAGTGGTCACTTTCAGTGTGGACACCCTCAGTGTTTATGTAGCATCCACACCTCAGACAAATCTTAAATTCCTGTAACACAGTTCCCCATCCATTATTCTATATGCTAGTCACTGCACCATTTGTTAATCACAAAAGATTTTATAATGATTTTTCAACAATGGAACACAGATGAAGCAGAGATGACTTGGTATCAAATGCGGTGGTAACAGTTGTATACTTAACGTTTGCTTATAGGATACACTGTTTGCAAATATAGGTGCACTGAAGAAATTTAACACTAAGTAGAACTCTACATTGCGATGATTAGTCCCTTCTATATTAACAATAATAAGTAAGAACATCAACCATTGCATAGTGAACCATACCTTCTAGCCCTGAGTTGATAAAGAGTATGCAGCCAGAGTATGCATCAGCCTTGAAGTGGTGTGAGCTCATCTTGTTGAACCTTTACAGAACAGAACTGAGCAAAATCCTGAATATTACCAGCCACTGCTGACCCATCCGGGGGGGCTGAACCTGTATTATAAGGACCCTTTCTGGAACCTTTCAGCCTATAAAGACTGAAGTGAACCAGTTCAGGTGGAAGCTTAAAGTGAAGCAAAAATGTTGTCTGGCTCAGAAGGTGGGTTGCCAGGTGGTGGGGTGCTGGTAGAGCATAGGTGTGATCGGAGATAAAGGACCCATTTCTTGTTGTAAACCTGTGTGTGTTGGTGGTGGTGTATGTCAACTGTTTGAAAAAATGTAACTTAGCCACTGTTGTATGCCATGTAAGAAAAGAAAGGTAGATTCTGGCACCACCTCATTGGATACCCTTCTAGCTTCAAGTAGTACCATGAGGAGCCATTTTCGATTAGTTGGAACAGTGTGACACTTTTGAGGTATTGCATGAGAGGCTAAGGATTGGGATAGCAGGGACTTGTGTTTGCAAGATCTTGGAGCAGTCTTGAATTACTCCAGTCCATAAGGGCACCAGTATGGGACACTGCCATAGTATGTGCAGCAGATTGGCCTGTATGACATGCATCTCCAGCATGTGGAATGGGGATTAGTCCCATCTTTTGGAGTGTGTCAAGTGCAGTACCATCTCAGCAGTACTTTAAGGTGTATAAGCTGGCTCCTAGATTCCCTGTAGACCAGACAGGCATCTTTGAATATTGCCACCCCTCAGTGTCTGTTATCTTTATTTATAGGGTCCTGTCCCATTTACCTTACATTTAATCATGGTATTGGGTAGGAGTCCCTAAGCACATCATACATCTTGCCTGCAGTTCTCTTTATTTTGCCTTTCTTATGTATGGTGGTCAGCAATTTCACTCATCTCCCATAGGTTCAGTGGCTCTGAGGGTCTTGGATGCAATCCGAATCTGGAGAAATCTCCACAGGTCTGTTTTGGGTAGTAGATACTGCGCTGCATTTGCAGAAAGGACATCATGGCTTCGAGTTCGGTGCATAAAGACCTGCAATCGTACAGATGCGCCTGCTGCCAAAGTGCCAGTTGATGGTTTGTCCCCAATAGCACATCTAGGTTGCCCATAAGGAGCTGTACTGTGCAGATGGTTGGTACCCATACATCCACCCTTCTATTTTAAGGCTATTCCAAATGCTGATGTTCTAAAACTACTAAACTCAATCTCTGATAGTACTAGTGTAGGCTCTCGTCTACCTAGAGCCTAAACTCCTGAAGCTGGCTGCTCCTTTTATTTATGGCCCCATTGGCTAAAATCTTTACACTGTCTCTCTGCCATGGTCATGTTCCGGACATATGGAAACTGGAAAAAGTCACCCAGTCTTTAAGAAAGGTGACAAGAAGGTCTTAGCTAATTATAGGCCCATAGCCATTCTGTCAGTACTAAACAAAATACTCGAGAAATTAATGGCTATACAGGTCACTGAGTTCCTCTCTAAATATATCCTCCTATCACCTGCTCAACATGGTTTCCACAAGGGCATAGCACCTCTACTGCTCTGATACAATTTACAAATGATGCCCTTCCTGCTATGGATCACAGTCTCATGGCTAGTGCAGTGTTCACTGACCGCTCAAAGGCATTTGATCTTGTAGATCAGCCTCTTCTGCTTGATTGCCTTAGTTTCACTGGTTTCTCAGAGCAGGCCATAAACTGGTTCCAGAGCTACTTAAGCAAAAGAAGACAACAGGTAAAATTTAACTCTGTGGTGTCAGACTCTGCATCTATCAATGTTGGTGTTCCTCAAGGCTCCATCTTGGGGCCTCTTTTCTTCTCCATTTTTATAAATGACATATCTTCTAACACTCCTTGGTGCTCAACAATCTTATGCAGATGATCTGGTGCTCTACACCTCTTCTGCAAACATAGAAGAAATAAATAGTCAACTAACATCTGCATTTCTCACAGTGCAAGAATGGATCCACAACAAGGCTTGTTCTAAATATAAGTAAAACTCAGGGCATGCTATTCAGAGCTGCAACCAAACTTAGAACAAACCATAACCTTTTCAATGTCTCCTGTGCAAATGGCTCTCCCTTACAGAAAGTAACCTCATTCAAGTATTTAGGTGTCCTGCTTGATGAAACTCTCAACTTTGAGCAACACATCATCAACACCTGCAAGTCAGTAAACTCCAGACTCGGAATAACTACAGGACTAGTCAGATGCTTACCCCTCAGCTAGAATGGCTATTTCTAGGGGTATTTCAAAAACCACTCTAAGTAAGTGGGATACAACGTACAATAGTATCTGTCGTTATGCCTCGACTTCCCCATGTTTGAAGCACCATTGCTTGCTATATGCAGACCTTAAATGGCCTTCTCCATCTGCCAATTGACTCCTTGCCCTTGGTACTCTGCTGGACAACATCATCAGAACTAATCTACCTACCTTTCTTGCAAGCATGCTGGTGCCTCTGTCCCCACCCATGGTGTCTGCTCTACTGGACTCTCTCTACTATACACCCCTAGGTGAAGAACCCTAAAAGGAACCTCAGCTTTCTCCTGCCTGACTCCAAAATATTGGAATTCCCTACCTCTTGATGTTTGCTCTGCACCTAGTCATATTGCTTTTAAAAAGATGCATCACACTCTCCTCGTCAAACATACCCTATTCTCCTGCTTTAAACCCCATAGTGTGCTTGACATCCCTCCTCAGCTCTCAAAATGTTTCAGTTTTGCTCTGACCTCCTTGTTACTGTTATATGTAGCACTTACTATGTATTATGTGTTAAACTTTACTGCACTATGATTGCATGCTTATTACGTTTTGTACTATTGTGTATTTTTCTGCCATTGTCTCTGTCATATTAGCAATACTTTTTATGACACAGAACATCATATAGATTTTTCCTTGTGTGGTTGATTACCTCTGAACTATACCTGTTATTTGTTTTGTCTGCCAATTTTGTATTGTAACCTCCTGGGTTGTGTCTAAAAATAGTCATATTTTGTGGCTATGACACCTTACCTGGTAAACAAAAGCTAAATAAAATAAATAAATAAAAATAAAGGGACTGGATATTGAGCGAGATGTTTGTACTTGTGCCAGGTTTCTCTTGTATCATGGATAACAGGAAGAAGGTGTCCCTTTGGTGTCCCCTTTGCTCAGCAGGTTCTCCAGTCATTTGGATTCTGATAGGTCCATTTCCAGATTCACCCATACAGGGGTATTTGGGGTTTAGGAAGACACCATTTGATTGCTTCTGCAACCCTATATCCTAGTAAGTATCACTGCAGCCAGGGGAGACCCATTCCCCCAGACCAGTGCAGCCATAATCTAGTTTTTCCAAATCTTGGGACTTTGCCTTCCTAGATGAACCCTGATATCACCTTGCTGATCTTCAGAGATGTGTTTGGTTGCATAGGGTTTGGTATGTTGCACATGAGGTATGCTTTCTTAGACAGCACTAACATGCATACCGCGGGTGCCATAGAGTTCAGTTTTGGGGCCCTGTTTATTCAATATATACATTGCTTCAATGAGTTCCACTACAGGAGCTTGGGTATCCAAATTTGCCGATGATATCAGAATAGGCAACACTGTGGATAACCAAGAGGAAACAGATGACCTCAAGCAGCTTTAGGTGATCTGGAAAACTGGGCATGTGATACAAAATTGACTTTTAATGTGGATAAATGCAGCATAATGCATTTTGGGAAACTAAATTGCCAGAGGGATTATTCACTTGGTGGGCAGATACTAAACAAGGTGGAAGATGAAAGAGACCTGGTATTAGGATAACAAATGACCTTAGCTTCAAGTCACAGTGTAACCAAGTCATTAAAAATCTAGTTGCATCTTATACTGCATAAATAAACACATTAAATGCAAACAAAAGGATGTCTTGCTGCCTCTTTATACATCCTTGGTGAGACCTCTCATTGATTACTGTGCCTAGTTTTGGTCACCAGGTGGCAGAGAGGATAAATGCAAGGAGAGTGCAGAGAAGGGCAACTCACAATATTCAAGAGGTAAAGGGAATTGATTATCAAACTAGACTTAATATCCTGGACCGTATTCTTTGGAATATAGACGATTGAGGGGGACATGTGTCTGATTTTAGAGCCCTTACAGACTCACAACTGTGGAACTCCTGGGGTTAAACTATAGAAATCTCCGCTATAATACTAGAGCTCACCCCTGCAACTTGAAGCTGAGAGTTTTAGATCCATCAAAAGGAAACAATGGTTCTCTGTCAGAGTAACGAAAATTTGGAATGAACTCCACTGGAGGTAGTAGCTAGTGACAGTATGAATAGCTTTAAATCCAAATTGGATGTACACCTCATTAAAATAACATAATGGGATACTACTAAGATAGCGAGCTAAAAGGGACTTTGGTCTAAACAAAGCTCTGTAATACCTATGAAACCTATGAAATCTACCCTGCCTTTCCGGGATATGAGTAGCTTAGTCCAGCTTTTGTGCTTCCACACTGATGGAGGCTGTGATGAGTGTGTAGTTTCCTCAACCACATTCCTCCATAGTGTGGTGATGTGTATCCCCAAGTATGTGAAACCTTGGGTGTCCATACCACTGGCATGCCCTGTAGATATTCCCTGTGCAGGGCAAGTTTGGTGATGACAGTGCGCCACTGCACCATTTAGTTGCCCTCCTCTTGATCGCCTGTAACCTGTCCATGTACATTTTAGAGATAGTTAGAGGATTCACCAATTACTTAATTTTACAGTGGTACAAACACCTCATACTTCTTGCTTGTGATATCTGTGCATCACCATCCCACTGGCTTCCATCTGCTTTATCACACTGCTTGGCTTCTTTTAGGTGTCGGAAATGACAGTCCCCAATTTTTTTTCTCTTTGTGCTCACCATTGCAGTACCCCCTTCATGTACTCCACCCTTGGTTTCTATGCACCAAGTACTTGATTTCTCATTTATTCACAATGAATATATGGTGTATTGTAAAGTGTTGTTCTTGGTAGAATTCCATGCCTTTAATATGCTGTTGTACCACAGTTCAAAGTCATGGAATGTGATTGATCCTTTTGTGTTTCAACATCATTCTGAAAGCTAGAGACTGCACACTCAATTTCATTCTGAAAGCAACATAACTGCCACATGCACATTTAACACAGTACTATATACATTAAATAAAATACAGGATGAGCAACTTTTTGCACAACCAGTGTGTTCTGCCAGCTCGATTCTAATTCCCACAGACATCTCAAGCTTTACTTTTGAGGCCGCAAGGAATCAGGACCCATCTATGGCAGAACACACTGGTTGTGCATAGTTTGCCATCCAGCATTATCTATTTAATGACACACACACTGGACACTCCTCAAGCTTACGTAGTTCTGTCTTCATTGTTCCATTTAGTTTTCTACCTCCCTCGGTAGTGTCTACCCCATGGTAGATCTTTGTCTCAACCACAAACAAGCATTTGTCAACGCTGAATGTTTTCTTGCTGATATTAGCATTGGATATGCAGGAGTTAGACAGATGCAGAACAGGAATGTCAGTGAAGTACTGAACTCACACCAACCCCACCTCCACCCTGCAGAGATGGACATGCATTGAGGTGTGCCTTTGGGTTGTCGCCCATAATGCTGGCGCACTTCACCGCCTCATCCTATAAACACTGACAAGTGTTGAGGTGTGCCTTGGGGTGTTCGGTTTATAGTCAACCCATTTCATAAGGACATACGCTGAAATGGGTGCAGTATAGGAGAACAGGGTGAAGTCTGAAGCCGAAGATTACAAGGCACACCTTGATGCCTGTCACTGGCCGGGATGAGGGTGGAATGGCGTGAGCATTACAACTGGCAATCCAAAGGCACACCCCTGATGCCTGTGAGTCTGTATGGGTGGGCGTTATGGTTAGAAACTATAACACCCTGGGTGTTTATTGGTATTTGCACTACACATTTTCAACATGGCCTTTTGTGGCCCACCTCATGAATGCATTTGGGACCTCTAGCTGAACAGTGGCACTGTGATTTTGTTAGTGTGTCCCAAACTTTGATTTCACAGTGACTGTGCCATTCTGTGCCAGATGTGCGAAAACACAGATCGGGCAGGATCTGAAGAATGACAGCTGCACTATTCATAGAGATGTGTGAAGAGATGGCGATGTCGAAAATCTGGAGTGAAAATATTAAAATGCTCTAGCTTCCAGTGTATGTGGAAACTACGCAACACATGCTTGTAACACATTCATTTAATGGAATTATTTCACCGAACTTTCAACACAGGCATTTTGTGACATCTGCTCATAAACACTGTCACTAAGATTTTCTTAATCTGTCCGAACATTGATTTCCCACAGCGACTGCGCCATTGTGCACCAGATGTGCAAAACACATTTCGGGCAGGATGTGAAAAATGACAGCTGTACTGTTCAAAAGGAGGTGTGAAAAAATTCCAATGTTGAAAATCTGGAATGAAAATATTACAAATTGGCGAGTTACGAGGAAGCGTGGAAACTGCACAATGCATGCTCATAACACAGTCATTTCATGGACTTTTGTCACCAAATTTTAAACATAGGCATTTTAGGACCTCTGCTCATGAACACTGTTACTGTGATTTTCTTACTCTGACCTGAACACTGATTTCCCACAGCGACCGCTTATTCTGTGCCAGAAGTGCGAAAACACATTTCTGCCAGGATGTGAAAATGACAGCTATACTGTTCATAAGGAGGTGTGAAAAATGGCAATGTTGAAAATCTGGAGTGAAAATATTATACATTTGCAAAGTTAAGAGTGTGCGTGGAGACTGAGCTACGCATGCTCGTAACACAGTCATTTTTGGAATTTTTTCACCAAATTTGCAAAATAGGCTTTTGAGAGCCCACCTCATGAACAGTGGACACTGTCATTTTGTTAATCGGTGCCAAAGGTGATTCCATGCAGTGACCGTGAAATCACCTTCTGGGACCGAATAACGCCATGACAGTGACTGAATTCATAAGGAGGGTCCCATGTTGAAAATTTTATGTCAAAAATCAAAAAATGGCTGAAATATCCACATAAATATCCACATAAGTTGAAAACCCCATTTATTCCATTATACAGCTAACGGCATTTCTTCAGTTCGCATGAGCGCTTTGATGTTGCAACAAGCCCAGCCACACACAGAGCTCCCTCCTGGAGTGGGACCTCATCGGGTGCCGAAAGAGGTAATTAAACTACCTCAAGAAGCAGCACCCTTAGCGGGTCGACTGCCACACCCACCCGATCCCCAAAGAACCAGAACCCGGCACTGATATCTTTAACAGAATATCTTGCCACCATCCACCACAAGACGGACAAATCCTAGTAGGGGACCGAGAACGTGAACTGTCTCAGCGCCTCATCTTCTTTACCTGAGATTCTTTCGCTGCCCTAGACCTGACACAACTCATTTCCCAGCCCACTAGAGTAAACTCAAAGAGAAGACAGATACCCTTCTGGACGTAATTATCTACCAACCGCCCCAACAAAATCCATAACATCCAGGTCCATCCAGACTCACTAAGGACCACTCCCTATCCTATTCCTTTGGGTGGCCCCACTCCCAAACCCTCAGTCCTGACCACACTCCTGCAAGTGCCTCCGACTTGGTGGGCTGATAAACTCAAACAATTTCTCACCCAGATTAATTGGTCCCCATTCATCATGCACCGACATAGACACTGCCCTTGCCTTTTTCTCCCAAACCTTTAACAAAGCCTGTGACCTCTTTGCACCACTCACAAGAATTCGATCCAAATAACACAATGCACCCTGGGTTACCCGCCCTACTACAAATGATCAGAAAATGAAAATTACGTACCACCGTAATTCTTGATCTTCTCGTGTCTTCACCATTCATTACTGCTTGGGTTAAGCCGGGCGTGCACCGCTCTGGGAGGTTTTTTTTTTTTGGAGTTGGCTCCAACGGCGCCGCCCTCAAGGACGACGTGACTGCATCGCGCCGAGGGTGGCCAGTAAGGTGCGCAGGACTCCTCCTCATCTCAGTTCTGGTGGCCGGAGAGGTGAAAATAAAGGTAAGAAAAAGAACGAGGCAAGAGAGCCGAGGGATAGAAAAGGAAGGAAATAAACTAAAAAGAATAAGCTGATGGAGAGTAGACAGAGGAGAAATTCCTACCCTAAGGGACCCTGAGGCCTCCTTTCCAGGCGGCTCTAGGGGAGGAACAGAGAGAAGAAAAGGAAGTAGAAGAAGAAGAGAGAAAAGGCACGTTGAGAGGGAGAACAGTGCCCATCGAGCATTGGTTGAGAGGCTTATAGGCTCAAAACTAACAAGGAGCAAGAATCCCAGTTGCTAGAACTGAGGGAGATTCAACCAAACCATCTGAACAGATCCAAATGAGGGCAGACTCTGAACTCTCAACATGCCAAGTCCCTTCATCCTAGTTGAGGGCTCCTAGACTGCCTGGACAGAACCTATTCTGGGTAGGCGCCCATCCAGGAAGGGACTAAGTCCTTAGCACCTTGTTAAGTGCTAACACAGTAGTGTATGGAAAGACTACGCCTTCTCGAAGGCAGTTTTGTATGAAAGATAGAGTGGAACTCAATCAGACTCCCTAAGGCAAGGCAAACAGATGCTCAGAGCTGACAAGTTCAGTCAGTATCTAGAAGAGCTCAAAATAATACCTGCCAGGAGGATTCTAGACTTTGCCAAGGCCAAGTCAAAGCATGGCCATTTGGGCTGTGAAACTGCATAACCTGAAGAAGGTATTAGTAATCGCACCCTAAAGGCGGTCAGAAAGAGTTCCCTCAGAATTAGAGAAATACAACCGTGCTCGTTCCTCTTTACCTTGAGGAAAAATGGGATCCATTCACTAAGAATAGAAAACAGAAAGTTTTTCTCTTTTTGCATAAAGGCCAAGGGAAGGAAGAGGAGCGAGACAGGAGGGGAAGCCACAGAAGGAGGCCACTGAGGGGAAGGTGGGTGGGCATCAGTAATGAATGGTGAAGATACAAGAAAGATCAAGAATTACGGTGAAGCACGTAATTTCATATCTTCCCTTGTCAATCTTCACCATTCATTACTGCTGGTGAGTACAAGCCCTCCCCCTTAAAAAGGGGGGTAGAACCCTGAGGAACAAGACCCCCAGCCCCTGTTGGTGAGAAACAGAAGGGAAGACCTGGGCTAATGCAGAGAGAAGCCTATGTGGGAGAAGAGCAAGGCGGTGCCCCAGGACAGGAGATGGAGGAAGCCCTGCAGAAGTCACCTAGCTCTGGAGGAAAAGAGGCGGGTCCCCGGAGGCGGAGCGAATCACCCTATGCTGGGCCAGGGTGACAACCTTGATAGACGAAGCCATGTCATCTGCATAATGCAGATCGCTGTCCCATAAAGCCTGGAAGCCACCTCATTGGCGTCATAAGATGCCCTTGCTTGGTGTCTTGCCAGCTCCAGGCCTATAGCGGAGAGGGCAATAGCCTGTCTGGTTTGCTCCATATCAGGCATTGATGCTAGGAGCTGGGAGAGCATCGACCACAGATGCCTATTGTAGGCAGCGTGGTGAGCCTGATGTGACGCAATGCAAGCCATCGCATGAGAGGAAGGACACTTCTTCGTCCCCACGGTCGGTGTAGGAATCGAATCCGGTGGACGGTCGCGCCAGGCGGCGACACCCAGAAGGAGTCTCCAGGTATACCAAACCCGAGGACGGGTTGGGAAGGGTACCAGGGATTCTGAAGGGCACAATACCTTCATCGACAGTCTGCGGGGCTGGAGAGAGGCGGCTGGTGACTGCCAGGAACGGATAGAGCGCCTCCTGGAAGAGGATAGGCCAGGAAGGTACCACCAGGTGCTGGGCACTGAATTCTCAAGGAATTTCCATGTCTCCTGTTCAGTATTGTCTTGCCTAACATAAGAGATTCAAGATCCTCACCATCCTCGAAAGGAATCACTGATATTCAGTGAAATCAGCGTCGGAGGAAATATGAGCCAGGGTTCCTCTCCCTCAGAGGAGGAGGCGAGGATGATGGAAGCTCGAATGTCCAGAAGATTCCCTTGGCGGTGGGGAGAGTCAAAAGACCCGCTCATGCATATACCTAACGTGATGAGAGGAAGGCAGCATGGAACTTCTGAACTGCTCCCAGGATAACGGACCCGTGGGACCAACATGGCCTGGAAGAGCGGGGTGGTTGCAGAGGTACTGGAGAAGGGCACCTGCGAAGAGGCACCTGACCTCTGCTAGAGGCTCTGAAATCCAGAGGACAGGAGCCCAGCTGGCGGATTCGGACAACAGACCAGGTTGCAAAATGGAACCGTGGGGATGCGAACCCTGGAAGAGCCCAGGAGGGAACCTCCCCTGCGATGAACCTGAGACTGCATGGATCCAGAAGGGCAGTCCGCCATAACGCCACCGGAGGGACTCCGGGGCCCAAGAGGGAAGGCGGGGCTCGGCCACGGCTCCTAGCCACCCTACTAGGGGTGGCCGCAGAGACCGCGATGACCGACCCCGCCTCGACCCCTCGGACTCGAGAGAGCCTCCTCCTCGACTCCAGTGTTCTCCCACCCGAGGAGGTGGCACAGCACCCGGAAGGGCAGCTGTCACGGACCCACTAGGAGGGAGAGCCCCCTCAGTCCCACCACATAGCCCCTCCGGGACCGGGGCCACCTAGCCGAGGGTCCTCAGGGAGGGCAGGGAGTGGAGACAGCGGGAGGGGCCAGCTGTGCCGCCCTAACTTCCACGTGTTACTGGGGACCCCGACCCTGGAGAGTCAGGGTGCCAGGATGGGTCCACATCCAAGTCATCGACCTCGAAGAGGGCCGAGACCAGCAGAACCTCGATGCTGGCAACCCTGGGGTCCCGGAGGAATGGCGCCCACGGACCCCGTATCCTCCGGCTGGTGCTGGATGAAGTCCTTGCCGCACTCACCAGCCTACTTAACCAATCCCTCTGTCTGGGGCAATTCCTCACTGCATGCAAAACAGCCATAGTCACAATCATTCATAAAGCGGGTGACAAGTCCTCTGCAGGAACTACGGACAATCTCCATCTTCCCCCCTCCAAAGCCCTAGAAAAATGGTGGTCATTCAAATTACTGAATATCTGACTAAGCATAGCATCTTATGGCCAGAGCAGCATGGTTTCCATGCAGGTCACTGTACCGGCACTGCATTAGTTGAGTTCTTTAATTTCCTACACTCCTCCCTGGACGCCAGCTCCTAGCTGGTGCAGTGTTCATTAACCTCTCAAAGGCCTTTGACACTGTCTCCCACCCTCTTCTGCTGAATGCCCTCTGCCACACTGGTTTCTCTGCTGGTCCTCTCACCTGGTGCACAAGCTATCTATCCACTCACTCCCAATATGTAAAAATCAATGGGACACTCCAAAACTCATCCCATCCACTCAGGGTACCCCAGGACTCCATCCTGGGCCCAATACTCTTCTCATTCTATCTAAACACCCTGCCCAGTGCATGCTCTGGCAAAATTCTTATGTATGCAGATGATGCTGTCATTTTGCCACCCACCGCAATCCCATCTCCCTCCAGGACACCCTGCAACAATCCTACAATGATGCGAAGCCTGGTTTAAAGAGCACAGATTCGTCATTAATCTCAAAAAAAAAAAAAAATGCTTTTGTCCACCCCCAAAACAAAGCCTGCAACTTCCCTCCCTATCCTCCCTAGTACCAAACAACTGCATGAACAAGTCTGCTCCTACAAATACCTTGGGTTACTTCGATTCAGCCTTCACCTACCGCACCCACATTGATGCCCTTGCATCTACCTCTAATACACAGCTTGGCATCCTCTACCACTATAAAAACTGCCTCCCCACTGATGCTCTCTGACTCTGGCTACATCTTCAGTACTAGTACCTTGTCGACTATGGCCTGCCAGTCTATGTTGCTGCTGACACTACCGCCCTCAACAAATTTGCCTCACCTAAACAAGGCCTGCAGGCTGATTACTGGTGCCCTCAGGCTCACACATACTTGTCAACTCTATGATGAGGCAAAACTGCTTAACCTAGATGAATTGCTATGTTATCAAACCTGCCTCCTCAAAAAAAAAAAAAACTCTATTCGGATAGCCCCTCCCGGGTGAAAGCCTCCATCCGCCACGCCCAACCCACTATCGCAACCAGACCTCCAACAAGACCACTCTACTGGTCCCCAGATCCAGGACCACCCATGGCCAGAGGTCCTTCTGCTACAGAACTCCATCCTGGTTTAACTCTCTCTCTGCTCCATCTCCAATGCCCGACAATCTCTAACTTCAAAACCACCCTTCGAGCCAACTGTTTAACACTTGCAGCTGCTCACTGTCTCTAAATGTGGCCTCGATCTCTCCACACTTGACAACGCCCACTGGGTGGCACTCCATTCACCCCCACTTCTCCCCTGTTGCATATTGCCTCTGTTATTACCAGCATGTGCTCAGCTGTATTCATTGTAATTGCTACTAAATTGTATAAATGTATGAAACCATACTGTGTAACTTTAAGTCAGTAGGCTTTTATGCTGTAACCTAAATCTGTTTTGTCGGTCCTCAATGTGATGAGGTACCTTTGGAAATGAGCCTCTGGCTCAAAGGTTGTAAACTGATGTACAAATAAATAAATAAAATAAATAAGAGTGCAGACGTGTTCCTGGTCCACTGAAGATCGTCGCACCAGGCTCAGGAGTAAGTATGGGGTGAGGGGGTGTGGATAGGTGGGGTGTGCAGTGGATGGGTCCAGGCTGGTGGAAGGGCCACGAGGGAAAAATGGGACCGTTTTCTTTTTTAATAGGATTTAAAAAAAAAAAAGATGCGGGAAGCTTTTGGCATGCTGGGGTGGGCTCCCAGTGATCCACCTGGGTGTTTGTTGGGAGGGACTGGCTTGACGGGATTGGGCATCCCCATCGGCCATACTGTGTTGGGTGTGGAGCATATGAGCACGCTTGGGGTGCGCTCAGTGTGCTACCTGGCTGTTTGTTGGTGGGGGACTGGAGCTGATGGGATTGGGCACCCCATCAACCATACAGTGTGCTGGGGCACATGTGCTGAGGATTGGGCACCCTCTCAGCACAGAACAAATGGGGCATCATGCCGGCAGGGATTGGGCACCCCGTCGGCTTTAACGAGGACTGGGAGGCGGTGGCTGTTCGTCGGCTTCATGGGGACTGTGAGGAGGCTGATGGAGAAAGCTGAAACGAAGCCATGTTTCTCTGAATTGGGACATGGGACAATGCGGCTGTAATTGGCTGCTGCAGTCAGGGACCGCCCCTCTAAAACAGCTGAGTTTTGATGATGGGCGCTCCCTGATTGCAGCGACCAGTTTCTTTCAAGGTTGTGGCAAGTACACTACTGCTGTCATGGACAGCCTGATGCTCTATTGGTGCCATACATACCAGCCCCAAAATGGGCTGCTTGCATTGCAACAACACTGCCACACCTCCACAACTCGCTACTGAGCAAGCTGCACTAATATGTTTCTTGTGCATGCTGGCTCAAGCAAACATAAAAAGCATATCTTGCCTTCTAATCCCTCTTTATTATCACCAGTAATGTCAAAAAGAGTACAGGCCAAAGTACTGATCCTGTGGCGCACCACTGGTCACTGCTCCAACACCAGATGGACACAGTTTCCAACTACCCACTGATGCCAACTCCACAACAAATTCTCTACCCAGTTTAACATTTTAGTACACACTCCCAGGCTGCCCATCTTCTTTACTATTCTGCTATGTGGAACAGTATTGTGGACCTTATAGAAATCCAGGTAAGCCACATCCACCACTCCACCCTGATTAATATCCCTCATCAGCCCTTCAAAGAAAAGTAAAATATTACTTTGATATCAGCCCCCAACTTAACCCATGCAGCCACACATACCATAAGCCACAGGTTTCAAAATATTCCACAATCCTTTCCTTCAACAGTATCTCCATTACTTCACTTCCACCAAATGCAGGTTTCATAAGTTTATACAGAACACAGAAGATTTAGTCTGTCCATACTGCTCTACTCTAAATAACTACTGACACCATGGAATGTTTTTCCAATCAGTAATATATCCAGATTAGCTTTAAAGGCCTGCTTACTACTACTGGTTTCCACCTCCAGTGGCAGTCTTTCCCAGATTGGCACCACCCTTACACTAAACCAGTGTTTCCTTTTAGTAGTCTTATATATTTCCCTTACTAGCTGTAATGGATGGGCTCTGGTTGGATATAGCTGGTCTCGTAGCCTTAGTCCTAACTTTTCCCTTAAATTTGTATCTGTAAGGGCCCTACAGACCATGCACATGTCTCCACACAGTCTGTAGTATTCCAACGTGTACATCCCCAATTCAGTCAACCTATCCTAATAGTCCAGACCCTGTACCTCATCAATTATTCGGTAGCCCTTCTCTGAACCCTCTCCAGTGACATAATCTCCTTTCTGTAACCCGGAGGTTGATGGACCTGTAGCTGCCAGCTTACCGCCTGCTGCCAGCCTCCTCCCACCTTTGTACAAAGAGCCCATGGTGAGGGTTTATTTATTTTATTTATTGAAATGTTTCACCTGGAAGGCATGCTGAGCAACAAGTTGCTCATCTTCAGTCGCGACCTAGGGGTAAGGAACAATGGGACAGAATATAGAAAATGTTACAATGTTGGAATACAATTTGCTTACTTGCGTACAATGAGAGCAGAAGGGATTATAGGTGGATAACAATGGCTAACAATGCAACAGTTAAATATAGTAGATATGAAGACACATATAGCAAATTGGCAACAGTTAGTGACAGTTGTAACACTGAAACACATATTATAACTTGACAGCGGTATGTAGCACTAGGCAGTAGGTGACCCAATAGTAATTGGTAGCCATTAATGTAACATAGATATTCAAGATTTACAGTGATTGGAGTAAAGAGAGGAAGAATGAAAGGAGGAACAAAATATTGCAGAGGGTAGAATGGAAGAAGAAAGGAATTTACAGACAGGCACAGACAGAACATGATTTTAAGGCAAACAGAGATGACAAGGTGGCCTAAAGTGCATATAAGAGGGATATAGGGGTAGGTTATAAGTGCTTAATTGAGTGTGAGGGTAGGCCAGTGTTGGAGCTATGTTAATGGGAAGGGGTAGGAGCAGAGGAGAGGTAGAGTGTGGGAGGGTGATGAGAGAGAGAGAGAGATATTGTAGGTGAGGATATCAAGGAGGGGTAAAGGAGGGTTGAAATTCAGTAATGTGCAGTCATCCCTATCTGGGCGAAGTGGACAGCCCTACTGGTAGGACACAGGTTATAGGCAATGAGAGTTATTTATATATGATGATCGAGGGGGTGTGCGTGCTGGGGAGGGATGTTGTGGAAGGGGTCACAGAGGTCAACTATAGTAGGGGGTAGCACTCCCACCAGTGTGCTGGTTGACCCTGCCTGCACAAGGCAGTGATCTAGCAGTGACTGAGGGGATGCAATGAAAGGAGAAATGGGGAAAGGAGGTAAAGTTGTTGACCACCGTGTGCTATGGATCCTGCCTGCACAAGGCAGTGATCGAACTCACAGGAGGAGATAGACTAAGGGTAGAGAAAGAAGGGGAGGAACACTTTAGGAGGAGGGAGAGTAGGGGACAAGGAGGAACACAATCAGAGGAAATAGGAGTGGTGGGGAGTAGGCATATGAGCCTGAGCAGAGGTCAACTATAGTGGGGTAGTACCCACCAGTGTGCTGGTGACCCTGCCTGCACAAGGCAGTGATCTAGCAGTGGCTGAGGGGTGCAGTAAAGGGAAAAGGGGTAAAGTTGTTGCCCACAGTGTGCTATGGATCCTACCGGCACAAGGCAGTGATCGAGCTCACAGAAGGGAGATCGATTAGGGTGAGAAAGAAGGGAGGAACACTTTAGGAGGAGCGGAGTACGGGACATGGAGGAGCATGATCAGAGGAAATAGGAGTGGTGGGGAGTTGGCATTTGGTAATATGGGTTTAGGAAAGATGGCGGGGAATTAGGGAGGGTCATGGCAGGCACAGTAAGGGGCAAGGAAGTTCTTGAGTGCAGAGTTAATGGAGTAGCAAGAGGATGAGAGGTGAATTTGAGGGAAGTGAATTCCAGATTTTGGGAGGTGATAATAACCCGATTGGCAAATAAGGGTGGAGCAGCGTGGGACCACCAGGGTTCAGGAGTCGGTAAATCATAGGGAGTGGGGGCGGATGTGAAGGCAGGGAGAGATGGGAGAAGTTCACTCAGCCAGTGCTTGGAGGGTACAGCTCTGTAATGCTGTCAGCTCACTTGTTACCTGATGTTGCAAGCATTATGCAGGAGGTAGAAGTGCACAGGATTGCAAATGTGATGGAGAATGTGCTTGAACATAGGGTCCCTGACAATGAGCCACTTTTGTCACATCCACTTGGCACAGTAACCTAGCATAGAACTCCTGACTTTGAACATTTAGATCCCATAGAATATTTAATGCTCTAACACAGTACCTCACAACAATATCTAATTGGTATTCCCGTACATACTGATTTCATATAAAGCGTTTTTCTGACATGTTATAGACTGCAGTATGATACTGTTAGACCCCCAACAAAGTCTGACCAAATGCCCAAGCCGTGTACCACACTTTCAATAAAATAATACTTTTATCACCACCCATTAAGTTGCACACTTTCAGCATAATTAAGTCCTCTTACAGTCGTGTGTCTGCAGACATACACACACACACACACACACACACACACACACACTCTCTCTCTCTCTCTCTCCCCTCTCAATCCTAACACAGTTCATGTATAAACTAATGTTTAGCCTGGTATTTCACTTTCCTACATCTGTAACTAGCAGCAGATGTTTTGAAGCGAAGACTCCAGTTTATTTATGAACTAGATATTTCTGACATATTTTTCATAACTAATGTAATTTAATTCAAGTATGTCAATAAGAGATAGCAATTTTCTATAATATTTCCTATTAACCACCATAATCAGCAATCACACAGCTTTGTTATGCACTGTTTAGAATTTTAAAAGTTGTTAACCACACTTCAGAACTTCAAACAGTGGCATAACAAAAACAATCACCAGAGTTCCATAATTCTCACACATAGAATGCAAACAGTGTTTTTTGACCATACACTATAAAAGATGATGGCTGGGATCGGGTGACAACCACACTGAAATCACCTCGTGGTTGCTAGGGCTGCAGTACCATGTTGCCCTAGCCACTAAAGTGACCCACAGCATGGTTATCACCGATCTGCTCATATCCTATGTTGTAACACATAGCAAGATTCTGAGGCAGTAAAACAAGTTCATTTACCGTTTAAGCCAAGCTCGCTGTATATGCAAATGAAGCACTTGTAACACAACCCTCTCATTCTTGGATATCACTGAGAAGCTCTGAAAGCCGTAAGGTTTTCAATGTCTTTGTCTTTTCTATAATGTTTTCAGTGATTCCTATTTGTATTTTATGTTGCTTTTAAAGGCTTACAACAGTCCTGTCATACCACTCACACAGTGCTCGTGGTCTTTATTTGGGAAAAGTGTATTTTATACATTTCAAATGCTCCTTAAACCACAATTGCTGACTGGAAATACCAAGAGAGGGAATGACTAGGACATGGGAGAACTGAAGTAAACACCCCTTTCAAATTCCTTTGTAAATTAACCCATTCACCACTGATTTTAGCATTCATAGGAAAGAACTGACAGGCAGCACAGAGGAGATGGACCACACACACACACACACGAAGCGTAACCAATTGAAAACAAAGTAGAAGGGCAGTGTGTATGTGTGTGTGCAGGAGTCAGAACAGGTCGAGGGGAGAGAATATGGGCTCAAATGCTGCACTGCACAGCAGAATTTTAAATAGCTATATGTGCAACAGATCAAAGTAAGACATCTATGTGGTACTGATGTTTTTATCTAGCACTGCTGCTTTAAGCAGGAAGCAGAGATCCGTGTCTCAGCACCAGTCAAAAAACAGGTGTAGAACAACTACTTCACATTTCTGTCACATGCTACCATAGTCATTTTCTCTCCTACATCATGGCAAAACGTCAGCATGGCTCCATCCATGCTGCGGTAAAAATAGGAGGTAGGGAAGAAAAAATTATTCTCTGTAGTTCCCATTGGAACCTGTTCCAACAGCACCATTCCCAAGTGGAGTTCTATGCAAGAGACATCATCTAAGAAGTTCTACACTGAACCTGTAAGTCATTTATTCTTGCAATAGTTATGTTTTAAATAATGATTGCCTTCTGTTAGAACACTTTGACCATTTTATGAATGTTACAAACATAATAATCCACTCAAGTGTGCATCAGTGCTGTAATAACCTCACTTCCTGAGTGGTTGAACCCACACAGGTCATTTAGTTATTACATTTTACAGTTTATAAGCACTGAGATGGAAGCAGACTATATCAGTATATTGTCTATTGTCTAAATGTATATTGTCAGTGTCAGTGGCTCAGTAGGTAACACACTCGCCTCTGAGGCTGGGAGATCAGAGGGCTGTGGGTTCAGTTCCCACATCTGGCACTTGGGTTAATATCCAGTACTGACACTGTAGTGCAGCATGAGAGGGTGCTGCACTTCTGAGGTGCCGTCTTTCGGATGAGGCGTTAAACCGAGGTCCCATCTGCCTGGATTGGTAGTAGTTCAGGTGGATGTTAAAGATCCCATGGCATTTATCAGAAAGAGGAGGAATTTCCCGGTGTCCTGGCCAAATTTCCCTCATTCATTAAAAATACCAACAACAGTTTCATCTGGTTCAAGGTCAGTTGGCATTCATCTGTATCCCCTCCCCGGTGCGTGCCTGAAAATATGCAGGATTTGCCTAGTGCACTTACCCGTCAACAAAAACTAAATAAATAAAATAAATAAATATAAGGAACACAGCTTACTCCTGCTCTTAACATTACAGTATATTATCGATACCCAACCATGGATTATTCCTTATTTATGGTTCCATCGTCACTGCCTTTCAGTAAACCTACTTGGTGTTACTGATTCAAACAATGGTAGTTAAGCACAATTATGAAATGGGTAGAAAAATGCTGGCTCCTGATTGGCCAAGAGGTACTTTCAGCCAGGACATTATACCCAGCGCAACAACCTGGCTGAAAGTAACTCAACAAAATATGTTTAAAAATACATCCAATTTACTAAAAGGACTGCTTTCATGGAGCATTTAGGCACACCAGAGGGTGTGCATTATGGGGGCTAATGGCCATTCTCAGATGGTGGAAGCACACAGCTTGCCTCGTGCTTCAATCCCACCCAAGGTGGGCTGTTATCCCACCATAATGTAACCCCTGTCATGCCTTATTTCTTAATTTTAGGACTGAATGTCGTAGTTTATATCCTTTCAGCCACAGAGTTTTACAGTAGAACATGGAAGCACTGTGACAAAAATGTATGATGGCATTGCAATAACAAACTACTATATAGCATGCAGTTTTAAAATAGCCGTTTCCACCAGTGTGAGAATCTGAATCACCCACTAAATTTATTAAAAGCTACTAAACATGTTAAAATAACAGAATGCAAACCAGTAACAAAACACAGCTTCTATGCAGTTTAAAGGCGGTTTTCTTTTAAGATCAACACGAACACTAAAGAGGGGATGAAGAGGCCTCTTGGCTAACAGTTTCTAGCTGTGATTAGCAAGGCCTTGCTTTTGAGACAGTTGCAACAGCGCAGAAGGCTTAACTGGAATAAAAACCTTAGTTCACTGGTAATTTCACAATCCATGCATTTAGTTATAAAATAATTTCTAAACAGCATGCTTACCATCCCTATGGGCACTAAATCTTTCATTAGGGACTTTTTCCAGATGTTTGAATCATGACCTATGACTCTCATGTCATAATCACTGGATTCATGGAATTCTTGAGTTTGCTCACCAGCTCCACTTCCTGTCCTAGTGTCCTGAAGGTTGTACAAGTAAAGATAAAATTTACATATCACACATAATTTTCCACCCTGTGAGAAGATAAATGACAAGATAACCAAAGTATCCTGCACACCAAATCAGCCCTCTAATGCTATGCCATTAAATGAGTTGTACAATTGAGTGTATTGTTGTCAATCAATATGTACTTAATTCTCTTTATTTCCCAGTGAAGAGAGGCCAGTGCGCTCTGAAAACAAGTAAATGAGGCAGCTGGGCTTGAGCAATGTCATATATATGACATTGTCACATCTATTACATTACTGTAAGTCATGTGATTGGATAGTACAAGACCCAAGAATGAAGATCTCTGGAGGAGATCCCCTCTAAAAAGGCATTGGGTTTTCTCTATATGCAGACTGAATTTGCACAAAGGACAATCTCATTAATTGCAATACTCAAGAAAAACTTCAGATAAATGAATAAAAATGTTTGGAAGTGTGGTGTGCTGTGTTGTAGAAGCCATATTCCTGTACACCAATATCCCGTTGAGATGAAAGTTACTACCGTAACTTTAGATTGCCAAGAATATCTGCTCCAGAAAGTACCACTGTTTGTAGTAAGACAAGTCACTTGTAGCAATACACAGAGTGCACTATACCAGGAGATAACATATCATATATAAACAAATCTGCAAGGTGGCAGAAAAATGAAAATAGCGTAGTTACCATAATTCTTGATCTTCTAGAATATCTTCACCATTAGTTCACATTAATGCGTCTGTGCCAGAAGCATAGGACCCACGAAGAGCCATAGCTTTTCAGGAGGGCTGGCGCAGAGGCAAGCCATGCAGATGCATGGCATCGTGAAAATAACTTGCGGTGTCAGGCTTACCTCAGCACCAGCCCCCAACCACCTCAGTTCCTTTTTTTCACCAAGGAGGTGAGTATAACCTAACTATTGGTCATGTACTTCTGCTAAGGGCATAAGAAGCCCTGATGGCCTGCATAAGAGTGGTCAGAATGAGAAGTAATATAGTGTCTTCACAGTTCAAGCATTCAACAAGGAGAATACCAAAACGATGCTAAAATGTGAGCTTGGGGATGGCCAGTGGGTGTGTGAATATAGTCCTAGAAGATCAAGAATTATGGCAAGTATAATTTTCATATCTTCCAGGAATGTATCTCCACCAATTATTCCACTAATGGATGAGAATACCACACTTAGACAAAACCCACCAGCTAGGAGGTAGGGTGAAGAGCTCACTCAGAACTGGTGTCCATCCAAGCTAGACCTGCAAAAATGGCATACTGCCTGGCAGTGACATCCAGGGCAGAGAGCATAACCGGTGGGCACTGAGTGTAGTTACATCTTTGCAAGGCATCCCCGACAGGCACAAGAGAACCCGTGTGAAGGAAGCAAACTGCAGGGTGAAAAGACCTGTACCTGACCTTTCAGCATGAGCTGTGCCATGGCACTGCAGAGGTGCAGGTAGTTTGCCATCCAGGCAGAATGCATCTAACTGAAAGAGGCTAACCTATAAAATGGGAATGAATAAGACCAAAAGCTATCTGGATAGCTTGAAATCCTGGATCTGCCCAGGTAAAGTGAGGCTCCCCTCTGAACATAGAAAATGGAGAGGCTCCTGTCATCCTGGAAGCTGGTGAGAAGGCAGGAAGCACAGAGGCTGCTGCAGAGGAACCCCGATGCCACTTAGGAAGGAAGTTAACATGTGTAGAGCACTACCTTGTCTCTGTGGAATACAGTGTATGAGGATCTGCAATCAAACCATTTATACAGACACTTTGCGAGCAGAAGAAATAGCTAGTGGAGGTGCTTTCCAAGTAAGCATCCTAGCTCATGTCACAAGAGGCTAAAAAGGGCTTGCAAATGAGTATACATAACACAAGTTTGATTTTCCTGTGAACTAGCAGCTTCTGGAAGGGGCCTTGTGAGAAAAGATGCCTTAAAGGAACCTCAAAAGAGGCAGTTGAGCCAGACAGAGGACTGAGGGCTGAAGACATGCAGATATAACACAGAATCAGACCTTGACTATGGAATCCTGCAATCCAGCATTAGAAAGGTCAGCAAGAGCTCAGAACACAGCTAGCTAGACACTGAAAGGTTCTATGTGAATTCTGGAGCACCAGATGGACAAACTTTTCCATGTAACTGTACAAGTTTTCTTAGTGGAAGGTTTGCAGGCAGTAGGAGGCACTTCAGAGACATACCGAGATACCTTGCACCTATTCACTTCTTTCTTTTCAGGAGTCAGGCCTGAAGGTGAAGAGATTGCAAATTAGGGAAGGACTAGGAGACCGTGAGCCAATTATCCAACCTGAGAAGAAGGATCCTCTATTTACTGACTGATAGTTTGCTCAACAGAGAAACCATATTTGTCGAGTCAGAAATGTGCACTCAGAATGATCTTGCTCCATGTGCCTGTAGCTCAAGCAGTACCCTCTGCACTAGGTGGGGATGAAACTGGAGGAATGCATGCAGAAGATCTGTCATAGCACCAAGACAGAAAAGCCATGACCTAGATTTCTGCAGCAGAAACAAGGCAGTTTGGCATAGGGTGGGCATGCAAAGGCCCACATCTGGGTGCCTTATCAACAGTGATCTCTTAAAATCATTTGTGCAGATAGGCCTGAGATTGCCAAGCTTGTCTTGCAGAATATTCAAGACTCTGGCAGACAGAGGCCTGGAGTACAACCCTCTGCTCTAGGACCTCTTCTCACATTTCCATAACTTCTCTACAGAGAGGAAGAGTGTGCTCTTCGTTATGTGCTTGTGTAACATGCCCCAGACTGTAGTCTGTCCTGAAGGGACTGTTTTGTGGTTGAAGAGATCTATCAAGGCCCATGTGCCACATGAAAGAGCTGCACCTCAAAATACTGAAAGGGAGAAGTGAGTCACAGTCATGCTCCACACCCCTTGTGTTTGGATCCCTGAAGTGGGTTGCCTACTCCAACAGGTAGGCATCTGAAATGTGTCAACTGAGGCTCCAGATGGGAAAGGGAAACCTGGAGGAGATTGATCTCCACTGATCATCAACCAGATGATCTAACTATGGGCCCGACCACTTGCTGTAAGAGTTACATGGAGTAGGCTTAAAGCATTGTGCTGCTAAACTATCTGCAAGAGAAGCAGAATTCTGCTCTCTAGAAGGAGGGTGAGCTGTAATCATAGCTAAAGACCATATGATCCGCAGTTGCTGAAAGGGCTAAAGCTGAGATCTCCAGACTCTGCAGAGCTGCAAAAGGAGGAACCGAGGCAACCTGGAACCTAAATTCCTTGGGTGTATAGGGGCCCAGATTTCTTTCTTTATTAAAGCATATCCAGGAAGTAATCCTGGAGAAAAGAGAGTTAGCAACTGCTAAAGTCACAGTCAGCATAATCAAAGCCACACTCCCATTTTTTTTGTTTAGCAGGGAAAGACAGCTCGAAGGGGTAGAATAAGGGGAAAAAAACACAAGCTAGGAAATCCAGAAGGGGCCAGATCTGAGGCACAGCAGAAGGGCCTGCATCCAGGGAGACCAAACTAGGAAGTCCTCGCCATCCTCAGGAGATGAGGATGGGATTAGACTCATAGTCTAAAATACCCTTGCCGAACAAGGTGCCAAGCTAACACAGTGCCAGGCCAACCATGGTGCCAGGCCCAACATGGCACCGGGTCCAACACAGTGCCAGGTCAAACACAGTGCCAGGTCAGACAGCACCAGGCCAGACACGGTGCCAGGTCAAACCAGTGCTGGGCCAAACATGGCACTGGGCCATACATGGTTCTGGGCCAAAGATGGCGCCAGGTGAAAAGTCAGGCCTGTTGCTATGCACTAGAGGCAGAACTGGCACCAAGGCAGGAGAGAGAGAAACTCTGGCACCAGGGAGATGCCGAAATGCGAAACTGGCAGTAGATCAAGAGCTGAGGAAGGCACCATGACAGGCCTAGAAGGCGGAACTCAGCACCAACGCCAGCCCCAAAGCACCAATGACCCGGCAGCACTAAGGTGACCAGAACAGTACCTGGACAGCCCTACCAAGTGACACAAAGTGGGAGTTCAGCCTGCAGGGCAGGAGATGGCAGTGCAGTCACCAGAAAGGGCAGAAGGCTGTTGCCAGAGCCAAATGCTCTACCTGGCTTGGAGGGACCTTGCATGTGGGTTCAGTGCCACAAACCTACAAGGGCTTGGGACAGGACCCAGCAGCGACATCCCAGCCCTATGCTACATCTGCTGCTCTGAAGAGCTGCCCAGGAAGACTGCCAACTGGGGACCCCTAAAGGACAGAGGGGACTCCAGGCCAGTGGTCTCAGTGTCCTGGCACCAAGGCCCATGGCGGCGCAGACTGAGCCAAAGGCCACAGTCCCAGGAACAGAGGGTCTTATGGAAGACTTCCCATAGGGAGACCTCGAGTGGTACCATTTCTTTCCTACCCTGAAATGCGAGAAAAAGAACCGCGGTCAAGCGGTGCCCAGAACCCAACCGAATTGGGAACCAGCCCACTCCTTCATGCCCTGGAGGACTGCCTTTCCCTTGAGCAGAGGACAGCCAGTGGTCCAAACACAGTCCCTGCTGCTAGAGCAGTCTGACAACCAGGGCACCAGTCGACATGGCACCAGGCCAAACACAGCAGTGACAACACGGCTGGGTCAAACATGGCACTGGGTTCAACATGGTGCCGGGCCAAACATGGCACTGGGTAAACACGGCGATGAGCCAAACACAGCACTGGGCCAAACATGGTGCTGGGCAAATGCTGAAAGAATCCCTACCATGATCCCACATAGACATCCTGACAAGGCTCGGTAGGGTGAGAGGAAACTGACAGAAAATGTTTAATAAAATCACTGAACTGATACAAAATAATAAATTCTAGCTTTAAACAACCAAAACATGAAACAAACTGAAGTGGCTGTCATATAGACATGAAGAAAAAATTATTTACCACAGTAATGTTGTTTCTTCTAATGGAGGCTTACTGTAGTCTGAGCATATGCAGTTAGCCCCTGCACTCAAATTGCTCCGGAGATGAAAAGAGTTAACTCTATGCCTAGCATAGAGACGTTGAGCTCGAGCTTGGTTTTCAAACTACTGTCCCATGTTCATTCTATGTAACCGTCAGATTCTTATGAGCACTAACAAGAGAGGCACACTATACTACTCTAACAAAATTACTACAAAAGTGTTAAAACCTAGAGGCAAAATAGTCTAATGACTTGAGACCCAAACATGGAACAGTAAGAAGAAGACTCAGGTCAAAGATGCCAAAGAGAAAAGAGCACCCCAAAGGGTGTAACATCTAGAAGAATACAGTTGGGTTACAGTGCCAACCCCGAGGTTCTGGTCGTGGAGGCAGGGAGGGAGGTTAGAATACAACAAGGCTCCATTAGAAGAAACAACATTACTGCGGTAATTTATTCTTTAAACAACATGAAGTCTTGCTGTGTTCTGACTATATGCAGACTACCAAGCACTGCCCCCATGCAGTGGGAACAGAACCTATTTAGGGAATAGGCTCTGCAGGACTGCTGTGCCATACTCTGCTATCACTCCTGGCCTGGGTGTCCAGGCAGTAGTGTTTTGTAAATGTGTGACAGTTTTCCAGTTGCTGCTTTGCAAATTTTGAGTAGGGGATATCTCTAGCTGGTGCTATGGAGGCAGCTGTCCCCTGTTGGAGTGTACCCTCAGATCCACTGGTGGCTCTTTCCCCAGTTTGCCATAGCAGAACTGGATGCAAGACACAATCCACCTGGCACTGGTCCTTTTGGTGGCTGGCTTGCACTTACCACTTCTCCATAGGTGAGGAACAACTAAGTGCAGTCATTCCTATGAGCCCTCGTCTGATCCAGGTAGTAACTACAGCCTCTTGACATCAAGACTATGTAGTCTACGCTCCCTGGCTGGAATGATCAGTGAAAAAGACAGGTATGTAATGGATTGGTTCAAATGAAATTCAGAGACCACCTTTCGAAGAAATTTCCTGTTTGTCCTAAGGACAACCTTATCCCTATGGAGTGCCATGTAATTAGGCTCCCTGATAAGGCCTGCAACTCATTAATTCTCCTGGCAGAGTTATGGCTACAAGAAATACTGTTTTCCATGTCAGATACTTAAGCTCAGCTGAGGACATGGGCTGAAATGGGGTTGTACTTGCTGTGCTGTGCAGATATTCAAGTCCCAAAAGGTTGGTTCCCTGTGCGGGGGTGTAAGTAAAGCAACACCTTAAAGAATGTTTTGAAGGTGGCATGAGATGTTAGGAAGGGTCCTTCTCTGCCGAGAGGTAGGCAGAAACAGCCACCAGCCACCAGATGCACCTTCAGGATAGAAGGTCGAAGGCCTAAAGAATGAAGATGGGTTAAGTAATCCAACAGGATTGCCAGGCCAGCTACCCCGGTTCTATCTCTCTTGTGCACACAAAATTATAAACCTCTTCCATTTGGATGTGTAGGTCTTTCGAGTGGCAGGCTTCCTAAACACCTTCAAGATCTCTATAATCCCTTCAGAGAGATGCAAGTCAGCATACTCTAGGTCCTCAAGAGCCAGGCCCTGAGCCTGAGGGATTTGAGGTCAGGTATAAGATCCTCCCCTGCGAGGAGGTCAACGGTTGTGCCTCTTGGGGAGGAAAATTGACTGACCACTGACAAGGACATCAACATGGGGTACCAAGGCTGTTTGGCCCAGTCTGGGGCAATCAGGATCATCTCTGATGGCTGAGTCCTGAGCTTGATCAGGACCCTGTAAATCAGTGGGAACAGAGGCATATAGGAAATGAAAATTATGTACCTACCATAATTCTTGATCTTTCTGTGTATCTTCACCATTCATCACTACTTGGGTTACTGGCTGGAGGCTTGGACATCTCGAGGCCGGCATGATACATGGTACTCATGGGTTGGCAGTTAACTGCTGTTGACTCCTCCCTAGCTCCAGTTCTGCACGCCAGTGAGAAGGATAGGAAGGGATGGAGGGGTGGGGCAAGAAGCCCAAGGGATAAAGAAAGGAAAGGATATACAAACTAAAAGTAGGAACTGTCACAAATTTGCTCAGCCCATCAGCCCTCTACTCCCAAAGTGCCAACCTCTGAGCGTAGAATTGTGAACAGTGAACAGTACAAAAGGTAACCCTCTTGTCTGTTTTGTGGGTCTGAGTCACCTTAGTCTCAAGTTCTGAAGGGATTCAAATTGATAACCTCTTGTTAGCATACCCAATTATCAGGCTCAGATAAGTCTGTCTTCAGTGGGCCAGATATCTTTGCCTATGGGCACCTAATCAGGTATTACAAAATGAACCCTTAGAACCCTATGCAAGACTTTGAGAACTAACTCTATTTCCCAGTTTGGTATCACAATAAGCTCATACACAGTGTCAAGTATAACCTGCAAAGCTTCACTCATATAAAAAGAAGTTGCAAAGCACACCAGGCAGTTTCTGTTTTAAATATATATCTTTACTTTAAAATAGGTAAATAGGAAAACAGTAAAATACAGAACAAAATATCCCAACACATACAGCCTTAAAAACAAAACAGGTTTAAAAGTGCAGATTCTACCAATAATAACACTCAGACTAGTCTTGTCTAAGGTCCTTACTTCTAATCTTTCAGTGCTTCGTGGTCTCTCTACTCTCAGTCAGAAAATGGAAAATGAATATATCTTCTAAGGTTTGCTCAGTAGGTTTAAAACAGTCTTGAGCTGGCCTTCTCTCTGAGGTCACCTAACTCCGCCTTGAGTATTAAACTTTATATTCCATAACACAGGATGTCTAAACAAGATATTTGAAAAATAATAGGAGACATCAATGAATTTCCTCTTTTCCTGTGACCTTTCAAACTGGTCTGTGATCTACAGACATAAAAGGCTCTTTGACGTAATGCTGGCTTCCCAAGACATCAAAAGCCTCTTTGACGTAAGTCACTGTATATTCAAAACAAATGTATACTGGATTACTTAATTTAGTCTGGGACCTGGTATCCCCAGACAACAAAGGTCTCTTTGATGAAATGAGATGGCTTTCTGGGAAGTAACCCATAACACTGGCCCGTGTCTCTTTTCTCAGGAAACCTAGTGTGCATCAAAGGATCTCCTGAGGGCATTATAAAATGGATATTTTGGTTTCCTGCCTTCAAAGCAAACTAACAAGATAATTGCAACCTCAGATAGCTGCAGTTTTAAGCTATGTCCTGTCCTTTGAACTTATCCCTGGGGGTTTGATGTGTCAGTTCCAGCAAGACAGCAATTTCTCTTGCCACATTCCATCACACATTTTTATATTTATAAAAATGATACAGGGATCAGAACCAGCTGTCCAAGTGTGACAGGAATAAGCAACAGAGAGGACAGCAAAGAGAGAGAGAAGCCTAAAGGATTGAGATAGGAAGAGGCCCCAATCTCTGGGCGAAAGAAAAGGGTGGAGAGAGGGGGTAGAAGGAGAGAATGAAGGAAAGGAGAAGGAAAAGACACCGCCCTCCCAACCCAGAACAACCAGGACCTCAAAGGAGTAGCTCGGATTTTAAACCCTCATGCCGCAAGCTAAAAACTGAAGAAGAAGAAGAAGAAGAAGAAAGACACAGTGCCCACTGCACAGCTGGGGCAGGCTCAAAGGAGAACCAGAGCTAAAGGAAAACAGACTCGAGGCGAATCAGGTCAACATAGGTCAGGCGGTATCCACCCTCCTGCCAACTTGACAGAAGAAATGTCCCAGGGTAGTGAAAACAAAATATTGGGGAAGGATGGGGAAGCCTACCCCTGCTGCAACTTAACAGAGCAGAGAAAAAGGTGTGCCAAGGGACAACACCTCAGGAACAAAGGGGATACCCCCAAAAGGAGTAAAATAATAAGGGATTGCTGAGGGGTACTAAGTGGTCCCAATCTCTCTCCCATCTCGGCCACCTCGAGAGGGGCCAGAGTGCTGAACCTGAGAAGAAGGGAAGGGAGGGGAGAAAGAGGGACACCGAGACACCCCCAAACATAACTCTCCTGTCTGCCTCTCAGAGTCGCCTCCTCCGAACCACAAGGGAGAGGAGGAAGAGAATGCTGGAGAGCCACAAAGAGAGACACACAGGTAGGAGGATCGCCAGAGACAGAGGCCTCAGGGGAGGAGGGCAGGATTTAGTGATGAATGGTGAAGATACACAGAAAGATCAAGAATTATGGTAGGTACATAATTTTCATATCTTATCTGTGTCAATCGTCACCATTCATCACTACTTGGTGAGTACCGAGCCCCGGAAGGGGGCCCATGACTCTCTAAGAGACAGAATCCCTTAGCCTGCAGTGGGGAGACACCAGAGGGAGAACCCCACAGGACTGGCAGGCCTGGGACTGGTCTGGTGTGGCGGGGATCTCCCAGCAGGAGATGGAAGGTGCCCCTGAAGCTGCGCTCACCCTACAGGAGAAAAGATGGGTTCTCCAGTAGGCGGAGGAAATCACCCACGCCCAGGCCAAAGATGACAACCAGGATAGACGAGCCATGATGACCGCCTAATGCAGATCGCTGTCCTCACCAGCCTGGAAGCCACCAATGGCATTGTATGATGCCCTTGCTTGGTACCTTGCAAGCTACAGAGAGGGCAATGGCTTGTCTGGTTTCCTCCAAATCAGGCAGAGAAGCTAGAATTTGACCTAGCCTAGACCACAAGTATCTGTTGTAGGTAGCACGATGGGCCTGATGTGCTGCCACACAGAGCAGAGTCCATGCTGAGGAGAATGTCCTTCTGCCCCAGAAATCAAAATCCAAAGAGTCTGAGTCTGGGGTCAGTCACGGCCTAGGGTTCTATGCCCAGAAGGGTATCCAGGAGCATCACGCCTGAAGGGGTGAGGCAGAGTTCCTGAAGACCCCAGGGTGCAATACCTCTGCAAAGGTCCCTAGGGGCTGGAACAGAGGAGAAGGGATGCCCCAGACCTGGTGCGATGCCTCCTGGAAGGAACAGGCAAGGTAAGAACTGCGCTGTTGACCATACTGAACTCGCCTTAATGAGGCACGCGCCCGACCAGTCTGGATTGCTCTCTCTAAGGGTGGAGATGTGGAGCACGTCAAGCAACCTCGAAAGGAAGCACTGACAGCTGGTGAGATCAGATGCTAGGGAAAGGTGGATGGAGGATTCCTCTTCCTCGGAGGAGGAAGACAAGGAAGCTGATGAGTCTGAGATTCAGGGTCAGGCTACACTGGAGAGTGGTGAAATACCTGCTTGTCCATTGCTCTAATGTAGGCAGGAAAAGTGCAGCTGAAGCCCTGAACTGCTGCCAGGTAAGGGCCCTGTAGGATCGGGAACTCCTGGGAGAGGAGGAGCAGTAGGCAGAGACACAGGGTCCAAGCACCTCCCGAGGAGGAGTACGCCTCTGCTCAGGCAGGAGGACCGAGCTGATGATCCCAAAGGAGAGGGAGACCTGGTGGTCCCAGCAGACAGGAGCCATTCATCAGAACTGGAACAGCTGAGCTGTTCCTAAAGGAAGAAATCCCCTGTGAGGTGACCGATCATGTGGGTCCAAAAGGATGACCCCAGACCTCCTGTGAAGACATGCCTCTCAGAGGAGATGCGGACCCACTACGACTCCTCCCAAAACCTGGCTGGGTCTCCAGGAGAGGCCACTGCACTGAGCCCTGGCCACTCAACCCTTCAGACCTGAGAAGGCCCTCTTCCTCACCACCAGCAGAGGCAGCTGACACCCCTGGCTGCCTTCTGGGAGACAGTCGGAGGAGGAGGAGTGCCTCCCTGCCTGTGATGCCCCAGCCGACCCAGAAGTCGGGCTAGCCAGGACAACCACGGAGGGGACTGCCCACTGGAGGAGCAGACGGGTCTCGGCTCTGGGTTGCCCCATGGTGTCCACCTGGGCACCCAAGGCTAGTCAGTACCACTGACCCCAGAACCAGAAGAGTCCCGACCGCTCCCCAGTGGGGGCTAAGTGGGGGCCTAGATGCTGGACTCCGAGGAAGCAGTGGAATCCTGGAGCCAATCTGGGTAGCTTCCACGTCGAGGAGGAGGATGGCGAAATCCGAATCACACTACCGCTTGATCCTCCAGTCCCAGGACTGTGAGCGGCACTGCACTCCCCCGCACTGTGAATGGTACCTGAACAGAGATGGCACCGCCTCATTCCCACACCGCCAATAGCACCAGAGGCAGAATGCCTCATCCTCGTGCCATGAATGGCAACGGGAGAGAAGCAGCACCGCAGACTGGTCCCACACTGCTCACAGCACCGCCTCCCATCCACAGCACATAACGGTGCCAGAATCAGAAAAGCGGCACCATGGGCCGACCTAGCACCATCTCTGGTGCCGCCCAGACCTGTGGTGCAGCAAGTGGCACAGGAATCAAAAGGCGGCACCGACAGATGGCATTGAGGATGGTGCCGACTCAGACCTGCGGGTCCCAGAGCACGATGCTGGGGGCCCTGCCCAAAGAAGTGATTGCCGAATGGTGCTTCCCGTCCGCCCCAAGGGGTCAGACCGGCCTCCTACACTGCAGAAGGAGCCATCGCAGCTGCAAAGGCTAAAATGGCAGAGGCCCCTTCTCCATGGGCCATATAAGACTGGGAGAGGACCCAGAGGAAGGGCCGAGAAACCTTATATTCCAGTGTGAGCCTGTCCTCTGAAAGTCGGCAGCGTATCCAACTTTGAACGCACGCATTTCCAACACCAGTGGTCCACTGAAAACAGGCATTGCAACAATCCATATCGTGGTTGCAGCCGAGGCAAGTTAAACAGCAGTCATGCTGGTCTGTGGCAGAAAAAGTCAGCTGCAGGGACACGGACGATTGGGGCTGACCCGCCTTAAGATTTCTTCTTGTCCCCAAACAAGACATGACCATATCGAAAACACAATAAACAAAACTAAGGTATCAAGATCGAAAGAAATAAAAAGGAAAGAACCTACCAGAAAATCTGGGGAGTGGCGCTTGAGTACGGAGGAGGCAACAGAACTGTAAGCTGACGGACTAGGCCACAAAATGCAGTTGAATTTCTAGCTCCACATGAGACACTTTCTCGACTGTGGGAGCAGCAGAACTGGAGCTAGGCGAATCGACAGCAGTTAACGGCCAACCAGCTGAGTGCCACGTATCACGTCGGCCTCAAGGCGGCGCCCGCCCTGCATCGACTCTGCCTCCAGAGGTAAAAAAATGTTCCCACGGGGTCCCAGCCTCCAGCCGGAGCCCAAGTAGTGATAAAATGGTGAAAACTGACACAGATAAGATCTACCGTCCAGTCCACTACCAGAGCATCCAGAGACACTGAACCCTGAGCTGGGGTCTGCAACAGTATTGGGGTAGCTGGTGGTTGTCTGGAGTTGCAAATAGGTCGATCTCTGGAATGCCTCACCTCCTGAAGACTGCATGCAGCACTTCTCTGCTCAGAGACCACTCGTGGTGACTCTCATTTATTCTGCTGAGTACATCTGTTAGTACATTGTCCTTGCCTGGTAGGTGCACAGCCAAGATGGTGGTCCCAAGAGAGGCTAGGCTCCAGATTCTCATTGCCTCCAAGCAGAGGACAGAGGACTTTGTCCCTCCTGCTTGTTGATGTAGTACATGGTGGTGGTGTTGTCTGTCCTGATCTGAACCACCTTCCCTGTACCAAGGTCCTGAAAGATAGGAGTGCCAGGTGCACTGCCCTGAGTTCCAATAAACTGATGTGGAGAAGAGACTCCTGTTGCAACCATAACCCTGAGTAGTGTGGTTCTCCAGATGGGCTCCCCACCCCAGCAGGGAAGCATCCGTCATCAGCACTACTGTGGGCAAGTGCTGAAGGAAAGGAACTCCCACCCTGAGATTGTTCTTGTTCTTCCACCACTGTAGTGCTTGCAGGAAGGTGGGTGTCACTGGCACCAGCTTGGACAAATGATCCCTCCTCTGGGACCAATAGGACCTGAGGTGAAACTGGATATCCCTCATCTGAAACCTTGACCCTGGGACCACTGCCGTGGATGCTGCCATGTGGCCCAGAAGCTGAAGGAAATGTCTTGCAGGGTGAGACACCCGTGGTTGGAAGGACTCTGCTAGCTTTACCAGGCTGTCTACCCTTACCTCTGGCAGAAATGCTTTCACATGGACTGTGTCCAGCTGTGCCCCACTGAATTCCAGGACCTGCACTGACTCAACACTTACTTTTCCAGATTAAACAGAAGCCCTAGAGAACACAGGGTCTTCTGCACTACCCTACTCTGCATGGGACTGCCCCACGATGAGCCAGTCATCCAAGTAGGGAAAAACTGCCACACTCTGCCTTCTTAAGTGTGCCACGACCACAGAAAGGCACTTTGTGAAGACCCTGGGGTCCAAGATAGGCCAAAGGGCATTTCTCTGAATTTGTAGTGACCTAAGGACAATTCAAACCTTAGGTATTTTTTGTGAGAATACCTGACTGGGATGTGAAATAGGCGTCCTTGAGATCCAAGGATGCCAACCAGTCTCCTGTCTGAGGGTAGGTAAAATCATGACAAGAGTCACCATCTTAAATTTGGGTTTGTCCAGGTGCTTGTTGAGAAATCTCAAATCTAGTATGGGCCTTCTCCCATTTTTCTTAGGCTCAGGAAATACTTTTGAGTGCAAGCCCTTCTGTGGTAGGGAGGGGCACAGGTTCCACTGCCCTGACTTACAAGAGGGTAGAAACCTCTGCTTCCAGAAGGGTTGAGTCTAAGCTGTTGGTAGGTCTGAATGGCCTTGCTCTTGATTTTGGAAACTGCTTGAAACTCAGAGCAAGACCTGACTCACTACTTCCAGGACTCACTTGTCTGTGGTAATAGCTTGTCAAGCCTGGAAATAGTGAGCCAGCCTGCCCCTGCTGGCAATGGGAGGCAGCCCAGACTGACCCATCAGGGAGTTTGCTTAGCAGGAATCTTGTGTTGGGAGGTGGATGCTGCCCTGCTTACTCCTCTCTGACCTCTACTCCTGAAGCACCCTCTGGACTGCTGATAGCCTTGAAATGCCTGGGCCTGGTAAAAGGCTCTGGAAGGGCCCGCCCCGCCAGGCCTGGCCTGTTGCTTCTGGAGTTGCAGCTTTCTCCTTGGCAGCTGCACTCCTGTAAGTTACCCTGTACCCTTTATCTTTTCATGTACTCTTCTGTTTGCTCACCAAACAGAGAGTGCTGGGTGAGAGGAAATGCATGGCCTTTGACTGTGTATCTTGGAATAAGGAGGTACACCTGAGCCAGGCAAACCTCCTCATGGAAACTGAGGTAGCCATGACTCTAGAAGAAACATCATTGCAATCAACAGCTGCCTGGAACTGAACCTTAGAGGCTTCAACACCCTCTTTGACAATCTGTTCTAAATCCTGAGTCAGTTTTGGGAGTGCAGTCTTGGCTAACTCCAGCACTGACTCCCACCTAGACTTCTGATACCTGGTTACATAGGCCATGTATGAAGCCGTCTTATCCCCAGAGAAGGAGAGGTACTGCTTCTTGGCCATGGCATCCATTTTCAGGAATCCTTTTCCGGAGGATGGGAAGCCAAAGGAATATCAGCTTTGCCACATGCAACTGCTTGAACCACACCAGTGTGGGAACAATGGCTGTAGAGGAACTCTGTCCCACTGCCAGACAACATATACTTCCTATCTGCCCTTTGTCCACTGGGGGATAGAAGTAGGTGTCTGCAGAATTTTGTTGTTTGCTTCTTTAGCGGACTTCTGTAAGGAATGGACAGTCTCATTAACCTCAGGAACTCCATCATCTCGACAAAATCTGGCTCTTCCTCTTCCTTAGCTGACTCAACAGTGGAAGTTGCAGGGTCTCAGCCACTTTTTATAAAAGGAGTAGTGAAAAGAGGCATCACCAGAGTGCCTAGGAGGTGAACTAGAATCAGGTCTATCAGGGGCGCCTCGGGTTCTATGGGTCCCCAGTGTTCCTCTCTTTCTCCTCTAACTCCTCCTCCTCACCTTCCCACTCCACTTCATGTTCGTATGAACCAGTCGGAAGCAAACCAGGAGGTGACTGAACCGATGTCTGGATTCTCTGACTCGGTCTTGGATCAACCAAACCCGGGATGAAGTGCCTGAACTATTTGGATTGCTTGCACGATTTCCTCTGCGGTGGAACCACCACAGTTGGTTCCGAACAGTGAGACTTCTTCTTTTATTAGCAGGCACTGACCCCTGGTAGCCGCTTTTTCTTAGAGAAGTATTGCCCTGGTCAGAGGGCACTTCTTCAGGAACCTAACCGGCCGCCATCTAAGAAGTGGATATTTTGGCCATTCTTTCCTTAAGTCTGATGAGTCATTTATCCAACATGGTCTTAGGAAAATGTTTACATTTATCACAATTTGTTTTCAAGTGGTCAAATCCCAGACAATAACACACAAATGAGATGTGGGTTGGGCCTTAGCAGACACCTCCCCACACTCCGTACAGTGCTGAAACCTGGTGGGACCAGTCTTTTCTTGGGCTTCTCAGACATGATAAGCACTGGAAAAAATGTTACCCTCAAAAGGCAGTTAAGCCGGGTAGCCAACTTTGTTAGTTTTATTTATTTTTTTTGTGGGGAAAATGGTTGGTTCAAGGGCAGTTAAAAAACCATGAGTAAAACCCGGTCTTTCTTTTTCCTTTTTTTTAAACTGTAGGTAGGAAATGGCAGACTAGGTGGGCCAAGCAATCCTTATCGGTCATCAAAGTCTATGTTTCTATGTTTCACACAGCAGGCAGAAAACTACGAATAAAATAAAACTACCTTTGATTAAGCTAGCGTTACACAAACTGATCAGGAAACTGAAAACTTAACGATTTGAAGCAAATTTAGAAAGGTCTACAACCTGTACCAAGGGAGAGGCTTGAAGAACTGAAAAACAAATAGCGGTTTGAAAAAACATCAACACTACTCACACTGAACTGTGAAAAGCGAGGAGATATCTCCGAGCGACTTCACAGGCTGAAGTGGAGGAAGAATCTGACTGTTACATAGAATGAACCAGGGATAGTGGTTTGAAAACTAAGCTTGAGCTCAACGTTCTATGCCAGAGCATAGAGTTAACTCTTTCATCTCCGGAGCAGTTCGAATTCAGGGGCTAACAGCATATAATCAGAATACAGCAAGACTTCATGTTGTTTGAAGTTCTGATTCCCGAAGGGCATGCAACATCATCACTGAAGTGCACTCAATGGCAGGAAAAAAGGAACTGAGGTTGTTGGGGCTGGTGCGAGGTAAGCCTGACACCATGAGCCACTAATAGGTGGTGCCGAGCATGTGCATGGCTTGTCTCCGACAACAGCCTTCCTGAAAAGTTCTGGCTCCCTTGGGTCCTAGTACCTCTGGTACAGACCCATTAGTGGGAATTAATGGTGAAGATACATTCTGAAAGATCATAGGGCAGCATGGCAGCAATAAGTGAAAAGACATGATGGGCCACTTTGAACTGAAAAGCAGTAGCTTTCCTCTCCATTCAGGAACCCGTAAAAATCGCCTGCATGCTGTTTCCAAATGGCTGCCGTCTCATAGGACTTGAAGCAAGATCCCTCTGGCTGATACCAGTAGTGGCTGCTGGTTCAAACTTCACAAATAAATATATTTTATACCATTGCCGATACTGAAAAGTGATAGAGAAAGACAACGAAAAGGACATATGAAGTGAAAAGAACAAATGAATACAAACTGACTGCTAGTCTAACAGAAAAGAGTAGGATGCCCTTTGGAAGGGGCACAAAGTAGTCAAAAAGTAAAAGACCTGAGCTAGAACTATTAATATTCTCACCTGTCCACTGCAAGGAAAGTACCTTTCTAGCAACCAAGGGAAGAGCAAGAGCAGCAGCCCCATCAGATTCTTCAGTCTGTGCTCTGTGCCAGGTCTAGAATTCAGATACATGCAGAAATCTGAAAATGTCCCATGGGAAAATAGTAGTCTCAAATGGAATGAGACACATCCACAATCACTCTTTCCATACACAAAAGCCAGAGCAATTGTGATTAAGATGAGGGACACTACAACAGACCAAGGAAAAATAGTAATTTTCACCTGTTCAAGGAAAAAAAAATAATAATTTGAGAGTAATTCCCAGAAAAAGTAGTGGCTAGTAACTCAGAAACATACTAGCTGAATAACATTTACTAGTAGCACCTCGGTGTCTAGTCCTAAGGACTGTACCTTATTTATTTGTGATCTAGGATTGGCACCTTGAGAACAAGCATAGGTTCCACATCAGAGTTTGTATGTAACCCCTAGGTGGCGCTATCCCAAGGGCTACTACCCTGCCTGCTTCCGCTAGCTACAGGTTAAGAGGTCTAGGTACTGAAATGAGTGCCTCCACCCAGAGGTCAGGGTTGTTAGTGGTCAAGCTAACCTGGGCAGCCCTCGGGACACTGTAACCACCCTCTTTCCCTTCTAGTGGCCTGAACAATATACAATAATTACTTTCACAATGACCCTAATTAACATAACATAGAAACATAGATTTTGACGGCAGATAAAGACCGCTTGACCCACCCAGTCTGCCCATTTCCTCACTAATGGATAAGCTGCAGATCCTAGTTAACCAGCAGCCTACTTCTTCCTACCCCACCCCTAGAATTGCCTTATGACTGTCCCATGCATGCTTGAATTCCACCACTGTTTTGACTCACAACCTCCTCCGGAAGGCTGTTCCATGCATCCACAGCCCTCTCTGTGAAAAATACTTCATTAAATTACCTCTGAGCCGCCCCTTCTATCTTCAAATTGTCCCCTTGTTCTTGCACACTTCTTTTTGAAAGATGCTACCCTCTTGGACTTTGTTGATTCCTTGAGGTACTTGAAGTTTCTATCATGTCCCCCTCTCCCTCCTTTCCTCGAGGCTATACATATTTAGCTCCTTAAGTCTCTCTTCATATGTCTTCCGGTGCAGACCCTGCACCATTTTAGTGCCCTCCTCTGGACAGCCTCCATCCTGTCTATGCCTTTGCGGAGATTGGGTCTCCAGAACTGCACGCAGTACTCCAGATGGGGTCTCACCATCTATCTGTACAGAGGGATAATAACTTCCTGTTTTCTACTGGTGATGCCTCTCCTATGCATCCCAGTATCCCCCAGCCCTCCTTGCTGCCCTCTCACATTGCTTGCCCACCTTTAGGTCATCTGATATGACTACCCCCAGGTCCCTTTCCATTTTTGTTGTTGTTAGTATTTCACCCCCCATGTACACTTCCCAGGGTTTTTGTTTCCAGGTGCATTACCTTGCACTTCTTAGCATTGAATCTAAACTGCCATACATTTGACCATTCCTCTAACATTGCCAAGTCCTTCTCATCCTTTCCACCCCACCTTGTGCATCAACTCTGTTGCAGATCTTTGTGTCATCTGCAAAGAGACATACTTTTCCTTCAGTCCCTCTGCAATGTCGCTATAAAGACATTGAAGAGGACTGGATCCTAATACTGAACCCTACGGTACCCACTAGTAACCCCCTTTCTGCAGCGGACTCCATTTACTATTACTCTGTGTCCTATTCTCCAGCCAATTCTTTACCCAGGCTGTCATCTTGGGACACACTCCCAGGCTGGCTAACTTGTATATTAATCTTTTGTGTGGACTGTGTCAAATGCCTTGCTAAAGTCTAGGTAGGCCATGTCCACAGCCCCTCCCTGATCTACTACTTTGGTCACCCAGTCAAGAAATCTATCAGATTTGTCTGGCATGACCTTCCGTTGTGAATCCATGCTGTCTTGGGTCCTGAGCTCCCTGGCCTCTAGATACTCAACAATTCTTTCCCTCGAAGTGATTCCATCATTTTCCCTACCACTGAGGTTAAACTAACAGGTCTGCAGTTTTCTGCTTCTGCCTTGCTCCACTTTTGTGAAGGGAATCACATCTGCCCTTCTCCAGTCCTCGGTACCACCCAATCCTCCCATGATTTGTTAAAGAGGGTAGTCAGTGGTGTCACTAGTTCTACCCTTAGTTCTTTTAGAATTCTGGGATGAATCCCATCAGGCCCCATTGCTTTGTCCACCTTCAGTTTTAAGAGTTCTTTCAGAACCCTTTCTTCTGTAAATGGGCTGGTATCAACTTCATCCAGAGTGTTTCTACTGTTTGTTTTAGGTACCTCCCCACTTCCTTTGTAAATACTGAGCAAAAATATTTGTTTAGTATCTCTGCCTTTCTACAGTCACCCTCTGCCCAACCCCTCCTCTTTATTAAGCCTCACTAACCTCCCTTGGTCTTCCTTCGCTCCTGATGTACCTATAAAAGGTTTTATCCCCTTCTTAACTGAGTTGGCTATCTTTTCCTCAGTTTGGGCCTTTGCTGTTCTGACTGCCTTCCCAGCTTCCTTTTGCTTTAACTGATACAGTTCTCTGTCCTGCTCCTTCTGTGATTCCTTGTATTTCCTGAATGCTTTCTTTTTCTCTTGAACCTTCACTGCCACTTCCTTTGAGAACCATAGTGGTTTCTTACATTGTTTCGTTTTGTTTATTTGCTTCACACAAAGGCTTGTTACCTCTGTGATGGCAGTTTTATTATTCCCACTGTTCTTCCACCCTCCTTCCTGCCCATTTGCTAGTGCATTCCTTAGGCTCACCCATTTTGCAAAGTCAGCCTCCTAAAGTCCAGTACTTTTGCCTTTGTGTAGCTTGACTCTATTGTTGTGTTTATTGTGAACCATACTGTTTGATGGTAGCTAGTTCCCAGATGGCTACCACTTCTACATCTGTGATCCTCTCTTCATCTCCATTTGAGAGAACCAGGTCTAGATTGCTCCCTCTCGAGTGGGCTCCAATACTAGTTGTCTAAGGCATGCCTCTGTAGGGCATCTAGAATAACCCTACTTTTGAAGTGGCTGCTACAACTGCACTCCAGTTAACATCTAGCATATTCAGATCACCCATCAGCAATATCTCCCTTTTCTGCCATTCTAAGTATTCTTTCTATCATTTCCTTGTCCATTTCCTCCCCTGAGAGGGGTCTGTGTCTAACTCCTGTCATGCGGATTGTGGCGCCATTTCCGGTCTCCAAATTTACCCACAGTGCTTCTTCTCCTCCCTGTTTTCCCTTTTGTTCTATTGCTTTGATTCCTTCCCTTATGTAAAGAGCTACTCCTCCTCTCTTTACCCTCCCTGTCCCTCCTGTAGATAGTGTATCCTGGTATGTTTATGTCCCAGTCATGGTTTTGTGTGTACCATGTTTCTGTGACTGCCACGATATCAGATGTTCCTCCTCCATCAAGGCCACTAATTCAGGAAGCTTGTTACTCAGACTATGGGCATTGGTACTCATTGCTCTCCATTTTTGATGGCTTTACCTTCTTTTGCAGCATCCCCACTGACCTGTCTACCTCGGTCTTTTTCTCATTTAGTACCCTGTATTGTAGGGAGGCTGGGATTTTCCTGCTGCTTATCAGTGCCTCCCCTTGACTAGTTAAAAGCTTGCCAATGAAGCATTTAAACCGATTGCTCAAAAGACTTGTTCCTTCCTGGACAGATGCAGACCATCCTGCCAGTATAGGCTGGTGTCCTCAGGTGGAACCCCAGTCCCCAATGAAGCCAAACCCCTGTGCTCACACCATTTTTTCAACCATTCATTAAACTGCATGGTGCAAAGTACCTCGTCTCACTCATGCCATTGACAGGCAGCACCTCAGAGAAGGATATTGTGTGTGCTACTTGTCTTAGGCCCTCCCAATTCTACAAAGTCCTTCTGCACTGCTCTAATCTCATGATTAGCCAAGTCATTTGTCCCTAGGTGGACAATGACGTCCAGCTCGAACTCGTGCAGCTGTTCTCATGATCCTGAGGATGCGCTTCCTGTCTCTCCAAGCCATGGCACCAGGCAGGCACCTTACTTCAGTTTTCCCTGCTCCCCCCAGTTCTATCCCTAATAATTGAGTCCCCACCAAGAGCTGCTTCCTTTCCTTGTGGTGTCCTCTGCCTCCTTCCTGTGGGCCTCCCTTGTGACAGTTGTCCTCAGCCTCATTAGTCTCCTCTGCGGGTGCATCCATGGGGAGCTATGCTCCCCAGAATGGTATATGGATTGTGGTGTGGAACAACTGACTGGGTGTGCCTCTGTTCCACCATCCTTACCCTCCCTGAGCCCACTGTGGTCCAACTGCTGTCTCTGGTGCTCCCTGGATGGGGAGGTTCCCTTCCTACCGTCCAGTGTGGCCTGGGGAAGGTCACCTACTACTGTCCAGTGTGGCCTGAAGGCAGACAGCTTCCTCCCTTAGGGCAGAGAGTTGTCTGCAAATAGGGCAGCATCTCAGCCTCCAGAAAGACTCCCAGAAGACTGCTGCCCCACAGCCATTACATTGCTACTCCCCACATTTTTTTGTGTGTGTGTGTATGATTGGTTTGTAATATGTGTTATATATATATATATATATATATATATATATTATACAATGTGTATGCTTATATTGTCAGTGCAGTGTGCTAGAGAGATATGATAGTGATATGCACCTTGCACTCTTCAGGAAATGATGTCAGAACCCCAGGTATATAGGAAATATTTCCAGGGGTGGGTGGGGTGAGGGGTGGGAAGGGTTGGGCCTAAACTGTGCCCTCACAAAAAAATCAGCTAAAAGCTCTGACCCATCACTGCGATGAGTGCCTTCCTGTCAGCAAGATGCCCTACACAACAATTTGACAGAGAAATAACCTGCTAATCAAACAGAGAAAAATCCACATCCAAGTCAGACACAGGTAAACCTCCCAGCCCCAAAACAGGCCTGGTGGTTTGTGCTCTAAGCTATCAGCCCAAAATAAGTCAGCTGTGCTTTAAACTCTTCCTGCACTGAAAATGTTAAGAATTGTAACAAACAAGCGTAAACCTAGATCCACCTCCCTCTGTTGCTTGAAAGACTGTCTTTTCCTGTTTCACACTGCAGGTTTTTCTATGACAACTCCTTACCACAGTAACTTATTTAAAAATAGTTTAACTATCACAAACTCCTACGCACCAGTAAATTATTTAAAAATAGTTTCTGTCCCAAAATCCTAGTAGTCAATCCAGCTACCCCAAGGGACAACAAAATGCAGTATTCAAACACTTGTGAAGTTACTTCCAAGATAAGAAGAGTTTGAAGCTCCTTTTCAACTCCTCAGCCACCTGTAATTTATTTAAAAATAGTTTAACTGTCAGAAAATCCTAGTAGACAATCTAACTACCTCCAAGGATTTACCCAAATGCAGTATTTAAATCCTTCTGAAGTTACTAACAGGATAAACAGAGTTTGCAAGCCCCTTCTTGGTTAAACACTAAATAAATATGTGAATAAAAAGCAATTACCAAGGGTAGTTTGTTTCCCACCTCACAGAATTAAGCACAAGTGCACGTTTGTTGCAGATATCAAGTGCAATATAGAATTTCTCACACAGCTACTAGCTGAATAAAAAGTAGTGTCCTTCCAGGTCAAGAAATGCGCTGTGTCAGGTTGATTTGCTTAAAGGCTATATCAATAAGACAGTTCAGAGTCCCTACACAGTCGCACACTATGGGTACCCAGGTGCTTTATTCACCATGCAATTACCCACACTGTTTGCACTTACCACCAGGCTGGTTCTTCTAGCTTGACTCTGGGGACCCCTGTAAAACAAGGTTATGCACAGCAAATAGCAACAGTAGAGTACTCTTGGCACAAACTGGAACCACAGCCAGGTTAAATGCAAAAAGGTTAGATCTGATTTATTTGGGGACTTGAACAAGGGAGGGTGTAATCAGGTTGATTTGCTTAAAGGCTATATCAATCAGACAGTTCAGAGTCCCTCACAGTCGCACACTATGGGTACCCAGGTAGGAAGGCGGTGGACTAGCCAGGAACGTTGCCGGGTAGGCCAGCTTGCAGATGACTAGGGCCCTGTGATGGAAGAAAGCAACATGCACAACACACACTATTTGTGTACTGGGCGGAGGGCTCAGTTGATGACAGAAAAGACAACAAAGCTATCAGATGACAACACTTTAGATTTAGCTGTTGTTGCAGGAGCTACCCTGATGTTTACTCACGATGCAATACAGGACACAGACAGGACGGAATCGAGACAGCAGGTTGTTGAACTGGAGTGCCAGAAGAAGCAGGGCCACACGAATCACCGAGGTGTTGTTCCTGTTCAAAACGTGAGCAGGGGCTGATCCCCAGGCAGGTCTCTCTCATTGATGGCTTTCTGTGCAGCGGGATCTGGCTGGGCCAGTGTGGCAAACCTCCGCCCAATGGAGATGAATACGGATTTAGTCCGTGGAAGCTGGATGCAGCCTCCAGCAAGCAGAACACAGTTCAGCACACAGTGGGAACCAAATCACGACCCACTAACGGCACACAGCACATTTACGTGCAAGAACTTCTGTACCTGGCAGATCGCTATCCGGTCGCAATTACAGAGTCTCTGCACAAACTGGGAGTTCAAGGTGGCTGGAAATCCTGACAGGCAGATCGCATTCAGCAAATCTTTGGTCTTCTTCAGGTTAAAGCCTAGTCACAGTTCCGTGGTTTAAATCATCCTCAAAATTGGATTCAGTCCGAATAAACTTCAATTTCCCTCTTAGGGACAGCAGGCAGACAGGCAGGCTAAAACTCAGCCCTTTCACAGTTCTCTCATCGTGAATCTATGCAGGATTACTGCTTGACTATCTCAAGCTGTTACTCCTTCACTTCCCAACTCAGATCTGACTGAAACTGCAAGCAGTCTGGGACTTTCTCCAGGATCCAAAAGGTTTGGTTCAAACAACACAAAGTCTTGCTATATTATGACATATGCAGTGAGTCTCAACCCGAACTGCTCTGGAGGTGAAAGAGTTAACTTTCCATGCCAGGCATGGAACCAATGTGAGCTCAGTTGAAAACTCTGTCTGTTGTTGCTCAAACTCAAACTGTCAGATTCTTTGCTCTGCCTCACTGAACAGTCGCTCTGGAATTTTTCCTTCTGCTCGGTTCGTTTGTCGGTTAAAAAGTCTTATTTTTCGGTTTCTTGACTGAAATTAAACTGCAATCGGTCAGTTCAAGCTCTGTCTGTGGTATTGTAAGTAACAGATAGGCTTACATTTATTTTCTTCTGTGTGGAACTTGTAAACGTCTTTTTCGGTTCGGTTTGAACCGATCAGGTTATTTTAAAAAAAACAAAAAAACTTTCTAGTCCTTTAGAGTGCAGTTCCGGTTCTTATCAGTTCTAAAAAAGAGGATTTCATTACGTTTTTTCTCGACCCGTGACTACGGTTGGGAACCGATAAGAAGTCTTGCTTGGATTGCCACTAACGGGCAAGTTTGGTTAGGCTGGCACTATGAGAAGCCCAAAGAAAACCGGCCCACTGGGTTTCAAAGTACTGTGGTCTCTGTGGGGAAGCTTTGTAAGGCTGGACCCACACACCACCTGTGTATATTGTCTGGGGTTTGACCACCTCAATGCAGACTGCCAGATTTGTAAGAATTTTCCTGCTGCCACCGTGGAAAAGAGTTGGTAGGCTCAGGAAAGGAGGCCAAAAGTCCAGCTGACCCGGATGGCCAGCCCGGTTGGTACCAACCAAACCGGAGGAGTGCCCTCTGACCAGGGCGATACTTCCTCAGGCAAACGAAGAGCCAGCTCTGAGGAGCGGTTCCAACTAAAGGACTAGAAAGTCAGCTAGTGTGGAGCCAAAGTTCTTTCTCCAACCGCTGGAAATAGCTAAAGCAATTCAAACTGTCAGTCTCTTTCCCGGTTCCGTCCGAACCCGACACCGTCGAGGAGCGCTTCGGTTCAGCCCGGTCCCACCGGTTCAAGATTATGATTTTGAGGATTTTTATGAACCGGAGGAAGGGAGGAGGAGTATGAGGTTTTGAAGGTCTGGTTGTGCCTATTGACCCGGACATCTCTCCAGACAGACCATCAGGGGCTCCCCAGGCTATCTGAGTCCCCTTCTCATTTTATGTTCTATAAGAAAGTTGCTGAAACTCTCCAACTCCCTGTTGAGGAAGCTGTTGATGACCAAGAAGAGCCTGATTATGTAGAAATGATGGATATTCCAGAGTCTGGGAGACTGTCCTATTCCTTGCACAAATCCTTTAGGAAACAGACAGTAAAATTCTAAAAACTCCTTCCTGTTGATAAAAGGATGGATAAGAGGTATACATTATCAGGCTCTGATACGGAGTTCCTCTCTCAGCAATGCAGCCATGTGGGGGTAGTGCAGGCTGCAGCCTGTGACAAGGCAAATATTCCTAGCCTCTCACCCTCCTGAAAAGGACTCCAGGAGGATGGATGCCATGGCAAAGAAACAGTACATGACAGCATCTTTAGGACTTAGACAGGCAAATTATATAGCTTATGCTGCTAGGTACCAGAAATCCAGATGGGATACTGTGCTGGCCCTAGCAAAACAGGCCCTGACCAGCTTGCCAGGGAGCTGGAGCAGGTGGCTGCGGATGGTATTGAGGCATCTAAGGTGCAATTTCATGCTGCAGTAGACTCTAATGATGTATCATCAAGAGTAATGGCTACATCTGTGGCTCTTGCAGAATGGCCTGGCTCAGATGTACTACCCTGTCTGGGATACCCAGACTAAGGCTATGGATTTTCCTGTGGTGGGCAATTCTCTGTTTGGGGAGCAGACAGAGAATTATATGAAAATGGATGAATATAGGACTACCTAAAGGAGTGCACAGGCCAAAGAAAGGCAAGCCACTCCTCAAAGGCAGCATGTCAGGGGCAGGGGCAGGCCTTTTCATAGGCCTTTATACTAAGCCCAGGCCTCCTCTTCTGCTTATGCCCAGAGGGGTTCTTTAGAGGAAGAGGCAGACGGGTACAAGAAAAATTACTCACCTTAGTAATGTTGTTTCTTCTAATGGAGTCTTGCTATATTATAGACATTAGCAGTTTGATCCAGCTCTAGAACTGCCCCGGAGTGAAATGGTTAAAACCATTCCAAAATAGAATTTTGGCATGAGTGCAGCTCTATCTGTGTCATTTCAAACTTGAACTGTCAGATCTTTCGAGCCAAACTCACTAGGTCTGTGTGGAGCCTGTAACCTACACTAGCCAAATGGCTACCTAAATAATAACAACCATTGATGGTCCCAACACCCAAGACTCAAGTCAGGGGACCAGAATACTAACACCATTCTAATAATATGAAAATGGAACATAAGTATAATAAAACACACACACGTACATACACACACCCCAAAGTCCCAAAGGGACAAAATGCTAACAGGACATAAGTAGTGCCCACACTAAGTTGCCCGCACCCACCAAGTAGAGGTTCTGAGAGGGGCAGGTTGGGGAGGTCTATAATATAGCAAGACTCCATTAGAAGAAACAACATTACTAAGGTGAGTAATTTTTCTTCAAACAACATGAAGTCTTGCTATATTATAGACATTAAGAAATACACAACAGTATCTCCATGGAGGAGGGGCAGAACCTACTTAGGGAATAGGCTCTGAAGAACAGCTGTGCCAAACTGAGCATCTCTCCTGGCCTGGACATCAGGAGTAATGCTTGGTAAAAGTGTGTACCGTTTTCCAAGTAGCAGCCTGGCAAATCTCTAATAAAGGGATATCTCTGGCAGCAGCTAGAGGCATAGCTGTACCCCTGCTAGAATGAGCCCTCAAACGGGGGCTCTGCCCACTTTCTGATAACAAAATTGGATACAAGAGACAATCCACCTGGCTATTGATCTCTTAGTGGCAGGTTTGCCTTTCCCAACTTCACCATAGGTAAGGAAAAGTTGGAGGATTCGAACCTGTGACCTTTAGTGCGCTCTATATAATAACTAAGAGCTCTCTTAACATCCAGGCTGTGCAACCTCCTCTCACCGAAGAGGAGTGATCAGTAAAAAATACTGGAAGGGAGATAGATTGATTAAGATGGAAATCTGAAACCACCTTAGGTAAAAACTTCCTATTAGTCCTAAGGACTACCTTATCCCTGTGGAAAGAAATAAAGTCAGTCTCCACTGACAAGGCTTCAATTCACTTATGTGTCTGGCAGAAGTGATAGCCACTAGAAAACAGTTTTCAAGTTAGGTACTTAAGCTCTGCAGAAGACAGAGGTTCAAGAGGGTTGCATTAACAGGGCAATGCAAACATTAAGGTCCCAAGCAGGGCGGTTCCCGAAAGGGAGGATTAGTATGGAGTAATCCTTAAAAACTTGGAAAACACAGGATGAGAGGAAAGGGGATGACTTTCCTGCTGACACAAAAGCAGACACAGCTGCCAAATGAACTCTCAGGGTAGCTGGTCTGAGACCCAAGAATTAAGATGTACCATGTAATCTAACAAAATGGGCAATTCAGCAGATTCTGGGAAATATTTTTCCCAGCACACCAAATGGAAAACCTTTCCATTTAGAACTATAAGTAGCCCTAGTGGAAGGCTTTCTGGAAGCCTTTAGGATCTCAAGAACACCTGAGAGGTAAATCAGCAAACTCAAACTCCTCAAGAGCCAGGCCTTGAGGTTGAGGGATTGAGGTCCGGATACCAAACCCTTCCCTGGGCACAAGTCAACAGATTGTGATTCCTGGGGAGGCAAAGGGAAGATGGACTGTCAGAGACAGAAGGAGTGGGTACCAGGGCTGCCTGGCCAATCCGGGGCAATCAGAATCACCCTGCAAGGCTGAGATCTGATTTTGACTAGTACTTGAATAGGAGAGAAAGGGAAGCATAGAGGAACTTCTCTCCCAATCCAGAAGAAGGCATCCAGGGAACTGAGCCCAGCACTGAGCCTGCAACAGAACAGAGGAAGTTTGTGATTGTCTGGGGCTGCAAAAGATCTATCTGAGGGATGCCCACCTGGCAGAAACTATCCCCAGCACTGAGGATCAGGGACCATTCGTGATGGCCTGGGAAATCCTGCTGAGGGCATCCGCTAGGACATTGTCCTTCCCTGGAAGATGAACTGCTATGAGGGAAGTGTTCAGGGAATAGGCCAGAGACCACAACTTCATTGTCTCGGTGCACAAGGCCAAAGACGAGTGCCCCTGTTTGTTGATGTACCACATTGTTGTGGTGTTGTCTGTTCTGACTTGTATCACCTTGTCGTGGACAGATGCAGAAAAGCTTGAAGAGCTAAAAAGACAGCTCTGAGTTCCAGCAAATTGATGTGGAGCAGAGATTCCTGGGGACCAAACTCCTGAGTGGAAAGGTCGCCCATGTGGGCTCCCCAACCCAGAAGGGAAGCATCTGTAGTGAGAGAGTCAAGTCGAGAAGGGGAAATGAAGGGACCCCGTCTTAAATTGCTCTGATCCTGCCACCACTGGAGAGCTAGGATCAAGGTTAGAGTCACTGGGACCAACTTGGAAAGGGGTCTCTTCTCTGAGACCAAAAGGTTCTCAAGTGAAACTGAATGTCTCTCATCTGAAATCTGGCTCCCTGCACAACAGCTGTGGATGCAGCCATGTGCCCAGGAGCTGCAGAAAGTGTCTTGCTGGTCGAGAGACCTGCAGAGTGAAGGAAGAGGCCAGAGCCACTAAATTCCTTACCCTTTCTGGGGAAGAAAGGCTCTGCTAGCTTGATGTCCAATTCTGCCCTACAAGGTAAGTACTGGACTGGTTCCAGAACCGACTTTGGTAGGTTTAGCAGAAAACCAGGAGGTGAGAAGCTGCTGGGTGACCTGCAGGTGAGATTTTACCTGTTCTGGGGACTGGCCTACAATGAGCCAGTCATCTAGATGAGGAAAAACAGCAATCCTCTGCCTCCTTAAGATGGGCCACTGCCACTGCTAGACACTTGTATGAATACCCTTGGAGCAGAGGAGTAAGGCGAAGGGCATTGCTCTGAACTTTTAATGACCTGAGGGCAGTTAGAATCTGAGGTACTTTCGATGGGATCTTCTTATTAGGACATGGAAATAGGCATCCTTGAGGTCCAGGGAGGCTAGCCAGTCCCCTGGCCTTGGGAAGGTAAATCATTGCCAGAGTTACCATTTTGAACTTTGGTTTCAAAAGATGCTTGTTCAGATATCTGAGATCTAAAATGGGCCGCCACTCCTGTCTTTTTGGGGTAGGAAGTATCTGGAATACAGACCCTGCCCTGATGCAGGGAGGAACCCTTCTACTGCTCTGAGGCTAACAGGGATGAGACCTCTGTTTCCAGAGCGAGGGTCTCTGAAGCACTTGCAGGTAGAAAAGTCTGCTTCTCAACTTGGGAAACTTTTTGAAGCTGAGAACCAGACCTGGCTTACTACTTCCAGAACCCACTTGTCTGAGGTTAAAGAAGCCCAATTCTGACTGAAGTAAGCCAGCCTGCCCCCACTGGTACAGGAGATCGGCCTGGGCACCCCATCAGGGTGCCTGTTTCGCAGCTTTTAGGCTGGGGGTGGGAGCAGGTCTGCCCACCTCTGAAGAAGCCCCTCTGAGCATAGGCAGAGGAGGCCTGAGTCTGGTAGAAAGGCCTGTGAAAAGGCCTACCCCTACCCTGGGGCATGCCTTTGAGGAGTGGCTTGCCACTCCTTAGCCTGGGCACTCTTGTAAGTAGTCTTATATTCATCCATCTTCTTCATGTAGTTCTCTGTCTGCTCTCCAAACAGAGAATTTCCCACCAGGAAAATCCATAGCCTTAGTCTGGGTATCCTGTGACAAACTAGTACACCTGAGCCAGGCCAACCTACTGAAAAGCACAGATGTGGCCATGACCCTAGAGGAAACATCATTAACATCCACAGCAGCATGAAACTGAACCTTAGAGGCTTCAATGCCATCAGCAGCCACCTGTTCTAGTTCACTAGCCAGCTGGCCATGGGCCTGCTTGGCCAGTGCATAACAGTATCCCATCTAGATTTCTGATACCTAGCTACATAAGCCATATAATTTGCTTGCCTGAGTCCCAGAGGGCTGCCATATACTGTTTTTGCCATGGCATCAATCTTCCTGGAATCCTTGTCAGGAGGATGTGAAGCCAAGGGAATATTAGCTTTATCACAGGCAGCAGCCTGAACTACTAACATGACTGCATTGCTGAGAAAGGAATTCTGTATCAGGGCCTGACAATGTATACCTTCTGTCCATCTTTTTATCTACAGGAGGCACAGAATTAGGAGCTTTTAAAATTTTAATTGTTTGTTTCCTAAAAGACTTATGTAAGGAATAGACAATCTCTAGACTCTGGAATATCCTTCATTTCTACAAAATCAGGCTCCTCTTGCTCATCCACAGCCTCTTCTAAAGGAAGCTGGAGGTTTCAGAAACTTTTATAAAACATAAAATGAGATGGGACTCAGACAGCATAGGGGAGATTCTAAAGGTCTGTCTGGGGAGATGTCGAGTTCAATGGGCACACCAGACCTTCCCAGCCACATTCATACTGATCATAATCCTCCTCCCCTCCTCTGGTTCATAAAATTCCTCAATATCATAATCCTGAACCACTGGGACCGGACGAACCGACCTTTTACCAGATAGTGGTGGTTGGACGGACCCTGAACAGTGACTGGACAATTTGTATGGCTTTTGCTATCTCTGCAGCAGTTGGAGAAGGAATTTTGGACTCCAGACCTGCTGATTTTCTTGTTTTCTTTACTGGAATTGGTTCCTCAGAACCAGCTTTTCTTTGCCGAGGAAGTCTGGCCCTGGTCAGAGGGCACTCCTCTGGTCCGGTTGGAATCGAACCGGCTGGCCATCCGGGTCAGCTGACTTTATCTCCTCGCCCTGAGCCTGCCCAATCTTTTTCCAGGGTGGCTGCAGGGAAATTCTTACATACCTGGCAGTCTGACTGGAGGTGGTCAAACCCGACAATAAACACATGTGGTGTGTGGGTCAGCCTTGGCAAAGACTTCCCCACAAACATCACAGTGTTGAAACCAATGGGCCGGTTTTCTTTGGGTTTCTCAGACATAATGCCAGCCTAACAAAAACTTGCCTTTTAACGCAGTGCCAGGCTAAGACACCCTTATCGGTTCCTAATCGTGTCATGGGTATTGGAAAAACCGTAATAAATCCGTTTTTAGAACCGATAAGAACGGGAACCGCACTCTAAAATAGTAACTTTTAGTTTTAAATGAGTTTTAAACCCACTGATCGGTTCAAAACCGAACGATAACTTCCACACAGACAAAACCTTCATTTACTTACGGTTACCACAGATAGAGCTTGAACCGAATGGTTTTGCGGTTAAATAAAACTATTCTGGTTAAATCCAACCGAGAAAACACTTTTAAACCGAGAAATGAACCGAGCAGAAGGAGAACTCCGGAGCGACTGTTCACTGAGGCGGAGTAAAGAATCTGACAGTTTAAGTTTGAAATGACACAGATAGAGCTGTTCTCGTGCCAAAATTCTATTTTGGAATGGTTTTAACCATTTCACTAGGGCAGTTCTAGAGCTGGATCAAACTGCTAATGTCTATACTATAGCAAGACTTCATGTTGTTTGAAGTAAGCCTGCTTCTATCCTCAGCCCAAAGCCCTGCCAAGCAGGCTCCTGATGGGTGTGGCCAGGCCGATTCTCCACTACCGGTGAGGGGCAGGCTGGCTTACTTTGTCCAGGACTGGAAGTCTTTAACATCAGACAAGTGGGTCCTGGAAGTAGTAAGCCAGGGACTGGTTCTCAGCTTCAAAAATTTCCGAAGATGAGAGCCAGGTCCTTTCCACCTGCAAATCCATCAGAGGCACTTGCCCTAGAAACAGAAGTTTCTACCCTCCTGGCTCTCAGAGCTGTGGAAAGGGTTCCACCCTACACCAGGGCAAGGGTTGTACTCCAGGTACTTCCTTACCCCAAAAAGACAGGAGAATGGCGCCCATCCTGGATCTCAGATATCTAAACAAGCACCTTTAAAACCAAAATTCAAAATGGTGACTCTGGGAATTATTTTACCCTCTCTAAGGCCAGGGGACTGGCTAGCCTCCTGGACCTCAAGGATGCCCTACTTCCATGTTCTTATCAGAAGCTCCCATTGAAAGTACCTCAGATTGAACTGCCCTCAGGCCATTACCAGTTCAGAGCAATGCCCTTGGCCTCACCTTGGCCCCGAGGTATTCTACAAAATGCCTGGCAGTAGCAGTTGCCCACTTAAGAAGGCAAAGATTGCCCTCTTTCCCTATCTGGATGACTGGCTCATAGTAGGCCAGTCTCCAGACCAGGTCAAACTACACCTTCAGGTAACTCAGCAACTACTCACATCTCTAGGTTTCCTTCTCAATCTTCCAAAGTCAGTTCTAGAGCCTGTCCAGCTTCTCACCTTCATAGGCGCAGAACTGAACACAAAGGAGGCGAGCCTTCCTTCCTCTGGAAAGAGCAAGGACCCTGGTCTCTCTGGCCTCCTCTTTCACCTGCAGGTCTCTAGACCAGCAAGGCATTTTCTACAGCTCCTGGGGCACATGGCTGCTTCTACAGCAGTAGTGCAGGGAGCAAGATTTCAGATGAGGATGTCCAGTTCCATTTGAGAGCCTTTTGGTCTCAAAGGAGACCCTCTAACCAAATTGATCCCAGTGACTCGAACCCTGATCCAGACCCTTCAGTGGTGGCAGGACCAGAGCAATCTGAGACGGGGTCCCTTCACCCCAGTCTCACTCCTTAATCCTTACTACAGATGCATCCCTCTTGGGGTGGGGAGCTCACATGGGCGACCTCACTACCAAGGGATTGTGGTCCCACAGGAATCTCTGCTCCACATCAATCTGTTGGAACTCAGAGCAGTTTTTCTAGCACTTCAAGTTTTTTCCACATCTGTTCAGAACAAGGTTGTACAGGTCAGAACAGACAACACCACTACAATGTGGTACATCAACAACAAGGAGGCACTCGGTCTGACCTTGTGCAATCAAACAATGAAGTTGTGGTCTCTGCTTATTTCCTGAACGCTCCCTTACGGCAGTTCACCTCCCAGTCAAGGACAATGTCCTGGCAGATGCTCTCAGCAGGATTTCCCAGGGCCATCACCAGATGGGCACTGGATCCCTAATACTAGAGGTAGTATTTGCCAGATGGGGCACCCGCAGATAGATCTCTTTGCAGCCCCAGACAATCACCAACTTCCCTTTTTGCTGCAGGGCCCCAGTGTTCGGCTCAGTCCCTCTGGATGCCTTCCTTCTCAGTTGGGAAGGGAAGTTTCTCTATGCTTTTCCCCCTTCCCTCTCCTGTTCAAGGTGCTAGTCAAAATCAGATCTCAACCCTGCAAGATGATCCTGATTGCTCCAGATTGGGCCAGACAGCCCTGGTACCCATTCCTCATGTCCTTAGCAGTCCACCTCTTCCCTGTGTCTTCCCAGGAATCACAACCTGTTAACCTGTGACCAGGGACAGTTTGGTATCCGAACCTCAAATCTCTCAATCTCAAGGCCTGGCTCTTGAAGAGTTATGCTGACCTACACCTCTCCCAAGGTGTATTGGATATCTTGAAGGCCTCTAGGAAGCCTTCCACCAGGGCTACTTATAATTCCAAATGGAAGAGATTTTCCATATGGTACTCTGGCAAGCATATTCCCCAGAATCTGCTGACTTGCCCACAATCCTGGATTATTTGGTGCATTTGAATTCTTTGGGGCTGAGACCAGCTACTCTAAAAGTGCACCTGGCAGCCGTGTCTGCTTTCTTATCAGCAAGTAAACCTTCTTCTTTTCAGCTCACCCTGTATTCTCCAAGTTTTTCAAGGTTGCTTCCACCAACCCTCCATTCAGGGACCCTGCCCTGCTTAGGATCTTAATATTTGCATTGCCCAGCTTATGCAACCCCTTTGAGCCACTGTCTTCAGCAGAGCTTAAGTACTTGACTTGGAAAACTGTGTTTTGTAGCCATCACTTCTGCCAGGCGCATAAGTGAATTGCAAGCACTGTCAGTGGAGCCTGATTTTATCTCCTTTCACAGAGATAAGGTGGTCCTCAGGACTAACAGAAAGTTTTGCCTAAGGTGGTTTCAGACTTCCACCTTAATCAATCCATGTCCCTTCCTGTGAACTTCACTGACCATTCCTCCTCTGGTGAGAGGAGATTGCACAGTTAGATGACAAAAGAGCCCTTAGTTACTACATAGAACGTACCAAGGGTCACAGGCTGGACTCCCTCCAATTGTTCCTCACTTATGGTGAGGTTGGTAAAGGAAAACCTGCCACTAAAAGATCCATTGCCAGGTGGATTGTCTCTTGTATCCAATTTTGCTATGAAAAACTGGGTAGGTTCCTCTCTCAGGACTGAGGGCTCACTCTACCAGAGGTACAGCTGCGTCTCTGGCTGCTGCCAGGGACATCCCTATCCTAGAGATATGTCAAGCAGCTACCTGGAAAACAGTTCACACTTTTACTAAGCATTACTCCTTGGACATCCAGGCTAGGAGTGATGCTCGATATCTTTACAGCTGTGCTTCAGAGCCTATTTCCTAAGTAGGTTCTATCCCTCCTCCATGGAGGTACTGCTGTGTATCTGCATATGTCATAATACAGCAAGACTTCATGTTGTTTGAAGAAAAATTACTCATCTAGTAATGTTGTTTCTTCTAATGGAGTCTTGCTATATTATGACCTCCCCTGGCCTGCCCCCTCTCAGAACCTCTACTTTTGGGATGTGGGTGGGCAGTGCAATGTTGGCACTTCATAGATGCCCACTTTATTTTTCACCCTTTCTTTTAGGGTGCTTGGGTGTTATGTTTTAATTTTTCTTCCTTGATTCCCCTGACTTGAGTCTTTGTTTTGGGATCAAGAAAAAATGTGTTCTTGTAGTTAGTAGCCAGTGGGCTAGTGTAGGTTCTGACTTCCACACAGAACCTTAGTGAGTTTTGCTCGTAAAGATCTGACAGTTTGAGTTTGAGCAACAACAGACAGTGTTTTCAACCGAGCTCCACCAAGGTTCCTTGCCTGGCATGGAAAGTTAACTCTTTCACCTCCGGAGCAGTTCAAGGTTGGGACTCACTGCATATGTCATAATATAGCAAGACTCCATTAGAAGAAACAACATTACTAAGGTGAGTAATTTTTCTTGGCTGATTCCTCTGTTAGTCACGACAAGGATCCCCCCAGGTTCATATAGGCGCCAAAAGCCCAAAACTACAATTCCACAATTTTGTCCCACAAAGCCCTGGGACAGGCTCCATTTTAGAGTCCCTAAAGGTACTGATTGGCCCATTTCAGCAGTCCAGGACCAAGGTGGTGGAGATAAACAGAAATGTCCATGCTGCAAAGAAGACAGGTTAGACAAACTGCAATATTATTACTATTCTAATAAATGATCAGCAAACAAGTACATCTTCTAGCAGAGCTCCTCTGCGCTAATAGTGATGGCAGAAATGGAGCGTTTATCTGGCAGCCCAGATAGGACTCAAGCATAGCAACACTCAGCCCCTCCCAGGTTAAATATAACTGCAATCTAGGCAGCTCTTAAACAGACAGTACACAGAGGCTATACAGGCACTCTCTGGCAATGCATTTGAACTGCTAAAACACAGGACACCAGCCAGGCAGTCAGCATTTAGGCAAGCTCAAGAAAGACTTTTCAGGAACCCCATTTGTAGGGGTTACATATACATAAATAGACAATCAAAATTATACAAAAATATACAAGGCAATAGAGATAGAACATATATGATTTGATATACATGACGATTCTATACATATGGTGAGAGTAAGGGAATGTGCAGGTAAAGGTTAGGAAGCATTAGTGCAGGCTGAGGGGGCCTAAGCCAGAGGCATCCCACTGTCAGCTGGATGTAGAGTACAGATTATTGTGGGCACCCAAATCAGTCACAAGTATTGACAGCAGAAGACTGAGAGAGAAAGTGGACAAACAGACATTACCAAGGAGAATACATCAGCCAGAGGCTTCCTCCAGATTAATTCGAGCTAGAGGAAAGAGGCATTGGTCTAAGGATTGGCAGGAGCAAGGAGAAACCAGCCTGGAAGGCACTATGTAGGAAAGAGTGGGGTAGAAGGGAGGGGATGGGGGTAGGTGGGGACATACAAGGCAGGTGCAGCAGGTACCTGTGGGATAGGAAGATATGTATAGTCAGGCTGGAAGAAGGGCTGAGATGAATGGGAACTAAAATTGAATACTAGGCAGGAGGCAGTACAGCGCAGTGGTTTAAGGCTCTGAGCTGCAAACCTGGAGACTGGGGTTTGAATCCCACAGCCCCCACTTGCATACTGTGTGACCCTGAGCAAGTCAGTTAACGTCCTTGTGCTCCCAGGTCACATCTGTAAACAAGTTTCAGCTCAGTATCTCTCTTCTGGTTAAAATAAAAAAAAAAAAAACAGTCCCAACTGGAGCTCAGAGCTAGATGTTGCCTCAAGTTTCTTTTGAAGTGGCCAAGTGAGGGAAGGGAGGAGATGTCAGAGTGAAGAGTTCCCCAATATGGGGCACGATATGTGAAAGATCTTAGGCCCAAATTCAATTCAATTTCATTTTTTACCAGGAAAACACAGCTGAGATACTCATTTATGAGGTGGTCCTGGGGGACACACATGAATTACATCACAACACAAGAAGGTATACAGAGTAGGATCCAGGAGGGATATACATGAAGTAAAATAACCTGGTATCATTAACGAGTTACAGGCAACAATAACATTAATACAGAGTAATGTGGATACATGCATAGAGTAATAGAAGACTATTACACTGTGCAGGAAGGAAGGAGGCAAAGGATAAACTAAAGAATTAATACGCACATTTGGTAGGATAACAGTGAGGGTGAGGTGAGGGACTGAGGAAGGAAGAGGCTAGAAGTGCAGTTTGGTTGTATGAGAAGGGAGGTAGGAGGAGGGTAAGGCCAGGGTTATGGGATATTGACGAGGCTAGGGAAAGTGAGTAAGAGTAGGGGCAAGAGAAACTGGAATTACAGGATAAGTGTACATATCAATGGTTTAATATAATGATCTGCTTAAAGTACTATAAGGGTACCTACTTGGCCGGACGTAAGTTTTTCAGGCCAGGAAGGTGTAACCCCCTGCAAATGGGGGTTCAAAAGTCTTCTAGGAGCTGGCTAAGTGCTCCCTGCCTGAATGGTGTTTGGCGTTTAAGCCGTTTAACTGTGAGTGCTTTTAGAGCCTCTGGTACTGTCTCTTTAAGACTACCTGCTACTTGCGCTAATTTAGTTTGAATGGGGTGGACTGTGTGTTTTAATGCTCGACTCCACCCAAGCTGTGTCTAATCGCTCCATTTCTGCAGTCGCTAAGAGTGCAGAGGAGCCTAATAACAAGATATAATTGTTTGCCAGACATCAGTTAGAGTATTAATGAAAATGCAGTTTGTCTAACCTGCCTTTCTTGCAGCTGGGACTTTGTGTGTTCTGCCTCCATTTCAGACCTAAACTGTTGAGCTGGGCCAATTGGGTTAGGGAGTCCTAAAATGGAGACTGCTTGGAGCCAACCAGAACTTGGACTCTCACCTGGAGCCTGCTACCAAAGGGGAATATATGGCAGGTGCCGCTGGGTATTGTAGTTTGGACCTTGGCACCTTTTTACACCAACAGAGGGAGCCCTGCTGTGATTGACAGCTGAATCCACCAACAGAACTGGTTGAATCCTAAGGAATTGCCCTGAACTATCACTGGGAGAGTCAGATGCGAGTTGACTGTGTAGCGAGAAAGAGCATTGTTTGCTGTGGCATATAGTTCGTGCAGGAAGTGCATGGAAGGCCCTGTATTTGGCCTGAACCCGAAATGTGGAAGAGAAGGCAGAAGTGTGCAGAACTAGGCTTGCCTGTAGAAGGCCAAGGTTTGTTGAAGAGCGATCGACGGTCGGGACATGCTGATGCTGTGTGTGCTGTCAGGTAACTTGCAGTGTTTTCGATCGGGATCGAGAAGCAGCTGCCTGGTATAGTAATTTCCTTTACATATGAATGTGTCTAGTGCTGGTGGGGAATCACGATTCCATTTCCCGTTGCTGTGAGTTATGAGCTGAAGCTGGAAGCTGAACTCAATTTAATGGACTGAATCGCCTGTTAGCAAAGCAGTGAGCTCTGTCACAAGGGTCTCATCTCCATGCCCTGCTTTCTGGCAATCCAGAACAACCATTTCCTACAGGTTCTCTGTGTGGGGTATCGTAGTACAAATCAGGGACACTCCCTGCGCCTTTCATTTAATCCAAGTGTGTCAACTGATTTCTGTGTGTTTTTCTTTCTGTGGACTGAGCCATCCGGCTCCGGATTACAATTGTGTGTTGCGATATATTTTCCTCCCACAGGGCCCAATCCAGCTGCACCAGCCGCCAACCCCAGTCAACAGACCTGGCTAGCCCCCCACTCCATCCTGGGTACCCAGAGTGTGACAATTTGGACCCTATATGCATGCACAGTACTGTGAATCAAATATCTCCAAACCAAATCAACCTGATTTCCCCTCCTTGTTACTGCTCCTTTAATAAATCAGATGTGTTGTCATTGAACTATATTCAGTCTGTAGTGTCAGTATATGGAAATAAGCATTGCATTGTGGCTGTGTGCATTATCTAACCTTGTTTTACAGGGTGTTCTCAGAGGCGTGTTGCAAGAACCAGTCCTGAGGGTAAGTGTTACTGTATGTGTAAGAAGTTTGCATACGTGGGGTATTGGGAGAGTAACTCAATGTGCTGCATGGGTCACTAATGGGAACAAGGGGGGTCACAGTGTCCCAGAGGGCTGTGCCGAGTTAGTTTAACCACTACTAACCTGACCTCTGGGTGGAGGCACCCGCCATTGGACCCTAGGCCCCTTAATCTGTCACTAGCCACTCAGGCAGGGGTAGTAGCCCTTGAACAGTGCCACCTAGGGGTTACATAAAGACCTGTAGTTGTTGCCTCCACAGAAAAGCCCTGCCTCAGAGGGCTGCCCCTTGTCAATATCACTACCAGTGCCCCCATGGAACTGGTCTGCATAGATTTCTTGTGTTTATAACCTGATCAATGGAATATTGGCAATGTGTTAGTGGTTACGAATCATTTCACATAGTATACACAAGCTTTTCCAACTAAAGATCAAAGGCCTCTACCATGGCCAAGGTGCTAGTGTGGAAAAATTCTTCGTCCATTATGGTGCTCCCCTAGCGGATCCACTCTGACCAAGGCAGAGAGTTTGAAAGTAGGCTAATCAAAGAAATGTTCTCCCAAGATTAGCTAATCGTTCAGGAAGGGGACAAACTGAAACACCTAGTCTTCTTAAGTGTGCCACCACTACTGCTATTCACTTGATAAAGACCCTTGGTGCAGAGGTGAGCCCGAAGGGAAGTGTTGAGAACTGATAGTGGCCTGAGGAAGTCTGAATCTCAGAATCTCTGTGTGACTCCCTTATGGGAATACGGAAATACGCATCCTTTAGGTCTAAGGAGGCTAGCCAGTCTCCCTTTTAGAAGGTTGGCAGAATCATGGCCAATGTGACCATCCTGAACCTGGGCTTTACCAGGTACCTGTTTAGTAGTCTGAGTCTAGTATGAGCCGCCACTCCCATTCTTTTTGTTATTAGGAAATATCTTGAATAAAACCCCTGCCCTTTTGGCTGGGGGGACAAGCTCTACTGCCCTTACTAGAATTAAAGCTTGCACCTCCTGTTCCAGCAGTTTTCTTTCTGTGAAAGGAGCTGGTGTGAACTGCTTTGATCTTGGAGGAGGAAGGGATTTGAAACAAGGGACAGACCCGGACTCAGTGTTTCCAGAACCCACCTGTCTTTGGTGATTTTCAGCCATTCCTGAAAATAATGACTCAGTCTGCCCCATACAGGAGATGGAGAGGCAGCCTGGATGGAAAAGCTAGGGATTTTGTTTTGTTTGTTGCTGGGGTTTGTGCAGATTGGGATCCTCTTCTGGAACCCCTTCTGCCTCTGACTCTATAAAACCACCCTGCTGTGACTGGTATGCTGCTGGGGCACAGTCTGCACTTGGAAGAAGGCCTCCTAAAGGAGGATCTACCCCTGCCTCCCCTTCCATAAGTTGAAGTGGAGGAAGCTCTTTCTTTGGTAGAATTACCATGTAAAGTAGCTTTATACTCATTTACTTTCTTCATATATGTCTCAGTCTGGGCACCAAACAGTGAGTGACCCTCTGGGAAGTCCATAGCTTTGCTCTGGATGTCCTGGGTGAGATAAGTGGCTCTCAGCCAGGCAAATCTTCTCAAGACTATGGTACCTGCCATCCGTCGAGCAGCTGTGTCATTTATGTTAGCTGACACTTGAAACAGGTACTTGGAAGTCTCAAGCCCAGTCTAGCAGTGTCCAGTAACTCCAAAATTGTTAGTGAGGGTTAGCCTCAGCATTGTCCAAGATAAACTGCCAAAGAGCCTTCGGTTGAGGGGCCTCATAGGCTTGGTAGCTGGCTTGGCGAACTGCCAGGGAAGCTGAAAGGTACCCTTTTTAGCCATGCTATCTATCCTTCTCGAGTCCTTCTCCGGGGTGAGAAGACAAGGAGATTTTGCCTTTTCACAGGTAGCCTGCTGTACAATCCCTGGTGGTCAGGGTGAGTAAATAAAAACTCAGCCCCTGACCTTTCAAGCTGGTATTTTTATCACACTTTTTATCAGTGGGTGTGACAGTGTTTGAGTCTTACTAATTTCAGGACATCTTTCTTGAAAACTTATACATAGGCAGTAGGAGCCTTCTAGTTGGTGTCAGCCCATAAGCTCCATACATTGGGCTTCTTCCTCATCCTGGATCTCTCCTGCAGTTTGCAGATCCAGAGTTTCCAGCATCTTCCTGACAAAGGAAAAATGGGAGGAAAAGTCCTCTGTGAGTCTGGGAGGAGAGCCAAAGTCCTGTTCTGGTGAGACCTCGGGTTCAATACCCTCCTCTGCCTGATCATCCTCCTCAAATTCCACTGTGTCAGTAGTTAAAGGAGGTACAAAAATAGTTTTTTAACCGGAGTAGTCATAGGCTGCTTAGGGAGTAGTAAGCCCTGCAGCACTTGTAGTAAAGCCAGAGCCTGGGATAGCTCAGCAGATGAAGAAGCAGGTACAGGCTCCTGAGAGACCCTGAGGCATTTCAGCTGGGGTGTCAGTGTGCTTTGTCTTCTTGAGTTTTTAGCAGGCACGAGTCTCAGCCAATTCATTGCCTCTCTTGTCAGAGCCTTCACCCATCTCAGGGGTGTTTTTGAGGCTCTGGAAGGAATATCAAGGACTTAGAGGGGGGTGGACTGGTTAGAGCCATGGACCCCTCTTCCAACTTTCTTTTGAGCCTTTCCTTATGTTTTACCACTGTTTTTTCAGGAAAGTCTTACAAATTTCACAGTCAGCAGAAAAATGCTGTGCCCAAGGCAGAACAAACATAAATCATGTTTGTCTGCCTTATAAACTACTCTCAGAGCACTTTAAAAACTTTTAAATCCAGGAGGTCCTGTTTTCTTTTTAGGTTTCTCTGACATATTAAAGAAAACAAGAACCATGAACCAACAAAATAAAGGCAATTTAACTATAAACCGCAGGTGGCGCTATCCCAAGGGCTACTACCTCTGCCTGCTTGACTACTAACAGGTTGAGGGGCCTGAGGTTCTCGGCCGGTGCCTCCACCTAGAGGTCAGGGTTTGTAGTGGTTAGACTAGCTTGGTCACAGCCCTCTGGGACACTGAGAGCCCCCTTTTATTCCATCTAGTGGCCCACACAATACACGGGAGTTACCTTTCCAATACCTCACATATGAACCCTTTCACACATATGGAGACCCTTACCCTCGAGACTGATTCTGCTGCACGTCTCTGAGGACCCCCTATAAAATAAGGTTAAGCAACATACACAGCAAAGTACAATACTGTTTCCATAAGTACCAACACCACAACAGTGTATAGTATAACAACAACAAATCTGATTTATTTAGGGGAATAAAAACACAGGAGGGAGCTCAGATTAATTAGCAAAAGTAAATCACAGTACTGCACGCATACAGGGTCTGAAAAGTCACACTCTGGGTACCTAGGTTGGGGGGCTAGCCAGGTCCACTGCCGGAGTTGGCCAGCAGGTGCAGATGGATAGGCCCTGTAGAAAAATATATGCACAACACCCAATTGTAATCCGGAGCCGGATGGCTCAGTCCTTGAGAATGAAACAATGAGAATTAGATGACACACTTGTGATTGCTAACAGGCTGCAGGGGAATACCTGATTTGTACTCACAATACCTCAAGCTGAGAACTGGATGGAAATGGTTGTTCTGGATTGCCAGAAGAGTAGGGCATAGAGATGAAACCCTATTGACAGGGCCCAACTGCTTTGACTAGCAGGCAGATTTAGTCCGATTAACTGAGTTCAGCTTCCAGCTTCAGCCCACAGCTTACAATGAGAGGAATTGGAATCGCAATCCCCACAAGCACTAGACACATTTATATGTAAAGAAATTACTATACCAGGCAGCTGCTTCTAGATCCCGATCGCAATTACTACAGATACCCGGGTGTACGCACAGCAGCTTCAGTTCCTGACAGACTGAACGCAATTCAGCAATTTCTCCAGTCTTCTACAGGGTGAGCCTGGTTTCCACTTTTCAGCCTCCTTCCTTTCAGACACCTCAGTTCAGTCCGATTAACGCTTACAGTGGCAGCAGGCCGACTTCAATGCCTCTCATGCACTTCCCGCGTGAACTGTACACTGCAGCAAGATACAGAGCTCCTACTCCTTTTACAGGCAACAATGATCTGAATCTCCAACTTCAGTGCAGGGCATTTTCCTTAGGTTTCAACAGGTCCAGTTGGTGGATTCAGCTGTCAATCACTCCAAAGCTCCCTCTGTTGGTGCAAAAGCGCAAGGTCCAACTACACTTCCCAGAATCACTAGCTATACATTCCCTTTGTAAACCGGCTCCATCTAGAGTCCAAATTCTGGTTGGTCCCAGCAGTCTACATTTTGGGCTCCCTTAACCCAATTGGCCCAGCACAGTAGTTTAGGTCCAAAATGGAGGGCAGTAAACACAGAGTCCCAGCTACAATAAAGGCAGGTTAGACTAACCACAATTTTGCTAATGTATTTACATAATTACAGGCAAGCAGTTACAGCTTCCAGATGGGCTCTCTTTGCGCTTTCAGCAACCGCAAATTGGAGCGATTACTTTGCAGCCAGGCAGGATTCGGCGGGAAACACCAACCCCCTGGAAAAGCATCAATTATGTCTGCAAGCAGACAGCTCTTAAAGACAGTATCTGGAGGCTCTACCAGCACTCACAGTGCCATTCTAGCAACAAACCCGAGCGCAGCAGGTAGGGGAAACATTAGGCAAGCTCCTAGAGGCTTTTAGGAACCGCCATTTGCAGGGGGTTACATAACTATTCGCGGTCACTTCAGTAACTGAGAAAAACCCAAATCTATCGGTTCGATTGGATCTGGAACCGAGAAAAATCAGTTCAAAAGTCATACATTTTACAGAAGACACAGAAATATACAATCAGAACCCTTAAAAAGGTTGTGATTCGGAAGAAAAAGAATCGGTTGCCTCTCGGTTCACAGGAACCGTGAGGAACCTGAAAAAATAACGTCAAATTAAACTATGAGGTAAAAACTAAAATAACAATTACACTAGGCAGTAAATGAAAAATTAAACAAAAATACTTACTTTTTTTCAGTACACTTTAGGAATCACTCTTGATAGAGAGAAGATATCCAGGGTGTGTAAACTTTGCAGCGGAGAGAAGAAATCTGAAGTTAGAATGTGAGGCAGTTACATTGGGCAGTTTTGAACTGAATGCACAAGCTAAAGATTCCATCATTAGCACAGCATTCCATTTGGCTCTGGGGCAGTGCTCAGCTTAAAGAAGCACTGCAAGAAGTAATAATATTAGTGGATTGCTGGGGTTAGAAAAGCTTCAAGCACTGGTATACTTCTGCAACAATGATTCGGAGAATCAGCCAATTGAACAGTGAAGCACACATTTCAAAGTCTGGGGACAGATTGAAGGTGCACACAGCTTCCTGGCCTTTCTAAGGTCCTCCTTGTGTGGGGAAGGGAAGAGGGATGAAGGAGGAGATTGAGGAATTTAACTAGTGGCTGAAGGGATGGTGTCAGGAGGAGGGGTAACATTTTGTGGGCGACTGGTGGGGTTCATGATAAGAGGCTCTTTAAGAGTGACAACCTTCACCAGACAACAGAGGGGCTAGTGTGTTGGGGAAAACATTTAATGCCTGTGTCAGTTGACATTTAAACTACAGTAAGTGGGGAGACTGAGGCTGGAAAAGTCATAGAGGAAGGAGAACAAAGGGAATCTAGTTAGGACTCCCCAGAAATGGAGCTAGAAACAGTGAGGATGTAGGCATCCAGACAGGGGCCCATAATAAAATAAGACAAGCATTTGTTAATGCCAAATGTTTGATTGCATGTGTTTTACTGTGCTGGTGTTTGGTACTGATAGTGCAGAGGCAATAATTAACTCAGGTTTGCCTCTGTAGCGCATCTGGATTTTGAATAAAATGCATTTTAACTAAAACTATATGATGATCCACCCCAAGTCACAAATACAGTACTAAGTAATAGTGCTGCTTTAAATAATACACGGCAGTGGTTGTGGGTGGGTGTGCAATGTGGAATGGAGCACAAGAAACAAACTGAAATGCTTCCTATTATTCCTGTGTCAAACATAAAGCTTTCTTAGGCAAATACTATTAATTCATTTAAACACAGCAACATAGAATCTGATGTTAGAATAAGGACCACTTGACCCACCAGTCTGCCCATAACCACTCAGTGTGCCCATTTAGCTACAAGTATTACATTGGCTTCCATTGTCATATTAAGAATAGGTGTGTGGAGTGTACCAATAACTGCTTATAGCACAGGATACAAAAAATATATATATATATTTATATATATATAATAACTAGTGACCCTCTATAATGACTGGATATCTAGTCTTGATAAAACACTGTAGTAAGCCACTCAATGCCGTAATAACTTGATAGTGGGTTATTACAGCATTTTCCTCTTCGCACTCTCACATCACTGAAGTGTGAAAGAAAGCTACTGTATTTGTGCAAGTATGGCAACTGCTCCAGGGAATGTTTTCACAGATACAGTTTTCTCTGTGAAACCTTGCACCAGTTACTATAAAAAAATAATGCCAGTGCAAAGTTTGTTTATGAGGATTTTCTACAAACCCTCAGTGTGTGATAATCTCATAATCCCTCAAGCTTTGCTCTCAGGGTTTATGGATTATCACACACTTGGGTGTGAAAAATCCTCATAACACTCACCTAGTCACCTGCACAGCCATTATTCTCTATATAATGCATTTCTTTATATGTTGCTTTTAAAATTCTTTCTTTTTCTATCCGATGACAGCAACTGCATTTGCCTGTTTCAAGCTTGTTAGAATTCAACCTTCCCTCGTCCACTGTCATCCTTACATGGGTATTTAAGCAATAAGGTGCAACAGGGTGAAGAGTTACTGAAGTTTACCCACGCCTTGTGTGGTGTGTTGAAGAGAAGCAGGCGGTGACACCACACAAGAAGTGGGTACATCACCAATAACTCACACCTTGAGGTGCCTTATTGTGATTATACAATGGACCCACGTGTTAAATAAATTTAAAATGTGTTTAATTTAGGTTTTTTATAAATGCCATTAAGTCAGCTGTGGGTTATGCAGGATTTACCACGGTCATGTAACATGAGGTTACAGGATTTTCACACACCATTGTATAATGCCTAACAACCAACCTTCCCTCCAGCACCAGCTACACTTCCATCATCAGAAACACACTAGCAACCAATGTACACATAAATAAACTGATACTAGTAACAGGAGTGTATCAGATGGTTAGGCATTAAAACATGGTTAGAGTAAAGCAAATTATTCTATATGTTGTTAGCTCAATACTCTGCTCAAATACCTTATGCTTCCCCACTGTGTCTACCCTGTGTCCCCTTTGTATTTCCTCCTCTTTTTCAATTATGTACAGTTTTCAATTACATTACATTGTGACTCAATTATATTTTTGTTGTGTTACTTAGTTTAAATACACTGTTTACTACTACCTTATTTTTGCTTATTGTGTCACCCTTGTTGACCTTTCAGTTTATTGCATGCTTGTACGTATTGTATTCTCTGGCTAAATAAGCACTCAGGCATCTTTGTAACCTGCCTGTCTTTCTGTAACATTGTAATCACTGATCTTCCTGGACATAAAGTCTCCACCACTCATTCACACTAGCAGGGACTATGCCAGAGGCGCCTAGACTAATGAGGAGCCAAACATCTTCAGGAGGGCCGGCACCATGAGACCAGCTCGTGCCGTATATTTCTTACGGCATAGAACCCTTCAACTGCCTCAGTTCCTTTTTCCTGCCGTCAAGTGCGCTTCAGTGACGATGTTGCTGCCCGCCAGGAGTTAGATCTTCACGTCTATCGACAGCAGTTTTAGTCATTCAGTTTTGATTTGTAGTATTATTTATTTATTATTTTAGTAAAAAAAAAAAATAAAACATTTTTTTCATCGAAACAACACAAAGTCCTCTTCAGCCCACCTGGCCAGAGCTGACCATGAGTGGGGACAGTGATGGTAGGGAGACTTCACGTGAAAGCTGTCTTTCCAGTGGGTCTGGGTCTGGTCCACCGCCCTCTACGGGGGTCTGACTATGGACAGTCCGGTGCTTGGTAGGAAGGGCGGTTCTCCCAAAAGCACAAAAGAAGTGGGCCCATTCTCGATCCTTGTTAAGAACCCGCACCGCTTGGCCTCGAGCTCTTCTTTGTCCCACCAATCGAAGAAGAAATGGTACTGCTCGAGGTCGCCTCTGGTATGTCTCCACGATCATCATTGGTAACGAGGGACAGAAGGCTGACTCAACTCTGTTGGGGTCACCTGCAGCTTCTGTTCTTGGTGGCCGACATCCTCAACTCCGTAGTCCCTCCCGCTCCCAGGGGTCCTCAGTGAGCAGTTTCATCACTGGGTCACTTTTCACGAGCAGTGGGTTTGGTGGTTGTCCCAACTTTCCGGCCTCTGAGTCAGCCCGGGGCTTTCAGTCCTAGGGCTTGAGCCCGTGGGCAGGATGGTTGTATCTTTCTACTCAAATGGCACCTTCTCCGGTGCCATCGACCTCCACGCTCTTGTGCTTTCCCCTCACATGGCTGCGGCACGAGGGCCAGCCACAGGTACCGTTTTCTCCACTCATGTTTTCAGATCTTCATCCTTGGGTGCACGAGAGTTGGGTTGGGGTCTCGGGCACCGGCATAGCACTAGTTGCGGTGCTGCCTTTGACTCTAGTCTTGGCGGTGCCGCTCCTGCCTCCAGTGCAGTTTCGGGCCGGCGCGCATCGGATGCCAGTATTCTCGACTCCGATTCAAGAAGCACCTCCTCCTGCTCTCTTTCCTCCCTTCCTTTACATACTATCCCTCCAGGGCTAGTAGGAGATGACATTGAACCTGATCCTGGTCTCCGATTAGGAGATGATTTTGATGAAGGTTCATCTTTTAGAGGAAGTAAGCCCCTACTTCAGCAGAACTTCTGGTCGAGGACCTGTCCTTTAAGTCTCTACTGAAGAATATGAATTCCACCCTCTCTCCAGACTTTGGAGGTTGATTCTGGGAAGTTGTTGTGCCTTCAATATTTGCATGTTCGAGGATCCCGTGAATTGACTCCTCTGGTACAGCCCTCTTCGAGACTCTCTCATACATGGTGTGGGACAATCCAGCGCTTATTCCTTCCATGGCTAAGTCCATAGACAAAAGTATGCTCCCCTAAGGATCGACCAATTCTGGCCTCTCAAACTTTTGCTGATGCCATAGTGGTCTTGGCAGAAAATGACAAAGTCGTTCTCCCAGGAGTCTACAGCCCGTCCAGTAAACAAAGAATCTCGTGAGACTGACACATTGGGAAGACAGACTTCTCTGCCACTACCCTAGGTATGCGCATATTGCTAGCTACCAGGGCTATTTCTCACAATATGAATATACCCTCTGGCATCCACTAAAAGCCACTGTGGAGACTCTTCTGGAGTAGGACATTATCTCAGAGCTCCTCCAAACTATCACTAGATGTACTGAGTCCAATAATCAACAACTTAAGGCTGCTATGGATGCCTCTGACACTGCTTCTAGAGCAGCAGCAGCTGGGATATGCACCAACGCCACTTGTGGTTTATGAACCTCGGGGTTCACAAATGATGCCCAGCAGAGAGTCATGAATTTACCATTTGATGGTGCTTATCTGTTTGGCCCACAGGTGGATCAGGCACTCGAGGCCACACAGAAAACTAGGACGGCTATCAAAACGGCCAGACTGACCCCTACTGCCCCTCAACGGGACGAGAACTGCCGCAGTTTCATAACTGTCAGTCCTTTTGTGGCAAAGACAGAGGGGCTTCAACAAAACCAAGCCCCTCAGCCACAAAAGAAAATGCAGCAGAAGGCACAGGGCCCAAAAGCACCTAGTGCCACCCTCTGAAATTCCAGCCCAGGTCCCTCCTCACCTGTCCAAGGGGACTCTTTTTCGGCTGTAGGGGCATCTGACTCAGTTTTACAATCAGTGGAAGTCAGTCACTTCAGACAAATGGGTTCTCAGAATAATTCACGAGGGTTATTCTCTGAATTTTTCGGATAGTCCTCTGGATCATCCACCCAAACTACAGCCCAGGCTGTCAGTTACTCAGTCAGACCTCCTTACTTCCGAGAGTCAAGGCCTTCTGAACAACAGGGCAGTAGACATAATTCCACAGGAGCAGCGGAAAACAGGTTTCTCCCACTGCTTCCTAGTTCCAAAGAAAACAGGCAGTATGTGCTCATTCTAGACCTAAGGAAGCTTATTTTATTATTTGAGTTTTGGTAACCGGTAAGTCCACTGAGACAAGTGCTGTCCCATTTTCAGGGTCAACCCGGTTTGGCACAAGCAAACAGAACAATTACAAAAACATTTATTAACACAAAGGATAACAAGAAACTTAAGTATATAGTATGAGTACAGGTATCAATATACAATACAGCAAAATTTAAAACAAGTTTCTTTTCAAGGAAAAATTCAAGATGATATCACTAGTACACTTCTACCTCTGATTCATTGAAATGATTGGCTGGCCTTCCTAGACATGCAGGATGCCTACCAACATGTTCCCATGCACCCAAGCCACCACAAGTATCTTCGATTTATGACCCTGGGTCAGCACTATTAATTCAGAGTACTGCCCTTTGGGCTGTCCCGGCACTGTAAGTTTTTACAAAGTGCTTTGCAGTTCTCACAGCACACTTAAGGAAACTCAGAATTCAAGTCTTCCCATATCTGGACAATTGGCTCTAGCAAGCTCCTCCAGACAAGGGACACAGGAAGCAGTGACCACAGCTTCCAAGTTCCTCACATCTATGGGAGTTCTGTTGAATCTGGAAAACTGAAAAACTGCAGCTACAGGCCTCCCAACAACTCCTCTTCATAGAGCCTCCTGGATACCTCCAATGCAAGGGCCTTCCTCCCAGAGAACAGGAGGAATGATATCCTTCAGATGGCTCACTTCATCATAGAGAATGGCTCAGTCTGAACTCTCTCAGTGCAGCGGATGCTGGGTCTCATGGCGTCATCAGTGTTCACAGTGCCTTTGGCTCATCTTCACATGAGGACCACTCAGTGGATGCTCAGTACTCAGTGGTGCCCGACCATACATCCACAGTCCTTTCACATCAACGGAGAGAACCACTAAAATTATCACTAATCTGGTGGACTCAAGAGAACAACCTTCTGAAAGGCTTTCCCTTTGCCCAACTGGAGACACACATTACTATCAACACAGATGCATCTCTACTTGGATGGGGAGCTCACTGTCAGGATCTCCACACCCAAGATCTGTGGGGTCAGGACAGTCTCAAATCCACTTAAATGTCCTGGAAATGAGAGCTGTCCTGTACGTAGTCTGAGCCCTGAAGGACATCCTCTGTTGGAAAATAATTCTCCTTCAGACGGACAATAAGCGATGATGTACTACATCAACAAGCAGAATTAGGCGACTCTTATCCCTGTGCAGAGAAGTGATGAGAGTTTGAGAATGGTGCCTAGAGCACAGACCCTGAACCAGGCAGTCTACCTGCCTGAAGTCCAGAATGATCTAGTGGATCACCTCAGCAGAACGGAGGTGGATCCTCATGAGTGGTCTCTCGACGTAAACATCATGCAATTGCTCTTTGAAGAGTGGGGCACATGAGGACCACTCAGTGGATGCTCAGTACTCAGTGGTGCCCGACCATACAGGGACCTTTGGTCCCCACTCAATGCAAAACTGCCTCTATTCTGCTCCAGAAATCTAGAACCTGGTGTTTTTGTCAGGATGCATTCAGACTGCAGTGGACAAGGCGCTTTCTGTATGCATTTCCTCCTTTTCCTTAGTTCAGAGGGTGCTACTCAAGCTGGAGGCACAGAGGGCAGAATGATCCTCATCGCCCCATTCTGGCCTCATCAGATTTGGTTTCTGTTGATAAACAGATTATTGGAAATTCCACCAAGACAACTTTCACTTCAAATGGACCTTCTGACCCAGGGCCCAGTGGTCTATCAACCTGAGATCCCTTCATCTCCGCATGGCTCCTGGGGAGATAGAAGTGGGTAGATTTGATGTCTCTCATAGAGTCTCAGACATTCTCCTAGCAGTCTGCAAGCCAGCTACTAGGAAAACTTACATGGCAAAGTGGAAGTGTTTCTCCATTTGGTGTGCAAAGTCCTCGCTGGATCCCTTTTCTTGCCTACCAAACAAAGTCCTCTGCAAGGACATAGACAAGATGGAAGCTGTCCAGAGGAGGGCAACTAAAATGATGCAGGGTCTGCACCGAAGACATATGAAGAGAGACTAAAGGTTAATATGTAGCCTCGAGGAAAGGAGGAGAGGGGACATGATAGAAACTTTCAAGTACCTCAAGGGAATCAACAAAGTCCAAAGGGTAGCATCTTTCAAAAAAAGAGATGTGCAAGAACAAGGGGCACATTTGAAGATAGAGGAGGCGGCTCAGAGGTAACATGAGGAAGTATTTTTTCACAGAGAGGGTTGTGGATGCATGGAGCGGCCTTCCGGAGGAGGTTGTGGAGTCAAAAACAGTGGTTGAATTCAAGCATGCATGGGACAGCCATAAGGCAATTCACAGGTGGGGTAGAAAGAAGTAGGCTGCTGGTTAACTAGGATCTGCAGCTTATCCATTAGGTAGGAAAATGGGCAGACTGGGTGGGCCAAGCGGTCCTTATCTGCCGTCCAAATTCTATGTTTCTAAGTATCTACTAGATCTGTCAAATACAGGGCTACAATACTCAACCATTAAGGTCCATCTCTCGCGATCTCAGCTTATCACGAGCCTATACACTCTATGTCTCTGGCTCTGTTACTATTAGTTAAGAGGTTCCCTAAAGGTATATTCCACACTAGGCCACTGATCAGGAGACTGGTAGCCACTTGGGATAGTAACCTTGTGCTAGACATGGTCACCTGTAAAACCTATCAAGCCTCTAGCAACATGTGAGCTGAAGTTCCTGACCTGAAGGCTACCTTCCTCGCAGCCAATACCTCCACTGGCAGAGTGTCTGAAATACATGCCCTGGTCACAGACCCTCCTTATACAGTATTTCATAAAGACAAGTGGTTCTCAGAACTCACCCTAAGTTTCTCCCAGAGTAGTCTAGAATTCCATCTACACCAGCCCTTGGTTCTCCTGACCTACATCGTAAACTTCCAGAATGAGGAGGCGTACCTACATTCTCTGGATGTTAAAGGGTTTAGCGGTTCTACATAAACAGAACTAAAAAGATCTGCAAGTCAAAGCAACTGGGTCCAGCCTGTCACCATCAGGTGTATTTCGGCATGGCTGGTTGCATGTCTTCATCACTGCTATTCCATGGCACAAGTTAAGCTGGATGGCATGGCATAAGCACATTCTACCAAAAGCAGTCATGGCATCTCTGGCAGAAATATGGAGCGTGCCCATTGCAGACATCCGTGCACACTTTTGTGAACCACTACGCTTTGGATGTCCATGCCAGACAGCATCAATCCTTTGGCAGGACAATCCTTATGGACTCCTGTCTTAAGTGAGCTCTTCTCCCTGCCGCCCTTCTCGGGGATTATTTTAGCTCAGTACTCTCCATTAGATGTGAATGAGTGGTGGAGACTTTATGTCCAGGAAGATATGAAATTACATACTTTACTATAATTCTTGATCTTCTTGGACAAAGTCTCCACCCACTCATTCACATACCCACCTTTCCATCCAACAAGCTCACTTATTTGTTTTCGGGTTCACCCTCGATGCCTGGGCTGTGAAGACTGTTGTGTTGACCCTTCTTATATGGATCATTTGGACTATCTTATGTCCGATGAGTTAGTTTCACTAGGTTAGTATACGAGCACCTCCTCAGTAAAAAGGTACGGAGACGGTTGGAGGGTCAACGCTGAGGTAGTCTGTGTGGCATGAGCTGGTCTGCAGCACCACTTCTGCATGGCCCTACCTTGGTGCAGGCCATCTTGAAGAATGTTGCTTCCGCTGGTCCTAGCACCTCCGATGTAGTCCCATTAGTGTGAATGAGTGGTGGAGACTTCGTCCAAGAAGATCAAGAATTATGGTAGGTACATAAAGTTCATTTCCTGTCTACTGTTTCAGGCTATTGTAACCTGCCTGTTATGTCCACTGTTAACCTGCCTGCTGCTCTTATATGCATGTATTGTACTTCACACACACCTTCCCTGGTCACACCTGAATCGAGCCTTGGCTCAATGTGCTTCTCCCTGTTATCAACTAAATAAATAAATAAAAATACAAAGTGTAGACATTAAACCAGAAGACTGTTCTGCACCAGCCAGTGATGCACCTGCAGTTAGAATAAAACAAGAAAGCTGGATTAGTTTCCGACAGGAATAACTGGCAACAGTTCAGTTTCCTTTCTAGTGCTCTAGAAGTGAGGTCCAACATAAAACACCTTAAAACATTGCAATCATAACAGGTTTTATGTATTCTCATTTATAGACACAAGCAGAAGGGACAGAGAGGAGTACCAGGAGAAGCAAAGGGAGGTAGGGAGGTCAGTAAGGAAGCCAAAGCTCAGACAGAAGAGCACATTGCAAAATCAGTGGGCAGAGGAACAAAACCTTTACAGGCACATAAGTGAAAAGAAAGGCAAAGGGAGGGATAGTGAGACTGAAGGGGAGGATGGGGCTGCATGGAGGATGACAACAGTAAAACTGACATATTGAACAGGTATTTCTGCTCAATCTTTACTGAGGAAGAGGAGGGTAATGGGCCTGAAGGGAGTACAAGGGTGGGAATGATGCAGAAATGGACACAAGTCCCTTTACACAAGAAAGGGTCCTGAAGGAACTGGAAGGAATAAGAGATGATAAAGCAATGGGGCCAGATGGGGTGCACCCCAGGGTCCTAAAGAACTAAGAAGTGGTGGCTGAACCTCTGGCAATCCTGTTTAGCCGATCACTGAAAACAGAGGAGGTACCCAAAGACTGGAGATAGCAGATGTAGTCCCCTTATGCAAGCAGTGGGAACAAAGATGAAGCAGGAACTACAGACCAGTCAGCCTCACCTTGGTAGTGGGGAAAATCATGGAAGCACTACTGAAGGAGAGATTGGTGGAAATCAGATTGTCGACGGACTATAGGATCCAAGGCAGCATGGTTTCACGGGGGAGGTCATGTCAGACCAACCTCGTTGAATTATTCGACTGGGTAACTGGGGAGGTGGATCAGGGAGGACAGTGGACGTGGCCTATCTAGACTTCAGCAAGGCCTTTGACACTGTGCCACATAGAAGGCATACACAAATTAGGGAATATGGGTGTGGGCAGGACAGTAGTGCAGTGGGTACATAACTGTCTGAGTGGCAGGACACAGAGGGTGGTGGTAAATGGCTGTCACTCCACAGAGGAACAGTGATCAGTGGGGTACCACAGGGATCAGTGCTGGGACCGGTCCTATTCAACATCTTCATCAATGACATTGCAGGGCCTAGAAGGCAGAATTTCCCTGTTCACTGATGACACAAAGCTCTATAACAGAGTGGACACACCAGAGGGTGTAGACAGAATGAGAAGGACCTGCAGAAACTTGAAGAATGGTCAGGAGTTTGGCAGTTGAAATTCAATGCAAAGAAGTGCAAGATAATGCATATGGGGCACAAAACCCTAGCACAATATATTAGTCGGGGTGAGGATATAGCATGCACCAAGCAGGAAAGGGATCTTGGGGTTATCATCTCTGATGACCTTAAGGTAGGGAAACATGCGACAAGGCAGCAGGTAAAGCAAATATGATGCTGGGATGCATAGGCAGGGCATCACCAGCAGGAAAAGGAGGTCATGATTCCACTTTACAAGACACTAGTGAGGCCCCACCTGGAGTACAGTGTATAGTTCTGGAGACCTTACCTATGCAAGGACATAGACAGGGTAGAGAAGGTTCAAGGAGGGCAACAAGATGGTACATGGATTGCATCACAAGTCCTATGAGGACAGGTTGAAGGACTTGAATATGTACTCCCTGGAGGAGAGGAGGGAGAGAGGGATATGATAGAGACATACAAGTATCTTACAGGGAGGAACAGGGTGCAGGAATACACTATTTTAAGTGAAAAAGATGTTCCAGGACTAGAGGGCATGGGATGAAGTTGGAGGAGGACGATTCAGAGGAAACATGAGGAAGAATTTCTTCACAGAATGGGTGGTGGACAAGTGGAACACCCTGCCAGAGGAAGTGGTGGGGGCTGAAACAATCGTGGGATTTAAGAATGCTTGGGATAAACATAAAAGAATTCTGGAGGTCAGGGTGAGGGCAACAGACTTCTAGGAAAACATAAAGTGAACTTACAAGCTCAAATGGGCAGACTGGGTGGGCCATAGGCCCTTATCTGCTGACACTGTCTCTGTATCTATGTAGTGTGTTTCATTTACAAATTTCTATTTATGAAGTATTTGCAGGAAAAAGAGCACGACCTTTATCAGAGGCAGTGTTTTTTTTAGTAAGATAACACAGCTTCAACTACAGCTGTGCTGATAGAACCTCAAAGGATGGTGTAACCCCCCCTACAAATGGCGGTTCACAAAAAGTCATCTTTGGGCTTGCCTATATGCCCATGGACATAGCTGGTATCCTGCGTCTTAGTGCTTAAAGTGTTGTGTGAGAGTGCCTTAATGCCTCTGTGCTCTGCCTCTTTAAGAGCTGCCTATAACGTGGTGCTTAGTTAATCTGGGAGGGGCTGAGTGTTTCTATGCTCAAGTCCCATCAGGCTGCCAGATAATCGTTCCGTTCTGCCATCGCTATTTGTGCAACAGGAGCCCTGTTAGAAGCTGTACTTATTTGCTGAGTATCTATTAGAATCGTAATGTTATGGAAGTTTGTCTAACCTGCCTTTTGCAGCATGGAAATTTTCGATATTGCACCACCATCTTAGTTCTGGACTGCTATTGTGGACCAGCCAGAACCTTTGGGGATCCTAAATGGTGTCTGTCCCCAGTGGTCTTGTGGGAGCAAAATTCTGTAGGAATTGTAGTTTTGAGACTTTGGCACCCAAATGGACCTGGATGGGGAGCCCTTGAATTGACTGACAGGTGGATCAGCAAACTGAACCTTTTGGAGGATCCTGGGAAAGTTCAGGCTGTTTGCAGAGAGTCAGTCTGAGCTGGGCGTGAAAGAGTGAACAGCAGCTGCTGCGTGAGTTTGGGGAGGAGAACTGTGGAAGGGCCGAGTCTTGGCCTGCCATCTGCTGTCCCTCAAGTAGGGGGCTCTCTAAAGAACTGGATGGCTTCAAGTTTGTGAGAGATTTAAGCCCTTGACTTGGTGACCAGGCTGGAAATCTGAATAAGACCGAAGATTTGTTGAACGTGACTGGCCTGTCAGGACCTGCATTTACCCTGAACTCCTGGTTTTGCACAGACACTCTGTGATTGTGACCAGCTGTCATCTGCCTGGTATAGTGGTGATTGCTTTACTATAAATGTGCTGTGTGCTGTTAGTGGGTCACGATTTGGTTCCCCACTGTGTCTAACCGTGCCTTGCTTGCTGGAGGCTGCATCCAGCTTTCTCGGACTCATATCCAAACTGTTCCTCGGTCTGGACCTTGTCACACTGGCCCAGCCAGATTACTCATGCCGCAGAAAACCATCACGAGAAACCTGCCTGGGGATCTGCCCCTGCTCAACGCCTTGAAAAGGAAAAATGCCTTGTGATTCATGTGGGCCCTGCTTCTCCTGGCACTCCAGCTCATCAACCTGCAGTCTCAATTTCATCCCTCCTGTGTCCTGTATCGGGTACCGTGAGTAAACACCAGGGTAGCTCCTGCAACATCAGCTAAATCAAAATATTGTCATTTAATTTACTTGTTGTTTTCTGGTCATGAACTGAGCCATCTAGCTCTGGATTACAAATTGCATGTGGTTGTGCATGTTTCTTTCTTCCATCACAGGGCCCCAACCTGCTGCGACACTGGCCTACCCTGGGCAACATTCCAGGCTAGCCCTCCTTACTCCCACCTGGGTACCCAGAGTGTATGATGTGTAGGGACTCTGAAGTGCATTCATGACTGTCTGACTGATTTAGCCTTTAAGCCAATCAACCTGATTACACCACTCCCTTTGTTCAAGTCAGTAAATAAATCAGATCCAACTCTTTTTGCATTAACCTGGCTGTGGTTCCAGTTTGTGACACAAGCACTGTACTGCTGTAATTTGCTGTGCATAACCTTGTTTTACAAGGGTTTCCAGGTCGAGCGAGGAACCAGACCCAGTGGTAAGTGCAGCCAGAGTGGGATTGTGTGGTGAACAAGGGTTATTGTGAAAGTGTTTACTGTACATTGTCCAGGCCACTAGAAGGGAAAGAGGGGAGGTTACAGTGTCCTGCAGGACCGTACCCAGGTTAGCCTTGCTACCAACAACCCTGTTCTCTGGGTGAGGCACCCGTTTCAGTACTCAGGCCCTTAACCTGCAACTAGCCACGCAGGTAGGGGTAGCAGCCCTGGGATAGCACCACCTAGAGGTTAGATCTTAGAGGCACCGCTGGGATTTCTGACTTCTAGTGGTCAGAAGTGGGTACTACAATCCCACACTAAAAATGATGGTAAAATGGAGCTCACTCGCCCAAGTTTAAACTCTTCCCCACAAGCTGCTATTGCACCATATGATGGGGTGGAGCATGCAGAGGGGACCCCAGCAAGCCCTGCTATTAATGGACGTCCCTTGAGGACCGATAATGCCACTATTGTGGAAGTGGTTGAACAAATTAAGTATCTGGGGAAGGTTGAAGTGAGGGGAAGGTATTCTGACCTGTTTGATCAAACCATGGTGGCCCTGCTCTCCTGCAGCCTGCCCATTGAACCAGAGAAGGTACTCCCTGTGATTTTGCCTGAAGGGTCCCAGAAGGGGTGGAGGGTTATCCACTTACATAGTGAACTGGCTGTACTCGGAGGGTCCCGCCACATAGAAGGGTTTAGAGACAAGCTGCTTAAACTGTTAGCCTCTGAGGGTGCTCTGCTACAGGGCTGGTGAAAATGTTAGAGCTTTCTGAGGAGGTAACTCCCATGCAGTCCCTTTAGCCTCCCACGCTACCCCTAGAGTTACCTCCCCACAGTGATACCTACTGTGTATTTGGACTCATACCGTAGGCTTAGATGCTTCTCAGGTATGGTCCCGGTGCCCATGGGGAGGATGACCTGGAACGTGGATGGACTATGCCACCCCATTGGTCCAGGAGTGGCAATGTACTGAAAGAGAGAGAGAGGAAAAGGCTCATGGGAAAGCTTGAGGGGCCCTGCACTGGAGGCCATTTGCTTTTGTGATCCACTGGCCCAGAGGCTACAGCTGCTCAATATCTCTCTGCCTTGGCAGGGGTATTTGTAGTACTGAGTTGGGGATGATCTGATGTCGAAGTTCAGGTCCGCAAAACAGTGGAAAAATGAGAAGTTGTCAATGTTTGTCATATGAATTGAGCAAGCTTTCCAACGGGCTCACAGAAAGAGAGGTGCCCACCAGTGAATTGAACAGGGTCAGACTGGATCACATCCTAAAGTCAGCCAGATATTCCAGCATGATGTTGTTAAAACTCAAACTGCAGGATCATAGGGGCAATCCCTGAATACTGCTATCTGAGGAAAGAGATTCGTGAGGCCAAGAATGATGAGGAAGGATGGGAGCCCTATGCTGGGGTTGTCCACCCTGTCCGGCCCCCAGGGGAGGCTGAACTGCAGCAGGTGAGGGAACTAATCAAGGAATTGACTGAGTTGAGATCAGTCAGCAATCTGCTGAGGCAGCCAAAGATGCCATTTCTTGTCCGGCCACCCCTGAGACATAGAAAGAAGCTCCACCAGGAGGCGGTGAGGGTGCATGTCATTTCCTCAGAGACCCGCTAGAAGACAACCTGCTGGAGGAGGTGCAAGAACTGAGAGTCTTGGTGGGAGATCTGCTTTGGGTGACATGGAACACTGACCCTGGGGAAGCTCAGAAAGTCCAGAGAGCAAGCCCGCCCAGAGGGACCCGGAGACTCCCTCACAATGTTCAAGCAAGGAAATTGCCACCTCCCTAGAGACTCTAAAGAACCTGTCTCTGCCACCACTGTGGGAGGATGGACACACCTAGTTCACCTGCCGTTCCCTAGAGAATTTGAGAGAGTTACCACCCGGCTGCTGGCCTTGATTTGATGGAACAACATCGACCATAAGGGGGCTGCTCGACAAAGCTATTCCTCCAAGGCAGCTGTCAAGCTGACGTCAAGTCTAAGTCACCTAAGTGGTCTGAGGTGGTAGGGCGCTTCAATGGAAACTACAGTGACGGTGAACGGTGTGTCAGCCCAGGCCATGCTCGACAGCTGATCCCAAGTGACTATAGTATTTCAAGACTGGTGCCAGAAGCATCTGGACGATGTGCCCCTACAACCTCTGGAGGTCCTACATGTGTGGGGTTGAGTGAGAAGTCCTACCCATACTTGGGGTACATCCATATCTGGTTGTCATTTCCTACTGCCATAGCTGGGGTAGATGAACAATTTGAGAGCGCTTGCTCTGGTATGTCCCCCCACTGGACTGTATGATGGGGTTCTCTGTTAATCGGAACAAATGCCCACATGTTTGGGGACTAGCACAACTCTGTCATGAGAAACAAGGGCAATGGACTGGGAGGGCCCTGAGAATTCCAACGCTAATCCAGAAGGCTTATGACTTGCAACAGAAACCCGATGAAGTGGACAGAGATGAGCCGGTGGGGATGATGTGGAAAAGGATCCTGACTCTTTGGTACTGGCTCCCCAATGCACAGTGTATGATCCATGGAAAGTCCGCTAAAGAAAGATGTCAAGAACCAAATATTGATGATAGATGCTCCTAGTGAAGGGAAGCTGACAGAGGGTTAATGGTTAAGCCCAGTATACTACCTGCACGTGCTCATGCCTATGCATGCTGAGTGATGGTGCAAGTGAGAAACATGTCAGACAGAAGTTTGTGAATCGGGGATGTCGCTGGGTACAGTGCATTGTGCAGACACGGCAGTATTACCCAGTAACAAGTGCTCTCTAGCATGCCGGGGAAGGTGTCCCCAGACTTATTTGACTTCGGTGATTCCCTCAGTCTACCGAGTGGAAGACTCGAATTAGCAAGAAATTAGCTCAGAGAGACCAAGTGTTCTCATTAAAAGAGTGGGAAGTGGGGTGTGTTCATGGTGCCAAGCATAATATATGCCTGCATGATGACCGGCCTTTCAAGAGAGGTCGGCCGCACTCTAGACATAGATGATGTTAGAAGACATCTACATGAGATGCTGCTACTGAGTATCATTCAGGAATCCAGAAGCCCATCGCATCCCCCATAATAGTGGTGCGTAAGAAGAATGGATCCATGAGGATGTGTGTGGATTATCGGACCTTAATCGGCGGACCATCCCAGATCAATACACCATGCCACGCACACAGGATGCCTTGGATTGCCTGGAATGGAGTCAGTGGTTCTCCGTACTGATCTCCAGTGGATATTACCAGATTCTGATGGCCCCGGAGGACCATGAGAAAACAGCTTTCATCTGTTCTTTAGGGTTCTCACGAATTCCTGAGAATGCGCAGAGAGGATTTTGTGTGCCCCAGCCACCTTTCAGAGGTTGATGGAAAGTGCGGTGGGAGAGATGAACCAAATGGAATGCCTGGTATACTTGGATGACGTCACTGTTTTGGATGCACACTAGAGGAACATGAAACCAGATTGTTCAAAGTCCTCGAGTCGTCTGGAAGAACTTGGTCTCAAGTTAATCTATACAGAAGTGTCAGATTTTCCAGACATCTGTCAAGTATGTAAGGACACATCGTGTCTGCGGAAGGAATACATACAGATCCCAACAAGGTTGACTTGCTGACCATAGCCCCAGCCCAATAACCTGAAAGAACTACAACATTTCATGGGGTTCTGCAGCTACTACTGCAGGTTCATCAAAGATTATTCCAAGGTGATTAGACCACTTAACCTTACCAAGGCTACCCTCCTACCAACTGCAAATACAAAAAGGGGCGATCAAAGACCAAGAAAGTGTATTTCCAAACCTCTGAGCCTTTTGGGACCGGTGGACACCAATGTGAAGCAGCATTTTTGAAATCATATACCAACTCACCCATGCCCCATCCTTGCCTATGCTGATCCTACCAAGCCCTATCCTCTGCATCACGGATGCTAGTTTGCAGGGCCTTGGAGCTGTGCTATATCAAGACTATGAAGATGGCTTGAGACCTGTAACTTTCACCACCAGGAGTTTGACCCCATCAGAGCAGAACTATCCAGTTCATAAGTTGGAATTCCTCGCCCTACTTCTATGGGACAAAGATATTAGTGAAGACTGACAATAACCCACTGACCTATGTGCAGACTTCAGCTAAATTGGACGCCACTGGGCACTGTTGGCTCTCTGCCTTATCGACTTATGATTACGCTGTTGAATACAGACGGGACTAAACACATTGATGTGGAGCCCCTGTCACAAAGGCCAGCTCCTAAGAAATGGAAATTATGTACCTACTGTAATTCTTGATCTTCTTCAACGAGTCTCCACCCTCATTCACACTAAAATGCCGGGAGTACGCCAGAGGTGCTGAGGACCCAGTGGAAGCAAACTTTTCAGGGCGCCAGCGCCTGACATGGAGCTGTTAGGAAGTGGCACATGAGCCTGGTGCGTGCAGTAATGACTATCACGGCGTCGACCCTCCAACCGCCTCAGTACCTTTTTTCCGAGAGGTGCAGCGTTACTAGCCTAGAAAGGACTAACCTAAAATCGGACATAAGATAGTCCGAATGACCCGAGTAAGAAGGGTCAACAATAAAGTCTTCACAGCTCAGCCACTGAGGGAGTGAAGACCATAAACAAAGATGAGCTCGGGGATGGTGAGTGGGCATGTGAATGAGTGGTGGAGACTCCATCCAAGAAGATCAAGAATTACAGTGGGTACGTAATTTTCATATCTTCTGGTCATACTCTCCACCATTCATTCACACAAATGGAAAGTATCGCTAAATAATCCCCGAGGTGGGCGGCAGGAGATAAAGAGCTCACGTGCTTAGGGCAAATGTCCATTAAGAATGGTCCTGCCAAAGCGACAAATGTCATCTGGCATGGACACCCAAGGTGTAGTGCTTAACGAACATATGCACGGAGCTCCAGGTAGCTGCACTGCAAATATCTGCAATTGGCACATTGCGGATTTCACCAGAGATGCCGCGACTGCTCTGGTATAGTAAGCATACACTCTGCCTTCGGCTTGACCTGTGCCATAGACTAGCAGTGGCAAGGCATGCCACCAGCCACCTGAAATGCAGCTGACAGCAACAGGTTAACCCAGCTGGGTCTCACTGAGGAAACAAACAGTTGTTGAGCCTTGCAGAATTTTCTTCATTCTATCTAAATACAACCACAATGCTCTCTTAACATCCAGCGAATGAAGGGCTCCCCTTTCATTCTGGAAGTTCATAAAGTAGGAAGGACTAAAGGCTGGTTTAGATGGAATTCTGAGACAACCTTAGGGAGAAACCTGGGTGAGTCCCTAAGAACTACTTTGTCCTTGTGAAATACAGTGTACTGGGGTCTGTGACCAGTGCATGTATTTCCAGAAACTCTGAGGCGAATAATGGCCACCAGGAAGGCTGTTTTCAAGTGAGGAACTTCAACTCATAAGTAGTTAGAGGCTCGAAAGGTTTACAGTGAGCATGTTTAGCACAAGGTTAATGTCCCAGGCTGCAACTGGACATCTAATAGGAGGTCTAGTATGCAGAATACCCCTAAGAAACCTCTTGACTATGGGCAACTGAGCCAGCAACATGGAAAGTACCGGCTCATGATATGCCGAAATGGCACAAAGATGAACTTGACTGTAGAGTACTGCAGACCTGTGTTTGAGAGGTCTAAGAGGTACTCCAAGACTTTATTTGATGGGCAGGAAAAAGATTACAGAGGTTTGCACACCAGATAAAGAACATTTCCATTTAGCTGTGTAGGTTTTTCTAGTGGCCAGCTTAAGTGCAGCCAAAAGAATATCTGAAACTCTACAAGAAACATAGAACCTATTCACCTCTGTCTCTTCAGGAGCCAAAGTGAAGTGACCTCAGGTTGGGATGGACCACAGGACCCTGGGTCAGAAGGTTCATCTGAAGGGAAAGTGTTTTGTGAGGATTTACGATAGTCTGATGAGAAGTGAGAACCATATCTGCCGAGGCCAGAAGGGCAATGAAAATCATTCTGCCCCCCAGGACTCCAATTTGAGCAGTATCCTCTGAATTAGGGAAGAGGAGGAAAAGCGTATAGAAAGCATTATTGTCCACATGAGCTGAACACATCCTGACAAAAACACCAGGTCCTGGATTTCTGGAGCAGAAGAGAGCAGTTTTGCATTGAGTGGGGGACGCAAAGGTCCAGGTCTGGAGTTCCCCACTCTTTGAAGAGTGACTGAACGACAGTTAAGACGAGGATCCACCTCCGCTCTGTTGAGATGGTCTGCCAGCTGGTTTTGTACTCCTGGCAGGTAAACCACCAGACTCAGAGCCTTGTGCTCCAGGCACCATCCCTACATTCTCATTGCTTCCCTGCATAAAGGGTAACAGTGTGCACAGCCCTGTTTGTTGATGCAGTACATCACTGCCTTGTCCGTTTGAAGGAGAATGTTCTTGTGACAGAGTATGTCCTCCAAAGCTTGGCCTGCATAGAGGACGGCTCTCATTTCCAAGATGTTTATGTGCAGTTGAGACTCATCCCAAGTCCATGTACCTCCGGTGTGGAGATCCCGGCAGTGAGCTCCCCAACCCATCAGAGATGCGTCTGTGGTAATGGAGCTCTGATGATCCAGAGGGCAAAGGATATCCTTCCAGAAGGTTGTCCTCCTGAGACCACTAGGTGAACGACCTCTTCAGAGGTTCTGTCACCTTGACGACAAAAGAATGAGGGTGAGTGGTTGGGGCCACTGAGCACTGAGCATCCACTGAGAGGTTCTCATGTGAAGCAAGCCAAGGATACAGTGAACACCGAGGATGCCATGAGGCCCAGCATCCGTTGCATCAAGATAGCTCGAACTGAGCTGTGTTCTCTGATGTTTGGGCCATCTGTAAGATATCACTCCTTCTGTCCTCTGGAAGAAAAGCCTTCACACAGGAGGTGTCCAGAAGAGTTCCTATGAAGAGGAGCATCTGGGAGGGCTGCAACTGTGACTTGTTGAGGTTCAGCAGGACTCTCATGGACATGAGGAAGTCTGAGGCCGTGGTCATGGCCTCCAGAGTCTCTTGCCTGGAGGGACTTGCTAGAAGCCAATCGTCCAGATATGGGAACACTTGTATTCCAATTTTCCAGTGGTGCACCACAAACACTGCACAACACTTTGTAAAACAAGAGGCACTGAGGATAGCCCAAAGGGCAGGACTCTGAACTGATAGTGTTGACTCAATGCCACAAACCTTAGGTATTTGTGGTGCTTTGGGTGTATCAGAATGTGTTGATAGGCATCCTGCATGTCCAGGAGGCTAGCCAATTGTGTCAATGAATCAAAGGTAGCAGGGTACCGAGTGATATCATCTTGAACTTCTCCTTGTGTAGGAACTTGTTTAAATTTCTGAGATCCAGAATGAGGGATGCCGCCAGTTTTCTTCGGGACCAGAAGGTAATGGGAGTAGAAAACTATGTTTTGTTGATCCAGCGGAACTACTTCTACTGCTCTGTTGTTTAGAAGGCCTTGTACCTCAGAAGCAAGAAGGTCTGACTGTACTGCCGACAGCCTGGGCTGTCGCTTGGGAGGATGATCCGAGGGGTTTCCGAAAGATTGAGAGAGTACCTCGTGGATTATCCTGAGGACCCATTTGTCTGATGTTATAGATTTCTACTGGTTGTAGAACTGAGTCAGATGTCCTCCCACTGCTGAGAAGGAGTCCCCTCAGGCAGCTGAGGTGGGACCTGGGCCGGAAACTCAGAAGGTGGCACTGGGCACTTTGGGCCTTGTGCCTTCTGCTGCACTTTCTTTGTGGCTGAGGTTCTGGTTTCTGTTAAGCGGAAGACTAGGTCAGCCATTAAGGCAGCCAGACCTATGCTCGCCCCTCGAGGGGTGGAAGCAGCGCCAGTTTCACAACGTCGTCCTCTCAGGCAAAGGCAGACTTTGCCCTGAGAGGACTGGACGGTTGTGAAACTGGTGTTGTTTCACCCTCGGGAGGGGCGAGTATAGGTCTGGCTGTCTTAATGGCAGACCTAGTCTTCCTCGTGGCCTCTAGTGCTTGCTCCACCTCAGGTCTGAACAGATACATACCGTCGAAAGGTAAGGCTATGATTTGCTGCTGGGCATCATTCGTGAAGCCTGAAGTATGCAGCCAAGAGTGGCGACGGGTGCAGATCCCAGCCGCCGCAGCCGGAAGTGGTATCAAAGGTGTTCATTGCAGTTTTAACCTGTCGGTTATTGGACTCGATACCCTTGTTATGGTTTGAAGTAGCTCTGAGTTAACCTCCGATTTGGGCAGACTTCTACCATTGCTTGAGCAAACGCCAAAGAACATATTCATATTGAGAAAAATAGCCTTGGTAGCTGGCAAGGCGCATGCTCAGGGTTGAGGCAGCAAAGATTCTGTTACATAAGGTGTCTATCTTGCGAGATTCTTTGTTTATAGGACAGGCTGTGGATTCCTGAGGGAGGACAGCCTTATCCTCTGCCAGGACCACTATGGCATCAGCAAAGGCTTGTGAGGCCAAGATGGGCCGATCCTTGGGAGGGGCATATTTCCTATCTATGGACTTGGCCACAGAAGGAATAAGAGCTGGAGTCTTCCACCATCTGTGAAAGGGTCTTGAAAGAGGGCTGTACCGGATGGGTTAAATCCATAGGATTTCCAGGACATGAAGACATTGGAGATGCAAAAGCTTCCCAGGATCGATGGCTGTGGTCTGGAGAGAAAGGGTAGAATTTAAATTCTTGGGCAGAGACTTAAAGGAAAGGTCCTCAATAACAGGCTCTGCAGGAGGACTGATCCTGCCCCAGGGCAGTGTCAGCATCAACATCATCACCCAGTCTAAGATCTGTATCGGCTCAAAATAATCTCCTGATAGTCCAGGAGGGACTGTATAGACAGGAATGGAGTGAAAACCAGGAGGAAGAAGAGAAGGAGAAAGAATCGGAGTTGAAAACATCTGGACTCTAGATGGCGCCACACCCATCCCTGGCGCCGAGAACAAAGAAGGAGCCGACACAGAAAGCGGCGTTGCACATGGCACCAACAAAAGTGCGACACCACACCTGATGCTGAGTGCCACCCCGGTGCTGGAGGCACTGATGGATATTGCAGCACTACATCCGGTGCTGCCGCAAGCCCTGACGCAGAAGACGGCACCGACAGAGCCAGCGCCACGGGGCACTGACAGCACTTGTGGTGCTGCAGGACCTCGGCGCCAGAGAAGTTGGCACCACAGATGACAGCAACATCACAGAAGTCTGAGAACTGCAATTTGAAGTTACAGGATGAAAATGGCACTAGATAAGGGCATCGGTGTGAGCCCCTGCAGCCATGTGAGGGCATAGACACCAGAGCACAGAGTCGACAGTGCCAAAGAAGGCACCTGTGACTAGGAAGACTTAACCACCCTGCCTGCTGTCCCTGAACCAAGGGGCCAAAGGCCCCGTGTCGGACTGGCCAGTTCGGGCAATCAGGCCAACCTCTGAGCCCACTGCTCCATAAGAGCAGCCCACTGGTGAAACTGCTCATCAGAAGCTCCTCCAATAGGTGGAGGGGCTCCGATGTTGAAGAGGTCAGCCATGAGAGTCAGAAACCGGCAACTCCGACAGAGGTGGAGACCGCGCCTGGCCTAATAACTGACCGTCTACGTGCAGACATACCAGAGGGTGACCTCGGTGATGCCGTTTCTTCTTTGACCTGTGTGCTAAGAAGAACTCGAGGCTGAATGGTGCTGAGAATGCAACCATTTCTTTTTATGCTTTCAGGGATACAGCTCATCTCCTGAGCACTGGACCCTCTGTTGTCAGCCCCCAGGGAGGCGGACACAAGACCCGCCCCGCTGGCTGAACAGCTTTCACACGAAGTCTCCCTACTGTCACCTGCCCCACTTATGGTCGACTCCGTCAATGGAGGCTGAAGACTCTCTCTTATAAGTAGAATTTATTAATATAATCGGTACTTATCGAAGATAAAATACAAAACAATAAACTGAAAACTAAGCTGCTAGTATAAAGTTTGACTCCAGGCGGGTGAGTGATGTCATCACTGCGTGCACTTTCGATGGTGGGAAAAAAGGAACTGAGGTGGTTGGAGGGTTGATGCGAGATAGCCATTACAGCATCGCGCCAGGCTCGCGGCTCCATCTCAAGCCGGCCCTCCTCAAAAAGTTTGCTCCGCTGGGTCCTAAGCGCCTGGCGTACTCCCATTAGTGTGAATGAGTGGTGGAGACTATGTCCAGGAAGATCAATTGGGTCAGATAGTCTGAGCCTGAAATCAAAGCATTATGCCAGAAGTTTGATAAGGATGAACAAATGTCTGCGGACACAGTGGACTGCCTAGTAGATTGCTTGGGCCCTTCTGAATCCTGCATACTGGCTGCCTTTGTAATTTCTCTGCTCTAGACATTAGTGCACTACCTCAGTTTGATAATGACAGCATTCAGTGGGCTCAATCCCAAGATCCATGATTCAGCCTGCGTGGCATGCGTGCAGGAAAGATGTGTCAAGTTGCGTTCCCTTGACTTGCGAACTGCTCTGTTGTTCAAGGAAGGCCCCAGGTTAAAGTTGCATAATCAGTTACTATACAGAGAGACATGGATCATCATGGCCAAGTAGACAAACAACAGTTAATCCTACCCACAGCCTTTAAACAGCTGGTGCTGAGGTCCCTTCACAATCATATGGGGCACCTTGGTATTGACAGAACTCTCGACTTGGTATGAGCCCGATTCTACTGGCCCAAGATAGGGACAGATGTTGAGCATCATGTAAAGACCTGCAGTCATTGTCTCCAGAGAAAAGTCCTGCCTCAGAAGGCTGTCCCCTTGTCAATATCACTACCAGCGCCCCTCTAGAATTGGTTTGCATAGACTTCTTGTGCTTAGAACCCAAACAAAGAACATTGGCAATGTGCTGGTAGTTACTGATCATTTTACAATGCGTACAAACCTTCCCAACTAAAGATCAAAGGCCTCTACCGTGGCCAAGGAGCTGGTGGAAAATTATTTGTCAACTATGGTAGCCCCAGTGGATAGATTCTGACCAAGGCAGAGACTTTGAAAATAGGCTAATCAAAGAAATGCTCTCTCTGTGGGGGTGGAGGGTGGAAGTCAAGAACCACCCTATCACCCACAGAGGGACCCTCAACCAGAACGCTTCAATCACACCCTTCTGGACATGTTAGGAACTGTCCACCCAAAAGACAAGCCTAAGTGGAGTCAGCAGATTAGCACCTTGGTACATGAGTACAATTGCACCAAAAAGCGCGCTACTGGATTCTACCCCTACCGTCTCATGTTGGAGGGAGGCCTGACTGTCACATTGGACAGCTGGTTCTGATCTCTGTATCATTTTTGTAAATATAAAAGATGTGTGATGGACTGTGTCTAGAGAAAATGCTGTCTTGCTGGAACTGACACATCAAACCCCCAGGGATAAGTTCAAAGGACAGGACATAGCTTAACTGCAGATATCTGAGGTGCAATTATCTTGTTAGTTTGCTTTAAAGGCAGGAACCAAGATATTCATTTTATAATGCCCTCAGGAAATCCTTTGATGTGCACTAGGTGTCCTGAGAGAAAGGGACACGGGCCAGTGCTATGGGTTACTACCCAGGAAGCCAGCTCATTCCATCAAAGAGACCTTTGATGTCTGGGGATGCCAGGTCCCAGACTAAATTAAGGAGTCCAATATACTTTTGCTTTGAATATACACTGACTTACATCAAAGAGACTTTTGATGTCTAGGATAAAGCAGATCACAGACGGTTTGGACCAGTCACATAAAGAGAGGTGATTTCTTATGTCATCTATTATTTTCTTAAATATCTTAGAAGGACAGCCTGTGTTATAAAATATTCATTTTATACATCAAGGCGAGTTAGGTGACCTCAGAGAGAAGGCGGCTCAATACTACTGTTAAAAATGCTGAGCAGACCTTACACAGAGATATACAGTCATATTTCTGACTGAGAGAAAGGAGACCATGAAGCACTGAAAGATTAAGAAGTAAGGACCTTACACAAGACTAGTCTGAGTGTTATTATTGGTAGGAATCTGCACTTTTAAACCTGTTTGTTTTAAGGCTGTATGTGTTGAGATATTTTGTTCTGTATTTTACTGTTTTCCTATTTTATCTATTTTAAAGTAAAGATATATATTTTAAAATGGAAACTGCCTATGTGCCTTGAAATTTCTTTTTTATATAAGTGAAGCTTTGAAGGTTATAGCTGCCACTGTGTATGAGCTTATTGTGATACCAAACTGGAAAGCGTTCTCTAGGTCTTGCATAGAGTTCTAAGGGTTCATGTTGTAATACCTGATTAGGTGCCCTTAGGCAAAGATATCTAGCTCCCGAAGACAGAATTATCTGAGCCTGACAATTGGGTACACTAACAAGAGGTTATCAGTTTGAATCCCTCCGAACTTGAGACTAAGGTGACTCGAACCCACAAAACAGACTAGAGGGTTACCTTGTACTGTTCACTGTTCACTGTTCACAATTCAACGCTCAGAGGTTGGCACTTTGGAGTAGAGGGCTGACCGGCTGAGTGAATCTGTGACAGACTGGTGGCAGTGATGGGATTTTAAGTTTGGTGGTATAAGCTTCATTGTTCAGTGTGTCAGCTTGAGATCGTTCAGCTCACTTGGAAAAAGAAAGGCAGTGTTTTATTTCAAAATGAAAACAGAACTATGTCCCTTGGCTTACGGTCAAGTTCCTACCCATTTTATTATTTTTTTTTCTAAAGTGCCAGTCAGATTAGCAGTAGTCAGGAAGATGAGCTTCCAACTATAGCAGGCACATGTGAGAATACTTAAAACAGTTGTTGCGAGGACAGAGGAGTCCTGTTCTAGGTGACAGACAAAAAGCAGAACCCTCACAGAGGCCCTGATGGTAGCAGATACCCAGAGCAGCAAGTCACAGACTGTGACTGAAAGGACCAAACCTCAAGTGTGGAAGGGCTAGCAGCCAGTGAAGCATCCAGAGCCAATGAGGAGGACAGCAGGGCCACTGTCAGTGAAGGGCCACAGCAGCAGGGAAGGTCACCAGTATCCTGAATCCAGCGGTACTCAGGCTGCAAACTGAGTTGCGCAGGATGGAACTGGAGATGAGCGACAACAGAGGGAGGCGGACTGTAAGGCAGCATGACAACAGAGGGAGGCAGACCGTGAGGAGCGTGAGCACCAGCGAGCTGCAGAGGAGAAGAGGGAGCAGACAGTCGAGAGGCAGAGTGAGAACACAGAGAGGCAGAGCGAGAACAGCAAGCTGCAGAGGAGAGAGAGAGGAGCATCAGTGGCAACACGAAATGGAGAAGCCACGACTCCGACCAGCGACACCAGAGGAGGTAAGTGGCTTGGATTTAACTGGGACTGCAGGACTGGGTTACAAAATTGAAATCCAAATTAATACCTGAATTTAGGAGGGTGAGGACATGGATGCCTTTTAAATTCTTTTGACAAAGTTTGTATTCAGGCTAAAATTCTAGAGATTCCTGGAGCTTCCAGCTATCCCTGCTACTTACCAGGAAAGTAAGTAGGACAATGAGGACAGCAATGATTATAGCAAACTAAAAGCTGCACTGTTAAAAAGTTTGAATTAACTGCTGAATCATACAGAGCTAAATTCTGTAAGCTCAGGAGAAGCCTGATATGAGCTATGAGGAGCTAGTCACAGAAACAATGTCAGTTTTTAAAACATTGGTGGGAAGGAATTGAGGCAAACTCTGTTGATAAAATTGAAAATGTGATTTTATTAGAACAGTTTTATTGGGCATGCCCAGCAGAGCTAAAAACCTGGCTAGAGGACCGAGATCCAAAAACAGTGGAAGAGGCTGCTGAACTCTCGGACCGCTATGCCAAGAGCAGACCTGTTCTGACAGCAAATGGGGTGGTGTGGCAGTGCAGAAAGAGACAAGTGTGCCTTCAGGGCAGCTAAAACCCTCACTGCCTCCACCGAAACCAGTTAGCCCCAGGTTTCAGACAAAAGATTTCTCTGAGAGAAGAACTGAATGTTGGTTGTGTAAGAAAACTGGGCATATTGTCAGACAGTGTCCCAAAAGGCAAGCCATAATACACAACCAGGTGCTAGAAAAGAAGTGGGTTGTTTGTGTGTCCCTGGAAGCATGCCAGTGAACAAGAGGAACATGCACCCAGTCATGATGAATGGTGTACAGGCGCGGGGTTAAGGGACACAGGGGCATCCCTGACATTGGTAAAGGGCATCTGGTACAACCTGGTCAGCTTACACCCAATAAATACGTCACTGTACAGGACTTTGTGGGCAGGGAGAAATGATTGCCCCTCGCTAGTGTTCTTCTAGACTGGGATGAAGCAGGGGAACTGTGCAACAGGAGGCTGTAGCCAAAACATTAGCAGCGGATGTGATCCTGGGTAATAATCTCCAACAGGGGATGGTATGTGCAGTTACCCATAGCTAAGCGGCAAGGAAAATTGTAGTTCTCTGAAATCCCACAGAAACCAATGTGGAAACCACTAAGAGGCAGGCTCCCAGCCTGTGTCCCAGATGGGAGACTGATAAAAGGGGTGAAATTTCCCCAGTAGCAAGTAACCACACAGCTACAGAGGGTTACTCTGAAGATGGAGGTGACCCTTGTGAGAGGGTTGGGACTGACAGTGATCCTGAAGGCCCTGATGCTAGTGCTAGGGACCCTAGTTTAGTGACTCAAGGGACCTGTCCCATGCCTTGGGACTGTGTGAAGGTTTGCAGCTGCTCAGAGGTGACCCTAGTTTAGAAAGCTGAGGGCTTGGGCAGACTCTGATGGAACACGGGGCAGGCAGACATAAGGTTTATTGGGAAAATGGACTTATGTATACTCACCAGTACAGACAGAGGGAGGGATGCTAGGCAGGCAGCTTGTCGTTCCCCAGGGGTATCAAGAGTAGTTGCTCAAAATTGTACATGATATTCCTTGTCTGATCATCTGGGAATCGTGCACTCACGCAGCCGGTTGGCCCAGAATTTCTACACAACTTCACCCAGCAGGTGAAGGAGTATTCAGTTGTTGTCACCGTGCCAAAGAAATAGGAAGGTGGGCAAGAAAACCAAGCCGCCTGATCCTCTTGCCCATAGTGGAGGAGCCATTCCAGAGGGTGGAATGGATATCGTGGGGCCTTTAAATACCCCCAGCTCCTCAGGGAAGAGATTCATCCTGACTGTGGTGGATTATGCCACCTGGTACCCAAGAGGCAGTCGCCCTATCCTCTCTGAGGACAAAGTGGCAGATGCCTTACATGGGATTTTCTCCCGTGTTGGGTTTCCACAGGAGGTAATCACTGATCAAGGGGTTCCTTCATGCTCGGACCTGATGAAATGTTTACGGGAGGAAGTGTGGGGTGGTGCTGAGATGCACGACACTGTATCACCCACAAGCCAATGAACTTGTGGAACGATTCAATGGTATCCTAAAGTCAATGCTCGGGCGTTTGCTGAACAGCATGGGAGGGACTGGGAGAAATACCTCCCCACCTGTTGTTGGCATACAGTGAGGTGCCCCAGAGTGGACAGAATTTTCCCCTTCAAACTCTTGTATGGACTGGGTATGTGGGCCCCTAGACTTGATCTGGGAGGATTGGGAGAGGCAAGCACGCCACCCAGGAACTCCCATTGTGGATTACATCCTAAGGTTTTGGGAAAGGCTGAAGGGCTTGGGGACAGCCCAGAGCAACCTGGCAGCTGCCCAACAGAAACAAAAAGTATGGTACAACTGCTCGTACATGGTGGGTCAGGAAGTCATGGTCCTTATTCCGGTCCAGAAAGACAAGCTGCAAGCTGAGTGGGCGGACCATACAAAGTGGTTAGGAAGGTAAATGACGTGAACTACATTGTCGAGTTACCTGACCATAGACAGACCGAAGGCTGTACCATGTCAACATGATGAAGCCATATGCAATAGGGCTGACATGGTGTTCTCAGTGTGTAGTCAGGGAGGGGCGGACCAAGGAGACCCCTTCTGGACTTGCTGGAAGACAGTAGCGGGAGTCCTCTGTGGAGGCAGTAAAATTGTCTCCAGCTGATCCCAGGCCAGATCCAGAAAGTAAGGGAGGTTTAGCAGACTTTGCCTCCTTGTTTAGTGCCAAGCCTGGACTAACTTCTAGCGACACACGATGTGGAGACAGGGACACAGGCGCCCTCTGCGGACAGCAGATCGGTGTCAGAGGCTGTCAAAAGGACATTAGGAGGAAGTGGAGGAGATGCTGGATTTAGGGGTAATTCAGAGATCCTACAGTCCCTGGGCCTCACCCGTAGTCCTTGTACCCAAGCCAGATGGCTCAACTTGTTTCTGTGTGGACTGAATGCAGTCACAAAGTCAGGCGCCCACCTAATGCCGTGGATGGATGAACTCCTGGACAAGTTGGGAGGGGCACTACCTTACAACCACTGATCTGACAAAGGGGTATTGGCAGGTAGAGTTCACGGACAGAGCTAGGGAGAGGTCAGCTTTCATCACTCGATAGCTTATTTGAGTTTAAAGTAATGTCTTTCGAATGAAGAACACCCCGCCACTTTCCAAGGTTGGTGAACCAGGTGTTAAATGGTGCTGAGAGTGCGCCATGGTGTACCTGGATGACACTGCCATCTTTAGTACCAGCTGGGAGGAACACCTATCCCACCTTAGGGACGTGCTGGACAGGATACAGAGGGCGGGCTCACTGTCAAAGCGAGAAGTGCCAGGTGGCCATGGGAGAGTGGCATACCTCGGGCATGTGGTAGGCCAGGGACAGCTCCGTCTAGCCAAATAAAATGAGGTAATCCAGGCATGGCCCAGACCAGAAACTGGAAGCAGGTCAGGAGTTTTCTCGGGACAGCAGGGTACTATAGAAAATTTGTACCCAATTACAGTGCCTGGCTGTTCCCCATCTGACCTGACAAATAAAAGAATGGCCAAGAAAATTACCTGGGGCCCAGCCTATGAGGAAGCCTTTTCCAAACTAAAGGAGGCACTGTGCAGTACTCCTGTTTTGACAAGTCCTGACTATAGTAAAACCTTTATAGTTCAGACTGACACCTCAGATGTGGGTATTGAGGCAGTACTGAGCCAGACATCCAGAGAAGGGAGAGACCACCCAATAGCCTACCTGAGTAAAAGTTACTTCCCAGGGAGCAGTCACGCCTCACGGTGGAAAAGGAATGTCGTGCCATAGTGTGGGCCCTAAAGAAATTGGAGCCATACTTGTATGGGCAGCATTTTGTGGTGCAGACTGACCACAACCCCTGGTTTGGCTGACGTAGATGGGGAAAAACAATGGCTGATTACTAAGATGGAGTCTTGCTTTGCAAGGAATGAAATGATATGACCATTCTACATAGGGCTGGAGTGACCAATCAGAACTCAGATGGGTTGTCCTGTGTGATGAGGGGAACTGATTTGGGAAGCTCATCCCATGCAGGGATAGAGCCCCGAAATTCAGTCTAGGTGGGAGGAATTGTGACACTTGGACAGCTGGTTCTGATCCTGTATCATTTTTGTAAATATAAAAAATGTGTGCTGGACTGTGTCAAGAGAAAATGCTGTCTTGCTGGAACTGACACATCAAACCCCCCAGGATAAGTTCAAAGACAGGACATAGCTTAAACTACAGATATCTGAGATGCAATTAACTTGTTAGTTTGCTTTGAAGGCAGGAACCAAGATATCCATTTTATAATGCCCTCAGGGAAATCCTTTGATGTGCACTAGGTGTCCTGAGAAAGGGACACGAGCCAGTGTTATGGGTTACTTCCCAGGAAGCCAGCTCATTTCATCAAAGAGACCTTTGATGTCTGGGGATACCAGGTTCCAGACTAAATTAAGGAGTCCAATATACTTTTGCTTTGACTATACAGTGACTTGCATCAGAGACTTTTGATGTCTAGGATAAAAAGATCACAGACCGGTTGGGACCAGTCACATAAAGAGGATTTCTTATGTCATCTATTATTTTTTAAATATCTTGGTAGGACAGCCTGTGTTATAAAAATATTCATTTGTATACACCAAGGTGGAGTTAGGTGTCCTCAGAGAGAAGGCCGGCTCAAGACTACTGTTAAAAATACTGAGCAGACCTTACACAGAGATATACAGTCATATTTCTGACTGACAGAAGAGAGACCACAAAGCACTGAAAGATTAAGAAGTAAGGACCTTACACAAGACTAGTCTGAGTGTTATTATTGGTAGGAATCTGCATTTTAAACCTGTTTTTATAAGGCTGTATGTGTTGAGATATTTTGTTCTGTATGTTACTGTTTTCCTATTTTATCTATTTTAAAGTAAAGATATATATTTTAAAAACGGAAACTGCCTTGTGTGCCTTGAAATTTCTTTTTATAAAAGTGAAGCTTTGAAGGTTATAGTTGACACTGTGTATGAGCTTATTGTGATACCAAACTGGGAAACACAAAGCGTTCACTAGGTCTTGCATAGGTTCTAAGGGTTCATTTTGTAATAGCTGATTAGGTGCCCATAGGCAAAGATATCTAGCCCCGAAGACAGAATTATCTGAGCCTTACAATTGGGTACGCTAACAAGAGGTTATCAGTTTGAATCCCTCCAGAACTTGAGACTAAGGTAACTCGAACCCACAAAACAGACTAGAGGGTTACCTTGTACTGTTCACACCCCACGCCAGAGGTTGGCACTTTGGGAGTAGAGGGCTGACCGGCTGAGCGAATCTGTGACAGACCAGTCAATGTCTGTTTTGGTGTCTCTCCCAGATGGGGTCCGGGCTGAAAACTACTTGCAGTACATCCAGAAATTGAGGGATCAGTTGAATCATGCCTATCAACTAGCCCAAACTATGGTCGCAAGTTGAATCTGGCCAACAAAGGCATGATCGATTAGTAAAAGCTCAGGAGCTGTTACCTGGGGATAGAGTATTGTTGCTTAACCTGGGATTGCATGGAAACACAAGATTGCGGACAGATGGCACCATCTTCCTCATGTAGTGGTTGGTAAATTGATGATTTGTGGGTGTACAAGGTGCACCCAGAAAATTATTCTAAAGCTGTAAAGACAATGCACCGTATCCCTTACTGCCCATCGGTCAAGTTATTATTGATGCAGAACCAACACCTGACACTTCTCCTGGGCCAGTGACTCATGCTGCTGCAAAGAGGAAACAGAGCCAACATGCCAGCATTTTTCCAGAACTGAGGCTTTCCTCTCAGCAGGCCCCGAGGAATAGTGATGATTGTTCCTTTGTTTCTGATGAAAGTGACTGTGATAATGCCTATTACTCCTCATATGAAATGAGTCAACTGTTCCGAGGCAATCCTCTGCAGAATCATTGGGATGAAGCTGGCCCTTCAGAACTGCCTAACCCCAGCTTCCTCACTGGACCCAGTGCGCCCTGAAAGTGAGGTGCAAAGTATCACGCCTGAGGTTGCAGACTCTCTGTGTCTTGTAGAACTGTTTGACTTGCCTGAAGAAGCAGTTGATGGTCTTAGTTTCCCTGGTGACATACAAGAACCTGAAGAACAATATGAAAGTGTTGACAGCCCCCTTCAGTGCCATAAAGCCTAATTGTGCCACAGTCTCCTCAGAATGAACAACCTGGGCCCTTGTCAGGAGATAACAATGAGCTAAGTGCTGTGGAAACAGAGTCTGCAGAGCCAGGCAGACAGTGCTTCCTGTTTGGACATGTCAACCAGTGCAGAGGCACCCCTCATAACAGAAGAACTGTCCAAGCCAGTGTTGAAAGTACAGAGACTGTGCCTGATCCCCCAGAAAGTCTGGCTGAGCTGTCAAGCCAGTGTTGCGCCTCAGTTATTATTCTCCTGGGAGGTCAGTGGATTTGCCTCTCAATGTGGTTCACAAAGGTGTTTATGTTTCTCAGAGCTCACTACCCAAACTAAGCTTGACAGCTAATTCCAGGTTAATCGTTCTTCCTTCTTGATATGGTACCTCTGCTCCATCCAGACCCAAGTTAGCTGATAGGAAGGGTCCCCACTTACACTGTTTAATGTACAAGAAGTTAAAAATGAAAATTATGTACCACCATAATTCCTGATCTTTCTGTGCATCTTCACCATTCATCACCTCTGAGTAATGTGGCGGAGGTCACGACCCGACTGGAGCTTTTGTTTAGGATGGGCAGAGTCGGCACCGTCGGTACTGCCCTAGAGGCAATGCACTGCGGGCGCTTTGTGGGTTGGCCGTTAGGTGTCGCCAACTTCATTCTTGCATATAGAGTAGTGGCCTTGATGAGCAGAAATTGAAAGAAGCAACCATGCTGAGTAGAAAGTTCTCTCCCCCAGAAGTCAAAATCCATGGAGTCTGCACTGTGGGCGGTCACGGTGGAGGCGAAGCCCATCAGGAATGTCAAGCTGCATCAGTCCTGACTGAGGATGAGGCAAACTACCTGGAAACCCGGGGGCACACGTATGGCGCAGATCCCTAGGGCTGGGACTCCAGAAAAGGGTCTTTGCCAGAAATGCAACAATGCCTCCTGGAAGGAGCAGGCCAGGGTGGGCACCACAAGGGTGTCCGCACTGAAATCGCCTAGAAAGCACGTTGAATGCTCTGGATTGTGCTGAGTGGGTGAGGTGACATGCAGGTCCTCCAACATCCTCCGGAGGCAGCTGATACTCCAGCGAGATCAGCAGCAGGGAGATGTGGACAGAGGTTCCTCTCCTCCTCCCGAAGAGGAGGATGAGGAAGCGGAGGACACTGCAGAGATTCAGTGGCTGGTTGCTCAGGGAGGTTGGAACACCTGCCTGTCCATGGCCCTGACATATGAAGGGAAATGAGCAGCCACAGCCTGAATTGCTCCCAGGACAGAGGTTCGCTAGGACCAAGAATGCCTGGGAGAACAGGAGAAGATGACAGAGTAGTGGGCAAAGCCGACAACAGGAATTCGACTGTCCTCTGTCCAGGTGAAAGAGTGCACCTGGAGCCCCAAGGAAGAGGGAGCTCCGGAAAACTCAACAGCTGACAGCTGATCAACCATGCTGGAACTGCCTAGGCTGTGCCCTGAACAGTCCCCTGTGAGGTGACCAGGACCATGGAACTCCAAAAGGACGGTCCCCTACCTCCAAAGAACAGGGCCCTCTCGAGGAGACCGAGAAGGAAGGGCGGGGTCCGCGCTACGACTCCTTCCCCAACCTGGGTGGGTCATGGAAAAGAACATGGCACCCTGACCCCTTGGAGTCCAAAAAGAGTCCTCCTCCTCGCAAACAGTAACCTAGACAGTTGACAACTCAGGTCCAGGGAGTAGCACCCTCCCTCCCATGGGTGCCCTGATCAGCCCCAAAGTTGGGCGATCCAGGCACACCTCCTGAGGGCTTACTGCAACTGAGGTGGCAGAAACCCTGTCAGCCCAGGCTGCAGAGTAATAGTGGCCTGCACCACTGCCTGCTGGTCATCACCCTGACTCTGGACACGGGGTAACTGCCCACCCCTCAGAGGGGGCTGGCTCTGGTCAGCTGAGGAAACTACCAGGGTGTCCACGTGGCCACCAGCTCCAAAGAGTCAGACAGCCTGTCCGAATCAGACTCTTTCTCCGTCTCCGAGGAAGTAGAGACTGAAGTCCAATGCCAGGCAGTTTGCAGCGCCTGCTGCCATACTGACCAACGGGGTTCCAGTCTGGGTGTCTGCACCAGAGCCAGTGCCGAAGTCTCCAACTGCACCGTGAATGGTGCCCGAAGAAGACAAAGGTGCTGAGGGTGGTAGCAGAAGTGGAGTCGATGCCTGCCATGGCGTTGTGCCGGCGCATGGCACCGTAAGCAGCACCAAAGTCAGGGATGATGGCGACAATGGCACTGGCAGCTCCTCGGCGGCACTGAGGATGACACCCCCACACTGCCAGTGTCTTGGCTTGGTGCTGCAAGCAGCACCAGAGCTGAGACAAAGGCTGTCCCAGCCTCGGTGTCAGTGGTGAGAAGTGGTCAAGACGGCACCATAGAACCTCCATGGTACCGGCAGCACCACTGGTGCCATGAACAGCATCAACAGTGGGGAAGATGGTGCTGGCGATGGATTGGTGCCACACCGGTGCCATCAGGGCCCATAGCACGTGAACAGTGCCAAGGCCCAAGATGGCACTGATGGACTGTGTCAAGGATGGTGCCAACCCAGACTTCCCAGCCAGAGGAGATGACACCAGGGAGCCTCACCCCAAAGGGCGATTGCCAGTGGGTGCCTCCCACCCACCCCCAAGAGTGGATGGACTGGGCCTCCTGCACCATGGAAGGGCTTCTGCAATGGTGAGGCTACTAGGGCAAAGCCCTCTTCTCCACCGTCTGTGTTGAATTGGGAGGAGACCCGGAGGAAAGTCCGAGGGCCGCAGCTTGGCCCAATGAGTGCCGCCATCCCAAAGTCGGCAGATCTCGTCCAACTTTCCAAGCGTGTTGCTCAATGACATGATGGTCCATGGAGAAGCAGGCATTGCATGAATCCGTAATGATGGCGGGCCAAGACACGTGAGGTAACAGTCATGCTGGTCGGTGATGGAGTACTTGCGGCCTCACGGCACGGTCACACTAGGGCTGCCCTGTCTTCAATGATTTCTTGCCCTCTACTGAGACATGATCCATGGCAAAACAAGCTAAACAAAAGACTCAACATCGCTGACAAATAAAGAAAGGAACAGTCTTACCAGAGCGGCGGTGGTGGCGAAAATGGAACCAGCAGGATATCAGACGGCTTGAAGAAACTTTTGGCAACAATGTACTAGGCCTCTTACGCAGCAGTTCCACACGAGGTGTGACCTCTCACGGCGGGAGATGAAGAACTGATGGGAAGCGCGGGTCGACGACACCTAACAGCCAACCAGCAGTGCCACGCAATAAGTTGGCCTGGAGGCGGTGCTGACATTGCACTAGACTCCTCATTCAAAAAAAAAAAAAAAAAGCTCCTGCAGTCGGACCTCAAAGGTGATGAATGGTGAAGATTGACACAGATAAGATCACGAATCAGTATTATAAAGTTCACAGTATGCTAATCATAATAGGATCAGTATAGAGTGTATGAAACATACATAAGTATTGTCAATGAAAATATGGTATAGTGAAATGTATAGTACTATAATAAGCTTACATTACTGATGCATCAGATATTATTTCCATAGTATGCTAGTGTCACATATGTCTTGTATATATTGCTTCTTCACTATTGTGATGGTGTAGACTTGATGCAGATGCCAAGTTTTTCCAGGCCAGGAAGGTGTAAACCCCTACAAATGGGGGTTCCCAAAAGTCTTCCTTGGGCTTGCCTAAATGCCCATGGCCAGGCTGGTAACCTGTGTCTTAGTGTTTAAAAGTGTCGGTGTGAGAGTGCCTTAATGCCTCTGTGCTCTGCCTCTTCAAGAGCTTTTGCTTCACAGAGGTTGCTCCATAAAGGGAAGGTGCTCGTCAGTCCTTCTTTTAGTTCAATGAAAACTCAAAGACCCAGCACTCATTATCTTCCATTAGAAACTGCAGCACTCACCAGTTTCAGTGAAAATTTTTTATATTTTATTCTAAAACCAATATAAACATAGAAGAGATGTAGCTTCAGGAGACCACCACACAAAAAACAACGTTTCACGTTCCTTCGAATGCTTTGTCAAGGTGTATTTGCACCACATAGTGTTCAGTATTTATAGTGCAATTCATCATCACCATAATCTATAAACGTGCAAATTTACATGTTAAAATTACTAGCAATGGATTAAACACCTTCATCATGTGAGCAGGACCTATACAAATTTAAATATTTTAGAAACGTTCTTTTCAATAAACAAACAGTTTTATATAACTATACAATACAAACTTAGTTCTCATATCCATTTAATTAAAAATGCGGGGCGGGGAGAAAATGCTGCCATTCATGGCAATAGAGCAAATTCAAACTACATTTCTATGCATAACTATCTTTTTCTGTGAATCTTTCTATACACAAATGTTTGCAAAAATATTTTTTGCAACAATCGTGACAGTTCTATTTGCTCATTTAATCCAGGCCATTCCAGGGCTGCCAACTGGTATATTCAGTAAGCCTCTCTATTGGCTAGTCTATTTTCTACATCCCTCCTCTTAGTCCCAATGACACTTTATCTATACCAATGAGGAGTGAACATGCTCTGAATCCTCTCTTCTACCATTTATATGAAATGCCATTGCATATTTCAAATCTTCATTTTTAATCACCCATATATTCCCCATTCGTTCTTTAAATTTTCTCTTGGTCCTGCCCACATAATATACACCACAACTGCATGACAATAAGTATATAACATTCTGAGTATCACATGTTATGAAGTGCAATATTTCATATTTTTTCCATCTTTTGGACTTATGAAAAATCAGTTTTGTTTAACACACTGCAATATTTACATCTGCCACAATGTGTACACCCCAAGGGTAATGAAGCAAGAAACTTTTTCATCCTTTAGCTTTTCTATAGGTTGTATACTATGAACAACCTGGTCCTTTATATTATGTGCCCTTCTATATGTTACTCTAGGCAAGATTTTCACTATCTCTTTTAACGTGGTTCCATTCTCAGAATTCCCCAGTTACTATGTACTATATTTTTAACTGCAAAAGCATTATCTGAAAAAGTAGTTACAAAATGTAACCTATTTTGTTCAGTTGCATCTTTTCTTTTTCTTTTCTAGCAGCAACTGTTTCCTGAGGCATTAAGTCCACCTTTTCTTTAGATTTTTCTATGACCTGGTGACCATACCCCTTTCCTTCAAACGATCCGTTCGGTCTGCTGCAGATTCCAAATAATCTCCTCCTCTGTACAATTTCTTTTCATCCTCATATATTGCCCTTTTGGAATATTTTGTATTGTGTGTTTGGATGACAGCTATCTGCTTTTAAAAGTATTCCTATCGGAGGGTTTTCTGAAGAGGAGGTCACAAGGTCACCTTCCACTGTTCTAGTAATAGCCAAATCCAGGAAGTTAATCATCCCTTATCATACTTAAATTCAAACTTAAACATTGGTTCCTGTTGTTCTATACTCCTAAAATCCAATAATTAATTCTCTGTTCCGTTCAGATCATAATACAATCATCTATAAAACACCTGCAAAATTCTATTTTGTCTCTATAAGAATTTTTATCAGTATATATCACCTCATTTCCTAGTACCCCATTGCCAAATTTGCATAATTGAGGGCAAATGTTGCCCCATTGCTGTTCCCTGTTTCTGTAAATAATACAGTCCCTTGAAACTGCAAAATTACTTTCCAGTACCAATCTGGACATTTGTATTAGTACCTTTGTTTCTGGAATTTTATTTTCCGTTGTTCTAGGAAGTAAATCATGCTTTGCAGCCCACAATTATGAGGTATATTTGTATATAAACTAACCACATCCATCGTGACCAAGAATCTATCTGTATCCATAAACATTTCTTTGTTAAGTTTATTACATCCAAACTGTCTTTTAGATATGACCTCAATCCCTGTACACAAGATTTTATGTGGCTATCAACAAATTGAGACAGTGGTTCAGTTAATGATCCCTGCCCCAAAACAATCAGCCTGCCAGGTGGATTATCTAGGGTCTTGTGGACTTTCGGTAATAGATAGAAGGCTGGTCGCAACAGTGATTTGGTTGTCAAAATTCCATTTCCTTCTTATTGATATGTCCCTCCCATGTATCTGCATTATAAATCCTTCTATTTTTTAAACTCACTAGTGGGATCACTTACTAGTGGTCTATACACATTCTTCCTTGGTTTGCTATTTGCTTCCTTTATGTAGTCATTAGTATCCATGACTACAACACTCCCTCCTTTATCAGCAGCTTTAATTATTTCATTATTGTCACCCAGATTTTAAGTGCCTTTCTTTCCTGATTAGATAGATTATTAAAACTCATTCCATGTGGATTGGCTCAGTAGAAATGTTCCAAATCTACCATACATGCCTTATAAAAACTACTGGGTTCATTGGTGGAATAAATGTTGATTTCTTTTCCAACCTAAATTAGTACCTTTTACCCTTTCTCCCTGCTCATTTATTTTTGAATCATTTGCACTAGATTGTTCCTGATTATGTTCTCCACCTGTTCTTTCATTTACCTCAATTTGAAAAGTGCTTCAAATTAAGTAATCTAACAAATCTATTTACATCCAAAATGTCTCAAATATGTTTATGGATACAGTTGGTACAAAATTTAAGCCTTTATTTAATACATCATTCTCTGTACTTGTTAGAACATAACTTGACAAGTTTATTATTATTTTGTTGTTTCCATCTCTTATATCAATTCCATATATTTGACTTTCCCCGTGATCTGTTTGTTCTTGACCACCATTCATCACAAATCCACTTCCATCATTATCACAGTCATCCACATCATCACTAGATAGTGAGTTTTGCTTGTAAGAATCTGATAGTTGAGTTTCAAAGGGATGCAGACAGAGACCTCATCGAGCTCGAGCTCAGCCTTCTATGCACTGCATAGAAAGTTAACCTTGTTCTCCAGGGCAGTTTAAAGGCTAGAGCTAACTGTAGTCAGAATACAGCAAGACTCCATTAGAAGAACATAATTACAAGGTGAGTAATTTTTCTTCTCTTACTCCTCTTGCTCCCTTTTATATTTTGTAAATTTCTCAGGCTCCTTTGGGGGGTACTGATATCAGTGCAGTCTCTATTTCCAATGACTCCTCTTCTTCAAAGAAAACCGTTGAGTCCAGTCATAAGAATTAAATTCATTTTCACTTTGTTTAGTCCCCAACTCAGAATTTTTCAAAATCGATTTCAAATTTTTGGACCAATTAAATACTCTATTATTTTTTTAGTCCTCTTCATCCCTTATGAATTTTTTCACCTTCTTTGTTTTATTGTAACACATTTATCTATTGCATCCTTTAAGCATTTCTGATAATAATCAAAGTCAGAAGATGTAGAAAATTCATTTATTACCTTTTCCTGTAAGTGTTCCGTCAGTTCTTTTTATATCGTTCTGCACCTCTCACAATACAGCCCACTAGTCCCAGAGAACCTTTATGTTGCTCTTCTTTCCATTCTGGCATAAATATGGCAGTTCTTTACAAAAGCTGGATTCTTCCAAATTCTCAAACCTCTTGGGACCTGCTGAACCTCCAAATAGGCTTTCATTGTTTTCAGATGCCAAAACACCCTCCGTGATTTTAATGCTAACCTTTCATAGCTAATGAAAACGCTCTTAATTGTCAACGGTTCAGATGCTGAATCATTCATATTCTCTTGCACTTCTCTCTATGTGTCCCCTTTAAATTTTTATTCTGTATAAAAATGTAATCATTGTCAGCAGTGTCCAGAAAACCGTTGATGAGTAACTAAAGGAAGTCTCCTGATAGGTGTTTCCTGCCATATGCCATCTTCTCCATTTTGGTTTAAACACACAGATCTTTTTAACTCACACTTTTTGTGAGTCTAGATAATCCCCGAGCATGTATCCAATTAACACACTTTTGCTTCACAGGATTACTCCATAAATGGAAGGTGCTCATCAGTCCTTCTTTTAGTTCAATGGAAACTCAAAAGACCCAGCACTTATTATTTTCCATTAGAAACTGCAGCACTCACCAGTTTCAGTGAATTTTTTTAAAATATTTTATTCTAAAACCAACATAAACATAGAAGAGATGTAGTTTCAGGAACCACCACAAAAGACCAACATTTCACGTTCCTTACAGATGCTTTGTCATGTGTATTGCACCAGATCTACATCTTCTGACTTTGATTATTATCAGAAATGCTTAAAGGATGCAATAGATAAATGTGATACAATAACAAAAGCAAAGAAGGTGAAAAAATTCATAAGGGATGAAGAGGACTATAAAAATAATAGAGTATTTGATTGGTCCAAAAGTTGAAATTGATTTTGAAAAATTTGGAGTTGGGGACTAAACAAAGTGAAAATGAGTTTAATTCTTATGACTCAGACTCAACGTTTTTTTGAAGAGGAGGAGTAATTGGAAATAGAGACTGCACTGATATCATTATCCCCCACGAAGGAGCCCGAGAAATTTACAACATGTAAACGGGAGCAAGAGAAGTAAGAGAACCAGGAGGGGCAAGAGGGGGCAAGGAGGTTGGAACAGAGGTCAAAATTACAACAACGGCCGGTTTTACAGAACGAGGGGAGACATGTACATTTTCAGAATTATTAGATTGAGAACAGCACGAGATGTTGGAAAGTGGACTAAACCCCTCTAGTGATGATGGATGACTGTGGTAATGATGGAAGTGGATTTGTGATGAATGGTGGTCTAGAATAAACAGATCACGGGAAAGTTGAATATATGGAATTGATATCAGAGATGGAAAACAACAAAAGAATAATGTATTAAACTTGTCAAGTTATGTTCTAACAAGTACAGAGAATGATATATTAAATAAAGGCTTACATTTTGTACCAACTGTATCCATAAACAGATCTGAGACTTTTGGATTTAAATAGATTTGTTAGATTACTCAATTTGAAGTGCCTTTTCAAATTGAGATAAATGAAAGAACAGGTGGAGAACATAATCAGGAACAATCTAGTGCGAATGATTCAAAAATAAATGAGCAGGAGGAAATGGTAAAAGGTACTAATTTAGGTTGGAAAAGAAATCAACATTTATTCCACCAATGAACCCAGTAGTTAATGTTTTTATAAGGCATGTATGGTAGATTTGGAACATTTCTATGAAGCCAATCCACATGGAATGGGTTTAATAATCTATCTAATCAGGAAAGAAAGGCACTTAAAGATCTGGGCAACAATAATGAAATAATTAAAGCTGCTGATAAAGGAGGGAGTGTTGTAGTCATGGATACTAATGACTACATAAAGGAAGCAAATAGGCAACTAGCGACAGAAATGTGTATAGACCACTAGTAAGTGATCCACCAGTGAGTTTAAAAGAAAATAGAAGGATTTATAATGGAGATACATGGGAGGGACACATCAATAAGAAGGAAATGGAATTTTGACAACCAAATCGCCATTGTGACCAGCCTTCTATCTATTACGAAATCCACAAGACCCTAGATAATCCGCCTGGCAGGCCGATTGTTTTAGGGCAGGATCATTAACTGAACCACTGTCTCAATTTGTTGATAACACATAAAATCTTGTGTACAGGGATTGAGGTCATATCTAAAAGACAGTTTGGATGTAATAAACTTAACAAAAGAGATTTTATGGATACAGATAGATTCTTGGTCACGATGAATGTGGTTACTTTATATCAATATACCTCAGAATTATGGGCTGTAAGCATGATTTACTTCCTAGAACAACGGAAAATAAAATTCCAGAAACAAAGGTACTTATACAAATGTCCAGATTGGTACTGGAGAGTAATTTTTTCAGTTTTATGGGACAGTATTATTTACAGAAACAGGGAACAGCAATGGGGCAACATTTGCCCCAATTATGCAAATCTGGCAATGGGGTACTGGGAAAATGTGGTAATATATAATGATAAAAATCCTTATAGAGACAAATTAGAATTTTACAGACGTTTTATAGATGATTGTATTATGATCTAGAATGGAACAGAGAATGAATTATTGGATTTTAAGGGTATATAGAACAACAGGAACCAATGTTTAAGTTTGAATTTAAGTATGATAAGGGATGATTAATTTCCTGGATTTGGCTGTTACTAGAACAGTGGGAGGTGACCTTGTGACCTCCTCTTCAGAAAACCCTCCGATAGAATACGCTTTTAAAAGCAGATAGCTGACATCCAAGACATACAATACAAAATATTCCAAAAGGGCACTATATGAGGATGAAAAGAAATTGTACAGAAGAGATTATTTGGAATCTGCAGCAGACCAAACGGATCATTTGAAGGAAAGGGGTATGGTCACCAGGTCATAGAACAATCTAAAGAAAGGTGGACTTAATGCCTAGGGAACAGTTGCTGCTAGAAAAGAAAAAGACAAGATGCAACTGAACAAAATAGGTTAAATTTTGTAACTACTTTTTCAGATAACGTTTTGCAGTTAAAAATATAGTACATAGTAACTTGGGAATTCTCGAGCAAGAACCACGTTTAAAAGAGATAGTGAAAATCTTGCCTAGAGTAACATATATAGAAGGGCACATAATATAAAGGACCAAGTTGTTCATAGTATACAACCTATAGAAAAGCTAAAGGATAAAAAAAGTTTCCTTTGCTTCATTACCCTTGAGGTGTGAGCGTTGTGGCAGATGTAAATACTGCAGTTGAGTTAAGCAAAACTGATTTTTCATAAGTCAAAAGATGGAAAAAATATACAATATTGCACTTCATAACATGTGATACTCAGAATGTTATATACTTACTGTCATGCAGCTGTGGTGTATATTATGTGGGCAGGACCAAGAGAAAATTTAAAGAAACGAATGGGGCAACATATGCAGGCGATTAAAATAAAGATTTGAAATATGCAATGGCATTTCATATAAATGGTAGAAGAGAGGATTCAGAGCATGTTCCACTCTTTATAGGTATAGATAAAGTGTCATTGGGACTAAGAAGGGGGATGCGAGAAAACAGACTAGCCAACAGAGGGCTTACTGGATATACCGGTTGGGAACCCTGGAATGGCCTGGATTAAATGAGCAAATAGAACTGTCTTGATTGTTGTAAAAATATTTTTGCAAACATTTGTGTATAGAAAGATGTACAGAAAAAAAAAGATAAAGTTATGCATAGAAATGTAGTTTGGAATTTGCTCTATTGCCATGAATGGCAGCATTTTCTCCTCCCACATTTTTAATTAAAGGGATATAAGAACTAAGTTTGCATTGTATAGTTATATAATTTGATAAAGAAAGTTTTCTAAAATATTTAAATTTGTATAGGTCCTGCTCACATGATGAAGGTGTTTAATCCGTTGCTAGTAATTTTAAAATGTAGGAATTTGCACGTTTTAAATTATGGTGATGATGAATTGCAGTATAAATACTGAACACTATGTGGTGCAAATACACCTTGACAAAGCGTTCATAAGGAATGTGAAACGTTGGTCTTTTGTGTGGTGGTTCCCCTGAAGCTACATCTCTTTTTATGTTTATATTGGTTTTAGAATAAAATATTAAAATGTTTTCACTGAAACTGGTGAGTGCTGCAGTTTCTAATGGAAGATAATGAGTGCTGGGTCTCTTCAAGAGCTGCCTATAACGTGGTGCTTAGTTAATCTGCGAGGGGATGAGAGTTTCTATGCTCGAGTCCAGCCGAGCTTCAGAATAAACTCCGTTCTGCCATCGCTATTTGCGCAAAGTATCCCTGTTAGGGCTGTACTTATTTGCTGAGTATCTATTAGAATAATAATGTTATGGAACTTTGTTTAACTTGCCTTTTTGCAGCATGGACATTTCGATATTGACCATCATCTTGGTTCTGGACTGCTATTGTGGACCAATCAGTACCTTTGGGGATCTAAAATGGTGTCTATCCCCAGGGATCTTGTGGGAGCAAAATTCTGTAGGAATTGTAGTTTTGAGACTTTGGCGCCCAAATGGACCTGGAGGAGGACCCTTGAATTGACTGACAGGTGGATCAGGGAACCGAACCTTTTGGAGGATCCTGGGGAAAGTCCCAGGCTGTTTGCAGAGAGAGTCAGTCTGAGATGGGGCGAAAGAGTGAACAGCTCGAGAGACTCAAGCAGTAGCTGCTGCGTGGTTTCGTGGGGGAACTGTGGAAGGGCTGAGTCTTGACCTGCCTTCTGCTGTCCTTTGAGGGGGCTCCTAAAGAACTGAGCGACTTCTGAAGTTTGTGAGAGATTTAAGCCCCTGACTTGGTGACCAGGCTGGAAACCTGAATAAGACCAAAGATTTGCTGAGCGATTGGCCTGTCAGGACCTGCATTTACCCTGAACTCCTGGTTGCGCAGACACTCTGTGATTGTGACGTACTGTCATCTGCCTGGAATAGTGGCGATTGCTTTACTATAAATGTGCTGTGTGCTGTTAGTGGGTCGCGATTTGGTTCCCCACTGTGTGCTCAACCGTGCCTTGCTTGCTGGAGGCTGCATCCAGCTTTCTCGGACTACTATCTGAACTATTACTCGGTCTGGGCCTTGTCACACTGGCCCAGCTAGATGACTCATGCCACAGAAAACCATTGACGAGAGACCTGCCTGGGGATCAGCCCCTGCTCAACACCTTGAACAGGAATGGCCTCAGTGATTCGTGTGGCCCTGCTTCTCCTGGCACTCCAGCTCATCAACCTGCAGTCTCAATTTCGTCCCTCCTGTGTCCTGTATTGGGTACCATGAGTAAACACCAGGGTAGCTCCCTGCAACATCAGCTAAATCAAAAATATTGTCATTTAATTTACTTGTTGTTTTCTGGTCATGAGCAGGACCATCCGATTCCAGATTACAAATTGTGTGTGGTTGTGCATGTTTCTTTCTTCCGTCACAGGGCCCCAACCAACCGCGCCCTGACCTACCCGAACAACGTTCCAGGCTAGTCCACCTTACTCCCACCTGGGTACCCAGAGTGTATGACTGCGTAGGGACTCTGAAGTGCATGCATGACTGCCTGACTGATTTAGTTTAAGCCAATCAACCTGATTATGCCCCTCCCTTGTTCAAGTCCCTAAATAAATCAGATCTAACTCTTTTGCATTTAACCTGACTGTGGTTCAGTTTGTGACATGTGCTATACTGTTGTTATTTGCTGTGCATAACCTTGTTTTACAGGGGTCTCCAGGGTTGAGCGGAGGAACCAGCCCTGGTGGTAAGTGCAGCCAGAGTGGGGATTTGTGTGGTGAACAAGGGTTATTGTGAAAGTGTTTACTGTACATTGTCCAGGTCACTAGAAGGAAAGAGGGGTTACAGTGTCCTGGAGGGCTGTACCCAGGTTAGCTTTGCTACCAACAACCCTGTTCTCCAGGTGGAGGCACCCATTTCAGTACCCAGGCCCTTAACCTGCAGCTAGCCACACAGGCAGGGGTAGTAGCCCTTGGGATAGCCCACCTAGGGGTTACACTTGCACTGCTGACCAGTCTGTTTCCAGCTCAGTGACTGATGGAAAAAAAGCTGATCTCTGTAACCTCGGTATCTACATGACGTTTGAGCTCAATTGTGTCAAACCAGTGACATTGTTTCACTAGTTTGACAGACTGAACATCTCCCAAGCAGTTGTGCTTGCAAGTGTTGCCCACTACAATTTAAAGAAATAAATCCATGAAAGTACAATGTGAGGGCATGACATCAAGAGTGAATTTTTTGTTAACTCAGTGCTCTTAAAAACAAGCCTCTTTTCAGCAGCTCTTGTTGTGGAGGACAGATTCAGCAAGCAGAGGTAATCCAACTGAACCAGTGTTGGTATTTGTTTATTGAAAGCAAACAACCTAACATCCTGGGGGTAGGGAGCATTGCTGTGCACCTATGGCAGCTAAGGGATTCAGTAATCCATTAGAAATTTGTTATGAGAGTAATCCAGCAGCAGGGTGTAAAGATTAACTCAGGGTACAAGTGTCATGTCTAACCAGTTTAGCTGTAGCACTGAACCTAACACCGTGCACTCTGTTCATCAGAGAGTCTGACTATAAATTTCACTGGGGTTGAATTAAAAGCCATGACCTAGCTTGGCCATTTAGATGGGTAGTGCACATGAAGAAAGCCCACTTGCCATTTATTTGGTAAAGTTTTGAGGTTTGTGGCTAAAAGTACTTCAAGAATTGAACAGTGTGCCGCCAAAGCAGGATTATTTTTTGATTGAGTCTGGTCCAGTTTTGTTGTGGGTGAAGCTTATAGGGCACTGCCGTGTGTGTGTGTGTGTGTGTGTGTGTGTGTGTGTGTGTGTGTGACTAAGAGCCTCAGCCTTTACCCTTGTTGCACATTTTAATTCTTGTTGAGTTTGGCAAAACAAATTAGTGCCTACGAAGGGGTTGTCACGGCAGGTGGGGTGGCATGAACAATAAGAGCTGAGGACATTACTGCAGCACTGCGGAAGCACACGGAGAGTCATCTGGTCAGGTGCTTTCACAGTCATTTTCTCTATCCCAGCAAAACATCTGCAGGGCTCCACCATGAAGTCCTAAAAATAGTGCAATGCATTTGCCTATAGAGACAGCAGTGGAAAGAGTGCTTCACAAGGCGGAGACGACTGTGTTGAAACTGCAGCATGTTGTTCGGTTGGAAGGAATGTTGAATTCCTTTTCTCATAGCAAGAGGTCAGCAGGGCTACACCCACTGCAGCCCTAAAAGGAGGACCCTAAAGCCTGGGGGTCCAACGCTTAGAGATGGAAAAGGGACCCCCAGAGAATCCCTATACTAAACACCCCTAAAAAAATGGCCATATTATATATATATATATATATATATATATATATATATATATATTTTAATAAACAGAAAATCAGAGACCAAGTTAGGAAAAAACATCCTGAAGAAAGAGGCATATGTATTCTAATCCAAGCACGGGCAGTGAAGATGGGAGAGCAGATTATCCAATTTGAAAACCGCAGCTTAACAGGCATGATTATAATTAGGAGTTCTCCCTGACATCAGGTAGCCTCAACTTAGTGCATGAATTGCAGCCCCAAAGCCTAGAAGCCAGAAAGTTCTTAGAGAAGCTTGATAGATTTTTCCCTTCAATGGCACAGCTAAGACTGGGGAGTTACTGCTGTCTGGAATGCTCATATTTCCAGCATTCTAAAGCTTTGGGCTGTGCCATTTCACCTAGTAGGGTGCACTATACCCAAGTGTAATGAATGCCGATTGACAAGGTGGTGCACTACAGAATATATCTATCTCGTTCTGAAATTTGGACTGAATTTCATATATTTTAATAATGCTTTGATATAACTCCACTCCACCAGATCAAATGCTTTTTCCGATCTAATAAAAGTATGGAATAAATTGTATCTTTATATTTGTCTATTAGATTAATAGTACGCCTAATATTAGATCTTAGTTGCCTACTTTTGATAAAGCCATTTTGATTCAGATGAATAATAAGGGCAAGATAGTATCAAGTCTATTTGCTAATATTTTGCCAAAATGTTAACACATGAATTAATAAATGAAATGGGCCTATATGATCAAGGGATAGTGGGATCCTTGTCTTTTTTTATTTTTTAACAAAAGTACAGAGGCCTCTATACTGGACAAGTGGAGAGTATTATGTTCCAAACTGTAATCAAAAAGGATTTTAAATGTGGAATGATTAGGTAGAGAAATTTTATAAAAGTCAATAGGATTCCATCTGGACCAGGTGCTTTACCACTTGTAAGGGCTTTGACTGCATTCTCAATTTCAGATACAGCAATCTCATCCTGTTTAAGAATTGAGACCAGTGTTTTTAAGTGCAGGTATAGGGATAGATTGTAAAAAGAATTATATATGCCTTATATCTCTGCCTCTCTCTGAGGTGTATAATTTTTATAATATTTTTCAAATACCTGATTAATTTTGCCGGATCGGAGGTAATATTTCCATTTCTAATAATAATTGTATTTGATTCCTGTTCTTTAACCAATTGCCATGATAAGATTTTATCAGGTTTATTACCTAATGCATAATATTTGGTATGGGTCAATAATATCTGTTTTTCTGCTTTGTAAGTTGCTAAATTATTAAACTGGTTTCAGTAAATCCAATAATTTCTGTAGTAATGTTGGTTCTTGAGTTAGATTATCGAGATTGTCATTTTAATTTATGAGGTTTTCCAATTATTCCATTTTTGTTTTCTGTCTTTATTCCTTTTAGTGTTATAAGCCACTGTGATGCCTCTAGTATATGCTAATTGCACAGCACTTAAATGACTTCATGGGCATGTAATTAATATCGTCATTGATCGTTAGCCCTTCAATTTGCAGTATACCCATTTATTTTAAAGAGGACAGACATAATTTTAATGCATAGCTGCTTGCAAAGTTCCAGCTTTATGAAGTTATATTCATCCTCCAAATTAAACACATTCAACTGCACAAAGCCACATATAATGAGGAAAAGTGATTTGCACTGTTTTCCATTTACAGAACATTATGTACTGTTTTGTTCATGAAACCAAGAATTTAGAGATCTGCCTTGGTCACTGCATGAGTCAGAACTCTGATCACTGCTTGGATAGGCCAACTGCTTGTGATCAAGAGTTCTGTATCAGTACAGTGACTTAGTCACAACTCCATACTCCTGGTTCCAAGGAGAGAACTGAGTAGAATGTTATCTATTACAAGGGAACAATAAAAACAGTTTAGCTAACCAATTTCATGTGAACCCTTAGTGTTCTTCGAGACTGAACATTCCTTCAACCCGATGCCAAATATAAGCAAGGTTGGGACCATTTCTTTTCTGACTACAACAGGACTGCCTACCCTTTGTGTTGTTGTGTTGGTTGTGAGATTGCACGAAACAGAACACTCACCCAGAGAGTAGTGGTGGTCAAACACAATCTCATTGCCAAAGCAACTAGCCTTTTCAGGAGCCTATCCTGCCATAATAGTTTTGAATATCTTCAAATGAGGTAGGGCTGTGAGAGAAACCTGACAATTTAAATACATAGGAGGGATTAACCCACAACAGAGTAAGGGTTTACTGAGCATTAATCCACGCTGGGGGGGTTGGAATCACAAGGTGAGCCGTGAGTGGATTTCAACCACCCAGGCGTGATTAATGCTCAGCAAACCCATAATCTGGAGTGGGTTAATCCTTGTAACATGGTCAACGTTTTGTTAGAGTTTTGCCTAAAGAAACAGTGAAATAAAGCCATGTGACCATGCAACTGTGGGTACATCAGACATTAATCCACGGTCAGGTGACCTGTTTGGACGAATCAGAAGACAGTATTTTTAGGAACCCATGTTACAAAACTGTTTAAAACAAGAAAAGTAGTAAATTTCTTGACAGAGAATGTGACAAACTCGACTAGAATGTTATATGTATGCACTGCTGTTCTGGTCCCCGACAAGTAACGTGATGTGCTGTGATAGCAGAAAAAAGGAACTGAGGTTATGGGAGGTGACATTGTTATATACATTGTGGGTACACAGATGAAGCCATGCTTTGGTGCTTCTCACTTACACCATCAGGCCCAAAAGTGCTGGTTCCCATACGGTCTTGTAGCCTCCAGCTCCAAGTACAAAAGTGGAACTCTGTGAAGAAGATTCTTGGAAGATTGAGCATTACAAAGCTTGTTTATACTCCCAACAGTTTAACATGCATTGTCTAAAAATCACCTTTCTGTAGAACTAAACTCCAATGAAAGAAACATTATCTTATGCTGCATAACATATTGCATCTGATGAATGGCATAAGACTCCTTTGAAGCTTGTATTCTAATTTTTGTTAGCTTTAAAAATGTATCTGTTTAATGCAATTTGTATTTATTTTCTTATGAACTAAAAATTAAATTCAAAAACTTCTCCGTTGCTGAGAAGACTAGGTGGTTCTTTATCCTATAACTTTAGCAAGTTATAGTTCCTTTTTGTGTTTTTTTAGTATGGACCATGTTTGGGAGGAGAGAGATGGCCATTTTTAACATAATGAGGAGACATGTTGCCACTCCATTTCTTTTGGAAAAGATACTTTGCAGCTAGTTGATATGTAGGACTGTCCATCAGCGAATAACAATCCAGCAGGCCAGTTGCAGCAACCTCTGACTTGCTTGCAGTGGAGACAGTGGGTTCTGATGCACATTGAGAGAAAATATCAAAATGTCTCTACTCCATGTACATTAGAACTAAAGATAACATTAGTTTCTACTTGGTACTGTTGGGACTGCAACTTCTGCAATTGGGAGGCATGGGCAAATGTGTAAGTTCTTGGCTGAACAGCACCCTATACTCTTGCCATTTGAAGCAACAGTGGTTGCTGTAGCCACAGTGACAGAGGAAAGACTCCCCCCACTCAATTCTAATGCCTTATGTGTTAAAGTCAGAAAGACAGACAAGCTAACATATCCCTTAGGTGAGGCAAGGGTGGACAGGAACATTTATATAAAAGTTGGGACTGAGTTTCTGAAAAGACCCCAAAAAAAAAAGTACACAATTATACAGAACAGGTCTAGGACTCAAGCTACTATCAACACTCCTGATTTTGGGAGTGTCACCTGTATTCTAACATGTTCAGGTATCAATTTTGAAACTAAAGAAGACTGGTGTCCCACCCTTGTCTGCCCCTGCCAATATGCAGTGCCACCCAACAGGACCAAGCTCTCTTAGCACAGTTTCTGCTGTGATATCTTGCAGGATATTGCAGGAATGCAGTGTAATTCAATGGTAATTACTCCACCTTGTCACGCAGTAATCTGCGATGTCTCATACAGAGTGCTTGATCTTGGCATGCAGCACTGTAATATTTTGTCTCCCCAAGGGCCCCTTCCATTTCATAGCCTACTGACCTAGCAGAGATGACTTGAATGAAGGATGTGCCAGTCCTGACTTTCCAGGTACTCAACAACCTTTGAATCTATATCGCATTGAGTTAGTCAGTATACTGGGATGTTGATTATGTCTCTCACCCACTGAATAATCCCTAGCAAACAAACCCCTTCAGTAATACCTCAGTGGCTTCAGCTTGTAGCGATCGTCCAGGCCTGCAAAGTCAAGTTGCTCTGCTTCCTGTTCCAATGTTTCCTGTGTGCATTTTAGGTTCTGCTCATCGGGGACCACTGCTGCTTGCTATAAGTGAAAAGATATACAACAGAGAAATGAAAATTTGGACATCTGACTGTCATTTTGTTCATTTACATGGAGCTAGCCAGGATGCAACACAATGTCTTATGTTACTACATGACACAGGGCTTAACTGCTATTAAAACTGCCTTGTTTACTGCAATAGCTCTACCGTAGTATGCTACAGTATTGCGCTACAATCCTGGCCAGCTCCACTGTATTTATCAGATTTGGGCAGTGAAGCATGCTGCAAGAACTTGTTTCCAGGTGAAGCCCACCAGGTTGAAATCAATTCTGCAGCAGAGTTACTGCAGGAAACAAAGTAATTTCAATGGGAGTTAATCTTTTTTTTTGTCATGCAGAAAACTGTGATACTGTGCTTCATTCTGGTGGTCTTCACTGTATAACCAGGCAAGGGGAGAGGGATTACACAGGGATGCTGGGATAATTCACATAGGTTTTGCACAGTATTAAAATAAAATAAAACACAATATGTACTGGCATGTGTGCAAACTACATCACACAAATCAATGAATATGTAAAAACGTGTGGAACTATACTGAAAGAACATGGATCATCCTACTAAGGTAAGAAGTGGTGATGCTGCGTAAGCAAAGTGCGTAAAGTTAATGTAAAATACCAGGAGGCAAGTGCTAGCAAAGAGCACAGTAGGGAAGGACAGTATTTTCCTACCCTGTATACTAATGAGCCAGGTCAGGCAATCAAGGTCAGGGTGGTCACCAGACACAGGGACAGATTTACAAAACTGCTTCAATTTTGGTGAGTAAGAAAGCATGTGTGCTGCTCAACTGCCCAACAGTAGTTACAGAATGTACTGCTACCAAACAGGCAAACTAGGTTTGGAAGTGGACTCAGATGACTGGGCAACAAGAACTGGGGAAGGGGTGCTGATGGCAGCACACCTAGCCTGAGGGAGGAGAAGTAGTATAATTATTTCTTATGTGTCCAATCCACGCAGACTCTGGGCACCGAACACATCAAACACAACAGCATCATCGTAATAAATTATCGATAAATAGTACCATAAGAAAAATTACTTACCACAGTAATCTTGTTTCTTCCAAGGAATCTTACTGTATTCTGACTTATGCAGTATGGTCTCACCATAGAACTGCCCAGAGCTGAAATGGTTAATAGAACCTATGCAAATGATGGAATGCTAGGCTTGAGCTCAGTTTTCAAACCACTGTCCCTGGTAAACAGCTCTTCAACCTTCAGATTCTTTTGAAGCATGTACAGTGAACTATCTAGCTATGCTAACACTACTACTAATGACTAAGTCCCCATCTCATTGTTAATTATTATTTCCTCAAACAGCTTAAAATGGCACCACTAAGACTCAAGTCACAGATGCCCAAGAACAACCATGCCCACAGGTTTGCACCATTATTTGCACAGCTGGAGTGCAGTGACCCATAGGCTTTTAGCAGGGAGGAAGGAAGGGAGGGAGCTCAGAATACAGTAAGATTCCCTTGAAGAAACAAGATTACTGTGGTAAGTAATTTTTCCTTCAAACCCAAGGAACTCTTTCTGTATGCTGACTTATGCAGACTACCCACGCAGTACCTTTAGAGGTGGGTATAAAACCTACTTGGGAAACAGGCTCGGCAGGACTACTGTGCCAAACCTGGCATCCCCTCTAGCCTGAACATCAAACAATAATCATGGCCCGAGTTTTCAGCGATTCGTGGGTGCGGCAAACCGCGGAAATATCCAGAATTTGCGGCACCCGTGGAATTCGCGGCGCCTCGCCGGAACAAAGCGTGCTCCCTTCTGAAATATTAGTATGCCATGCTGGGAGCCCACACCAGCGTGGCAAATGCTTTATTGCCAACAGTGCTCAACTCATCGGTTTCACTGCCCTCCCCCTCATCAGTTTTGTGCCACGCTGGGAGCCCACCCAGCGTGGCAAAACCCTCCCTTGTGTGGAAGCTTCCAAAACCCTGCAAAAAAAAAAACCTTCCATCGGTGATCTTTTTGCCCCAACCCGCACTCCACCCTCTACGCACTCCACCTCCCCACACTCTCACCTCACCCCACCTCAACCCATACTTACCTCTGGAGCCCAGCGATGATCTTCTGTGGACCGAGAACACGCCTGCACTCTTCAAAGCCGACCGTGAACTGAAGAAATGCCGTAAGCTGTATAACGGCATAAATGGATTTTTTTTTACTTTAGTGCATATCTCAGCCATTTCTGGAATTTTTCACCAAATTTTCAATATGGGGTTTTGGGACCCACTTCATGAACTGTGACACTGTTATTTCATTAATCGGGTCCCGAAAGGTGGTTCCGCAGTCACCGCGCAGAACCACCTTCCGAATGATTAATGAAATGACAGTGTCACAGTTCATGAGGTAGCTCTAAGAACCCTATGTTGGAAAATTTGGTGAAATTATTCCCCTAAAACGATTGTTTTACAAGCGCAAGGCTATGCAGTTTCTACATACCATAACTTCAAGCATTTTTAATATTTTCACCCAGATTTTCAGTATTGCCATTTTTTACCACACCTCCTTATGAACAGTACAACTGTCATTTTCACATTTCACCCAAAATGTTTTGCTCATGTAGCGCATAATGACACGGCCTAAAGGTAAATCAATGTTCCGGACAGAGTAATAAAATCACAGTGATACTGTTCATGAGCAGAGGTCTTAAACTAGCTATGTTGAAAATTTGGTGACAAAGCATGTAAAATGACTGTGTTACGGTGTGCATTGTGTCAGGTTGGGCAAAAAAAAACAAAAAAAGGAAAAAATTAAGGGGTAAAATGTGCATAGAATTACGTGAGTAGTTCTTGTAGTAAATGAGAACCCTGCCACAGAACTTTGCTCTGATGTGCACGTGAAAAATCGGGGCCCTGACAATAATGCTTGGTAAATGTGTGGATTATTTTCCAGGTTGCTGCCTTACAGATCTCCACCAGGGAACATCCCTACAGTTGCTATGGCAGCAGCTGTGCCCCTAGTCGAATGGGTCCTGAGGCCTGTGGGTAGCTACTTACCCACTTTGCTATAGAGAATCAGGTGCAAGCCACAATCCATCTTGCAATGGATCTTTTAATAGCTAGCTTCCCTTTCCCCACCTCTCCATAGGTGAGGAAGAGTTGAGTGCGGTCCTGCTTGTGACCTTTGTATGCTTCAGGTAATAGCTGATTGCCCTTTTACATCAAAGCGTAGCCTGCATGTGCTTGAAGTGGAATGATCAGTAAAGAAGACAGGCAATGTAATGGACTGATTGAGGTGGAACTCTGATACCACCTTGGGAAGGAATTTCATATTAGTTTCGGGACAACTTTGTCTTTATGGACAGCAATATAACCAGGCTCTGTGGACAAGGCCTGAAGCTCACTAATCCTTCTGGCAGAAGTAATGGCTACTAGGAACACTGTTTTCCAAGTCACATATTTGAGGTATGCCGAAGACATGGTTTCAAAGAAGGGCTGCATGAGTTGGGCACTACATATGTTAAGATCCCACATGGGTGTTGGCTCCTATGTGGAGGATGCAAAGTGTAGCAATCCTTTAAAAACCTTTGAACACCGGGTTAGAGGCCAAGGAAAGCCTCTTGTCAACTGACAAATAAGCCAAGACAGCTGCTAGGTGCACTTTAAGGGTAGAGGCCCTTAAACCCATAGAGTGAAGATGAGTTAAGTAGTCCAGAACCACTGGCAAACTGGCCTGGTTCTGGTCCACATCCTTCCTTGACACCAAACTGAAAATCTCTTCCATTTGGACAAATAGGTTTTCTAGTAGATGGTTTCTGAAACCCTCAGGATCTGCATGACCTCCTCTGACAGATGCAGGTCTGCATATTCTAAGTCCTTAAGACCCAGGCCTTGAGTCTGCCTGGCCCAATCTGGGGCAATGAGAATCATCATTGCTGGCTGGGACCCACGTTTGTTCAGTACCCTTAGTAGCAATGGAAAGGGAGGAAGGCATACAAGAACCTCCCTGTCCAATCCAGAAGAAGTGCATCCAGAGGGACTGTGCCCTTGACAGGAGGCCTGCAGCAGAACTGTGGTAGCTGGTAATTGCCTGGGGCTGCGAAAAGGTCCACTTTTGGATGCTCCATCTCCTGAAGACAACTTCCAAGACCTGCTCATTCAGTGACCACTCATGGTGGTTCTCACTGATTCTGCTGAGGGCCTCTAAGACATTGTCCTTCCACAGGAGATGTACAGCTGAGAGGGAAACCTCTAGAGAATATGCTAAACTCCAGATTTTCATTGCCTCCATGCACAGTGGGGTTAACCATGTGCCCCGTTTGTTTATGTAATACATGGTGGTTGTACTGTCTGGCCTGACCTGCACCACCTTGCCCCTTACTAGGCTGGCAAAGGAATGGATGCCCAGAAGGACTATTATGAGTTCCAACAGGTTGATGTGCAGAAGAGACTCCTGCTTTCTCCATGTGCCATGTGTTCCCCAGATGTGCCTCCCAACCCAGGAGTGATGCATCTGTGGTTAGTACCAGTGAAGGGATTGCTGCAAGAATGGCACCCTTGTCTGATGTTGGCCTTATCTTGTCACCACTCCTCTTGCACTTAGTACAACGGCAGCTTTTCTCCTTCATGTCACTGCGTTTTGGGGCAAAAATCACTTCATTGCCTTCAGTACAGTCCTCCTCCCTCCCAATCCCTCACTCTTCTCTCTAACAATTGGGTCCTCTTCGCTTGTGCCCCTATTTCCCACCTCTCCCTAAATTATGCGCTTGATATCTTCTATGTGGTATGCCTACCTCTCCCTAACATCTTCCACTACAAAATGCACAGTTTTGGGCTTGGATCCAGCACAAGTTCATTATCCATGACTCCATGTAGTTCTATGTTCAATGTATATTACCTGTAAATGTGCATTTTACTATAATAGCAGCTATTTGTACTGTTTGTACTATTGTAACTTGTCTTTCTGTATTATTACTGTAGGACTGAGCTCCATCTTGTAAATGAGCTTGCTCAATGGTGCCCGCCTGGATAAATAAAGATATTGATTGATTGATTGAGTGGTGCTGTTACCAGTACTAACTTTGCCAGTGAGTCCCTTTTTTAAGCCAGTGAGCTCTTAGGTGGAACTTAATGTCTCTCATTTGGAACATGGCTCCTGACACTGTTACTGTGGATGCTGCCACGTGGCCTAGCAGCTGCAGAAAATGCCTTGCCGGCCTTAGGATGTAGAGCTTGAAACAGCTGGCTACTTGAACCAGGCTGTCCACTCTGTCTTGTTGGAGGAAAGGCCTTCCCTTTGTATGTCCAAGTCTGCCTCTATTAACTTGAGGAGTTGAAGCAGTTCCAAAGCAGACTTTTTGGATTCACCCGAACCCCAGGAATGCAAGGTATTCTCTGTGAGTGTTAATGCTTCTTTCACTTGCTGATGTGACTGGCCTACTATTAGCCAGTCGTCTAGATAGGGAAACACTGTTATCCCCTGCCTTCTTAGGTGTGCCACGACCACAGCCAGGCATTTTGTGAACACTCTTGAGGCAGAGGTTAGTCCGAAGGGCATTGCCCTGAATTGATAATGGCCCGATGGCAATCTGAACCTGAGGTACTTTATGTGTGATTGCCTGATAGGAATGTAAAGTTGGCATCCTTTAGGTCTAGGAATGCCAGACAGTCTCCCTGTCTCAGGGTTGGCAGAATAGTAGTCAAGTCACCATCTTGAATTTTGGCTTTGACAAATACTTTTTAAGTGTCTGAGATCCAGAATGACTCATCACTCTCCTGTCTTCTTTATTGTGAGCAAGTACCTTGAGTACAAGCCTTTTCCCTTCTGGGCTCAGGGACTGGTTCTACGCCCTTTGTGATAGAAGGCTTGCAACTTCCTCCTCTAGCAAAGCAGCTTCTGATGGCGTGAGGGTCTGAAGACCCTTGACCTCAGCTATGGCATGAGCTTGAAGCTGAGGACAAGACCCTGGCCCACTATCACCAGAACCCACCTCTCTGTGGTAATATTTTGCCACTCCTGGAGGTAGTGGGCCAGCCTGCTCCCTACTGGGATTGGGGAAGTGACCTAGGCAGGCACCTCAGGGTGTCTGCTTTGTCTGGGCTGCTGGCTGTGTGCTAGGGCTAGTGTGGCCACTGCCCCTTCTGCCTCTGCCCCTAAGTATCCCTCTGTTGCTGATATTGGGGAAAAGCTTGGAAAAAGGCCTATAGTGAGCCCTGCCCTTTCACCTCTGCTCTGATGTTTCTGGGGAGGTAGATGCTCTTTCCTTCGCTGCAGCACTCTTATAAGCAGCCTTGTACTCATCCATTTTTTTCATAGATGCCTTTGTTTGTTCTCCAAACAGAGACATAGGGTCACAAGGGAAGTCCAGGGCTTTGGTTTGTGTATCCTGTGTCAGACTGGTGGTTCTGAGTCAAGTAAACCTTCTAAGAGACACTGATGCTGCCATTTCTCGGGATGCAGTGTCATTAACATCCACTACCATCCTGAATTGAGTCTTAGCAGCCTCCACTCCCCTTTATGCAGCTTCTTCTAGGTCAGTTGCTCATGGGGATGGAAGAGACTTCACAATCTCTACAGCAGTAGTCCAGAAATTCTTCTGATATCTGGCCACATATGACATGTAGGGAGGCTTGTCTGATGGCAAGGGACGACCCCAGGTATACTTTTTGCTACTTGAATCCATCTTCCTGGAATCCTTATCTGGAAGGCGAGGAGGCTAGGGGATGCCAGCCTTGTCACAGGCTGCAGCCTGCACTACCCCTCATGGCTAGGGTGCCCAAAAGAAATCTGCACCAGTTTTGGCAACCCAGTATTTTTGTCCACCTTTTGTCTGTGGGTGGTACTGAGGTGGGTGTCTGCAAAATTTTTAGGGTCTGTTTTTTAAGGGATTTATGGATTGGCAGCAATAACCTTTTGATGCTGGCACATCCATCATTTCCTGTAGTCCTCCTCCTCATTTTCAGTTGACTCTGAGTGAGGAGGCTGAGAGTCTGGCCACTTATTTCATGAAAGAAAAATAAGAGGTAAAAGTACTCAGTTCCCTTTTCAGGAGAATCAGAGGGATGAGGATCAGAGAAATGTCCGGTTCAATGGGCTCTCCGTAATCCTCATCCTCCTCTTCCTCCTCCTCTTCTCCCAACGGTCGCAACCAAGGTCTACAGAACTGGGACCTGGGTTGAACCGGAGTCTGAATCATTTAAGTAATGGTCATCTTTTCAACGGAACGGGGTTCGGTCTGCAAATACTGAGTAATCTTAATCCGTTAGCGATCTCTTCAGCAGTTGGAACAGCGGTTTTCTTAGTTTGCAGTTCCTGATGCTTCTCTTTTGTTTCTTTTTCCCTGTACTGGCCGGTTCAGCGGCCATAGCACAGTTCATTTCTTGCTAGAAGAGCTATCACCCCATTGAGAGGCGGCTCCTCCAGTTCTTTTGGAGGAGGAACCGATTTGTCAAAGGCGGGTCAGCAGCCTTTTCAGTCATCCTTTCTGCAGTCTTTTCAACCACTTCTCAACTGTGGACTGAAGAATGTTTTGCAGATATGACAGTCTGTTTTAAGGTGTTCAAACCTCAGACAAAAAACACAAATTAAATGCGGATCAGCCTTGGCAAAGGTTCCCCGCATTCAGTGCAATGCTGAAACCTGTAGGTCCCGTTCTCTTCTTGGATTTCTGTAACATAACCCAGAAGAAAAAACTATTTCTCAAAAGCCTTTTTTTTTTCGTTTACGCTTAATCGACCAGAACCAGGAGTTACCCCAGTAAAGAAATTAAGCAAATAACTGGCTTACACCTGAGTCAGAACAACTTAAGTAATTGGAATCTTTTAAATAATGGAAAGCGTCAGTTCCTTCCCGGTTAGGAACCGAAAAGGAACCGATCTACTTACCACACAAAACACTAAAATCTAAACTAATTCTACCTGAAAACCAAGAACAGTGCTTCAAATGCTGAATAAAATAAACAGTACTTTTAAAAAATGAGAAAATGAGAAAATAAATCTATTCAAGTGATGAAGGCGAGCTCTCTGGAGACATCTTACTGAGGTAGCGGAGTAAAGAATCTGATGGTTGAAGAGCTGTTTACCAGGGACAGTGGTCTGAAAACCAAGCTCGAGCCTAGCATTCCATCATTTGCATAGGCTCTATTAACCATTTCAGCTCGGGCAGTCCTATGGTGAGACCATATTGTGTAAGTCAGAATACAGTAAGACTTCCTGGGGTTTGAATGTAAAACAGGTTAGGAATCATTAGGGAAAGCTTTATAAAGACATAGTACTTTAGTCACTGCTTAAAATTGAAGTGGTCAGGAGGCACTGCGCCCCAACCACAGTGACTCTGGTGGTCCAGGGAGGTTCCTTCTCCACAGGAATCATGCTGCTTAGATGCAAGCTCATCACTTGGGTGTGTACTGTGCTGGTGATATGGGAAGGGTAAAGGGCATCCAGCCCAATGCAGAATTCTCAGAGATCTGAAAAATACATGGCACAACTGAATGATAGTGCCAGAACCTTTGGACCACCTCTCCTTAAAATCTGACCACACAGACTGTGTGCACCTGGAAGGGGAACTCGGCCTAAAGACACCCTGCCACCATGGGGCCAGCTGTGAGGACTACTGGTGGAGGTAAGTGCAGGCCTAGGAAGTCACTAGAACTGGTCTGAGGGCTAGACAGTAGATGGGATCATAAACACAGGATAAAAACCCAAATAGATTTTAAGCAGACAGAATGTGTCAAGAAATGACCACACAGCCAAATAGTTTTGATATTGCAACAAAGCAATGCTCAAGCAACCATTAAATAAGAACTAATTTTGTGTGAACCTATTTTTAGGTTCTAGAAGGAGAAGCAGGGTTTCTAATGCTCATTAATGGATCCCTGGGAAGAAACAACATTACTCTGGTGAGTAATTTCTTTTATTTGAACAAAAGAAATCTATCAATGATGCCTTACAAAAGTGCAGACTCACTGGTAGCACCTTGGGAGGATGGGTCTAGAACCTATTTAGGAAAATCATTCTGCAAGACAGCAGTTCCAAAACTAGCATCCCTCCTGGACTGTAAGTCCAGGCAGTAGTCTTTGTAAAAGTGTGCAGTTTTTCAGGTCACTGCTTTACAGATCTCTTTAAAGGGATGCCTTGCAGCTGCCCCAGAGGCAGAGGTGCCTCTTATAGAATGAGCCAGTAGGTGTCATACTGTAGGTCTCATAGATTTCAATCAATCACAATTTATTTGTTGAGACAATTACAAAAGAGATCAAAGTGCTGTACAAATATTTATAAAAATATCTAAAACAATTAAAATCCTAATAATTAACAGTAATCAATTTAAACCTCAGATAGAATGTCTGGTTAAAAGAAAGGTCTTCAGTTGAGATTTAAAACTCTCAGAGTTTTGGCATTCTCTTATCCGACGAGGTAGAGAGTTTCACAGAGTCGGTGCTACATAAGCAAAAGAGCGAGCTCCTGATATCTTCAAAGGACCCTGGGAACCTCTAGCAATCCCTCGTGGCAGAGCTGAGCCAGTGGAGGGGCAGCAAGGAACAAGGAAATCTTGCAGGTAGCTGGGTCCTGTCTTATGTAGGACTATCCTGGCAAGGACTGGGCCGATGATCTCCACACACCCCACAAGGAGGCACGAAGGGCCGGGTCTGAACTACAGTAAGTGGGATGTAGTTCTGGATGACCTGCACGACGTCCATGATTGCCAGTTGGTCAAGTCAGACCAGACAATCTGGGTTCTTGCAATCTCAGGTCGATCACGCAGTGCCTGTTTGAGGGTGCTGACAGGATCACCAACCTGATAGTGGCAATCTTATCAGCAAAAACAGAGCAAACTCATCACACTTTATTTGTGAAAAAGCTCCCTCAATTGAAGACGGTTGGATTGCACAACCTGTCCACAGTCCAGAACAGATGAACTGGTCTGTTTCCTGCTGTGGCAATCTCCATGGACAGGAACTCTGCCTTCTTACAGGAGATCGCAGATTGATAGTCCTTCAATTGGGCTGCCAATCTAAGTTTGTCAACTACCTGGCCGAATTTCCTCCAGCACCGCTCCAACCTTGACCCCTTCTCCTCATCTCCTTCAGAGTCTCTTCAAACCATGGAGTCTTTGGGCGAAAGAGAGGGATGAACATGGACAGGAGCTACACAGTTAAGGGCACTAGTCATTGCCTTGTTATAGGCCAGAATCAGCTCCCCGGCTCTTCTTATATACTCGCCCAACTGAGAGGTCCATCATCTCCATCAGACCATCAGGGGCCAAACCCCTCAAACAGTGATACTGGACCAACTCCATAGGGCAGGTCTATTAGGGGCTGTCTCAAAGCTGAATATTATGGTATGGTGGTCCGACCAGCTAACTGGTTCCACCACAAGGTCAGAGACCTCCATACCAAGTAGAAAGACCAGGTCCAATGAATGCCCCTGAATATGTGTTGCAGTGGTAAGCACCTGTGTGAGACCCAATGAATTCATCAACTGGAGGAAGTCTTGACCAAATTGTGAGAGTTCATTATCGACCCAGGTATTGAAGTCACCCAGAATTATCCATCTGATCGATGATGAAGTCTGACTTCTGGCAGGAATTCCTTTCCATCGCCTGGGGATGGTAGATGAAAAGGATCCTGCATCTTACACCTGCAACCACCAGGCATTCAAAAGATCGGGTCTCACCCACTGGTATGTTTACAAGACCCTGATCCAATTTAAAACTAATGGCAACACCCCACCCCTATGATTCTTTCTTGTGCAATGAATCACCGAGTACCAACTGGAATCGCTGCCTCAAAACAGGACCAGCACTTTCATCCAGCCAGGTCTGGGTTATGCAAGCCAGATCAGTTGTTCCCACAAGATCAGCCATAATCGTCGTCTTGTTTTTGACAGACCTGGCTTTGCACAACCTGCACGAGAAAGACAGGTAGACGAGGCAGATCCAGCTACTTGCCCACCATCTGTGGAGCCCTTGGTATGAGAAACAGGTTGGGAGAACCCTTTCCTGGACCCATTTCACCCCAGGGTGTCTCCTTGACCTCACCACCCCAATCTGTTGGCTCCCTCCACAGTCCTGCGGCCCAGCAGACACCTGCCCCCGGCAATCCCAGTGCCCTACAAGCGCATATACCTCCAGTGCCAAGGGGGTATCAAGCAGTCGAAGGTCCTTGAGCCTGGTGGGAGAGTAGTACCTGACCACCAAGGAGCATTACCAACACATTATCACTCCCTCCACACTGCAACATAACAGCCCACCTGCACTGGCTACACACTCTAAACACCCTCCAAACAATAACCTCCTACTCTCTAGTAACTAGCACAATTACAAAATAACTTCATAAATTAACTAGTAACTAACACAATTTAAATTCTCTATCCCACAAAATAGAAAAGTCCGACTGGTAAATATGTTAGGGAGAGCAGTTTCTCTGCAGTTCCAGGAGAAAGGGCTTGCACAAATGCTATATAATGAGTCTTAGGGACTATGGAGGCTCTCTACCCAATGTCAATGACCAGAATAGAGATCCCTGAATCTGGACACTCCCACTGTCCACAGTCAAGGTTCAACGGCTTTTGTTTGTATTGATTTGTACAGGCCAAGAAGGCACATGCCCCATAATAGCAAGCCCTTAGCTCAAAGGAGTAGTTACATATGTCATTATTCTTACAGTAGCTGCAGTAAAAGTAATACCTTCTTGGAGGTATTTTACCAGCTTTTCATAATAAAACTGTATGCAGGAAACTGCCCAATGAGAGAAAGTCTTCCTAGCTGCTGATTTACTTTTGCCAACCTCTCCATAGGTAACAGAGTTGTATGTTATCAGATCAACAAACCGACCTTGGTGATTCGCAAATACTGGCAGCCAATGCAGTCCAGCGAACACAGGCATTATATGGCTGGATCTGGAAGATCCAGTCAACAACCTAACCGCCGCATTCTGCACTAGCTGCAGGCGGCAGTTCAACCCCGATAGCCCTAGGTACAGGAGTTGCAATAGTCAAGGCGGGAATTAACGAAAGCGTGGATCAGCGTTGGGAGATCCTCTAGAGGAACCAGGTGCTTCACCCTGGCGATATTCCTCAGATGGAAAAAGGAAGTTTTGACCACCACTGATACCTGAGATTTAAGCGTCAAGTGGTGCGCCAAATATCGCTAAGATTCCGCACCTGATCTGAGGTCGTCAGCTGAACACCCCAAGCCATAAGCCTGAGGGCGGTCCATCTGGCAGACCCGCCTCACAGCGACCCTTGTCCACGACCAACTATATTTGTATTACCATTGGGTTGTGCATTTGAAAAGAGTAATGTGCCTGGGGACAGCCCAGGTTCCAGTTGTCTCAGTGGTGCAGCTGGTTATCACAATCGGAACAGTATTCCGGGCACCTGGGTTCAAGTCCCAGCTGAGGCACTTATTCTTTCTCACCTTTGTTTGTATGTGTTCCATAAAATGTGCACACTACACTCCTGTGTTACTGTTACAATAAAGAAACTGTTTATTTCAGTGACCACATATAGGATAGTGGATAGGTAACTATGCACAACCAGTGTGTTAGTGCCACCAAAGGTACTGATTCCTTGTGACCTCGAGAGCGGCTCGAGAGGTCCATGAGAATCAGTTCCTAACACAAGTTGCCCATCCGCTATTTATATAGTGTATGGGCATCAATGCCTATTTTGGACACTGCCCTTGTTTCGTGAACTGGAGATTGGGGAGGCAGTTAAGGGTTGGTGGTAGGCTCAGATTACTTACAGTGTGCTGCAGATGTTCCTGCAAGTTCAACTTTAAAAATCAACAACTTCCAGCTTAACTGGATAGGGAAATCAAGTATATGGCTGCATTCAAGTTGTTCTGCTGCAGTAGTGACATCACTACTGCAGCAGAACAAGCATATTCCAGGAATGGAATTACATGCATAACAGCATTCCACCATATATTATAGTGAAGTTCAGCTCAGAGTAGATTTCCTTTAAATATTTATCCTATATTTTGTATCCTGGATAGCGCGGAGAAGCTACATCTCCTTGTCATAGGGATCTTCATTTACACATTTCTGCACTGTATTTACTCAGGTTGTCCCAGATTAGATACAATATCTTGTTTTCAGTAGGGTTATGATTTTACCATTTTGATAATGTATTTCTTCAGGGTAGCTAGTCCAGGGCCTCCATATTCAAAGGAGATGTGCAGTGCATCCCAGTGGAAAGGGAGATGTGCTGTGCAACTCAACAATGCGTTGCAGCATGATATTCAAATGTGCAGGATGCACCTGCCACAAGGGAATGGGCCAGGGTGCACACAAATAGTATGCTGTGCAATTCGATGGTGTATTCCCATGCATATGCTGCACAGCCCAGAGCAGCGTGGCCCACAGTTAGGCCATGAATAGCTGGTCTAACTCAGCCAGTCACCCACACGTGGGCTGCAAAGTGCACCCAGGTTCACAGCAGCCTGACATCCCTGATTGGCTAGAGGTACCACCTCCCATCCCCGATCGATTCAACTCCAGCTCCAAAGAGCTTCATAGTGTGGGGCTCACCTGGACCCAATAGTACCAGAGGAAACAATGGTCCATATCCATAGCACAGAGAACCCCACCCTACCACCTTGGTACACAGACAACCCTGCTCCCCCATACCCGACCTGTTGCAGAGAGTGGCAGTGCCCTCCACACCCTGCCATGGCCAACCACTGACTGCACTAGACTCGGCCAGAGACCTGCACTCCAGAATGACCCAAGTGGCTATACATACATTGGGCACATCACAAGCTGCAGACTCACCAGTGTATGCAGCCGTGTGTAACGCCCCTGGCAAACCGTAGAGGAACTGACATACCTCCAATGCGTGCCTTGTTGATGCTGTATCTTCCTGCTGTCATCATACTCTCCCCATTCCCTTGTGTAACATGCCACCCTCAGACTGCTGAGGTATCCGGGTGCCATGGGGTGCGGTATTCTGCAATGCCATTTGTAGTGTACAATCCAGGCAATGGATAGTGTTCGCGGTTCCCGATTGTACAAACAAATGGGAGCTCGGGCTATAACATGCCTGTTCTGGGATCTGTGTGAGTGAGTAGAGAATCAGCTTTCACCTACACTGAGCAGTGCAACAGCACGGGACTGATGGATCCACATGCGAGTGCCTGGGGTGTGTATGGCCACTGGCGTACGCTCGCACACAGCTCGAACTTTGTATGACACATTCCAGCATCCTACTGCTAGTGCTCTGCCACCCAAAAATAAGATGCAATTTCTTTTGTGAACTATACAGGCTAAATATAGAGCAATCAGCAGGCGTATTCTAGGATACTACATTGTAAAATGTGTAAAAGGAAGACCACATTGAAACTGCCTCTCAGCAGATCTGCATTGTGCAAATTCATTAGAAATAATGGGTAAAAGCATCCCAAAACCTTTCCACAGTCATATCGGCTCTGATCAGAGTTTGTTATGTTTGCCATGCATTCAGGCACATTAATGTATTGCAGTATTGCTTTTTGATGGGTATGACACTGTTCATCCAATGCAGAGCAGTGTTTTAGGGCAATTCAGTCTTACGCCAATCATCAGTAAGGCTTAGTATGACAGAGTTTTGGCTTGCTGGGCAGAGACGGTATGAATTTGAAAAGGAATAGCTGATTCAGTCAAGGGTCAGCTATTCTCTTTGATCTGTGCCAAGTAGCAAGCCAACTGATCTGTTAAAGTCAGCCTGGAATGCGTGGAATGTCTGCCAGCTGTAAGAGTAAACTGTGGTTGCTCCTGCACATGTGCGGTTACAACTCCATGGGTAATTTTTATTTTTGTCTCCCACCCACCCGACCTTCCCTCTCAGCACCCACAACCCCCAACAAACATAACAGTGACACTGGGGTACCCAATCCAGTGATATGTGAAGACTCCTGTGAAAAGAAAACGTTCCATCTATGTCTTTTTGCGCTTTTTGAAGCTGTTACTGTCAGGGGACTCCACTCAGCACCCCCAAAGCGCTTATTTACCCACCAGGAGTCCAACGCTGTCATCTTCTGTGGACTGCAGACATGTCTCACTCTTCAAAGCTGGACCACGAACTGAAGAAACAGGTATGCAGTTCAATGTATTTCGATGGAGATTTGAACTTAGTGGCATAACTTGGCCATTTTGCACATATTTTGGCCCACATTTTCAGCATGCCTTTTTTGGGACCTCACCTCATGAACAATTGTACTGACATTAGGCAAATCTGTCCCAAAAGGTGATTTTTGAGTCCTGTACAAAATCACCTTTCAGGCAGGAGCTGAACGTTTTCTGTGCTCTTGTTCAGGAGGGTGGGGCCATAAGAAGACTATGTTGAAAAATTTGGTGTAAAATATTAAAAAGCAACAAGGTATGAGCCTACATTGAACTTTGCGAATGCAGGCTCTGTAACTTTGAGAATTTTCAATAGTTTTACTTCTAAATTTACAACATAGTCATTTCTTTACAGCACCTCATGAATGTGACAGCTGTCATTCTTCAAATCCTTGCCAAAATGTGTTTTACATCCCAAAGGTGATTTCATGGTCCCTGCGTGAAATCACCCTTTCTCAGGAGTTAAAATGTTCTCTGCCCTTGTTCATGAGGCAGGGTCACAATAAGTTATGTTGGAAATTTGGTGTAAAACATTAAAACAACAAAGTTATTGAGGCTATGTTGCATTTTGCAAATGCAGGCTTACACGCTTGGTAGTTTTCAATATTTTACCCAGATTTTCAACATGGCAATTTCTTTCTGACACCTCATCAATGTGACAATTGCCATTTTCAAATCCTGCCCAAAGTGTATTTTACATCCTAAAAGGTGATTTCACAGTCTCTGCGCGAAATCACCTTTTGCCAGAACGTGAAGAAAAAATTACTCACCGTACTGATATTGTTTCTTCCAGAGGATCCTCAGTATCCCTGACATATGCAGCCAGCTAGCTGGGTTCAGCTGGTCCGGATGAGGAGTTCATGTAAATGAGAAAAATAGACTGCCAATAAGATTGCAGTAAGAGGTTGCTGCCTGCAGGTTTGCTTCTGCTGTTCAGATTCTTTTGAAGCTGATAAGGTAACAAAAGGTCCCCATTGCAAAATCCTATGCTAACTAAAAAGAACAAACTATGAACAAGAGAAACAGAAAAACATCACATCGCCCAAGGTAAACAATAAACAATATAAACTGTGAAGCCTTGTACCCAAAATGTACTGTAGAAGAAATATTTGGCGGAGTGAGGGACTGCAGAACCTCAGATAGAGAGGTTATGTGTGGGAGGATGGGCAGGAGTGTCAAGGATACTGAGGGATTGCCTGGAAATGAAAATTACATACCTACCATAATTCTTGATTTTTCTGTGTATCTTCACCATTCATCACTGGTGGGTTATGACCAGAAGATCAGGACCCTGTGGGAGCAATTGTTTTTTCTTAGAGGAGGAGCTGGTGCCGCACAGCGCCACCCTCGAGGCAAACACAGCATGGCGCCGAGGGATTGCCAGTAAACGACGCTGACTCCTCCCTCACCCAGTTCAGCACAAGCCAGACAGTGAAGAAATTAGAGAACAGAAGAGGGTGGGGCGGGGCAAGGAGCCGAGAGATAACCAAAGGAAAGGATATAAACAGAAAAGATATAATGCTGAGAAAGAGGACAGGATACCCTAGGGGTCTGGAACAGGGGCCCAATCGTCTGGACAAGTGAGCAAGATGAGAGAAAGAAGATAGAAAGAGAAGGAAGAAAGGGAAGGATGTAGGAGACCCTTACAACTCCCCAAGGAAGTGCCAAGAGGCCAAGGGAAGAGGATCCAGTTTCAGCCCTATCCCGCAATCTACTCTCTCAACCAAGAATATGACTCCCAAAGGGGCGCCATAACCAAGAAGCAGAGTAACTGAGAGATTTGGCAAGGATCAAACAGGAACCTGGTTAAGCCTCCTCCCCTGGCACCTGAAGGGGAGCTGAGGGTCTCCACTCCTCCTTGATATTGATAAGAGTGAGGATGAGAATCCCCTGGAGCAGTCTCTCTCTCTCATTCCAAGAATGCTCTTGAAATCCCTAGTCACCCCCTTCCAGTTGGGGGGGACTTGAATGAGAGGCACTGCCCAGAAAATAGACTCTGCTGGAGGCAGCAGTGTGAAGAAAACCTGAAGGAAGGAGAGAATCTCCAGAGCCCTCTGAATTCGAGCTAACCAGAGAAGGGCCTCATTACCCCACACCAAGGATGCAGGGAGAGATAAGGGACCAGGAGGACCCGGGCTCCTCGGATAGACCCTCACTAGGGTCCCAGGAAAAGGGGCAGGAAGCTCTCTCTCTCTCTCAGAGGGAAAACAGCCTTGCTTGCCCCACTCACCCAAACAGACCCCTATCCAAGTGAAGAAGATGGTCCCGAGGGTACCAGCTGGACAGAGTCCTAATGGCCTCAATTAGGGAAACAAGAAGGGGACACCCAGCCCAGAGTCTGAGGCCCAAGGCGGGAAGGTGGGTGGAAGCAGTGATGAATGATGAAGATACACAGAAAGATCAAGAATTACAGTAGTGCGTAATTTTCATATCTGTGTTAGTCTTAACCATTCATCACTGGTGAATACCAAGCCCACCCTAAGGGGACCTGGTACCTCCTGGGGAGAACACCCCTCAGCTTCCTGTGAGGGAGACACAGGAGGAGGAGGAGACCTCACAGCAGAAGTTAGGCCTGCAATTGGTCAGGATGAGGTGGGGTCTCCTATGCCTGAGAGATGGAAGATGCCCCTAAGCTCCTGTCTCACCCTGCAGGAGAAAACACAGGTCCCCGGAAAGAGGGAGGCAATCACCCCACGCCGGGCCAAGGGTGACAACAGGGAAAGCGATGCCATGCAGTCCACCTGATGCAGATTGCTGTCCCGCTAACCTGGATGCCACCTCACTGGCATCATACAATGCCCTTGCTTGGTGTCTCGCAAGCTCCAGGCCACGTGTGGAGAGGGCAATGGTTTGCCTGTTTGCCTTTGTATCAAGCATAGATGCTAGGACTTGTCCTAGCATGGACCATAAGTGCCTGTTGTAGGCAGCATGATGGGCCTGATGTGCTATAGATAGCAAAGGTGCACTGAGGAGAGACTCTCCTCCTTCATTGGTTGAACTCCACAGAATACACCTCTGGAGGTCGGTCGTGCCTTGGGTTTCTATGCCCGGAAGAGTGTCCAGGGGCATCACACCAGAAGAGGTTGAGGCAGCGTTCCATTCAGCTGGGCCCCTAGGGGCCACATTCAGCCAACTTGGCATACAAATTTCTCGAACCTTTCAAAACTATTTGATCTCAATTATGGATGGCTCTGGGACCAGGTTTGAGTCGAGACCTGGCCAGGTTGGCCTCCTCCCCTCTCTTTGGTTGGTCGTATTTCAGTGCTCAAGATGAACATTCTCCTTAGACTTCTCTTTTGTTTCAATCCTTCCACTGAAACTACCAACTTCTTTTTGTAATAAACTAATGAAAGAGACTCAGGAGTTTCTTTGGCAATGCAAGAGACCCAGAGTGGCCAGACACCTACTCTGCTCCCCCACCGAAAGGAAGGAGGCCTTGCCATACTCAACTTTTATCTATACTATCTGGTGGGCTCAAATGATTCTAGCCCTCATGGGCTAAACAATGGCATGAGTCCAGATGGTATGCACTGGAGGATGACTTGCCAGATGGGAGACCATTTTTACCTTAGCACTGGCCCCAACATCCTTGGTCTATGCCCGGCAACTCCAGAATAGATGGGTGAGACAGGGCCTATTTATTTTGAGGAAGTTTAGAAAACTTACCAATACCCCGAGGGCTAGGCCCATTATCCCTAATCGAATCTGAACAGACTTTCCCTGCCTATGTTAGATGTGGGGTTTGCAGGCTGGGCAGGAGGATTACCCAATTTATACAACTAATCAAAAATGACCACTGTATCTCATTTCAGAGGGCAAAAGATAAATTTAATTGGGACAATAGAGAATTCTTCAGATACATTCAGGTCAGACATTTTATAAATTCCTCAGATCACCTATTAAGGCTCACCAGACCACTCTCTCCCGGAAGCAATTTTTATACAGGGTGGTATCTATTTAGGCTAAATTAAACCAGTGACGCATCTCTATAGGATGCTACTGAAGGATGAATAGACTCGTTGCTCAACATAAACAATGGAAGAGGAGGCAGGCACCACACTCAGAGAAGCAGATAGAGCAGGAGATTAAAGGTGGGCTGGAAGGTAATCTACTCACCAGTATGGCATGAATTTTATTAGAAATGTCTCATCCACTTTTAAAGTACCTGTGATTACCCAACATTATACAGGAGGAAACTCCCTGTGTTGGAGGGATGTGGGGACGAGGAGTCACTGGCATATTTTTGGGCCTGCCCAAAATTAACTAATTTCTGGGCCCACTTGGAGGGGCAGTGAGACAGATTTTGGGACTAGCAATTCCCATACCTTTGAGGATTGGATTCTGGTGACCCCACAGTCATATGATTAAAGGGGGATAGTCAAAGGTGGCACTAGTGCTTCTGGTAGTGGGATTAAATTGCATTACCTCCAACTGGTTGAGGATGGAACCTCCTACTCTAGGTGAATGGATAAGAAGAGTCAGGGCGTGGTGCTGATGGAGTCCCTCACGGCCAGATTGAGGTTACAGCAAGATCCTGCAATGGGAAGCCTGGGTGATGCAGTATGGAGAGAGGAGGAGACCCTTAGTCCACCCTGAGACCCTTAGTCCACCTTAGCTTGGTGAAAACAAGTTGAACATATCTGAGATACACCTAAACTGTTAGATAAAACTGCAAAAATAAGTTTATTAAAAACCTAATGGATGGTAACTGGCACAAACCCGATTGTTAAGGCCTTTGAGGTTTTATTTACTCTGTTTTCTTTTCTTTATGTGCTTTTATTAATAATTGGGCTACATGCTCGGAGATTAATCTATCTGAGATAGCTCCGATAGGTGGTGCTGAGGAAACTGCCAGGCTGGGCCTGGCAGGTGCAAACCATGACACCAGTGGAGCCTTCACCACCGTGGAGGTGATTGCCAAGACAGTGCTCCCAGCCTGGCCTCTGGGGTAGGACGTGCCTCCAGCACCATAGAAGGGAGCCTCCACCATGGCGAGGCTAGAAGGGGCAAGCCTCCTCCTCCGCACGCAGTACAGAACTGGGAGGGGACCTGGAGGAAGAGTCGAGGGACATGCACCTGGTATGCCATGTATGAGACTGCCCTCCAGCTGGCAGCATGTGGCTGACCTTAAACACGTGGCTTAGCACTCTGTGGTCCATGGAAGCAGGCGTCACATCAGTCCATGTCATGCTCTGGGCGCAAGCAGGTCAACCAACTGATCATGTCAGTTCCTAATGGAGTATTGCCAGTTGCAAGGCACACTGATACATGGGGGGTGCTGGCTCTGCTTTGGAAGACTTTCCATATCCCTAGGACGAGACATGATTGGACGGAAAATTTACCAAAGTCACAGAAAAAGGTCTCGGCGCCAATAAAAGGAAAGGTCTTACGGTTTGAAGATCTGAGTCAAATCGGACACTGAGAACTAGGAACAGCGTGCAGAACTAGGCTTCAGCGTCGACAAGAAGCGGAACTAGGCAGTGGTGTTGCAGTTGAAAATTTGCTTGCCCATGGCACCCTGTTCACTCGATGGTGGGAGAAGCAGAACTGAGGTGAAGGAGGAGCTGGCGTCATTTACTGGCCATCCTTTGAGTGCCACAATGTGCGTCTGCCTCGAGGGCAGCACGATGCCGCGCCGGCTCCTCCTCTAAGAAAAAAAATTGCTCCACGGGGTTCTGATTCTCCGGTCATAACTCAGCAGTGATGAATGGTGAAGATTGAAACAGATAAGATGAAACAGCACTACTGCGGTAAGTCATTTTCTTCTCACCCCAGGAATCTCTCAGTGTCCTCGACATATGCAGATTACAAAGCAGTGCAGTTGGGAGGAGGAATAGAATCTTCTTCAGAAAAAAGTTCTGCAGGACTGCTGTACCAAATCTGACGTCTGATTTGGACTGCACATCAAGCAATAGTGCTTGGTGAATGTGTGTGCAGTTTTCCAAGTAGCTGCTTTGCAAATGTCTAGCGAAGGATATCTCTCTGAACAGGCTGCTGTGCCTCTGGTAGAGTGGGCCCTAAGGCCTTGAGGAGTTGCTTTGCTGTAGCAAACTGGATGCAGGAAACTATCCAGTAAGAAATAGTTCTATTAGAGACTGGCATGCTTTATCCCACCTCACTATAGGTAAGGAAAAGCTGGGTATGAGAAGTTCTGAACTCTAGTGTACTCTAAATAGTAGGTCAGAACCCTCTTAACTCCAGGCTGTAGAGCCTATGCTCACCTGGAGAGGATTTGTCTGGAAAGAAAACTGGCGGGTTACAGATTGGTTGGGTGAAACTCCAAAACCACTTTAGGGAGGAATTTCCTATTGGTTCTGAGAACTACTTTGTCCCTGTGGGAAACAATGTAGCTGGTTCCATACAAAGAGCCTGCAGCTCTGAAATTCTCCTGGCAGAAGTGATTGCTACAAGGAAAACTGTTTTCCAGGTGATATATTTTAAGTCTGCTGTAGCCATGGGCTTAAATGGGGCATCTATTAACATGGCTATACAAAGGTTCACGTCCCAGGGAGGACCGTTCCCTATGTGAGGGTTGAAGATGTAGCAGACCTTTGAAAAATTTCTTAAAATGGGATGAGAAATTAGGGATTTCTGTTTGCCCACCAAAATGTAAACTGAAATTGCTGCCAGGTGAACTTTCAAAGATGAGGCTTTCAGGCCTGAGGCCTGCAAGTGCACCAAGTAATCCAGAATAGAGGATAGACTTGACTGCATAGTATCAATTTATTTATCCTTACACCAGAAAGAACATCTTCTCTATTTCGAGGTGTAAGTCTTCTTGGTGCTAGGCTTTTTGCCAACCTGAGGATCTTCAAAACCTGCTCTAAATACTGAGAGTCAGGAACTCTAGCTCCTCAAGTACCAGGCCTTGAGGTGAAGTGACCAGATGTGGGGGTATGGCATTGCCTTCTGAGGCAGTATGAGGAGACTGCGGTTGGGACAAATAGGTCACAAGACCAACAAGCAGAAAATAGTTTCACAGTGAGTTCCTGTGCTCCATTGACCAGGTGGGTGCAACTGCAGGGCAGCAAACCCGAAGTAGTTAGCAAGACAAAGTTTCAAAAGCACTCCAGAGAAGTAAAAGGAAAAGAAAAACTGATGTTTGCTCAAATAAATAACATTTAAGCATCAATTTTGTTTCCTTTACTTCTCTGAGTCTTCTAACTTTGTCTTGCTCAACAGTGGAGAAGTGAGGGCACCAGGCTGCCCGCCCAGTCTGGAGCTATCAGGATCATTGCTGCAGGCTGCCTCCTGAGCTTGAGGAGCACTCGGAGAATCAGGGAAAAGGATACAGGAACTTGTCTGCCCAGTCGAGGTGCAAGGCATCCTCTGGCACTGTGCCCAGTGCTGGGGGCCTGCAATGGTACAGGGGCTGTTAATTGCACTCTGAAGTGAACAGATCTATTTCTGGAGTGCCCCATCTCCTGAAAACTGTAGCTAGTACCTGGTTGTTCAGGGTCCACTTGTGGTGATCCTGACTGATGTAGCTCAGAGAATCTGCAAGGACATCATCTTTGCCTGGCAGATGATTGGCGGTTAGCTGTGTGTCCAGTGAGTAAGCTAGCAGCCAAATCAGCACTGCCTCTGTGCAAGTTTTGAGGATTTTGTACCCTTGTTTGTTGATATAAAACATGGTTATAGTGTTGTCTGTCCTGACTTGGACAGAATGACCTTTGAGCTGAGGGCAAAGGCCTTTGTAACTAGTACACAACTCTTGAACTCGAGGAGATTTATTAGCATGAAGAATCTGCGGAGACCATATCCTGCCACAGACTGATCCTCTAGGTGAGCCCCCAGCCCAGGAGGGAGGCATCTGTGGTGAGGACTTTGGAGGGCTCCTTCTGCTGGAGGAACTCTTTCCCTGAGATTCTGAGTGTCTTTACACCAGTCCAGAGCTTACAGAAGCGTCTTTGTGACTGGGATTGGCTTTGATAGGGAGTCCCATAGGCCCTCAGGGACTGAAGATTCTGAATCCAGTCTAATTGAAGCAAAGCTTTTCCCTGTTGGGTGTCTAGTTCTGCTTCAATGAATTCCAGTACTTGTACTGGTTCTATCTGAGACTTCTGCAAGTTGATGAGAAACCCAAGGACTCCAAGATAAGCTGGGTTAGTTTCAGGAGTCCCTGAGCTGTTGAAGGATTTGTCTACCACAAGCCACTCATCCAAGTAGGGGAAAAACCAAGATTTGTCTCCTGAGATAAGCTGACACTGCAGCCAGGCACTTTGTGAAAATCCTAGGCACTGTGGTGAGACCAAAAGGCAGGACTGTAAACTGCTAAAGACCAGAAGGCAGACTGAACCTGAGGTATTTTCTGTGGGAAGGCTGTATTGGAATGTGGAAGTAGGCATCTCTGAGGACTAGGCAGGCTAGCCAGTCTCCTGTTGTATGAAAGGAGCGACCACCGAGAGGGTGACCATTTTGAATTTTGGTTTGCGCAAATGCATGTTTAAGTATCTAAGATGCAGAATAGGTGGCCAGTCCCATTTTTCTTCAGGGTAAGAAAATATCTGGAGTAGAGGCCCTTTCCCCACTGGGGAGTCCTCTTTCTACAGCATTCTGTGACAGGAGGGACTTTCCTTTAACTCCAAAGAATCCTTTCTGTTGGGAGAGAGGTTTGAAAGTCCTCGGATCCCACTGAGTGGGGAATTTGTTGAACTGCAGGGCAAGACCCCAGCCCACTACTTCCAGCACCCACTTGTCTGTGGTGATCGTTTTCCAATTGTAGATGTAGAGGAGAGCCTTCCTCCAACTGGGAAGGAGATGACCTGGACAACCCTGTCAGGGCTTTGTTTGGACTGAACTTTTGTGGAAGGTCAGGATCAGCATGCTTCTGGGCTCTTCTGCCTCTTCCTCTAAAGCAACCCTCATTTGAGAACAGTTGATTGGCATGGGCATTGGGTAGAAGGGTTTGGGTAGTATCCCTGCCTCTTGGCTTGTAAGAAGTGGAGGGTTTTCTTAGCTTCATTGCATCTGTATGTGGTTTTGTATTCACCCACCTTTTTCCTATAGGCCTCAGTTTTATCCCTGAAAAGTGAATTGTTGTCACAGGGAAAATCCATGGCCTTGTTCTGAGTATCCTGGGTAAGGTTAGATGACCTTAACCAGGCAAATCTCTAAGGGAACCATAGCCCATAAGGTGGTATCATTTGCATCCATGGCCATGTGGAACTGATACCTGGTGGCATCTAGGACAATTCGTACTGTTTCAGACAGGTCCTGGGAATGTTGTCAGGGAGCTTGTGGCTGATAGCCAGGGCAGCGTTCCATAAAGCTTTCTGGTACTGTGCTGAGTATGCCATAAATGTAGCTAGGCAAATCAGCAAAGAAGCTGTAGTGTAATATTTTTGCCATGGTATACAATTCTTTGTCAGGAGGTTGTGATGATAAGGGTACTTTAGCCTTGTTACAGGTCACCGCTTGCACCACACCCTGTTGTTTCTATTGAGCTGGCACTTTCTGTCTATTTTCTTGTCCATCCCTGGGATGGACGTGGATTGTAACAGTTTAATAGTCAACTTCGGAGGGACTTGTGAACTGGAAGGAGTAACTTTTTGGGAGGAGGAGACCCATTATATCTAGAAAGTTTGGCTCCTCTTCCTCTTCTGAAGCTTCTTGATCAGAAAAGGTTAAGGTGTCCACCATCTGCTGGACAAAATTATAATAAGAGGTGAAGTCCTCCTGACGTGGCAATGGGGGTCAAATTCTTGGTCAGGAGTGTGGTAGATAGGGATAACAAAAGCTCATTACTCACTGCTGGAATAACCTCCTTACTTCAACTTATTCATCTTTTAACACCACCCCTTCTAATGTCTGTTAGCAACAGCACTTCTTTTCTATTTCTTTTTAGGCTGCAGTGGATTGGCCACCTACTGCTATCCTGTTTTCCTCTGTAATCTTTTCTAAAAACTCTTTTAGGAGCCATAATTCCAGTGGTCTGTCCATGACACTTTCCCTTATTCATGCTATATTGTTTTCCTATAAACCGATTTAGTATGCACGTTCCAAAAGAAAAATAAAGCATGAATCCAGTAATATGAGGTCGAATATGTTTTGTTTCTAAAAAGGAAAGCTGCTTGCTTTCCTCCCTTTCTCCAGTACACACTTGTCTTGTGCATTTAAAATGAAAACTGTTTGTTTTGTCCCTGTAAAGACTGCAGTGTCTGATAAATGTGAGTTTGCTGTAGACAAAAAGGGGGACCTGCCCAAGTATAACATGACAACTGCAGACATTCAAAACATTCGCTACACAGGTTGTGTTTTGTTTGTAGAGAAATATATTTATTTTACCTGTAACAGAAAGTTACTTGGAGGAGACAAACAAACCCCTCCCTTGAAATATATTTCAGAAACAGGTGTTCTGTGCTGCTGTATTGTTCATTCTTGGACAATTAAAAAATACAAAGATAAAAGATAAAGAAAGTGCACAGTGAGGTGTTGTACCTGTGGTTCTGTAGCATAAGATGGTTGCTATAGCTAGCTGTTCCAATCAGCAGTGGCGTCTGAGGTGTAGGATGCAGTCTCCTATAGGGGACAGCAGCACCCTCTCTGCCTTATTTATATGAATCCTAGGTGTCACTCGTTGGAAAAGAGGTGGAGTCTGGATTCATTATAACCCTTCAATTAGATAAGGAATGAGAAATGTTTATTTTGATACATATTATTGAATTGCATATTTACTGACTATTTGGTACACCTTTTACTAGTATAGTGTATTATGTGTATAGATAGGTATCCAAGTGTAATGAAATGTTGTAAAGATTATTGGGGTGGGATCCAATCCTTATGGGAGGAGTTTGGGTGCTATTTAACCCAGGATCTAGCACCCTTCGGCAGATGTAGTTTAGCAGGCGCGTGTGTACATCTCTTGAGTAGGTTCTCCGAAGGGAGACCTTGCACAGACTTTATTAGAGAATTAGCCAGTTTTATTCCCTCAGCTGTGTCTTTGGCTTCTTGTTTTCTTTTATTTATTATTATTGAAATAGTTATTTCTTTATACGTGTTTATTCTTATTTATTTTTTAATAAATCTAATCACACCTTTTGATATGGTGTACCTGATCTGACTGTGTTATGCCTTTTCTTTACTACCCCAACCCACGACATTGGCACCAGAAGTGGGGTAGTGTGGAGGTCTGAGAGAAAACTGGGAGACTCCACATATTGGATACTGCATGAGTATCTTGACATGCTAGCATAGTCGGTACGTGGCCCATCTGGCGGATGCCACCACGACAGTAAAGGTATCTCCACCAGATCCCAAGTGATTAAGATTGGGGAACCTCTAATTCCTGGTTTAAGTCTGGTTACCAGACCTAAGGTTCAAGGAGACTCCACCAGTGGTGATTGTCATGGAAGCTGCAAAACCTGAGGATACCAACTTGGGCGAGGACCCAGAGGAGATGCCACCTGAAGATGTTTCAGGATTGTTGAAATGGCTAGCAGTGCAGCAACTGGACCTGGAATGACAGAGAATGAGGACCTCCAGGAGAGAAACGAGAGAGACAAGAACATGAACAGGAGAGACGGAGACAAGATCAGAGATGGGCGGATACTATGAAGGTATTCCAGATTATTGGGGCAGGACAGGAAGCTGCTAAATCCTGTCCTAAGGATATAAAAATAACAAAATGACTCCTACTGATATCGAGTCATACTTGACTACATTTGAGAGAGCAGCACAAGCCTGTGGGTGGCTCCAACAACAATAGGTAGTTTGAATTGCCCCTTATCTATCGATTGCGCACAGCTGGCGTACACACGTATGGATGTCAAACCTCCAATGACTATGCAGCTGTTAAAAAGAAATCTTACAGCGTTATGATATTAATTGGAAACATACCAGCAACGATTTGGACACTAAAACACCTGCCCCTTGTGCCCCCAAGAGAAACATTCATGAGATTAAATGACTTGTGTACTAAATGGTTGCAGCCTGGGGACAAAGTGTCAAGGAAATCATTGAACTGTTAGTTTTGGAACAATTTATTACAATTATGCCAGCAGATGTACAACTGTGGATCAGAGAACACAACCCCAAAAGTGCAGAAAAATTGCTCTGACCCTGACTGAAGACTTCCTGTCAGCTCGTCAGCCCCTGCAGAAAGGGTACCACAGGACAGATATTGCAGGTTCAAATCCTTCATCTACACCAACTACCAGCACGACTATCACATCAGTGGTAAGAACCCCTATTTTTCTTCTTTGGGACTGGGACTGTTAGACCAAGAGGGGATGGCAGGAATTATGTGGCAAAAGACCTAACCCTAACATAGAGTGCCACTATTGTCACAGCTTAGGGCACAGCCAGATATTGCCCCAATAAGAAGAAAGACCCAGCTTATTTGGTGTCAATGAACTTGGGTGCCTTTGTAATTAAAGCACGTTTAACTGGAAGGACATTGAAGGGTTGGTGGACTCAGGAAGTCGACAAAGTCTTATATGTGCAGACTTAATACCCCTTGTGCCACAAAGACTCTGTCGACTTGGGTTATCTGTATTCACGGGGATGTACATCAATATCCGACCACAGAACTGGAACTTAATATTAATGGTTCACTAAGGACATTAAAGGTGGGATGGTGCCAACCTTGCCAGTTCCTTTAATTATAGGTCAGGATCACCCTGACTTTAACTCACTTGTCCTGGCCTATGACACATCCTTGGTAGCAGTAACTACCAGGCACAACAGAAATGGGTGGATCAGATGGAACTATTATTCCTTTTTCAGATGAGGTGTTTGAAACTGAAGGAAGCCAAGAAAGACATGGGCTGAGAAAAAGATCCAGAGGGACTGGAAGAGGAACACATTAATGTTATTAATAAAGACTCTGTGCCTTCTGTATCCATTTCTGACACTGTACATGAACAACACTCTGATATAACATTAACACCTAATTTTCACAGCTAGGGATGGATGTTATGTCTGGGGCCCTATAGTAGAGAGAGAAAATGGGATACTGTATACGGTGTGTACCCACCTAACACCAATGAGCAGGTGGAACTGCTGATAGTTCCTACTAGGTATAGGCAAAACTTGTTGTTTCTAGGGCATGACCTACCTAGTGCTAGACATGCGGTAGAGACAGAACCATTGCCAGATTATTGCAGAGGTTTTACTGGCCAGGGTTACAGGAGGATGTAGCCACCTACTGTAAGAGCTGCCCTGAGTGCCAGCAAATAGGGCAGGTCAAAAACAAAGAGAAATACCACTGATGCCCCTCCTCTTGGTTACACAGCCCTTTGGCGTATAGCCATGGATATTGTGGGACCCCTGGAGAAAAAGTAAGGGCAACCGCTTTATTCTGGTTATATGTGACTATGCAACTAAATGCCGGAAGCATTTCCCCTCAGAACCATCACTGCTCCCAAAATAGCAGAAAGACTTCTGGAGTATTTTAGTGCCTGGGTATTCCAAAGGAGATCCTAACAGATCAGGGGCTAATTTCAGTGCTGAGTTATTAAGAGAGCTTTATCAAGTACTGGGAGTCACCGTTGTACAAACTACACCTATCATCCACAAACAGGCGGTCTGGTGGAGCACTTTACCAGACCCTAAAGCGCATGATCAGAAAGTTTGTGGATGATGAGGTAGAGGACTAGGGATCATTACCTACCACTCTTCCTCTTCTCGTACTGAGAAGTACCACAAGCTTCAACGGGTTTTCCTTTTGCTCTCTTGTATGGGAAACCCCGTGAATCCTCGATCCGGTAAAGGAGGTTTGGGAAGGTAATAACATTATCAAACATGTCAATATTCTGGAATATATGACACTGTTATGAAAAGCAGCTGATGTCATATACACAGCAAGCCCACCAAAACTGTATCACAGCACAACAAAAACAAAACTGTTGTATGATGTTAAAATGAAGGAAAGGTCTTTTTACCAGGGAGAAGGTTTATTACTGCTCCCTTCATCGGACAATAAATTACGGATGAAGTGGCAAGGTCCTTATGTCATTAAGGAGCATACGGGACCTGTAACTTATCAAATTGAGGCACCTGGTAAGAAAATAAACCCCAGGACATATCATGCCAACCTGTTAAAACAATGGCATGATAGGTCTGAGGCTCAACCATGCTTTTATGTGCTACCTGAAACCTCAGTTACAGACCTAGAGATGGCTTATAGAGGCTGGAACACCCAGATGGCATCAATGCCATACATGTCAGTCCTCACCTTTCCGAGAGGAACAGAGGATTTACAACAACTGTTAACCCAATATGCCCGATATTTACTAGGAAAGGCTATTGGTGTCCAACATGTTATAAAACTGACTCTGTCCCCATTTGTCAAAAGGCCTATAGGTTGCCAGAGACGTGTCAGAACTGATGTGGACTTAGAATTACAGAAACAAACAACTAGGCATTATTGAGCCTTCAGTCAGTCCTTGGTCCTCCCTGTAATGACAGTACCAAAAAGAAGGTGGTATCGTCTTTGCCTTGATTTTCATCGGCTAAATCAAGTGTCCCAATTCGATAGTTACCCTATCCCAAGAGTGACGATATTCTTGATTAAACTGGGCAAGCCGTTACATCTTTACGCTTGATTTAACCAAAGGCTATTGGCAGATACCGTTGGAAAAAGATCTAGGAAAAAACAGCCTTCAGCACCCCGAATGGTCTATATCAGTTTGTTTATATGCCTTTCAGACTGCATGGAGCACCCGCTACATTTCAAAGGTACATGGACCAGCTATTACATCCTCATGAGGTATTGTTCAGTGCACCTAGATGATGTTGTTATATTTAGCCCTGATTGGACAACACATCTAGTCCATCTTTATAGCATCGTCAGAACCATACGGGATGCTGGCCTGACTATTAACCTCTAAATACACTCTGGCTACCTGAGAGACTAGATTCCTGGGTTCTATACTAGGTAATGGGGTGATTAAACCAGAAATAGAAAAGGTGGAGCAGTGGCAAACTGCTCTATACCAGAGACAAAAACATGTCTATTCTTTTTTAGGGTTAGTAGGGTATTACAGACGTTTCATTCCCAATTTTGCAACTATAGCTGCCCCACTAACTGATTTGACATGTAAACAGGTTCCTAATAAAGTACCTTGGTCCCCTGCCTGTGAGGAAGCCTTTCATGCTATCAAGGCTGCATTATGTGCCTCTCCTGTTTTGAGGTCCCCTGACTTTAACCAACCATTTGAGGTTCACACAGATGCCTCCGAAACAAGTCTTGGGGCCGTCTTATGTCAGACCACCAAGGGAAGAGCATCCAATTGTCTATATTACCTGCAAGTTATTTCCTAGGAAACTAAATATGCGACAATTGAAAAGGAAAGTCTAGCCATCAAGTGGGCTGTTGGAGCCCTAAAATTCCACTTATGGGGAAGACACTATCGTTGCTTACAGATCACAACCCCTTTGCTTGCTACATCAAATGAAAGACAAAAATGCTTGGATCCTTCGATGGTACCTGCCGTTGTAACCATATAAATTTGACATAAAACATAGACTGGGGAGTAAACATAAGAGCGTGACTATTTGTCTAGATATGGAGCAAACAGCTTATCTAACCATGACTTATGAAGTTATAAATATGTACCCTAGGGCAAATTGTGTGTATTTTATTTTGAAATTTAGTGTAGTATATTGTTAGTATTACAGAATTATTAATTTTATTTTAGGATGCCCTGAGGTGGAGCTTCTGTGGGGGTGGGTGGAAGCTCCCTCTCATCCCTTTATGGATGTGGATGACAAACCCATAGTGCCCTTTTGGTTTGTACTTAGGCAGGGGTATGTGGTAAACTGGGATAAAAAAAGCTCATGACTCACTGCTGGAATAACCTCCTTACTTCAACTTATTCTTTTATACACCCCAAGTCTGTTGTGCAACAGCACTTCTTTTCTGTCTATTTCTTTTTATTTTAGGTTGCAGTGGATTGGCACCAACTGCTATCCTGTTTTTCCTCTGTAATCTTTTCTAAAACTCTTTAGGAGCCATAATTCCAGTGGTCTGTCCATGACACTTTCCTTTATTCATGCTATATTGTTTTCCTATAAACTGATTTAGTATGCACGTGTCCAAAAGAAAAAAAGAAGCATGAATCCCAGTAATATGAGTCGAATATGTTTTTGTTTCTAAAAAGAAAGCTGCTTGCTTTCCACTCCCTTTCTCCAGTACACACTTGTCTTGTGCATTTAAAATGAAAGCAGTTTGTTTTGTCCCTGTAAAGACTGCAGTGTCTGATAAATAGTCTGCTGTAGACAAAGGGGGTGGAGGCCTGCCCAAGTATAACATGACAACTGCAGACATTCAATACGTTCACTTACACAGGTTGTGTTTTGTTTGTAGAGAAATATATTTCTTTTAGTAAGTAAGTAAGTAAATAGTAAATAAATATTTTTATTTCTATAAGGTGCCCTTCAAAGCTCAGGGCGCCTTTACAATATCCTTCATACAATATTAAAAACCATAATTATAAACAACATTAAATTCAAAACACACTCCGATATAATTCAAGTCACTACAAATGCTTGGTTAAAAAGGAAGGTCTTTAAAGCTTTTAAAAGCTTCCACAGTCAGACTATTGCGTATCTGGCAGGTAGAAATTCACAGGGTAGGGGCCATAAAGGCAAATGTTCTTCCACCAGATGTTTTTAAAGTTACCCTTTACCTGTAACAGAAAGTTACTTGAAGGAGACAAACAAACCCATCCCTTGAAATATATTTCAGAAACAGGTGTTCTGTGCTGCTGTACTGTACATTCTTGGACAATTAAAAAATACAAAGATAAAAGATAAAGAAAGTGCACAGTGAGGTGTTGTACCTGTGGTTCTGTAGCATAAGATGGTTGCTATAGCTAGCTGTTCCAATCAACAGTGACATTTAGCAGGGTGTAGGATGCAGTCTCCTATGGGGGACAGCTGCACCCTCTGCCTTATTATATGAATCTAGGTGTCACTCAATGGAAAGAGGTGGAGTCTGGATTCATTATAGCCCTCTTTTTCAATTAGATAAGGGATGAGGAAATGTTTATTTTGATGTATACTATTGAATGGCATATTTACTGACTATTTGGTACACATTTTCCCTAGTATAGTGTATTATGTGTATAGATAGGTATCCAAGTGTAATAAAATGTTGTAAAGATTATTGGGGGTGGGATCCAATCCTTATGGGAGGAGTTTGGGTGCTATTTAACCCAGGATCTAGTACCTTTCGGCAGATGTAGTTTGGCAGATGACATGTGTACATACATCTCCTGAGTAGGTTCTCCAAAGAGAGACCTTGCTCAGACTTTTATTAGGAATTAGCCAGTTTTATTCCCTGAGCTGTGTCTGTTGCTTCTTGTTTTCTTTTATTTGTTATTATTGAAACAGTTATTTCTTTGTACTTGTTTATTCTTATTTTTTAATAAATCTAATCACATCTTTTGATGTGGTGTACCTGATTTGACTGTGTTGTGCCTTTCTTTACTACCCCAACCCATGACAAGGAGTCTCTCCATCGCTATATAAGCTTCCGCTCTTCTACAGATTCATCATAATAAAAACCCTGATCTGGGTCGGGGTTAGAAGGAACAGGGGTAGAGCGGTCCAGGCTGATCTCTGAACATGTCATCCATAGCCTGAAAGGTCTTACATAGTTGTCAAGCTTTTACTGAACTCCATAGGAGAAGGCATGTTATTATTACTTTTTATTTTATTTTCATTTGTCATTGATGTCTCCCTTTGCCTTTCAGCAGGAGGGCCGTAATATGTTTTGGCAAGCCCTGAATTGGGAACCTGCTCATGACTTCTTTTAAGCTAGGCTTGATCACCATTAGTTTTATTAGACTTACTTTCACAGGGGTCCTCAGAGGACCTTTCTTTATTTCTATAATCAGTATAAGTCCCTTCCTCAGAAGTCTTAGCAGATAATGAGGGGTACTGACAAGTCACAATTTCTCTTTTTTTTATGAAAAATTTGCTTGGACCTATAGCAAAACAGCAGGGTCGTGGCTAAAATGAGGGTCATGACAGAAAAATAATTAAACAGGTAACAGTAAAATATTTAGGTCCAAGTCAGTTAAAACTCATTCTGACAGAAAAAGTGTGTCATAAAACCAAAAAAATGGTCCCAGAAGGGAGGAGAATTTTTTAAATGATTGCCCAAGAACTGTGGAACTGTAGGAACAATTCCCAAAACCAGGTACCAGAAGAAAAATCATAAATAAATAAATTCCCCGGAAAACTGGGGAAAAAAACTTAGAAAATGAGTTTAAAATGAGAAAAATGAAGTTTTTTTCTTCTGTGAACTTTCTTTTCTCTGCCATCCTGGAACTCTCTCAGACAGCCCTGTCTCACTGCCGACTGCGCTACCATCCTGCCGTGTCGACCCACTGGGAGAATTGAGCACAGTCACTCCCCACCTACCTTAGCCCTGGCGAGGCTCCACCACTCACTGGGAACCAAGGCGCAGTGAGGGATCGGGAAGCCAGCCAGTCATGCCCGCATTGGTTGTGTGGGCACTGGAGGATGCCGTCGTCTATCCAGGAGCAGGGTGTTTTGAGCGTGTCGTTGCCCGGAGTGCGGATGTACAATGATGCCCTGCATGCGGCAGCATGTTCCTGCACCCACGTGTAAGGCATCCGCCGCCGCCACCCCCAACCCCGGAAGAGTGTGCCACCAAGTTGCACCACCCTGGCCACCACCAGGAGTCATTAGCACTGCGGCAAATGCAACCACCCATTGCCAGGAAAGGAGAGCAGTCCTCCGGATGCTCAATCCTTTCCTGCTCCAGCCGACTCCGACGGCTCGAGAGCTCAGCTTCCCAAACCTGGGTCGCCATTGTGGCGCATGGTGGCATCCAGCACCTCAACCTCTAGTGCCACTGGGCCAAAAACAAAGTTTTTACCTAAGAAATTGCAGTTGCCAGTCCCAGAATACATCCTGGAAAACATGATGCAACTCCTGTGAGAGAAAAATGAAACTGGTTCTGAACAGTGCTGGGACTGAAAACCACAAAAACACTGTGGAAAATGAAGAAAAATAAACCTGATGGCAGCAAAAGTAAAAACAACACACTTGAAACAGAAATAAACTTCCTTCAAGCAGAGAGAGAGAGAGATGTTCTGCCAATTTAAACCAAGCAGCTATTTGCCATTTACACTCACATACACAATAACAGCATAATAAGTATAGCAAGCCAAAGCTTTATTATAACAAAATATAATACAAAGGTTATACATAAAGGTTATACATCACCGATTCAATAAAGCAACATCAAGCCCTCTTCCAATGGCTGGGAAGCTCCCTTGTCAGCCTGGCTAGGAGTCTCACGAACTCGAATTGGTCCTACAGCGACGCGCCCATCCTGCAGGGTGAGGCTTCCAACCACAAAACTTAATACATCACCGATTCCAAAAGCTACATCAAGCCTGTTCCAATGGCTGGGAAGCCCCTTCAGCCTGGCTAGGAGTCTCAGGAATCGGGAACAGCTCCTGCAGCAATCGTCCACTCTGCAGGCGAGGCTTCTAACCAGGCATCTGGAAAGTCCCATTTATATGTTTTATCTGGTATTTAGAAATGCTAAACCACCATGTCTAAGCACTGGCCAGAGTGCCCAGAACATCACGAGTTCAGCATGACAAACACCACTTATTCTCATAATAAATAGTTTGCATTCGTTAGATCATCATGCCTAAGCACTGGCCAGGTGTCCAGAACATCATGAGCCAAACAATGCCAGAGATTCCAAAAGAAAAGTCTCACAACATCTTGTATTCTCATAACATCTTGTACAAAACATCTTATATAACTATGATTAAGCATTAAGCATTTCAAATGGAATAATATCATACAAAATGGGTGACAATAATCAACACAACACATGTGTGTATATATATATATATATATATATATATACACACATCATTTCGTCCTTTGATTATTGTGAATACAATTTAATATGAAAGCATTAAAGTTTATTTACATACAGTCTCCTAATTCCATAGGATAAATAACAATTTTACACAGTTAAAACAAACAATATTACTGCAATTATTAAAATTGGATGGATTAATTTGTTTAATACTTTAGTGGCAGAAGGAGATCATTTAGTAAATATGTCCCACCAATAGTGAGTAGTTTTAGTTTGTATTTTGAGCCTAATTTAATTATTTGGTCTGCCAGTATCACGGTTTGCATTTGGGTTTGGATTAATGTTTTATTTTAATAACTTTATTAGAAGATACCGATATTTAATTAGTGACTGTATTTATTGCTTAAACACGTCCTCCATATAAATGTATTATTTACTTTGTGCTTTGTTCTGTTGTGTTAATGCATATATATATATTTTTTTGCATAGTGCATTTTGTCCAATTAATAAACTGCGATATGTTTTGGAATGTCTTAACTGCAAAGCTTGTGATATATTAAACAATTGCAAGAATTTTGCATTGTAATTTAACGTTAACTTTGCGGATTAAAAACAGTAAGCATCCATTGCGCTTGTAAATTAACTAACTGTGATACATTTGTCCCTGCCACTTTTAACTTGTTCGCTAATGATTTTATATTTATGCTAGTTAATATTTTTACACTAGCACTAGTGCTACCTAGTAATGTATTATACCAAGCTTGTCTATTTTACACTATGACTAGAAGCAAAGGTTATATTGAAATTAACATTTTTTGATACTGTTGCGCTACCGATATGCAAGTAGATGGCACTTTAACCAAGCTATTATTACTAACAATAGGATGATTTTTAATACAGCAATATAGTCTACCAAGTAGTTTTATTTTTTATCACAGTTGCATTTATGCAAAACAAAATATTACATTAATTAGTTTAATGGTTTTGTTAAAATGTCTGATTGATTTATGCAACAGTCTCGTCCTTGGTGAGGAGTTATCATGCACATGTCTGATAAGTTGCAGCATTTAATAGCAGTCTTATTTTGCAAAGAGATTTTATTTGTTTTGTAGGCATATTGTACATATAATCGTCCTGGGCCACCAGTTGTCATTTAGAGATTGATCCTGGTGAAAATGTCATGTTTAGTACCACACACTTCGTCCGGATGGGCAGCTAAAGTCTCCTGGGTTCTATTTTTGGTATTTTTTTAACCCAGGTTCCTTTACAACCAGTGTCATTACAGTTAACCCTTTAATCCTTCCTCCAGGGGTAACTAGCTCTGCCAAATGGACCATAAGACACACCAGCATTTTTTTTAACCATTGCTGGACCTAGAAACACACAAATTTTATTATTTTTGAAGTTAACATTTGTATTAAAAACATTATAACATACATACACAACTCTACCCTCCAGCGTAATTGATTACTTGCTGAGGGCAGAAACCCTTGTACCAATAATAGGTGGAGATTTAACTGTTTGCACTAGAGAAAACAGAAGGGCTTGGCTGGGTTATGCTGTTAAAATACCTTGGGTCTTTTTAAAACCTGTAAATAAGAAACAATTATTGGCAATACACATTTTTTTTACCCCTTTGGGGAACAGTGATGTACTTTGTAACCTTTGTGGGTATTACACTGGAAGGGATGGAGGAAGGTAGCTACCCTCCCACCAAGCTCCCACTGGTGGAAGAGACAGCTCGAGGGCAAGAGACAGCTCTGAATACTGTAGCAATAAAAGGTTAGCTGTGGATGGGTGACATGATCCCCACCTACTACACTTTAAATTATAACAAGATAATATTATAATACTATAAAGATGGGGAACTTATTTTTCTAGAAGAAAGAGAAGAAACACAGACAAACAACAAAACAAATACACACCAGTTTAAAATAAAACAAGATTATTTTTATAGGATAAAAAGCCAAGCGTCCCTGGGTTCCTTATCCTAAGCATGACAAAATGTCCAGATTGATGATAATACTGTACGTACGTATTTTTTAGAATGCATTTTAAAAGACAAAAAAAAAATGATTACTCCATGGTCACACATAAAACAAAAGCCATTGTTTTTAACTGTAGATGGTAAACTCTCAAAAACAGCTGTAATAGTCCTTTTTAAAATTGTACTATATATATATATATATATATATATATATATAATAAAAATATGGGGAGATGATGAATAATTCTCCCTCAGCTGAAGTATTGCCTGTGTTGGCTGCAAGTCAGAAAGCAGTGAGACGAGAAGAAAAGTTTGTTCCTCTTCACTTAGAATAAAAAGTCAAATTACATGGTTCACTCTTGGTGTGCTTTTTATGAAAACATACATTTTGTGTGAAAAGTTGTGCTTTAGGCATGGAATACACATCAAGTTTGAACTGGTAGTAACAAAATGTTGAAACACAAGAAGGTCAAATAATGTGCAAAAGGTCACAGTGTGCATGCAAGGGTCATTAAACCCAGCCATTCCTGTAGTGTCCTTGAACACCACCAATATTAAAATATTTTTAAATAACAATAGAGCACACAATAAAACTGCTAGCCAAGACAGTACACACACATACACATACACAAAAAGAAATACTTAACACAAATAAGACTGACATTGTTTTACACCAATTTGCTGAGGTAATGCCCATAGTTTTATTAGAAAACTGTACGTGTTTTAGATATATGTGCTCCTGCCTGTCTTGTAACACTGACAATTTTTAAACTAACACATTTATACATATTGCCATGCCAAATCTTTTCAGAACAAAACACTTTTTAAACACATCATCTGTAAGTGAACACATTTCAAAATCATGATTACACCTTTTGGCACATAACTAAAATATGGCACTCTGCCATTTTGCAAAAAGTTTTAGTTATAAAGCCATTTATAGCTGTTAACACATTACATTTTCACTTAGCAGTGGCTTGGCACGTTGCTTGCAAACTACAACTTTTCTGCACATTGCAATCTATATGACATCATAACTCTTCACCATTAACACTACCTGCTCCAAGCAACAACTACTAACAAAAGTTCTTCACTGACCCTATCTAGGCAGCACAAATGTTTTATTAAAAATAAAGCCAATTAAAACAGTCAGCTATGAGGCAAAGAAGCTTCTTCTTTCTTTTCTTTTTACTGCAACATGTTGTGCACTGAGGCAGTCAATCCTATCTACTTAACCTTGACAACAGAACATAATTACAGAACAGATATAAGCTAGAAAATATGCATGAGAAAGACGGAACATTACCTTGTTTAGTATATGTATTACAGAAATAAAACAGACAGACATAAAACAACTTTAAATAAACAATTCAGACTTACCCAGTGCCAAAGTATTTTCTTCTTCTTTTCCGATACACTAGTCTGAGTAAGAAAACTGACTGCAGGACCTTCATGATAATTTCCAAATGCTGCAGCTATTAACCCTTTTAAAGGTTTTAACCCTTTCAAAGGTTTTCTTTTAGCCATTTAGTAACCTCCAAACCAAGTCTTTTCCAGAGCTCTGGTTTGCAGTTTAAAACAAAACAAACAAAATCTCTAACAGTACTAGGTTGAGATCCATTTGGTAGAGGTCCCCAGTACTTGGGTATGGGATCAAATGTTTCAGCCTCTATAGGAGCAAGGGAACTGAAATTGATACAGAAAACTTGAAACTACACAGATAGGCAACATGGGGGAGGATTTTCAAATCATCCTGCTTAGTCACCTACTGTAGTATATATTCACAGTAGTTTATTTTTCTTTTTCTAGATGTTGCTTATTTAACTTTATTTAACCAGCCGCTGCTTTTCTCCTAAAAGCAGCCTGAACTGTGAAAGTCATCATTGGCTCTAACAGTATATACTTGCAGCAAGCACAAATTACAAGTACAAAGGGCAGTGCAGTTGCTTGTTTGAGAGACTTTTCCTTAATACATCTTTTCACATATTCTTTCACAGTTTCATCAAAGACAAAAGATAAAAAAGAACTCATCCTCATGGACTACGCCAAAAATGTTCTGCCAATTTAAACCAAGCAGCTATTTGCCATTTACACTCACATACACACAATAACAGCACAATAAGTATAGCAAGCCAAAGCTTTATTATAACAAAATATAATACAAAGGTTATACATAAAGGTTATACATCACCGATTCAATAAAGCAACATCCAAGCCCTCTTCCAATGGCTGGGAAGCTCCCTTGTCAGCCTGGCTAGAAGTCTCACGATCCGGGAATTGGTCCTACAGCGATGCGTCCATCCTGCAGGTGAGGCTTCCAACCACAAAACTTAATACATCACTGATTCCAAAGCTACATCCAAGCCTGTTCCAATGGCTGGAAAGCCCCTTCAGCCTGGCTAGGAGTCTCAGGAATCGGAACAGCTCCCAGCAATCAATCCACTCTGCAGGCGAGGCTTCTAACCAGGCATCTGGAAAGTCCCATTTTACATGTTTTATCTGGTATTTAGAAATGCTAAACCACCATGTCCTAAGCACTGGCCAGGTGCCCAGAACATCACGAGTTCAGCATGACAAACACCACTTATTCTCATATTAAATAGTTGGCATCTTAGATCATCATGCTCCCAAGCACTGGCCAGGTGTCCAGAACATCATGAGCCAAACAATGCCAGAGATTCCAAAGAAAAGTCTCACAACATCTTGTATTCTCATAACATCTTGTACAAAACATCTTATAACTATGATTAAGCATTAAGCATTTCAAAATGGAATAATATCATACAAAATGGAGTACAATAATCAATTAACACATGTGTGTGTGTGTATATATATATATATATATATATATATATACACACACACACATCAGAGAGAGAGAGAGAGAAACTCCAGGACCAACTGTCCACTAGAGGCGGAGAAAGAATCTGAGCAGCAGACAGCACAGCCTACACGCAGCAACCTCTTACTGCAATCTTACTGGCAATTTATTTTTTCATTTATATAAACCCTCCCTCCTCCAGGATCAACTGAACCCAGCTGGCTGACTGCATATGTCAAGGATACTGAGGGATTCCCAGGGTGAGAAATTTTCTTTGCCCTTGCTCATGAGGCAGGGTCATAAGAAGGCTATGTTGAAAATCTAGTGTGAAAACATATAAAAAATACATATATTTATAAGCCTACGTTACATTTTTAGAATGCAGGCTTGTAACTTTGGTAATTTAGAATATTTTACCTCAAATTTAGAACACAGCCATTTATTTACAGCACCTCATGAATGTGACAGCTGTCATTTTCAAATCCTGCCCAAAATGTGTTTCTGCATCCTGAAAGTGGATTTTGCAGCCCTTCGTGACAGGGGGATGGAGTGCAGGTGTGCACCACTGCACTGGGGACCAGGAGCTGGAAGGGCCCATGATCATTCCCTGATGATCACCCAGCCAGACTGTTCTGCTCTTGATTACCATTCTGTGTGACAGTCTGTCTCAGTGACAGTTTGACTCTGACAGATGAGGTGCGTGCCCACTGCAGTGATGCACCACCTGCCCACCACATCATCTGAATCTGTCATTCTTCTTGAGTGACAGTTGACTTGTTTAGTCAAAACAGGCACCACCACATGATGAACTAAGCAACACACCATGTGGTGGGGCTGGGACTAGGAGCAGCTGCAGAGCTGAGCACTGTCTGAGCTGAAGAGGAGCCACCTGTCGTCTGTCTGTCATCATCACTCATGATTGACTGACAGATGAGGCAGTGAATGGAGACTGCTGCCCGTCTCCGTGACCAATGGAGCGCAGTGGTGAGTTGGGGTGGGTGGGAGGTGGAGAAAGAGGACCCGTGATTTCATCATGTCAGGCGCCCAGCTCCAGAAAGCACCATTGCTGTTATTAATGAGTACAATGCAGGAGTGTGCAAGTGTTGCTAAGCCATGGTTGTTTTCTTCAAACAAACTTCGGACTTTTAACTAATTTAAGAAATTACACATTTCTGTTACTTCCTACTGCTCTCTCTCTCTCTCTCTTGCTCGCTCTCGTTTCTCTGACAGATTCAAACTAGAAAACTCTAACTCAATAAGAAACATGTCCCCAGACACAATGATCTGAGATCTGGGAAGGTTATCCTGCCCTGGGACAGAGTTGACAAGTTTTATATCAGTGGCAGGCTGATTGGAGTCCTGTAGGACAGGCAGTAGCACTGATTACCATGCTTGTCTGGCTCAGTTTGGGACTATCAGAATCATTGTTGCTGACTGCTGACCTTCTCATGAGCACCCTCTGTATGAGGAGGAATGATAGGAAGGCATATAGGAACCTCACTGTCCAAGCCAGGGCTAGGGCATCCTCTAGGACTGTGCCTGTCTGGTGGCCTGCAACAAAACTTTGGAAGCTGATTGTCTCCCCAGAGGCAAACAGATCTATTTCTGAGATACCACATCTTCTGAATACTGAAGCCAGCACCTGCTGGTTTAAAGTCCACCATGGTTCTTCTGTCTGATTCTGCTTAGGGAATTTGCCAGCACATTGTCCTTGTCTGGCAGATATACTGCAGAAACCTTTGTGTCCAGAGAGTAAGCTAGGTTCCAGATCCTCTTAGCTTCTGTGCACCGTTTTGAGGATCTTGCTCCTCCCTGTTATTTTATGTACTACATCGCATATGGCCATTTAGTTCTGACAACTCTTGCAGAATATCTGATCGTGGACAACTTGTCACACAGAATACCAGACGGACACTAATCGCTATGCGTAATTTTGTTGATACAATTAGTTGTGTCTTTATGCTTATATGTGAACTCGGGTGGTGACTGTGCAAAGGTATAGGGAGTTTAAAAGTAACTTCTTGAACTATTTATTTAATAAATAAAAGCAAAGTATAAAATCAAGGTGGTGACTGTGCAAATCTTTATTAAAATCATGTTGTTGGGTTTTTCTCGGCTGCATTGGCTATTTGGGCAGCTTGTTGTTAACTGGTTGTTATTTCAAGGTCAGGATTTAGAACTGCTGCTGCTGGTAAATTGGCCCAGAGTTTAGGAGGTAAAAAATAAATGAAGGCCTGGCCAGTGGTGCATGGTTTGTGGGTCAGTGGAGTATGGCTAGCTAAAAAACACAATCGAGGTATTTTCTTTTAACAGTGGTGGTATGGCTCAGTGAGCCCATGTTTTTGTGTGGAGTTGGAGTGGTTGAGGGAGACAAGGAGCATGGGCTAAATGCGGCTATCCATAGCGCAGCTAAACGTGGTTGTGGATGCTCTAGTTTCTGCCGGAGTTTGCTTGTTATGCAGCAGGCAGGACCGCAGTCGAGCGAGTTTTCAACCTGGGAGCAAGTTGAGGTTGGGGGTTTAGTTGGGGAGTAAGGGAAACAGCCAGAGGAGAAGGGACAGTTTAGGAGTCACAGGCCATCCATTTGCTGAAGGAGCTAGTTGGGCATTCTGGAAAGCGGACTACAAGTGAGATGCTGACTTTAGGGAATGGGGTTAATGAAAAAAGAAACTACAAACTGTAAGAGACTGGGCACTAGAAGCAGGTTAAGAAATCTCATAAATGTGGTTTTGGTCGCGGTTATGATGTGTCCACGACTAACATGTGTGCAACGATGTAATCTAATCTGTCAGTTGTCCGCCACGAAGTTCACGGTGACAAAATTGAGGGCTATGGATTTGTCCGTGAACCTGTCTGTATTTGAACTGACCAATCCCGTAACTGGAGGAAGGACTGCATTGACAGCAGTACTGCCCTGAGTTCGAGAAGGTTTATATGCTCCTGAGTCTTCTGAGTGTCCAGATACCACTTACTGTGAGGTTCTGTAGGTAGGCATCCAACCCTAGGAGTGAGGCATCTGTTCTGAGAACCCTGGTGGGAGTCTGCTGCAGTAAGGGAATGCCCGCCTGAGGTTGTTTTCCTGTTTCCACCACTCCAGTGCTTGCACAAACTTTTTGTGACTGGTACTAACTGAGACAGGGAATCTGACCTTGGGACCAGTAGCTATTAAATGGTACTGTAAGTCTCTCATCTGGAATCTTACCCATAGAATAAATGTCTTCAAACTTACCATAATTTCCTTTTCTGCACCACTCCACATTGTCAGTGGGTAATCATAACAACTGGGTATAATGCACCTCTACATGGGGAAATGGCAGTGCCCAAGTTTAAAAATGTTGGGCACATGAGGATTCCACAGCAGCAACTGCCCAGACACTAATGACCTAACAGTGCCATAGAAGAAAAAATTACTCACCTTAGTAATGTAGTTTCTTCTAATGGAGTCTGCTATTATGACATATGGTGAGTCTCAACCTTCGAACTGCTCTGGAGGTGAAAGAGTTAACTTTCCATGCCAGGCATGGAACGCTGAGCTCGAGCTCGGTTGAAAACTCTGTCTGTTGTTCTTCAAACTCAAACTGTCAGATCTTTACGAGCTAAACTCACTAAGGTCCTGTGTGGAAGCTGTAAACCTACACTAGCCAACTGGCTACTAAATATAAGAACACATTTTTGGTCCCAAAACAAAGACTCAAGTCAGGAGACCCAAAAATGAAAAACACAACACCAAGGCACCCCAAAAAGGAGGGTGAAAATAACAAGGTGGGCATCTACTATGTCAACACTGCACTGCCCACCCACATCCCAAAAAAGAGAGGTTCTGAGAGGGGCAGGCAGGGTGGAGGTCAGTTAGCAAGACTCCATTAGAAGAAACAACATTACTAAGGTGAGAATTTTCTTCAAACAACAGGAAGTCTTTGCTATATTATGACATATGCAGACTACACAGCAGTACCTCCATGGAGGAGGGTCAGAACCTACTTAGGAAATAGGCTCTGAAGTACTGTTGTGCCAAACCGAGCATCACTACTAGCCTGGATATCCAGAGAGTAATGCTTGGTAAAAGTATGGACTGTTTCCAGTTGGCTGCTTGACAAATTTCTAAAAGAGGGATATCCCTGGCAGCAGCCATGGAAGCAGCTGTACCTCTTAGGAATGAGCCCTCAGGCCTGAGGGTGGAGTTCTACCCAGTTTTTCATAGCAGAATTGTATACAAGAAACAATCCACCTGGCAATAGATCTCTGGTGGCAGGTTTGCCTTCCCAACTTCTCCATAAGTGAGGAACAACTGAGGGAGTCAAACTGTGACCCTTGGTACAATATATGTAGTAGCTAAGGGCTCTTTTAATATCCAAACTATGTAGCCTCCTCTCCCGAGGAATGATCAGCGAAGAAAACAGGGAGAGATATAGACTGATTCAGGTGGAAATCTGAGACCACTTTAGGCAAGAACTTTCTGTTAGTTCTAAGGACCACTTTATCTCTGTGAAAAGAGATAAATCAGATTTCACTGACAGGGCTTGCAATTCACTGATCACGTCTAGCAGAAGTAATGGCTACCAAAAACATAGTTTTCCAAGTCAAGTACTTAAGCTCTGCTGGACAAAGGCTCAAAATGGGGTTGCATAAGCTGAGCATTGCAAACATTAAGATCCCAAGCAGGAGCAGGATCCCTAAAGGGGATTGGTGAAGCAATCCCTTGAAAATTTACAGAATACAGGATGGGATGACAGTGAGGAAGACTTGCCTACTGACAGGAAAGCAGAAACAGCTGCCAAGTGTACCTTGAGAGTAGCTGGTCTGAGACCTATGCCATTGAGATGGACCATATAATCCAGAACTGTAGACAATTCAGCAGAGTCTGGAGAAATATTCTTCTTAGAACACCAAATGTTGAATCTTTTCCATTTTGAGTTGTATGTCTTTCTGGTGGAAGGCTTTTCGAGAAGCCTTAAGGATATCCAGAACCCCTTGGGAAAGATGCAGATCTGCAAACTCTAACTCTTGAGCCAAGCCTTGAGATTGAGAGACTGAAGATTAGGTACCAAATCCTCCCTGAGAGGATGTTAACAGGTTGTAATTCCTGGAAGAGACAGGGAAGATGGACTGTTAGGAACAGCAGCAATGGATACCATGGCTGCCTGGCCCAGTCAAGAGCAATCAGAATCACTTTGCATGGTTCTGACCTTATTTTGACTAACACTTTGAACAGGAGAGGAAGGGGGAAAGCATACAGAAATGTCCCTTCTCAGTTCAGAATCAGAGCATCCAGGGGGACTGAGCCCAAGACTGGGGGTCTGCAACCAAAAGAGAAAGTTGGTGATTGTCTGGGGCTGCAAAAGATCTATCTCTGGAGTGCCCTATCTTGAGAAAATCACCTTCAACACTAAAGGATCTAGGGCCCATTCGTGATGGCCCTGGATATTCTGCTCAGTACATCTACTAGAACATTGTCCTTTCCTGGAAGGTGAACTGCTATCAGAGAGGTTTGCAGGAATAAGCCAGGGAACACAACTCTTTTTGTGCACAAGGTCGAGACCGAGTGCCTCCTTGCTTGTTGATGTACCACATGGTGGTGGTGGTGTTGTCTGTTCTGACCTGAACCACCTTGTTCTGTACTGATGGAAAAAGCTTGCAGTGCCAGAAAGAGATTGATGTGAGAAGAGATTCCTGAGGCGACCACAATCCCTGGGTGGTAAGTTCCCCAAATGAGCTCCCAAGCCCAGCAGGGAAGCATCTGTGGTGAGGACCACTGAATGAGACTGAGTGGCAATGGAACCCTTGCCTCAAATTGTCCTAATCCTGCCACCATTGCAGGGCTTGGATGAGAGTTCGAGTCACTGGAATTAGTTTGGTAAGGAATCCTTTCTTTGGGACCAAAAGCTCTTAAGTGGAACTGAATGTCCCTCATTTGGAATCTTGCACCTTGGACCACTGCTGTAGAAGCTGCCATGTGGCCTAATAGCTGAAGGAAGTGCCTTGCTGGTCGAGACACCTGAAGGCTGAATGAAGAGGCCAGCTCCATGAGAGCCTTTGCCCTGTCCAGGGAAGGAAGGCTCTTCCTTTACCATATCCAGCTCTACCCCTATGAAGGCGAGGAGCTGCACTGGTTCGAGAACTGACTTTGGAAGGTTGAGAAGAAATCCTAAAGAAGTGAGCACTTGCTGGGTCACTTGCAGGTGTGACCTGACTTGGTCTGGGGACTGGCCCACTATGAGCCAGTCATCCAAATATGGAAAATGGAAATCTTTGTCTTCTTAGGAAGGCAACAACTACTGACAGGCACTTTGTGAATACCCTTGGGGCTGATGTTAGGCCAAAGGGCATTGTTTGAACTGATAGTGGCCTGAGGGCAACTTGAACCTGAGGTACTTTCTGTGGGAGCACCTGATGGGAATGTGAAAGTAGGCATCTTTGAGGTCCAGGGAGGCTAGCCAGTCCCCTGGCCTTAGAGAGAAAGGATAATTCCCAGAGTTATCATCTTGAACTTTGGCTTTAAAAAGACGCTTGATCAGGTATCTTAGGTCCAGGATGGGTCGCCACTCTCCTGTCTTTTGGGGGTTAGAAGTACCTGGAGTACAATCCTTTGCCCCTGTGTAGGATAGGCACTTCTCTATAGCTCTTAGAGCTAGAAGAGAAGAAACCTCTGCCTCAAGGGCAAGGGTTTCTGAGAGATTTGCAGGTGGAAAAGATCTGGCTCTCATCTTGGGAAATTTTTTGAAGCTGAGAACCAGTCCCTGGTTTACTACTTCCAGGACCCACTTGTCTGATGTAACAGACATCCAGTCCTGGACAAAGTAAGCCAGCCTGCCCCCTACTGGGATAGGAAAATCAACCCGGCAGACCCATCAGTGTGTCTGCTTGGCAGGGCTTTAGGCTGAGGGGTGGATGCAGGCCTGCTCATCCCCCTTCTGCCTCTCCCTCTGAAGAACCCCTCTGTGAAAAGGAAGAAGAGGCCTGTGTTGGTAAAAGGCCTTTGGAAAGGCCTGCCCTGCCCCTGGACTGCTGCCTTTGAGGAGTTGCTTGTCCTCCTTGCCCTGAGCACTCCTGTAAGTGGTCCTGTATTCATCCATTTTCTTCATGTAATTCTCTGTCTGCTCTCCAAACAGAGAATTACCCACTACAGGAAAATCAAGGCCTTAGCCTGGGTATCCTGTGAGAGGCTAGTACATCTGAGCCAAGCCATTCCGAAAAGCCACAGATGTAGCCATGACTCTTGATGATACATCATTGGAGTCTACAGCAGCATGAAACTGAACTTTCAATGCCTCAATCCCATCTGCAGCCACCTCCTCCAGTTCCTTGGCTAGTTGGGGTGAAGCCTGTTTAGCCAGTGCCAGTACAGTATCCCACCCGGACTTCTGGTACCTGGCTGCATAGGCCATATAATTAGCCTGCCTGAGTCCCAAGGATGATGCCAAGTACTGCTTCTTTGTCATGGCATCAATCTTCCTGGAGTCCTTGTCTTGGGGTGTGATGCCAAGGAATGCTTGCCTTATCACAGGCAGCAGCCTGTACAACTCCAACATGGCTGCATTGTTGATAAAGGAACTCAGATTTCAGCCTGAAAGAGTATACCTCTTGTCCATTCTTCTGTCCACAGGAGGTATGGAATTGGGAGACTTAAGAATTTTTTGTGTCTGTTTCCCAAAAGATTTGTGGAGGGCAATAGACAGTCTCCTGAACTCTGGGATGTCAATCATCTCTACATAGTCAGGCTCTTCCTGATCCTCCACTGCCTCCTGCACAGGAAGCTGGAGGGTATCAGCCACCTTTCTGTAGAACATGAAGTGTGAAGGGACCAGAAAGCCTAGGAGGAGAAACACCTGAAGGTCTGTCTGGGAGATGTCTGGGTCAATAGGCACATCCACACTTTCACCATTACCATAATCATCTTCCAACTCTCCTTCCTCCTCAAACTCCAGTTCATAAAATTCTTCCAGGGTATAATCTGGAACCGGGAAACCAACCAAACAGAGCCCCTGCCAAAGGTGCCGGATCAGTCGGAACCGATCGGCGATTCCACAATACGAATCACTTTGGCTATTTCATCGGCGGTCGGAGTATGAGATTCGGATCCGAACCGGTCGACTTGTCTTTTCATTTTTCTTTGTCAGAACCGATTCCTCAGAATCGCTCTCCTTGGCTCAAAGAAGTATCGCCTGGTTAGAGGGCACTCTTCTGGTTTGGTTGGAACCGAACCGGCTGGCTATCCAGGTCAGAGGACTTCTCAGCCTCCCTTGCTCTCAGTCTACCTAATCTCTTTCCAAGGTAGATTTGGGAACATTTTTGCAAATTTGGCAGTCTAAATCGAGGTGGTCAAACCCCAGACAATAAACACAGGTGGTGTGGGATCAGCCTTAGCAAAGACCTCCCACACAGATTGCAGTGTTGAAACCCAGTGGGCACAGTTTTTTCTTGGGTTTCTCAGACATGGCCAACCTAACCAAACGCATCTCTTTTTTCGGCAACCGCCAGGCATGACTCTATCAGTTCCTGACCATGTCACGAGTCTTGGAAAAATGTACTAAAACCCGTTTTTTTAGAACCATACGGACCGTAACCACACACCAAAGTAAAGTACAAATTTATTTGAAAATGATCAGTTCAGCCGAACCGATCCACACTTTTACAAGTTCCACACAGAAAACAGAACAAACCCTATCTAGTACTCACAGTATCACAGACAGAGACTTGAACTGACTATGTGGAAACAACAATTTCGGTAGAAAACCACTAAAACTCGACACTTCAACTGACTTTGAACCAAGCAGCAGGAGAAATTCTGGAGCGACTGTTCAGTGAGGTGGAGTAAAGAATCTGATGGTTTCAGTTCTAATAACAACAGGCAGAGGCTTCAACCGAGCTCGAGATGAACATTCTATGCCATGCATAGAAAAGTTAACCCTTTGTTCTCCGGAGCAGTTTAAAAGGCCTTCCTTTGGATTAAGATGTTGCTACATCTGTAAGTGCTAGGTCTTTTACTAACCTCCTGCCATATCTCTGTCCCGCCATAGCCCATGACCGGCAAGGATTTGAGCTATCATGGTGGTATCTATTAGAGGTTGAGATCCTCTAATTATCAAAGCTCCTGATGAAATTCTATTATCTTATTAAAGAGAAGCTGATGTGCTGACGATCCGACTCCTGGCGGTACATACCAACTCCTAACTGTATAGTACTGACCTGCCCATGTACCTTTTGTCATCGTGAGCCTACCTTCCTCATCACAATATGAGTCTTGTAGTATGATGGATGATGTCTTTGGCACCAATACTGCAGCGCCTCCTTCAGCCTGAGGTGTATGTACTCACTGTCACTGAGGACATTCCAACATGAGGAGCTTCTGATGTCTGGCATGGGACAGATGAGTCTCCTGGAGGAGAATTAAATGCAGGTACATTTTTTAAGGATAGCATTTTAGCTCTTTAATGGGTCCACTCAACCTATTGACATTCTGGGACACCACCTTGAGTGTGTGGGTTGTGACATCATCCAAACAACCCAGGGACCCTCCTCCCTTTCTACTCCCTTTAGTGGACTTGGTTCCTTCCCTATCTTATGTAAGATTTCTGACTCTATGCAGTCTTATTCTTGCACCGTATGCTTCCTAGACCGTTAACAAACCTATACTTTGTACAACTATATACAAGCCCCACAAATAACAACCTCCAGCTCCCCACCCCACCCTTTGTTGAACTATATACATCTGTACAATGCTGTAAGGAACTTCCACTGTCGGTGAGGAAAACTTGCCAACTGACACTGGCAGTGTTTTCTCCCCACCAGATATGGGCAACTAGTTCCTTCTCAGGAGTTTATCCTGGGGATGTGAACCTCCCCTAAATAAGGAACAATAGGGACAAAACTTAATGGTGGGATCAAATGGGTCTTCCAACTTAGAAGGGGATACAGGAGGAAAAAGCAATCCAAAGGGTGTAAATGGTGCAAAGGTTTCATCCCACCATCCAGTTACTCCAGTTCCCCAACCACAACCCCATTTGATGTCAAGCGAGGAGGAGAAAATAAATAATTGAGGAGGTACTCACAGTCCTGGCTCACGTAATGTATGCCAATGAAAACAACGAGAAAGACATCCCTCCAAAACAGGAGCAACAAGCTTAGTCCACTTCCCAGGACTGCCCGGCCATTGGGTATAACATCCTTTTGGTAACTCATCAGCTCGTGAATCCAAAATTTAGTTTTTGTTTTAATTATTAAGTCTCTTATTCTCCCTTTCAGTCCATTTTACTGTCTGTAATCGCCATAGTGTTAAGAAGGAAGGACTTGAATGCTGTCATCTGCCCTTCTTCTTCTTCTTGGTTTCATCCCAGAGTACATGTGTGAGTCCTGGTTGGGCCCCATGGGAACCCCCATGCAGCGGCCAGGCAGGAGAAGCACACCAGGAGGGTAACTCATGTCTCCCCTGATGAATAGAGATCACCATTCCCTGACCTCCTTATCTACCTCCCAGCTAGGAGAGCGAGCCCCCACACCAGCCAAGTGGAACTATAGAGCTAAGCAGTCTCCAAGGATGAAGGCACCTGCCCCAGCCTCCCCCATCCTCCATCCACCCATCGTGCAAGCTGAGCCATCTTCCTGTTGTGGGTTTCGCTTTCCCATTTCAATGGGAGGAACAGGAGCATGGCCTGGGCTAATCAGATAAGAATCAAGCTCAGCAGACAGATAGGCCTGGGCACCTTAAAAGAATGTGTCTATCCAACTGTACTTCCTTCTTATGTGTGGATACCTCTAGCATCCGTCAAGCATGAAGAGACGGCTACCCGGATTCCCCTCCCTCCGGATGGTGTTCCTGTCAATTAATTTTTAACTGATCCATCTGGTGGTGGGAGCGGCAAGCCCAGAACCCTGAGCGGACATAACCGCAGGCTGCTTCCTCCATCTTCCCAGAGTCTTCACGAATCTCCAGTGACCAAATAAGCCCTGATATGTTTGGCCACAGGTCAACTGTTCTTTTGGGTCATTGTGTACGACAGTGGACAGAGGACTGGAAGAGGCCAGCAACAGGCACATCCCATCTATCTTTTCTGTCATCCAACATCACATAGATTTGACATAGTCCACCAGCCTGTCTTGGGAGGCCCCGCCTGCCAGGAAGGCGAGTCAGAGACTCACTCTCCACCTTTCTGATTACCAATTGATGTTGACTGAGATCATGAGGGCTTTGCAGTAAACTGAGTCAAAGTTTCTTTACAGCTTCCAGAGCTGCTTGTTGTAATTTTACATCTGGTATCTGCATTGTTCTGCAGGCCGCACGGGTGCTCTGAGTGCGCTTAGGGCAAGGCCATACAAGTGGAAAGTTCATATCCACGTTGTTTTAAGTCCTCCATCAACTCCAATGCACACTCATACATTTGTTGTCCTTTTGGATATTGAATCAACATCTTGGATGGATGTGGTGTGCAAAATTTAAGTTTGCTGGTGCAGAACGGGAAACAGGGAGATATATTCTGGCAGCGCTGCATGGTTGCCAGTGCGTAGTCATTATCAATAAAAATTCTGATAACGCCAAAGAAGCATTTTCCTGTGCCCAGGCTCTGCAGAGGAGCAGTTCTTTCATTGAGTAACGGTGAAATCTGATTATTACAGAGCAGGGATGTGCCTCGATTCGTCAGTTTGGGTCCTAAAGCACGGTGCACCTGCTCTATTTCTAGCTGGAAATCTGTGTCCAAATTAAGTGTGGTATGTAGTAAGGCATTCATAAAGTCTGCTATGTTATTACCTCGCAGTCCTCCTCCTCTGGGATCCCATAGATCCGCAGTTCTTGCAGCGCCATTTTCCACGCCATAGAAACATAGACTTTGAAGGCAGATAAGGACCGCCTGGCCCACCTAGTCTACCCATTTCCTACCTATTGGATGAGCTGCAGATCCTAGTTAGTTAACAGCCTACTTCTTCCTACCCCCACCAGAATTGCTCTATGCCTGTCCCATTCATTCTGAATCCCCACTGTTTTTGGACCCTACAACCTCCTCAGGAAGGCTGCTCCATGTGCCCACCACCCTTCTGTGGAAAAAATACTTCCTCCCATTGCCCCAGAGCTGCTCCCTCTATCTTCAGATTGTGTCCCTTGTTCTTGCACATCTCTTTTCTGAAAGGTGCTACCCTCTTGGACTTTGTTGATTCCCTTGAGGTACTTGAAAGTTTCTATCACATCCTGCTTTCTCCTTTCCTCAAAGGTATACATATTAAGCTCCTTTAATCTTTCTTCAGATGGCTTGTTGCAGACCCTGCACCATTTTAGTTGCCCTTCTCTGGACTGTCTCCATCCTGTCTATGTCCTTACGGAGATGGGGTCTCCAGAACTGCACGCTGTACTCCAGATGGTGCATCACCAACTGTCTGTACAGAGGGATAACAACTTGTTGTTTCTGCTGGTGATGCCTCTCCTATACATCCCCATATCCCCAGCCATCCTTACTGCCTTCTCACATTGCTTGCTTACCTTAGGTCATCTGATATGACTACCCCAGGTCCCTTTCCATTTTGTTGTTAATACCTCCCCATTGTGTACTCTCCCCTGGGTTTTATTTTCCCAGGTGCATTACTTTGCACTTCTTTTCACTGAATCTAAGCTGCCATACTTTTGACCATTCCTCCAACCTTGACAAGTTCCTTCTCATCCTTTCCACCCCCACCTTGTGTATCAACCCTGTTGCAATTCTTTGTGTCGTCTGCAAAGAGACACACTTTTCTTTCAGTCACTCTGCAATATCACTTTTGAAGACATTAAAAGGAACGGACCAATACTGAACCCAGCGGTACCCCACTAGTAACCCTCCTTTCTTCAAAGTGGACCCGCTTACTATTACCCCTGTGTCCTTTTTGTCCAGCCCATTTTTACCCAGGCTACCACCCTGGGACTCACTCCCAGACTGGCTAATTTGTTTATTAATTTTGTGGGACTGTGTCAAATGTCTTGCTAAAGTCTAGGTAGGCATATCCACAGCCCCTCTCTGGTCTACTACTTTGGTCACTCAGTCAAAGAAATCTATTAGATTCATCTGACATGACCTTCCGCTATGAATCCATGTTGCCTTGGGTCCTGTGCCCCACTGGCCTCCTGGCATTCTCCCATGGCCCTACATATTTCAATTACTAGGCCATGGAGGTGAGCAGATCCTGATGTCTAGTCCATGGCTGCTTCTCCTCCAGTTGAGTGGACTTTGGATTGCAATGCTGTGACGTCTGCGGAGCAGCGCTCATGTTCCGATCTGAAGTCATGAAAGTCCTTTTAATGTCATGCAAGTCATTTAGTATGTGATCCAGCTTGTCATTTACTGTAGCCTATTTTTCTTCTTCTTTTTGACTGCATGAGTTTAGATGAGGACAGGTGGCTTGCTGCGACAAGACTGATGTCCCAGAATCAGAGATCTCAAGATCGGAATGCTCTTCTTCCACTGTTAACACTGCAAACGGTTTGTTCCTCCCTTTGCTCTGTTGTTAGCCATGTCAAATACAGTTATTGGTTTTAAGTTGTAGTCTGTTTTTAAGGGCTTTTATCAAGTTATTGGGTCGGGTTGAGCGGAGTGCTAAGACTAAGAGGCGATTAGTGGGGGGCGGCACCAGAAGTCCCCCAGCAAATAGGTTTATCTATCCAAATGAGTTAAGGTGTATTAGAACACAGGCAAATGTCTGCAAGGCCTATGACTTTAACCTTTTCTCGAACAGTGACCTGTATTTATTTATTTATTTTTATTTTAGTCTTTGGTAACGGTAGGCCCACTAGGCACAAGTGCCTGTTTTCAGGGGTGACTTCAGAGCACCGGGTGATTAAGACTTGCTCAGAGTCACACAGTATGCAAGTGGAGGTTGTGAGAATCAAACTCAGGTCTGGTCTACTGGATATCCATATCCAGAAGGTAGTTGGTAAGGGTATTAATTGTATACAAAATGTATTCTGCTGAGGATTTTTCCTTCCTCTTTTCCTCCCTTCCCATCTCTTTCTTCACTCTCCCAGCCTCCACTTTACTCTTCTGTATTTTATTTCAAATATATACATTTCTTATATGCAATATCTTTCTGTAATTGCTGCAATTATATACAAATGTTCCTGGTTCAGGTAAACTCGATAACCATGGAGAAGTTGCTCAGCAAGCATATATTATATAAAGAGACTGAGTTCTTTGCTTAACTCATGATATAAAATAAATAAGTTCATGGGATGACTGACTTTTTAAATTACTCCCATTTTTCCAAATGACACAGCAATCTTCGGCAAGCCTAGACGACAATACCAATACGAAAAGCGGAAAGTTGCAAATAATAGAGGCATCAATAAAATATAATGTAATGTTGAATGTTCTGACTTGATTTGCAAGTGTCCTTTTGAGTTTCCGAGGAAAACCCAGAGTCGAGTTGATAATCCTGCAGCTTAACCCCCGCCTACAGGCCTCAGTAAAGAAATCTGTGAATCTCAGCATAGTCACTTCTTGAGCTGCCCACTGAATATTTTCTGCTACAGTGTCTAGAACACCTGCAGTTTTCACCAAGAAAGGTTATTTCCTGGACCATTTCACTCCTCCACTCCCAACTCTGGTAAGAAATTCTTTCAGCTGTGTCTCTTACCTTGTAAGGGTAACACTAAAATAATAGCTTACTGCATTCGGCTGTTTTACAAAAGTCACACAAAAACTTAAAGTTACATAGAAACACAGAAACATAGAATTTGATGGCAGATAAGGACCACTTGGTCCACCCAGTCTGCCCATTTCCCTACCTACTGATAAGCTGCAGATCCTAGTTAACCAGCAGCCTACTTCTTCCTACCCCCACCCCCTAGAATTGCCTTATGACTGTCCCATGCATGCTTGAATTCCACCACTGTTTTTGACTCCACAACCTCCTCCGAAGGCCGCTCCATGTATCCACAACCCTCTCTGTGAAAAATACTTCTTAAATTACCTCTGAGCCGCCCCTCCTCTATCTTCATATTGTGCCCTCTTGTTCTTGCACACCTCTTTTGAAAGATGCTACCCTCTTGGACTTTGTTGATTCCTTGAGGTACTTGAAAGTTTCTATCATGTCCCCCCTCTCCCTCCTTTCCTCGGGCTATACATATTAAGCTCCTTAAGTCTCTCTCATATGTCTTCCGGTGCAGATCCTGCACCATTTTAGTTGCCCTCCTCTGGACAGCTTCCATCCTGTCTATGTCTTTATGGAGATTGGGTCTCCAGAACTGCCCACAGTACTCCAGATGGGGTCTCACCAGCTGTCTGTACAAAGGGATAATAACTTCCTGTTTTCTACTGGTGATGCCTCTCCCATGCATCCCAGTATCCCCCCAGCCCTCCTTGCTGCCCTCTCACATTGCTTGCCCACCTTTAGGTCATCTGATATGACTTCCCCAGATCCCTTTCCATTTTGTTCTTGTTAGTATCTCACCACCCATTGTGTATTCTTCCCTGGGTTTTGTTTCCCAGGTGCATTACCTGCACTTCTTAGCATTGAATCTAAGCTGCCATACATTTGACCATTCCTCTAACCTTGCCAAGTCCCTTCTCATCCTTTCCACCCCACCCTGTGCATCAACTCTGTTGCAGATCTTTGTGTCATCTGCAAAGAGACATACTTTCCTTCCAGTCCTTCTGCAATGTCGCTTATAAAGACATTGAAGAGGACTGGTCCTAATACTGAACCCTGCGGTACCCCACTAGTAACCCTCCTTTCTTCTGAGTGGATATTTCAATAACGAAAATAAATAATCTGCAGCAGATTCTTCAAGGTTTAGAGGGAGGATTGACTTTACCCCACACCAAACTCTCCTCACTCCTCGCTGATGGTCGCCATTTTGCTTTGCCCTGACCAAGTTCCCTGAGTGGGTAGTTAGTTCAGGACTGCCTCCCACTTGTGCAAACTAACATTTGTTTTGAGAATTAACCTGGGGAAGTTCCAGTGGAATCCTTGCTCAGATCCTGCATGTCCACTCACCAGTTCAGGAAGTGATGAGGTCGAGGGTGAGGGATTCTGGCTTGATAATCCTCCGATGAGGGATCCCAGGCTGTTAACAAACTAATTTGAAGAGGCCGTATGGGAGTGAGCCCACGGGACTAGATCTGTCTCTGCCTGCCATGAGGTCAAGAATCCACAGCAGACCTAGGGCAGATGTTGATGACTGCATCCTGAGCTACTAGACTTATGTCAATAAGGTCTTCTTCCGGAAGGCAAGAGAAAACCTTGGCCAACCAAGAGAAAGCCCTTCTGTGTGGAGGTAGGATGTATTTCTGACCTTGTGTTTTTTGCAAAATAAATTTGCTGCTATAAGCACTAACTGAAATTTGGTGTACTAGTTTGCCTTATTTGTGTAAGCAGGATGGTGCTTGAACTTGTTTGTTGTGAAGAGAAAACCTTCCCTGGTATCATGTTGAAGATTGCCGCCAGGTATTCCAAGGTCTGAGATGGTTCGCAAGAACTCTTCTCCTGGTTCACCACTCCAGCCATGCGACTCTAGTATCTCCAGAGTCCTAATCACTGACCTTTGTCAGGAACAACGTCAGTACATGAATAAGCAGGTCATTTGTTCAGTATTCACAGAAGAAGGGAAGGAGAAGGACTACTACTGGGGATAGAAGCACCAGTGGGAGAGAGGGGACACCAGCCCATTTATGGAGGAAAGAGTCCTAAAGGAACTCAAGAATCTGAAAGCGGACAAGGCTATGGGGAAAGATGGGATACATCCCAGAATAGTAAAATAACTTAAGAGAGGTGCTGGAAGCACCACTAACAACCCTATTCAACAAATTAACAGAGACACTAGGGGACTAGGGGACTGGAGAAGGGCAAATGTAGTCCCTCTCCACAAAAGTGAGAACATGGAGGTGGCTGGCAACTATAGGCCAGTCAGCCTGACCTCAGTGGTGGGGAAATGAATGGAGTCACTGCTAACGGAAAGGATTAGTAATTTCTTGAATCCAGCATAGCACAAGATCCAAGGCAGATGGATTCACAGTGGAAGGTCTTGTCAAACAAATCTAATCGATTTTTTGACTGGGTGACCAGGGAGGTAGATAGGAGGGCAGTGGATGTGGCCTACCTAGATTTTAGCAACACCTTCAACACCATCCCACATAGGAGGTTGATAATAAGTTGGGCAGCCTGGGAGTGGCCCAAAGTGGTAAACTGGGCAGAAACTGGTTGAGTGACAGGACACAGAGGGTGGTGGTAAATGGAGTTTAATCCAAAGAGAGGGAGTGATCAGTGGGTGCTACCGGGATCTGTGCTGGGACAGTCCTCTTTAATGTCTTCATAAGTGACATTTCAGGGGTGCTGGAGGGACAGTATGCCTCTTTCAGAAGACACTAAAATCTGCAACAGGGTCGACACTCCAGGGAGGGAGGTGGAAAAATGAGAAATGACCTAAATATGCTTGAGGAGTGGTCAAAAGTGTGGCAGCTAAGATTCAATGCAAAGAAGTGCAAAGTCATGCACTTGGGGCACAGAAACCCAAGGAGGAGTACAAGAAGGGATGGGTGGTGGGTAGAAGGTGCTGATGGCCACCAGTCAAGAAAGGGACGCGGGGTAATCATATCTAATGACCTAATGGTAACAAAACAATGTGAGAAGGCTGTGAGGAGAGCCAGGGATGCTAGGGTACATAGTGAGAGGTATCACCAACAGAAAAAAAGGAGGTGGGAGTGCCACTGTACACATCACTAGTGAGACCTCATCTGGAGTAATGTGTCAAGTTCTGGAGGCCGCATCTCTAGAAGGACATAGAAAAGCAGAGGCAGTCCAGAGAAGGGCAACAAAATAATGCAAGGACTACACCAAACGTCATAGGAGGAAAGACTAGAGCACCTCAATATGTATTCCTGAGGGGGTATGAAAAGAGACAGTCAAGTACATCAGAGGTACAAACAAGGTACAAGATGGTAACATCTTTAAGAAAAGAAGGTGTGTAAGAACAAGTGGGCATGATATGAGGCTAGGGGATAAGGTTCAGAGGCAACGTGGAGGAAGTACTTTTTACAGAAAGAGTAGTGGTTGCTTGGAAAAGCCTCCCTGTGGAGGTGGGGGCAAAAACAGTAGGAGTATTAAAGAATGCATGGATAGACATAAAAGTATTCTAGCAATAAGGAAGAGAGGTGTCAAGATCAACTAGGGTCTGTGGTAATGCATTAGGTAGGAAAAGGAGCAGACTAGGTGGGCCACACGGTCCTTATCTGCCATCACCTTCTGTGTATCTGTGTCATTCAATAAGGATAGACATCATGCCCTTCCTGTCGAGTTAAGCCACCAGGACCATTAGCACCTTCGAAACTCTGGGGGGCTGATGCATGAGCAAGAGAAATGCCCTGTACTGGAAAAATTGGCCAGTATGGAGAACCTGAGATACTTCTGGTAGGACTGACAGATGGGAATGTGAGGTAGGCATCCATCAGATCTGTTGAAGCTAAGAAGACCCCTGGCTAAACAGCCCAGATGGTGACCTCAGGGACTCCATCTTGAAAGGATGTAGAGCACAAACTGTTCAGATGTTTCAGATACAGAATGGACCTGAAACTCCCATGAGATGGGTCAAGGTCTCTGACAACTCCAGGCTTTTTGCAATGTCTTTTGGAAACCAGGGTGGTAGAAAATGTCCCTAGAGGAGACCGCTGAGAAACAATGGCATAGCCCAAGAAAAGATCTCTAGAACTCTGGCATCTAACGTTGTTTTTTGGCCCATCTTGAGAAAAATGGAAATTACGCATCACCGTAATTCTTGATCTTCTTGGTCGAAGTCTCCACCACTCATTCACACTAATGAGAGTACGCCTAGACGTGCTAGGACCCAGCAGGAGCAAACTTTTCAAGAGGCAAGCACCTGAGATGGACTGCGAGGCATGGGCACCGCGAGTCAGGTGCATGTGGTAATGACTATCTCGGCATCGACCCTCCACCAGCCTCAGTCACCTTTTTTTCCAAGGAAGTGCACTGTAACTAACCTAGAAAGGACTAACCTAAAAATCAGACACAAGATTGTTCGAATGACATTTGTAAGAAGGGTCAACAATAAAGACTTCACAGCTCAGCCACTGAGGGACTGAAGACCATAAACAGTGAAGAGAGCTCGGGGATGGTGAGGGACGGTGAATGAGTGGTGGAGACTTCATCCAAGAAGATCAAGAATTATGGTAGGTATGTAAGAAAAATTACTCACCTTAGTAATTGCTTTTCTTCTCATGGAGTCTTGCTATATTATGACTTAAGCAGTTAGCCACAGCACTTGAACTGCCCCGGAGAGGAAACAGTTAACTCCAGGGAGACTGAGTTCTAAAGCGCAAGAGCGCTATGCTAAAAGTTTCATCTGGCAAGTTTCAAATGAAACCGTCAGATCTTTACGAGCTAATACTAAGCAGCAAGTCTGTGTGGAAAGCTCTACACTAGCCAAGTGGCTACCTACTAGTAGGAATAACAACAGCAAACACAATAACAACAAAAGCAATAATAATAATAACGATGATAATAATATTATTAGTTTCACCCTAACATACACTTATAGACCCCCTTCCCTAAAAGACTCAAGTCCCGAAGGGGCCATATATTACTTAAAAACAGAAATACCTAGTTCCCTAACCCTAAATAAAAGGGGGAAGGAAGAACTAAATGGCATGACACAGTGTTTGCACTAATTTGCCAACCCCTACCCAAGTAGAAGTTCTGAGAGGGGCAGGTTGGGGAATAGTAATATAGCAAGACTCCATGAGAAGAAAAGCAATTACTAAGGTGAGTAATTTTTTCTTCAAACACCATGAAATCTTGCTATATTATGACTTAAGGCAGATTACACAGCAGTACCTCCATGGAGGAGGGTCAGAACCTACTTAGAAATAGGCTCTGAAGCACAGCTGTGCCAAAACGAGCATCTCTCCTGGACTGGACATCCAGGAATAATGCTTGGTAAAAGTGTGAACTGTTTTCCAAGTAGCAACTTGACAGATTTCCAGAATGGGAATATCTCTCAGCAGCCGCTAGAGATGCAGCTGTACCCTGGTGGAGTGAGCCCTCAGTCCTGAGGGGGTTCTCTACCTAGTATTTGGTAACAAAATTGGATACAAGAGACAATCCACCTTTGCAATTGTCCTCTTAGTGGCAGGTTTCCCTTGCCAACCTCGCCATAGGTAAGGAAGAGTTGGAGGATTCGAACCTGTGACCCTTGGTGCGTTCCAAATAGTAGCTTAAAGCTCTTTGATCGCCTAAACTGTGCAGTTCCCTCTCACCCGAGGAAGAATGCTCAGTGAAAAATACTGGAAGAGAGATGGATTGGTTCAGATGGAAATCTGAAACCACTTTAGGCAAAAACTTTCTGTTAGTCCTGAGGATCACCTTATCTCTGTGAAAAGATATAAAATCTTTTCCACAGACAGGGCTTGTAATTCACTTATGCGTCTGGCAGAAGTGATAGCCACTAGAAAACAGTTTTCCAAGTTAGAAACTTGAGATCTGCTGAAGACAGAGGCTCAAAGGGGGTTGCATTAACTGAGCAATGCAAACATTCAGGTCCCAGGCAGGAGCTGGTTCCCGAAAAGGAGGGTTAGTGTGAAGTAACCCCTAAAAACTTGGAAAACACACGATGAGGGAAAGAGAAGCAGGCTTCCTGCTGATACAAAAGCAGAGACAGCTGCCAGATGAACCTTTAAGGTAGCTGGCTCAAGGCCTAAGGAATTTAAATGGACCAAATAGTCCAGTAAAATGGGCAAATCAGCAGATTCTGGGACAATTTGTTTCTCAGAACACCAGATGGAAAACCTCTTCCACTTAGAATTGTAAGTGGTTCTAGTGGAAGGCTTCCTTGAAGCCTTTAAAATATCCAGGACACCTTGGGAAAGGTGTAAATCAGCAAATTCTAACTCCTCAAGAGCCAAGCCTTGAGATGGAGGGATTTGAGGTCCGGATACCACACTCTCCCTGTGCACAGGCCAGCAAGTCGTGGACTCTGGGCAAGCTCAGGGCAGGGTGGACTGTCAGGACAGAAGCAGAGGTACCAGGGCTGTTGGCTCAATCTGGAGCAATCAGAATCACTTTGCAGGGCTGAGATCTGATTTTTACTAATACCTAAGAGAAGAGGGAAGGGGAAAGGCATATAGGCACTTCCTTCCAATCTAACAGAAAGGCGTCCAGAGGGACTGAGCCCAGCACTGGAGGCCTGCAACAAAATAGAGGAAGTTGGTGGTTGTCTGGGGCTGCGAAAGATCTATGTGAGGGTGCCCCATCTGGCAAAGACCGACCCCAGCACCTGAGGATTCAGAGCCCATTCGTGATGGCCCTGAGAAATCTTGCTGAGGGCATCCACCAGGACATTGTCCTTTCCTGGAAGGTGAACTGCTATCAGGAGGTGTTCAGGAGTAAGCCAGAGACCACAACTTCGTTGCTTTGTGCACAAGGCTGATGACCGAGTACCCTTGCTTGTTGATGTACCACATTGTCGTGGTGTTGTCTGTCCTGACTTGAACTACTTTGTTCTGGACAGAAGCTGAAAACCTGAAGAGCTAAAAAGGCAGCTCTGAGTTCCAAAAGATTGATGTGGAGCAGAGATTCCTGAGGGGACCACACTCCCTGAGTGGAAAGGTCGCTCAAGTGAGCCCCCACCCTAGCAGGGAGGCATCCGTGGTGAGGGTGAGGGAGGGAAACGGAATGAAGGGAACCCTTGTGTTAGATTGCTTTGATCCTGCCACCACTGGAGAGCCAGGATCAAAGTTTGGGTCACTGGGACTAATTTGGTAAGGGTCCCTCCTTTGAACCAATAGGCCTCAAATGGAACTGAATGTCCCTCATCTGGAATCTTGCTCCTTGCACAACAGCTGTGAAGCAGCCATGTGCCCCTAGGAGTTGCAGAAAATGCCTTGCTGGTCCAGAGACCCGCAGGGAAAGGAGGATGCCAGGGCAATGAGTCTGTCTACCCTTTCCGAGGGAGAAATGCCTGGCTAACTTTGTGTTCAATTCTGCACCTATGAAAGTTAGTACCTGAACTGGTTCCAGAACTGATTTGGTAAATTCAGCAGGAATCCCAGGAAGTGAGAAGTTGCTGGGTGACTTGCAAGTGATTTACCTGATCTGGAGACTGACCCACTATGAGCCAGTCGTCCAGGTAAGGAAACACAGCAACCCCTTGCTCTTCTTAAATGAGCCACTACCACAGCTAGACATTTTGTGAATACCCTTGGAGCAGAGGTGAGGCTGAAGGGCATTGCTCGAACTGGTAGTGGCCTGAGGGCAGTCTCAACCTGAGGTACTTTCGGTGAGAAGGCCTGATCAGGACATGAAAATAGGCATCCTTGAGGTCCAGGGAAGCTAGCCAGTCCCCTGGCCTCAGGAAGGCAAAATCATTGCACAGAGTTAACATTTTGAACTTTGGTTTCAAAAGATGCTTGTTCAGGTACCTTAAATCTAGAATGGGCGTCATTCTCCTGTCTTTTTGGGGTAAGAAAGTATCTTGAGTACAGCCCTTGCCCTGGTGGCAAGGAGGGACCCTTTCCACTGCTTTGCAGTCTAGAAGAGAAGAAACCTCTGCTTCCAAAGCAAAGGGCTTCTGAAGGATTTGTAGGTGGAAAATGTCTGGCTCTCATCTTTGGAAACTGTTTGAGCTGAGAACAGACCCTGCTTACTACCTCAGAACCCATCTGTCCGAAGTTAGGGACAGCCAGTTCTGGCTGAAATAAGCCACCCTGCCCCCACCGGTCACAGGAGAATTGGCCCTGGGCACCCCATCAGGGTGCCTGCTTGACAGCAGCCTTAGGCTGAGGGAGGGGGACGGTTTACTTGTGCCCCATCTACCTCTGCCTCTGAAGAAACCCTCTGTGCAAATGCAGAGGAGGCTTGAGATTGGTAAAAGGCCTGCCCCTACCTCTGGGAGCGTGCCTTGTGGAGTGGCATGCCTCTCCTGGCCTGGGCACTTTTGTAGGTAGTTCTGTATTCATCCATCTTTTTCATATAATTTTCTGTTTGTTCCCAAACAGAGAATTTCCACTACAGGAAAATCCATCGCCTTTGACTGGGTATCTTGGGACAGATTAGTGTATCTGAGCCATGCCAAATCTCCACGGAAAGCTACAGAAGTGGCCAAGTGACCCTAGAGGAAACATCATTAACATCAACAGCAGTATGAAATTGAACTTTAGAGGCTTCAATGCCATCAGCAGCCACCTGTTCCTAACTTCACTAGCCAGCTGGCCATGGGCCTGCTTGGCTAACTGCAATACTGTGTCCTATCTAGATTTCTGATATCTAGCCACATAAGCCATATAATTTGCATTCCTGAGTCCCAAGAAGCTGCCATATATTGTTTTTTTCCATGGCATCAATCTTCCTGGAATCCTTATCAGGAGGATGTGAGGCCAGGGGAATATTAGCCTGTCACAGGCTGCAGCTTGTACCACACCTACATGACTACACTGCTCAGTGAGGAAGTCTGTATCAGGGCCTGACAAAGCATACCTTCTGTCCATTTTTATCTACAGGAGGGACAGAATGAGGATTTTTAAATCTTTGTTGTTTGCTTCCTAAATGACTTATGAAAGGAATAGACAACCTCCTAGACTCTGGTATATCCATCATTTCTACATAATCAGGCTCCTCTTGCTCATCCACAGCCTCTTCTAAAGGAAGCTGAGGGTTTCTGCAACTTTTATAAAACATAAAATGAGAAGGGGACTCAGACAGCATAGGGGAGATTCTAAAGGTCTGTCTGGAGAAATGTCCGGTCAATGGGCACGCCCAGACCCTCCCAGCCACATACATAATGATCAAATTCCTCCTCCTCCTGTGGTTCATAAATTCTCAACATCATACTCTTGAACCACTGGAACTGAACGAACCAACCTTTTGCTAGCTGTTGGTGGTTTGACAGGTCCCTGAGACAGTGACTGGACAATCTGTATGGCTTTAGCTATCTCTTTAGCAGTTGGAGAGATAATTTTGGACTCCCGACCTGCTGATTTCTTTGTCTTTTACTGGGACTGGTTCCTCTGACCAGCCTTCCTTTGCCTGAGGAAGTCTCGCTGGTCAGAGGGACTCTCTCTGGTCCAGTGGGTGCTGGACCGGGCTGGCCATCCGGTCTCAGTGGACTTTTGGCCTCTCGTCCCTGAGCTGGCCCAATCTCTTCTCCAGGGTGGCTGCAGGAAATTTTTACACACCTGGCAGTCTGACAGGAGGTGGTCAGCCCAGACAATAAACACACAAGTGGTGTGGTCAGCCCTGGCAAAGGCTTCCCCACAGACATCACAGTGTGTTGAAACCCAGTGGGCCCGGTTTTCTTTTGGGTTTCTCGAGACATAATGCCAGCCTATCCAAAACTTGCCCTTTGATGGCAGTGCCAGGCAAGACACCTTATCGGTTCCTAACTGTGTCACAGGTATTTGAAAAAAACCAAAAGTATGGGTTTTTAGAACCGATAAGAACCAGGAACCGCACTCTAAAAAGCCCAAAATATGAATAGAAATGCTTATTTTAGTAAACCGATCGGTTCAAAACCGAACCGATAATTATTTTCCACACAGACTTTAAATCCTGTACTTACGGTTTACCAGATAGAGCTTTGAACCGAAATGCGGTAAAATAAATACTTTTGCGGTTCAAATGAACTGAAAATACTAGCTTGAACCAGAAATGAACCGAGCTGAAGGAGCTGATCTCCGGAGCGACTGTTCAGTGAAGCGGAGTAAAGAATCTGACAGTTTCATTTGAAACTTGCCAGATAGAGTTTTTTGCATAGCTTCAGGCTTTAGAACTCCAGTCTCCTGGAGTTAACTGTTTCTCTCCGGGCAGTTCAAGTTCTGTGGCTAACTGCCTTGGTCATAATATAGCAAGACTTCATGGTGTTTGAATTTCCATATCTTCCAGGACATAAAGTCTCCACCATTCATTCACACTAATGGGACAGTACCAAGCTAAATAATCTTCTTGAGACGGGCAAGAGATAAAGAGTTCACGTGCTTAGACCAGAAGTCAATTAAGAATGATCCTGCCAAATGACAGATGTCGTCTGGCATGGACATGCAAGGCATAGTGCTTAACGAATGTATGCATGGAGCTCCAGGTAGCTGCATTGCAAATATCTGCAAGGGGCATGTTACGGATTTCCGCCAGAGATGCCGCCACTCCTCTGGTAGAGTGAGCATACACTCTGCCTTCCTGCTTGACCTGTGCTATAGAATAGCAGTGGCTGAAGGCATGCCACCAGCCACGCTTGAAATGCACCTGACAGCAACGGCTGACTCAGCTGGATCTCGCTGAAGGAAACAAACTGTTGTTGAGCCTTGTGAATTTCCTTGGTTTTGTCTAGATAGAACCGCATTACTCTCTTAACATCCAGCGAATGAAGGGTATGCTCCCTTCATTCTGTAAGTTCGCAAAGTAGGTAGGAAGGACTAAAAGTTGGTTCAGATGGAATTCTGACACAACCTAAGGGAGAAACCTAGGATGAGTCCTAAGAACTACTTTGTCCTTGTGAAATACAGTGTAAGGAGAGTCTGTGACCAGTGTGTGTTTCAGAAACTCTATGGGCCAAAGTAATGGCCACCAGGAAGGCTGTTTTCCAAGGAGGAACTTAACCTCGCAAGTAGCTAGAGGCTCAAGGGTTTATGAGTGAGCAAGTCTAGCACAATGTTAATGTCCCAGGCTACACTGGGACGTCTAATAGGAGGTATAGTATGCAGAACACCCCAAGAAACCTTTTAACTATGAGCAACTGAGCCAGCAACATGGAAAGTACTGGCTCATGACATGCCAAATGGCACAAAGATGAATCTTGACTGTAGAGTACTGCAGACCTGTGTTTGAGAGGTCTAAGAGGTACTCCAAGACCTCATTTAGGTGGGCAGAAGAAACAATTACTCACCTTAGTAATGTTATTTCTTCTAAAGGAGTCATGCTGTATTCTGACAGTAGCAGTGAGTCCCCAACCTTCGAACTGCCCCGGAGATGAAAGAGTTAACTTTCCATGCCAGGCATGGAACGCTGAGCTCGAGCTTCGGTTGAGACTCTGTCTGTTTTCTGTTTAAACTCAAACTGTCAGATCTTTACGAGCTAAACTCACTAAGGTCCTGTGCGGAAGCTGTAAACCTACACTAGCCAATTGGCTACTAAACATAAAACGATTTTTTGGTCCCACAACAAAGACTCAAGTCAGGAGACCCAAAAAAATGACAAACACAACACCCACTCACCCAAGATAAAGGGTGAAAATAACAAGGTGGGGCACCTACTGAGGTGTCAACATTGCCACTGCCCACCCACATCCCAAAAACAGAGGTTCTGAGAGGGGAAGGCAGGGGGAGGTCAGATCACAGCAAGACTCCACTCAGAAGAAACAGCATTACCAAGGTGAGTAATTTTTTCTTCAAACAACATGAAGTCTTGCTGTATTCTGACAGTAGCAGACTTCCAAGCAGTACCTCCATGGAGAAGGGACAGAACCTACTTAGGAAACAGGCTCTGAAGGCCAGTTGTGTTAAACCGAGTATCACTCCTAGCCTGGATATCCAGGGAGTAATGCTTGGTAAAAGTGTGAACTGTTTTCCAGGTAGCTGCTTGACATACCTCTAGAATAGGGATATCCCGGCAGCAGCCAGGAAGCAGCTGTACCTCTGAGAGTGAGCCCTCAGGCCTGAGGGTGGAATCTACCAAGTTTTTCATAACAATATTGATACAAGAGACAATCCACCTGGCAATGGATCTTTTAGTGGTAGGTTTCTTCACCAACCTCACCGTAAGTGAGGAACAGTTGAGGAGACAAACCTGTGACCCTTGGGAATGTTCTATGTAGTAGCTAAGGGCTCTTTTCACATCTAACTGTGCAGCCTCCTCTCACCAGAGGAGGAATGGCCAGTGAAGTACACAGGAAGAGACATATTGGTTATGTGGAAATCTGAAACCACCTTAGTCAAAAACTTCCTGTTAGTCCTGAAGACCACCTTATCTCTATGGAAGGAGATAAAATCAGACTCCACTGACAAGGCTTGTAACTCACTTATACGTCTGGCAGAAGTGATAGCTACCAGAAACACAGTTTTCCAAGTCAAGTACTTAAGCCTGCTGAAGACAAAGGCTCGCAAGGGGTTGCATAAGCTGAGTAATGCAAACATTAAGGTACCAAGCAGGGCAGGGTCCCTGAATGGAGGGTTGGTATGAAGCAATCCTCTTCAAAAACTTGAAGAATACAGGGTGAGCTGAAAGAGAAGTGGCTTACCTGCTGAAAATGAACCAGAAACAGCTGCCAGATGCACCTTTAGTGTAGCTGGTCTAAGCCCTAAGCTATTCAAATGGACCATATAATCAAGGACTGTGGGCAGGTCAGCAGACTCTGGGGAAATATGCCTTCCAGAGCACCATATGGAAAATCTTTTCCACTTGGAATTATAAGTAGTCCTGGTGGAAGGTTTCTCAGAAGCCTTCAGAATATCCATTACACCTTGGGAGAGGTGTAAATCATCAAACTCTAACTCTCAAGAGCCAGGCCTTGAGATTGAGAGATTTGATATTTGGTACTAAACCCTCCCTGAGCACAGGTTAACGGTTGTAATTCCTGGGAAGAGACAGAGGAAGATGGACTGCTAAGGACAACAGGAGTGGATACCAAGGCTGTCTGGCCCAGTCTGGAGCAATCAGGATCATCTTGCAGGGTTGAGACCTGACTTTGACTAGCACTTTGAACAGGAGAGGGAAGGGGAAAAGCATCAGGAACTTCCCTTCCCAACTGAGAACTAAGGCATCCAGGGGGACTGAGCCCAACACTGGGGCCTGCAGCAAAAAGGGAAGTTGGTGATTGTCTGGGGCTGCAAAGAGATCTATCTGTGGGTGCCCCATCTGGAGAATATCGCCCAAAACCGGGGATCCAGTGGCCACCGTGATGGCCCTGAGATATCCTGTTGAGAGCATCTGCCAGGACATTGTCCTTGCCTGGGAGGTGTACTGCTGTGAGGAGATGTTCAGAGAATAATTAGAGACCACAACTTCATTGCTTCTGTGCACAAGGTCGTAGACCGAGTGCCTCCTTGTTTGTTGATGTACCACATCATGGTGGTATTGTCTGTTCTGACCTGGATAACTTTGTTCTGAACAGATCTGGAAAAAGCCTGAAGTGCTAGAAATACTGCTCTGAGTTCCAATAGATTGATGTGAAGCAGAGATTCCTGAGAGGACCACAACCCCTGGGTAGTCAGGTCACCCAAGTGAGCCCTCACCCTCAAGAGGTAGGCATCTGTAGTAAGGATTAAGGAGTGGGACTGAGTGACAAAGGGAACCCCTGCCTTAGATTGTTCTGATCCTGCCACCACTGTAAGGCCTGGATCAGGGTTCAAGTCACTGGGATCAATTTGGTCAGAGGGTCCTTCCTTTGAGACCAAAAGGCTCTCAAATGGAAACTGAATGTCCCTCATCTGAAATCTTGCTCCCTTCACCACTGCCATGGAAGCAGCCATGTGCCCCAGGAGCTGTCAGAAATGCCTTGCTGGTTGACACACCTGCAGGGTGAAGTGAGGAGGCCAGAGAGATAAGGGTCCTGCCCTGTCCAGGGGAAGGAAAGTCTGGCCTTTTCTGTGTCTAGCTCTGCGCCTATGAAGGTGAGGAGCTGAACAGGCTCTAGAACTGACTTTGAAAGATTCAGAAGGAAACCCAAAGAGGTGAGCAGTTGCTGAGTTTTCTGTAGGTGTAACTTGACTTGGTCTGGGGAGTGGCCTACTATGAGCCAATCGTCCAGATATGGGAAGATGGCAATTCTTTACCTTCTCAGAGAAACAACTACTACTGCCAGGCATTCTGTGAATACATTTGGAGCAGAGGTTAGAATCAAGGGCATTTCTCTGAACTGGTAATGGCCTGAGGCAGCTCAGAACCTGAGGTATTTTCAATGGGAGCTTCAGATGAGAATATGGAAGTAGGCATCCTTGAGGTCCAGGGACACTAGCCAGTCCCCTGACCTTAGAGAGGGTAGAATAATTCCCAGAGTCACCATTTTGAATTTTGGTTTTAAAGGTACTTGTTTAAGTATCTGAGATCCAGGATGGGCTGCCATTCTCCTGTCTTTTTGGGTAAGGTACCTGGCGTACAACCCTTGCACCTGGTGTGAGGGTGGAACCCTTTCCACAGCTCTGAGAGCCAGGAGGAAGAGACCTCTGCCTCTAGGGCAAGTGCCTCAGAGGGATTTGCAGGTGGAACGGATCTGCTCTCAGCTTTGGAAATTTTTGAAGCTGAGAACCAATCCCTGACTTACTACTTCCAGGACCCACTTGTCTGATGTTAGAGACTCCCAGTCCTGAACAAAGTAAGCAAGCCTGCCCCTACAGGTAGTGGAGAATCGGCCTGGCCAGCCCATCAGGGTGCCTGTTTGGCAGGGGTTTTGGCTGAGGGTGGAAGCAGGTCTGTTTGTACCCTTCTGCCTCTCCCTCTAAAGAACCCCCTCTGGCATAGGCAGAAGAGGAGGCCTGGGCTTGGTAGAAAGGCCTGTGAAAAGGCCTACCCCTGCCCTGGGGTGCTGCCTCTGAGGAGTGGCTTGCCTTTCCTTGGCCTGTGCACTCCTATAGGTGGTTCTATATTCGTCCATTTTCTTCATGTAATTCTCTGTCTGCTCCCCAAACAGAGAATTACCCACAACTAGGAAAATCCATGGCCTTAGTCTGGGTATCCTGTGACAGGCTAGTACATCTGAGCCAAGCCATTCTATGAAGTGCCATGATGTAGCCATGACTCTAGATGGCACATCATTGGAGTCCACTGCAGCATGGAATTGCACCTTGGATGTCCATCACCATCAGCAGCCACCTGCTCCAGCTCCTCAAGCTGGCCAGGGACCTGTTTTGCAAAGCCATAACAGTGTCCCATCTGGATTCTGATACCTAGCAGTATAGGCCATATAGTTGGCCTGTCTGAGTCCCGAGGATGCTGCCATGTACTGTTTCTTTGCCATGGCATCAATCCTTCTGGAGTCCTTGTCTGGGGGTGTGAAGCCAAGGGAATATTTGCCTTATCACAGGCTGCAGCCTGCACTACCCCAACATGGCTGCATTGTTGTGTAAGGAACTCCGTATCTGAGCTTGACAATGTATACCTCTTGTCCATTCTCTTATCCACAGGAGGTATAGTATTAGGAGTCTTTAAAATCTTAAAATGTCTGTTTCCCAAAAGATTTATGTAAGGAATAGACAGCCTCCTAGACTCTGGGATATCCATCATTTCCACATAGTCAGGCTCCTCCTGGTCATCCACAGCTTCTTCCATAGGAAGCTGGAGGGTTTCAGCCACTTTCTTATAAAAGATGAGATGGGAGGGACTCAGAAAGCCTAGGAGGAGACACTCCTGAAGGTCTGTCTGGGGAGATGTCTGGGTCAATGGGCACATCCAGACTTTCAAACCACATTCACTTTCCTCATACCCTTCCTCCTCCTCCGGTTCATAATATTCCTCAAATCATAATCTTGAACCGTGGAACTGGCGAACCAGCGCCTCCTGATGGTGCGGTTCGGTTGGAACAGGAAAGTGACTGCACAATTTTATCGCTTTGGCTATTTCTTCAGCGGTTGGAGAGGAAAGTTTTGGCTCCACACCAGCTGATTTTTCTTTTCTAGTTCTCTTAGCGGAAATGACTCCTCAGAATCGGCCTTCCTTTTCCGAAGAAGTCTCGCCTGGTCAGAGGGCACCTTCTGGTTCGGTTTGAACCGAACTGGCTGGCCATCCGGTTCAGCGGACTTTTTGGCCTCTCTTTCCTGGAGCCTACCAACTCTCTTTTCTAGGGTAGCTGCAGGAAATGTTTACAAATCTGGCAGTCTGCATTGAGGTGGTCAAACCCAGACAATAAACACAGGTGGTGGGGTCAGCCTTAGCAAAGACTTCCCACATACACTATGTAAGAAACCCAGTGGGCCCGGTTTTTCTTTGGGTTTCTCAGACATTGTGCCAGTCCTAACCAAACTTACCCTTTAATGGCAATCCGCCAGGCAAGACCCTCTTATCGGTTCCTGACCGTGTCACGGGGTGGAAAAAATGTAATAAAACTGCTTTTAGAACCGATAAGAACCGGTAACCACACAGTAAAAGTACAAATAAAGATTTTTTAACAGCTTGATCGGTTCAAACCGAACCAATGAACCGTTTACAAGTTCCACACAGAATAAAATTAATATAAACCTATCTTGTACTCACAAATACCACAGACAGAGACTGAACCGACGGGTTAGGTTTAATTCGGTCGAAAACCGAGAAAAGCGGTACTTTAACCGACAAATTGAACCGAGCAGAAGGAGAAATCTCCGACTGTTCAGTGAGGCGGAGAAGAATCTGACGGTTTGAGTTTAAACAGCAACAGACAGAGTCTCAACCGAGCTCGGCCTCAGCGTTCCATGCCTGACATGGAAAGTTAACTCTTTCATCTCGGGGCAGTTTGAAAGTTGGGGACTCACTGCTACTGTCAGAATACAGCAAGACTTCATGTTGTTTGAAAAAGGATTCCTAGAGGATTTTGCACACCAGATAGAGAACCCCTCCATTTAGCTGTTTAGATTTTTCTAGTGGCTGGCTTTACCACAGCCAAAAGAATATCTGAAAATCTATGAGAAACACTGAACCTATTCACCTCTATTTCTTCAGGAGCCAGTGTAAAGGTTGGGATAGACCACAGAACCCTGAGTCAGAAGGTTCATCTGAAGGGAAGCATTTTCAGGGGGATTGGTGTTCCAATAGTCTTTGAGTTGCAGGGACCATATCTGGCCGAGGTCAGAAGGGGCAATGAATATTATTCTGCCCCTGGGACTTAATTTGAGCAGTACCCTCTGAATTAGGGAAGAGGAGGAAAAACATATAGAAAGCGTTTGTCCACCGCAGTCTGAATGCATCCTGACAAAAATGCCAGGTCCTGGATTTCTGGGCGCAGAAGAGAGGCAGTTTGTGTTGAGTGGGGGCATAAAAGGTCCGGTCTGGAGTTCCCCCTCTTTGAAGAGTAACTGAACGATGGTTAAGTGAGAGACCACTTGCAGAATCCATCTCCGTTCTGCTGAGATGGTCTGCGGCTCATTTTGTACTCCTGGCAGGTAAACCAACTGAATCAGAGCCTTGTGCTCCAGCACTATTCTCACACTCTCACTGCTTTCCTGCATAATGGGTAAAGTGTGCACCACCCTGTTTGTTGATGTAGTACATCACTGCCATGTTGTCTGTTTGAAGAAGAATGTTCTTGTGACAGAGTATGTCCTCCAAAGCTTGGACTGCATAGACGACGACTCTCATTTCCAGTACGTTTATGTGAAGTTAGACTGTCTTGAGTCCACATACCCTGGGTGTGGAGATGCGCAGTGACCTCCCAAACCCATCAGAGATGCATCTGTGGTAATGGAGATCTGATGATCCAGAGGCGAAGGATATCCTTCCAGAAGGTTGTCCTCCTGAGACCACCAGGTGAGCGACCTTTTCAGAAGTTCCGTTACCTTGATGAGAAAGGACTGAGGGTGAGTGATTAGGGACCACTGAGCAGCCACTGAGGAGTTCTCATGTGAAGACCAGCTAAAGGTACAGTGAACACAGAGGATGCCATGATGCCCAGCATCCGTTGCATCGAGATAGCTCGAATTGAGCTGTGTTCTCTGATGTATCAGGCCATCTGTAAGATATCGCTCCCTCTGTCCTCTGGAAGAAAAGCTTTGCACAGAAGGTGTCTAAAAGAGTTCCTATGAAGAGGAGTTTCTGGGAGGACTGCAACTGCAACTTGTTGAGGTTCAGCAGAACTCCCATGGACGTAAGGAAGTCTGAGGCCATGGCCACAGCTTCCAGAGTCTCTTGCCTGGAGGGACTTGTTAAAAGCCAGTCGTCCAGATATGGGAACAGTTGTATTCAATTTTCTGAGTGCACACTTAAGAAGTACACAACACATTGTAAAAAATCTAGGCGACGAGATAGCCCAAAGGGCAGGGCTCTGAACTGATAGTGTTGACCCAATGCCATGAACTCAGGTATTTGTGGTGCTTTGAGTGTATGAGAATGTATTGGTAGGCATCCTGCATGTCCAGGGAGGCTAGTAAATCGTGTAGATGAATCAAAGATAGCAGGGTACCGAGTGATATCATCTTGAACTTCTTCTTGTGTAGGAACTTGTTTAATTGAGATCCAGAATGGGGCATGATGCAGGTTTTCTTTGGAACCAGAAAGTAATGGGAGTAGAAAATGGAAATTACGTACCGACCATAATTCTTGATCTTCACTTGTATCTTCACCATTTGTTACTGTTTGGGTGTTAGCTGGAGCGTGCACCGCTAAGGAGTTTCTTTTTTTTTTTTGAGAGGAGTCGGCGCCTGATGGCGCCTCTGAAGAGCGCCAGACCACGTGGTGCACGAGGGCAGCCATTAGCACTGCAGACTCCTCCTCCATCTCAGTTCTGCAAGCCAGAGAGGCAAAAAGATAAGAAAAAGAAGAGCGAGGCAAGAGCCGAGGATAGGTAAAGGAAAAGATATAAACTGAAAAGGAATAAGCTGACAGACGACAGCAAAGAGAAACCTACCCTATGGGAAACCTATCCTAAGGAAAGAGAGAAGAAGGAAGAAGAAGAAGGAAAGAAAGGGGAATGCTGGGAGAAGGGAGGAATTCTGCCAAACTGTAAAAATTGGCTTGAAGGCTCATAAGCTCGGAACCAAGTGTGGCATATGGACAGCTAGTTCTCATTTCAATATGATATTTTTCTGCAATATAAAATATGTAAGGAGTGTCTGTCAGGAGAAAATGCTGTCTTGCTGAAATTGACATATCAACCCCCAGATAAGTTCAAAGAACAGGAGGTATCTTAAACTGCAGATATCTGAAATGCAATTACTTTAAGTTTTCTTTTGAAGCCCAGGAAATAAAATATCCATTCATGACGTCCTCAGGAAATCCTTTGATTTGCACTAGGTGTCAGGAAGGAAGGAGAATATGCATGTGTTGGGTGTCTCCCAAGATAGCCAGTAATAACATCAAAGATACTTTTGATGTCTGGGTGAAACAGATCACAGACTGGTTCAAGAGTTCAATATGCATGTGTTGGGGGTCATCTAAAGCCAGAATTACATCAAAGAGGCGTTAGCGTCTGTGTGAAGCAGATCACAGACTGGTTTTGGCAAGTCACATGAAGAGAGGAGAATTATTTAGGTCACCTATTATTTTTAAATATCTTAGTGGACATCCTGTGTTATAAAATATAAATTTTAATACACCAAGGTGGAGTTAGGTGACCACAGAGAGAAGGCTGGCTCAAGACTGATTTTAAATATACTAAGCAGACCTTACACTAAGACTTTTATTTTTCTGACTGAGAAAAGAGGAACAACAAAGCACTGAAAGATTAAGAAGTAAGGAGACCTTAGATAAGACCAGTCTGAGGTATGTATTGTAGGAATTTACACTTTTAAACCTGTTTCATTTTAGTGGCTGTATGTTAGGATATTTTGTTCTGTATTTTACTGTTTTCCTATTTTACCTATTTTAAAGTAAAGATATATATTTTAAAACAGAAACTGCCTGGTGTGCCTTGAAACTTCTTTTTATATAAGCGAGCTTAGATGGTTATAACTGACACTGTGCATGTGCTTATTGTGATACCAAACTGGGAAACAGATAAGAGTTCTCTAGGTCTGGAATAGAGTTCTAAGGGTTCATTTGGTAACGTGGTTAGGTGCCCGTAGGCAAAGATATCTGGCCCCCAAAAGAGAATTATCTGAGCCTGACAATTGTGTATGCTAACAAGAGGTTATCAGTTTGAATCCCTCCAGAACTTGGGACTAAGGTGACTCGAACCCACAAAACAGACAAGATGGTTACCTTGTTTTGTTAACTTGTTCAAAATCCTACACTCAGAGGTTGGCACTTTGAGAGTAGAAGGCTGACCTGCTGAGTTGGGGTTGTGACAGATTGGTTGGCAGCGGTGGCATAAAACGTTTGGTGGTATAAGTTTTATTGTTCAGTGTCATCTTGAGGCTGTTCAGCTCACTTAAAAAAAAAAAAAAGAAAGGCCTGTTTTATTTCAAAAGGAAGCAAAACTATATCCCTTGCTAACAGTCAAGTTCCTACCCATTTTATTTTTTCTTTCTAGTGCCAGTCAGAGTAGCAGTAGTCAGGAAAGATGGCTTCCAACTACAGCAGGCACACTGTAGAATACTTAAAACAGTTGTGCGAGGACAGAGGAGTCCTGTTCGAGGTGACAGCCAAAAAGCAGAACTTCATAGAGGCCTTGATGGTAGCAGATATCCAGGCTGCGAGTCACCGAGCATGACCTAAAAGGACCAAACCTCGAGTGCGGCAGAACTAGCGGCCAGTGCTGTGTCCAGGTCCAGTGAGGAGGATAGCAGGGCCACTTTCAGTGAAGGGCCACAGCAGCAGGATGGTCACCAATATCCTGAATCCAGAGGTACTCAGGCTGCAAACTGAGTTGCACAGGATGGCGCTGGAGTTCCAGGAGAAGAGAGCGTGAGAGAGCCAAGAGGCACAGTGGAAACAATGAGAGGCAGAGAGGGAACAGCGAGAGGCAGAGCGACAACAGAGGAGGCAGACCATGAGGAGCGTGGAGTGCCAGCGAGCTGCAGAGGAGAAGAGAATGCAAACACCAAGACACAGACCGTGAGGAGCAAGAGCGCCCAGAGGCAACACAAACTGGAGAAGATACGACTCCACCAGCGGCACCAGAGCAGGTAAGTGGTTTTGCGTTTAACTAGGACTGCAGGACTGGGTTACAAATTGAACTCCAAATTAATAGCCGAGTTTAAAGAGGGAGGATATGGATGCCTTTTAAATTATTTTGAAAACGTTTATAATCAGGCTAAAACTCCTAGAGAGTCTTGGAGCTTCCAGCTATCCCGCTACTTCACGAAGCTCGGATGCTTTGGGTCAAATGGACAATGAGGACAGCAATGATTACAGCAAGCTAAAAGCTGCACTGTTAAAAAGTTTGAATAAACTACTGAATCATACAGAGCTAAATTCCGTAAGCTCAGGAGAAGCCCTGATATGAGCTATGAGGAGCTAGCCACGAAACATCAGTTTTAAAATGCTGGTGGGAAGGAATTGAGGTAAACTCTGTTGATAAAATTTAAAATGTGATTTTATTATAACAGTTTTATTCGGCATGTGCAGCAGAGTAAAAACCTGGCTAGATGACCGAGATACAAAAACAGTGCAAGAGGCTGCTGAACTCTCGGACAGCTATGCCAAAAGCAGACCTGCTCTGAGAGTGAATGCAGCGGGCATGGCAGCACAGAAAGGAAAACGGCCTCTCAGGGCAGCCAAAACCCTCACTGCCTCCACCAAAACCAGTTAGTCTCTAGGTTTCAGAGAAAATATTTCTCTGAGAGAAGAACTGAATTTTAGTTGGGTAAGAAAACTGGGCATATTGCCAGACAGTGCCCCAAAAAGGCCAGCAATAATACACAGAATGGTACCAGGAAAGAAGTGGGTTGTTTGTGTGTCCCTGGAAGCATGCCAGTGAACATGAGGGAACACATGCACCCAGTCATGGTGAATATTGTACAGACACAGGGGTTAAGGGACACAGTGGCCTCCTGACATTGGTAAAGGGGATCTGGTACAGCCTGGTCAGCTTATACCCAATAAATATGTCACTGTACAGGACTTTGCGGTGGGAGAAAACATTGCCCCTCGCTGGTGTTCTCCTAGATTGGGGTGAAACAGGGGAACTGTGCAACAGGTGGCTGTCGCCAAAACATTAGTGGTGGATGTGATCCTGGGTAACAATCTCCAGCAGGGGATAGTATGTGCAGTTACCCGTGAGCCAAGCAGCAAAGGAAAATTGTGGCTCCCTGAACCCCACAGAAACCAGTGTGGAAACCACTGAGAGGCTGGTTCCCCAGCCTGTGTCTCCAGATGGGGAGACTGATAAAAGGGGTAGAAATTTCTCCAGTAGCAAGTAACCACACAGCTACAGAGGGTTACTCCAAAGAGGGAGGGTGACCCCTGTGAGAGGGTTGGGATTGACAGTGATCCTGAGGGCCTTGATGCTAGTGCTAGGGACCCTAATTTAGTGCCTGGGGACCTGTCCCATGCCTTGGAACTGTGTGAGGGGTCTGCAGCTGCTCAGAGGAGTGACCCTAGTTTAGAGAAGCTGAGGGCTTGGGCAGACTCAGATGGAACACAGGAGGTGACAGCAGACATAAGGTTTATTGGGAAAATGGAGTTATGTATACTCCATCCACCAGCGTGGCTCAGTTGGTAGCACATTCCTCTGGACCAGAAGGTCGTGAGTTCTCATCCACACGGATTGGACTTGCACATAAAAATGCTGGCATCTGAGTGCAGTATTGGGGTGCTGTACTGCTGGGGTGTGCTGTGCTTGGATGAGACGTTAAACCGAGGTCCCTCTGCCCATCCTGGTGTTGTCCTGGTGGGTGTCCAGGTGGAAATAAAGGAACCCAGGCACTTTTCAGCAAAGAGCAGGGAACATTCCCGTGTCCTGGCCAACATTCCCTTCCCATAAACTGGTTCATGCAATCATCCAGGCTGAGTGTGGGTGATGATGTGCGATATGGCCCCCACCACACATTCAGTCACTTCACTACCAGTCTAGCATTGCTTGTAAAGCACTTTGGGATACTGTGTATGAAAAGTGCTACATAAATGCTGATTCTTATTATTATTATACTCAGACAGTACAGACAGAGGGAGGGATGTTAGGCAGGCAGCTTGTTGTTCCCAGGGTATCGTGAGCAACTGCTCAAAACTGCACATGATATTCCCTTGTCTGGTCATCTGGGAATTGTGCACACACTATGCAGCAGTTGGCCCAGAGTTTCATTTCGCTAACTTCACCCAGCAGGTGAAGGAGTATTACAGGTCTTGTCACCGGTGCCAAGAAATAGGGAAGGCGGGCAAGAAAACCCAAGCCACTCTGATTCCATTGCCCATAGTGGAGGAGCCATTCCAGAGGGTGGGAATGGATACTGTGGGGCCTTTAAATACCCCCAGCCCTCAGGGAAGAGATTTATCCTGACTGTGGTGGATTATGCCACCCAGTACCCAGAGGCAGTCGCCCTATCCTCACTGAGGATGGAGAAAGTGGCAGATGCCTTACTTGGGATTTTCTCCCATGTTGGGTTTCCACAGGAGGTAATCACCAATCAATTGGGTTCCTTCATGTCGGACCTGATGAAATGTTTATGGGAGAAGTGTGGGTGGTGCAGAGATGCACAACACTGTATCACCCACAAGCCAATGGGCTTGTGGAACGATTCAATGGTATCCTAAAGTCAATGCTCTGGGCATTTGGCTGGCAGTATAGCCTAGAGGTTAGAGGAATGAGGTGTGAACAAGCTTGCTACATCCAGCAGACTAGACCTGAGTTTGAGTCTCACAACCTCCACTTGCATACTGTGTGACTCTGAGCAAGTCACTTAACCACCAGTGCTCCCAGGTCACCCCTGAAAACAGGCACTTGTGCCTAGTGGGCCTACCGGTTACCAAAGACTAAAAAAAAAAAAAAAAAAAAAATTTGCTGAACAGCATGGGAGGGACTGGGAGAAATACCTTCCACCTGTTGTTTGCATACAGTGAGGTGCCCCAGGAATGGACAGGATTTTCCCCCTTCAAACTGTTATATGGACGCCAGGTACGTGGGCCCCAGACTTGATCCGGGAGGACTGGGAAGGCAGCACGCCACCCAGGAACTCCCATTGTGGATTATGTCCTTAGGTTTAGGGAAAGGCTGAAGGAGCTTATGGGGAACAGCCCAGAGCAAACCTGGCAGCTGCCCAACAGAAACAAAAGTGTGGTACAACCGTAGAGACAGAGTTCACCTGTACATTGTGGGTCAGGAAGTCATGGTCCTTATTCCGTCCAAAAGACAAGCTGCAGGCTGAGTGGGCAGGACCGCATAAAGTGGTTAGGAAGGTAAATGATGTGAACTACATTGTGGAGTTACCTGACCATAGACGGACAGAAAGGATGTACCATGTCAACATGATGAAGCCATATGCCAATAGGGATGACATGGTGTTTGCAGTGTGTAGTCATGGGGAGCGGACGGACAAAGGAGACCCCCTTCTGGACTTGCTGGAAGAGAAGTAAATGGGATTCCTCTGTAGAGGCAGTAAAATTGTCTTCCCAGCTGACCTGGCCAGATTCAGAAAGTAAGGGAGGTTTTAGCAGACTTTTCCCCTTGTTTAGTGCCAAGCCTGACTAACCCCTTAGCAACATACAGTGTGGAGACAGGGACACAGACACCTATACGGGCGGACAGCATATCAGGTGTCAGAGGCCATCCAAAAGAACATTAGGAGGGAAGTGGAGGAGATGCTGGATTTAGGGGTAATCCAGAGATCCCACAGTCCCTGGGCCTCACCCGTAGTCCTTGTACCCAAGCCAGATGGCTCGACTTGTTTCTTGTAGACTATCGTGGACTGAATGCAGTCACGAAGTCAGACACCCACCCAATGCCCCAGACACATGAACTCCTGGGCAAGTTGGGAGGCAACCACGTGACGCACCTACCTTACAACCACTGACCTGACAAAGGGGTATTGGCAGGTAGAGTTGACGGACAGAGCTAGGAGAGTTCATCCTCATCACTCCGATAGGCTTATTTGAGTTTAAAGTAATGCCTTTTGGAGTGAAGAATGCCCCGCCACTTTCCAAAGGTTGGTAACCAGATGTTAAATTGTGCTGAGGGCTGGATGACATTGCATCTTTAGTACCAGCTGGGAGGAACACCTATCCCACCTTAAGGAAGTGCTGGGCAGCATACAGAGGGCCGGGCTCACCGTCAAAGTCGAGAAGTGCCAGGTGGCCATGGGAGAAGTGCCATACTCGGGCATGTGGCAGATCAGGGACAGCTCTGTCCAAACCAAATAAAAATAGAGGTAATCCAGGCATGGCCCAGACCAGAAACTCAGAAGCAGGTCAGGAGTTTTCTCGGACTAGCAGGGTACTATAGAATATTTGTATCCAATTACAGTGCCCTGGCTGCTCCCCTATCTGACCTGACAAAGAAAAGGATGCCCAAGCAAATTACCTGGGGCCCAGCCTGTGAGGAAGCCTTTTCCAAACTAAAGTAGGCACTGTGCAGTGTTCCTGTTTTGACACGTCCTGACTACAGCAAACCTTTATAGTTCAGACTGACACCTCAGATGTGGGTATTGGGGCAGTACTGAGTCAGACATCCAGCCAAGGAAGGATCACCCAATAGCCTACCTGAGTAAAAGTTACTTCCCAGGGAGCAATCATATTCCACAGTGGAAAAGGAGTGTCTTGCCATAGTGTGGGACCTAAAGAAATTGGAGCCATACTTGTATGGGCATCATTTGTGGTGCAAACTGACCACAACCCCTGGTTTGGCTGACACAGATGGGGAAAAACAATGGTAGATTGCTACGATGGATTCTTGCTTTTCAAGGATATGACATGACCATTCTACGTAGGGCCAGAGCGACCAATCAGAACTCAGGTGGGCTGTTTGCGGTATGAGGAGGAACTGATTTGGGAAGCTCATCCCATGCAGGGATAGACCCCCAAATTCAGTCTAGGTGGGGAGGGTTGTGCACGTGGACAGCTGTTCTCATTTCAATATGATATTTTTTCTGCAATATAAAATATGTAAGGGAGTGTCTGTCAGGAGAAAAATGTTGTCTTGCTGAAATTGACACATCAAAACCCCAGGATAAGTTCAAAGGACAGGAGGTAGCTTAAACTGCAGATATCTGAAATGCAATTACTTTGTTAAGTTTTCTTTGAAGCCCAGGAAATAAAATATCCATTCATGACATATTCGGGAAATCCTTTGATTTGCACTAGGTGTCAGGAAGGAAGGAGAATATGCATGTGTTGGGGTGTCTCCCAAGATAGCCAGTAATAACATCAAAGATACTTTTGATGTCTGGGTGAAACAGATCACAGAATGGTTCAAGAAGTCCAATATGCATGTGTTGGGGGTGTCATCTAGGAAGCCAGAATTACATCAAAGAGGCTTTGACATCCTTGTGAAGCAGATCACAGACTGGTTTTGGCAAGTCACATGAAGAGAGGAGAATTATTTAGGTCACCTACCATTTTTTAAATATCTTAGTAGGACATCCTGTGTTATAAAATATAAATTTAATAGACTAAGGCAGAGTTAGGTGACTTCAGAGAGAAGGCTGGCTCAAGACTGCTTTTAAGTATACTGAGCAGACCTTACACAGAGACTTTTATTTGCTGACTGAGAAAAGAGGAACAACAAAGCACTGAAAGATTAAGAAGTAAGGAGACCTTAGATAAGACCAGTATGAGTGTATGTATTGTAGGAATTTGCACTTTTAAACCTGTTTCGTTTTAAGGCTGTATGTGTTGGGATATTTTGTTCTGTATTTTACTGTTTTCCTGTTTTACCTATTTTAAAGTAAAGATATATATTTTAAAAACAGAAACTGCCTGGTGTGCCTTGGAAACTTCTTTTATATAAGTGAAGCTGAGATGATTATAGTTGACACTGTGCATGTGCTTATTGTGATACCAAACTGGGAAACAGATAAGAGTTCTCTAGGTCTTGTATAGAGTTCTAAGGTTTCATTTGGTTATACCTGGTTAGGTGCCCATAGGCAAAGATATCTGGCCCCTGAAGACAGAATTATCTGAGCCTGACAAGTGGGTACACTAACAAGAGGTTATCAGTTTCAATCCCTCCAGGACTTGGGACTAAGGTGACTCGAACCCACAAAACAGACAAGAGGGTTACCTTGCTTTCTTAACTGCTCACAATCCTACACTCAGAGGTTGGCACTTTGGGAGTAGAGGCTGACCTGCTGAGTGGGGTTGTGACACCAAGGTGTGGGAGCAAGGATCCCATTTAAGAAAATTGGTGAAAAAGGTTCAACTGAACCTTTTGCACAGCTTGTTACACAAAAAGACAGACTCTCTGTACCTCCTGGCATCCCCAACTCCTTACACGTAGCTGAGAGCTTGCAGACTGCCAAGGCAGAATCTGCTCTGAAGGAGAGTACTCAACTAGGCAGGGTAAGGAAGGCTACCATCACCTGATTACGTGCTAACACAGTGTGTGTGGGGGACAAGGGTTGTTTGAAGCCCTACAGAGGGCACCCTTTGTGAAAGGGAAGAGTGGAACTCAGTCTGATTCCCCAAAAGCAAGGCAAAACAGATTACCAGTTCAAGAATTGGGAAGCCAGGGCAGTGTTAACTAGCAGAGGCTGGCCCAAACAGGAGATTCAGACATGCCAGAGGAGAACTAAAAAGGAACTGAACCATTTAAGGAATGGTTTCCTTAACTGTGAATTGAACAGTATGGCTTAAGAAGAGGCCAATAGGTTACCCCAGGTGCAATCAGAAAGAGTTCCCTCAGGATAGAGATAATTGTACTGCCCTCTCCTCCTCAATGAAATGAATCCGTTCTGAGAGAAGAACGAAGGCTTAAAAATGTTTTTCTTTTTTAATTTAGGCTTAAAGGCCATGAAAGGAGGTAGGAGGGAGGAGGAACGAGCAGGGAGGGGAGACGCTGAGGAAGGAGGCCCAGGGAAGGAGGGGAGGGTAGAACAGATGAATGGTGAAGATACAAGAAGATCAAGAATTACGGTAGGTATGTAATTTCCATATCTTCCTTGTCAATCTTCACCATTCATTACTGCTTGGTTGAGTACTAGCCTCCCCGGGGGGACCAGGAAATCCCCTGAGGGAACAAGACCCTCAGCCTCCTGCTGATGAGAAACAGAAGGAAGAGACCCTGGCCTTACAAGACAGGAAGTATAAGGCCGAGGAGAGCTAGGAGGTGTCTCCTGAAGATGATGAGACAGAGGAAGCCCCTGCAGAAGCCTCCTAGCCCTGGTGGAGAAAAGGCGGTCCCTCAGAATGCAGAGCGAATCACCCTACGCTGGGCCAGGGTGACAATCTTGATAGACAAAGCCATGCCATCCGCCTAATGCAGATCGCTGTCCCCACAAGCCTGGAGGCCACCTCATTGGCGTCATAGGATGCCCTTGCTTGGTGCCTTGCCAGCTCCAGACCTATAGCGGAGAGGGCAATGGCTTGTCTGGATTGCTCGTATAGGCATGGATGCCAGAACCTGAGAAAGCATTGACCATAAATGTCTGTTGTAGGCAGCATGGTGAGCCTGATGTGATGCAATGCACAACATCACATGAGAGGAAGAGAACACTCTTCCCCACCGTCAAATTGTAGGGAATCTGAGTCCAGTGGATGGTCGTGCACTAGGCAGTGATGCCCAGAAGGAGTCTCTAGAAACTGCAATCCTGAGGGTGGGTTGGGGAGGTACCTAGAGATTCCAAAGGGCACAATACCTCCTCCTGCAGCCTACCAGGGCTGGAAAAGGCACGGCTGGAGACTGCCAGGTGCAGACAGATGCCTCCTGGAAAGGCATAGGCCAGGATGGCACCACCAGATGTTGGTGCACTGAATTCCCGGGAATTCACGCATCTGCTGTCGGTTTGTCTCAATCTGGGAAGAAGGAAATATTGAGCTCCTTAACCATCCTCGATGGGAGGCGTTGATATTCTGTGAAATCAGCGCTGGATGAAAGGTGAGCGGAGGGTTCCTATCCTCAGAGGAGGGAGTAGAGGAAGGTGAGGAACCTCGAATGCCCAGAGGACTCCTGAGGCAGTGGGAGGTGAAAACCTACTCATGCATATACGTAACATATGACGGGAAGTCCTCCAGAACCTCAGAACATCTCCCAGGATAGCAGTCTCAGTAGGGACGACATGGCCTGGAAGAGAGGGGGTGGCTGCAAAGGAATGGAAGTGGGACACCTACAAGAAGGCAACTGTCCTCTGCTAGGCTCTGAAATTCAGGAAACGAAGCCCAAGCTAGCGGGATACGGATATCAAGCCAGGCGCAAAACGGAACCCAGGGGATGCGAACTAAGGAACAGCCTGGCAGGAAAATCTCCGTGATGCACCTGGGGTTGCAAGGGTCCAGTAGGCCAACCTGCAGCAACGCCACCAGAGGGTCCCTTGAGCCTATGAGATAGAGGCGCGGCTTGGCACTTCAGCTCCTCCCACACCCCGAGGGGTGGTGGGTGGAACTCGATGCCCTCATCAGCGGCCCTCAACCCCTCAGACTCTGAGCACCCTCCTCCTCCTCAACCCCAGCAACAAGCTTTGTCGATCTGCAGTTTCTGCTGGGGGCCCTGGAGACAGAACCTTGAGTCCACCTCGAGATGTGCGGCAGCACCGAAACGGCAGCTGCCACAGCCCCTCTGGGAAGACAGACGGGTCCCTGATCTCCAAACAGCCCTCCCGATGGGTTCCAGGCCACCCCCACCTGGGAATCCTCAGAGGAAGACAGTTGGGGAGACTCAGGAATTGGAATGCTGGGCCGCTAGACACCACATTCCAGAAAAGACACTGATTCGAAGAATCGGGGAGCCAGGTCGGTCAACTTGAATCGCCTGCTTCCAGGGAGGAGTCAACCAGAAGGACCTCGATGCTGGCCACCCTAAAGTCCCTTGAGAAATGGTGCCGTGCCATGCACGACGCCTACGGTCCTAGAGCATCGCCCCAGCTCCAGAACCCAGCCTCGATCCACCCACGGCTCCAGCTAAGTCCCCGCACCGACTGTATCACCAGAACCCAACACGCGCCGCCATGGAGTCGACTGACCCCTGGCACCCCAAGGGCACCGAAGCCAACACAGCATCGCACACGGTGCCACCCCGATCACCGGCACTATGGATGGTGCCGGGATCCGAGACGGCACCGGAGAGCAGCGCCGGGGTCCATCCATGCCGGACCCAGCAACCATGGGCCGTGACACTAGGGGTGACTGCCGAGATGGTGTCTCCACCACTGCCCTGGGATGGACCACAGCTGCCTCCGACACTGCAAGAGGCCTCCTCCTCGGCAAGGCTGGAAGATGAGAGATCTCCTCCTCAACAGACTGTATAGGCCTGGGAGGGACCCAGGGAAGAGCTAAGAGACCTGGCCTGGGAGGCCCGAGAGCAACGTAGTCCTCCAAAAGTTGGCAGGGCCTTGCGACTTTGAACGCTGTGGACTTCAGAACACAGGCCCATCGAGAAACAGGCATCGAACTGTCCATATCATGGTTGGGTCCTAGGCACGAAGGCAGACATCATGTCGGTCCATAACAGAAAATGCCAGCCACAGGAGCACCAAGCATGGGGCACGGCCCGCTTCGACTTCGCTTATCTCCCGAACCAGACATGATGCAAAATAACTATAACACAGAAAAGCTCCCAGTGCCATTAAAATATTAAAGAAAAGAACGATCTTACTAGCAGCGGCATTGGGAAATGAACTGAGACAGAGTCACTGACGAGTCGTACAGAGCAGGCCTAATGGTGTAGCACTGAGAACTCGCATACAGCAGGTGTTGCCTCGATGGTGGGAGAAACAGAATTGAGATTGAGGAGGAGTCTGTGGTGCTCAACTGCAGCCCCTCACGAACCTAGTAGTGCATCGCTCTTGGGGGCGGCATTGTCGGTGCCGACTCCTCTTCAAAAACTCCCATTGTGAGTGCGTGCCTCCGGCTAACACCCAACCAGTAATGAATGGTGAAGATTGACAAGGGAAGATCCTGTGTTTCATTGATCCAGCAGAACTACTTCTACTGCCTTGTTGTTCAGAAGGCCTTGTACCTCAGAAGCAAGAAGGTCTGACTGTCATCACCGACAGCCTGGGCTATCATTTGGGAGGATGATCTGGAGGGTTTCTGAAAGTTTGAGAGAGCACCCCTCACAGATTACACTGAGGACCCATTTGTCTGATGTTATAGATTTCCACTGGTTGTAGAACTGAGTCAGATGTCCTCCCACTGCTGAGGAACAGTCCCCTCGAGCAGCTGAGGTGGGACCTGGGCGGAAACCCAGAAGGTGGCACTGGGGCTTCTGGCCTTGTGCCTTCTGCTGCACTTGATTTTATGGCTGAGGGTTCTGGTTTCTGTTAAAACCTCCTCTGCCTTTGCCCCAAAAGGACTGACAGTTGTGAAACTGGCGCTTGTTCCCACCCCCTGAGAAGGGAGCGGGCGTAGGTCTGGCTGTCTTAATGGTTGACCTAGTCTTCTGTGTGGCCTCTATTGCTTGCTCCACCTGAGGTCCGAATAGATACATACCGTCGAAAGGTAATGCCATGACTTGCTGCTGGGCATCATTCGTGAAGCCCTAACTATGCAGCCAAGAGTGGCTGATGGGTGCAGATGCCAGTCATCATGTTCGTGAAGCAGTATCGAAGGCCCATTGCAGCTTTAACCTGTTGGTTATTGGACTCGATACCCTAGTTATGGTTTGAAGTAGCTCTGAGTTAACCTCTGATTTGGGCAGAGCTTCTACCATTGCTTTGAGCGAATGCCAAAGAACATACTCATACTGAGAAAAATAGCCCTGGTATCTGGCAACAGCATGCCCAGGGTTGAGGCAGCAAAGACTCTCTTATCTAAGGTGTCTATCTTGTGAGATTCTTTGTTTATAGGATGGGCTGTGATTCCTATGGAGGACAGCCTATCATTCTCTGCCAGGACCACTATGGCATCAGCAAAGGCTTGTGAGGCCAAGATGGGGTATCCTTGGGGGCATACTTCCTATCTATGGAACTGGCCACAGAAGGAATAAGAGCCGGATTCTTCCACACCATCTGCAAAAGGTCTCAAAAGAGGGTTGTTCTGAGGGGTTAAATCCATAGGGATTTCCAGGACATGAAGATATTGGAAAGCGAAAGCTTCCCGGATCGATTTCTGTGGTCCGAGAGAAAGGGCAGAATTTAAATTCTTGAGCAGAGACTTAAAGGAAAGGTCCTCAATAACAGGTTCTGAGGAGGATTGATCCCTGCCCCCAGGCCAGTGTGAGTATCAACATCATCACCAAATCTCAGATCTGGATCGGGCTCAAATCAGCTCCTGACAGAGCAGGGGGACTATATAGACAGGAACAGAGTGAAAACCAGGAAGAAGAGAGAAGGAGAAAGAATTGGAGTTGAAAACCTCTGGAAATTAGACTGCACCACAACCAGCCCTGGCGCCAAAGAAAACGGCGCCGAGAACAAAGATGGAGCGGTCACAGAAATGGCGTCCACACATGGCGCTGGCTAAAGAGCGTGGGACACCACACCTGACACTGGCACCACCCCAGCACTAGAGGAGCCGACGCCAGCCCCCACGCAGAGGATGGCACCAACAGAGCCGCTGCACTGCAGAGGGCACCGACAGCACTCACAGCACCGCAAGGGACCTCGTGCAGGGAAGTTGGCACCACAGACAACGGCAACATCACAGAAGTCTGAGAACTGTGATTTGAAGTTACAGGATGAAAAATGGCAGGAGATGAGGGCATCGGTGTAGACCCCTGCACCGTAGCCATGTGAGGGATAAACACCAGGCGTGGAGTCGACAGCACCAAAGAAGGTGCAGTGCGACTAGGAAGACCTAACCACCCACCTGCCATCCCGGAACCGAAGGCCCCGTGTTGGACTGTCCGGTTTGGGCAACGGGCCAATCCTCCAAGCCCACTGCTCCATAAGAGCAGCCCACTGGTGAAACTGCTCATCGGAAGCTCCTCCAATAGGCAGAGGGGGCTCCAGTGTGAAGAGGTCGGCCATCAGAGACCAGAAACCAGTGACTCCGACAGAGAGGTGGAGATGGTGCCTGGCCCTAATACCCAACCGTCATGCAGGCGTGCCGGGGCGACCTCGAGTGATGCCGTTTCTTAGACCTGTGTCAAGAAGAACTCGAGGCTGAACGGTGCTGAGAATAGGACAGTTTCTTTTATGCTTTGGGAGACCGCCAACTCCTGAGCACTGGACCGGCCGTTGAAACAGAACCCCACCCTCCGAGAGGGTGGTGGACCAGACCCGCCCCGCTAGCTGAACAGCTTTACACAAGTCTCTACCATCACCTGCCCCACTCATGGTCGACTCCATCAATGGAGGGCTGAAGACTTCCTCTTATAAGTAGAATTTATTAGTATAATCAGTACTTATCGAAGATAAAATACAAAACAATAAACTGAAAACTAAGCTGCTAGCTTGAAGTTTGACTCCTGGCGGGTGGCGACGTGCGTCACTGAAGCACACTCCAGTAGGAAAAAGGAACTTAGGTGGTTGGAGGTCAATACTGAGATAGTCATTACCACAAATGCCAGACTCACAGTGCTGCTTCCTTGCAGCTCCATCTCAGGCGCCTGCCCTCCTGAAAAGTTTGCTCCTGCTGGGTCCTAGCACCTCTGGCTTACTCCCATCAGTGTGAATGAGTGGTGGAGACTTTATGGCCAGAAAGATCTCCTGTAGTCTTCCAAAAATTAAAGGAGGCAGGGATGGGCCCATGTGCTTTTGTTGTGAGGCACCAGGCGTTTGGGGCTGGGCCTCCAGCACGGTGCCTGACAAGGATCCTCTGATACTGTAACCTTTGTTACCTGAGTAGACCCTCTATTCTCTGGAACCAAAGTTCTGAAGGAACTAAACCCGTTGGAACTGCCTCGCCAGCCGTTCCCTTGACCCCTTTGGGTTACGGTAGTTTTACACAGTTGTTTGACACTGGAGATGACCTTCTTGTGCTGAATAGCCTTTAAAACATTATTCAGGATGGAATCAAACAATAAGTTTCCCTCAAGGGAGGTTAAGCAGCTTAGCTTTAAAGCTTGATCAGTGACCCAATAACTAAGCCACATGCCCTCATGGCCAAAACAATGAAGCAGTCTAAGCAGGATGACATGCGCACTTCACTATAGAATTATCTAGAAAGTGGAGACCATGGCCATCAATTGCAAAGTGCTCGCACCTTTCTGATCAGGCAGAATGAAACTGGCCAGAGTAGTGACCCATATGTTTAAGGCTCTGGCAACAATAAATGAAGTATAAGACGTACATAAAAGTTGTGCTGATAGAGGCGAACCCCTGCACGTGGTGTCCACCCGTCTGACATGAGAATCTGCTAGGGCCAGAGAGCTTTCAACAGGTAGGGCGGTGTATTTGACAGAATAATAAACAGCTTTGTCTTCAAGCAGAGGAGCTTCCCACCAGCGAGATCTTTCCTTAAAAATTGAAAATCTGTGTCTTTGGTTGGGAAGATGCTTCTTCCGATCCACACCTGCCCACTGTTGCTCAACAATTTGGTCACATAGTAGCGAGGGGACGCAGACAGTCGGACTGACAGCCACCATCTCAACGGACTATACCTCCTGAGCTGTAAGGATCTACATTCCATAGGTATCCAAAAAGACAAGGGCTTACTGTCAAACAGGGAGGAATCAGGATCTCTGACTTGAGTTCCATCCACTCCTTCCTCCTCCTCAGAGGGAAGGGAATGTCCTCCTCATCTGAGCAACAATTTTTTTTTATTACAGTCAGGCGTTTCCTCAAGATCCCTGCAATCTTCACCCTAGCCTTCTAAGAAGTCAGGGCTGGTGTCTGCCTGCACATCTGTTTCCGTAGCCTAAGCTCGCTGCAACACACCTGGACATACCAGTGTGGCCTCCCAGACCTGATGGGCCTGATTGGGGTCAGGTGTGACTGCTGGGATGTCCTATGGAATATCGGCGCAAAGCTCACTCAGGAACTGCAAAAGTGATTTTCGCAATTCTGCTTGCCACTGCCAACTGAGGAATCAGGTGCCCCCCTTCAGGCCAGAAGACAGGCTGGGGGTGCTGAGCAAACACAAAGAGCACAATAGTATCCTATGGGAGAAGGCCTCATTACTCTTGCAGATCTTACATTGTATCAAGACTAATGGTCTATGATAAGCTATGGTGCCAAGGAAATTTATACTGTGAATGCCATTTTTTGCTAAGAAAGAATAATTAGCCCTAATATGTAAACCTGGGTAATGGCTTGCCACTGAGGTAAAAACTGTAATCTGTGTAACCTAAAAGCACTGGCTAGGTGTTCACATTCACTAGTGGGAGTGCGCAGCATGTCACAATGTCTTACATGATCTTAGTGCGTTTGGGGGATACTGATGTATATGTAACCCCCTACAAATGGGGGTTCCCAAAAAGTCCTCCTTGACCTTGCCTAAATGCTCACTGCCAGGCTGGTGTCCTGCATTTTAGCAGTTTAAATGTGATTACCAGAGCCTGTATAGCCTCTGTTTGCAGCCTAAGTAATCTGAGAGGGAGCTCTGTTGAAAGATGTAACTATTTACTGAAAATCATTTAGAGTGATAATGATAATGTAGTTTGTCTAACCTGCCTTCTTTATAGCAAGGACTGTTTTGTTTGTCTCCACCATCTTGATCCTGGACTGCAAATTGGACCAATCAGTTCTGGTGGGACCTAAAATGTAGCCAGACTACAGGAGCTGTCTGAAGTCAAAATCTGTAGGAACTGTAGTTTTGAACTTTTCGCCTTTTTGCAACTGAAGGGGAGCTCTTGCTTGACTGACAGCCAAATCAGCCAACCGAATCTTTTGGATCTTGGGGAAGTCCCGGGCTGCTGGCAGTGTTCAGTTAGTTTTGAGCTGGGAAGTGAAATGAGAAGAGCTCAGGTGGATTTTGGGCAGCAATCCTGAGTGGATTCACATGGCAAAACCGTGAAAGCGCTGAGTTTTTGACTTGCTTGTCTGCCAGTTGCTCCTGAGAAGGAGAGAAAAGAATCATTCTGGACTAAATCCAAGTTTGTGTGACTAAAGTAAGCTGCTGAAGTGGGCCAGGCTCAACCTGAAGAAGTCCGAAGATTTTGCTGAATGCAATCGGCCTGTCAGGAGTTCCAGCTACCCTAGCTCCGTGTATGCAGAGACTTTGTGATTGTGACTGGGGAGCGCTTTGCCTGGTACAGTAGAATTCCTGTACATGTAAATGTGCTATGAGCTGCTAGTGGGTTGTGAGTTAGTTCCCCACTGTGTGAACTGTGTTTTGCTTGTTGGAAGCTGTATCCAGCCCAAAACGGACTGCATCCAAATTTGTCTCCATGCAGTCTGGGCTTGCCAGACTGGCCTAGCCAGACTACCCATTGCACAGAGAAGCCATCGACGAGAGACCTGCCTGGGGATCAGCCCCTGCTCCATGCTTGAACAGGAACAACGCCTCATGCACTGTAGGGCCCTGCTTCTCCTGGCATTCCAGATCAACCACCTCAGTGTCCATTTTCATCCAGCCTGTGTCCAGTCTTGGGTATCGTGAGTAAATACCAGGGTAGCTCCCTGCAACAACAGCTTAATCTGAGTGTGTCATCTGATTTTCTTGTTTCATTTCTTTATGAACTGAGCCCTCTGGCTCCAGATTACAAATATTGTGTACTGTGCATGTTGTTTTCCATCACAGGGCCCCAACCAGTTGCAACCCTGGCAACAGTCAGGGCTAGCCCATCTCTTCTCCACCTGGGTATCCAGAGGTGTGACTGTGTGGAGGGACTCAAAGCGCATGCATAACTGCTTGATTGATATAACCTTTAAGCTAATTAACCTGATTTTGCCCCTTCCTTGTTCAAGTCCCCTGAATAAATCAGATTTAATGTTTTTGCATGTTATCTGACTGTGGTTACAGTTTGTGCTCAAAGTACTGTACTGTTGCTATTTTCTGGGCATAACCTTGTTTTACAGGGGTCCCCAGGGTCGAGCCAGAGGAACCAGCCCTGGTGGTAAGTGCAAACAGTGTGGGTACTTGTGTGGTGTACCAGGGTATTGTGAAAGTAATTATTGTACAGTGTTCAGGCCACTAGAAGGAAAGAGGGAGTTACAGTGTCCCAGAGGGCTGTGCCCAGGTTAGCTTGACCACTACCAACCCTGACCTCTGGGTGGAGGCACCCATTTCAGAACTCAGGCCCCTTAACCTGCTACTAGCCAAGCAGGCAGGGGTATGTAGCCCTTGGGATAGCGCCACCTAGGGGTTACATATGGAGTTGTTGGCCTCTCTACAGACAGTTGGTAAGACCACATCTGGAGTACTGTGTACAGTTCTGGAGACCCCATCGCAGCAAAAAAGACATAGACAGGGTGGAGGCTGTCCAGAGGAGGGCAACCAAAATGGTGCAGGGTCTACACCATATGGCATATGAAGAAGACTAAAGGAGTTTAAGATTTATAGTCTCGATGAAAGGAGGGAGAGGGGACATGATAGAAACTTTAAAATACCTCAAGGAATCAACAAAGTCCAAGAGGTAGCATATTTCAGAAAAAGAGATGTGCAAGAACAAAGGGGCACAATCTGAAGATAGAGGGGGACAGCTCAGAGGTAATGTGAGAGTATTTCTTCACAGAAAGGGTTGTAGATGCATGGAACAGCCTTCCTGAGGAGGTCGTGAGTCAAAAACAGTGGGAATTCAAGAATGCATGGGACAGATGAAAAATCACTCACCTTACTAATTATTCTTCTGTTGGAGTCTTGCTGTATTCTGACAAATGCAGTTAGCCCCAACCTTTAAACTGTCCCGGAGAACAAAGGGTTAATTTTCTATGCAGAGCACAGAATGCTGAGCTCGAGCTTGGTTGATGTCTCTGTCTGGAGCCCTTTGAAATCCAACTTCAGATTCTTACGAGCAAAAACTCACTAACTATCCTATGTGGAAATTGTAAAATTTTACTAGCAACTGGAACAAAAGTTTTGGATTCCCAAAGGAAGACTCAAGTCAGGAAACCCAAAACCAATCTAAATAAGAAATAATAAAATAACATCCAAACAAAAAAAGAGGGTGTAAAAGGAGCACCCTGAGGTGCACACTGCGCCTGCTCACCCACTTCCCAAAACCAGGTTCTGAGAGGGAGGTGAAAGTCAGAATACAGCAAGACTCAATAGAAGAAATATAACTACTAAGGTGAGTAATTTTTTCTTCATACAACATGAAGTCTTGTTGTATTCTGACAAATGCAGATTACTAAGCAGTACCTCCATGGAGGAGGACAGAACCTACTTTGGGAATAGGCTCTGAAGTACTGTAGTGTTAAACCGAGCATCACTCCTAGCCTGGATATCCAGGGAGCAATGCTTGGTAAAGGTATGGACTGTTTTCCAGGTGGCTGCTTCACAAATTTCTAAGACAGGGATGTCCCTGGCTGCAGCCAGGAAGCAGCTGTACCTCTTGTAGAGTGAGCCCTCAGGCCTGAGGGTGGAGTCTTTCCAGTTTCTCATAGCAGAATTGTATACAAGACACAATTCACCTGGCAATAGTTCTCTTGGTAGTAGGTTTGCACTTTCCCACTTCTATATAAGTGAGGAACAAATGGAGGGAATGAAACCTGTGACCCTTGGTACACTCTATTTAGTAGCTAAAGGCTCTTTTAACATCTAAACTGTGTAGCCTCCTCTCCTGAGGAAGAATGATCAGTGAAGAAAACAGGAGAGACATAGACTGATTCAAATGGAAATCTGAAACCACTTTGGGCAAGAACCTTCAACTGGTTCTAAGGACCACTTTATCCCTGTGAAATCAGGTTCCAATGACAGGGCTTGTAATTCATTGATATGTCTGGCAGAAGTAATGGCCACTAAAACACAGTTTTCCAAGTCAAGTACTTAAGCTCTGCTGAGGACATAGATTCAAAGGAGGTTGTATAGGTTGAGCAATGCAAACATTTAAATCACAGGCAGGGGCATGGTCTCTAAAGGAGGATTGGTATGAAGCAATCCTTTAAAAGATTTACAGAACACAGGATGAGAAGATAATGAGGAAGACTTTCCCACTGACAGAAAAGCAGAAACATCTGACAAGTGAACCTTAAGAGTAGCTGCTCTGAGGCCTATGCCATTTAGATGGACCATATAATCCAGAACTGTAGGTAATTCAGCAGTATCTGGGGAAATATGCTTCTTGGAACACCAAATGCTGAATCTCTTCCATTTTGAGTTAGAAGTCTTTCTGGTGGAGGGCTTTCGAGAAGCTTTGAGAATATCCAGAACCCCTGAGACAGATGCAAATCTGCAAACTCTAACTCTTCAAGAGCCATGCCTTGAGATTGAGAGATTGAAGGTTGGGGTACCAAATCCTCCCTGAGAGAAAGTTAACAGGTTGTAATTCCTGGGAAGAGACGGGGAAGATGGGCAGTTAGGGACAGCAACAGGGGGTACCAAGGCTGTCTGGCCCAGTCTGGAGCAATCAGAATCACTTTGCAAGGTTGTGACCTTATCTTGACTAAAACTTTGAACAGAAAAGGGAAGGGAGGAAGGCATACAGAAATTTCCCTTCCAGTTCAAAATCAGAGCATCCAGGGGCTGAGCCCAAGACTGGGGGTCTGCAAAAAGAGAGGAAGTTGGTGATTGTCTGGGGCTGCAAAAGATCTATCTCTGGAGTGCCCCACCTTGAAAAAATCACCTTCAATACTAGAGGGTCCAGGGTCCATTCGTGATGGCCCTGTGAGATCCTGCTCAGTGCATCTACTAGCACATTGTCCTTCCCTGGAAGGTGAACTGCTACCAGAGAGGTTTGCAGGAATAAGCCAGGGACCACAACTCATGGCTTCTGTGCACAAGGCCGAGACCGAGTGCCTCCCAGCTTCTTGATGTATCACATGGTGGTGGCGTGTCTGTTCTGACTTAAACCATCTTGTTCTGTGCTGACTGAGGGAAAGCTTGCAGGGCCAGAAAAACTTCCCTGAGCTCTAGGGAGATTGATATGGAGAAGGGACTCCTGGGGGACCACAGTCCCTGGGCAGTGGGGCCCCCAGATGGGCTCCCAGCCCAGAAGGGAAGCATCCGTGGTAAGGACCACTGAATGAAACTGAGTGGCAAATGGGACCCTTGTCTTAAATTGTCCTGATCCTGTCACCATTGAAGGGCTTGAATCAAGGTCCAAGTCACTGGAATCAGTTTGGTAAGGAGTCCTTCTTCTGGGCCCAAAAGGCCCTCAGATGGAACTGAATGTCCTCATCTGGATCTTGCCCTTGGACCACTACTGTAGAAGCTGCCATGTGGCCCAAGGACTGGAGGAAATGCCTTGCTGGTTGAGACACCTGAAGGCTGAAGGAAGAAGCTAGTTCTATAGAGCTCTTGCCCTTTCCAGAGGAAAAGGCTCTTGCTTTGACCATATCCAGCTGTGCCCCTATAAAGGTAAGAAGCTGGACTGGCTCGAGAACTGACTTTGGGAAGATTGAGAAGAAATCCTAGAGAAGTGAGCACTTGCTGGGTCACTTGCAGGTCTGACTTAACTTGGTCTGAAGACTGGCCCAATATTAGCCAATCATCCAAATATGGAAAATGGAAATCTTTTGCCTCCTTAGAAAGGCAACCACTAGTGCCAGGCACTTTGTGAAAACCCTTGGGGCTGATGTTAGACCAAAGGGCATTGCTCTTGAACTGATAGTGGCCTGAGGGCAACCGAACCTGAGGTACTTTCTGTGGGAGTCCCTGATGGGAATGTGAAAATAGGCATCTTTGAGGTCCAGGGAGGCTAGCCAGTCCCCTGGCCTTAGAGATGGAAGAATTATTCCCAGAGTTTCCATCTTGAACCTTGGTTTTAAAAGATGTTTGTTTAGGTATCTTAGGTCTAAGATGGGTCGCCACTCCCTATCTTTTTGGGGTAAGGAAGTACCTGGAGTACAGACCTTGCCCCAGTGTTGGATAGGCACTTTCTCTATGGCTCTTAAAGCCAGAAGAGATGAAACCTCTGCCTCTAGGGCAAGGGTTTCTGAGAGACCTGCAAGTGGAAAAGATCTGGCTCTCATCTCGGAAATGTTTTGAAGCAGAGAACCAGTCCCTGGCTTAGTACTCCATGACCCACTTGTCTGAGGTAATAGACTTCCAGTCCTGGGCAAAGTAAGCCAGCCAGCCCCTACTGGAATAGGAGAGTTGACCCAGGCAGGCCCATCAGGGTGTCTGCTTGGCAGGGGCTTTAGGCTGAGGAGTGGATGCAGCCCTGCTCATCCCCCTTCCGCCTCTCCCTCTGAAGAACCCCTCTGTGAAAAGGGAGAAGAGGCCTGTGCTTGTAGAAAGACCTCATGAAAGGGCCTGCCCTGTCCCAAGACTGCTGCCTTTGAGGAGTTGCTCTCCCTCCTTGGCCTGAGCACTCCTGTAAGTGGTCCTGTACTCGTCCATTTTCTTCATGTAATTCTCTGTCTGCTCCCCAAACAGAGAATTACCCACTACAGGAAAATCCATGGCCTTAGCCTGGGTATCCTGTGAGAGGCTAGTACATCTGAGCCAAGCCATTCTCCAAGAGCCACAGATGTAGCCATGACTCTTGATGACACATCATTGGAGTCCACAGCAGCATGAAACTGTACTTTTGATGCCTCAGTCTCATCTGCAGCCACCTCCTCCAGCTCCTTGGCTAGCTGGGGAGGCATGTTAGCCAGTGCCAGTACAGTGTCCCACCTGGACTTCTGGGTACCTGGCTGTATAGACCATATAATTTGCCTGCCTGAGTCCCAAGGAAGATGCGATGTACTGTTTTTGCCATGGCATCAATCTTCCTGGAGTCCTTGTCTGGGGGTGTGTGAAGCCAAGGAAATGTTTGCCTTATCACAGGCAGGAGCCTCAGCAACCAACATGGCTGCATTGCTGGTATAAGAACTCCGTGTCTGAGCCTGATAGTATATACTTCTTGTCCATTCTTCTATCAACAGGAGGTATAGAATTGGGAGACTTTAGGATTTTGTGTCTGCTTCCCAAAGATTTGTGAAGGGAATAGACAGTCTCCTGGACTCTGGGATGTCCATCATTTCCACATAATCAGACTCCTCCTGATCTTCCATTGCTTCTCCATAGGAAGCTGGAGGGTTTCAGCCGCCTTCCGTAAAAACATAAAGTGGGAAGGGACTCAAAAGCCTAGGAGGGATACACCGAGGTCTGTCTGGGAGATGTCCGGTTCCACAGGCACATCCAGACTTTCACCATCACCATCTTCAAACTCCCTCCTCCTCAAACTCTGGTTCATAAAATTCTTCTGGGGTATAATCATGAACCGGGGAACTGACCGAACTGAACCCTGCCAGAAGAAGCCGGATCGGTTGAACCGGGCGAGTTTATCTCCACAATCCATCGCTCTGGCTATTTCTGCAATCAGAACATGAACTTCTGGATCTGAACCGTCAATTTCTCTTTGCATTTTCTTTTGTTGAACTGAACCCTTGGGATCGGCTTTCCTTTTGCCCGAAGAAGTATTGCCCTGGTCAGAGGGCACTCCTTCTGGTTCTGTCGGAACCGAACCGGCTGGCCATCCGGGTCAGCGGACTTCTTGTCTCCTTTTCCTCAGTCTACCTAATCTCTTTTCAAGGGTAGATTTGGGAAAATGTTTACATATTTGTCAGTCTGTATTGAGGTGTTCAAACCCCAGACAATAAATGCAGGTGGTGTGGGATCGGCCTTGGCAAAGACCTCACTGCAGTGTTGAAACCCAGTGGGCCCCTTTATTTTTCTTGGGTTTCTCAGACATGGCCAACCTAACAAACTTACCCTTTTATGGCAACTGCCAGGCAAGACTTTATCGGTTTCTAACCGTGTCACAGGTATTGAAAAACGCATAAAAACACGTTTTTTAGAACCGATAAGGACCGTAACCACACACTAAAGAAAGATACAAGTATTAACTACAAATGATTGGTTCAGCTGAACAGATCCACACTTTTACAAGTTCCACACAGAAAATCAGCACAAAACCTATCTGGTACTCACGGCACCACAGACAGAGACTGAAACGACTATCGGAAATAAATTTTGTTAAAAGCCGACACTTAACTGACACTTTATCCGACTTTTCAACCGAGCTGTGGGAGAAATCTCTGGAGCGACAGTTCAGTGAGGCGGATAAAGAATCTGATGGTTGGATTTCAAAGGGCTCCAGACAGAGACATCAACAGAGCTCAATCTCAGCATTCTATGCTCTGCATAGAAAGTTAACACTTTGTTCTCCGGGGAAGTTTAAAGGCTGGGGCTAACTGCATTTGTCAGAATACAGCAAGACTTCATGTTGTTTGAATAAGGCAATTCTAGCAGGGGTAGGAGGAAGTAGGCTGTTGGTTAACTAGGATCTGCAGATTATCCGTTAGAGTAGAGACATGGGCAGACTAGGTGGGCCAAAGCGGTCCTTATCTGCCATCAAGTTCTGTTTCTATGTTACATTTGTGCGGACATGCACGCATGGCGGCAATCGTGAAGCACATTAGCTAATACAAAACAATAGGCAATTCAGCGACTAACGACCGTGTGCCAAGCAACTGTGTGCATCACTGACATGTGAGAAAACAAGCATAGGAAAACGGACTGAAGTAGAAGCACATGCCCAACTGTCTGACGCTGAATGGCAAACCACAAGAAAACAGAGGGCTGTGGAAGAAAAACCCACAAAATCCTCTGAAGTACACAGAAAACACATTTTGCTGATATCAGTACAATTAATCACAGATAACCTAAAGCTGGGGAGAAAACCAATGCCAGAGTCAAAGGAACCCTCAGATATCCTACACTTCTGAAACAAAAGATGTACTTACTAGTGGCACCCTTTTTTCTCTTAAAATTGAGACCATTGAGAACACCCTAACATGGTATAAGTGGCTCCCTAACTTGCAAGGCAATGGGAAAAAAAGGCAGGTTAGTCAATATGAAAGCTGCAGCTTAAGAGGCAGAATTTTAATTTAGGGTTGCTTCCTGGAACCACACAGCCTAAACTTGTTTTGCAGAATTGCAGCCCCAACAGAAATCATGAAATCTTAAAGAGTCTTGAAAGAAGATAAAGTAGCTGTTTCCTTCTAATGGCACAGCATAACAATGGAGTTGCTGCTTTGGAATCCTCAGGAGCCCAACATTCTAAAGCTTGGTCTGTGCCATTTCACCCGTAGTGTTGCACTATACCTAGTTGTTATGATTCACCCATTGACAATGTGGAGTGCTACAGAAAGCACTACAGCTGTGGATGAAGCCTTGTGGCCTAGCAGCTGCAGAAAATACTAGGAGTTATATAGGATGTACAGAAAGCCATAAGCCCATAATGTACTCCTCCCAATATCGGGTTAATAAGCCCCATTATTCCTATAGTGTTTTAATGAATGATTATTCAATTCCTTCTTAAATAGTTCAAAAGAACTTACATGCACCCCTGAGCTAGGCAAGCCGTTCCAACAAGTAACAACTCTGCTGGGTGAAGAAACTACCTAAGAAGCCCTTAGGTTTTAAGCTTCAGTTGGAGATGATGACTTCTTAGGCTGACTGCTCTATGATTTATAACCAAGCCCAACTCATAAGTAAGAGCTTGGTCCTCTAGGATCTTATACATCAATAAAAAATCACCCTAAGGCGTTTAAGTTCTAAGGGATAGAGCTCTAGGGCTCTTAATTCTATCCTCATAATCTAAATGTCTGCACCCCATTTATCATTTTTGTAAATTTCTCTGCACCTTTCCAGTCGATCCACATATCTCCTTAAATAGGGCTCCATAATGGAGAACAATAATACAATATAGGCCAAACATATGCCTTGTAAATTGGAAGAAGACAGGCTCTATTTTACTTGAGATTGATTTTTTAATACAATGAATAATCCTTGCAGATTTGTTCACTATTTCTGTACAATGATCACTAAATCTATGGTCATTGCTAATAAGTATTCCCAAATCTCTCTCACTGGTGACAGGTCTTAGGCCTTGTCATTCAATCAGTAATTTGTACAAGGATTATTTTTTTCCAAATGCATATCAATACATTTTGAACACTGAAAGACATACCATGTGTTTGAACTCAATTTTCCAATTTTATTAAATATTCCATACTTTTTTGTTTGACCAACTGGACAACTAACATCAGCTGCCAGTTTGGCATCATCTGCAAATTTAATTGAAAATTGTTAAGGTTTGTATTTAAATCAGAAATAAAGATAGAAAATAAAACAGGCCCTAAGACGGAGCCCTGAGGCACTCTGCTAGTTACCCTGCCTATATCAGAGAGAAATCCCTGAACCCAAACCACCTGATTCCTGTCACTCAGCCATGCTTTAATCCATTTAATAAGCTTATAGTCCAGCCCCAACCCAATCAATGTATCTAACAAAACATCATGTGAACTTTATCAATGCCTTACATAAATCCAAAACTATAACATCAACAGATTTATGATTTGCCAACATGGCACTAACCTTCTCATAAAAGACTAAGTTAGCAGTAAGGCATGACTTTCCAGTTTTAAAGCCATGCTGAGTGACGTCTGTTAGTTCCTTTGCCTCAAGTTCCATTTGTAACCTATCTTTAATTATACCTTCCATAACTTTATTTAAGATGCAAGTCAAACTTACTGGTCGATAATTAGAAACTTTACAACTATCTCTTTTAAATATTGGTACCACTATTGCTTGAAGCCAATCATCGGCACTGCTCCGTGTCCCATGAAAGGTTAAATAGTACATATAGGGATCAACCAACCAATTTTTATTTCCTTTAGAATCCTTGGATGAATATCATCCGGTCCGGCAGAGGTGCTGACCTTTATTTTCCTTAATTTTCCCAATATCTCTCCTTGTTATCTTACCCCATAATTTGAGATTCAAATCAACTTGATCTTGGAAAACCTTAGCATTATTTTGATTCACATTAAAGACCAAGCAGAAATATGAGTTGAAGGTATTTGTGATATCTATAGGATCAGTAATAATTTTCTGATTTTTTGTATAGAACAAATTTTTGTCTTTTGATGGATTTTATTATCTATATAGGCGTAGAAACTTTTCCATTGTCCTTGATATGGGCAAGTCTAAATTCAAGACGTCTTTTTTTTTGTTTTTAACGTTTTTGCATTCCTAACAACCTCCTTGTATTTTGTTTCATTATAAGAATTATTCTCCTCCTCAAGTTTCTGTACCAATATCTCTTTTTTTTTAATCAAATTTTTAATAGCTTGTTAACCATAATGGTGTTTTCCCAGTGTAGTTGTACATTTTACTTGATAGAATATATTTATCACTAAGTTCATTAATTTTGTTTTTAATACCAACTAAAATTGATTTGGTGATATAATTGCTCCTCAATCCCAATTATTAAGTTCTATCAAGAATGAGGTAAAATTGGCTTTTTTTGAAGTCTTTTATTTTGTGTTTCCAATTACTCTATCTATTTTAATATTTAAAGAAAAGTAATAACATTGTGGTCACTATTTAGTAGAGGATCATTCACCTTGATGTTTAAAATACTTTCAAAAATGTCTGTTATCACCAAATCTAATATATTATTTGCTCTTGTAGGTGTAACCAATTGCTGAAGTCCATTTGATAATAGATCTAAAAAGTTTGTTCACTAGTACTTACAGCAGTTAAGGTAGACTAATTTATCCCAGACATATTAAAATCCCTAGTAATAGTACATCCTTTGTATTAAGATTTGCTTCTATATCCTGCAAAAAGCTCATATGATCAGCTATATTGGTATGTGGTGGGTGGTAGCATATGCCCACAATCACATTTTTTAATTTTATATTCTTAATCTCCAACCAAAGACTTTCAGGCCTTCTTTCAATGATCTATTTAGTTCCCAGAATTCAAAATCTTTTTAATATAGAAAGCTGTTCTCCCTCCTTTTTATTCTGCCTATCTCCGGATACTAAATTATACCCAGGGACAGACCTACTCCAACTGGAGCTCTCACCCCACCATGTTTCAGTTATTGCTGCAAGGTCAATGTTATTTGAAGCTAATAATAATTCCAACTCATCTTTCTTGACATAATGTAAACTCCTGGCGTTGGTTAATAAAATTTTAACTCACACTTATTATGAATACAATCTGTTCTTGCCCTTTTGTTTTTCCATTGCATTTTTTAATGCTATTATCAACTTTAAAATTTACTCCCTTATCCCTTTGATACCAGTTTGTTTGTTGCTCACTTTTCTTAGATATAGCTTGATGGAAAGTATTTCCCAGCAATCTAGCTCTCTGTTTATTTAAATGAAGACCATCACCACTAAAAAGGTCATTTCTATAAATGAACAGTTCCCAAGTCTTTAGACATGCAATGTTATTTTCTAAACTCCATTTCCTAAGCCAATTATTATATGTTCTTATTTTACTGCTCTTTGCCTTGAGCCACGTGGTACTGGAAGGATTTCAGAAAGTACTGGTTTAACACCAAGTTTATTTAATAATTCAATAATATTTACCATGTCTGCCTTCATTCATCAATTTCAGTTTTATTAATGTCATTTGTACCAAAGTGCAACAAGACTGTCTTAGGTGTCTCCTTTTCTTTCATGATTGCTGGAAGCATTTTTGCAATGTCCTTTAAAGTAGCACCCCTATAGCAGCAAGTTGTCACATGTTCTTTATTTCTCTTGGTTGAATATCTATCAGTATATCTGACAATAGAATTCCCCAAGATAAAAATTCTTCTTGTACAATCGAACTAACCGCCAGGGCAGTAGTTCCAAGTCCCTTGCAAGCCTTGGTGGCCTAGGGAGAATAATTCAGCACTAGTAATCAGATTGAATACCCTGTCATGTGGGAGAAAGGAATTTCCTGCAGGGTATCTAGTTCTGCTCCAGTGAAACCCAGGACCTGTACTGGTTCTGTGGGATTTCTGCACATTTATAAGGAACCCCAGGTTTTCCAAGGTACTTTTATCAGCTGTATGACAGTCACTGCTTCCTGTTTTGTTTTCCTGAGACTAGTCAATCAACTGGGTAACAGAAAATCACCATACCTTGTTTCCTTGGGAGGGCTGCCATGACAGCTAAGCAGTTTGTGAACATGTTTGGTGCTAAGGTGAGGCCAAAGGATAGGAATGCAAACTGATAATGACATTTTTCCAGCGTGAATGTGAGATGCTTTTTGAGATTGGGTCTGACTAGAATATGGAAACAGACATTCTTCAGATCCACTGACCCCAGCTAAAATCCTGACTTCTGAGACGGAGTACTGTGCCCAATTTTTCTTTCTTGACATGTCTGTTCAGGTACATTAAATCTAAAATGGGTCGCAGTCCCCATTTTTCTTGTGGGTTAGGAAATATCTTGAGATGAGGCCCTGCCCTACCTTTAGAATTGCAGGACAAAGGTCAAAACCATCTTCAACAAGGCCTGCTGCCTGGTCCTGGGAGTACACAAAATGACTTACTCTTGTGACCTATGCAAGGAAACTGGCTGGCTCCACTCCACCACAGACTCCAATACCAGGCCTGCCTCCTTGCAAAAAGTTCCTGATGTGGTCCATGCCTAGGGCTACTTCAGCCTTCTTTGAGCCTGCACAACCATCTAAATGCACAAGGAGTGCTTCCAGGACTGTTCTAACTGTTCCCTTCAAATGAACCACCCTTGGCCAAAGATCCCTCTCCTACTGTGGGCCTAAATGGTTCAATGATCTGCCTGCAGACCTTACCAACTCCCCAGACTTGGTTACTTTAAAATGGGCTTGATCTCTTCTTGCCAGCAAATCTGACTGCCAGTGTCTCTATTAACCCATGGCCTCTGACAGTGGTTCTCACACCTGTCAAGCTACCATCTCTCACTCCCACCCTCCTGTTCCCATAGCTGCCCCCCCTCCCATCTCCCACCACCTACTACCTCCCCTTGACAAAGCCTCACCTTGGCTGCTAAAACATTCATTTCTGCAGACTGGGAGCACCCGTCTGAACTGTAACATGATTGTTAAACACTGGACTGCACTTAATTAGTACTGCATTAATATGTTTCTCTGGAAGTGTGGTCCTGTTTCTCCTTACTTTGTACCCTGCTTAATGTTGTAACTGCACACTAATACCGCTTGTTAGTTGACATCTTTCTGTTCTGCAATGTTTCATCACCTGTAAATGTCTTGTATTTCTTGTTGACTTGGAGCCTTTTGTAAACCAGCCCCTGCCCAAAGGTATTAATCTAATTTGAAATAAATAAATAAAACCCTGACCCACTACTTCCAACACCTTCTTGTCTGTGATACTTTTTCTCATTCCTGGTAGTAGTGAACCAGACTTCCTCCCACTGGCTGACTGGTGACCTTGGCAAAATTGTCAGGGATTTTGTTTTGCTGTGGCTTAAGGGCTGTAGCTGCAGCACACCTTGAACTCCTTCTGTCTCTACCCATATAGCATAGCCAGTGTAGGGTCTGGGATAGTAACTTCTGGTCCTGTTTCAGCTTTCCTTCCATATGGCATGTGGAAAGTGAAGGCTTTTTGTTTCTCAGAGTTTTTATATGTGGCTCTGTACTTATCCAGTTCTTTTCATACATGCCTCTGTTTGTCAACAAATAGTTTCCTTCAAAGTGGCAATTAATAGCTTTTGCCTGAGTGTCCTTGGTGAAGCTAGCAGCCCTAGCCAGGCAAACCTCCTTTGTGCCACTGTGAAGAGTACTCTTGATGCAGTCATTGGTATCTATAAACATGTGAAACTGGTACTCTGTGGCATCTGCCTCTGCTGTTGCTGCCAGATTCTGTCTACTTCACCATCTACTTCATCACTCAAGTCAGTACTGCATTCCACAGTGCTTTCTGGTATTAAGCAGAGTAGGCCAAATAAGTTGCCTGTCTTAGAAGCGGTAGGTACACTTTCTTAGTCATGGTATCCAGTATCCTGGAATCCTTTTCAGGGGCTGTGCAGAGAGAGCACGTTGGCCTTCTCACAGGCAGCCACCTGCACCACTCCTTCATGATTAGGGTGGGCATACAGGTATTCTACTTCCTGCCTGTCCACCTGATACTTTTTTCAGTTTTCTTATCAATGCCAGCTGCTGAATTGGGTGCTGACATGATTTTTGATGTGGCTTTTGAGGGACTTGTGGATGGGATCATTAGTCTTCTTATAAAAGCTAATCCCATCATGTTCATGAATGTCACTTCCTCCTCATTGACATCCATTTCATGAGACAGGATGCTGAGAGTATCCACCTTTTGTTTGATGAAGGAGTAAGATGAATGATCTTCAGTAACTCTAGGAGGGTACCCAAACTCCTGATCAGGGAACCATCAGGTTCTATAAGTTCACACTCCTCCTCTTCATAATACATATCCCTCCTCCACTACAGGCTGCTGATTTTGAACCATAGCCTGGGATGGGGGTGGGGTGCAGCACATTGAATAAGTTTCCCATAGCTTAGAAGGCCTGGAAAAATTGCTATACCTTTGTCATGTCCTCTATTGTGGGTATTTGATTCTGTTCCACTGCCTTCTTTTCCTTTATAGGAGGAGTGGCAGGGATATGTTCTTCTTTTGTTTTTCTTGCCAAACACTAGTTCTATCACCTGCTCTAATACTCTTATTTGCATTTTGCCATTCACTGCAATCAGGTTTCCCGTTTTGGACACCCTGGCATCTACCATATTTTCCATGCCTTTCGGATGAATGAGCAGCTTTATCTTTCTTGTCTGTTCCCTTTGACAGGGACTGCTGCTGATGAGAAGAACAACCCTCTGATACATGCTTTCCACCACCATTGGGAGCTCTCTTGAGCCTTTTGTTGTACTTTTGGTGACAACGAGGTGAATGAGAAGCCATAAAGTCTCCTCTTCTTAAAGCTCTTTTCTTTTTGGGTTTTAGGGCAAAACTTTTACAAAGCTGACAATTTTAAAATCACGATCTGGTTCCAGGCACATCAAACAAAGATTGTAGAAGTATGCCTTTGCCAGGAGCCAAAAGAAAAAATTACTCACCGTAGTAATGTTGTTTCTTCTTAGGGATCCCTCACTACGTTTATACTTAGCATCTATCTCCATGCAGACAGATGACCTGGAGATAGAACCTTATTCTAATGATGGAAGTTGAATCTTGGTTCAAACTCTGCCCCATACACCACTCCATATGTTTGTCAGATTTGTTTCTATAGCTAGAATAGGGCAGTGACTAGTAAAACTAGCTAAAGGCTACCAACATTTTCAGAAGATCCCTCATTTTTACTATGGCGCAGCAAATGCAAGCTGTCATGGATTCATTTTAGAGGAGCACAACTACAAACAGGTTACCTAGCGATTATACAGGGAGAAAGTACTGTGCTTAGCATACATATCTGAGTAATTGTCCTTAGGAATAAGATGTTGAAGAAATGGAAATTATGTACCTACCGTAATTCTTGATCATCCTGTGCATCTTCACCATTCATCACTTTTGGCTGTCTGCTGGAGACAGGCACCCCACAGGAGACTTTTTTTCTTCTTTTGGAGGAGGGCAGCACCGCCCATGAGGCCAATGCATTGCATGGCACTCACGGGTTAGCCAAAAATGGCCATTGGGGCCTCTTCCACCTCAGTTCTGCATGCTGGAGAGACAGAAGGAAAGAAGTATAGAAAAGAAGGGCAGGGCAAGGGAGCCCAAAAGGCAGTAAAAGGAAAAAGAGCAACTGCAAAAGAATATGCCAATGAGGAGGACAGACATACAGAAAAGGGGCCTGAGGACTGCGGGCCAGGAGGCCTCAGTCCCTGAATGACCAATACAGTAGAAGAAGAGAGGAAAGGTAGAGATAGATAGAGAGAATTTTAGAGGATGGGATGAGGGAGGGGGGTGGCTTGGCCCGTTTAGGCAAGGTTGAGGGAGATGGCCAAGAATTATGGTGGTAACTCACCATCAGAGCCTATTGGCTTGGCCCCCATTCAGGCGGTTGATGGAGATCACTAAGAATTATGGTGGTAACTCACCACCAAAGTTTAGGAAGGAAAGCCACCCCAACTTCAACCCCAGATACCCAGGTACCTATCACACTACTCATCTCCCCTAAAGACCACAAACAGGAGTTTTGTGGGGAAGGGGAGGAAGAAAAGGACACACCATAATATACCCTCTTCAAGGGAGGGAAAGGAGAGGGCAAGGAATCCCGGGCAGCCTGAGGCGCTCATCCTGGATTGGAGAAGGACTCCTGGGGCGTAGGCCATTCAAGAAGGTCCAGGATAGAGGAGGGGAAATGACCCCAAGGGGTCTGCAGTCACCAGTACCTGCCCCCAAAGACCCACCAATGGCTGTTGGGAAGTAGAGAATAACTCAATTGGGGGAGCAAGAGGGAGTTGGCACGTCTCAGGGACTGAGGCCTCATGAGGGAAGGTGGAAGGATTCAGTGATGAATGGTGAAGATAGACAGGAAGATCAAGAATGATGGTAGGTACATTATTTTCATATCTTACCTGTATCAGTCTTCACCATTCATTACTGCTAGGTGAGTACCGAGCACCCCAAAGGGGCCCAAGAAACCCTGAAGGAAAACATCTCTCAGTCCTCCCGAGGGAGAATGGGGAGGAGACCCGTCGCTAGCCAATTAAGGCTGGGACTGGTCAGAGCGAGACAGGGTCCCCTGAACCTTAGGGAAGGAAGGCACCCTGAAGCTCCTGCTCACCCTGCAGGAGAAGAGATGGGTCCCTTGGAAGGGGAGGCTAGTAACCTACGCTGGACTAAAGGTGACAACCTCGAAAGGTGAAGCCATACCATCCACAAGCTGTCCCCACAAGCCATGAAGTAACCTCACTGGTGTACGATGCCCTTGATTGGTGCCTCACCAACTCTAGACCTATAGCAGAGAGGGCTATGGCTTGCCAGGTAGCCTCGAATCAGGCAGCGATGCTAAAGCTTGACCTAACATTGCCCACAGATGCCTGTTGTAGGCAGCGTGGTGCACCTGATGTGAAATGACTGCCAACAGGCTCCACGCAGAAGAGAAAACTCTTGTCCCAGCTGATCAAACTCTTTGGAGAGGCTGTCTCAGGGGCATGTCGCAGACCAGGCGTTGAAGCCCAAAAGGGGCGTCCAGCCATGTCAGTCCAGAAAGTGGATGAGGCAAGGTGTCTGGAGACTCGCAGGTCACACAATAAAATCTCCAGCAGTCCATAGGGGCTGGTTCTAGGGAATTCGGACACTGCCAGATGCTGTACAATGCCTGCCAGAAGGGGACTGGCCAGGATGGAACCACCAAATGGTGTGCCCTGTGTTTGCCCAAAAAGGCTTGCATCACATGCTCAGTTATTGTACGCTGCATAACAGGAGATGTGCAAGTCCTGACCAACCTCGACAGGAGAGCACTGATACTGGGCCTGATCAGCATCTGAGGACAGGTGAACAGTAGGCTCCTTTTCACCAATGGAGGAAGACGAGGAGGTCAAGGAACTTTATCAGTCCAATGCTGGCTGCGGTGGGAACTGGTCGGAAGACCTGCTCGCCCATAGCCCTAATGTACTGAGGAAAAGCCGCAGACTGAGATCTGAACTTTTCCCATGTCAAAGGTCCCAAAGGACCGATGTGGCCTGGGAGAAGGGCAGCTGGGTGCAGAGGCATGGCGAGTCTGTCACCTGACATGACTGCCTGTGCCAGGGCTAGCAGAATCCACAGGAGAGCCTGGCATGAGAGGAAAACCACTGGTCTGTAGATTCACCATCCTGTCCTGGAAATCATAACAGTAAGGGCTTAACTCAGTAAGGTAAGCTACCCTATGAGGACTGAGGCCATATGGATTCAGAAGGATGGACCCCAGTCTCACCTAGAGAGACTCCAGAGGAGAAGACGGAGGAAGGACAAAGGGCTCAGCACTATGGCTCCTTCCCTGACCCTGGAGGGCCGTGGAAGGTGCCACAGTCCCGTGCCCCTTCCTCAACCTTGTAGACTCCGAGGAAGCTCTCTTCCTTGATCCCCTGTGCCAAGACCCCTCAACTCCAATGACCGGGAGGGCCGAAGAAGGGGCTCATCATGATCCTAAAACGAGGAATGGCACCAGGAATGGCAGCCACCCCTTCAGTCAGGAACCTGATCACCACCTCGGCAGCAGAGGGACTGCCAGACACTGGCCGACCCCGAGCCACCACTGGCGGGGGGTCGTGGGCCACCGTCACCCGAGCTACAGGAGGTGGCACCTGGGGAGGCACAGAGCACTAGGTCTCTGGATCTCCTGATTCCAAAGAATCAGGCAGCCAATCCGTATCTGTCTCTGAATCATCTGCCTCCAAGGAGGAGACAATTATGAAGGGCCCCGGGTTGGTGGCCCGAGGGCTCCCAATAACAGCACCCCAATCTCAGTGCAGTGCATGGCTCCAGTATCCAAGGCGGCTCTGAGGAACACCCGAGCCAGGACCTGCAGCCATGGCCCCGGCTGAGGGGGAGCCTGCACCTCCAAGGAGGTGACTGCCAAAGCAGTGCTACCAGCCCTGAATGGAGGTGGACTGGCCCCTGGCACCACAGTAGGAACCTCCTCCACAGCAAGGCTTGAGAGGAGGAGGTCCCTCTTCACTGGACCGTATAGGCCCAGGAAGGGACCGGATGTAGGGCAGAGTGTCCTGAGCTTGGACAAGTGAGCGACAACGCCCCCAAAAAGTCAGTGGGCCCTGCCAACGCTCAACGCATTTGATTCTTAAACTCGACGTCCATCGAGAAGCAGGTATTTCAGGAATCCATGTCATGTTGTGGTCCAAGATAGGAAAGGCAAATGTCATGGGTTGGTCATAGAAACTGGTCGGGTCGTAGGGACACAGACGACAGGGAGCCCAACCCATTTTTTTATAATGTTTTTGTCCCAACGACAAGACATGATGGTTTGGTAACAAAAATCAAACAAGCAAAGACTCAGAGCCGCACACAAAAAAGGAAAGGTCTTACCAGTCTGAAGCAGCGCTGAGTAGTAGAACCAAGGCAGAGTCAAGGAATTGAATGGCGTCAATTAAGGCATCAACACAAGACTAGGCTGCGAAGAGTCTCAAGCTGTAGGTGTTGTCTCAACAGCGGGAGAAGCAGAACTGAGGTGGAGGAGGTCCCATCGGCCGCTTTCTGGCCAACTTAAGAGCACCACGCACTTGTCGGCCTCGTGGGTGCCAATGGTGCCCTCCCAAAAAGGTCTCCATTTCCCACAGGGTGCCTGTGTCCGCAGACACCCAACAGTGATGAATGGTGAAGACTGAACAGGTAAGATCAACATAATCACAGACTGCCAAGTGGAATGCAATGGTCATCATTGGATGATACATTGGGGCAACATATTAGTGCCTAAGAGGCAAGTGCTAGCATACTCAGCATACAGACAACAGCATAAATGAAACTTGCAGGGGCCAGTACAAAAGATTAGCCACAGAGGTATCATCCAGGAATACAGATGGGGGGTGGAGGCATAGAGCAGCAGTAGGAGGGCAGTGAAGAAACAGACAGATAGGTGCTAAGCAGGAGTTGTGTTAATAGCAAAGTAAGGTGGTGCAGACAGAAAGTGCTAGGGGTACCAGAGCTAGTCACTGAGAGGGGTATTAGGCCATTAGGTAATGTAACTATGAGGGAGCAATTGCAAGCCACTTGTGGCAGGAGGTATTCCTGAAGTTTTCGGCCGAAAGGGCCTAGTCTGGATTCTAATATGATGTTGCCTTGAGGAGTTGAGCCAGCAAGGCACATGGTATGCAAAAGACCTTTGTCCCTGTGAGGTATGGCAGAAAGGGACCTTGTACTTGTGGCAGCTGGAATCTCTGGGGTGATGCAGGTTTGTGGTGTGGCACAGTAGATCCTGGACACACAAGGAAGCGAGGCCCAGTGTAGTTTTTTGGCTAGCAGGCAGGTCTGGTACTTCAATCTACTCATTAGATGCAGCCACCCCATTTAGGAGTACAGGTCACATGTGTGTTAAGCATGTGGGCTCCAGACACTAACCTGCAGACTTTGTTTAAGGCAACTAATACCCGCACAAGGGTACTGTCAGATCACAGCAGTGTAGACAACTAGTCCATAGTCAACTACAGAGATGACAGAGAGCAGTCTGCATCAATCTGAAGTGCCTCGTTGGTGAAGGCAGTGCTTGTGTCTGTGTAGTAGGTTGAATCTGGCGTTGAAGGCTGGGTGACATTGTCGATGTGGTCGGAGAAGAATAGGTTGCTATACAGGATAACCCCAGGTATTTGAAGGATTAGACTTGATCAAGGTGGGTGCAAAAGTTATTTACTGCAGTTAGTTTGTACATTCTGTTTTGTTGTGAGGGCTTGCGCAGTCATAACTTTGTTTTTTTGTAATTCAGAAGTAGCTTGTGCTCAGAAACCAGTTCTCGACACAGGCAAATTGCATCTGAAGCTGCTTCTCCAGGAGTGATGGGTCCTTGCTGTTTGTAAAGATCACAGCATCATCTGCATATTGAGCATTTTCTTGAGACATTCAATGGGGAGCAGTTGAGAAATAAGTTAAAAGTAGGGGCCCAAGACTGATCCTTAGGGAATCCAGTGCTCACTACCTGGCTTTCTGATAAGACTCCACCTACTGTATCTTAACTTGTTGAGTTCTATTGGTAGGCAGCTGCTAAACCAATTTCAGCTCCATCAGAGAGCTCAGTTAAAATATGGAGTTTAAGGAAAGAGGATGAGGAAAAAGATATTCAGAAAAATTCAAAAAATATATTTTGCTTTTCTCCTTTTTTTTTTTTTTTTTTTTTTGTAGGAGGGATGGTCAAGAGAAAGGCCCAGGATCCCTGCCTGTCTTCTCCCTTTGAAAAAAATGCCCAAGCAGTGATGAAAGGAATGGAGAGAGAGAGAGAAGGATGAGCTGTCCAGATGCCTGACTTGTCCTGAGCGGGGCTGGTGGGTGAGCATGGTGAAAATATTCTGGAAGATCAACAATTACAGTGAGTGTCATTTTCACATCTTCCAAGCATCAATTTTCATAATTTATTACCACCTATGGGTCAGAGTACTAAGTTTACCACCCAGAAAGGGTGGTGCTGGCTCACTCTGAGGTAAATGGTTGTTCCTTTAGCCTCCTATGGGCATAACCACTAAGATTCAGGGAACCCTTAATAGACTGGTGAGACCGAGAACTGTCAGGGTCAGGAGGGGCTTCCATGGTCTGGGAAGCAAGAATGTACTCGCTAACTCGTGCTCTGACACTGAGGGAGAAATAGTAGGTCCCCTGGAATCATGGAGGCAATCACCCATGCTGGGCCAAGGTGACAACCAGAAAGATGAAGCCACACCATCTATCTAATGCAGACTGAAGTTCTGCCAGCCTGGAGGCTACCTTGTTAGCATCATAAGATGCCTTCACTTGTGCCTCACCAGCTCAGATCCTGGGTAGAAAGGCAAATGGAATCCAGCAAAGAGGCTCGGAACTGGCGCCAGCGTCAACTACAGGTGCCCATTATAAGTTGCCTAATGTGCAGAGATGCACAGCATGGTGTGTGCCACTGAGAAAACCTAGTTATCAAACTCTGCAGAGTCTGACTATGGAGGACTGTGATGAACTGGAAGATACACCCAGTGGGGTTATCCAGGATCTGGATCCCAGAAGAGGATGTGACATGGCTCCTGGAGACCCCACAGGCATAAAATATCTGCGCTGAATGTCCTTCAGGGCTGGAAAGGAGGCAGAGGGACAGAGCCAGACATCCCTGGTTGCTCCATAAAAAGCCTAGGCCACAGAGGGATGACTGTTGGGTCACGGCTGTAATCCCCAAGGAATGACAGCACCAGGATTGTGGCCTGTGAAGTGGTCAGTTCCAAGCACCTACCATCTCTGTAAGGAACTGCTGGTACTGGGTGTGCTCAACATCAGAAGAGAGTAGGGAGCGGCTCAACATATGAGGAGTGGTCGGGGGTGATGTCCTTGGGGTGAAGGTCCCATGGGCAGCCCCAATCACCACCAAAGACAGAGCCAAAGCCAAATGGTTCCGCAAAACCAGGGGCTCCAAGTCAGCACTGTGACTCCTGCCAGAGCTGCCGTGATACTCTGGACAAGGAGTGAGCTCCTGATCAGGACTGCCCAGGACCTACCTCTCCAGAAAGGACCCTGACCCTTGAGCTAGGCCTCTGGATAGGCTCTGTATATGTCCCCAGGCTGCAGAAGAACTGGCACCACAAACAGCATCAGAACTCTCCCTGGCACTGCTAACTGTGCTGGCACCTGCATGGAGCCGCAGTCAGCACCAACACCTTCCTCAGTGCTACGGAGGGCACCAGGACTCTCTGGTGCTGTGGGTGGTGTTGGGTAGTGGCACCAGGCAGAGAATCAGCCCTCAAAGATGATGCAGACCTCAACCAAGGCTGAGAACCAGGCTCCCACATCACCGGAGCCCAGCAGGTAGCCAAGACCCTCTGCAACCTCCATGCTCAGGTTATCAAACCTCTTGAGGGAAGAGATCCAGAAAATTTCTACAGAACACCTAGGAGGGCCGGTTCCAGAGACCATCCCTCTCCCAGTGCTGCAATCAGCATCAGGAGTGGATTTGGTCTTGCAGCTGGCATTGTGTCACTCACTGGCATCGGCCTTAATGCTAGGAGCTGAGGTGTCACCAGGCTGCAGCACCAAGGTGCCTGCCGATGTGGGCTCAGCGTATAGCTTTGACTTCATCACCAGCGGCATCTGCTGCCCTGAAGGGCAACAGACTGGGAGGAGTGCTCAGCTGGCTCCCCAAGGGAAGCTGACTATCCACCTGACCCCTCCCCAGGCTCTCCATCTGCAAGGAGTAGGAGAAGTCTGATCTCCTCGGTACATATAGTACTAGGGAGGGCCTCAGGGAAGAGCACAAGGACCTTACCTTGGAGTCCTGTGTGCAGCCTGATTCCAAAAGTGGGGCTGGCAACACCACTTCATCCCGTGGATCGCAAGAGTGCAGAAGTCCATGGAGAAGCAGGCATCACAGTTGTCCATATAGTGGTTAGTTCCAAGGCAGGTCCAGCAGCAGTCATGATGATTCCAGACAGACATGGGTCTCCCAAAGGAGCACTGATGCATGGAGGGCCATTCCTAGGCTTCTTCTTGGCCTCTTCTTTGCTCCTGGGGCGGGACATGATGGACAAGTGGAAAGATGGCAGGAAGAACAGAACTGGGGTGAACAGGGTTGGCATCAGTTACTGGCCAGTCCACGAGTACCATGTCATGCATGAGCCTTGTGGGTGGCACCATCACCGACATCAGACCCCTAGCTGTAGGCCAAAGAGTGGGGTTCTAGGGCCTGTGGCACAGACCTTTGGATGATATTAAAATGAAGACCGATTCTTGGAAGATTCACAGTGCAGAGTTTGAACTTGAATTCTAATTCTAAAATTAGCATAAAGTTCTATCTCCTGGGAATCACACTCTGGTGGGATGATGCTTACTGTAAAGATTCCTGCTGTTTGAACACTACTGACAGATTACAATTTGCTCAGTCATGATCTATGCTTGGACACTTGTCTCACTATAAATGTCCATCTGCCTTAGGGCAAGCGTGCACTCTTTTTACACTTTCTGGAAACCTGTGGGCCCAGTACATTTTATGGGGTTTTGTTCCAAATCAAACATGAGAAAAAGGAACCACATAATTTGTTCTATCTTCAGTTGTTGAGAGCTGGTGATTTCTGTGACTCGAAAAGTACTGTAAATGAGGCAGAACACACTTAATTTGTCATCCACAGTCATTGTAAACCAATGATTTCAGTAATCAGCTACAACCATTCTGAGCCAAGAAGAAAAAAAATACTCACCATAGCAATTATGTTTCTTCCAGGGACTCAGTCTGCTTAACTAATGCAGTAAGCCTTCAGTGTTGAACTGCTTCAGAGACAATGGAATGTATGTAAATGATGAAACTCTCATTGGCTCGATGCCAATTTCAAATTGCTGTCCTAGTAACTGCTGCACTCTGAAGTTCCCAGATTCATTACAAAGCCTAACAAGGTGAGGCATTTTAACTAACTATTTAACACATCTCCCCGTGATTTCTTAAGAAATGATCCCTTAAGAAGGGACAGTAATTAAACACAACTGGTTTTAAAACTTGAAAACATTAAGCTTAAAAGGTTGTAGGACAATCAGTGACCAGCAGGGATGCTAGTAATGAGATCCCTTTTCCTGGTTCTGGTAGGGGAGGCAGGGGAGTGAGCAGACTGAGTGATCCCCTGAAAGAAACATACTGTAATTACTATGGTAAGTAATTTTTCTTCAAACCCCAGGAATCACTCAGTCTGCTTAACTACGAGACCACCAACAGTACCTTGGAGGAGGCAGAGAACCTATTTGGGAAACAGGCTTTGCAAAACTGCTGTATGCTTTGGTTCTATTAAGGTAGTGGCTAAGTGCCCTTGACATCCATGCTATGCAATCTCCACTACCTTGAGCTTGAGTAGCCAGTGAAAAGACTGGCAATGTAATGGACTGGTGAGGTGGAAATCCAAAACTACTTTAGGTAGAAATTTCCTATTGGTCCTGAGTACCACTTTATCCCTGTGGAATGAGATATAGTTCAGATCTGTACAGAGCCTGAAGCTCACTTACTTATCTAGCTGAAGTAATGACTACTAGGAACACAGCTTTCCAGGTAACATACTTTAAGTCTGCAGTTGCCATGGGCTCAAATGGGGGTTCCATTAGCCTGCAATGCAGATGTTCAGGTCCCATGCCAGCACCAGATCCCTTAAGGAAGGGCGAAGGTGAAGAAGACCTTAAAATTCTTTCTAAAGACAGGATGAGAAGACAGGGATCTGTCTTTACCAGCTGAAATGTAGGTAGAGACTGCAGCTAGGTGCAGCTTCAGGGTAGAAGGCCTAAGACCTAGTGAATTCAAATGACCACCAAATTCAACTAAAGAATACACTGAATCCCTAATTAGAGAGATAACAGCAGCATCTGAATTAGGGGACACAATCATAGTAGGAGACTTTAATTTCCTGTATATCATGGGACACATTCACTGGATCTACAGGACAAGAAAGTCTATTTCTGTGTAATGTAAACACACTTGGTCTTGACAATTAATAACTAGTCCCACAAGAGGGAACAACACTTTAGATTTGATGCTAACTAATATAGAAACTCGCATATCTAATATAGAAATAGGCTGTCCGATAGAGGTTAGTGACCATAACATGGTATTAGAGCAACTATGTCCAGGAAAATAAACAAACTCCATATAAATCATTATTATTTGTTTTATCATGTCACTGTTTATATACTACTGGCAACTTACCAGAAGGGCATCCAGTGGGTGGCCCTGCCGCATGAGAGAGCAACAAACTCACTCGCGATGGGAGATCCAGTACAGCCGTTGTTGACTTGCTGGGGCTCCCCCATGCCCTGCCTAGCTGGCCCCTAGACCCCCCAGCGCAATTCCACGACAGTCCTCCCAGCATCACAGGGCATGGCCATCAAGCTGCTTCAGTCGCGCCCAGCCATTTTTCCTCCAGTAGGTCCTCTGGCTGAGCACTGACGTGCAGTGATGTCCATGTACTCAATGTGCAGACATCCGCCGTGACCCCTCTGCAACACCTGCGTCTGCAGTGCCTCTGGACATCCCCAGGGCCACTGCAGCATGTGTGCTTCCCAACCCACCCCCAGGACTAGGAGGACTGTCGGCAGAAGCTTGATCTAGTCCTCCCTGCCGACCCCCGACGACCTGGGCTCAATCCTCGAGCCGGGTCAGTGGTGTGGTGTGAGATGTGGCATCCAGCGCCCAACCCTCAGCACCACTGGGCTGGCTACGATAAATTATTATAACAGGGCGGACTTTAATAAAATTAGGTCTTACTTGAGAAACATTAATTGGGGCCAGAGATGTCAAACAGCTCTGTGGAAAATTATTAGTCTATAACAAAAAATAACATCAATGCATGTATACAAGAGTGTCATCAAGACACAGGTCAGGAAGCATAGAAAAACCAGTGCAGTTGTAGAATTCTCAAAAAGTGTTTATCAGTACTAGCAGTAACAAAAAAATTAAATTGTTCAGAAAACTATTTACAAAGGCAGAATAAACAGAGAAGATCCATCAGAGTTTTCCTTCAATCTCTGTATCTCCCAGAACATTGCAGCTCTCTCTTACAAGTCCTTGCAATCCCCTCCTGAACAAGCATCCTGTTTTTTATAAAATGTTCTTGTATGTTTCAGGCAGGTGCAGCAAGAACACAATGTCCCAAAACTGAGGCCTCTTCTCCACAGCTTCTGAAAAGGGCTTACAAATTGCTCTCAGGTTAACCTCTTGAGTTCCCAATAGCTTTTGCAGTCATCTCAAACTATAATTACATACATTTCAACAGTAATACTATATAATTTCTAAACAAAGGGATACCAATATTGGTTACATTTCACATAATGATTTGCATATATTTTTATACAAGCAGATATGCAAGGAGGAAAAGACAGAAACAGCAAGGGAAGACCGAGGGACAGTGAGAGGCAGAGAATTGAGAGACTGTCAGGGTGATCAAATCCAAGGTCTCACAGGAAAATTTGTTGCACAATCAGACAGACAAGAGACAGAAAGGGAGGAACAGAACAGATCCCTGCATTTATACTCTCCATAACAACTGGGGCAGGGTCCTATTCAACCATGTCACATACCCTTAAGAGGGAAGTTGTTTTATCAAACAGATTTCCAAAACTTTCTATTAATTCTCTAACATTAGCTCTAACTTTCAGAAATTAAGCCATGTACAGTATCCATTTTTCTATAACAGTATAGCAAACAGTAAAGTTTAAACTCATATATTTGTTTTTCAACCTTCAGAACCCTCAATTCCTGATCCATATCTTGAGAGAAAATCAGCATTGCTATTCACTTTACCAGATTTGTGTATCATCTTGAATTGAAATGGCTGTAGTGTCAGGTACCACCTTGTGATTCTGGATTTTATCTTTCATTTGGTTAAGCCAACAGAGAGGATTGTGATCTGTTATAAGTACAAAGTCAGTCCCTAGCAAATAAAACTTAAGGGACTCCATGGCCCACTTTGCTGCTAAACATTCCTTTTCAATGGTGGAGTACCTTTCTCTCTGTCATGCAACTTCCTACTTATGTACAGAATAGGATGTTCCATTCCATCTATATTTTGACTCAGGACTGCACCTAGACCTACCTCTGATGCATCTGTAACAAAAATGGTTTCTCAAAGTCTGCACTTCTTAAAACAGGGGCTGAACATAATACAGCCTTAATGGTATGAAAAGCTTCATCACATTCTGGGGTCCATTTCACATTATTTGGGTACTGTTTTTCATGAGTTCAGTGAGGGGAGTAGCTATTTCCCAACACGTGGCCCAAATATCTGGTTTCCTGCATGCCCAATGCACATTTGGTAGGATTAATAGTCAGACCTGCATTTTGATAGCTTGGATAACTGCTCTTAAGTGTTCCATGTGGCTTTTCCAGTCTGGACTGTACATCACAACATCATCCAGGTACTCAGCACAATAACCAGTGTGAGGTGATAAAATTACATCCATGTACTGTTGGAATGTAGCTGGCACACTATGTAAACCAAATGGCATGGTGGTGAACTGATAGAATCCAACAGAAGTGGCAAATGCAGTTTTGACTCTGGATTTTTTAGCTAAAGGATTTGCCAGTAACGCTTGGTGAGATCGAGGGTACTAATATACTTTGCACTCCCAGTCTGTCCACCAAATCATCTATTCTGTGCATAGGGTAACTGTCAAATTCTGACACTTGATTAAGTTTCCTAAGATCAAGGCAGATTCTAACACTCCTTCCTTCTTGTTTACAATTACCATTGGAGATGACCAAGCACTCCTCGACTCTTCTATGATACCCAATTCTTTCATTTTTGTATTTCCTTAACCACGTCAGAAATGCAACATCATGCATATAGTGAACAGAAACCCTGAAGTCTTCTATAAGCTGGGAGGGAGTTGATGGTAGTCACAAGGGAAGAAAGAGACTTGGGCATCATCATCACCGATGACCTGAAATCATCCAAGCAGCCCACTAAAGCAGTAGGTAAGGCTAGGGGATGTTGGGGTGTATTAGTAGGGTTATCACAAGTCGTAAGAGGAGGTAATAATCCCCTTTACAAGACTCTGGTTAGGCCTGATCTGGAATACTGCGTGCAGTACTGGAGGCACACCTTCACAAGGACATTAGCCAAATTGAGGCAGTCCAGAGAAGGGCAACCAAAATGGTGCAGGGACTGCATCAGAAAACATATGAGAACAGAGCTCAATATGTATACCCTAGAGCAAAGGAGGGAGAGAGGTGATATGATCAAAACATTCAAACACCTTAAGGGCATTAACAAGGTGAAAGAGTCTAACATGTTTCAATATAAGAAAAATAGCAGGACAAGAGGACACAGCATGAGATTAGAGGGAGGCCAATTAGGGGTAATGTGAGGAAGTTCTTTTTCACAGAAAGGGTGGTGGATGAATACAGTGCAGGGCTTCAAACAGGCATGGGATAGGCATAAGGGAGCAATACAGATGAGTATGAATAGATAGACCATTGACAGAGCAAAGGCCGATGGCACATTCATAAGGTAGAAAAAGAAATGGGAAGACTGGATGGGCCTTGCGGTCCTTATCTGCCGTCAACTTCTATGTTTCTATGTTAACTGCTCTGGTAACCTGTATGTATTTTGCCTAATAGGGCGAGCATTCCTTGGCACTATTACGTGTTCGCTTTTTGCTCAGCCTGGTATTGTGGTAAAAGTACTGGTAACTATCTTTAGCAAGTTACTTAATTTCTGCAGTTTGTTCGGGGTTAAGGAAACAATCACCTTTATAGCATCAGCAGTTACAGTTTGTTACAGTCTATCATAAGCTATATCAATATAGTATATGGTTAAGCCTTATTGTGGGTAGAATTCAAATCCTTTCAAAATGTTGTTGTAGGACAGTTCAAAGGTCAAAGTTGTTGTACTATCGTTCTGACATCACATCGATAGTACAACTTTGAGCCTTTTCTGCCACCTGATTGACTCTCTCCACGATTTCTTTACATTGACATTCCACCAAGAAAATCAGAAAAACATGGCGGCAACTTTTAGCAAGAACCGGCTGACGAAAAGAGCCTTATACAGCTCTATGCCACAAAAGTTAACTTTTTTTATTTAGTTATTAAAAACTCACAACCAAAACCCAAAAATAAATGCAGGACAGAGCGACTCAGCGAGCAGGAGCACCAAGAAGTGGGATCGGGAGAAGCAGACAGGAGCGCGAGTAGCAACAGCTAAAGCAAAGAGACAAGCTGGCGAGTGGACAAGTGAGCCGTAAGGAGAAAAAACAGAAAGCCTCTTGTGTCCTGCACTTTGGAACCATATACTATATAAAACAGTATATGGACAACTATACAGAACAAGGTCGTGTTTCTCTCGGGTTGAGATGACATCGGACCTCCTTGAGCTTCGCCTCGAGGTCCTTGTGATGTCATCTCAACCCCTCAATGGAAACATAGCCTTGTTGAGTATGGTTGTCCATACACTATTCTATATATCTTCTTTATCAGTTTCGCTAAAACTAGCAAAGCAGCTTTTGGCATTTTTTCCAACCCATTTCTTGAGGAGGTTAGCATGGTATATCTTAGTAGGAGTTTTCCTATCAGGGTCTCAATCTCATAGTTAACTGTGCCAGTATGTCTAAGAACCTTATAAGGCCCTTTGCCACTTCATTAACAGTTTATTTTCTGTTGTGGGTAACAGTAGCAAAACCTTTTCACCTGGCTCAAAACCTTTTTTCTTTACCCCATGGTCATAATATACCTTATGCTGGTTTTGGGCCCTTCCTGATTACTATGTGCTATTTCAACATATTTTGCCAGCATCTTTCTTTGGGCACACATATAAGATGTTATAGATTGTTTCTAAATGGGGTTATCTTCCCACATTTCTTTTATCACATCCATTGGCCCTCTTGGCTGCCTACCACACAGCATTTCAAATGGTGAAAACCCTGTTGATGCATGTGGTACTTCTCTGTAAGCAAAAGTGGGTAAGGCAAGTATTGACTCAGTCTTTCCTTCCCTTTACAAACCTTTTCAACATGCATTTTAGGGTTTGGTTAAAACACTCAACAAGACCGCTTATCTGAGGGTGATAGGGGAGGTTCATGTGACAGTGATACCTAGTAGTCTGTACAGCTCTTTGAGTAATGCAGCACCAAATGACTACCCTGATCAGTAATAATTTCTTTAGGTATGTCCACTCTGCTGAACATTTTTGCAAGCTCTGCTGCCACTTTTGAAGCTGTGACAGTATGTATTGGAATTGCTTCTGGGTATCGAGTAGCATAGTCACACACTACCAGGATAAATCTATTACCCATTTTACTTTTGTCTAAAGGGCCAACCACATCCATTGCAATTCTTTCAAAAGGCACATCTATCAAGGGTAGGGGCACCAGGGCATCTTATCTTTGTAGTGAATGGGGCTACTTTCTGACACTCGCACAGGAATTACAATAGGTAGCAATATCTTCATGGATTCCAGGCCAGCAAAATCTATACAGCAATCTGGCAAGGTGTGATCCATCCCTGAGTGGCCAGGACTACCATGTGCTATCTGTAACAACTCTGTTCTATACTTCTGTGGTATAAATATAAATTACGTACCTACCGTAATTCTTGATCTTTTGACTAAGTCTCCACCACTCATTCACATTGATGAGACTATGCTGGAGGCACTAGGACCCAGCGGAGCCAAAATTCTTCAGGAGAACTGGTGCCAGGAGGCCACGAGGCAGCGGCACCGCAAGCTCGGGCTCGCATCAGAGTAGGCTACCTCAAGGCCAAACCTCCAACTGCCTCAGTACCTTTTTACAGAGGAGGTGCAGTGTAAACCAACCTAATGAAACTAACATAAGATAGTCCAAATGACCCATGTAAGAAGGTCAACACAACAGTCTTCACAGCCCAGCCATGGAGTGAGTGAAGCCCACAAACAGATAAGTGAGCTTGGGAGACATGAGAGTACGTAGAATGAGTGGCGGAGACTTGATAAGAAGATCAAGAATTACAGAAGGTACGTAATTTACATATCTTCCTGACATAATGTCTCCACCACTCATTCACACTGATGGGAGAGTACCAAGCTAAAATAATACCCTGAGATGGGCAGCAAGAGAGAGGATCACTTTAGGACAGGAGTCCATTAAGGATTGTCCTGCCAAAGGACTGATGCTGTCTGGCATGGACATCCAAGGCGCAGTGCTTTACTAAAGTGTGCACAGAGCTCAAAGTGGCGCACTGCAGATGTCCGCAGGGACACATTCTGGATTTTGCCAGAGATGCTGCAACTGCTCTGGTAGAATGAGCGATACTTGCCTTCCAGCTAAGCCTGTGTCATGGAGTAGCAGTGGTGAAGGCATGCTACTAGCCATGCTGAAATGCATCTGATAGCAACAGGTTGACCCAGCCAGGTCATGCTGAAGGAGACAAACGGTTATTTTTACATGTGGATTTCCTTAGTTCTGTCTAAGTAGAACTACAAGGCTCTCTTTACATCCAGGAAATGTAGGGCACGTTCTCCTCATTCTGGAAGTTCGCGAAGTAGGTAGGAAGAACCAAGGGCTGATTCAGAAGGAATTCTGAGACAACTTTGGGAAAGAACTTAGGGTGGGTCCTCAGGACCATCTTGTCCTTGTGAAATACAGTATACGGGTGGTCTGTGACCATAGCATGTATGTCCGACACTCATGGGGAAGTGATCGCTACAAGGAAGGCCGTCTTCCAAGTCAGAAATTTTAGTTCACAAGTAGCTAGAGGCTCAAAAGGTTTATGGGTGAGCATGTCTAGCACAAGGTTAATGTCCCAGGCTGCTACTGGTCATCTGACCAGTGACCTGGTATGTAGAATGCCCTTAAGAAACCTCTTGACCACAGAAAGCTGAGCCAGAGACATGGAGTGAATGGGCTCATGATACGCTGAAACTGTGCAGAGGTGAACCTTAACAGTTGAATATTGCAGGTCTGTGTTTGAGAGATCTAGAAGATACTCCAGGACCTTGTTTGGTGGACAGGAAAAAGGATTCCAGGAGGATTCTGCACACCAGATAGAGAACCGCTTCCACTTAGCCGTGTAACTTTTTCGGGTAGCTGGCTTACGAGCAGCTAACAGGACATCTGAGACCCTACATGAAACATTAAACATGTTCACCTCTATCTCCTCAGGAGCCAGGCATGGAGGTGAAGGAACTTCAGGTTGGGATGGACCACAGGGCCCTGGGTCAGTAAGTTCATACAAAGGGAAGCTGTCTCAGAGAAGTTTCTCTCCTGAGTGTGCTTATCCTCACATTAATGTGGGTGTAGTATTTACATGAAACACTTGTATAAACTTCTACTAAAGCCTTAGACTAGCTTTGACTTTTTAATTATTACTTGTTTCTCGAGTGTTGAGTCCTTAGTCCTTGTAAGGACTTTGGTAGAGGGTTTGTGGTTTCTTACATGAGTATAGTGGAAACCACGAATCAAGAACTTTTGTATGTTTTTTTTATTTGTTTTATGCAACATTTAGACTTCAAAACATTCAGTGGTACATTTAATTACTGTTCAAGCTAATCGGCGTTGCTATAGCAGCCATTAAGCTGCACACGGCACTTGGCAGCTACTTCCTGGTTGAGACACCTATTTTAATTCTGCCCTGCAGTGAGCGTGAGCTGACTACTGCTCTCCTGAGTGTGCTTATCCTCACATGAATGTGGGTGTAGCATTTACATGAAACATACTTGTATAAACTTCTACTAAAGCCTTAGACTAGATTTGACTTTTCAATTATTACTTGTTTCTCGAGTGCTGAGCCCTTAGTCCATGTAAGGATTTTGGTAGTGGGTTTGTGGGTTTTCCTACATGAGTACAGTGTAAACCACGAATCAAGAACTTTTGTAAGCTTTTTAATTTGTTTTATGCAACATTTAGACTTCAAAACATTCAGTGGTACCTTTAATTACTGTTCAAGCTAAATCGAGCTTGCTATAACAGCCATTAAGCTGCGTCATGCACTCGGCAGCTACTTCCTGGTTCAACAGCTATTTAATCAGCAAAAAGACATGCATGTTTTAGCGTGTGTTTAGCGTGTTCAGCGTTCTCTGGGTTATCGGTGATTCCCAGAAAGATTGTTAGACTGCTTCTCATTTCACTGAGTACAGAGAGTACACAGGGGTAAGGATACTGCTGATATGTAATTACTGATCCTGAAAAACTAGAGCCTCTTTCATTAAAAGTAGCATATTTAGAGGGTTGAGGTGCTGGCACCTTACCTCGACCCATGCTGGCAACCCAGGTTCGGGAATGGACTCAGGTCATTGGGGGTCGGCAGGGAGGATAGGATCGAGCATCCAATGGACTGCTTTCCTATCCTGGGGTGGGTTAGGATGTCAACCGCCATGCAGTGGGCCCCAATGGAGATTAGAGGCACTGCAAGAAGCGACACAAAGGGGGAACAAGAAAAGCTGAAAAGCCATTCCAGAAGTTAGCCAGATGACAGCTGCTGGTCCCAGGCACCTCCGAAGACTCCCTGAGAGCCACAGAATACCTCAGCAGCTCCCAGGGCCGAGAGAAATAGTGCTGGTTCCTCCCACTGGTGCCTTCCCCTCGGAGTGGGAACCCATCCGTGAAGGGTTACACCAGGCTACCCCATGGAAGGCTGCAGATGTGAGGTAGGTGGTCAGAAGGGGATAGTAGGGGAATGTCTGGGACCATGGCAGCCTGAAGGAGAGGCAGCTCTAGGGCTCGTAGAGGATAAAAAAAAGTAGCATATTAATTAGCCAACCATGTACAGTAGACTACTAGGCCCTAATATCAGGAACATGACTGAAGCCAATCATAGCATGTCCACTATAATGACGCTAGAGGGAGATATTGGCAATAAATGCATATGCTGCAAAATGTACACACTAGTAGACAAAATAGCTAATTCTGACCAAATTTTTACTTGTGAGAAATGCTTATCAAATAAGTCTATGGAAGAGGAAATAGGCACATTTGGACAAAGACTCCTTTTTCAAAAAAATAGTCAGGCAGACATGCTTAGACATCATACAGAAAGAAATGAGAAAATGCAAAATTCACCAGTAAACCCAAACAAATTGCATTTAATTAATCAAGATGTGCACTTAATAAATGAACTAATAGACCCAGGAAATGCTTCTAATTCAGTCAACAGCTTGGACGTTTCTAGAAAAGGGTTAGAGAGGACGACCCGAAGATAATGACTGGGCCAAAGTGACATCTTCTAGAGTAGCCAAAAGGGATGCAAAGCCGATCAGTTTCAAATTTCCACACAGAACCATTTTCAGGTTCTTTCTTCTGAGGCTAATAGTAATACCAGTATACTACGACAAACACCAGATGAAAGTGGACCACATTTTAGTATTAATAATGTCAACTGAGGTCCAGCATTAATTGAACCACAAATCGAGCCTGATTGCCCTACCTCTCCTTTACTTGAATACAATAAAATTACAAACAAAATACAAACAAAAAAGGATTTATCGAAAACTCATTAACATCACAGACTATACTTTTAGCTTAATAATAACACTATGGATACAGTTCAAGCTATAGGCTCCCAATGACCCACCCAGACACATTTTTTGTACTGGGTGATTCTATGATCAAACATATAGATATGTAATCCTGATAAATCAAACTGAACATGTTCAAGTTATAGCAGTATCAGTGGCTCAGTAGGTAGCACACTTGCCTCTGAGACTGGGAGATCAGAGAACTGTGGGTTCAGTTCCCACATCTGTTACTTGGGTTATCCCAGTACTGACACTGTAGTGCAGCATGAGAGGGGTGCTGCACTTCTGAGGTGCCGCTTTTCAGATGAGATGTTAAAACCGAGGTCCCATCTGCCTGGATTGGTGGTAGTTCAGGTGGATGATAAAGATCCCATGGCACTTATCGAAAAGAGTAGGGAATTTTTATTTAAATAACAAATCAATAAAAAACAGTGTTGCCTCACACAAAGAAAAGTACAAATCATAACAAAAGCAAATAAGTATTACAATCATACATATCGAAAGGGTTTGTCTAATACAGAAGTGAAACTCAAATCTAATCCCATGACAAAGGGACCCCCGCCCACAAAAAGTAGGGAAATTTTTATCTACAAAGGAAGGAAATAAAATACATACTTAATAGTGTTGCTGCACACAAAATCATAAGACAAACTTAAAATAAACAAAAAATAAACATGTCATCAAGCATACAATACAAACTTTCAATTATAAAATCCCAAAATGGAAAAGCTGAACCCCCAACTAAAAGTAGGGAAAAACTGTTTTCAAGGAACAAAAAGCAAAGTAATACAATAAACAGTAGTACCTCATAAAGGAAGAAAAAAAATACATAACAAAAAATAAATAAGTAGTACAGTCATACATCAGAAATGGCTGTCTAATACAGAAATACTAACTGGAAACAAATGCACACCATAAAACTACAGAAATGGAGATCAGACAAAATTATATAAATTGTTATGAAACAGAAATGAAAACAGTATTATATACAAAAAGACCAATATCCTATTCTTATTTAAAAAATTATAGAAAGAAAATAATTAACTATCAGGTACAAAGAAAGTATCATGTTCACCCAGTATCCAGCCAAGGCATATGTCTCACCATAATTTATAAAGATCAGGGAGGCTGTATTGTGCTCATAGTCTCTCCATCTAAAAATCTCTTTCTGAACCATTGAAAACACATAAGTACTAGACAATACCTGCTGTCTTAAAGTTAATGCGCAGCGGCTTGCATAATTGAAACTTGACATGTCCCATAAATAACAATAACGTCCCAGAGTCAAACTGGACCCATGCAGCTGGTAAAATGTTCCTAACCCAAGCATCCGGATCCTCCCTCTGAAAAGGCCCAGAGACCCAATATTTATGAAAAGAAGTCCAAAATCCAACCACATAGGGACAATCTATGAACAAATGCTGCATAGTCTCAACCACCCACTACACGTATCAATTCTAGGACACATTCGCTCCACTACACCCTTATGCTTCATGTTCCCTTTACCCCCAATTTTTGGTGGGTGCAAAGCCATATAAAGTAGGGGAATTTCCCCAGTGTCCTGACCAAATTTCCTCATTCACTAAAAATACCATCAACAGCTTAATCTGGATCAAGGTCAGTTGGCATTCATCTGTATCTCCCTCCCCAGGTCATGCCTGAAAATAGGCAGGATTTGTCTAGTGCACTTACCTGGTCCACAAAAGCTAACTAAAAAAAAAAAAAGTGGAGCTAAGATCTCTGACATATCCAGTATGATAAATTCAATACTTCCAGATGCTGGACAAAACTTTTAGTCATAATCCACACAGGAATAAATGAAATTCTAAACGTTGATATCACACACATAAAGCAAACTATGTGGCCCTAAACAACTTATTAGCAGAAAAAGGTAGTACAGTATGTTTCTCTGAGAGTCTTCCTGTACCAAGGGCAACAATAACAATCACTAATAAAATCAAACAAATAAATAATTGGCTGAGAATGTGGTGCCTAAAACAAGATATTAAGTGTATCCCTCATTGGGAAAATTTTTCTGAAGGACTCTCTTTTGCTGGGATGGCTTACACCTCAGCAGAAGAGGAAGTACCATGTTGGGGAAAGTACAGTAATTGTTGCAGCCATTAACACTTTAAACTAAATCCTAGATGGAGAATTGGCAAAGTCCAAATTCTCTAAAAATAATAATAATAATGTATATCAAATAATTAAATCTTGTAATATACTTTCTTTTAATGCAAGATCACTAAATAACTTAAACATGGCCGAATTAGAAGTTAAATCTAAGTTATTGGATTGGAACATTATTGTGTAACAGAGACTTGGTGGGATCCTGCTTCTAAATGGTCATGAGAATTACCTAATTATAAATTGTATCGTAAGATAGAATAAATAGAACTGGAGGGGTATGTTTATTTGTGCACAATGACCTCACCTCTTATGAAGAAAATTTAGTACAAACACAGGATCACTTTGGGTTACAGTACAATTTAGGGTCAACCTAAGTTGACAATAGGAGTCTGTTATAGACCCCTCATCTGATCTTTTTATACAAATGATCTAACTGATCAAATAGACACAATGGCTGATAAAATAATGTTCTTGTCCTGGGAGATTTTAACTTGCCTGGAATTAAATGGGAAACACTGACTTGCACAACAGAATAAGAAAATTATTAATAAATACATGTATCGATCTTGGTCTAGAGCAGCTAGTGAGATCTCCCACTAGGGGAACTAGCATACTATACCTTATTATTACTACTATAGAAATAGAGTCTCAAACATTAATATTTCAGCCCTAACCGTAATAGTGATCATAGCTCAATTTTGCTAAGTGTGATCACTACAAACTCAAAGTCTTCCACAGGTACTACACACAAAATTATAATAAGGCCAATTTTAAACAAATAAATCTTAGATTTAACCAAATTGACTGGTTAGTGAGTTCAAGGATAAAAAACAACATGTGCTTGGGAAGAGTTTAAAAAATTATATTTGATTTGAAGCAGAGATATGTCCCACTTAAAGTTAAATATAATAAAAGGGTAACATTCCCATTTGGTTTACTAAAACCATACTAAAAGAACGCCTATTTAAGAAACTAAAGCAAACTATACACTGAGTATCAGGCTCAAATATAAACGTAGTTTCAACTTTAAAAATTAATAAAACAAGTGAAATTAAACATGAATTTACTCTGGCACATACGAAATCTAATAAAAATCTATTTTTCATATATAAATAGCAAAAGGGTGATTCAAGGAAAATTGGCCCTGTAGCAGATGGGAATCTAGTTATAAATGACCAAAAACAGCTAACATTTTAATAATTTTTTTGCTGTTTTCAATAATAAAGATCAATTTTCCCAATATATAAAGTTAATTCCTCTCTACCAGAAATTAAAAGTCAAGATGTCAGAAAGGCTTTATCATTTCTAAAAAAATCAACTAGTTCAGGACCAGACAATATCAAATTGAGTTTTTAGTGGAAACACTTGATGCAGTAACTACTCCATTAACATTATTTTAATAAATCCATATCTGAAAGTAGTATTCCTGATGACTGGTTTAAAGCTATTGTGGTACCAATTTATAAAAGGGTAATAACTCATGTGTTCAAAATTACAGACCAATAAGTCTAACATTTTTAATATGCAGGCCATGGAAAGAATGGTCAAGTCCTACACTAAGACTGAAATTGATCAGCTGGGGATTTCAGATTTATCTCAGCATGGCTTTAAACCTGGATCATCATGTACAACTAATCTTAATTCTTTTATAATAATATTGGCAGATATCTGGATAATCATATTTTTCAGATGCCATACTTTTAGACTACAGTAGGGCATTTGATAAAGTATCCACTCATTAATCATAAAAATGCACGCTTGTTTTTTCTCAATATTTGATAAACTGGTTATCACAATGGCTACACCATAGATCACAGGTAATTAAAGTAAACAGTTCATTTTCAGATATAGGTATGGTAACTAGTGGTATCCCGCAGGGTCAGTACTTGGACCAACACTGTTCAATATATTCATAAGAGATTTGACTATATCATCTAATAACCACATTTCAAAATTCGCTGATGATACTAAATTAGGAGGTTGTGTGGATGCAATTCAAAATGTTCTCATTTTTCAAAAGGATCTTCAAAATATCGAATCATGGGCTAAGAATAATCTCATGACCTTCAACATTGATAAATGCATGGTTCTCCATTTTGGGACAAAAACCAAAGACTAGTTATTTTCTAAATAATAATAATACGTTTAATATAGCGCCTTTCATAAATCAAGGCGCTGCACAGTCACATAAAACAAAACGATAAAACAGGTAAAATCACAGAAGTTCAGGGAACGCTTTACCCAACAGAAAGGTCTTCAGTGCCTGCTTAAAGCACCCCACTGTCCTGCACTCACGTAGCTGACGGGCAGAGAATTCCAGAGGGAAGGGGAACAAACCCAAAGGCACGAGCCCCAGATGACTTTAAACAGACCCTCAGGATCTCCAGCAACCCCTCGCCAGCCAAGCGGAGTTGTTGCAACGGGTGTAAGGAACCAGGAGCTCTTTAAGTAGTCAGAACCCTGTCCATGTAGGGCTTTGTGTTAATAAACCTACCTAAAAGTGATCCACCATTGAACAGGCAGCCAGTGCAGATCACGCAGCACTGGGGTAATATGTGTTCTCCTTGATACCCCAGTCAATAAACATGCCACAGCATTCTGCACTAGCTGCAAGCAGCGGATATCAATCCCAGGAAGCCCTAGATAAAGGAGTTGCAGTAGTCAAGGCGCGATGTCACAAAGGCGTGACCAAAACAGGCAGATCGCTGGATGGAACAAGGTGCTTGATCCTGGCAATGTTCCTAAGATGGTAAAAGGCCAGCTTGACAACTGCTGATACCTGATGTCGAAGGGTCAGACCATCGCCGAGCACCACTCCCAGGTCATGCACCCGCTTAGAGGTAAGAATCTGGGCCCCCAGGACTAAAACCAGAGGGAGATCAGTCCTCAACCGCTCTGTCCTACGACCTGGGTCCACAACCAAAACCTCAGTCTTTCCTGGATTCAACTTTAAACTGCTGGAACTCATCCAATCTTGGATTTCTACAAGGCAGCTGTTCAATACTGAGACAGCACTAATCTGATCGGGGCAAAGACAGGTAGAGCTGGGTATCATCAGCATAGCAGTGAAACCTCAGCCCATACCGCCTTACAATGTCTCAGAGGGCAGCATATACACTGCAAATAACATAGGTGACAGCACTGAACCTGAGGTACCCACAAAGCAGAGAGAAAACTCGAAGAAGATATTCCCTAGATGACTCTCTGAGATCTACCAGCAAGAAAGATGTAACCATCTGAGGACTGTCCCAGACAGCCCACAGATGAACCTCAAATGCTCGAGCAAAACCCCATGATCTACAGTGTCAAAAGTTGATGACAAATCAAGCAGTACCAAGATGGAATGGTTTCTCTGATCTCTTGCATCAGGAGATAATTGAGCACCTGAACCAGAGCAGTCTCAGTACTATGCCTCTTACGAAAACCTGATTGGAGAGGTTTGTATAAATTATGGATGGTTAAATGGTCTTCCAGTTGAGCTGCCACAACTTTCTCAATAACCTTTCCCACAAAAGGAAGGTTAGAGATATGCCTGTAGTTCACTAGGTTCTCCAGATCTAAAGAAGCTTTCAGGAGGGGTGTCACCACCGCCTTTCTTCAGGGAGCTGGGAACTCACCCGAATCCAAAGAGCATGGGGTAATCCGAGCTGATGATATCACTACAACCCAGAATCAGGGAAGTAGGCCCAGATGTAAACTACAGCAAGTGGGATGCATCCCTGGACAAACCTCATAATGTCAATGAACTCTGGCAGATAAAGGCACTCCAGGAAACTCTGGGCTCTGTGACCAAGCGCCGACCAACAGCATCCCCAATAGAGTGAAGCTGACGGCACTCCTGCCTGATGTCGGCCACCTTATTCACAAAGAAACGAGCGATCTCATCACACTATTTTGTGAAAAGGTTCCAACGGAACTGCTGACAGGCTGGATTGCACAGCCTGTCAACAGTTCGAAGAGCTGAGCTCGTATTCTGTGCAACAGCAATTTCCTGGACAGGAATTCTGCCTTCTTACAGGAAATTTCTGTTTGATAGAGTTTATAATGCTCTAGCAAAATAAGGTGGTCGGCATCCAAGGTAGTCCTCTGCCAGTGACGCTTTAACCCACGCCCCTGTCTCTGCAGCTCCCCCAGAGCCCCATCAAACCATAGGGCCCCAGGGTGAAGTGAAAGGGGCAAACAAGAACAGGAGCAACAGTTCGACAGCTAGAGTAATAGGCCTATTATAGACAGAGGCTAAAAGCTCAGGATCTGTGCTAAACTCACCAATCAATGAGAGGTCAATCACTGCCATCAGGTCTTCAGGGATTACATTCCATAAAGGGAGGTGACTGACCATCTCCACAGGGGCCAACCTACCCGGGGCAAAGAATTTAACCAACGGTGTAGTGATCAGACCAACCGACAGGTTCCACCACCAAGTCGGAGGCCTCGATCCCAGGAGGAAGACCAAATCAAGAGAGTGACCACCTTTGTGAGTAGCAGTGTCAGTGGCTCAGTAGGGTGCACACTCGCCTCTGAGGCTGGGAGATTAGAGGCTGTGGGTTCAGTTCCCACATCTGGCACTTGTTAATCATCCCAGTGCTGACACTGTAGTGCAGCATGAGAGGGTGCTGCACTTCTGAGGTGCTGCCTTTCAGATGAGACATTAAACCGAGGTCCCATCTGCCTGGATTGGTGGTAGTTCAGGTGGATGTTAAAGATCCCGGCACTTACCGAAAAGAGCAGGGAATTTCCCGTGTCCTGGCCAAATTTCCTCATTCACTAAAAATACCACCAACAGCTTAATCTGGTTCTCTGTATCCCCTCCCCTGGGTCGTGCCTGAAAATAGGCAGGATTTGTCTAGCACTTACCTGGTCAACAAAAAACTAAATAAATAAAATAAAATAACTGAGGAAACAACCTGTGTGAAGCCTAGGGATGTCATCATCTGGAGGAAGTGTTGCCCAAAATGCAAGGATTCGTTGTCAACCCAGGCATTGAAGTTGCTCAGAACCATCAGTCTGGGTGGCTCCAATGCCATGTCAGCAGCTAAGTCTCTACTTCCTGCAGGAATAGTTTCTCATCACCTGGTGGACGATAAATGAGATCTATCCTGCACCCCACACTAAAATGAGATGGCCTCTCAACTGGTACACCAGATAGGCCCGATTAGGGTCTTGAAACAGACCGCAACCTCCCCACCGCTGTCCAATCTCAGGCAATGTAAAACCGAGTACCCAGAAGGGATAGCTGTCTCAAAATAGGGGCAGCATTCTCATTCAACCAGGTCTCAGTAATGCAAACCAGATCTGCTGTACCAACAAAATCTGCAATAAGAGCAGTCTTGTTGCAAACAGATCTGGCATTGCATAACAGCCTGAGTTGGACAATGTTGGCGAGTTGTCCCAGCTACTTTCCATCCCAAAGAAGAGGTACCCTTGGGTATGGGGACCAGCACAGAATCACCACCTTCCAGGCACCATTTCACCTCAGGGCGTCTTCTAGTCCTAACCACCTTGATGGGGAGCGCCACTCATTCGGTCTCCGCTGTCCGCACTCCCTACATGTCCAGTCCCCTCCTGTGAGCAATCCCCAGTGCTCGACAGCACTGATAGATATACATGGGTGGGGGAACGGGCAGAGGGCAGAGGCCAAATAGCGAGGACAGGGGGGCAAGCAGACACATTCCACCAATTAATTACAGTAATCAGTGGGGAAAACACACAAAACTCCAGCTTCCAATAAACAATTGAAACAATCAAATTATGAAAGAGATCTAGGTATAGTAGTAAAAACAGATTATTATCTGGACCACATTGTAACAAAGTGCTAATACTGCAAATATTCTATTAAAACAAATCAGAAAAACCTTTATTAAATAAATCAGAACAATGTCTTGTCCCATTGTTTAAGTCATATGTAAGACCATATTTGGATTATGGTTCTCCATTTTGGAGTCCATATCTTAAAGGATATGCACAGACTGAACAAGTCCAGAGACGACTGACCAAAATAATACCCAGATTAACAAATGAGCCATATGAAGCTCATCTGCTAGAAACCGACTTCATTTTTACAGCAAAGGAGACTCAGAGGATTTGATATTTTATTTAAGATATTAAAATGCCTGACAAAATGAAACAATGTGGTTTGGCCTTCTCAAACAAACGCATTGCAGGCAGATCCCATAATAAACAATTAAAAATAGAATGGGCAAACACAAAAAAGAGTTACTTTTTTTCAGCATCACAGCACCAAAGCAATGGAATTTATTGCCACAGTATATAATTAACTCTGACTCTCTTGACACATTTAAATCAAAAATAGATACTGTATTTGATTGACCCAACATGTAGATAAATGACCCGCTATTGAGGGGAAAAACTCGATGGGCTTCGGCCTTCTTTGTCACATATTATCCAGTAAATCTGTTGATTAATGGAAACCAGATCTGATGAGGCCAGAAAGAGGTGATGAGAATCATTCTGCACCCCTGTGTCTCCAGTTTGAGCAGCACCCTCTGAACTAGGGAAGAGGAGGAAATGCGCACAGAAAACATCTTGTCCACCGCTGTCTGAATGCATCCTGACAAAAAATGGTAGGTCCTGGATTTCTGGAGCAGAAGAGAGGCAGTTTTATGCTGAGTGGGATGCAAAAGGTGCAGGTCTGGAGTTCCCTACTCTAGAAGAGTGATTACATGACACTTGTGTTGAGAGAATACTCATGAGGATCTGTCTCCGTTCTGCTGAGATGGTCCACCAGATCATTCTGAACTTCTGGCAGGTAGACTGCCTGGATCAGAGCTTTGTGCTCTAGGCACCATTCCCAGACTCTCATCGTTTCCCTGCATAAGGGGTAGAGTGTGCTCCACCCTGTTTGTTGATGTAGTACATCATTGCCTTGTCCATTTGGAGGAGAATGGTCTTGTGACACAGTATGTCCTTCAAAGTCCGAACAGCATAAAGGATGGCTCTCATTTCCAGAACATTTATATGAAGCTGAGATTCTGTCCTGACTCCAATGACTGTGGGTGTGGAGATCCTGGCAGTGAGCTCCTCATCCAAGCAAGGACGATCCATGGTGATTGAGATCTGGAGATCCAGAGGGGTGAAGGATAGCCTTCCAAGGTTGTACTCCTGAGTCCACCAGGTGAGCGACTGCTTCAGCGGCTCCAACACCTTGATGTGAAAGGACTGTGGGTGTGTGGCTGGTGACCACTGAGTGCTGAGCATCCACTGAGTAGTTCTCATGTGAAGGCAAGCCAGAGGCACAGTGAATACCGAGGATGCCATGAGACCCAGCATCCGCTGCATCGAGAGAGCTCAGACCGAGCTGTTTTCTCTGATGAAGCAGGCCATCTAGAGGATGTCACCTTCCTTCTGTCCTCGGAAGAAAGGCTTTCACGTTGGAAGTATCCAGAAGGGCTCCTATGAAGAGGAGCCACTGGGAGGGCTGTAGCTGTGACTTTCCCAAGTTTAGCAGGACTCCCATGGACGTGAGGGAATTTTGAAGCTGTAGCTATGGCTTCTAGAGTCTCTTGGTCTTGAGGGGCTTGTGAGAAGCCAATCATCCAGATACGGGAACACCTGAATTCGAGCTTCTCAGATGCACTGCAAGAACTGCAAAGCACTTTGTAAAACTCAAGGCGCCGAGATAGCCCAAAGCGAAGGACTCTGAATTGGTAGTGCTGGACCCAACACCACGAATCTGAGGTATTTTGATGGCTTGGGTGAATGGGAACATGTTAATAGGTGTCCTGCACGTCCAGGGAGGCTAGCCAATTGTGTTGATGAATCAGAGGTAAAGCGTACAGATTGATATCAATTTGAACTTTTCCTTGAAAAGGAACTTGTTTAACTTCCTGTGATCTAGAATAGGGTACAATCCACCTGTTTTCTTTGGAACTAGGAAGTAATGGGAGAAGAAACCAGTGTTCCACAGATCCAGTGGAACTATCTCTACTGCCCTGTTGTTCAGAAGGCCTTGGATCTTGGAAGCAAGAAGGTCCGACTGACAGACAGACAGCCTGGGCTGTCATTTGGGTGGATGATCTGGTGGGTTTCTGACAGATTTAGAGAGTACCCTCGCTGATTATTCTGAGCACCCAATTGTCTGATTTGATCGACTTCCATCGGTTGTAAAACTGAGTCAGATGCCCTGCTACTGTTAAGGAAGGGTCCCCTCAGACAGCTGAGGTTGGACTTGGGCCGAATCTTGGAGGGTGGCACTAGGCGCTGGGGCCCTGTGCCTTCTGTTCGCGTTTTCTTTGCGGCTGAGGGTCTGGTTTCTGATAAGCCTCCTCTGTCTTTACCACAAAAGGACTGATGGTTATGAAACTGATGCTCTCGTTTCCGCCCCCTTTGAGGGGCTGCGGAAGGTGGTCTGCTGTTTTGATGGCCGTTTAGTCTTCTGAGTGGCCTCTAGCGCCTGCTCGACCTAAGGACCAAACAGATACATACCACTGAAAGGCAAAGCCATAACTCTGTGTTGGGCATCATTTGTGAAGCCCGAGATGCACAACCAAGAGTGGCAATGGGTGGAAATACCATCTGCCGCTGCTCTAGAGGCAGTGTCAAAGCAGCCATGGCAGCTTTGAGCAGCTGATTATTGAATTCAATACCTCTAGTAATGGTTTGAAGGAGCTCTGTGTTAACTTGAATCTAGAAGAGCTTCTACCATAGCCTTGAGTGAATGCTAGATTGTATACTCGTTTTGAGAGAAGTAGACCTGGTAGCTGGCAATACGATGCCCAGAGTGGAAGCAGCAAAGACTCGCTTCTGAAGGTGTCGATCTTATGTAGATTCTTTGTTTATTGACGTGCCAGATTCTTGAAGAAGAACAGCTTTGTCATTCTCTGCCAGAACAACAATGGCATCAGCAAAGGCTTGCAAGGCCAGAATGGGTAGATCTCTGGCAGGGGCATATTTCCTGTCTATGGACTTAACCACAGAAGGAATAAGTGCTGGACTATCCCACACCATCTGTGAGAGTGTCTCAAAAGAAGGTTGCATGGGAGGGAGTCAATTCCACAGGAATGTCCGGAATGTGCAGGTACTGCAGATGCAGCAACCTGCCAGGACTGATTTCAAAGTCTGAGAGAGAGAGAGAGAGAGGGTATTCAAATTTCTGAGCAGAAATTTAAAAGAAAGGTCCTCAACCTAAGGCTCTGTTGAAAGAGGTTTATTCACTGCCCCTAGGGAGGAATCATCATCAAAGTCATCCCCAGTTGAAGATCAGAATCGGGCACAACGTCATTTCCTACTAGTCTAGAGGGACTGTACAGATTGGAAAAGGAGGAGGAGGCAGTGCAAATTGAGTCGAAACCCTGCATTACATGCAGCACTGCTGCAGGAAAGGTGCCAAAACACAAGCGGTGCCGAGCATGGTGCCGCACAGGCACGCCGCTGGCACCACAGCCAGCAACACCGAACCAGAGGTTCCCAACTCCCGACTCGCTGAGGAAAAACTAAGAAAAGGCACCAGTGTGGACCCCGCACCACAGCCGTATGAGGAGATAAACACCAGAGTCTGGCGTCGACAGCATCGGAAAGGAGCCACACAACTAGGAAGCCCCAACCGCCCCACCCGCAGGTCAAAACCGAGAGGCAAGGCCCAGTGACGGACTCCGCCGGCTTGGGCAGACAGGACAACTGCTGAACCCACTGCTCCATAAGAGTGGCCCAATGGTGAAAATGCTCACTGAGGACCCCCAGTGGGCAGGGAGGGACTCGGAGTCGAGGATGCCGCCACCAGGGACAGAAACCGGAGGGACCCTGAAGAGATGGAGTCTGGCCTCTGCCACCAGTAACTGATGATCGACGCACAGACGCATTCAGAAAGTGACCTTGAGTGGTGCCGCTTCTTTTTCGACTGGGAGGCCGAAGAAGAACTCGAGGTTGAGCGGTGCAGAGTCCTCGACTAGGCTCGAGAATTGGACCGCTTCTTTTGTGCTTCGAAAAATGTCCATCCCTCCATGCACTGGATTGCCTGTAGTCAGACTCGTCCATAGACGGAGGCAGGCCAGACCCAGCCCTGCTGACCGAACAGCTTTCATGTGAAGTCTCCTTACCGCCACCTGCCCTGTTCATAGTCAACTCCAGGGAGGGCTGAAGACTTCTTCTGATGAAAAATCTACTTAATAAACTTAAGAAATTATTTTCCTTTTAAACTGGTAAGAAAATAATAAAACTAATCGAAACTGAAAGACTATAGCTGCTGTCGTATAGACAAGAAGTGTTGACTCTCGTGGGCGAGTGGCGTCGTCACTGAAGCACACTCGACGGCAGGTAAAAAGGAACTGAGGCAGTTGGAGAGTCAACGCTGGATAGCCTATATGACATGAGCCAAGGTCACGGTGCTGCTTCCTTGCGTCCTACCTGGCGCCATCCCTCCTGAAGAATTTTGGCTCGCTGGTCCTAGCACCTCCAGCATAGTCCCATCAGTGTGAATGAGTGGTGGAGACTTTATGTCCTGGAAGATCAAATTATTCTATCTGTTCCTGTGTCTGAGGTTTAACTCAAACTCTGTCCTGTAACCCATTACATTTTTAAACATTGGTTCACCATGTTTTGGTTTCACCCCAGCTGCTTAAAATAACCCTGAGAGAAACATTGTTAGCTTGTTTGGAAACAAAATCACAATCAGTTATCAGTTTAACTTCAGCATTTTCATATTTGAACCCTTTATGTCCATCAGTCTTTTGCTGCCACTGTTGTTTCAGACATCTTTCTTTCCTGGACTTCCAGATCTTGAAGCTGTGCTCAAACAAGTCTGAATCAAAGTCACTGAAAGGAAAAGTGTCCCCACCATTTGAGATTTTCTTTGTCTGAGCTCTTGTTACCACTGCTGCTGAAACCGCAGGGGTTCAGTTCCTCTGAGATTAACTCCAGTAAATCCTGGACAGTCATTTCCAGTAATCATGGGTACAGGTAACTTAGGTACTACCCTGCTTTCATTTGGTGTGACACACCTTAATGGTCAGAGTCACTTGGGTGGTGGGATAGTATCGAGTGTCCCCATGGATACAGATGACACCAGTACCTGGTCCTTTTGCAGTGTTTTCCCAGCACTTCAACATGCACTAGGTCTGTCTGCTTCCCAAATCAATGAGTCCCTTTACAGTCTTATCCCCCACCTTCACATCTGTTAAGTACTTGCCCCAATTTGACAAGGACAAATCTGCTCCAGTGTCAGTCTTCTTATAGCAATTTCTTGCAATATGACCTGGCTTATTACAGTTATAGCAAATAACGTCTTTGGGCACAGATTTGTTACCCCATCAGAATTCTTAGCAGACTTGGAGTTTAAATGGGAAAACGAGTGTCTTACTGGTGCCTGGCTGTTACCTCACTGCTGTCTGGCCATTTGGTAGTCTTCAGCCACAGAAACAGCCTTTTCCCCACTTTCTAGTCGGTGTTCCTTTAGCCAAAGCTGCACATCTGTAGGCAGGATGTTGATGAATTGCTCCATGGCAAATGTGTCAATGATCTGTTGGACTGTTTTGCCCTCTGGTTGGAGCCATTTATATCAAGAGTTCTCTGAGTCAGGTGAAGGCTTCTCGAGGATTGTCGACTGAGTTGTACTTCAGAGATCGAAATCTCTGCCTGTAGGTCTCTCCAGAGATGTCATACCTTTTCAGGATTTTGCTTTTCACCAGGTCATAGTTTTCTGACTGTGCAGGGTCCATACTGTTGTAGGCAAATTGGGCTTTCCTGTCAGGTAGGGTACCAGTCTGATTGTCCATTGCTGCTTTGGCCATTAGCAGGCTGTGGCAATTCTTTCAAAAGTTGTCAGGTATGCCTCGATATCATCTGAGGGACACAACTATGTAAGTTTAATGGCTTTTAAGTAGCTTGTGTTTTGTTGCTTGTCTGTATCTGTGTCAGATCCTCTGCCTTTGATATATTGCAAGGCATCCGTCATCGTTGCTCCTGTTGCTGCATCTCTTTCTCCTCTATGCTTCTAAACATTGAATTTCTTGTTCTCTCTGCTTCTCCATCTCTTTTTGTTGTATAGCCCACCATTTGAAAAAGTCCATCAGGCTTTCAGGTTCTGTCACTGCCTGTTCTTTTTCCACAACTTGTGCTGGCTGTACAATCTTAGCTGATGTCTGTCTCTGCTAGTTTGGTTGCCATTCTCCTGGTAACCACTCTTGTACTTGCTGCTGCAGAATCCATACCTTTCTCTGTGCTTCCCTGGTACTAGGTCCAGTACCTATGCATGAAACTTCTGGCTTAGAGTATGCACGGCATTATCCCACTTCTCACATCATCTGTTGTTGAGGCACAGGTCAGGAAGCATAGGAAAACCAGGAGCAGTTGTAGAATTCTCAAAAGTGTCTATTAGTACCAGCAGTAACATAAAAATAAAGTTGTTCAGAATAACTATTTACAAATATTTCCAAAACATTGCAGCTCTCTCTTATAAGTCCATGCAACCCCCAATAAGTATCCTGTTTTTTTCTAAAATGTTCTTGTATGCTTCAGGCAGGTGCAGCAAGAACACAATGTCCCAGAACTGAGGCCCCTTCTCCATAGCTTCTAAAAGGGCTTAAAACTGCTAAGTTAACCCTTTGAGTTCCCAATAGCTTTTGCAATCATCTCAAACTATAGTTATATACATTTCAACAGTAACGCTATATAATTTCTAAACAAAGGGATCCCAATATCAGTTACATTTCCACATAATGATTTGCATATATTTTATACGAGCAGATATGCAAGGAGGAAAAGACAGAAACAGCAAGGAAGACTGAGAGACAGTGAGAGGCAGAGAATTGTGAGACTGTCCGGTGATCAAATCCTAGGTCTCACAGGAAAATTTGGCTGCTCAACCAGTCAGACAAGAGACAGGAAAGGAAAGAACAGAACAGATTCCTGCATTCAATAATAATAATAAACTTTATTTCACACTAGCGCCTTTCAAAATATCAATGCGTTTTACAAAAGAATAAAATAAGAATGAGAAAATCAATAAATACAGTATAAAACAGTGACAATAATCTGACAGGGTTCATTCATTCAGTACAATTAAAGGCCTGGCACCATAGAAAAGTTTTAGTGCCTGTTTAAAGCCTCACACAGTCATGCACTCCACGAGCTGACGGGGTAGAGTATTCCAGAGGGTAGGGCGATACATGAATGCACGGGACCCAGAAGATTTCAAAGACACCCTCAAGATCTCCAGCAACCCCTCGTCAGCCAAATGGAGCTGTCGCCGGAGCGATAGGGAACAAGAAGCTCTTTCAAGTAGTCAGGGACAAGTCCATGTAGAGCTTTATAAGTCAGTAAACTAACTTTAAAAGTGATCCGCCACTGAATCGGCAGCCAGTAAAGATTAGGCAGCACAGGGGTAATGTGATGTTCGGAAGTCCCAGTCAACAGTCATGCTGCAGCATTCTGCACTAGCTGCAGGCAATGGATATCAACCCCAGGAAGCCCTAAGTACAGGGAGTTGCAGTAATCAAGGCGCAAGGTCACAAAGGTGTCAGCCAGTGTGGGAAGATCTCCAAACGGAAGAAAAATTACTCACCTTAGTAATGTTGTTTCTTCTAATGGAGTCTTGCTGTATTCTGACAGTAGCAGTGAGTCCCAACCTTCAACTGCCCCGGAGATTAAAGAGTTAACTTTCCATGCCAGGCATGGAACGCTGAGCTCGAGCTCGGTTGAGACTCTGTCTGTTGCTGTTTAAACTCAAACTGTCAGATCTTTACGGACTAAACTCACTAAGGTCCTGTGTGGAAGCTGTAAACCTACACTAGCCAACTGGCTACTAAACATAAAACACATTTTTTTTTGGTCCCAAAACAAAGACTCAAGTCAGGAGACCCAAAAATGAAAACACAACATCAACTCACCCCAAGAAAAGAGGGGGTGAAAACAACAAGGTGGGCACCTACTGAGTACCAACACTGCACTGCCCACCCACATCCCAAAAACAGAGGTTCTGAGAGGGGCAGGCATGGGAGGTCAGAATACAGCAAGACTCCATTAGAAGAAACAACATTACTAAGGTGAGTAATTTTTCTTCAAACAACATGAAGTCTTGCTGTATTCTGACAGTAGCAGACTACAAAGCAGTACCTCCATGGAGGAGGGACAGAACCTACTTAGGAAATAGGCTCTGAAGCACAGCTGTGTTAAACCGAGTATCACTCCTAGCCTGGATATCCAGGGAGTAATGCTTGAAAAGTGTGAACTGTTTTCCAGGTAGCTGCTTGACATATCTCTAGAATAGGGATGTCCCTGCAGCAGCCAGGAAGCAGCTGTACCTCTGGTAGAGTGAGCCCTCGGGCCTGAGGGAGGAACCTTACCAAGTTTTTCATAACAAAATTGGATACAAGAGACAATCCACCTGGCAATGGATCTTTAGTGGCAGGTTTCCTTACCAACCTCACCATAAGTGAGGAACAGTTGGAGGAGTCAAACCTGTGACCCTTGGTATGCTCTATGTAGTAGCTAAGGGCTCTTTTCACATCTAAACTGTGCAGCCTCCTCTCAGCAGAGGAGGAATGGTCAGTAAGTACACAGGAAGAGACATATATTGATTAAGGTGGAAATCTGAAACCACCTTAGGCAAAAACTTCCTGTTAGTCCTGAGGACCACCTTATCTCTATGAAAGGAGATAAAATCAGGCTCCACTGACAAAGCTTGTAATTCACTTATGCGTCTGGCAGAAGTGATGGCTACCAGAAACACAGTCTTCCAAGTCAAGTACTTAAGCTGTGCTGAAGACAAAGGCTCAAAAGCGGGTTGCATAAGCTGAGCAATGCAAACATTAAGGTCCCAAGCAGGGGCAGGGTCCCTGAATGGAGGGTTGTGTGAAGCAATCCTTGAAAACTTGGAAAATACAGGGTGAGCTGAAAGAGAAGAGGGCTTACCTGCTGAAATAAAAGCAGAAACAGCTGCCAGATGCACCTTCAGTGTAGCTGGTCTCAGACCCAAGCTATTTAAATGGACCATATAATCAAGGACTGTGGGCAGATCAGCAGACTCTGGGAAATATGCTTCCCAGAGCACCATATGGAAAATCGTTTCCATTTGGAATTATAAGCAGCCCTGGTGGAAGGTTTTCTAGAAGCCTTCAGAATATCCATTACACCTTGGGGAGGTGTAAATCAGCAAACTCTAACTCTTCAAGAGCCAGGCCTTGAGATTGAGAGATTTGAGGTTCGGTACCAAACCCTCCCTGAGCACAGGTTAACAGGTTGTAATTCCTGGAAGACACAGGGAAGATTGACTGCTAAGGACAGTGGGAGTGGATACCAGGGCTGCCTGGCCCAGTCTGGAGCAATCAGGATCATCTTGCAGGGTTGAGATCTGATTTGACTAGCACTTTGAACAGGAGAAGGAAGGGGAAAAGCATGCAGAAACTTCCTTCCCAACTAAGAACTAAGGCATCCAGGGGACTGAGCCCAACACTGGGGCCTGCAGCAAAAAGGGAAGTTGGTGATTGTCTGGGGCTGCAAAGATCTATCTGCGGGGTGCCTCATCTGGAAAATATCACCTCAAGACCAGGGGGTCTAGTGACCATTCGTGATGGCCCTGGGATATCCTGCTGAGAGCATCTGCAGGACATTGTCCTTGCCTGGGAGGTGAACTGCTGTGAGGGAGGTGTTCAGGGAGTAAGCCACAACTTCATTGCTTCAGTGCACAAGGCAGTAGACTGAGTGCCTCCTTGCTTGTTGATGTACCACATTGTGGTGGTGTTGCCTGTTCTGACCTGGATAACTTTGTTCTGAACAGATTTGGAAAAAGCTTGAAGTACTAGAAATACTGCTCTGAGTTCCAACAGATTGATGTGGAGCAGAGATTCCTGAGGGGACCACAACCCCTGGGTGGTCAGGTAGCCATGTGAGCCCCCACCCCAAGAGGGAGGCATCTGTAGTAAGGATTAAAGAGCGAGACTGAGTGACAAAGGGAACCCCTTGCCTCAGACTGTTCTGATCCTGCCACCACTGTAGGGCCTGGATCAGGGTCTGAAGTTGGGATCAATTTGGTCAGAGGGTCCTTCCTTTGAGACCAGAAGGCTCTCAAATGGAACTGAATGTCCCTCATCTGAAATCTTGCTCCCTGCACTACTGCTGTAGAAGCAGCCATGTGCCCCAGGAGCTGTAGAAAATGTCTTGCTGGTCGACACACCTGCAGGGTGAATGAAGAGGCCAGAGAGACAAGGGTCCTTGCCCTGTCCAGGGAAGGAAGGCTCTGGCCTTTTCTGTGTCTAGCTCTGCACCTATGAAGGTGAGGAGCTGGACAGGCTCTAGAACTGACTTTGAAAGATTCAGAAGGAAACCCAAAGAAGTGAGCAGTTGCTGAGTTATCTGTAAGTGTAACTTGACTTGGTCTGGGACTGGCCTACTATGAGCCAGTCATCCAGGTAAGGGAATATGGCAATCTCTTTGCCTTCTTAAAGAAGCAACTACCACTGCCAGGCATTTTGTGAATACCCTTGGAGTAGAGGTGAGGCCAAAGGGCATTGCTCTGAACTGGTAATGGCCTGAGGGCAGCTGAACCTGAGGTACTTTCAATGGGAGCTTCTGATGAGAATATGGAAGTAGGCATCCTTGAGGTCCAGGGACACTAGCCAGTCCCCTGGCCTTAGAGAGGGTAGAATAATTCCCAGAGTCACCATTTTGAATTTTGGTTTTAAAAGGTGCTTGTTTAAGTATCTGAGATCCAGGATGGGCCGCCATTCTCCTGTCTTTTTAGGGTAAGGAAGTACCTGGAGTACAACCCTTTGCCCTGGTGTAGGGTGGAACCTTTCCACAGCTCTGAGAGCTAGGAGCGAAGAGACCTCTGCCTCTAAGGCAAGTGTCTCTGAAGGATTTGCTGGTGGAAAGGATCTGGTTCTCATCTTTGGGAACTTTTGAAGCTGAGAACCAGTCCCTGGCTTACTACTTCCAGGACCCATTTGTCTGATGTCAGAGACTCCCAGTCCTGGACAAAGTAAGCCAGCCTGCCCCCTACAGGTAGCTGAGAACTGGCCCTGGCAACTCCATCAGGGTGCCTATTTGGCAGGGACTTTGGGCTGAGGGGTGGAAGCAGGCCTGCTTGTACCCTGTCTGCCTCCCTCTAAAGAACCCTCTGGGCATAAGCAGAAGAGGAGGCCTGGGCTTGGTAAAAGGCCTATGAAAAGGCCTGCCCCTACCCCTGGAAGCTGCCTTTGAGGAGTGGCCTGCCTTTCCTTGGCCTGTGCACTCCTATAGGTGGTCCTATACTCATCCATTTTCTTCATGTAATTCTCTATCTGCTCCCCAAACAGAGAATTACCCACAACAGGAAAATCCATGGCCTTATTCTGGGTATCCTGTGACAGGCTAGTACATCTGAGCCAAGCCATTCTTCAAGTGCCACAGATGTAGCCAAGACTCTAGATGACACATCATTGGAGTCTACTGCAGCATGGAATTGCACCTTGGATGCCTCAATCCCATCAGCAGCCACCTGCTCCAGCTCCTTGGCAAGCTGACCAGGGACCTGTTTTGCTAAAGCCATAACAGTGCCCCATCTGGATTTTGATACCTAGCAGTATAGGCCATATAATTGGCCTGTCTGAGTCCTAAGGATGCTGCCATGTACTGTTTCTTTGCCATGGCATCAATCCTCCTGGAGTCCTTGTCCGGGGGTGTGAAGCCAAGGGAATGTTTGCCTTATCACAGGCTGCAGCCTGCACTACCCAACATGGCTGCATTGTTGTGTAAGGAACTCCGTGTCTGAGCCTGACAATGTATACCTCTTGTCCATTCTTTTATCCACAGGAGGTATAGTGTTAGGAGTCTTTAAAATCTTAAATGTCTGTTTCCCAAAAGATTTGTGCAAGGGAATAGACAGCCTCTAGACTCTGGGATATCCATCATTTCTATATAGTCAGGCTCCTCCTGGTCATCCACAGCTTCTTCCATAGGAAGCTGGAGGGTTTCAGACACTTTTTATAAAACATGAAATGGGAGGGGACTCAGAAAGCCAAGGAGGAGACACTCCTGAAGGTCTGTCTGGGGAGATGTCCGGGTCAATAGGCACATCCAGACTTTCAAAACCACATTCACTTTCCTCATACTCCTCTTCCTCCTCCTCCGGTTCATAAAATTCCTCTAAATCATACTCTTGAACCAGTAGAACCAGCCGAACCGAGCGCCTGCCTGATGGTACCGTTCGTTCGGAACCGGGAAAGCGACTGAACAATTTTAATGCTTTGGCCATTTCTTCAGCAGTTGGAGAGGAAAGTTTTGGCTCCACACCAGCTGATTTTTCTTTTCTAGTTCTTTTAGCCGGAACCGACTCCTCAGAATCGTCTCCTTTTCCCGAAGAAGTCTCGCCTGGTCAGAGGGCACTCCTTCTGGTTCGGTTTGAACCGAACCGGCTGGCCATCCAGTTCAGCGGACTTTTGGCCTCCCTTTCCTGAGCCTACCAACTCTCTTTTCCAGGGTAGCTGCAGGAAATTTTTAAATCTGGCAGTCTGCATTGAGGTGGTCAAACCCCAGACAATAAACACAGGTGGTGTGGGGTCAGCCTTGGCAAAGACTTTCCCACACACACTACAGTGTTGAAACCCAGTGGGCCCAGTTTTTCTTTTGGGTTTCTAGACATTGTGCCAGTCCTAACCAAACTTACCTTTTATGGCAATCCGTCAGGCAAGACCTCTTATTGGTTCCTGACCGTGTCATGGGTCGTGGAAAAAGTAATAAAATCTGTTTTTTAGAACTGATAAGAACCGTAACCACACTCTAAAAGTACAATTTAAGATTTTTAAACAACTCGATCGGTTCAAACCGAACCGATGAACTGTTTACAAGTTCCACACAGAATAGACAAAATATAACCTATCTAGTACTCACAAATACCACAGACAGAGACTGAAACGACAGGTTACGGTTTAAATTAGGTCGAAAACCGAGAAAAGCGGTACTGTAACCGACAAATTGAACCGAGCAGAAGGAGAAATCTCCGGAGCGACTGTTCAGTGAGGCGGAGTAAAGAATCTGACGGTTTGAGTTTAAACAGCAACAGACAGAGTCTCAACCGAGCTCAGCCTCAGCATTCCATGCCTGGCATGGAAAGTTAACTCTTTCATCTCCGGGCAGTTTGAAGGTTGGGGACTGCTGCTACTGTCAGAATACAGCAAGACTTCATGTTGTTTGAACAAGGTGCTTGATCCTGGTGATGTTCCTAAGGTGATAAAGGAAGACTTGATGACCCCGACACTTGAGATCATAAGGTCAAACTCTTCATAACAACTGGGACAGGGTCCTATGCAACCCTGTCACAAAGAGCATGTACCAACTAAGGAGGTAAACAACAATAAAGGCAAAATCCCACTATGGCTCACAAAATCTGTCAAAAACAGATGGCAGCTAAAATACAGCATTTAAAAATGAAAAAGTGTAACAGCACTCAATCACAGGTGAAATATAAAACTGAACTAGCTAAACTCAAAAACTAATCATGATAGGAAAAAGTAAAACAGAAATGAAAATATCCCACACCAAGGATAGTCAAAAATCCTTTTATCCGTACATAAATAACCACAAGAATACCCCCAAGCATTTGGAATCTATAATTCACAATGATAATATAATTACAAATGACCCTGAAATAACTAACACATTAAATGACTATTTCTGTTCTGTTTTAACCCCAAAGATGTACTAAAATTATCAGTAGCAGTAGGGGATCTATGAATCAATTTACTTTACTAGGGAGGAAGTTTTGGCCCATAAAGCTCCTAAAACCTAAATCATGCCAGGACCAGACAATAAAAGTCAGAGGCTGTTGACAGAGACAGACAATGTGCTCTCTCCCTTTGACAATACTTTTTAACAAATCTATGGAAACAGGTTCCTTCCAGATGATTGGAAAACGTCAATCATCATTCCACTACACAAAAAGGGTCCAAGAAATAAAATCAACAACAACAGACCAGTTAGTTTAACCTCAGTTTGTTGTAAAATACTGGAGAGACTTATCAAAGGCAAAACAGAGGCAGAAATAAAACAACTACTGTAGGTATGGTGGACAAGCATCAACATGGGTTCATTGTCAATTGATCTTGTGCTACTAATCTTATCACATTCTACAATTCAGTAAGTTCAAGTATGAATAAAAACAAACCTGTGGACAGCATTTTACTTGACTTTGGCAAAGCTTTCGATAAAGTGCTACACAATTAATTAATCGAAAATTAATCAAACTACAGTAGGTCTAAACCCTATAATTACTAAATGGATATATAATTGGCTTGTTTGCAGGACACAGAGGGTTAGGATTAGAGGTGGTCTGTCCAGGAAGGGGAGGTCAGTGGGGTCAATATTGGGAGCAACACTATTCAACATATTTATTGAAGACATCAGTGATAACATAAATAATATCATAAGTAAATTCACAGCTGCTACTAAATTAGGGGTGAAGTGAACTCTTGAAAACATTTGTCAATCTGTAAAGACCTGGAATGGATCGAACAATGGAGCATGACAAACAACCATTTGTCAATGCCGAATGTTTGCTTGCTGGTATTAGCACTGGAAATGCAGGAGTTAGAGGGATGCAGAATAGGAATGGCAGTGAAATACTGAACTTCACGCCAACCCACCTCCACCCTGCAGAGATGGACAGGCATTGGGGTATGCATTTGGGACGTCCTATAACATTCATGCCATTTCACTTCACTCTATCCTGCAGACACTAACATGTGTTGAGGTGTGCCTTGGGGTGTTCGGCTGTACAGTCACCCCATTCCATAAGGACATACACTGAAATGGGTGCAGTATAGGAGAACAAGGTGAACTGTGGGGCTGAAGAGTTCAAGGCACACCTCGATGCCTGTCACTGGCTGCAAGGTGGTGGGGTGGGTGGAATGGCATGAGCACTATAGTCAGCAATCCAAAGGCACACCTCTGATGCCTGTCAGTCTGTACAGGGTGGGACATTATGGTTAGACACCCTAACACCCCAGGAGTTTGTTGGCATTTACATGACAAATTTTCAACATGGCCTTTTGTGACCCCCACCTCAGAGAAAGCATTTGGGACCTCTTCTCATGGACAGTGGCACTGTGATTTTGTCAATGTGTCCCGAACTTTGAGTTCCCACAATGACCATGCCATTCTGCGCCAGATGTATGAAAACACAGATAGGGCAGGATGTGAAGAATGACAGCTGTACCATTCATAGGGAGCTATGAAGAGATGGTAATGTTGAAAATCTGTAGTGAAAATATTAAAAATACTCGAACGTCCGGCTTATGTGGAAACTGCACAACACATGTGCATAACACAGTCATTTAGTGGAATTTTTCATCAAATTTTCAACATAGGCATTTTGTGACCTCTGCTCATGAACAGTGTCACTGTGATTTTGTTTTAATCTGTCCTGAACATTGATTTCCAACAGCTAACACGCTATTCTGCGCCGAAGTGCCAAACCACATTTCATCCAGAATGTGAAAAATGACAGCTGTACTGTTCATAAGGAGGTGTGTAAAATGGCAATGTTGAAAAGCTGGAATGAAAATATTACAAATTGCTAAGTTACGTAGTATGCGGGAAACTAGCAACGCATGTTCATAACACAGTCATTTTATGGACTTTCATCACCAAATTTTCAACATAGGCATTTTAGGACCCTGCACATGAACAGTGTCACTGTGATTTTCTAATGTTTCCGAACACTGATTTACCACGGCGACGCGCTTATTCTGCACCAGTAGTGCGAAACCACATTTTGGTCAGGATTTGAAAATGACAGCTGCACTGTTCATAAGGAGGTATGGAAAAATGGCAATGTTGAAAATCTGGAGTGAAAATATTGCACATTCGCAAGTTACGAGTGTGTGTAGCAACTGTGCTACGACGCTGCAAAGCAGTCATTTCTTGATTTTTTCCACCAAATTTGCAACATAGACTTTTTGAGAGCCCCACTCATGAACAGTGGCACTGTCATTTTGTTAATCGGTACCGACAGGTGATTCTGGCGAAATGATCACGAAATCACCTTCGGGCCGATTAAAACCATGACAGTGCAAGAATTCATGAGGAGGGGTCCCAAAACCCCATGTTGAAAATTTGGTGCCAAAATTCCAAAAATTACTGAGATATGCAGCAAAGTTGAAAAACTCCTATCTATGTCATACAGCTTACCGCATTTTCTCCGCTTATGTTGGCTTTGAAGAGTGCAGATGTGTTCCTGGTTCACAAGAGCGTCGCGACAGACTCGGAGGTAATATGGGGTGGGTGTGGGGAGGCAGGGGTGCAGAGGGTGGGCGGGTTGGGGCAGGGACACGGACTCAACGAGGGATCATTTTCTGGTTTTCAGGGTAAAAAAAAAAACTTTGCGCTACAGTTTTCTAGTTTGATTGTGGCATTTGGCATGCTGGGGTGGGCTCCCAGTGTGCCAGCCGACTGTTTATTTTGGGGTTGTAGTGGATGGGGGATTGGGCACCCCGTCAGCAGAAAGCAACAGTGTTTTTTGGGGGGACATTATGCCGAGGGGAGTGGACTGCCCTGTCGGCAAATTAAACTTGGGCAGGGATGGGACTGAAGTCGATGGGGACTGGGGCCCCTGTCAGCAAAGACATTTTTTGGGGGGCGATGATGCTGAGGGGATTGGGCACCCACTTGGCACACAACAAATGGGCGTGAGGTGGTGGCAATCCACCGCCATGTTAAATTTATTGTTGGACTTAGTACTGCCCTGCAATGATGGGTCGCTCCCTCATTGCAGCCAGAATACTGGCCGCTGCAATGATGAAGCCCTTCATTGTAGCCAGTGAAAAGCGTTTGTACTTGGTGCATTTTGGAGACCAGTGTCATCGGCACACGGTGCCTCCATTGGTCCACCAGTGCCAAGCCCCCAAATGCATTGGCCTCTGTTGGCTGCCACCGTGCCGCACCTCCACAACCCGCTTCTCTCCTAAGTTGCCACATGTTTTGCACATGCGCAAGCAAACATAATAAATGATACTTTATTACGACAAATGTGTAGTACTTAATTTTGGCACAGATAATCCTAATTTTATTTATAGCCTAAACCAAACATTAAAATCATCTGTGAAAGAATGAGATTTAGATATATATTACTAAACAACAAATTAACATCAAGAGACCACTGCAAAAAATTGCACAGACAATAAACTTTCTATTAAATAAACAGACACTCATCAAGCAGAAATCAATCATTCCTCATTTCTGTATACAGAACATATATTAGACTGTAACTAGATTCAAATTCCCTTTTGGACCCCCATCATACTGGGGATATCAAGTTGCTGGAGTCGGTACAGCAAGAGCAGCTAGGTTAATACCATCTCTAAGTAAACTGCTGTATGAGATTAGACTCCACAGGACAGGTTTGGTTAAGCTAGAGGAAAGAAGGGCCAGGGAGCACTTGCTGCAACTTTTCAAAATATTAAATGACAGTGAACTAGCAGCCCAAGGCCACAAGTATGCAGTAGGAATGCCAAAACTTGAAGCCACAATAAACAGCTCCATATTGCGAGATTTAACTCACGCAAGAGAGATCATTTCTTACCGTAAGGGCAGCAAAGGCATGGAACGCCTACCGCAGGAGGTGATTGACTCTAAAACCTTCTAAACTTTAAAAATTTACTTGATTGTGCAGGTATTTAACATCCAATATACCCACAGTGAGTGGAAGACACTCTCGGAGGCTCTGCCATCTTGTGTCTAATAATACTGAGTTACGGTAAGTGGGTCAGGTGGTCCAAAAGACAGACAATCCAGCAGTAGCAGGTTGGATACCTGTGCAACCACACCATATGGAAAACCTCTTCCATTTGGAAGCATAAGTTTTCTAGTTGAGAAGCTTCCTAGACCCCCTAAGGACAGTCAGGACCTTTTCAGAGAGGTGCAGGCTGGCAAGCTCTATGTCCTCAAGAACCAAGCCTTGAGATGAAAGGACTTCAAGCTGGGGTACAGTATCCTGCCCTGCAAGGATGTCAGCAGATTGTACCTCTGAGGAGGTGAATTGGCTGTTTTACTGACAAGGCCAGCAGAAGCAAGTACCAAGGCTGTCTCGCACAGTCTGGTGCCACCAGTATCATTGTTGTGGCTGTGTCCTGACTTTTATCAGGACCCTGAGCAAGAGAGGAAATGGAGGAAAGGCATAAATAAATCTGCTTGTTCAATCCAATGTCAGGGTATCTACTGACACAATGCCCCAGACTGAGGTCTGCAACAAAACTGTGGCAGCTGGTGACTGTCTGGTGAGGTGAAGAGATCTATCTCTGGGGTACCGCACCTTCTGAACGCTGCTTGTAGTACCTATGTGTTTAGACACCATTTATGGTGGTTCTGGCTGATCCTGCTGAGGGAGTCTGCCAGAATGTTGTCTTTCCTGGTAAGTGGATGGCAGACAGGGACACTTGCAGTGAGTAGACCAGATTCTAGATCTTCATGGCCTCTGTGCACAGTAGGGTTGACCTGGTGCCCCCGCTTATTGATATAATACATGATGGTTGTGTTGTCTGTTCTGGACGCACCACCTTGCCCTGCACCTGGAGTGCAAATGACTGAAGGGACAGGTAAACAGCCTGAGCACCAACAGACTGATGTGCATGAGTGACTCTTGGGGACCACACACCACTGGCTGTGAGGTCGAGCGTGTGTGCCTCCCACCCTAGCAGGGAGGCATCTTTGGTGAGTACTAGTAAGGAATTCTCCTTTTGAAAGGAGTTCTCCTCTTAGGTTCTCCCTGTCCATCCACCACTGCAGGGCCTGTAACAAGATTTTTGACACAGGTACCATCTTGACTAGAGGATCCCTTCTCTGTGACCAGTGAGCCCTTAAGTGAAACTGAATGTCTGTCATCTAGAACCTTGAACCTGGTACTATTGCCCTGGCTGCTGCCACATGGCCAACGAATTGCAGTAAGTGCCTTGCTGGTCTAAGTATCTTTGGTTTGAATGACTCTGCCAGCTGAAGAATACTGTTTACCATTTCCTGAGAGAGGAATACCTTCCTTGCAGGGTGTCAAGTTCTGCTCCTATGATGTCCAGAACCTAAACAGGATCCAACTGGGACTTTGGGGTATTTATCAGAAATCCTAGAGATTCTGGAGTGCTCTGAACCAGAGCCGGGGAATCTCTAGTGTGTTGTGGGACTGTCGCACAACTAGCTAGGCATCTAGGTAGGGAAACACTGTGACCCCTGCCTTCTCAAGTGAGCCACCACAACAGCTAGGCACTTTGTGAATGCTCCTGGGACTGAGGTCAGGCCAAAGGGCATGGCTGTGAACTGATAGCGGCCTAAGGGCAATCTGAACTGCAGATACCTTCTGTGACTGGGTCGGATTGGTATAGGAAATTGGCATCCCTGAGGTCCAAGGATGCCAGCCAATCTCCCTGCTAGAGAGTGGGGATTATCATAGCCAGGGTGACCATTCTTAACTTTGGCTTTGTCACATGTTTGTTCAGGAGTCTGAGATCTAGAATGGTCGCCAGTCCCCGTTTTCTTGTGTGTTAGGCAATACCTGGATAGAACCCTCTGTCCCTCTGGGAGAGTGGGGCAGGTTCCACTGCTCTGATAAGCAATAGGTTGGCTACTTCAGCTTCCAGAAGCCCCTTTCTGATGGGGTGACTGGATGGAAGTTTCTGCTTCTTAACTTGAGAGTGTTTTAAAGCTGAGTGACAGACCCTGACTCACTACCTCCAAGACCCACTTGTCTATGGTGATGGATTGCCAAGCTTGGAGGTAGTGAGCCAGCCTGCCAGCTACTGGTAGGGGGAGGCAATCTGTACAAACACATCAGGATTCTGCTTAGATTGAGCCTTAGCCTGAGTGGAAGGCTCTGTCTGCCCCTGCCCCTGAAGTACCTCCTGATCTGCTGGTAGTCCAGCAGGGCTTGGTCTGGAAAAAGGCCTGAAGTAGGATCCCCTAGTCTTGGATCAGAAGGAAATGGAGGGTCTATCTTTGGCTTGCATTACTCCTAAATGTGGCCTTGCACTCCTCCACTTTCTTCATGTAAGCTTCTGTCTTGTCTCCAAAGAGAGAGTTATTCTCGCAGACAAAATCCATTGCCTTAGTTTGAGTGTCCTGAGACATGTTTGTGGACCTGAGCCAGGCAAACCTTTTCATGGAAACCAAGAGGACCATAAGTCTGGCAGCAGTGTCACTGGCATTTACTGCCATGTGGAACTGGTACTTAATGGCATCTGGAGCTGTCCTGGTGGTTTCAGCCAGGTCTACTGCCATCTCACCCTGAATCTTATCTGACATAGCCAATACTGTGGTCCAAAGGGCTTTTTGGTACTGAGCTGCATAAGCCATGTAATTAACCTGTCTAACCAGGAGAGAAGCTGTCATGTAGTCTTTCTTCCCATGACGTCAATCTTTCTGAAGTCCTTGTCAGGGAATGTGATGACAAGGCACCTTGCCCTGTCACAGGCGGCCGCCTGTACCACCCCTCATGATCTAGGTGAGTGAATAAAAGTCAGCGTTAGATCTAACTGGTACTTTTATCCACTTTTCTGTCCACCCCTGGCACCAAAGTGGGGTTTTGCAGAATTTTTAACACTGCCTTTCGAGTGTTTTATGGATAGGTAGGAGCAGTCTTTTGTGGGGTGAGACCATCATGTCCAGGAAGCCAGCTTCCTCCTCCTCTTCAGCTGACTCCTGTATGGCAAGGTCCTGGGCATCCACCATCTGTCTCACAAAAACCGTGGGACGAGTAGTCCTCTGACCTCGGGGAGAACCAAAGTCTTGCACCGGGAGACTTCTGGCTCTATAGGTTCTCATTCTTCATCTTCTTCCTCATCCTGTGGTTCCTCATACAGAAAGGGTGGTTCCTGGGAAGGTGGAACTGACACTGGAACCAGAGGAACTGGTGGAGGAAGCAATGGACCGGCAGCCTGGAGGGTCTGCAATACTTGCAGTGCCATGGCAATTTCCTCCACAGAGGGTATAGCCAGTCTACTTGCTGAGAGCTCCTTTGCTTTTTTCAGCAGGAGATGCAGAGGTATGTTCTTTATGTTTTAATTTGTAGGCAGGAACCGTTCTGCTGACCAGTTGCACTGGTCTTTTAGATTTAGTAGAATCAGATTTTCGGTGGATTTTTCCCTCAATTGTTTAGTTTATCTTTTAAGAAGAGGATGGCTCCTCCAAGATTTAGGAGGGGAAGCAGGGTAGCCATCTCTTACAACCTTTTGGCCCATTTCTTGAGTGTTTGAGGACAGAAAGCCTTGCAAATGCCACAATTACTAAAAATATGACTAGTTCCCAGACAGGAAATCATTCCTATCAGCTTTAGCAACTAAACACCCACAACCAGCACAGTCTTTAAACCCAGTTGGTACTGTCTTTCTTTTTCTGGACATTTCTACATTAGTGTCAGGAACCACAAGTACACTCTTTAAAGGGATGTTCAGTTCCAAATTTAAATAAAACTATAATTCTTAATCAAAAGGCAGTCAGTTCCCAAAGTTTAAAATATGGAGGAAGCAACTGACGCTCTAGTTCCTGAAAGGAAAAGGAACGGTGACAATACAAATCTTAAATAAAGATTTAAACGCTATGGTTCCTAGTGGGACCTGAGTGTTAAATGTATAATAAAATCAAAATGGTAAGACTTGTCTTTAGACTTGTCGGTTCATCGAGGTTCCACAGAACCGAGAAGTACCACTGAATTTAACCAAAACCCACTGAACTGACTAAAATACCTGAGAATAGGGGCAGCAATTGTAAAATAAAAGTAAACAACAAACTTCTCATCAAATAAAGACTTTGTAAAGAATGAGGAGAGCTCCAAGCGTCCAAACTGAGCAGGTGGAGAAAGGAATCTGAGCGTTGATCAGAATGCAACAGTTACTAGGGGGTAGTAGTTTAAAATTGATACGAGCCAAAGAGAGTTCCATCATTTACATACATTCCATTCTTCCAGAGCAGTTCAACACTGAAGGCTGGCTGCATTAGTTAAGCAGACTGAGTGATTCCAGGGATCTGAAAACAGCTTTAAGTGCAAGAAAAAACAGATGATAAACCTTTCTATGTAAAGAGTAATAAGCATTAAAATGGAACCATGGGGCTATTTAAACTGCAAATTCCTATAGTCCTTATGAGTAGAGTGGTTTATGCCTAGGTATAACCAAGCTACTCACATAGACTGTGGTAGAAAACTGAAACCATGAAAAAGATGATGAAATAACACATTTGTACTAAAACACAAACTGAAGCAAGAGAAACAGCATTTGTCAATGCCAAATGTTGTCGCTAGGCATTGACAGTGGAGTGGTGGAGTTAGAGACGACAGTGCTGTGATTTTGTGATGTGTCTGAAAAGGTGATTTTGCACAGCAAGACATAGACAGTACCACAGCCGCGGAAACACGCTTTGGGCAGGCTGTGAAAAATGGTAGCTGGACTGTTGATAAGGAGATGTGCACAAATGGCAGTGGTGAAAATGTGGCATGAAAATATTGCAGATTGACAAGTTACAAGGGTGCATGGAAAATGCGCAATGCACGCTTGCAACACAGTCCTATGGAGTTTCGCACCAAATTTTCAACATAGGCATTTTAGGACCCTGCTCATGAATAGTGTCACCGCATTTCGAAAACTGTCCCGAAACTGATTTCGCACAGTGGCCGTGCAATTCTGTGCTGGACGTAGCTAAACACATTTCAGGCAGCTGTAGTGTTCATAAGGAGGTATGGAAAATGCCAATGATGAACAGCTGGAGTGAAACTATTACAAATTCACAGAGTCATGAGCGGCAAACTGTGCAACGACGCTCATAAAACACTCATTTTATTGACTTTCATTCCCAAATTTTCAACATAGGCATTCTAGGGCATCTGCTAATGAACAGTGTGACTGTCATTTTCATTATGTGTCTCGAACATGAGCTTTCCACAGCGACCATGCTATTCTGTGCTGGAACTGCGAAAACAGATTTTGGTCAGGATGTGGAAAATGACAGCTGTACTGTTCATTAGGAGGTGCAGAACAATGGCACTGTTGAAAACCTGGAGCGAAAATATGAGAAGTTTCATAACAAGCGGTGTGCAAACCGCGCACGCACCGTAACACAGTCACTTTATGGAGTATTGTCACCAAATTTTCAACACAGGCATTTTAGGACCTCTGCTCATGAACAGTTTCACTGTCATTTTCGTAATGTGTTCCAAACACTGATTTCATAGTTAAACGCTGCTATTCTGTGCCAAAAGTGCTAAAACACATTTCGCGAAGGATGTGAAAATGACAGCTGTAACGGTTCACAAGAAGGTATAGCAAAATGCCAATATTGAGAATCTGGCATGAAAATATTATGAAAGCTTATCCACGTAGCATGCGCTGCGCAGTTGTTACGCACGCCAGAAACAGTCATTTTATGGAGTATTGTCATCAAATTTTTAACACAGGCATTGTAGAACCTCTGCTCAAGAACAGTATCACTGTCATTTTTGTAATGTGTCCCAAACACTGATTTCGCATAGCGACTACGCTATTATTCTGCGCTGAAAGTCTGAAAACACATTTCGGCCAGAATGTGAAAATGACAGCTGTCAGTTCACAAGAAGGTGGTAAAATGCCAATGTTGAGAATCTGCTATGAAAATAGTGTGAATGCACTTAACTTACGAGCGCGAGCAAGTTGCTATGCACACTGTAAAACAGTCATTTTATGGAGTATTGTCACCAAATTTTCAACATAGGCATTTTAGGACCTCTGCTCATGAACAGTGTCACTGTCATTTTCATAATGTGTCTGAAACACTGATCTTGCACCATGACCACGCTATTCTGCACCAGAAGTGCGAAAACACATTTCGCCAGGATGTGAAAAATGACAGCTGTATGATTCACAAGAAGGTGTGGTAAAATGCCAATGTTGAGAATCTGGCATGAAAATACTGTGAATTTGCTAACTTCAGGCGTGCATTGGGCAGTTGCTACATGCGCCCGTAAAACAGTCATGTTTTGGATTTTTCCACCAAATTTGCAACATTGGGTTTTGAAAGCCCCCTCATGAACAGTGGCAATGTAATTTCATTACGTGGTCCCAAAAGGTGATTCTGCGCAGTGACTTTGAAATCACTTTGAGACAGAATAATGTCATGACAGTGCAAGAATTCATGAGGAGGGGTCCCAAAAACCCCATGTTGAAAATTTTGGAGCCAAAATATTAAAAATGCCTGAGATATGCAACATGGTTGAAAAATCCTATTTATTCCATTATACAGCTTACTGGCATTTCCTCAGTTTGCAGTTGGCTTTGAAGAGTGCAGAGCGTGTTCCCGGTCCACCGAAGATCGTCGCTGGCGGACTCTGGAGGTAAGTATGGGGTGAGGGGTTGGAGAGGCAGGGTGCACAGTGGGTGGAGGTGCAGTGGGGAGGGGCACGGAGACTACGAGGACCGTTTTCCTTTATAGGTTTTAAAAAAAAACCATCACGGACAGTTTTTTTTTGTAGATTTGGCATGCTGGGGTGGGCCTCCAGCATGCCACCTAACTGTTTGGGGGTGTCTGTAGCCGATGAGGTTGGGCACCCTCATTGGCAAACAACACGGGGGTTATTTCTGCCGGCGAGGGTGGGCTCCCCGTCAGCACACCTGAAAAGGGGGCAGGGTAAGAGCAGAGAGAGTTGGGCACCCTTGGCATATCACAAATGGGGGATGCTTTATGCTGACGGGGAGTGGGCTCCCCGTCGGCTACCTGAGGGCAGGGGCAGCCGACAGGATTGGGCACCCAGTCGGTAGTCCGGCCAGTGAGCTGCCAAGTACATAAACAGCAGTGAGCATGATAAGAAAAGGACCGCTGCATCTGACAAGCTTTGCTCGGATTGCAGCGGACCTTTCTTAGATGTGCTCATTATTATGTATGAATTTATTTTATTTATTTTATTTATTGGAACATTAGTTTACAACGTCTTGAGCCAGAGGCTCATTTACAAAGGTACCTCATCACAGAGAGGACAAAACAGTGCAAACAACATTTTTACAATAAAACAGTGTACAAAAGAATTGTGGAAACATGAGGATATAGGACAGAATACAGTTTTGATATTACAGGAATTGGCAAAGCACAAGTCGGTTCAGAGTAGTCTGAATGGTTACAGATAAGCATTACAGGATTGACAGTATACAAGTAGGTACAGGATGATTTGTACAGTATGCTAACAGAGGCAGAACTAAGCAGAAGAAATCATTGTAGAGGCGAGCGGAGAAGAGAGTAGCATCATAGGTAGAGATAAGCAATAGGTTTTGAAGCCACTCAGGGAGCTTTGTCAGGTCAAAAGAGCTGGAAATAGACTTGAGGCAGCCACAGCTGCACGTAGTGGTAGGTGTTTTCGAAGGGTGGTTTTGAAACGAGAGATCATGGAGGCATCAGTGATACTGGTAGGGAGGGTGTTATACCATGAAGGGCGCTGTAAGAGTATGCCTTTGTCCTTGTCGAGGTTCTTGCCCTCGGTACTACCAGTGCAGTTTTGCAGGAGATCTGGTATGCACTAGAGAGTTTGCTCGGTGGATAGAGGCAGTCAAACCTGGTGGGGATAGACCAAGGAGAGTCTTTTTAGTTAGGGGGCAGGTTTGGTATCTGAGACGTTCATCTAGGATGAGCAGAATAGCCAGTGTGTATAGATGGCAGGTATAGGTTAGTCTAGGTGCCCGTTATTAGCCTACATGCCTTATTTAAGGTGAGGCGGATCTTGTTTAGGAAGGTCTGGTCACGGCCCCATAAACTGGTAAGCCATAGTCTACTAGGGATAGTACAGAGGATGTGACTGCGAGTCGGAGGGCGTCGGGAGACAGTTTTATGGCGGTAAAGGATACCCAGCCGAATGTTGGAGGCTGAAGCAAGGGCAGAGATGTGGGCATGAAATGAGAAAGCAGGGTGAAGGTTATCCCTAGGTACTTGTATGAGTAGACTTGCTCAATTGGGAGTTTAGAACTGGCAAGGACCTGAAGTGGATAATTACTAGCTTTATTTTGGGTGGGCAAAGAGCACGGTTTTAGTTTTTTAAGATTAATTACAAGTCTATGCTCTTTGAACCAGGCTTCTGCATCATTGTAAGATAATTGCAAGGGTCCTGAAGGAGATGGGGTTAAGGTTTGAGGCAAAGAAAACAGCATCATCTGCGTAAAGTAAAATTTTACCAGTGCATTCACCTGGCAGGGAGTTGAGAAAACAGAAAAGAGCAGGGCCAAGAATGGAGTCCTGCAGGACTCCAGAGTGGATAGGACAGGCGCTGGAGAGTGTCCATTAATTTTAACACATTGTGAGCGGCAGACAAGTAGCTGGAGCACCAGGAGACAGGCCCAGTGGCAAAGCCTGTGTGGCTAAGGCATCCAGCAGGAGGGGTGGAGACAGTGTCAAGGCTTTTGATAAATCAACGAACACTGCACCCGCTAGAGAGCCAGAGTCCAGAGAGGAGTGAAGAAAATTAGAGAACTCAAGGAGGGTGGTGTTGGTGCTGTGGCCAGCTTGGCAACCATGCTGTTCAGGGCAGAGGATGCTGTATTTGTCTAGATACTCTGAGATTTGGGAGGACACAACATTTTCTAAGGCCTTTGAGAGAGCAGAGAGGATAGAGATAGGCCGATAGTTACCAGAAAGAGTCCTATCGCCACCCTTGTGTATGGGGGTGACTGTGGCAATTTTCCAGGCACAGGGAATTGCCCTAGGCAGAGATATTTGTTGAAGAGGCTGGTGATTGGTGAGATAACCAGATCCAGAACCTGATGGAAGAGACTGGGATCGAGGAGTCACTGCCAATAGTATTGCCTTTAAGGCCTTGAGTAGGTGAGGTCTGACTACAGGCAGTAACACGGTGAGGTGGAATCAAGGACATGTGAGAATAGGGTCGGGTTGAGGGGTCAAAGAAGTTGTTCGGGAGCACAGAGCTAAGGTCAGTGAAGGATTTGTTGAGATGGTTAGCAATGTGGGCTGGGTCTGTGGAGATAGAGCCATCAATGTTGATTTGGGAGGGTGGAGGGATGTGTGCCCCATTCAGTTGTTTGATGTTGTCCCAGAGTTCCTGGCATTGCCCCAGGATGAGGTGAGTGAGGCTTGATAGTGTTCAGCCTTCCTTGCACAGATGGCCCAGGAACATTTGTTCTGGGCAGCAGCATAGGCCTGCCTGTCAGCAGAGCAGCCAGTTTCGTGGCAATGTGCCAAAGGTTATCCCTGTTCTTAAGAAGTTGGTGCTGGGGCGGTAACCCAGGGGCATGCCGTACTTTGGACCGGAGGCAGTTAGTGATGCAAAATGTCGAGGCTTTGTTAAAGGTTTGGGTAAAAAGGTTAGAGCCGTATCAATGTCAGGGATGTATTGTATGGGAGACCAGTCAATTTGGGCTAGGAGTTGCTTAAGGCCTTTCAGCCCGCCTGGTCTTAGCCACCGCGAAGGGTGGACTGTGCTGTGGATTTGGGTAAGGAGGTTGACCAACGGAAAAGTACAGGGAGTGGTCACTAAGTCCGTCAGGAAGGACTTGATATTGCAGATTTGGTTAGCATAGTTTGTGAGGACCACATCAAGAAGTGTGCTTATGCCCATTCTAGGATTCACTCTAGTAGGTTGGGTAACAAGTGTGTTAGGTCAATAGATGCAAAGGTGTCATGGGTAGCAGAGGATGAGGGGCTGAGCCAGTTAATATTTAGATCACCCACAAGGATTTGGTCAGAGGAATGGGGTAGGGAGGAGATAATCAATAAGTGGAGCCAGTGCCTGCACTTGATTCTTTGGAGGTATGTAGGCTGTGGTCAGATAGAGGGGCCCTTGAGGGATCAGGGGTCAGTTTAGGGTTAGGGCCTGAGCCCTGAAGTCAAGGACAGGGGCTGGGAGGGCTAGTCCCATGAGTGAGTCTTTGATATAGATAGCACAGCCCCCACCCCTCTACCAACATTGTCCTCCCGATAGAGGGAGTAGCCCAGGAGCGAGACCAGGAGTCAGGGGAGATTCTGACAGCCAGGTTTCCACTATAGAAATAACGCCAGGTTTATGGGCTGTAACTCAACATTGGAGTGAGTCGAATTTTAAGGAGGCTACAGATGTTCATAGACACAACATGAAGCCCAGGAGATTCGACTGATGAGCTATTGTGAGCAGGGCCAGGTTAGGATGTATATTTTCTGTCAGAGTAGAAGGATAAGAACAGCCTTGGACAGGGGTGGTGAAGGTGAGTTTGTGCCAGCTAAGATAGGAGGAGTAGGGGAGTTTCAGGACGTAGGGGGTAAGCAGAGGCACAAGCTGGGAAGGCTAGAAATGATAAGTCACCAGTGGGAGCAAGGGGGAAGCAGGGTAGTGTCTAGGTGGTGGTGAGGTGGGCTAGGGCACAGGGAAAAGTAGAGGAAGAAGGTGACGGCGAGAGATCCAGAAGGAGGGAAGAGTAAGAAGGCAAGTGGGAACACTAGATTAGTGAAACTGTGGAGTTGTAGGAACACCAGGGTCAGATGATTGCCTAAGGAGGAGGAGGAGTGAGAGGCAAGTCAGTAGGAGGTAGCAGGCATTTTCAGTGAAGGTTTGCAGGCAGGTAATAAGAAATGAGAGAAGAGGGCATGCACCTGCCAAAAGTATTAGTGCCACTTTGGTACAGTGGTAGAGACCCTGCCTCTGGTGTGCAAGGTGCCAGGTTCAAGACTCACCAAGGATAACAGGGATTGCCCAGGGTAGAGTCATTAGCCACAGTCCAGGAGCAGCCCACCGGCACTGTGAGGGCACAAAACTGGGGTGCTAAATAGCGACTCCTAGTGGCCAAAATGGCTATAGGCTAGTGTGGAGTAGGGGGTCTCAGGAGCCCAGAGATTACAGGGTAGGGGAGAACAATGGGTGCAGTATAGTGGGGCCAGGTGGTAGGAGAGGAGGAGAAAGGGGTTGCTAGTTGGCTTAAAAGGGGTCTGACTGGGCCTAAAACATGGTTGAAATAGTGACCCTAGTGGTCGAGGGGTTAGTAACAGAGTGGGTGTGGTCAGGCGAATGGCAATGGGTTTGTGAGTAAGGGCTAGTCAGGTGCAGGTCAGGGGTGAGGTGGGCAGAGGCTGGGGCTGGGGTGGAGTAGGGAGAGAAGTAGCCAAGCTGATAGACAGGCTACAGGCGGTTGAGGATTCTAGTGAGGAGTCCGAGGCAGAAAGGACAGAGGGTCCCTCTAGTGGCTAGCAGGTATAACCTGCAAATGGGAAAGTGGGACTTGAACAAAAGTGAGGGAGGAAGTGATGTCACAGAGCAGCGCTATATAAGAAATGATGACCCAGGGCGGTGGGTGGCAGTTGACGCCGCAGAGCGCGCCGACGGGCTAACCCCCTCACAAGGGTGCAACTTAGAGGTACTCTTAATTACCTCTATTAGCACCCGCGATGGTCCCCGGGCCTGGAGGGAGCACTGTATGCTGCTGGGCTGCCTGGGACTCGCGGTGGGACTGGAGGTGGCGAGGCCTGAATGGTGTGGCGTGCATGCAAGCTGGGATTGGGGAATGCGGATGCACCTACTGGAAGCGTGCTCAGCATTTGTCCAACAGTGACCGCCTCCTCCAAAGCTGCACTGTCCCAGATGCTGGGCTATGCAAGCCACCAACACAAAAAGTATAAGTAGTATTCTATATTTTTAAACAACAAACGTTATGACGTAAGCAGTCAGAGTTAACTGGGATCTTGGGACCATACTCCAATAACGCTACAGAACCTGGAACAGGTCCTGGTCAAATATCTCTATCTTTTCTCATACTCCATTTTGTCTTAAAACCTGTGATAAATAATATTTATTATGAAGCCCGCTTTTGCTATTAGATCTCATCTGTTTGCATTGCAACCATTTAGAGCAATACAGCTAAGAAGCACCTTTCATGCACTTCTTCAAATTGTCCCCAGAACCCTAAAAGAATCCTTACCCTCTCTGAATTGCAGGCTGCATTAATAAAATGTTTTCAATAACTGGATTTAGGAGGAAGTGATCATATTTTGGCTCTATGGTGCTGAGAGTCCGATCCTCCACTTTCCTATACAATTAGACCACAGCTCAACTAAGAAGGGCCTTCTTAGCTGAGCAGTGGACTTGATTTGTTCAAATCAGACATTTAGAATATTGAACTTTGTCTTTTAAAAACAGAACCACTGAAGTCAATGTAGTGCACGCCCATGGTCCCCCACTTCTGTATCACAAAATCTGTTAGCAAGCCACTCTGAATAGGGAAGTGAAGGGATCAGGGTCTCAGATCTGTAAAGCTAAAACACAATCCTTTCCCTTCCTAAAGCCAGCTATTGAAAACATTTTATTAATGCAGCGTGTAATTTGGAGGTGGGTAAGGATCCTAATGGGGTGCTGATGTGAGTACTAGAAAAGTTGCTCTTTAATGTTTGTAGGTAACACCTTTGCAGAACATACTGTAGCTAGCTATCTTCCTGGAAATAATGGTTGCTAAATTCCAACAAGGATTATTTTGTAACTTGTTTTAAATTGCCATTTCCAAATGAGCATGATGAACAATTATAGGTCCCAACATAACAGGCTGAATATACTGTTGATCAAATATTTTTATGTTAAGTGATGTATTTGATATGAAAGTATGTATTCACTGAAAGGTACGGTATAAGAATAAGAACTTACACTTAAGAGTTTTGATATAATTTAGCGTAACCAGGTGACAGGAAAGGACACAGACACATCCATGTGCCACTGCAGTGAGATGTCAGTCATGTTATTTATTTATTTATTTTTATTTATTTTAACTGTTTTTTTAGAATTTGGAATTGTAGTACTGAAGGCCAAAATCTGAATACTGAAATATTCTTGTCAGATGTGAAACGAAAATCCAGTTCTGCATCCTAAAACCTCCCTTCCATTACTACTAAAAAAAAAGCCTATAATCACCGGGGCGTAATGAGCCAGCTAGTGGAGGTTGCTTATTTTCCTCGCTCTGCCTTACCACCGCATTAATTATAAATAAAAATTGCCTAAAACTAAAGTAAGATCAGCAGAATTGTGCCTGTACATACTTACAGAGACGATGCATGAATATGTCATTTCCTCAGCAGCGAAGGCTCGCGACGCCAAAAATCAGAGAAAGCAACTGCCGATTTCCATATAGGTGGTGAGTGCAGGCCTGTCACGCTTGTTGGTGGCTGAAGTAATCACCCTGGGCTGCGAAGTTACACAGCAGGTGTTGGCTGCCTGGAACCTCAGCTCACAAGCCTGGCCACTAACTTTGATTGGAAAGTGCAGGAATTAGTGGATCTTCACGCCGATGTCCCTGGCTTAGGGAAATGGAGGACGAGTATCAGATTTAGAAGACGCCACCTCCCCATACCAGAACAAATTATTGCTTTACAAAAGAGCTCGAGGATTTCAAAGAGCTCTTTGATTACCAGGAAAATTATCACAGACGGCTGAATTTATGGCTTTGGGGGCTCCTGGAAGGGCTAGAAGGATCAAGTGTGATGGACTTTTGTGCTAAAAGGCTGCCTGAGCTGCTCTGTCTTTCCCCAAAGAATGGCTGCCTGAAATTGGAAAGGCCCACCGAGCTGTTCTAACCAAACCTGCCCCAAATCAGCTAGCTAGACAAATTATTATGAGATTTCATAACTATCAAGACTGCCAGGTGGTCCTTAAGGCATATCGAGCAATCTACTCTCCAATGTGACGGCAATACACTCTTTCTCTCTCGGGGTAGTCTGGAAGTCATATACCGAACTACAACCTCGATTAATACCTTGCTTTTTAGGCAGAATAACTGCCAGGGGATTATTTTACTAAACAGTGTTTACAGCACTATTATATTTTTAAATATTAAGGAATTTAATTTGCATGCTCGAGTCTGAGAGGCACTTCGGTAGCAACAGTATTTAAAGCTACCCTGCATGCGAAGTAGAGCGAGCACGCTAGCTATCTGGCAAGAAGACACGCTGTCGTGTGTCACGCGTATCAAGCGTAAGAGGGAAGGCTACACTGTTAAGTTGGGAATCTGTTAAATTAGGATCCATTAAATATCCTGTACTCTGATTGATAATTAAACATGGCTGATTTGATTGTTCTAGATAATGAATCTTGTAGTAGTACTAAAGAACAAACAATAGATAAAACTTTTTGTAATTATAACCTTGGATGGTGAAACAGGCCTGAAATGTAACACTTGCTTTATGTATACATTATTTGACTCGCTTCCACAAACTCCCTTTACATCTGTGATAAATGTATAAACAACAGTGTTTTAAGGAAGATATTGATAATTTTGTAAGAGGTTAGCTGTAATTGAACAATATCAAGAAAACCAGAGTAAAACTACAGTTATTTGCTCAGAAGAAGGTACAGTGGCTGAAAGTATTTGCCCTCTTCCTGATTTTTCTCTATTATTGCATATTTGTCACACTGGATGTTTTCAGGTCTTTAGAGAAAATGTAATATTAGATAAAGGGAACCTGAGTGAACAAATAACACTTGTTTTTTTTTTTTTTATTTCACTTATTTAATGAAAAAAGTTAACCAACACCAACTGGCACTGTGTGAAAAAGTAATTGCCCTCTACACTTAATAACTGGTTATGCCACATTTAGCTGCAATGACTGCAACCAAACACTTCCTATAATTCAATATCAGTCTTTCACATCACTGTGGAGGAATTTTAACCCACTCTTCCTCGCAGAACTGCTTTAATTCAGTAACATTTGGTAGGTTTTCGAGCATGACCTGCTCGTTTCAGGTCCTGCCACAGCATCTCTATTGGGTTTAAGTCTGGACTTTGACTAGGCCACTCCAAAACTTTAATTTTACTTCTTTTTAGCCATTCTGATGTGGACTTGCTTTTTGTGTTTTGATCATTGTCTTGCTGCATGGCCCAACACGCTCAGCTTCAGCTGACGGAAGGATGACCGACATTCTCCTAAGAATTTTCTGGTAGAGCAGAATTCATGGTTCCTTTAATTATGGCAAGTCATCCAGGTCCTTAGCAGCAAAGCATCCCCACACCATCACACTACCACCACCATGTTTGACTGTTGGTATGGTGTTCTTACTGTGGAATGCTGTGTTTGCTTTTACGAGATGTTATGGATCCATGTCATCCAAAAGTTCCACTTTGGACTCATCTGTCCATAGAACATTTTCCCAAAAGGCTTGTGGATCATCCAGGTGTTCTTGGCAAATGAGAGACGAGCATTTATGTTCTTCTTGGTTAGCAGTGGTTTCCGCCTTGCTACTCTCAATGAAGCCCATTTTGCCCAGTCTCTTTCTGATTGTGGAGTCGTGAACACTGACCTTAGCTGAGGCAAGAGAAGCCTGCAGTTCTTTGGATGTTGTTTTAGGATCCTTTGAGACTTCCTGAATGATTTACTGCGCCCTTGGAGTAATTTTGGCAGGCCGCCACTCCTGGGAAGATTCACTACTGTTCCAAGTGTTCTCCATTTGAGATTATGGCTCTACTGTGGTTCGATGGAGTCCCAGAGCCTTAGAAATAGCTTTGTAACCCTTTCCAGACTGATAGGGCAACAAATTTTTTTCTGATCTTTTCAGGAACTTCCTTTGATCATGGCATAATGTGCTTGTTGAATCTTTGTGCTGGCAATGTGACTCTGATGGTAAGGGTCAAAATAAGTGAGATTTATATTGAGCAGGGCTGGCTGTAATCAAGCCTGGCTGTGTTCAATCAGCTGACTCTAATTATCCCTTTAATTGGGTTGATTTAACTAGGGGCAATTACTTTTCACACAGTGCCCGTGGTGTTGGTTAACTTTTTCATTAAATAAATGAAAAGTAAAAAAAAGTGTTATTTGTTCACTCAGGTTCCCTTTATCTAATATTATATTTTGTCTAAAGACCTGAAAACATCCAGTGTGACAAATATGCAATAATAGAGAAAATCAGGAAGGGGCAAATACTTTTTCACGCCACTGTACTTGGATTCATTGAGCCCAATTCCGGTGTGAGGAAATTGACCCTGATAGAGAATAGGAACCTACGAGAAAAGGAAAAGAAGAGATTCAAATGATGATTGTACACATGGCGAGTCTGAAGGTTGGACTATCATGTACTATTGGCCACAAATCAAAATCTAGATGCAGGGCAATGTGTAATAATATCAGTCTATCGAACAGATTTGAAGCCCTGATTGATTTAGAAATAGATGATATATCTATAGATGGGGACTTGATAATTCAATACCCAGGCAAATTATTACCACTCCTATGACAACAGTTAGGAAGAAACTTTGTCAGACATAATTACTGAGAAAACTGTACAGACCACAAGTACAATAAAAGATACAATCTGTACAAATGGACCTAATTTTGAATCAGAAGTAGTCCAGGTAGATACTACAAAGGACAGTGTCACTATGGAACGGCACCAACAGAAAACTTGAAAAGGCAATCTTTTGTATTGGGAGACTCAATAATAAAATATACGGATAAAATTGTGTGTCGTACAGACATACATAACATAGCATGTTCATCATTTCGGGAGCTGGTATTAAAGATATAAATAAAATGTGTCCTGATATTCTGTAAAATGCAGGCCAGAATCCACTTGTTATTATTCACTGAGGTACAAATGACCTGAAGAAACTGTTGATTGATGAAATAAAACAGGAGCTTATAAACATTGAAAACACTGGTTGAACATAAATGTGAGACATGGTTCTCGGAAATATTACCAGTTCCTAGAGAAAATTATCAAACTATATGAAAGATTAAATGCATAAATGAGTGGATACTGAAATGGACTCTTAAAGAAGGTTATAAGTCCATTTCCCTCTGGGAATGCTTTTAGTGATACTCCATCCCTGTTTTGTTGGGATGGTCTTCATTTGAGTAAACAAGGTGCTTATAAATTGGGCAGGATTTTTGAGGGTGTCATACATAAAGCTTTAAACTAGGATAAAAGGGGATGAGGGTAAAATCCAACATAAATCCAAAATTCAATATAACCAAAATTCAATGCAAATCCTAATAATTTAAGATCCAATAAACTGAAAATTTGGAATATTAATGCTCGTAGTTTGAATAATGTAAAACTAACTGAACTAAAAACACTGATAAATAATCACAACACTGACATAGTATGTGTAACTGAAACATGGTGGGACGAGTGTAATAACTGATCCAATAATATCGAAGGGTTTCAACTCTTCTCAGAAAATCGTACAGGAAGAAGAGGTGGGGAGTATGTTGCTATGTTTCGAACAGATACAATGTCAAGAAATTAAACTTAATGATAATTCTGAAAATATACCTAAACTCTGTGGCTGAGTATAATTTTTCCCCATTTGCCCAAAATTAATCTGGGATCTGTTACAAACCTCCTAATAGCAATACTGTTTATAATAATAATTTAATAGAGGAAATAAATAAAGTTTCTAGTTTAGGAGATGTGTTGATTTTGGGAGACTTCAATACTCCAGGTATAAATTGGAATGATCTGAAAGGTATTACTGCCTTTGATAAAATATTGATTGATACTATAATATCTCATGGCTATCATCAATTAGTTGATGCTCAACCAGGAGAAAAGTATATTAGATTTAATTATATCAAATTCAATTGATAGAATTGACCATATAGCTATCCTGCCCATTTAGGAAATAGCAATCATAATATTAAAAATGTACAATCAATATTGAAAACCAAAACTAAATAGATCACCGCTATCCCTTGATTACAAAAGAGCCAATTGGAATAAGATTACTGAAGCCTTTAAAAACTGGACTGGGAGAATCCTTTAGTAAGTTATGTGTTAACTCTATGTGGGAAAATCTAAAATCTAAAATTCAAGAAATAATATTTAATCTTATTCCTAGGCGTGAAAGACAAAAATAACAAAGGCTATATTCCATATTGGTTCAATAAAAATATTAAGACACAGATAATAAGAAAAAATAAAGCCTTTAAGAAATATAAAACAGTCCAACTTCGATAAATCTTAAAAATATAGAAATCAACAGAGATTGCTTAACTCTATTACTAAAAAGGAAAAGACAAATTTGAAAATAAATTGGCATCTAGTAAAAATCAGAAAGCATTCTATGCCTATATAAATAATAATAAGCAAACCGAAAAAATTAATTCAGTATCTGTAAATGGAAAAACAATACTGAACAATAAAGAAATGGCTTGACAGTTTCAATAAATATTTTATGACCACATATCAGGAATATACCTCAAAGGTAATTATTCCTGGAGTAACAGACTTAGAAGCCTTTAGTATCAGTCGTGATATGGTACTGAAGGAATTACTAAAATTAAGAACATCTTCTTCAGGCCCAGATAATACTGATATGATAGTATGGAAACATCTTTTGAGGTAATAATGAATCCCTTGACTGAAATATTCAATACTCACTTCTAACTGGTATGATTCCATGGACTGGAAAAGGCCATAGTAGTACCAATACACAAAAAGGAAACAAATCAAATGTAACAAACTATAGACCAATTAGCCTAACATGTATTTGCTGTAAGACACTGGAAAGATTGATTAAAATATTATTAAGAAGGATGTAATTAGATTAGGGTTGCAAGATCTTACACAACATGGTTTTAGGAGAGGACTTTCTTGTAACACAAATCTAGTAGCCTTCTACAACCATGTTAGTTGTAAATTAGACAAGGGTAAACCGGTTGATGTAATATTTTTGGACCTGGGAAAGGCATTCGATACGGTCCCTCATCATAAACTGATCATAAAATTGGCGGAGCTAGGTTTAAACAAAGTTATTATAAGATGGATTGGAATTGGTTATCAAACAGGAAACAGAGGTACGTATTAACTCAGTTCTTTCGGACGAGGGTAGGGTTACTAGCAGTGTCCCCCAGGGATCTATACTGGGCCCGTTACTGTTTGGACTATATATTAGTGATATGGGTAATGGGGTGGACTCTTATATAACCAAATTTGCAGATGATACCAAAATTGGTGGAGAAGTTACGACACTAATCAAATATAACGAACTAAGGAATAGTCTAAACAAAATAGAAAGATGGGTGAACAAAATAATATGAAATTTAATGAAGACAAATGTGCAGTGATACATTCTGGAAAAATAATCCAAAATATTCATATCTCTTAAATAATAAGCCCATAAAAACAGTACTTGTGAAAAGACCTAGGTGCATGGATAAATTCTAGATTATCCTCGGGCACACATATTGTCAAAACAGTAGGAAAATGTAACAGTATTATTCATTCCATTAAAAGAGCTTTCCTTTCAAGGAACAAAGATTGTGTTCTTAAGTTATATAGGACATATGTACTCCCCATCTTGATTATGGTTCACTGATTTGGAGCCCATATTAAAAGAAGGATATTTCAAAAGTGGAAAAGTTCAAAGGAGACTGACTAAATCAATAAATGGCCTAAAAATAAGGAATATGTAGACAGATTAGTAGATCTAAATCTGTACTCCTTGGAATCAGAAGAATTAGAGGAGATTTATTATTTTATACCGTATCATGGAAGACAAGACTCTAATGTTACAATGTAACAAAAGGATTCATAAATTAGTAAATTCTAGATCACACAGTAAACAAATATTTTTAAATAGGGCAAGAACAAATAGGCACCAGAACTTATATAATATACTAACACCAATAATTTGGAATAATTTGCCCAAAAATGAAGTAGAAGCTACCTCTTTGACTCATTTAAAAATAGGTTAGATAAATTTCTGTCATTGAATAGCATAAGAAATATTAACAGATAAGCCCACTATGAGTGGAGACAATTAAATGGGTCAATGGCCTACTTTGTCTATACATACCAAGTTTACTAAGTTTGACTATTCGGCCAGGCTACTAAAGTGGCGCCGTGCCTATAATCCACTGATGGTGCAGCTACAGAAGATGAAAGTGGAATGCTTTATGCTATATCCAGCCACACTCAAGGTTAAATATGAAGGAGCTACAAACTCCTTTTGGGAGCTTCAGAAAGCAGAGACTTCGTTCAGGACCTAAAGAAGAAAGTGGGTGACTCCTCCTGCACGACTCTCTTGAGGGGAACCTAATCACCTGGCTCAACATGGAAAACTAGACACATGTTATCTTACTTAAGGTACTGTAATGGAACTCTTGTTGCCTGATTAAAGAAAGGCAATTGGGGGTGAAGTTCAAATGCTTTCAGTCTACACATCATGACTTTATAATACAGACTGCCTGAGTCTTCTTGTTGCTGGACTGAATCGTGGCCTGAACTGCCTGGGTGATGCCTGCATGCACCTCTGGAGCTTAAGGAGGCGATTTTATATCTCCCATGTGTAGATGCCATAGTTTTTTCATTCTGGTTTTATTTAAGAACAGGGAAGAATTGGATGAGAGACCCAGCCCTTTAACCTATCTGTTAATTTACCTAAGTTGAAGGCAGAGGAGAGAATCATCTGTGCTGCCACTATTTGGACTATCGGTTGATGGGCTTTTATCCAAAAAACTGTGCTAGTGTTTTCTGCATTTCATTTGGAAGAGCTCCAGCCCGGAGTTGCACACAGCACCAACCGAGTGTTGAGAGGCATGGTGGCATGGCTCACTGCTGGGGTGGGGTGGTTGGAGGATGTGGCGCTTGACTGTTAACTCACACTTGCGCGCTCATTTCTGGGCAGGCTCTGCTTGGGGGAGCAGAGCCACTAGGAATTTGCTGATTTATTCATGAGACCGATACAGGCACCCTAAAAGGGCTGTACGAGGGCATCCTTCACTGTTTATTTAATGATTAGAAGACATGGTGTATATGTAGTAATGCTGAAAATGTTTTCTTTTTCTCACAGTTAATTGAAGCAATTTAAAAGGGAATATGTGACTGTTGTTTGTGGCAGGATGGTGGGCAGGGAGGTGTACTTACTACAATTGGGGAGGGATGTGTAAAATTCTTGCATTATGCAATTACTGTTACAATGGGGAGGGATTTCACAATTCTTTTGGATAAACTGGGGGAGGGAAAGGGCTGTATATAGTTACTGTTTGTTTCTTGTTATGTAGTTGTGTAATTTTTTCAAGATTACATTAGATCCTATTCAATACTGGACTGATGATACAGTTGAAGAGGAAGGAGAGGGCTGGGAGCCAAGGGAAATTTAACTGTTGGAAACATGGCTAATTTAAAAGATTTTGTTGCAATTTCATGGAATGTAAGGGATAGCCACCCTATTAAGCGCACAATGTTACTGACGGCTCTGAAACGACAATGTGCACAAGTGGCTCTTTTACAAGAGACCCATCTTACAGACAAGAAACATACTAAGCTCAAAAGAAGCTGGTGGTAGATTGCCATGCAGTGGCCTTTAATTCCCATAAAAGAGGTGTAAGCAGTGCTTTGCACAAAAAATGCCTTTCAAAGTAGATCAGGTGGTAACTGACCCAGAAAATGGTCTCGCTATGTTTTGTAGCTGGCGACCTACAAGAGGAGAAAGCTACATTTGGGAGCATATATGTCTAGATGTTCATGACCCTAATGTTCTATAGATCCCATATGGCATTATTAATGGAGGAACAATTTCCAAACCTGGTACTGGGGAGACATGAATTCTTGCTGAACCCAGCCCTTGATCATTCTGAAGAGAGGGGTGTTCTGGGGGGTGCTGTCCGTGACTGGATGGCAGGAATGGTTGATTTAAATCTGGTCGATGGATGGCGACTGCCAACCCCACCTGTCGTGAATATACTTTTTTTTCTCATCCACATAAAACCCGTCAAGGTTGGACTTTGTTCTTCCCTAGAACCTGGTACTTTCGGCCCTTTATATTACACACAGTCCGTTTCATGTCTCCGACCATGCCATGGTTATAATGTCTTTGAGTTGGGGAAAAGGGCAGACTGACCGTATTACATGGAAATTTCCTACCTACCTGCTAGCTAACAAAGAATTTACAGAACGTATGCAGGAACAGTGGAAACAACATGTACAAACAAATGTTGACTGTCCCTCCAAGACCACTTTCTAGGTGCAGGGAAAGCATTTATGAGAGGGGTCATAATTGTTATGGCCCAACATAAAAAGAAAGTCAGAGAGTGAAGAGACAATCTTGAACAACGTCTCGGAACCCTAGAAAGACAGGCTGCACGAGGAGGGGAAGCAACCATTCACCATCTATTGACCACGACTAGAGGAGGCCCTTAACAATATCCTACTGGGGAAGTAATGGAAAACCTGTCTTTTGTAAGAAAACATTTTTATGAATGGGGAGTAGACCAGGGCCATGCTAGCTAACCTCATTAGAGGAAAGAGGGGTGCACATTTGATCTGTACAATCAGAGGGAGGATGGGACAGTTCAAAAGGACAAAATTCTATTTGAGCTAGGTTTAAGAGGTATTACCAAGAACTGTACCGATCACAGACAGGGAAGGCAGAGAATGGAATGCTTGCATTTTTAAAGAAGTTAACCATGCCAACCCTTAGAGAAGTGCGAAATGTTTAGGATCACCAATAAGAAAAGATGAGATATCCAGGGCCATCGGCTTCGAGGAGTGGAAGACTAGGGCCAGATGGCTTCCCAGAGAGTATTATAAAACCATGAAAGCCCAGATGATAGATCACATGGATCCGTATTTACAGATGCCAGGAGCACCATAGGGAGTTTGAGCTCCTGGAGAGAGGCAGTCATCTGTTTAATTCCCAAGGAGAGAAAGGACCTACTTAAATGTGCCTCCTTCAGACCAATCTCTCACTCTCTTGAACTGTGACCCAAAATCTTGGTTAAATATTAGCTAGTAGATTAGATAAGCTTCTCCCGAGATTGATCCTCCCAGACCAGACCGGGTTCATCCAGGACAGATACTCCTATCATAATATGATAACTCTTTTAAATGTAATCTGGGAGTGACCAGTGGACAGGATCCGGTACATGTCTTGTCAATGGACGCAGAGAAAGCATTCAATCGAGTTGAGTGGAATATTTGATTGAGTTCCTGGCCCAGTGTGGTCTGGGTGGAGAGTTTATTGGACTAGTACAACATATGTATAAGGGTCCTAGAGCTAGGGTTCTGATTAACAACCACCCTTTCTGATAGTTTTGAACTGGGCCGAGGGACTAGACAGGGGTGCCTGCTGTCTCCCTCCTCTTTGCCTTGGTTCTGGAGCCACTGCATATAGTTATTCAGGCGCACCCTGAGATCTCGGGTGTGATGGGGAAATCGGGCTGGGAGCATAAACTCACTCTATGATGACGACATGCTGCTGTATGTTGTTAAACCACATCAATCTATGCCTGCATTACTGAGGTTAATAGACCAGTTCTCGAAATTCTCGGCTACAAACTTAATTTAGTTAAGTCGGAGGAAATGAGAGAGATCCTGAGAATAATGGGAGGATAAGGAAGTCAGAATGGGGCTTAAAAGAGTTCAAGAGGCCTTTGTATAGCTGGGTATTAAAGCTGGAGGAAAATTAGCACCATGTGTGGGTTAAACTACACCTCACTTCTGCAGACCATAATGGCAGATCTTAGCAGATGGCATAAGCTTCCCATTACTTGGCTTGGCCAAATTAATTTAATTAAAATGAACGTCCTGCCCAGAATTCTCTATGGACTACAGATGCTACCTATAGGACTGAGAAAATATGATAAAAAGAAACTGGAGAAAGCATTCTTGATTTTATTTGGCAGGGCAAACGTCCAAGGGTGGTTTAGCTCATTTAACAACCATAACTGAAAGAGGTGGACTCCAGTTCCCAGACCTTGGGATTTATCATATAGCTACCCAGTATCGGTATGTTCAAGATTAGGTTGGTAGGCTACAAGAGGCAGGATGGATAGACTTAGAAGAAAGGGACTGCCCAGGACGGGTCTCTGCATACTTATCTGTAAAGAGTTGGGAGGCCTATAATAGGTTACCCAGACAGAACCCTTAGTTACAGCTGTACTGGAGAGCTGGAGGCAAATGATCTGCCTTCAAGGAATTGACACAGGAGAAACATTACTTCTCCCACTGACTGAAATCCTCTTTCTCCCAGGGTTTGAGGACCCGATATAGGGAGGAGAGGAAAGGCATTTTATGTCTGAAAGATCTATATACCAGAACTGGGTTTGACTCCTTTGAGGGACTCTAGGCTAGGTTACTTGCAGGTTGGGGCTTACAAATGGAAATTACGTACTACTGTAATTCTGATCCCATCAGTTCCAAGTCGCTGTAGAGGTTAGAAAAGGGTTGGGAGGGTGGGACAAGGAAGTCCAAGGGACAGACAAAGGAAACGATATAAAACTAAAAGGAGAAATAAATGACTAGAGGACAGAAGAAGTTCAAAGACTAAGGGGACTGGGTAGGGGCACCAATCTCTGGACGTAGAAAGGAGGAGGGAGGGAGGGTTAAGGTTTTAAAAATAAGGAAAATTTTAGAGGGAGGAGACAGGAGAAATATACCTTGTTACCTTGACCTGTCTCCAGTTTATATAGGAACTATGAAGGAGTAGCTAAGAGGCTAACTGCCAGAATTGCAGGCACAGAATTACTGGCAAGGCTCCTATAAGCAGAATCGACTATTCTGGAAGAAAAGAGTAGAAACAGAGATATCTCCCCAAAAGGAGATTTTGGTGCAAGAAACATAGTTTCTTAAACTAATTGAGGTTATGTCCACGGATACTGAAATCAAAAAGAAAATCAAGGATTGAAGGGTAAAGGAAAGAAAAGGGGGTACTGCCAACCCCACCCCTCAAGGGTGGGCCGAGCACTGAAGGAGTGCCACCACTCTGACCACACCACCCTAAAGAAAACTATCTCTATGTGCCCTCAGGTTTCCACCTCTGACTCACAGGAAGGAGGGGGGTAAGAGGGGGCACAGAGAGAGGGGGGGGACCCAGAGGCTGAGGCCCCAGGGGATTGAGGGTGGATCAGGATGGTGAAGATACGCAGAAAGACTAGAATTACATTAGATACGTAATTTCATATCTTATCTGTGTCAATCTTCACTTCATCACCTTTGGGTGAGCGAGCCCCCCTGCAAGGTTTTTTTTAACCCTAAGGGGCTGAGTCCCTTAGCTCTCAGTAGGTTACACACTAAGAGGGAGAACCTTCACGGGTCTGGAGAGACCCAAGAGTGGGGGAGTGAGACAGGGACTCCCGTAGGGGAGGAAGTTACCTTGACAGACGCCGCTCACTCTCACGGGAGAAGAGATAGGTTCTCTGGTGGCTGGAGTTAATCACCCTACACTGGGCCAAGGGTGAAAATGGGAAAGACACAGCCATGCTGTCCGCCTAGTGCAGATCGCTGTCCTTACGACCATGGTAGCTACCTCTTTGGCAGCATATGATGCCCTTGCTTGGTGCCTTGTAGCTCCAGGCCATATGCAGAGAGTGCAATGGCTTGTCTGGTTTGCTCTGTGTCAGGCATGGAGGCTAGGAACTGACCCAGCCTAGACCACAGGAACCATAGCGGGCCTGATGTGCTGTGATAGACAGCAGCAACCGTGTCGAGTAGAACGCCTCCTCCCCAGAAGTCAAAATATGAGGAGTCTTGATCTGAGGGCCAGTCACGGTGAAAGGCAAAGCCCATCAGGAGTATCCAGTTGCATCAATCCTGACTGAGGATGAGGCATGGACCCTAGAGACTCTGGGGGGCACAATACCACTGACAGAGATCCCTAGGGCAGGGACTCGGAAAAGAGTCTCTGCCAGAAACACAATGATATTTCCCGAGGAACAGGCCAGGGGCACCACGGATGTCCTCCCTGAAGTTGCCTAAAAGGCATGCGCCGTGTGCTCTGGATTGTGTTGAGTGGGAGGGTGATGTGCAAGTCCTCCAACATCCTCACGAGGAATCGCTGATACCAGTGAGATCAGCAGCTGGAGAGATGTGCACAGATGGTTCCCTCCCCAGAAGAGGGGATGAGGAGTCAGAGGACCTTGAAGGTTCAGAAGCTGGCTGCTCAGGGGAGGTTGAAAACCTGTCTGTCCATAGCCCTAACATAAGAGGGAAACTGAGCAGCCTGGCTTTGAACTGCTCCCAGGAGAGGCCCGCTAGGGACCAAGAATGCCTGGGAGCGCAGGAGAAGGTGGCAGAGGAATGGGGCAGAGCCAACAACTGGAATCGGCTGACCTCCGCCTGGGCTAGGAGTGCACCAGGAGCCCTAGGGAAGGAAGGAGCTCCAAATACCCACAATCAATAGCTGAACAACCACACTGAAACTACCTAGGCTGCACCTCCGAAGAATTCCCCTTGAGGTGACGGGGTCATGTAGGTCCAAAGGACAGTTCCCCACCTCCAAAGAATGGGGCCCCTCGAGGAAACCAAAAGGGAAGGGCGGGTCCGCACTGCGGGAAGCTTTCTCCCAGAGCCCGGTGGGCTCCAGAAAAGGCCGCTGCACAGACCCCATGTCCCTCTACCCTCGGAATCAGAGCGTGCCCTCCTCCTCGAGAGAGCCAGCCTGGGCAGCTGACAGCCTTGGTTGGTCCCTGAAGGCTATCCAAAGAGCAGCACCTCCCCACCTGTGGGTGCTCCAATCGGCCCCAAAGGTGGGCGATCCAGGCACACCACCTGAGGGGTACCACCACTGAGGGTCAGAGAAGGTTGCAGGGCAACAGTGGCCTGCACCACCGCTTGCTGGTCAGAACCCCTGACCCTGGCCCCAGTAGTCACTGTCCACCTCAGAGGAGGGCTGACTCTGGCTTGTTGAGGACACTACCAGGGTGTCCACCCAAGGAGCCAGCTGCGTGTCTGACTCAGAGTCCACTCCTCCTCCGAACAGGTGGAGATCAAAGTCCTTGCCAGAGAGGCGCGGACACCTACTGCCATCCCAACTGAACAGGGCAACAGAGCCAGAGACTGCACCGGGTGGATGCCTGTGCCCCCTCCGCACCGCAAACAGTGCCAGAACAGGACACGGCCCCAACAAGGGTGGCAGTCTCAGAGCTCAAGCCTGTCACGGTGCTGTTCCGACCCCAGTGCCACAAGCAGCGCCCGGGGACAGAGACGGCCGATGGCTCCGACCACACCTCAGCGCCCAACGCACCGAGGCCAGAGATCTCCATGGCACTGAACTCACCATGGCGCCGCCGAACAGTGCATAGCACAGAGACAGTCCCAATGGCTCAAGGCCCCTATCGCACTCTCAGTGGCGTGAACGGCACTAAGCTCCCAGAGCCATCGAATGGCTCCAGAACTGGACATGGTGCCATGATCAACCACGGCAAGAAACAGTCAGGGATGGCACCGACAGCCTCCCATGATGCCGATAGCTACATCGATGCCGCCGAACGGCACCAACAGTAGCAATGGCACCAAGTGACAGATCGGGAATGATTGCGCCCATCAGGCCCACGGCACCACAAGCAGTGCTGAGGCTCAAGACGGCGCCGACATACCGCATCGAGTGATGGTGCCGACCCAGGCCTCCGGAGCCGCGGGTGCGACATCAGGGGATCCTTCGCCTCTGGAGGGCGACACAAGGCGGTGCCTCCCACAGGGGACAGACTGGGCCTTCTGCACTGCAGGAGGGGTCTCTGCCATGGCTAGGTTAGAGAGGTAGAGCCCCTCCTCCTCGTAGTCCATATAGAACTGGGAGGGGACCGGGGAAAGGCCGATAGAACGTGGCCTGGCCCGACGAGTGAGTGCCTGACCCCTGAAAGTCGGGCGGACGCCCACTTTCCACACATGTTACTCGATGACCCGCGGTCCATGGAGAAACAGGCGCCACACGAATCCATGTCGTGAAGTGGGCGACAGACCGAGGCAACAGTCGTGCTGGTCAGTGACGGAGTACTTATGGGTTGCAAGGGCACCAGTCAGCATGGGGAGGCCATCACGCCTTGGAAGTCTCTTGCCTCCGCACTCCAGACATAACCTATGAGAAAGAACACCAAACTAGACTGACATCGCAGAAACAAAATAAAATAATGGAACAATCTTACTGAGCGACATCAAGTAGGCTAACAGAACCGGCAGGAGATAGGGGAGCCGACGGACTGTGGCATGGGGTCGAATGAAGTCGACACAGAGTCAAGAGAACTCAAGTGCCTAGAAGGTAGGCTTCAAACTCTTTGCTGCAAGCGTCCCACGAGGTGACCTCGAAGGCGGACACGAAGAACTGGCAGGGGCCGGAGTCAACAGCCCCTAACAGCCAACCTGCGGCGCCACGCAGTACATGACCTCGAGGATGGCGCCTAATGGTGCGTTGACTACGCCCATTCAAAAAAAAAAAAAGTCTGCTGGGCCATGACCTCCGCCAGGAACCCAAAGGTGACGAATGGTGAAGATTGACACAGATGAGATGAAGACTCTTGGTAGATTACCAGATCTGAAGCCCCCTGGGACCAACTTGAACAGCTCATGCAGATGGGGAGGAAAAACTCTAAGGGCACTATCTGAAAGCTAGCGAAGAAATGTAAGAAACTGCTCCTGAAGTGACCCAGAGGACTGGAGTGCTCTGGGAGAGGGATATGGGAACTCTTATCTCAAAAGATAACTGAGAATGATGTCCCAGCTTCACCAGGGAATTTTAATATGCAATAAATACAAGGAATCTTACTATAAGTTTTGTCGTAGATTATATCCGCTCCCACTGGTTGTACACAAATATAACCCTACAGTATCCCCAATATACCCTCAATGTAAACAAACTTGCATCTTATTATCATTACTTTTGGGCCTGCCCCACTCTGCAAAATTTCTGGAGAGGTGGCACAGGAAGTGCAGGCTACTTCAGGAACCCAAATCCACTGTCTCCCCTGCCGTTATTATTTGGAATAGAGGACATAGGGAGGAGGACTGGTGCCCCTTCCGACATGGATTTAGCTCTATACTTGTTATGGCCAAGCACTGTATCCTTAATACATGGGTGACAGCTGTAAAGCTACTATATCCCAACGGAAAACCCTGATCCTTCAAGCTCTTGCCATGGAACCACTTACCTATATGGTAAGAGATAAAGGGAACAGTTCTTTAATGTCTTGGCTCAGTATTTTCTTCTTTAACAGTTACTGACAATACGATACTGAGGGAGGGTGGCTCTAAGGTCGTGTAGTTGGGAGTATACAGAACTAATAAGTAAAATAAATCTGACTGCTTTATATGGACATGACCCCAGCCTGATCCACTGGGATCATTATTATTCTCTGAATTTCACCTCAGTGCGGAGATTATAACCCGACCCCTGTACCATAACTAACAGTGTTGTTTCATTTAGTTTGTGATTGAGAACTGATTATTAATCAAATAAGGAACTGGATCTTGATGTAAATAAGTTATGAAATTGTCTTATTTGTGATGTATCTATATGTTACTGTATGTGTTTTCATGTTAACCTTACTGAAAACTCAATAAACAAATGATGCAAAAAAAAAGCCCTCCCTTCCCTTCTCCTTACCTTACTGGCGGCATGACTGCTGGGTTTATTGGGATCCCTGAGGCTCAGACATCTCTAAGTGGCAGGTGACAGTTGGGGGCAGTCCAGTGGTGATTTTACTGGTGCCAAAAACCTACTCCCATGTTGGTTTCCTGTCCACTCTGTCCAGTAGTAAATTTAAGAACCAAGTGATCCTCTCCCTCCTTCCCCAGCAAGCCTCAACTGAGTTGCTCCATGGCCACAGAGCAGGTATCCTCCTTGTAACCTGAGTCAATACCCTAGTATGACTGACCCATCCGAGTGAAAAGGTCCAAAGTACCTAACTCTGGTGAACCTCGTCCCTTGTCCCCTGATCCCGCTGGCAACCAAAGATAAAGGTTTTAGTGTAAGTACTGCTTGATGCTGTGATCCGGTCTGCCACCCTGTCTGTTCCCCTAAAACTACCAGAAGCCCTGGATTTTCCTCATGACCTGAGTTGACTGATCACAAGAAAGTCCTGGAGTTAGCCACCACCAGACGCTGTACCTGTTGTCTGGTGGTGGCTAACCCCAGGGCTTTCTTATGTTTGGCCACCTCTGGTCACAAGCGAGAACCTGGGCTTCTGGGTTTCTTTTAAATAGGGGGAGCCAGTACCAGAGCTTATTGAGGGTCAGACTGGATTGCAACTTCAAGTGGTGTGTAATAAAAACATTTATCCTTGGTTTTGCCACATGTCTACTGCCAGCAGTTTGGGACAGGGACGAGGTCAGCTAGGGTTTTACTGACTGTGTAGTGGAGGTTAGCTCTGAAGATGAGTTGGATTTGAATCTGAAGTTCTGATTCCATTTCTGATTCCACTCCTAAGCTTTTAGTTTTTGTTTTGTTATTTCTTTATGTTTTCTTGTATCTTTTCCCTATACCTTTGGGGTAGTGAGTTTCTCAAGCCCTCCCATTTCCCCCAACTTTGTTTTTCTCTCCTGGTGAACAGAACCGACGCTGGTGAGGGAGCTGACACCAGTTACTGGTTACCATGCGGTACCATGTGGTGCGAGGTGCCTTGCCTCGTAGCTGTTCCCCAACCCTGGCCAAAGATTTGTTCCAACAGGTCCAAGTGCCTCTGGCCCAGACCCAGCACCTAACCAGCATGGATTCAGATGCAACCACAGTACTGACACAACCCTAATCAAATTTATCACTGACATCCTTAACGCCTCGATAATGGCACCCTACTGGTGCCATATTCATTGACCTCACAAAGGCCCCTGATCTGGTAGATTACAAACTTCTTCTAAACAAGCTGCAACCCGCTGGCCTTGATCACCATTCCCTGAGCTGTTTCGAAGCTGTCTTTCTCATCGCACCAGCAGGTCATCTGGAAGAGTTCCATATCTGGGCTATTACTTATCAAGGAGGGCATACCCCAAGGCTCTATCCTTGGGCCCCTCCCATTTTCTATATTCATAAAGAAAAATTACTCACCTTAGTAATTATATTTCTTCTAATGGAGTCTTGCTGTATTCTGACAATTGCAGTGATTCCCAACCTCTGAACTGCCCTGGAGAACTATGTTAACTTTCCATGCAGGGCATGGAACGCTGAGCTTGAGCTCGGTTGAAGTCTCTGTCTGGAGTGTTTTGAACTCAAACCATCAGATTCTTACGAGCCCAACTAAACTAAAAATTCTATGTGGAAATTGTAAAATTCTACTAGCCAACTGGCTGAAAAGTTTTGGATTCCCAAGGAAGACTCAAGTCAGAAACCCAAAATAACAATAATAAATAAGCACCCAAACAAAAGGGAGGAGGGTGCCAGCAAATACCTCAGTAGCTGTACCTGCCCACCCACTTCCCAAAAACAGGTTCTGAGAGAGGAGGCAGGAGGTCAGAATAGAGCAAGACTCCATTAGAAGAAATATAATTACTAAGGTGAGTAATTTTTCTTCAAACAACATGAAGTCTTGCTGTATTCTGACAACTGCAGACACCAACAGTACCTCCAGGAGGAAGGACAGAACCTACTTTGGGAATAGGCTCTGAAGTACTGCTGTGTTAAACCGAGCATCACTCCTAACCTGGATATCCAGAGAGTAATGCTTGGTAAAGGTATGGACTGTTTTCCAGGTGGCTGCTTGACAAATTTCTAGGAGAGGGATATCCCTGTCCGCAGCCAGGGAAGCAGCTGTACCTCTTGTGGAATGATCCCTCAGGCCTGTGGGTGGAGTTTTTCCCAGTTTTTCATAGCAGAAATGTATACAAGACACAATCCACCTGGCAATAGCTCTTTGTGGCAGGTTTGCCCTTTCCCACTTCTCCATAAGTGAGGAACAACTGGAGAGAGTCAAACTTGTGTCCCTTGGCACGCCCATGTAGTAACTAAGGGCTCTTTGACATCTAAACTGTGTAGTCCCCTCTCCTGAGGAAGAATGATCAGGGAAGAGACACAGACTGGTTTAAATGGAAGTCTGAAACCACTTTGAGCAAGAACCTTCTATTGGTTCTAAGGACCACTTTATCCCTGTGAAAGGAGATAAAAATCAGGTTCCACCGACAGGGCTTGCAATTCACTGATATGCCTGGCAGAGGTAATGGCTACCAAGAACACAGTTTTCCAAGTCAAGTGCTTAAGCTCTGCTGAAGACATAGGCTCAAAGGGGGTTGCATAAGCTGAGCAATGCAAACATTCAAATCCCAGGCAGGGCAGGGTCTCTAAAAGGGGATTAGTGTGAAACAATCCTTTAAAAAATTTACAGAACACAGGATGGGAAGATAGTGAGGAAGGCTTCCCAGACAAAAAATGCAGAAACAGCTGACAAGTGTACCTTGAGAGTAGCTGGTCTGAGGCCCAGGCCATTAAGATGGACCATATAATCCAGAACTGTAGGCAATTCAGCAGTGTCTGGAGAAATAGTCTTCTTAGAACACCAAATGCTGAATCTTTCCATTTGGAGTTGAAGTCTTTCTGGTGGAGGGCTGAGAAGCCTTGAGGATGTCCAGAACCCCTTGGGAAAGATGCAGATCTGCAAACTCTAACTCTTGAAGAGCCATGCCTTGAGATTGAGAGACTGAAGATTGGGGTACCAAATCCTCCCTGAGAGGATGTTAACAGGTTGTAATTCCTGGAAGAGACAGTGAAGAATGCTGCTAGGGACAGCAACAGGGGGTACCAGAGCTGTCTGACCCAATCTGGAGCAACCAGAATCACCTTGCAAGGTTGAGGACTTATTTTGACTAAACTTTGAACAGGAGTGGGAAGGGGGAAAGGCATACAGAAACTTCCTTCCCAATTCAGAATCAGGGCGTCCAGGAGACTGAGCCCAAGATTGGAGGTCTGCAACAAAAGAGAGGGAGTTGGTGATTGTCTGGGGCTGCAAAGAGATCTATCTCTGGAGTGCCCCATCTTGAAAAATCACTTTCAACACCTGAGGGTCCAGGGACCATTCGTGATGGCCCTGAGAAATCCTGCTCAGTGCATCTGCTAGCACATTGTCCTTGCCTGGAAGGTGAACTGCTACAAGAGAGGCTTGCAGGGAATAAGCCTGGGACCACTACTCATGGCTTCTGTGCACAAGGCCGTGGACTGACTGCCTCTCTGCTTGTTGATGTACCACATGGTGGTAGTGTTGTCCATTCTGACTTGAACCACCTTGTTCTGAAATGACTATGAGAACGCTTTAGAGCTAGAAAACTGCCCTGAGCTCTAGAAGATTGATGTGAGAAGGGATTTTGTGGACTGACAGGCCCTGGGCTGTAAGGGACCCCAGGTGGGCCCCAGCCCAGAAGAGAAGCATCTGTGGTAAGGACCACTGAACAAGGCTGAGCAACAAGAGGAACACCTTGCATTAAATTGTCCTGATCCTGCCACCACTGGAGGACCTGGATCAAGGTCGGAGTCACTGGAATCAGTTTGGTAAGGAGTCCTTTCTCTGAGACCAGAAAGCTCTCAGGTGGAACTGAATATCCTCATCTGGAATTCTGCCCTTGGACCACTGCTGTTGAAGCTGCCATGTGGCCCAAGAGCTGGAGAAATGCCTTGCTGGTTGAGATACCTGAAGGCTGAAGGAAGAAGTTAGTTCCATAAGAGCCCTTGCCCTTTCTAGAGGAAAAAGGCTCTTGCTCTGAGTGTGTCCAGTTCTGCTCCAAAAAGGTAAGGAGCTGGACTGGTTCGAGAACTGACTTGGGAAGGTTTAGAAGAAACCTAGGAAGTGAGCACTTGCTGGCTCACTTGCAGGTGAGACTGGACTTGGTCTGGAGACTGACCCACTAATAGCCAATCATCCAGATAAGGAAATATGGAAATCTTTGCCTTCTTAGAAAGGCAACTACTACTGCCAGGCACTTTTGAAAACCCTTGAGCTGAGGTTAGGCCAAAGGGCATTGCTCTGAACTGGTGGTGGCCTGAGGGCAATCTGAACCTGAGGTACTTTCTGTGGGAGCTCCTGATGGGAATGTGAAAGTAGGCATCTTTGAGGTCCAGGGAGGGAGCCAGTCACCTGGCCTTAGAGAGAGAAGGATTATTCCTAGAGTTACCATCTTGAACTTTGGTTTTAAAAGATGTTTGTTCAGATATCTTAGATCCAGGATGGGTCGCCACTCCCTGTCTTTTGGGGATCAGGAAGTACCTGGAGTACAGTTGTTTGCCCCAGTGTAGGGTAGGTACTCTCTATAGCTCTTAAAGCTAGAGAGAAGAAACCTATGCCTCTAGGGCAAGGGTTTCCAAAAGATCTGCAGGTGGAAAGATCCGACTCTCATCTTTGGAAATTTTTGAAGCTGAGAGAACAGATAAGGGAGAGGAGGAAGAAAGAAGGAAGAGGAAGAACAGAAGGGGATATTGGGAGGAGGAAAAATTCTGCCATGAGTTGTGAGTTAACTTGGCTTTAAGGCTTATCAGCTTGGAACTTAAAAGCAAAGGAGCAAGGATCCCTTCAAACAAAACTGGTCTAGATAGTTCGACCAGACATTCTGCACCGCTTGTACAAAATAGGCATATTTCCCTATACATCCCACTATCCCATTACCCATCACTCAAGCTGAGAGGTCAGAGATTGCCAAGGCAAACAACCTGTTCTGGGGAGGAAGAGCCCTAAACTAGGTAAGGGGGAAAACCACTAGCACACAGACATGTGTTAGTACTGGGGGTGGAGAAGGGAAGCCCTATGAAAGGCAACCTCTTGGTAAGGTGGATAGAGACAGAGAAGGAAACTCATTATGACTCCCGAGGAGGCAGGGGCCAAAGAAACCAGACCACCAGTTCAAGAAGGCAATTTTGAATTGGGCTATAACAGATATTAACTAGCCCTGGAATGGCAAACACAAGACAAGACAAGATTCAGGGACACCAGCGAGGTCCGAAGACCAAGGGAGGGCTGTCTAAAGAAACTAGCCCTGTTGGCTGGTGATTGAACTAACCTGGCCTGAAGGAAAGGTGTCTGAAGGGAACACTTCAAAGAAAATCAAAAGAGTTCCCTCAGAAGGAAAAGAGGAAGCTCCACTCAGTCTCCTCCGCTCTAATCCTTTGCTGCTCTTCGGAAGAGAAGAACAGAAAGTCCCAAGGACCAGAGGATTTAAGCCTCAATGGCCAGAGAGGGGAAGGAGGGGGCGAGAGGCGGGAGACACCCAAGAAATGAGGCCCATGAGGGAAGGTGGAGAATTAGTAATGAATGTGAAGATACAAGAGAAGATCAAGAATTATGGTAGGTACATAATTTTCATATCTTCCTTGTGAGTCTTCACCATTCATTACTGCTGGTGAGTACCTGCCCCTGAAGGGGGTCTAGCACAACCCTGAGGGAACAGGACCCTCAATCTCCTGCTGGTGGGAAACAGGAAGAAGAGACCCTGGCCATACTACACTGGAAGCCTAAGACCGAGGAGGCTAGGAGGTGTCCCTGAAGATGAGGAGATGGAGAAGCCCCTGGAAGCCTCCCTAGCTCTGGTGGAAAAAGGCGGGTCCTTTGAAGGCGAAGCGAATCACCCCTCGCCGGGCCAGGGGTGACAACCTCAATAGATGAAGCCACACCGTCCGCCTAATGCAAATCGCAGTCACTGCAAGCCTGAAGCATCTCACTGGCATCATAAGATGCCCTTGCTTGGTGCCTGCCAGTTCCAGGCCTATGGTGGAGAGGACAGTGGCTTGTTGAGATTGCTCCAAATCAGGCATCGATGCTAGCACCTGAGCCAGCACTGACCACAAGTGCCTGTTATAGGCAGCATGGTGTGCCTGATGTGATACAATGCACAACATTACTGCAGGAAAGAAGAGAAGAAATTTCATCCCTTCTCTTACCCCACAGTCGAACTGTAAGGGAATCTGAGTTCGGTAGTCATTCAGTGCACCAGGCGCCGACGCCCAGAAGCGGCCCTAGGAATACCAAGCTCAAGGGAGAGTTAGAGAGAACCTAGAGACTCCAATGGAGCACAATACCTTCTTCTGCAGTCTGCTGGGGCTGGGAAAGGGTCGGTTGGAGACTACCAGGTGCGGATAGACGCTTCCTGGAAGGAATAGGCCAGGATGGCACCACCAGATGTTGGGCACTGAATTCACTGAGGAATTCATGCGTCTCCCATTTGGTACTGTCCAGTCTGACAAAAGAAAACGGAGATCCCAAACCATCCTCGATAGGAAGTGCTGATATTCAGTGAAATCAGCATAGGAAGAGAGGTGAATGGTAGGTTCCTCTCCTCCGAGGAGGGAGTCGAGGAGGATGGGGAACTCGACTGTCCAGGAAACTCCTGCAGCGGTGGGGACAGGCAAAAGACCCGTTCAGGCATGTACCTAATGTATGACAGGAAGGCCGCTGCAGTGTCTCTGAATGTCTCCCAGGAAAAAGACCCTATAGGACCCATGTGGCCTGGGAGGTGGGGTGGCTGCAGAGGAATGGGAGAAGGCACCTGCAAGGAGGTGGCTGTCCTCTGCTAGGGCTCTGGAATCCAGGAAATGGTGCCCAAGCTAGAGGGATCCCTGAAGTCAGACTGGTGCATGATGGAACCCTGAATGCAAACTCTGGAAGATCCCAGATGGGGAATCTCCCATGTGATGCAGCTGGGGTTGCATGAGTCCAGAAGGGCAACCCTCAGCAGTGCCACCGAGGGGACCCCAGAGCCCAAGAAAGAGAGGTGGGCTCAGTGCTATGGCTCCTCCCTGTGCCCAATGGGGTGGCAGAGCAGTGCCGCTGCCCCTCGCCCGACCCCTTAATCCCTCAGATCACGAGGACGCCCGCTCAAACCCCAGCAAAGGAGTCCCTGATCCAGAGGCCTCCCAAGAAGGCTGCTGAAGCCAGGTTCTCAATCCCCAGGAGGGTGCAGCAGCACCAGGACTGGCAGCTGCCATGGTCGCCCCAGAGGAGACAACCCTCCCCAACTCCCGAGCTGTCTTCCCAATGGACCCCAGGCTACCCCGCCTGAGAATCTTCAGAGGCAGACTGCTCCAGGGATTCAGGAATGGGGCACTGGGCCGCCTGACACCGTGTCCCACAGAGATATCTGATTCCAGGAACTGAGCAGCCAGTCCAGGTCCACATCTGAGCTGACACCTCTGAAGAGGAGTCGACCGCAGCACCTCAATACTGGCCACCCGAGAACACCCTATGGGATGGCGCCGTGAATGGCAGGCATCTCCAGCAGCGCCAGCCATTCCCAGCACATTGCCCACAGCCCCGAACCCAATGCAGACCCATCCATGGCCCCGACTGGGCCACCAGCACCGCGCATGATGCCAGAATCCAAAATGACACCGACGATGGCACCGGCACCGCAAGCAGCACAGAGAACAAACCAGCACCACATGCAGCATCATCTTCGATCACTGGCGCAGCAAACAGCACCAGGATCCAAAATGGCACCACGGGCAGCCTCAAGGGTCTGCCAGTGCCAGACCCAGCAACTGTGGGCTGCGACACTGGGGCAGCCTGCACCTCAGGAGAGGTGACTGCCGAGGCGGCATTGATGACACAACCCGGGAGAGGCCATGCCACCCTCTGGCACCGCAAAGGGGCCTCCTCCTTGGCAAGGCTTAAAGATGAGGAGGCCTCTCAACTACCAGACCATATAGATCTGGGAGAGGACATGGAAGAAGGGCCTAAAGACCTGGCCTGGGAGGCCCGAGAGCGCGCCCTCTGAAAGTCGACGGAGCCCTGCTGACTTTAAATGCACAGATTTCCAGAACACAACAATCCATGGAAAAACAGGCATCACATCTATCCATATCATGGTTAGGTCAAAGGCACGAGGCAAACATCATGCCGGTCCATCACAGAAAAATGCTGACCACAGGAGCACATAGGGTGTGGCCTGCTTTCGATTTATGCTTGGCTCCCAAACCAGACATGATGTGAAATAAAATAAAACACAGCAAAGATCGGCGCCATTAAACAAATAATTGGAATGAACTTACTGGCCGATAGCGGTGTCGGGATGGAGAACAGGGATGAGGAGTCACGAAAAGAATGCATCGACAAGGTAGGCCTAATAGCGTACTATGAAAATGCTAACTCACGGCAGGTGCAGCATCGATAGCAGGAGAAACAGAACTGGGATGGAGAAGGAATCTGTGGTGCCTACTGGCCGCACCATGTGGTGCACGCCTGTGTGCACCATCAGCAATCGACTCCTCCTCAAAAAAAAAAAAACTCCTGTAGCAGGTACACGCTTATGGCTTACACCCAGCAGTAATGAATGGTGAAGATTGATAAGGGAAGATCAGGGTACTTAGCAAGGTAAATACCAAGGTAGAGAAGTCGATAGGGAGCAGGACAGGGTAAATGGAGAAAAAGGCAGTAAGGACAGGGAGGGGGCTAAAGGGTAAGAACATCACAAAATGGAGGGTGATGGTAACAATGCCTGTAGTCTGGGTAACAAGCTCCCTGAACTAGTGGCCTTGATGGAAGAGGATGCCTGGATATGATGGCAGTCAAAGAAACATGGTACAGGGCTGGCCCGGTGGCGCTGAGGGTTGGTAGCTGGATGCCTGCTGCTCCATGCCTGGCGACCCGGGTTTGGGAATGAGCCGGATCGTCCAGGGTTGGAAGGAAGGACTAGGATTAAGTGTCCGATGACAGCTCTCCCAGTCCTGGGGGAAAGGGTGGGATCCACACCACACTCTGGTGGTCCCTGGGACACCCAGCAGTACTGCAGATGTGCGAGTGTCTGGGGGGAGCATGGCAGACATCTGCACATTTATGCATGGACATCATTGCACGTCCATGCTCCCACTGGGGAGAAATGGAAAAGGCTAGGCATGACCGAGCAGCTTGATGGCAGCGCCTGCAATGCGGGAGGACTGTCACAGAATCAAAACTTAGGGGAGTCTGGTGCCAGCCTGGCTGGCAGGGACAGGGAGCCCTCCAGCGGATCAGCCATGGCTGTGCTGGACCCCCTCCATCATGTGAGCGAGCCTACTGCTCTCCCTGCGGGCAGGGCTGGCGGCTGGATGCCCGCATGCCGCCAGCAGCAGGCGCAAGGAAAAAGAGTAGCAATAAAAAAAAAAGAAACATGGTACACAGAGAACCATGACTGGGATGTCAACATACCAGGGTACACAATCTACAGCAGGGACAGGGAGGGTAAAAGAGGAGGGTAGCTCTCTACATAGGGGAGGGATCACAGCAATGGAACTAAAGGGTAAAGGCGGAGGAGAGGAGGCACTGTGGGTCACCCTGGAGACAGGAAATAGCACCACAATCCGCACAGGTGTCGTATACAGACTCCCATCTCAGGGGAGGAAATGGGCAAGGAAATGATAGAAGGCATCCTTAGAATGGCAGAAAAAGGAGAAATATTATTGATGGGGACCGAATATGCAAGATGTTATCTGAGTACCTTTGCTGCAGCCACATCAAAGAGCTGAGTCATTCTTGATGCCTTACAGGGGCATGCCTTAGATAGCTAGTGTTGGAACCCACTCGGAGGGAGCAGTCATAGACCTGGTACTCTCAAATGGGGATGGAGAGAGGATCTCAGATTTAGACGTGGGTGCCATCTGGAACAAGCGACCACCCGAACAGTATGGTTCACGCTAAACACAGTCGTAGAGTCAAGCCATACAAAGCAAGGGTACTGGACTTTAGGAGGGCTGACTTTGGCAAAATGGGAGAGTGCCTCAGAAAAGCACTAGCAAATGGGCAAGAAGGAGGGTGGAGGAACAATGGGAAAAATCAAAACTACAATCACAGAGGCAACAAGCCTTTGTGTGAAGTAAATAAATCAAAACGAAGGAAAAAACACTATGGTTCTCAAAAGAGGTAGCGGGAAAGTTAGGGAGAAAAGGATAGCATTCAGGAAGTATAAGGAAACACAGAAGGAGCAAGACAGAGAACAGTACCAATTAAAGCAGAAGGAAGCAAGGAAGGCAGTCAGAACATCAAAGGTCCAAAGTGAGGAAAAGATATCCAACTCAGTTAAGAAGGGGATAAAACCTTTTATAGGTACATTAGGGAGCGAAGAAAGACCAAGGGAGGGATAGTGAGGCTTAATAAAGGAGGATGGGTGGGCTGAGGGTGACAGTGAAAAGCAGGGATACTGAACGAATATTTCTGCTCAGCATTCACAAAGAGGAGGAGGAGGTACCTAAACCAGTCAACAGAAGCACTCTGGATAGGGGGTCGATACCAGCCCATTCACAGAAGAAAGGGTCCTGAAAGAACTCCTAAAACTGAAAGTGGACAAGGCAATGGGGCCTGATGGATTCACCCAGAATTCTAAAAGAACTAAGGAGAACTGTAACACAAGTGACTACCCTGTTTAACAAATCATGTGAGAATGGTGTGGTACCTGAGGACTGGAGGAGGAGGGCGATGTGATTCCCTTACAAAAGTGGGAGCAAGACAGAGGCAGGAAACTACAAACCTGTTAGTTTGATCTCAGTGGTAGGGGAAAATGATGGAATCACTTCTGAAAGAAAGAACTGTTGAGTACCTAGAGGCCAGCAGGACCTAAGGCAGCATGAATTCACAGCAGGAAGGTCATGTCAGATGAATCTCATAGGTTTCTTTGACTGGGTGATCAAAGTAGTTGACCAGGGAGGGATGTAGACATGGCCTACCTAGACTTTAAGAAGGCATTTGACACCGTATCACAAAAGATTACGAATAAGTTAGCCAGCCTGGGAGTGGGTCCCAGGGTGGTAGCCTAGGTAAAAATGGCTGGACAACAGGACGCAGAGGGTAATAGTAAACGGAGTCCACTCATAAGAATGGGGGTTACTAGTGGGTACCACAGGGTTCAGTACTGGGACTGGTCCTCTTAATGTCTTTATAAGTGACATTATGGAGGGACTGGAAGGAAATGAAAATTATGTACCTACCGTAATTCTTGATCTTCTTGGACGAGTCTCCACCACTCATTCACACGATTGGGATCTGCACGGAGGCACTAGGACCCATGGGGCAAACTTTGCTGGAGGGTGGGGTGCCGCGAGCCTTAGCTTCAGCGCGTGCTGTTTATCTCGGCCGACCTCCAACCGCCCAGTACCTTTTTACCAAGGAGGTGCAGCATAATTAACCTAGAAGGGTAGTTTAACTCAAAATCCGGACGAGATAGTCCGAGCGACCCGTGTAAGAAGGGTCAACAAAGAAGTCTTCACGGCCTAAAGATTTGAGGGAGTGAAGACCAACAAGAAAGGTGAGCTCGGGGATGGAGGTGGAGGTGAATGAGTGGTGGAGACTCATCCAAGAAGATCAAGAATTACGGTAGGTATGTAATTTTCATATCTTCCTGGACATAAGTCTCCACCACTCATTCACACTATTGGGAGAGTACCGAGCTAATAATCCCCGAGAGGGCGGCAGGAGAAACCAAGAGCTCACGTTTCTAGGACAGAAGTCCATTGAGGATAGCTCTGCCAAAGGAAGAATGTTGTCTGGCGTGGACATCTAGTGCATAATGTTTAACGAATGTATGCTGAGCTCCAGGTGGCCGCATTGCAGATGTCTGCAATGGGCACATTGTGGATTTCCTGGGATGCCATGACCGCCTAGTAGAGTGAGCTGAGCACTCTACCCTCCAACTTAACTTCTGTGCCATGGAATAGCAGTGGCTGGGCACGCCACTAGCCATGATGAGATACATCTGATAGCGACAGGTTGACCCAGCCGGTCTCACTGAAGGAAACGAATAGTTGCTGAGCTTTATGAAATCTTGGTTCTATCTAGATAGAAATGTAAGGCCCTCTTAACATCCAAAGAATGAAGAGAACGTTCCCTTCATTTTGGAAGTCCAAAAATAAGAGGGAAGGACCAAAGGTTGGTTTAGATGAAATTCTGACACAACCTTAGGAAGAAATTTAGGATGAGTACTGAAGGACTACTTTGTCCTTATGGAAACACAGTATACGGAGGGTCTGTGACCAGGGCATGTATCTCAGAGACCCTACGGGCTGAGGTAATGGCCATTAGGAAGGCAGTCTTCCAGGTGAGAAATTTTAGCTCACAGGTAGCCAGAGGTTCGAAAGGTTTCCAGTGAGTATGTCTAGCACAAGATTAATGTCCCAGGCTGCAACTGGACATCTTGTAGGAGGTCTGGTATGCAGAATCCTTAAGAAATCTCTTAACCATAGGTAACTGAGCCAGAGTTAAGGAAAAAGGGCTCATGATGCTGAAATGGCACTAAGATGAACTTTGACTGTAGAGTACTGCAGACCTGAATTTGAGAGGTCCAAAGGTACTCCAAAACCTTATCTGGTGGACAGGAAAGGGATTCAAAGAGGACTTTGCACACCAGAGCGAAAACGCTTCTACTTGGCTGTGTAAGTTTTTCCAGTGGCTGGCTTCCGTGCAGCCAGAAGAATATCTGAAACTCTTCGAGAGACATTGAACTGGTTTACTTCGACCTCTTCAGGAGCCAAGCATGAAGGTGAAGTGATCTCAGGTTGGGATGGACCACCGTCCCTAAGTCAAAAGGTTCATCTGCAGGGAAGTGGTCTCGGAGGAACTGCCAACATATTGCTGAGTAGTGAAACCACAGCTGCCAAGGCCAAAAGGGAGCAATGAGAATCATTTTGTCCCCTGGATTCGAACTTGAGGAGTACTCTCTGAATTAGAGGAAGAGGCGTAAAGGCGTAAGAAAGCGTTTGTCCAGCAGCCTGAACGCATCCTGACAGAAAATGCCGGGCCCTGGATTTCTGGAGCAGAAGAGAGGCAGTTTATGCTTGAGTGGGGATGCAAAAGGTCCAGGTCTGGAGTTCCCACTCTTGAATAGTGACTGAACTATGGTTGAGTCGAGACCATCGTGAGAGTTTGTCTCTGTTCTGCTGAGCGGTCTGCCAGTTTGTTCTGAATACCTGGCAGGTAGACTGCTTGAATTAGAGCCTCGTGCTCCAAGCACCATTCCATACCCTCATTGCTTCCCTGCATAAGGGTGAGAATGAGCACCACCCTGCTTGTTGATGTAATACTCGCTGCTTTGTTGTCCATTTGAAGGAGAATGTTCTTGTGACACAGAATGTCCTTCAAAGCTCGGACCGCATAAAGGACGGCTCTCATTTCTAGGACGTTTATGTGGAGCTGGGACTCGACTTGAGTCCATGCACCTTGAGTGTGGAGAGCCTGACAGTGAGCTCCCACCCCATTAGGGATGCGTCCGTGGTAATGGAGATCTGATGGTCCAGAGGAGCAAAGGGATACCCTCCAGGAGATTGCTCTCTTGAGACCACCAGGTGAGTGACCTCCTGAAAGGTTCTGTCACCTTGATGAGATAGGACTGCCGGTGAGTGGTTGGGGACCACTGAGTACTGAGCATCCACTGGGTGGTTCTCATGTGCAGGCGTGCTAGGGTACAGTGAACACTGAGGGATGCCATGAGGCCTAGCATCACGTTGCATCGAGAGAGCTGTGACTGAGCTGTTTTCCCGATGTGACGGGCCATCTGAAGGATATCATTCCTCCTGTCTTCTGGAAGAAAAGCCTGCACAGGAGGTGTCCAGAAGAGTCCCTATAAAAGGAGCCTCTGGGAAGGCTGCAGTTGCGATTTCTTGAGGTTGAGCAGAACTTCCATGGACGTAAGGAGGCGCGAGGTCATCTCCATGAGTCCCAGAGTCCTTGCCTGGAAGGGCTTGCTAGAAGCCAATCGTCCAGATAAGGAAACACCTGAATTCCGACCTTCTGAGGTGCATTAGTGAACTGCACAACATTTTGTAAAACTCAGGGCGCTGAGGATAGCCCAAAGGGCAGGACTCTGAACTGATAATGCTGTCCCAGAGCCACAAAGCTCAGGAATTTGTGATGCCTCGGGTGAATAGGGAATGTGCTGGTAAGCGTCCTGCATATCTAGGAGGCTAACCAGTCATGTTGGTGGAGCAGAGGTAACAGGGTTCCCAGAAATCATTTGAATTTCTCCTTGGGGAGAAATTTGTTTAGGTTTCTGAGATCTAGAATGGCGCTATACCCCGGACTTCTTCGAACCAGAAAGTAATGGGAGTAGAACCCCATGTTTCGTTGGTGCAGTGGCACCACTTCTACTGCCCTGTTGTTCAGAAGGCCCTGAATCTCGGTGGCAGAAGGTCTGACTGAAGGGTTGACAGCCTGGCTGCCGTTTGGGGACGATCCGGAGGGGTCTCCACAAGATTGAGTGAATACCCTCGTGAATTATCCGAAGGACCCATTTGTCTGAGGTTATGGACTTCACTGGTTGTAGAAGTGCATCAGACGACCTCCCACCAGAGAGGAAAAAGTCCACTCGGGCAGCTGAGATGGAACTTGGCGGCAATTCATAGGTAGCGCTGGGCGCTGGGCCCTTGCACTTTCTGTTGCGCCTTCTTTTGAGGGTTGGGCAGGTTGGTTCTTATGGAAACTTCCTCTGCCTCGAAGGACTGGCGATTATGAAACTGTCGTTTACTGGCATGCCCTCGAGAGGGCAGGCAGGAAGGAGCCAACTTAATGGCTGACCTAGTCTTTTGTGTAGCTTCTAGAGCTTGCTCTACCTGAGGACCAAAAAGATATGCACTGTCAGGGGCAATGCCATCACCTGCTGCTGCGGCCATTCAGAAGCCCGGCGCAGCCAGAATGACGACGGTGCAAATACCAGCAGCCGCTGAATGGAAGAGTGTCAAAAGCATCCCATGGCTGCTTTAACCTGCTGGTTGTTAGATTCAATACCTCTGGTAATGGTTTGAAGAAGCTCTGGCTTTGAATCCGACTCGGTAGGGCTTCAGCCATTTGTTTAATAGAATGCCACAGGATATACTCATATTGAGAAAAATAGCCTTGGTAACTGGCAATCATACTTAGAGTAGAAGCAGCAAAGACTCTCTTACCTAAGGTGTCTGTCTTACGAGATTCTTTGTTAATAGGTCGAGCTGTAGTAGTTTGAGGAAGAACGACTTTATCATTCTCTGCCAGGACTACAATAGGATCGCAAAGGTTGAGATGCCAAAATGGGACGATCCTTGGGGCTGAATATTTCCTATCAATGGATTTAGCCACCGAAGGGGTAAGAGCAGGATTATTCCATACCATTTGAGACAGCGTCTCGAAGGAAGACTGAATCGGAGGTCAAATCCATAGGGATCTCCGAGGCATGAAGATATTGAGTCTCAACAATTTCCCAGGATCGATGTCTGTAGTCTGGAGAAAGTGTGGAACTCAGATTTTTCAACAGAGACTTAAAGGATAGGTCCTCAACCACAGGCTCTGTAGCAGTAATAGATCCTGCTTCATCCACTTCATCACCCAACCGAGGTCTGGGTCAGGCTCAATCATCTCCTGACAGTCCAGGAGGGACTGCATGGACAGGAAAGGAATGAAATTCAGAGAGAGGAAGAGGAACAAGTGAAAAGTGAGTCCCCAGGCAGCTGGCGCTGAGGGCGCACAGCACTGAGACTTGACACCGCAGAGCCACGTGGCACTAAAGCGGCACAGAGAAGCTGCACGCGCCAAGGACGGTGCGAGGATGGCGCCGAAGCTGCACGGCGCCGAGGACGCGCCAAGCACAGCATCGATGCCGGACAGCGCGAGGGCCACATGATGCCGAGGGCACCGAAACACTCCCAGACTTCGAAAACAGGTTTAGAAGGAGGAAGAGCAGGAGATAAGGGCATCGTGTGGCCCCTTGTGCCGTAGCCATGTGGGGGGAACACCTAAGCGGAGTCAAGGCACCAAAGAAGGTGCCGTCACGACCAGGAAGATCCAACCACCCTACCTGGTCGCCAAAAGACCGAGCCCATGGCGACCGGTCAGGTAGCCGAACCAACCTCCGAGCCCATTGCTCCATAAGAGAGGCCCAATGATGAAACTGCTCATCTGAAGACCTACCTGCGGGTGGGGTAGGGCTCCGATGTCAAAACGTCCAGCCACCAGAAGCAGAGGTTGGCGACTCCGAGGAGAGCCGGCAATAACCCGCGATAACCGGCGTCTGCGCAGACATATCAGAGGCGAATTCGATGATGCTCTTTTAGACCCGCGGGCTGAAGAAGAGCTCGAGGCCAAATGGTGCCGAGCGCACCATTTATTTTTATGCTCCGGGACCACCCATCCCCGGCATTGGACTGACCGTTGTCAGACCCCCTCCGGAGAAGGTGGCGGACCGACCCAGCCCGACTGACTGAACAGCTTTACATGAAGTCTCCCACCGTCCACCTGACCTGCTCATGGTCGACTCCGTCAAAGTGGGCTGAGACTTCTTTATTGTATTTATTTTAAAATAAGAATAAATTTAAGCGATACTGTATCGAGATAATATCAAATAATAAAGCACTGAAACTATGCTGCTAGTTTGAAGTTTGACTTGACAGGCGGCGTCGTCACTGAAGTGCACTTTCGATGGCGGAAAAAGGAACTGAGGCGGTTGGAGGGTCGACGCCAAGAGAGTCAGTACGGCACGAGCTAGTTTCGCGCGCCATTCCTCACGGCGTAAAGTTTACACCGATGGGTCCTAGTGCCTCCGGCGCAGATCCCAATAGTGTGAATGAGTGGTGGAGACTTATGTCCAGGAAGATACATATGCCTCTTTGCAGATGACACAAAGATCTGCAACAGGGTTATACAATGGGGGTGGAAAGCATGAGAAGGGACTTGGCAAGGTTGGAGGACTGGTCAAAAGTATGGCAGCTCAGATTCAATGCAAGTAAATGCAAAGTAATGCACCTGAGAAACAAAAATCCAGGGAAAAGTACACAATGGGGCTACTAACAACAATAAAATGGAAAGGGACCTGAGGGTAGTCATATCAGATGACCTAAAGGTAGGCAAACAACGTGAGAAGGCAGTAAGGAGGGCTGGGGATACTGGGATGCATAGGAGAGGCATCACCAGTAGAAAACGGTAAGTTGTTATCCCTCTGTACAGACAGTTGGTGAGACCCCATATAGAGTACTCCGTGCAGTTCTGGACACCCTATCTCCATAAGGACATAGACAGGATGGAGGCAGTCTGGAGGAGGGCAACTAAAATGGTGCAGGGTCTGCACTAGCCATACATGAAGAGTGACTAAAGAAGCTTAATATGTATTCCCTTGAAGAAAGGGAGGAGAAGGGGACATGAGGAAAAAATACTCACCGTAGTTATCTTGTTTCTTCCAAGGGATCCTTTAGATCAGCAACAATAGCAGTTATTTGGCTAGGTCCAACTGCACTAGAGGTATACCATTAAGAGAATTTTATTTAAATGAGCTTGGGCAATCAAAAAATAGGAAGGGAGTGAGATGAGCTAGAGCAGCCTGAAGGGCTTCAGAATTTTTCAAAGAAAATGGGTACATACTCAGAAAAGTGAACCAACAGGATTCAAAAAACATGCAAATGTCCAAAAACTGAAAACAGATAAACAACTTGAGCACAAAAGCTCTTTAATAAAAGAAAAAAATGTGGTAAGAAAAACTGAGAGCAGAGCCTCCTGACAAGTGAACCGGGAGAGGAAGGGGAGAGCTTACTGATGCTGAAGGACCCCTTGGAAGAAAGAAGATTACTATGGTGAGTAATTTTTCTTCTCACCCCAGGAGTCCTTAGCATCAGTAACAATAGCAGACTACCGAGCAATACCAAGTGGGAGGTAGGCAGAGAACCTACTTAGGAAAGAAGCTCTGCAGGACTGCCCTGCCAAATTTGGTGTCAGATCTGGACTGCACATCTAAACTGCATTGCATCACAAAGGTGTACAGATTTGCAGTAGCTGCTGTGCAGACATCCAGAAGGGTATATCCCTTGCTGCTGCCACAGAGGCTGCAGTATCCCTGGTGTGGGCCCTGAGCCCCCAGGAGGTTGATAGCCAGCCTTTCATAGCAGAATCTAATACAAGAGACCAACCAGTGGAAATAGCTCTCTTGGTAGCTGGTCTTCCTCTGCCTACATACCCATAGGTGAGGAACAACTGACTGGAAGAGCCTCTGGACTGCCTAGTATGCTCTAGGTAGTAAAAGAAGGCTCTTTGACATCCAAGCTGTGGAGCTTTTGCTCACCAGGAGTGGATTTCTCAGTAAAGAAGACAGGTAGAGTAATGGACTGGTTTTAGGTGGAACCCTGAAACCCCTTAGGTAGAAACTTTCTGTCTGTCAAGAGCTCAATTTAGTCATTGTCAGGAGGAATGATGGAATTGGGCTCGTGCACAGGGCCTGTACCTTCTGAAATCCTCCTGGCAGAGGTAATGGCCACCAGGAAGACCTAGTTGAAGGTCACAAACCTGATATCCGCTAGCCGCCGAGGCTCAAAGGATGGTTCCATGAGCCTGGCAATGCAGAGATTCAGGCTCCAAAGAGGAATGGGATCCCTGACTGGAGGCTGGAGGTGCAAGAGACCTTTGACAATCTATTTGAATATGGTGGGAAAAAATTGGACTTTTTTTCTTCCCACTGAAAAATAGGCCGAATACAGCCAGGTGTAGCTTGAGGAAGAGGGATTCAAGCCTGCAGATGAACTAGGTAATCCAGCAGCTGAGGGTCTGCTGCTTTAAGAGGATTGACCTTTTCCTCTTGCACAAGAGTGGGAACTGTTTCCATTTGGCTACATAAGTATTTTTTGTTAGTTCGAATACTGAGAGGATGGAGACCAACTCCTCAAGAATCAGGCTTTAAGGTGAAGAGAGAGTGTATGGGACAACAGCGACCTATACACAGGACAGGCTACATTTGAGGAAAGAGGGGAAGAGCGTACTCAAACAGGATTGGAGGGTATACTTCAACAAGGGTGGATTTAAACTAGGAAGGAGGGTGGAAAGGGACCGTTGTTAGAAACAATGTCCGGAAAGGGAGCATAGGGTGCTCACTCCCTAGTTAGAGGTGAAAGCAGTGAGGAGGGGGGCACAGAGAGGACCAAAGGGGAAATGGAAATTATGTACCTACCATAATTCTTGATCTTCTTGGATGAAGTCTCCACCACTCATTCACACTGATGGGAGTAGTGCCAGAGGTGCTAGGACCCAGAGGGAGGAAACTTTTTCAGGAGGGCCAGCACCGAGATGGAACCACGAGGAAGCATCACCACAAGCCAGGTGCGTGCGGTATAGACTATCTCGGCATTGACCCTCCAACTGCCTCAGTGCCTTTCTTTCCGAGGAGGTGCAGTGTAACTAACTCAGAAAGGACTAACCTAAAAACGGACATAAGATAGTCCTAATGACTCATGTAAGAAGGGTCAACAACAAAGTCTTCACAGCCCAGCCATTGAGGGAGTGAAGAGCAGAAACAGAGAAGTGAGCTCGGGGATGGTGGGTGGGCGATAGAATGAGTGGTGGAGCCGTCCAAGAAGATCAAGAATTACAGTAGGTACGTGATTTCCATATTTTCCTGACATAAAGTATCCACCACTCATTCACACTGATAGGAGAGTACCAAGCTAATGATCCAGAGACAGGTGGCAGGAGAGAAAGGAGCTCACTTTCTTAGGACAGACGTCCATTAAGAATTGTCCTGCCAAATGACTGATGTTGTCTGGCATGGACATCCAAGGCATAGTGCTTAACAAACGTATGCACAGAGCTCCAGGTAGCCGCATTGCAAATATCTGCAATGGGGACATTATGGATTTCCGCCAGAGATGCGACTGCTCTGGTAGAGTGAGCATACACTCTGCCTTCCAGCTTGACCTGTGCCATAGAATAGCAGTGGTGAAGGCATGCCAGCAGCCATGCTGAAATGTACCTGATAGCAACAGGATAACCCAGCTGGGTCATGCTGAAGAAACAAACAGTTGTTGAGCCTTGTAATTTGCTTACGTTCTATCAACATAGAACTGCAAATGCTCTTTACGTCCAGGGAATGAAGGGTACGCCACCCTTCATTCTGGAAGTTTGCAAAGTAGGTAGGAAGGACTAAAAGTTGATTCAGATGGAATTCTGAGATGACTTCGCAGTAACTTAGATGAGTCTTAAGAACTACTTTGTCCTTGTGAAATACAGTATATGGGAGGTCTGTGACCAAGGCGTGTGTTCAGAAACCCCTACGAGCAGAAGTAATGGCCACCAGGAAGGCCTGTTTCCAAGTGAGGAATTTCAACTGCAAGTAGCTAGAGGTCGAAAGGTTTATGAGTGAGCATGTCTAGCACAAGATTAATGTCCCAGGCTGCAACTGGATGTCTAATAGGAGATCTGGTATGCAGAATCTTTTAAGAAACCTCTTAACTATGGGCAGCTGAGTCAGCGACATGGAGAGTACTGGCTCATGATATGCCGAATGGCACAAAGATGAATTTTGACTGTGGAGTATTGCAGACCTGTGTTTGAGAGGTCTAAGAGATAGTCCAAGACTTTATTTGATGGGCAGGAAAAGGATTCCAAGAGGACTCTGCACACCAGATAGAGAAATGCTTCCATTTAGCTGTGTAGGTTTTTCTGGAGGCTGGCTTGCTTGCAGCCAAAGAATATCTGAAATTCTATGAGAAACATTAAACCTATTAACCTCTATCTACTCAGGAGCCGAAGGTGAAGCGACCTCAGTTGGGATGGACCACAGGGCCCTGGGTCAGAAGGTTCATCTGAAGGGAAGGGTTTTGGGAGGTTTCGATAGTCTGTTGATTAGAGGAAACCAGATCTGATGAGGCCAGAACAGAGCAATGAGAATCATTCTGCCCCCAGTCTCCAGTTTGAGCAGTACCTCTGAATTAGGGAAGAGGAGGAAATGTGTAGAAAGCGTTTTGTCCACTGCAGCCTGAATGCATCCGGACAAAAACGCCAGGTCCTGGATCTCTGGAGCAGAAGAGAGGCAGCTTTGCATTGAGTGGGGATGAAAAAGGTCCAGGTCTGGAGTTCCCACTCTTTGAAGAGTGACTGAACAACGGTTAAATCGAGAGACCACTGTGAGGCTCTGTCTCCGTTCTGCTGTTCTGCCAGTTCGTTTTGCACCCTGGCAGGTAAACCGCCTGAATCAGAGCCTTGTGCTCCAGGCACCATTCCCACACTCTCATTGTTTCCCTGCATAATGGGTAAAAGTGTTCACCGCCCTGTTTGTTGATGTAGTACATCACTGCCTTGTCCGCTTGAAGGAGAATGTTATTGTGACAGAGTATGTCCTTCAAAGCTCGGACTGCATAGAGGACATCTATCATTTTCAGGATGTTTAAGTGAAGTTGAGACTCATCCTGAGTCCACGTACCCTGGGTGTGGAAATCCCAGCAGTGAGCTCCCCAACCCATCAGGGATGCATCTGTGGTAATGGAGATCTGATGATCCATAGGGGTGAAGGGATATCCTTCCAGAAGGTTGTCCTCCTGAGACCACCAGTTGAGTGACCTCTTCAGAGGTTCTGTCACCTTGATGAGAAAGGACTGAGGGTGAGTGGTTGGGGACCACTGAGTACTAAGCATCCACTGAGAGGTTCTCATGTGAAGATGAGCCAAAGGTACAGTGAACACTGAGGATGTCATGGGCCTAGCATCCGTTGCATCGAGAGAGCTTGTTCTCTGATGAATCGGGCCATCTGTAAGATATCACTCCTCCTGTCTTCCGGTAGAAAAGCTGCACAGTGAAGTGTCCAGAAGGGTTCCTATGAAGTGGAGCTTCTGGGAGGGCTGCAAATGTGACTTCTTGAGGTTCAGTAGTGCTTCCATGGACATGAGGAAGTCTGAAGCATGGCCACGGCTTCCAGAGTCTCTTGTCTGGAAAGGCTTGCTAGAAGCCAGTCGTCCAGATACGGGAATACTTGGATTCCACTTTCCTCTTAGATGTGCCACAAGAACTGCACAACACTTTGTAAAACCCGAGGCGCGAGGATAGCCCAAAGGGAGGACTTTGAATTGATAGTGATGACCCAAAACCTCAAACTTTACGTATTTGTGGTGATTTTGGTGTATGAGAATGTGCTGGTAGGTGCCCTGCATGTCCAGGGAGGTTAGCCAATGACACTGATGAAGTAAGGGCAGAAGGGTACCGAGTGATATTATCTTGAACTTTTCCTTGTGCAGGAATTTGTTAACTTTCTGAGATCCAGAATAGGGCACATGCCACCAGTTTTCTTTAGGACCAAAAGTAATGGAAGTAAAAACCAGTGTTTTGTTGATCCAGCAGAACTACTTCTACTGCCCTGTTGTTCAGAAGGCCTTGTTCCTCGAAGCAAGAAGGTCTGACTGTGCCACAGACAGCCTGGGCTGTTGCTTGGGAGGATGATCCGGAAGGGTTTCCGACAGATTGAGAGAGTACCCTCAAGGATTATCCTGAGGACCCATTTGTCTGATGTTATAGATTTCCACTGGTTGTAGAACTGAGTCAGATGCCCCACTGTCAAGGAAGAGTCCCCTCGGGCAGCTGAGGTGGGACTTTGTTCGGAATCTCAGAAGGTGGCACTGGGCGCTTTTGGGCCTTGGACCTTTGCTGCATTTTCTTTTGCGCTGAGGGGTCTGGTTTCTGTTAAAACCTTGTCTGCCTTTGCCACGAAAGGACTGATGGTTGTGAAACTGATGCTTGTTCCCACCTCCTCAAAGAGGGAGCGGGCTGTCTTAATGGCAGACCTAGTCTTCTGTGTGGCCTCCAGTGCTTGTTCCACCTGAGGCCCCAACAGGACATACCATTGAAAGGTAAGGCCATGACTTTCTGTTGGGCATCATTCATGAAGCCAGTACACAGCCAAGAGTGGCAACGGTACAATGCCAGCCACTGCCACCGGAAAGGGGTACATCTGAGTTTTAATTTGTTGGTTATTGAACTTGATACTCTAGTTATGGTCTGTAGTAGCTCTGAGTTAACATCTGACTCAGGCAGAGCTTCTACCATTGCTTTGAGTGAATGCCAAGAACAACTCATATTGTGAAAAATAGCCCTGGTAGCTGGCAATCGCATGCCAAGTTGAGACAGTAAAGACTCTCTTACCCAAGATGTCTATCTTGCGAGATTCTTTGTTGATAGGATGAGCTGTAGATTCCTGAGGGAGGACAGTTTTATAATTCTCTTCTAGGACCACAATGGCATCAGCAAAGGCTTGTGAGGCCATTATAGGACGATCCTTGGGAGGGGATAGTTCCTGTCTATGGACTTGGCCACAGAAGGAATAAGCGCTGGACTCTTCCACACCATCTGGGAAAGTGTCTTGAAAGAGGTTGTACTGGAGGGTTAAACCACAAGGATTTCTGAAACATGTAAATACTGGAGATGTAGAATCCAGGATCTATTTCGTGGACTGGAGAGAAAGAGTAGAATTTAAATTCTTGTGCAGAGACTTAAAGGAAAGGTCTTCAACAACAGGCTCTGCAGGAGGATTGATCCCTGCCCCAGGGCAGAATGGGCATCAACATCACCACCCAGCCGAAGATCGGATCGGGCTCTAAATCTTTTCCTGACAGTCCAGGGGGACTGTATAGACAGGAATGGGATGAAAACCAGGAGGAAGAAGAAAAGAAAAAGAATTGGAGTTGAAAACCTCTGAAAACTAAGCGCTGTACACATCCCGAGCGCCACAGAGAGAATGGTGCCGAAAACAGAGGGCACCAACATAGAAAGCGACATCGCACATGGTGATGACGGGGCGTAACACCACATGGAGCTGACGCCACCCCGGTGCCAAAGGCACTGATGGGTGTGTGGCACTGCAATCGGTGCCAACGCCAGCCCTGGTCAAAGGATGGCGCTGACAGACTATCTGAGCACTGCAGATGGTGCAGACACCACCTGCAGCTCCGCAAGGACCTCAGCGCCGGAGAAGCCAGCACCGTCGGCGGCACTGTCACAGAAGTCTGAGAACTGTGATTTGAAGTTAAAGGATGAAAAATGGCAGGAGATAAGGCATCAGTGTGGACCCCTGCACTGCAGCCACATGAAGGGGATAGACACGGAGCACAGCGTCGATGGCATTGAAGAAGGCCACGACTAGGAAGTCCTAACCACCCTGCCTGCTGTTCCGAAACAGACAGGCGGAAGGCCCCGTGACGGACTGGCCGGTTCTGCCAGTAGGGACAACCTCGAGCCCACTGCTCCAAAGAGCAGCCCAATGGTGAAACTGCTCATCGGAAGCCCCTCCAATAGGCGGAGAGGAGCTCCAGTGTCAAGAGCCAGCTACCAGAGACAGAAACCGTGACTCAAAGAAGTGGAGACCAGCTCCTGACCATAGCAGCTGACCGTCTATGCACAGACATACCAGAGGAGACCTCAAATGATGCCATTTCTTCTTTGACTGGTGGGCGAAGAAGAACTCGAGGTTAAATGGTACCGTGAATGGGACAGTTTCTTTTTATTCTTTGAGAAGACCACCCATCTCTCCAAGTATTGGACCAAGTATTGGACCATCCATTGTCAGAGCCCCCCCTGGAGGTGGGACCAGAACCAGCCCGACTGACTGAACAGCCTCTCTGACAAGAGTCTCCCTACAGTGCCACCTGCCCCACTCATGGTCGACTCCATTAATGGAAGGCTGAAGACTCTCTCTGTACAAGTAAGAAATTTAGCAAAATATAATCGTTACTTATCATGATAAAATACAAAATAAGAAAACTGAAAACTAAGCTGCTAGTTTGAAGTTTGACTCCCAGTGAAGCTGACGTTGTCACTGAAGTGCACTTGATGGCGGGGAAAAGAAACTGAGGAGCAGCTGGGCTCGTGGTGCCGCTTCATCGCGGCTCCATCTCGGTGCTAGCCCTCCTGAAAAGTTTGCTCCCACTGGGTCCTAAGCGCTCTGGCGTACTCCGATCAGTATGAATGAGTGGTGGAGACTTTATGTCCAGGAAGATCAGGAATGGTAAGGTTGGGAGGCAACAGGCTGGAAGGTGGTCTCACTGAATGCAAGCAGAAGGTACAGAACTTGGCGGTTGAATTGGTGAACATAGCAGCCATCACAGAAACATGGGCCACCCGGTACCAGGATTGGGATATGATGATCCCAGGGTACAAGCTATTCAGAAAGGATAGGGCCAAGGGGATGGGGAGGTGGTGATCTATGTGAGGAGGCGATTAAGTGTGTAAGAGAGGAAGGGAGGACAGAAGCTCTGTGGATGCAGTTCCAGGATGCAAGGAATAAGACACTGAGGATGGGGGTAATGTACAGGCCACCATCACGGGTTGTGACCTGGACCAGAAACTGGCAGATCAAATTCAAAGGGTAAGCAGGAAGGGAAGCGGTGGTGATGGTGGGGATTTCAACCTACCAGGGTGGATTGGACACACCTGCCACCATGAGTGCAAGAGAGGGGGTCCTGTTGAAGCTTTTCAGGACAGCTTCTTGACACAGCTAGTACATGGGCTGACATGGCTGGAAAGGACTTTGAACCTTGTACTGGATAATAGGAAGCTGTAGAAACCTACAAGTGGGAGAACCGCTTGGTGAGTGACCACTACTACCGCGGTGTGGTTCATGCTAAACATGGGGAAGGACACAGGGTACAAGGGTGGTTGAGTTTAGGGGCAGACTCTAGGATGATGGCAGGAATTCTGAGCAAGCACCTGGCAGACAATCAACAACACATGGATGCAGATCAGAAGTGGAATATAATAAGGGAGGGCTGGCAGAGGCAACAGAGAGCCTGTACTAGGAAAAACAAACAAAGTGCAAGGCAAGAAACCCAGTTGGCTGTCACGGAGGTCGGGAAGGGCTGAGAGCCAAAGGTATTGATTGGAAGTATATGAAAATGGGAAGGAAAAAGATAAAGATGTATACAGGAAAAAGTCTAGGGAGGTCACCAGACTGGTCAGGGGTGCCAAAACATCTAGAGAGCTGAGACTGGCATAGGGGATCAAGAGGAAAAATACTTCTTCCATTACATAGGCAAGAAAAGGAGAAGCAAAGACCAGCTTGTGAGGATCAAGAAAGATGGGGGTGGGTGGAGAAGGAGGCAGAGCAGGCAGAGGCACTGAATGAGTACTTCTGCTCTGTGTTCATGTGGGGCAAATATCTCAGGCAAGTGGGGGGTGAGGGAGAGGGACAACAAATGTAGGGATTACAGAGGGCAGGGTGTTGGAGGGTTGAGAGAATTAAGAGTGAACAAAGCACTTGAGTCAGATGGCATTCACCCTAGAGTACTGAGGGAGCTGGCAGAGGTCCTTGTGGAGCCACTGGCGGACCTGTTCAATACCTCCCTGGACACAGGATGTGACCACAGGACTGGAGGGACGGCCCATCCATAAAATGGGCCAAAGGATGAACCAGGAACTACAGGCCAGTGAGCCTCACCTCGATCACGGGCATTCATGAAGACCATCCTAAAGGAGGGCTCATGAGCTTCTTGAAGGCAAATGGTATCCAGGATGACCAGCACACAGGTTTGTCATGAGCAGATCATGCCAGACAAACCTGGTAGAGATCTATGACTGGGTGACACGGGAACTGGACAAGGACCGTGCTGTGGATGTCCTGTACTTGGACTTCAGTAAGGCCTTTGATTCAGTGCTGCATGGGAGACTGGGGAAGCTGGAGTATGTGGGGACAGGACAAAAATGGTGACCTGGATCTGGAACTGGCTGAGGGAGACAGCAAAGGTGGTGGGGGGCCTCTCATCACCGACAGCCGTGATGAGTGGGGTACCACAGGGATCTGTGCTGGGACCAGTACTGTTCGGGATTATCATTGCAGATATCTCGAATGGGTTCTGGAGCAAAATCAGTCTGTTCACAGACAATACCAAGATGGGAGCTGTGGTAGATGACACGGGAGAGGGGTTGCAGGAGGACCTGAATAAGCTGCAGGAGTGGGCAGATAAATGGCAGCTTTTGGTTCAATGCTAAGAAGTGCAAGGTTCTGCACTTCACAGCCGGAACAAGGGAGAATTATCACTTAAATGGGGTTCAGTTGGATTGCTCCACAGAAGAGAAGGACCTAGGGGTGATCATAACAGGAGCATGAACAACTCTGTTCAATGCAGAAGGCAGTGGCAAAAGCCACAAAATGCTGGGGTGTATAGCTAGAGGATCTCCTCCAGAAGTAGGGAGGTTATCTTGCCCCTTTGTATAGGTCGCTGGTCAGGCCCACCTGAGTACTGTGTACAATACTGGCACCCGTTCCTGAAGAAGGACATCAATTTGTTGGAGGGGTACAGCATAGCACTACAAAGATGATCCAGGGATTGGAGGGCAAAGCCATACAATGAAAGGTTGGGGAGTTGAATATGTACTCTCTGGAAGAGGAGGGACAGGAGATATGATTGAGACCTTCAAGTACCTGAAGGGAATAAACAGGACTAATACAGAGAGGATTTTCCAGATGAGAAAGGGAGGGACGAGAGGACACCAACTGAGATTGGAGGGGGTAGCTTCAGGAGAGAGATGAGGAGACATTTTTTCACAGAAAGAGTGGTGGACAAGTGGAACTCCTTGCCAGGTGAGGTAGATTATCAGCCTAAATGGGGTAAAGTTGGGTTGCTCTACAGAAGAGAAGAATCTAGGGGTGATCATAACAGGGAGCATGAACAACTCTGTTCAATGCAGAAGGGCAGCAGCAAATGCCAACAAAATGCTGGGGTGTATAGCTAGAGGATCTCCTCCAGAATTGGGAGGTTATCTTGCCCTTATAGAGTGCTGTTCAGGCCCCACCTGGAGTACTGTGTGCAGTACTGGCACCCGTTCAGAAGAAGAACATCAATTTGTTGGAGGGGTACAGCATAGAGCTACAAAGATGATCCAGGATTGGGAGGGCAAGCCATACAAGGAAAGGTTGGGAGAGCTGAATATGTACTCTCTGGAAGAGAGAGAGACAGGGAGATATGATTGAAACCTTCAAGTACCTGAAGGAATGAACAAGACTAATACAGAGAGGACTTTCCAGAGGAGAAAGGGAGGGTCATGAGAGGACACCAACTGAGATTGGAGGGTAGATTCAAGAAAGAGATGAGAGAGACATTTTTCACAGAAGAGTGGTGAACAAGTGGAACCCCTTGCCGGGTGAGGTAGTGGCCTGCAAGGCGGTAGACAGCTTTAAGAGGAGTTGGGATAGCGGGAGGCGTAATGGGATGGAGTGAAGAGAGGGGCAGCAGCATTTTATAAAGTGCTAGCTGCACACTTGAAAACAGATCTCGATGAACCGTGAGTCTGTTTCCGTTAGCATGTTCGTATGGTCATATGTTAGTATGTCTGGATAATGCACTCCTGTCTGAGGAAGGGTCAGCAGACTATGAGTTGGAGGCAGGCGAATGGGTCTACTGCAGGATAGTGAGAGAAAAGTGAGGGTACCAGGCTTGCTTGGGTCAATCCAGAGCCACCAGAATTATTGATGCAGGCTGTTGTCTGAGTTACTGCAATACCCTGAGTATCAGGGGAAGGAGGAAGCGTACACAGGAACCTCCCTGACCAGTCCAAGATCAATGTATCCAGGAAGCGTCCCCAGAGTGGAGGCCTGTGACAGTACTGAAGAAGCTGGAAGTTGAGGGAAGAGGCAAACAGATCCACTTCTGATATGCCTCCCCCACCTGAACACTATGCCAGTAGTGTGCTTGTTCAGAGTCCATTCACTGGCCTTGACTGATGAGACTTACAGCATCCAGCAGAGTCTGTGTCTGCCCGGAGGTGAAAGCTGAAAGGCTGAATCCCAGGGAAGGCGAGACCAGATCTTCAGGCCTCCAAACAGAATATTCCTGATCTAGTACCACCCTGCTTGTTTATGTAAAACATTGCAGTGGTGTTGCCTTTTGAATTTGTACAGTCTGTCCTTTTATGACAGGAGCAAACGCTTTGAGAGCTAGAAAGATTGCTCTGAGTTCCAAGAGATTTATGTATAACTGTGACTCTTTGGACAGTCCATGTGCCACTTACTGAGGCACTGTCCAGATGTGCTCTCCACCCCAGGAGGGAGGCATCGTGGTGATCACCTTTGTGGGACGTGGAGCCTGGAATGGAATCCCTGCTACTAGATTCACAGGGATCTTCCACAAAAGCAGTCTGAAGGAACTGCTCCATCATGGTGTCAGCTTTGAAAAATTGTTGCTTTTTGAGACCAGCAAGCTGTAAGGTAGGCTTGCAAGTGTCACATCCTGTAACTGAACCCATGGACCACTGCAGGCATTGAAGTCATGTGTCCCAATAGCCTAAGGAAATGTCAAAGTTACGTGATTTGCTCAGGACCGTACCATATACTGTACATGTGAGGTTGATGATTCAAACCCAATCAATCAATCAAATCAATCAAGTCAAACGCCTGCTGGCTGGTCTCGCTGTCCCTGGAGGAAGGAATCTGCCACTCAGGAAAAGTTTGAACTCTCACCTGTGGAAGGAAGGCATATGCTTCCTGGATATCCAGCTCAGCGCATATGAAGGTGAGTAGCTGGGAGGTTCCAGGTGACACTTTATTTAGATTTACCAGGAACCCAGAGACTCCAAAGTAAGCCCTGTAGGAAAAGGACTCCTTGACCTGACAAGGAGACTCTGGCACTATGAGCCAATTGGCAAAATAGGTGTAGTTAGGAGCCCAGCTTATTGATGTGTGCTGCTACCACTGTCAGGCACTTTGTAAGGGACTATAGTGGCAGAGGATAGCCACAGGACCATAGCAAGCCCATGGAGAATTTAACCTTGCAAGGCCACGGACTGATATATCAGTCCAGAATTCCTATACATTCTAATTCTGTCAACAGCCTACCTGAGAAACTGCCTGTGAGATCTCCTTATAGGTATATGGAAAAAAGAGTCCTTTAGACTCAGGGAGGTAGCAAGTCTCCCTGCAGTAAGGACTGTATGACTAGTGACAGAGTGACCATCCTGAATTTGAGTTTTAACAGCAAGCTAGGTTGTCACTCCCCAGTGTTCTTTGTGTCAGAAAGTAACTGGAATAGAGGCCCTCCTTTCGTGGCCCTCTCCACCACTCACAAGAGCTAGAAGGTTTGTACCTCCAACTCCAGTAATGCCTGTGTTGGGGATAGAGGCTCAGACACCGGGGTACACTTGAGGTCTGTTCACATCAGGGATAGACTGTGAAAATGCTGGCTGGGTAGAGGTGGCCTTTTTGGCCCCTTCTGTCCTGCCATCTGAAAGCACCCTCTACTGAGAGAGAGTCAGTGGGTAGGGAATGCAAGGCCTGGGAAAATGCATCTGCCCCTACTGCCCTCGGGTGGAACTTCCCAGGGTAGTAGATCAGTTGTTCTGGAAATGAACATTATAATTTGGTCACAGGAAAGTCCATGACCTTAGATTGGGTGACTGGCGTTAGACCATTAGTTCTAAGCCAGGCAAGCACATGGAAAGATGGCATGGAGCCATGGCTCTGGATCTTGTTGTCATCTGCATGTGGAATTGGTACTACATAGCTTCCAGGGCAGTTTTTGGTTATAGTTTGCTATGAAATCTAATTTTCTGGGCTCCTTGTCCAGGGGTAAAAAGACCAGGAGAACCCCAGCTTTCTTGCAAGCTGCCTGCTGCACTATACTCTCATGGCTGGGATGTACAGACAGGTGCTCCATAACTGGTATATTTACTTATATATTTATTCATTTATGTCAGTCCGCTTGTTAACCCCTGTCACGGAAGTGGGGTTTGAAGCAGTTCCAAATATTTTAATTATATTTCTTCATTATAGATAGGCACGACCAGTCTTTTAGGGTGGAAAACCTTCATCTCCGTATAATCTTTATCCTCATCCTGGATGGACTCCTGAGAGGTCCAGGGCACTAGCAAGTTTAGGATAAACTTAAGCATGGGGGATCCTCCTGGTTAGCAGAGGAAGCTCCAAAAAGAAGGGAAGTGGACACATAGGGTGACAGACCCTCCAAATTTATGTCAGGGGCATCACAAAATTATTCCTTACCATCTGTATCACCCTCACAGTGTCTGGAAGAGAGATCATGGAATAATGCATACTAGCCCTGTAAACATAGACCCTGTGTTTTGCAGGGTCTGAAAAACATGCCATGCTTTTGCTATGTCCTGCACAGATGGGAGACCTGCACAGGCTGTGGCTGTATGTGTTTGTTGCTTTCTTTATGTTTCTAACCCCTGTTGTCTCACTAATAGGTTTCCCAGGAGCAACAGGACTGTTTCACTATATTTTGGCCACTTCATAGCGGCTCAGTGGGTTGCCTCACAGAAGAGAAGGACCTAGGGGTGATCATAACAGGGAGTATGAACAACTCTGTTCAATGCAGAAGGGAAAGGCAAAAGCCGACAAAATGCTGGGGTGTATAGCTAGAGGGATCGCCTCCAAAAGTAGGGAGGTTATCTTGCCCATAAGTTCATCACTTATTATTTTTAAATTTGGGAACTTCACCAGCTTCTCTGGAAGCTTTATTTTTTATTTTATGTCTCTTTTATTTTATTGCCAATTTTGCAAAGAGACCAATAGATATCAACCACAAACACGGAAACACAAGTTTCTGTAAATGCTGTTAAGCCAGTCATGTGGCCCTTGACACACTTTCCAACAACTGAGACACAGATTTCTGTGGATGCTGTTAAGCCAGTCTTGTGGCAGTTGATACACTTTCTAAACAGCTGAGCACAGGTTTCTGTAAATGCTGTGAAGCCAGTACTGTGACAGTTTTTCTTTTTTTAGTCCTGGTATCTCTGCCAAGCCAATCTATAGAAGACAACAATAACATTCAACAACTGAGCACAGGTTTCTGTAATTGCTGTGAAGCCAGTCCAATGACAGTTGAACACACTTTGTTTTTCAATATTCTGCAGTACTGGGAATCTCTGCCAAGCCAGTCTACAGAGGACCTAGCAATAACAGTCATCAACTGGGCAGCAGTCCTGTGACAGCCAACATTTTTAAGGTCTATTTTTCTGTAGTTCTGGGAATTTCTGACCTTGCCAATCCTCAGAGAATCCAGTAACAACCGTCAAATTTGAAAGTATCACTGTTGCCCTCGCTGAGGACCCGCGAGGTCTTGGGTAAAAAATAAGGCAAAATGCAAACATTCAATGGTTCCTGCATGAATTGCATTAAAAAGTGAAGAACTATTGAAATTAAGCATCCACAGTAAAAACAAATATAATTTAGGCAGATCGGTAAAATAACATAAAAAATAACACAGCTGCCGTAAAAATAATGCAAATGCTAAAAAACACAAACCACTAACAAAAACGAAATTACACTCAGCACAATAAAAAATTTAATTTGTGAGGAAAACTTTAGCAAAAATAAGAGAATAGGAGACATTCAACAAGGAAAGTTGAGGGCATCTCAGGGACAATGTTGCTCAGTCAGTGGAAAAATTTCCAAAGCCCTTTGGGCTGCTCTCACTCAACCCTCCCCTCCTATTTTTGACTGGCTGATGCTCAAGCTCATTTAAATAAAATTCTTTTAAAGGCATACCTCCGGGGCAGTTGCACCTAGCCAGCTTACTGCTATTGTTAGTGATGCTAAAGGACTTCTGGGGTAAGAATAGAAACTTTCAAATACCTCAAGGAATCAACAAAGTCCAAGAGGGTAGCATATTTTAGAAAAAGAGATGTGCAAGAACAAGGGGCACAATTTGAAGATAGAGGAGGAGGGCTCAGGGGCAATGTGAGGAAGTATTTTCACAGAGATGGAGGTGGATGCATGGAATGGTCTTCCTGAGGAGGTCGTAGGAGTCCAAAAACAGTAGGGGAGTTCAAGAATGCATGGGACAGACATAAGGCAATTCTGGTGGGGAGTAGGAGGATGTAGGCTGTTGGTTAACTAGGATCTGCAGCTCATCCAATAGGTGAGAAATGGGCAGACCGTGGGTTGCTGGTCCTTATTCAGCTGTCAAAGTCTATTTGGCTATGCCACTCACAGATAAACTCTTCAAGTTTATCCCAGTCTTTAACAGATGATATAGAAGTTTAAAAAGTGCTTAAAGTGCTGAGAAAAAAATATATCTTGTGCAAAAAGCTCTTTTAAAGCTTGATGTAGTGCTATGTGTCATGAACCCACTCCTGGGGTCAGATCCACTGAGCTTACAGTGCCCACCCCTAAGTGCAATCCGTGACAGGAGGAGGGACAAGAATACCCTCCTGTGTCCTTCCAGAATGCTCGCTGGGTTCACAATTGAACACCCACCACAAGGTCTCAGGGCATCCCTCTTTACTCTCTGGATAGGGGTGCAATACCAGTCTTGAGTCTTGTACCCAAATGAGAACCCTTCTGAGTTGTTGCACAAAGGGGAAGATCCAGGTGTTACAATCTCTTTGGGTAGCTTGTGACCCTGATTTTGTCTTCTCCCACAGGGCATGCAATAACCTGGTTCAAATCCTACAGACTCTTCCTTGAGACTTTGTATTTTTCCTATCTTTACCCAGATTTCCCTGTACAGACTGTTGTTCAATTGGTAGCTTATGGTGACACCCTTAGCAATAACAGTTTAGTCACAGATGATTATTAAATGTCCCACAACCACACACAACATGAAAAATCTCACCCAGGAAGGTTTCTTAAAAGCAAATGTTTTACTAAAATAATTAATAATCATACAGTTACAACTAAAAGTTTTAGAAAATTTTGGTCACAGAATAATACAAATAAAGTGGAAAATACACATGAAGAACACACTATGTTATCTTAGTTCTACCTCAAGTTCATAGTGAACTGAAATCCAGAAGAATAAGTGAAGTCTCTGGTTCTTAGTCTGTGTGTTGTGGCAGTCTTGCTTCTGTGTGTCAGAAGACTGTCCTTTTGAAAAGAGAGCCCACCGATGCTCTGTGAAGGGTCTTACATAGGGATAACCATTCTAGTCTGTGGATAGCTAGTGGCCTTATTTTATTAGGTCAGTTGATGTCACTCTTGCTTTTCAGATTTTAAGAATTATTTTTCCTTATTTGGGTTCTCATATCACCACTTCCTTGCACATTCATAACATTTTTGGAATTAGTGCCTTTGAAGTCCTACTGCCATACAATATAACACTTGTAAGACAATTCACACCAGCCTGTTAGGAAGGGGCTATTTACCCAAACCCATTTCCCATGCATCCTGCCTTTGAAGTGACAGAGTGTTATGATCCTAGGGAATGTTTTCTATCCCTGACAATTTTATGACCCTCTCCGTTGGCTAAATGACTAGGAAATCCCTTTGAAAATGTAATTTTCAGCTTTCACTAATAAGCTGTTTTCTTGGGTCACATAGGAATGTCACATATTTTGCAAGACCTTTTCTCTTCCTGTGACTTTCAGTAATACAGGGCATTTTCTGTAGCATTTAACATACACAAAATCACATCAAAATAATATACAGGAATATATCTGCAAATAATGACTGGCAGTTGGCTAACTCACCACACTATGTAAAGGAAATTATATGTCTTTATGCAGTGAAATCACTCCTTGAGTGCAGGGAATCTTTTCTGTGTAATCTGTGTTTTGATTATAAGGTGGCTTATAGCCCATTCCCCACACTGCTCCTAAAAAATTAAGTTTGTGCTCACTGCCATTAACCATTTGTGAAAGGTGGTTCATCACCAACTCCAGGCCCTCGGCAGAAGGCAGAGACTTCCTGACTAACTCCAAATGAGGCATGACAGATAGGAGCAGACCTAACTGTGCCCACAGATGCTGTTGTAAGATGAGGTGTAAACCCTTCTACCAAAACATATATCTAAGCAAAGTCAGCTTTGGGAGGTTGGTCATACACCAGGCGATAGGCGGTGTTGGGGTCTACATTAGCTCAGTCCCAGAGTGGGGTGAGGTCCTGGACCTGCAGAGCCTGCAAGTGTGCAATACCATTGTTGTACATCCCCTTGGGGCTGTAGGAAGTGTGAAGGACATCTCCAAAATGTTGTTGAACATTCCTTAAATACTCTGGGCTAGGAAGGGATGACACAGTTGGTATCGTTGAAAGTTCCAATGATTTACAGCTGCAAGAACACAGTATTGTGGGTGGTAATAGTACCAATGTCCAGTGGCTGCAATGTCTCTGTAAGGAATCTCTGGCACAGACTGTGTTTAGAGGCCGAAGACATTGGAAAGGAGGTTTCATTGCTCTCAAAAGAGGAAGTTGGCGGAAGGAAGCAATGGACATGGAAGTGGACAATGCCTAGAGGCCAGGTTGAAACTGGACCTGGCTGACATGTCTATGGTGCCGGTACAAGGCACCATCCGCACTCAAGCTGACTCCAGGTGATTGGCCCAGAGGACCCACAATCCCTGTGTAATTGTGGTAGAGGCTGTGGCCCAAGAGGAAAGCAGAAGCCAGAGGCTCCAGAGTCTATAGCTGGGCTGAGGGGATGCTTGAAGACTCCTCCCGAGGGACAGCCTGAGAAGACCACCCAAACAAGGTTGACCTATGACTAAGACCCAGTCAGGTGAGGAGAGTGGAGTTGTACAATCCCCTCAAGGCATCTCTGGTCCTCATTGTGGATGAGGTCAGAATATGGGTCCAGGAAGAACTCCACCTCCATGCCATCTCAAGCACCAGGCTCAATGTCGACAACGCCTGGAGGCAGGTCCCCTCCATTGCCATGGCTGGAGCAGTCCTTGAAGCTGGGCCAGTGTCAGGTTTGATGCCATGCCTGGTGTCAGGTTTGATGCTGTCTCCAAGCTGGGATAGCCATCAGGTTCAATGCCAGTCCTGGGGCCATCCCCATTCCTGACACCACAAAGTGTCAGGAGCCAGCCTGGAGCTGCGAATGGCCCGGGAAACACTGTCATGTGCTGGCATGGTATGTAGCCCTGGGGTGACACCATGTCTGGTGTCGAGACCATCACCAGGGACACTCTCATCCCTCCTTGTGGTGCCACAAGGACTACCAGGTTAAAGGGATCACCACCACCCTGGCAAGTTGATGCCAAACAGCCCAGATGTTGGTTCTAGTTTCATAAGACTCTTTAAGGCTCTATACATCACTAGGGAGCTTAAAACGGTTTAACTGCCTTAAACCATTTTAAGCTCCCAGAACACAGTTTGTGTTCACACTGTAACACAGTTAAAAGTTGTAAAACTGTGCTAAAACCCTACTAGAGAGGAAGTCTTTAACATGGTTTAGATAAACACAGTTGCCTTACTCCGTGTTAACAGCAGTGTGTACACAAACGTGCTATAACCAGGTTAAGACAACCCGTCCTCTGAGAAAAGCCATTTTTCCCAAGAAAGCAGTGGTAGAAAATACCTTGCTGGCAAATAAGTTTCCGTTCTCATTGTGTGCTTTTTTTCCCCAATCGGTTTCAGTGCCGATCATGGGTATCCTGTGCACTGCAGCACCAACTGGCATCTTCATGCTTTGAGTTGGTGCCAACGCTCATGCCTGGGAACCCACTCGAGCAAGCACGGTCAGAATAATTTAATGTGGATGCTCCAACAACGTGCAAGGAACCGATTTATAAAACATTTTAAATAACATTTAAAATCAGTCCCTAGTATGTACAAGGCCTAAGAGACTGAGGAAGCCAGTAGTCTTCAGCTAGAGTGCCACCTCATGCAAATACCTGCAGCCATATGGCAAGCTGCTGTATCAAAGGCATCCACAATGACTTTAAGCTGGTAGCTGTTAGACTCAGTACCTTGTTTACCAGCAAGCATGTCTTGTTTTGCCTGCATTTCCGGCAGGTCCTCTGCCAGACACTTCTGCTCAGATGGCATACTCATACTAGAAGTAACTCTGGTAGCTTGCTATCTTCATGCCAAGGAGTAACCAAGGCAGAGACCTGCTTTCACATGGTGTCCACCTTTTGCGATTCCTTGTTAGTGGGGTGAGTGGTGACCTCCTTGGGTACTACGACTTTGCAATTCTCAGCCAGAATAACAATGGCATCCACTATTGGTTCACTGAAATACATGGGCTTAGATTAGGCACCGTGTATTTCTTGTCTGCCTGTCTGGGAGCAGCTGTCAGAGTAGCAGGCTTTATCCAAGCCACCTCTGAGAGTGTCTCAGGGCTGGCTGGATTGGAGGAACTAAGAAGGCTGGGATATTAGGCATGTTTGAAACTCCAGTTAGAGGTGGCTAACCTGGTCTATGGATCAGGACTCGAAATTCAATGCAGAATGTGTATTTCTGAGCAGAGCCTGGAAGGAGCTATCCTCCTGAGTTATGGTCACAGGAACTGCTTCTGAGTTCTTTGGACCATAATACAGTTCATCCTCTTCACCATTAAAGATGATGAGGTCAGGGTCCAGCTTGTCCCACTCACACCTCCTCAATCAAGGTGGTCAAAGAGACAACAGAGCAGGCTGTGTCCTCAGCAACACTGTTGACACGGACCTGACACTGAAAGGGGCCTGAGGAACAGTGCCTGCCCAAAGGAGGTTAACCCCAGCACCACACATGACATTGTCAGCGGTGTTGATAACCCTGCCAGCACAAAAAGTAACTGGTGGTGGCACCATGGCTGCCTCATCCTAGGAGAGGACAGAGGCAACACTACAAGTGGGCAGCCGCCAGTGGCACTGACAGTGGCAGTGGCCTGGAGGCTGAAGCAGCAGTCAGCTGCATGCCTAAGTCAAGCAGCTCTGCAGACAGCCATCCCACCAGCGCAGTGGTTGGATTTTGCAACTGCGACACGGTGAACTGGGTTCGGAATGAGCCCGCCACCTGGAGGTCGACTGGTGGAGAAGGATTGAGCATCCCTAGGACTGCCTCCTTCTCCGGGGTGGGAGTTCTTGTGCTCGGTGCAGATGTGACACCTAGCAGAAGCTGGGTGTATCTCCCAGCACCGACGATAATCAAGGGGCACTGGGGCGGGACAGATGCAGGCGTCATTGCACATCTCTGCCCCAGCCTACAGAGACAAAATCCCTCTCTGCCAGACGTCTCTATGATGCTCTGCCCCTGAACTCAATCAGCCACCTGGCCGAGGGCTCCTCCAACTAGATATGGCTCCATGGTACTGGTTCCTGCCATGGTGCCGTGCCCCACTCCTGGGGGTAAGCTAGGAGTGACGGGGAGTGGGGCTCATTAGGGGTGGAATCTCGGGGCACCATGACCAGGGCAAAGCTTTGACAGATGGGAGAGGGGGAAAAGTATGATAAATATAAAAAAGGCAGTTGCAGACAGTGCCAGCCCAGCTGACCACAAGGTGTCAGGGGCTGGCACCAGAATGGAGCACATGACTTTTACGCTGCACCCACTGCTCCTTAATAGCTGCTCAATGGCCAAGCTGCCCATCGAGTCACTCTAATGGACAGAAAGAGACTGCAGGATGGAGACACCGACCACAGGCCCAGGTGTCAGCAGTATCATCAGTGACAGCGTTGAGGAACCCAGGCCTGTAGAAGTCCAGTGTCTCACAGCAGAATGACCACAGGATGACATCACAGATTGCCATTTCTTCCCTTTTGTGGGAAGAGGTTGAGGCTGTACTGTACAAAGGCCCTGATGCTGAGCATGTGGGACCTGATCTGTTGGTTTTTTGCAACTCCAGGAAGACTGTCCATCTTCCTGAGTGCCAGAATGCCCATCACCAGAGAGCCAGCTCAGAGAAAGTGATGGCCAGACATAGCCTTGTTGCCAGAGCAACTAGCCTTTTCAGGTTCCCTGCCTTCTTCCATGGCTGTGGACACAAGTTGGGGCTAAAAGAAAGTATAACATTTTTTGTGTTAAGCTAACTAAATTGACACAAAATAACAAACTCTAGTGTATTTTTAAAACTAAAGATGAAAACCTGAATGCTGTCACTGTGTAGATGGTGAAGTTCTGGCCCTAACGGAGACTGGCAACATTACTGATGCACACTTGATGGCGGAAAGAAGGAACTGAGGCAGTTGAGCTGGTGCCACTGAGTACCAGTGGGTGCATGCGGTGACATGCATGCGTGAGGCTTTATCATATCACCAGCTCTCACTAGAAAAGTTCTGGCTACCCAGGATCCTGGTGCTTTCAACACAGATCCACAAGTGGGAATCAATGGTGAAGATTGATTCTTGGAAGATTTGAGGTTGGTTAGGAGTTGGAATAGTTAGCTAGCACGTGGCACCATGTGGGATGCTCATGTGCCACGACGCATGTGCCAGTAGTCATTGTTGGCCCCATGCCCAAAGATTTGCTTCTGTGGGATCCTAGTGCCTCTGGCCCAGACCCATCACTGGAAATCAATGGAGAAGATTGATTATGGGAAGATTTACAAATGTATCCCACACCAGTGATAAAACCTTAACGCTGTAACTAACTTGTGGCTTCACCATTCACAAGTTATGTTTCCCTAGCTAGTGGAAATGCATTAAATGTGCAGTTCCACTGCAACTTGTTTTATACAGCATCAGTGGAGGTATAAATGACAAACTATATAAGTGGTATTTTTATCTAACTTTCAAGCTATCATGTAATTTTGTAAGTTGGGGTATCTCACAATGCTGTCTTGCCCTGTTGGGCACAGCAAAATGGAATATTAAACCAACAAGAGAGCAGCTTTTACAATGCTGATGGCACCACAACAGACATGTGCAACACTGAAGCCAACAGTTGAAATTAAACAGAAACAGTTAAATCTTCACACACACACAGTGGATTTGAAAACCATAAGTAGTAAACTGATATATAAATCGAGTATGTAAGGTCTAACACAAAATATGCAGTTCATCATCACTTATGAGGGGCAGGACTTTCTAACTAACTGTGGCTTTGCCACTCATCAATTATCATGCTGTGCCCTCACACAACAATAAATTGCATAATTTGAGCCAGCTTACTGCATATCCCCTGCATACTGTGCATGTTGCATATTAACATACTAATGCATCTGGTCATCAACAGATTTCAGTACTAATGAAGCTCAAGAAACTGATACAAAAATAATTCTACCCAACCTGCTCAGACACAGGAAGTGCTTCTACTGAATCACTGCTGGAAATCTCTGTTCCACTTCCCAAGGGTAGCGACTGAACAGGGCCATTTTTGAGGTCAGAAAGGAGGAATTGACATGTCTCTATCCAACCAGCACACTCTTCCTAGTATAAGGGAGTCACAAAAAAAGAAAAGTTAAAAAGCGTGAAAGATATCTGTTAAATGGACTCTAATTACTGTGAAAGATATGTTAATTTTATAGATTTCTTCTTAATAAATGAACATATTTCTAACCTGAATGACTGAAAGAGAAGTTACATATTTTTATCTGGTGATCTTCAAGACTTTCTTCTCCATAGAGCCACATCCTTTGGTCTTGGAATACCAGAGACGAGGGCCTTGTGGGAACTTTAGAACACTGATGGTTCACCTATGCAATGATCTCAACCTACAAAGCATTCTGATGTTACCCAAAACTTCCAGTTCTATATGACCCCACCCTAAGCAAGGAGTGGAACTGAAAACAACAGTGAGAAAAACAACTGGTGAAGAATCACCAGAGTGATGCACACTGTGACATGCAGTATCCAGCGAATACTTTTACCTGCTCACATTCCACCAATGCAGTTCAGCATGTACTGCCTTAATAAGGCTGGGAATGCTATCATTTGTGTCTCAGTAAAACATTAGGGCCCCAGTCTCTGTCGAATGTTTGACATTGAAAACCAGAGTGCAAATAGCTGCCACACTGCACTTCTAGTCTGCAGCAAGCACAATAAGTGTTCTTAGCCATTGGGGGAGGGGACTCCACCTGCAATTAGGTCTCAATGCAGTTTAATCTGCCAGACATTAATGGGCATTCTACCATACCATAGGCTCTGCAGACCAGTGTGGCTGCTGTTTGACAAGTCCTTCTTGGTCACCTAGCACAGTTCCTGGCATTCCAGTGGCCTCCCTCCCACTCCAAATATTATAGTATAGCGAGTGGTTTAAGGCTCTGAGCTGCAAATCTGGTGACATCCAGCAGACCAGACCTGGGTTTGAATCCCACAGCTTCCACTTACATACTGTGTGACCCTGAGCAAGTCACTTAACTTCCCTATGCTCCCAGGATGCTCCTGTAAAAAGCTTTCAGCTTAGTGTGCTACCCCTGGTTAAAAAAACCAAAAAAAATCCCTCCCTGGCATCCAGTGGAACCTGCTCCATTCCTCTGTGTGCTGCATTCTGCACATGGTTCCATGATGATCCTCGCTCCTGTCGGTTTACCCAGCTGGTTTCAGAGTTGCAACTACTGCCTGCCTATAATACTGTAGTTCTACAAAGCAGGTGATGCAAAACTCTGCAATCAACTTTGCAAGGGCCTCCATGCTTTGGGAATGGCACTAAGGGCTATTTGCATGGTGAATATTACTTCCTTGACTTGCAACTGAGCACAAAACAAATGTTGCCAAATGGTCATTGTGACCACTTACCAATAGTATCTTGAACTTATTTTTGCAGCTACACAATATTGAATGTCTGGTTCAGAAGATGGTTTATCAGAACAAAGGCTTCATTTTCAGTATGATTTCTAAAAATGTAATGCATATTCTTTTCTGAAGTATATTTACAGACAAAGAACTCTAATACAGCTCTGAGTTAAATACATTCAAAATAATCCACCTCTCTGTTTTGGCTTCTAATAAAATTGTGTATTTCCTTATCTAAGGTCAGAGACCACGTCCAAAGTCACAGCATTTATTCCATGCCCTATTCACAATACCATGATTCTTTTGTTGGTTATACTGATGACACCATACATTTGAACTAATTCAAACTGATTTGTGGTCAACTGAAACTGTTGGATTTTTCATGTTAAACGATGGATTAACCTTTATTAATGGACCCCTAAACTGCTTTTGGAGGTCTTTTAGCCTTATAAATACAGCAGCTTGTCTGATGTAGAACCCCACACTGAGCTTACAGATCATGTTTTGGCTCTTTAAAAACAGCAAAGAGATTTTAACAAAATGAATGTGATGTATCCTATCACATTAACTGCATCGAGACTGTGAATATATTATGCCCTAGAATCTTATAGAATTTCAAAGGATGCCCCTGTGTGCTGGTCACGTGCTTCCCAACCTGCAAATGGTTCTTTCTTTCCTCTAAGAATGGGCACCTTGAATCCTTGCTCCTGACTTATCCTGGTTGAGTATTATCATTATTAACTATATAAAAACTTTTACAATTAAATTTACAATTTACAGTTTACAAGTTTTACAATACTAAAAACGGGTTTCTTAAGATCTAGTATAGAAAAAAGGTTTTAATTTGGGCTGCTCAATGGCCCAGTAAAAGCAGGTCACACATCTTTGCGGTGACCTGTTTTCAAGAGTGGACTTACAGAGCTGGACAGTGCTGCGAGTGCAAACAAGCCAGCTGTTGAAGGGTGATGTCTAGGTTTCGCCCTCACTGGGGTCCCTTGCAGTGGGATGGGGAGCTTGCTTTTTCACGGAGGGTGGTGTATGTGAAGCCAACAGAGGCATCACCTTTTATCAGGAGGTTGTAAATAAAGTAGGGTAAAATCCATGCCATTCTTGTGATGATGGCTGAAGATAGTCTAAGGCCCTGTGCCATGGATTTCCCACTGTAATCTGGGTGGAAAGGGTTAAGGAGGAAGGGTCTGGGGCACACTTTCCTTTTATCCACCTTACTGCCCCCTTGTTCCACTCCTTCAGACCTCTAATCATCCCTGCAGGTACCTCCATCAGAATCTGCCCTAGAGTGCCAGGCTTACTCCGTTATCCCTCCTGCCTTACTCCTTCTCCTTGGAGTGCCTGCACAATGGGGTCTGTCCTGTGGGTAGGCTCTCATTTTCTCCCTTAGTCCCTCCTTCCCTAAAGGCGTCAGCACATAGGACAAGCATCCAGTCCTATGGCGTACAGTCTAGTGCCCACAATGTCCTCCCTCCCAACTCGAAGAGCCACCTGTGCACCAATGCCCATGCTTCCACTGGCACAGGTGCATCGGTAAGCACAATTCTAGGAGTTTACTCCCTGAGGAGGAGAGCATCCATTGGGATGCTCAATCCTCCTCCCTATGACCTTGGCAACCCCGAGTCCATTCCCAAACCTGGGTCGCTAGCATGGTGTGAGGTGTGGCATCCAGCACCTCAATCCTCAGCGCCACCGGTGCCTCCCCAGGTTCTTTTTAATGTTTTACTGTTTAAATAAATGCCAGTACTAGGAGGCCTAACCAATTGAACTGAAAAGAAATCCAACAAGTAATGTAAATGAGGTAGGTACTCAAATCCTTTTTCACAGCAAAATTATTAATTCACCACTTTCCATATATTTCAGCCCTTATTATACAACAGCAGAAAGGGTTTCTAGGCTTCTGATTGGTCAGTGATCTCCTTGAACAGTGATATTATCCAGCACAACATCACTGTATTAAGGTCCAGCACATGACTACAAAAAGAAATAAAATCACTCCCCCGCCTCTTCAGCACTTCACAGAACACCAAGACCCAACAGCATACTGCAGTACTCTAACCCCACCTAAATTAATTGTGTAAAGCAGCAACGCACTAAGCTGCATCTAACCTACACTAATTGTACCAACCGCAATTGTATTTAAACTGCCACCATGCAGGGAGCACCCACCTGCATTCCACTGTCTGCTGGGAGGCTTATGCCTCCCACTCACTTTCAATGGACCACAAGTGACCAACTGGACTTCAACAAGTCAAACATTTTAATCAGTCCAGCAACTGCCCACAACGCAACCACAACACTCCCTTCTCAAACTAGGATGTGTAAACCTGTCCTGATGACTAACTGATCTCTTCTGAAAATGGAAGCCTCTCCTCCCTACTCGACTCTGTCTCAGATCATAGTCTTCATTCTAATTCAAATGTTCACCCAGTCCCACGGCATGCAGCAGTACCAGGTGAATTAAACTCTGTGTGTGGGGGGCACAGCAGGCAGAACACAGAGGCAGGAATCTAGAGGGGATGAGGGTGTACAGACCAGGCCCACATTCAGGTAACAACAAAATGGCAACTGCAGCACCACCTACTGGGCAAAACACTAGAGCAGCACTATTTTTCTAATATGCATACCTATCTACCCAGTACAAAATTGAGTAAAACTCTAATTTTAAATATATTTTTTAAATCTGTTTTCTTTTTATTACAAACAAGGTATTGTACAATAGGTGTGGATAACATCACTTTACAGTGTTGAATGCACTTGGCCTGATGCCTTGTGCTCCAATCACCAAGGAGTGACTTATCCATTACGACATGCCCCTGTCATACATTATTGCTTAATTATTTAATTCCATGCATCTTCCATGGTCAGCTTTTCTCTTTACTGGTTGGAAACATTCTTATCAATCATTCTTAGCACATTATTTGTACATAGAAACATAAAATTGTCGGCAGATAAGGACTGCCAGGCCCATGCAGTCTGCCCGAAGCCCTACACTAATTTGTGCCCTTTGACCCCAATTGGCCAATGGCTTTTCACCCCACTTTCCCACCTCTAAGGTACTCTTATGTCTGTCCCATGCATGTTTACAACCTCCATTGTGCTCACCCCCACCACCTCCTGTGGTAGTCTATTACATGTGTCCACCATCTCTCTGTGAAGAAAAACTTCTTCACATTTCCCTCAGCCTGCCACCTTTTAATTTCATATCATGCCCCTAATTCTTGTACATCTCTTATATTGGAAGATGTCTCCCCCTTACTTTGTTTATGCCCTTAAGGTACATGAATGTTTCTATCATGTCCCCCAATTCCTTCACTCCTCCAGCGAGTACATATTGAGGTCCTTTTAGTCTCTCTCATATGTTTTCTGATGCAAGCCCTGTACCATCTTAGTTGCCTCTCTGACCTGCCTCCAGCCTGTCAATGTCCATATGAAGGTGCAGCCTCCAGAACTGCACACAGTACTTAGGTGAGACCTCACTAGCGCTTTTGTACAATGGCATCATGACCTCCTGCCTTCTACTAATGATACTCTTTTAAGTTATTAGTTCAGTTTAGAAGTTAGCTGAAGGAAGGCACCCTTTTTTTATTTTATGTCTCTACAGCATGTGAAGTCGATATGTAATTCCACTTCACAATGGAGGTGAAAATTAAATAAAAACAAAATACAAGGTAATTTACAGTAGTTAAGTTTCCTAGCATTAGAATTCAAATTTGATATATATATATATATATATATATATATATATATATAAATAGAATAATAGATAGGTTCAAGTGAATTACAAACAGTAATTCCATCAAGAGGTTCTGGGAACATAGGTAACCTCAGGAAGCGAGCTCGAGAGGTTCCTATGTCCCCAGAACCTAGAGATGGAATTACAGCTGAGTGATTCACTGAACCTGTTATTTTTGTAATATATGGATGCAAGATGCTGACGAGGTCTTACTCTGGATTCCTTGTAGGACGGTTCCTGCTGCTTGTTCTCCTCCTCACTCACATTCCCCCTTCCCGCGTGAGTCCTGCTTCTCTCTCAAGAATAAAAGAAAAAAAAAACTATGCTTTGGACACTAGAAAAGTTGGTGATCGCAACGATAGTATTACGAGGACCGAAGTATAGTATTATTGGACCGGAAGTATAGTATTACGGGAGCGGAAGTATAGTATTACGCACTGACTCGGTATTACAGGGTTTTTGTATGCTTTTTGGGGTATTATTTTTAAATCCATATATTACAATATATATATATATATATACTGTATATAATATATATATACTGACAAACTAAATGTAAATAAAAGAACAAAAGGAAGATCTCCAAAAGTTTTTTTTAGAATTAGCGGTACTACAATGCATCTCAAGGCAGGTTCCAACCAGTAAACAGAAATGTATAACAGTTCCTACTGCTGAATAAATGCATCAAGTATTTTATTTGAACTAACAGAATTCTAGAATAAAAATAAAAGAAAACAACAGAATATAAGTTGAGACATAGCTTTTATAGAGATAACATAAGTAGAACTGATTATATTTGATGGACTTTTATTTTGTGTTTGTATTTACCAGTTTTACTATTTCTTTACTCCTTTCTAGCCCACAGTTCTGAGAAGGGACTCAGGCTGGTCCTGAAATGTTAAAAAGGCTAACATATGTAGGCAAAAGGGAGCATGTATTGATGAAATAAATAAGATACTGTACATGGAAGATATATGGAATTAAATAACAAAGGATGAAATATATGGAAAGTGGTGAATACATAATTTATTTGTGAATAATGGTACCTACACCATTTGCAACAGTGGTCGCTAACACGCACACAGGTATGTAGCACTTCCAGACCCAACTGCTTCAGTACCTTTTTTAGTCAGGAGGAAAAGCTAAGATATTTAGCCAAAAACAAGTAAACAAAATACTAGGGTGTAATATTGCTCATGGGTCCCTAAGCAAAACATACTCACTGTAGCAATGAAGTTTTCTACAGGGTGTATTAGTAAGTCATACAAACTGCTTAATCTTAGCCCTGAGTTGTTGCCTCAATTGTTATAGAGGCAAAGGTCAGGAATCACAGGCAGTCCAGGAGAAGTTATACAATTTACAAATAGCACTTTATTATTATCAATAACAATAAAATAGGAAAGGGAAGGGGGAAATGTTTAACCAGGAAAGATTCAGTAAGCTGAAGCTTGTTTCCAGGTGCTACCTGGGAGCACAAGGAAGTTAAGTGACTTGCTCAGAGTCACACAATATGTAAGTGGAGGCTGTGGGTTTCAAACCCAGGTTTTCTACTCAGTGCCCTAAACCACAGCACTATACTGTTGCCTCCTAAAAATAAATAACATTTGCACAGGATGGCTCATTAAAGCAGCAGTACTATGGGAAAAAAAAACAACTTTTTGCCAGTTTATTCCTGTGCCCTGCTAATCATACCTGGTACTCTTTCGCCAGCATTGTACTATCGCCGAGTAATTTGCTCAGTTATTCTATGCTTTTGTTTACATTTCTGCCACTGAGTATGTTGCACTGAACCCCTCTGCTGCCAACTGCGCGGTGTATGACTTGCAGGACATCGGAATGGTCTCTTTACAAAGGTTCCTCGTCCAGTAAATTGATGCAACAACAAACAGGACATTATGAAACAAATGAATCGATATCAACAGTCTGCAGTTGTCAAAAGACATGATGCGACCTGTAGAAAAGTGCAGCTGAAAATTAGTCAGCTGCCATATCTGTTGTAGCGCTACAACAATTCAAATAAATTGCAAATATCTAAAGAACTAAAGATGACTGAAAAAACATTTACAGTATGGAAACTGGAACGTTGGCCGCATGCTTACAGTTGAAAAACAGAATTTTGATAGCACACTTCCTGATTTCATAGTACTGCTGCAGTTCAAACAAAAGTCCTTCTTCTGAGTCTCTAAATCTAAAAGACTTGAAAACCAAGACATTGTTCTCTTTTATAAGATCTCTTCTTCTGGAAGTTTAACTTTGTTTATTTATTAATTATATCTCGGATTACAATACATTTGAGCCAGGGGCTCTTTTACAAAGGTTCCTCGTCAGTAAATTGATGCAACAACAAACAGGACATTATGAAACAAATGAATCGATATCAACAGTATGAAAAATGACTCACCATGGTAATCTTCTTTCTTCCAAGTGGTTCTTTAGCATCAGTGACACTAACAGTTAGCTGGCTAGGTGCAACTGCCCGAGGTATGCCTTTAAGAAAATGAGCTTATGGAATTAGCCAATCAGAAAAGAGCAGGGACTGTGCTGAGGAGAGCAACCTGAAGGGCTTCAGAATTTTTGATGATAAATGGGCACATGCCCCAAAAATGAAGCAACAGGATTCAAAAATATGCAAATGTCCAAAATGAAAATTACATACCTACCATAATTCTTAATCTTCTTGGATGGCGTCTCCACCACTCATTCACACTAATAGGACTATGCTGTTGGTGCTAGGACCGGTAGGATGCAAAAATCTTCAGGAGGGCGGTGTCGAGAGTGAGGCTGCATGGAGCGGCGCCGAGACTGGCTTGCACTGTACAGGCTAAATTTGCATCAATCCTTCAACCACCTCAGTACCTTTTTTTTTACTGAGGAGGTGCAGCGTAAATTAACCTAGTGAAACTAACCTATATCGGACATAAGATAGTCCAAATGACCTGTATAAGAAGGGCAACACAACAGAGTCTTCACAGCCCAGCCATCGAGGAATGAGCCCAAAACAGAGAGTGAGCTTGGGGATGGTGGGTGAGCATGTCAATGAGTGGTGGAGACTCCATCCAAGAAGATCAAGAATTGCAGTAGGTATGTAATTTTCATATCTTCCTGGAGATAAGGTCTACACCACTCATTCACACTAATGGGAGAGTAACAAGTTAAAATAATCCCCGAGAAGGGTGGCAGGAAAGAGAAGCTCACTTAGGACAGGAGTCCATTAAGGATTGTCCTGACAAAGGATTGATGTTGTCTGGCATGGACATCCAAAGCACAGTGCTTCACAAAAGTGTCACGGAGCTCCAAGTAGTTGCACTGCAGATGTTTGCAATGGGCACATTCCATATTTCTGCCAGAGATGCGTGACTGCTCTGGTAGAATGGGCATATACCCTGCCTTCCAGCTTAACCTGTGCCATGGAATAGCAGTGGCAAAGACATGCCACCAGCCACACCGAATACACCCGATGGCAACAGGCTGACCCAGCCAGGCCATAATGAATGAGACAGAGGTGCTCTGACTTGCAGATCTCTTTAGTTCCATCCATATAGAACCGCAAAACCCTTTTATTTCATTTAATTTTTATTTTTAGACTTGTAAGCAGGATGAGCAAACTGCCCGCTTTCACCAGCGACAAGTTACAAATGACACAAACATACAGATCAATACATATTAACATGAAACATTATATGAAATACAAAATACAAAACCATAAATAGCATTACAAATACTCAGTAAAGCATGTGCAATTATCATTATCCATCAGCCAGTATTTTAGTCTAGATTTAAATGACCATAAAGTCTTACTTTGTACAATATTCAACAGGTAGTGAATTAAAAACAACGGGGCCCTGTACAATGTAGATCTCTGTCCAAGAACAGTTTGAAACAGTGGGAGTTCAAAATAAATTTAGATTGAGACCTAGTTCCATAAAGGTTCAAGAACCTTGAAAATAAGGACATAACTGTAGGAGATAGAAGACCATTCATAACCTTATACAGCAGAATGCCTAATTTATAGGAAATTCTATTTTCTAAGGACAAACAACTGGAACTTTTAGACAAAAACAATCATGGGTTCTATAAGGGCATCAAGCATAAAACGTAAAATGGAATTATAAAGCACCTTAAGCTTATCTAAAAGTGTACCAGAAAAGGATGAATAAACAATAATATCATAAACCATAACACTCATTAGGAAACTATGAGAGAGAAGAGACCTGGAATCTTTGTCAAAAAATGTTTAACCCTATACAATAAACCTAATCTCTGACAGAGTATTTTCCTTAAATTATTCAAATGGGTTCAAAGGATAATCTAGATTGAACAATATCCCCAAATATTTAAAACTGTTCACAAATTCAATGACCTTACCATCCAATGTAAGAATCTGAGGAAGATTAACACTTTCAGTAACTTTGTTGGAAAATAACAATTTTAGTTTTACTTGAATTAAGTACCATACAATTAACCAAAAGCCAATTCTGGAAAGAATCAGTCAGATTGGACCTCTGCCAATGCATCATTGGGATTAGAACTAATGCTGTATATTACAGCGTTGTCAGCATAAAGAATCAGAGATGTACGAGAACACACTGTAGGAGCAGAATTCATGTACAGCGAGAAAATCAAGGCCAAGCATGGACCCTTGAGATATACCCATTTAATAGTACTAAAAAGAAATACAATCACCAATTCGAGTACAGTTAGATCTTTTGTAAGATAATTAAAAAACAAAGAAAACATTTTTAGAAAAGTGTAAATTAGAAAGAATGCCTTTTAATAATCCAGGCTCCACCAGATCGAAAGCCTTGGTGAGGTCCACAAAAGCACTGCTACAGTTTGTCCTTTATCCAAGGCACTTGTGAACCCCACAAAAGCTGTCTCTGTATTATGTAAAGGCTTAAAAGCAATGTTGACAATCAGTAAGCAAGTTATTTTTATTTAAATAATCAGAAGTTTGATCCATAATAATTCGTTTCAGAATTTTAGAAAGAGGTGATAACAAAAATCGCGGTAATTGGTTAATACCGTAGAATCTCCAGATTTCAAAACAGGAGTGATTGTGGCCTTCTTCCAAAGACTGGGAAAAGCCCCTACAGACACAGAAAAATAAAAAAAAAACAGAAAGAGGATAGGAAAAGGATTTATCCCTAATTTTATTACTAGAAAATCTATTCCATCATGAAGCAAATAAGGCAGAGGATCCAATTTCAAAACATATTCCTTCATTAATTCAGGAGAAACATAATTAAAACTGAATTTAGAGTGGCCATTTCATTTAGAGGTAAGGAGGCATTCGATAATGAGCGGAAAGGCACTCTATACCCATCCAGGTTACCAAAACATTTATTGAAAGTTTCAGAAACTAAATGGAATCACTAATCAAGTGATCTCCAGATTGGATAACAACTTCAAATTTTTTTCCCTGTCCAATCAAACTATTTAGAGTGGCCAAGTGTGTTTAGGATTACTAAAAGACTTTTTGCTCAGAGAAAAAAGCAGTTTTAGCTTACTAATTCGGATTTGCATTGATTCCTAAGAGACTTATAAATTAAAAAAGAGAAGGGTCAGAACTATCCTTGTACTGTTTCCAGCTTTTATCCCGTAATTGCATTAGATGAAGCAGATCAGAGTAAATCCATTTATGCTTACTAGCCTTAATCCTCATTCTCTTCAAGGGTGCAAGCTTGTTAACCATCCTTAAATAGCCAGAAATAAATACATCCAGCATTACACCAAGATCCCTGATGGATTGGAGTCCAGTCCAGTCGATTTCACAGCAAGCAGTCTCTACCATAATAGATGTAAGAGACCTAATATTTCTAAATTCAATATATTTTGGTGGTTGTTTACAGAGTTTAACCGACCACAAACAAAAAACTGGACAGTGGTCGCTCAGTACATCAGACAATACTCCTAAACTAACAATCCAGTCTGGGTGCGTGACTGCAATCCAGTCAAGTATGGTCCCCAGGCCAGACCTAGGATTAAACCTAGTTACCTCATTAATCAACTGGAATAGACCCAGGTCCACCAGGAAATCTTTAGCAAAAGTATTAGACTCTTCTGCCCAATTACAGTTAAAATCACTACAGAGTAACCACTCTCTATGCAACGGAAATTTACATTTACCTCAGAAATGAGGTTTAAACCAGACTCTATGAATCCAGGAGGGACATAGATAGAACTAATAATAAGGTGCTTATTCTGACCAAGAAGCAAATCTATAGAAGCTAGGTCACAACCGAATTTTGCCGGAGAATGAACAAGAGAAAATTTAAATTTACTTTGACATAAATCATAGTCCCACCCCACGCTTACCTTTCCTGTCCTTTCTGCAATGCTTATAACCTTCCAAGGAAATTTCGAGTCACTAATTTTATCATTGAGCCAAGTTTCAGACAGTGTAATAATATCAAATCTATATTGCTCAACCCAAGCAACAAACTGAGTCCATTTTGCTGGTAAGCTTTGGACGCTCAGGTGAACAATCTTAGAGGAAGATTTAACCAAATGAGTAGCATTATTAAAAGAACAAGTTGATACATTCTCATTAACTCCTAAGATGACAGGACCATGGTGAGGATGTACAGAGCCAGATATTAATAACAAAAGGACTAAATCCTTCATAGTCTAATTTTGTTCTCAAATGTTGTTCCGTTTTATATAGTGCTTTATAATCTTATAGGAATCATTAGATAAACTTAGATTCAAGCAACAAAAGGGAAGGACTTTACAAGAAGCACTGAAACATAATCCAAGTTACCCCAATAATCTCCCACTATAAAGGTACTAAACTGTGTAGGAGACAAACTAAGATTAGTAGACTCATTCTCCATAGAACAGCCCCATTTATTCTAATAGGAACATGAGTATCAAAGTTACTCAGAACAGTAAAAAGCCCAAAACAGTTAGCTAATACACGGTCAATATTTTTAGAGCCCCTCCCAAACAAACAAATCAATACCAAGCAAATAATAATAAATACTAAACCATACATAAATGTTAAAAAGCAAGCTAAAAATTAATTATCGTACAATAATCATTAAGTGTAGCCTTAATAAAACACACACCTGATAAGTTCTGACATAAACTTTAATGGGATCATTTCCTCTTAGGAGTGGGCGGCAGTGCCACTCACTACAGCTTAGTGCTAACAAGTGGTGAAATTTAAAGAGGCAAACCACGCCCAATATTGATGCCAGTTGCCAGCTCCCCAAGCCCACTGCACACTGAACACAACTAAACACAACGGGAAAGTCAAAGTCAGATGTAATTAAGCATAGTCTCTCACACTGGCCTGACGTCTTCTTACTCATTGCTCGTACAGCACAGGCAGGGTATTAGCAGGGAGGCAAGCAGGGTTGTCCAAATCGGGAAACAAAACTGCAGCTAGCGAGTAGCAGTGAAATTTAAAGAGGCAAACCACGCCTCCAATACTGATGCCAGTTGCCAGCTCCCCAAGCCCACTGCACACTGAACACAACTAAACACAACGGGAAAGTCAAAGTCAGATGTAATTAAGCATCCAAAGAATGTAGGGTACGCTCTCCTCATTCCGGAAGTTCGTGAAGTGGGTCAGAAGAACCAAGGCTGGTTCAGATGGAATTCTGAGACTACTCTGGGAGAAACTTAGGGTGAGTTCTGAGAACCACCTTGTCTTTGTGAAATACTGTATAAGGAAGGTCTGTGATTTACTGTGGTTTACAGGTGAGCATGTCTAGCACAAGGGTAATATCCCAGCAGCTACCAGTCTCTGACTGGTGGCCTACTATGGAGTATATCTTTAAGGAACCTCTTAACCAAGGGTAACTGAGCCAGAGACAGAGTGTATAGGCTTGTAATAAGCTGAGATCACAGAGATGAACCTTCACAGTTGAGTATTGTAGCCCTGTATTTGACAGGTCTAGTAGATACTTATGGACTTTGATAGGTGGGCAAAAAAGGGATCCAGGGAGGACGTTGCACACAGATGGAGAAATGCTTCCATTTTGCAGTGCAAGTTTTCCTAGTAGCTGGCCTCGTGCCACTAGGAGTATGCCTGAAACTCTATGTGAGACATCAGATCTACCACTTCTGTCTCCTCAGGAGCCATGCATGGAGATAAAGGGATCTCAGGTTGGGATAGACCACTGGGCCCTGGGTCAGAAGGTCCAACTGTAGCAGATAGTTGACTCGGGGAACTTCCGATAATCTGCTGATCAATGGAAACCAAATCTGATGAGGCCAGAATAGGCGATGAGGATCATTCTGCCCCTGTGCCTCCAGCTTGAGCAGCACCCTCTGGGGAAGAGGAGAAATGCATACAGAAAGCATCTTGTCCACCGCAGTCTGAATGCACCCTGACAGAAAATGCCAGGTTCTGGATTTCTGGAGCAGAATAGAAGCAGTTTTGCGTCGAGCAAAAGGTCAGTCCGGTGTGTCCCAGTCTTTGAAGCGATTGCCACGGCGTTTATATCGAGACCACTCATAAAGATCTGCCTCTGTTCTGCTGAGGTGATCTGCTAGATCATTCTGCACTCCAGGCAGGTAGACTGCTTGGATCAGGGCTTCATGCTCTGGGCACCATTCCCACTCTCATCACTTCCTGCACAGGGATAAGAGTGTTCTTGCCTGCTTGTTGATGTAGTACATCACTGCTTTGCTGTCCGTCTGAAGAATTATTATTTTGTGACAGAGGATGTCCTTTAGGCCTCGGATTGAATACAGGACAGCTCTTATTTCCTGGACATTTATGTGGAGTTGAAACTGTCCAGACTCCACATACCTTGGATGTGGAGATCTTGACAGTGAGCATCCCATCTGAGTGAAGATGCATCTGTAGGTATCGTGATCTGTGTCTCCAGTGGGGCAAAGAGAAAGCCTTCAGAAGGTTGTCTTCTTGAGTCCACCAGTTGAGTGATCATTTTAGAGGTTCCATCACCCTGATGTGAAAGGACTGGGGATGTGTGGTTGGAGACCACTAAGTACTGAGCATCCGCAGTGGTCCTCATGTGAAGACAGGCCAAGGGCACTGTGAACACTGATGACACCATAAGACCCAGCATCCACTGCATCGAGAGCTTGGAGTGAGTCGTTCACTCTGATGAAGTGAGCCATCCGGATGGTTCCTCCTGTCCTCCTGGAGAAAGCCTCTTGCCTTAGAGGTATCCAGAAGGCTCCTATGAAGAGGAGTTGCTCGGAGGGCTGTAGCTGCGATTTTTCAGATTCAACAGAACTCCCATAGAAGAGGGAACCCGGAAGCTGTGGTCACTGCTTCCTGTGTCCCTTGTCTGGAGGAGCTTGGTAGGAGCCAGTCATCCAGATATGGGAAGACTTGATTTTGAGTTTCCTTAGGTACGCTGCAAGAATGGCAAATCACTTTATAAAAACTCATGGCACCGAGGACAGTCCAAAAGGCAGTATTCTGAATTGATGGTGCTGACCCAGGGCCACAAATTGAAGATATTTATGGTATCTTGAGTGCACAGGAACGTGTTGTTAGGCATTCTGCATATCCAGGAGGACAGCTAATCATTTCGATGAATCAGAGGTAGAAGCGTACTGAGTGATATCATCTTGAATTTTCCCTGAAGAGAAACTTGTTTAACTTCCTTGGGTCTAGAATAAAGGCGCATACTGCCTTGTTTCCTTTTGGAACTAGGAAGAAGTGGGAGTAGAGACTTGTATTCTGTTGCTCCTGCAGAACTATGTCTACTGCCCTGTTGTTTAGAAGGCCTTGAATCTCGGAAGCAAGGAGGTCTGGTTGAATAACTGACAGCCTGGGCTGTCGCTTGGGTGGAAGATCCGGGGGTATCTGAAAATTCAGAGAATAACCCTGAAAATTATCTTGAGTACCTATTTGTTTGAAGTGACTGACTTCCAGTGATTGTAAACTGAATCAGATGCCCCTACTGCCAAAGAAGAGTCCCCTTGGGACAGCTGAGGAGGGACCTGGCTGGACTCTCAGAGGGTGGCACTAGGTGCTTTCAGGCCCTGTGCCTTCCACTGCATTTTCTTTGTGGCTGAGGTGCTTGGTTGTTGTTGAAGCCCCCTATGCCTTTACCACAAAAGGATTGACAGTTATGAAAATGCCAGCAGTTCCTGCCCCATTGAGGAGCAGCAGTGGCTGGTCTAGCTGTTTTGATAGCCGTCCTAGTTTTCTGTGTGTCCTCGAGTGCCTGCTCCACCTGTGGGCCAAACAGATAAGCCCCATCAAATGGTAAGTTCATAACTCTTTGCTGGGCATCATTTGTGAACCCGAGGTTTGTAACCACGAGTGGTGTCGGGTGCATATCCTGCTGCTGCTGCTCTAGAAGCAGTGTCAAAGGCATCCATAGCCACCTTGAGTTGCTGATTATTGGACTCAATACCTCTAGTGACAGTCTGAGAAGCTCTGAGGTAATGTCCGACTCGGGAGAGTCTCCACAGTGTTTTTAGCAAATGCCAGAGGTATACTTATATTGTGAGAGATAGCCCTGGTAGCTAGCAAACGTACACCTAGGGTAGCGGTGGTGAAGACTTGCTTCCCAGTGTTTCAATCTTGTGAGATTCTTTGTTTACTGGACAAGCCATAGACTCCTGAGGGAGAACAGCTTTGTCATTTTCTGCCAAGACCAGTATGGCATCAGCAAAAGTTTGAGAGGCCAGGATTGGTCGATCCTTAGGGGCAGCATACTTCCTGTCTATGGACTTAGCCACGGAAGAAATTGGTGCCGGATTGTTCCACACCATTTATGAGAGAGTCTCGAAAGAGGGCTGTACCAGAGGTCAATTCCACAGGGATCTCTGAGACATGCAGATATTGAAGGCATAACAACTTCCCCGGATCAACCTCCGAAGTTTGGAGAGAATGGGTGGAATTCATATTCTTCAGTAGAGACTTAAAGGACAGGTTCTCGACCAGAAGCTCCATTGAAGTAGAGAGCATTACTTCCCCGCAGAGATGACTCTTTATGAAAGTCGTCTCTAATCACTGAGATCAGGATCAGGCTCAATGTCGTCTCCTACTAGCCCAGGAGGGATAGTATGTAAAGAAAGGGAGGAAAGAAAGCAGGAGGAGGTGCTCCTTGAATTAGAGTCAAGAATCCTGGCACCTGAGGTGGCGCCAGCTCAAAAATGGCACCAGATGCAGTGCCAAGACTGGAGTCGGGCGCAGTGCAACTGGTGCTGCAAAGCCCAGAGACCCAAACCCAGCTCCCCGCATCTATGGCTGAAGAACTGAAAACATGAGTAGAAGAAAATGGTACCTGTGCTGGCCCCTGCACCACAGCCATGTGAGGAGGGAAAAGCACCAGAGCATGGTGTTGATGGCACTGGAGAAGGTTCTGCATGAACTAGGCTGACCCAATCGCCCTGCCCTGGGTTTGAAGCCCTTGGCCTGAATGCCCTGGGGTCAACTCCGCAGGCTCGAAAAGTCGGGACAACCATTGAACCCACTGCTCCATAACAGCAGCCCAACGGAAACACAGAAACATAGAAGTTGATGGCAGATAAGGACCGCAAGGCCCGCCAAGTCTGCCCATTTTTTCTACCTTATGAATGTGCCATAGATCTGTACTCTGTCAATGGCCTATCTATTCATACCCATCTGTATTGCACCCTTATGTCTATCCCATGCCTGTTTGAAGTCCTGCACTGTATTCATATCCACTACTTCCTGAGGAAGGCTGTTCCATGCATCCACCACCCCTTCTGTGAAAAGAACTTCCTCACATTACCCCTCAATCAGCCTCCCTCTAATCTCATGCAGTGTCCTCTTGTCCTGCTATTTTTCTTATATTGAAACATGTTAGACTCTTTCACCTTGTTAGTGCCCTTAAGATGTTTGAATGTTTCGATCATATCACCTCTCTCCCTCCTTTTGCTCTAGGGTATACATATTGAGCTCCGTTAATCTGTCCTCATATGTTTTCTAATGCAGTCCCTGCACCATTTCGAATGCCCTTCTCTGGACTGTCTCCATTTTGTTAATGTCATTGTGCAGGTGCAGCCTCCAGTACTGCACACAGTACTCAGATGGGGCTGAACCAGTATCCTGTATAGAGGGATTATCTCCTCTTACGACTTGTGATACCCTCTTAATACACACCAACATCCTTCTAGCCTTACCTACTGCTTTAGTGGTCTGTTTGGATGATTTCAGGTCATCTGTGATGATGATGCCCAAGTCTCTTTCTTCCCTTATGATTGCCAGCAACCCCTCCCAACCTATAGGTGGCTTCAGGGTTTCTCTTCCCTATGTGCATGATCTTGCTCTTTCTTCAAGTAAACCCCAGTTGCCACTCTTCTGACCATTTTGCCAGTTTATCCAGATCTCTTCTCATTCTGCCCACCCTATCTGGATCACGTACTCCTGTTGCAGATCTTGGTGTCATCTGCAAACAGACAAACCTTACCCTCCAGTCCATCTGCAATGTCACTGATGAAGATATTGAAGAGGACTGGCCCCAGACTGATCCTGAGGTACCCACTTGTGACCTGCATCTCTTCTGATTGTATACCGCTTACCACCACTCTCTGTTTTCTGCCCGTCAACCAGTTTGCCACCCAGTTGACCAACTTCTGACCCACCCTGAGCCTACCCAGCTCATTAATCAATCTTCTATGTGGGACCGTATCAAAAGCTTTGCTGAAGTCAAGGTAGGCGACATCAATTGCACCCCCTGGTCCACCACTCTGGTTACCCAGTCAAAGAAATCTATGAGATTAGTTTGACAGGACCTTCCTATTGTAAACCCATGCTGTCTTGGATCCTGTGCACCTATGGATTCCAGGCGTTGCACTATCCTTTCCTTAAGGAGTACTTCCATAATCTTGCCTCACCACTGAGGTAAGACTGACTGGCCTGTAGTTCCTTGCCTCCTTCCTGCTACCATTACCACCTTGTGGAGCGGGATCACATGAGCCTTCTCCAGTCTTCTGGGACCTCTCCTGTGCTCAAAGACTCACTAAACAGTTCTGATAATGGTTCTGCCAGTTCCACCTTAGCTCCTTTAGTATCCTGGGATGTATGTCATCAGATCTTATTGCCTTGTCCACCCTAAACTTAGTGAGCTCTTGTAGGATCCTTCTTTGTGAAGGGACTTGTACACCTCCTCCCCTGTGTCCATGATGCTGAGCTGTGGGCCCTGCCTACCTTCTCCTTAGTAAATACTGAGCAGAAGTATCTATTTAGGATAGATGCTTTTCCTGGTCCTCTTCCACACACCCCTATCCCTTCGATCTTAGAAATACCCTCTGGACTTTGTTCTTTCATTAATGTATCTATAGAAAGTCTTGTCCCTTCTTTTACTGTGCGTGCTAGTGTTTTCTTGGTTTGAACCTTTGCCTGCCTTACTGCCTTCCTTGCTTCCTTAGGGAAATTTGGTATGCCTCCCTATCTTCGTCCTGCTGCATTCCCTTATATTTCATGAAGGCCAAACTTTTGGATCTGATCTTTCCTGCTTTTGTGTTTGAGAACCAAAGTGGTTTCCTCCTTCTTTTGCTCTTGTTTTCTCCCTAACATAATGGGATGTTGCTTCATGTACTAAATCCTTAATGCTTGCCCACTTTGCCTGTACCCCTCACCTATATTTCTTCTTGCCAGGGCTAGCTGAACTCTGTTACCCATCTTATCAAAGTCAGCTCCTCTGAAGTTCCATATTTTGCCTTGAATGGGATGATTTAGTTCTAATGGCCAAACTGAACCATACCATGCGATGGTCAACTCCCAGGTGACCTTCTACCTGGAGATCTGTGATCCTTTCCCGTTAGTCAGTACTAGATCTAGGATAGCCCTATCTCTTGTGTGTTGTTGTACCAGTTGTTTGAGGCTCTCCCTGCAGGGAATCCACCATAGCATATAGTTGAGTGTTGTTCTGTTTAGAATCATCCCTTTCAAAATGGTGTTCTAACACAGTTCCAAGGTCATAGACTGCTGTTCTACCTATTATGGTAGAACAACATTCTAGAACCTCTAGAGACTGCATGAGTCAGTTTCATTTTGAAAGCAAAAGAACTCACAAAACACATTTTCACACAGTACTATACACTATAAAATACAGGATGAGCAACTTATGCACAACCAGTGTGTTTTGCCACCTCAGGTTCTGATTACCATGGACCTCGAGAGCAAAGGGAATCAGAATGCTCTGTGGCAGAACACACTGGTTCTGCATAGTTGCCCATCCAGTATTCTCTATATGTGTCTAGTTCTGGCAGATGTTCCTGCTGGTATTGACCACACTGTATCTGGCATGTTGAAGTCTCCCATTATCAGAACCTCCTCACTGGAGGACCCCTGGGGCAGGGAGGGACTACGGAGTTGAGGATGCTGGCCAATAGGGACAGAGGCTGCAGGTGACCACGATGGATTCGAGTCAGCCTTCTGTCCCCGTTACCGCCAATCAACGTGCAGACAAACCAGAGGGCGACCTTGAGAGGTACCATTTCTTCTTTGGCTGGAAAGACAAAGAGGAACTTGAGGCAGAGCGATGCGGGTTCTTGACAAAGCTAGAGAACAGGCCCACTTCTTTTGTGCTCGGAGGACCACCCTTCCTCCTGAGCACTGGACTGCCTGTAGTCAGACCCCCCACCAGAGGACAGAGGACCAGACCCAGCCCTGCTGGAAACACAGCTTTCATGCAAAGTCTCCCTACTGTCATGTTTCATGAGTCGACTCCGTCGAAGGCAGGCTACAGAGGACTTCAGTGTTCTTTCGAGAATTTTTTTTTTAACTAAATAAATAAATACTACAAATCAAATACTGAATTACTAAAGCTGCTGTCATACAGACGTGAAGATTTGACTCTCAGCGGTGAACGACATCGTCACTGAAGCGCACTTGACAGCAGGAAAAAGGAACTGAGGCAACTGCAGGGTCGATGCTGAGGCAGCCTATATGGTGTGAGCTGGTCTCGCAGCACCGCTCATGGCCCTACCTTGACGCCAGCCCTCCTCAAGATTTTTGGCTCCCGCCGGTCCTAGCACCTCCAGCGTAGTCCCATTAGTGTGAATGAGTGGTGGAGACTTTATGTCCAGGAAGAGCAACAAAACCAGATATCAAGAACCTGAGCCAAAAACATTTTAAATGCAGAGACAAATTTGGTAATAAAACTGAGAACAGAGCCCTTCTTCTAAAAAGGCGAACCGGGAGGAAGGGTGGGAGCTACTGATGATAAATAAAGGACCCTTGGAAGAAAGAAGATTACTTGTTTTTCCTTTAGCATCAGCAACACTAGCAGATTACTGAGCAGTACAAAAGTGGGAGGTGGGCAGAGAACCTACTTAGGAAAGAGGGTCTGCAAAACCACCATGACAAATTTGGCATCAGATCTGGAGTGCACATCCAAACTGTAATGCTTGATGAAAGAGCACAGATTTCCAGGTATCTGCCTTGCAGACATCCAGAAGGGTATGTCTCTCGGTAGCTGCCACAGAGTCTGCAGTACCCTTGGCAGAATGGGCTCTGAGCCCTTCAGGAGGTTGTTGACTAGCTTTCGTAGCAGAATCTAATGCAAGAGACTAACCAGCGGGAAATAGTTATCTTGGTAGCTGGTTTTCCTCTGCCTACTTCCCCATAGGTGAGGAACAACTGAGTGGAAGAGCCTCTGAACTGCCTAGTATGCTCTAGGTAGTAAAATAACTTTTATAACATCCAGACAGTGGAGTTTTCATTCGCCAGGAGTGGATTTCTCAGTAAAGAAAACAGGTAAAGTAATAGACTAGTTAAGATGAAACCACCTTAGGCAGGAACTTCCTATTTGTCCTGAGCTCAATTTTGTCTCAGTGAGGAATGATGCATTTGGGCTCAGTGCACAGGACCTGTAACACTGAGATCCTCCTGGCAGAGGTAATGGCCAAACAAATTTCCAGTTACAAATGTAACTCCCTTACAAATGGGGGTTCCCAAAAAGTCTTCCTTGAGCTTGCCTAAATGCTCACTGCCAGGCTGGTGTCCTGCGTTTTAGCAGTTTAATGTGATTACCAGAGCCTGTATAGCCTCTGTGTACTGTCTCTTTAAGAGCTGCTTGCTTGCACTTATAAGTAACCAGAGAGGGAACTCTGTTGAAAGATGCAACTATTTGCTGAAAATCATTTAGAGTGATAATGATAATGTAGTTTATCTAACCTGCCTTCTTTGCAGCAAGGACTGTATTGTTTGTCTCCACTATCTTGGTCCTGACTGCAAATTGGACCAGTCAGTTCTGGTGGGACATAAATGTAGCTAGACTACAGGATCTGTCTTAAGTCAAAATCTGTAGGAATTGTAGTTTTGAGCTTTTGCGCCTTTTTGCAACTGAAGGGGGCTCTTGCTTTGACTGACAGCCAAATCAGCCAACCGAATCTTTTGGATATTGGGGAATTCTCAGGATGCTAGCAGTTTTCAGTTAGTTCTGAGCTGGGAAGTGAAATGAGAAGAGCGCAGGTGTATTTTGGGCAGCAATCCTGAGTGGATTCAGATGGGAAAACTGTGAAAGGGCTGAGTTTTTGGCTTGCATGTCTGCTGCTGCTCCTGAAAGGAGAGAATAAAATTATTTTGGACTAAATCCAAGTTTGTGTGACTAAAATAAGCTACTGAAGTGGGCCAGGCTCAACCTGAAGAAGACCAAAGATTTTGCTGAATGCGATTGGCCTGTCAGGAGTTCCAGCTATCCCTAAGCTCCCGTGTGTGCAGAGACTTTGCGATTGTGACGGGGAGCGCTTGCCTGATACTGTAGAATTCCTGTACATGTAAATGTGCTATGAGCTGCTACTGGTTGTGAGTTTGTTCCCCACTGTGTGAACTGTGTTCTGCTTGCTGGAAGCTGTATCCAGCCCAAAACGGACTGCATCCGAATTTGTCTCCATGCGGTCTGGGCCTTGCCAGACTGGCCCAGCCAGACCACCCACTGCACAGAGAAGCCATCGACGAGACCTGCTTAGGATCAGCCCCTGCTCCACGCTTGAACAGGAATGATGCCTCTGCGACTGTATGGGCCCTGCTTCTCCTGGCATTCCAGATCAACCACCTGCACTCTCGATTTTTGTCCAGCCTGTGTCCGGTCTTGGGTATCGTGAGTAAATACCAGGGTAGCTCCCTGCAACAACAGCTTAATCGAGTGTGTCATCTGATTGTCTTGTTGTTTCGCTTCCTTTACTTAACTAAGCCCTCTGGCTCCGGATTACAAATATTGTGTACTGTGCATGTTGTGTTTTCCATCACAGGGCCCCAACTAACTGCATCCCCAGGCAACAGTACTGGCTAGCCCATCCCTTCTCCACCTGGGTACCCAGAGGTGTGACTGTGTGGGAACTCAAAGCATGCATAACTGCTTGATTGATATAACCTTTAAGCTAATTAACCTGATTTTGCCCTTCCTTGTTCAAGTCCCTGAATAAATCAGAGATAACGTTTTCTGCATGTAATCTGATCGTGGTTCCAGTTTGTGCTCAAAGTACATACTGCTGCTATTTGCTGTGCATAACCTTGTTTTACAGGGGTTCCCCAGGGTCGAGCCAGAGGAAACAGCCCTGGTGGTAAGTGCAAACAGTGTGGGTACTTGTGGTGTACCGGGCATTGTGAAAGTGATTACTGTACAGTGTTCAGGCCACTAGAGGGGAAAGAGGGGTTACAGTGTCCCGGAGAGCTGTGCTCAGGTTAGCTTGACCACTACCAACCCTGACCTCCGGTGGAGGCACCCGTTTCAGAACTCAGGCCCCTTAACCTGCTACTAGCCAAGAAGGCAGAGATAGCAGCCTTTGTAATAGCGCCCTCTAGGGTTACATCTTGAGGCTCACCACTTGGATTAGCATCCTCTAGTGGCCAAATTTGAGAATTGCTGTTAAAAGTAAATGGCAACCCCAACAGAAGTGGCCGTACACCAGTTGTTGGGGTGGTGTACTGGGCAGGAGTTTGACTCCCAAAATGCTATACTTATCCTGGATATTCCCTGGGTACCAATAAGAACACTGTAGAGGACGACGCCCAAGGTTGAATGTTTACAAACCCTGTGGTGGTGGGTCGAAGGCTAATCTGCTCGCCCAAAGTTTCATGTATGCTAGTAGAGTGTAAGGACCAGTAGACAGTTCCAAATTGCCACGGACTATCACCCACAAACGAGCCCTCACTGCCTGGAGAGTGATAACTAAAGACAGTAAAGACCCCAGGAGAATGAGCCCCCCAACTATCTGAGACTTCTGAGGAGAAATTTGCTAAGTTGTTGCTGGAGGAAGGAAAACAGTGGAGGATTTAAAGAAACTATTCCTGCCTGCACCTGAGGTTTCCTCCACCAACACCCCTCCCTACTCCAGCACCACGTTATTGCCTCTCATTCTGTACCCATTTAATGCTGGCTCCTATGTCTGTACCTGCCATTAGTCACGACTTTACAGCAAGGTTAAGAATCTTTTCCGCACCTCCCACCACAAGGGGAGGATGATTGGGAGACCTGATAGATTGTTTTGCCCTTTGGTACCTGAGTGGCAGTGTGTGGAGGCTGAGAAATGGAAAAGGATCATAGAAAGTTTGAGGGTCCTGCCCTAGAGGCCATTAAATTTCTGAGGTCCACAAACCCTAATGCATCTGCCCAGAAGTACCTTTCGCACTCAAGGCAATTTTGGGAGCACTGAGTCAGGGAGAACTTGATGTGGAAATTTCAAGGTACAAAACAGTGGCCAGGGGAAAGTTTGTCTGCATATGTTACTCGCCTGGAAAGAGTGCTGCAGAAGACTTACCGAAAAGGTAGGGTAGCCGCCAGTGACTTAAACCATGTGAGGTTAGGCACATACTGCAACATGCAAAGCATTCTAAATTGCAGCTCCTTCAATTAAGGCTCCCAGATAGAAGGGTAACCCACCGGACTATTGTGACTTGATAAAAGAACTCCAGGAGGTTGAAGATGAAGAGAGGATTGTAATTCTAGGATGAGCGCAGCCCAAGTGATCATGGCTTGGAAGGCCCTTCCAAGGGGGATCAATGAGGTGTGCCGCCATGGGATGAAATGCTGAGGGAGTTCAGGAAACAAAAACAGTCTCTTTATGAAGGCTGCTCCTGCAAGTACAGGCACTGACCATTATCCAACTGCATCTGCTATGGGGTGGGGTGTCCACCCAGGCATCTCCTGCTGACAGCAGCTCGAAACTCAATGTCTTGACTATGAAAGTAAGAGAATTGATGAGATGTCTCCAAATGCTCACCACACAGCCGACAGAGATGGCACCAAGGTTTTCAGTTGGTAGTACCACCGCCCCAGCTCCCAGTGTGATGCCCTCGCCACCCAAATCCCAGAAAACATATTTTGCCATAAATGTGAGAAGGATGGGCACATGAAGAGAGAATGCCGGTCCACAAAAGACCTAGATAAAGTTGTATACAGGCTTCAAGGAGAGCTTTGGAGAACAAATCAGCGGTCAAGGAGTGCCCAAAATGACCACACTGAGGGTTCAAGAAGTAGACTAAAATCCCTATGTGGCTAAATCATCTGTCCAGGCCCCTACTGCTGTCCTTCCAAACTGGTTCAAAATAGTGGACCCTTCAATGGAGACTGCTGTGGCTGTGAATGGTATTCCTACTGGCGCAGTGTGGACAGTGGGTCTAAGTGACTACTGTATTTAAGGATTGGTATGACAAACACTTATCTGCTGTGCCCTTACAATCCCTGGAAGGCCTACATGTATGGGGGCTGAGCAACAAGTCTTATCCCTACCTAGGATATGTCTGCCTCTGGTTGTTATTTCCTGCAGCTGTAACTGGTGTAGAGGAGCAAGTCGAGACACTGGCCTAGTGTGTCCCCCACTGGACTGTATGATGGGGTTCCCTGTTAATTGGGATCAATGCCCATGTGTTTGGGAGGCTGGCACAACTCTGTCATGAGAAACAAGTTTGACGGACTGGAGGGCCCTAAGAATTCCCACCCTGATCAAGAGGGCCTATGATTTGCAGCAGAACCCCAAGGAGTGGACCAGGATGAACCAGTAGGGGTTGTGTGAAGAAGGCCCCGATTCAATGGTACTGGCCCCTAACACCCAGTATACTGTTCAAGGGAGGTCTGCCTCGCAAAGATGTCAAGAACAAAATACTGATGTTGGACGCGCCAGGTAATGGAAAATTGCCAGGAGGATCATTGGTTAAGCCCAGCATCTTGCCAGCTCATGCTCATACCTATGCATGACGAGTGATGGTCCACATTCATAATGTGTCAGATCGGAGCCCGGGTGAACAGAGGATGCATCCTAGCTACGGTACACTGTGCAGACACGGCAGTGTTGCCCAACAACAAGCACCCTGGCAAGACAGATACAGTGACTCCCGACTTGTTTGATTTTGGTGACCTCACTGCCTGCTGAATGGAAGATGAGAATTAGCCAGAAACTTGCCCAGAGAGATCAAGTGTTTTCGTTGAAGGAATGGGACGGGATGTGGGATGTCCAGGGTGCGGAGCATCACATATGCCTGCATGATGAATGGCCATTCCGAGAGGTCTCGACACCTAGCCCCTGCAGACATAGACGATGTGAGAAGACACTTGCAGGAAATGCTTGCGGCTGGTGTGATACAAGAATCCAGGATCCCATATGCTTCTCCCACTGTGGTTGTGCAGAAGAAGAACAGATCTGTGAGAATGTGTGTTGATTATCGAACTCTGAATCGGCAGACCATCCACGATCAATACACCATGCCCTGTATACAAGATGCTCTGGATTGTTTGAATGGGAGCAAATGGTTCTCGTGTTGGATCTTCGCAGTGGATATTACCAGATTCCGATGGCTCCAGAGGACTGTGAGAAGACAGCCTTCATCTGTCCTTTGGGGTTGTAGAATTCCTGAGAATGCCACAGGATATCGGCACCCCAGCCACCTTCCAGCAACTGATGGAACAAGCAGTGGAGGCATGAATTTGCTAGAATGCCTGGTGTACTTGGAGGATGTCATTGTGTTTGGGAGCTCCCTAGAGGAAACATGAGAGTTGACTGTTCAAAGTACTAGACCGACTGAAAGATTTCGCCTCAAGTTGTCCACTCGACAAGTGCCAGTTTTTCCAAACCTCTGTGAAGTATGTGGGGCACATAGTGTCTACAGAGGGATAGAGATTGATCCTAGTAAAGTTGAAGCCTTGACTACTTGGCCCCAGCCCCTCAATTTGAAAGAACTACAATGTTTCCTGGGATTCTGTGGCTACTACCGCTGGTTCCTAAAGGACTATTCCAAAGTGATTCTCCCACTCTTGAATCTTACCCAGGGTTACCCTCCACCAATCGGAAATACAAAAAGGGTCCATCAAAGTACCAGACAAAGCATATTTCCCAGGTGAACTTTTCAGGTCCCGAGGATGCCTGACTGTGAAGCAGCTATCCACAAGTCGATACCAGCTCACCCATGCCCCCATCCTCACTTATGCTGATCCCAACTAAACTCATGTGCTGCATACTGATGCCAGTCTGCAGGATCTAGAAGCGGTACCGTAGCAAGACCATGAGGATGGTTTGAGACCAGTGGCATTCGCCAGTAGGAGCTTGACCACGCCACAGCTTAAACTACCCAGTGCACAAGTTGGAGTTCCTTATGCTAAATGGGCCATTGTCGACCAGTTTCATGATTACCTCTATGGGGCAAAAATATTGGTGAGGACTGACAATAACCAGTTGACCTATGTATAGACTTCAGCTAAGTTAGATGCCATGGGCACCGTGGCTTTCTGCATTGTCAACATATGATTATGCTGTCGAATACAGACCAGGCCTGAATCATATTGATGCTGATGCCCTATCTCGGAGGCCCATTTCAAGAGCGACTGGTCAGGCTGTCTGAACCTGACATCCGAGCATTGTGCCAAAAGTTTGATAGAAATGAACAGATGTCTACGGACACAGCGGACTGCTTAGTAGATTGCTTGGCCCCTCTGACACCTGAATACTGGCTGCGATTGCCATTTCTCTGCTCTAGATATTAGTGCACTACCTCAATTTGACAATGACTGCATTCAGTGGGCTCAATCCCAGGATCCTATGATTCAGCCAGCACTTGACGCCTTTGTGCAGGAAAGATGTATCCAAGTTGTTTCTTCTTATCTGCAAACCGCTTTATTGTTTAAAGAAGGCCCCAGGTTGAAGCAGCTTAATCAGTTGTTGTATAGAGAGACTATAGATTGGGTGGCCAGATAGACAAGCAACAATTGGTCCTGCCCACAGCCTTTAAAGATTTGGTACTGAGGTCCCTCCACAATCATATGGGCCACCTCGGTATCGACCGGACCCTTGACCTTGTACAGTCTCGATTCTACTGGCCCAAGATGGGGGCTGATGTTGAGCACCATGTAAGGACTTGTAGTCGCTGCCTGCAGAGAAAAGCCCTGCCTCAGAGGGCTGCCCCTTGTCAACATTACTACCAGCACCCTAATGGAACTAGTCTGAAGAGACTTCTTGAGTTTAGAGCCTGATCAGCGAAACACTGGAAATGTGTTAATGGTTATGGACCATTTCACACGGTATGCACAAGCTTTTCCCACCAAAGATCAAAAAGCATCTACGTGGCCAAGGTGCTAGTGGAAAATTCCACCATGGTGCCCCCAGCAAATTCACCTGATCAGGGCTGGGACTTTGAGAGTTGGCTAATCAAAGAAATGCTCTCTATGGGGCTGCAAAGTCAAGAACCACCCTTATCACCCGCAGGAGGATCCTCAACCAGAATGCTTTAACCACACTCCTACTAGACGTGCTAGGCACCCCACCCAAAAGATAAGCATAAATGGAGCCAGCAGATTAGCACCTTGATACACTCATACAATTGCATGAAGAATGATGCTACAGGTTCTCTCTCCTACCGCCTCATGTTCGGAGAGAGGCCTGCTGCCTGTTGATGTCTGTTTTGGGGTTTCTCCGAAGGGGTTCGAGCTGAAGATTACCAGCAATATGTACAAAACTGAAAGCTCAGTTGAACCATGCCTATCAACTGGCCCAGACAATGGCCGCCAAAAGAAATCTAGCCAACAAAGAGAGACATGATAGAAAAGTAAAGGCTCAAGAGCTTAGGCCTGAGACCGTAATGTTGCTAAATTTAAGATTGTACGGCAAACACAAAATTGCTGATTGATGGCACCATATTCCCCATGTCATAGTTGGAAAGTCAGATGATTTGCCAGTATACAAAGTGCACCCAGAGAATAACTCCAAAGCTGTCAAGATCATGCACCGAGAACCACTTGCTACCTATTGGTCAAGTTATAATTAAGGGTGAACTCACCGAGATTGATCTCCCTGACCAGTGACTGTGCTGCTGCAAGAAGAAACAGAGTCAGCCTGCTCCCGTGGTTGCTCATTTAAGACTTCCCCAGAGCAGGCTCAGAATGATAGTGACAGCCAGTCTAATTCGGATGACAGTGAGTGTGATAATGCCTATTACCCCTCATATGAACTGAGTCAGTTGTTTCGTGGAAATCCTATGTTGAATTATGGGATGAAGCTGGGCCTCTGGACTGCCTAGTGCCCTGGCATCATCCTTGGAGCAAATGCTCCCTGAAGGTGAAATGAAAATATCACATCTGAGGATGCTGAGTCTTTGTGTATCGTGGAACTGTATGATTTGCCTGAAGGAGAGGCTGATGGTATGAGTCTTCTGGTGACATGCCAGAACTTAAGGAACACTATGAGAGTGCTGACAACCCTTCAGTGCCAGAGTGTCTTCAAAATGAGTCAAGTGTTGTAGAAACAGAGACTACAGAGCAAGGCTGATAGTGCTCCCAGCATGGACATTCCCTTCATGCAGAGGCACCCTCAGAAGTGATGAAAGCTCCAAGACCATTGCTGAAAGTACAGAGACTGTGGTTGTTCACCGCAGAAAGACTAGCCGAGCTGTCAAGCCAGTGGTGCGCTTCAGTTACGATTCCCTGGGAGGCCAGTGGATTTGCCTCTCAATGTAGTCCACAAAGGTGTTTATGTCTCAGAGCTCACTGCCCAAATTGAGCTTGATGGCCCATTCCAAGTTACTTGTTCTGCCCTTCACCATGGTGCCCTGCCCCATCCAGCCCCAAGTTAGCTGACAGGAAGGGCCCTCTTGCATTGTTTAAAGTATAAGAAGTTATTATATGATTCTGTATAGTAATGTTCAATTTACCTGTGTGAAATATGCAAATGTATTGTCAGAATGGAAATGATATAGTGGAGTACACCGATATATATAGTACAGTGACAAGTTATGCCAATTGATGAATCAGATAGTACTTGTATAGCATGCTAATTGTATAAATATCTTGTATAAGTTGCATTTTCAGTGTTATGATGGTACAGACTTGACAAGGACGCCAGGTTTTCCAGGCAAGGAAGGGTGTAACCCCCACTGAAAGGGGTTCCCAAAAGTCTTCCTTGAGCTTGCCTTAATGCTCACTGCCGGGCTGGTGTCCTGTGTTTTAGCAGTTTAATGTGACTATCAGAGCCTGTATAGCCTCTGTGTACTGTCTCTTTAAGAGCTGCCTGCTTGCAGTTATAAGGAACCTGAGAGGGAACTCTGTAGAAAGATGTAACTATTTGCTGAAAATCATTTAGAGTGATAATGTAGTTTGTCTAACATGCTTTCTTTGCAGCAAGGACTGTTTTGTTTGTCTCTACTATCTTGGTCCTGACTGCAAATTGGACCAGTCAGTTTTGTGGGACATAAAATGTAGCCAGACTACAGGAGCTGTCTGAAGTCAAAATCTGTAGGAATTGTAGTTTTGAGCTTTTTGCACCTTTTTGCAACTGAAGGGGAGCTCTTGCTTTGACTGACAACCAAATCAGCCAACCAAATCTTCTGGATCTTGGGGAATTCCTGGGATGCTGGCAGTTTCAGTTAGTTCTGAGCTGGGAAGTGAAATGAGAAAAGCTCTGGTATATTTTGGGCAGCAACCTGAGTGGATTTGCATGGGAAAACTGTGAAAGGGCTGAGTTTTGGCTTGCATGTCTGCTGCTCTCTGAAAAGGAGAGAAGAGAATTATTTTGGACTAAATCCAAGTTTGTGTGGACTAAAGTAGCTACTGAAGTTGGTCTGCCTCAACCTGAAGAAGACCGAAGATTTTGCTGAATGCGATCGGCCTGTCAGGAGTTCCAGCTACCCTAAGCTCCCGTGTGTGCAGACTTTATGATTGTGACCGGGAGCGCTTTTACTAGTACAGGATAATTTTGTACATATAAATGTGCTAGTGAGCTGCTAGTGGTTGTGAGTTAGTTCCCACTGTGTGAACTGTGTTCTGCTTGCTGGAAGCTGTATCCAACCCAAAATGGACTGCATCTGAATTTGTCTCTATGTGGTCTGGGACTTGCCAGACTGGCCCAGCCAGACTACGACTGCACAGAGAAGCCATTGACGAGAGACCTGCCTGGTGATCAGCCCCTGCTCCACGCTTGAACAGGAACGATGCTCTGCTACTTGTTTGGGCCCTGCTTCTCCTGGCATTCCAGATCAACCACCTGCAGTCTCGATTTTGTCCAGCCTGTGTCCAGTCTTGGGTATCGTGGAGTAAATACCAGGGTAGCTCCCCTGCAACAACAGCTTAATCAGAGTGTGTCATCTGATTGTCTTGTTGTTTCATTTCTTTACGAACTGAGCCTTCTGGCTCTGGATTACAATATTGTGTACTGTGCATGTTTGTTTTCCATCACAGGCCCCAGCTAGCTGCAACCCCAGGCAACAGTCCTGGCTAGCCCATCTCTTCTCCACCTGGGTACCCAGAGGTGTGACTGTGTGGGAGAACTCAAAGCATGCATAACATCTTGATTGATATAACCTTTAAGCTAATTAACCTGATTTGCCCCTTCCTTGTTCAAGTCCCTGAATAAATCAGATCTAACTTTTTCTGCATGTAATCCGACTGTGGTTCCAGTTTGTGCTCAAAGAACTGTACTGTTGCTATTTGCTGTGCATAACCTTGTTTTACAGGGGGCCCCCAGAGTTGAGCCAGAGGAATCAGCCCTGGTGGTAAGTGCAAACAGTGTAGGTACTTATGTGGTGTACCAGCAGTATTGTGAAAGTGATTATTGTACAGTGTTCAGGTCACTAGAGGAAAAGGGGGTTGAAAGTGTCCCGGAGGGCTGTGCCCAAGTTAGCTTGACCACTGCTAACCCTGACCTCTGGGTGGAGGCACCCGCTTAAGAACCCAGGCCTCTTAACCTGCTACTAGCCAAGCAGGCAGGGTAGTAGCCCTTGTGATAGTGCCACCTAGGGGTTACACAAACTTGAGATGGGCAGTGGCCATAGGCTCAAAAGAAAAATTACTGACCTTAGTAATGTTGTTTCTTCTAATGGAGTCTTGCTATATTATGACAATTGCAGTGAGTCCCCATCTTTGAACTGCCCGGAGGTGAAATAGTTAACTTTCCATGCAAGCATGGAACTCTGAGCTTGACTTCAAGTTAGAAGGCTCTGTCTGCTGATCTTCAAACATAAACTGTAAAGATCTTTACGAGCAAAAACTCACTAAGGCTCTGTGTGGAAGCTGTAAACCCACACTAGCTGACTGGCTACTAACATAAACACACACTTCTTGGTCTCCAACAAAGACTCAAGTCACGAGACCCAAAAGAAATGAAAAATACAACACCAATTCACCCCAAAGGAAGGGTGAAACAACAAAGTGGTATAAAGAAAGCGCTAGCACTGTAATGCCCACCCACATCCCAAAACAGAGGTTCTGAGAGGGCAGGCAGGGAGGAGGTATAATATAGCAAGACTCCATTAGAAGAAACAACATTACTAAGGTGAGTAATTTTTCTTCAAACAACATGAAGTCTTGCTATATTATGACAACTGCAGACTACACAGCAGTACCCCCATGGAGGAGGGACAGAACCTACCTGGGAACAGGCTCTGAAGGACAGCTGTGTAAACCGAGCATCACTCCGAGCCTGGATGTCCAGGGAGTAATGCTTGGTAAAGTGTGAACTGTTTTCCAAGTAGCTGCTTGACATATCTCTAGAATAGGGATGTCTCTGGCAGCAGCCAGAGAAGCAGCTGTACCTCTGGTAGAGTGAGCCCTCAGGCCTGAGGGAGGAACCTTACCCAGTTTTTCAGTAACAGAATTGGATACAAGAGATAATCCACCTGGCAATGGATCTTTTGTGGCAGGCTTCCTTTACCAACCTCACCATAAGTGAGAACAGTTGGAGGAGTCAAACCTGTGACCCTTGGTACGCCTATGTAGTAACTAAGGCTCTCTTCACATCTAGGCTGTGCAGCCTCCTCTCACCAGAGGAAGAACGGTCAGTGAAGTACACTGGAAGAGATATAGATTGATTAAGGTGGAAATCTGAAACCACCTTAGGCAGAAACTTTCTATTAGTCCGGAGGACAACCTTATCTCTGTGAAAGGAGATAAAATCGGCTCCACTGACAAAGCTTGTAATTCACTTATGCATCTGGCAGAGGTGATGGCTACTAGAAACACAGTTTTCCAAGTCAACTACTTAAGTTCAGCTGAAGACAAAGGCTCAAGGGGGTTGCATAAGCTGAGCAATACAAACATTAAGATCCCAGGCAGGAGCAGGATCCCTGAATGGAGGATTGGTGAAGCAATCCTAAAAACTTGGAAAATACAGGGCGAGTTGAAAAGAAGAGGATTTACTAGTCGAAATAAAGCAGACACAGCTGCCAAATGCACTTTCAGGGTAGCTGGTCTCAGCCCCAAAGTGTTCAGATGGACCAAATAATCCAGGACTGTGGGTAAATCAGCAGAGTCTGGGGAAATATGCTTTTCTGACCACCATATGGAAAACCTTTTCCATTTGGAGTTGTGAGTAGCCCTGGAGGAAGGCTTCCTAGAAGTCTTCAATATATCCATTATGCCTTGTGAGAGGTGTAAGTCAGCAAACTCTAAACCAGGCCTTGAGATTGAGAGATTTGAGATTCGGATACCAAACCCTTCTCTGGGCACAGATTAACAGATTGTGATTCCTGGGAAGGCACAGGGAGGATGGACAGCTAAGGACAGCAGGAGGATACCAGGGTTGTCTGGCCCAATCAGGGGCAATCAGAATGACCATGCAGGATTGGGATCTGATTTTGACTAGCACTTTGAACAGGAGAGGAAAAGGAGGAAGGCATAGAGAACTTCCCTTCCCAACTGAGGGCTAAGGCATCCAGAGGGACTGAGCCCAAGACTGGGGCCTGCAGCAAAGGAGGGAAGTTGGTGATTAATGGGGCTGCAAAAGATCTATCTCAAAGGTGCCCCATCTGGCAAATACCACTCCCAGAACCAGGGGATCCAGGGACCACTGTGATGGCCCTAAGAAATTCTGCTGAGAGCATCTGCCAGGACATTGTCCTTGCCTGGGAGGTGAACTGCTGTAAGGGAGGTGTTCAGGGAGGCCAGAGACCACAACTTCATGGCTTTGGTGCACAAGGCCGTAGACTGAGTGCCCTTGCTTGTTGATGTACCACATTGTAGTGGTGTTGTCTGTTCTGACCTGTACAATTTTGTTCTGAACAGATTTGGAGAAACTTGAAGTGCTAGAAAACTGCTCTGAGCTCCAACAGGTTGATGTGGAGCAGAGTTTCTTGGGGACCACAGTCCCTGGGCAGTGAGGTCGCCCATGTGAGCCCCCCACCCCAAGAGGGATGCATCTGTAGTAAGGATTAAGGAGTGAGACTGGAGGACAAAAGGAACTCCTTTGTCTCAGGTTGCTCTGATCCTGCCACCACTGTAGGGCTTGGATCAGGTTCAGTTACTGGGATCAACTTGCAAGAGGATCCTTTCTTTGAGACCAAAAGCTCTCAAATGGAACTGAATGTCCCTCCTCTGAAATCTTGCTCCTTGCACTACTGCTGTGGAAGCAGCCATGTGTCCTAGGCTGCAGAAAATGCCTGCTGGTCGAGACCTGCAGGGTGAATGAGGAGGCCAGGAGACTAGGGTCTTTGCCCTGTCCAGAGGGAGGAAGGCCCTGGCTTCCTGTGTGTTCAGTTCTGCGCCTATGAAGGTTAGAGCTGGACAGGCTCTAGAACTGACTTTGAGAGATTCAGAAGGAAACCTAGGGAGGTAAGCAGTTGCTGAGTTACCGAAGGTGTAAGCTGACCTGTTCTGGGGACTGGTCTATTATGAGCCAATCAACCAGGTAAGGAAATATGGCAATTTTTGCCTTCTTAGGCATGCAACTGCTATGCCAGGCATTTGGTGAATACCCTTGGAGCAGAGGTGAGGCCAAAGGGCATTGCTCTGAACTGGTAATGGCCTGAGGGCAGCCTCGAACCTGAGGTACTTTCGATAGGAGCTTCTGATGAGAATATGGAAGCAGGCATCCTTGAGGTCCAGGGACGCAGCCAGTCCCCTGGCTCTTAGAGAGGGTAAAATAATTCCCCAGGGTCACCATTTTGAACTTTGGTTTTAAAAGGTGCTTGTTTATATCTGAGATCCAGGATGGGCCGCCATTCTCCTGTCTTTTGGGTAAGAAAGTACCTGAGTACAAACCTTTGCCCTGGTGTAGGGGTGGAACCCTTTCCATGGCTCTGAGACTAGGAGGGAGATATCTCTGCCTCCAGGGCAAGTGCCTCTGATGGAGATGCAGGTGGAAAAGATCTGGTTCTCATCTTTGAAATTTTTTGAAGCTGAGAACCAGTCCCTGGCTTACTACCTCCAGGACCCACTTGTCTGACGTTAGAGACTTCCAGTCCTGGACAAAGTAAGCCAGCCTGCCCCTACAGGTAGAGAAGAATCGGCCCTGGCAACCCCATCAGGGTGCCTGCTTGGCAGGGGCTTTAGGTTGAGGGGTGGAGCAGGCCTGCTTGAACCCGTCTGCCTCTCCCTCTAAAGAACCCCTCTGGGCATAAGCAGAAGAGGAGGCTTGGGATTGGTAAAAGGCCTATGAAAAGGCCTGCCCCTGCCCTTGGGAAGCTGCTTCTGAGGAGTGACCTGCCTTTCCTTGGCCTGTGCACTCCTATAGGTGGTCCTGTATTCATCCATTTCTTCATGTAATTCTCTGTTTGCTCCCCAAACAGAGAATTGCCCAAACAGGAAAATCTATGGCCTTAGACTGGGTATCCTGTGACAGGGTAGTACATCTGAGCCAAGCCATTCTGTGAAGTGCCACAGATGTAGCCATGACTCTTGATGACACATCATTAGAGTCTACTGCAGCATGAAATTGCACCTTAGATGCCTCAATACCATCTCTAGCCACCTGTTCCAGCTCTCTGGCAAGCTGGTCAGGGACTTGTTTTGCTAGAGCCAGCACAGTATCCCATCTGATTTCTGGTATCTAGCAGCATAAGCCATATAATTTGCCTGTCTGAGTCCCAAGGATGCTGCCATGTACTGTTTCTTTGCCATAGCATCAATCTTCCTGGAGTCCTTCTCAGGAGGGTGTGAAGCTAGGGGAATATTTGCTGTCACAGGCTGCAGCCTGCACTACTCCCACATGGCTGCATTGCTGTGTGAGGAACTCCGTATCAGAGCCTGATAAAGTATACCTCTTGTCCATCCTTTTATCTACAGGAGGTATAGTGTGAGGAGTTTTAAAACTTTTACTGTCTGCTTCCGAAAAGATTTATGCAGAGGAATAGACAGTCTCTTAGATTCTGGAATATCCATCATTCCACGTAATCAGGCTCCCTTGGTAATCAACAGCTTCCTCAACAGGGAGCTGGAGAGTTTCAACAACCGTCTTATAAAACATAAAATGAGAAGGGACTCAGAGAGCCTTGGAGGAGAAACCCTAAGGGTCTGTCTGGAGAGGTGTCCGTTCCAATGGGCACATCCAGGTCTTCAAAACCATATTCACTTCCTCATACTCCTCTTCCCCTCCCACGGTTCAAAAAATTCCTCAAAATCATAATCTTGAACCGTGGAACCGGCCGAACCGCGCCTCCCTGATGGTGCCGGTTCAGTCGAACTGGGAAAGAGACTGACAATTTGGATTGCTTTAGCTATTTCTCCAGCGGTTGGAGAGAGAACTTTTGGCTCCACACCAGCTGACTTTCTAGTCCTTTTGCAGGAACTGGCTCCTCAGAGCCAGCTCTTCGCTCGCCCGAGGAAGTATCGCCTGGTCAGAGGGCACTCCCTCTGGTTCAGTTGGAACCAAACCGGGCCGCCATCCAGGTCAGCAGACTTTTGGCCTCCCTTTCCTGAGCCTACCAACTCTCTTTCTATAGTGGCAGCAGGAAATTCTTACAAATCTGGCAGTCTGCATTGAGGTGGTCAAACCCCAGACAATAAACACAGGTGTGTGGGTCAGCCTTAGCAAAGGCTTCCCCACAGACACTACAGTGTTGAAACCCAGTGGGCCCAGTTTTTCTTTGGGTTTCTCAGACATAATGCCAGCCTAACCAAACTTGCCTGCTTATGGCAATCCGCCAACAAGACTCTCTTATCGGTTCCCAACACGTGTCAGGTCATGGAAAAAGCCGTAATGAAATCCGCTTTTTTAGAACCGATAAGAACCGGAACCGCACTCTAAAAAGGACTAGCAAATTTTAAAACACAATCTGATCGGTTCAACCGAACCGATAAATGTTACAAGTTCCACACAGAGAAACGAATGTAAAACCTATCTATTACTTACATTACCACAGACAGAGCTTGAACCGACCCGTTGGTATAATTTTGGTTGAAAAGCGATAAAATAATACTTTAAACCGACAAAATGAACCGAGAAGCAGGAGAAATCTCCGGAGCGACTGTTCAGTCAGGCGGAGTAAAGAATCTGACAGTTTATGTTTGAAGATCAGCAGACAGAGTTTCTAACCGAGCTCAGCTCAGAGTTCCATGCTTGCATGGAAAGTTAACTATTTCACCTCGGGCAGTTCAAGATGGGGACTCACTGCAATTGTCATAATATAGCAAGACTTCATGTTGTTTGAAGGGTGGTTCCATGAGCCTGGTAATGCACAGATTGAGGCTCCAAGGAGGAACCATCTCCCTAACTGAAGGCTGAAGGTGCAAAAGGCCTTTGAAAACTGTTTGAACACAGAGTGGGGAAAACAGGTTTCTTCTTTCCCACTGAAAGGTAGGCTGAAATTGTAGCCAGGTGTAACTTGAGAGAGAGAGCTTCAAGCCTGAAGCCTGCAGATGCACCAGGTAATCCAGCAGCTGAGAGTCTAAAGCTGTAAGAGGAGTGACCTTTTGCCCTCGGCCAGAGGGAAAACTCTTCCATTTGGCTGAATAAGTCTTTTCTGTGTTAGACTTTTAGCCATTCTCAGGATTTTAAGGACCTGTTCTGAGTACTGAGAAACTGGGAATTTTAACTCCTCAAGAGCCAGGCTTTGAGGTGAAAAGTGTGTACATCTGGATAATTCACTCCTGTTTGGGAAGCCAGCAGGAAGTGAGTTTTGGCAGGCGATGGGCCTGCTGCAGGACAGTGAGAGAAGAAGAGGGTATCAGGCTTGCCTGGGCCAATCCGGAGCCACCAGAATCAATGATGCAGGCTGCTGTCTGAGTTCCAGCAACACCTTGAGAATCAGGGAATGCGTATAGGAACCTTACTGACCAGTTCAGAATCAGTGCATCCAGTGGAAGTGTTCCCAAGACTGGAGGCCTGCAACAGTACTAAGGAAGCTGGAAGTTCGGGAGGAAGCAAACAGATCCACTTCTGGTGTGCCCCACCTTCTGAAGACTGTGGCTAGCACCTGCTTGTTCAAAGTCCACTTGCTTTGGGTCAGACTGATGCAGCTGAGAGCATCTGACAGGTGTTCTGCTTGCCTGGGAGGTGGATAGCTGAAAGGCTGACTCCCAGGAGTAGGCGAGAGATCAAATCTTTAGAGCCTGTGAACAAAGCGTTCCTGATCTGGTACCACCCTGCTTGTTTATACAAAACATTGCAGTGGTGTTGTCTGTCCTTATCTGTACAGTCTGCCCTTTTATGACAGGAGCAAAAGCCTTGAGTCCCAGGAAATGGCTTTGAGCTCCAGAAGGTTTATGTGCAGCTGTGACTGTTGAGAAGTCCAGGTGCCACTTACTGAGCCTCTTAGCTCAGGAGGGAGGCATATGTGGTAATCACCTTTGTGGGAAGAGGAGCCTGGAAGGGATCCCTACTGCCAAATTTGCAGGGTCCTTCCACCAAAGCAGAGCCTGAAGAAACTGTTCTGTCACAGGTATCAGTTTTGATAAAGCTGCTCCTTTGAGACCAGCGAGCTCTGAGAGAGAATTGCAGATCTCGCATCCTGTACCTGACCCCTGGAACCACTGCAGTCATTGATGCCATGTGTCCCAAAAGCCTGAGAAAATGTCTGGCTGGTCTTGGCTATCTCTGGATGAAAGAATCTGCCACTGACAGGAAACTCTGAAGTCTCTCTGGAGGGAGGAAGGCAGATCCTTTCAGGGTGTCCAGCTAAGCTCCTATGAAAGTGAGTAATTGAGTGGGCTCCAGGTGAGATTTATTTAGATATGCCAGGAAGCCCAGAGATTTCAGAGTGTGCTCTGTGAGGGAAAGAGACTCCCTGACTTGATGAGGAGACCTGGCCACTATGAGCCAATCGTCCAAATAGGGGTAGACTGAAGCACCCAGCTTTCTGAGGTGCGCTGCTACCACTGCTAGGCACTGGTAAAACTCTTGTAGCAGAGGACAGGCCAAAGGGCATCACAGCAAACTGATAGTGACCTGAAAGATGTCTGAATCTGAGAAACTTCTTGTTTGTCTTTTTTCCCAATTGTTTAACCAGGTGAGACACACTAAGCTGAAAGCTTGTTTACAGGTGCAACCTAGAGCACGGGGAAGTTAAGTGACTTGCTCAAGGTCACAAAGTATGCAAGTGGGATTCAAACACAGGTCTCCAGATTTGCAGCTCAGAGCCTTAAACCACTGTGCTATACTGGAAGTAAGCGTCCTTTAGGTCCAGGGAGGCTAGCCATTCTCTCTGCTGTAAGGACTGAATGACCATTGACAGAGTGACCATTTTGGATTTTGGTTTTAGTAGATGTTTGTTCAGAAATCTGAGCTCCAAAATAGGTCACCATTCCCCAGTTTTCTTTTGTGTCAGGAAGTACCGAGTAGAGGCCTTTGCTCCTTTCATGGGCAGAGACCCTCTCCACTACTCGAAAATCTAGAAGGTTTTTAACTGTAACTCCAACAGAAGTACCTGTGTGGGGTTAGGAGCTTTGACACCCAGGTACACCTGAGGTCTGGCATCTGCTTGAATTGTAGTGACAGACCCTTTCCACTATCTCCAGGACCCACTTGTCCACCAATGAAGGACCAGGATTGAAGATCGTGAGAGAGTATGCCCCTGCTGGGTAGAGGGAGGCGACCTGGACACTCACATCAGGGCTTAGGCTGGGAGGCTGCTGGCTGGGCAGAGGTGGCTCTTCTTTGGCCCTTTCTGTCCCTCCTTCTGTAAAATCCTCTTTACTGAGAGTAGTCAGGCTGAGGATAGGGGCATAAGGTCTGGGAAAATAACCTCTGCCCCTGTATCCCCTAGAGTGGTATTTTTGTGGGGCAGCAGGTTTAAGGCTGAGAGGAATGACTTTGCCAAGAAGCCTCTGTACTCATCAACCTTTTCATATAGTCTGTTGTCCAGGAATCAAAGAAAAATTACTCACCTTAGTAATGTTGTTTCTTCTAATGGAGTCTTGCTGTATCCTGAAATATTGCAGTGATGTCCAACCTTGAACTGCCCGGAGGTAAAGAGTTAACTTTCCATGCCAGGCATGGAACGTTGAGCTCGAGCTCGGTTGAGACTCTGTCTGTTGCTGTTTGAACTCAAACCGTCAGATCTTTACGAGCTATACTCACTGGGTGTCCTGTGTGGAAACTGTAGCTTACACTAGCCAACTGGCTACTAAATATAATAAAAATATTTTTGGTCCCAAAACAAAGACTCAAGTCAGAAAACCCCAAAAATAAAACAAAACACAACATCCACACACCCAAACTAAAGGGGTGAGAAAAGAAGGAGTGGGGGCACCTCCCGAGTGCCAACACTGTTACTGCCCACCCACATCCCAAAAACCAGGTTCTGAGAGGGAGGGGGGATATCAGAATACAGCAAGACTCCATTAGAAGAAACAACATTACTTAGGTGAGTAATTTTTCTTCAAACAACATGAAGTCTTGTTGTATTCTGACATATTGCAGACTACCAAGCAGTACCTCCATGGAGGAGGGACAGAACCTACTTAGGAAATAGGCCCTGAAGCACTGCTGTGCTAAACCGAGCATCACTCCTAGCCTGGATATCCAGAGAGTAATGCTTGGTAAAAGTGTGTACTGTTTTCCAGGTGGCTGCTTGACAAATCTCTAAGATAGGAATATTCCTGGCAGCAGCCAGGAAAGCAGCTGTACCTCTGGTAGAGTGAGCCTTCAGGCCTGAGGGTGGGATCCTACCTAGTTTTTCATAGCAAAATTGAATGCAAGAGACAATCCACCTGGCAATAGATCTCTTAGTGGCAGGTTTTCCTTACCAACCTCACCATAAGTGATGAACAGTTGGAGGAGTCAAACCTGTGACCCTTGGTGTGCTCTATGTAGTAACTAAGGTCCCTTTTCACATCCAAACTGTGCAGCCTCCTCTCCCCAGAGGAGGAATGGTCAGTGAAGAAAACAGGAAGAGACATAGACTGGTTAAGGTGGAAATCTGAAACCACCTTAGGCAAAACTTCCTATTAGTCCTGAGGACCACCTTATCTCTATGGAAAGGGATAAAATCAGGCTCCACTGACAGGGCCTGTAACTCACTTATGCGTCTGGCAGAAGTGATGGCCTCCAAGACAACAGTTTTCCAAGTCAAGTACTTAAGCTCTGCTGAGATCAAAGGCTCAAAGGGGTTGCATAAGCTGAGCAATGCAAACATTAAGGTCCCAAGCAGGGCAGGGTCCCTGAAGGGAGGATTGGTATGAAGCAATCCCTTGAAAAATTTTGAAAATACAAGATGAGCTGAAAGGGAAGAGTGCTTGCCTGCTGAGAGGAAGGCAGAGACAGCTGCCAGATGCACTCTTAGTGTAGCTGGTCTGAGTCCCAAGCTATTAAGATGAACCATATAGTCAAGGACTGAGGGCAGGCCAGCAGACTCTGGAGAAATATGCTTCCCAGAGCACCATATAGAAAATCATTTCCACTTGGAGTTGTAAGTGTTTCTGGTGGAAGGTTTCCGAGAAGCCTTTAAAATATCCAGAACACCCTGAGAAGGTGCAAATCAGCAAACTCTAACTCTTCAAGAGCCAGGCCTTGCGATTGAGAGATTTGAGATTCGGATACCAAACCTCCCTGAGCACATGTTAACAGGTTGTAATTCCTGGGAGAGACAGGGAAAGTGGACTGTTAGGACAACAAGAGAGGTACCAGGGCTGTCTGGCCCAGTCTGGAGCAATCAGAATCACCTTGCAGGGTTGAGACCTGATTTTGACTAGCACCCTGAACAGGACAGGGAAGGGGGAAAAGCATACAGGAACTCCCTTCCCAATTGAGAACTAGGGCATCCAGGGGACTGAGCCCAACACTGGGGCCTGCAGCAAAAGAGAGGAAGTTGGTGATTGTCTGGGGCTGCAAAAGATCCATCTGTGGGGTGCCCCATCTGGAGAAGATCACCTTCAAAACCAGGGGATCCAGGGACCATTCGTGATGGCCCTGAGATATCCTGCTGAGAGCATCTGCCAGGACATTGTCCTTGCCTGGGAGGTGTACTGCTATAAGAGAGGTGTTCAGAGAATAGGCCAGAGACCATAACTTCATTGCCTCTGTGCACAAGGTGTGAGACCGAGTGTCCCTTGCTTGTTGATATACCACATTGTGGTGGTATTGTCTGTCCTGATCTGAACTACTTTGTTCTGAACAGACTTGGAAAAAGCTTGAAGTGCTAGAAACACTGCTCTGAGTTCTAATAGATTGATGTGAAGCAGAGATTCCTGAGGAGACCACAACCCTGGTGGTCAGATCCCCAAGTGGGCTCCCCACCCCAGGAGGGAGGCATCTGTAGTAAGGATTAGAGAATAAGACTGAGTGACAAAAGGAACTCCCTGTCTTAGATTGTCCTGATCCTGCCACCATTGTAACGCCTGGATCAGGGTTCGAGTCACTGGGATTAGTTTGGTCAGAGGGTCCTTTTCTGAGACCAGAAGGCTCTCAAGTGGAACTGAATGTCCCTCATTTGAAATCTTGCTCCTGAACCACTGCTGTAGAGGTAGCCATGTGTCCCAAGAGCTGCAGAAAATGCCTTGCTGGTCGAGACACCTGGAGGGTGAACGAGGAGGCCAGTGAGATAAGGGTCCTTGCCCTGTCCAGGGAAGGAAGGCTCTTGCTTTACTGTATCCAGCTCTGCCCCTATGAAGGTGAGGAGCTGCACAGGCTCTAGAACTGACTTTGAAAGATTCAGAAGGAAACCTAGAGAAGTGAGCAGTTGCTGAGTTATCTGTAGGTGTAACGTGATTCTTGGTCTGGAGACTGGCCTACTATGAGCCAGTCGTCCAGGTATGGAGATCCTTTTCTCCTTAGGAAGGCAACCACTACTGCCAGGCATTTTGTGAACACCCTTGGAGCAGAAGTTAGGCCTAAGGGCATTGCTCTGAATTGGTAATGGCCTGAGGGCAGTTCGAACCTGAGGTACTTTCGGTGGGAGCTTCTGATGAGAATATGGAAATAGGCATCCTTGAGGTCCAGGGAAACTAGCCAGTCCCCTGGCCTTAGAGAGGGTAGAATTATTCCCAAAGTCACCATTTTGAACTTTGGCTTTAAAAGGTGCTTGTTTAAATATCTGAGATCCAGGATGGGCTGCCATTCTCCTGTCTTTTGGGGTTAGGAAGTACCTGGGTACAATCCTTTTCCCTTGTGTAGGGTGAAACCCTCTCTATGGCTCTCAGAGCCAAGAGGAAAAGACCTCTGCCTCTAGGGCAAGTGCCTCTGAAGGATTTGCAGGTGGAAAGGATCTGGTTCTCATCTTTAGAATTTTTGAAGCTGAGAACCAGTCCCTGGCTTACTACTTCCAGGACCCATTTGTCTGATGTTAAAGACATCCAGTCCTGGACAAAGTAAGCCAGCCTACCCCTACAGGTGGTGGAGAATCGCCCTGGCAAACCCATCAGGGTACCTGTTTGGCAGGGGCTTTAGGCTGAGGGGTGGAAGCAGACCTGCTTGTACCCCTGCCTCTCCTCTGAAGAACCCCTGTGAGCATAAGCAGAAGAGGAGGCATGGGCTTGGTAGAAAGGCCTATGAAAAGGCCTGGCCCTGCCCCTGGAATGCTGCCTCTGGGGAGTGGCTTGCCTTTCTTTGGCCTGAGCACTCCTATAGGTGGTCCTGTATTCATCCATTTCTTCATGTAGTTCTCTGTTTGCTCCCCAAACAGAGAACTACCCTAACAGGAAAATCCATGGCCTTAGTCTGGGTATCCTGAGACAGGCTAGTACATCTGAGCCAAGCCATCCTAGGAAGGCCACAGATGTAACCGTGACTCTAGATGAAACATCATTGAGTCCACTGCAGCATAAATTGCACCTTGGATGCCTCAATACCATCCATGCAGCCACCTGCTCCAGCTCCTTGGTAAGCTGGCCAGGGACCCTGTTTAGCTAAAGCCATTACAGTGTCCCATCTAGATTTCTGATATCTAGCTGTATAGGCCATATAATTAGCCTGCCTGAGTCCCAAGGATGCTACCATGTATTGTTTCTTTACCATGGCATCAATCCTCCTGGAGTCCTTATCTGGGGGTGTGAAGCCAAGGGTATATTTGCCTTATCACAGGCTGCAGCCTGCGCTACTCCAACATGGTTGCATTGCTGGGTAAGGAACTCCATATCTGAGCCTGATAGAGTATACCTCTTGTCCATTCTCTTGTCCACAGGAGGTATAGAATTAGGAGTCTTTAAAATTTTTATTGTCTGTTTCCCAAAGGACTTATGAAGGGAATAGACAGCCTCCTGGACTTTGGGATATCCATCATTTCAACATAGTCAGGCTCCTCCTGGTCATCCACAGCTTCTTCCATAGGAAGCAGAAGAGTTTCAGCCACTTTTTGTAGAACATAAAATGGGAAGGGGACTCAGAAAGCCTAGGAAGAGAAACCCTGAAGGTCTGTCTGGGGAGATGTCCGGTCAATAGGCACATCCAGACTTCGTAATCACCATCACTATCCTCCATACTCTCCTTCCTCCTCTTCCGTTCATAAAATCTTCTAAATTATAATCTGGAACCGGGGCAACTGACGAATCAGGCCCCTTCCTGTTAGTGCCGGTTCGGTCGGAACAAGAGTTAGCGACTAGAACAATCCTTATCGCTTTGGCTATTTCATCAGCGGTCGGAGAAAGAATTTGTGGATCCGTGACCGTGATTTATCCCCTTCTTTCTTTTTAACCAGAACCAACTCCTCGAGTCGGTTCTCCTTTTACCGAAGAAGTTTCGCCCTGGTCAGAGGGCACTCCTTCTGGTTCAGTTGGAACTGAACCGGGCTGGCCATCTGGTCAGCTGACTCTCTTGGCCTCCCTTTCCCTGAGCTTACCAACTCTTTTTCCCAGGGTAGCTGCAGGAAAATTCTTGCAAATCTGGCAGTCTGAATCGAGGTGGTCAAACCCTAGATGATAAACACAGGTGGTATGGGGATCAGCCTTAGCAAAGGCTCCCACACACATTACAGTGTTGAAACCCAGTGGGCCGGTTTTCTTTTGGGTTTCTCAGACATGGCCAGTCCTAACAAAACTTACCCTTTTTGGCATACTGCCAGGCAAGACATTTTATCGGTTCCTGGACTGTAGCTACGGGTCGTGAAAACCGTAATGAAATCCATTTTTTTTAGAACCGATAAGGATCGGTTACCACACTCCAAAGTAGAATAAACTTTATTTGAACAACCTGATCGGTTTAAACCGAACCGATCCCACGCTTACAAGTCCCACACAGAAGAACAAGAAAATAAACCCATCTAGTACTCACGATACCACAGACAGAGACTGAACCGACAGGTTAACGGATTAAATTTGGTCAAAAACCGAGAAAAATGGCACTTTAACTGACAAACTTGAACGAGCAAAGGAGAAATCTCGGGCGACTGTTCAAGTGAGAAATAGAGAATCTGATGATTTGAGTTCAAACAGCAACAGACAGAGTCTCAACTGAGCTAGAGCTCAATTCCATGCCTGGCATGGAAACTTAACTCTTTCATCTCGGGGCAGTTCAAAGGTTGGACATCACTGCAATATGTCAGAATACAGCAAGACTTCGTGTTGTTTGAACAGCATGTTCTGATCATAGGAAAATCCATGGCTTTAGACTGGGTGTCTGGAGCAAGACTGGTAGTTCTAAGCCAGGCAAATGACTCAAAGAGATGGCATGGGCCATGGCTCTAGAGACAGCATCGTTGTTGTCATCTGCCATGTGAAATTGCTATTTCGTAGCTTACAGGGCAGTTTTGCAGTGTCGGTCAGGTTCTGCACCATTGTGTCCGATTCATTCTGGGCAATAGCCAGGACAGAGTTCCACAGTGCTTTTTGATATTTGGCTGTGGAAAGCCATATAGGAGGAAAGGCAGATAAGCACAGAAGCTGTAGTGTACATCTTCTTTGAATAAAATCAATTTTTCTGGAGTTCTTGTCAGGAGGCAAGGAAGACAAAGAGACTCCAGCTTTCTCACATGCTGCCTGCTGTACAATACTCTCATGGATGGGGTGTACAGACAGGAAGTCAGTGTCATTCTTAGACAATTGGTATTTTTGTCACAGTGCTTGTCAACCTGCCAGGGAAGTGGGGGTCTGAAGCAATTTCATGGTATTTTTCCTGAAAAGTTGTAAATAGAGGCAAGACCAATCTCTTAGGGATGGAAGACCTTTCATCTCCCTATAATATTGGTCCTCGTCATCATCCTGGTTGGTCTCCTGGGTAGGAGGTCCAGGGTGTCCAGCATATTAGGAATCCTCCCGTCAGCAGGGGAAGCCCCAAAATGAGGGTCAGGGGACATATCAGGTTCTAGGCCCTCTGAATATATGTCTGGTACATCATAATAATGTTGTTCTTCCTCTACCTCAACCTCAGAGTCTCCTGTAGTGAGAACTGTGGAAGAGTGTTTACCAGAAGGAGCATCAAAAAATAGACCCCATGCTTTGTACGGTCTGAAAGACTTGCCATGCTTTGCCATATCTTCCACATATGGGAGCTCCTGAGAAAAATCAGGTTGACTGCCAGGTTGTGTATGGTTAGTTTTTCTTTGTGCTTTTTGCTGCTGTCGTCTCACTATTGGCCTTTCCAGGAGGAACAGGAGCGTTTTGTCTTTGCAAACATTCTTTTAGCCACCTCATCAGCTACTTGATCATGCTTTCTTTTTAATCCAGACACTTCATCAGTGCCATTATTACTTTTGTTTTGAAGGAACCTCATCAGCTCATTTGGAAGCTTTTATTTTAGGCACCTCATTGGCACCTCCTTTTCCTGGCTGGGATTTGGAGGCTTCATCAGCACCCTGTTTGAATTTTTTATTGTTATTATTTTTTGATGGCCCCTCATTGGTAGCCTTTGACTTTTACTCAGCCATAATTTTTTCAGGTCTCTTTGCTCTGTTTCTCAAAGTTTTCTAACAAAATTTGGTGCAAAGAGAGCAAGTATGATCTGGACCTAAACACCTAAGGCACAGGCTATGAGAATCTGCTATAGCAAGTATTCTGTGACAGTTGACACAATATTTAAAACCTGTAGGTCCAGTTTTCTTTTTGTTTTGGGGTTTTCTGACATTCCAATCACAGAAAACCCTGAAATATACTGAGAGTGAAGAAAAAATAATTGGTTCCCAAGCAGTATGGAACCGCCTTCACTGAGGTAAAAAGTAGTGAAAAACTTTCAAAATCGTCGGTTTCTGCAAGAAAAGGAACCTGATTAAAATACAAAAGAGCGTTGAATACACTTAGATGCGATTAAAATAAATGAAAAATAAAGTGGAGGGAACCATGGGGAACTACAGAACTGAATGAAAATAGAGGGTCCGGAACTGACAGGAACCGCTAAAAGCTACACAAATAAACTCGCACACTATAAAAATATATTTTTGAAGAAAACTTTACCAGGAAAAAGCAGAACAGGCTCTTAACAAGGAATGTTGAGAGACACGTCGAAACAGTGTTCCTCCGTCAGTGGAAAAAAATTCTAGAAGCCCTTCAGGCTGCTCTCTCCCTCAGCACACTCCCTACTCTTTTCTGATTGGCTAATTCGCTAAGCTCATTATCTTAAAGGCATACCTCCGGGACAGTTGCACCTAGCCAGCTAACTGCTAGTGTTACTGATGCTAAAGGACTCCTGGGGTGAGAAGTACAATTATGATAGTTAGAAAACAGATATGCCAGATACATTCAAAGTAACAGTAGTGATATATAACTTGAGTTATAACTGAACAGTCCTAACAGACAATTAACAGAAACAGTAAGTAGGTGAAAAGCAGACAGAGGTTGGCTTTGTTTTGAGGGGATGAAGAAAGGAGGGGTGAGGGGTTGGGCAAGAGGGGGAGGTGATAGCATCAAGAGGGGGGGAAGGGCAGTCTGGTGCTAAGGGTGGGGTGAGGGAGCCCATTGTTGAAACACAAGGGTCAGTGAGGGAAGAGGGGTAAGGAGAGGAGGGAGAGGGGTTGCTAACAAGAGTTGGTATAGTTTTACCTGGTGACAAGGAAGGGAGGTGGGAAGGGTGATTGAGGGAGGTGTGTTGCGCTGGGAAGGGAGGCAGTCTATGGCGGCAGTCACAACTGCTAAGTGCAGTGAGGTGCTAGTGAGGTTTTATTCTTGAAGGGCCAAACCTAGTCTGAACCAGGGTACTCGATGGTAGGTTATTTAGCCAGCTGGGTGCCCTATAAGCAAAGAGATTGTGCCTGGAAAGTGCAACAAAATGGGACTTGATACATCGGTTTTGACATGCCTCGAGTTTGATGGGAGTTGGGACGTAGGGATTACAATTTCAGGCGATTGGGGGACCTGGCTGAGACAAATTTTTTTGCTAACAGGCAGGTCTGATATTTTATTCTGCCCATAGAGTTTGACCAGTTAGACTGTGTATACAGGTCCACAAGTACAGTGACATCCCCACAATGAAACCCACTTTTAAAGCACTCTGCAGGATGCTGAATCAGACCTACTGAATAAAAGCAATGTAATTTCAATGGCAATTAGTCCCTTTTGTCATGCAGGAAACTGTGGCATTCACTTCATCTTGCTTGAGTGTCACATTTTCCTAAATGAGAAAAAAGGACTAATTATTGAAAACCCATTATAATAGAGTCTTTAACATTCTGCAGAAGTGCTACTAAAATCTGCAGAACTGAGTCATCCTGGGGGATGTCACTGTATGTGTCAGTCTGCATGCTCCTGTAGTCAGCCTTCAAGGCTTGTTTAGCGCTATGCAAATCTTTTTGAGCATGAGGCCCAGATATTCAAAGGATTGCGCATGGCGCACGTGATGCGCCATGCACAACCCACTGATGCATCGGGTCGCGATATCTAAAAGGGAAAAGTCAGCCACACAAATCCCGATGCAGCAGGAGGCATCAGTAATGTATGCAGGACACAGGTGCCAGGCCGTACAGAGATTATGCAGGTTGCAACCCCTACCTGCGTCTGCACAAAGTTAAGCCAAAAAAAGGAACAAGTCGAGGCCACCCACAGGTGAGCTGCCGCGTGCGAGGCGCAACACAGCAGCTGCCACCTGTGGGTATTCCTCCTGGCGATTTTACATGCTCGATCGTGGGCATCAGTATCCCCTCAAGTCCAATATCCCTGGTGGTCCAGTGGACCACGAGTAATAATCATGGGCATAACAGTACCCCCACCCAGTAGCCCAATCGTGGGCATAACTTAACTTCCCCATTAGCCCGATCACGGGCATCAGTATCCCAAAGTCCCACATCCCTGGTGGTCCAGTGGACGAGCGGAGCCCGATCGTGGCGGCATCCCTCACACCCCAAGTCCAGAAATCCCCGGTGATCTAGTGGACCCCCACCCGCCCCACACGAGCCCCACCACCCTACCCCCGTCAGCAGGCGGTGGCAGCACCACCACCACCTGCCGCACTGCCTACCTCTGACTGACAGCTCAGTATGGTTGCGCCCATTGGTTACAGAGCATGAGCCAGTAGGCGTGCAACCACTCTCCTTCATACTAGTCAGTCAAATATGAGCATATATCATATCTGGACTGACTAGTACAGTATGAAACTGCATGCCCATTGGCTGACAATAACTGGTTGACCTATGTATAGATTTCAGTAAGTTAGATGCTATGGGCACCGTGGCTTTGTATTGTCAATATATGATTATGCTGTTCATACAGACCAGGCCTGAATCATATTGATGCTGATGTTCTATCTCGAGTGCCATTTAAGAGCGACTGGTCAGCCTGACCTGACATCCGACATTGTGCCAAAGTTTATAGAAATGAACAGATGTTCACGGACTGGCGGACGCTTAGTAGTTGCTTGGGCCCTCTGACACTGAATACTGGCTGCGCATGCATTTCTCGTTTAGATATTAGTGCACTACCAATTTGACAATGACTGTATTAGGGCTCAATCCCAGGATCCTATGATTCAGCCAGCACTTGACGCCTTTGCAGGAAAAGATGTATCCGGTTCTTCTTATCTGCAAACCGCTATTGTTTAAAGAAGGCCCTGGGTTGAAGCAGCTAATCAGTTGTTGTATAGAGAGACTATGATTGGGTGGCCAGATAGACAAGCAACAATTGGTCCTGCCCACAGCCTTTAAGATTTGGTACTGAGGTCCTCGACAATCATATGGGCCACCCGGTACGACCGACCCTTGACCTTGTACAGTCTCGATTCTACTGGCCAAGATGGGGCTGATGTTGAGTACTGTGTGAGGATTCTGTGTCGCTGCCTGCAGAGAAAGCCCCTCCAGAGGGCTGCCTCTGTCAACATTACTACTGAAATGAACTAGTCGAAGAGACTTTGAGTTTAGAGCCTGATCAGCGAACACTGAATGTGTTAATGGTTATGACCATTTCACACGGTGCACAAGCTTTTCCCACCAAAGATCAAAAAGCATCTACTGTGGGTTAGGTGCTAGTGGAAAATTCCACTATGGTGCCCCCAGCAACCACCTGATCAGGGCTGGGCCTTTGAGAGTTGGCTAATCAAAGAAATGCTCTATGGGGTTGTGAAAGTCAAGAACCACCCTTATCACCCGCAGGAGGATCCTCAATCAGAATGCTTTAACTATTCTCTATTAGACGTGTTAGGTACCCCCACCCAAAAGATAAGGATAAATGGAGCCAGTAGATTAGACTTTGATACACTCATACAATTGCATGAAGAATGAGCTGCTGGCTTCCTACCGCCTCTTGTTCGTGTGAGAGGCCCGCTGCCTGTTGATGTTGTTTTGGGGTTTCTCCCGGCGGTTCGAGCTGAGATTACCAGCACATGTACAAAAACTGAAAGCTCAGTTGAACCATGCCTATCAACTGGCCCAGACAATGGCCTGCAAAAGAAATCTAGCAACAAAGAGAGCCATGATAGAAAAGTAAGGCTCAAGAGCTTAGGCCTGGAGACCGTGCTGTTGCTAAATTTAAGATTGTACGGGCAAACACAAAATTGCTGATTGATGGCAAATCCATATTCCCATGTCATAGTTGGTGATTCCGATGATTTGCCGTATACAAAGTGCACCCAGAGAATAACTCCAAAGCTGTCAAGATCATGCACCGTAACCACTTGCTACCTATTGGTCAAGTTATACTTAAGGGTGAACTCACCTAGATTGATCTCCTGGACCAGTGACTTGTGCTGCTGCAAGAAGGAAACAGAGTCAGCTGCTCCTCGTGGTTGCTCATTTAAGACTTCCCCGAGCAGGCTCAGAATGATAGTGACAGCCAGTCTAATTCGGATGACAGTGAGTGTTATATGCCTATTACCCTCATATGAACTGAGTCAGTTGTTTCGTGGAAATCCTATGTTGAATTATGGGGATGAAGCTGGGCCTCTGGACTGCCTAGTGCCCTGGCATCATCCTTGGAGCAAATGCTCCCTGAAGGTGAAATGAAAAATATCACATCTGAGGATGCTGAGTCTTTGTGTATCGGGAACTGCATGGATTTGCCTGGAAGGAGAGGCTGACTGGCATGAGTCTTCAAGACATGCCAGAACTTAAGGAACACTATGAGAGTGCTGACAACTCCTTCAGTGCCAGAGTGTCTTCAAATGAGCTCAAGTGTTGTAGAAACAGAGACTACAGAGCAAGGGCTGATAGTGCTCCCAGCATGGACATTCCCCTTCATGCAGAGGCACCCTCAGAAGTGATGAAAGCTCCAAGACCATTGCTGAAAGTACAGAGACTGTGGTTGTTCACGCAGAAAGACTAGCCGAGCTGTCACGTCAGTGCGGCTTCAGTTACGATTCCTGGGAGGCCAGTGGATTGCTCTCTCAATGTAGTCCACAAAGGTGTTTATGCTCTCAGAGCTCACTGCCCAAATTGAGCTTGATGGCCCATTCCGTTACTTGTTCAGTTCCTTCCCACCACAGCTCTGCCCTATCCAGCCCCAAGTTAGCTGACAGGAAGGGCCCCTCTGTATTGTTTAAAGTATAAGAAGTTATATGATTCTGTATAGTAGTAATGTTCAATTTACCTGTGTGGAAATATGCGCAAAATGTATTGTCAGAATGGAAATGATATAGTGGAGTACTGATTTATATATAGTACAGTGACAAGTTATGCCAATTGATGAATCAGATAGTACTTGTATAGCATGCTATTGTATAAATATCTTGTATAAGTTGCATTTTCAGTGTTATGGATGGTACAGATTCTGACAAGGACGCCTGTGTTTTCCCGGGCAGGAAGGTTGTAACCCCCACATGCAAGGGGTTCCCAAAAGTCTTCCCTGAGCTTGCTGCTCCAATGCTCACTGCCGGGCTAGGTCCCTGTGTTTTAGCAGTTTAATGTGACTATCAGAGCCTGTATAGCCTCTGTGTACTGTGTCTTAGGAGCTGCCTGTTTGCAGTTATATGGAACCTGAGAGGGAACTCTGTAGAAAGATGTAACTATTTGCTGAAAATCATTTAGAGTGATAATGAGTTTTGTCTAACATGCTTTCTTTGCAGCAAGGACTGTTTTGTTTGTCTCTACTATCTTGGTCCTGACTGCAAATTGGACCAGTCAGTTTTGTGGGACATAAAATGTAGCCAGACTACAGGAGCTGTCTGAAGTCAAAATCTGTAGGAATTGTAGTTTTGAGCTTTTGCACCTTTTTTAAACTGAAGGGGAGCTTTGCTGTTGACTGACAACCAAATCAGCCAACCAAATCTTCTGGATCTTGGGGATTCCTGGATGCTGGCAGTTTCAGTTAGTTCTGAGCTGGGAAGTGAAATGAGAAAAGCCTGGCAGTGTTTTAGAGCAACCTGAGTGGATTTGCATGGGAAAACTGTGAAAGGGCTGAGTTTTTGGCTTGCATGTCTGCTGCTCCTGAAAGGGAGAGAAGAGAATTATTTTGGACCAAATCCAAGTTTGTGGACTAAAGTAAGCTACTGAAGTTGGTCTGCCTCAACCTGAAGAAGACCGTAAGATTTTGCTGAATGCGATCGCCTGTCAGGAGTTCCAGGCTACTCCCAAGCTCCCGGTGTGTGCAGATTCCTTATGTCAGACCGGAGCGCTTTTACTAGTACAGGATACTTTTGTACATATAAATGTGCTAGTGAGCTGCTAGTGGTTGTGAGTTAGTTCCCCACTGTGTGAACTGTGTTCTGCTTGCTGGAAGCTGTATCCAACCCAAAATGGACTGCATCTGAATTTGTCTCTATGTGGTCTGGGACTTGCCAGACTGGCCCAGCCAGACTACGACTGCACAGAGAAGCCATTGACGAGACCTGCCTGGTGATCAGCCCCTGCTCCACGCTTGAACAGGAACGATGCTCTGCTACTTGTTTGGGCCCTGCTTCTCCTGGCATTCCAGATCAACCACCTGCAGTCTCGATTTTGTCCAGCCTGTGTCCAGTCTTGGGTATCGTGGAGTAAATACCAGGGTAGCTCCCCTGCAACAACAGCTTAACTGTAGAGTGTGTCATCTGATTGTCTTGTTGTTTCATTTCTTACGAACTGAGCCTTCTGGCTCTGGATTACAAATATTGTGTACTGTGCATGTTGAGTTTTCCATCACAGGGCCCCAGCTAGCTGCAACCCCAGGCAACAGTCCTGGCTAGCCCATCTCTTCTCCACCTGGGTACCCAGAGGTGTGACTGTGTGGGAGAACTCAAAGCGCATGCATAACATCTTGATTGATATAACCTTTAAGCTAATTAACCTGATTTGCCCCTTCCTTGTTCAAGTCCCCTGAATAAATCAGATCTAACTTTTTCTGCATGTAATCCGACTGTGGTTCCAGTTTGTGCTCAAAGAACTGTACTGTTGCTATTTGCTGTGCATAACCTTGTTTTACAGGGGGCCCCCAGAGTTGAGCCAGAGAATCAGCCCTGGTGGTAAGTGCAAACAGTGTAGGTACTTATGTGGTGTACCAGCAGTATTGTGAAAGTGATTATTGTACAGTGTTCAGGTCACTAGAGGAAAGGGGGGTTGTTAAGTGTCCCGGAGGGCTGTGCCCAAGTTAGCTTGACCACTGCTAACCCTGACCTCTGGGTGGAGGCACCCGTTTAAGAACCCAGGCCTCTTAACCTGCTACTAGCCAAGCAGGCAGGGGTAGTAGCCCTTGTGATAGTGCCACCTAGGGGTTACACAAACTTGAGATGGGCAGTGGCCATAGGCTCAAAGAAAAAATTACTGACCTTAGTAATGTTGTTTCTTCTAATGGAGTCTTGCTATATTATGACAATTGCAGTGAGTCCCCATCTTTGAACTGCCCCGGAGGTGAAATAGTTAACTTTCCATGCAAGCATGGAACTCTGAGCGCGAACTCGGTTAGAAGGCTCTGTCTGCTGATCTTCAAACATAAACTGTAAGATCTTTACGAGCAAAAACTCACTAAGGCTCTGTGTGGAAGCTGTAAACCTACACTAGCTGACTGGCTACTAACATAAACACACACTTCTTGGTCTCCAACAAAGACTCAAGTCACGAGACCCAAAAGAAATGAAAATACAACACCAATTCACCCCAAAGGAAGGGTGAAACAACAAAGTGGTATAAAGAAAGCGCTAGCACTGTAATGCCCACCCACATCCCAAAACAGAGGTTCTGAGAGGGCAGGGGAGGAGGATCATAATATAGCAAGACTCATTAGAAGAAACAACATTACTAAGGTGAGTAATTTTTTCAAACAACATGAAGTCTTGCTATATTATGACACTGCAGACTACACAGCAGTACCCCTATGGAGGAGGGACAGAACCTACCTGGGAACAGGCTCCTGAAGGACAGCTGTGTTAAACCGAGCATCACTCCGAGCCTGGATGTCCAGGGAGTAATGCTTGTAAAGTGTGAACTGTTTCCAAGTAGCTGCTTGACATATCTCTAGAATAGGGATGTCTCTGGCAGCAGCCAGAGAAGCAGCTGTACCTCTGGTAGAGTGAGCCCTCAGGCCTGAGGGAGGAACCTACCCAGTTTTTCAGTAACAGAATTGGATACAAGAGATAATCCACCTGGCAATGGATCTTTTAGTGGCAGGCTTCCTTTACCAACCTCACCATAAGTGAGGAACAGTTGGAGGAGTCAAACCTGTGACCCTTGGTACGCCTATGTAGTAACTAAGGGCTCTCTTCACATCTAGGCTGTGCAGCCTCCTCTCACCAGAGGAAGAACGGTCAGTGAAGTACACTGGAAGAGATATAGATTGATTAAGGTGGAAATCTGAAACCACCTTAGGCAGAAATCTCTATTAGTCCGAGGACAACCTTATCTCTGTGAAAGGAGATAAAATCTGCCCACTGACAAAGCTTGTAATTCACTTATGCATCTGGCAGAGGTGATGGCTACTAGAAACACAGTTTTCCAAGTCAACTACTTAAGTTCAGCTGAAGACAAAGGCTCGAAGGGGGGTTGCATAAGCTGAGCAATACAAACATTAAGATCCCAGGCAGGAGCAGGATCCCTGAATGGAGGATTGGTGTGAAGCAATCCCTTTAAAAACTTGGAAAATACAGGGCGAGTTGAAAAAGAAGAGGATTTACTAGCCGAAATAAAAGCAGACACAGCTGCCAAATGCACTTTCAGGGTAGCTGGTCTCAGCCCCAAAGTGTTCAGATGGACCAAATAATCCAGGACTGTGGGTAAATCAGCAGAGTCTGGGGAAATATGTTTTCTGACCACCATATGGAAAACCTTTTCCATTTGGAGTTGTAGGTAGCCCTGAGGAAGGCTTCCTAGAAGTCTTCAATATATCCATTATGCCTTGTGAGAGGTGTAGAGTCAGCAAACTCTAAACCAGGCCTTGAGATTGAGAGATTTGAGATTCGGATACCAAACCCTTCTCTGGGCACAGATTAACAGATTGTGATTCCTGGGAAGGCACAGGGGAGGATGGACAGCTAAGGACAGCAGGAGTGGATACCAGGGTTGTCTGGCCCAATCAGGGGCAATCAGAATGACCATGCAGGATTGGGATCTGATTTTGACTAGCACTTTGAACAGGAGAGGAAAAGGAGGGAAGGCATAGAGAAACTTCCCTTCCCAACTGAGGGCTAAGGCATCCAGAGGGACTGAGCCCAAGACTGGGGGCCTGCAGCAAAAGAGGGGAAGTTGGTGATTGTCTGGGGCTGCAAAAAGATCTATCTGCGGGGTGCCCCATCTGGCAAATACCACTCCCAGAACCAGGGATCCAGGGACCACTGTGATGGCCCTAAGAAATTCTGTTGAGAGCATCTGCCAGGACATTGTCCTTGCCTGGAGGTGAACTGCTGTAAGGGAGGTGTTCAGGAGGCCAGAGACCAAACTTCATGGCTTTGGTGCACAAGGCCGAGACTGAGTGCCCTTGTTTGTTGATGTACCACATTGTAGTGGTGTTGTCTGTTCTGACCTGTACAATTTTGTTCTGAACAGATTTGGAGAAAACTTGAAGTGCTAGAAAAACTGCTCTGAGCTCCAACAGGTTGATGTGGAGCAGAGTTTCTTGTGGGGACCACAGTCCCTGGGCAGTGAGGTCGCCCATGTGAGCCCCCCCACCCCAAGAGGGATGCATCCGTAGTAAGGATTAAGGAGTGAGACTGGAGGACAAAAGGAACTCCTTTGTCCAGGTTGCTCTGATCCTGCCACCACTGTAGGGCTTGGATCAGGTTCAGTTACTGGGATCAACTTGGAAGAGGATCCTTTCTTTGAGACCAAAAGCTCTCAAATGGAACTGAATGTCCCTCCTCTGAAATCTTGCTCCTTGCACTACTGCTGTGGAAGCAGCCATGTGTCCTAGAGCTGCAGAAAATGCCTTGCTGGTCGAGAGACCTGCAGGGTGAATGAGGAGGCCAGGAGACTAGGGTCTTGCCCTGTCCAGAGGGAGGAAGGCCCTGGCTTCCTGTGTGTTCAGTTCTGCGCCTATGAGGTTAGAGCTGGACAGGCTCTAGAACTGACTTTGAGAGATTCAGAAGGAAACCTAGGGAGGTAAGCAGTTGCTGAGTTACCCGAAGGTGTAAGCTGACCTGTTCTGGGGACTGGTCTATTATGAGCCAATCAACCAGGTAAGGAAATATGGCAATTTTTTGCCTTCTTAGGCATGCAACTGCTACTGCCAGGCATTTGGTGAATACCCTTGGAGCAGAGGTGAGGCCAAAGGGCATTGCTCTGAACTGGTAATGGCCTGAGGGCAGCTCCAACCTGAGGTACTTTCGATAGGAGCTTCTGATGAGAATATGAAGTAGGCATCCTTGAGGTCCAGGGACGCAGCCAGTCCCCTGGCCTCTAGAGAGGGTAAAATAATTCCCAGGGTCACCATTTTGAACTTTGGTTTTAAAAGGTGCTTGTTTAAGTATCTGAGATCCAGGATGGGCCGCCATTCTCCTGTCTTTTTTGGGGTAAGAAAGTACCTGGAGTACAAACCTTTGCCCTGGTGTAGGGGTGGAACCCTTTCCATGGCTCTGAGAGCTAGGAGGGGAGATATCTCTGCCTCCAGGGCAAGTGCCTCTGATGGAGATGCAGGTGGAAAAGATCTGGTTCTCATCTTTGGAAATTTTTTGGAGCTGAGAACCAGTCCCTGGCTTACTACCTCCAGGACCCACTTGTCTGAGTTAGAGACTTCCAGTCCTGGACAAAGTAAGCCAGCCTGCCCCTACAGGTAGAGAAGAATCGGCCCTGGCAACCCCATCAGGGTGCCTGCTTGGCAGGGCTTTAGGTTGAGGGTGGAGCAGGCCTGCTTGAACCCCGCCTGCCTCTCCTCTAAAGAACCCCTCTGGGCATAAGCAGAAGAGGAGGCTTGGGATTGGTAAAAGGCCTATGAAAAGGCCTGCCCCTGCCCTTGGGAAGCTTGCTTCTGAGGAGTGACCTGCCTTTCCTTGGCCTGTGCACTCCTATAGGTGGTCCTGTATTCATCCATTTTTCATGTAATTTCTGTTTGCTCCCCAAACAGAGAATTGCCCACAACAGGAAAATCTATGGCCTTAGACTGGGTATCCTGTGACAGGGTAGTACCATCTGAGCCAAGCCATTCTGTGAAGTGCCACAGATGTAGCCATGACTCTTGATGACACATCATTAGAGTCTACTGCAGCATGAAATTGCACCTAGATGCCTCAATACCATCTCTAGCCACCTGTTCCAGCTCTCTGGCAAGCTGGTCAGGGACTTGTTTTGCTAGAGCCAGCACAGTATCCCATCTGGATTTCTGGTATCTAGCAGCATAAGCCATATAATTTGCCTGTCTGAGTCCCAAGGATGCTGCCATGTACTGTTTCTTTGCCATAGCATCAATCTTCCTGGAGTCCTTCTCAGGAGGGTGTGAAGCTAGGGGAATATTTGCCTTGTCACAGGCTGCAGCCTGCACTACTCCCACATGGCTGCATTGCTGTGTGAGGAACTCCGTATCAGAGCCTGATAAAGTATACCTCTTGTCCATCCTTTTATCTACAGGAGGTATAGTGTGAGGAGTTTTTAAAACTTTTACTGTCTGCTTCCGAAAAGATTTATGCAGAGGAATAGACAGTCTCTTAGATTCTGGAATATCCATCATTTCCACGTAATCAGGCTCCCCTTGGTAATCAACAGCTTCCTCAACAGGGAGCTGGAGAGTTTCAGCAACCGTCTTATAAAACATAAAATGAGAAGGGGACTCAGAGAGCCTTGGAGGAGAAACCCCTAAGGGTCTGTCTGGAGAGGTGTCCGTTCAATGGGCACATCCAGGTCTTCAAAACCATATTCACTTCATACTCCTCTTCTCCCTCCCACGGTTCAAAAATTCCTCAAAATCATAATCTTGAACCGTGGAACCGGCCGAACCGGCGCTCCCTGATGGTGCCGGTTCAGTCGGAACTGGGAAAGAGACTGACAATTTGGATTGCTTTAGCTATTTCTCCAGCGGTTGGAGAGAGAACTTTTGGCTCCACACCAGCTGACTTTCTAGTCCTTTTGCAGGAACTGGCTCCTCAGAGCCAGCTCTTCGTTTGCCCGAGGAAGTATCGCCCTGGTCAGAGGGCACTCCCTCTGGTTCAGTTGGAACCAAACCGGGCCGGCCATCCAGGTCAGCAGACTTTTTGGCCTCCCTTTCCCTGAGCCTACCAACTCTCTTTTCTATAGTGGCAGCAGGGAAATTCTTACAAATCTGGCAGTCTGCATTGAGGTGGTCAAACCCCAGACAATAAACACAGGAGGTGTGTGGGTCAGCCTTAGCAAAGGCTTCCCCACAGACACTACAGTGTTGAAACCCAGTGGGCCCAGTTTTTCTTTTGGGTTTCTCAGACATAATGCCAGCCTAACCAAACTTGCCCGTTTATGGCAATCCGCCAAGCAAGACTCTCTTATCGGTTCCCAACCGTGTCACGGGTCATGGAAAAACCGTAATGAAATCCGTTTTTTTAGAACCGATAAGAACCGGGAACCGCACTCTAAAAAAGGACTAGCAAATTTTAAAAACACAATCTGATCGGTTCAACCGAACCGATAAATGTTTACAAGTTCCACACAGAGAAACGAATGTAAAACCTATCTATTACTTACATTACCACAGACAGAGCTTGAACCGACCGGTTGCGGTATAATTTTGGTTGAAAAGCGATAAAATAATACTTTTAAACCGACAAAATGAACCGAGAAGCAGGAGAAATCTCCGGAGCGACTGTTCAGTCAGGCGGAGTAAAGAATCTGACAGTTTATGTTTGAAGATCAGCAGACAGAGTTTTCTAACCGAAGTCACAGTCAGAGTTCCATGCTTGCATGGAAAGTTAACTATTTCACCTCCGGGCAGTTCGAAGATGGGGACTCACTGCAATTGTCATAATATAGCAAGACTTCATGTTGTTTGAAGGGTGGTTCCATGAGCCTGGTAATGCACAGATTGAGGCTCCAAGGAGGAACCATCTCCCTAACTGAAGGCTGAAGGTGCAAAAGGCCTTTGAAAAACTGTTTGAACACAGAGTGGGGAAAAAACAGGTTTCTTCTTTCCCACTGAAAGGTAGGCTGAAATTGTAGCCAGGTGTAACTTGAGAGAGGAGAGCTTCAAGCCTGAAGCCTGCAGATGCACCAGGTAATCCAGCAGCTGAGAGTCTAAAGCTGTAAGAGGAGTGACCTTTTTGCCCTCGCGACAGAGGGAAAACCTCTTCCATTTGGCTGAATAAGTCTTTTCTGTGTTAGACTTTTTAGCCATTCTCAGGATTTTAAGGACCTGTTCTGAGTACTGAGAAACTGGGAATTTTAACCCTCAAGAGCCAGGCTTTGAGGTGAAAAGTGTACATCTGGATAATCTACTCCTGTTTGGGAAGGCCAGCAGGAAGTGAGTTTTGGCAGGCGATGGGCCTGCTGCAGGACAGTGAGAGAAGAAGAGGGTATCAGGCTTGCCTGGGCCAATCCGAGCCACCAGAATCAATGATGCAGGCTGCTGTCTGAGTTCCAGCAACACCTTGAGAATCAGGGAATGCGATAGGAACCTTACTGACCAGTTCAGAATCAGTGCATCCAGTGGAAGTGTTCCCAAGACTGGAGGCCTGCAACAGTACTAAGGAAGCTGGAAGTTCGGGAGGAAGCAAACAGATCCACTTCTGGTGTGCCCCACCTTCTGAAGACTGTGGCTAGCACCTGCTTGTTCAAAGTCCACTTGCTTTGGGTCAGACTGATGCAGCTGAGAGCATCTGACAGGTGTTCTGCTTGCCTGGGAGGTGGATAGCTGAAAGGCTGACTCCCAGGGAGTAGGCGAGATCAAATCTTTAGAGCCTGTGAACAAAGCTGCCCTGATCTGGTACCACCCTGCTTGTTTATACAAAACATTGCAGTGGTGTTGTCTGTCCTTATCTGTACAGTCTGCCCTTTTATGACAGGAGCAAAAGCCTTGAGTCCCAGGAAAATGGCTTTGAGCTCCAGAAGGTTTATGTGCAGCTGTGACTGTTGAGAAGTCCAGGTGCCACTTACTGAGCCTCTTAGCCTAGGAGGGAGGCATATGTGGTAATCACCTTTGTGGGAAGAGGAGCCTGGAAGGGGATCCCTACTGCCAAATTTGCAGGGTCCTTCCACCAAAGCAGAGCCTGAAGAAACTGTTCTGTCACAGGTATCAGTTTTGATAAAGCGTTGTCTTTGAGACCAGCGAGCTCTGAGAGAGAATTGCAGATCTCGTGATCCTGTACCTGACCCCTGGAACCACTGCAGTCATTGATGCCATGTGTCCCAAAAGCCTGAGAAAATGTCTGGCTGGTCTTGGCTATCTCTGGATGAAAGAATCTGCCACTGACAGGAAACTCTGAAGTCTCTCTGGAGGGAGGAAGGCAGATCCTTTCAGGGTGTCCAGCTAAGCTCCTATGAAAGTGAGTAATTGAGTGGGCTCCAGGTGAGATTTATTTAGATATGCCAGGAAGCCCAGAGATTTCAGAGTGTGCTCTGTGAGGGAAAGAGACTCCTGACTTGATGAGGAGACCTGGCCACTATGAGCCAATCGTCCAAATAGGGTAGACTGAAGCACCCAGCTTTGAGGTGCGCTGCTACCACTGCTAGGCACTTGGTAAAACTCTGTAGCAGAGGACAGGCCAAAGGGCATCACAGCAAACTGATAGTGACCTGAAAGATGTCTGAATCTGAGAAACTTCTTGTTTGTCTTTTTTCCCAATTGTTTAACCAGGTGAGACACACTAAGCTGAAAGCTTGTTTACAGGTGCAACCTAGGAGCACGGGAAGTTAAGTGACTTGCTCAAGGTCACAAAGTATGCAAGTGGGATTCAAACACAGGTCTCCAGATTTGCAGCTCAGAGCCTTAAACCACTGTGCTATACTGGAAGTAAGCGTCCTTTAGGTCCAGGGAGGCTAGCCATTCTCTGCTGTAAGGACTGAATGACCATTGACAGAGTGACCATTTTGGATTTTGGTTTTAGTAGATGTTTGTTCAGAAATCTGAGCTCCAAAATAGGTCACCATTCCCCAGTTTTCTTTTGTGTCAGGAAGTACCCGGAGTAGAGGCCTTTGCTCCTTTCATGGGCAGAGACCCTCTCCACTACTCGAAAATCTAGAAGGTTTTTAACTGTAACTCCAACAGAAGTACCTGTGTTGGGGTTAGGAGCTTTGACACCTAGGTACACCTGAGGTCTGGCATCTGCTTGAATTGTAGTGACAGACCCTTTTCCACTATCTCCAGGACCCACTTGTCCACTAATGAAGGACCAGGATTGAAGATCGTGAGAGAGTATGCCCCCTGCTGGTAGAGGGGAGGCGACCTGGACACTCACATCAGGGCTTAGGCTGGGAGGCTGCTGGCTGGGCAGAGGTGGCTCTTCTTTGGCCCTTTCTGTCCCTCCTTCTGTAAAATCCTCTTTACTGAGAGTAGTCAGGCTGAGGATAGGGGGCATAAGGTCTGGGAAAATAACCTCTGCCCCTGTATCCCCTAGAGTGGTATTTTTGTGGGGCAGCAGGTTTAGGCTGAGAGGAATGACTTTGCCAAGAAGCCTCGTACTCATCAACCTTTTTCATATAGTCTGTTGTCCAGGAATCAAAGAAAAAATTACTCACCTTAGTAATGTTGTTTCTTCTAATGGAGTCTTGCTGTATCCTGAAATATTGCAGTGATGTCCAACCTTTGAACTGCCCCGGAGGTAAAAGAGTTAACTTTCCATGCCAGGCATGGAACGCTGAGCTCGAGCTCGGTTGAGACTCTGTCTGTTGCTGTTTGAACTCAAACCGTCAGATCTTTACGAGCTATACTCACTGGGTGTCCTGTGGAAACTGTAGCTTACACTAGCCAACTGGCTACTAAATATAATAAAAATATTTTTGGTCCCAAAACAAAGACTCAAGTCAGAAAACCCCAAAAATAAAACAAAACACAACATCCACACACCCAAACTAAAGGGGTGAGAAAAGAAGGAGTGGGGGCACCTCCCGAGTGCCAACACTGTGTTACTGCCCACCCACATCCCAAAAACCAGGTTCTGAGAGGGAGGTGATATCAGAATACAGCAAGACTCATTAGAAGAAACAACATTACTTAGGTGAGTAATTTTTCTTCAAACAACATGAAGTCTTGTTGTATTCTGACATATTGCAGACTACCAAGCAGTACCTCCATGGAGGAGGGACAGAACCTACTAGGAAATAGGCCCTGAAGCACTGTTGTGCTAAACCGAGCATCACTCCTAGCCTGGATATCCAGAGAGTAATGCTTGGTAAAGTGTGTACTGTTTTCCAGGTGGCTGTGACAAATCTCTAAGATAGGAATATTCCTGGCAGCAGCCAGGAAAGCAGCTGTACCTCTGGTAGAGTGAGCCCTCAGGCCTGAGGGTGGGATCCTACCTAGTTTTTCATAGCAAAATTGAATGCAAGAGACAATCCACCTGGCAATAGATCTTAGTGGCAGGTTTTCCCTTACCAACCTCACCATAAGTGAGGAACAGTTGGAGGGAGTCAAACCTGTGACCCTTGGTGCGCTCTATGTAGTAACTAAGGGCCCTTTTCACATCCAAACTGTGCAGCCTCCTCTCCCCAGAGGAGGAATGGTCAGTGAAGAAAACAGGAAGAGACATAGACTGGTTAAGGTGGAAATCTGAAACCACCTTAGGCAAAAACTTCCTATTAGTCCTGAGGACCACCTTATCTCTATGGAAAGGGATAAAATCAGGCTCCACTGACAGGGCCTGTAACTCACTTATGCGTCTGGCAGAAGTGATGGCCTCCAAGACAACAGTTTTCCAAGTCAAGTACTTAAGCTCTGCTGAGATCAAAGGCTCAAAAGGGGGTTGCATAAGCTGAGCAATGCAAACATTAAGGTCCCAAGCAGGGCAGGGTCCCTGAAGGGAGGATTGGTATGAAGCAATCCCTTGAAATTTGAAAATACAAGATGAGCTGAAAGGGAAGAGTGCTTGCCTGCTGAGAGGAAGGCAGAGACAGCTGCCAGATGCACTCTTAGTGTAGCTGGTCTGAGTCCCAAGCTATTAAGATGAACCATATAGTCAAGGACTGAGGGCAGGCCAGCAGACTCTGGAGAAATATGCTTCCCAGAGCACCATATAGAAAATCATTTCCACTTGGAGTTGTAAGTGTTTCTGGTGGAAGGTTTCCGAGAAGCCTTTAAAATATCCAGAACACCCTGAGAGAGGTGCAAATCAGCAAACTCTAACTCTTCAAGAGCCAGGCCTTGCGATTGAGAGATTTGAGATTCGGATACCAAACCCTCCCCTGAGCACATGTTAACAGGTTGTAATTCCTGGGGAGAGACAGGGGAAAGTGGACTGTTAAGGACAACAAGAGAGGGTACCAGGGCTGTCTGGCCCAGTCTGGAGCAATCAGAATCACCTTGCAGGGTTGAGACCTGATTTTGACTAGCACCCTGAACAGGACAGGGAAGGGGGGAAAAGCATACAGGAACTTCCCTTCCCAATTGAGAACTAGGGCATCCAGGGGGACTGAGCCCAACACTGGGGGCCTGCAGCAAAAGAGAGGAAGTTGGTGATTGTCTGGGGCTGCAAAAAGATCCATCTGTGGGGTGCCCCATCTGGAGAAGATCACCTTCAAAACCAGGGGATCCAGGGACCATTCGTGATGGCCCTGAGATATCCTGCTGAGAGCATCTGCCAGGACATTGTCCTTGCCTGGGAGGTGTACTGCTATAAGAGAGGTGTTCAGAGAATAGGCCAGAGACCATAACTTCATTGCCTCTGTGCACAAGGTCGTAGACCGAGTGTCCCCTTGCTTGTTGATATACCACATTGTGGTGGTATTGTCTGTCCTGATCTGAACTACTTTGTTCTGAACAGACTTGGAAAAAGCTTGAAGTGCTAGAAACACTGCTCTGAGTTCTAATAGATTGATGTGAAGCAGAGATTCCTGAGGAGACCACAACCCTGTGGTCAGATCCCCAAGTGGGCTCCCACCCCAGGAGGGAGGCATCTGTAGTAAGGATTAGAGAATAAGACTGAGTGACAAAAGGAACTCCTGTCTTAGATTGTCCTGATCCTGCCACCATTGTAACGCCCTGGATCAGGGTTCGAGTCACTGGGATTAGTTTGGTCAGAGGGTCCTTTTTCTGAGACCAGAAGGCTCTCAAGTGGAACTGAATGTCCCTCATTTGAAATCTTGCTCCTGAACCACTGCTGTAGAGGTAGCCATGTGTCCCAAGAGCTGCAGAAAATGCCTTGCTGGTCGAGACACCTGGAGGGTGAACGAGGAGGCCAGTGAGATAAGGGTCCTTGCCTGTCCAGGGAAGGAAGGCTCTTGCTTACTGTATCCAGCTCTGCCCCTATGAAGGTGAGGAGCTGCACAGGCTCTAGAACTGACTTTGAAAGATTCAGAAGGAAACCTAGAGAAGTGAGCAGTTGCTGAGTTATCTGTAGGTGTAACGTGACTTGGTCTGGAGACTGGCCTACTATGAGCCAGTCGTCCAGGTATGGAGATCCTTTTTCTCCTTAGGAAGGCAACCACTACTGCCAGGCATTTTGTGAACACCCTTGGAGCAGAAGTTAGGCCTAAGGGCATTGCTCTGAATTGTAATGGCCTGAGGGCAGCTCGAACCTGAGGTACTTTCGGTGGGAGCTTCTGATGAGAATATGGAAATAGGCATCCTTGAGGTCCAGGGAAACTAGCCAGTCCCCTGGCCTTAGAGAGGGTAGAATTATTCCCAAAGTCACCATTTTGAACTTTGGCTTTAAAAGGTGCTTGTTTAAATATCTGAGATCCAGGATGGGCTGCCATTCTCCTGTCTTTTTTGGGGGTTAGGAAGTACCTGGAGTACAATCCTTTTCCCTTGTGTAGGGGTGAAACCCTCTCTATGGCTCTCAGAGCCAAGAGGGAAGAGACCTCTGCCTCTAGGGCAAGTGCCTCTGAAGGATTTGCAGGTGGAAAGGATCTGGTTCTCATCTTTAGAATTTTTTTGAAGCTGAGAACCAGTCCCTGGCTTACTACTTCCAGGACCCATTTGTCTGATGTTAAAGACATCCAGTCCTGGACAAAGTAAGCCAGCCTACCCCCTACAGGTGGTGGAGAATCGGCCCTGGCAAACCCATCAGGGTACCTGTTTGGCAGGGGCTTTAGGCTGAGGGGTGGAAGCAGACCTGCTTGTACCCCGTCTGCCTCTCTCCCTCTGAAGAACCCCCTGTGAGCATAAGCAGAAGAGGAGGCATGGGCTTGGTAGAAAGGCCTATGAAAAGGCCTGGCCCTGCCCCTGGAATGCTGCCTCTGGGGAGTGGCTTGCCTTTCTTTGGCCTGAGCACTCCTATAGGTGGTCCTGTATTCATCCATTTTCTTCATGTAGTTCTCTGTTTGCTCCCCAAACAGAGAACTACCCACAACAGGAAAATCCATGGCCTTAGTCTGGGTATCCTGAGACAGGCTAGTACATCTGAGCCAAGCCATCCTAGGAAGGGCCACAGATGTAACCGTGACTCTAGATGAAACATCATTGGAGTCCACTGCAGCATAGAATTGCACCTTGGATGCCTCAATACCATCCGCAGCCACCTGCTCCAGCTCCTTGGTAAGCTGGCCAGGGACCTGTTTAGCTAAAGCCATTACAGTGTCCCATCTAGATTTCTGATATCTAGCTGTATAGGCCATATAATTAGCCTGCCTGAGTCCCAAGGATGCTACCATGTATTGTTTCTTTACCATGGCATCAATCCTCCTGGAGTCCTTATCTGGGGGGGGTGTGAAGCCAAGGGTATATTTGCCTTATCACAGGCTGCAGCCTGCGCTACCCCAACATGGTTGCATTGCTGGGTAAGGAACTCCATATCTGAGCCTGATAGAGTATACCTCTTGTCCATTCTCTTGTCCACAGGAGGTATAGAATTAGGAGTCTTTAAAATTTTTATTGTCTGTTTCCCAAAGGACTTATGAAGGGGAATAGACAGCCTCCTGGACTTTGGGATATCCATCATTTCAACATAGTCAGGCTCCTCCTGGTCATCCACAGCTTCTTCCATAGGAAGCAGAAGAGTTTCAGCCACTTTTTTGTAGAACATAAAATGGGAAGGGGACTCAGAAAGCCTAGGAAGAGAAACCCCTGAAGGTCTGTCTGGGGAGATGTCCGGGTCAATAGGCACATCCAGACTTTCGTAATCACCATCACTATCCTCATACTCTCCTTCCTCCTCTTCCGGTTCATAAAAATCTTCTAAATTATAATCTGGAACCGGGCAACTGACGAATCAGGCCCCTTCCTGTTAGTGCCCGGTTTGGTGGAACGAAGGTTAGCGACTAGACAATCCTTATCGCTTTATTTCTTCATCAGCGGTCGGAGAAAGAATTTGTGGATCCGCACTGCTGATTTATCCCCTTCTTTCTTTTAACCAGAACCAACTCCTCGAGTCGGTTCTCCTTTTGCCCGAAGAAGTTTCGCCCTGGTCAGAGGGCACTCCTTCTGGTTCAGTTGGAACTGAACCGGGCTGGCCATCTGGTCAGCTGACTTCTTGGCCTCCCTTTCCCTGAGCTTACCAACTCTTTTTCCCAGGGTAGCTGCAGGAAAATTCTTGCAAATCTGGCAGTCTGAATCGAGGTGGTCAAACCCTAGATGATAAACACAGGTGGTATGGGGATCAGCCTTAGCAAAGGCTTCCCCACACACATTACAGTGTTGAAACCCAGTGGGCCCGGTTTTTCTTTTGGGTTTCTCAGACATGGCCAGTCCTAACAAAACTTACCCTTTTTTTGGCATACTGCCAGGCAAGACACCCTTATCGGTTCCTGACCGTGTTACGGGTCGTGGAAGAAAACCGTAATGAAATCCATTTTTTTTAGAACCGATAAGGATCGGTTACCACACTCCAAAAGTAGAATAAACTTTATTTGAACAACCTGATCGGTTTAAACCGAACCGATCCCACGTTTACAAGTCCCACACAGAAGAACAAGAAAATAAACCCATCTAGTACTCACGATACCACAGACAGAGACTGAACCGACAGGTTAACGGATTAAATTTGGTCAAAAACCGAGAAAAATGGCACTTTAACTGACAAACTTGAACCGAGCAAAGGAGAAATCTCCGGAGCGACTGTTCAGTGAGGCGAAGTAGAGAATCTGATGATTTGAGTTCAAACAGCAACAGACAGAGTCTCAACTGAGCTAGAGCTCAGCGTTCCATGCCTGGCATGGAAACTTAACTCTTTCATCTCCGGGGCAGTTCAAAGGTTGGACATCACTGCAATATGTCAGAATACAGCAAGACTTCGTGTTGTTTGAACAGCATGTTCTGATCATAGGGAAAATCCATGGCTTTAGACTGGGTGTCTGGAGCAAGACTGGTAGTTCTAAGCCAGGCAAAATGACTCAAAGAGATGGCATGGGCCATGGCTCTAGAGACAGCATCGTTGTTGTCATCTGCCATGTGAAATTGCTATTTCGTAGCTTACAGGGCAGTTTTGCAGTGTCGGTCAGGTTCTGCACCATTGTGTCCGATTCATTCTGGGTAATAGCCTAGGACAGAGTTCCACAGTGCTTTTTGATATTTGGCTGTGGAAAGCCATATAGGAGGAAAGGCAGATAAGCACAGAAGCTGTAGTGTACATCTTCTTTGGAATAAAATCAATTTTTCTGGAGTTCTTGTCAGGAGGCAAGGAAGACAAAGAGACTCCAGCTTTCTCACATGCTGCCTGCTGTACAATACTCTCATGGATGGGGTGTACAGACAGGAAGTCAGTGTCATTCTTAGACAATTGGTATTTTTTGTCACAGTGCTTGTCAACCCCTGCCAGGGAAGTGGGGGTCTGAAGCAATTTCATGGTATTTTTCCTGAAAGGATTGTAAATAGGCAAGACCAATCTCTTAGGGGATGGAAGACCTTTCATCTCCCTATAATATTGGTCCTCGTCATCATCCTGGTTGGTCTCCTGGGTAGGGAGGTCCAGGGTGTCCAGCATATTAGAATCCTCCCGTCAGCAGGGGAAGCCCCAAAATGAGGGTCAGGGGACATATCAGGTTCTAGGCCCTCTGAATATATGTCTGGTACATCATAATAATGTTGTTCTTCCTCTACCTCAACCTCAGAGTCTCCTGTAGTGAGAACTGTGGAAGAGTGTTTACCAGAAGGAGCATCAAAAAATAGACCCCATGCTTTGTACGGTCTGAAAGACTTGCCATGCTTTGCCATATCTTTCCACATATGGGAGCTCCTGAGAAAAATCAGGTTGACTGCCAGGTTGTGTATGGTTAGTTTTTTCTTTGTGCTTTTTGCTGCTTGTCGTCTCACTATTGGCCTTTCCAGGAGGAACAGGAGCGTTTTTGTCTTTGCAAACATTCTTTTTAGCCACCTCATCAGCTACTTGATCATGCTTTCTTTTTAATCCAGACACTTCATCAGTGCCATTATTACTTTTTGTTTTGAAGGAACCTCATCAGCTCATTTGGAAGCTTTATTTTTAGGCACCTCATTGGCACCTCCTTTTCCTGGCTGGGATTGAGGCTTCATCAGCACCCTGTTTGAATTTTTTTATTGTTATTTTTTGATGGCCCCTCATTGGTAGCCTTTGACTTTTACTCAGCCATAATTTTTTCAGGTCTCTTTGCTCTGTTTCTCAAAGTTTTCTAACAAAATTTGGTGCAAAGAGAGCAAGTATGATCTGGACCTAAACACCTAAGGCACAGGCTATGAGAATCTGCTATAGTAAGTATTCTGTGACAGTTGACACAATATTTAAAACCTGTAGGTCCAGTTTTCTTTTGTTTTGGGGTTTTCTGACATTCCAATCCACAGAAACCCTGAAATATACTGCAGAGTGAAGAAAAATAATTGGTTCCCTCGCAGTATGGAACCGCCTTCACTGAGGTAAAAAGTAGTGAAAAACCCTTCAAAATCGTCGGTTTCTGCAAGAAAAGGGAACCGCGATTAAAATACAAAAGGAAGCGTTGAATACACTTAGATGCGATTAAAATAAATGAAAAATAAAGTGGAGGGAACCATGGGGGAACTACAGAACTGAATGAAAATAGAGGGTCCCGGGAACTGACAGGAACCGCTAAAAAGCTACACAAATAAACTCGGCACACTATAAAAATATATTTTTGAAGAAAACTTTACCAGGAAAAAGCAGAACAGGCTCTTAACAAGGAATGTTGAGAGACACGTCGGGGGCAGTGTTCCTCCGTCAGTGGAAAAAAAATTCTGAAGCCCTTCAGGCTGCTCTCTCCCTCAGCACACTCCCCTACTCTTTTCTGATTGGCTAATTCCGTAAGCTCATTATCTTAAAGGCATACCTCCGGGACAGTTGCACCTAGCCAGCTAACTGCTAGTGTTACTGATGCTAAAGGACTCTTGGGGTGAGAAGTACAATTATGATAGTTAGAAAACAGATATGCCAGATACATTCAAAGTAACAGTAGTGATATATAACTTGAGTTATAACTGAACAGTCCTAACAGACAATTAACAGAAACAGTAAGTAGGTGAAAAGCAGACAGAGGTTGGCTTTGTTTTGGGGGATGAAGAAAGGAGGGGTGAGGGGTTGGGCAAGAGGGGAGGTGATAGCATCAAGAGGGGTGGGAAGGGCAGTCTGGTGCTAAGGGTGGGTGAGGGAGCCCATTGTTGAAACACAAGGGTCAGTGAGGGAAGAGGGGTAAGGAGAGGAGGGAGAGGGGTTGCTAACAAGAGTTGGTATAGTTTTACCTGGTGACAAGGAAGGGAGGTGGGAAGGGTGATTGAGGGAGGTGTGTTGCGTGGGAAGGGAGGCAGTCTATAGGCGGCAGTCACAACTGCTAAGTGCAGTGAGGTGCTAGTGAGGTTTTATTCTTGAAAGGGCCAAACCTAGTCTGAACCAGGGTACTCGGTGGTAGGTTATTTAGCCAGCTGGGTGCCCTATAAGCAAAGGATTGTGCCTGGAAAGTGCAACAAAATGGGACTTGATACATCGGTTTTGACATGCCTCGAGTTTGATGGGAGTTGGACGCAGGGATTACGAATTTCTGGGCGATTGGGGGGGGGACCTGGCTGAGACAAATTTTTTTTGCTAACAGGCAGGTCTGATATTTTATTCTGCCCATAGAGTTTGACCAGTTAGACTGTGTATACAGGTCACAAGTACAGTGACATCCCCCACAATGAAACCCACTTTTAAAGCACTCTGCAGGATGCTGAATCAGACCTACTGAATAAAGCAATGTAATTTCAATGGCAATTAGTCCCTTTTGTCATGCAGGAAACTGTGGCATTCACTTCATCTTGGCAGTGTCACATTTTCCTAAATGAGAAAAGGGACTAATTGCCATTGAAATTACATTGCTTTATTCAGTAGGTCTGCTGCAGCATTCTGCAGAGTGCTGCAAAATGCTGCAGAACTGAGTCATCCTGGGGGATGTCACTGTATGTGTCAGTCTGCATGCTCCTGTAGTCAGCCTTCAAGGCTTGTTTAGCGCTGAGCAAATCTTTTTGAGCATGGGGCCCAGATATTCAAAAGGATTGCGCATGGCGCAACGGTGTTGCGCCATGCACAACCCACTGATGCATCCCGGTGCGATATCTAAAAGGGAAAAGTGCGCCACACAAATCCCGATGCAGCAGGGCGCATCAGTAATGTATGCAGGCACAGGTGCCAGGCCGTGCAGAGTTATGCAGGTGCAACCCCTACCTGCGTCTGCACAAAGTTAAGCAAAAAAAAGGAACAGTCGAGGCCACCCACAGGTGAGCTGCCGCGCGCAGGGCGCAACACAGCAGCTGCCACCCGTGGGTGGCCTCGACTTGTTCCCCGCCACACCTGGCGGTGCCCCATGCCCGATCGTGGGCACAGTATCCCTCAAGTCCAATATCCCTGTGGTCCAGTGACTAGTAGCTGATCGGGCATGTATTGCTCTCTTCAGTAGCTCACCCGCATCTTTCCGTCTGGACACGGGCATCATATCTCCAAAGTCTCATTGGTGTTAGTGATGGGGCGTGGCGTCCTTTGTTCACCGTGATCTTGTGACCTCACCGCCGCCACGAGTTCTCACTCGCCGGTGGCGCTGTTGCCGCATTGTCACCTCCTGACTGACAGCTCAGTTGATGTTATACTGAAACAGAGCATTATTTCAATGGGCGGTGCCCATACCATAAGCACATACTAGTCAGTCCAAATATGTGACATATATCACATATCTGGATTCGATTATCCAGTATGGTTGCATGCCCATTGGCTCATGCTCTGAACCAATGGGCGTAGCAGCATACCGAGCTGTCAGTCAGCAGGTGGCAGCGGCAGGCAGGGTGCTGCCACCACCGCTGACGGGGGCAGGGCAGTGGGGCCCGGGCGGGAGCGGGGTGGGGGTCCACTAGATCACCGGGACGGACTTGGGGTGAGGGATGTCGCCCACGATCGGGTTCGCTCGTCCACCGGGACCACCAGGAGCTGACTTTGGGAACTGGTGCCCGCGGATCGGCCAATGGGGAAGTTAAGCAGTTACGCCCGCGATCGGCCACGCGGGGAATTAGTTATGCCCGCGATCGGGCTACGGGAGACAGTTATGCCCGCGATCGGGCTACTGGGGGAGTTACAGTTATGCCCTAAGCGATCGCTACTGAGGAGTTACAGTTATGCCTGCAATCGGGCTACCGGGTGGGGATACAGTTATGCCCCGCGATCGGGCTACTGGGAGTTACAGTTATGCCCGCGATCGGGCTTATCGCGGTCCACTAGACAACCAGGATTGAGACATTCATTGTCCCTTACGGGACGCCCCGTGATCGGGCTGCAGGGCGCGCCGGTCCCGACTTGCCGCTGTTCTGGCAGGGCGCCAGGCGCAAGTCGCCGGGATTACGCACCTGCATGCTAATGGCATGCAAATGTGGTCGAATCAGATGCAATGGCCCCTGCACCTTGCATAAATTATGGCCCCATTGCATGTCACCCTTTGAATATCGCAGGTGCTGTGCATGGCACAATGGAACTAAGCGCCACACGCATCTCAATGCCCCTCTGACCACTTCGCTGGCACAGTTCCACTCGCCATGCACAGTGAAAGAATTGGCCAGAAGCGATATTCAAAGCAGTTGCGCCATAGAGCAACTCCATTGAATATCGCCCTGGCCACACCCCTGCACAACTATTTTGAGCGGCACACAGGTTTGCGCCACAAACTGGCGCAGTTTTAATATCTGGGCTGGTGTCTATAGCTGCTCCATAGCCGTAGTCAATAATGGATAGAACTGTGCAATTTACAGCAACGCTGGATGCATCTTGGGTCATACAGCATCTAAGTCTCAATATCATCCATAACCTGGCGTCAACCGCCTTAGCAACCAGATCCACGTGGGTACCATAGGAGAGAGATCTGTCAAGAATGATCCCGAGATACTTGAATGTTAGGACTTACTCTAGAGGAGAACCCACGTTATTTAGTAGGGTTAACCAGTAGAATTTGTGTTTGTTGTGTGAGCTAGAGAAAATCATGGCTCTGGTCTTTTTGTAATTCAACGGAGCTTATGTTTGGTAAACCAGGCCTTGATACCTGAGAAAACTGTCCTGGAGTTGTTGTTTCAGTAGGGGTCAGGAAGATTAGCAAAAAATCACAGCATCATCAGCATATAGAAGTATACTGTTAGTGCATGCTGCAGGGAAGGAACTGAGGAAGAGACTAAATAGTAAAAGGCCCAGGATCGAGCCTTGTGGGACACTAGATCGCACTTGCCTGCTGTCGGATAGGATACTTCTTACTCTGACTTGTTGAGACCTATATTCGAGGTATCTTCTGAACCACCCTACCACATCGGAAGATAGGTCAGACGCACAAAGGGAGTTTAACAGGATGGTGTGGTGTACCCTGTCGAATGCTTTAGTGAGGTCAATATATATCACCCCCACTAGCTGACCCTGGTCCAGTACATTATGTATGAAATTAGTGTATTCAAGCAAGGCTGTGGTAGTGCTATATGCCTTGCAGAATCAATGTTGTTGTGTGCATTGGATTTGGTATTTCTCAAGGTAATCTGTCAGTTGATCAGCCACTATATGTTTCAGTGCCTTCGGGGGAAGGATTATATTGGACGGTAGTTGGTGTGTTGTGCGAAGTCATCACTTTTGTGAACGGGAGTGACCACAGCTGCTTTCCACTGCTTGGGGAATGAAGCAAGGCATAGGGACAAATTTAGCAGACTTGTGAAGGGTGGGAAGACCTCATTGAGAGTTAGTCTAATAAGTTTAAGGTCCAGAGAGTCACCACTAGCTCTAGATTTTCCGAGCACCTTTTGCAGGTACTTTTTAGCCTCTGACAGGGTGACAGTTTTAAAGCGGAAGGTGGGGGGGGGCCCTGATGGGTGTCATATCTACTGGTCTCGACAGTGCTGGCAGGTACGGCAAAGAAATCAGGGGAAAGTATGCCGATAAGGTCAGAGAAAGCCATGTTGAAGGTGTTGACAATATCCTTGGGGTCCAGGTTGATTACACCATTTACCTCTAACATAGAGGGTGAGGACTTACTGGTTTTAGCCGTGAGGTCTTTGATGTTATTCCAGAAATTCCTACCATCCTCTCAGAAGTTCGAGAGCTCCTCCTGGAAGTGGCAGGTTTTAGCGAGGCAGATCTCACAAGTACAGGCATTTCTGGCAGCTCTGTAATGCTGAAAGTCAGCCTGCTTTCTGGTGGCCTGAGTGCAATGTCAAAGATTATCTCTAGCAGCCATGCGATTAAGGAGGGATGGGATAATCCATGGGTTGATAGCACCCTTTATCTTACGCTTTTTAATAGGGGCATATATGTCACAGATCTCATTGAATTTATTGATGAAATATTCAAGGGCTTTGTCCACGTTTCAAGCCATGTACACTGGTGTCCAATCAGTTTGTTGAAGGTAGGTCTTTAGGTGCTTGAGTTGCCCTTTCTTAAGGGCATGATGCATCGCTGTTTTGGCAGGAGGCCTAGGGGCTTTATTTGACCATAGGCAGAGGATGGGGGAGTGGTCGCTAATTGAGTCAGGGAGGACAGTAGTACCAGAGATTCTATCAGGGCGATTGGTAATTATCCAGTCTAACAATGTACTGAAGCCAGTTTGGTAGTTGATCCTGGTGGGGAAGTCAATCATTTGAGCTGTGTTGATGGCTGAGATGGTGTCCTTGTAGGTGTCCACTTCAGGGCCTATCCAGTTAACATTAAAGTCCCCTAAAAGCACCACTTTGGTGTTTTGTTTCAGGCTGGACAGGCATTCAGTAACCAAGATGAGACCGCTGGCCTGATTTTGAGGGGGGGACATAGTCAGATACTACTGTGAGTGACTTACTATGGGATCCTAGGAGTAACCTGATTGCAAGGGATTGTATGTTTTTCCCAGTGTCCAGCTGGGGGAGGGCATGACCCCATATGGTGTCCCTGAGGTAGACTGCACACCCATCGCCATTTTTGCTTAGCCTATTGTGCCTGAAGAGAGTGTACCCAGCCAAGTAGATAGCAGTATCGGGGATCTTGGGGGTAAGCCAAGTCTCCACTACAGATAGTACGTCCAGTCTGTGCTGGGTTACCCAGACTTGGAGATCATCACATCTGGACAGTAAGCTACAAATATTGATGGATGCTAACTTTAACATTCCAGGGCTGGCACCATACCATGCAGCTGCTGCACAAGGCTGGGGTTAGGGTGAACGTTGCCAGACAGGAGGAGCAGGAGAAGGGCACTCCTCAGCGTAAAGCGTTTAAGTAATTTAAGATTATTTGGTGGGCTGCACCTATTGATTTGCCCAATCATCCTATAGAAAAGTGGCACGATGAGGCAAGATAGCAGAGAGAGGGTGGGAGAGTTTGGCGAACTGACCAGGTAACTGGCCCGGTTAATGAGTTTGAGATCGTTATCAGTGGCGCTGCTCATAATGGCAGGGCTTCGGCAGGGAAGAGTTTTGGGGGGGTGGGTAGCATTTATTAGGATGGTGCTCATCTGTGATTTGGGGAGTTACAACTATCATTAGCAGGACTAAGAATGTCATACCTTTAAGGGCCGGCATTGTAACCAATTAGCGGTAGAGCACGGAGGGGGTAACAATAGGAAAGGCATGCCTCAGAGATATCGAAGTGTGGGGTCTAAGAAACTGTAGGGCTGGGTTTTGGATCAAAGAAAAGACAGGTCAGCCTGCTTAATGCATTGTACCATTTGCTACTGTAATCTTGTTACCGCAGCCTGTTTAATGTTTGTACCATTTGTTCAATGTAACTTTTTCTTACTCGTGCCTCACGGTTGTGCCTGAAAATCATCCCTCAGACCAGTGCACTTAAACAAAGTCATAAATAAATAAAAATAAAGAAGAAGAAGAATCAACATTTATATAGCGATTTTCATACACAGTATCCCAAAGCGCTTTACAAGCAATGTTAGACTGGTAGTGAAGTGACTGAATGTGTGGTGGTGGCTATATTGCAGATCATCACCCACACAGCGCCTGGATAATTGCATGAACTGGTTTATGGGAAGGGGAATGCTGGCCAGGACACCGGGAATATTGCCTGCTGTTTGAAAAGAGTGCCTTGGATTCTTTTACTTCCATCTGGAAACCCACCAGGACAACACCAGGATGGGCAGAAGGGACCTTGGTTTAACGTCTCATCCGAAGGACGGCACACCCCAACAGTACAGCACCCCCCAATACTGCACTCGGATGCCAGTGATTTTTAGGTGCAAGTCCAATCCCAGTGTGGGACGAAAATCCATGACCTTCTGGTCCAGAGACAGACGTGCTACCAACTAAGCCACGCTGACAAAGGTCAGAGATGGCATGAAGTGCCTGCAGGGGTAGAGGTGGGTTAGATATTTCTGCAGGGAGACACCAGAAACAGCAGTGTGTTCTAAGGGGTTACAGTGGGGATTGGTCCTAATGAAATAGATGGGACAAAAAAGGCTTAGATAAATTGTTACCGTTGGGATGACCTAACGGTTAAGGCTGCTAACTACAGTGTGAAGGATTGAGGGTTTGAATCCCGGGGTGTCCTTTGTAAAGGGAGTGAGGGGGTGGCTCTCTAGGGGTGAGGTTGATAGGAGAGGGCTAGCATAGGTAGAGGCTCTAATCTCGCAAAGAAAGGGTCAGTTATACTGGGGATGAGAGGAGATCTGAAAGTGCAACAGCGACTCCTAGTGGTCATGCAGTATAACCAGCAACAGGGAAACAGAGGAGATAGTCTCAGGAGTGCCAGGTCCTGTGACTAAGTCATGTGACCTAGGCTACCTATAAAGATAGAGTCCGCCCAGGGTGGGGGACAGGTGGGGCACAAGTGGTGACAGGCTAACACAGGTCCTCCTGGTTTGCTGGTTGAAATACAGAGCCCCACGGGAGGAGATTACCAGTGAAGGCGAATGAAAGAAACAACTACAGGGTGGGGGGGCTCCTGCTCCTGAACTTGAAATGCTACGCATGTGCAGTGTGGCTCTCGGGAGGAAGGCAGCAGGTCTAGGAGTAGGAGAAACCCTACAGAGACTGAACTCAGGAGCAGCAGGCGCAATGCAGCTGAGAGCAGGTACAGCAGCATCAGCATTACTGAGCAGATAAATAACCATTGTTAGAAGATGTGGTGCAGCATTAGGCAGAAAAAAACAGAACATACAGGGCTATCTGCATTACAGTAAACAGAAACTGCTGGGTGAAATAATGATTCTCGTACAGGAGGCACTAACTACAGGGCTAGGCACTAAGTTAATAGCTTGTGTCTTAAAGTAACACAGGAGCACAGTAAAATAACAAGGCTTCTAGTGAACTGATATAGCTAAGAAAAAAACTATATGTGGAGGTCTGCTGATGGAAATTTTATGGTCCTCTGTACCTGGTTTGCTGGCTGAAATCCTGAGCCCTGAGGACCGAGGGATGATGGAAGACTCCCATTTTTCACAAAATGTAACTCAGCTTTATAAATTTGTTTCCTGTGACCAGTACATCCAGGCTTCACAGGTGGAACAGGCTAGAATATTTTGTCTGGAGATGTCTCCTATTGAAAATTCTGCTAACAAGCTTGTGGTGGCCTAAAGGTTTCCCAAGGTCAACTCTCTGTGTTAGAGCTTGCTATCTTTTCTAACTGTTTTGTTTATTTAAAATCTGGAAAAGTCCATGGGCCAAAGATCTGTGTAACCCCCAGGTGGTGCTATAGCAAGGGCTACTACCCCAGCCTGCATAAGTACTAACAGGTTGAGGGGCCTAGGTCCAATGGCGGGTGCCTCTACGCAGAGGTCGGGGTTAAGACAGTCTGGTATGACTTGGTCACAGCCCTCTGGGACACTGCAACGCCCCTTTATTCCCATTAGTGGCCCACACAATATAACAGCAATACCTTCACAGTATACACTTACCCCCAGGATTGGTTCGATCAGCTTGGCTCGGGGGACCCCCTGTAAAGTAAGATGCAGTAAAACAATAGCCACTGTACAGTATTTCAACACAAACACGCATCTCAAACAATGTAACCTTGCTAAACAACCAAATCTGATTTATTTAGGGGATAGTAACAAGGAGAAGGGGAAATCAGGTTAATTAATTCAGTCACACTGAAGTTCAGAGCACTGTGCACAGGGCTGAAGTCCCTACAAGACACTGTCGCTGGGTACCCAGGATGGAGAGGGGCTAGCCAGGATCGGTGCAGCTGGTTGGGGCCCTGAGGATGGAAATATTTGCACAATACCCAATTTGTAATCCGGAGCCAGTAGGCTCTGTTTGTGTATCAAGACAAAAAAGTCAGTTGAAACCCTTGCAATTCAATTATTCAACTGGCAGGGAGCTTCCCTGATTTGTACTCATGACCTTTGCTGGACACCTTGCACACAACGAGGGATACTGGCCGGTGAGCAGAACACACCCCACACATTTATATGAAAAGAGAAGGTTACCATACCAGACAGCTGCTTTCACATCCAGATCACACTTACTGCCAAACCGGGGATTCGCGATGCAGCTTCACTCTCCTGACAGACCGAGCGCGATGAAGCAGATCCTCCAGTCCTCTACAGGGTAAGCCTGGTTGCTGGCCACACAGCCTCTCCTGATGCTCACACAGACACAGCGGATTCAGTCTGAATCACTATGGCAACAAGCCGCCCAACTTTTGGCCTCCACACGTGCTTCCTGTACGAAACTCTGCAGTGCAGAAGCCAGAGCTCCTTCCTCAGTCACGGCCACAACGGATCTGCTTTCTCAGCTACTGGGCAGGGAATTACCATCGGGCTCCACCCGACAAAACTGGAGGGCTTCAGATGCCAGTCACTAATAATTATAACTTCCCCTATAGGTGTGAAAAAAGGCGCCACAGTCCAGAACTTCACTTCCCAGAATTACTGGCCATATCCCCCATTGGCAGCCGGCTCCCGAAAGAGTCCTAATCCTGGCTGGTTGCTCAATACTCCATTTTAGGTGCCCCTTCCTCCTGATTGGATCCAGTGTACAGTTCTGATCCAAAATGGAGAGGCAAAGCACACAAAGTCCCAGCTGCAAGAAAAGCAGGTTAGACAAATTACATTCCCACTAATACTCTAAAGGGTAGGGGGCAAACAGTTACATTCCTGGAATGTGCTTACTCTGCCCCTTTAGCGACGGCAGAAATGGAGCGATTTGTCAGCGGCTCGAGCGGGACTTGAGCAGGGGAACACACAGTCCCCCCATGCAAACTAATTATGTCTGCGAGCAGACAGTTCTTAAAGAGACAGTACTAGAGGCTCTAAAGCACTCACTGATAAACGGCTTGAATGCCGAACACCATTCAGGCTAGGAGCACTCAGCCAGCTCCTGGAAGACCTCTGGGAACCCCCATTTGCAGGGGGGGTTACACCTATTTAAATGGGTGACCAGAACAAATAACAAAATATACATAATACATAAATAATAAGATATACATAACACATAATAAAAATAAACACAACCAAAATTAACAGTCAAACATTCACAGCCATTGCAAGCAGAAAGATGTTTTTTTCAAAGCTGATCTAAAAACATGTAAAGTATTACAGACACTCCTCACAAAATCTTGCCGCTCTGCCAAAACTGTAACTCTATTTTGGCAAACATAAGCAAAAAACATTGGGTGCACCTTACCAGAGGCTGGAAATAATGTAACACATACTTGCCATCACTGCAGCAACAAATGGTCAGCATTCCATTCTGGATTCTAAACGAACTTTAATCCACATAAAATTTGCCTTTGCCAGCAGCAGCTACCTAAATCCAAAAACCTGCACCTTGAACCACAGTTCTTTAGGTTTTATACTGTCTGGCAAATAAGCAGTAACGAAATGACTTTTTAATCCCACCGCCGATTCAGGGTGCAAGTAACTCCAGCCACAAGTTTACGTTTCAGCATCTAAACCGATGCAGCTTGGGACTTTTGAACATAGGGCCCTCAGTCTATAAAGAGATCCCTATCTTTGATACACTACTTTAATCATAGTATTAGTGTGCTGTTCATAAGTAAAGTATTCATCGCTCAAGAGCCCTAAATATTTAAAGGTCTTAACCTGTTCAATGTCGTCAGCCTTCAGTGTACGCAGTGAAAGAGTAGGAACATCTGCCAGCTTTTTTCTTTGGTTATAAAAAACATAGTTTTTGTTTTCGTTTCATTCAGATTTAATCCATTAATACAAAACCATTTTTGAATAGCTACAAAATCATAAGCCAAATAATTTTGAACTTCCAAGAAATCAGGACTGCTCGTGAGGATCACCGTGTCATCTGCATAAAGGAAAGTTTGGGTATTTAAACAAACTAAGGGTAGTGTGTGTTCAAAAATAAAGTAAATAAAAGGGGAATCAAAACAGAACCCTGCGGAACACCCAGTGGAACTACAGACGGGAGTGAAATACTTCCTTTGATTTTTGTCGATTGGGAGCAACCAGAAAGGTAGCTCTCAAACCAACCAACAACCTCAAGAGACAGGCCCAGTTTAGCTGTCTGCAGTATTTCAACAATATTATTACATACATTTGCAAACCAAGGGATCACAGTTTCACATAAATAGTTTCACATTTTTTTTTAACCACAGAGAAGGAAGAGAAAGAAATAAAGAATAGAAACAGCAAGTTATGAAAGGAAGATATCAGGGGAAAAGTATGGGACCTTTTGGAGTGGCCAGTTCCTAAGTGCCCCAATACAAATATGTGATTATGTAATCAAATAGGCAAAACCAGAGAAGAGGCAGAAATAGGAGAGGACAGGACAGATCCTCGCTTTTAACTCTCTCTGTATAAACAAACTCTGGTCAGAGCCGATATGGCTGTGGAGAGCTTTTGGGATGCTTTTACCTATTATTTCTAATGAATTTGCACAATGCATATCTGTGGAGAGGCAGTTTCAATGGGGTCTTCCTTTTACACATTTTTACAATGTGTTTTCCTAGAATATGCCTGCTGATTGCTATATCTTTCATATCTTTCTTTGACACTCCTAGCGCTAGAACTCATCCTGCGACACTTCCGTTGACAGCAGCACCCCACAGTTCCATTTCAAAGAGACTCCAATTCACCTGGCAAGAACCTACATTCACAAGGCCATCCATAAACCTTGTACCAGCAGTGACTCTCTTGATCTCAAACTAATCTCACTCATCCTTGAAGAAATCCTTTTGCCCATCACAAGGATCCTTAACCTTTCGCTTAAATCAGCACAGTTCCCATCTCTCTGGAAACAGGCGCTTGTCACACCTGTGCATAAGAGTGGTGACAGGGCACTTCACTCCAACTACAGGCCCATTTTCATTCTCCCTCCACTTTCCAAAGCACCTGAATGCATAGTCTCGGACCAGCTAGCTGAATATCTGGAGAAATATGAAATCCAATGCCCCCAACAGCATGAATTTAGAAAAGGGCACAATACCACCATTGCCCTTTTGGAGTTTACAGGTTTCATCCACAACATACTTGATCAGGGAAACTGTGCCGGTGCAGTGTTCATTGACCTAACAAAAGCCTTCAGCACTGTCAACCACCCACTTCTTCTCAGACAGCTTTCCTACATTGGTCTCTCCAATGAAGCGCTATAATGGTTCGAAAGTTATCTTGTGGGCCGGTTCCAACAAGTCAGGATTGCCATTACCACCTCGAATTGGAAGCCAATCCTCTCAGGCATCCCCCAGGGCTCCATCCTGAGACCATTACTGTTTAGTCTGTTCATGAATAATCTCCCTAGTGCCTGTCACCAGAGACTGTTACTATATGCAGACGATGCTGTCATCTTTACCAGACACCAGGACCCGAACCTCATTGAACATCATCTACAGCTTGACTTCACGAGGGTTGAAGAATGGTTCAGTGCCCACAAATTGATCCTGAACCTCAGCAAAACCAAGGTTATGCTTTTCAGCAGTGTGCGCAGCAAACATAAAGCCCATTCCCTCAACATCCAGAATGGCTCTGGCGCCCAGCTCGAGCAGGTCAAGCATTTCAAATACCTTGGGATTACATTGGATAACTTCCTCACCTACATGCAACACATCAAGAATGTTGCCAAGGCCGTAAACATTCGAATTAGAATGCTACATAGGCACAAGCATTGTATGACTACAGATGCTCTGCATCTGGCAATCCATAGCTCAGTCACCTCCATCATTGACTATGGTCTAGCCATCTATGGCTCTGCTTCACCTACTACCCTCCGTAGGGTAACGGTGGCACTAAACAAAGCATGTAGACTACTCATTGGCACTGCTCGCCTTACTCACACCTGTGAGCTATATGCCCAGTCTGGATGGCTCCCACTCCTTTGTAGGATCCAGTATCAGACCTGCCTACTAACAAAAAAGGTACTCCAAGGCCTCATGCTACCAGGCATCGAAAAGCTCCTAAACACGCACTGTACCACTCAGCATACCCATAACACCAGCAATCAAAACTACCAGGTTCCCAGATGTCGGACCTCTATGGGACAGAGATCGTTTGCCTACAGGGCTCCGCACTGGTATAATGCTCTCAACTGGGATATCCTGACTGCTCCCAAAATTTGCCCCTTCAAATGGCTGCTCTGGGCACACCTCACCTCTTCTAGTAGCTGCGACTGTTTCACCTAGAGCTCCTACCTTCCCTAGCACTTCAGACTTTCCTGCTCCTCTCCAATAAATCTCTGCTACCTAGTCCACCTCCTTGTTTCCCCTTCTCTACCCACTGCTACCCTCACCTCATCCATGCCAAAATCAGCACTTTTTAGCTCCTCTGTCCCCTACCCCTACCCAACTAGCACTTCTCACTCCCTCCTCCCTCCCTCCTTGACAATGACCTTCTAGCCTGCCCACTCCTCTGGGACTACCCTCCCTACTGTTCTTCCCCAATCTCCTTCACATCTAGCCTACCTATGCACTGCTTAGTTCTCTGTCTGAGCCAGTCTCTCCATGTCTATTCACTGGATTTTGTTCTACTCCTACCCAACATGTGTAGTCTCGAATTATGAACACTGATGAGCAACTTGTATGCTGTCTTCCATCTGTGCTACCTCTGTATAATTTTTGTAATGATGTTCACCCTGTTTGTCTACCACACTATGACATGGAACCTTTGTAAATGAGCTGTTATTGCTCAAAGGTGTTAATCCTAGAGTTATAAATAAAAAAATAAAATAAAATAAAAAATATATTTAGCCTGGATAGTTCACAGAAGAAATGGCATCTTATTTTTAGTGGGGCTCTACATCTACACAATATTATGCTGCATTGTGTAAAATCAGAACGCACTAAAAACAGTATTTTACATCTGGGGGGATATATTAAGTGCCGGATCGATGCATGGACAGAAAGTTGTGCTGCACAAAGAGGGCGCACCAGTCGGCACTCATACAATATTCAAAGAAAATGTGCCACTGGTACAGGGTGTGCATACAGTGAAGCCCACCAAGATGAAGTGCAGCACTGCAGAATTCTGCAGTAGAGTTACTGCAGCAAACAATGCAATTTCAAAGGGCGTTAATCCTTTTTGTCATGCAGTAAACCTGTGACACTGTGCTTCATTGTTCCTGTTGAAAATATGACCCTGGATGGGAGTCGCAGTGCAGGCGGACACCAAATTAGGTGCATCCAGGGTGACCCCGACTGAATAACTTCCGGGATAATGCACCGCAGCCCCCATGGGCGATATTCAGCCCAGGAATGCAAATTAACTAATTGAGCATGCAGGGTGCAAAGGGGCCTTATGCATGCTTATTACCAGCCCATTTTCATGTTGGCATGGGGACGAATGCGGTGGAACAGCTCTCGCCCCCAAGCCCTGACTCCAATCACTCCCATGTGGGACAGACCCTGAAGTCTCTGGTAGTATAGTGGCACCCCCCACCCGTTTCACCAGCCCCGACTGTACTGGAGTCCAGGCTCTATCAGTTCCATATTGTAGGGACCCCAATGCCATCACTAATTGCACTGAATACACCTACACCTTATCTCCCATTATTTCTCAGCCAATTGCTCCTTCTCTCTCTTCCTCCTCTCCCTCCACATTGTTCTCCTCCAGCACCCCTGCTGCCTCTTTGTTACATCATACCTCTGTGGCTTTAAGCACTAACTCCCCTTTGTTGTGTTCCTTTTAGATCAGGACTCCCTCCAACACACATCTGCTGCCTTGGGAGCTCGGAAACACCTCCGCTTAGACTAGCAGGTATTAGTCGCCCTCCACTTCCAGCTGAGGCACTCTGTCTCGGGAGCAGTGAACAGTGAATTTGAACCTCATGCCTTTCCGCCAGCATACTAGTGCTGACTTGTTTTCTTACTCGCTGCTGTCTGCATTCCATAGCTTGCTTTAGTGGCACAGTGTCCTTACACTAAGAATTTGTGCAGGATTTATAGTTAAAAAAAAATAAGTGTCCAGTTTCCCATTTGCAAGTTATATCCAGCTACCCATAGAGGTCACTGTTTCCTTCTCCTTCACACACAGAGTATTCTCCTGACATTCTTTTGCATAGTTCTTGCTCAGGTTTGGGGTGCTTCAGCTCGGAGTGGAGGATGCTGCGTCCTCTTGTTTTAGTGGAGGTGACCCTAACCACCCACATTATCCTACCTCATGCTTTTTCAATAGTTCCACCTAGATACTCTCTCCGCCCACATTTTTCTACTGCAAGCTTTTCCCTAACCTGCTACTGTCATACATCATAGAGGTTAATCTGAACTTTCTCCTCTTAGTTGACCCATCTTTAAGCTTTAATATGGCACTGGGTATTGTGCTGGCTTGTACTTACATACTTGTAGTCCTGGGCACAGACCAATTGCTGCTCACTCTCAGGCAGGACACTGGGCAGCCCACAGACCCTCTGTACTCCAATTTCCAGTGTATCTACCCCCAAGCCAACCTTAACCCTACCCTTATCACCATATATGGGCTTAGAAAAGGGGGAACTGCTGTAGGGTTATGGAATATCTCAGTCTACAAATGTCAGATCCCCCCCCCCGGTCACTCCTGAAATTCCTACTGACCATTAAGTTGTTACTCACCAGGGATATTGAACCTAACCCTGGCCCTCCATGTTCTAATGTTCCAACTGTATCACCTTCTACGGCTGTCTGGGATAATGCCAAAGGTCTGAAACTAGTCCACATGAATATTAACAGCCTCAGACCTAAAATGAATGAACTCGAGGCATGGGTAAATATGCACTCCCCTGACATAATTGCCATTTCCAAAACCTGGCTCAAGCCTAGTATCCTAATGCAGGAGGTTGAGCTCCAGGGGTTTAAGTCCTTTAGACATGATAGATGTGGTAGGAAGGGTGGTGGAGTTATCACCTACATAAAAAAACTCCCTAAATGCTTCCCTGCTGGCAATGCCAGACCATACCCAATCAGGTGGCGAGGCAGTGTTCATCAAAATACTGCTTGGTGGGACTAAGCCCCTGCAAATAGCCTGTGTCTACAACCCGCCTAAGACTGCAAAAGATGCCTTAAAGAGCCTTCAGGCTCTGATCCCGGGGCTACCTCCGTAGGAGAAAATAATCCTTGGTGACTTTAACCTCCACTGGGATCAGCACACCATTAGTAATGTAAAATCCAGCCTGCTAGATGGCAACTTGACCCAATTGATCCAAGGACCCACTAGGCTGAACATGAAGTCAGGAAACCACACCACATTAGACTGGATTCTCGCTTCCAACCCCAGTAGTTTCAAACTGGCTGGGACATTTGCGGACTCCATAAGTAACCATGCCCCTATATTCGGCATCTGGAAAAATGACCATCCCACCCTCCACCCAGAATTTTTTGTGCTTGGGATTATTCCAATTTTGACACCTGCTCCTTTTTTGAAACCCTAGCAGTGGTGGATTGGACTCAAATCAAGCTAGCCCCCCGTCTGGACTCAGCCCTTGATTTCTTCATCAATAACTTCCTCTCTGCCTCCAATAAGCATACCCCCCCAAAACAAATCAGAGTCAAGGGGGAAACGCTCAAAGTGGCTGTCCAGAGACCTTGAAAAACAAATGAGGGTGAGAGATAAAGCCTGGGAAAAATTCAAATCTACAAATCTAACTAAGAATTGGGCGGAATATAGAAAACTGAGAAACAAGTGTAAAAAGGAACTAAAATCAGCTAAAAGAAAATACCTGCAGAACTTACAAACTAAAAACCTTTGGACCCTAAAAAATGTTGGTCCCAAATTAACTCTCTCCTAAAGGGGAACACCACCCATGAGAAAAGTGACATAGTTGCAAATGATGTCCGCTATACCAACCAGCAAAATGCTGCTAATGCTCTAAACACATTCCTCACCAACCTGGACAAATTTAAAAATATCCCTCTGGTCCCCTCCCAGAATCGTTTACAAGAGGAAACCACTTGCTGTACTGTTCACTTCAAACTTACAACTAAATCTGAGGTCCAGAAATTACTAAAAGAAATTAAATCTTCTGGCTTTGCTGGGTTTGACAAGCGTAAGCCCCGACTCCTCATAATCGCAGCCCACGTCATTGTCTCTCCAATCACTTGGCTCCTAAATAGATCGCTGCTTGAAGACAAAGTCCCCACTGTGTGGAAAGTTGCCTTGGTCACTCCTATCCCTAAAGGTGGGGCTATTAAGCTTGTTGAGAATTACAGACCAATATCCATCCTCTGCACTCTAAGTAAAGTGTTAGATAGGATTGTACACCAGCAGGTCCAGGAATATGTCGAACGAAACAATTTACTAACTAAATGACAACATGGTTTTAGGAAAAATCATGGTACCAGCACTGCCCTGATTAGCCTTACTAGACATATTTTCACAGCTGTAGATGATGGCCTTCCAACTGGTGCGGTCTTGATAGACCTCACCAAGGCATGTGACTTGGTGAATCATCAGCTTATCATTAAACTAACATCTCTTGGTCTTGATCGTCTGTCTACTCAATGGTTCACGGACTACCTTGACGACAGATCACAAATTGTCAGATGGCATGGAGCTAAGGCTGACAAACGCCTTATCATGGATGGCGTCCCCCAGGGTTCGATATTGGGACCACTCCTGTCTTCCCTATTTATTAATGATTTGCCTCAACACTGTGGAGGGGCCAAGGTGACCTTATATGCAGCCGTGCTTTATAGGTCCTCCCAAGACACTGTCCAACTAAACAATCTTCTTGGTCAACAACTTGGTCTACTTGAGAACTGGTTTCTTACTAATAAATTAGTTCTAAATAGTAAAAAGAACAAAGCCATGCTATTTCATCCTAGAAGTCTGGGCCCAGCCCATTCACATTTATTGCCCCCAGCTCTTTCCAATGGCTCAATAATTGAAATGATCGATTGTATCAAATACCTAGGTGTATACTTAGACTAAGACTGCTCCTTTAAGGGCCACATCGACTATCTGACCAAGAAACTCAACCAAAAGTTAGGTCTATTATATCGCCTGAGCCCTTTCCTCACTCATGAATCCAAACTCTAGGTTTCAATTGGTACACTCCTTCCAACCTTGCTGTATGGGGCCCCTTTACTACATTCTGTAAGAAGCTCTGAAATGCAAAGGCTAAAAATACTGTATCACAGGATAGAGTGCTTCACTGCAGGGGTGCCACCACGGGTGCATCACTGCAAGGTATTATTATCTCTAAGGTGGTCTTCTCTTGAGGGCAGATTATCATATCCCGCACCATGCCTTGCTTTTAAGTTCCAGCAAAATGGCACCCCTCCTAGCCTAATTAACACATTAGCTCCCAAAAAGAATGGGAGAACACTAAGATCCTCTGGCAGCCAGCTTCTCCAAGTCCCCAGTGATAGGACTTCCCTAGGACTCTGGTCCTATGCTGCCTTTATCCCTCCCATCTGGAATGGTCTCCCTAGCAGTCTCCAGGAATGTACCTCCCTTGGGGGCTTCATGAAGGATCTTAAAGCCCACCTGCTGGAACTGAGCCTCTGCAACTGCTACTGCTGAGTCAGCGGACTCCCTGCTGATGATCTAACCTTATTGGGACATCAATCTGACTGTAACTGTCTCGTGTATAATAGTACTTCTTCTCCTGTTGATGTTGACTGTAATTAACCTGCCACTGTATCTGTGACTCGGTCAGTATGTCTATATTAACTGTTAATTGTGAAATGACATGTATGTATTTCCTTATGTTTATAGATGTATGTAATTACTGTAATTCTGGGTCACCCCTGAAAAAGGGACTGTTTCATTCTCAGTGGGCCTACCTGGTCACTAAAATTTAAATAAATAAAATAAATCAATAAAAAAAACTCCTCAGGAATGCCATTCCATGCATCCACTATCCTCTCTGTGAAAAAAATACAGGTTACTCACCTGTAACAGAAGTTCTAGGAATGGTATATGTTGTTCATCCACACTGTCTGGCAGGTTCCTTGCCGCTTTAAATCTTGCCAGAAGGTCTTCAAGCTGGCTCCTCCCACCCACCCAGGTGGTAAAACTCTCGGCTCCACCCCATGACGCCAGATCTAGTCCACTGGAACCCAGGTTGTGCGTCGAAGCCGGGGAGGTCGGGTGGGTTGTGTGGATGAACAACATATACCATTCCTAGAACTCCTGTTACAAGTGAGTAACCTGTATTTCTAAGGACATGGATATGCTGTTCATCCACACTGTCTGGCAGACTCTAGCAGTTCTCCAGGAGGAGGGAGGCAAGGTACAACCCTACTTGGGAAATAAAGACTGGAGAACCGAGGCCCCAAAACCAGCATCCCGGCGAGACTCAAGGTCGATTGGTAGTGGGTGATGAAGGTGTGTGCTGACTTCCAGGTAGCAGTCCTGCAGATTTCCTGGATAGGGACATCCCTGGAAGCAGCCACCGATGCAGCGGTATGGCGGGTAGAATGAGCACTTATCCCTCTGGGAGGCTCCATGCCCGCCAACCTATAGCAAAGATCTATGCAGGAGGTGACCCACCTGCCTATCATCTGCTTGGCTGCAGGTCTGCCAGGAGTGGCTTCAGCATAGGTGACAAACAGCTGGCGAACCTCTCCCGAATTTCAGCGTTCGCTCCTTGTAATAAGCAGCTCTCCTAGGGTCCAAAGTATGGAGCCTATATTGGCCTCCGAGGTGTGATTGGTAGAACACTGGCAGAGTCAACACCTGGTTAAGGTGAAACTCGACACCACCTTCAGAAGGAACTTGGGTGGGGTGCAGGACAACCTTGTCCCTGTGGAAGACCAGATAAGGAGACTCGATGGAAAGCGCCTGGAGCTCTCCCATCCTTCTGGCTGACGTGATAGCCACCAAGAAGGTGGTCTTCCACGACAGGTGAGAGATGTCACACCTGTGCATCGGTTCGAATGACTTGCCCATGAGCTTAGCCAATACCAGCAGTAGATCCCACGGAGGTGGAGGTTCTCGCACGGGAGGGGATATGTGATCAAGGCCTTTGAAAAAGTGCCCGACCACCCTCTCCTGTGCCACCGACTGCTTCCTGGCCCACGCCCGGTAAGCAGAGATGGCTGCCAGGTGCACCTTAAGGGTCGTCAACCGAAGCCCTTGTTGAGAAAGGGACCACAGGGAGTCCAGAATGCTTGCCAAGGAACAGGAGGAAGGGTCCAGGCTCTTGCTCTGACACCAAATGGAGAATCTCTTCCATTTGAAGGAGTAGCATTTTCTGGTCGACTCCTTACGGGATGCCTCAACGACGTTGAGGACCTCGTCAGAAAGACCCAAGGCCTGGAACGCTAGCCGCTCAGGAACCAGGCCATCAGGTGCAGGGATTGAAGGTCCGGATGGAATACCTTCCCCTGACTGACTGAGATCAGGTCCTGGTGGGCTGGAAGCCGCCTCGGGAGCCTGGAGCTTAGACGGAGGAGATCTGAATACCAGAACTGGCGGGGCCAGTCTGGGGCTACCAGAATCACCTGCGCCTTGTCCCTCCTCGCCTTGAGAAGCACCTTATGGATCAAGGGAAATGGGGGAAAGGTGTAGAAGAGGCCTGGGGTCCACGGCCTCGAGAAGGCATCCCCCTGCAGCGAGCCCTGCTGAGGGGGGCGGGCATGAAACAGTCTCAGCTTCGCATTCTCCCTGGAGGCAAACAGGTCCACCTGAGGCATGTCCCAGTGGGAGAACAGATCTTGTACTACCTCCGGCAGGAGAGACCACTCGTGGGACACAGCCCCTATCCGGTTTAGGGCATCGGCCAGGGTGTTGGAGGCTCCTGCCACATGAATGGCGAGGAGATCCGCCTCTAGGCTGGGCACAAGTGACCAAATGCGGACAGCTTCCCTGCACAGAGGCATGGAGCGCGTCCCGCCCTGGCGGTTTAGGTAGTACATGGTCGTGGTATTGTCCATCTGGACCTGAACCACTTGACCCCATAGAAATGGCGCGAAGGCAGTGAGGACTAGATGAACCGCTCGAAGCTCCAGTAGGTTGATGTGGCATCGGGACTCCTGAGGGGACCAGAGGCCAAGCGCTCTGTGCTCCCCCAGATGGGCACCCCAACCCATCGGTCGATAGAGAGACCATAGGCTCAGGGCGGACAAACGGGATGCCCTCCTGCAGATGTGCTGGAACGGTCCACCACTGGAAAGCATTCTACATCCCCTGGGTCACTGTCACTAGCTGATCCAGAGGATCGAAGTGCTGTGACCACTGGCTGGCCAGCCCCCATTGAAGGGGACACATGTACCAGCGGGCCCAATGGACCACACTGATGCAGGCCGCCACGAGGCCCAGGAGGCACAGGAAGTCCCGGACAAGGCATGATTGCCCAACCTGAAATGATTGGGCAAAGGAGGAAAGAACCTCAGCCCTGTCTGCCAGGAGCTGTGCTCTGGCTCGAAGAGAGTCGAGCTCTGCCTCGATGAATTGTATCACCTGCTTTGGCACGAGTTCCAACTTGGCCTCGTTGATGAGGAGGCCAACCTGAGAGCAAACCTGGAGGGCCAGATCTCTGGACCACTCCACCTCAGCTCTGGAGGGGGCTGCAATCAGCCAGTCGTCCAGGTAGGGGTACACCCGGACCCTTCGGCGCTGCAAGAATGCTGTCACCACTGCCATGCATTTGGTGAAGACCATGGGAGCTAGGGAAAGGCCGAAGGGCATGGCCCAGAACTCGTACAGGGATCCCTCTGCCCTGAAGCAGAGGAATCTCTGGTGGGACGGACGGCTTGGGACATGAAAGAACGCATCCTGGAGGTCCAGAGAACAAAACCACATGCCTCGTTCCAAGGATGGGATTATCTGAGCCAGAGTGACTATCCTGAAGGTCCGAGACCTTAGGAACCTGTTCAGGTCGTGCAGGTCGAGAATGGGGCGCCAGCCCCCTGTCCGTTTTGGGACCAGGAAGTATCTGGACACAAACCCCGGGTCTGGAGGAGGATCTGCCACCTTCCTGATCACCTCTTTTTCGAGGAGCAGGGTGATATCGGCTCAGCAAGCTGACAAAGAGGCTGCAGACCCCATAGCCCCCCGAGGGGCGATGGCTCGGAAGGGCGGGGCCTGCTCGAACTCCAGGGGCAGGCCCTTTCCTACCACTTCCAGCACCCAACGGTCTATGGTGATAACGGACCAGGTGGAAAGGAAGTGGCGGAGCTGTCCCCCCACGGGGGGAACCCACAGGGGAGTGACGAGGCTAGGGGTGACACCCCTCAACCCATCACTGGGCAGGCTTAGAGGAGGGACTGGCCGACGGACCTCCTGGGCCTTTACCTGTCTGCTTCCTATTGGAGGAAGCTGCAGGCTTGGGTTTGGGATGCCAAGAGCGAGCCTGCTGGCCCTGGTGCTGATGCTGTTGGGCCGGATGTGCCGCAGGTGCAGAAGGACGAAAGGACTTGTGCTGCTGCTGTCAGCGGCCTTTGTCCTTCTGGGCAGAGGTGACCGAGTCCAGAGTGGCATTGGACTTTTCAATCCACTGGAGGTGACCTTCCACTCCAGGGCCAAAGAGGTCAGTCCCCAGGAAGGGGACATCCCCCAGTTTGTGCTGGGTATCCGCCATAAAGGTGGATATCCTCAGCCATGCTCTGCAGCACATGGCCACCGCGTCCGCAACCGATCTGGCACAGGAGTCTCCAATGTCCAGAGCCATTTGGAGCTGCTGTTTAGCCACCGCCCTACCATGGTCCCATACCTGCTGACCGTGGTCTGCTGGTCGGCCGGGAGATGAGGGATCACCTCATCCAGGGAGCCCATGAGGGCGTGGGAGAAGTGTGCCATCAGCACGGCAGAGCTGGCCTGGCAGGGGCCAAGGGAGGATGCAGCATACACCTTGCGCCTGGCATAGTCCAGCTTTTTGGACTCCATGTCGGGGGGGCTTGTCCACATCCCTAGCGTTCCCGGAACGCCGGAAAACGCTGTCGGTGACCAACCCCTCGGCAGAGGGGTGTTCCGAAAAAAAACGGGCAAAGAGCCGGTAGGGACCGCATACTTCCTGGCCATCCTGGCAGAAGGCACAGAACAGGAAGCAGGCCGCTGCCAGAGCTCCAAGGCTGGGCCAACTATGGCTTCAGCCACCAGAAAGGCCTCCGTGGGTGAATCCCCTTGGTCCAGTATCTCTGTGAGGGGATACTTGGTCCGCTTGGATACGGGCTCGAGCTGCATCCCGGTGGACTCCGAGATGAGCTGAAGCAAACACATGAAGGACGATGGGCTTTCATCCATCGACTAGCCCCCGGAGGACTCCAGATCAATGGGCCTGGACAACAAGGAGGAGTCGTCGTCGGACTCCGAGGAGTCCGCAAAGAGCCGCCTGGAGCCTAAGCTACCCTCCACCTACAGAGGACGGTCGGGAGTGAGGGTGACCAACAACCTGTGGGACAGGCCCTGACCCAACCGAGAGTCCTTGATTGGCGCCCCCGATTTCGGTGGTGGAGGCGGAGGTTCCACCACAATCGGTGGGGCAGCTGGTTTCGGCTGAACAACTGGCCCACGCTTGGGCACCTCGGTTACAGTGAGGGGTTGTTTCGGCCGCTCGGGTGACAGCCACTTGATGGCCAGGAGGCGAGCAGGCCGGCTAGTTCCTGACAGAAGCAACTGCTGCCATATCAGGTCCTTGTAGCGCCCGATGCAACTTATGTCGAAGCCTCCTCTTCAGAAGAGGAAGATGAGGACGAGCGGTGGCGCCGCTTATTTCGGTGCCGAGACTGAGACCGCCGATGTCGGCGGGATCGGCTGGACCGAGACGATGTCCAAGACCGAGATCCTCGGTGTTTCTGAGGATGGGTCTGGGAAGGGGCAGGGGACACCCGCTCTTCCCTTGGCTCGGAAGCCTTAACCAGGGACTCCGGCACCGGAGGTGCAGGAAGGTCCTCGGTCTCCACCAGGGAAACCGGTGAAGAAGGGTTTTCAGCTTCACTAGTCGACAGCCCATCCGATGGGTCGAGAAAAATCTCAACCGCGTCGACAGGTGTCTCGGCCAGCTGACCTGACGGGGACACCGTGAAGCCAGTGGCCTTAGCTGCAACCTCGACCGAAGTTGATTGTCGACTGTCCGGGGAAGGGGACCTCTCCCGCTCCCATGAACGCCGACGATGGGACTTACCTTTTGAGTCCTTCTTTCTGGACCGAGAGGAATGTCCCGATGGCCCCTCTCCCTTCGTGGAAAGGGATTGGCAAAGCTCCTTGAAAGAAGCTGAATATGAGGTACCCAGAGAGAGCAGGATAAATGCCGTGACCGAGGAAGATGCGGCCTGAGCCACCTCCTCCTCGAGGGTGATCACCTGCTCGAGTTGCTCAGCCAAGCCAGCCGCCAGGGTAACCGCCCAACAGGCCTCCTTTGACTTCACTGGCGGGTAGCGCTTCTCAGGGCACCCAAACTGTAACCGGGCAGCGCGGTCTTCCAGGACGTTGGCCGAAAACGAACGACATAACTCGCAGGCCTGCGGGTCATGTTCTAGGCCGAGGCAGTAGACGCATGTGGAGTGCGGGTCCATCCTGGACATTTTCTGCCCACAAGGGCAAGGTAGTTGTTAGTACCTCCCCCCACATTGTGTACTCTTCCCTTGGGTTTTTGTGTCCCAGGTGCATTACTTTGCACGTCTTTGCACTGAATCTAAGCTGCCATACCTTTGACCATTCCTCCAACCTTGCCAAGTCCCTTCTCATCCTTTCCATCGCCTCTTGTGTATCAACCCTGTTGCAGATCTTTGTGTTATCTGCAAAGCGGCATAATATCCTGTCCAGTTCCACTGCAATGTCATCTAGAAAGACATTAAAGAGGACCGGTCTCAGTACTGAACCCTGCTGAACCCCACTAGTAACCCCCCCTTTCTTCGGAGTGGACCCCATTTACTATTACCCTCTGCGTCCTGTTGTCCAGCCAATGTTTTACCCAGGCTACAAACCTGGGACCTACTCCAAGGCTGGCTAACTTGTTTATTAATCTTTTTTGTGGGACTGTGTCAAATGCCTTCCTAAAGTCTAGGTAGGCCATGTCCACATCCCTCCCTGGTCTACTATACTTTGGTCACTCAGTCAAAGAAATCGATTAGATTTGTCTGACATGACCTTCCCACTGTGAAGCCATGCTGCCTTGGGTTCTGTGGCCCACTGACCTCTAGGAACTCAACAATTCTTTCCCTTCAGAAATGATTTCCCTACCACTGAGATAAAACTAACAGGTCTATAGTTTCCTACCTTTGTCTTGCTCCCAACTTTTGTGAAGGGGAATCACATCTGCCCTCCTCCAGTCCTGAGGTACCACACCATCATCCCATGATTTGTTAAAAACGGTAGTCAGTGGTGTCACTAGGTCTCCCCTTAGTTCTTTTATCCCATCAGGCCCCATTGCTTTCTCCACCTTCAGTTTTAGGCGTTCTTTCAGGACCCTTTCTTCTGTGAATGGACTGGTATCGACCCCCCCATCCAGAGTGCTTCTATTCTTTGGTTTAGGTACCTCCCCCTCCTCTTTTTTTGTGAGTACTGAGCAGAAGTATTCATTCAGTATCCTTGCTTTTTTACTGTCACCCTCTGCCCACTCGCCTTTCCCTTTATTAAACCTCATTATCCCTCCCTTAGTCTTTCTTCGCTCCCTAATGTACCTATAAAAGGTTTTATTCCCCTTCTTAACTGAGCTGACTATCTTTTCCTCGGTTTGGGCCATTGCTATTCTTACTGCCTTCCCCACTTCCATTTGCTTTAACTGGTACAGTTCTCTGTCCTGCTCCTTCCGTGTTTCCTTATACTTCCTGAATGCTTACTTTTTCTCCCGAAACTTCCCCACTACCTCTTTTGAGAACCATAGTGTTTTTTTTCTTCATTTTGTTTTGCTTCACACAAAGGCTTGTTGCCTCTGTGATGGCTGTTTTGATTTTTCCCCATTGTTCCTGCACATTTCCTAGTGCTTTCCTGAGGCACTCTCCCATTGTCCAAAAGTCAGTCCTCCTAAAGTCCAGTATGCTTGCTTTTGTATGGCTTGACTCTATAGCTGTGTTTATTATGAACCACACTGTTTGGTGGTCGCTTGTTCTCAGATGGCTACCCACTTCTAAATCTGAGATCCTCTCTCTGTCCTCATTTGAGAGTACCAGGTCTAAGATTGCTCCCTCCTGAGTGGGTTCCAACACTAGCTCTCTGAGGCATGACCCCGGTAGGGCATTGAGAATGCCCCTGCTCTTGGATGTGGCTGCAGCAAAGGTGCTCCAGTTAACATCTTGCACATTCAGGTCCCCCATCAACAATATCTCCCCTTTTTCTGCCATTCTAAGGATGCCTTCTATCATTTCCTTGTCCATTGCCTTCCCCTGAGATGGAGGTCTGTATACAATGTCATTGAGGCACAGGTCAGGAAGCACATGAAAAATCAAGAGCAGTTGTAAAATTCGCAACAAGAGTTTTATTTATACTAGCAGTTACATAAAAAAAATAATATTGTTCGGTATAACTATTTACAAAGGCCAAATAAACAGAAAACGTCCATCTGAGTTTTTCTTCAATTTCTGTGTCCATCTAACATGCAATTGCAGCTCAGCGCTCTTATAAGTCCTTCCAACCCCCATTCTTAACAAGTATCTTCCAAAATGTTCTTGTACACTTCAGGTGGGTGCTGGCAGAAACACAGTGTGCCTGAGCAGAGGCCCCTTTTCCACAGCTCTTGTGCAAAAGGCTTAAGAATTGCACTAAGGTGACCTCTTGAGTTTCCAACAGCTTTTTGCAATCATCTCAAACTATAATTATATATATTTCAACAGTAACATTATATAATTTCTAAACAAAGGGATCCAAACATCAGTTACATTTCCACATAATGATTTGCATATATTTTTATATCAGCAGATATGTAAGGGAGAAAAAGACGAACAGCAAGGGAAGACTGAGAGACAGTGAGAGGCAAATAATTGCAAGACTGTTGGGGTGATCCAATCCTAGGTCTCACAGGAAAACTTGGTTACGCAACCAGACAAAGAGACAGAAAAGGAAAGAATAGATCCTTGCATTCAAACTCTCCATAATAACTGGGACAGGGTTCTATTCTACCCTGTCACATACACTCCCCTCCTTAAGAGGGAACCCGTTTATTGAACATATTTCCAAAACGTTCTATTAATTCTCTAACATAAGCTTCTAAGTTTCAGAAATTAAGCACATGTGCATTATCTTTTTTTCTATGACAGTACAGCAACAGTAAAGTTTAAACTCATACATTTGTTTTTCAACCTTCAGAACCCTCAATTCCTGATCCATATCTTGACAGAAAATCAGCATTCCTACTCTCTACCAGATTTGTGTGTCACCTTGAATTTAAATGGCTGTAGTGCCTGGTACCACCTTGTTATTCCAGAATTGTTATCTTTCATTTGGTTAAGCCAACAGAGAGGATTGTGACCTGTTATAAGTACAAAGTCAGTTCCTAGCAAATAAAACTTAAGGGACTCCATGGCCCACTTTGCTGCTAAACATTCCTTTTCAATGGTGGAGTATCTTTTCTCTCTGTCATGCAACTTCCTACTTATGTACAGAACAGGATATTCTGTCCCATCTATATTCTGACTCAGGACTGCACCTAGGCCTACCTCTGATGCATCTGTTTGCAACAAACATTGTTTCTCAAAGTCTGGGCTCCTTAAAACAGGGGCTGAGCATAATGCAGCCTTAATGGCTTAAAAAGCTTCATCACACTCTGGGGTCCATTTCACATTATTTGGGTACCGTTTTTTCATGAGTTCAGTGAGGGGATTAGCTAACTCAGCAAGTTGGGAACAAATCTCCAGTAATAATCAGCTAGCCCAAAAATTACCTGACATGTTTGATTGTTTTAGGGACAGGGCTGTTAGCTACAGCTTCTATTTTGGAAACCTCTGGCTTAACTTCTCCATTTCCAAACACATAGCTGAAATATCTGGTTTTCTGCATGCCCAATGCACATTTGGTAGGACTAATAGTAAGACCTGCATTTTTTATACCTTGGATAACTGCCCGTAGGTGTTCCAGGTGGCTTTTCCAGTCTGGACTGTACACCACATCATCATCCAGGTACGCAGCACAATAACCAGTGAGACGGGATAACATTACATCCATGTAATGGTGGAATGTAGCGGGAACGCCATGTAAACCAAAGGGCATGGTGGTGAACTGATAGAGTCCTGTAGGGGTGGCAAATGCAGTTTTGTCTCTGGATTCTTTAGCTAAAGGGATTTGTCAGTAGCCCTTGGTGAGATTGAGGGTTCTGATATACTTTGCAGTCCCCACTCTGTCCACCAAATCATCTATTCTGGGCATAGAATAACTGTCAAATTCTGACACTTGATTAAGTTTCCTAAAATCAAGGCAGATTTTAACACCCCTCCTTCTCCCAGGGTACAACCTGAAAACATCAGGGGCCCGTACTTTTATGTATGCGGCTCCGACCCTGTGGAATTCTCTATCTCATCAGATTCGGGAGTGCTTTACAGTGGAGAGCTTCAAGAGGGCCTTTAAGACCCATTTATAGCAGCTTGTTTATGGGGTTTAAATTGTTATAACCTGATCTGTATTCATTGCTTGTTGTTGATGAATTTTTATAATTTTTGTTTATTTGGTTTCACCTGTTTTAAACTGTACAGCGCCTTGACTAGAGAAAGGTGCTTTATAAATAAAGTTATTACTATTATTATTTTTTGTTTACAATTACCATTGGAGATGACCAAGTACTCCTTGACTCTTGTATGATACCCAGTTCTTTCATTTTTTGTATTTCCTTAACCATGTCAGCTCTTAACTGCTCTGGTAACATGTACAGTATGTCTTCTATCTAACAGGACTAGCATTCCTTGTCCCTATGACATGTTCGTCCTGGTACTGTGGTAAAAGTACTGTTAAATGTCTTTAGCACAATATGAATGTCTGCAGTTTGTTCTGAGGTTAAGGAAACATTCACCTTTACAGCATCAGAATTTACAATTCATTCCAATCTATCATAAGCTACATCAATATCTTTCCTTATTAGTTTCTGGTAAAACTAGAAAAGCAGCTTTTGGTCATTTTTCAACCCATTTCTTGAGGAGGTTAGCATGGTACATCTTCATAGGATTTTTCCTGTCAGGGGTCTCAATCTCATAGTTAATGGTGCAAGGATATCTAAGAACTGTATAAGGTACTTGCCACTTCATTAACAGTTTATTTTCTATTGTGGGTGACAGTAGCAAAACCTTTTCACCTGGCTCAAAAACGTTTTATTTTACCCCACAGTCAAAATATACCTTCTGCTCATTTTGGGCCGCTTCCTGATTACTATGGGCTATTTCAACATATTTTGCCAGCTTCTTCCTTAGGGCACACATATAAGATATTATTGATTGTTTCTGAGTGGAGCTATCTTCCCAAGTTTCTTTTATCACATCCAGTGGCCCTCTTGGCTGCCTACCATACAGCATGTCAAATGGCAAAAACCTTGGTGATGCCTGTGGCACTTCTCTGTAAGCAAAAAGTAGGTAAGGCAGGTATTGGTCCCAATCTTTCCCTTCCCCTTTTACAAACCTTTTCAACATGCATTTTAGGGTTTGGTTAAAATGCTCAACAAGACCGTCTGTCTGAGAGTGATAGGAAGAGATTCTTATGGCAGTGATACCTAGTAGTCTGTACAGCTTCTTAAGTAATGCAGTACCAAAATTACTACCTTGTTTTGGTTTCACCCCCAGCTGCTTAAAATAATCCTGGAGAGAAACATTGTTAGCTTGTTCTGAAAGAAAATTACAATCGGTTATCAATTTAGTTTCAGCACTTTCATATGTTAATTCCTTACATCCATCAGTCATTTGTTGCCACAGTTTCTTCAGGCACTGTCTTTCTTTCCTGGATTTCTGGATCTTGGAGCTGTGCTCAAACAAGTCCGAATCAAAATCAGTGAAAGGAAAAGTGTTTCCACCGTTTGAAATTTTCTTTGCCTGAGCTCTTGTCACCACTACTGCTGAAACTGCAGGGTTCAGTTCCCCTGAGATTAACTTAGTAAATCCTGAAAATTAATTTCCAATAATTACAGGTACAGGTAACTTATGTACTACCCCTACTTTCAATTGGTGTGACACACCCTTAATGGTCAGAGTCACTTGGGTGGTGGGATTGTATCGAGTAGCCCCGTGGATGCAGATGACACCAGTACCTGGTCCTTTTGTGCAGTGTTTTCCCAGCACTTCAACATGCACTAGGGTCTGTCTGCTTCCCGAATCAATGAGTCCCTTTACAGTCTTATCCCCCACCTTCACATCTGTTAAGTACTTGCCCCAATTTGCCGAGGAGAAATCTGCTCCAGTGCCACTCTCCTTATTACGGCAGTTTCTTGCAACATGGCCTGGCTTATTACAGTTATAGCAAATAACGTCTTTGGGCACAGACCTGTTACCCCCACCAGAGTTCTTATCAGGCTTGGAGTTTAAATGGGAAAAAGAGTGTCTTACCGGTGCTTGGCTGTTACCTCACTGCTATGGCATCTGTCTGGCCATTTGGTAGTCCTCGGCCAAAGAAACAGGCTTTTCCCCACTTTCTGGTCGGTGTTCCTTTACCCAAAGCTGCACATCTGTAGGCAGGATGTTAATGATTGCGCCACTGCAAATGTGTCGATGATCTGTGGGCCTGTTTTGCCCTCTGGTTGGAGCCATTTTATCAGGAGTTCTCTGAGTCGGGTGAAGGCTGCTTGAGGATTGTCGACTGAATTGTATTTCAGAGATTGAAATCTCTGCCTGTAGGTCTCTCCTGAGATCCTTTTCAGGATTTCGCTTTTCACCTGGTCATAGTTTTCGGACTGTGCAGTGTTCATATTGCTGTAGGAAAACTGAGCTTTCCCTGTCAGGTAGGGTACCAGTCTGATTGTCCATTGCTGCTTTGGCCATTGGCAGGCTGTGGCAACTCTTTCAAAAGTTGTCAGGTATGCCTCGATATCATCTGAGGGACACAACTATGTAAGTTTAATGGCTTTTAAGTTGCTTGTGTTTTGTTGCTCGTCTGGTTCTGTGCCAGATCCTCTGCCTTTGATAGCTTGCAAGGCATCCAGCCATTGCTGCTTCTGTCACTGCATCTCTTCTCTCATCTGCTGCTTCTCTTCTCTGCTTCTCCTGTCACTGCATCTCTTCTCTTATCTGCTGCTTCTTGGTAACTTGGTAAGGAAGGACAAAAGTAGGTCTAGGCCCATCGGGATTGTCCTCCACGCTAGTGGGTCATTTATCCCCAATAAGGTTACATGAGAGCCTGTTGTCTAGGTGAATTTAAAGGTGTTTATGTTGGTGCAATACACCAGTTTTTGTGGAAATTTATTTCAAAGTCTTGGTGCCCTAATAAAAAAGAAATGTAGCCTTTCATTTGTTCTAGCTCTACCAACACAAAGTTGCTTATTGTGGAGCCTAGCTACTATTTTCCTTCCTGAATAGGTTATTCCACACTGTTCCATTACTGATGGTGACTGTAAGATTTTACACAGCTGCAGAAGATCACCTCTTGTTCGTCTTTGTTCTAGTGTGTGGAGTCCTGTCATTTCTAATCTTTTGTTGTAATCAAGTTTTGCCAGGTGTGAGACAATCTTAGTTGCCCAGTGTTGTACCTGCTCTATCTTGTTTATGTCTTTTGCCAGATATGGACTCCAAAAAGGGTAACCATAATCTGTATATGGTCTAATGTGTGATCTGCATAATGAATGTATACATTCCTCTGATTTAGAGGTAAATGTATAATTTATGCGCTTTAAAAGTGTATTGGCAAGGTTGGCTACCTTGTTACAATGGTCTGTCGAGGACAATTTCGTATTGACAGTGACACCCAAGTCCTTGTCACAAAGTGAGGTTTTTAATATGGTTCTGTTTAAAGTATATGTCTGCTGTGGATTGTACTTCCCCAGATGCAGTACAGAACATTTTTTATGTTAAAGTGCATCTTGTTAACATTTGCCCATGTTTCAATGGCTGCAACGTCTGATGTAAGAGTGCCCCTGTTTGATGGACAATCCACCCTACCTCCCAATTTGGTATCATCTGCAAATCTGACCAGCATATTAGTGGTACTGATTACCTTGTCACTAACAAAGATGTTGAAAAGTGTTGGCCCCAGGATGGAGCCCTGCGGAACACCACTAGAAACTTCCCCAACACCAGAAAAAACTCCATTCACTCTAACCCTCTGGGTTCTTCCCCTCAGCCGGGAGTTCACCCATCTAACTATACTGAGAGAAAATCCCAGAAATCTGAGTTTTTTTAACTAGTATGACATGTAATACCTTGTCGAATACCTTGCTGTAGTCCAAGAGAATAATATCCATTGGGATGTTGGAATCAAGGTGCTGACTTATGCAGTTGTAAAAGGTGAGGAGTTTGTTGTACAAGAATTACCCTGCTTGAAACCATGTTGGGACAGGTCAAGAATATTCAGGGATTGCATTTCTTTTTCAATAATAGCTTTAAATGGAAATTACGTACCTACCGTAATTCTTGATCTTCTTGGATGAGTGTCCACCACTCATTCACACTAATGGGATCTGCGCCGGAGGCACTAGGACCCAGTGGGAGCAAATTTTTTTGGTAGAGGATGGAGAGATGGAGCCATGAGGATTGGCACTGCGAGCCCCAGCTCATGCGGTAATGACTATCTCGGCATCGACCCTCCAACCGCCTCAGTACCTTTTTTCCGAGGAGGTGCAGTGTAACTAACCTAGAAGGATAGCCTAACCAAAAACCAGACATAAGATAGTCCAGACTTCCCGTATAAGTAGGGTCAACAAGGAAGTCCTCACAGCCTAAAGATTGAGGGAGTGAAGACCAACAACAGAGGTGAGCTCGGGGGGATAGTGGATGGGCGTGTGAATGAGTGGTGGAGACTCGTCCAAGAAGATCAAGAATTATGGTAAGTATGTAATTTCCATATCTTCCTGGACATAAAGTCTTCACCACTCATTCACACTAATGGGAGCGTACCGAGCTAATAATCCCCCAAGAGGGTGGCAGGAAAGACCAAGAGCTCACAGTTTTAGGACAGGAGTCCATTAAGGATGGTTCTGCCAAAAGAAAGATGTCATCTGGCATGGACATCCAGGGCACAGTGTTTGACAAAAGTATGCACTGAGCTCCAGGTGACCGCATTGCAAATATCCGCAATGGGCACATTGCGGATTTCCGTTAGGGATGCCGTGACCGCTCTAGTAGAGTGAGCGTACACTCTGCCCTCCAGCTTAACCTGCACCATGGAATAACAGTGGCGAAGGCATGCCACCAGCCATGCAGAAATACATCTGATAGCGACAGGTTGACCCAGCCGGGTCTCGCTGAAGGAAACAAATGGTTGTTGAGCTTTATGAAAGTCTTTTGTTCTGTCTAGATAGAAACGCAAAGCTCTTTTGACATCCAAGGAATGAAGAGAATGCTCTCCTTCATTTGGAAGTTCGCAAAGTAAGATGGAAGGACCAGAGGTTGGTTTAGATGGAATCCTGAAACAACCTTAGGTAGAGATTTAGGATGGGTCCTAAGAACTACTTTGTCTTTATGAAACACAGTATACGGAGGGTCTGTGACCAAGGCATGTATCTCAGAGACCCTGTGGGCTGAGGTAATGGCCACTAGGAAGGTCGTCTTCCAAGTGAGAAATTTTAACTCACAGGTAGCTAGAGGCTCGAAAGGTTTTCGAGTGAGCATGTCTAGCACCAGATTAATGTCCCAGGCTGCGACCAGATGTCTTATAGGAGGTCTGGTATGCAGAATTCCCTTAACAAACCTCTTAACCACAGGTAACTGAGCCAGTGACAAGGAAAATACTGGCTCATGATAAGCTGAAATGGCACAAAGGTGAACCTTAACTGTAGAGTATTGCAGACCTGAATTTGAGAGGTCTAAAAGCTACTCTAGAACTTTATCTGGTGGGCAGGAAAAAGGATTCAAAGAGGATTTTGCACACCAGAGCGAGAAGCGCTTCTATTTGGCTGTGTAAGTTTTCCTAGTGGCTGACTTGCGCGCAGCCAGAAGAATATCTGAAACCCTGTGAGAGACATTGAACCTGTTCACTTCTATCTCTTTAGGAGCCAAGCGTGAAGGTGAAGCGACCTCAGATTGGGATGGACCACAGGCCCGAGTCAGAAGGTTCATCTGAAGAGGAAGTGCTTTTGGAGGAGTTTCCGACATACTGTTGAGTAGTGGAAACCATATCTGTCGAGGCCAGAAGGGAGCAATGAGGATCATCTTGTCCCCCTGGGACTCGAATTTGAGGAAGAGGTGGAAAGGCGTATAGAAAGAGTTTGGTCCACCGCAACCTGAACGCATCCTGACAGAAAATGCCAGGCCCTGGATTTCTGGAGCAGAAGAGAGGCAGTTTTGTGTTGAGTGGGGATGCAAAAAGGTCCAGGTCTGGAGTTCCCCATTCTGCAAATAGTGACTGAGCTACGGCTGAGTCGAGAGACCATTCGTGAGGATCTATCTCTGTTCTGCTGAGACGGTCTGCCAGTTCATTCTGTACCCCTGGCAGGTAGACCACATGAATTAGAGCCCTTTGCTCTAAGCACTATTCCCACACCCTCATCACTTCCCTGCATAAGGGGTAAGAGTGAGCACCGCCCTGCTTGTTGTTGTAATACATCACTGCTTTGTTGTCTGTTTGAAGGATAAAGTTCTTGTGACAGAGAATGTCCTTCAAAGTCAGGACTGCATAAAGGACGGCTCTCATTTCTAAGACATTTATGTGAAGCTGGGACTCGTCCTGAGTCCACGTACCTTGAGTGCGGAGAGTCTGACAGTGAGCTCCCCACACCATCAAGGATGTGTCCATGGTAATGGAAATCTGATGATCCAGACGAGCAAAGGAGTATCCTTCCAGAAGACTGTCCTCTTGTGACCACCAGGTGAGTGATCTCTTCAGAGGTTCTGTCACCTTGATGAGAAAGGACTGAGGGTGAGTGGTCAGGGACCACTAAGTAGAGTATCCTTTGAGAGGTTCTCATGTGGAGGTGTGCTAGGGGTACAGTGAACACCAAGGATGCCATGAGACCTAGCATCCGTTGCTTCGAGAGAGCTGTCACTGAGCTGCTTTCTCCACTGTATCGGGCCATCTTAAGGATAGCGCTCCTCCTGTCCTCTGGAAGAAATGCTTTCACACAGGTGGTGTCCAGGAGAGTTCCTATGAAAAGGAGCCTCTGGGAGGGCTGCAGCTGCGATTTTTTGAGGTTTAGCAGGACTCCCATGGACGTAAGAAAGTGTGAAGCCGTGGCTACGGTGTCTAGAGTTCCCTGGCTGGAAGTACTTGCTAGAAGCCAATCATCCAGATATGGGAACACTTGTATTCCAATTTTTCTGAGATGCACTGCGAGAATCACACAACACTTTGTAAAAACTCGCGGCGCTGAGGATAGCCCAAAGGGCAGGACTCTGAACTGATAATGCTGTCCCAAAGCCACAAACCTTAGGTATTTGTGATGCTTTGGGTGTATAGGAATGTGCTGGCAAGCATCCTGCATGTCCAGGGAGGCTAACCAGTCGTGTTGATGAAGCAAAGGTAACAGGGTTCCTAGTGATATCATTTTGAATTTTATTTTGGGAAGGAATTTGTTTAATTTTCTGAGGTCCAAAATGGGGTGCATGCCCCCAGTTTTCTTTGGAACCAGAAAGCAATGGGAGTAGAACCCTGTGTTCCACTTAATGCAGTGGAACTACTTCCACTGCCCTGTTGTTCAGAAGGCCTTGTATCTCGGAGGCAAGAAGTTCTGACTGAAGAACTGACAGTCTGTGCTGTCGTCTTGGGGGACGATCCAGAGGGGTCTCCAAAAGATTAAAGGAACACCCCTCACGGATTATACGGAGGACCCATTTGTCTGAGGTTATGGACTTCCATTGGTTGTAGAAGTGAGTCAGATGACCTCCCACTGCTGAGGAAGAGTTCCCCTCGGGCAGCTGAGGTGGGACTTGAGCCAACAACTCAGAATGCAGCACTAGGCACTTTGGGTCCTTGCACCTTCTGTTGCATTTTCTTTTGAGGCTGGGGGGCTTGGTTTTTATTAAAACTTCCCCTGCCTTTGCCTCGAAAGGACTGATGGTTATGAAACTGGTGTTTATTAACACCCCCTTGAGAGGGAATGGGAGGAGGTCGAGCTAATTTAATGGCTGACCTAGTCTTTTGTGTGGCCTCTAAAGCCTGTTCTACTTGAGGGCCGAAGAGATACACACCATCGAAAGGTATCGCCATTACCTGTTGCTGGGCATCATTCGTGAAACCTGAAGTGCGCAGCCAGGAATGATGGCAGGTACAAATGCCCGCCACCACTGCCCAGGAGGCAGTATCAAAGGCTTCCGTAGCTGCTTTAACCCGCTGGTTGTTGGACTCGATACCACTGGTTATGGCTTGAAGAAGCTCTGAATTAGTGTCTTATTCCAGTAGAGCTTCAACCATTTGTTTGAGCGAATGCCAAAGGATATACTCATATTGAGAGAAATAGCCTTGGTAGCTGGCAATACGCATACCTAGGGTGGAAGCAGCAAAGAGTCTCTTACCTAAAGTGTCTATCTTATGAGATTCTTTGTTAATAGGTCGAGCTGTAGTAGTCTGGGGAAGGACGACCTTATCATTCTCTGCCAAGACTACAATAGGATCCGCAAAGGCTTTGAATGCCAAAATGGGTCGATCCTTGGGAGCAGCATATTTTCTATCTATGGACTTAGCCACAGAAGGAATGAGAGCAGGATTATTCCATACCATTTGAGAAAGCGTCTCAAAGGAGGGCTGTACCGGAGGAGTCAAATCCATAGGAATCTCGGGAACATGGAGGCACTGGAGTCTTAACAGTTTCCCAGAATCGATATCTTTAGTTTGGAGAGAAAGAGTGGAATACAAGTTTTTCAGCAGAGACTTAAATGACAGGTCCTCGACCACAGGCTCTGCAGCAGGAACAGATCCTGTTCCTTCCACATCATCACCCAGCCTAAGTTCTGGGTCAGGCTCAATGTCATCTCCTGACAGTCCAGTAGGGACTGTATGAACAGGAAAGGAGTGAAAATCAGAAGGAAATGAGGAAGGAAAAGGATTCAAAGAAGAGGAGCCCTGAAGACTGGATAATGCCCTAACAGGTCTCGGCGCCGGAGAAGAGCACGGCGCAGAAAACATGCATGGTGCAGAGGATGGCACCGAGAGGCTGCATGGTGCCGAGAAGCCGCATGGCACAGAGGATGGCGCCGATGAGGCGCACAGCACTGAGGACGGTGCCAACAAGGCACATGGTGCCGAGAAACTCAATGGCGCCGAGGACGCCAACGACAGACGCGATGGCGCCGAGCATGCCATCGACGCCAAGGACATTGAAAACATCCCAAGACTCTGTAAAATAGGATTTGAGGAAAAAGAAGGATGAACACCAGGAGATAGAGGCATCGGTGTGGCCCCCTACGCCGCAGCCATGTGGGGGGGGGACACCTAAGCGCGGAGTCGACGGCACTGCCTGACTAGGGAGGCTCAACCACCTGCCTGATCTCACAAAAAGCCCGAAGGCTCCTGAGTGACCGGGCCAAGCAGCTGGACCAACCTCTGAGCCCATTGCTCCATAAGAGCAGCCCACTGATGAAACTGCTCATCTGAAGACCTACCAGAGGCCGAGGTAGGGCTCTGGCGTCGAGACGTCAGCTACCAGAAACAGAAACCGTGACTATGAAGGAGGAGAGACCGCAACCAGCTCCCAATAACTGGACCATCTACATGGAGATGATATCAGGAGGGCGATTCCCTAGTGATGCCTTCTTTTGACTATGGAGTCAAGAAGAGCTCGAGGCTTAACGGTGCCAAGAGTGCGACTGTTTACTTTTATGCTTCGAGGGACCACTCACCCTCGGCATTGGATTGTCTGTTGTCAGACCGAGAAGGCGGCATAGACCGAACCCAGCCCGGCTGACTGAATAGCTTTCATACAAAGTTCCTCACCGCCATCTGACCCATCTTGGTCGACTCCGTCAATGTAGGCTGAGACTTCTTCCTTAAATGAGAATAAATAAATAAACCAAGTGATACTTTATTCAAGATATTACTACAAAACAATAAAACTGAAAAAACTATGCTGCTAGTTTGAGAGATTCGACTCCTAGTGAAGCGAAACAATAAATCCATTGACACACTTTCGACAGCGAAAAAACTGAGGCGGTTGGAGAATTGACGCCAAGATAGTGATTACCGCACAAGCTGGGGCGCGCGGTGCTACTCCTCACAGCTCCATCTCCCCGCCGACCCTCTAGCAAAAAAGTTTGCTCCTGCTGGGTCCTAGTGCCTCTGGCGCAGATCCCATTAGTGTGAATGAGTGGTGGAGACTTTATGTCCAAGAAGATCTATTTTTTCCATGAGTTTGCAGGGTATTGATGTGAGACTGATGGGACAATAATTTTCTGTTTTCGAGCAATTATCTTGTTTGAAGATGGGTGTGACAGTGGCAATAAGACAGTCAAAAGGAACACATGCTAGGGATTTATTGAATATTATTGTCAGTGGAACATTTAATGCATCATATGTTTCTATTAGAAATTTTGGGTTTAAGTTATCGGGGCCTGGGTTTATAGTTTTTTTTAATGTTTTTAGTACTAGGTCAGTGTCAGTTGTTGAAATTGAATACTCAGAAGTTATACTAGTTTAGTGTGTAAATGAAATCTGTTTGTCACCTTTTGAGAATACTGAACAAAAGTAGATGTTAAATGCATCCACTGTTTCTTTATCGGATGCTATTGTGGATTCCTTAATGGTAATTGGGCCTATTGTTTCCTTTTTTTTTTTATTTAGGTAAGAGAAAAGAGATTTATGAGACTCTTTTGTGTGTGCTATCTTAAATTCGAGGTTTCATTTAGCTACTGTACTAGGCTTTGTTGTTTTAAGTTTTTTACTACTGCCCGATATTTTAATTTAGCTTCTTCTTTTTGGTCTTTGGAACATTTCTTTAAGGATAGAAATAGTTTTTCCTTACATTTAATTTTTTTTTTATCACATTGTTGAACCAGAGGAGGATCTTCCCTTTTTATTATATGTGTTTATTGTAGGAATGTATTTATTTTCTAGTTCCTGAATAGTTGCTTTTAAGAAGTTCCATGTTTCATCAGGCTGAAGCAGTTGAAGTACGTTTTCCCACTGGATATTATGTAAGTGTTAATTGATTTCTTCAAAATTAACTTTTCCATAGTGTTTGAATTGCTGTTGATTTGTGGTGGGTTGATAATCATACAGGATTGCCAGAAAAACTGACAGATGATCACTGTTCCCCAAGGGATCTTGAACAGAGAAGAAGAAATAATACTACCGATGTTGGTTATTACTAGGTCAAGTGTATTTTGTCCCCTGGTGGGTTCCCTTATGAGCTGGACAAGGCCCAGGTCTATTAGAGAGAATAGAAAATGTTTTTCATGTTGGGTAGTACCTATTAAAGAGTCCCAGTCTATAGTTGGAAAGTTAAAGTCGCCCAGAATGATATTGTTACCCTTGTTTTCCGTAAGCGAAATTTCATTTACTAGGTGGTTTGTATAATCCAGATCTGCTATTGGTGGCCTGTAACATATACCCAGAAGGATTTGTGGTTGAACCTTAAATTGGATGGTTTCCCATATACTTCCAATTTGAGTGGTAACTTGTACTTCAAAGGATGTGATGTCACATTTCTTTTTTTTTTTTTTAATCGCATCTCCTATTTTAGCACCCGCTGCGGCACCTAGCCACCGGCCCTGCCCGCAGGGAGAGCAGCAGGCTCACTCGAATGATGAGGGGATCTGGCACAGCTGTGGCCGATCTGCTGGAGGGCTCCCCCATCCCTGCAAGCTGACCCCCCCAGCACAATTCCACGACAGTCCTCCCTGCATGGCAGGGTGCGGCCATCAAGCTGCATGGTCATGCACAGCCTTTTCCCTTTCACTCCCCAATGGGAGCACGGATGTGCAATGACATCCATGCACAAATGTGCAGATGTCTGCCGTGCTCCCTCCTCCTAGACACCCGCACATCTGCAGTACCACCGGGCGTCCCAAAGGACCACCACAGTGTGGTGTGGATCCCACCCTTTTCCCCAGGACTAGGAGAGCTGTCATCAGATGCTCAATCCTAGTTCTCCCCTGCCGACCCCCAATGACCCAGGCTCATTCCCAAACCCGGGTCACCAGCGAGGAGCGAGGTGTGGTGTCCAGCATCTCAATCCTCCATGCCACCTCCATGCCACTGGGCCGGCTGTGCTGTCATTTCTGACAGAAAGACAGACCCACTACTCCTCCTCCTGTTATCCAAATGATTTTTCGAGTAACAGCTGAACCCTGCTAAATAATTAAATTAACCATAGGGAATCTAAGATCCCCCAAGTTTCAGTTATGGCTATTATCCCGACATTTAGAGAATGGCTCCTGATTTCCAATTCGGCTATTTTAGTAACATTTAGGGACCTAGCACTGAGTGATAGGATATTACATTGTTTCTGGTCCCACTGATGTTTGATGTTTTTAGAGACTGGGGCAAGGTCCTAGTCTCCCCCCTAGATGATAGTTTAAATTAGCATTAATAAATGTGGTTATTTTTCTTCCTAGCAGCACACTCCCTCTCCTGCTCAGATGCAGGCCATCCCAACAAAAGAGGACTGGTCTGTCATGGTATTCCTCCCAGTGTGTAAGGCAGGAGATGTTTTGCCTGAGACACCATTTTCTGAGCCATTCGTTTATTACTTTGATCTTATTCGGAATATATTCTGTGGCTCTGGGCACTGGTAGCATTTCAGAAAAACAGATATTGCATCCTAGTTCTACTAAGATGATGTGTAATGCGACAAAATCTTGTTTCAGTTGGTCGAGAGTGGTTTTGGTGATGTCATTTGTGCCTGAATGCCATACCAGTGGGTTATCCCCAGCATTAGACAATACATTTTTTGCCATAGATGCAATATCTGATACTTTGGCACCCCTGTAACTGGAGCACGTATGATTTGTTTTGTCTGGGTTACAGACTGTCCTGTCTATATAGTTAATGATGGAGTCACCCAGCACATAGATTTGTTTGGTAGATTTAGGTAGTTGACTTCCATTTGGACATTATTAGGACCATGGAGAGTACTAGATGACTCTATCTGGTGCTCTATAGTGTTCGGTGGAAGAGTTTTTACATTTGTGGTGGATTGAGTAGAGGTGTGGGCTGTGTTCATCTGAGATGAAACAATCTGTGTGGGGTGTTGTTAATGGAAGCTTCCTCTTCCAAATTAAAGGCTTCAAATCTATTTTGAACTGGTAGGTATTTCTCCATCTCTTTTTGTTGTACAGCCCACTATTTGAAAAAGTCCATCAGGCTTTCAGGTTCTGTCACTGTCTGTTCTTTTTCCATAACTTGTGCTGGCTGCAGAGTCTCAGCTTGGACTTCTGTCTCTACTAGTTTGGCTGCCTTTCTCCTGGTAACCACTCCTGGACTTGCTGCTGTATAATCCATACCTTTCTCTATACTTCTCTGGTACCAGGTCCAGTACCCACACATAAAACTCCTGGCTTAGAGTATGCACAGCATAAATCCCACTTAGGCTGACAGGATCTGTCATAGAGGCACAGGTCAAGAAGCTCAGGAAAAAACAGGAGCAGCTGTATAATTCGCAACAAGAGTTCTATTTGTACTAGCAGTTACATAAAAAAAATATTATTCAGTATAACTATTTACAAAGGTCAAATAAACAGAAAAAGTCCATCTGAGTTTTTCTTCAATCTCTGTGTCCAACTAACATGCAATTGCAGCTCAGCCCTCTTAGAAGTCCTTCCAACCCCCATTCTTAACAAGCATCTTCTAATGTGTTCTTTAATGTTTCAGGCAGGTGTTGGCAGGAACACACTGTGCCTGAGTTGAGGCCCCTTTTCCACAGCTCTTTTGCAAAAGGCTTAAAAATTGCACTAAGGTAACCTCTTGAGTTTCCAATAGCTTTTTGCAATCATCTCAAACTATAATTATATACATTTCAACAGTAACACTATATAATTTCCAAACAAAGTGGTCCAAACATCAGTTATATTTCCATATAATGATTTGTATATATTTTATATCAGCAGATATGTAAGGGAGAAAAAGACAAACAGCCATGGAAGACTGAGAGATAGCGAGAGACAAATAATTGCAAGACTGTCAGGGTGATCAACTCCTAGATATCACAGGAAAACTTTGTTGCGTAATCAGACAGAGAAGAGACAGAAAAGGAAAGAATAGATCCTTGCATTCAAACTCTCCATAACAACTGTGACAGGGTCCTATTCTACCCTGTCACATACATCCCCCATATGGATTGTGGTGCCATTTCCTGTCTCCAGGGTGACGCACAGTGCCGTGTCTCCTCCCTGTTTACCCTTTAGTTCCTCCCTCCGAGAGAAAAAATGGGCCCCCTGGAAAGGCGAGGACAGCACCTTATACCAGGCAAAGGCTGACAGCCACAATAGGTAAAGTCATGCCATCCACCTTATGCAGACTGATGCTCTCACCAGCCTGGAAGTTACATCATTAGCATTATACATTGCTCTGGAGAGGTCTCTTGAAAACTCCAGGCCTCGCGCGGAAAGGCTAATGGCTTGTCGGGTTTCCTCACAATCAGGCATAGCAGCTAGGAGCTGACCTAGCAGCGTTCAGAGGTGCCTGACAGAGGTTAATCTGGCGAGCCTGATGAGCCACGATATAGAATAGAAGGCACACCAACAAAAACACTCTTCTTCCCCAGTGATCAAACTCAGCTGAGTCAGACTCTGGGGGGTGGTTGTGCCGAGGATGGAGTATCCAGGAGCTTTATTCCTGAACAGAAGTGAGACATGGCACCTGGAGACCACATAGAAGTGTAATACCTGCACATGCAGTCCCTAGGGGCAGGAGCTGGGGCAGCAGGATGTTGCCAGACAGCGTAAAAAGCCTCCATGAATGGCTGGGGCCAGGAAGGTATGGCCAGGTGGTCAGTGCTGTATTCCTCCAGGAATGCCAGTGTTGTACAAGCAGGGTTCTGTCCAGCAAAATGAGAGATGTGCAGCTCCTCCAACATCTCCACCAGGAAGTGCTGCTATGACGTGAAGTCTGTCTGAGTAGGTAGTGAAGGGAGGCATCCTCTTCCTCAGGGGAGGAAGTGAATGATTCAGAGGAGCTGGGCTCAGAGGGAGGTGGCACTGGGGTTTGAGGTCTAAAGATTACCTTGTTTACTGCCCTCAGGTATCTGGGAAATGCAGCCACTAACCCCTTGAACTTGTCCCAGGTCAGGGGCCCCCTCAGACCAAGAAGACCCGGAAGAAGAGGTGGGGCAGGCAGAGGACCAAGAGTGGGAGAAGCCTGGTAAACCAGAGAAGATCCTCTGCAAGGGCTGTGAGACTGTGCAGGAGACCCCTCCCAAAGAGGGGGCTGCCTATCTCATCTGCCTCAGGGTGCCCAACAGCAGTGGGGTGAACAGGGTGATGCACTTGGGGGGAACCCCCAGGTGAGGAGAAAGGAGTTGTATAGAGCCCAAAGAGCAGCTCTTGTCCCTACCAACTGCAAAACTCCCTCTAATAGAAGGGAAGACAAAAAGGCATCAGTGGTATGGCTCCTCCCTGAGCCCTTCGAGGCTCCAGGGGTGAACTGCAGCACCGACTGTGTCCTGCCAACCCCAGCCCCAGCTCCAGTAGAGAGAGACCTGCCCCTCGGAAGAGGCCTAAAAGAAGAATCCAGCTAGCAGGAGAAGGAGAGGACTAAGTCACCAAGTAGGTGACTGCGGACCCCTCCTCGGCCCCGTCCCCAGCACCTGAGCTCACCTCCAGATGCAAAGGAACGGTGGAGGCTGACTCAGCACTGGAGATGGCGTCGACTCTTGAACTGGCACCGAGCCCGGCGCCGCCATCCCTAGAAGTGCTGACGGTCAGCACTAAATGAGTCCCCGATGCCAGAAATGGCTCTAGAGGGCTCAGGAAAGGTGGTACTGTGGGTGGCACCTAGGGGAGAGCCCTCAGGCTCCAGAGCAATCAAAGGCCTCAGGATGACCCAGGAAGCATCCAGGGGTTCCTCAGAGCTGGGCAGCCAGTCAGGATTATCCCTTCTTCGCTCTCTGATGTGGAGGATGAGATTAGGGAGATCTCCCGGTTGGCTATCCTCTGGATCCTAGGTCCTCCAGCACCGAGTGTGGTGTCAGAGGGGAGCCCAGGTGGACAGCTGGCGCTGCCCCACTCACCAGTGTCAGAGTCGGCATTGGGAGCTGAGGCAGCACTGGGTCACGGCACCAAGTGGACCACTGGAGCAGGCCCAGCATATAGCTGTGACATCAAACCCAGGGTCATCCGAGTCTCAGAAGAGACACCGGACTGCGAGGGGTGCTCAGTCACCTCCACGGGAGGAGGACGACTGCATCACCAACCCCTCGCTGAGACTCCTTGTTCCAAAAAGATTTGAAACAGAGGGGGTCTTCTCTCTACTGGTCCACACAGAACCAGGGAGGGGCTTAGGGGAGAAGCCCAGAGACCTTGTTTTGGCATCCCGAGTGTGATGCCAACCACAGAAGGTTGAGTAGTTTCTCCCCAGCCTTGCTGCATGGATAATAAGGGTGCAGTAATCCATCAAAAAACAGGCGTCGCACTAGTCCATAGTGTGGCAGGGATCCAAACAAGAAAAACGGCAGTCGTGGAGGTCAGACACAGTCATGGAGTTGCCACAGAGGCACTGATGCATGGGGGCAACTGCCACTTTCTTCAATGACTTTTTAGACCTCGGACCTGATGTCACCGCTAACGGAAAGGAAAAAAAAATGGAAAAACCTCAACGCTGCACAAAAAATTGTTCAAAAAAAAGGAAAAGAAAAAGAAAAAAAAATCAGTGCTGTGAATTGTGCTGAACTTACCGCGTCAAACTATTGCATTGATGAAGCATGGCGTTGAGTAGGCCAAGGCATGGAACAGAGCTGATGCAGTTGCTGTGAGAGTCCCTCTCTGAGATCCTTCCTCCAAGTAGAACCGCAAGGCTCCCTTCACATCCATGGAATGTAGGGTATGCTCTCCCTCATCCTGGAAGTTCGCAAAGTAGGTAGGAAGGATCAAGTGCTGATTCAGATGGAGTTCTGAGACAACCTTAGGAAGTAACTTAGGGTGGGTTCTAAGAACCACCTTGTCTTTGTGAAATACAGTATATTGGGGGTCTGTGACCAAAGCATGTATTTCAGATACTCTGCTGGAGGAAGTGATGGCTATGAGTCAGAAATGTCAGGTCACAAGCAGCTAGGGGATCGAAAAGCTTACGAGTGAGCATGTCTAGCACAAGGTTAATGTCCCAGGCTGCAATTGGGCGTCTGACCGGTGGCCTTGTATGTAGAATGCCCTTAAGAAACCTCTTGAACACAGGAAGGTGAGCCAGAGACATGGACTGTACCAGCTCATGATACGCTGAGATTGCGCAGAGGTGAACCTTAACAGTTGAGTATTGCAGGCCTGTGTTTGAGAGCAGCAGCGGCTCTAGCCACAAATGGTTACCAGGGCACAGCCGAGGCACAACAAATGGTAGCCAGGGCACTTATATATTGTTACTATGGGGGAATCTCTGCACCATATGGGGCACCAACTGGGGCACAGCATTTCAAACAACATGAAGTCTTGCTATATTATGACAGTAGCAGTTTGTCCCACCACTAGAACTGCTCCGGAGGTGAAATGGTTAATACCATTCCAAAATAGAACTTTGAGCATGAGCTCTAAGAAGCAGCTCTATCTGTGTAATTTCAAACCTGAACTGTCAGATTCTTTACTCCGCCTCAGTGAACAGTCGCTCTGGAATTTCTCCTACTGCTTGGTTCATTTCTCGGTTTAAACAGTGTTTTCTCGGTTCGATTCAACCGAGAATAGTTTTATTTTAACCGCAAAACCGTTCGGTTCAAGCTCTGTCTGTGGTAATCGTAAGTAAATTAAAGGTTTTGTCTGTGTGGAACTTGTAAGTTTATCGGTTCGGTTTTGAACCGATCAGCTGGGTTTAAAACTTATTAACTTTAAAGTTTAACATTTTAGAGTGCGGTTCCCGGTTCTTATCGGTTCTAAAAAAATGGATTTTATTACGTTTTTTCCAATACCCGTGACACGGTTAGGAACCGATAAGGGTGTCTTGCCTGGCACTGCCGTTTAAAGGGCAAGTTTTCTGGTTAGGCTGGCATTATGTCTGAGAAACCCAAAAGAAAACCAGGGCCCTGGGTTTCAACACTGTGATGTCTGTGGGGAAGTCTTTGCCAAGGCTGACCCACAAACCACATGTGTCTATTGTCTGGGGTTTGACCACCTCCAGTCAGACTGCCAGATATGTAAGAATTTCCCTGCAGCCACCCTGGAAAAGAGATTGGGCAGGCTCAGGGAACGAGAGGCCAAAAAGTCCGCTGACCCGGATGGCCAGCCCGGTTCGGTGCCAACCGAACCGGAGGGAGTGCCCTCTGACCAGGGCGAGACTTCCTCGGGCCAAAGAAAAGCTGGTTCTGAGGAACCAATTCCAGTAAAGAAAACAAGAAAGTCAGCAGGTTTGGAGTCCAAAACCCCTTCTCCAACTGCTGCAGAGATAGCAAAAGCCATACAGATTGTCCAGTCACTGTCTCAGGTTCTGTCCGAACCGCCACTATCTGGTAAAAGGTCGGTTCGTCCGGTTCCAGTGGTTCAGGAATATGATGTTGAGGAATTTTATGAACCAGAGGAGGGGGAGGATGATTATGAACGGTATGAATGTGGCCGGGAAGGTCTGGGTGTGCCCATTGAACCGGACATTTCCCCAGACAGACCTCTAGAATCTCCCCCTATGCTATCTGAGTCCCCATCTCATTTTATGTTTTACAAAGAAGTTGCTGAAACCCTCCAGCTTCCTTGGAAGAAGCTGTGGATGAGCAAGAGGAGCCTGATTTTGTAGAAATGATGGATATTCCAGAGTCTAGGAGATTGTCTATTCCTTTGCATAAGTCTTTTAGGAAGCAAACAATAAAAATTTTAAAAGCTCCTAATTCTGTGCCTCCTGTAAATAAAAAGATGGACAGAAGGTACACATTGTCAGGTCCTGATACAGAATTCCTTTCTCAGCAATGCAGTCATGTTGGGGTAGTTCAGGCTGCAGCCTGTGATAAAGCTAATATCCCCCTGGCTTCACATCCTCCTGACAAGGATTCCAGGAAGATTGATGCCATGGCAAAAAAACAGTATATGGCAGCCTCTCTGGGACTCAGGCAAGCAAATTATATGGCTTATTTAGCTAGGTATCAGAAATCTAGATGGGATACTGTTATGGAATTAGCCAAGCAAGCCCATGGCCAGCTGGCTAATGAACTAGAACAGGTGGCTGCTGATGGCATTGAGGCTTCTAAGGTACAGTTTCATGCTGCTGTGGATGTTAATGATGTTTCCTCTAGGGTCATGGCCACATCTGTAGCTTTTCGTAGGTTGGCCTGGCTCAAGTGTACTAGTCTGTCACAGGATACCCAGACTAAGGCTATGGATTTTCCTGTGGTGGGAAATTCTCTGTTTGGGGGACAGAGAATTACATGAAAAAGATGGATGAATATAGGACTACTTACAAAGTGCCCAAGCTAAGGGAGGCAAGCCACTCTCAGAGGCATACCCCAGGGTAGGGGTAGGCCTTCACAGGCCTTTACCAGACTCAGGCCTCCTCTGCCTATGCTCACAGGGGCTTCTTCAGAGGCAGAGGCAGACGAGGGGTGGGCAGGCCTGCTCCCACCCCTCAGCCTAAAGCTCCTGCTAAGCAGGCACCCTGATGGGGTGCCCAGGGCCGATTCTCCTTTACCGGTAGGGGGCAGGCTGGCTTACTTCAGTCAGAACTGGGCTGCTTTAACCTCAGACAAGTGGGTTCTGGAAGTAGTAAGCCAGGGTCTGGTTCTCAGCTTCAAAAGTTTCCCAAGTTGAGAACCAGACTTTTCTACCTACAAGTGCTTCAGAGACCCTTGCTCTGGAAGCAGAGGTCTCAACCCTGTTGGCTCTCAGAGCAGTGGAAAGGGTTCTCCCTGCACCAGGGCAGGAGTCTGTATTCAGATACTTCCTTACCCCAAAAAGACAGGAGAATGGCTGGCCCATATTAGACCTCAGATATCTGAACAAGCATCTTTTGAAACCAAAGTTCAAAATAGTAACTCTGGCAATGATTTTACCCTCCCTAAGGCCAGGGGACTGGTTAGCCTCCCTGGACCTCAAGGATCCTATTTCACGTCCTAATCAGAAGCTCCCATCGAAAGTACCTCAGATTCAGACTACCCTCAGGTCATTACCAGTTCAGAGCAATGCCCTTCGGCCTCACCTCTGCCCCAAGGGTATTCACAAAGTGTCTAGCAGTGGCAGTGGCTCATTTAAGGAGGCAAGGATTGCTGTTTTTCCCTATCTAGACGATTGGCTCATTGTAGGCCAGTCCCAGAACAGGTAAAATCTCACCTGCAAGTTACCCAGCAGCTTCTCACCTCCTGGGCTTTCTGCTAAATCTACCAAAGTCGGTTCTGGAACCAGTCCAGGTACTCACCTTTATAGGGGCAGAGTTGGACACAAAGCTAGCCAGAGCTTTTCTTCCTTAGAAAGGGTGACAATTTAGTGACTCTGGCCTCCTCCTTCACCCTGCAGGTCTCGACCAGCAAGACACTCTGCAGCTCCTGGAACACATGGCTGCATCCACAGCTGTTGTGCAGGGAGCAAGATTTCAGATGAGGGACATTCAGTTTCACTTGAGAACCTATTGGTCTCAGAGAAGAGACCCCCTTTCCAAGTTGGTCCCAGTGACTCGAACCTTGATCCAGGCCCTCCAGTGGTGGCAGGATCAGAGCAATTTAAGATTGGGGGTCCCTTCATTCCCCCTGCTCACAATTTGACTCTCACTACAGATGCTTCCCTTCTGGGTTGGGGAGCCCACATGGGCGACCTTTCCACTCAGGGAGTGTGGTCCCCCCGGGAATCTCTGCTCCACATCAATTTGCTGGAACTCACAGCTGTCTTTTTAGCTCTTCAACATTTTCTGCATCTGTCCACAACAAGGTGATACAAGTCAGAACAGACAACACCACAACAATGTGGTACATCAACATACAGGGGGGCACTCTGTCTTCGGCCTTGTGCACCGAGGCAATGAAGTTGTGGTCTCTGGCCTATTCCCTGAACACTTCCCTCATAGCAGTTCATCTTCCAGGGAAGGACAATGTCCTAGCGGATGCTCTCAGTAGGATTTCCCAGGGCCATCACGAATGGTCCCTGGATCCTCAAGTGCTGGGGATAGTCTTTGCCAGATGGGGCACCCCTCAGATAGATCTTTTTGCAGCCCCAGACAATCACAAACTTCCTCTGTTCTGTTGCAGGCCTCCAGTGTTGGGCTCAGTCCCCCTGGATGCCCTTCTCCTGGATTGGGAGGGGAAGTTTCTTTATGTTTTCCTCCCTTCCCTCTCCTATTCAAAGTATTAGTCAAAATCAGATCTCAGCCTTGCAGGGTGATTCTGATTGCCCCGGATTGGGCCAGGCAGCCCTGGTACCCACTCCTTCTGTCACTGACAATCCATCTTCCCCTTTGCCTCCCCAGGATTCACAACCTGTTAACTTGTGCCCAGGGAAGGGTTTGGTATCCGGACCTCAAATCCCTCAACCTCAAGGCCTGGCTCTTGATGAGTTAGAGTTTGCTGATTTACACCTCTCTCAAGGTGTTCTTGAAATCCTAAAGGCTTCCAGAAAGCCTTCCACTAGGGCTACTTATAGTTCTAAATGGAAAAGGTTTTCCATTTGGTGTGCTGGGAAAAATATTTCCCAGAATCTGCTGATTTGCCCATTGTATTAGATTACATGGTCCATCTTAATTCCTTGGGTCTCAGACCAGCTACCCTGAGAGTCCATTTGGCAGCTGTATCTGCTTTTGTGTCAGCAGGAAAGTCATCCCTCTTTCCACTCACCCTGTGTTTTCCAAGTTTTTAAGGGATTACTCCATACTAATCCACCCTTTGGGAACCGGCCCTGCCTGCGACCTTAATGTTTGTATTGCCCAGTTAATGCAACCCTTTTGAACCTCTGTTTTCTGCAGAGCTTAAGTATCTAACTTGGAAAACTGTTTTTCTAGGGCTATCACTTCTGCTAGATGCATAAGTGAGTTGTGAAACCTTGTCAGTGGAAACTGACTTTATTTCTTTCCACAGGGATAGGTAGTCCTTAGGACTAATAGGAAGTTTTACCTAAGGTGGTTTCAGATTTCCATCTTAACCAATCTATCTCCCTTCAGTATTTTCACTGATCCTCCTCTTCTGGTGAGAGGAGGTTGCACAGCCTGGATGTTAAGAGCTCTTAGTTACTATATAGAGCGTACCAAAGGTCATCTGAGGTTCGAATCCTCCAACCTTTCCTTACCTATGGTGAAGTTGGGAAAGGCAAACCTGCCACTAAGAGATCAATTGCCAGGTGGATTGTCTCTTGTATCCAATTTTGTTATCAGAAACTGGGCAGAGATCCCGCCTCTGGCTTGAGGGCTCATTCTACCAGGGGTACAGCTGCGTCTCTAGCTGCTGCCAGAAACATCCCTATATTAGAGATATGCCAGGCTGCTACTTGGAAAACAGTACACACTTTTACCAAGCATTACTCCCTGGATGTCCAGGCCAGGAGAGATGCTCGGTTTGGCACAGCTGTTCTTCAGAGCCTATTCCCTAAGTAGGTTCTGCCCCTCCTCCATGGCGGTACTGCTGTGTAGTCTGCTACTGTCATAATATAGCAAGACTTCATGTTGTTTGAAGAAAAAATTACTCACCTTAGTAATGTTGTTTCTTCTAATGGAGTCTTGCTATATTACGACCTCCCCCCCATGCTGTGCCTCTCAGAACTTCTACTTGGGTGGGGTGCGGGCAACTTAGTGTGGGCACTATTTTATGCCCTTTTAGCATTTCTCCCCTTTTGGGAGTTTGGGATGTGTGTGTTTTATTATACTGCTGTTTTATTCTCATGTTGTTAGAATTGTGTTAGTAGTTCTGGTCCCCTGACTTGAGTCTTGGGTGTTGGGACCAGCAATGGTTGTTAATATTTAGGTAGCCATTTGGCTAGTGTAGGTTACAGCTTCCACACAGACCTTAGTGAGTTTTTGCTCGTAAAGATCTGACAGTTCAGGTTTGAAATTACACAGATAGAGCTGCTTCTAGAGCTCGTGCTCAAAGTTCTATTTTGGAATGGTATTAACCATTTCACCTCCAGAGCAGTTCTAGTGGTGGGACAAACTGCTACTGTCATAATATAGCAAGACTCCATTAGAAAAAACAACATTACTAAGGTGAGTATTTTTTTTCTTTCTTACCAGGCACGTTCCCTGGCGGGCCCTGGTGTAGAGCCGCCACTGTTTGAGAGATCACCTGAATTTCAAGCTTCCTCAGATGCACTGCGAGAACTGCAAAGCATTTTGTAAAAACTCAAGGTGCCGAGGACAGCCAAAAGGGCTGGGCTCTGAATTGGTAGTGCTGACCCAACCCCATGAATCTGAGGTACTTGTGGTGGTTTGGGAGAATGGGAATGTGTTGGTAGGCATCCTGCATGTCCAGGGAGGCTAGCCAATCGTGTTGATGAATCAGAGGTAAGAATGTACCAAGTGATATCATCTTGAACTTTTCCTTGTAAAAGGCGCATGTCGCCTGTTTTCTTTGGAACTAGGAAGTAATGGGAGTAGAAACCTGTGTTCTACTGATCCAGAGAGACTACCTCTACTCGTTGTTTTGAAGGCCTTAGATCTCGGAAGCAAGAAGGTCTGGCTGAGAGACAGACAGCCTGGGCTGTCGTTTGGGTGGATGATCCAGAGGGGTTTCTGACAGATGTAGACAGTACACCTCGCGGATTATTCTGAGCACCCATTTGTCTGAGGTGATTGGCTTCCACCGGTTGTAAAAAAGAGTCAGACACCCTCCTACTGCAGAGGAAGAGTCCCCTCTCGGACAGCTGAGGTGGGACTTGTGCCAGGATCTCAGAGGGTGGTACTAGGCGCTTTGGGGCCCTGTGTCTTCTGCTGCATTTTCTTTTGCGGCTGAGGGGCTTTGTCTCTGTTAATGCCCCCTCTGCCTTTACCATGAAGGGACTGATGGTTATGAAACTGACGCCTGTTCCCAACCCTTTAAGGGGCTGAGGATGGTGGTCTGGCTATTTTGATGGCTGTTCTAGACTTCTGTTTGGCCTCTAGCGCCTGCTCAACCTGAGGACCAAACAGGTATGTGCCATCGAAAGGCAAGGCCATAACCCTCTGTTGGGCATCATTTGTGAAGCCCGAGGTGTGCAACCAAGAGTGGCCACGGGTAAAAATACCAGCTGCTGCTGCTCTGGTGGCAGTGTCAAAGGCATCCATGGCAGCTTTGAGCTGTTGATTATTGGATTCAATACTTCTAGTAATGGTTTGAAGAAGCTCTGTGTTAACTTCTGAATCTGTAAGAGCTTCTACCGTAGCCTTGAGTGAATGCCAGAGTGTAGACTCATATTGAAAGAAGAAGCCCTGGTAGCTAGCAATGCGCATGCCCAGGGTGGAAGCAGCAAAGACTCACTTTCCCAAAGTGTTGATTTTGTGAGATTCTTTGTTTACTGAACATGCCGTAGATTCTTGCGGAAGAACGGCTTTGTCATTCTCTGCCAGGACAACTATGGCATCAGCAAAGGCTTGCGAAGCCAGAATGGGTGGATCCTTGGGAAGTGCATATTTTCTGTCTATGGACTTAGCCACAGAAGTAATAAAGGCAGGATTATCCCACATCATTTGCAAAAGTGTCTCAAAAGAGGGCTGCATGGGGGGAGTCAGTTCCACAACAGTCATCTCCTACTAGTTTCAAACGGACTGTATAGATAGGAAAAGAAGGAGGAGGAGGTGGAAGAGGAGGAGCACTGTGAATCGGAGTCGAAAACCCCTACATCACATGCAGCACCACAGGCGCTCTCAGTGCCACTACAGGAGGTGGCACCGAAAACACAGGTGGCGCCGGCACAGGATGCAGCACTGGCACTGGAGAAGCTGGCACCGCTGAACCAGAAGTTCCCAACCCTCGACTTGCTGAGGAAAAATTAAGAAATTCAGCAGGAGATAAAGGCACCGGTGTGGACCCCTGTGCTACAGCAATATGAGGGGGCTAAACACCAGAGCGTGGTGTCGACAGCATCAGAGAAGGCGCCGCATGACTAGAAAGTCCCAACTGCCCCGCCCACAGGTCCAAAATCGACAGGCCCGAAGGCTTGGGTAGACAGGACAACTGCCGAACCCACTGCTCCATAAGAGCAGCCCAATGGTGAAACTGCTTACCGGAGGACCCCCCCAGTGGGCGGGGAGAGACTCCGGTGTTGAAGATGCCAGTCACCAGAAACGGGTCAGAGGGGACCCCGGAAGGGATGGCGTCTGGCCCCTGCTGCCAGTAGCCAATGATCGATGCGCAGACATACGAGAAGGCGACCTTGAGCGGTGCTGTTTCTTCGACCGGGAGGCCAAAGAAGAACTTGAGGCCGAGCGGTGCTGAGTCCTCGACGAGGATTGAGAATGGGACCGCTTCTTTTTGTGCTTTAAGGAAGACCGCCCATCCCCCCTGAGCACTGGACTGCCTGTAGTCAGACCCCCTCCATAGAGGGCAGCAGACCAGACCCAGCCCTGCTGACAGAACAGCTTTCATGTGAAATCTCCCTACCGTCACCTGCCCTGTTCATGGTCGACTCACTGAAGTGCACTCGATGGCAGGAAACAAGGAACTGAGGTGCTTGGAGAGTCGACGCTGAGGTAGCCTATGTGGCATGAGCCAGGCTTGCGGTGCTGCTTCCTCACGGCCCTACCTAGGCGCCGGCCCTCCAGAACATTTTTGGCTCTCGCTGGGTCCTAGTGCCTCTGGCGTAGTTCTCACCAGTGTGAATGAGTGGTGGAGACTTTATGTCCAGGAAGATACGCCCCCTCACATTACCTCTATATCTTCAACCTTCCAATCTTAGGCTATGCCCTCTAATTTTAGCCCCCTCCTTACTTCTGAACAAGCTCCCCTCCTTCACCCTGTTTATCCCCTTCATATATTTAAAAGTTTCAATCATGTCCCTCCCCCTCCCTTCTAGTCTCCAATGGGTACAGGTCCAATTCCTTACAGTTCTGTTCTGACCACACTCAAAAACGTTTTTAAAACTAGGAAGTATCTGGAGTAAAAACCTCTTCCTCTCAGGGTTGTAGGGACTAGTTCCGCTGCTCTGAGCTGTAGCAGCTTCTGAACCTTTGCATCTAGCAACAAAATTTGTGCTGGGGTGGAGAGATGGAAACCCTGGGTTTTTTTCGAGGAAGAAATTTGAAGTCCAGGGACAGATCTTTGCCCACTACCTCCAACACCCACTTGGTCTGTGGTGATGGTTGATCAAAGGGGGAAGAAATGGGATAGTCTGCCTCCAACAGGTAGGGAGGAGGTGGCCTGCATCTCAGGGGTTCTGTTTAGGCTGGGGTTGAGGTTGTGCCTGAGACCCTCGCCTAGAGCCCCTTCTACCCCTACAGTAGCCCTGTAGGGAGCACTGCTGGTATTGGGGTATGGCTACTGGCTGGAAAAAGGGTCTTGTCAAGAAAGAGCACACCCTGGCCCCCCTTCCATAGGGTCTGGTGGATGAAGAAGCTCTGTCCCTAGCAGAGTTACTTCTATAAGTAGCCTTATATTCATCCACCTTTTTCATATAAGCCACTGTGGATTCTCCAAAGAGCGAATTTCCTTCTAATGGAAAATCCAGGGCCTTCGACTGGGTATCCTGAATGAGGTTTGTAGTCCTAAGCCAAGCAAACCTCCTCTGAGCCACTGTGTTAGCCATCCATCTGGCTGCAGTGTCATTCAGATCAGCAGCCATTTGGAACTGGTACTTGGTCGCCTCTAGCCCAAACCTGGCAGTTTCAGCCAGGTCATCTGACAAGGTTGAGGTGGCCTTCATGGACATTGCCAGTACCGACTGCCACAGGGATTTCTGATACTGGGCAGCATAAGCTTGGAAAGTAGCCTGTCTCATGGCCGATGAGGCTGACAAATAGCCCTTTTTGGCCATACTGTCCAATTTTATTGATTCCTTGTCCGGTGGGTGTGAGGACAGAGGGACTTTAGCTTTATCACAGGCAGCTTGTTGTATTACCCCTTGATGGTCAGGATGGGAGAAGAGGAAGTCAGCTCCCTTCCTATCCAGCTGGTATTTTTTGTCTATTCTCTTGTCAATTGGAGGAATAGAATAAGGGGTCTACAAGAGCTTCATAGCGTCCTTAAAAAATGTATATACTGGGAGGAGGAGGGCCTTTGTGGGTGTTAGACCCATCATATTAAGGTACTCAATCTCCTCCTCATCCTCCACTTGCTCAGTTGTGGCGATATCTAAAGCATCTGCCATTTTCCTTACAAAGGAAAAATGGGAGGAATAATCCTCAGACACTCTGGGAGGAGAGCCAAATTCCTGCTCAGGGGACACCTCTGGAGGGATAGGTTCGTCCTCCTCATAAGGCTCCTCATCCTCTTCAAAATAGTGTTGCTCCGGTGCAGTGGGCAACACAGAAGTAGCAACCTGGGGACCCTGTGAAGGGGCAGGAGGCTGAGGGATGATGCCCTGCAGAGCCTGAATAATTTTAAATGCCTGAACTATCTCCTGAGCTGAAGGCATTACAGGCACCTGCGCAGAAGTCCCTGGTTTAACAGGAGAGGGTTCTGCATGCTTGAGTTTCTTTGTTTTCTTTGAGGGAACGATGGTTCTTTCCCTCTTTTTGCACCTTTTTTGCCCGTATCAGGGGCAGGGGTAGTAGCACTTGTGGCTTCAACCACAACAGACTGGGGTGTCAGCTGGTCAGAGACTGAGGGACCCCTAGGAAACTTTTTATTGAGCCATTCAAGGTGCTTTTCAACAGTTTTTTCTGGAAAAGTTTTACATATCTCACATTCCTGGTCCAGATGTTCAAAACCCAGACAAGCTACACATAAAGTGTGCTCGTCTGCCTTGGCAAACACATCTCCACACTTTAAACAGTTTTTAAACCCAGGTTCCCCGGTTCTCTTCTTAGGTTTCGCAGCCATGGTGAAAAGCAAGAGGAAAAACCCCAACCGCTAAATACTAAATACTGTTGCGGTTATTTAAACAGTTTCAAAAGTTTTCTTTTTTTTTTTTTGCGGTCGGTTCCAGAACCGATAGGGAACCGAAGGAACCGAGTGAGGAGATGAAATGTGAACCGGTTCAGTGGTTCTGTAACCGATAAAAAACGGTTACCACTAAAGTTTATAAGGACCAAAAATTAGCGATAATATATACGTTCTTTAGTTACAGAACCGAAATAAAATTAAACTAACTCGGATCCCTCACGATTATCCTGAACTGTGAGGAACTGAAAAAAACAACTACTTTAATAATAAACTAGATGTAAACTAACAATCAGTAGAGGCAGTAAAAAAAACTAAATATACTTATGGTTTTGTGATTTTTTTTCTATCTTCTTCATGTGAAAGAGGGCGACAGAGACTCCGAGCGACCAGATTTTCAGGTGGAGAGAAAAATCTGAAGGGCTCAGAACACTACAGTTGGTAGAGGCAGTATTTGAAAGATGCTCACGTGCAAAGAATTCCATCATTTGCATGTGTTCCATCTCTCCGGGCAGTCCAACCCACCAGGCTGACTGCACAAAGTTATGAATATTCTGAGCATTACTGGGGTTAGAATGGGCTTTACCTCATTGAAAAGTAGCTGTTGCCACATCAAGTCCTCGCAGCGCCGATGCAGCTTGCAATGGAGCCTCTCCTTGCCCGAGGAGGATGAGGAATAGTGGCGGCGCCGTTTGCCTGAGCATCGAGAGCATGAGTGTTGAAGTAGATGCGGGCTGCTCGACTCAGGGCTCCAAGAGCGGGACTGTGAGCTCGACCACTGGGGCTGCCGATGGTGGGTCTCAGAGAGGGCCAGTGAGAACCAGGTCTCCTCCTGGTTCGGAGGCTCTGAGACGAGAGGTGGCGGATCAGCGGACTGGTCCATCCCATTTTGAGTGAGCAGTAGGACCGGGGTCCTAGAAAAGGAGATGTCGGCCTCTTCCAGTGATAACTGGCCAATTGGCTTGAGAAATATCTTGGCTTTGAAGATTGACCTGCATCTCGACCAACTGGCCGACAGGGAGACTGTGGAGCCGGTGGCTAGAGCCATAGAACTGACCGAATTCGGAACTTCTGGAGAAGTGTGGAAATCTAAGGCCCGAGAGCACTCCCAAGCCTACAAATAATGGCAGGACTATTTATTGGTCTCTTTCTTGGATTTTTGACTTCAACTTAGTGCCCGAGGGACCGAGCCCATGGGTGGGAAGAGCCTGGCACAATTCCTTGAATGCCTCGTAGAAACAGAAACATAGACTTTGATGGCAGATAAGGACCACTTGGCCCACCTAGTCTACCAGTTTCCCTAACTATAGGATAAGCTGCAGATCCTAGTTAACCAACAGCCTATTTCTTCCAACCCCCAACAAGAATTGCCTTATGTCTGTCCCATGCATTCTTGAATTCTCCTACAGTTTTAGACCCCACAACCTCCTCAGGAAAGCTGTTCCATGTGCCTACCACCCTCTCTTTGAAAAAATACTTCCTCATATTGCCCCTGAGCCGTCCCCCCTCTATCTTCAAAATGTGCCCCCTTGTTCTTGCACATCTTTTTTCTGAAAGATGCTACCCTCTTGGACTTTGTTGATTCCACTGAGGTACTTAAAAGTTTCTATCATGTCCCCCCCTCTCTCTCCTTTCCTCAAGGGTATACATATTAAGCTCCTTTAGTCTCTCCTCTTGTGGCTTCTCTTGCAGACCCTGCACCATTTTAGTTGCCCTCCTGTGGACTGTCTCCATTCTGTCTATGTCCATGTGGAGGTAGGGTCTACAGAACTGGACACAGTACTCCAGATGGGGTCTCACCAACTGTCTGTACAGAGGGATAACAACTTCCTGTTTTCTGCTGGTGATGCCTCTCCCTATACATCCCCGTATCCCCCCAGCCTCCCCTACTGCCTTCTCACATTGCTTGCCAACCTTAAGGTCATCGGATATGATTACCCCCAGGTCCCTTTCCATTTTTGTTGTTGTTACTACCCCCCTTCCACTGTGTAATCTTCCCCTGGGTTTTTGTTTCCCAGGTGCATTATTTTGCACTTCTTTGCATTGAATCCAAGCTGCCATACTTCTGATCATTCCTCCAACCTTGCCAAGTCCCTTCTCATCCTTTCCACGCCTACTTGTGTATCTACCCTGTTACAGATCTTTGTCTCATATGCAAAAAGGCATACTTTTCCTTCCAGTCCCTCTGCAATGTCACTTATAAAGACATTAAAAAGGACTGGACCCAGTACTGAACCCTGCGGTACCCCCAAAAGTAACCCCCCTTTCTTCAGAGTGGACTCCATTTACTATTACCCTCTGTGTCCTGTTGTCTAGCCAATGTTTTACCCAGGCTGCTACCCTGGGATTCAATCCCAGGCTGGTTAATCTGATTATTAATATTTTGTGTGGGACCGTGTCAAATGCCTTGCTAAAGTCTAGGTAGGCCATGTCCACAGCCCCTCCCTGGTCTACTACTTTGGTCACCCAGTCAAAGAAGTCAATTAGATTTGTCTGACATGACCTTCCCGCTGTGAACCCATGCTGCCTTGGGTCCTGTGCCCCACTGGCCTCTATGTACTCAACAATTCTTTCCTTCTGAAGTGATTTACTTGGTTTACTTGGTTTGATTAGGTAGAAGAAAGTCCGAGGACCCATCGAGTCTACCTCTCCACACCATGTGGAGTAAAGCATCTAGGTGCCCAAAGGTATTTATCAAGATAACCCTTAAACTACTCAAAGTTTGATGCATCAGCCATGTACTATGGTAGCTTATTCCACAGTTCTGCAGCTCTAATTGTGAAAAAGTATTTCCTTTTATCTTTGTATGCCATTGACACAAATAATTGCCTATTATTGCATCTAAGAACACCAACTTTATTAGCAAACTGAGACCCACAGTCTGCCTTCAAAGTATTATCTTTTAAGATATTAAATAATAGTAGTAGATCACCTCTAGTTCTCCATGTATCTAAATCATATAAGTTTAGTACTTTACACCTATCCTTGTAGCTGATATTCTGAAGTTTAGGGATTAATTTAGTTACTTTTCTTTGGACACTCTCAAGTAAGATTTTATTCTCTATAAGATATGGTGCCCAAAAGGCAGCACCGAAATCTAGATGTGGCATCATAAATGAATTGTAGATAGGAAGTATACAAGCTTCCTGCTTATAGAAAAATGATTTCTTAACAGCAGACATAATTTGATTTGCTCTTAAAGTCTACAGTGTTCACCTGATGTTAATTGGTTAGTTATCAAAATACCTAGGTCTCACTCAGATGTTACTGATCCAATCTCTGAACCATTTAGATAATATTTAGTATAGTGATTTTTAGACCCTAAATGCATGATGACACATTTATCCTTGTTGAAGGACAGTTTGTTATTTAATGACCATTTTTCCATCACTTTTCCTACCACAGAGGTCAAATTGAGAGGTCTGTAGTTTTCTGCCTCTCTATCTTGCTCCCACTTTTGTGAAGGGGAATCACATCCACCTTCCTCCAGTCCTCAGGTACCACACCATCCTCCCATGATTTGCTAAAAAGGGTAGTCAGTGGTGTCACTAGTTCTCCCTTTAATTCTTTTAAAATCCTGGGGTGAATTCTATCAGGCCCCATTGCTTTGTCCACCTTCAGTTTTAGGAGTTCTTTCAGAACTCTTTCTTCTGCGAAAGGACTGGGATTGAGCCCCCTATCCAGAGTGCTTCTGTTAATTGGATTAGGCACCTCCCCCTCTTCCTCTTTTGAGAATAATGAGCAGGAGTATTTGTTCAATATTCCTGCTTTTCACTGTCCCTCTCTGCTCACCCACCGTCCATTCTATTCAGCCTAACTATCCCTCCCTTTGTCTTTCAACGCTCCCTGATGTACCATTAAAAGGTTTTATTCCCTTTCTTAACCAAGTTGGCTATCTTTTCCTCAGTTTAGGCCTTTGCTATTCTGACTTCCCTCCCTACTTCCTTCTGCCTTAACTGGTATAGTTCTCTGTCCTGCTCCTTCTATATTTCCTTATACTTCCTAAATGCTATCTTTTTCTCCCTAACCTTCCCCGCCGTCTCTTTTGAGAACCATAGTGGCTTTTTCTTTCATTTTGATTTGTTTATTTGCTTCATACAAAGGCTTGTTGCCTCTGTGATGGCAATTTTGATGTTTCCTCATTGTTGCTCCACCCCTCATTCTAGCCTATTTGCTAGTGCTTTTCTAAGGCACTCTCCCATCTTGCCAAAGTCAGCCCTCCTGAAGTCCAGAACCCTCACTTTTGTATGGCTTGACTCTGTAGCTGAGTTTATCGTGAACTACACTGTTTGGTGGTCACTTGTTCAAAGATGGCTACCCACTTCTAGATCTGAGATCCTCTCACTGTCCCCATTTGAGAGTATGAGGCCTAAGATTGCTCCCTCATGAGTGGGTTCTAAAACTAGCTGTCTGAGGTGTGCCACCTGTAGGGCATCGAGAATGTCCCTGCTCTTGGATGTGGCTGCAGCAAAGGTGCTCCAGTTAACATCTGTCATATTCAGGTCCCCCATCAACAGTATCTCCCCTTTCTCTGCCATTCTAAGAATACCTTCTATCATATCCTTGTCCATTCCTTCTTCCTGACGTGGGGGTTAGTACACAACCCCTGTGCGGATTGTGGTGCCATTTCCAGTCTGTAAGGTGACCCACACTGCCTCCTCTTCACCCTGTTTACTCTTTTGTTCCATTGCTTTTATCCCTTCCCTTACACAGAGAGCTACTCCTCCCCCCTTCTCCCTGCTCTGTCTCTCCTGTAGGTGTGTACCCTGGTATGTTAACATCCCAGTCATGGTTCTATGTGTACCATGTTTCTGCAATTGCTACGATATCCAGGCATCCCTGTTCCATCTAGGCCACCAGTTCAGGGAGCTTGTTGCCCAGACTATGGGGCATTGGTACTCATTACCCTCCATTTCTTGATGGCCTTACCCCTTTTTGCCCCATCCCTGTCCTTATTGCCTTTGTCATTTTCTCCAGTTACCCCTGCCCTTCTCCCTAGCAACATCTCTATCTTGGTGTTTATCTCACTTACTACCCTGATTTTGTGGTGGGGGCTACGATTTCCCTGCTCCTTTCCAGTGTCTCCCCCCTTGGCTAGTTTAAATGCTTGCCAATGAAGCATTTAAACCTATCACCTAGGATCCTGGTTCCCCTCCTGGACAGATGCAGACCATCATGCCAGTATAGGCCTGCATCACTCCAGGTGGACCCCGAGTCCCCAGTGAAGCCAAATCCCTGAGCTCTGCACCAGTTTTTCAACCATTGATTGACTCCCATGGTGTGGAGCACCCTAGCCTCACCCATGCCATTGACAGGCAGCACCTCCGAGAAGGTTACCATGTGTGCTACTTGTCTAAGGCCCCTCCCCAACTCCACAAACTCTTCTTGCACTGATCTGATTCCTTTCTCAGCCAGGTCATTTGTCCCTAGGTGGACAATGACATCCAGCTCCTTCCCCCGTGCAGCTGCCCCGGCGATCCTAAGGATTCGCTCCCTGTCCCTCCAAGCCATGGTGCCAGGCAGGCACCTTACCTCCCTCTCCCCTTCCTCCCCCAGTTCTACCCTACTAACAATGCAGTCCCCCACCAGGAGTTGTTTCCTTCCCCTGTGGAGTCCCATGCCACCCTCCTGGTGGTCTCCTTTGTGGAGGCTCCCAGCATCCTCCTTGGTCTCCATTGCAGGTGCCTCCATAGAGGAACCACACTTTGCCAGAACGGCATTTGAATTGTGAAGAGGGACAACTGGAGGGATGAGCCTCTGTTCCACCACCCTCACCCTCCCTGAGCCCACTGTGGTCCAACCGCTTCTCTTTCTTGGCAACCTCTGAGGCAACGGCAGTAGCCCTGGTGGTCCCTGGGTGGGAGAGGAGGTCCCCAAAATCCTGGCCATCTCAGCCTGGAGATGAGTAACCTCCTCCCTCAGCACAGAGAGGTGCCTACAGATGGGACAACACGGCATCCTCCAGAACGTCTCCCAGAAGACTGCTGCTCCACAGCCACTGCACTGCATCACTCCCATCATGTCTTATTTCTGGCCCCTTAACTGTTGATTGGAATACTTACTCTTTCCTCTGCTTGTTTATTTATTTATTTTCTCCCTACTCGCTTACTGCCTCTGTGCCCTTTAAGCTCCTGATCTTCCTGTTCTGAGACAAGAAGTTCCTACAGTATATTTCTCAGTAGTCTCCTTACTTGCTCAGAGTCAGACCTCCGGCAGCTGGGGGGGGGGGATGGAGAGCTACTCTTTTCCTTCTAGGATGGTGAGTCTTTTGTGACGCTCCGTGATCACTCACTTCCTGCTCCCAAATAGGAAGTTTCTGTTGTCAGTCAAATCCTGTGCCTATAAAAGTAGAACTGGCTTAGGGTGGGGAGGTGGAGGGGAGGGAAGGAGGGCACTATAGTCCCAGTAGAGAAGTGTAGTTATAACAGCAGCTCCTTCCTCTTGGGGTTCTCTGCCTGTTCTCTGGCAGAAGCTATCTGTGAAGAAGGCACCCAAGGAGAGTGGCAAAAGGGCCGAGGCCGAGGAAGCATGAGCTGCAGCCTGGGCTGCGGCTTCCTCAAATGCCGCAGCTGTTCGGCGAACCCCTCAACCATGAAGACCACCTGATGGGTGTTCTTAAGAGTTGATGGGCAGATCACGATCATCCGGATGACCCAGAAGCAGGTGAGCACAGCAATCCTCTAATGTGGATGGATGGAAAGTGCAGCACAGGCCACATGCCTGGGAATTGTGCTCATGTTCCAGGCAGTAGACGCACATGGCGTAAGGGTGGGTCCATCTGAGACATCTTCTGCCCACAGGCACATTTTCCGTATCTGGACACTGACTTCCTGTCGTCCATACTGGAGACTAGAAGGAATAGTCTGAAGACAATGTTTTTGGAAAATTTCTAAGTTTAATAAGCAAAGGGCCTTCTCAGCATGAGAGTGGTAAGGAGAGAACCTTCTTCTTCCAGCGGAATGAAAGATCTGACATCACAGGGCAGTGCTGAGGGAGTTACCACCTGAGTGGATGGGAGGAACCAGCTTGATGACATTACAGCAAGCCTTAAATGGGAAAGGAACACTGCCAGAAGTGTGGACAGTACACCATATCCCCATCCCTAGAACTACTATTATTTAACATATGATAATTGGAGGGGGGTGCCACTAGACAGCAAGGAAATGACTGAACAATGGGGACAGCAATCAAAGGGTAGTAGGGGGTGCCACTAGACACCAGCAAAAGGACAAAACAACGGGTACAGCAATTGGAGGGTGGGGGGTGCCACTAGACACCAAGAAAATGACAAAACAACAGGGACAGCAATCGGAGGGTGGGGGGTGACACTAGACACCAGGGAAATGAAAAAACAAAGAGGACAGCAATCTGGGGGAGGAGGATGCCACTAAACATCAGGGAAACTAAACAGAACAGTGGGGACAGCAGTCAGAGGGTGGGGGAGTGCCACTAGACACCAGGAAAACAAAACTAGACAATGAGGTCAGCAATCAGAGGGTGGGGAGCCATTAGACATCAGGGAAAACACAAAAAAAATATGTGTGTCATATCATATATTATGGTGTTCTGCTATACCAAACACCACAGTACATGATATGACACACATAATGAAATATGATAACAGGACATAAGTGGAGGGTGATCGGGTTGGGGGAGCGATCACTAACCACCAGGGAAAACTTTATTACATATTGGGCAGGTGATTCGGTGGGGGAGGGACCACTGGGCCCAGGGAAAAGGTTCTTACATCTCAGGGTTGGTTTTTCCCCTTATGTGTGTCATACCATATACTGTGATGTTCTGCTATATGACACACCACAGTATATGATATGACACACATAACAAAATACAACGGGACATCACACTTCTGCAAAAATTCATCCATCTTTAGAACACTGATTTTTTTACACTGCACATGCTCACAAACAACTTTTTTCTTAAATAATTTAAAAAGTACTAGGTCCTGAAACATAACAAAAACACAACAGCACGAACCTTGGACAAAACTCTATCAAACCTGAACGTTTCAGATTTCAAATCCTCATATTTTTTTAGTTATCGGGTGGCACAAAAAGTCTTAACATTTTCAAAAATGGTGATTTTTACCTTTTTTTGCACCTCTGTAACTTTGCCCCCACTGAAGTGATCTACATAAAATTTTCAGGATCAAGAGATCCTGGTACAAATGCTGTGTGACCAAGCCTGCATTATATATATTAATATATATATATATATATATATATATATATATAATATACATGTCCCCAATGCAAGTCCCCACAATGCAAAGCATCATGGGCTGCATATGCAAATCACCACAGAATGTTATGCTGGTCCAACTTTAAGCAGAATTGCATGGTGCTGAAAGGCCTCTCACACAGTTTGCAAAGGGTGCTAACAGAAGACATAGACACGTGTTTCGTCCTACCAGGACTCATCAGTATGCCTCGTCTGTTTGACACCCCAGTGGAATGGACCAGCTACCCTAAGGCAGTGTGCCTGGGATATATTGTGGTGAACCCATTAAAATAAAAACTATTTAAAGACAAAGAACCTCTGTGCGTAAACACTGAGGCAAGGGTTACCCTAAAGGGCATTTGGCTGGAGGCCAAGTTTCAAGAAAATACAAATGACACATGTCCCCACAATGCAAAGCACTCATGGGCTGCATATGCAAATCACCACAGAATGTTATGCTGGTCCAACTTTAAGCAGAATTGCATGGTGCCGAAGGCCTCTCACAGTTTGCAAAGGGTGCTAACAGAATGCCCCTTTGGGTAAACCTTGCCTCAGTGTTTACTTATAGAGGTTCTTTGTCTTTTTATATATATATATATATATATAGATATGTGTGTGTTCAAAATAGTGAGTGTGAATGGTTACCTTAATTTTCTCCAGCTCTCTCAGTTCATACTCTGGGTCTTCCTCACACTTTGCTTTCCGCTCTTTGACATTCCCATCAACAATATCACGGCAACTTCTGAAAAAGGGGTGAAAAAGAAAAGTCACAGTAAGTACCAGAACTGATGAGCTTCCTGAATATCTTCCCTATCAAGTACCACTCTTAAGTCTTAGCCAGAGGCCCTAGCACCCCGCAGGAGCAAGTCATTTAGCCAGGATGCCAGCACTGGCTATTGGAGTGGGTGCCTATGTCACACCGTGTGATGCTGCATGCTTACCAATAATTATTGCTGGTTCCCCAGCCTACCTCAGTTCTGTTAGCAAGGAAAGTGTGAAAAAATGTGGCTACAAGCTATTGTTTGTGAGACAGACAATAGAGAACAACTAGAGAAAGTAAATATAAAGAGAAAAGAAACATCTGAAAATAATTTCGACCAACCTAACAAGTTCTGGCACAGCCACTATGGCTGCAAATGCATTAACTAGATAAGGGTGTTTCATGGGCTTAAACATAACTATCAATTGCATTTAATAAAGCCTACAATACCATTCCACATATGACTTGTGAACAAGCTGGGCAGCCTGAGAGTGGGTCACAAGGTGGTAAACTGGGTTAGGAACTGGCTGAATGATAGAAGATAGAGAGTCATGGTAAATGGCACTCAATGTAAGGAAAGGAGTGTGACCAGCAGGGTGCCACAGCCTACCTCAGTTCTGTTAGCAAGGAAAATGTGAGAGGCCAGGGGGCCAGTCCTGTTTAATGTCTTCATAAGTGCAACTGTGGAGGGGCTGGAGGGGAAAGTGCGCCTCTTTGCGAATTATACTAAGATCTGCAACAGGGTGAACACTCCGGGAAGTGTGAAAAAAAAATGAGGAGAGACCTACCTAAACTGGAGGAATGGTCCAAAGTGTAGCAGCTGAGATTTAATGCAAAAGTACAAAATCATGTATTTGGGTTGAAGGAACCCGGGGAGGATTACGGGCGAGACTGATGGTCGCTAAACAGGAAAGGTTGGGAGTAATCATACTGGATGACCTAAAGGTGGCTAAACAACGTACCAAGACTATGGGGCAAGCCAGTGGGTTACTGGGGTGCACTGGGAGAGGTATCACCAGCAGAAGGAAGAAGGTGGTGATGCCACTGAGCAGATCACTGGTGAGGCCACATTTGGAATACGGTGTCCAGTTCTGGAGTCCGAATCTCCACAAGGATGTAGACAGAGTGGAGGCAGTAAAGAAGGGCAACAAAGATAGTGCAGGGCCTGCACTAAAAGTCATATGAGGAGAGACTGGGAGATCTCAATATATATATATATATATAATATGGAGAAGAGAAGAGACAGGGGTGATATGATAGAAACCTTTGAATATCAAAAAGGCATAAATAGGGTGCTGGAGGGTAGCATCTTTCAGAAAAGGAGATGTCCAGGAACGAGGGGGGCATGACATGAGGTTGGAAGAAAAAATTACTCACCTTAGTAATGTTGTTTCTTCTAATGGAGTCTTGCTATATTCTGACAGTAGCAGTGAGTCCCAACCTTCGAACTGCCCCGGAGATGAACGAGTTAACTTTCCATGCCAGGCATGGAATGCTGAGCTCGAGCTTGGTTGAGACTCTGTCTGTTGCTGTTTAAACTCAAACCGTCAGATCTTTATGAGCTAAACCCACTAAGGTCCTGTGTGAAAGCTGTAAACCTACACTAGCCAACTGGCTACTAAACATAAAACACATTTTTGGTCCCAAACAAAGACTCAAGTCAGGAGATCCAAAATGAAAACACAACACCAACTCACCCCAAGAAAAGAAGGGTGAAAAAAAAAGGTGGGCACCTACTATGCCACTGCACTGCCCACCCACATCCCAAAAAACAGAGGTCTGAGAGGGGCAGGCAGGGGAGGTCAGAATATGCAAGACTCCATTAGAAAAACAACATTACTAAGGTGAGTAGTTTTTTTCTTCAAACAACATGAAGTCTTGCTATATTCTGACAGTAGCAGACTCTAAAGCAGTACCTCCATGGAGGAGGGACAGAACCTACTTAGGAAATAGGCTCTGACAAGGCTGTGTTAAAACCGAGCATCACTCTAGCCTGGATGTCCAGGGAGTAATGCTTGTAAAAGTGTGAACTGTTTTCCAGGTAGATGCTTGACATATCTCTAGAATAGGATGTCCCTGGCAGCAGCCAGGGGAAGCAGCTGTACCTCTGGTAGAGTGAGCCCTCAGGCCTGAGGAGGAACCTTACCCAGTTTTCATAGCAAAATTGGATACAAGAGACAATCCACCTGGCGATGGATCTTTAGTGGCAGGTTTCCTTTACCAACCTCACCATAAGTGAGGAACAGTTGGAGGAGTCAAACCTGTGACCCTTGGTACGCTCTATGTAGTAACTAAGGGCTCTTTTCACATCTAAGTTAGCAGCCTCCTCTCGCCAGAGGAGGAATGGTCAGTGAAGTACACTGGAAGAGACATAGATTGATTAAGGTGGAAATCTGAAACCACCTTAGGCAAGAACTTCCTGTTAGTCCTGAGGACCACCTTATCTCTATGAAAGGGATAAAATCAGGCTCCACTGACACAGCTTGTAATTCACTTATGCGCTGGCAGAAGTGATGGCTACCAAACACAGTCTTCAAGTTAAGTACTTAAGCTCTGCTGAAGACAAAGGCTCAAGGGGTTGCATAAGCTGAGCAATGCAAATATTAAGGTCCAGGCAGGGGCCCTGAATGGAGGGTTGGTGTGAAGCAATCCCTTGAAAAACTTGGAGAATCACAGGGTGAACTGAAAGAAGAGGGCTTACCTGCTGAAATAAAAGCAGACACAGCTGTCAGATGCACTTTCAGTGTAGCTGGTCTCAACCCAAGCTATTTAAGTGGACCATATAATCAAGGACTGTGGGCAGATCAGCAGATTCTGGGAAATATGTTACAGAGCACCATATGGAAAATCTTTTCCATTTGGAATTATAAGTAGCCCTGGTGGAAGGTTTTCTAGAAGTCTTCAGGATATCCATTACACCTTGGGAGAGGTGTAAATCAGCAGACTCTAACTCTTCAAGAGCCAGGCCTTGAGATTGAGAGATTTGAGGTTCGGGTACCAAACCCTCCCCTGAGCACAGGTTAACAGGTTGTAATTCCTGGGAAGACACAGGGGAAGATGGACTGCTAAGTACAGTATTAGTGGATACCAGAGCTGCCTGGCCCAGTCTGGAGCAATCAGGATCATCTTGCAGGGTTGAGATCTGATTATGACTAGCACTTTGAACAGGAGAGGGAAGGGGGGAAGCATAGAGGAACTTCCCTTCCCAATTGAGAACTAAGGCATCCAGGGGGACTGAGCCCAACACTGCGGGCCTGCAGCAAAAAAGGAGAAGTTGGTGATTGTCTGGGGCTGCAAAAAGATCTATCTGTGGGGTGCCCCATCTGGAAAATATCACATCCAAGACCAGGGGGTCCAGTGACCATTCGTGATGGCCCTTGGAAATCCTGATGAGAGCATCTGCCAGGACATTGTCCTTGCCTGGGAGGTGAACTGCCGTGAGGGAGGTGTTCAGGGAGTAAGCCAGAGACCACAACTTCATTGCTTCGGTGCACAAGGCCGTAGACCGAGTGCCTCCTTGCTTGCTGATGTACATTGTGGTGGTGTTGTCTGTTCTGACCTGTACAACTTTGTTCTGAACAGATTTGGAAAAAGCTTGAAGTGCTAGAAATACTGCTCTGAGTTCCAACAGATTGATGTGGAGCAGAGATTCCTGAGGGGACCACAATCCCTGGGTGGTGAGGTCGCCCATGTGAGCCCCCCACCCCAACACGGAGGCATCTGTAGTAAGGATTAAAGAGTAAGACTGAGTGACAAAGGGAACCCCTTGTCTCAGACTGTTCTGATTCTGCCACCACTGTAGGGCCTGGATCAGGGTTCGCGTTACTGGGATCAATTTGGTCAGAGAGTCCTTCCTTTGAGACCAAAAGGTTCTCAAATGGAACTGAATGTCCCTCATCTGAAATCTTGCTCCCTGCACTACTGCTGTAGAAGCAGCCATGTGCCCCAGGAGCTGTAGAAAATGCCTTGCCAGTCGAGACACCTGCAGGGTGAATGAGGAGGCCAGAGAGACCAGGGTCCTTGCTCCTTGCCCTGTCGAGGGGAAGAAAGGCTCTGGCCTTCTCTGTGTCTAGCTCTGCACCTATGAAGGTGAGGAGCTGGACAGGCTCTAGCACTGACTTTGGAAGATTTAGAAGGAAACCCAAAGAAGTGAGCAGTTGCTGAGTTATCTGTAAGTGTAACTTGACTTGGTCTGGGGACTGGCCTACTATGAGCCAGTCGTCCAGGTAAGGGAAGATGGCAATCTTTTGCCTTCTTAGAGAAGCAACTTCCACTGCCAGGCATTTTGTGAATACCCTTGGAGCAGAGGTGAGGCCAAAGGGCATTGCTCTGAACTGGTAATGGCCTGAGGGCAGCTCGAACCTGAGGTACTTTCGATGGGAGCTTCTGAGCGAGAATATGGAAGTAGGCATCCTTGAGGTCCAGGACTAGCCAGTCTCCTGGCCTTAGAGAGGGTAGAATAATTCCAGAGTCACCATTTTGAATTTTGGTTTTAAAAGGTGCTTGCTTAAGTATCTGAGATCCAGGATGGGCCGCCATTCTCCTGTCTTTTTTGGGGTAAGGAAGTACCTGGAGTACAACCCTTTGCCCTGGTGTAGGGTGGAACCCTTTCCACAGCTCTGAGAGCTAGGAGGGAAGAGACCTCTGCCTCTAAGGCAAGTGCCTCTGATGGATTTGCAGGTGGAAAGGATCTGGTTCTCATCTTTGGAAACTTTTTGAAGCTGAGAACCAGTCCCTGGCTTACTACTTCCAGGACCCATTTGTCTGATGTCAGAGACTCCCAGTCCTGGACAAAGTAAGCCAGCCTGCCCCCTACAGGTAGCTGAGAATCGGCCCTTAACCCCATCAGGGTGCCTGTTTGGCAGGGTCTTTGGGCTGAGGGGTGGAAGCAGGCCTGCTTGTACCCCGTCTGCCTCTCCCTCTAAAGAACCCCCTCTGGGCATAAGCAGAAGAGGAGGCCTGGGCTTGGTAAAAAGGCCTATGAAAAGGCCTGCCCCTGCCCCTGGGAAGCTGTCTTTGAGGAGTGGCCTGCCTTTCTTTGGCCTGTGCACTCCTATAGGTGGTCCTATACTCATCCATTTTCCTCATGTAATTCTCTGTTTGCTCCCCAAACAGAGAAGTACCCACAACAGGAAAATCCATGGCCTTAGTCTGGGTATCTGGGTATGGGCAGACTGGATGGGCCTTGAGGTCCTTATCTGCCGTCAACTTCTATGTTTCTATGTTTCTATGTAATCCTGTGACAGGCTAGTACATCTGACCCAAGCCATTCTTCGAAGTGCCACAGATGTAGCCATGACTCTAGATGACACATCATTGGAGTCTACTGCAGCATGGTATTGCACCTTGGATGCCTCAATACCATCAGCAGCCACCTGCTCCAGCTCCTTGGCAAGCTGGCCAGGGACCTGTTTTGCTAGGGCCATAACAGTGTCCCATCTGGATTTTGATACCTAGCAGTATAGGCCATATAATTGGCCTGTCTGAGTCCCAAGGATGCTGCCATGTACTGTTTCTTTGCCATGGCATCAATACTCCTGGAGTCCTTATCCGGGAGGTGTGAAGCCAAGGGAATGTTTGCCTTATCATAGGCTGCAGCCTGCACTACCCCAACATGGCTGCATTGTTGTGTAAGGAACTCCATGTCTGAGCCTGACAATGTATACCTCTTGTCCATTCTTTTATCCACAGGAGGTATAGTGTTAGGAGTCTTTAAAATCTTAAATGTCTGTTTCCCAAAAGATTTGTGCAAGGGAATAGACAGCCTCCTAGACTCTGGGATATCCATCATTTCCACATAGTCAGGCTCCTCCTGGTCATCCACAGCTTCTTCCATAGGAAGCTGAAGAGTTTCAGCCACTTTTTTATAAAACATGAAATGGGAGGGAGACTCAGAAAGCCTAGGAGGAGACACTCCTGAAGGTCTGTCTGGGGAGATGTCCGGGTCAATGGGCACATCCAGACTTTCAAGTCCACATTCACTTTCCTCATACTCCTCTTCCTCCTCCTCCGGTTCATAAAATTCCTCTAAATCATACTCTTGAACCGGTGGAACCAGCCGAACCGAGCGCCTGCCTGATGGTACCGGTTCGGTCGGAACCGGGGAAAGCGACTGAACAATTTTGATCACTTTGGCTATTTCTTCAGCGGTTGGAGAGGAAAGTTTTGGCTCCACACCAGCTGATTTTTCTTTTCTAGTTCTTTTAGCCGGAACCGACTCCTCAGAATCGGCTCCCCTTTTGCCCGAAGAAGTCTCGCCCTGGTCAGAGGGCACTCCTTCTGGCTCAGTTTGAACTGAACCGGGCTGGCCATCTTGTTCAGCGGACTTTTTGGCCTCCCTTTCCCTGAGCCTACCAGCTCTCTTTTCTAAGGTAGCTGCAGGGACATTTTTGCAAATCTGGCAGTCTGCATTGAGGTGGTCAAACCCCAGACAATAAACACAGGTGGTGTGGGGGTCAGCCTTGGCAAAGACATCCCCACACACACTGCAGTGTTGAAACCCAGTGGGTCCGGTTTTTCTTTTGGGTTTCTCAGACATAGTGCCAGTACTAACCAAACTTACCCTTTTCTGGCAATCTGCCAGGCAAGACCCTCTTATCGGTTCCCAACCATGTCATGGGTCGTGGAAAAAAACGTAATAAAATCCGATTTTTTTTAGAACCGATAAGAACCGGTAACCACATTCTAAAAGCACAATTTAAGATTTTTTAAACAATTTGATCGATTCAAACCGAACCGATAAACCGTTTACAAGTTCCATACAGAATAGAACAAAATAAAACCTATCTAGTACCCACAAATACCACAGACAGAGACTGAACCGACAGGTTACAGTTTAAATTCTGTCGAAAACTGAGAAAAGCGGTATTTTAACCGACAAATTGAACCGAGCAGAAGGAGAAATCTCCGGAGCGACTGTTCAGTGAGGCGGAGTAAAGAATCTGACGGTTTGAGTTTAAACAGCAACAGACAGAGTCTCAACCGAGCTCGGGCTCAGCGTTCCATGCCTGGCATGGAAAGTTAACTCTTTCATCTCCAGGGCAGTTTGAAGGTTGGGACTCACTGCTACTGTCAGAATATAGCAAGACTTCATGTTGTTTGAAGGGGGTAGACTAAGGGTATTGCGAGAAAGTATTTCTTCACAGAAAGGGTGGTGGAACCTCTAGAGACTTCACAAGTCAGTTTCATTATGAAAGAGAGAAAAAAAAACAACTGACACATTTCACATAATACTACTATACACTATAAAAAATATAGAATGGGCAATTTTATTCATAACCAATGTGTTCTGTCACCTCGGGGTTCTGATTCCCATGGACCTCTCGAGCTTCGCTCTCCTGGTCACAGGGAATCAGACCCCCTCTGTGGCAGAAGACACTGGTTGTGCACAGTTGCCCATCCAGTATTCTCTATATAGTGCTGCATTGAGGATTTCTAAGTAATAAACCTGTGTTATGCAAGTGCTTTAAATTAGACTAAGATTCTTATCTAGTCAATTCAAATTTGTTAAGATGAGGAGCAAAGTTTTGGGAAGAAACCAAAGGTATAACAACCCTACAAGTCAGGAGGCAATGTCTTCTAAATTCTTTCTATGTAGGTGTGAAGGGCTATCCAGCTGTCAGCTGTCCAGCAATATCAATTTTGACATCTTTGCAACAAAGCAATAAAGAAAGGCAGAAGACATTTCACAAAACCTTGAGACAGAAAATGATGCCAGAGTTTAGCTAGCTATATGCTGCCCATCACAGCTTTATCAACTGCAGAATCAGTTTCAGTCTCATGGTTCTATGAAATAGCTACTGCCTTGATTTAAAATAAGACTGATTTAGACAGGGATATGCCTGAACAGCTGACATCTAAAGGTCACCCAATACCTCATCCCTTTGCACGTACGTGCCGCTCTAGAAATTTAGTATTTTTATAACTTGTTTTTAATTCTTTACTTCCTACAAGTTGTACAATCACAGTAATCCACTGCACAGTCTTTGCATAGAAGACAATGCTTGTAGACAAATGTAATCATTTTGCAGCTGTGGTGATCCAATGGCTAACAAAGGAATTCACACCTCTGGATCAGTGGGGGAGGGAATACCAGCAAAGCAGGAATTTCTCTATTTGCAAAAGGTAGTAAATTAAGCACTGAAACTTAACAAACAAAGAAAAGGCCCGTAAAACACTTTGGAGGAGGTTTCAACTTGCAAAACTAGGCAACTGGACAGGGGCCATGCAGTGGATGTACTGTATCTGGACTTCAATAAGGCATTCGACTCGGTGCCGCATGGAAGGCTGGGAAGTAAGTTAGAAGGCACAGGGGCAAGTGCAAAGCTGGTGAGTTGGGTAGGGAACTGGCTTCAGGGAAGGCAACAGAGGGTGGTGGTGGGTGTGGAACTCTCACACCCAAGGGTAGTGATGAGCGGTGTTCCACAGGGCTCGGTGTTGGGACCAGTGTTGTTTGGGGTATTCACTGCAGACATATCATTGGACGTCAAGAGCAAGATCAGTCTGTTTGCTGATGATACCAAGGTAGGAGCGGTGGTGGATGACCTAGGGGGATGGCAGGGGTTGCAGGATGAGCTGACAAAGCTTGAAACCTGGTCAGACACCTGGCAACTGGGGTTTAATGCCAAAAAGTGCAATGTGCTGCATTTTGGGATGAAGAACCCAAGGAGGAGTTACCAGCTGGGGGGGAGTGCAGCTAGCCCAGACAGAGGAGGAGAAGGATCTGGGGGTGCTCATTAAAGGGTCAATGAACAACTCTGCACAATGTAGGATGGCAACTGCAAAGGCCAACAAAATGCTGGGTTGTATTGCAAGGGGTATATCCTCGAGGAGGGAGGAGGTGATTCTGCCACTGTATAGGTCATTGGTTAGACCGCACCTGGAGTACTGCTTGCAGTACTGGCACCCGTATCTGGAGGGAGTGCAGCGCAGGGTGACAAAGATGATCAAGGGGCTGGGGGACTTATCATATGAGAGGAGGCTGAGGGAGTTGAACATGTACTCACTGGAAGAGAGGAGGGACCAGGGGGGACATGACTGAAACCTTTAAGTACATGAAAGGAATAAACAAGACAGGTACAGAGGGGCTGTTCAAAGTAAGGGAGGGGAGGGACACCAGGGGCCATGATATGAGACTGGAGGGAGGAAGGTTCAGGAGGAGGTGAGGAGACACTTTTTACAGAGAGGGTGGTGGCTGGGTGGAATGCGTTACCTGCAGAAGTGGTATCCAGTAGAACAGTGGATTGCTTCAAAAGGGGATGGGACAGGACTAAGGGGAGGGTCAATGAATGGGAAGGTTGGAAGGGAGAGGCAGCTGCAGAATAAGGGGTGCTAGCTGCACATTCGAGCAGACTTGATAGAACTCTAGGCCTTTATCTGCTGGCAAATTTCGTACATTCGTAAAAAGAGGGAGTACTGGGGAGGGCTCAATTGTTGAAGGAGGTTTCAACTTGCAAAAAAATGCAGTACTGGGGAGGGCTGAATTAACTTCTTAAGCCAGAGAAAAAGTAGTGCTCTCAAGCTCCCATACACACACAGGCAGCATAGTAATGAGGCTTCAGTGGAGGACACTATTTTTAATACTCTATCATGTTGTTTGGAAGGAAATTTAGGCAGGTAGTCCTTTTCTCAAAGCAAAACATCTATAGGGCTACACCCACTGCAGCCATAAAAAGGACAGGCTACAGGAGGATGCATCTCCGGGGGTGGGGGGGGGAGTGGTGATAGTGCCAAAAAGAAAAGAAAAATCTGAATCACAGTTACTGTTATTGTCACTTTTGCACCACAAGAAATATGTCTTGCTGGTAACAAAGGGAGGGAAAGAAAACATGGGCAAGAACCCTTGAGTGGCTCCAGCCTAAGCTCTGTGTCAGATCCAGCAATAAGATTTGTCTAAGAAACTCTGTAATTGTTCTAGTCATTGGCCTGCAACCCAGGAGACACTCTCAAGTGGGTATAATACATAAACATTTTAAGATGCCTAATGGAATGAGAGAACCGTTAACACTTTCCCTCACTAGGGGAGTAGACAGAAAAACACAGTTAACAATACATGTTCTATCCACTAGGACACACACTCTGTCCATAGAGGTAGAAAAACTATTGTAGAGTAGAGAAACAGAGACATTTTTCTCCCATCTGAGTAAAGAAACTCAAATTTCAGTGATTACCTCTGTGAAAAGGGGTAAACAAGAGCATGCCTGTTTTGGTCATTGACAGGAAAGGAAAGGACTCTTTTGAGACAACACTGGTGGGTTAAGTTGTGGGAAACCTGCAGTTGTGTATTAATTATTATTGTAGAGTAAGTTGGGACCAGTCACAGTAGCCCACATTTAAAGGCCATAATAAACAACTGTGTCTTACTCTGACATTTTAGGGCTGGATGAAAACTGACCTGGGGTCTCAACTAGATGATAATTGGAGGAAGACTGGCAGCAAATAAAGGCTGATGCCTTATATTCAAACCTATCCAAGCATCCCGTCATGTTCACATCCCATCATGTGAGTGGCACAGAGGAGGAGTTGGACATTTCTTCTAAGAGTATCTGCAGGATGTCTGCAGGAAGACAGCAGGACCACAGGGGTCTCTAAAGGTCAGTACAGGTACTTGATATGCATTGGGCAGACTGTACCTAAGAATTCCCTATCTGCAGTAGCCCAACATAGTACACTGTGAAGGTGAATCGGTATTAAAGTCAAGGGACAAACAGCCTATCTAGGGTAGGGTGTTGTATGAAATAGCTAAAGGGGGTTCAGGTACACAGAGCTTAGTACAGTTAGTAGCAGAGTGTAGTTAGGTTTTCCTAGAGGTCACGTAGGTATTGCAGGATGGCAGCAGATAAAACAGAGCACAGGTACAGTGTGGCATAGTTTGCTGTAGGGACTGTGGGGCACTCTTCTCATGGGCTAAGCTCTGGAGGAGAGAACACTGCCCATATGTAGGGCATCTGCACAGCTTCAGTCCTAGCAGGTAGCAGCAAGGGAGGAGATATCCCGGCTATATCACTAACTAAGCTGATACTCTCAGGCACACTTGGCACCCCCTCTCCACATGGACCTACTGTCTTAGGGGCTGGAAGGTAGCAGGGAGGGGAAGGGGTGGCAGAGGCAGCCACAGGGAAGTTATCCAGGTTAACTGTGTCCCAAAAGCAAATCGATTTGCACCTTGTGAGTAGGAGATACTGGACTCCCTTGGTGGGGGCTCAGAGCAAGTCGGGAAGAGTGAACAGGTTGACTTGGTGACACCCAGTGGTAACAGCACAAGTAAGGAAGCAAAGAGTACCTTAGTGATGGGGAACTTGATGATTAGAGGGGTGAAGAAGGAAGTGAGGAGCAAGGGAAAGAGGAGGAGAGTGTCTGAAGACTTTCAGGTGCATCAGCCATCTGGGACATGGACAAGATAGGGATGATGGTACAGCAAAGAAGAGGGAAGCTTAGCATGCTGGTACACTTAGGTACTAACAATCAGGCCAACCAGCCAACTGAAACAGTGAAATGCAACCTTCGAAGGCTGGGGGCCAGACTGAACATACACCCTGCTTCCCTGGCCTTTTCTGAGGTTCTCCCAGTGTGAGGAGGGGAAGGAGAGGAAAAATGACTCACCATAGTAACGTTCTTTTTTTTCCTACTGGATTCAATAATACGCCAGTACAAAGTGTATCATCTCCATGCTGAGTGCTTTCTAGGAGAAATGTTTTTTATGCAAATTTTTGAAATTAGAACTAAGTTCAGACTGCAGTGTGTTCATGCTCCCCCTACTGGCTTAATGCCAGCATTGTTTCTAAAGCCAGAGGAGCAGCGACCACTAGTATCTACCTAATAAATAAGCAAATATTTAAAAAGTTTTAAAAAACATTTTCCAAAACCAATTCAAAAAATAACAGAAAGGATTATTAACAAAATTACCACACTTTTAACGTTTGTGAGAACCACAAAAGAGTCAAGCACAGAGAAACAAATAGACTAGTTCTTGTTTTAACCTATTTGCTACAAACACCAGGGGAGAACATATATTGAACTTAGTCTTAAGCAATCTTACAGATAACATCTGACTGTAGTGTTATGCCCCCTTTAGGTTCTAGTGACCATGACATAATCAGTTTCAGATATAAGGGAAGATTGGGTAACTGCCAGGGTAGTACACAAGTTTACAGATGTAATAAAGCAGATTTTGTCAGTATATCATCAGACTTGAGTCTATGGAACTGGGAGAAAGATTTTGAAAATCTAGTGCTGGAACATATGTGGGAATTACAACTTACAAAATAAGTTCACTGACACAAGCATATATACCAGTGGTGCATAAATATGCAGGAGTTAACAAAACATGGCCACAATGGATTACACCCAGTGTGAGGAAATCAATAAAAAAGGAAAACAAAGCTTTTAGTAAAGCAAAAAAGAGTGGAAGTAAGATACACTGGAAACATATAAAAAGCTTTTAAAAAAATCTAAAAATAACATTAAAAGGGCAAAAGAAAACCATGAGATTAGGCTTGCCAACAGGGTACAGGACAATTATAAGTCTTTTTATTCCTACATTAACAACAAGAGAGGTGTAAGTAAAACCATTGGACCCTTAAAATGTACATCTGGAAATACTATTATTGATAATAAGGAGATGGCCGAACATTATAATTTCTTTGTCTCTCTTTTTAATAATAAAACTTCCCCAAGGTTAAATCATTATGATCAACCTGCTTCTGTAGGGCCTGTTATTACAAGGTATGATGTATTCAAAAGACTTCTGAGCATTGATCCAAATAAATCTCAGGGCCCGGATGGACTACACCCCAGAGTTATTAAAGAACTGGCAGAATTATTGTTTGACCCTATTCTAGCTATCTATTTAAAATCACTACAGGAGAGTGTGGTTATAGAGGCCTGGAGACTGGCTACAGTGATGCCAATCCATAAAAAGGGTTCTAAACATAAGGTTGAAAATTACAGGTCCATTAGCCTGACTGCAATTCTTGGTAAGATCATGGAGGGAATCATCAAAGACCACATTATAAATCAGATTGGGTCATTAGGTGCAATTGATAGCACCCAGCATGGATTTACACAGGGTAGGTTGTGTCAGACCAACCTGTTGGAGTTTTACGGCAGGGTCAGCAATGCCTTGGACAGTAAATATTCTGTAGATGTCATCTTTTTGGATTTCTCCAAAACATTTGATAAAGTCCCACATGGGGAACTAATTGATGCCCTCATAGCACACGGAATTACTGGGGAGATAACCTGATGGATTGAAGCATGGCTTTCAGGTCGAAAGCAAAGAGTTGGTGTTAGAGGGGTATATTCAGAATGGGCTGAGGTGACCAGCAGGGTGCCACAGGGTTCTGTACTTGGTCCCTATCTGTTTATTATCTAGATCTTATCCATGAATACTACCCCAGATGTATGGATATCTAAGTTTGCGGACGATACTAGGATTGGGTACACAGTGGACACCAGTGAGGATGTAGACACCTTACAGTATGCACTAACTGAATTAGAGATGTGGGCAGCAGACAAGAAACTAACCTTTAATACTGATAAGTGCAGCGTAATGCACTTTGGTAAGAACAATATATAGGCAAATTATATATTATGTGGACAGGTTTTGAATATAGTCAATGATGAGAGAGATCTGGGCATTAGAATCAGTAATGATCTTACATTTAGGTCCCAATGTAATCAGATCATAAATAAAGCTAGCAGAATATCATACTGTATAAATAAACACATCAAGAGCAGAAGAAAGGATGTTCTTCTTCCTCTCTACACATCCCTGGTTAGGCCAGATGTTGAGTACTGTGCTCAGTTCTGGTCTCCTGGTGGCAAAAGAGAGATTCATGCTGTTGAGATGATACAACGTAGGGTGACTCGTAGGATCGCAGAAGTACGGGGTCTTGATTATAAAACTAGACTGGACACCCTGGGTCTGTATTCTCTGAAATACAAGCAATTAAGAGGTGACATGAGTCTGATATATAAAGCAACAACAGATGTGCATTTAAGAGAGATACTGGGTTTAAAATTTAGACGTAACATTTTTAGTACCAGGTCACAGCATCTACAAATTGAAATGGGAAGGTTCAAAACCATGAGAAGGAAGCATTGGTTTTCTGTCAGAGTGGTAAAAATTTGGAACAAGTTTCCATTAGAAGTAGTTACCAGCAGCAGTAGGCTCAGTTTTAAGATCCACCTGGATGAGTATTTGGCATTGAAAAATACCCTGGGATACAGTAGATAAGTTGGCAAGCTATAATGGACCTCGGTCTAAATAGAGCTCTGCAAAAAACCTGTGAAAGCTTCTAGAAGGGGAGGCAGAGTCAGGGTTTGTATTTTCTTACTGTCAGATCCCATAGAAGAAGGAACAATACTACAGTGAGTATTTTTTTTTCCAACAACTGGAATCCAGCAATAATACCACTGCAAAGTGTAGTCTCACCAGCAGTACCTTGGGAGGATGGGTCTAGAACATATATAGGAAAAGGGTTCTGCAAGGCAGCAGTCCCAAACTTGGCATCCTTCTTGGACTGTATGTCCAGGCAGTAGTGCTTTGTGAAGACATTAACTTTTTTCCAGGTAGCTGTCTTGCAGATCTCTTGGAGGTGGATGCCCCTTGCTGCTACAGAGCTAAAGGCACCTCTCATGGAATATTCCCTTAGGACTCTGGGAGGTTGCCCACCAACTTTCTCATAGCAGAACTGGATACTGGAGACTATCCAACAAGAAATAGTCTTTCTGGTCACTAGTTTACCCTTGCCAACCTCTCTGTATGTGACAAAGAGATGTGTGCTATCAGACCTTACATCTCTGGTATAGTCTATATATAAGCCCAGTGCCTTTTTTACATCAACGCAGTGTAGCTTTTGCTCACCTGTGCTGGAGTGTTAAAGAAAAAGTAAAGGTAGAGTCACTGACTGGTTATGGTGGAACTCTGATACCACTGTAGGCAGGAATTTCCTATTTGTCTTAAGGAATACCTTGTCCCTGTGGAATATTATGTAGTTTGGATCTGTACAAAGGGCCTGCAGTTCGCTTACCCTCATGGCAGATGTCACTCATGCGACTAGGAAAACTGTTTCCAGGTGACATGTTTTAAGTCTGCTGTAGCCATAGTCTTGAAAGGAGATTCCATTAGCTGTGCAAGACAAATATGACCACTTCCCTCACAGGGGGTGAAGGTGATTGAGGCCTTTAAAAAAATCTCTTGAAAATCTGCTGAGGTTAATAATTTGTCCTTGTCTGCTGATGTGTGAGCCAAGGCAGCTGCCAGGCATCCCCCTTCAGAGTTGAGGGACTCAGACATAGGGACTGCAAATGTACCATGTTGTTTAGAACTGTAGGCACTCCTGCCTGTATTAGGATTATCTTTCTAGAAGCACATCAGTATGATGCTTTTCTACTTTCAGACATATGTATTTCTTGTAGTTGGTTTCCTAGAAATCCTCAAGACTTATAATACCTCTTATGACAGATTCAAAGCAGAAAACTGTAATTCCTCAAGAACCATGCCCTCAGGTGTAATTTTCTGAGGTCCTAGATGATTATCATGCTCTGGGACAGTGTCAGCTGGTTGTGGATTTGCAGGACAGGGTCAGCAGCACTGAGCACCATGCCTGTCTAGGACTATCAGGATCACTGTTGCTTGTTCCCTCATGAGTAGCTTCTGTACGAGGGGAAATGGAGGGAAGGTATATGGGAACCTCCCCGTCCATGTCAGTGATAGGGCATCCTCTGGAACTGTACCCTGACTGGAGGTCTGCAACAACATTTTGGGAGCTGGTTGTTTTCTCATGAGGCAAACAGTTCTACCTCTGGAGTGCCCCACCTTCTGAAAACTGCGGCCTGCACTTGCTAGTTCAGAGTCCATTAGTGGCTGCCCTCACTCATTCTTCTTAGAAAGTCTGCCAGTACGTTGCCCTTGCCTGGCAGATGCATTGCAAAAATTCTGGCACCCCAAGAGATTGCTAGGTCCCAGATCCACATTGCTTCTGTGCACAATTTTGAGGATCTTGTTCCTCTATGTTTGTTTATATAATACATGGCTGGGTGCTCTCTCTTCAAATACAGAATGACTGACCCTGTAACTTGGAGGAGAAATACCAAAAGGATAGTACTGACAGAAAACTGCCTGGAGCTCAATTAAGTTTATGTGCTGTGCCTCCTGTGGAGCCCAGCTATCACTTACTGTGAAGTCCCCTAGGTGACCAACCCACCCTAAAAGTGAAATATCTATTATGAGAATCTTGGTGGGAGATTGCTGGAGGAAGGGAATGCCTACTAGGAGGTTTCTTTCCTCTTTCCACAATTCCAGTGCTCGGACAAAGTTCTATGTGACTGGTACTGAATAGGACAATACATCTGACCTTTGAGACCAGTATCCTCTTAGATGGTACTGTTACGTCCCTCATGATCTGAAGTGGGCCCATAGTACTACTAATGTGGTTGATGCTATGTGGCCTAGTAGTTGCAGAAAATCCCTTGCAGGCCTTGACTGACCTGGGATGAATTACTTTGCACTGGCATTCAGGTGTGCTACCCTGCTTCATGGAAGGAATGCTCTTGCCTGCAGGGTGTTCAGCTCTGCTCCAATAAAGTCCACTATCAGAACCAATTCTGTCTGAGACTTCTGCAGGTTTATTATGAAGCCCAGTTTTGCCACAGTGTTCCTTACTAGCTGGATGGAGCACAGAAGCCCAGTTTTGCCAAGGTGTTCCTTACTAGCCTGATGGAGCACATTTCTTCCTCTCTTATGTTCCCTAAGACTAGCCATTTGGCCATGTAAGGGAAGACCATTACACCCTGTCTTCTCATGTGAGCTGCCACCACAGCTAAGCACTTTGTGAACACTCTTTGTGTTGAGGTGATGCCAAAAGACAAGTCTATGAACTGTAACTGGCAGTTCCCTAGCTTGAATCTTTGATATTTTCTGTGGCTGGTTCTGACTGGGATGTGGAAATATGCAGCCTTCAGATCCATTGACCCCAGACAGTCTCCAGCTGCAGGGATGGGATTACTGTGCCCTGCAACCATTCTGAAGAAAAAAATGCTCACCTTAGTAATGTTATTTCTTCTAATAGAGTCTTGCTGTATTCTGACTATTGCAGTGATCACCAACCTTTGAACTGCCCGGAAGAACAAAGAGTTAACTTTCCATGCAGGGCATGGAATGCTGAGCTCGAGCTCGGTTGAAGCCTCTGTCTGCTGTTGTTTAAACGCCAACAGTCAGATCTTTACGAGCTATACTCACTAGGAGTTCTGTGTGGAAACTGTAAAACTCACACTAGCCAACTGGCAACTAAATTTGTTAAAAAAGGGTTTTTGGTTTCAAAGCAAAGACTCAAGTCAGGAAACCCAAAAAACAAAACACAACACACACCCAAAATAAAGAAGGGTGAGAAAGGGGCACCTCTAGGTGCCAACACTGCTCCTGCCCACCCACATCCCAAAAACCAGGTTCTGAGAGGGGAGGCAGGGGGGAGGTCAGAATACAGCAGGACTCCATTAGAAGAAACAACATTACTAAGGTGAGTAATTTTTTCTTCAAACAACATGAAGTCTTGCTGTATTCTGACTATTGCAGACTACCAACCAGTACCTCCATGGAGGAGGGACAGAACCAACTTTCGGAAAAGGCTCTGAAGTACTGCTTTGCCAAACCGAGCATCACTCCTAGCCTGGATATCCAGAGAGTAATGCTTGGTGAATGTATGGACTGTTTTCCAGGTGGCTGCTTGACAGATTTCTAAGATAGGAATATCCCTGGCAGCAGCCAGGGAAGCAGCTGTACCTCTAGTAAAGTGTGCCCTCAGGCCTGAGGGTGGGGTTCTACCCAATTTTTTATAGCAGAATTGTATACAAGAGACAATCCACCTGGAAACAGATCTTTTAGTGGCAGGTTTGCCCTTACCGACCTCTCCATAAGTGAAGAACAACTGGAGGGACTCAAACCTGTGACCCTCGGTGCGCTCTATGTAGTAGCTAAGGGCCCTTTTTACGTCCAGGCTGTGCAACCTCCTCTCTCTCCAGAGGAGGAATGGTCAGTGAAGAAAACAGGGAGAGACATAGACTGATTAAGGTGGAAATCTGAAACCACCTTAGGCAAAAACTTCCTGTTAGTTCTTAGCACCACTTTATCTCTATGGAAAGAGATGAAAACAGGCTCCACTGACAGGGTTTGCAATTCACTGATGCGCCTGGCAGAGGTAATGGCTACCAAAAACACAGTTTTCCAAGTCAAGTACCTAAGCTCTGCAGAGGACAAAGGCTCAAAGGGTGGTTGCATAAGCTGAGCAATGCAAACATTAAGGTCCCAAGCAGGAGCAGGGTCCCTAAAGGGAGGATTGGTGTGCAGCAACCCCTTGAAGAATTTACAAAATACAGGATGGGCTGATAGAGGAGAGGGCTTGCCTACTGACAAGAAGGCAGAAAAAGCTGCCAGATGCACTTTAAGTGTAGCTAGTCTAAGTCCCAAGCCATTAAGATGAACCATATAATCCAGGACTGTAGGCAACCCAGCAGATTCTGGAGAAATATGCTTATTAGAGCACCAAATAGTGAACCTTTTCCATTTGGAGTTGTAAGTCTTTCTGGTGGAAGGCTTTCGAGAAGCCTTAAGGATATCCAGAACACCTTGAGAGAGGTGCAGATCAGCAAACTCTAACTCTTCAAGAGCCAGGCCTTGAGATTGAGAGATTTGAGATTCGGATACCAAATCCTTCCCTGAGAAGATGTCAACAGGTTGAAATTCCTGGGAAGAGACAGGGGGAGGTGGACTGCTAGGCACAGCAATAGTGGATACCAGGGCTGTCTGGCCCAGTCTGAAGCGATCAGAATCACTTTGCATGGTTGAGACCTGATCTTGACTAGCACCTTGAAGAGGAGAGGGAAGGGGGGGAAAGCATACAGGAACTTCCCTTCCCAATTCAGAACCAGAGCATCCAGAGGGACTGAGCCCAAGACTGGGGGTCTGCAACAAAAGAGAGGAAGTTGGTGATTGTCTGGGGCTGCAAAAAGATCTATCTGTGGAGTGCCCCATCTGGAGAAAATCACTTTCAAAATTAGGGGATCTAGGGCCCATTCATGGTGGCCCCGAGATATCCTGCTGAGAACATCTGCTAGGACATTGTCCTTCCCTGGGAGGTGAACTGCTATCAGAGAGGTTTGCAGGGAATAGGCCAGAGACCACAACTTCATTGCTTCTGTGCACAAGATCATAGACAGAGTGCCTCCTTGCTTGTTGATGTACCACATTGTGGTGGTATTGTCTGTTCTGATCTGGACCACCTTGTTCTGTACAGATTTGCAAAAAGCTTGCAGTGCCAGAAACACTGCTCTGAGTTCCAAGAGATTGATGTGAAGCAGAGATACTTGAGGTGACCACAGCCCTTGGGTGGTAAGATCCCCCAAGTGGGCTCCCCAACCCAAGAGGGAGGCGTCTGTGGTGAGGATTAGTGAATGAGACTGAGTGACAAAAGGAACTCCCTGTCTTAAATTGTTCTGATCCTGCCACCATTGCAAAGCCTGAATCAGGGTTCGAGTCACTGGGCCTAGTTTGGTAAGGGAATCCTTTCTTTGGGACCAGAAGGCTCTTAAGTGGAACTGAATGTCCCTCATCTGGAATCTTGCCCCCTGGACCACTGCTGTAGAGGCTGCCATGTGGCACAGGAGCTGCAAGAAGTGCCTTGCTGGTCGAGACACCTGAAGGGTGAAAGAAGAGGCAAGTTCTATAAGGGTCCTTGCCCTGTCCAGGGAAAGGAAGGCTTTTGCTTTTATTGTATCCAGCTCTGCCCCTATAAAGGTGAGGAGCTGTACTGGCTCGAGAACTGACTTTGGAAGGTTTAGGAGGAATCCTAAGGAAGTGAGCAGTTGCTGAGTTATCTGAAGATGTGACTTGACTTGGTCTGTAGATTGACCCACTATGAGTCAGTCGTCCAAGTATGGAAAGATGGAGATCTTTTTTCTCCTTAGGAAAGCAACCACTACTGCCAGGCACTTTGTGAACACCCTTGGGGCTGATGTTAGGCCGAAGGGCATTGCTCTGAATTGATAGTGGCCTGAGGGCAACTCGAACCTGAGGTACTTCCTGTGGGAGCACCTGATGGGAATGTGAAAATAGGCATCTTTGAGGTCCAGGGAGGCTAGCCAGTCCCCTGGCCTTAGAGAGGGCAGAATTATTCCCAGAGTCACCATTTTGAATTTTGGCTTTAAAAGGTGCTTGTTTAGATATCTCAGATCCAGGATGGGCCGCCATTCTCCTGTCTTTTCTGGGCTTAGGTAGTACCTGGAGTACAATCCTTTGCCCCTGTGTAGGGTAGGAACCCTTTCTATGGCTCTGAGAGCCAAGGGAAGAAACATCTGCCTCTAGGGCAAGGGTCTCTGATGGATTTGCAGGTGGAAAGGATCTGGTTCTCATCTTGGGAAATTTTTTGAAGCTGAGAACCAGTCCCTGGCTAACTACTTCTAGGACCCACTTGTCTGATGTTAAAGACTTCCAGTCCTGGACAAAGTAAGCCAGCCTGCCCCCTACAGGTATTGAAGAATCGGCCTGGTCAGACCCATCAGGGTGTCTGCTTGGCAGGGGCTTTAGGCTGAGGGGTGGAAGCAGGCCTGCTCATACTCCGTCTGCCTCTCCCTCTAAAGAACTTCCTCTGAGCATAAGCAGAAGAGGAGGCCTGGGCTTGGTAAAAGGGCCTTTGAAAGGGTCTGCCCCTGCCCCTGGAATGCTGCCTCTGAGGAGTGGCTTGCCTTTCTTTGGCCTGAGCACTCCTGTAGGTGGTCCTGTACTCATCCATCTTCTTCATGCAGTTCTCTGTCTGCTCCCCAAACACAGAATTATCAATAACATGAAAATCCATGGCCTTATCCTGGGTATCCTGTGATAGGCTAGTACATTTGAGCCAAGCCATCCTCCGAAGGGCCACAGATGTAGCCATGACTCTAGATGAAACATCACTGGAGTCCACAGCAGCATGAAATTGCACCTTGGATGCCTCAATCCCATCCACAGCCACCTGCTCCAGCTCCTTGGCAAGCTGGTCAGGGGCCTGTTTAGCTAGAGCCAGCACAGTGTCTCACCTGGACTTCTGGTATCTAGCTGTGTAGGCCATATAGTTAGCCTGCCTGAGTCCCAAAGATGCTGCCATGTACTGTTTCTTTGCCATGGCATCAATTCTCCTGGAGTCCTTATCTGGGGAGTGTGAAGCCAAGGGAATATTTGCCTTATCACAGGCTGCAGCCTGCACTACCCCAACATGGCTGCATTGCTGGGAAAGGAACTCCATGTCCAAGCCTGAAAGGGTATACCTCTTGTGCATTCTTCTGTCCACAGGAGGTATGGAATTTGGAGTTTTTAGAATTTTAAATGTCTGTTTCCCAAAAGGTTTATGGAGGGGAACAGACAATCTCCTAGACTCTGGGATGTCCATCATCTCAACAAAATCAGGCTCCTCCTGATCCTCTACTGCTTCTTCCATTGGAAGCTGGAGGATTTCAGCCACTTTCTTGTAAAACATAAAGTGGGAAGGGGACTCAGAAAGCCTAGGAGGAGAAAAACCTGAAGGTCTGTCTGGGGAGATGTCCGGGTCAATAGGCACATCCAGACTTTCATAATCATCATTATCCTCATACTCTCCCTCCTCCTCCTCCGGTTCATAAAATTCTTCTAAAGTATAATCCAGAACTGGGGGAACCGACCAAACCGAGCCCCTGACCGATGGTGCCGGTTCGGCCGGAACCGAGGTTAGCGATTGAACTATCCTTATCGCTTTGGCTATTTCATCAGTGGTCGGAGAAAGAACTTGTGGATCTGAACCGGATGATTTTTCCCTTTTCTTTCTTTTAACCGGAACCGACTCCTCAGAATTGGTTCTCCTTTTGCCCAAAGAAGTTTTGCCCTGGTCAGAGGGCACTCCTTCTAGTTCGGTCGGAACCGAACCGGGCTGGTCATCCGGGTCAGCGGACTTCTCAGCCTCCCTTTCCCTCAGTCTACCTACTCTTTTATCCAAGGTAGCTTTGGGAAAACCTTTACAAATTTGGCAGTCTGAATTGAGGTGGTCAAACCCTAGACAATAAACACAGGTGGTGTGGGGATCAGCCTTAGCAAAGGCTTCCCCACACACACTACAGTGTTGAAACCCAGTGGGCCCGTTTTTTTTTCTTGGGTTTCTCAGACATGGCCAATCCTAACCACAAGTTACCCTTTTTTCGGCAATCCGCCAGGCAAGACACCCCTATCGGTTCCTGACCGTGTTACGGGTCTTGGAAAAAAGCGTAATCAAATCTGTTTTTTTTTTTAGAACCGATACAGACCGGTTACCACACTCTAATGAAGACAGAAGTTTTTTAACACAAACCTGATTGGTTCAAACCGAACCAATCCAATGTTTACAAGTTCCTCACAGAAACTAATACAAAACCTATCTAGTACTCATGGTACCACAGACAGAGACTTAAACCGACAGGTTCAGTAGCAGAAATTTGGTCGAAACCGAGCAAAAAAATGACACTTTAACCGACTTTTTTTGAACCGAGCAAAGAAGAAATCTCTGGAGCGACTGTTCAGTGAGGCGGAGTAAAGAATCTGATGGTTGGAGTTTAAACAACAGCAGACAGAGGCTTCAACCGAGCTCGAGCTCAGCGTTCCATGCCCTGCATGGAAAGTTAACTCTTTGTTCTCCGGGGCAGTTCAAAGGTTGGTGATCACTGCAACAGTCAGAATACAACAAGACTTCATGTTGTTTGAACTTGTACTTTTTGATATGACTGCTTGCGTACCTTAAATCCATAATGGGTCACCATTCTCCATTCTTTTTTGGGTGGAGACGTACATTATGAAAAGGCTCTTTCCTAGTGGTGATACAGGGACATTTTCTACAGATTTTGCTTACAGTAATGTTTATACTTCCGGATACAGTAAGATTTGTTTTTTTTTTACTGGGGAATGAGCGGGGAAGTTTTTTTGGTCTCTGCAACCTTGGGAATTTCTGGAATTGTAGTGATGAACCCTGACTCACTGCTTCCAGGACCCATTTGTGTTCATTTTTCCCCGCCCCTGCAACCAGTGAGTCTATCTTCCCCCCCCCACTGGCAATGGCTGAGAGGCAACCTCAGGGGAGATATCAGATTGTTGGAGGGGTACAGAGGAAAGCAACCAAGAGAATAGTACAATTAAAACATATCTCATAATGTAGAAAGATTGCAGGAGTTGGGACTGTATAGCTTAAGAGTATAGACACCTTAGAGGTGACCTGTGCCTTGTATATAGAACTGTTAGGAGCGCAGACCCATGAGAATGCATGGAATTGGAAGCCAAGATAACATAAATAATAGAGCACGTAACTATCAACTGAATGGAGAGATATGTAAAAACTAACAAGAGGGGTGCCTGGATAAATCAGAGGGTGGTGGCACACTGGAATGGTCTCCCTGCAGAGATACTGTAGTATCTAGTGATACCATTGATACTTTTAAAACCAGGTTAGATAATTATGTTGGAAGCACATTGATCCATTAATATAATGGTGAGTCTTATTGGCTAATGCTATTGACTTGTATCATCCTATCCATCCTATGAACCGTTTCAAACTTGTCGGGGGGGGGGTTGTTTTGGCTATGGCTTAGGAGCTGGTGCTGCAGCACACCTGGAACTCCTTCTGTCCTTCCCCTCATAGTTACCCACTTTGTGGCTTGTAGTCATAACCAGAGTACAGTCTGGGGTACTAACCCTTTGCCCTTGCCTCCCCTTCCATAAAGCCTGTAGGCGGCAGAAGCCATTGTTTTCTCTTTTAAACTTTTGCATATGAATTTCTACTCATCCACCCTTTTCATTAGTTTTGTCACTAGAAAAAGAATTTCCCTGAAATGGGAAATCAGTGGGTTTTGCCTGGGTGTCTTGAGTGAAGAGTGTTTACTTAGCCAGGAAAACGTCCTTAAGGACACTGAGTGTGCTAGGACTCTTGAAACCAAGTCACTAGCATCAGCAGCCATATGAAATTGGTATTTTGTGACATCCAGAGCTGATTTTGCAGTTACTGTCATGTCCCATGCCACATCACCCTCTACCATCTTGCTTGGTGCCAGCAAAGCATTCCACAAGGCTTTCTGGTCCTGGGCCATATAGGCCAGTTAAGCTGTCTGCCTTAGTTACAGTGAAGCTGTACTGTAAACTTTTTTGGCTATGATGTCAGGTTTTCTGGCGTCCTTTTCAAAATGCTCGGCAGAAAGAGGCATCTCAGCTTTTCTACAGGCTGCTACTTGTACCACTCCTTCATGCTCCTGGTGGGTATTCTGGTACTGCACCCTGTTTTTCCACCCGATGCTTCTTCTCTATCTTTTCATTAACGCCAGCTGATGAATTTGGTGCTGACGTGATTTCAGAAGTGGCTTTCCTGATGGACTTGTGTATTGGGACTAACAACCTTCCTGAAATGATTAGTCCTATCATACTTATGAACTCTATTTCTTTTTCATCCTACTCCTCTGTTTTCTCAGACGGAATGTTGTGGGCATCCACTATTTGTCTCTTGAATGAAGAGTATGAACAACTGTCCTCGTTAACCTTGAAGAGAAAAGCAAACTACTGTTCTGGTCAAACATCAGGCTCTATAAGTTCATCCTCCTTCTCTTCATAATAAACACCCTCCTCCAGGACAGGTTGTTGGGTTGGAACTGGAACCTTGTGGGGGCACGCACACCCATGAAATTTCTCATAGCCCAGAAGGCCTGAAAAGAAAAAAAATTACTCACCATAGTAATCGTGTTTCTTCTAAGGGAATCTTACTGTATTCTGACTTATACAGTATGGTCTCACCATAGGACTGCCCCGGAGCCGAAATGGTTAATAGAACCTATGCAAATGATGGAATGCTAGGCTCGAGCTCGGTTTGCAAATCACTGTCCCTGGTAAACAACTCTAAACCATCAGATTCTGACAAAGCGTGCACTAAGCAGTTTCCAACTCACAAAACAACAACAACCCTCCCTAATAAACACTAAGGTATAAATAAGGGATTCTCCCCTTCTTTGAAAAACTTCTGAAGTGGCATCACTAAAACACAAGTCACAGATGACCAAAAACAAGAACATTATATACCCCCAGGTTTGCAACCTCTCTACCACAGCTGTAGTTCAGTGACCATAGGTTTCTAGCAGGGAAGGGAGGGAGGGGGAGCTCAGAATACAGTAAGATTCCCTTAGAAGAAACAAGATTACTACGGTGAGTACTTTTTTCTTCAAACCCCAGGAAATCTTACTGTATTCTGATTTATGCCGATTACCAGGCAGTGCCTTTGGAGGTGGGCCTATAACCTATTTAGGAAACAGGCTCTGCAGGACTGCTGTGCAAAACCTGGCATCTTTTCTGGCTTGGACATCCAAACAATAATGTTTGGTAAATGTGTGGACTGTTTTCCAAGTGGCAGCTTTACAAATGTCCACTAAGGGGATATCTCTAGCAGCTGCTATAGAAGCTGCAGTACCCCTGGTTGAATGGGCCCTGAGGCCGGCAGGTGGTTGCTTGCCTACCTTGCTATAGCAAAACTGAATACAGGCTACAATCCACCATGCAATGGATCATTTTGTAGCAGGTTTTCCTTTCTCCACCTCTCCATAAGTCAGGAAAAACTGGGTTTGATTCTGTCTGTGACCTTTTGTGTGGTCAAGATAGTAGCTGACTGCCCTTTTTACATCCAGGCTGTGCAGCCTTCGCGCACCTGAGGAGGAATGGTCAGTGAAGAAGACTGGCAAAGTAATAGACTAGTTGAGGTGGAACTCTGATACCATCTTGGGCAAAAAATTTCTGTTAGTTCTCAGAACTATTTTATCTGTATGGACAGCAATGTAACCAGGCTCTGTGGACAGTGCCTGGAGCTCACTGATTCTTCTAGCAGAAGTAATGGCTACCAGGAATACTGTTTTCCAAGTCACATATTTGAGATCTGCAGGAAACATGGGCTCAAAAGGGGGGCTGTATAAGCTGGGCAATACAAATGTTCAGATCCCACATGGGAGTAGGCTCCCTGTGTGATGGGTGCAAATGCAGTAATCCCTTAAAAAAACTTCTTAAATATTGGCTTCAAAACCAAAGAAGATGCCCTACCTACTGATAAGTAAGCTGAAACAGCTGTCATATGCACTCTTAAAGTGGAAATACTAAAACCTGTGGAATGCAAATGGGCCATATAGTCCAGAACTATAGAGAAATTGGCTTGGGCACGGTCTATCCCCTTGCCATGACACCAAACTGAAAATCTCTTCCATGTAGAAGCGTAAGTTTTCTTGATAGAAAGCTTCCTGGAGACTCCTTCTGAGAGATGCAAATCTGCATACTCTAAGTCCTCAAGGGCCATGCTTTGAGTCTGAGGAATAACAGATTGGGATACATGATCCAGCCCTCCGAGGATGTCAACAGGTTGTACCTCCTGGGAAGACTGATTGGCTTGGCTACTGACAATGATAGGATCATGGAGTACCAAGGCTGTCTGGCCCAATCTGGAGCAATGAGGATCACTGAAGCTGGTTGAACCCTGAGTTTGTTCAACACATTCAGTAACAGAGGAAAAGGAGGGAAGGCATACAGGAACCTCCCCGTCTAGTCCAGCACAAGTACATCTAGAGGGATTGTGCCCTTGCTGGGAGGCCTGCAGCAATACTGTGGGAGCTGGTGTTTGTCTGGGGCTGCAAACAGATCCACCTCTGGGGTGCCCCATCTCCTGAAAAAATGGTCCCCAAGACCTGTTTGTTCAGTGACCACTCATGGTGGTTCTGATTTATTCTGTTGAGGGCATCTGCCAAGACATTGTCCTTTCCTCGAATGTGGACAGCTGAGAGGGAAACATTCAGGGAGTATGCAAAGGCACAAATTCTCATTGCCTCTGTGCAGAGAGGAGTTGACCTTGTGTCCCCTTGCTTGTTTATGTAGTACATGGTGGCTGTGCTGTCTGTTCTGACCTGAACCACCTTTCCTCTTATCTGATTGACAAATCAGACATGATAGAAACTTTCAAGTACCTCAAGGGAATCAACAAAGTCCAAGAGGGTAGCATCTTTCAGAAAAAGAGATGTGCAAGAACAAGGGGGCACAATTTGAAGATAGAAGGGGGAAGGCTCAGAGGTAATGTGAGGAAGTATTTTTTCACAGAGAGGGCTGTGGATGCATGGAACAGCTTCCCTGAGGAGGTCGTGGAATCAAGAACAGTGGGGGAATTCAAGAATGCATGGGACAGACATAAGGCAGTCCTAGTGGGGGGGTAGGAGGAAGTAAGCTGTTGGTTAACTAGGATCTGCAGCTTATCTGTTAGGTAGGAAAATGGGCAGACTAGGTGGGCCAAGCAGTCCTTATCTGCTGTCAAATTCTATGTTTCTATGTAAATGACTGAAGAGCCAGAAGAACTGCTCTGAGTTCCAGCAGGTTGATATGCAGGAGAGAGTCCTGCTTTTCCCATGTGCCATGTGCAGTGTGATCCCCCAGATGTGCTCCCCACCCTAGGAGGGATGCATCTGTCGTGAGTACCAGAGAGGGAACCTGCTGCAGGAAAGGCACTCCTTGCCTGAGATTACCCCTTTCCTGCCGCCACTGTAGGGCTTGGAGGAAAGTGACTGTGACTGGAATTACCTTTGACAGAGAGTCTCTTCTCGGGAGCCAGTGGTCTCTTAAATGAAACTGAATGTGTCATCTGGAACCTAGCCCTTGACACAGTTGCTGTGGAAGGTTCCATATAGCCTAGCAATTGCAGGAAGTGCCTTGCTGGCCTGGAGACATGAAGTTTGAAGGAACTGGCCATTCGGACAAAGTTGTCCACCCTGTCCTGATGTAGGAAAGCCATCCCTTTTTTGGTATCCATTTCTGCTTCTATGAATCTGAGCAGCTGAACTGGTTCCAGAGCAGACTTTTTGTGGTCCACCAAGAACCCCAGGGAGTAGAGAGTGTCTTTTGTTATTGACAGGGCCTCCCTCATTTGTTGGTGTGACTGGCCTACTATCAGCCAGTCGTCCAGGTAGGGGAACACTGACACCCCTTGTTGCCTCAGGTGTACCACTACTACAGCCAGACATTTTGTGAACACCCTTGGAGCAGATGTCGGTCCGAAAGGCATTGCCCTGAATTGGTAGTGGCCTGATGGCAACCTGAACCTGAGGTACTTTCTGTGCGACCTTCTGATTGGGATATGAAAGTAGGAATCCTTCAGATCCAGGGATGCTAGCCAGTCTCCCTGTCTTAGAGTGGGCAGCATGATAACCAGAGTAACCATCTTTTTTTTTTTTTTTATATATATATACATTTTCTCCCCTGGCGACCAGTCTGCCTATCTTATATCCACGTCCAGGCATCCTCCAGATATCCGCCACCATCGAGGATTCCCGGCTTTGGCCATAGCGATCTCCGTGGCTTCTACCGCCCCGCGGATGGGAGGCGGACAGCCCCCCATACTCATCCAGTCAATCAGGATCTAGTGCCATGAGCCATGCCCAAGTGAATCCCTCATGAAGACGGCCATCATGCCGCCGTGACTGGCACCCATTGTTCCCCTATTCACACCTTGTGCGTGGCGTGCAATGACACCAATGGATAGGCATGCACACGCTACCGCATGCACTCCTTTCTGGCATCGACCACAGCAGATCCCTTATTGTCCACCAGTGCCCTGCATTGCCCTCAACCATTGCTAGAGGCCACTAAGGCACCAAGGCAGCATATCCCCCTCCCTGGAGATGGAGAGCAGTCCAGGGATGCTCAATCTGTCTCCTCCTACCAGCCCCGGCGACCCTGAAAGCAGTTCCGAGACCTGGAGTCGCCCGGCGTGGTGCGCAGTGTGGCGTCCAGCACCTCAACCCTCAGCGCAACCGGGCCGGCCAGAGTAACCATCTTGAATTTTGGTTTTGACAGATGCTTGTTTAAGTATCTGAGATCCAGAATGGGTTGCCACGCCTCTGTTTTCATTATTGTGTGGAAGTACCTTGAATACAGGCCTTTTCCTTTCTGGTTGAAAGGGACTGGTTCTACTGCCCTTTGCAGCAGAATGCTTGAAACTTCCTTTTCCAGCAAGGCTGTTTCTGATGGGGAAGAGGGTTTGAAAGCTCTTGACATCAGCTTTGGCATTGCCTTGAAGCTGAGGACAAGCCCCTGGCCCACTACCTCCAGGACCCACTTGTCTGTGGTGATATTTTTTCACCCCTGGAAGTAGTGGGCCAGCCTGCCCCCTAACTGGAATTAGAGAGGCAACCCAAACAGTCCCCTCAGAGTGTCTGTTTGGACTGTGCTGCTGGCTGGACACTGGGGCTAGTGTGGCCACTGCCCCTTCTGCCCCTGCCTCTGAAATATCCCCTTGGGTGATACTGGGGAAAAACCTGAGGCTGGAAGAAAGGCCTATAAGCAGGTCTGCGCCTCTGCCACCCCTTGCCTTGATGCTTCTGGGAGTTAGCAACTCTTTCCTCGGTTGCTGCACTCTTGTATACAGCCTTGTATTTATCCATTTTCTTGATATATGCCTCTGTTTGCTCTCCAAACAGAGACACAGGGTCGCATGGAAAATCCATGGCTTTAGTCTGGGTATCCTGTGTCAGACTGGAGATTCTAAGCCAGGCAAACCTCCTAAGGGACACAGCAGATGCCATCTGCCTGGATGCAGTGTCATTAAGAGTCCACTGCGGGGGCGCTGATGAGCAGCTAATCAGACAGATGTGCCTGAACGCTGCTCCGAGTTAACGGCCTGTAAAAGTAATAATTAAGTTTTAAAAAACGAATTCTGCACACAACAAAAGATACAAGTGCCTGTAGGACGATGTCATGGAAGAATATCTAACGCCAAATCCAGGAAAGAGTCATGCCTGGCTGGTAAAGCAGGGAAGCATACCTCTCAACTGTCCCTGATTTTCAGGGACGTCCCTGATTTTGACTCAGAATTTTCTTCTGTCCCTCATAAAATGTGTGTTTTTGTAACAGAACAGTGGGGGTTGAAAGTATAAAATAATGCCAAACATTAAAGTTACAGACTTGCTCTTCTTCAGAAAATGCATCTTACACTAATCCCCTTATTCTATCTGCTTTCCGAGTGAATAGTACCAATGTTTAAGATTGTCCCTGATTTGGGGTCTTTGTCCCTGATTTTTTTAAGCCTTGTCCCTGATTTATGAGTAAAGAGGTTGAGAGGTATGCAGGGAAGACATTAGTGGCCTCCACGATGGGTGAAAGCGTGGGCATAATTTCGCTCTCAGCGGCTGAAATGAGTGTGCTATGCCATGAAGTAACTGGGCAAGTGATTGCGGTGCTGGAACCCAGGCTCCTCAAACTAGAAATCAAGACTGACCTCAAATTACAGGAGGTCTTGGAGCAGCAAACTTTACACACTGACAGAACTGCGGAGGCAGAGGATCGTATATCTAGGTTAGAAGATGAGACTCTGGAGGCCCCTGGGCAAGTGTCAGCCCTCCAAAAGGAGCTAGAAGAACTAAAAGAGGCATCTGGCTATCAGGAAAATTACTATAGACACCTTAATCTGCATCTCAGAGGTCTCCCAGAAGGTGATGTGCTGGGCTTTTGTGCTAAGATCCTCCCTGAATTGCTGGGGCTACAACCAAAAAATGGGTGCCTTAAGCTGGAAAGTGCCCACCAGGCAGTGATGCCTTGCTCCCCAGGAGAGCAACCCCCAAGGCAAGTTGTGATGAGGTTTCATGCATTCCAGCATTGGGAGATGATTTTTAAAGCATATTGAGAGAAAGGGGTCTTTGAATTTGAAGGCACATGACTGTTCCTTTCCCAAGATTACTCTGCTTGGCTCCTTAAAAAACAAAAGATGTTCAACCCCCTCATGGCACAGTTGAGAAATCTTAAAGTAGAGAACTTCATGATTTTTCCGGCGACACTCCTGATGCGACATGAAGGGCAACACACTCCTTCTGGGAGATTGCCAAGGCAGAGCAATTTGTCACCAACCTGCAGAAGAAGCTGACCAAATGAAGGGAATTGCCCCTGTATTAGGAACATACGTCCTGAATTACTAATACTCACTTCAAACTGTTTTTCTTTCTTTGAATTATTCTAAGTTGGTAGCATCAGAGCATGCCCACCCATTCCCATCCCGAACTCTGTTACAGGAGGAACCCACCATGAAGCTGAGCATGACTGCAATGGATGGCCTGGAATTATCGCCCCGGTGAAGGAGGAGGTTTGCTGGCAGGGGTGAGGAACTTGAGGTATTTAGAACCCTGGAACTGCTTCAGCTAGCAAGTGGATGACTGATGAGACTTGTAGAGATTTGAGTGTCTCCCCTGTGTTACTCGTGGACTAGCGATGAGCCTTACAAGCTCTGGGTATTATTTTGTGGAGGTACACGAGTCTGAGGATGGTGCCTTGCATGTTAAGACTGCTCGACTGTGCACTGAGGAGGAGAGGGGGAGGGGCTCAGCGCATGTGATTATGGCATGGCCTGCTTTCCTCCTTGTGGTGTCTGGGATTGCAAACCTCTGCAGAAGCGCAGACTTGATGGAGCGACTGATGGCTGGTGATGGTGGGGAAAGGGTTGGATAGATTGGGGGGGACCTCCCCCATCCAGGGAGCACCAGAGCCACCACCACCTCAGAGGTTGCAAAGAAAGCACAGCAGTTGGACCACAGTGGGCTCAGGGAGGGTGAGGATGGTGGCACAGAGGCACACCCAGTCAGTTGTTCCACACCACAATCCATACACCATTCTGGGGGAGCATAGCTCCCCTATGGATGCACGTGCAGAGGAGACTAAGGAGGCTGAGGACAACTGTCACAAGGGAGGCCCCAGGAAGGAGGCAGAGGACACCACAAGGAAAGAAAGCAGCTCCTGGTGGGGGACTCAATTATTAGGGGGATAGAACTGGGGGGAGCAGGGAAAACTGAAGTAAGGTGCCTGCCTGGTGCCATGGCTTGGAGAGACAGGAAGCGCATCCTCAGGATCACGAGAACAGCGCACGGGAGTCTGAGCTGGACGTCATTGTCCACCTAGGGACAAATGACTTGGCTAATCATGAGATTAGAGCAGTGCAGAAGGACTTTGTAGAATTGGGGAGCGGCCTAAGACAAGTAGCACACACAATATCCTTCTCTGAGGTGCTGCCTGTCAATGGCATGAGTGAGGCGAGGGTACTTTGCACCATGCAGTTTAATGAATGGTTGAAAAAATGGTGTGGAGCACAGGGGTTTGGCTTCATTGGGGACTGGGGTTCCACCTTGAGGACACCAGCCTATACTGGCAGGATGGTCTGCATCTGTCCAGGAAGAACAAGTCTTTTGAGCAATCGGTTTAAATGCTTCATTGGCAAGCTTTAAACTAGTCAAGGGAGGCACTGATAAGCCGCAGGAAAATCCCAGCCTCTCCCTACAAAACAGGGTACTAAATGAGAAAAAGACCGAGGTAGAAAGGTCAGTGGGGGATGCTGCAAAAGAAGGTAATGCCATAAAAAAATGGAGAGCAATGAGTACCAATGCCCGTAGTCTGAGTAACAAGCTTCCTGAATTAGTGGCCTTGATGGAGGAGGAACATCTGGATATTGTGGCAGTCACAGAAACGTGGTACACACAAAACCATGACTAGGACATAAACATACCAGGATACACTATCTACAGGAGGGACAGGAGGGTAAAAGAGGAGGAGGAGTAGCTCTTTACACAAGGGAAGGAATCAAAGCAACAGAACAAAAGGGAAAACAGGGAGGAGAATAAGCACTGTGGGTAAATTTGGAGACCGGCAATGGCACCACAATCCGCACAGGGGTTGTATACAGACCCTCTTCTCAGGGGGAGGAAATGGACAAGGAAATGATAGAAAGAATACTCAGAATGGCAGACAAAGGGGAGATATTGCTGATGGGTGATCTGAATATGCCAGATGTTAACTGGAGTGCAGTTGCAGCAGCCACTTCAAAGAGTGGGGTTATTCTAGATGCCTTACAGGGGGCATGCCTTAGACAACTAGTATTGGAGCCCACTCGAGAGGGAGCAATCTTAGACCTGGTTCTCTCAAATGGAGATGAAGAGAGGATCAGATGTAGAAGTGGGTAGCCATCTGGGAACTAGTGACCATCAACAGTATGGTTCACAATAAACACAGCAATAGAGTCAAGCCATACAAAGGCAAAAGTACTGGACTTTAGGAGGGCTGACTTTGCCAAAATGGGTGAGTGCCTAAGGAATGCACTAGCAAATGGGCAGGAAGGAGGGTGGAAGAACAATGGGGAATAATAAAAACTGCCATCACAGAGGTAACAAGCCTTTGTGTGAAGCAAATAAACAAAACAAAATGATGTAAGAAACCACTATGGTTCTCAAAGGAAGTGGCAGTGAAGGTTCAAGAGAAAAAGAAAGTATTCAGGAAGTACAAGGAATCACAGAAGGAGCAGGACAGAGAACTGTATCGGTTAAAGCAAAAGGAAGCTGGGAAGGCAGTCAGAACAGCAAAGGCCCTAACCGAGGAAAAGATAGCCAACTCAGTTAAGAAGGGGGATAAAACCTTTTATAGGTACATCAGGGAGTGGAGGAAGACCAAGGGAGGGTTAGTGAGGTTTAATAAAGAGGAGGGAGGGTAGGCAGAGGGTGACTGTGAAAAGATACTAAACAAATATTTTTTCTCAGTATTTACAAAGGAAGTGGGGGAGGTACCTAAAACAAATAGTAGAAACACTCTGGATACAGAAGTTGATACCAGCCCATTTACAGAAGAAAGGGTTCTGAAAGAACTCTTAAAACTGAAGGTGGACAAAGCAATGGGGCCTGATGGGATTCATCCCAGAATTCTAAAATAACTAAGGGTAGAACTAGTGACACCACTGACTACCCTCTTTAACAAATCATGGGAGGATGGGGTGGTACCCAAGGACTGGAGAAGGGCAGATGTGATTCCCCTTCACAAAAGTGGGAGCAAGGCAGAAGCAGGAAACTACAGACCTGTTAGTTTAAGCTCAGTGGTTGGGAAAATGATGGAATCACTTCTGAAGGAAAGAATTGTTGAGTATCTAGAGGTCAGAGGGCTCAGGACCCAGGCAGCATGGATTCACAGCGGAAGGTCATGCCAGACAAATCTGATAGATTTCTTTGACTGGGTGACCAAAGTAGTAGATCAGGGAGGGGCTGTGGACATGGCCTACCTAGACTTTAGCAAGGCATTTGACACAGTCCCACACAAAAGATTAATATACAAGTTAGCCAGCCTGGGAGTGGGTCCCAAGATGACAGCCTGGATAAAGAATTGGCTGGAGAATAGGACACAGAGGGTAATAGTAAATGGAGTCCACTCTGAAGAAAGGGGGGTTACTAGTGGGGTACCGCAGGGTTCAGTATTAGGACCGGTCCTCTTCAATGTCTTTATAAGCGACATTGCAGAGAGACTGGAAGGAAAAGTATGTCTCTTTGCAGATGACACAAAGATCTGCAACAGAGTTGATGCACAGGATGGGGTGGAAAGGATTAGAAGGGACTTGGCAAGGTTAGAGGAATGGTCAAATGTATGGCAGCTTAGATTAAATCCTAAGAAGTGCAAGGTAATGCACCTGGGAAACAAAAACCCAGGGGAAGAGTACACAATGGGGGGTGAGATACTAACAACAAAAATGGAAAGGGACCTGGGGTAGTCATATCAGATGACCTAAAGGTGGGCAAGCAATGTGAGAGGGCAGCAAGGAGGGCTTGGGGGATACTGGGATGCATAGGGAGAGGCATCACCAGTAGAAAACAGGAAGTTATTATCCCTCTGTACAGACAGTTGGTGAGACCCCATTTGGAGTACTGCATGCAGTTCTGGAGACCCAATCTCCACATAGACAGGATGTAGGCTGTCCAGAGGAGGGCAACTAAAATGGTGCAGGGTCTGCACCGGAAGACATATGAAGAGAGACTTAAGAAGCTGAATATGTATAGCCTCGAGGAAAGGAGGGAGAGGGGGGACATGATAGAAACTTTCAAGTACCTCAAGGGAATCAACAAAGTCTAAGAGGGTAGCATCTTTCAAAAAAAGACGTGTGCAAGAACAAGGGGGCACTTGAAGATAGAAGGGGGGCTCAGAGGTAATTTAAGTAAGTATTTTTCACAGAGAGGGTTGTGGATGCATGGAATGGCCTTCCGGAGGAGGTTGTGGAGTCAAAACAGTGGTGGAATTCAAGCATGCATGGGACAGTCATAAGGCAATTCTAGGGGGTGGGGGTAGGAAGAAGTAGGCTGCTGGTTAACTAGGATCTGCAGCTTATCCATTAGGTAGGGAAATGGGCAGACTGGGTGGGCCAAGCGGTCCTTATCTGCCATCAAAATCTATGTTTCTATGTTTCTATGGATATGTTCTGATGCGGTGAAGCGAAGGGACTGTTTGCATATGTTCTCAATAACAACTGCGGGGTGCTCTGATGGTGAGTACCATGTATAATTATGTTTATTGAACCATTTCTAAATGGGGATATGAGGGGTGGAGTGGGTCAGTTTCGAAATCTAGTTAAATAATTGAAGTCAGTAGATCGTTAGTTAGGTATCTCGTGCTGCACTGGTTAAAATTGTCTGCTGAACTGTTTTAATGCAGATTGATGTTGTTGTAGCGGGGGGGCGTTCTTTTATTTATTTTTTCTTCTTCTCAGATGGTAATCTTTACGCTGGCCATTGTTGGAGCAGCGGGGCATCCATATTGACAGAGGGTTAATCGACACTCATGCCAGGGTAGCAATAAATGTCAACATTGGGGGATCTTGAAAGTTAGGAATGAGACGGGAAATTTTTCTAGTGTGGCATGGTGGGGGGGGAGAAGGATGGGAGAGAGAGGTTGGGATGAAGGATGCTGCTAATTTCCAGAATTAAGGAATGCGAGGGGGAGGGGGAATGGAGGTATTGTTACAGTTTATACTCTGTTTATGTGTTGTTATTCTGTACTTTGTGGTGCATTCTGTAATGTGAAAAGATTGTTACAGATTCCAGAAAACTGAATTTATCAGCATTCTAAGTCTGTCAAGGCAAACATGATGAGAAAGGTGAATTTAAAGGAGCGGGGGAGGCATGGTTATGGCTAATACACAAGAACAGATGGTGGTCTCCTGGAATATGAGAGGGATTGCTAATCCAGTCAAACATACAATGCTCCAGACGGCACTTAAAAGAAGAGGAGCGCAAGTGGCAGTACTCCAGGAGACTCACTTGTCTGATTTAGAACACACTAAGCTCGCCCAAGGCTGGGTTGGTAAATGCTTCACAGTCTCACACTCCTCTCGTAAGCGAGGGGTAGCCATTCTTCTGAATAAACACCTGCCAATGGAAGTCACGAAGGTGGTGGTGAAAGACCATCGGTAGGGTCGGTATATTTTCCTGGTGGGACAGTTATATGGGGAACAAATTACATTTGGCAGTGTCTATGCCCCGGCTGTATATGACCTCAAGTTTTTTCCTGAACTCCTGGACCTGCTAACTAGGGAACAATTCCCAGGGTTAATTCTGGGCAGAGACCTGAATAGCACAATGGACCCAGTATTGGACCACTCTGAAAGTAAAGGTAGGATGACAGAGGCATTGAGCAAGTGGCAAATGGGCATGGCAGACATGGACTTGGTGGATGGCTGGAAATTGGTGAACCTGGGGGCTAGGGAGTATACATTTTTTTTCTAACCCTCATGGGACCTGGACCCGAATTGACTATATGTTTATACCACGGGGTGGAATGATAGAGTGATTGATGTGGCCCATAGCCCCAGCCATGTGTCTGGCCATGCCATGGTCACAGGGCGGATTCAGATGCACGCGGTGAGGGAACCCCCACCCAGTGGAAGTTGCCCTTGTATTTGCTCCTAAATAAAGAGTTCAAAGAGTATCTGGCAAGCCAGTGGCAACTGTATAAGGAAACTAATAAGGGGGCTGAGGTTTCAAGAGCTACATACTGGGATGCAGGAAAAGCCTTCATGTGAGGTGCCATAATAGAATTTATGGCTAGGATTAAAAGTGAGAAGCATGAAAAAATACAGGGGTTGGAGAAATAGATAAAAGAGTTGGAAAAACGAGTGGCTAGAGGACAGCGGGGAGAGGTGGGACAGCTTTTGACAGTAACGAGGGAGGCCTTGAACACCCTGGTCAGTGGTGAAGCAAAGACATCCTGGTTTTACTGCAAACATCAGATGTCTGAATGGTCCTATAAGCCAGGCCCCCTTTTGGTAAGACTTATGAAAGGGGGCAGATGCCCCACTAGAGTAATGGGAATTAGGGATAAGGGGGTGTACTGCATAGAGAACCCAAGAAAATAAGAAATTGCTTTTGGGAGTTCTACAATCAGTTGTACAAGGCTAAATGCAGAGGTAAGAGATAAATGATAAAGGAATTTCTGGATAAGCTAGAACTCCCAAGGCTCACAAGGGTCCAGGAGGAGCAGTTAAATCAACCGATTACAAAGGAAGAAGTCTTAAAAGCTATAGGGAGGCTGCAACAGGGCAAGGCGAGTGGCCATGATGGATTCCCCGCTGACTTTTATAAAACCTTAGTGGGGCAGATGGCAGAAGTGTTAAGTTGAGTATTCCAGGTGGAGAAGGGGGAGGAACGCTCACATCTGCCCAAAACTTGCTATGATGCCATGGTTTGCTTAATCCCCAAGCCAGGAAAAGATGAGACGGAGTACGCATCATACAGACTAATCTCTCTTTTGAATTGTGAGCTTAAAATTCTGGCTAAGGTGCTGGCTACGCGGTTAGAGGATCACCTGCCCACGTTGGCTCACCTAGACCAAGCCAGGTTCATAAAGGGGAGGTTTTCCTATCACAATATGCGCCGTCTGCTTAATGTAGTGTGGAGAACAGGACAAATGATGGAGAAAACTTATGTCATCTCTATGGATGCTGAAAAAGCGTTTGATAGGGTGGAGTGGGAATACCTCTTTGAGGTGCTGGCCCGGTTTGGTCTGGGTGAATCATATATCCAGTGGGTTCGAGCCATGTACCAGGCCCCTAAAACTCGGATTTTGATTAACGGGGTGCCAACTGACCCTTCTGACTTGGAGCGAGGCAGGGGTGCCCCCTTTCCCCCTTTTGTTCACACTGGCGCTGGAGTCATTGGCTGTGGCAATCTGGCAGTGTCCAGGGATCCAGGGTATCGAGGAAGCAAGGGGAACCATGCACAAGATCACTCTTTATGCGGACGATATGCTCTTATTTGTTAAGAATCCTCAGGTTTCTATGCCGCCCCTGTTGGAACTGATAGATACTTTTGCTTGTTTTTCTGGGTATAAAATAAATCTTAGTAAATCAGAAATGTTGTGTTTCCCCAGAACTGAGAGGGATAATGAGCAGTATGGTATCCGGGGGGCTCCCACGAGTATCACCTATCTGGGTATTAAAGTGGGCAGGACAGTAGGGTCATTATATGGGTTAAATTATACGCCACTAATTAAAACAGTGGAGGCAGACTTGAGAAAGTGGATGCAGTTACCTATCTCATGGTTAGGCCGCATTAACCTGATCAAAATGAATATCCTCCCTAGGATATTATATCCTATGCAGGTGGTACCTGTGGGTCTTACGAAAGGGGATATAGACCGGGTACAGAAATTATTCACTTGGTTTGTTTGGAGGGAAAAACGGCCAAGAGACCGCCTTCAGAGACTAAAGGCTGAAGCGACTAAGGGAGGACTCACTTTCCCAGATCTTATGAACTACCATCTGTCAATCCAACAATGCTATGTGGCAGACTGGGTACACCACCCTGCAGTGGCAAGTTGGGTTGATTTAGAGCAATGGGGATGCCCGGGCCACCTTTTGGCATATCTACATAGTAAAGGTTTCAAAGCATACTCCACCCAAGGTGGATGTAACCAACTAGTGAAGGCAGTGCTAGAGGCATGGGGCAATCTCAGGAAGCGAAGAAGGATTTGTAAAGGGGAAACCCTGCTGTTGCCGGTGGCAAGAAACCCCTTCTTTCTTCCAGGACTAGAGGACAGGGGATTTAGAGAGTGGAAGATTAAAGGAGTGCAGAGTATGGGGAATTTTCTAAGGAATGGCATACCAAGTCCGCTGGGGGATACTGTCCAAAGGTTGGGGCTGACGGGGCAACAATTATTTCGATACCTACAGCTCAGAGCATTTATGTTGAAAGTGGACAGAGAAGGGGTGCAACCTCATGGCTGGCATTCAACAGATACCCTGATATACCTGGCACAAAGAGATCCCAAGAGATTTATTAGAAAAGCAGCAAAGCTGGGGAAGCAAGATTACCCAGACCATACTCAAAAAGCAAAACAACTGTGGGAGAGAGATATTGGAAGGGAAATCATGGAGGAGAACTGGCAACTCCTGCTAGAGGGGAACATGGGTCTCTTGGTATGTAATAGATTTATAAATTTCTGCAAAGGCTTTACTACCCCTCCTCCCCCATGATAGTCCATAAAGCACATCTCTCTGTGTCTCCTATGTGTGGTCGATGTGGAGACGAAAGAGGAACGTACATGCACTGCTTTTGGACATGCATGGTACTTCAGACCTTTTGGGGGGGAAGTGATTGGAGAGGTTGCCAACCTGGCAGGATATCCCCTACAGGTAGATCCAATAATAGGCCTGTTTGGAATGAATCAGGGAGAGGAGGGGGAGTGGGAACCACTACCACCGTGGATTAGAGTATTATTGGTGCTGGCAAGGCACTGCATACAGAACACCTGGGTCAATTATGCTGTTTCCACTATTCAACAGTGGCACAGACTAGTAATACAAACACTGGCCTTGGAAAGGCTGACCCTGACAATCAGAGATAGGGTGGAAGCCTTTTATAGGGAATGGGCCCCCATTCTAGTCTCGCTTAGTAGGGAGGAGGAGATTACCCTGCGTATGGGACTTGACTAAAGAGGTTGCATAATAACTAATGTCTTTCTGCCATCTGAATGATAAGAAACTAATGAACACTTAGAATGAAAATGAAATCATATATGTCTGTGTAACCCCCCCTACAAATGGGGGTTCCCAAAAAGTCTTCCTTGAGCTTGCCTAAATGCTCACTGCCAGGCTGGTGTTCTGCGTTTTAGCAGTTTAAATGTATTGCCAGAGAGTGCTTGTATAGCCTCTGTGTATTGTCTCTTTAAGAGCTGCCTGGATTGCAGTCATAATTAATCTGAGAGGGAGCTCTGTTAGAAGATGTACTTGTTTGCTGATCATATGTTAGAGTAGTAATAATATTGCAGTTTGTTCTAACCTGTCTTCTTTGCAGCATGGACAGTTCTGTTTGTTTCCATCATCTTGATCCTGGACTGCAGAATGGGCCAATCAGTACATTTGGGACTCTAAAATGGAGCCCGTCTACAGGGGCTTGGTGGGGCCAAAACTTGTAGGAATTGTAGTTTGGGGCTTTTGGTGCCTAAAATAACCTGGAGGGGGAGCCCTTGTTGTGACCGACAGACAGATCAGCCAACCTAACCTTTGGGATCCTGGGGACATTCCCAGGCTGCTTGCAGTTAGTTCAGTTCTGAGTTGGGAAGTGAAGAGATAATAGCTTGAGTGATTCAAACACGAGCCCCTGCGTAGATTCATGCGGGAGAACTGTGAAAGGGCTGAGTTTTGGCCTGCCTGTCTGCTTGCTGTCCCTGAGAGGGAAAATAGAGTTTATTTGGACTGAATCAGAGTTGTGAGAACAATTTAAGCCACTGGACTGTGACCAGGCTTTACCCTGAAGAAGACCTAAGATTTGCTGAATGCCATCGGCCTGTCAGGATTTCCAGCCACCTCTGAACTCCTGGTTTGTGCTGAGACTCTGTAATTTATTTTTATTTATTTATTCATTCTAGGATTACAAATACCTTTGAGCACCGGATAGCTCATTTACAAAGGTTCCACGTCAGTAGAGAGGGTTACATACATATACTGGGAAACAGACAAGTTATACAGAACATTTCAGAGCATATTCTGTTTACATTATAGAACAATTAGCTTCTGATTATATATACATCAAGCAAAACTTGATCAGAGGCAGGAGGATAGAGAAGTAGAGGAAGAACTAGGAGGGAGAAAAGCAGCCAGGCAGCCTTGTCAAATTGCAATAACAATGGGGAGGAAAGGGACTAGAAGGGGGGAGAGAGGGAAGGAGGGGGAGGTGAAAAGGCAGAGAGGAGGGTGGTAGGACAGAGGTGATAGAGGAAGCAGCAGTGAGGGGAGGTCCAGCAGAACGGGGGGGGGGGGTAGGATGGAATGGAGGAGGTTCTGAAGAGGGACCTTGAAGTTAGGTGGAGCAATCACAGGTTTCAGTTAGGAGGCGAGTTCGGAATTTATGCTTGAACTCTCCAAGATTAGTAAGGTAAGCTAGACTATTATGAAGACCATTGAACCAAGAAGGCGCTTTGCTACAAAACGCACGTTGGCATTGCGTGGTCCGGCACCTTGGGACTAGTAGGAGTTCAGTGGATGTGGTGCGCGTGTGTTGAGTCTTTGAAGATTTGTGAAGATGACAACACAGTCCCATTGGCATGGACCCAAAGAGAATCTTTTTTGTGAGAAGACAGGTGTGGTATTTAATTCTCCCATATAGATTGAGCCACCCAGTCTGTTAATAGAGATCACAGGTGTGGGTGAGGTGTGATGCCCCAATTTGGAGTCAAGCCTTGTTTAGTGCAACAGTGAGCCTTTTGAGAGCAGTATCAGTAGCAGCTCCATAAATAACAAGGCCATAGTCGAGAATAGAGAGAACTGAACTGTGAATTGCCAGATTGAGAGCTTCAGGTGTTAGACACTTTCTGAGACAATAGAGAAGACCAATCCTAGTGCTGATGACTCTGGGCAACATTTTCGATGTGGGGTATATAGGTGAGGTGACTATCGAGGGTGACCCCAAGGTACTTGAAGTGCTGTATTTGTTCAAGGGGCCACCTTGGTTATTTCTGACAGTGAGAGAATGACCTTTATATCTACTGCGGGCAGAGGAGAACAATAGGAATTTCGTCTTCTTGTAGTTTAGCACTAGTTTCTGTTCGGAGAACCAGTGCTCAACGTCCAGGAAACCATTCTGTAGGTTGCTTTCAATCACGTGCGGGTCAGGGTGGCTTGCAAAAAGGACAGCGTTGTCTGCATAGAGCAGTGTGCACAGGTGGCAAGCTGATGGTAGATTGTTAATGAAGATGCTGAAGAGGAGGGGACCCAGAATTGAGCCCTGGGGTACACCAGACCGAACTGGTTTCTGGTCAGAGACAGCGTTGGAAATCTTCACGCACTGCAATCTGTCACCAAGATAGCTTGCAAACCAGGACAGTGAATCAGGGGAGAGGCTAGTTAGAGAGAGTTGTTTAAGGAGGAGCTGGTGATTAACTGTGTTGAAGACCTTAGTTAAGTCTATAAAGACTGCCCCCACAAGGCTGCCTTGGTCAACAGATTGGTGGATAGAGCTGGTGAGTTCTAGAAGAGCAGTGGTAGTGCTGTGTCTTTTCCTGAAGCCATGTTGTTGTTCACACTGTAGGGAGTATTTACTGAGGTAGTCAACTAGTTGGTTGGCAACAATACACTTGAGTATTTTTGACAGGGGAGGGAGAATTGATATAGGCCTATAGTTGCTATGTAGCTCACGGTCCCCAGCTTTCTGAACTGGTGTAACAATGGCTGTTTTCCAAACATGTGGGAACTGAGAGAATGATAGACAGAGGTTAAGAATCTTTGTGATAGGTGGGAGCACTTCCTCTCCGGTAAGTGCAGTTAGTTTGAGGTCTAGAGAGTGACCACTACGCCATGACTTACCCAGCACTTTGCACAGTAGTTTCCTGACTTGGGCAATAGAGACATGTTTGAAGTAGAATAGAGGGTGATCATTTGTCTTGTTCTCCTGCTGGTGTGTGGACTTTAAGAAGGTATCATCAAAGAAATCTTGTGGTAGGACACTGCTTAGATTGGTAAAGGCATCATTAAAAGTATTTGCAATTTCGAGTGGATCCAGGATGTGGGAGCTGTTGAGGTTTATCATAGTTGGTGCCTTTTTTGGGTCTTTTCCAGTTATGTCTTTAATATTTGACCAGAATGTCCTGCTATCACTAACTGTGGATGCTGCTCCCTGTAAGGATTACTTTTAACTGCGGATGGCCCGAGTGCAGGAATTTCTTGCAGTTTTATAGGCTTGCCAGTCTTGAGATTTACCAGATGATTTAGCACAGTACCAGAGGTGGTCCCTCATTTTGATGGTAGCAAGAAGATCAGGGGTAATCCAGGGATGTACAGCACCACGCACTTTCATTTTCTTGAGGGGTGCATGTACATCACAGACAGCATTGAAAGTACTGATAAAGTGTTGAAGGGCTTCATTAGTGTCTGGAAGGGAGTCCAGTAGAGACCAGTCCTGACACCGAAGGTGTTGTTTTAGATGCTCCAGCTGGCCACGTCTAAGTACTCTGTTGAATATGGTCAGAGGTGGTGGGGATTGGAATTTGTTTGTCCAGCTACAGGTGACAGGGGAGTGGTCACTTAGAGAGTCAGCATGCACAGTTACATTGGAGATATGGCCAGGGTGATTTGAGATTACTCAATCAAGGGTGGTGCTTGTCCCAGTTTTATAGTTAATTCTTGTGGGAGAACTGACAAGTTGAGAAAGATGCAGTGCCGATAGTGCATCCTTTATGGGGCCTGTGGAAGCTGACATCCAGTTTATATTGAAGTCACCAAATATAATTGCCTCTGCGATATGATTTTGGGTTTTTAGGTAGTCCAGGATTTTATATAGGCCAGTGTTAGGGTCATTGGGTGGTATATAAACTGACAGTATAGTGAGACTGGATAGCAATCTGCCAGGTATAGTGGAATTTCTTACTTATAAATGTGCTGTGTGCTGTTAGTGGGTCGTGATTTGGTTCCCCACTGTGTGTTGAACTGTGTTTTGCTCACTGGAGGCTGCATCCAGCTCCAGTGGACTGAATCTGAATTCATCACCATTTCACCTGGTCCTTGCCACACTGGCCCAGCCGGACGACCCATTGCACAGAGAAAGCCATCAACGAGAGACCTGCCTGGGGATCAGCCCTCTGCTCAATGCCTGTACAGGAACAATGCCTCGGTGATTCTTATGGGCCCTGGTTCTCCTGGCACTTCAGCTCAACAACCTGCAGTCTTAATTTCATCCTGCCTATGTCCTGTATTGGGCTTCGTGAGTAAACATCAGGGTAGTTCCCTGCAACAACAGTTTAATCTAAAGTGTGTCATCTGATTGTCTTGTTACTTTTTCTTTCACAAACTGAGCCCTCCGGCTCCAGATTACAAATATTGTGTGTTGTGCATGTTGCTTTCTTCCATCACAAGGCCCCAACCAGCTGCAACATTCCTGGCTAGCCCACTGTTTTCCTACCTAGGTACCCAGAGTGTGCGACTGTGTGGGGACTTAAAGCGCATGCATAACTGTTTGATTAATATAGCCTTTAAGCCAATCAACCTGATTACATCCCTTCCTTGTTCAAGTCCCCTGACTAAATCAGATCTGACTTTTTCTGCATTTAACCTGATTGTGGGGTCCGGTTTGTGCCAAGAGTACTGTACTGTTGCTAAATTTAAATGTAAAAATTTAGCCAAGCATCTCCTTTTCAGGTCTAATTCCTCTGTTTCCCACTGGTTGAGGAATTGGATATACCTCATTACCTCAAGGAAGCCGGGATCATCAGGTGGAGACCTGGGCGAATCCTTCCTCAGATCTGGTGACGGCACATGGAGGTCATCCTCAGAAGAGTCAAAGTGAGGAGGAACTGCTGTAGTCATCTGACGGCTCAGAGTGACGGTCAGTGGACCTACTCCAACATTGAGGGAGATGTCTGCTTGACTGGCGCCACCATTGGGAGCGACGGTCGCTAGACCTGCTCTGCCTGTGGGAGTAAGACCTTGAAGAAGTGTGACATCTGTGGCACCAACATCCATCACAGCCCTTATCAGAGCCACCTGGAGTTGGGCGATCTGGCAACAGGGGTGGTGACAGAGTCCTGTGGGAAGACATAAGCTGTGGCTGTGGAATGGCTGCCACTGCCCCCGTGGGTTAAGATTTGGGTAGGAGGTCACCCTTGATGGTGTTCCACGAACTAGAAAAGAGTGCTCCTACTTCCATCAAGGAGACCATTGAGCCTGATGGCTGGTCTGGTGTCTGGTTGGTTGATCCCGAAGAAGTTAGCGCCAGGCCTGGTGTCTGAGGGGTTTCTGGTGCCTGACCATCGACAGGCAAATCACCTGGCGTCTGGTCCTCTGTCAGAGCGTCAGCCGCTTTGGCCTTGGCTGATGACTGAGTGTCAAGCCCTGTGGTCATCGGCTTAATGAGCCCGTACATCAGATCATCAGTCATCAGGTCATCTGGTGTAGTCCCATGCCATTCTAGTGAGGCTGACGACGGCTTGGAGACCGACATCTGGTCTGACTCCAGAGTGATGGAGACAGATGATGCCGGAGGCTGTCGGTCCAACTGAACATCCGACGACAGTTTTGGTGTGAAGGGCACTTCCTTGGCATGCTCACAACCCTGGCACCTGTCATGGTCGTCAGCTTTGGCTGATGAACTGGAGGATGAGGTTTTGCCAATGGCAAGACCCGAACGGATGTCCATCAAAGTAGAAGAAACAGAGGCCAAGTCTTTGGCCCTAGACCGTAGCGTCTGTTTGTGGGCTCCGATGGCCAGAGACAATGAAGAGAGAGCCTAGGAAGGACTTTGCCCAGAAACTCTACCTGACACCTGGGATCAGGCAGAGGGTTTAGCGGCCGAAAGTCTGGCAGGACTAGTGACCCCAGGGAGGCAGAATTTGACCTCCAGCCGGAGGCCTTGTAGCCCTTGTGTGGGAAACGGGACCGCGAGTCTTACCTGGACCTGTCCTTATCTGTCCTGTGATGCTTTTTTGCATGCTTCTTCTCCTTGGGAAGAGGCGTTGTGGGTGGAGGATGAAGAAAAGTTATGCCCAGAGTGAGACTTTTGCATTACGGCCACTTGTTGTTCCAGCAGGTGAGCCTTGAGTGTCTGCAGGCAGTGAATGCAGGTGCAATTGTTAAAGCTGAGTCAGTGCGGGCAGTTGTCAGATTTGTACTGCAGTCCCAGGCACAGGAGGCAAGCCAAATGGCCGTCTTTGGACAGAATTTGTTTACCATACGCACACTTTGCCTTATGCCATGGTTTAGAAGAAGAAGACTCGGCAGACATAAAGAGGCGCTTGATTAACTTGAAGAGTTGAACTGTGCGGAGCACTGAGAAAAAATGGTGGTCGACGGTAGCAGGAAGTGTCCGTGAAGCCAAAATGCAGGGTTGACAGCGTGAAAAGAACTGAGGTGGTGTCGGGGGACCGTCTCCTATATACTGAGGGTGACGTCGGGGGCAGTCCCCCATCTTGGACTGCTAGCTAGAATTTTTCCGTGGGGTCCTAGTGCTTGACGGCATAGTCCTAACAGTTATTACCTGCTGCAAGAGCTCTATTTCGAAGTGAGATCTACACATACTGAACTCCACCTAATGTAGAACTACAGCAAGTTCCTAATCCCTTTAAAACATTCTAGTATGGGTACTCTGTTTTAACATTCTACATCCTTTATTTTTAACTCCTGGAGTCTACTTTTATTGGTTTAAATCTGTTAGGGGGAACTTTCCAAGGGAGCCATCCATGCTATACCTGGCTCACAGCACAATCATCTGTTCCACCAGTCAGATACTGGGATATGTTGCCAGCTTGTGGTACATCTCAAAAGAGAGGTATGTACTTTTACCAGAGCTCTCTAGCACTACTCATATCTTAGAAGGGTGCCAGCAGTATGTTACTCCCTCCATCCAGCTTCAAGAAAGGTCAAAGCTCTCCCAACCTTCCAAAGTGGACCTATTAAACTTGTCCCCCTTTTAAACTTCTTTTATTGAGTTTTCATAAATAAGTACAGACTCAATGTCACTATATTAAAAAATAATGCCTTTTCAAGTATGCTGTTTTCCAACATTGTGGTTACATTGACATTAGGTCATTACCATCTGTAATCTTATCAAGAAAATCATACAGCATTATTGAGTATTGACAAACACTCAAAATAAAAATTAAAAAGAAAAAGGAATTAAACAACATCAAATAATGTGGAACCTTAAGCTGCCAATCCCCAAACCCCGATCCCCACCCCACTTCATGATATCCTACACTGTATCACCACCATTAGGAAAAATTTTCCCAAGTAATAATATTTCATAATTTAAATTAAATTATAGTATGGCTAGGTTCAAAAACATTTCTAATGTGACAGAGCAAGCTATAGCCCTATTCAATTAGACCCCCCCTTTCCACTGACCTTCATGTGTCTGAGGGTATACTATTTGAGTGGTACATTTCCCATCTTTCTCATCTGTTAGTGTAAGCTGCTTGTCTACGATTTAGGGAATATGTGATACGTTCCATTTTCTGTATTAGCAAAAGTATGCTATCCCAGTCTTTCACCTCTGGGGGAGTTTGTTGTAACCAACGTCTAGTTATTGCCTTCAGGGCAGCAGCTATCACTATGTGCCATAAGTATTTAGCCTCTTTCCATTTAAGTTCTAGAGGGGTTAGTCCCATTATGAGATGTTCTGGACCAGTGGCACCTGTATATCAAATAAGTCAGCCAAGTGTTTCCTTATCTTCTCCCAAAATATCTGAAGCAATGGGCAAGTCCAAAAGATATGGGCATGGGAGGACCTATTCTCCCCATATAATCTCCAATATGCAGGGGTTCTGGTCAAGCTCCATTTGGCCTGCACCACTGGAACTAAAAAATACTGGATCCTATTGGTCACAAAAACTCCCTCCAACCCGGGGAAGATGTAGTGGCCCATACTGATGTCCAAATCCTCTCCCCATCCCTCTTCGAGATCCGCAGTCCAAGTTTCATTTCCCATTTTAACATTATATGGTCTGTAATGGCACCCTAGTCTCTGATATAGTTACTACATAGTAATGTTATCGCACCTTTGCCCGAGTCCGATGCCCAAATTGCCTCAAATGGGGGCAGGGGGTACATTCAAGCATGCTGTGAACTTAGGGTTGTTAACTTGAGTCATTATGTAACTTTGCAACTATATAAGCCTAAATTTATCTGTTGGGTTAAGGCCAAATTTCTGAATCTGTATCTCCAACAGGAGGAGAGAATTACCCTGCATAAGCTGCCATGGGGAACACAATCCCCTTGCCGACTGTCTTCTGAACCAAGAATCCATCCTCGTGGGGAGGGAACTTGTCATCCCATGCCCACCATCTGTATCTCCACAACATTAGTGGCGCATACCCCCTGTTGACTCCTCACCTCCAGCCTTCTAATGTTGTTTTTATCCCTGTAAGCACCCCTCCTCTCCCCACTGTCCGTGCTTCTTGATGAAATAGTAGTAAGCATAGTGGGGGTCCTTAACTGAGCCTAGCTCGATGGTTTTCCAATGTGTTTGGTAGTGTGGGTTTTGCAACATCAAAACTAATTTCATCTGGGACGCAGTCCAATAGCCAGGCAAATTTGGTACTGCAAGGCCTCCCTGTGTCTTTGGCAAATATAGAACATGTTGTCTCACCCGTGGTCTTACTGATCCCTAGATAACTATTAGTAATTGTTTTTGCCATTGATTTAATTCATGCTGAGAAAGAAGGCAAGGGATGCTCTGAAATAAATATAGAAAATCAGTAAGTATATTCATTTTTGCCCCTTGTACTCTGGAGTGTAGTAAGAGTGGGAGAAGCACCCAACGCTTATAATCCTGCTGCAGAGATTCAGCAGGGGGGAGAAATTACCTTGATATAGGATGGTAGTATTCTGTCCCAGGTAAACCCCCAAATACTTCATTTCGGTCAGGTCCCACCTCATTGGATATTCTCTCCTCATTTGTGGTGGGACGGGAAAAGAAAATACCAATACCTCAGTTTTCGTGGCGTTAAGTAAATATCCAGAAAACCTGGATGGAATACCTCTAGTAGTGAGGATTCTAGACTGCTCAGGAAAAGTACGATGTCGTCTGCATAAAGGCCTAATTTATGCTCCACCCCTTCCAACTGCACCCCTCTGATCTTGGGATTCTGGCGTATGGCCTGGGCCAGAGGCTCTATATATAGGGCAAAAAGAAGGAGGGGGATAAGGGGCAGTCCTGTCTGGTGCCTGCTCTAATTTAAATGGGGTATGTATATGGCAATTGAGTTGGACAAAGCCCACTGGGGATGTGTATAATCATCCTATCGACTGGTAAAATTCCTTTGGAAATCCAAAGCCAGCCAGGGATGCCTGTATTTATTTTATTTATTTATTGAAAATATCAGAATTAATACCTTTGAGTCAGAGATTCCTTTGAGTCAGAGACAGTACAATAAAATACAGAGAAACAAAGTTTAAACATGGTGCAGGTAAATTACAATTCCCCCCTCCCCGCTTTTCCTGGCAGGTCCTCCGTCAGGCTCTGCCCTGGTCACAGCCCCTGGGCTCCCACCAACCATCAATTGCCTGCATCTCCCGGTCACCCCCGGCTTGCCCACTGGAGGGCGGGGCCGCAGCACTGGTTCCCCTAATTCCAGTGCCATGGAACCAGTAACTAGTTGGGAGTGCTGGCAACAGTGGCTCATTGAAGCCTGGGGAGGGCTTCATGTAGATGGAGGACCCACCTCTCCTTTTTCTGTTTTTTCCTCTGGGAGGTGGGGACATGCAATGACGTCCAGCGTCTGCCCCGCCTCCATTACGTGCGAGCACCGGTAGCTGCATGACTCCTGGCCTCCGCCAGGGGTCCGTCTTGCACCGGGCACTTCCCCGGAGAAGGAGAGCAGTCCATAGGATGCTCTATCCTTCTCCCCCGGCCAGCTCTCCAGCAACTCGGGTCCATTCCCGAACCCAGGTTGCCCACGTCGCGAGCGGAAATCCAACTGCTGCACCAATGGGCCGGCTCAGGTAAATTACAATTTAACAACAGTACAACAGCAAGCTGTGGAAGTACCAGCAGTAACAGTTAAATACAACAGACAAGACAAGTAGGGTCCATTGTCATGGTGCAGCGGGGGGGGGGAAGGGATCAGAGGCAGTCACATGCAGAGTCCTGTATTGTATGGATCTGTAGGAGGGATTTGAACTGTAGATAAGGCCAAAGGACTCTATCAAGTGCCTTTTCCACATCAAGGCTCATCAACAGGACTGTCTCCCCAGATTGATTCAAATGGTCTATTACATGAATTGCACATCTGGTATTGTATTGTATTGGGCTTGTCGCCCCCTGACAAAGCCAGTCTGATCTACATGGATTAACTTTGGTACAATAGTTTCTAGATGCCTGGTCAGTATGCTAGTCAGAATTTTATAGTCTGTATTTAAAATTGATATGGGCCTGTATGAAGAACATATCTTGGGATCCCTGGCCAGCTTCATAATCACAGACACTGTAGCCTGCATCCAGGAGGGAGCCATTCGGCCATCCGGAGCCAGGATAGCATTGAAGGTCCTGTCTAAGATAGGGATGAGGGGGGTTCATAAGATCTTACAGAACTCCCATGGGAGGTCATCTGTTCCTGTGCATTTACCAGCTTTCAACCAGGTAATCTCTGCGTCAATTTCGGAGGATCAGATGGGGAGCACCAGACTCTGTGCATCCTCCGGAGACACACTTGGCAAGCGGAGGGTGGACAGAAATTCTGTTAGTTGAGTAGAGTCAGGGACTGCATCTGCCTTATATAATGATTGATAATACTGACTAAAGGCCATTGCCATATCCATTGTGTGTGTGTAGGTAGTTTATGTTTGAGGGTGAACTATTTTTGTGATGGTGGCATTGGCCCTTCTCTGTCTCAGTCGGCTGACCAATAAGCGAAAAGCCCAAGGGCCACCATCATAATATCTTTGCCTCAAGTATAGCAAATTTTGCTCAATTTGATATTCTATAACAGAGTTCAGTTCCATTTAAGTCTGACTAACTCAGTCTCCCTCTGTGAAGCGTAGTGCACCTTCTGTTGCGCTTCCAGGGCAGAGACCTGATTCTGCAGGTGGGGCTTCTTTTCTTCCCTCTGTCTCTTACGGAGGGAGGATATTGCTACGAGCTTGCCCCTTACAACTGCTTTGATTGTGTCCCACAAAATTGTGGGGGACACGTCCGCAGTGTCATTATCTTCTATTGCTTCTTTAATAGTTTCTTTAATAGTCTCTCTAATCTCATCACCCTGCAGTAGTGACAGATTAAGACGACAAAAGTTATTTTCCTAGTTTGGCCTAATTTAAGTTGAAAGGTGACAGGTGCATGGTAGGAAAACACCATGTCTCCTATATTTGCTTTGTCTAACTGGGGGACCACCTCCCTAGGGATAAAGAAACAGTCCAGCCAGGTATAAACCTTATATGTTGGTGAATAATAGGTGTAGTTTCTGTTTTGCCCACGTAAAAATCTCCAGGTGTCCACATATCCTAATTCTGACAACAATTTGCTAACCTTGGAGGCCACCCTGCGGCCCATATGAGTAACCTTGGATGTGGTGTCCAAACGCTCATTCAAAACCAAGTTTAAATTCCCTCCATTACCAAAGTTCCCTCTGCCCATGCTGCAATTTTCATCAATAGGTTTTTATAAAAGCAGTAGTCCGATTTTGGAGGCGCATAATTAAAGGCTATAGTGATTTTGGACCCATAGTATACTCCCTTTAATAAGGCATAACAGCCCTCTGGGTCAATAACTGTTGCCATCACTTCCAGTGGTACCCATCTAGGAATCAATATTACCGTCCCACGTCGACGGCCTCTACCACAAGTAGATGCAACTACATGTGCAAAACCAAATTTCGATAGTCTTTCATGTTCTTCTTTAGATAGGCGGGTCTCCTGCAACAGCAGGAAGTCAGCACATGATTTTTTTAAGGTGCAGTATGAAATGATTTTACTTTGTTTCACCGAATTGGTGAAATCATATACACTGTAGGACAGACATGTAGTATTGTGGTTAGTTATAACTAATTTTCAAGGTAATTCCCAACCATATACCCTACGACCATATCTCCATCGGACCACCGCAGTGTGATCTCCAGGGGTGGGCGGTCAGAAGATCAGCAGCTTCCATAAACATTCGATACAAAAACATTTGCATTAACAAGAACAGTTGAACTATATTACAAAAAACTAGCCTGCTTCCAAGGTAGAAGACCTCATATCGGAGGTCTTTAATCCCACTGTCCCCAATTACTAAAAAAGATGTTGTCATAAATAAGTGGGCCGGGGTAAAAGAGATAACAATGCCCCCATCTGCGGGGCTCTCTTTTGTAGCCTGCTGGCCGTAGTAAAGGCTCATAAGGATGGAATAAGCCATTGCCTGACTTAGGTCTAGCACTTAAAACAGTCACTACTAATGGCGTCCCCTCTTTCCAACCTACTCCTTAAGTGCTGGAAGTGAGAGGACCCCTCCTCCCTTAGCTTAAGCTAGTTAGGAGTGTATATCTAACTTTAAAAGGATAGCAGCCATCACATACAGCTGTAAATGAAAATGATGTACCTACCGAAATTTTTGATCTTCTCTTGAATCTTCACCATTCATTACTGCTGGGTGTAAGCCAGATGCATGTACTCGCCACGAGAAAATTTTTTTTTGAGGGAGGAGTCAGCGCCAACGGCGTCGCCCACATGTTCAATGCACTGCATGGTGCATGCGAGGTGGCCGTTAGGCACTGCAGACTCCTCCCCCATCTCAGTTCTGTGTAGGCAGAGAGGCAGAAATAGATTATAGAATGAGAGCGAGGCAAGGGATCAGAGGGATAGACAAACGAAAGGAAATAAACTGAAAAAGGAATAAGCCGAATAGGAGACAGAAAAAAAGAGAACCCTACCCTAAGTGGCCACAGGGCCTCAATCCTCAGGCAGTTTAAGGGAATGAAGAAGGTAAGGAATAGGAAAAGAAAGACAGGAAGAAGCAGAATGGGATAAAGGGGAGGGAAGGAAGGACTATCTGCCAAGGTAAACTGGAAGACCGCTGGCTTGAAATCTTCAAATTCCCAACAGGGTTTGAAGACAAGGGAGCAAAGATCCCACCAGTTAAGGGTTAAGAATTCAAGGTTGAACTATAGGCCTTGACCAGCTTGGAGAAGGCAGACTTCTCTTCCCACCCATTTATCCGAAAACTTATGTAACCTAGAGTGTAGGTCTCACGAACTGCCCCTCAGGGGGAAGCAGCTCCACTCAGAAGAGGAGCGGGTCCCAACTTAGGTGTAGGGAAAAATCTTTTACAGTACTCAGACAGAGTACTGACGTAGTCCCCACTTCAGAGAAGAGAAGCACGGGACAACCAGGAAAGGAAAAAGGAGAGGGAGGGAGGAAAGTCCCATGGACTCTCCTAGTACTGCATTGAAGAAATGACAGTTTTAGGGTGACAAGCCAGAGGATGATCCAACCCTCAATGGGGGACACCCTAGAGGTAAGAGAATCAGAGGAAGTTCCCTCAGAGGGTTCAGGGTGAAGACCCTACTCGCCATCCTCCAGGGTGAATGCTCTGTGACTTTAAAGAAGGAACAGAGAGCTCTGAGGTACCAGGGGAACTCAGCTTCCAACTGGCCTCAAGAAGGGGGAGGGTGAGCAGGGTGGAGGAAATGCCCAAGAATTGAGGCCCATGAGGGGAAGGTGGGTTGGAATCAGTAATGAATGGTGAAGATACAAGAGAAGATCAAAAATTACAGTAGGTACATAATTCTCATATCTTCCCTTGTCAGTCTTCACCATTCATTACTGCTGGGTGAGTACCAAGCACCCCGAAGGGGACCCAATACATTCCTGAAGGAACAAATCCCTCAGACTCCTACTAGTGAGACGCAGGAGGGGGAGACCGTAGTAATACTAGACTAAGCAAGTCTAAGGCTGTAGAGAACGAGGAGGTGTCCCCCGTGGATGGAGGGTGCCCCTGAAGAAGCATCCTTGCCCTACAGGAAAATAGACGGGTCCCCCAGAAGGCAGAGGAGGTCACCCTACGCCTGGCAATGGGTGACAATCTGGGTAGATGAAGTCACGCCGTCTGCCTAATGCAGATCGCTGTCCCTGCTAGTATGTAAGTCACCTCATTGGCATCATAAGATGCCCTTGCTTGGTGCGTTGCCAGTTCCAGACCTAGAGCAGAGAGGGCAGTGGCTTGTCTAGATTGCTCCATATCAAGCAGCGATGCTAGGACCTGGGCTAGCATCAACCACAGATGCCTGTTACAGGCAGCGTGGTGTGCCCGATGCAAACATATGCACATTAATGCACAAGCTGAAGAGAAAACTCTTCATCTTCACCGGTTGAATTGAACAGAATCCTGATCTGGGGGGTCGGTCATGCGCCAGACACCGAGGCCTGGAGGAAGTGTCTAGGGACAACAGGCCCAAAGGTGGGTGAGGTAGGGAGCCCGGGGGGGGCAGGTGGAAGACCCATTCGTCCATGGCCCTAACGTAGGAAGGAAAGGCCGATGCAGTGGCCCTGAATGTTTCCCAGGTTAAGGGCCCTGTAGGACCCACATGGCAGGGAAGGAAGAAGAAGAAAAATCAGTATTTATAAGTATTATATCAGTATTATATATAGAAAGGGGGGAGTGTCTGCAGAGGGATGGGTGATGGGTACCTAACAGAAAGTGCCTGGCCTCTGCCAGGGCTCTGAGATCCAGGGGATGATGCCACCATGACTGGGGGCCCTGAGATCGTACTGGGTTGCAAGGAAGAAGTCTGAGAAGGCAAACTCGGGAAGAGCCCAGAAGGGGAGTCTCCCCTGTGACGCAACTGGGGTTGCATGAGTCCAAAAGGGCAAACCTTTGCGCTGCCACCCAAGAGTGCCCCCATGCCCTCGAGGGAAAGGCGGGGCTCAGTGCTGCGACTCCTCCCCGCCCCTCGCAGGGTGATGAGAGAGTGTCACCGCCTCTCACCCCGGACTCTCAACCCCTCAGATTCTGAGGCAGCCCTCTTCTTTGAGGCCAGCGTAGAGGTCCCCCATCCCGCAGGGCCCCCCCAAGGCAGGCCACAGAAGCAAGGGTCCCCACCCCTTCCTGAGGGGCTGTATCAGCACCAAAAATGGCAGCTGCTGTGACTTCTGTAGAAGGGAACACCCTATCCCGAGTCCCAGAGTCATCGTCCCTCAGGGATCCAAGGCCATCTCCAGCTAAAGGATCCTCGCCGGCAACATACTACGAGAAATGAAAATTACATACCTACCGTAATTCTTGATCCTCTTGGACGAGTCTCCACCACTCATTCACACTATTGGGATCTGTGCCGGAGGCACTAGGACCCATTGGGAGCAAACTTTTTTGCTGGAGGGTCGGCGCCGGAGATGGTGCCGCGAGGCACGGCACCGCGAGCCTCAGCTCGCGCTGTAATGACTATCTCGGCATTGACCCTCCAACCGCCTCAGTACCTTTTTTACCAAGGAGGTGCAGCTTAACTAACCTAGAAGGGTAGTTAACCTAAAAACCGGACATAAGATAGTCCGGACGACCCGTATAAGAAGGGTCAACAAAGAAGTCTTCACAGCCTAAAGATTTGAGGGAGGAAGACCAAAACAGGAGGTGAGTCAGACGAGGGCAGATAGACGAGCAGGAGACTTCTGTCCAAGAAGATCAAGAATTACGGTAGGTACGTAATTTTCATATCTTCCTGGACATAAGTCTCCACCACTCATTCACACTATTGGGAGAGTACCGAGCTAATAATCCCCCGAGAGGGCGGCAGGAAAGATCAAGAGCTCACATCTCTAAGACAGAAGTCCATTAAGGATGGCTCTGCCAAAGGAAGAATGTCGTTTGGCATGGACATCTAGTGCATAATGCTTAACAAAAGTATGCACTGAGCTCCAGGTGGCTGCGTTGCAAATATCTGCAATGGGCACATTGCGAATTTCGCTTAGATGCTACACTGGCTTCTAGTAGAGCAGCATAGACCCTACCTCCAACTTAACTCTGCACCATGGAATAGCAGTGGAAGGCATGCCACTAGCCATGCTGAGATACATCTGATAGCGACAGGTTGACCCAGCCAGGTCTCGCTGAAGGAAACGAAAGTTGCTGGGTCATGAAAATCCTTGGTTCTATCCAGATAGAAATGCAAGGCCCTTCTTAACATCCAAAGAATGAAGAGAACGCTCTCCTTCATTTTGGAAGTTCGCAAAGTAAGAGGGAAGGACCAAAGGTTGGTTTAGATGAAACTCTGACACAACCTTAGGAAGAAATTTAGGATGAGTACGAAGAACTACTTTGTCCCTATGGAACACAGTATACGGTGGGTCCGTGACCAGGGCATGTATCTCAGAGACTCTGCGTGCTGAGGTAATGGCCGCTAGGAAGGCAGTCTTCCATGTGAGAAATTTTAGCTCACAGGTAGCCAGAGGTTCGAAAGGTTTCCGAGTGAGCATATCTAGCACAAGATTGATGTCCCAGGCTGCAACTGGACGTCTTGTAGGAGGTCTGGTATGCAGAATTCCTTTAAGAAACCTCTTAACCACAGGTAACTGAGCCAGAGATAAGGAAAAAATTGGCTCATGATAAGCTGAAATGGCACTAAGGTGAACTTTGACTGTAGAGTACTGTAGGCCTGAATTTGAGAGGTCTAAGAGGTACTCCAGGACTTTATCTGGTGGGCAGGAAAAAGGATTCAAAGAGGACTTTGCACACCAGAGCGAGAAACGCTTCCATGTGGCTGTGTAAGTTTTCCTAGTGGCTGGCTTCCGTGCAGCCAGAAGAATATCTGAAACTCTCCGAGTCACATTGAACCAGTTTACTTCTACCTCTTCAGGAGCCAAGCGTGAAGGTGAAGCGATCTCAGGTTGGGATGGACCACAGGCCCCTGAGTCAAAAGGTTCATCTGTAGGGGGAGTGGTCTCGGGGGAACTGACAACATATTGTTGAGTAGTGGAAACCACAGCTGCAGAGGCCAAAAGGGAGCAATGAGAATCATCTTGTCCCCCTGTGATTCGAACTTGAGGAGTACCCTCTGAATTAGAGGAAGAGGTGGAAAGGTGTAAAGAAAGCATTTTGTCCACCGCAGCCTGAACGCATTCTGACAGAAAATTCCAAGCCCTGGATTTCTGGAGCAGAAGAGAGGCAGTTTTGCATGGAGTGGGGATGCAAAAAGGTCCAGGTCTGGAGTTCCCCACTCTTCGAATAACGACTGAACTATGGTTGAGTCGAGAGACCACTCGTGAGGGTCTGTCTCTGTTCTGCTGAGGCGGTCTGCCAGTTCGTTCTGAATACCTGGCAGGTAGACCGCTTGAATTAGAGCCCTGTGCTCCAAGCACCATTCCCATACCCTCATTGCTTCCCTGCATAAGGGGTAAGAATGAGCACCGCCTGCTTGTTGATGTAATACATCACTGCCTTGTTGTCCGTTTGAAGGAGAATGTTCTTGTGACACAGAATGTCCTTCAACGCTCGGACCGCATAAAGGACGGCTCTCATTTCTAGGACATTTATGTGAAGTTGAGACTCAACTTGAGTCCACACACCTTGGGTATGGAGAGCCTGACAGTGAGCTCCCCACCCCATTAGGGACGCGTCCGTGGTAATGGAGATCTGATGGTCCAGAGGAGCAAAGGGATACCCTTCCAGGAGATTGCTCTCTTGAGACCACCAGGTGAGAGACCTCTTTAAAGGTTCTGTCACTCTGATGCGATATGACTGCGGGTGAGTGGTAGGGGACCACTGAGTACTGAGCATCCACTGAGTGGTTCTCATGTGCAGACATGCTAGAGGTACAGTGAACACTGAGGAAGCCATAAGGCTCAGCATCCATTGCATCGAGAGAGCTGTAACTGAGGTGTTCTCCCATGTGACGGGCCATTTGAAGGATATCGTTCTTCTGTCTTCTGGAAGAAAAGCTCTGCACAGGAAGTGTCCAGAAGAGTTCCTATAAAGAGGAGCTCTTGGAGGGCTGCAGTTGGTGTTTCTGAGGTTCAGCAGGACTCCCATGGACGTAAGGATATGGGAAGCTATCTCTACGGCGTCCAGGGTTCCTTGCCTGGAAGGGCTTGCTAGGAGCCAATCGTCCAGATAAGGGAACACCTGTATCCCGGTCCTTCTGAGGTGCGCTGTGAGAATTGCACAACACTTTGTAAAAACCCGCGGCACCAAGGATAGCCCAAAGGGCAGGACTCTGAACTGATAATGCTGTCCCAGAGTAACAAACCTCAGGAATTTGTGATGCCTCGGGTGAACAGGAATGTGCTGGTAAGCATCCTGCATGTCTAGGGAGGCTAGCCAGTCGTGTTGGTGAAGCAAAGGTAACAGGGTTCCCAGGGAAATCATTTTGAATTTCTCCTTGGGAAGAAATTTGTTTAGCTTTCTGAGATCTAGAAGGCGATACCTCGACTTTTGGAACCAGAAAGTAATGAGTAGAAACCGTTCCGTTGTCGAGCGGCACCACTTCTACTGCCCTGTTGTTCAGAAGGCCCTGAATCTGCAAGAGAAGGTCTGACTAAAGGGTTGACAGCCTGGGCTGCCGTTTGGGAGGACAATCCGGAGGGGTCTCCAGAAGATTGAGTGAATACCCCTCACGAATTATCCGAAGGACCCATTTGTCTGAGGTTATGGACTTCCACTGGTTGTAGAAGTGCATCAGATGACCTCCCACCGGAGAGTCAGCTGAGATGGGACTTGGGCCGGCCATTCATAAGGTAGCTCAGGGCGCTTTGGAACCTTGAGCTTTCTGTTGCGTCTTCTTTTGAGGTTGGGCAGGCTTGCTTTTATGGAAACCTTCCCTGCCTCTGCCTTGAAAGGACTGACGATTATGAAACTGGCGTTTATTGACATGCCCTCGAGAGGGGGCAGGAGGGGGTCAAACCAATTTAATGGCTGAGCTAGTCTTTTGAGTAGCTTCTAGAGCTTGCTCTACCTGAGGACCAAAAAGATATGCACTGTCAAAGGGCAATGCCATCACCTGCTGCTGCGCGTCATTCGTAAAGCCCGAAGTGCGCAGCCAGGAATGACGACGGGTGCAAATACCAGCAGCCGCTGAATGGGAAGCAGTGTCGAAAGCATCCATGGCTGCTTTAGCCTGCTGGTTGTTAGATTCGAAACCTCTGGTAATGGTTTGAAGAAGCTCTGGCTTTGCATCCGATTCCGGAAGAGCTTCAACCATCTGCTTGATAGAGTGCCACAGGATATACTCATACTGTGAGAAACAGCCCTGGTAGCTGGCAATACGCATACTTAGAGTAGAAGCAGCAAAGACTCTCTTACCTAAGGTGTCTATCTTACGAGACTGTTTGTTAATAGGTCGAGCTGTAGTAGTTTGAGGAAGAACGACCTTGTCATTCTCTGCCAGGACTACAATAGGATCCGCAAAGGCTTGAGATGCCAATATGGGATGATCCTTGGGGGCTGAATATTTCCTATCTATGGATTTAGCCACCGAAGGGGTGAGAGCAGGATTATTCCATACCATTTGAGACAGCGTCTCAAAGGAAGGCTGAACCAGAGGAGTCAAATCCATAGGGATCTCCAGGGCATGAAGGTATTGGAGTCTTAACAATTTCCCAGGATCGATATCTGTAGTCTGGAGAGAAAGAGTGGAACTCAAATTTTTAGCAGAGACTTAAAGGACAGGTCTCGACCACAGGCTCTGCAGCAGTAATAGATCCTGCTTGCCCACTTCACACCCAACCCAAGGTCTGGGTCAGGCTCAATGTCATCTCCTGACAGTCCAGGAGGGACTGTATGGACAGGAAAGGAATGAAAATCAGAAGAGAAGGAAGAAAGGCAAGAGAAGAGGAGTCTTGAAAAGTGAGGGAGACCGAGCCTACGGCGCCGAGGCGCCCGGCACAAGAACGACTCCAGGGACCACGCCGCAACCGAAAATGATGCCAGGGACCACGCAGCACCGAAAATGGTGCTAAGAACTGCACGGGTGCCAGAAGCCACACGGCACCAAGGATGGCGCCGAGAAGCCGCATGGTGCCGAGGATGGCGCAGAGGAGGCGCACGGCGATGAGGATGGCGCCAAGAAGTCACACGGCACCAAGGACGGCGCCAAGAAGCCACACGGCACCGAGGACGGCGCCGAGGTCACCGAGAACACCCTCAGACTCTGAAAAACAGGCTTTGAAAGAAGAGGAACAGGAGATAAAGGCATCAGTGTGGCCACCTGCACCGCAGCCATGTGAGGGGAGGAAACACCGAAACACGGAGTCGACGGCACCGAAGAAGGTGCCGCAGGACCAGGAAAATCCAACCGCCCCTACCTGGTCTCTCAATGAGCCTGAAAGCCTACGAGGACTGAGCCAGGTAGCTGAACTAGCTCTGAGCCCATTGCTCCATAAGAGCGGCCCACTGATGAAACTGCTCATCCGAAGACCTACCTGCGGGCGGGGTAGGGCTCTGATGTCGAAGACGTTGGCTACCAGAAATAGAAGTTGGCAACTCCAAAGGAGGAGACCGCACCAGCCCCAATAACCGAACGCCCACGTGCAGACATATCAGAGGGCGACCTCAGTGATGCCTTCCTTTCAGACCTGGGGTCATAGCTGAGGCCAAACGTGCCCAGAATGCGACCGCTTATTTTACGACCGCTGGGACCGCCCATCCCCGAGCATTGACTGCCCATTGTCAGACCCCTGCTCGGAGAAGGCAGCGGACCGGACCCAGCCCGACTGACTGAACAGCTTTCATACGAAGTCTCCCTACCGTCACCTGACATGCTCATGGTTGACTCCGTCAAAGTAGGCTGAGACTTCTTTTATTTTTAAAATAAGACTAAGCGATACTGTATCGAGATATTACTCCAAAATAACAAAACTGAAAACTATGCTGTTTGAAGTTTGACTCCCGGCGGGCGAGTGACGTCGTCACTGAAGTCACTCGACGGCAGGAAAAAAGGAACTGAGGCAGTTGGAGGGTCGATGCCGAGATAGTCATTACAGCGTGAGCTGAGGCTCGCGGTGCCGTGCCTCACGGCGCCATCTCCGGCGCCGACCCTCCAGCAAAAAAGTTTGCTCCCGATGGGTCCTAGTGCCTCCGGCGCAGATCCCAATAGTGTGAATGAGTGGTGGAGACTTATGTCCAGGAAGATCTCAGGGATATGGCTGCTGGGCCGCTTGACGCCATGTCCCACCGAGTCCTCTGACTCTGAAGAGTCAGACTGCCAGTCTGGATCCAACTACAAGTCATCCCCATCCGAAGAGGAGGTGACCAGAAGGACATCCAGGCTTGTGACCCCAGGAGAGCTCCTGGAAATGGCACCACAAATGGTAGCACTACAGGACACAGCGCTGTGCTGGCACCACCTGAGTCACTGGTGCCACAAACAGCCCTGGAACCCACAGCAGTGCCGCCGACAGCACCGCCTGAGTCACCAGTGCCACGAATGGCTCTGGAACCCAGAGTGGCACTGACGGCGGTGCTGCCCAAGTTGCCAGCATTGCGAATAGCACAGAGACCAGGTGTGGCATCGCCTGCGGCAACGTCCCAATTACCGGTGCCGCAGATGGCACCAGGATCCAGAACAGCACTGCTTGACGGCACCAAGGGTCCGCCAGTGCCGGGTCTAGCAACCATAGGCCACGACACCGGGGGAGCCTGCACCTCCGCGCAGGTGACTGCCGGGGTGGCGCTAGCAGCATGACTCCAAGAGGAATCATACCGCTCCTCCAGCGCCGCAGAAGAAGACTCCTCCTCGGCAATGCTGGAAGTGGAGGAGGCCTCCTCCTTGTTGGGCTGTATAGATCCAGGAGGGGACCCGGAGGATGAGTCTAAAGCTCTGGCCTGGGAGGCCCGCAGGTGACGTCATCCTCCAAAAGTCAGCGGGGCTCTGCCGACTTTAAATGCGTGGGTTTCCAAGATGCAGCAGTCCACGGAGAAATAGGCATCACAGTGGTCCATATCATCGTAGGGTCCCAGGTACCAAAGACAAACATCATGCCGATCTGTAACGGAGAAATGCCGGCCACTGGGGCACCGACACATGGAGGCATGGCCCACTTTAGATTTACGTTTGGCCCCTGAACTGGACATGATGCAAAATTAAACAATAATAAGCAAAAGATCCCAGCACCGTCGTAAAAGAACAAAGAACGGTCTTACCGGGTTCAACGGTGTTGGATTGGAGAACCAGTATGAAGGAGTGGCATTGAAGTTGAAGACCTAATGGCATAGCAACATACTGTCACTCACACAGCAGGTGCAGCCTCGATAGTGGGAGAAATAGAACTGGGATGGAGGATGAATCTGCAGTGTCTAACGGGCGCTTCACGCAGTGCATCGAATGACGTTGGCAGTGCCAAAAGGACCTCTCAAAAATAACCCAAAAAAAAAAAACGCCCTGTGGTGGGTATGCATCTGGCTTACATCCAGCAGTAATGAATGGTGAAGATTGACAAGGGAAGATACAACCATTACTTCAACTCTGTAAAATAGGATTGTATTATATTAAAATAAAATAAACATGCTTCGTCAAGTACCAGGACGTGCCCGGCGGATACGCCTCTCATTTAATGTGGTTCCCCTCCCCCTGCAAATCTGACCCCAAGAATTGGGTCTTTATCTGGGGCATGTTTCCAAGTAACATTCTGGAAGAGAAAAACCTTTTCTCCCATTACATGTAGTAAATTAGATTCCAAGTATTGTATAGCTTACATACTGTATGTCTGAAACTGATATTAGCTCCCCCCAGATCCTTTGTAGTTCTACGCACTGCATATACCCTTTAGCAGAATGTTTGGTAGGGTCGAATATATATACCGGAAAAGTCACGCAATTACTTTATCTATTTGTCACTAAGACACTAGAAACCCCATGGAAAACAATACGAAGCAGTCATTTTCCATCATTTTACTTGTAGAATTAGTTTGGGAGGTTTAATTTCAAGCTTTCTGTAGTCTCTCTTTTAATATGCCTTTGTCAAACCATTCTCAAATACTGAGTATCTAATGGGGGTGTGTATATATTTATTGGATTAGGAATATTTTATTTATTTATTTATTTATTAGAATTTTGGATAAATACGTTTCAGCCAATGGCTCTTTTACAAAGGTTCCACGTCAGTATACAAAGAATAGAAGTACAATTTGTGTGAGATTAGCAGGCAAGCAGTTGGAATACAAATTTTCAGTACAGGGTATACATGGTCTAAAAGCTACAGGTAATATAATTAACAGAACAACACAACCAAGCATACATTTAAGAATAATGAGTCGCAGCAAACAATATTTACATGAATTAAAGCTACCAGAAGGGCATTGTCAAAGGAAAAGGTGAAGTGGAAAAACTGAGTTGCTGCCAGTTGTGCCAGGTAGCGTAGAAAAGTGGGAAGAGAGAGTGGGTGCAGAGGGGTAACTGGGAGGGAGGTAGAAGGAGAGGTGGGTGGGATTCAAGGATCGTAGAACTTGTGCAACAGTGGGTAGGGTGAGCAGATTAGAAAAGGAAGAAGAGAAGGGAAAGGAGTTGAAGGAGGGTAAGAGAGGAAGGTGGTGGACCAGGGCTAGGGAGAGAGGCAGGGGTATAGAGGGGGGAGGGTGGTGGCAGGCAAAGGTGGGGATAGTAGAGAGGTGCGAAGAACAGGAGTGACTGCCAGGGAGGTTATGAGAAACAGTCACAGGTGGCTCTGGACACTAGCGTTTGACATAGCTTGTGTTTGAATGAGCAGAGGGTGCCAAAGTTGGTGAGTTCGCCGCCCAGGGAGTTAAAATCTTAGAGGCTCTACCTGCAAAAGACCACTGGCCTTGGGCGGTGCGACAAAGGGGAACAGACAGAGAATAGTTGTCAGAGCTTCTTGTGTAACGGGAGCGGTTGGCTGGGCTTAAGAGAGACTGAACCCCAGGGGGCATGAGTCCCATCAATGACTTTTTTGCTAGTAGGCAGGTTTGCAAAGTAATCCTTCCCTGAAATTGCAGCCAGTTTGACTGTTTGTAGAGGTCGCAGTTATGTGTGCGGTTGGCAGCACCAGTAAAGAGTCTGCAGGCCCTATTTAGCACTGTAATGATTTGCCATAGTACTGTAGCTGTGGCTGCTCCATAGATAAGCCCATCAATAATTATGGAGATAATAGAGCTTGTATTGCTAGTTTAAGCGCGTCAGGTGTCAGGCAATGTCTATGTTAGTAGAGAAGGCCTATACAGATATTTACAGATTTCGCAACTGAATCAATATGGCTGGAGAAGGACAGAGTAGGGTCCAGGGTTACACCAAGGTATCTGAAAGTCTGCGTCTGCGTCTGGCCCAGGGTCACACCCAAGCTGTTTTTGATAGCTAACTGTTGGTGTTTATGTTTGTTATGCGTGCCATGAAACAGCATAGTCTTTGTTTTTTTTGTAATTTAGTTTTTGTAACAAGTGTCAAGTCAGTGTGCTGAGAAGGCACCCCAGTTCCAAGGCTGTAAGGTCACACATATGAGCTCCCACTGCTGAGGGAGAGAGCGCCTAATGCCACCATGGTGACACTCAAAAGACAAAGCATATTCAACATGTACTGATTACCAGTTCGGACACCCTTCTGTCTCTAAATCCAGCTCGGTAACTCCTGGTAGTTTCTTCATACTGTCCCGCAGCCATTGCACCATCTGTAGTGAAGTTTGTTCACCGCTCAGCCGAGACTTGCAAGATGACACCAATTACCAGCCTCCAGGGAGTCCTTCCTCTTCTGTACAGTCTTAGATAATACCGACAGCACGAATCCTCGCTTCTCTGGCTGCCTGAGGGGATTCATAGAGTTTCATTTTATCTGGCCAAAAGACTTAACTGTGCCAGGTAAGAAGTCTGTATTTTTATTTGCTTATTTCTGAGCTTTTGATTAGATCCCCATACCCCAGCCTTTGCCTCTGTATTGTCAGTGGGTAGTCCTGGTCAAAGAAGAGCCTGCTATCTAAATATTTTACTTACTTCTTTCTTCTGCCAGGCTCGGCAAATTATGTCCTCTTTAGTCCGGTAGCTATTAAATTTAAGAACAATAGAGCACAGGTGGGCTTGGGGATCTTTAGGCTTTGGGATTAATGCCCTATGTAACCTCTCTATGTTTAGGTTGTATCCAGGTGGGAGATCAAAAATGTCCCTCAGCATATCGGCGATGAAGTCAACCATCAGTGCCGTTTCTTCGCCCTGCTTCAGTCCATAGATTCTCTCTTCGGGACCTACTCTCTAGATCCAGGCATTTTTGTTCTAAGGTAACTGCATGTTGGCATAGTAATTGAACTGTTTGGCCCAAATATGAAACTCCATCTTCTGCAAAGGACAAATGTTCTTCTGCCTCTTGCACGCATCGTTGAACTTGAGTAAGTTTTTGATTTAGCTGTTTGAATTCGGCTTTGTTTTCTGCCCTCATTGCCTTAATTTCTTTTAGAATTAGCTTGAATCACTGCCTGGGGAGCTGTTCTGACTCCTCGTCAGTGTCGTACGCAGGTCCGGTGTCTGGTGGTTGGGAAGACCGCCAACATGAGTTGGTGAGCTGGTATTGGATCTGCCGCCATTCTTGTCATATTTATTTAGATGCATTTTTGATCGGGTTTCTCTGTCCTTATTCTGACCCCCTCTTGACATTTTCTGATTTTTTTTCTGTATTTGGTTTAGATAAATGTTTTTTTTTTTTTTTTTTTCATCAGGTTAAAGATCAAAGCTGTTTCCTCAGCTGCTAGACAGGTCCATGGCGGAACTGGAAATCTGTTTCCCCCTTTCTGTGCCCATATGGGAACAAGTTACTTTTGATTCAGTAATTATAAATAAAGATGCTTTATGACCATTGCTCAACACCCATACTCTGCTAAGTTTTCTCCTTCCAGGTCATATCCTAAAGAGTCTTTTTTTCTGTAATTTTCTCAAAGACTCTTATTCCCTCACCTCCTGCATTAACACCATCACCTCCCTCTCCTCAAGAGGTGAACTACTGATGCTGGGTAATTTCAACATTAAGTGACTCACTCTCTCTCCTCCAATTCCACAAGGCACTCTATTGAAGCTCTCAACCTTAACCAGCTAATCTCCTATCACACCCGTTTCAACCACTGCTCACACCCTTCTTGATTGGATTCCCTCCTCTCACTGATCCTTTCCAGGTTGTCTGATTTCCTTTCCTCCTCAAACTTCTTCTCAGATTACCAATCTGGCTTCTGCAGAAACCACTCCACCATCTTCTCTGCCTTCAGAGTCTCTGACCACATCCTTTCTGCCATGGACCGCGGACACATCACTGCAGCAATTTTTATAGACCTAGCTAAACCGTTCGACTCCATCTCCCACCCACTCCTTCTAAAAAAACTCCACAGAGCTGGCTTCCCTCCTCCACTGTAAAGTGGTTCAGCTCCTACCTCTGCGGAAGGTCACAGTCAGTCTCAATAGGCAATTTCGTCTCGCCTCCCCTTCCCATCCTCTCTGGAGTACCCCAAGGATCTATCCTTGGTCCAATTCTTTTTTTGCTATTTATTAATGACCTTCCCAATGTCTGTCAATATTTCTAATATCCACCTCTACGCTGATGACACCATCCTCTACACCTCCGGTCCTACCCCTCCCCCCCGACTCTGTCTACCCGACCCTCCAATCTGATTTTAACCATGTCCTATGCTGGTTCCAAGACAACAGTCTAAAAGTCAACACCAAGAAAACTGTCTCCATGGCTTTTGGGACCCCCCGGAAGCTGGCTAATCTTCACCCCACCCCTCCTTCTCCAGCTTGGATAGCTCCGCCCTTGACTCTGTCTCCTCCTATAAATACCTGGGCTTTTGGCTTGACCTGCACCTGAACTACTCCATCCATATCAACTCTATAGGTGCAAAGCTTCACCCCAACCTCAGAGTGCTCCATCGGAATAAAGACTCCATCCCCCCCTCACCTTCGCCACATCCTGCTCTCCAAGACCACCCTCCCTCTATTCGACTATGGCGATACTATCTATGCTTCAGCGCTCTCCCATCTAGACACCCTCCTCCACTCCTTCTGCCACTTTGCTACCAACTCCCCATTTCAGACTCACCATTGCTCTCTTCTCACCTCCTTAAACCTTCACCCCCTCTCACACAGAAGGCACATCCACTCCCTTACCTTCATTGCCAAGTACTGGTTTGATCGCCTCCCCTCCACGGCCCCTGCTCCATCCTACTCCCTGCGCTCCTACCACCCCCACACCTTCTCCATCTCTTACAAATGGTACTCATCAGGCCTCTCTGCCTTCTCATCCTGTCTCCCCCGCCTCTGGAACCAGCTACCCCCAATTCTTTGTGACTCTACCTCTTTCCCTGCCCTTAAGCATCTAATATAACTCATCCATCCACCACTCTGCACCTGCCTCCCCTCTCCCATCTGCCACTCCTCCACTTGTTCCTCTCATTAACCCCTCCACTCCCTTCCTCCCTCTTCTCCTCCTCACCTCAAGCAGACCCCCTTCCAGTTAACTCTCCTCTCCTCAGCCACCCCCCTCCTGCCCAACTATGCATCCATACTCAACTTAAACGATATCTCCCACTTCAAATCAACCATGGTTCTCCGCACAGTTCTACTGTTTCTGTACAGTCCAACTGCATTGTACATATAGTAAAGTTTGTATAGCTTTAAACCACACTTACATGCTTCATTGTATATATGGTATATATCTTATATTGTTCTTGTTACAATCATTTGTAGTAGTGCTGCCTCTATTGTCACCACTTGTCTTGAATTATTGTTTATTTTGCCTTGTATTTATTCTCCTGTACCCTGCTCCCCCAGGTTGCACCCGGAAATGAGCCCCGACACAGTGTGCCTTTCCCGGTTATCAATTTTAAATAAATAATAAATAAATAAATTATTAACCTTGGAACCTGCAAGACAGCTAACCTGCCCTTGTCAAACAGTTACTCTTTTTAATTTACACATATTACCCAAGTTTACTTCCATACTTTAGCTTATGATGTTATTAAAAATTCCCTCCGAAATGTATTCCCACTAAGGAGATTATGCAACCTCACAAACCCATCCAGCCCAAATTGTTCAACCAGAGCCTATAGATGGGGGCCCTCCTCCTCCTGTTGGATAGGCAAGTCATTTACAAGTGTCAACCTGATACTCTTTTCTTTACTATGGACAGCACTTTCCTTGCTCAGAGTAACAACCCTGGTCATATTTACCTCCCGATGGCAAGCCTCACGGGATTCACAGTAGTTTGCCAATACCACTTTTGACACTATGTAGACTAACATCTTGGGCTCTTTAAGTGCCCCTTTTGGGAGTCTACATGTGCAGCCACCAGCACCTGTGGATACAGTGCCGTGGGTACTACCAATTGCTCCTCCATCTGGTGCGTGTGAGGGTTCTGATGATTCCACCATGACACATCACTCTTCTCGATGTAATACAGTCTAGTGAAACCAATGTCCCAAGCACCAGGAACAGTCAATGCCTGAGCTTCTGCAGGAGAAACAATTTGGTTAACACATTGCATATTACACTATGTAACATTCAAAGAAGAATCCAATGTCTTCCCAAAGTTTTTAGTCCCTTCATCTAGTTTCCTGGTCTGTCTGCAACCACAGTCATTTAGTCTCTTAGGAGTACCTGCCCCCTACTTTTCTTCAGGATCTCAGGCAAGTATGTCTCCTCCCTCTGTACAGGCTCCTCTTCTCCAGCTCTGCGGTGTCTTCTTGATCAGTACCCCTTTTCGCCACATCAACCTCCGGTTACTAATACAGTCTGCGATAGTAGTGTGGTCTGAAACTTCTGACTGCTCTGTAGATGAGACCTTTTCTTCATGCTCCCAAGTCAGCTCCGACACCCTCTGGACTGTTTGCTCTAGTTGCTAAATGCACTCATCTACTGCCAACCACCATTTCTGTATCTCATTATGGCTCTTATCTGATGAACCCCCACAATTAAAGGCCATCAGGATCTGTTTATCGGTCATTGTCTCTCTTGATCCACCTTTCAGCTCCATAGTGGGCTGATGCAGACAAAACAGCACTACGTTCTCAAGCCTCAATAATACCAGAAAAACAAGTCAGAATCAAAAAAAGATTTCAAGGCAAATGCAGTTTGAATGACAACAAAATTCTTGGTACCAAGTGGTCAAGCCCTTTTCAGGGATATTGGCAGACAGACATACAAAAAATGGAAATTACGTACCTACCATAATTCTGATCTTTCTGTGTATCTTCACCATTCATCACCTTTGGGTTCTGGCTGGAGGTCATGACCCCACGGGAGCTTTTTTTTGGATGGGCGGAGTCGTCGCACCATCGGCACCACCCTCGAGGCCGATGCACTGCGTGGCGCTCACGGATTGGCCATTAGGTGTCGTCGACTCCGCCCTCCTGCCAGTTCTGATTCGCTGTAGAGTAAGAAAAGGGTTTGGAGGGAGGGACAAGGAAGTCCAAGGGACAGACAAAGGAAAAGATATAAAAACTAAAAGGAGAAATAAACGACTGAGAGGACAGAATAAGTTTGGAAACTAAGGGAATTGGGTAGGGGCCCCAATCTCTGAAAGAAAAAAAGGAGGAGAGAGGGCGGGTTAAGGATTTTAGAAATAAGGATGTGAGTGATGGGGGGGAAGGGGAACACACCCTGGAACCTTGACCTGTCTCCAGAGTGTATGGGAACTGTGAAGGAGTAGCCAAAAGGCTAACTTTCAGAATTCAAGGCACAGAATCACTGGCAATAACTCCAACATAAGCAGAATTGGCTATTCTGGAAGAAAAGACAGGATACAGGGATATCTCCCCCTTCAAAAAGAAACTGTTGGTGTAAGAAACCTAGTTTCTTAAATTAATTTGAGGTTGTGTCCAAAGGACAAGGAAATCAAGGTAAGTTGACGGGGAGAAGGGGAGAGGGAGAGAAAGGAGGGCAGCTACCAACCCCCACCCCACAGAGGTGGAGCCGAGGCACTGAAGGAGGAGTGCCCCCCATCATGACCACTCTACCCCTTAGAGAAAATTATCCCCCTATGTGCCAAGTCACCACTCTCCTGACTAACAGAAAGGAGGGAGGCAAAGGAGGAGGCACATAGAGGAAGGGGGATCCAGCGACTGAGGCCCCAGGGGGATGGAGGGCAGGATTGTGATGAATGGTGAAGATACACAGAAAGATCAGAATTATGGTAGGTATGTAATTTCCATATCTTATCTGTGTCAATTTTCACCATTCATCACCTTTGAGTGAGTGCCAAGCCCCCCCCCGAAGGTGCCCTAACCCTAAAGAACTAAGTCCCTTAGCTCTCAGTGGGTGGCACACTAAGAGAGAGAACCTTCATGGGCCTGAAGAGGCCCGAGAGTGGGGAGAGTGAGACGGGGAATCCTCGGAAGGAGTAGGAAGTTGCCCCGACAGACGCCGTCTCACCCTATGGGAGAAAAGATGGGTTCCCTGGTAGGGGAAGGAAATCACCCTACACTGGGCCAAGGGTGACAACCGGGAAAGATTCAGCCATGCTGTCCGCCTAGTGCAGATCGCTGTCCCTAAGACCCTGGAAGCTACCTTGGTGTCATAAGATGCCCTCGCTTGGTGCCTTGCTAGCTCCAGGGCACGTGCAGAGAGTGCAATGGCTTATCTGGCTACCTCCGTGTCAGGCAAATGGCTAGGAGTTGACCTAGCCTGGACCACAGGAACCTATCATAGGTAGCATAGTGGACCTGATGTGCTGAAATAGAGAGCAGCAACCATGCTGAGTAGAAGGTCCTCCTCCCCGAGAAGTCAAAATCCATAGAATCTTGATCTGGGGGCCGGTCACGGTGAGGGGCGTGACGCCCATCAGGAGTGTCCAGCTGCATCAATCCTGACTGAGGATGAGGCATGGAACCTAGAGACTCCTGGAGGGCACAATACTGCTGGCAGAGATCCCTAGGGGCTGGGGCTCCGGAAAAGGGTCTCTGCCAGAAACGCAATGACACCTCCCAAAAGGGAGCAGGCCAGGGGGGCACCACAAGGATGTCCACACTAAAATCACCTAGAAATGCGCACGTTGAGTGCTCTGGATTATGTTGTGCGGGTGGGGTGATGTGCAGGTCCTCCAACATCCTCACGAGGAAACGCTGATACTCTGTGAGATCAGCAGCTGGGGAGATGTGGACAGATGGTTCCTCTCTGCCAGAAGAGGGGGATGAGGAGTCGGGGGACCTCAAGAGTTCAGAAGCTGGCTGCTCAGGGGGAGGTTGAAAAACCTGTCTGTCCATAGCCCTGACATAAGTGGGAAATTGAGCAGCCACAGCTCTGAACTGCTCCCAGGAGAGAGAACTGCTAGGACCAAAAATACCTGGGAGCACAGGAGAATGTGGCAGAGGAGAAGGGGTAGAGCTGACAACAGGAATCAGCTGTCCTCCGCCTGGGCTAGGGAGTGCACCAGAAGCCCTAAGGAAAGAAGGAGCTCCGGAAAACTCCACAACTGACAACTGGTCAATCAAACTGGAACTGCCCAGGCTGCACCCTGAGGAATCCCCCCCGTGAGGTGACCGGGGCCGTGAAAGTCCAGAAGGACAGTCCCCTACCTCCAAAGAATGGGGGCCCTCTCGAGGAAACCGAAAGGGAAGGGTGGAGATCTGTGCTATGGCTTCTTCCAGAGTCCAGGTGGGTTCCAGAAAAAGGCCGCTGCAAGGAAACCATGCCCCTTGACCCCTCAGAATCTGAAAGTGCCCTCCTTCTCGAAACAGCCAGCCTAGGTAGCTGGCAACCCTGGTCGGTCCCCAGAGGAACCATCCAGGGAGCAGCACCCTCCCCTCCTGTGGGTGCTCTGATTGGCCCCAAAGTTGGGCGATCCAGACACACCACCTGAGGGGGTCCCAGTACTGAGGGGTCATAAAACCCACCGAGACCAGGCTGCAGAGTAATGGTGGCCTGCACCACTGCCTGCTGGTCAGCACCCCTGACCCAGGTCCCAGGAGCAACTGTCCTCTCCTCAGAAGGGGGCTGGTTCCGGCCTGTCAAGGACACTACCAGGGTGTCCACATGAGTAGCCAACTCCAAAGAGTCAGATTGCCTGTCTGACTCAGAGTCAGATTCCCCCTCCGAGGAGGTGGAGACCGAAGTTCTGTGCCAAATGGTGCATGGACGCCCGCTGCCATCTCAACTGAAAGGGGCACCAGATTGAGTAACTGCACCAGAATTGGCGCTGAGGCCCTCAACTGCACCGCGAATGGTGCGGGAAGAGAATAAGGCACTGACGACGGTAGCAGCAACAGGGTCGGGGCCTGTCACAGCGCCATCCCAGCCCATGGTGCCACAAGTAGTGCAGAGGCCAGAGACAGCACCAATGATGGCCCCAACTGTGCTCTTGGTGCTGCAAATGGCGCCGAAGTCTGAAACTCCCACGGCGCTATGTCCTCACTCGGCACCACAAGTGGCTCCAGAGCTGGGCGTGGTGCGTGCTCAGCTCATGGTGCCACGAGCAGTGCCAGGCACGACAGCAAAGGATGGGCTGTGAGAGGCCTCCTCACAGTGCCGCTAGCACCATTGGCACCGCAAACAGAGCTGTCAGCAGCCATGGCGCTGAGTGATGGACCGGCACCGATGACAGCACCATCAGGGCCCACGGCACCAAGACCCAAGATGGCACCAACAGACGGTGTTGAAGATAGTGCTGACCCAAACCTTCTGAGCTGAGGGTACGACACCGGGGAGCCTTCACCCTCAAAGGGGTGATTGCCAAGGTGGTGCCTCCCGCTGTCCCCCAAGGGGAATGGACTGGGCCTCCTCCACCGTGGAAGAAGCTTCTGCAATGGTGAGGCTACAAGAAGCAGAAGCCCCCTCCTCCTCATCTGTATAGAACCGGGAGAGGACCCGGAGGAAAGGGCGCGAGAACGTGGCTTGGCCCGATGAGTGCGCACCCATCCCCCAAAAGTCGGCGGAGCTCGTCCAACTTTCCACACACGTTGTTCGATGACATGACGGTCCATGGAGAAGCAGGTGTCGCACGAACCCATGTCATGTAGCAGGCCAAGACACGTGAGGCAATGGTCATGCTGGTCGGTGACGGAAGAAAAAATTACTCACCTTAGTAATGTTGTTTCTTCTAATGTAGTCTTGCTATATTCTGACAGTAGCAGTGAGTCCCAACCTTCGAACTGCCCCGGAGATGAAAGAGTTAATTTTCCATGCCAGGCATGGAACACTGAGCTCGAGCTCGGTTGAGAGACTGTCTGTTGCTGTTTAAACTCAAACTGTCAGATCTTTACGAGCTAAACTCACTAAGGTCCTGTGTGGAAGCTGTAAACCTACACTAGCCAACTGGCTACTAAACATAAAACACATTTTTTGGTCCCAAACAAAGACTCAAATCAGGAGACCCAAAAAATGAAAAACACAACACCAACTCACCCCAAGTAAAGAAGGGGTGAAAACAAAAAGGTGGGCACCTCCTAAGTGCCAACACTGCACTGCCCACCCACATCCCAAAAACAGAGGTTCTGAGAGGGGCAGGCAGGCGGGGAGGTCAGAATATAGCAAGACTCCATTAGAAGAAACAACATTACTAAGGTGAGTAATTTTTTCTTCAAACAACATGAAGTCTTGCTATATTCTGACAGTAGCAGACTACAAAGCAGTGCCTCCATGGAGGAGGACAGAACCTACTTAGAAATAGGCTCTGAAGCACAGCTGTGCCAAACCGAGGCATCACTCCTAGCCTGGATGTCCAGGGAGTAATGCTTGAAAAGTGTGAACTGTTTTCCAGGTAGATGCTTCATATCTCTAGAATAGGGATGTCCCTGGCAGCAGCCAGGAAGCAGCTGTACCTCTGGTAGAGTGAGCCCTCAGGCCTGAGGGAGGAACCTTACCCAGTTTTTCATAGCAAAATTGGATACAAGAGACAATCCACCTGGCAATGGATCTTTTAGTGGCAGGTTTCCCTTTACCAACCTCACCATAAGTGAGGAACAGTTGGAGGGAGTCAAACCTGTGACCCTTGATACGCTCTATGTAGTAACTAAGGGCTCTCTTCACATCTAAGCTGTGCAGCCTCCTCTCGCCAGAGGAGGAATGGTCAGTGAAGTACACTGGAAGAGACATAGATTGATTAAGGTGGAAATCTGAAACCACCTTAGGCAAGAACTTCCTGTTAGTCCTGAGGACCACCTTATCTCTATGAAAGGAGATAAAATCAGGCTCCACTGACAAAGCTTGTAATTCACTTATCGTCTGGCAGAAGTGATGGCTACCAAACACAGTCTTCCAAGCCAAGTACTTAGCTCTGCTGAAGACAAAGGCTCAAGGGGTGCATAAGCTGAGCAATGCAAACATTAAGGTCCCAGGCAGGGGCAGGGTCCCTGAATGGAGGGTTGATGTGAAGCAATCCCTTGAAAAACTTGGAGAATACAGGGTGAACTGAAAGAGAAGAGGGCTTACCTGCTGAAATAAAAGCAGACACAGCTGCCAGATGCACTTTCAGTGTAGCTGGTCTCAGCCCCAAGCTATTTAAGTGGACCATATAATCAAGGACTGTGGGTAGATCAGCAGATTCTGGGGAAATATGCTTCCCAGAGCACCATATGGAAACTCTTTTCCATTTGGAATTATAAGTAGCCCTGGTGGAAGGTTTTCTAGAAGCCTTCAGGATATCCATTACACCTTGGGAGAGGTGTAAATCAGCAAACTCTAACTCTTCAAGAGCCAGGCCTTGAGATTGAGAGATTTGAGGTTCGGGTACCAAACCCTCCCCTTAGCACAGGTTAACAGGTTGTAATTCCTGGGAAGACACAGGGGAAGATGGACTGCTAAGGACAGTAGGAGTGGATACCAGGGCTGTCTGGCCCAGTCTGGAGCAATCAGGATCATCTTGCAGGGCTGAGATCAGATTTTGACTAGCACTTTGAACAGGAGAGGGAAGGGGGGAAAAGCATAGAGAAACTTCCCTTCCCAATTGAGAACTAAGGCATCCAGGGGGACTGAGCCCAACACTGGGGGCCTGCAGCAAAAAAAGGGAAGTTGGTGATTGTCTGGGGCTGCAAAAGATCTATCTGCCGGGTGCCCCATCTGGAAAATATCACCTCCAAGACCAGGGGGTCCAGTGACCATTTGTGATGGCCCTGGGAAATCCTGCTGAGAGCATCTGCCAGGACATTGTCCTTGCCTGGGAGGTGAACTGCCGTGAGGAAGGTGTTCAGGGAGTAAGCCAGAGACCACAACTTCATTGCGTCAGTATACAAGGCCATAGACCGAGTGCCTTCTTGCTTGTTGATGTACCACATTGTGGTGGTGTTGTCTGTTCTGACCTGTACAACTTTGTTCTGAACAGATTTGGAAGTGCTAGAAATACTGCTCTGAGTTCCAACAGATTGATATGGAGCAGAGATTCCTGAGGGGACCACAACCCCTGGGTGGTGAGGTCGCCCATGTGAGCCCCCCACCCCAACACGGAGGCATCTGTAGTGAGGATTAAAGAGTGAGACTGAGTGACAAAGGGAACCCCTTGTCTCAGATTGTTCTGATCCTGCCACCACTGTAGGGCCTGGATCAGGGTTCGAGTTACTGGGATCAATTTGGTCAGAGGATCCTTCCTTTGAGACCAAAAGGTTCTCAAACGGAACTGAATGTCCCTCATCTGAAATCTTGCTCCCTGCACTACTGCTGTAGAAGCAGCCATATGTCCCAGGAGCTGTAGAAAATGCCTTGCTGGTCGAGACACCTGCAGGGTGAATGAGGCGGCCAGAGAGACCAGGGTCCTTGCCCTGTCCAGGGGAAGGAAGGCTCTGGCCTTTTCTGTGTCTAGCTCTGCACCTATGAAGGTGAGGAGCTGGACAGGCTCTAGAACTGACTTTGGAAGATTTAGAAGAAACCCAAAGAAGTGAGCAGTTGCTGAGTTATCTGTAAGTGTAACTTGACTTGGTCTGAGGACTGGCCTACTATGAGCCAGTCGTCCAGGTAGGGAAGATGGCAATCTTTGCCTTCTTAGAGAAGCAACTGCCACTGCCAGGCATTTTGTGAATACCCTTGGAGCAGAGGTAAGGCCAAATGGCATTGCTCTGAACTGGTAATAGCCTGAGGGCAGCTCGAACCTGAGGTACTTTCGATGGGAGCTTCTGATGAGAATATGGAAGTAGGCATCCTTGAGGTCCAGGGACACTAGCCAGTCCCCTGGCCTTAGAGAGGGTAGAATAATTCCCAGAGACACCATTTTGAATTGTGGTTTTAAAAGGTGCTTGCTTAAGTATCTGAGATCCAGGACGGGCCGCCATTCTCCTATCTTTTTTGGGGTAAGGAAGTACCTGGAGTACAACCCTTTGCCCTGGTGTAGGGGTGGAACCCTTTCCACAGCTCTGAGAGCTAGGAGGGAAGAGACCTCTTCCTCTAAGGCAAGTGCTTCTGATGGATTTGCAGGTGGAAAGGATCTGGTTCTCATCTTTGGAAACTTTTTAAAGCTGAGAACCAGTCCCTGGCTTACTACTTCCAGGACCCATTTGTCTGATGTCAGAGACTCCCAGTCCTGGACAAAGTAAGCCAGCCTGCCCCCTACAGGTAGCTGAGAATCGGCCCTGGCAACCCCATCAGGGTATCTGTTTGGCAGCGGCTTTGGGCTGAGGGGTGGAAGCAGGCCTGCTTGTACCCCGTCTGCCTCTCCCTCTAAAGAACCCCCTCTGGGTATAAGCAGAAGAGGAGGCCTGGGCTTGGTAAAAAGGCCTATGAAAAGGCCTGCTCCTGCCCCTGGGAAGCTGCCTTTGAGGAGTGGCCTGCCTTTCCTTGGCCTGTGCACTCCTATAGGTGGTCCTATACTCATCCATTTTCTTCATGTAATTCTCTGTTTGCTCCCCAAACAGAGAATTACCCACAACAGGAAAATCCATGGCCTTAGTCTGGGTATCCTGTGACAGGCTAGTACATCTGACCCAAGCCATTCTTCGAAGTGCCACAGATGTAGCCATGACTCTAGATGACACATCATTGGAGTCTACTGTAGCATGGAATTGCACCTTGGATGCCTCAATACCATCAGCAGCCACCTGCTCCAGCTCCTTGGCAAGCTGGCCAGGGACCTGTTTTGCTAGGGCCATAACAGTGTCCCATCTGGATTTTTGATACCTAGCAGTATAGGCCATATAATTGGCCTGTCTGAGTCCCAAGGATGCTGCCATGTACTGTTTCTTTGCCATGGCATCAATCCTCCTGGAGTCCTTATCTGGGGGGTGTGAAGCCAAGGGAATGTTTGCCTTATCACAGGCTGCAGCCTGCCCTACCCCAACATGGCTGCATTGTTGTGTAAGGAACTCCGTGTCTGAGCCTGACAATGTATACCTCTTGTCCATTCTTTTATCCACAGGAGGTATAGTGTTAGGAGTCTTTAAAATCTTAAATGTCTGCTTCCCAAAAGATTTGTGCAAGGGAATACACAGCCTCCTAGACTCTGGGATATCCATCATTTCCACATAGTCAGGCTCCTCCTGGTCATCCACAGCTTCTTCCATAGGAAGCTGGGGGTTTCAGCCACTTTTTTATAAAACATGAAATGGGAGGGGGACTCAGAAAGCCTAGGAGGAGACACTCCTGAAGGTCTGTCTGGGGAGATGTCCGGGTCAATGGGCACATCCAGACTTTCAAATCAACATTCACTTTCCTCATACTCCTCCTCTTCCTCCTCCTCCAGTTCATAAAATTCCTCTAAATCATACTCTTGAACTGGTGGAACCGGCCAAACCGAGTGCCTGCCTGATGGTGCCGGTTCGGTCGGAACCAGGGAAAGCGGCTGAACAATTTTGATCGCTTTGGCTATTTCTTCAGCGGTTGGAGAGGAAAGTTTTGGCTCCACACCAGCTGATTTTTCTTTTCTAGTTCTTTTAGCTGGAACCGACTCCTCAGAATCGGCTCTCCTTTTGCCCGAAGAAGTCTCGCCCTTGTCACAGGGCACTCCTTCTGGTTCGGTTTGAACCGAACCGGGCTGGCCATCCTGTTCAGCGGACTTTTTGGCCTCCCTTTCCCTGAGCCTACAAGCTCTCTTTTCTAGGGTAGCTGCAGGGAAATTTTTGCAAATCTGGCAGTCTGCATTGAGGTGGTCAAACCCCAGACAATAAACACAGGTGGTGTGGGGGTCAGCTTTGGCAAAGACTTCCCCACACACACTGCAGTGTTGAAACCCAGTGGGTCCGGTTTTTCTTTTGGGTTTCTCAGACATCGTGCCAGTCCTAACGAAACTTACCCTTTTATGGCAATCCACCAGGCAAGACCCTCTTATCGGTTCCCAACCGTGTCATGGGTCGTGGAAAAAAACGTAATAAAATCTGTTTTTTTTACAACCCATAATAACCGGTAACCACACTCTAAAAGCACAATTTAAGATTTTTTAAACAACTTGATCGGTTCAAACCGAACCGATAAACCGTTTACAAGTTCCACACAGACTAGATTAAAATAAAACCATCTAGTACTCACAAATACCACAGACAGAGACTGAACCGACAGGTTACGGTTTAAATTCGGCCGAAAACCGAGAAAAGCGGTACTTTAACCGACAAATTGAACAGAGCAGAAGGAGAAATCTCCGGAGCGACTGTTCAGTGAGGCGGAGTAAAGAATCTGATGGTTTGAGTTTAAACAGCAACAGACAGAGTCTCAACCGAGCTTGAGCTCAGCGTTCCATGCCTGGCATGGAAAGTTAACTCTTTCATCTCTGGAGCAGTTCGAAGGTTGGGACTAACTGCTACTGTCAGAATATAGCAAGACTTCATGTTGTTTGAATACTTATGGCCCGCACGGGCACCGACGCATGGGGGGCCATCCTGTCTTCAAAGTTTTCTTGCACCCCGACTGAGACATGACCTACAGATAAAAGAACACCAAACAAGACCCGACGTCGCAAAATAAAATAAGGAACAGTCTTACCAGGCGACATCGAGTGGAGTGAAACTGAACCAGCAGGAAATGAGCAACCAGTCTCGACGGACTACGGTAAAGGAGTCGAAGGCTTTTTGTGATCAGCAGGCCTCTCAAGCTGTAAGTTTTTTGGAGCTACCCACGAGGTGCGACCTCAATGGCGGGAGATGAAGAACTGGCGGGAGGGCGGAGTCGACAACACCTAACGGCCAACCTGTGAGCGCCACGCAGTGCGTCGGCCTTGAGGGCGGCGCCGATGGTGCGTCGACTCCGCCCATCAAAAGAAAAAAAAAAGAGCTCCTGCAGGGTCGTGGCCTCTGGCCAGAACCCAAAGGTGATGAATGGTGAAGATTGACACAGATAAGATACTCCAATCCATTTCACTAAGGAGTCATCAGGGAATGTACGAAGCAGCCCTGCTCAACTGGAATTTAAACCGACACATTTAAAGTGACAGTGCAATAAAACACACACAATAATCACACATCATTTCATCATAAAATTTAACCCAAATCCCCATGTGAAACATATATGGTGCAATTATAAAAGTGCATGAAATTGTGGAAGTAAAATTAAATGCTTGTGGGCAGTATGGCTAGTATGATCCTGGTGTTTATGACCCCCAATATATTTTCTCCATACATTTTCTATATGACATATGGCATAGGGCAAACATGTGTATTCATTTCTGATATTGCACTTATGCCTAAAAACTGAAATGTAGGTTCAGGGTTGCTATAAAAAAAAATGGGAAGATGGGGGGGGGGGAATGGAAGGGAAAACGGATGGGGAACAAAATTCAAGTCCATGCAGTACAACATGTGAGTGTCAAAAACACTTAAAAAATCATAAGGCTGCACCAGCCACAATAAAACCACTTCCACTTGGCTGTGTATGTCTTCCTGGTGGAAGGTTTATGTGCAGCCAAGAGTATTTTGGAGACCTCCAAGATTTTATTTTTATTTATTTTTGAAAGTCGGATTTACTACCTTTGAGTCAGGGACTCATTTACAAAGGCACCTCATTGCAGGGAGGGTAGACATGGTTACAGTGTGAGATACAACAGTGGTAACATACAGGTGCAATACAGATAACAAAATGAACACAATATAAAAGTGGTTTACGGAATAAAGTTACATGCAGTAAATAGCAATCGTATAAAGTATAACAACAGTAGAAGTCACATCCTGGTCGTACCATGGAAATACCTACGTGGAAGGGTGTGGGGGGACAGGGGTGAGGAAAGAGAAAAAAACGGGGGAAGCAGTTCAATGGACGTTGTAATGGCTATGGGCAAGAAATGGGGAGGGACCTCAACATTAGGTTGATTAAGGGCAACTACAGCTTCGGGCACCAAAGAGATGGTTATGGAGAGTGACTTTAAAGGGACCAATTTTGGTAGACTTAGTGACAGAGAGCGGCAGGGAGTTGAAGATACGCTGAACCTGTTCACTTCAGGAGCTAAGCCTGAAGGTAAAGGAAGTGCAGATTGGGCTAGCTGGCCCAGAAGTTGGGTCAATAAGTCCATCCACAGTGGAAGAACCCTTTATTTTGTCGACTGACAGTCGATTCAATATAGGAAATCAAATCTGTCAAGGTCAACAAGGTGCTACTATAATCATCTTGCCTCTGTGTGCCTCTACTTTGAACAGCACTCTCTCAATGAGAGGAATTAGAGGGGAATGCATAAAGAAACAGCGCCATGGCAGTCTGAATGTATCCTGACAGAAAATGCTACTGTAGATCCTAGATTTTTTTTAGCAGAATTAAAGCAGTTTGGTATTGAGTGGGAATGCAAAAAGAATAACATCTTGGGCGCCCCGCACTTTAAATAGTAATTTCACAATTTCTGGTGCTAGAGACCATTCATGAGGGTCTACTGCTGTTCAGCTTAGTCTACTAGAGTGTTCTGAATTCCTGGCAGACAGATTGCTTGAAGCAGGGCCCCCTGCTCCAGGCATCATTTCCATATTCTCATTATCTTCCTGCAGACAGGATAAGAGTGTTCTCCTCCCTGTCTGTTGACATAATACATGACAGACTTGTCCCAGCTGAAGGACTGTCTTTCAGCTGACTAAGTCCACAAGGGCTTTCAGATCATAAAAAGCTGTACACATCTCCAGCACACTGATGTGGAGATGTGTTTCGGATGAGTCACAGACTCTCTGTGTATGGAGATCCTGGCAGTGAGCTCCCCACCCCAGTAGGCATCTGTAGTGAGTCCCCTCTGGCTTCAGTAGGGAGAAGAGAAAGCCCTTGAGGAGGTTCTCCTCCACTGACCATGACATTAGAGACCTTGCCAAGGTTTTGGTCACCTAAATACGGTAGTTCCAAGGGTGCAATGCCTGTGACCATTGAGTACTGAGCATCCACTGAGTTGTCCTCTGGTGCAACCTTTCTAGGGGTACTGTAAACCCCAAAGAAGCTACAAGGCCCAGCATATTATATGAAGTGAGCTGGCACAGTTTTGCGTTCCATGACGAAGCATGCCATCTGCAAGAATGCTCGTATTCTGCTGTCTGGAAGGAAGGCCTGAGCGTGGGTTGTGTCCAGAATAGCTCTTATGAACAGCAATACCTCCGACAACTCTAGGTGAGACTCTGTGACTCCCATGGATGCCAGAAATTGGAGACACTGGCTACCACCTGCTCTATCTCCTGTTCAGACATGATTGTGATAAGCCAGTCATCCAGGTAGAGAAAGAAATGAAGTCCTAGCTTTCTTAGGCGCACTGCAAATACTGCAAAACATTTTATAAAGACCTGAGGCACTGAGAAACATCCAAAGGGTAGGACTGAGGGTAGGACACTGAACTGGTAGTGTTGCCTCATCAAGCAAAACCAGAGGTACTTGTGGTGGTTTGGGTGCACTAATATGTGCTGGTATGCAAAGGCTCCACCAGAATCGGTGAAGAGACCAGAATAGGCTCGACCGGATGGGGCTGAACTGGAACGGGCCTCACCAGAGTAGACCATGGGAGCACCAGGGCCTGCGGGAAGGACTGACCCTGCCCAGGGACCCACTGCTGCCATACGAGCTCCTCACAGCACTACCGCAACTTGCAGCAAAGCCTCTCATTGTCCAAGGACGATGGATGAGAAGGAAGAGGAGTGTTGATGGCGCTTCCTGGGAAGTCAAGAGAGGGAATGACCTGAATCTTGAGACTGGGATCGGAACTGAGTCCTCGACCTAGACCTCAACCAGTGACGAGATTACCACTGCTGAGGCAATGCGGGAGGAGGGGCCGTGTATACGACATGGACCAGGTCCTGTCATGAGACCCGTGAAAGGATAAGTCCTGGGAGAAGACAGCAAGGTCAGACAACTTTTCCTGTCCCTCTCGGGAGAGGGCTGAAAGGACAATAGTCCAGGAGAAAGAATCCTCCCCCAACTCATCTATGATAATGGGTCGACCAGGTTGAGAAAAATCTCTGCTGGCTGGTCAGCCTGCATCTTGGCCAACAAGCCCGATGGGGACATCGTGGAGTAAGCAGCCTGTCCTTTGGCCCTGGGAGGATCGGCGAAGTCGATGGCTTGGCAGTCATCAAGCTGTTGAAGGAGTCGCAAGAGTGAGAAGAGCAAACCTGCTCCCAGTCCCACAACCTGAGATAAGACTTCTTCAGCTTCGCCTTTGCAGATCGGTCCCCTCGGGAAGGGCCCTCCCTGAGGGTCTGGAGAGACTGGCACATGTCCTGGAATGATCCAGTAAAAGAAGCCCCCACCTTGGCACTCAGAAGGAGCAGCGCTGGGGTGGAAGAAGAAACCACCACAGCCTGGGCTGCCACCTCTTCAAGGGTCGCCAGCTGAGAGTCCGAGCCTGCTGTCACCGAAACCGCCTTGCGACCAGACCGGAGGATCCCGTTCATCCAGACGGCCAGGGAGCAGATGGGCGTACCTGTCCGTGAGAGAGCAGGGAAGCAGGGTTTTACATAGGGCGCAAGCCTGCAGGTCATACTCTGCCCCCAAGAAATACATGTACAAGGTGTGAGCTCGATTTTTTTTGTTGCATTCAATGCATTGTTTGAACCCTGGGCCAGTTTGGGGGTTTGTCGCGCTCCATATTGAGGTGTTCTGGTGCAGAAAAAAACAAACCCGAAGAAAGAACGTCTGAAGACATAGTTTGGAACAACTGGGCCTACACCACGCACAAAGAGCTAAAAAGGAGGAGACCAGACCCTTCCAGTGGAAAGGAAGATCTGGTGTCATGGGACGGAGCCGAGGAGGATACCACCCTGCTGGGTGGGAGGCGCTTAGCTTGAAGATGTTCCAGCTAGATTTAAAGGGGAAGGAAGACTGCCAATGTGTGGATAGTGCACCATATCCATGTCCCTAGAACCTTCATTTCCAAGAGAACAATAATACATCTCACCAGAAAACTCCAGACCCTGGAGTGAGCCAGCAGAAAAGCAGTGGTTTTGCATTGTGTGAGGATGCAAAAAGGTCCAACTCTGGATGTCCCCATCTGTCAAACAGGTCCAGCTGTTCCCACTCGTGCATCCTGGACTGGAATCTGTTTAGCCTGTCTGCCAAGACATTTTGGACACCTGGAACATGTACTACTGACAGTTGTAGACTGCTTTCCAGAACCCAATACCAAACCCACATTGCTTCCCTGCACAGGGGATAAGAATGTGTGTCCTCCTTGCTTGTTGATGTAAGGCATTACATTGATGTTGTCCATCTGCACTAGCAGAGGGCCTGGGGACAGATGGTTCTGGAAGGCCTGTAGTCCATACAGGACAGTTCGCATTTTTAGCACACCAATATGCAAGGTGCTCTCAACTGAGGTCCCGATACCCTGTGTCTGATGGGAGCCCAGGTGGGCACCCCAACCCATCCCCAAGGCATCAGTTATGAGAATCTGGAGAGGGGAGGGGTTTAGGAAGGGAATCCTCTTTAATAGGTTGTTGGCTTCCATCTACCACCTGAGCAGTTTGTGAACAGGGGAACATGGCTTTGGACCATTTGTTCTAGATTGTCTGTGATCTGGTCCACTGGGGAATTTGCATCTAAAGCCTGGCCAATGCTAATGTCACCATGGCGGCTGCCATGCAACCCAACAGGCATAAGAATGTTCTGGTCAAGACATACATGTTGTTGTGCAGGAGCACCTGCTGTGTTTGAGCAATCAGGCACTGGGCCCTGTCCAGAAGCAGGAAGTCTGAGCCCAGGGCCGTGTCCAATACTGTTCCTACATACTGCAGTCATTGGCAAGGAGTCAACACTGATTTTGGTATGCTGACAGTCATCTCCAGAGCATCGAACAGCTGTCTGGTTCGAGCCAAGGTCTGCAGGAGCTGATCCCTGGAGTGGGCTTTCAATAGCCAGTTATCCAGGTAAGAGAAAACATAAAGGCCTTCCCTGTGAAGGGCTGCTGCCACTACTGCCAAGTATTTAGTAAAGACCCGAGATGCCGAAGACAAGACAAAGGGCAACACTCTGAATTAATAATGTTCTCCTTGAAATGGGAACCTCAGGTATTTTCTGTCAGACTTCCGGATTTTTATATGGAGGTAAGCATTCCTCATATCCAAGGAACAGATACAATCCCCTGCTTGCAGCAGCGGGAGCAGGCCTTGCAAGATGACCATCCTGAACTTCTTGTACTCTATGAAGTGGTTCAGCTCCTTGAGATCCAAGATAGGCTGCTGTGGCGGAGTTAAGCTACACCCTCAGCTGTGACTGATGGACCACTTTTCTATCTCTGTATTTCCTAGCTACCAAAACTTCTGTTGTGCAACAGTTCACGCTTTTTTCTTTGCTTTTCTTCTCCCCCACCACCCTAGGTTGGCCACCTAGCGTAGTTCTCTCCTGTCCCTACTAAACTTCCTACTAGTTCTCTCCTTTCATTCTTTTTCCATTTCTGATCCATCCAGTCCCTGGAATGGTGCCAAACACCCAGAGAGGTGTTGTGTAAAGTGCATAAGTGCATTTTCTGTACAAAAAAGCATGAAGGCTATTTTTTTTCTCCCCTACTTGCATCCACGACAGCCTCTCCTTACGGCGAGCCAAGGCTTCTACCGACCCGTCCTGTCCCCTGAGCCTCCACTCTCACATGACAGCCAGCCATCTCCCCAGGTAACCCAGCATATCCCTTTCGCCGGACGGGTCCCTCTCCTCCGAGGGAGAAAGCACCAGCCAAGGGGACGCAGATCAACACATCATCCTGACCCAGGGAGACGCTGCTGAGGTGGAAGGCTGCAGAGGCATTGATGGGCTCGGAGAGCTAGACAGCCATCATCCAGCTTGACATGGAGTGTTTTTCATGCTTTTCTATGTCCGTCCTTCCTTCGCCGTCGAGCACTGCTCCTGGTCTCCACCAGAGGCTGCTACTGACCAATGACTCCCCAACCCACCACCCCCTCGGAGAGAAGAGCAGTCCCTATGGACACTCAATCCTCTCCACCTCTGCCAGCCCCAGTGACCTGAGTCTGTTCCGAACCCGGAGTCGCAGGCGTGGGTCAGATAGGCGCCCGCGCCTCAACCCTCACGCCACCGGGTCGGCATGAAGGCTATCTGAGATAGCAGGAATGAAAATAGTTAATAAAATCTTTTTTAAAGAAAAAAGGACTCAGAAGCTGTATAAAACAATAATAATTTCATGATTAATACAGTTATAAGAAATCCTTAAGGTATTTTCATAAATTCACACTATAAACCTGTTACTGTATAAGGTTCTATGTATAAAAGAGCTTAGTCACTGTGGATCAGAGATATAGAAAGTCAATATCTGTGGATATATACACTGTACCTTTAACTGAACCAGGAAATCCCCTGACACAATCCCCTCCCTCCTTGGTTTTGAAACATGTCCAGGCATGTAAAGGCTTAGTCAGGTAACCCTACCAAAATATATAAATACCTCTTCACAGAGTTTACTTCAGTTCAGCCCTAGGAGAGGGAGAAAAGAGGCAGACAATCTGTTGAATGCAGATGAGAAGTGTCTTAGGAGCTCTAAGATCCAGGACTGTATTTTGTGAGGAAACTACTGATGTTTAGTGATTTTCTTTGCAATTTTTGTTGTTTTCATTTATTATGTTTCTAACCTTTGAAAAATAAATATCACACCATAGTGTGTTAAAACTGTAAATTTGCCTCGCCTGAAGTTTATTCCCACATGCTGTGACAAGCTTGGTGTCAGAAGTGGAATGGTACTGGTTGTTCAGAGAAACAAGTGGAAGACCAGTACCCAGATACCAGCCCTGGTATCCAGACATAGGGGCAAGAGCAGGAAGGCGTACCTCCAGGATCTTGTTGATGCCAAGGATCTGTTGAAGGAGGAGGGGCTTACCGGTGTGCATACAAGAACCCAGGTTAGAAGAACTGGAAAGGAGCTGTTGCCTGGATTGTAGTTCAAAGGAATGCGGAGGTGGACCAGCGTCGGAGAGAGGTGGCACGCTGCTGCCAGGTGCTGATGGAGGGTTCCCGACCGGAGCATTTCGTGGCTGAAGCAGAGAAGCAGGATCCATGGGTTCTAGAGGAGGACTCCCCCGATGGAACCTTTATTGCCAGCTACTTTTGAGATCCCCGTTGTTGCCCATTTTTTCTGGGCTGCTGCTACTTGCAGGATGATGAGATGAAGGCCCCAGGTAAGACTGTTTCAGGACATTTGCATACTGGGGTAAAGACTACAAGCAACAGGGAAGACACCATGGTGGCTGAATGGACTTTTCCATGTTTTGTACCCCCTGTGATATGGTATGAAATGTATGAAACATGTAATGTTTAAAATGAACACAGCATTAAGGCTGGTGTGGAGTACAGTCAGTTGAGGGTAGCAGAATGGTGTAAGGGTTGAAAGGAAACCCCTGGTATTTTAAAAATAAGGGTTAAAAGGAAACCCTAAAGGTTTTGGAGTTAGGAACTGGCTGGCTGATGTTCAGTATGAGAAGGTTCCTTGTCTACCAGAAAATATATGAAAGGGAAATGGATAAATGAAATGTATGAAATGATTACAAGAAATGTATAACATAAAAATAAATATCTATACTGTATTATATAAAATGAGGAACCTAGGGTCATGGAGGATCTAGGTATGGGGTGTAATCTATGATTGGGCCCCTGAGTGGAAACAATGCCAGGTGATGGGTATGGAGGAAGCTCAAAGTCAGCATAAAACTGCTGTGTATTACTTCCCCTTTTTAATGTACTGATGAAGGTACGAAAAGTGTGTGCATAGGGCTGAAATGATGTCAAGTGATGAGTATGGAGGAAGCTCGAAGTCAGCATAAAACTGCTGTGTATTACTTCCTTTTTTTAATGTACTGATGAAGGTATGATAGTGGGTGCACAGGGATGAAACAATGCCAAGTGATGGGTATGGAGGAATATCGAAGTCAGCATAAAACTGCTGTGTATTCTTCCTCTTTTTTAATGTACTGGTGAAGCTTTCTTAGTGGGTAAGAGAAAGTTTCACCCAATCCCCATTCTACTGTACCATTTGGTAGAAAATTTATGACTGGTAGTTCTTGAAAAAACTGTACAGATTTGAGAACTGTTTTTTTCTTAAGGAGGGAGGTGTGTGGCAGAGTTAGGCTACACTCTCAGCTGCGACTGATGGACCACTTTTCTATCTCCTTATTTCCTAGCTACCAAAACTTCTGTTGCGCAACTGTTAACGCTTTTCTCTTTGCTTTTCTTCTTTTCCCCTCACCCTAAGTTGGCCACCTAGCGTAGATCTTTACTATCCCTACTAAACTTCCTACTAGTTTTCTCTTTTCATTATTTTTCCATTTCCATCCATCCAGTCTGTCCCTGGAATGGTGCCAAACACCTCTCCAGAGAGGTGTTGTGTAAAGTGCATAAGTGCATTTTCTGTACAAACAAAATCTGGTCAGATCCACCATGGCTGCATAATGAAGTTAGTGAGGCTGTGTGGAACTGTTAAGGAGACATGGAGAAACAACACAATGATTTTTAACTAGTAAGATTTGTTTTATTTTGCATTCTAAGGAAGGCAGACACATTATTAGGAAAAGATATGGAGGCATAGATTTCAATGGAAGGAATGGTAAGTAATATAAGTTTGACAGGTAGAATAGGTGGCAGTACATGAAAAAGTAATGGCTAGCATATGTTCAGTCTTGGGATTATTTACACAGTTTTATAGAGAAAAACAGGGGGTTTGTCCATGCAGTGATGTAAGTTATATTTAAGTAATGTGTTGATGTCAGTCAGTCAGGTTTAATGATGGACTTCATTAGGAGAGAAAATGTGATAGTAACTTTTATAAGGGGTCGACCTGAAATCATCCAAGCAGGCCACTAAAGCAGTAGGTAAAGCTTGGGGGATATTGGGGTTTATTAGTAGGGGTATTACAAGTCAGAAGAGGGAGGTAATAATCCCTCTTTACAAGAGACTGGTTAGGCCTCATCTGGAGTACTGCGTGCAGTACTGGAGGCCACACCTTCACAAGGACATTAACCAAACTGAGGCAGTCCGGAGAAGGGCCACCAAAATGGTGCAGGGACTGCGTCAGAAAATAAATGAGGAAAGATTAACGGCCCTCAATATGTATACCCTACAGCAAAGGAAAGAGAGAGGTGATATGATCGAAACATTCAAACACCTTAAGGGCATTAACAAGATGAAAGAGTCTAACATGTTTCAATACAAGAAAAATAGCAGGACAAGAGGACACAGCATGAGATTAGAGGGAGGCTGATTAAGGGGTAATGTGAGGAAGTTCTTTTTCACAGAAAGGGTGGTGGATGCATGGAATGGCCTACCTCAGGAGTGGTGGATATGAATACAGTGCAGGGCTTCAAACAGGCATGGGATAGGCATAAGGGAGCAATACAGATGAGTATGAATAGATAGGCTATTGACAGAGCAAAGGCCGATGGCACATCCATAAGGTAGAAAAAGAAATGGGCAGACTGGATAGGCCTTGCGGTCCTTATCTGCCGTCAACTTCTGTGCTTCTATGTAAAGCAATGTAGGCATGTAATTAAGAACTGGATCAATGGAAGGCCATTGCCAAGTTATTATACACATTGGTAGAACTTAAATTATAGCTAACAAATTGTTGCACAGTACTTCAAGGATATGTAAAGTGTAAAACATCAGGGAATTTTAACAGCTGGACGCTGAGCTGGTGTCTTAAACAAATATGTAAGAATTCTACATGGAAGTTATTTTTTCTAGCTCCTCTTTATCATCTTGTATTGAGACACCTATATTTTCAATAAAGAGCTGTCATAGCACTAGTATCACAAGATGTGCCAACGGTAATCACTGAACCCACATAAATGGAAAATGAAGGAGGTCTGTTTACTCCATTGAAATGAGATGTGTGCTGTCCCACTGTGTGTCATAGCAGCATTTCTAACTTTGAACTTGGCACCACCACAACAGGGAGTTCTCTATTTCTTCAACAACAAAAAATTAAAAAACACTTTATCATCAAAGCTGTGTTTACCAAGTACTGTGCCCAGGATGAAAATAATTTGAACCCCCTCCCCCAAAAAATGTGCCCTGACATGAAACTGCATGTTTAACTGTAAAGACAATTAAAAAATTTATTTCTAAATGCATTACTAAAACCAATGCTTCATGATTAAAATAATTTGAACCCCCTTCCCCAAAAAATGTGCCCTGACAAACTGCACTCTGGGAAGATTGCCTGGGACAAGATGCAATAAAAAAACCTGAGTAACAGGTTCCTGGGAGTAAATGTTAACATTCTGTTTCTAGTGTCTCTGATAAAATAAAATAAAATAAAAAGCTGAGATTTTTTTTAATGTCAGGTCTGATCAGAATAGCTTTTAAAATCATCAAATGTTTTCTAATACATACTTCTCAAACTTAAAAGAAAAAAAACACACTTTATCATCAAAGTCTGTGTTTATCAAGCACTGTGCCCAGGATTAAAATAATTTGAACCCCCAAAAAAAATGTGCCTTGACATAAAACTGCATGTTTAACATAAAACAAATTAAAAAATGTTTTTCTAAGTGCATTATTAACACCAATGCTTTCAAAGTTTTAAAACTACTAAAAAGACAAATTATACATAAACTATATATCGAATATTGTAAACAAATGTTGTTAATCCCAAAAGCTGAACTTTATGTTTTTAGTATATAAATGTTTAAGAAAAACATGTGGCTCTTACTGTAAATTAAAATGCTGTGTCTATGTTTTCCTTGGGAGATGTAGTTTCACTTCTGAGGCCCCAGGAGGCTCTGATAATCATTTATTCCAAAGGTTTTTTAAGTCAGTTTGAAGGTATTAAATATCTTCTGTTCTCCTAGTCCTTAATAAAATGCAGGGGCTCCACAACTTCACAGACTTGCTCTGTTGCTTGATACAGGTCCCAAACTAGTGCGTCTTGTTACAGCATGATTGAGTCACCTCATGCCCCTCCCACATGAATAAAAAAAAAGTTAGGGTGGATCTTTAGGAGCTTCTCGGGTGGGGGGATGGATCTTACTCAAAAAAAAAAAAATAATAATGCTGCCTTCCACTACTCAGGTTCCAGTTCTTGTACCACCCATTTAAGAAAGAAAATAGTACCCTACAATCATTGACTAACATGAAAGTGTATTTGTTTGAGGGCGGAAAACATTACTTGAAGAAGGGTAAGGCGGAAGAGACTATTTACACCTTCGGTCAGTTCCACGGACAGAAAACACAACATCACTCCTTTTGTATATGCAAAATATCTGCAGGCTCCGCCTACTGCAGCTGTAAAAAGCATGAAGGCTATTTGAGATAGCAGGAATGAATACAGTTAATAAAACCTTTTTAAAGAAAAAATTACTCAGAAGCTATATAAAACAATAATAATTTTATGATTAATACAGTTATAAGAAACCCTTAAGGTATTTAAAAAATTCACATTATAAACTTGTTACTGTTTATGGTTCTATGTATACAAGAGCTTAGTCCCTGTGGATCAGAGATATAGAAAGTCAATATCTGTGGATATATACACTGTACCTTTAAGTGAACCAGGAAATCCCCTGACATTACCCCCTCCCCCCTTGGTTTTGAAACATGTCCAGACATGTAAAGGCTCAGTCAGGTGACCCTACCAAAAATATATAAATACCTCTTCACAGAGTTTACTTCAGTTCAGCCAAGAGGGGCTCAGCCCTAAGAGAGGGAGAAGAGAGAGGCAGACAAGCTGTTGAATGCAGACGAGAAGGGTATTAGGAGCTCTAAATCCAGGACTGTATTTTGTGAGAAACTACTTATGTTAAGTAGTGATTTTCTTTGCAATTTTTTTTTTCATTTATTTTTTTTCTAACCTTTGAAAAATAAATATCACATCATGGTGTGTTAAACCTGTAAATTTGCCTCGTCTGAAGTTTATTCCCACACGATGCGACAGCTGCAGCTCTCTGTCCACTCTGGTACCAAGAAGTACAGAAAGTAGAACCCCATGTGACTTTGTTCTAGAGGCACTGGTTCTATGGCCCTCTTTTGCAACAAAGTCTAGATCTCCTCCAGAAGCAGGAGTAGGTGTTCTGGAGTATAACTGGTCACTAGCGGACAATGATCTAGAGGTATGCCTAGAAGTTCTAAAGCATGGCCCTGTTCTGTGATTTCCAGAACCCATGAATCTCTCATCACCTCTTTCCACTGATTTAAGTGGAGGGAGAGCTGACCCCCTACAACCACCCCTGGAGGTAAAGGTAGTTGGGGGTGTACAAGGAGTCAGGCTGAGCCAGTGGGGGCAGCTCTCCCTACTCCACTACCTCTAGGGGCTTTTGAATGGGTAGCTGGGGTGGTAATGGGGACTGGCAAGGCTCCTGTTCCCTTGCCCCTGCCTGGTTGTTTGGCTGCTGGGCACTGTCTGACACCAGCTGGACGAAAATGATCCCTACTCCTACCTCTAGGCTGGGTATGGTAGAGGGAAGGCACAGACTTTAAGGTTCTGCCTGAAGCCTGAGGAGTGGATAAATATCTCGGACCTCAGCACCAAAAAATTTATGTAATCAAAAGGAGCACTGAGAATGGACTGTTGCATATCATTCACAAAGCCTGTCACCCTGAGCCAAGAATACCTCCTGAGACAGATGTCAGAGGCCGCAGCCCTGGCAGAGGCATCGGAGACATCATAGGCTATGCGGAGCAGATGCTTGCCCATGTCAGCCCCAGCAGGAAGGAATTTAAGAAGCTCTTGTTTTGGAGTGACCTCTAGCAAGGCCTGTGCAGCTGCCTTGGTCTTTCTCCAGAGGTTGTTTTGGTACTTCATCATATGAGCCTGACAGCAATGCAAAGGCCAAATGACGCTGAGGTAAAAGTCCTTTTTCCCAGGACATCCAACCTCCTGAACTCTTCATAAGGAGGGAGGGAACTCAGAAGCTTAGCTGCCCTGGACCTGATATGGGCAGCATTAATGACTATTGAGTCTGCCTAAGGTTGGGTGGCAAAAAATGGTTTCCCAGAAGGGGCCATGTACATTTTGTCTGCTTTCTTTGGTACAGCTGGAATTCTGTTGAGTCTATACCATGCAGCAAAGATGGCATCCTCTAAGGCAGGTAGCAGAGGTGGTACCACAATTGCAGAAGATTCTGGCAATTCCAGAAAAATCTATGAGGTTTTTCTTGGTTGTGTCCTGCTCCTCCAGGTCAAAGCCTATGACAACTTGTAACTGCTGCATCATGGTGAGGAAAGTGGGATCCTCTGGTGGAGACCTTGGTGTGTTTATCACTGAGTCCTTACTACAGGTGAACACAGTGGAGCTGGTGCCCCTGTCATAAGGGCGTTCAGCATAATCCTCAGCCTCCTCCTCCTGCATTATCAGGTCAGGACTGTATTCGTACTTGTCATCGAGTGGGTCAATGAGGAGAAGCAAGTGAGCCAGTGATGTCGGAGGCACTCTAGGAAGCAGCTGTGGCAAGTGTGCACCTTGCAGCGTCAAGGAGGATTAGTATTAGGCCCCATGGAACTGGGAGGTTAGGTAGCAGGTGTCGAATCATATCTGAGAAGGAGGATAGGATCGCCCGAGTGTCGGCACCCATGTGGTCGGTGGGTGCGACTTGAGGTGTCAATGGATGAGACTAAGTCCCCGATGTCGACAGCAATCTACCAGTCATATTAGGTCTGGTAATGTCAAGCCTCAACCTTGGTGTCCTGTCAATGGTGAGGGTGGACAAGCGACATTGCCACCAAAGCGGAAGATTGTGTGGAGGGATAACGGGACCACACTGGGAAGGTTCTTTCCTTCTCCTTGTCCCAGTGCTTGTGTTTGTGACTCCCTCACACCTTGTCCAGGATTTTGAATACCTGGACTCAGATGATGGTTCCTGTGATGTGGCAGTGCCTTTTGGCTAGAGCCCCTTCTCCACACTAACCACTTTCTGATTAAGGAGAAATTTTTTAGGGTCCCCTTATAGCATCTCCTGGTTGCAAAATTGAAGGCCCTGCAGATTCTGCAGGCTTACACGTTGTGATCCCAGCCTAGGCAGCAGACACAGACATTCTGGGAGTCACCGGTGTAGATCTTCTCACCACAGGCACAATACTAGAACAATTTCAACGGTTCCTTCAACAACATACAGGTCATCGAAAATCACTCTAAAAGTGATTACTTTTTCAAAAAAAAGAAATAAAATGGTAGCTAATGCAGCTGAGTTTCCTTTAGCGGTCTGATGAGTATGGTCAACTGTGGGAAAATAACTGAGGAGAGATGGGGCTGTCCACATTTATGTAGCAGCCTACATCTGACATCATCGTGGGTAGCCCCTGGCTGACTGCTTTCAAAGTTTCTGTGTGGTTCTAGTGCCTTGTGGCTCATAGTTTCACACATGTGGCCTGATGAAAGAGATAGCCTCGAAGATCATCTCCAGTTTGAGGTACCTAGCCTGGTCTATAGGTGCTGGGTCAAAATTTAAGGTAGTATACAGGTTTTTGGGCAGAGCATGAAAGGAGAGATCCTCTTGAGGTATGGTGAAAGGAACTGGAGGAATGGTGAAAGGAACAAGTTACGGGTTCTCAAGACCGTAAGACAAGTCCTTGTCCTCCTCACCAGTGATGATGTGGTCCAGATCTGACTCATCTGCCTCTAGCCCAGGAGGGAAGCAGCCACCATAGGGGGCACCACAGACAGGCTGGGATCAGTCTTGAAGGACCCAATTCTGGCACCAAAGGCCAAAATGGCACCAAAGGAGTACTGGTGTCGGCAATGAGGTAGGCTCCGAAGGACCAAACCTTGGCACCTGACACAGCACCAAATAATGGTGCTGAGGGTCCTGCCAGCCACAAAGGAATCAGCACCGAACTGTCCACCAAAGTCCTCTCTATTGGACAGCGAGGGCTCTTGTATGGAGATCTCAATCTCGCAGGCCCAGGTATCCCTTGTGCCATCAGAGTCCATGGTGAGGTAACAGGGTCCACAGGAGTCAAGAGCCTAACAATGGGATGATCAGAGGATTTTCGTGATCAGTGCCTTTTTTCCCCTCATGTTTTTTCTGGGAAGAGGTCAAGACTGAACGGTGCAAGGCAGGGGTGCCGACAGAAATGTCTGGGCCCAGGACACACTATAGGACTGCCCCCCCGCAGAAATCAGTTAGGTCATCATTTCGTTCTGGTGCCTAGTCCTTTTCCGTGCGGTGCATCCCCCACTCCCCATCCCATGGCAGATGGCAACATTATTTAGAGGAAATTGCTAAGGGACAGACAAAGGTTTTTGACATTTTATTATACATATATCACATCATGTGCAAAATCCACTGAATAATAGAATACAGCAATAGCATCACATTTGGTCTGCATCTGTCAAAGCAATTTTTGCAGTCACAAGAGGTGCCATTAATGCCTAAGAAAATACTGCATGCCTTGAGAGCCTTAAGAAAACCACTGGCTGTTAAAAAGGTATTGAGGTATTCAATCACTGGGGCATTCTATTATTTACCATGTGTAGCCGATACCCTGGCCTAGAGATGAATTTGGTAATAACTCTTGACAGTAGACAACTGGAAGTGTAACACTATGATATATTTTTAGCATCCATGTTTGTCTGCTGATGCTGCTTAAGTTAAACACTATTATGATAAACACTTTGACTTATACTTTCAACAGAAATGCTCGCCCAGATGCCCCCTTGTGTGTCCTGTTCCCCTCACTCACACCAACACTCCCTCCAGTGGCAGTGCTGCCAGTGCCACGTGGAACCTGAAGAAAAGAGACATATCTAGGGTCAGGCCAGGAACAGTACAGTCTAGAGTAACTGTAAAATAAATAAAACTTTGAACCAGGCCGTTTCTTTTTTATTTTATTTTTTTCTGACCAACTGCACCCAAAAAAAAAGCCACCCAATCTTTTCATCTATCTCTCTTTCCATTCTCTGGTCGAAATACAAGGCAGAGAAAAGCAGTAGTTTCCAAACAAGACACTGAGACTCTGTTACTTTACTTACTAGCCTGCTGCAAGTGTGCGTGCGACACCACAGTATATATAAGCCCTTCTCCTCCTCGCATACCTGACTGCCAGTGCTACCAGTCTGTCAGAAGCTGCTGCCAGCTGCAATTGTCTGTATATGGTCCTGACTCCCTGACCCGAGTCACCAAGACCACTCAACTCACCACCCTGCTGCAGTTCCATGTCATCTCAACGCAAAAAATTTTGGCACAGTAAATTGAAGTGTGGATATATCAGCGTAATTGGTCTCAGTGTACAATGTTTTTAGCGCATGACAGTGCATCACAATATGCAACGCAAGTGCTAGAAAATATAAGCAAAGGGGTAAATATGGAAATTACGTACCTACCATAATTCTTGATCTTTCTGTGTATCTTCACCATTCATCACTACGTGAGTATAGTGTCCAGAGCTAGGACCCCTCGGGAGACTTTTTTTTGTGTGTGTGGGCAGAGCTGACGCAGTGACATCACCGCCCTCGAAGTCAATGTACTACGTGGCACTCACGGGTTGGCCGTTAACTGTCATCAGCTCCACCCCAACATCAGTTCTGAATCTCCGTAGAGTGAGAAGTAAAGGGAAGGGGGGTGGGGCAAGACAGAACCAAGGGATAGATAAAAGGAAAGATATACAAATCAAAGGAGGAATAAATGACTGAGAGGACAGAATGAAGAAGAGAGAGGAAATTTAGGGACTGGGAGGGGCCCCAATCTCTGGGAAAGAGGTGAAATGGAGGGAGAAGGAGAGGGAAAAAAGGGGAAGAGGACAGTGTCAACTGAACCTGCAGTCTGGACCCTCAGAATTTTAAGGAGACACTGAACAAGGTTCAGAAATTCTGCCCATGAGGAGTAGAAGATAAGGAGGCAACTCCCTTTAACAGGCATCGTGGATGTCCTGAGAGTGCATCTCTTATACAAGACCTCACCGTAACAATACTGATACCATGGGTGAGGAGGGGGGAGTGGGGGGCTTATATGTTTTGTCTGTCTATTTTACTGTTTGTGACCATGTTGTGTGGTAAACCGGCCTTTTAGGGCCAAATGAAAAAAGAAATAAAGCATTCTGAATTTCAAAAAAAAAAAAGAAATTAAGGAGGCAAACCTGGCAAGGCAAGCAAGGTTAACCCATAGGGAATTTGAGAAACTCCTAGCAGAGAACAACTAACCCAGAGGGATTAGTCATAAGGTTTCTTTAGGAGCAGCTTGAGGCAGCCAGGAGATGTGACATGTCCTCTCCTCCATCCAAAAGAAAAGTGGGGGGGGGGACTTCAAAAGAAGAACCTCCCTCAAAATTAAAAGAATTATATGGGATTAGTCCCAAAGGACAGCAGAAGGGGGACAGAGGGGGTTCCAATCCAACTACCTCACCCCTAACAAGGGGCAGGAAGGCTGCAAGGAGATAAAAGGAAGAAACCCCCTCTCACCTCCCACCATCCAAGCTGTAAAGAGCTGAAGTCCACCCTGTGTGTCTCCAGGGTCCCCTTACTACTGGCCAAAGGGAGGAAGGGAGGGAAAGATAACAAGAGAGACACAGAGAGGTAGGAGTAACCCAGAAACTGAGGCCCCAGGGAGACAGTGGGCGGGATTTAGTGATGAATGGTGAAGATACACATAAAGATCAATAATTACAGTAGGTACGTAATTTTCATATCTTATCCGTGTCAATCTTCACCATTCATCACTATGTGGGTGAGTACCGAGCCCCCAGAAGGGGGCCCAATATGACCCTAAGGGACTAAGCCCCTTAGCCCAAAGTGGGGAAACACTGGAGGGGAGAACCTATACAGGCCTGGAGAGGCCCAAGACTGGTCTGGGTGAGACAGGGACCCCCTAGAGGGGAAAGGAAGGCATCCCGACAGCTGCCATTTCACTCTACAGGAGAAAAGATGGGTTCTCCGGTAGGCGGAGGAAATCACCCTACGCTGGGCCATGGGTGACAACTGGGAAAGACGAAGCCATGCCATCCACCTAGTGCAGATCTCTGTCCCTACAATCCTGGAAGCTATCTCGTTGGTGTCGTAGGATGCCCTCACTTGGTGCCTTGCTAGCTCCAGGCCCTGAGCAGAGAGGGCGATGGCCTGTCTGGTTACCTCCGAATCAGGCAGACAGGCTAGGAGCTGACCTAGCCTGGACCACAAGAACCTGTCATAGGATGCATAGTGGGCCTGATGTGAAGCAATGGACATCAAAATCCATGCCAAGTAAAATGTCCTCCTCCCCAGAAATCAAAATCTGTGAAGTCTGAATCTGGGGGCCAGTCATTTTAAGGGGTGCGAAGCCCAGGAGGAGTATCCAGCTGCATCAAGCCCGCAAGTGGGTGAGGCATGTGTCCTGGAGACTCTGGGGGAATGCAATACCTCTGGCGCAGATCTCTTGGGGCTGGAACTGTGGAAGAGGGACTGAGCTGCAGTGACACTTCCCAAAAGGGGACAGGCCAGGCAGAAACCACCAGGTTGGCTGCACTGAACTCACCTAGGAAGGTGCGCGTCATGTGCTTGGGATTGCTTTTTGAGGCAGGGGTAATCTGGAGATCGCCCATCATCCTCGCAAGGAAGCACTGATATGAGGAGAAATCAGATGCAGGGGAAATGTGGATGGACAATTCCTCTGCCTCCAAGGAGGGGGATGAGGAAGCAGATGAGTTCAGAGATTCAGGGTTTGGCTGCGTGTGAGCGGGGTGGAATACCCTCTCATCCATGGCCCTGACATAGGTTGGGAAATGCACAGCCGATCCCCTGAATTGCTCCCAGGTCAGAGGCCCCCTAGGACCGGAAATACCTGAGAGAGAAGGGGATGGAGACAGAGGAACAGGGGCCACACTCCTCACAGGAGCAAAATGTCCTCTGCCCGGTCAGGAGAGCCTAGCGGCTGCTCCCAACTGGGAGAGAGAGACCTGGAAAGTCCAGCAGCCAACAGCTGCTCAACCGGGTCGGAATGGCTGTGACTGTGCCCAAGGGAAGAATCTCCCCTATGAGGTGACCGGGACCATGTGAGTCCAGAAGGATGGTCCCTGGCCTCCAAAGAAGAGGTCCCTCTCAAGGAGAGAGAGGGGGACAGGTGGGGATCCACACTATGACTCCTCCCTGAACCCGGGTGGGTCCCAGGGAGAGGCCGCTGCACAGAACCCAGGCCCCTCAGACTCCAAAAGAGCCCTCTGCCTCAAAACCACCAGCCTAGGCAGCTGGCAACTCTGGGTGGACTCCGGAGCGACTACCAAGGATGCAGCACCCTCCCCTTCTTTGGGTGCTCCAGGCTGTCCCAAACTGGGACTGTCCAGGCACACCAAGGAAGGGGGTGTCCCAGCTGAAGGGACAGACAACCCCATGACTCCAGGCTGCGCAGCAGTGGCCACCTGAACCACTGCTGGCTGGTCAGTGTCACTGACCCCAGAATAGGCAGGAACTGCCTGCCCCACTGAGGGAGGCTGAGTGGGGGCCAAAGTGGTGGACACTGAGGGGTCAGAAGACTCCGAGGAGTCCGGGAGCCAGTCTGGATCCAACTCCAAGTCCTCCTCGAAGGGAGTGGACACAGAGGCTCAATGCCAGATTGCTCTTCAACCCCTGCCCGTTCCTGGGCCTCGAGTAGTATCAACCTCAGGCATGGCACCATGGCCGGTGCCGCACTCCCCCCCTGGCACTGTGAATGGCACCAGAGTCAGAAGCGGCACCAGAGCCAGAGGTGGCACCAGCCACAGTGCTGCCCTCCTCCCTGGTGCTGCGAACGGCGCCGGAGCCAGAGACAGCACCGGTGGCGGCGCCACCCTCCTCCCCAGTGCCATTAGACAGCACTGACTGAGGTGCTGCCCCCCTTCCCCGGTGCTGCAAATGGTGCTGGAGTCGTAGCCATCCCCAGTCTCGGTGCCGCGAGTGACAATGAGACCAGGAACGGCCCCAAGAACACCCAGTGCACCTCCTATGGCACCGCTCCCATCACTGGCACTGCGAACGATGCCGGCAGTGAGAACGGTGCCGAGGGACGGCCCAGTGCTGCTCGGGCCCCCGACGCCGCAAGTGACACCAGAGCCTAAATCGGCGACAGTGGACAGCATCATGGACGGCGCTGGCCTGGGCCCGCAGGCCCCAGGACGCAACACTGGGGGAGCCGGGGCAGTGCCTCCCGCCCAACCCCCGAGAGGGACGGACTGGGTCTCCTGCACCGTGGAAGGAGCCCCCACCACAGCAAGGCTGAAAGAGCTGGAGGCCTCCTCCTCTGCGGTCTGTATAGAACTGGGAGGGGACCCAGAGGAAGAGTTGAGCATCCTGGCCTTGGCCTGCCGACTGCACACCCATCCCCCGGCGTGCGCCCTACTTTTAACGTGCGCAACTCGAGAGCACTGTGGTCCATCGAGAAATAGGTATCGCAGTTACAGGGCCGAGGCAGGCGAGACAATGGTCATGCTGGTCCATGATGGAATACTAGTGGCTGCAGGGGCACTGACACATGGGAGGCCGCCCTGCCTTCAACAATTTTTTGCCCCCAGAATGAGACATGACCAAACAGAAAACTAAACACAAAAACAGTAGTCAATGTTGCTGCAAAATAAACAAATAAAAGGAACGGTCTTACCGGGACCCAACAGCGTAGAGTAGAAGCTTGGCAAAACAGAACCGAACTAATACTAAACCACGAACTAGGCTTCAAAACTATGGCCCAGTAAATGAAGTGCTCCACATGAGGTCCTTACTCTACGGCAGAAGAAGAACTGACATTGGGGCGGAGTTGACGACAGTTAACGGCCAACCCGCAAGTGTCACGTAGTACGTCGGCCTTGAGGGCGGTGCCATCACTGCGTCGGCTCCGCCCACACACACACAGACAAAAAAAAAAGTCTTCCACGGGGTCCTAACTTCAGACGCTATACCCACATAGTGATGAATGGTGAAGACTGACACACATAAGATCAGTGGGTACTGTGCTAGTAAATATGAAATCCATCCATCTGTACTAAGCAAAGGGGTAAATCAGTGGGCACTGTTGGTTAATCAGAAACATCTGTAACTTCCAATTATGTGCTTCTGTCATGTGCAGTACATGCATAAATGACACAGTGTACCTGGCACTTCTCCATACAGTTTGCTGCCTGTCATGCCGCTGCACTTCGTGTTGCATATCAGAAGTCAACTACCACTGTCTCATGAGGCATATTTGTATCGAAAGAAGCGTACATATGGGGCTAAAGAATCAATCAATCAAATCTTTATTTAATCAGACGATCATCATTGAGCAAAACTCACTTTCAAGATGGACCTGGACAGCTTCGAGATCAGTGTACAGTACAATAAAGACATCAAAGTTCACAGTAGTTACAGTTTTCAGAAACAGTATCAACTAGAAAGCTGTAGTATTAGCGAGTACAATGCATTTTGGTAAATGAAGACAGTATATACACAAGAACCAGCACAAGAAACATATGCATATTTACAAGTACATTACAGCAGATGTTCACAACATATCTTCAGCAATCAAAAAAAATTAGTAGGACTAGAGGAGCATAGCAGGTAAAGAGGGGGAATAGTACCATAAGGGCAAAAAGGAAGGTGGGGAAAAAAAGACTACTGGAAATGCCTACAGTATGACTCCTTTAAATGCCTAGCAAGAGTGCACACTGCTGAAAATGAAATTGTGAAGTTTATACAGGCTACTAAGGTTCGTAAAGCGGTTAATATTCTGAAGGAGCAAGCCGACAGCTCACAGGAGACCACACAGCAGGTTGTTGCTAGTGCTAAAAGCGGTCTTAGTCAGTCTGTGAGTGCTAAACTGCCCTCTGTTGTAAGCCTAAAAATGTACAGCGCAAAGAGCGTGGCAGACTTCAGCAGTTGTTCCAAGTCATTCATCCTCATTTAATGATTTGCATAACCCGGCTGAATACTGGAATATAGACCGAGGAGAACTGTTCTTGGAGCATGATTCTGGTAACAGCGACCCACAACGTTTCATTCTGTTTTCTACTGACAGAAATCTGTAGTACATGCATAGTACACCGCACTGATATGCAGGTGGTACTTTCAAAGCTGCCCCAACACTGTTCTCACAACTGTTCACCATACACGGTGTTCAGCAGTCAGCCATGATACCATCTGTTTTTATATTAATGTCCAACTGTACCTATGACAATTATACCAGGGTTCTGACAGAGTTAAAAAGGCTGTGTCCTGAACTGTCACCAACATCTATCATGATGGATTTTGAATTCATAGCCGCCAAAGCATTTGCTAGTGAGTTCCCCATGGCCGGCACAAGGGGATGTTTTTTCCACTTGTGCCAAGCCATATGGCGCAAGGTCCAGGAAAATCCAATTATCCACAAGAACTACATGGTAGACGAGGACTATGCTCTAAACATTCGGATGCTCCCTGCACTAGCCCATGTGCCACCTTCTGATGTGGTCATGGTGTCTGAACAACTGCGGTCTGCAAACTTCTACACAACGCATGATGACCAACTGGCCCCCTAGTAGATTACTTCGAGGACACCTGGATAGGAAGGCCAGTTGGTCATCGTAGACCACATTTTGGTATTGAATTGAATGTAGAGCAAAATTTAAATGAATTAAGGATGGAGCAGTACCTTGCTGGAATGGAACCTCCAGCCCCAAGGAAAAAATACCGGGACACTTCAAAACGCATAACAAAGGTGGTGGAAGCTTATGGAAGTACTGACCGCCTGGATTACCTGAGAGGAATTGCATATAACTTTCAGTTACAGGTCTAAAGAATATGATTGCTTAATGTGATGTAATTTAAGTTTTTAATGCACTAAAAAAAAAAGACTGACCTTTTAAAACTAAGTGAACTGAAACAGACAACAACATAGGCCAAAACTGCCCAACCTCTTCATACGGTGATGCAATCATGTATGTGGATTTCATTGGTTGAAACGAGGTGTTCGTGGCTCCATGACTATTCCACATCAAGTCATGGTAAGAAAAAACACTTTATCACAGTAAAAAATGCTTTAGCATAGTAAATACTTAAAGAGTGTTGTTTTGCAAAGAGCAGCTGAGTTAGGAATTTGAACTTGAGCAGCAGTGTTATGTGTGTTATGCTGAGATGTGTTATGTCTACTACTAGGCACAGTGGTTCAACATTTAGCTATGACAAGCGGTACGATGTTACTTTTTTCTGCTGACAGTCCATTTATGTGTGATATGCTGAGATGTGTTATGTCTACTACTAGGCACAGTGGTTCAACTTTTAGCTAAATATGACAAGAGCTACGATGTTACTTTTTTTCGCTGAATTTGTCATGCACTGTGATGTTCATTAAGCTGATTATGTTTTTGCTGTGATTAATGCACTGTAGTGCTTGCGCTGAAATGTTTGCGCATAAATGACTCAATAACCCCTGCTGCTTGCTTGCTTCAGCTTGGCTGCCGCCGCTGCCGGTTGCATGGTGCTGTGCTCTGCGCTGGCTGCCACCCACCAGACGCACCTTGCCATGCTATATTTTATTTTTATTGCAACAACCTAGATCAAGATAAGGACGGAGCTAGCTAGTCCACCCCCTTTCAACCATCGACCATGGCCAGTGTCAACAGCAACAATTTGCCACTGGGTACGCTGCTTACTGTCCCAGACTACCTCACCAACTAATGGACTCCCCCAACTAGGCCGGCAGGAAAGAAGACAATGTCTTGTGACTCGTGCACTTGCTCTTCCAGCCATCACATGATGGTGTCTGCTACTGCTAATAGGTGGGGTGGAGATTGAGCCAGAGACTGGGAGTGGAGCTGACAACAGGCGTAATAGTGCTAGGGATGACTGGATTTTTGTTTTAGCAGGGCCCGTGGGATTAGGATGAATTTGGAATAATATTACATGATGTATTATGGCCGAGACCAATGGCAGGTCCCTCTGAGCCACCAGGCCCTGGACACTTGCCCCTGCTGCCCCCCAAAATCGGAGCCCCTGGTGCAAGGACATCAACATCAAGTGTGTGTGAGATCTGGACCATTTATTTTTGTGACTCTGAGAGCACTGTCCATTCTCCCAGATGCCAGACTGTCCATTGCCAGAGCACCCACGCAGAGAGAGGTGGTGGCCAGACAAAGCCATGTTGCTGAAGAAACTTGCCTTTCAGGCTACCTGCCTTCTTCCATGACTGGCTATTTGGACAAGGCAAGGTTGAGAGAAAACTGTAGAGTTTTCGTGAGTAATTAAACATAAGTGACACAAGAATAACAAACTCTGATGTATTTAAACTAGTAAGCAACAAACTGAATGCTGTTATCCTATAGACAATGAAGTTCTGGTCCCGACATGGGGAGCGGTGATGCTGCTGTTCCTGTCTGCCTGTTCTGGTAGTTGTTCAGGTGGATGTTAAAAATACTCTGGCACTTCTCAAAAACAGTAGGGGGGAAGTTTTATTGAACTAAAGCACATACGATTACATGAATCAAAGCACTGTCATACTCTAACAGCTAAACAATTGTACATATCAATTTAGAAATCCAATATGTTACAAACAGACAAGACCAGAAAAAAAAACTCCCTCCTTTAACAATACAGTCTAATACAAAGGTTTTCTATTGTGTATCAAGGTGGAAACCATTTCATTTCTTTCCAGTATGCCTGGAATACAGTGCTGTTCATAGTTTCCTATTATGTGCCTAGACTTTCATACATCCTTTATGAATCTTTTCAGTTAATCCAGATTGTGTGAAATATCCTGATGCTGCAAAATGAACTGGCATCAGACCTACCATACAGTATACAAACTATTTCAAACATGCTAAGCGCACTCTTACTGTGCTTGCATGAAAATTCTGCCAACCCCCTCCTAACTCTCCCATACACTATTGTATTATAGTTAATTTTCCAAAACTGTGGTCCCTTCCAAGCTCTAGCCAGCTTATCCCAAAAGAAGGCAATATATGAGCATTGAAAAAAGAGATGATTCATCGTTTCCAGCTGTAAATGACATCCTTGTCTAAGACAGTATCTATCTTCCAAGCTTTTTGTGTTTGTGATTATCTCTTAGATTTAACTTCCCGTGGCAACGGAGCCAAACTATATCCCACCATTTCTGTCGTATCTTACAATTTCTTAACTGATCTATCAGCTAGTGTTCATTAATACTTGGGCTACAGTCAAACAAAGGGACTTCTGAGAAAAAAGTATACTTGAATATTTTCATGTATCTTCTTTTTCGATTCATGTTGGATCATGGAGCTTTTTTTTTTTCAACTTTTTCAGCTTGTTAAAACACTAAACCATTGAACCTAATACTTGTACTGGAACCCCTCTAAATGATGTCACAGTATTACTTAACCAAGGTTCAAATAGGGTCTTGCATCTTTGCTTTAAATGTGGAACCCAGATTTTTCGTTCTTGCAAAAGTATTGGCTGGAGATTTCTTTCTATAAAATTACAAAAAAAATGATAGGGTTAATCACGTCTAATCCACCTTCTTTGGCAGGATAATATGTTTTGCTCCTTCTTAGGGCTGCAGGTAAGCGGAGCCTACAGTCCTCTTGCATTAGCTCCAAGAAGGAGCTTACCATGGAACTTCCTTTTTGGACTTTTGGAAGTATCCGTCCACAACTGCAAAATAGCGTGCTCTCCCTCTGATTTTTGTTATTGGCTGCTCTGTCTTAAAGGCAGAGGAATGTTACTGAGCCTCCCAACTTCTCAGGATATAAACAAAAAAAAAATTTGAAACTGCTGTCATTTAGCCCTTGCAGGGCTGCAGAATGAGCATCTGTCCAGCTCAATCAAATAGATTCATTCTAGTTCTTTCAGCAGCCTAGGGGTTAACTCATTATCTCCTTACTTTGACTGAATACTGACCCAGTAGCACATGGCTAATTAGTCACATGTGTTACGTGGGAGACAGAGCAATGCATCACCCACCATCACCTGCTCAACCCCTAGCTCACAGTCCTCCTGTGGTGCAATATTAAAGTATGCTCTGCCCTGTTATGGTAGCACTTACCCTTTATGACTTGTATGCTGGCTAATTCCATTATTTTGTCTCTCAGTTACCTTACCTAGTGTTTCAAGAATGGCTCAGCTCATTTCTACTAAGAATTGCTCAGTTTGTTATGCATTTATCCATGTTCTGGATTGTCTCTGCTCCTGCCATGTTTTCTGTACCAATTCTGTAGTCTTGCCATTGTAACCTGTACCACTACTTTGTAACACTTACTTGCTCTGATAATGCTTATGTACTCCGTTCCACTACTTTGTAACCTCCCAGGTCATGTCTGAAAATAGCCATTCCTATGGCTGTCACACCTTACCCAGTTAACAAAAACAAAATAAATAAAATAAAGTAAATAAATGTAAGCAGTAGACCCCCCCGAATCCTTACATATGCTAATTTCTTCAGCCTTGAAGCTGGGAGTCATCATGTAGAAATTTCTACTGTCTACTGCTGTCAACACTCCCACGTGTCTAAGTTATGCAGTTCAAAATAAATTAGAACTACAAAACCAGTCATACAGAGGGTATAATGACTTGAATAGTTTGGTTTTTATCTTGTTTCTTTTTGTTTGTTTTCTATTACTGGCCCAAAACAAGTATCTGTTTATAAGTGTATGAGCCCTGTTTGATAAATGAATGTTCTGCTATGCCATGCAGCTCTAAATGTCAGTACTAGAGCAAAGTTATCAAGTCAGTCTCTTCTGTAACTGGTTATTATTTTGGTAACAAGGTAAGTCCCACTAGGCCCAGGGCCTGTTTTCAGGGGCAACCCAGGTAATACTGTTCCATAATGGAACAAAGCCACAATTATTCCATTACATAAAGGTGGTAGTAAATGCCTTCAACAAAATTGCAGGCCTATAAGTTTAACTGATGTAATCTGCAAGCTGCTTGAAAGGATATTAAAAATAGAATAACTAAATATTTGGACAATATAAATTTTGTAGACATTTACCAACATGGTTTTGTGAAGAACAGATCATGTCAAACAAATCTTTTACATTTCCTTGAGCCAAATAGTGAAGCTCTGGATGGCGGCTTATCAGTGGATATAATTCTGTATCTCATCAAATACTTATTTCCGAACTTGAGAAGTTAAATATTCACCCAGTTATTATCAACTGGATACAAGCATGGCTATCTAATCAGACACAACAGGCTTCTGTAAAAGGTCATCTGACAGCATGAGGTCCAGTGACTAGCGGTGTGCCTCAGGGCTCTGTGTTGGGTCCAACTGTTTTTAATATTTTAATTTCATCTATGAGTCCTTTAACTAACTCTTGTTGGCTTGCCAAATTTTACTGATGATTGTAAACTAGGAAGCATTATTAACAATGCAAATTCTGCTTTGGATTTACAGAACAATCTATCACACCTCGTCGATTAGTCTAAAAGAAAGGGACTTTTGTTTAATAAATCAAAGTGCAAGATCATGCATTTGGGCAAAAATAATCCTTGCTTTACATATACCATGAATAACATAGGTCTAGAGACTACAGAACATGAAAAAGATTTAGGAGTAACACTTTCAAAAGATTTTACATTTAATATGCATACAATTAATGCTGTTAAAAAAGGGAATAGAATTTTAAATTGCATTTTAAGGAATAGCAAAAGTAGAAACACTAAAGTCCTGATACCCTTGTATACTGGTCTTGTTAGACCTCATTTGAAATACTGTTCTTCTGTAACTGCTAAGATAACTAGATAAGGATCTAATTAAAAATAAGAAACTAATAGAAAACATTCAACGTAGAACTACAAAAAAAAATAATTGCATTAAAAGATCTTGACTATGAAACTAGGTTGAAAAAAGGTCTATATTCTATGGATTATAGAAAACTACATGGAGAGCTATGCTTGACATATAAAGCTATACAGAGTGATGCAATACTAGAAACGATAGGATTACAAAAAAATTTGTCAACTGTCAATACTAGATCTCATTCACTAAAACTAAAAGGTACTCAAAATAACACTTCAAAAAGAAATAACTTGTACATGCAAAGGGTGATAAACTTATGGAACAAACTTCCTGAAAATGTGGTATTTAGTACTTCTTTGACATCATTTAAATTTAAATTAGATTTTTATATGGGAGATTCTAAGTTTAGATTCCACCTTTGATTCAGTGGCAAGTTCATAAAAGGTAGCAATACCTACTGAACTTGTATAAATCCTATAAACCTATGACACTAGGAAGGTTAAGTGACTTACTCAGGGTTACACAGTATGCAAGAGAAGCTTGTGGGTATCAAACCCTATTCTGCTATATGTATCAAGCTCATTCACAACTCATTACTCTAATGTCTTGGCTGTTCTGACAGCTCTATGCTGTGATTTAACAGCCCCACACAGTCCCACTACACAATGCAATAGCACAATGACCAAGCATTAGAAAACAGCACACAGGAGTAAAACACAAGCAAGGGATATGGAACACGGTGTATTAGGAAAGGCAGGAACAAGGCTCTGGGCAAGGAAAGGGAAAGGTTAAAAAATAAACAAATAATTGGCACACCCTGCAATGCCCTCTCCACCACCTCCTCACCCCTCATCCCTGTCAGTCCCTCACAGTCCCAGCTAACAGGCATAACAATTATACTATCCCCACAGTCCTTAAGAGCTCCCTGTATTCTATTGGGTAACACAGTTGTTGAATCATCATAGGCCCAATGTTTGATGTAGATGCGACTATTTAACCTGCACAGTTATTAAGTTTACAATTAAAGGGATCACTATGTGTAATCCAAAACAAGGCCAAATGGCCAAAATGCAGGTCTTCTACATGGGCACTCCCAAAAGAGACAGTCCAGTCCTGCCTTAACTATCTAACTAAAAGTATTGGGACAAAGGTCTGATTCAGTACTCATGGTATGCAGATCAAATTGGACCCTGAAAGGTTTCAGATGTATAATGCTGCTCTCTCTGGTGTGCAGCATAGAAACATAGACTTTGATGGCAGATAAGGACTGCTTGGCCTACCTAGTCTGCCCATTTTCCTACCTACAGAATAAGCTGCAGATCCTAGTTAACCAACAGCCTATTTCTTCCTACCCCCACAAGAATTGCCTTATGTCTGTCCCATGCATTCTTGAATTCTCCCACAGTTTTAGACCCCACAATCTCCTCAGGAAGGCTGTTCCATGTGTCCACCACCCTCTCTGTGAAAAAAATACTTCCTCACATTGCCCCTGAGCTGTCCCCCCTCTATCTTCAAATTGCGTCCCTTGTTCTTGCACATCTCTTTTTCTGAAAGCTGCTACCCTCTTGGACTTTGTTGATTCCATTGAGGTACATAACAGTTTCTATCATGTCCCCCCCCTTTCCTCAAGGGTATACATATTAAGCTCCTTTAGTCTCTCCTCATATGGCTTCTCTTGCAGACCCTGCACCATTTTAGTTGCCCTCCTCTGGACTGCCTCCATCCTGTCTATGTCCTTGCGGAGATGGGATCTCCAGAACTGGACGCAGTACTCCAGATGGGATCTCACCAACTGTCTGTACAGAGGGATAACTTCCTGTTTTCTGCTGGTGATGCCTCTTTCTATACATCCCAGTATCCCCCCAGCCCTCCCTACTGCCTTCTCACATTGCTTGCTAACTTTAAGGTCATCTGATATGATTATCCCCAGGTCCCTTTCCATTTTTGTTGTTGTTACTACCTCCCCTCCATTGTGTAATCTTCCCCTGGGTTTTTGTTTCCCAGGTGCATTATTTTGCACTTCTTTGCATTGAATCCAAGCTGCCATACTTCTGACCATTCCTCCAACCTTGCCAAGTCCCTTCTCATCCTTGCTATGCCTCCTTATGTATCAATCCTGTTGCAGATCTTTGTATCATCTGCAAAGAGGCATACTTTTACTTCCAGTCCCTCTGCAATGTCACTTATAAAGACATTAAAAAGGACTGGGCCCAGTACTGAACCCTGTGGTACCCCACTAGCAACCCCTCTTTCTTCAGAGTGGACTCCATTTACAATTACCCTCTGTATCCTGTTGTCCAGCCAATGTTTTACCTAGGCTATCACCCTGGGATCCACTCCCAGGATGGTCAATTTGATTATTAATCTTTTGTGTGGGACTGTGTCAAATGCCTTGCTAAAGTCCAGGTAGGCCATGTCCACAGCCCCTCCCTGGTTTACTACTTTGGTCACCCAATCAAAGAAATCAATTAGATTTGTCTGACATGACCTTCCCGCTGAGAACCCATACTGCCTTGGGTCCTCTGCCCCACTGGCCTCTGACAACAATTTTTTCCTTCAGAAGTGATTCCATCACTTTCCCTACCACAGAGGTCAAACTGACAGGTCTGTAGTTTCCTGCCTCTGTCTTGCTCCCACTTTTGCGAAGGGGAATCACATCCGCCTTCCTCTAGTCCTTAAGTACCACACCATCCTCCCATGATTTGTTAAAAAGGGTAGTCAGTGGTGTCACTAGTTCGCCCTTTAATTCTTTTAGAATTCTGGGGTGGATTCCATCTGGCCCCCATTACTTTGTCCACCTTCGGTTTTAGGAGTTCTTTTGAACCCTTTCTTCTGTGAAAAGACTGGGATCGACCCCCCCTAACCAGAGTGCTTCTGTTAATTGGATTAGGCACCACCCTCCTCCTCTTTTGTGAATAGTGAGCAGAAGTATTCGTTCAGTATCCCTGCTTTTTCACTGTCCCTCTCTGCCACCCACCGTCCTTTCTATTCAGCCTCACTATCCCTCCCTTTGTCTTTCTACGCTCCTTGATGTACCTATAAAAGGTGTTATCCCCCTTCTTAACCGAGTTGGCTATCTTTTCCTCAGTTTGGGCCTTTGCTATTCTGACTTCCTTCCCTGCTTCCTTCTGCCTTAACTGGTACAGTTCTCTGTCCTGCTTCTTCTGCATCTCCTTATACTTCTTAAATGCTATCTTTTTCTCCCTAACCTTCCACGCCACCTCTTTTGAGAACCATAGTGTCTTTTTCTTTCATTTTGATTTATTTGCTTTACACAAAGGCTTGTTGCCTCTGTGATAGCAGTTTTGATGTTTCCCTATTGTTGCTCCACCCCTCCTTCTAGCCTGTTTGTTAATGCTTTTCTAAGGCACTCTCCCATCTTGCCAAAGTCAGCCCTCCTGAAGTCCAGTACCCTCACTTTTGTATGGCTTGACTCTGTAGCTGAATTTATCGTGAACTGCACTGTTTGGCGGTCACTTGTTCCCAGATGGCTACCCACTTCTAGATCTGAGATCCTCTCACTGTCCCCATTTGAGAGTACGAGGTCTAAGATTGCTCCCTCATGAGTGGGTTCCAAAACTAGCTACAGGTCGCATGCTGTGTGTCTCTTTACTGTATCATAGCGGACATAGTCACATGAGAGGCTTGTAGGCCTGTGATGATTCAACAGCTGTGGCACCCAGCAGAATATAGGGGCGCTCTTAGGGACAAGGGACAGGAAAAAAAAAAAGGATAGTGGTGGTGATTTACCCTTATGGCTAGGAGGAAATGGCTCTGCTGCAACCCCTCACCGGCATGGGGTCCCAGCAGGGCAAAAGCTTCCACTGGTTGAGGGAGCAAGTGAGTGAGACAGAGAGACACACATACAGACAGACAGAGTCAGCTGTTGTATGCTTTGAAAAACTTAAGTGTGTGTGTGTGCGCGCACGTGTGTGTGTCTGTCTCACTCTTTTCCCCTATAGCAGCACCCCTCAAGAAAGTCAATGTCAGCGAAATGTTGCAAGTGGTGTCTGTGTGGCTGTCGCTCTGTCATCTACCTGAAGGTATGTGGGCCACATAAATACAGAGGGAGCTCATGTGAGACAGACACACACAGACATATGCACTTCACACCACAAAGGCAAGTATGCAAAGTACATATTGTATATGATGCTGCAAATTCAAGGGCCCGCACTATCAAATTCCCACTTCCTCCAGGTAATTGAGAAATATTGTCTTCTACTCTGCTCGCTGCCACCGAACAAAGTTTAAGACTGAATCATCAGCTACAGGCCCTGATAGAAAAATAATTGTAATAGTATTTAGTCAATCAAATAATTAGCTGCAGCCAGTCAACACATTTAACTGGTGGTACACAAGTATGGTCATACTGTATTATAAACAGTCTTATCACTAAGGGTTAGAGAAATAGGCCATTGGCAACGCCTGTTTTACTTTAAACCCATACATTTGGTTGGGCTTCCAGAACTCAGCAAAACTATTTCATCTACAAATACAGTAATTGTCCTGGTGTAAGCTGACCACAAATAGGGGGATATGAAAGTCTTAAGATCAGCAATAAATATGAATTATTATCGCTTACTAGTAGTAGGTGCTGTTGGCATGCATCTGCTGTGGATTAGTGTTTGTGGTGTTGTGACAAAGCCTGCAAATCCCACCAAGCCAGCCACAGCCCAATGTGAGCTTCCGTAATAGATGCTATTCATCGCTGACCTCAAGACATACTACATTCTCCCATGTAGTCTCTGCTTTAAATGCATGCCACTTACTATATTTTTTCTGTGTCTGGCTACACTGATTTTCAAATTACATAAGCATACCACCCACCCCACAAAAAAAAAACAAGTTATGCATCAAAAATCCTAAAAATTAAAAAAATATTAAATGTATGGCATTACATTGCATGTGAGGGGTCTTCATTAACTGATACCAACACTGTGTGCTCTGTGTTCTCAGTGACACACCAGATCACATGGAACTTGTTGGTGAAGGCAATCTGAAAGTTGCTAGCGTCGTCATCAGAGGAAGGAGTTGCTTCACTACTGCTGTGGTGGTATGCCAGATTATGGGGCCAGTAAGTCCAGATAGACTTGCCACCAGGAGATATAGGACTGGGACTAATAGTAGATGTTTAAGCAATAAGATACCACTGAGTGTTAGTCAGTGGGAAAGTTACCTGTGCCTTCTGTTGTGGTGTGGCATGAGGTGCAGCCATGTGCCCTAAACCACATAGGAAATGGGTAAATCCCACAACAACCCTTGCCATGGAGTGCATTATTGTGATAATAAAATGGGCTCAGTTGTGAAAAACACTAAAACACAAAATTAATCAGTACATAATGATGCAACGCATCCAAGTCAATAAAATAGTCCTTAATTCAATTGTTTTGCACAGCTGAAAGTAGATTGTTTCACAGAAGCTGATTTCTCCTTGTCTACCTGATTCCAATACATGTGCTTTTAAGAACTACATAAGCTATTTTCAAAGCACTTAGACTGTATCTTCCTTTCCCACCCTGTTTCTTTTTTTCTCTTTCTTTCATCCACCCTAACAGGACTGCACCTTTAGCAGAGCCTCGCAATGGCAGGCAGGGGAAGAGGTTTGGCAACTAGGCAGTCACGCACCAAGAGACATGGATTCTACACTAGGATGCCTGAGTCTAGTGCCGGCTAGCATCAGGTTCTGGTGGTATGGGACTCAGTTTTTAGATTTACAGACTGGAAGATGTTCAGGCATTATCCAGAGAACTGCTTGTTTTGTTGCCTGTCAGGTGTTAGGGCTGTGGATCTCACTTCAAATTGCTGGTGGGGATAGAGGGAAAACTGGTAGCTGTTGTTCAAATTGGGGAGCCTGCAACACCCATTTACAGGCCTACAGTAGGTGAAAAGATCAATTTGGACCTTTTTATCTGAGAAAGCAAATACAAATTTTTTGCAGGCAGGAAGCCACCTTAATTATGGCATCAGAGGTAGCTATAGCCCCCTCCCGTAGTCTTAACATAACAGGGTTGTGTTCCTACACACTTCTTTCCATGGCAGTTCATGCCAGTATGTTTATAATTATTGAGCTTGACTCAACATAGTCATTTGTTTTAAAAAATATCAGTGTTTCTTTCTAATAATACTTTTTAGATTATTTTCTCATTAATAATTCAGCGTCATGTGTGAATATTCTTTCTTAGTTCCATAATTAACTGAATAGCTACTTTTTAGTTTTTGATGCATTCTAATAACAATATGCTTGTGACCACTGGTGAGCTCCCTTATATAGTCAGCATGCACTATACTACTTTAATGCGGTACTTCTACATTTATTTACACACATACGCGTTAGACTCTGGTGTGGCGAGAACACAGCAAGAGCTCCGAGTATTCTTATACTCACTCTTGCCACACTCCCCTCACTCTAAGCAGCTGCATCAGCTCTGACCAGATCTTGCATATTTTTGTAAACATCCCTCTGCTGCCACATTTTCATTTTACTACCTTTTGTCTTGCACTTTAGTTCACCCATTCCAAAAATGTATCATAATTGTGAACCGATTTACAAGACTCAATTCAAATCAAGATGTAAGGTTTATTTGGGGGGTATAGTCTCACCACACTCCACCCTGTCATAACTGACTAACTTTTGGTGGGGGCTTGGGCTGAGGGTGATTAATCTTGAATACCAAGGTGCATCCAGCAAGAGAATGAATGGAAATGGGTTACATGGTAGCAAGGTACACCACTCTGAGAAGCTGTTCCTATGCATTTCCCTTCCCAAGCAGCCCTCCTCAGCAATACCACACCAGCAGATAAACAGACATTGGTAATACAAGGTGAACAGGAACAAACACATTACCTTTTGGGCAGGAGTTGAATATCTGCTCTGCCCTTCTTCATGAGACAGGATCATAACAAGGCTATGTTGAAAATTTGGTGTACAAATATTACAAAACAACAAATTCATGAGCCTACGTTACACTGCAGGCTCGTAACGTCAGTCATTTTCAATATTTTTACACCAAATTCCTCATCTGCAGCCCTATGGGATCTGGCCAGAGTTTGTTATTGGACTGAGGTGACTATTCCAAAGTAACCTGAAAAAAATGCTATAAATTCTAGTTTCCAAGTTCATAGGTAGCGCGTATACCATACTTCAATGTTTTTTTTTTTTTGCACAGAAAAAAAAAATTTTTCTTTGACATGGGTCAGTTCTTCCACCTCTCCACATTTGACTCTTTCCAATTGCTTTCAGCCATATTTCCATTCCCAAACTGAATACCTAGGACTTTCAAGGGTCCTTTATTTTAACGATATGTACCTCTTTCAAACCTTCTCTCTCTGGACCTACAATCATTCCACTGCTTTTCTCTATATTAAATTTTGACCCTAATATATCACCAGAAGTTTGCAAACAAACTATAGTTCTTCCCCATGAGCTTTTATTTGGAAGCAGTAAACACAAGTCATCTGTATAAACTACCATTTTGGGGGGAAATGAGCCTATTGTATGCAATAACGAACAGTTACATAAGAACTTGCCATAACAGTAGATCTTCAAGGGGATCTCAGTCATCAAGCCACACCATAGAAACTTCACCGTTGGTGAAGCAGGATCTACACTGAAGATGTTCCAGCAGTACAACTGGGGCCATCCATGCCAATGTCACCTGCCTTCATCATCAACCCTATAAAGACATGAGTGGCCCCGTTCCCTCCTCAGTTGTTTTCCTGGGAGACTAAGGGAGCAAACCCATGCCACGAGAGACTGAGGACAGAAAGAGGTGCCCAGGCCTAAATAAAAGGCTGGATACACCAGTTAGCCAGTTCTAATCACAGGACCCCAAGAAGGGGGATGGTAGAAGGGAAGGCAGACCTGATGACTGAGATCCCCTCGACGGTCTACTGTTATGGTAAGTTCTTATGTAACTGTTCTATTTTTGAGGGTATCTCAGTCATCAGGTCACACTGTAGGAATGAGTACCAAGCAGTTATGGTTGGAACAGAACAGTCTGGGACGATAGCCAATCAAGGCCTAGGAAAGGAGGCCCTGCAGAACAGCCCATCCAAAGCCTGCTCGGGCTCTAGAAGCAATGTCCAGACTGTAGTGCTTGGTGAAAGTATGGACGGTACTCCAGGTGGCAACAGTACAAATGTCAACTGCTGAGATCCCTTTGAAACAGGCACAGAGGTAGCCATGCCCTAATGGAGTGGGCTTTCACTGCTACTGGCAATTCCTTGCCATGCTTGTTGCAGCAGAACACAATACAATGGGCCAACCATATGGACAAACATTATTTAGAAACCTGAACGCCCTCTTTTCCTCGGGCAAAAGAAACAAAAAGCTGGTTTGCTTTTCTACAGTCCTTAGTTCAGAGCATATAACATTTTAAAATTCTGCACACATCTAATGTATGGAGAAGTGCATCCTCTGGATTGGCATGCTCTGGACTCATGTGCAAAGACACCTTGTTTTTGTGAAAAATCAAATAAGGCTCCTCACATCAAAGAGCCTGAAGCTCAAAAATCCTCTGAGCCAAACTGATAGCAACCAAAAATAACACTTTACAAAAAAGAGAGCGTAGCTCACAAGTCACAGCTGGCTCAAACAGAGACATGGTCAATTTCTCCAAAGCAAAATTTTAATTCCAAGCCGGGACAGGGACACAGACTTGATGTTTCAGGTGCAGGATGCCCCTGAGACAAGTATAGGACACATTTAACTGAACCATGGTACGCCACGGGCCTATGAAAGGCAGAAATTTCTGAAAGGTGCAGCTTGAAGGAGGAGTACTGGAAGCCTGAGTCTGACAGGGAAATTAGGTAGTCCAGAATCAGGCTCATTGGACAGATAAATGGGTCCAAATGATGGATGGCAGCCCAGATGGCAAATCTATTCCACTTCATAGCATATGTAGCTCTAGTGGAGTGCTTCCAAGCTGCCATGAGGATGCCCGGTACCCTCTGAGATACTCCAAACCGGGAGATGGCTATGCCCTCAGAAGCCAGGAATGCAGATGAAGGGACTTGAGGTTTGATGAACCAGGATCCACTGAGCCTGCATTAGCAGATCCCTACAAAGGGGCAGATGAACCGGAGGCTCCTCCACTATCTGTTGCAGTAATAGAACCCATATCTGCCATGGCCTGTAGGGTTTGACCAGGATCATGCTGGCAACTCTATGTGCAGCTTGATTAGCACTCTCTAAATCAGAGGGAATGGAGAGAAGGCATAAGGGAACCTACCCCTCCAGTAGAGGGAGACCGCGTTTCACCAGAAAACTCCAGGCCCTGGATCTAGCAAGCAGAAACTGGGCAGCTTTGCATTGAGTGGGGACACAAAAAGGTCCAACTCTGGATGACCCCATCTGTCAAACAGATCTTCTGCGATATATGAGAGAAGTTCCCATTCATGCATCCTGGACTAAGTCCGGCTGAGTCTGTCCAGCACGTCTGGGACATGGACTGCCAAGAGGTCAAGGCTATGGTCCAGTGCCCAGTAGCAGACTCTCATAGCCTCCTTGCACAGGGAGTACGAATGTGTTCCCCTACTTGCTGATGTAGTAGACAACATTGAAATTGTCTGACTGGACCAACGACTGATCAGGAAGAAGGCGGTTCTGAAAGGCCTGCATGGCATACAGAACCACCTGCATCTCGAGGATGTTGAAATGAAGGGACAGCTCGATCTGTGACCATGTCCCCTGAGTCTGAAAGGAACCCAGGTGTGCACCCCAGCCCAAGCTGGATGTGTCCGTAGTGAGAATCCTCTGGTGAGAGGAGATCAGGAATGGGACCCCTCGTAACAGGTTTTGAGGGTATATCCACCACTGGAGCACCTTGTGGACCAGAGAATTTACCAACACTAGCTGCTCTAGGTTGTCCATACGTTGGTCCCACTGCACCCGGAGGGTCCACTGGAGCACCCACATGTGCAGTCTGGCCAAGGGGACCATGGCACTGGCCACAGCCATGAGACCTAATATCCTCAAGTACACTTTCATAGAAACATAACAGTTCTGGGCCACTTCCTGAGCATGGGAAATGAGGCACCCTGCCCTGTCTTGGGGCAGGAGGGCCCTGCCCTGCCTTGCACTGAGTCCAGGACAGCTCCTATATACTGCAGCCTCTGAGATGGGATCAAAACGGACTTGGGCAGAATGACAGTGATGCCCAGGGAGTGAAATAGGTAGAGAGGGTCATTCTCCAGAAACACAGAATTTGACGGCAGATAAGGACCGCTTGGCCCACCTAGTCTGCCCATTTCTCTACCTAACGGATAAGCGGCAGATCCTGGTTAACCAACAGCCTACTTCCTCCTACCCCCCCACTAGAATTGCCTTATGTCTGCCCCCCCCCAGGATCCAGAGGATCTGATCTCGGGACAGAGCTTTGAGGAACCAGTCATCCAGGCAGGGAAAGATGTAAAGGTCTTCTCTCTGAAGGGTAGCAGCTACTGCCGCCAAGCATTTTGTAAAGATCTGTGGCGCAGAGGATAAGCCAAAGGGCAAGACTTTGAATTGGTAATGTTCTTCCTGAATAAGAAACCAGAGAAACTGCCTGTGTGTAGAACAAACTGAGATATGCAGGTAGATGTCCTACATATCAAGGGAGCACAGCCAGTCACCCTGCTTGAGCCATGGCAGCAGGCCTGGAAGAGTGACCAAGCAGAATTTTTTGTACTGGATATAAAGACTGAGGTCTTTGAGATCTAGAATAGACCTTGGATCTCCAGTTCATTTGGGGACCAGGAAGAACATGGAATAGAATCCCCTGTTCTTCTGCCACCTGGGCACTGACTCAATGGCCTTTTTCCACAGAAGGGCTGTGCTTCCTCCCGAAGAACCATTACATGGGCTGGAGGGTAGGTGGAGGGTATTGGAGGAGTCCCTGGGGGCTGTTCTACAAGCTCCAGCATGTGACCCCTTTCTATAATCCATGCATCTGACGTTATGGTTCTGCACTGGTTGAGTGGAGGGAAAACTGACCTCCGACCACCACCTCTTGGTTGGAAACTGGAAGAGAGGGGTCTGGCAAGGAGTCAGGCAGAGGCAGATCTGGCCATTGGGGCTGATCAGTCACCCCTGGGTCGCTTCATGGCAGGGCCCATGGAAGAGGGGGGGTAGGTAAGGCAGAAGTGGCCATCCATTTGCCCTGAGGTGGGAACCCACAGCAGACTTGTGGGACACTTTATGAAAGGATGGGCACTGTCTGCTCCTGGGCTTGGTATTGTAGAGCTAATGAACAGACTTAATATCCCTCTCTGAGGACTGCAAGTCATTAATGATGTCCTGGACATTTGGCCTGAAGAGTTTGAGCCACTGAAGGGGGTATTCAGCACCTTCTGTTGGACATCTGCCATGAAGCCCAAGACCCTCAGCCAGGCATGCCTACAAAGGCAAATACCTGTGGCAGCAGACCTGGCACTAGTATCAGAAATGTCATACAAGGCCCTGAGGAGGTGTTTACTACTATTCTTGGTGGCCTGTAAGAACTTGAGAACCTCAAGTTTCTGAGAACCCTCTAGGAGGGCTTGGGCAGCCACCTTGCCCTTCTTCCAGATGGTGTTCTGGTACTTAACCATATAGGATAAATAATTAGCAATCCGAAGTCCCAAGGTGGAGGAGGCATAAATCCTCTTACCCCAAAGGTTGATCCATCCACATTCCCTGTCAGGAGGGAGGGAACCAAGGTGCTTGGGCACCGTGGTCCTGTCATGCATTGCTTTGATAACCACAGAAACATAGACTTTGTCAGCAGATAAGGACCGCTTGTCCCACCTAGTCTGCCCATTTCCCTACCTAGAGGATAAGCTGCAGATCCTATTTAACCAACAGCCTATTTCTTCCTACCCCCCACAAAAATTGCCTTATGTCTGTCCCATGCATTCTTGAATTCTCCCACAGTTTTAGACCCCACAACCTCCTCAGGAAGGCTGTTCCATGTGTCCACCACCCTCTCTGTGAACAAATACTTCCTCACATTGCCCCTGAGCCATCCCCCCCTCAGAGTTGGTCTCAGGTTGGTTAGCATAATAAGGCAGGCCCTGAGGGGCATGTGAGAGTTTGTCTGCCCTGCGAGGCAAGGCAGGAACCAGTATTCCTCAGAGCTGGTAGAATAGGAGGAATGATCTTAGGAGGAGATTCTGGGATCTCCAAGAAGTCTACCAGGTCTCTCCTGGTGGCATCCTCTTCCTCAGTGTGGAAGTCCATAGCTGTGGACAGCTGCTTCATGACATTGAAAAAGGTAGGATCTTCAATTGGGGACCTGGGAGTATGTCTAACAGAGTCCTATCTCACTGAAGAAGCAGTGGACCTATCTGAGGTAAGATAGACCTCAGGGAGGATGAGGTCAGGATGATACTTCTCTTTGATGTCAGCCTGTTCTAATTCAAGGTCAGATGAGCGAGGGACTGATGGCACCCTACGGGGTGCAGATCAAGAAGGCCGAAGTGGCATAGACAATGATGGAGCAGTCAATGGCACCGGGGACCCAGGTCTACATGAGCCCAATTGGCGCACCAGGGTTGTAGTTATCTGGGTTAAAATAGTGTTGACCATGACAGCAGGAGAAGGAGGCACTGATGGTGGAAGTCACTGGCACAGGGTGCAACGAGCCATCCGTTGGCTCTTGAGAGCTCGAGGGCTCAGACATCTAAGGGCCCAGAGAAATGTCAGACCACTATGTAGGGGCTGATGTTGATGACCCAAAGGTCAATGATCGTGGGGCCGACAACCTGAGGGTCGATGGCCAGCCTCCCTGAGAAGCGGGAGGAGATGCTCTCAGTGGGGGCCTGAGAGAAGCAGAGGCCTGGACAGCAGAAGACGGTGCAGCTGCAGCTGATGGAGTGTCCCTGGAGGAGGCAGAAGAAGAAGCTCTCAGGAATCAGGAGCACCGCTGGGAGGAGCTGTCCTGGTTGCAGTGTTTTTTGTAACCCCCCCAGAGGACTTGTCTTGGGTCTTCAAGGCCTGGGAGCTCAATGAATCCACCAGCGATTGGGAAGAAGGGACCCTGGAGGACCCCTGCCCAGAACTGGCTACCTGCTGCTTCATGAAGAATTTCTTCAAAGCCTTTTTGAGTCATCTAAGGGTTGTGAGACTGAATTTTTGGCAGAGCTTACAGTCAGAAACTTCATGGTCTGGCCCAGGACAGCAGACACAGAGGTTGTGGTCGTCTAAAGAAGTAATCTTCTTTCTGCAGCAGCAGCAGTGGAAGAGAGATGCGGAAGAGTAACTCTTGACATAAACAAGGTAAAGGAATCTTTTGTTTAAAAGAGATTCTAAAAGCTAATGTAAAAGAAAAAAGCATAGGGAACAAGCATTTGTCAATGCCGAATGTTTGCTTGCTGGCATTGGCAGTGGTAGTGTAGAAGTTACAGAGCTGTGTAATAGGAATGGCAGTGAAGTATTGAACTGAAGCCAACCCCACCACCACCCTGCAGAGAGTGACAGGCATTGGGGTGTGCATTTGGGTCGTCAGGCATAACGGCCATGCCATTTCACCACACCCCACCCTGCAGACACTGACAAGTGTCACGGTGTTCCTTGGGGTCTTTGGCCCTTATGCACACCCCATTTCATTAGAAAATATGGTGAGATGGGTGCGATATAGGAGAATGAGGTGAACTTTGGGGCCGAAGAGTCCAAGGCATACCTCAATGCCTCTCACTGGCTGCAAGGTGTGGAGATGGTATGAGCATTACAGGCTAGAATCCCAAGTCACACCTGATTACCTGTCATTCTCTACAGGGTTAGGTATGGTTGGAAACCCTAATACCTCAGGCATTCGTTGTATTTCACTCCAAATTTTCAACATGATTTTTGTGACCCCACCTCATGAACAGGGAATATCAGTTTGTTAGCTGAAAGCTGCTCATGCACAGCGACGGCATTTAGCACCACAGGTGCAAAACATTCTGAACAGGATGTAAGCATGACAGCTGTACTGCTCATGGGGAGGTGTAAAAATGGCAATGTTGCAAATCTGCAGTAAAAATATTTAAAAAATGGTGAAGTCACGAGCATACATAGAAACTGTGCAACGCACACCCGTAATATAATTAGGTTGGGGATTTTTTACAGCAGATTGTCAACTCAGGTATTTTGGTGCCTCCGATCATGAACAGTGTCACTGTGATTTTCTTTATCTGTGCCGAACAATGATTTCCCACAGCGACCACGCATCTCTGTGCTGAAAGTGTGAAAACACACTTCAGCCATGTTGTGAAAAATGACAGCTGTACTGTTCACAAGGAAGTGTGGAAAAATGCCACTGGTGAAAATCTAGACTGAAAATATTACATTGTCATGAACTTACGAGGGTGCGTGGAAACTGTGCAATGCTCACTCGTAACACAGTCATTTTATGGACTTTTGTCACCAAATTTTCAACATAGCCATTTTAAGACCTCTGCTCATGAACAGTGTAACTGTGATTTTCTTAATCTGTCCTAAACATTGCTTTTGCACACCAACAGCACCATTGTGCGCTGCATTTGCGAAAACACATTTTGGGCGACATATGAAAAATGGCAGCTATACTGTTCATAAGGAAGTGTAATAAAATGGCAATGTTGAAAATCTGGAGTGAAAATATTAAATTCACAAACTTACGAGCATGCATAGGAACTGCGCAATGCACGCTCGTAAAACAGTCATTTTTAGGAATTTTTTCACCAAATTTTCAACATAGCCATTTTAAGACCTCTGCTCATGAACAGTGTCACTGTGATTTTCTTAATGTGTCCCATACATTGATTTTGCACATCGAATGCGCCATTGTGCGCTACATGGGCGGAAACACATTTTGGGCAAGATATTAAAAATGACAGCTGTACTGCTCATAAGGAGGTGCGGTAAAATGGCAATGTTGAAAATCTGGAGTGAAAATATTGAAAATTCGCGAACTTACGTGCGTGCGTAGGAACTGCGCAATGCATGCTCGTAAAACAGTAATTTTTAGGAATTTTTTCACCAAATTTTCAACATAGCCATTTTAAGACCTCTGCTCATGAACAGTGTCACTGTGATTTTCTTAATTTGTCCCAGTACATTGATTTCAGACACTGACTGCGCCATTGTGCGCCACATGGGCGGAACACATTTTGGGTGAGATGGAAAATGACAGCTATACTGCTCATAAGAAGGTGTGGTAAAATGGCAATGTTGAAAAATCTGGAGTGAAATATTGAAAATTCGTGAACTTACGAGCCTGCTTAGGAACCGCGTAATGCACACCATAACATGCATTTTTTAATGAACTATAGTACTCTCATGAATGATGTCACTGTCATGGTGTTATTCAGGCCTGAAGGGTGATTTCATGCAGTGACCGCGCAGTGACTGCAAAATCACCTTCGGGCCCAATAACGCAGACAGTGACATCATTCATGAGAAGGGTCCCAAAACCCCATGTTGAAAATTTGCAAAATTCCAAAAATGCCTGAGATATGCAATAAAGTTGAAAAACCCCTATCTAGCCCATTATACAGCTTACCGGCATTTCCTCAGTTCATGGTCGGCTTTGAAGAGTGCAGACGTGTTCCCGGTTCACCGAAGATTGTCACGCTGAGCTCTGGAGGTGGGATGGGGTGAGGGGTGGGAGGCAGGGTGCGAGGGTGGGTGCGGTTGTGGGGGCTGGGAGAAGCGCTGGGACCGCTTTTTATTTTGCAGGTTAAAAAAAAAAAAGACAACGTGGGATGTTTCCACGCTGGGTGAGCTCCCAGAATGGCACAAGGATGGCTGGGGGCCGTGGAGCGACGGGAATTGGGCACCCGTCGGCCACATATGATCAGTTGCCACGCTGGGTGGGCCCCAGCGTGGCACCCAGTACTGGGAGGACAGTGGAGCTGACAGGGATTGGACACCCCGCCGGTTATTCTATGAGTTGCCACGCTGGGGTGGGCACCCAGCGTGGCATGGAAGGCTTTAGGGGAGCGCAGCACAAGTCGACGGGATTGGGCACCCGCCGGCTATACGTGTGCGGGGGAGGGCAGGCAGCATGCAGTAGTGCATTTCTGTGTGTGTGTGTGTGTGTGTGTGTGTGTAGGGGAGCTGGCGCGAGGAGCAGGCGATATCTATCGCTGCTCACTGAAGCGTAGCCCCCTTTCAACTGCATGCCACTGCATTTTGGAGCTTGTCATAGACAGCTCCAGCATGCATTGGCTTACAGGGGCCGCGCCTGCCAAGACACTGACTGAATTGGAGGAGGAGGTGACACACCTCCGAAATCTCGGATGATGGCACTATGTTTCTTGCACATGCGTGCAAGCAAACATAAAAATGGCGCGAACTGCGATAGAGCTTCCACAGAGACTCACATGATAGGAGCTGATGGCAGAAAAGAACTGAGGAGGGAGTGGGGCCGCTCATGCCTTTAAATGGTTGATGATGTTGACAAGTGATGTCGGCATGTGTGGCCCCAGTTGTACTGCTGGAAAATCTTCCGTTTGAATCCTGCTTCACCGACGGTGAAGTTCCTATGGTGTGACCTGAAGACGATCTCTATTTCCATTGAATGCTTTATTTTACATAAAACAGGGTCCAAACAAAAATATATAACAGGGGAGATAAGGGACAACCTTGACAGACACCTTTCCATACTGTAATTGTCCTCCTCGAAGTTCCATTAACTAAACGAGTTATTGCTGCAGCTTCACAGAGTTTCTCTAACCACTCCTCAAACACTGAGAGGAACCCATATTTCCTTAATACTGAAAAAAGATACTTAGGGGAAATCAAATCAAAAGCCTTTCTCTGATCCAAAGCCAGGCTAAGGCCTTCTGTCTCTTCTATCTGGCAAATTTCTACAAATTCTCTGATTAAAGACACTGTCACTGATCTGCTTCCTGGAACTGAGTAGGACTGTACTGGGTTAATGTGTGAATTTGCTTTCATAGACATTCTTTTCCCCAATATCTTCATTAAAATCCTCCTATCTGAATTTAAAAGACTTATTGGCTGCCAAATATTTAAGTTTTCTCTGGGCCCTTTTTTGTGCAAAAAAACTAAAACTCCCTTCGAAATTGTGTTATTTCTTATATCATGTTGCAGAATTAAATTAAATACTGCCACAAGCTCAGGCAGTAACTGTGGTACCAGATTTTTATATAATTCCCCAGGTAAACCATCTTCCCCTGGGGCTGCTCCTTAATTCAAAGCTACAATGGCCTCCTTGACTTCTGCTGATATTTCAGCCAGTAATTGTTCTTGCTCAAGTTGTGTTATAGAGGATAAACTCTTATCTCCTAAAAATGAATCTATAGAACCATGAACTGGAGCTGTTATTCCAAACATGGATGTAGCAAACTCTTGTACTATCTTCATTATATTCTTTTATTCTGATGTTTTTTGACCTGTGGAATCCTGCAATTTTTATAACTTCCTACTGTTCACTGTTTTTTTTTATATTCTCCAAATGGATTAACTTGGCTCGCTTTCCCTTGAGTTCCAAACTTTTGCTCAAGCAGTAAATAAGTTACTCTATTATATTGCAAGGCCTTCATTTCAGAATGGATTTATTTGAGCTCCAAAATCTTTTCCCTCACTCTGTAGTGAAAGATAAAAGTTTATATAACTGGAACCTTAAGCTTAAACACTGTATATACCCAAACTGCAATTTATGTATAGATTGAGACTAACTGATTGAGACAATTGAATTTTCTTATGTCTGTCTTAGTATCTTCCTGCCATTCAACTAGACTATCATACATCTCAAACACTGACTGCCGAGCAATTAGACGTTCCTGTAATTTCAAACTAATTTTTGAGTTTGTTAGTAAAGAAGTATTAAGCTGCCAAATTACCAATTTTTTGAGGATGTATACTTGTTGCCCAATCTCTGTGGAAATTGTCTTATGGTCCAAACTTTCTAAAGGAGTGGAAAATATTTCTTATATAGGTAATCACGGAGACAAAAAACAAAAATCCACACATTGACCGATTTGCTTTAAAAAAAGTGTGGTCTGGTTTCATCACAAATGCATCCTTCAATCAAACTGTATTTATCATACTTTTTTTAAAAAGCCATATGTATGAATATTTTCTCCATTTTTCCTCTCTTATCTGAAAGAGTAAGGCTGCCATTAAAGTCGCCCCCTTAAAGTATCCCCTTAGTGGTATATGAAAAATGTTAAATTAAATGAAAAAGCTCTACCCGAGCTGCTTTAAATTGTGGAGCATACATATTTATTAATCTAAGATTTGTTTGATATAACAACATTTTTTAAATTAATACTCCCCCTGGGATTAAATCTATCAGTCATTGTAATTTGAAGCCTATGTCATAAAAAGAATCCTTACACCTGAATATTTTTCCTCTCCTGTGAGCCAAAAGGATGGACGCTAGATCCAGGTTTTCTCTGCCCTTTTAATATCTTTAATAGTATGTAGTTGAACATCTTGCAAGAAAGTTTAATTCTGCAAAGAATCCATAACAGACAGGGTTGTCTATAATTTTTTTCCCAATTCTTTATTCTATTCACATTAGCTGAAGAAATCTGTAAACTCAAAAAATCCATAACAGTAAACCATAAACTATAATAGTTGGGGAATTTCCTAGTGTCCTGGCCACATTTCCTCCATTAACTAAAAAATACTACCAAAAGCTTAACTGGATTCAGTTTCCTTTAGTTTCCATCTGTATCTATCTCCCCAAGATGTGGGTTGAAAATAGGCAGAATTGCCTAGCCCTACTCAGTCAACAAAAAATTAATAAATAGACACTTCAGAAAAATTTTATGAAAATTCCTCTAATTGATTCTGCAGAGAGAGGTGAGGGAGTTTTCCGGGGGGTGGGGCATTATTTGCAAAGTCATAAAGGTAGACATTTTCTTCTATTTGTATTGCATGCTCATATTCAAAAATCAGAAGAGAACTAGGACAGCAAACAGCTTATTTAGGGAAACATCTCTGGACATTTGTTAGAGCAACAAATAAATGCTGTTAACAGATGGTGACCATTTCAAACCTCCACCCCAAAACAAAATCACTATTTCCAAGCTAATAAGGATGAATTTAAATTGTAGTTCAAGGTAGCTGTCATGGGGTTGAGTTATGTAACACAGCAAGTCATAAAATATGGTGCAAAACACCATGAGGTGCTGTTTTATTGCCAGTTATGTACAATTAGTATTTCTGGATGCATGCTTTTATTTTATTTATTTGTTTCTTTCATTCATTCTTTTTTTCTTGGAATAATACTTTTGAGCTGGAAGCTCGTTTACAAAAGTTCTATGTCAAAACAGTCAAGAACAAAACAAGTAGCAATGGAACAAAATAAGTGCTGTATTACAGTATATAAATTTACATACCGGTAAACACATATTTAGCAGGCACACAATAAGGCAGTCAAAAAGCTAAATGTTGTCAGGGGTAGCAGAGCGGGGAGGGTAGGGATGAGAGGGGTTGGGGTGAGTAGGTTGGGAGGAGGGTAGGGAAAAAAGTAGGTAAGGTAGTAGGCAGGTGTGTGGGGGAAGGAGCAGGGCAGGAGGTAAGGTAGAGTAAGCAGGTGTGGGGGGAGAGGAGGGGCAGAGGGTGGGATGAACTAGGGTTGGCAGTCATAGCTGCACAAAGAGGTAAGGTGTTGGAGGAGCTTTCTCTTATATGGTCCAAGTTTAGGTTCATTGGTTATGTCAGGAGGGGAGATCATTTAGCCAGCGGGGTGCCCGGTAGACAAAGGACCACTGTGCTTGTGATGTTTGGAAGAAAGGGACTTGCAGAAATTGCCTGGACATACCTCTTGTCCGGTGGGTATTGGACGCTGGGTTTAGGAGGTTCTGGATAGCTGGTGGGGTTAGACCAAGGCAGGTTTTTTCCCCTAGGAGACAACCTTGGTATTGTAGGGTCAGCCAGTTGGTTCGGACATAGAGGTCACAGGTGTGTGTAAGTTTGTGTGCTCCTAGTACTAGTCTGCAGGATTTATTTATGGCCATTCTAACTCATTTGAGAGTGGTGTCAGAGGTTGCCTCATACTCCACAAGCCCACAGTCTATTATAAAAAGGATGGAACTTTTAACAGCGAGTGACAGCGCTTCTGGGGTCATGCTGTGGCAGTGCCTATATAGGAGGCCAATTCTTGAATTGACAGCCTTAACAATGTGGTCAATGTGATGGGCAAAGAATAAGAAGCTATCCAGGGTTACACCTAGGTATTTAAAAGTATAACTTGCTTGAGGGGAGTTTGCATGCAGTTTAGGATTGTCATTTGATGGGCCTTGTGTTTATTATTGGGGTTCATGAATAGCATGACTTTTTTTTTTATATAATTCATAACAAGCTTGTTTTTGGTGAACCAGTCCTCAACAGCGGAGAAGTCATTTTGGAGGTTTGATTCAATGGAGTGTGGTTCATAGTTTTTGGAAAAGATGACAGCACCATCGGCATACAGGAGTATTTGTTCAGGGAAGACATGGGGAAGGTGGTTGAGAAAGAAGCTGAATAATAGAGGCCCCAGAATCAACCCTTGAGACACCCCCTTGCACATCTGTCCACTTTCGGAAAGTGTATCATCCCCACTGTGTTCTGCTGCTTAGGTAGCTTTTGAACCACTCCTCAGCTTCAGTTGAGAGGTCAGTGGAGTGGAGTTTGTTGAGCAGAGTGTTGTGATTAACTGTATCAAAGGCTTTAGTGAGGTCGATGTAAATCGCCCACACTAGCTGGCTACCATCTAGTGCTCTATGAAGGAAGTCGGAGTACTCCAGTAGTGCAGTGGTAGTACTTTGTGCCTTCCAGAAGCCATGCTGTTGGGGACATTGGATTTTATACTTCTCAAGGTAGTCAGCCAGCTGGTCTGTAACAATTCATTCTAGGGCCCTGGTAGGATTGACATGGGGTGGTAATTGGTATGGAGGGCTCGAACACCACTTTTGTGGACTGGGGTGACTACCACAGCTTTCCATCTCTGGAGAAATTGCCCCAACCTAAGGGATAGGTTCAAGAGTTTTGTAAGCAGCCATAGTACTTCATCCAGGGTGAGGGCAATTAGTTTTAGGTCCAGGGTGTCACTGCTATGCCTGGATTTGCCTAGTGCCTGCAGGAGATATTTTCTGGCATCGGCCCTGGAGATTAACTTGAAATAGAAAGAGGGGGGTCTGGTAGGGGAACCTCTGTTGGTGGTCACAGTGTCTTCCACATTGCCGTCGGCTGTGTCAGTGAAGTCTGGCGGTAGTATGCCTCTGAGATCAGAGAACATGATGTTAAATGTGTTGGCTATAGTTTTATGGTCTTGGGTAATTTCCCCGTTCACTATTAGCATAGAGGGTGAGGTTTTGTTAGGTTTACCGGTAAGGTCCTTCAGGTTATCCCACAATTTTCTACAGAGGCAGTCTCTGAAGTAATGTATTTTAGCTAATCTTAACTCACGGGTGCAGTTGTTTCTAGCTATGTTGTATTTCTGGATGTCTATCTGTTTTTGAGTGGCCTTGGCTCCTTGCCATAAGTGGTCTCTAGTGGTCATGAGGTTTGGGGGGGGTGATCCATGAATTGTGGGTGCCTTTTAATATCCGTTTACTTATTGAGGCAAAGATAACGAGGGCATTATTAAATTTAGCAATGAAGCAGTCCAAAGCATGGTCTATGTCAAATAGGGAGTCAAGAGTGGCCCAATCAATTAGTTTAAGGTAGGTCTTGAGCAAGTTTAGCTGTCCTTTGTATGGCTGTGGGCAGAGCCTTAAGCCATCTTGCTTTAGCTTGAAAAAAGGGGTTTCCACGGAACACATTTTTTAGTAGTTTTCAATGTATCCATTCAAAAATGAAAATGATGTACCTATCGTAATTCTTGATCTTCCTGTGCATCTTCACCATTCATCACTGGTGGGTGATTGGTTGGAGACAATCACCCCATGGGAGCTTTTTTCCCCTCTAGGAGGGAGGAGCTGGCGCTGTTGGCGCCACCCACGAGGCCAACGTACTGCATGGTGCTCATGGGTTTGCCAGAAATGGACGTTGGCTCCTCCTCCACCTCAGTCATGCACGCCAGTAAGAAAAGAGGATAGAGAAAAAATGAGGGCAGGGCAAGAGAGCCTGAGAGACAGTAAAAGGAAAGGATATAAACTGAAAAAGGAATAGGCTGAACAGAGGACAGAGAAGGAGGAGTAGGAGGATCTGGGAGGGTATGGACTGAAAGACTCCTGTTCTCTGGATGGCCAGTAAGGGTAGGAAAGTGAAAGAGAAAACAAGGGGAGAGGGAAGGAGAAGAGGGACCAACATCCACACAGGACACTCGGATCCTGTGACCAGCAGTGCCTCCAAGGAGGCAGACAGACCACCACAGGGGCTGTTTCCAAGGCAGAAACTTGGCTTTACTGAAATCCTGTAGGTATAGTAGCATTGAGAAGGTCCCTCCCTCCTGCCTGTAAACCTCTGAGGGTGGAAACCACCCATCAGTGAGAATCCCCCCCAAATTACCATTTTCCAAGGAAGAACCCACAGAGTTCAGAGGGGGGAAGAGGAGTGAGGATCTCACCCATTAATGTCTCCCTGCCAAAGGGGAAGGAGACAGGAAGAGAAATAATAGGAAGGGAGTGGAGGGGAGTACCCGTCAGCCCCATCCCCCCATCTCAGGGGACCTGAAGAGCCGGCACATCCCGACGAGGTGGGGTGACCCTGGGATCATACTCAAGACAAGGGGGAGGGGCCACCAGAAGTCCCCCACTGGGCGAGTAGGAAAGCCCTACTCACCATCCTACCAAACAGTTTTCCAGTCGCCTCCTAGGATAAGGAAGGCTCCAAGGAAAAAGAGGAACGCAACCAGATCCCTGAGGAGGAGGGCGCGCAGGGAGGGGGCATCACCCATGGACTGAGGCCTTGAGAGGGGAAGGTGGGTGGTAATTCAGTGATGAATGGTAAGGATACACAGGAAGATCAAGAATTACGATTGGTATGTAATTTTCATGTCTTCCCTGTATCAATCTTCACCATTCATCACTGGTGGGTGAGTACCGAGCCCCCTCAAAGAAGGCCCAGTATTTCCTTGACAGAATAGCATCCCTCAGCCCCCCATGGGGGAGACACAGAGGGTGGGAAACCCTCCACTGGCCAGTTAGGCCTGGGACTGGTCAGGGAGAGGCGGGGTCCCCGTTCCCTGGGGGAAGGAAAGTGCCCCTGCAGTTCCCATCTCACCCTGTGGGAGAAGAGATGGGTCACTCAGAAAAAAAGGACATCACCCTACGTTGCACCAAGGGTGACAACCGTGAAAGGCAAAGCCACGCCGTCTGCCTAATGCAGATCGCTGTCCCTGCAAGTCATTAAGCAACTGCATTGGTGTCGTAAGATGCCCTTGACTGGTGCCTTGCCAGCACCAGACCTATAACAGAGAGGGCATTGGCTTGCTAGGTAGCCTTTGAATCAGGCAGCAATGCCAGTGCCTGGCCCAGCATCACCCACAGATGCCTGTTGTAGGCAGCACGATGCACCTGGTATGAAGCAATACAGAGTATCATCCACGCAGAGGAGAACACTCTCCGCCCCAGATGATCAAACTCCACAGAGTTGGGATCCAGGGGTCGGTTGTGGACCCACTTGGGTTGTCTAGATGCGTCAATCCTGAAGTGGGATGAGGCAGAGTGCCTGGAGACCCCTAGGGTGCGCAGTACCAATGCTGGCAGTCCATGAGAACTGGAACTGTGGCAGATGGAAGCTGCCAGGCACTGTACAATGCCTCCTGAAAGGGGACTGGCCAGGAGGGGATCACCAAATGGTGTTCCCCGAACTCACCCAAAAAGGCATACGTTGCAAGTTCGGTATTGCAACGGGCCAAATAGGAAATATGCAGGTCCCTGACCAGCTTTTCCAGGAAACGCTGATACTCAGCTTGATCAGCATCAGAGAACAGGTGGAAAACGGACTCCTCTTCCTCAAGGGAGAAAGACGAGGAGGCCGAGAAACCTGAATAGTCAGACTCCAGCTGCGGAGGGGGAACCCATCGAAAGACCTGTTCATCCATGGCCCTAACATACTGGGGGAAGTCCACAGCCTGGGATCTGAACTGTTCCGAGGTCAAAGGTCCTGAAGGACCAACATGGCCAGGGAGAGGAGGGGCTGGACGCAAAGGCATGGGAGAACTAACCACCGCACGTGGCGTGCCTCTGTCAGGGCCTGAAGACCTATCAGGTGATCACGGAAGAACAGGGAAACCATAGGTCTGTAGCATCACCATCCTGTGGAATAAAGTAAAATGGTCAGGACGGAGTCCTGTAGAGAAGGCTTCGCTATGAAGGGACTGGGGCCAAATGGATCCAGAACGGCCGTCTCCAGCCCCTCCCAAAGAGGACTCCCTCGAAGGAGATGAGGGAGAGAACTTGGGTTCAGCACTGTGGCTCCTCACCGAGCCCTGGAAGGCTACAAAGGAGTGCCGCAGCCCCTCACCCCATCCGCTCAACCCTACCAACTCAGAGGAAGAACTCTTCCTCAGACCCTGTGGCAAAGGACCCCCCAAACTCCGCAGGCTCCCTGAGGAGAGTCACAGAGGAGGGGGATCTGGTCCTGGTCTTAAGAAAGGGGTGGCACTGGGGGTGGCAGCCAAAGCCCGGACCACCCCACCCATAACAATGGGGCTGACGACCTGCACTACCCCCCCAGATGCCACCACTGGGCCAGGGCTCAGCACTGGCCAGTCACCAGAGCTGCAAAGGGGGGGCCTCGGAAGATGCAAGGGCCCTGGGCCTTGGAGAACCTCTTCACTCCAGGGAATCAGGTTGACAGTCCAGGTCAGCCTCCTGATCATCTGGTTCCAGAGAGGAGAAGACCCAGAGGAGCTCCAGACTGGCGACCCCAGAGGCTCTCCCACCAATGGCATCGTGAACGGTGCTGCGGGTCGGTCCAGCATCCCTCACAGCACTGCCCTGATTACCAGAGCCCCAGTCAGCCCCGGGATCTGGAGTCATGCCAGCTGGTGGTGCCAAGGAACGCCCTGTGCCAGGCCCAGCAGCCGTGGGCTCCGACAATGGGGGAGCCGGCGCCTTCAAAGAGGTGACTGCCCGAGCGGTGCTCCCGGCCTGGCCCCGAGTGGAGCCAGACCAGTCCTCCGGCAACCACAGTAGAGACCTCCACCATGGCAAGGCTGGAAGAAGAGGAGGAGGAGGCCTCCTTCTCACCGGACAGTGTAGGCCAGGAAGGGGACGCAGAGGAAAGGCAAAGAGTCCTACGCTTGGAATGACAAGAGCGACGCTGCCCCCCCCCGAAAGTCAGCAGAGTCTGGCCAACCTTCAACACGCATTGTTCAAGAACACGCGGTCCATAGAGAAACAGGCATTGCAGTGGTCCATGTCGTGCTGGGGTCCAAGGCAGGAAAGGCAGCCATCATACCGGTCTGTAATGGAAATTTGCCGCCCCAGGGACACCAATGCATATGAGACCATCCCGCTTTCAATGAATGTTTCTTGTCCCCAGAACCTGGCATAATGCAATGGTAACTAAAACTTTAAAACAGAAAAGACTCAACGCCGTTAAGAAAAGAAAATATCTCACCAGTAATCTTCAGTAACGGCGCCAAGTGGACGGCAGAACCAAGACGGAAATCAAGGCAGCATCAGGAAATGACTTTGATTTGTTGGGAACTGCTCTGAGGAACGACTCTGAGGCATCAACCGATGGACTAGGCTGCAATGGCATAGCAGTATTCACTTGGCTGCAGGTGAGGTGCGGTCTCAATGTCAGGAGAAGCAGAACTGAGGTGCGGAGGAGCCAATGGCTGTTTCTGGTCAACCCACGAGCACCACACAGTACATCGGCCTTGTGGGTGGCGCCGACGGCACCGATTCCTCCCTCCTGGGGGGGGGAGCTCCCGCAGGGTGCTTGTTTCCGGCCAATCACCCCACCAGTGATGAATGATGAAGAGTGACACAAGGAAGATCTGCAAATCCCTATGGCAGTTAAAAAATACTCCCTTCTTTCTTTTTAGAATGATGGACACAGAACTCCAAGCTGCTTTTCTCTGACAGCAAATGTATACACCTTCCAACCACATCTAAATATCTTTAAAACTATTCAAGGTGCACAAAAACAACCAGCGTGAAAGTTATTCAGGACAAAAAGACCTTTCACATCAGGGTAGTCACTAATCTTAATTCTTTATACTTCGTAAAATATGGTCTTCCAAACAACTTCATTTTGTTTTCTCTCTGAGTGAACACAGTAGGAGTCATGCCTAACAAATGTAAATATCTCAAAGTATACAAGTTACCAATACACAACCAACATGAAAGTTGTTTAGTGCAAAATGACCTTTCAAATGAGGGTAGTCACTAATCTGACTTCATTAGATTTTTTTTAAATATAGCCATCTGAAAGGTGAAAATTGTGAAGAAAAATGAAAATTCAGGTAATCAGATAGCCATAGTTTAAAAAAATATAATTAGTGCAGCTTAATGAATAGGCTCATTGAAAAGGTATGTTTGTCCTGAATAACTTTCATACGATGGCTTATGTGTAATGCGTATACTTAGAGATATTTACATTTGTTTGGCATAACTCCTATGAAAAAGTAAACGTGAGGTAATCAGATGGCCATAGTTTAAAAAATATAATTGGTGCAGCTTAATGAATAGGCTCATTTGAAAGGAATTTTTGTCCTGAACAACTTTCATACTGGTTTGTTATCTGTAACCTTTATGCTTCTACAGATATTTACACTTGTTTGGCATAACTCCTATTGCACTTCTAAACAGCCTCAGTTTTGCAAATTACTATGCCACTTAAATGAAATTCTACACCAGGCCACCTTGTTCATCTCTTGTCATGCCTAATTTAAAGTGGACAGGAATTGATTACTTATGTGCAGCTGTTTGAATTGTCTCTATTTTCATAAATTATATTTATACCTCTAAAGGATCCCTGTTTAACTGTGTCTGAATAAAAGCTGAAGCTGTCAGTTGTGTTTTGTATTGTTTTCTTTGTATGGACAACATTCTGTGCAGTTATTTTCATGGAACCAAGAATTTGGAGTTGTGACTATGTCACTTCATGGTTTCTGAACCGTGGGCACTGTACTGATAAGTTCATGCTAACATTTCTGAAACTGTGAAGCCACAGAAAAACCTGTTACCATATTGGTCCTTGTAACACAAGATCCACAGAAACAGATGATTGATGCCTTTTATTGGACCAACAGAGTTGTTACAAAAGAACACAGGTGCTTTTAGCTTTTGGATTACACAGGATCCTTCGTCAGCAAACATTGGCACTTGTTTTAGAAGAACATACTTTCTCAAAACCAGATCATACAAAAATAACCCAGATGAAAAGCTGTTAAGGACCTCAGTGGTTAAAACTGCATTCAAAAAAACAACATACTCATATAAAGACAGCAAAAGTTCCATCAAAAGAAAGCTATCCCAAGGTTCGCTCCCCGAGAAAAGCTATAAACCAACTGAAGCTTCATTTTAAAACCGTTTGTGTGTGTCTGTGCTAGCATTAGGAAATGACAATGATTAAAAACCACAGGAAAAATAAGCTTAAAGAGCAGCTGACAACTTTAGAACTTCAACGAAACATAATATTTAGATAAAGTTCAGTTTGTATTCACATTAGTTCTTTATTCCTCCTTCCAATTATTTATTGCTGAGGTCAATTGCATGAAAACAGGATTTTTGCTCCTGAAGAGTTCATCCATTTCTGGTGCTGTCTCCCCTACCTGAGGCCATAATGCACTGCTTGTGACATCACAGTTACTCTCATGGCAACAGAATGTGATGTCACAACAGACCATTATGACTTGAAATAGGGAGTAAGCTATAGAGGAAGATTAACTTTAAAGTAACTGCAAGGGAGAACAAGCATGTATTCATGCACATTTCCTCAGTAATAAATAATAGGGAGGAGAAATCTAGAATATATATGGACTACAAGCAGAATTTTACCTACTTATTATGTTTTTCAAAGTTTTCTTTCAGGCATCAGTAGCTCTTTAAGCAATACATAGTGGCCCAGATATTCAAACTGCACCAGGCTGTGGCACAAGCTTGGGTGCAGCGCAACTTGGCTGTGCAGGGGTGTGGAATGGGCGATATTCAATGGCACTGCACCATGGCTCAGCAACTTTGAATACTGCACCCTGGCCACCCCCAGTGTGCATGGCGCATTGACACTGCACCAGTGCAAGTGGCCAGAGTGGAGCATGGGGATGCACTAGCGCAAGTACCATTGCGCCATGCACAGCAACCATGATATTCAAAACTGAACATGCAAATGGGGCCATAATGTATGCAAGATGCACTTGGGGCCATTTGCATGTCATTATGGCCCCATTTGCATGCAGGTGCGCCGATCCCCAACGACTTGTGCCTGGCGCCCTGCCAGGCAGCAGCCGTCGAGGACCGATGCCCTCTGCAGCCCGATTGCGGGCATCTGTGTAAAAATAGAATACGTTCCTATATCCCTGGTGGTCCAGTGGACCGCTATGTGTCCGATCGCGAGCATCTGTCCAAAGAGAGAAAACCTTCCTATATCCCTGGTGGTCCAGTGGACCGCTATGTGCCCGATCGCGGGCATCTGTCCAAAAAGAGAAAACCTTCCTATATCCCTGGTGGTCCAGTGGACCGCTACGTGCCCGATCATGGGCATCTGTCCAAAAAGAGAAAACCTTCCTATATCCCTGGTGGTCCAGTGGCCCATTATGTGCCCGAACGTGGGCATTTGTAAAGCAAAATATTCTAATATCCCTGGTGGTCAAGTGGTACACCCCCACCTGCCGACTGACCCCCACCGCCCCGCTCCCCCCGTCAACCAGTGGGTGGCAGCACCCCACCTGCCTGCCACCCTGCCAGCTGACACCTCAGTAGGGTTGCCGCCCATTGGTTCACAGCATGAACCAATGGGTGTGCAACCCTACCATACACATTCCAGATATAAGGCGTATTCTATTTTTTACAGATGCCCACGTCATCGGGCACATAGCAGTCCACTGGACCACCAGGGATATAGGAATGTATTCTATTTTTACACAGATGTCCATATTCGGGCATTAGGCGCCACCAGGTACAGCCAAACTCTGTTGGCCACCCACAGGTGACAGCTGCCGTGTTGCACCCTGCAATACGGCAGCTCACCTTGGTGGCCATCAGTTATTCCTTTTTGGCGTAACTTTGTGCTGGCGCGGGTAGGGGTTGCGCATGCATGGCTCTGCACGTCCAGGCTGAATATCAGGCTGTGCAGGTTGTCATGGGCACGCCCCACCTGTGCCTGCATGCATTACTGATGCGGCTCTGGCACATTGGGATTTGTGCTGTGCACTTTCCCTTTAGTGACGCTACCGGGCGATTGCGTGGTTGCGCGATGGCTGCAAATCTGGGCCAAGTAAATAATGTTAAAAGTCTTATACATATGAAAATATGTATGTGTTAAGTAAAAAATAGGTTAGAAGACAACCTGCCCTAGTGTAAATTAAGCATTCACCAGCTGTTTCACACAGTGGTGTCAATCAAATTTTACACAGTGTACTGTTCAGATATATTTTTCTTAAACTCTGTGTACAATAAGTCCATATTACTCATGAATAGTCAAATTTATACCATCTTAAACATGATGTATCTGCAATTCTGTAACAAGTCACTAGTGTATGTATACATTCAAAACCCAAACCTAACATAGACCCCCTTGTAATTGAGATACTGTTATCCTAATATGTCCATGTATCAGCATGTGTCCATATGTACCTAAATCTGTTGTTGTATTAAATAATAGTTATATAAATCTAAAACCAAAACACAACTGGCAGCTCCAGCTTTTATTCAGGAACAGTAGGGATCCTTTAGAGGTATGCATATAATTTATGAAAGTAGAGACATTTCAAACAGCTGCACATAAGTAATCAATTCCTGTCCCCTTTAACTCATTCAGACCCATTGTGTGTTTAGAACGTTAGAGACAGAACTCCAAACTGTTTTTCTTTGAGAATCTTCCTAAGGCACTGTGAAGAATTCTTAGCAAATGTGCACACATTCCAGACAAATCTAAATATCTTTAAAACTATTCCAGGTGCATAAAACCAACCGGTCTGAAAGTTGTTCAGGACAAAAATACCTTTCAAACGAGGGTAGTCACTAATCTGAATTCCTTATATTTTGTAAAATATGGTCATCTTGTTCCCTGTATTTCCATTTTTGTTTTTACAAAATTCACACTTCTGATGACTATATAAAAAAAAAAACTATAAAGAATTTAGATTAGTGACTACCCTCATTTGAAAGGCATTTCTGTCCTGAACACAACAATGTAAAATAATGCACTTGGGGCACAGAAATCCAGGGGCAGAGTACAAAATGGGTGGAGTGGTACTGACAACGCAACATTAAGATAGCACACATAAAAAAAAAAAATAGACTTTTACATACATTTGATTAATGTTTAACAATATTATGCATCTATGGATGCCACTGTACATCTGATGCAAACCCATAATCACGTTCCTCACTTGAAGCAAAAAAAGGGGGGGGGGGAGGCCATAACTGACTCCTTGTTTTTGTGTTATATGGCATACAATTTCTTTTGGCAGAAAAGCAAGGGTGGTCACCCAAAGGTTTGTCATTTCAGTACAGGCATGCTCTCTTTTGCAGGTACTCTGCTAGGCAGTACTGTTTTCCACAAAAACATCTCTCCCTCTCTCTTCCAAAGTGTATATCTGTGGGATGTGCCACATATTTTAAAATCCTCCTGGTGCATGGTCTTTGCCCAGGAACAGTGGTGGTGCCCATCCATGAACCACTTAGCCTTGCCTGAGACTCCAGATGGCGTTCCTCCCACCCTTTGGCATTCCTTCAGGGTTACACCAAACGAGTCTGCAATCCCCAATGAATTGCTAAAGACTCCCAACTTATGCTTGTTGTGGGGATATGGAGGAGGGAGAGTTTTGCTGCTGATTTGGGATTAGTTTAAATCTTTATTTAACTCTGTAACTGATTTTTTGAGAGTTTGCTGTGGGTTTGAGATTAGCTTAAATCTTTATTTAACTCTGTAATTGATTTTTTGTGAGTTTGCTGTTGGCTTGGGAACTGCTTTCTTTGAACTCTGTAACTGATTTTCAGGACTGTTGCTGGCTGGCTTAAATACTGGAAAGCCACTGAGGGTTGGGCTTGAAGGTTGTGAGGGAGGAGCTTGGGGAACTGCAAACTGCCCATATGAACTGACTCCTAATGCTAGCAGTCAGGTAGTGAAAAGTTCTGTCACTGAAGCTTTTACTAGTTGGATTTTAGGGTTTAAATTTTTTTTTATGTAATGTGCAGGTAGGACTGGCAGAGGTTTAGGGAAGAGAGGTCAATACACACACTGATGTTCTGAGCAGCACTGGATAGTCAAAGGAAGGCACAGTACAGTTTGTGGCTGAGTATAGTGACAGAGATGGGGGCATGGCATGGGAGGGGAGATGCAGACACCAGTGGGACATAAGAGGAGGAGGGGTTGCAGTCAGCAGGACGGAGGTGGTGAGGTCGAGAGGGAAGGGGGCAGGCTCCAGTGGAGCAGGGGCAGAAGTGGGAACAGGGGAGACGGGCTAGTAATCTGCAATGGATGCGGGTCGGCAATCTGGATGGGCAGATATGGAGGCTAAGGGAGTGTCCCACATGTCAAAGGATAACAGATCTACAGGCAGAGATCCAGTGCATGGAGGTGGAGATAGGGAGGTTGAGGAACATGATCAGAGAGGATGAAGTAGGTAGGCACAAGGGGAAGGAGAGGATGCCAAGGAGAAATATAGAGGAGGAACGAAGACACAGCAGGGGATGGGGGTGGAGACTGGGGTCATCCAACAGGTACGAAGTACTAGCAACTGAAGTAGAAGGGGGAGTGAGATGCTTGGGAGAATGGAAGAGAGGGGCACAGGGACTAGTGCTACAGAGGGGGACATTGGTACATTGGGGAGAGGGGGCAATGCTATGGCAACGGCAGGAGGGAGCACCCAGCAGGCGCCAAGACTCCTGATTGGTGGTGTCTCCTGTCTGGCGCTCGCTCCGAGGCCGCTTTGTGTAGAGCGAATCTGTCTGTTAGTCCAGCTCTTTCATCTGCTCCTACAGTTCTTGTATGCTGCAAGTTCCTACTAACTATTTTTTAACTGTATTTTTTTTAAATGTACTTCTGATTTAATTCAGTCAGTCAGCCTCTTGCCTCTGTATTTATTCTAGCTAAAGATAGCCCAATGTATTTTATTTTGTGACAAGATTTAATCTAATTCAAACATAATTTAATCCAATTCTGTTAAACATTCTAAAGTACTGCATGTAGTATAACTAACTGACTGTTCTTTACTTGTGCTTTATCTCTCTCTCTCAGTGCCCCCTGCCCCTGCTATATTTTGTCCTCTACCTTTTCAGCCAACCCTGTAGCAGCCTGCTGCACTGTCTCACCACTACCCCCCCCACTGACCATCGGCCCCACCTCTAATCCTTTGTTGCTTTTGTCAGCTTTCTGTTAGCTCCTGTAGTCATTACCCCAAGCCCCTTTGTCCTCTAACTCCCGCCCCTTAATCCATAATAATAAATTCTGTTTCTTTCCCCTTTTTTCAGGAGTCTGCCTGCCCGCTTGAGCAATCATTCCTCCCTCTCTATGAACCGTGTTGCGGTTCGCAAGAATCAGTGGCCAATCTCCTCGAAGCAAACAGGTACAGAGCTCCGTTTCAAAATTCAGCACCAAGACTCCCGATTGGTGGTGTCTCCTGTCTGGCGCTCAATCCATGGCTGCTTTGTGTGGAGCAAATCTGCCTGTTAGCTCCGCTCTTTATTTTGTCTGCTCCTACAGTTCGTATATGCTGCAAGCTCCTGCTAGCTGTATTTTTTTGTCCCACTCACCTCCTTCTTCCTGACCCCGGCCTCTATTAAATACACTGTTGCTCCTCCCCTAACCCCCAATACCTTCCTCTATTGACCACAAAGTTCACTGTACTTCACAGCTGTTTTTCACTACCCTCCTGGTTCTATTACCCTTACCTACTTTCTCTTCTGCCATATTACATTTTCATCCACCAGAGGGCTCTCATTACTGTTACCTTTACCTTTATTCTCTCTCAGTACACTCAGCCAATCTGTGCATTTCATTACACATCTCCTAGCCATTCTCTGCCTATCTGTATACTACTCTTCTAGTATAATGCTCTCTTTTCTTAGCTCACTACTACCCCTCTGCCTACTTTTAAGCATCATGCTTTCCTCCCTGTCACTGTGCATGTTCAGTACACAAGCTCCCTACCAGACTCTACAACTAACTTTACATATCCCCTGCTATACCATAACCACAGACCTTTCTCCTTTTTACTATACCTGGTCCCATTCCCCTATTCAGCCATCTGCATATCTCATGACCATACCTTACTCCTATACTTCTACTGCTGTTCCTTAAATTCCAGCTTCCTCCAGCCGGGTACCCCTCATGTTCAGTTAGTTGCACTAGCAAGTCCTGGGTCAAGAATACTAAGCTTCATTTCATTATTATTGTTCTCCTACTCCTATCAGCTGGTGACATTAATTCCAACCCTGGTCTTTTACTCAGTTATGTCCCTACTCCATCCAACCTGCCCTACAATGCATCCCCTACCTCTTCAGTTTCCCTCCCTCCCTCGTGGCCTAAAGATCCTCCACCTTAATATTAGTAGCCTCCTCCCAAAACTAGACCTGCTCCTTCCACTTGCTGGATCCCTTAATCCAGACATCCTAATAGTCTCAAAGACTTGGCTCACCTGCAAAATCCCTAAAACATCTATTGCAATACCTGGTTATGTTGTCACTCACCAGGACCGCACTGGCACGGGTGGGGGTGTGGCTATCTATTCATCTTGCTCCTTCCAAACTTCTACTGTTCTATCAACCTCCATCAAATCTATGAAGCCGTCGGCATCAGTTTATCCCTACCCTTCTCCATCCCAATTTTTATTGCAGGTGCCTACTGTCACCCTGGTCTACATCCATCTGAGGTCTACATCCATCTGAAATCAAAGATCCAATTACTACAATTGGTTCTCTTATCTCCTCCTGTGAACTCTATCTGCTAGGAGATCTCAACCTTAACTGGCTGTCACCCACCCAAAACAAGACTCGCATTGACACAGCTGCTCTCAACCTGTCACTACTAATCAGAGAACCTACACGTCTCAACCGTAAATCCCAGAACCACTCTTTAATAGACTGGGCCCTTACCTCCCACCCTCACAGGGTAATCCAGTCTGGCCTTCTGCCTGATGCCTTCAGTGATCATCACATAATCTATCTAGTTAGGAAAATCCATAGACCAAAGGCTTCCGACAAATTGCTAACTTTTCGTTCCTACAAATCTCTTGATCTGGCCCCGTTACATCAGGAGCTAACTCAGGTTGAATGGACACATATGTCCTCAGCCAAAACCATAGATCATGCCCTAGCATACTTCAAAGAAAATCTTGTCACTATCTGGAACAAACATGCCCCATTAAAGCAAGTTAGAGTGCATGGTAGTCACCTTCCCATGGTCACCCCTGAACTTCTGGCCTGTCAACAAGCATGTGATAAGGCTTGGAGAACACACAAACTCCCTCATGATTACTCTATCTACCGTACACTCCGTAATGCCTGTACCAAGGCCATTAGGCTGGCTAAAGCCAAATATTTCCAGACCACCTTTAATTCAAACATTAACAACCCATCAAAGGTGGTCCACTTGCTTTTCTCCCCACAAACTAAACCCCCTTCCCTTGTACTCGGTATAAATAGCCAACCCATAGCTGACCATGCTACTGTGGCTGTGGAATTCAACTCATACTATGCAGTCTGTGCCTCCTCCCTGATTGCATCCCTCCCTACTCACCCTACCACTCAGCCCCCATCTATTACTTCCTCACAGTGACAGCTGTTAGAGGAGTGTTTCCTTCTCACCCACTTCCCCAAATGACACTCTAATTCTAACACTCTGAATCCTACAAAAGGCAGCTCCCCTGATAGCCTGGACCCAAATCTGCTATACCTCTCCAAACCTGCTATCTCTATCCCTCTGTCTGATCTCCTCAATCTGTCCTTTCACTCTGCATATATCCCCAACTCCTGGAAACATGCAACAGTTCTCCCCTACCTAAGGGTGACAATCTCTCATCTCCTGGGAATTATCGCCCCATCTCCCTACTACCCACTCTGGATAAACTTCGGGAAAATATTGCTCTCTCTCAACTCTCCTCCTTTCTAGATGACTCTGCCTTTTTCACTCCCTGGTTTTAGGAAAAATCATTCCACTACCACCTCCCTCCTCAGACTCAGAGACTCTATTCTGTCATGGATAAAGGTCACATCACATCTGCCATCTTTGTCGATCTTGCCAAGACTTTCGACACTGTCTCCCACTCCCTCCTCCTTGAATCCCTCTTGTCAGCTGGCTTGTCTCATTCTGCCTGCAACTGGTTTCATGCTTACCTGGTAGGTAGAACACAATCTGTTAAAATAGCTGACTCCATGTCCCCTCCACTGCCTGTCTCTACTGGTGTGCCTCAAGGCTCCGTACTTGGCCCACTCCTATTCTCTATTTTCCTAAATGACCTTCCTTCAGCATGCTCCCCATCTGCCATCCATATGTAGGCCGATGACATGTGATATTCAGCTCTGTCCTTTCTGCTTTCGATGTGACATCCAGATTACAGATTGACTTCATCAATGTTCAACACTGGTTAAAATCACATCAACCTTTCCTTAACGTCAAGAAGACAGTCTCCATGATCTTTGGCACTAGGCAGAGACTCTCTAGGCTACTCTCCCTACCCTCCTTCCACACCCTTGATGGGACGAGACTCAAGGGCACCACCTTCTTCAGATATTAAGGTGTCTGGCTGGACCAACACCTAAACTTTTCTGTACATATTGACACTATCCTAAAAAATTAGCGCCCCGAACTTAGTGTCCTCTACAGGGACTGTGACTTCCTTCCTCTCCCGGCTAGGTGGGATAGTGTACAGAAAATGATTCTCCTCATTTTTGACTATTGTGATATAGTCTACAGTGCTGCTCCCAAGTCTTCCCTTGCCAGATTGGATCCTCTTTGTAATGCTTTCTGTCACTTTGCTCTAGACTCTCCCTCATGCACACATCACTGCTCCCTGAACCACTTGCTAGCCTTCCCCTCCCTAGAATGCAGACATCTCTCACACTGTGTAAAATTCACCTCTAAATTCTGGTTTGGGACTCTACCCTCTTACACAGAAGCATAGAAGTTGTCGGCAGATGGGGACCATACGATCCATCAAGTCTGCCTTTTCCTCTTTACTTGCTGTTCCTCCGCCCTCCTCCCACCATCTTCGATCCACTGACCCACGCACTCTAGCCATTCCCTACTGCTCCACTTCCATAGGTCAGGAGGCATTTTCCTACTGGCCCTAAGCTTTGGAACTTGCTCCCTCCTCCTATTAGATTCTCCTCATCTGCAGCTTCTATCTCCTCAGCCCTCCATAACTATTATTCCCCAAACTGTACTTGTTTTTAATCTCCCATCTCTTCCTCCCCACCCTCACTCTTTATCCTATATCTACTACCCCTGACTCATCTATCTTCTAATACACCCCTCCCTCTACCTCTTTCTTTCCTATCGCCCTACTCTTCCCCTCGCCTTCAGTTTCCCCTCTCCCATCTGCACACAGTATGCTACTACACACCTAGGCAGTAACCTCCCTCTCCACTTTTCCCTTCCCTCTCTCTTTTTCCACCCCCCCTCCTTTGCCTGGGTCTGTCTGCCATGCACAGTTCCCAGTATGCTGTAGGGGACAGCTCCCGGGTTGTCTGTCGCCTTTCTCCCCAGGTTCTGCCTGTCACTGTTCCTTCTCTCATCCCTCCCCCCTTGCCCTTCACTGTCTTTCTCTCCACTTACCCCCTATCACTCCATGTCCCTCCCCTTCCCCCTCACCTCTTTTTTCTGTTCTGTTCCACTTGTAGTATTCACAGTGTCCTGTTGAGTTACAGTTCCTGGAGTGTCACTCTCCATTGCCATGGTTCCCTGTCCCTCCCTCAGTCTGCCTTCCTCCACACTCACTTCTCACAGCCCTATTTTTTCCCATTCCACTCCCATACCCCTCACCACTTCTTTTCCTGGGTCTGGGCCACCTTGCAGGATTTCCTGCATCCTGAAGGGGTACAGCCTCAGGTATGTCCCTCATCTTTGCCCTTTTTCTTTCCCCTCTTCACTCTCCCTCCCCTCACCTCCTCTTTTCCCGGGTCTGGACCACCTTGCAGGGTTCGTAACATCCTGAAGGGGTACAGCCTTAGGTCTGTCCCTCTCATTTCCCCTTTTCTGTCATCTCTTCTTTTCCCAGGTCTGGACCACCTTGCAGGGTTCAACACATCCTGAAGGGGTACAGCCTCTGATCTGCCCATCCCCTTTGCCCTTTCTGTCTCCCTCTCCACTCCCACCCTCACCTCCTCCTTTCCTTTCCTGGTCTGGACCACCTTGCAGTGTTCTCCTCTCCCCATCTGCTGTTACACTCCTCTCCATATGGCTATACTTAACACTTTCAACACTATGCTCAGCCTAGTACCCCATCACTAATAGACATCCTTAATCTGCTGTCTTGACCCAATGGATTACCTATTCTCAACCATCACTTGTTGTTTTTCCTAATGGTTATAGCTCCTTCAACCTGTAGTTCTGATCAGTCCTGTTCTGAACTAGAATTTTTCTGTATGTTTTAGCCAGATTTGCTCTATGCTTGTCCAACACTGCACTTATTAGAGCTATGTAAGAGTATGTACTAGTCAATTTTGTTAAGTGTGTTTGATCTTACTTGCTTATGTTATTGTTTAATAATGTATGTATTGCCAAATTGGCTCTGAGCTTGTCCTACCCTGCATTTATTTGACTTATGTAAGTGTATGTACTAGTTGATGTTCAGTGTTGTTCCCTCTTGCTCATGTTAGTGTTTGATCTCCCTATTTCTGTAATCCCCACCCCCCAGGATTCTTCTGGAAATGAGCTGGTTACAGCTCATGTTGCTTTCCTGGTGAAATATTTTCAAATAAATAAAATAAATAAATAAGGAGACATGGTGCATAGGGGGATGGGGTGGACCACAGGGGGAGAATGGATGCTTAGGAGAGAGGGGGCAAGTGTGGACAGGAGGCTGGACAAGAGGGGAGGAGAAGGAATAAGAAGAACAGCTCCAGAAATTAAGGGGCAGGGGAGAAACAAAGACCTTGAGAAAGGTGGGGGAGAGGGTGCAGCCAGAAGGGGAGTGTGGAAGGGGGAGAATTATACTGATAGGAGATTCTATCCTGAAAGGGATCAGGTGTGGGGGGGTGAAAGACACAGTCAGATTTGGGTGGAACCTGTACCGGGCCTGACAGCAGACAGGGCAGGCCAGGCTCTAAGAAAGTGTGCTAGGGGAGGATGGCAGGAACCTCATGTGGTGGTACATGTGGGCACAAATGACTTGGGGGACTGCACAGTGGAGTTGGTACAGGAGAGGTTTGAGGAACTGGGGAAGCTATGCTTGGAAATAGGGAGGTCCGTGGCATTCTCAGAGGTGCTACCGATCTCAAGGGTGAGCAGGGCCAGAAAGGAAAGGATAGTGGAGTTCAACTCCTGGCTGAGAGACTGGTGTAAAACATAAGGGTATGGGTTGGTAGGAAGATGGGGAGATACATGGACTAACAAAGAACTGTATGCAAGGGACAGTTTACGCCTGAATGGGGCAGGTAAGGGGTGTTAAAGAGCAAATCAGAGTATTACATTGTTTTGAGAGAGTATTTAAACTAAGTGGGGGGAGGTGAGTGCATAGCTAGCATGCAGGGTCAGCAGGTTGGAGTGCAAAATGAGCTGTCCCCCCTTGATAACGTTGAGGGTAAGGGGAAGGGACCACTCAGAGGAGGGGGGCAGACTACGGAGCCATGGGGGGGAGGATGGATGGGAACAGGTGAAAGGTGGTCTCCCTAAACACAAAGAGCCCGGGTAATAAAACAGTGGAGCTTCAGGCGCTCCTTGTAGAGGGGAGTGTGGACGTCACTGTAGTAACTGAGACTTGTGCCACCTAGTACCATGATTGGGATCTGACAATCCTGGGGTATAAAATTTACAGGAAAGACCAGGGGTTTGGGAGAGGGGGTGGGGTAGCACTTTATGTGAGGGAAGGGATCAGATGTATGAGGGACAAGGGGGAGGAAGGGAGGACACAGGCACTATGGATGCAGCTTCTGGACTCCAAGGGTAGAAAGCTGAGGCTGGGGGTGGTGTACAGACAACCAGCCCAATCAGTGGAACTGGACAGGGAATTAGAGGAGCAAATAAGGAGGGTGTGTAGATTGTGGGGGATTTCAATCTGCCGGGGGTAGATTGGAGCACCCCTGCCACCTCCAGTGCCAGGAAGCAGGTGCTTCTGGACGTGATTCAGGATGGCTTCTTGACACAGCTGGCCAGTAGGCCAATATGACTAGGTAACATGCTGGACTTGGTGCTGTCAAACGGGGAGGCAGTGAGGTAAATAAGGGTGGAAGACCCACTAGCTGGTATTGACCACCATACAGTGTGGTTCACTCTTAAGTTGGACAGGGAGTCTGGAGGCACAGTAACAAAGGTGGTGGATTTTAGGAGGGTGGACTTTGGGAGGATGAGAGAAATACTGCAAGGGATACTTCAGGGTATTAGGCCAGAGATGGATGCACAGCAAAAGGGGGAAATTATTAAAACTGGGCTAAAAGAGGCTACAGAAGCTTGCACCAGGACTAAGAGCAAGAAGTGCAGAGCCAGAAAACCATGTTGGCTGAACAGAGAAGTGTTGGGAGGGTGAGAGTGAAGACAGCTGCATACCAGAAGTTCAGGAGAATGAGGAAGGAAGAGGACAGGGAGGCTTATGTGACTTGGTCCAAGGAGGTGACCAAGCAAGAGAGAGTAGCCAAGGCCTCCAGGCAGCTAAGGTTAGCGCAGGGCATCAAGGGAGGGGAGAAGGACTTTTTTAGATATGTCACGGTAAAGAGAAAGTGCAGAGACCATATAGTGAAGATAAAGTGGGGAGGGGAGTGGGCAGAAAAGAGAGAGGAACAAGTGGAAGTACTAAATAAATACTTTTGCTCCATTTTCACAAAGGAGAAGGATGGTCCACTACCACCATGGACTTGGAGGGTGTGGGTGGGAGGAGACGAGATGATGGATAAAATGATGGGGTGTAGAGTACTAGAGGGTCTGAGGGCATTAAGGGTGGACAAGGCACCAGGTGCTGATGGCATCCACCCCAGGGTGCTGAGGGAGATGGCAGAGGTGTTGGCTGAGCTGCTGGTGGACCTGTTCAGCACCTCCCTGGACACAGGATGGGTGCCTCAGGACTGGAGGGTAGCCCAAGTGTTGCCCATACACAACAGTGGCCCTAGGGATATGCCAGGAAATTATTGGCCTGTCAGTCTCACTTCCATAGTGGGTAAATTTATGGAGACAATACTGAAGGAGATGCTGGTGTCATTCTTCAAGGGTAATGACCTCCAGGATGGGCAGCAGCATGGGTTCATTTCGGGGCGGTCTTGTCAGACTAATCTAATAAAATATTATGACTGGGTAACAAGAGAGCTGGAAATGGGTCATGCTGTAGATGTCCTGTAATTGGACTTCAGCAAGGCCTTCGATTCAGTGCCTCATGGGAGGCTGGGGGGAGAAGCTGACTGCTGTGGGGGTGGGGACGAAGCTGACAAACTGGATAAGGAACTGGTTGCAGGGGAGGCTGCAACAGGTGGTAGTGGGGGGGGAGCTCTTGACACTTAGACCGGTGGCGAGCCGTGTGTAGCAGGGCCCGGTGCCATTTGGGCTCTCTATCTAAAATACTGCACACAGAGTTGGAAGCAGGGTTAGTCTGTTCACAGATGATACCAAAATGGGGGCAGTGGTGGACAAAGAGGATGGATGGAAACAACTACAAGGGGACCTAACCAAACTGGAGGCGTGGTGGGAGAAGTGGCAGCTGGGATTCAATGCAAAAAAGTGCAAGGTTATGCACTTCTGGGCAAAGAACCCAAGGAGGGACTATTGGTTGGGAGGGGTGAGGCTGGGGATCACTGAGGAAGAGAAGGACCTAGGGGTGTTGGTAACAAGAAGCATGAACAACTCTGCCCAATGCAGGAAAGCAGTAGCTAAGGTGAACAGGATGCTGGGCTGTGTCACAAGGGGTTTCTCATCCAGGCATAGGGAGGTGATCCTGCCCCTCTACAGATCTTTGGTCAGGCTGCACTGGGAGTACTGTGTGCAGTACTGGCAGCCATATCTGAAGAGGGATATTAATTTACTGGAAGGCGTGCAACGGAGGGCAACAAAAATGTTACAGGGAATGGATGGCAAAGCCTATGAGGACAGGCTGAATGAGTTGAATATGTACATGCTGGCGGAGATTTGGATGGGGGGAATACAACTGAAATGTTCAAACATTTGAGGGGGATAAACAAAGCTAACACTGAAGGGGTGTTTAAACTGAGGAAGGGCAGGGACACGAGGAGGCACAGACTAAGACTGGAGGGCAGCAGATTTAAAAGGGAGATGAGTATGCACTGCTTCACAGAAAGTATGGTGTTTAAATGGAACGCTCTACCAAAGGGGATGGTATCATGTAAGACAGCAGGAAGTTTTAATAGGGTATGGGACAGGGCACGAGGGAGGGTCTGGGTGGAGGGGGCTGAGGACGTCATGTGAATGACAGATGGGAGGAGGTTGGGGCAGCTGCAGTCTAAGGGGCTAGCTGTACACTCAGGAAGACATTGATAGACTGGATGGTCTGTTTCTGCTGGCAGATTCGTATGTTCATATGTAATTTCAGCACAGTTGTGGTAAAAGGAGTCCTGACCAGTGTGATCCAGCCTTACCTAGGGCACACACACCTCAGACAACTCCCTCAGAGAACAGTAGTCTCAAATTCTGTACTCACAGATTAGCTGTTCCTTCCTCCAAGTCATGGAAAGAACAAATGGCACCTTTCTTTCTCTGGTAGCTGTCAGATTCTACTCATTGTTCTTCCTTAAGGCAGCTGTGAACTTCAGGAACTTCAGGGGATTGCCCCTTGGATTCAAAATAATTGCATTCCCTCTCACTCCCCTGGCGTGAAACTAAAGAGTCCTGCAGGCAAACTGAAGATTTTACCAAACTAGGGTGAGAAATACCAGGGCTCCCTTTGAGAGAGCCCCAATGGCAGACCTCCTGCCACTCTGACTGCCACACTTGAACTTACTGATGAACATTCTAAGCTCCCCGAGAGCAGCTGACTCTAGAATGGTTATGCTGCTGTGAGAGTTCTAAATGACATAATCATCCTTCTCTCAGGCTAGCTGAGTAAACAATGATGTCATTATGTATAAAGCCCCTAATGAGCTCCCCACCAGCTGCCTTTTCCTACCTGCCTAAAACTAGTACTAATGGGATTCTAGTAACCCGAGGGGACTGGGTTGTTACATGTAGCTATGTCAGCACTGCCATATTGCACAGGGCTGACTCTGGGGCAAACCACACATGCGCGAGTTTCACACATGTGCAGTACTATAATCTCTGCAGTATTACGTCTGACTGGTGCAGCGAGAGCACCGCATATTTTTTCACCGCTTCTGCACCTCCTAAAAGCTCTCCACAGCCATACTGGCTCAGACCAGAGTTTGTTTAAGGACACTACTAAAGTTTTTTTGGGGGGAGCTTTGTTGGCCCAGTGGCACATGACAGGGGAGTGGTTGCTGAGTGAATCTGCGAAGACAGAGGTGTTGGATATCCACGCAGGGTGGTTGTAAGGATTTATTTATTTTATTTATTTGTTTATTAGAATTTCGGATAAATACTTTTGAGCCAATGGCTCTTTTACAAAGGTTCCACATCAGTATACAAAGAAAAGAAGTACAGTTTGTGTGAGATTAGCAGGCAAGCAGTTTAAATACAAAATTCAGTACAGGGTATACATGGTCTAAAAGCTACAGGTAATATAAATAACAGTTAGAACAACACAATCAGGCATACATTTAAGAATTATGAGTCACAACAAATAATATTTACTTGAATTAAAGCTGCCAGAAGAGCACTGTCAAAGGGAAAGGTAGAGTGGAAAAACTGAGTTGCTGCCAATTGTGTCAGGTAGTGTAGGAAAGTGGAAGAGAGAGAGTGGGTGTAGAGGGGTAACTGGGAGGAAGGTAGAAGGAGAGGTGGGTGGGAGGCAAGGATCGGGGAACAAGTGCAACAGTGGGTGGGATGAGCAGATTAGAAAAGGGAGAGAGGAAGGGAGTTGAAGGAGGGGAAGAGAGGAAAGTGGTGGACTAGGGCTAGGGAGAGAGAGAGGCAGGGATCCAATCAAGCAGTGTACAGGACCCGGTGCAGTAGTTGGTCCTAGTGGGGGATTCGACCATTTGAGAGAAGTTGATACAGGACATGGCGTCTTTGTACTGGGCAGCCTCATGTGACATCCAATTTACGTTGAAATTCCCTAGAATTATCACCTCCCAGTTTTGTCCCAAGCCTTTAATGTAGTCAATAATTTTGCTGAAACCAGTAGATTGTTCTCTTGGTAGAATATAGACACTGGGTGGGACTAAAACAGTTCATGTCACGCAGGGTTCAAATTCAGCGCACATGGAGAGCGATATTCAGAGGCAGCAACTGCGCAGCACAAATCCCCATGCACCAATGTGCAATGGTAATGCATGCATGTGCAAGTGCAGGGAGTGTAGCCATGAATAAGCGGCACAGTGCGATATTCAACAGCAGGCAAACGGCACAAGTGCAGAACAAAAGGGACTTGCGTGGAGCAAACTTGAGCACATAAAAAGAGGAAGCAAGCAAGAGAAGGAGGCTTGCGCCAGAGGGGAGCTATAGAGAGGGAAAGTGAGTGGGCAGGCTGGACAGCAGGAAGGGCACAAGACGGAGGCAGGCAGGGAGTGTGAAAGTGAGTATGTCCGTGTGTGTGAGTGAGTGTGATACAGGTGCAGAGACAACAACCTGAGCGTGTGCCTGTGAAACTCAGCACAGGAGAGGCAGCACAGGTGCCCAGACATGTGGGAGGCAGAGGCTACAGCCCACAGGCCGCCAGCTGGGAACCCCAAACACAGGTGTGCGCCCAGCGCAGGGGCACACTCAGCAGCACACAGCTGGTAGTGCCTGGGGAGACAGCCGCCCGGAGGGGACAGGCCATGGCCAGTGTCATCTTCCAGATGGAAGCAGTAATGAGGGGTGTGAGGAGGCAGGAGACAGAGTGGCGCGGCTGTGGAAGGGCCGGTCGGCAGTATGCTCGGAACAGGTGGTACCGTGCCCGCACCACCTTCGAACAGTACAGTGATACAGAGATTGTGGGCCGGTACCGCCTGAACCAGGAAATTCTGAGGCAGCTCTGTGAGCTGTGCAGTGAGGAGATGCAGGCACCCACAAGACGGAGCCACGCCCTGTTGGTGGAGATGAAAGTCACGGCTGTCATGCGCCTGCTTGCCACGGGTACCTTTCAGAGACTAACAGGGGACACCAGAGGCATAACCCAGTCGACCACATCACGGCTCCTCATACAAATCCTCAACGCACTGCTGCCACATGCTGTGGAATACATCCATTTTCCCAGCACACAAGCAGAGCATACAGCGAACATGCAGGAGTTCCAAAGGGTGGCATGTATGCCTGGCATACTGGGGCCATCAACTGCACCCATGTTGGCATCCGCACACCACCTGGCCTGGAGTGGGTAGCATACATCAACAGGAAGGGCTACCCCAGTGTCAACTGCCAGGTGGTGTACGATGCCGGGGGCATAATTAATGTCTGTGCCACACACCCCGGTGGAGCACACGATGCCTACATCTGGCACCAGTCAGCACTGTGCCACAGGTTCGAGAGTGGGGACATCCCCACAGGCCACCTAGTAGGTGAGTATGCTGTAGAAACAGACAGCCTGGCACAACAGGGCAGGGTGTGGGGGATGCTAGGGCAGGTGTGCCAGAGGGTATTATTTACTTATTACTTGGTATGAAAGAGCAGAAGAAGGACAGAGCCCATCAAGACTGTTCCCCACATTATGTGGGACATTATTTATCTATTATCCCTCAACCAAATATCTAATTTGTTTTTAAAGACAGTGGCACTAGTTGCCTCTACCAATTCTTGTGGCAAGGTGTTCCATACAATGGATGCTCTTATTGGAAAAAAGATTCCCCTTTTGCTGGTTTTATAAGTTTTTACTTCAAGCTGTTTATTATGCAGTCTCGGAACATGTCTCCTTTTTGAGAGTGTTAGACCACATTTTTCCATTAGATCTGATAAATTTATTAAATTAAAAGCCATAAGCATATCACCTCTTAATCTTCTAGTTTGAAGAGAAGAGACCAGGAGCTTTTAATCTGTTCTGATAATCCAAGTTTGTTAATCTTGGAATCATTCTAGTTATTCTCCTTTGAACCTGTTCAAGAATTGCTATGTCTTTTTTTTTGGTTTGGATTCCAGAAAGGGGAGCCATAGTCTAGATACGGTCTAATGTATGCCCTATACAATGGAATAAGGCATTGTTCAGTGCAATTAACAAAAGTGCATTTTATTTGCCTCAAAATTCTGTTGGTCGTGCAAGCAGTTCTAACACAGTGATCATTTGATGTGAGTTTATTATTAACATATATCCCTAAATCTTTTTCACAATTTGATGAGTGAAGTGGTAGTCCGTTTATATGATATATCATTTTTGGATTATTTACACCGAAATGCACTACTAAACATTTGTCTTGATTAAACTGCATATGATTTTCATTTGCCCAAAGTGTTAATTTTTCCAAATCCTTCTTTAAAGCAGAAATATTTCCTTGATTATTAACCTTGCCCCCCAATTTAGTATCATCTGCAAATTTGACTATGAAGTTATTTGGCCCTGTTTGTAAATCACTGATAAAGAGGTTAAACAATGTTGGTCCCAAGACCGACTCCTGTGGTACACCACTTGTCCCACTACCCGAATCAGACAAGATATCATTAATTCTGACTCTCTGAGAACGATTTGTCAACCACTTTAAAGTCCAGTTGACAATATCAGGTGACAAACCTAGATTGTGCATTTTAGTAATGACTTTTTCATGTGAGACTTTATCGAAAGCTCTACTAAAGTCCAAAAAATTACATCAGTAGGGATACCCACATCTAGTAGAGTACTTATATTATTGTAAAAAGATATCAGATTGGTGGTGCAGGAATACTTGGGAGTAAACCCATGCTGATTTGAATCATAAATTCCTAACTTTTTACAATCTTGCTCTATTAGAGACTTCATTACTCGTTCCATTAATTTACCAGCCACTGAGGTCAGGCTAATTGGACAATAATTTTGCACAGAACCTCTATTGCCTTTTTTAAATATGGGAGTAACTTTTGCTAAATGTCAATCATTTGGTACAATGCTTTCTTGTAAGGATTTATTGAAAATAACTGACAAAGGTATAGAAATATTTATAAAGGTTTCGATCAGAAACCATGGACGAATACCGTCTGGGCCTGGACTAGTATTTTTTTTTAGTTTTTTGATAGCCTGTATAATGTCAGTTGGCTAGAACCTATGATAATCTACATGGTGAACTTTAAATGTACTAATAGGTGATTTTTGAGAGAAAACAGAACAAAAGTACTTATTAAAGAGATTTGAGGTTTCTATATCAGATAGAGAAGAGCCATTGGTTATAATGGGACTGATGGTCCTTGATACACCTTTTTTACTATTTATATAGGAGAAAAGAGATTTGTGAGAGTCTTTTGTGTGAGCTAGTTTAAATTCTAGCTTATTTTTTGCCAATTTAATAGAATTTTTTAAGTTTTCACAGATAGTCTGTATTTATGTAATACAGTAGTTTTAAATGGAACAGAACTATTCTTAAATTTCCTAAAAAGTTTAATTTTATTTTAATCTGATTTTAATTGTCTTGTTGAACCAAGAGAATTTTCCTTTATTATTAAATTTCCTCTTAGATGGAATAAAGGTATTTTCCAAATAATGTACAATGTTTTTAAAAAAGTCCCAAGCTTGTTGTGTTGTACAATTAAGAAGATTAGATTCCCAGTTTATGTTTTGTAAGTATTCATTGATTTTAGAAACATTTGCTTTGTTATAATTTTTTGTATAGTATAACTTCCTTTGTGTAGTTTTAAACTGTTGGATTTCAAAAAGAATAGATGAATGATCATTGGTCCCAAGTGGATCCCAAATTTGTAAATTGCTAATTTGTTGCTCTATGTTAGTAAATAATAGATCCAAAATATTAGGACCTCGAGTGGGTTCAGTAACAAGTTGTTGTAATCCAGTACTACCACATCTATTAGTCCTTTCTCGGCATAGGACAGTCCTGAGAATGAGTCCCAGTTAATATGAGGGAGGTTAAAATCATCAAATATTATAGTATCTTGAGATTCTGAAAAATGTGCAATTTCTTTAAACATATCAGTTGTGTAATCTGAATTTGCAGATGGAGGTCAATAGATGTTACCAATAGTTATATAGGACTGCTCCTTCAATAAGATTTTAACCCATATACTTTCCAAAGGAAAGGGAGAACACACTTCAAAAGAAGGAATATAATTTTGTATGTACATACAAACTCCACCATCTTGCTTATCTAATCTGTTTTTTATGATATAACTTGAGAATTTCTCTGGACCAAATTGAGGATCGTCCCACCAAGTTTCAATTACTCCCACCACACCTATATTTAAAGTTTTACATTTGGCTTTGGGTTCTGCTAATTTGAGTTGGTTTAAAGATCTTGCATTCAAAGCTAGAAATTTACATTTAGTTGTAATAATATTTTGGTAAGTATTCAGAGACTTGGGAATAGACCCATTCTCCCCCACTGTTTTTAGTTTAAACAATGATTTATGATTTTAGTGATACTTTTCCCCATAAGTGTACTACCTCTACGACTGAGATGTAAACCGACCCAGCAAAACAAGGAAGAACAATCTGAAAATGATTCCCAGTGAGTAATACAGGGTATATCCTGCTAAAAACACCACTTTCTTAGTCATTCATTTAGGACTTTGATTATTTGTGTCATGGTAGATGTTGCTCTCAGGACAGGTAGAATTTCAGATATACATACACAGCATCCCCTATCAAGTAACAGGTTACATAACGCCACATAGTCCTGTCGTAACTAATTAAATTGGGTGTTGTTTATATCATTAACACTGGCATGTATGATAACCAGTGGATTTTCCCCCGCATTTTGTAAAATTTTAGGCATCATGGCGGTAATGTCAGATACCCTGGTCCCACGGAAGATAGAACGAGTGTGGTTGCTCTTGTCACTATTGCATACCGCCCAGTCAATGTGCTTAATGATTGAATATCCCAGGACTAACACTTGTTTTGAGACTTTAGGGGTACAAGAATCAGAAACAGGTGATTGTTTAACACACTCTGGAGCGATTAACTTAATAGGTATTGATTTGGTAGCTTGAGACTTACTAGGACAAGTATTCATGGGCATTAACTCCTGATTGAAAAGTGTTTTTGAACTATTATTATCAACAGAAGGTAATGCACAGGATAAATCATATAGCACTTCATTATTTGATACAGTCAATTGCTCAAACCTATTACGAGTTTCAATAAGGGCACTATTGTGTATTTGACCGCCCCTCCTTTTTTTAAGAGGCTTTGTGACAATGGTCCAGTTATCATTATCATGAGAAGAAGGTGGATAATCATCCACCTTATAAGAAGGGGCAGAGGCAAGAGGTATACTAGTACTAGTCGTTACAATTGTCTCCTCATCAGAAGGCATAGAGATGCTACCTAAATGTGAAGGAAATTGTTCATTAGAATGAAGTTGTTCATCCATAAGATCAATGTAACTTTCCAATTCCCTAATATCAGTAGAAACTGGTTTAATATTAAGTAGAAACGCTATCTCTGCTTCAAGAGTAGTAATCAGATGGCAATTAGCACATACATACTCGCTCCCATACTTTCCCTCACTATACATCAAACATTGCATACACTTACTAAGTTCTTTTTCCATTATTAAAGGTGTATATTTACTAAGTAGAGGATATGCTAAAATTATCTTATCCAAGTTTGTCTAATGCCAGCAGTTTCTGCGTGCCCAGCGGACACAGCAGACATGCGTAAACGCAAATGTAGCTTCTTTCAGTTAGCTGCTTTCTGATCTACAAGCAAGGCAAGCAACAGGAAGTTGTAATTTGAGTCACCTGCTTTTATAGTGTCTAAGCCACACCCCCAATTTAGCTCTCTCACCTCCTACTGGTTTAGCAAAGTAAGTTGATACAGTACCCTTCACAGTAAAGAACACACACTGGGGGCGCTAATGAGCAGACTGGAGTAAAGACGTGTCTTCACCTCGCTCCTCAGAGTCGCCGATTAAAATTGAAATAAATAATTGTAAAAGTAACCCAAAGTAAGTACAAACGGTTTGAGAAGGTGCTAAGAAGTGAGATGGACGAGTATGTTATTTCAAATACTGGGAAAAGTTCGAGAATGGCGGCGAAAAACCAAAAGAAGCAACCACCAGCCTCGCAAGTGGAGAGTGCAGGCCATATATCGCTATCAGCCGGCGAAGTTAGTGCAGTAGGCCTTGAGCTGACTCAGCAAGTGTTGGCAGCATTAGAACCCAAACTCACCAGCCTGGCCACCAATTTTGATAGAAAGTTACAGGAATTGGTTGATCTCCATGCTACGCAGACTACGAGACTTAATGAGGCCGAGCAGCGAATCTCAGACCTGGAGGATGTTACAGCCCCGATCCCTGAGCAAATCTTAGCATTACAAAGAGAATTGGAGGAGCTAAAGGAATTGCTGGATTATCAGGAGAACTATCATCGACGATTGAATCTGAGGATAAGGGGGCTACCAGAGGGAATGGAGGGAATGAGTATTATGGATTTTTGTGCTAAAACGTTGCCAGAACTGCTGGGTATGTCACCTAAAAACAGGTGTCTGAAGATAGAAAGGGCCCATAGGGCGGTGATACCGAAGCCAGCACCTAACCAGCTGCCTCATCAGATAATTATGAGGTTTCATTACTTCCCAGATAGGGAAAATGTTTTGAAGGCTTATCGAGACAAAACGGAATTGGCATACGAGGGACACCGCCTGTAAGATTACTCAGCCCACCTTTTGAAATGCTGCAGGGCTTTCTCATCAGTTATGCCGCAGCTGCGAGAGGCCAAAATTGATTGCTTTATGTTATATCCTGCAACTCTTAAAGTTAAGCATGAAGGAGTGGTCTATTCATTCTGGGAAGTCCCTAAGGCAGAGGTGTTCATGAAGGACTTACTGAAAAAGCTGGGATAAACCAGCATTGGAGGTGGACTGATTGGCTGGAGCGATTGCGAGAGGGCTCGACTGGTTGAAAGGCAGAAGCGACCATAAAAAGCTAGTGCTGAGCATGACTTTTCATTTCCCTGCAATCTTCCTTTATTTAATAAATACAGCCAAAATGAGCTATCTACAACAGGGTAGATATACTATTTTGCAGATGAGGAGTGAGAAGGTTTTTCCTATTATTCTTATTTTCATTACCTGGAGAACCGAACTCAAGATGGAAACTTTCCTCTTTCAACGCCATATGCTGTGACCCGCAGCATTTAAAATTAGGAGATGTTCATGAAGGATTTGGTGGAAAAGGGTTGAAATGGTTATATGAAAGTTCAAAGCTGGACATGACTTTCTTTTTCCCTGTCTATACCCTCAAATTAAAACTTAGAAAAGACAAACTATCTATAATAGGGTTGATCTATTAGCTGACAGTCAAGGATCATGAAGGCGGTCCTCTTGCTTTCTTTCATTCTCTTTTATTTTTGGAGAACTGAGCATTTGCTGGGAACCTGACATTTGCTTTTTCAACGGTCAGCTCACGATTCGAGAGCATACATGATTTTGGTTGGAGTGCAGAATCCCTGGAACTGGGGAAAACTGTACTGGGGCCTAAGTAATCACAGCCTCCACCCCTTATAAAAGGACTTGACACTTGATTGATAAGGGCGGGGGGGGGGAGCATCGATATTTGAGATGGACAGATGGGCTATGTCCCCACAGGGGAGAGCAATATAAATCATGGAAGGACCAATTATGGCCTCCCTTTTGAAAGTTTGTCTCTGGGAGAGGTAGGTTCCAAATGAAAGAATGAAGGTAGGAGGCCAGGGAAAAGGGCGCCTTTTGGAGTCCTAGAACCCTAGGAGTGAGCGGGGGGGCTGGAGGAATACTGAGAATAAGAGGGATGATAACGATTGATTGGGGGAAAAGCTAATATTCATGGAATTAAGGGAAAGGCTGGCTCGTTTTCTTTCTTTGGGTCCTAATGCATGGCGACCTGGGGAGAGCATTTCCTGGACTGCTTCATAAGGGGAAGGGAGAGTAAAATCTCTGCACTATGCAGTTCTTGTTACTTGGGGGGAAGATGTTGAGGTGGGAAAAAATGTGGGGAGGGGGTGGGGGTATGTATATAGTTACTATGTGTTATATGTGTTAAGGTTAGATGTTAGTTTGCAGATCCATAAAATTTGTTATTTAGACACTCTGAGGGAGGTGAAGGAGTCGAAGCCCGAGGGAGTTCTTCTGGGGAGGACAAAGGTACAAGAAAATATTTGGAGGACATGAGTGGAAAGCAGGATTTAAATTGTCTTGGAATGTAAGGGGAATAGCCACCCCGGTTAAACGAACAATGCTTCTTACGGCTTTAAAAAGGTAGAATAATACCCACGTTGCACTGTTACAGGAAACGCACCTCACGGAGAAGGAACATATAAAGTTAAAAAAGGGGTGGGTGGGGGAGTGTTATTCGGCTGCTTTAAATGCACATAAAAGAGGGGTGGCTGTTCTTCCGAATAAAAAACTTCCATTCCTGAAGGAGAGAGTGATTGCTGACCCCAATGATGGTTGCTACGTGTTTGTTGTGGGCACTCTATATGGGGAAAAAAATCTCATTTGGAAGTGTATATGCACCTGCGGTATATGACTCGAGTTTTTATGGTACGATTCTATCTCTTATAATTGCAGATCAACTCCCGAACTTGATATTGGGGTGAGATTTGAACTGTTTGATGAATCCTGCATTAGATCACTCGGAACATAAGGGTGTCTTTAAAAGGGCTATTCGGGAATGGCTGGCAGGCATGAATGAATTAGACCTTATAGATGGGTGGCGAACGGCTCATCCTGTGTCTAGAGAGTACACGTTTTTTTCACACCCCCACCGCACGTGGTCACAGTTGGACTATGTGTTCCTTCCTAGGGGCTGGTATTTTTGACTTAATTACATTAGGCATGGACCCATACATATTTCTGACCATGCAATGGTTATTATGTCCCTGAAGGGAGGGGAGGATGAGGCCTCGTCAAAGACTTGGAGATTTCCTAATTATTTACTAGCCAAAAAGGAGTTCCAGGAGCAGCTGTATGGGCAATGGCGGCAGTACGTCCGCAACAACTCTGAGTCTGATGTCCCTAAAGCGGTCTTCTGGGATGCTGGAAAAGCAGTTATGAGAGGGGCCATTATTAGCTATGTTGCTCACCACAAAAAAAAATTAAGGAAAGAAGAACTAATCTAGAACAGAGAATTACAGTTTTGGAGAGAAAAGTGGCCTTGGGTGGGGGTGGAGAAGATGTGTACCTATTGCTGACAAGGACTAGGGAGGCGCTAAACAATCTGTTGCTGGGAGAAGCGAGGACAGCAGGGCTATTTATGAGGAAGCATTTTTATGAATGGGGAAATAAGCCTGGTACCTTGCTGGCAAACCTCATAAGGGGGAAGGGGGGAGGACATCTAATTCAGGCTGTCCGAGCGGAGGATGGGGCACTTTTGAAAACTAAAGTAGGTATTGGGGAGAGATTTAGGAGATTTTTTCATGGGCTTTACCAGGGGCAAGGGGGAGGGAAGGATAGGGGAATGGTAGAATTTTTGAATAAGGTGGAGATACCAAAGATAACAGAAGCTCAGAGGGACTGGTTAAATGCAGCTATTACAAAAGAGGAAATCCTCTCTGCTATTGGAGCACTCAAGAGGGGTAAGACTAGCGGACCTGATGGCTTCTCAGCCGAATATTACAAGGTTATGAAATCTAGAATAGTAGGTCACCTAGAGGCAGTTTTTAGGGAGGTGAGAGAGGTAAAAGGAGATTTACCTCACTCATGGGGAGAAGCCACGATTTGCCTGATTCCTAAACCGGGGAAGGATCCTTTGGAATGTGCCTCCTTTAGACCGATCTCCCTCTTGAATTGTGACTCCAAGATCCTAGCCAAAATTATGGCCACCCGACTGGAGGGCCTGTTGCCTGGGATCGTTCATCCAGACCAGACCGGGTTTATTCGGGGTAGGTACTCATATCACAATATGAGGACTCTCCTTAATGTTATCTGGGGAGCAAAGGCTAATAAAGTAGGGGTGCATGTATTGTCGATGGATGCAGAGAAAGCATTTGACAGAGTGGAGTGGGAATACCTAATTGAGGTTTTGACCCGGTTTGGTCTGGGTGAATGGTTCACAGGTATGGTGCGGCAGATGTACAAAAGCCCTTGGGCAAGAGTATTAACTAATGGGACCCTCTCAGATAGCTCTGATTTTGAAAAAGGTACAAGGCAGGGATGTCCCCTTTCCCCTCTTCTGTTCGCTCTTGTATTTGAACCCCTGGCCATAGCTATTCAGGGGCATCCAGATATTTCGGGTGTTATGGGGAAGAGGGGTAGAGAGGTCAAGCTCTTGCTCTATGCGGATGATATGTTGATATATGTGACTAAGCCCAATAAGTCCATGCCTGCCCTCCTGAACCTGATTGATTGGTTCTCACAATTTTCTGGATATAAACTAAATTTAGAAAAATCGGAGGAACTGAGGATTGGAGTGCAAGAGGAGGGACAGACAGCGCAGAAATCAAAATGGGTCTTGCAGGTAGTTGGGAAGGCCTTCACTTATTTAGGTATCAAAGTTGGAAGGGATCTAGAAGACTTATATAATTTGAATTATACCCCACTCATGAAAAATGTTGTAGCGGACCTGGCTAGATGGAAGAATCTCCCCATAACATGGCTAGGTAGGATAAACCTTATTAAGATGAACCCGTTGCCCAGAACACTTTCCAGCTTGTAAATGCTTCATGTTGGGTTGAAGGGTACGGACTTGAGAAAGTTGGATAAAGCCTTCTCAGATTTTCTTTGGAGAGGGAAACGTCCAAGGACAGCTTTAGCGTGACTGAAGGCCCTATAGATAAAGGTGGTTTCTATTCCCGGACTTAAGTAATTACCAGAGGCAATGCAGTGTCGATATATACAGGACTGTATAGATAGACCTAGGGAAGCGGCTGGTTAGATTTAGAGGAGAGGAATGTGAGGGGAGATTGTCAGCGTAATTGTTCCTGAGGGGATTGAAGGCATATCAGAGACTCCCTAACCCGAACCCCTTGGTTACAGCAGTGTTGAATAGCTGGAAGGATATGACTAAACTGAGAGGCCCCAGGCAAGAGGATACGTTACTCCTCCCACTTAGGGGGAACCCCTTTTTTCTCCCAGGCTGCGGGGATGGAGGGTATAAAGAATGGGAATTAATTGCCTTAAACTATTTACACGTGGAGTACTGGACTCATTCCAGAACATACGGAATAGGACGGGGCTGGGGCATCAGCATTTATTTCGCTACCTCCAAGTGAGGGCATGTATAAAATCTATTGGTAGGCTTGGGGGATCTATACCTCAGTGGGAAATGATTGAATATTTAATAATGACCAGGCAAAGAAAACCTAAGGGTACCATTCAGAGAGTGGCTAAAGAAGCCACTACATGGTTTCTGGATAAAATGCAAAATACTAGAATGCTGTGGGAGAGAGATATGGGGATCGCAATTTCTATTGATAATTGGACAACACTGCTTCAGCTGCATCAGGGAGTCTTGATGTGTAATAAGTATAAAGAATCTTATTATAAGTTTTGTCATAGGCTGTACCGCCCCGTCCATGGTGGTTCACAAGTACAATTCAGCTGTTTCTCCCACCTGTCCCAGGTGTAATAAGGACCCAGCTTCATATTATCACTATTTCTGGGCCTGTCCAATTTTGCAGATATTTTGGAGAGAGATAATAGCGGAATTGCGAAGGATTGGAGGCCGACGGCTTCCCACGTCTCCTCTTTTCTTACTCTTTGGGGTGGAAGAAACGGAAGGAGGCGAGTGGTTCCCCATACATAAATGGCTTAGGGTGTTAATATATATGGCTAGGCATTGTATTTTGAATACCTGGGTCACGGCGGTAAAGCCTACTATTGCACAATGGAAAACCCTGGTAATACAGGCCATAACTCTGGAACGTATGACGTATGCCACTAAGGGGAAAAAGAGGAATTGTTCTATAGAGTTTGGCAACCATATCTCTCATCTCTGAATGTTGCGGAAAGTATTACACTTAATGAGGACTGGTTCTGAAGTGATGGTACCGGGTGAGGGGTCAACTTGGAAATGTATTATGGTGGGCTTCGACTCTATGTCACCTGGGTTAATAAATTTAGTAGAATTGTCTTATATGGATTGCTGAGTGGAAAGAATTTGTTGTAAAATGATGAAATGGATCTGACTGTTACTATGTTAATAGGTTACATACCTATACTTATGTTGTATATGTCTGCATGTATATATATTGGATGTATGTCTCCTTTTGTTTTTCTGTCTCCCTCCCTTTTTGTGGGGGAAAAAATCAGAAATAATAAATAAATGATGCAAAAAAAAAAAGAACACACACTGATTTTGTTTCTTTTCTTTCTTTTTTTTAACCCTAAATAAGACCCCTTCTACTTCTAATAAAGTATTTGTCTTGCTTAATCTCAACAGACACTGACTCCTGCTGAGTTAGAAGTGTTAAATTAATAAGAAAATGTAGCTTATTTTAGTTAGCTGCTTTCTGCTCTACAAGCAAGGCTAGCAACAGGAAGTTGAGGCCAGGAAGGCTGGGGGGGTGCAGCAATACAGCCCACCATGCTAACCACACATCTCTACATACAGGTGACAGTGGCTACCCACTCCGGGCCTGGCTGCTCACCCGATACTGGTGCCCATCGACCCCAGCGCAGGAGCTATACAATGAGGCACATGCCAGCACACGGAACATCATCGAGCATGTGTTCGGGCTGCTGAAGGCACAGTTCTGTTGCCTGGACAGGTCTGGCGGTGCCATACAGTACAGCCCCTCAAAGGCCTGCATCCTATTCCTGGCTTGAGTAAACTACACAACATGGCCACCGACTGTGGGATAGCTGTCGAGGTCGAAGAGGGGAACAGCAGTGGGGATGACGCGGCTGCCAGCCCAGATGGTGGTGGGCAGCCCCCCAACTGGGGGCGAAGGGAACCCCGACTGAACAGGACAGCCCAGCAGCACCGCAACACAATCACAGAGGAACACGCAGGTAGGTAAACATGTCCACATGCACATCCTGCACATCCTGGGGACTATGGCACAGCATACAGGCATGCATGGGTGGGCCCTGTGACAGTAACGGCTGGAGGGGGGCATGGACAGGCGTGGGACTGGACACCATGGAAGCACTCAGCACAACACTGCACACCCCACCCACACACCCCCACAAACCCCCGCACACACAAGCACACAGGAACCATCATGCTCGCACCCAAAGGCAGGCACCAGGCGTGTGTCAGACGCTGAGCACCGGTCCACAGTTGCAGTCAGCGGTTTGCTGGCATCATCATGCACATGCCACAGTGGCCAGCATCCAGGCAGGTGTGCACAAGGCCTGTGTGCTGCATGAACCATGGATGCTACGTCCCTGGAATGCACACTCGCATGCCACACCAATGTGCACACAGGGCAGCGGCAGACAGGGAGGTGGGCGGTTCAGGACTGCTGCACGGCCGCCGCAGACACATGGACGGCCCCACCAACACCGGCCTGCAGACACAGGCTGTGCAACAGCCACAGATGGTGTCTGTGACGGGGGGGTGTTACTGCAGGAACATGACTGGGTCCTTGCAGGTGTCTGTAGACTCCTGAACATGCCCGCTCCAGGTGTGTCCGGAATGCCCACAGCGGATCCTGGTGTCGACACAATGGGGGTTGCTTACCAAGGGGTGGAGAATGCACTGTGCAGGATCTGCAGAGGACGGCCATGCACCACGGTGGTCAGTGGTGCTAGGCCGGCTGTGACTGCAGCGGTAAACCGATTCAGGGCGGGCTGTGGTTGTGTCCTCCCGCATACGAGTGTTCTCGGCCAGGAGCTGTTCAAAGTCTCTGTCATGCCGCACTGCAGCCTGGCACAGCTCTGCGCAGAGTGCATGCACCCATGCCACGACCCGTAGCAGACAGGTGTGCCCAGCCAAGGGGTCGGTGCACTGGGGCGCATGGGCATTGTGCCGACCCACATGTGTTGCTCGACCCCGCATCCCAGCCCCCCACGCAGGTGGGTGCTGCACAGCAGGGCCCTCTTGGGGCTGTTCATTCAGTGGTGCACAGTCAGCGGGCACTGCACCCGGCCCCCCTTCGACACCATCCAACTGCCGCTGCTGCCCCTCCAGCCGCTGTGCACCAAGCAGCAGCAGTGTGGCTGCACCACCACCGCCACCAACATCAGCCCACGCCGCGCCGGTGGTGCCCATGGCAACGCCGAGGGCAGTGGCCGGTGGGTGGACAACTGCCTCCAGGGCACTGTCTGCGCTGCCGTGGTGGGTGTGTGGTATGGGAGCCTGCCAAACAACGGCAACATCACTGTCCATAATGATGGTCTCATTGTCATCGGTCCTGGACCCCGCCCCGATCTGTGTCTCGACATACCAGACGCCATGCCTGGCGTCATGCTGAAACACAGCCAGGGCCTTATCCACAACCATGCCACAGGCATCCGGATGGTCAGCAGTGTTGGGCTGCATGCGGTCTGGCCCCCGGACACCGGTGGAGGTGGAAGGATGGTCCTCCGGGTCCAGGACCGCCCCCAAGGTGGACATCCCCACCTCTGCCACTGCATGCAGGCGCTCAGGATCTAAAAGGGAAAACAGTTGCATTAGTGCCGCTGGCACCCCACCCCCCTGTCCCCTACCATACCTACCATGCAGTGATGGGCTGCCACCTGTCTGGAAACTGACGCCGGGCACCCTCTCAATGGCGCTGCGCTGCATGGTAGCCACCATCAACTCCTCCTGCGGTGTCAGCTGTGACATGTCAGGCTGTCCACCACCTGTGGCAGCACATGCGGCCTGGATGGCTGCCACCTTCTCCTTAATCTTTCTCTGGTCTGTGACAACCTTCTTCTTGCACTCCTGCACAGATCTTTGATGGATGCCCTGCTGATTTATGGCTCTGGCCACACCCTCCCATGCTATTGACTGGGGCTGTGGAGTGCCTGTCAAGCCACTCAGTAGAGGCTCCTGGTCCAGGTAAGCCTTGAATAGGGCATCTGTTTCTGCCCTCATGAAGTTGGGCCTACGCTTCCGTGCAGGCCTACGCTCCTCAATCTCCTCTTGTTCTGTCATGCTGTGTCCTGTGGGAATAGACATGTGGTCATTGACAGCTATTACCCACACCACTCTCCCAATCCACTGTTCCGAGAGTCCCACAGCATCGCATCTTGCCTCTGAAGGATGCAATACCAGTCCATATCCTGTGCAGTCCCGCGGTGCCTTTATAGCGCATCGCATACAAATGAGGGGATGCGTAACTGTAATGGGATGCAAATGCCGCAGATATGCTGATTATCTAATCTGCATATGCCAGCTGAATATCGCGATTTTGTGCATTGCGCAATGGACTTGCACATGCTCAAGTCATGGCGCAACATTGTGACGTGTGCAGTAGGCCTGGCAGTACGCATGCGTGCACTGCCAGCATGTATGCCACTGGTGCACTTACACACACTGCGCAATACCCGTTACAGCACTTGGATGCAACTGGGCATGTGGCGCTCATGCACTATATGGCCTATGGTGCCCGGGCGCCATGTGGCAGATGGCGCTCCTGTGCTATGGGTGCCATGGCACCCAGGCGCTATTGGGATATGAACTGTGGTACCCACATGCCCCATTGCACCCCATGGTGGCGGCCCAATAAGCGCGAGTTCGGCAATCGTCAAGCAACCCTTGACCCCACGGTTGCCCCTTGGCCCTCTGGGAGCCCTGCAGCACATGCCAGTGCTGCATTGCCCATATCACGCATCACCGTGGCTGCACGATTGATGATGGCAGTGCATCCCCAGCATGTGTGGCTCGTGCGCTACTGGGCGCCATTTTGGATCTATGAGTGTGAAATAGCCATGCCACGACGCAGCAGTGCCAGGGCACCTAATTGGTCCCAGGTGGAACTGGTGAACCTTGTGGCACCTGTGGAACCACATGCAGGCAGTTTGTTTGGCCAGGTGCCCCTGACTAGGCCACGGACAGAGGTGTGGCAGGAGGTCGCTGATGGGCTGGAGGAGGCTACAGGTGCACAGCACAGTGGGGAACAATGCCACCACTGCTATGGGGACCTGTAGTGGAGGGACCCTGAGAGGCTACGGTCACTTCTGGCACGTGTCCGGAGGGGTACCGTGCCATGGCCAGGTAAGCACGCTACACCAGTATCAGTGCCCAACCAGTGTTCTGTGGGGTAAGCAGGGTGGCACATCATGCTGCTGGGGGGGCTGGGGCTGCGTGTCCTGTTTGCCGGGGCGGCACACCATGGGTGCGCTGTGCCACCGTGCTGCTGTTGTGCAGGGCTGGGGAGCATGCTGTGCTGGGGGGGGCATGTGGTGTTGCCAGGTACTGATGGGTCTTTCTCCATGTTTCCTTCCTAGCCCTGAGGATAGGAGGAGGGCCCGAATGGCTGGCACTGCGGGTGGGCCAGGGCAGGCCACCGCAGGGACTCGTGTGCAGGCTGCAGGCCACATGGGCAGTGCTGCTGGACAAGCGCACAAGGTGCACCACAGCATGCAGGTAGGCACTGTTTCATGCTACGATGTTGTTCAGGGTGGGCAGCGGGGGTTGGGGTGGGTCACAGTCCCCTGTGCACATGGCCTTTCCAGCTGTGCACTGCCCGCTGTGACTGTTGCACCGTGCTGTGGCTATCGCACATGTGTGTGGCTGCTGAAGGTGGGCTGTGGGTGCATCCAGATTCAAGCTGTGCCACTGCCATTCTGCCACTTAGCCATGTTGCCTGCCTGCCATGGTGGTGGTGTGCGGCACATGGGTGGTGTTGGTGTGCAGTATTCTGCATGGCTGTGGATTGCCGGGTAGGTGGCACGTGTGGGCGCACACACTGCGGGTGGCTGGGTGTCATCCCAGGGGTGCATGTCACCACTGTCCACTGCACACGGTGGGTGGGCTACAGTCTTCCAGAAATGCACTCATACCGTATTCTCTCCTTTGTCCTAGGTGTCCGTCGCACTGATGTAAACACCACGCTCCTGCAACAGATCCTGCGGGTCTACAGAGCCACGCCCCAGGTGGCACAGCTGCTGCAACGGATGATGCACAGGCAGCAGTGCAGATGTCGGCATCAGGCACCAGTGGGGCATGGATGGCCGTAGGGCCCATTGGCTTATTACTGTTACCCTTCCCTGTCCCCCTCCCTTGCCCTCCCTTGTCCCCTTGTATAGCCATGACCCCTGTCTCCCGCCTCCCTTTTTGTATGTGGCCTCCCCATTCCTTGTTCCCTGTCCCCTGTTATCTGTAAATATGTATGTAGTTATTTAATGCCTGTTGTAATACACTTTTATATGGTTAGCCATCTGTGTCTGCTTTGTGGCTGGTGTGAGTGATGTGCATGGTGGCTGTGTGGTACGACTGGGGTGGCCAGGGAGTTGTGCCTGGTGGTGTACTCCCATTGGATGGGGGCTGTGAACTGGGGCAGCCGTGGGCTCTCTGTTTGGGTTGTGTGGCATGTGTATTGTGTACTGTTTGCCTGTGTGTTGCCGGCTGTGGTCTGGGTGGTGTGTCTCCTGCCTTTCTGTGGGGGGCTGCAAGTGGCTGTTTACCAGTGGCCATTCGTGCCACCCTGCCTCCGTTCGCCACTGTGGCGCACATAGTCGGGGGCCTGCTGCTTCCCCATGCACACTGGGCAGTGTGACATCGTGTGCCTGCCATGCCTCACTCCTGGCACCTTCTGCACCCTGGTGGCGGGACATCCTGCCCCAGTGGCTTACTCCATGGTGTGCCTGTTGCTGTTCCATCTGTGTCCTGGTGCATGCACCTCTGCCCCTTGCGCATCCCTGGTTGCTGCTATTGTGCTTGTTGGCTTGCTCCCTTGCGCAGTCCTGGTTGCGCTATTCCACATGTTGGCTTGCTCCCATGCGCAGCCCTGGTTGCACTATGGCGCATGTTGACTTGCTCTCTGGCACAGTCCTGGTTGCGCTATGGTGCATCTCTGTGATATTCAGCCGTGTTGTGCTGGTGCATGCTGTCATGTGCAACCTTTGAATGTTGCATTCGGTGCACCATGGCGCACCGGATTTGCATTGTGCTGCTCTTGCGCCTGCCTCCAGTGCATTTCTGAATATCCCACCCTAAGACTACTGTGAGGGACTTGCTATGTGCACCTAACAGTAATCTGATGGCTACAGCTTCTGCAGTGTTCCCAGTGTGTATTTGGGAGAGGTCGTGGAACAATATGCCATCTCTAAAATGTAGATTGCACAACCCCCACCTCTTTTTCCCAGTCTGTTAAGTCTAAAGAGGGTATACCCATTTAAGACTAGGGATGTGTCTGGAATTTTTGGTGACAGCCAGGTTTCCACTAGGGAGAGGACATCTGGGTTGTGCTGGCTTACCCACACTTGGAATTGGTCAGTTTTAGCCACAAGACTGCAGATATTATTTAATGCTAGTTTTAGTGTCCCTGGGTTGTTACTGCTGCCCTGAGGCTGTTGGAGTGGGCCAGGATTAGGGTGGATGTTACCTGAAGTGAGTAGTAGCATCAGTGTAGTCTGCAGCAAGAAGTGTTTTGTCTTTTTAGATTTGTAGAGCATTTTCACCTACTAGCTTCTGCCTTCCTTTTTGTCTGCAATAGGATGATGAGGCAGGGTAGGAGAAGTAGAGTCATGTCATAGTAGTCAATGGACAGGTACCCAATGGGGGTGCATGGTCTAGCATATGTGTCTGCTATAGCACTATTTATGCCAGTTCTATGGGACAGTGAGACTGGAGTATTGGCTGAGTTAGTGTGTAACCTTGTATGCTCATTAAAGTACTCGAGAGATAGGATAATTAGGAGAAGCGGCATTATAAATTCCTTTGTGCAGGGAGCCATAATTGTGACTGTGAGGACAGGGTTGAGCACATGACGGCAGGGTTCCAGGAAGAAAAGCAATAGGGGTGCTCCAAAGAGCTTGGTGGAAGAGATCGAATAGGCCAGACCAAGTGAGATGTATCAAATGTGTGTGTGGGGGGGAGGGGTTGGCAGTACCAACTGTGAGGTGTGGCTAAGGTACTAGTGGATTTCACTAGGAGAGAAAACTAGCAGACTATGTAGCCTAGTGGACCATGTTGCAGGCTTTGGTCTATACACCACAGGTTAGGGGTTCAAGCCCCACAGTGGGACAGAAAAGATAACAAAGAAAGGGGGATTGGCACTTTCTCAGAGTTCTGGTTGAAGGACAGGGGAAAAGAAGCAGGATAGGCAGATAGAGTAGGTCCTAATAAATTCTATTTAAAATTGAGCAGAAGTCGCAAGGGGGATTGTAGTTCCACCTAGTGGCTTGGCAGTATAAGGTGCTAGGGGAGATAGTTCCCTCACATGACATGGTCACCTGACCCCCTACATAGAAAAGAAGTGCCTGTCCAGGGTGGGTGAAGCAACCACCATGGTAGCAGCAGAGGGCTAACAAAGGTCCGCAGACCGTATCCTGGGGTCTGTACCTTTCGGGGAGGGTACAAGAGTTGGCTACAGCGTCTGTGGGAGAGCCCAGAGTTCTGGCTCTCAGTGTTTGGGTGTTCGTGCCTTTCTGAGGAGGAGGGTCCAAAAGTCAGCTGCAGCAGTTGTGGAAGAGCCTGGAATTTTGGCTCTCAGTGTTTGTGCATCCATGCCTTTCTGGGGAGGGGAGGTCAAAAGTCCGTTGTAGCGGGTGTGGGAGAGCCTGGAGTTCTGGCTCTTAGTTTTGGGCATCCGTGCCTTTCTGGGGGGAGACAAGAGTCAACTGTAGCAGCTGTGGGAAAGCCCAGAGCTTTTGTCAGGATACTTCAACAAAACACACAACAAAAAGGATGAAGTGGGAGCTTAGGTAGGAGACGTCTCACTATATCACTGCAGGTGGACCTCTCAATGCCCTCTAGAGATCAGAAACTGACCCCATCACATGGTATAGTCACCTCTGCCAATACCAACCGGGTTCCTCCAAGTTACTCTGCAATCCAAGTATCCACACACTCAGGGCTCTGCAGCTTTTCACAAGTCTGTGTCCTTTCCCCTTGGTGACTTCTGGGTAAACAATCTCTAACAACCAGTTAGCCCTGACCTGCCCTTAGGAGGTTCAGGGCCAGTCCCAGGCCACATTGATTCCTCCTTTCTTTTAGGCTTTACATGCCTTTCAACCTGAGCTCCACCTTAAGCTTGCCTCACCCTCACCCTTTGGGAAACCAGGAACTCAATACCTCAGCCCTGGCATGTCTCTCCCTCTTTGACTGGCTGTTGCTGCATCGCCACACTGCTTCTCACTGAGGCTCTTCTCTGCTTCTCTGTCCAGTGTAGACCGAATGTAGATTACCTGAGCAGCCCTGATACACTGCTCAAGTGTCATATGATCAGTCAACCATAGAAACATAGAAACATAGAATTTGACGGCAGATAAGGACCGCTTGGCCCACCCAGTCTGCCCATTTCCCTACCTAATGGATAAGCTGCAGATCCTGGTTAACCAGCAAGAGGAATACAATTAGAGGAATACAATACTCACAGCTATATTCCTCTCTGAGAGACACATATAGAGGCAATTGTTACACAATGCTAAACCCCTTTATAAGCAAAAACAGAAGAAAATATAGAAAAATCCTTTTCTCTAGACCAGTCACTTCCTGGCTGGACAAGGCTGGAGCCTTCCCTACATACTCATGCAATTATGGGCCAGACCTTCCCTAAGGTAACACCTTCCAAAATTAGCTGCAGCTGCAGCAGAAGCAGACATTAAGGAGCTTCTGAATTCCCAGTTTCCAGGTAAAAATTCCCTTTAAAAAGCATATGTTCTTCTATAGAAAAAACAACAACCTGTTTCAATGGTTATACTGTATGTCGTGTTATACTTTATATAGTTTTTACAAATCTTTTCTAAAGCTATCATATATTTCCTTATGGCATGTCTTATTTCACAGGAAGACAGCCTCAGCTGTCTCCTAAAATTATCATCAGCAGGCAGCAGCAATCTATTTAGCACATGCATATATATATATGCCAGGTTTTACTGCTCAGAACTCTGTCTTATACTTGTATTGAGGTTGGGAAGGCTGCATCCTCCCAGTAGTAACCAAACTGCTAAGTTCACACTCAGAGTTTCTGCTGCAGCAAGGAAATCTTTATTCATTACTTAAAGGGGCACTGTCAGCTTCCCCCCTACGTTTTTGACTACTTTTAATCTGTAAGCTTGTAGGCACACACTTATTAAACATTTACAGTAGAATGCCCCCATAGATGTAAAAATATTCAATTTACCTGTTTTTATTAAATTCAAATCAAAATCCCTTTTCACTCGGGCCACCGATAACTGATCCGCCACCGGAAGCATATAGTGGTTGTGAATGCGCACCATGAACATGCGCTATCCTGAAGTGCGATTTCATAGCATGACTACTCCAAAAAGATATTCCCTCTCTAAAGTCTGCTAAACCATATAGCTCCTTATGCTTAGAGCCACAAACTGAGCACTCTGAATATCGCAAGTTACATTTTCAGACTGCAGCCAAAATCCCGCACATGCGCCAAGGCGGCATGTTCTTGCGCATGTGCGGGATCTTCGCCCATGTCTCTTTTGCGCATGTGCGGGATTTCGGCTGCAGTCTGAAAATGTAAATTGTGATATTCAAAGTGCTCGGTTTGGGTTTTTAAACACCAGGAGTGATTTGGTTTACTAGACTTTACAGAGGGAATATCTTTTTGGCGTTATCATGCTATGAAATTGCACTTTGGGACAGTGCACATTCATGGGGCGCATTCACAACCATTATATGCTTCCACTGGTGGGTCAGTTATCGGCGGCCGGAGTGAAAAGGGATTTTCATTTGAATTTAATAAAAACAGGTACAATTGAATAATTTTTATCTATGGGAGCATTCCACTGTAAATGTTTAGTAGGTGTGTGCCTACAAGCTTACAGATTAAAAGTAGTCAAAAACATAGGGGAAAAGCTGACAGTGCCCCTTTAAAGCCTGTGTACTTTTGTACTCTTGTTTAAAAACACAACCCTCATGCCATGCTTGATTTTGTGGTCTTCGCCAACCAGTATGTCTGCTACATTCCTTTGGGGAGGGGGGTGTCACAGCACACAGAAGAAAACTAGATAGAAGAAAAAGAAAATCACCCTGATAGTGTGATAGTGGCCAGCTAGCAAGGCACAGGGAAATGCCAAAGGACAGAATGTGAAGTGCAACAGACTTACACAGAGGAAATAAAAGGTAAATACAAGACAATTTTACTCCTGTGGATTACTTCATGCCTTGGATATCCCCAGTTTGGCACCATGGTGGAAACTTTATCACAGCAGGGCTGCTTTAAATATCACTACCAATTTCTACCTGGGATAGGGTCCCTGACTCTATCACAGTAGCTAGTGATCTCTGTCCCAGTGCCAAGCTGATCCCTGAATACAAAGTAGGAGCCCAACTGCTTTCCCTCAGTACCATAAAAAAGAAAACAAGCAGGAATTCCTACCTGATTATGTATGTAGAAAACCTATCCAGTTTCACTGCCAATTGTTTGGCATCTTCCTCCAGAGTCAGTATGGCTGCCTCTTTGGAAGTTCTAGAGGATTCTGGGACATCGGGTAAGTTAACAGAAGGGAGGTCTGGCACTAAGTGCAATAGCATATTTACCAGCCAGTGGATTATCTCAGTGTGAATGGAGGCCACCTGTAAAGGCAGTAAAAAAAAAAGTCTGGTTGAAGCACATATAATACTATGAAGACAGTGATAATGACTTGCATGCAATTACATTTCTTCTAGCAGTATTCTTCTGTAAACCCACATCATAATGTGTCGACTATGGGGGAGCTTTAATATGAGGCTCTGCCCCCCAGCTCTACCTTGTTTGGTTTGGTTCAGTCCACTGGATGAAGATGCCCCCTTCCAAATAACCCCAGCAAGACCCATTGTGCCAGCCAGGAGAATGGAGTGGAGGTTGAACAGATGGCTTACTGTAGTTCATCACTGGAGACACGAAAGCAAGACTTGGAGAAAGGCCAGGCAAATATCCACGATTAGCATCAAACTAGAGGCAGAGCTACAGTGAGTGTAAGAGGCAGGGTGGGTTTACTAAATGGCATGTTTTGTGAATGGATGCCCTACATTAAATCCCACCCACCCCATATCCTAAACTCTTTAGTTTTATACAGCTCAAGGTCACCTGCCTGGCCCAACATATGGAGTTCTCCCTGCATGTCAAGCAAAAAAAATAATCACCATAGTAATTGTGTTTCTTCTAAGGGACCAACAATGAGTCTTACAAAACGGTATCATCTCCATTCAGAGGTGCTGCCCTGGAAATAGTAGAATTACAATAGAATATGTAATTATTTTCAAACTCTGCACTGTGGTCATGCTCGCCCTGCTGTCCTAAGGTGAAATTTGTTTCTGGAAAGCAAGGGGAACCGTGAGTGACCACAAAATCACTATTCCACATCAATAAAGAAACAAAATTATAAATCCAGTTAAAAAGCAGCAGACTAAGAATTCTTTGAAAACAATAAAAAACACTTATTTGACTATTGTGAAAAACAAAGGTTTGAAACAACAAATGCTCAAGCAATAAAAGCATTGTTCAGACTGATTCTTGTAATAACATTTTCAGGTTCTAGAAAGTGAGGCAGGGTCAGGGATTGTAAGACTCATTTTTGGATCCTTTTGAAGAAAATGAATATTACAGACTCATCCTAATTGTTGATCATTCTGAATACCTTCACCATTGAATCATACCTATGGGTCCAGGACCAGAGGTGCTAGGACCCTGTGGGAGTTTTTTTGCTCTAGGGAGGGAGCCGACATCAGCTACTGGCACCGCTCATGTGCAGCATGTACCCATGTGGTGCCATGCACTGGCAAATAACCATTGTCAACTCCCTCACACACCTCAGTTCTGTTTGCGAGGAGAGGACTAAATGTGGACAGAAATAGAGAAGACTAGATATTTTCTAGTCCAAGGGATAGTAAAAAGATACAGGATATAAAATAAACAAACAAATATAACCCAGCTACCGACTTAGATACTGAGGGCTGGACCTACTAGGTGAGGGCAGTAGGTTTAAAAAAAGAGCCAGAGCCTCTTATCACTAGCCAGACAGAGAGTGGGTACTAATAGGTTGTAATAGGCAAAGAGAGAGCAGCAATTCTGAACAAATGGCTCTGATAGAAGTAGCAGAGGGGGTAGCCCAATTTGGGACCCCCTTGCAATGAGATGGCAAGAAGTACCAAAAACTGGAAAATGACACCTGTACTTCCAAAAGGTAATAGCTCTATGCTACAAGATAAGTTAACTAAACTCGAGAATCAAGTCACAACCCTCTAAGAAATTGAAAAAAGGAGAAAAATAGCATAGATGTTGCAGGATTAGCAGCCCTGGGGAGTCAAGATGTGGATATCTCTTCTGGCATGCTCCAGGTGATGTAGGCAAGCCCAGTGCACAGAGAAAGAGACAAGGGATACCAATCAAAAAATTCCAGCATGAGAAAGAACATGCCCTGTCTCTCCCCGCAACCATAGGGGTGTAACCCGTGTGAGGCTAAAACATTTTCATTTCATATACTTTTTTATACTTGTGAGCCAATGGGCATACATTAGTGACAAGTCTATATAAAACAATACATGATACAGTAGAATATGCAAAACAAATACAGTAGTACAATCATTATGAATCATAGCATGTACAAACAGTTCTAGAGCTTATCCAGTCCTTAAGTAAAACCTTAAAATAATATACAGTGGTGGAGTTCTTAATTGCAGTTGGTAATGTATTATAAGAAAAAATTACTCACCTTAGTAATGTTGTTTCTTCTAATGGAGTCTTGCTATATTATCACATATGCAGTGAGTCCCAACCTTCGAACTGCTCCGGAGGTGAAAGAGTTAACTTTCCATGCCGGGCGCTGGAACCTTGAGCGAGCTCGTTGAAAACTCTGTCTGTTGTTAATCAAACTCAAACTGTCAGATCTTTACGAGCAAAACTCACTAAGGTTCTGTGTGGAAGCCAGAACCTAAACTAGCCAACTGGCTACTAAATATAAGAACACATTTTTCTTGCTCCCAAACAAAGACTCAAGTCAGGGATCCAAAAATTAAAAACATAACACCCAAACAACCCCAAAAGGAGAGTTGAAAAAATAAGGTGGGCATCTAAGTGCCAACACTGCAATGCCCACCCACATCCCAAAAGTAGAGGTTCTGAGAGGGGCAGGCAGGGGGGAGGTCATAATATAGCAAGACTCCTTTAGAAGAAACAACATTACTAAGGTGAGTAATTTTTTCTTCAAACAACATGATGTCTTGCTATATTATGACATATGCAGACTACACAGCAGTACCTCCATGGAGGAGGGACAGAACCTACTTTGGAAATAGGCTCTGAAGCACAGCTGTGCCAAACTGAGCATCACTCCTAGCCTGGATGTCCAGGGAGTAATGCTTGGTAAAAGTGTGAACTGTTTTCCAGGTAGCTGTTTGACATATCTCTAGGATAGGGATGTCCCTGGGAGCAGCCAGAGACGCAGCTGTACCTCTGGTAGAGTGAGCCCTCAGGCCTGAGGGAGGAACCTTACCCAGTTTTTCATAGCAAAATTGGATACAAGAGACAATCCACCTGGCAATGGATCTTTTAGTGGCAGGTTTCCCTTTACCAACCTGACCATAAGTGAGGAACAGTTGGAGGGAGTCAAACCTGTGACCCTTGGTACGTTCTATGTAGTAACTAAGGGCTCTTTTGACATCTAAATGTGTAGTCTCCTCTCGCCAGAGGAGGAATGGTCAGTGAAGTACACAGGAGAGACACAGATTGATTAAGGTGGAAGTCTGAAACCACCTTAGGCAAGAACTTTCTGTTAGTCCTGAGGACCACCTTATCTCTATGAAAGGAGATAAAATCAGGCTCCACTGACAATGCTTGTAACTCACTTATGCACCTGGCAGAGGTGATAGCTACCAAAAACACAGTTTTCCAAGTCAAGTACTTAAGCTCTGCTGAAGACAAGGGCTCAAAAGGGGGTTGCATAAGCTGAGCAATGCAGATATTAAGATCCCAGGCAGGGGCAGGGTCCCTGAATGGAGGGTTGGTGTGAAGCAACCCCTTGAAAAACTTGGAGAATACAGGATGAGCCGAAAGAGAAGAGGGTTTACCTGCTGATAAGAAAGCAGACACGGCTGCCAGGTGCACTTTTAGGGTAGCTGGCCTCAGCCCCAAAGTATTCAAATGCACCATATAATCCAGGACTGTGGGTAACCAGCAGATTCTGGGAAATATGCTTGTTAGAGCACCAAATGGAAAATCTCTTCCATTTGGAATTATAAGTAGCCCTGGTGGATGGCTTTCTAGAAGCCTTCAATATATCCAATACACCTTGGGAGAGGTGTAGGTCAGCAAACTCTAACTCTTCAAGAACCAGGCCTTCAGATTGAGAGATTTGAGATTCGGGTACCAAACCCTCCCCTGAGCACAGGTTAACAGGTTGTGATTCCTGGGAAGATACAGGGGAACGTGGACTGTTAAGGACAAAAGGAGTGGGTACCAGGGCTGTCTGGCCCAATCTGGTGCAATCAGGATCATCTTGCAAAGTTGAGATCTGATTTTGACTAGCACCTGAACAGAAGAGTAAAGGGGAAGCATAGAGAAACTTCCCTTCCCAGCTGAGAAGGAAGGCATCCAGAGGGACTGAGCCCAACACTGGGGTCTGCAGCAAAAGGGAAGTTGGTGATTGTCTGGGGCTGCAAAAAGATCTATCTGTGGGGTGCCCCATCTGGCAAATACTACCTCCAATACTAGGGGATCCAGTGACCATTCGTGATGGCCCTGGGAAATCCTGCTGAGAGCATCTGCCAGGACATTGTCCTTGCCTGGAAGGTGAACTGTCGTAAGGGACGTGTTCAGGGAATACGCCAAAGACCACAACTTCATTGCTTCGGTGCACAAGGCCATAGACCGAGTGCCCCCTTGCTTGTTGATGTACCACATTGTAGTGGTGTTGTCTGTTCTGACCTGTACAACTTTGTTCTGAACAGAGGTGGAAAACTTGAAGTGCTAGAAAAACTGCTCTGAGTTCCAACAGATTGATGTGGAGCAGAGATTCCTGAGGGGACCACAATCCCGGGTAGTGAGGTCACCCATGTGAGCTCCCACCCCAAGAGGGATGCATCTGTAGTAAGGATTAAGGAGTGAGACTGAGGGGTGAAGGGGAACCCCTGTCTCAGATTGCTCTGGTCCTGCCACCACTGAAGGGCTTGGATCAGGGTTCGAGTCACTGGGATCAATTTGGTCAGAGGGTCTCTCCTTTGAGACCAAAAGGCTCTCAAATGGAACTAGATGTCCCTCATCTGAAATCTTGCTCCCTGCACTACTGCTGTAGAAGCAGCCATGTGCCCCAGGAGCTGGGGAAAATGCCTTGCTGGTCGAGAGACCTGCAGGGTGAAAGAGGAGGCCAGAGATACCAAGGTCCTTGCTCTTTCCAGAGGAAGGAAGGCTCTGGCCTCTTTTGTGTTCAGTTCTGCACCTATGGAGGTGAGAAGCTGGACAGGCTCTAGAACTGACTTTGGAAGACTGAGAAGGAAACCTAGAGATGTGAGCAGTTGCTGAGTTACCTGAAGATGTAATTTGACTTGGTCTGGAGACTGGCCTACTACGAGCCAGTCGTCCAGGTAAGGAAAGATGGCAATCTTTGCCTTCTTAAGTGGGCAACTGCTACTGCCAGGCATTTTGTGAATACCCTCGGGGCAGAGGTGAGGCCGAAGGGCATTGCTCTGAACTGGTAATGGCCTGAGGGCAGTTCGAATCTGAGGTACTTTCGATGGGAGCTTCTGATAAGAACATGGAAGTAGGCATCCTTGAGGTCCAGGGACGCTATCCAGTCCCCTGGCCTTAGAGAGGGTAAAATAATTCCCAGAGTCACCATTTTGAATTTTGGTTTTAAAAGGTGCTTGTTTAGGTATCTGAGATCCAGGATGGGCCGCCATTCTCCTGTCTTTTTTGGGGTAAGGAAGTACCTGGAGTACAACCCTTTGCCCTGGTGTAGGGGTGGAACCCTTTCCACAGCTCTGAGAGCCAGGAGGTTAGAAACTTCTGTCTCTAGGGCAAGTGCCTCTGATCGATTTGCAGGTGGAAAGGACCTGGTTCTCATCTTTGGAAATTTTTTGAAGCTGAGAACCAGTCCCTGGCTTACTATTTAGGTATTTGTAATCCGAGAATTTAATAAATAAATAAAATAAAATACTACTTCCAGGACCCACTTGTCTGATGTTAAAGACTTCCAGTCCTGGACAAAGTAAGCCAGCCTGCCCCCTACAGGTAGTGGAGAATCGGCCCTGGCCACCTCATCAGGGTGCCTGCTTGGCAGGGGCTTTAGGCTGAGGGGTGGAAGCAGGTCTGCTTGTACCCCATCTGCCTCTCCCTCTAAAGAACCCCCTCTGGGCATAAGCTGAAGAGGAGGCCTGGGCTTGGTAAAAAGGCCTATGAAAAGGTCTGCCCCTGCCCCTGGAAGGCTGCCTTTGAGGAGTGGCCTGCCTTTCCTTGGCCTGTGCACTCCTATAGGTGGTCCTATACTCATCCATTTTCTTCATGTAACTCTCTGCTCCCCAAACAGAGAGTTACCCACAACAGGAAAATCCATGGCCTGAGTCTGGGTATCCTGCGACAGGCTAGTACATCTGAGACAAGCCATCCTGCGAAGAGCCACAGATGTAGCCATGACTTTTGATGACACATCATTAGAGTCCACTGCAGCATGAAATTGCACCTTAGATGCCTCAATACCATCAGCAGCCACCTGCTCCAGCTCCTTGGCAAGCTGGCCAGGGACCTGCTTTGCTAGAGCTATAACGGTGTCCCATCTGGATTTCTGGTATCTAGCAACATAAGCCATATAATTTGCCTGTCTGAGTCCCAAGGATGCTGCCATGTACTGTTTCTTTGCCATGGCATCAATCCTCCTGGAGTTCTTGTCAGGGGGTAGCCAAGGAATATTTGCCTTGTCACAGGCTGCAGCCTGCACTACCTAACATGGCTGCATTGTTGTGTAAGGAACTCCGTATCAGAGCCTGACAATGTGTACCTCTTGTCCATTCTTTTATCCACAGGAGGTATAGTGTGAGGAGTTTTTAGAATTTTTACTGTCTGTTTCCCAAAAGATTTATGCAAAGGAATAGACAGTCTCCTAGACTCTGGGATATCCATCATTTCTACATAGTCAGGCTCCTCTTGATCATCCACAGCTTCCTCCATAGGGAGCTGGAGGGTTTCAGCCTACTTTTTTATAAAACATAAAATGAGAGGGGACTCAGAAAGCCTAGGGGAGACACTCCTGAAGGTCTGTCTGGGGAGATGTCCGGTTCAGTGGGCATATCCAGACTTTTAAATCCACATTTACTCTCCTCATACTCCTCTTCCCCCTCCTCCGGTTCATAAAATTCCTCTAAATCATATTCTTGAACCGGTGGAACCGACCAAACCGTACACTTACCTGATGGTGCCGGTTCGGTCGGAACCGGGGAAAGCGACTGGACAATTTTAATCGCTTTGGCTATTTCTTCAGCGGTTGGAGAGGGAAATTTTGGCTCCACACCTGCTGATTTTCTAGTCCTTTTTGCTGGAACCGACTCCTTCGAGTCGGCTCTCCTTTTGGCCGAGGAAGTCTCGCCCTGGTCAGAGGGCACTCCCTCCGGTTCGGTTACAACAGAACCGGGCTGGCCATCCGGGTCAGTGGACTTCTTGGCCTCTCTTTCCCTGAGCCTACCAACTCTCTTATCCAGGGTAGCTGCAGGAAAATTTTTGCAAATCTGGCAGTCTGCATTGAGGTGGTCAAACCCCAGACAATAAACACAGGTGGTGTGGGGGTCAGCCTTGGCAAAGGCTTCCCCACAAACACTGCAGTGTTGAAACCCAGTTGGCCCGGTTTTCTTTTGGGTTTCTCAGACATAGTGCCAGCCTAACCAAAACTTGCCCGTTTATGGCAATCCGCCAAGCAAGACTCTCTTTTCCGTTCCCAACCATGTCACGGGTCATGGAAAAAAACGTAATGAAATCCAGTTTTTTTAGAACCGATAAGAACTGGGAACCGCACTCTAAAAGACAGATTAATGTATTTACAACAACCTGATCGGTTCAAACCAAACCGATAATACCATTTACAAGTTCCACACAGAAAGTAAATGTAAAACCTATCTAGTACTTACAATACCACAGACAGAGCTTGAACCGACTGGTTACAGTTTAAATTCGGTTAAAAAACCGAAAAATTAATACTTTAACCGACAAAATGAACCGAGCAGAAGGAGAAATCTCCGGAGCGACTGTTCAATGAGGCGGAGTAAAGAATCTGACAGTTTGAGTTTGAAGAACAACAGACAGAGTTTTCAACCGAGCTCGTGCTCAAAGTTCCATGCCTGGCATGGAAAGTTAACTCTTTCACCTCCGGAGCAGTTCGAAGGTTGGGACTCACTGCATATGTCATAATATAGCAAGACTTTATGTTGTTTGAAATTTGAATTACACTCCCTCCCCAAAAGGGAGTTAAGAGTGTTCCAGATCTTCCTGGAATTACCAAAATCATCAGATTGTTTTTCTGTAAAATTTAGATTTGGATGACCTTACTTCAGTTTTGCCTTTGTTTATAAAAATGTGAAGTCAGTTAACAACTGCGGGGCCCTAGTAGCCCTATACTTTTTACAAACCTTATCTCAGCTTTTCATCAGGTTTATTATCTCAGAGGTAACCCATTCCTGTTTAGATGCTCTGATTCTCATTTTATTTTGGGGGTACAGCAATCCTGTTATACATACTATTAAATAAATAACAAAACTTGTACAGGGCTACATTTAAATCAGAAATTGACTCCAGAAAAGACCAATCAACTTCAGCAATGTAGATTTCAGATGATCAATATTAAGTGGATTAAGATTTCTGGTGTAAATGTACACCAGTGGTAGACTAGTTCTCTTAGTAGACAAATCACAAAAAATTGGGAAGAAGTGGTCACTCAATACATCAGGGAGTACTCCAAAGTCAACTACCCTCGATGGATGAGTGACCACGAGCCAATCCAAAACAGTACAATTTCCAGTTTTATAATTTGTTTTAGTGACTTCATTAATCAGTTGTTGGACCCCAGTGTCCTGAAATAAGTCCTGTGCCAAGTGACTCATCCTCCCAAATAATATTAAAATCTCCAACTAGATTCCATCCACATCTAACAGGCAGTGATTTTTTTTTTAAAGCAGAGACAGTTTCTAAACCGGCTTCATTCAAACCAGGGGGAGACATATAGCACTAATTGTTAGGCATTTCCCTGTTCCTAACATAATACCAACTGATGTATATTTACATCTATTAGAAATTAAGTGAAAGGGGTGCTCTTTGGTCAGAAAATTAGAAGTTATATAAATGAGTGTACCACCTCCCCTTTCCCCTATTCTGTCATGCCTAAATGAAGAGTAGCCATTAAGTTTTATCTCATTAACTTTAATTTTACTACTTAACCATGTCTCAAATAGGACAATGGCATCAAACTTACTTGCTTCAATCCAAGCCTCAAAAAGTATCCACTTGGCAAGAATGCTCTGAATACTGATATGAACAATCTTCAGAGTTTTCGAAGATTTGTTAAGTGATTGGACATTTGCCTAAAAATCCTGGTTATTGGGTTGAGTGAGGATATACTGAGCCAGAAATAAGTAACAGCATCATAACCAACTGTCGAACTCTCATTTTAATGTAGAACTCTCTTTCTTTTATAATTTTAATAAACATAGTAGTGGATTCCCTGGAAATAAGCAAACAATCAAATGATGTGAAATAGTTAAAATCCAAATCATGAAAGGTAAATACAATGTCATCCAGAAAACAGAGAGGAACAGCAGAATCATAAAATAATATACCAATACCTCCTTTTGAAAAGTGCACATCACAATGATTAACTTTTTAGGAGAATTGGCAATGCCCCTCCTTAATTAAGGAATTGGATGCTGGTTCTAAAAATAGAACTAACAAAAATAAAATAACTCCAAGTATTGTGCTAAAATGTGTCTGCTGCACAAGTAAAAATCTAAGCCTCTTAGGTACTAAGCAGTAATTAAATACATCTGGTAAAATAATCAACTAACACAGGAACCTGCAAACACAAGGGTACTGCCACCTAACCCCATGCTACAGAGTCTGTATTAGCATACTCCAGATACACCTGGAAAAGCAGTGTGGACAAAAAATACTACAGATTAAAATCACCTTCTCACTTTACTACAGGACTACTACAGTTCACAACATGGGCTGCCACCACCAGATGTTATCCACAGTAAAGCACTGAGCAAAAATAACAAAAGCAGCTTCTTTGGATACCAGATTGGGTTGCCACTACCAACTGTAACCAAGGGAGGCTAATAAAAATAACTAAATATATCAGCTCAAAACAATCCCTGAACACTAACTGGGCTGCCACCACCAATAATATACAGGAAGCAGAGGGCAGGCAATAATTAAAAGGATTGACTTTAATTCTACAGTGACAGCCAAAGACATGGTCAGACATTTCCTGAAATTTCTGTGATATCTCTGGAGAGATTTCCTGCCTGTCTGCATTACCACTATGGGCCACCAGAAAGAACCTCTTAAGCTATATAGTGAAATATCTGGAAATATCTGACCATATCATGGCTGTGACTGCAGTATAATCTAAACCCTCCCAAGTGCTCAAATCTAACTAGGCTAATATAAAAACACGCACTTAACCCCATTCCAGTATTAGAAACGTCAGGCTCACAAACAGGGCTTCCACCACCTGTCGTAAGCCAAAGAGGTGGAACATATGGATAACAATTAAATCTTAAATAATTAGGCGGCACTATATACAGCCGGAAAACAAACCATAAATTATTTTAACAAACTTTAACGTGTAGATCATCACTATCTAATTCCTGTATCTATCACTACAGTCTATTGTTCCCATTTACAAACAATTTTGTTCTTGAGTCGGCACCAGCTTTAGAGGAGTAACAAAACCCTGACTGAGCATATCTGGTTCCTAGTAACCCCCCCATACCCCCACAGCAGCCGGAAGTCAATCCAGCAGCAAATTCGGCCCACAAAATCAATCCCAAGTGAATCAGTTACCAGAATCACTCAAAAGATAATAATGGATAGCTTGGGGGAACAGATGTGAATAAATTTCCCTCCTAGAGGCTTACTTGGGACAAAATTATATTGTTATAACAGCCCCCGGTGGACTCACACAGGGTGACTCACGACACTCTTGTATGAGCCACTCATGCAGACAGACCCAAATGTGTCTGCACTTTTCAACTCCTGGACTCCGCCCATTCTGACTCCTCTGGTAGCGCCACCCCCACCCCGCTTACCGGGACCAGGTGGACAAAACAGGACTCAGGAGGACCAGGTGTCAGGCTGCAATTCACTCCACAGGGACAGTCTGTTAAAAGAGTCAGCTCTTGTTGGCTGCAGAGTTTCCCATAGGTGGCCCCAAGCCTTCAGCTGTCTATGCAAGCAAGTGCACTGCACCCTTCCACAGACATTTTTTTTGGTGAGGGTTGGCACCAGGATGCCCACCAACCCTCTTTTTTTTTTCAACAAGCAGCCAACCAGCAGTCATCTAAGAGCTGAAGCCTGCCATGACTACTAAGGATCCTGTGTGGCAACAGTCTTTCTAATCTGCTAGATTTAAGAAGCTGTAGGAAGGTTTTTCTATTTGTTTTCTTCTGCTATGTGCAAACCATTTCATTTCAGTTTTTGTAGTAACCCCGTCATTTCCACAGTCTTTGTGTAATTGTGATATCTTGTAGATTGTGTAAATATTGTGGAGTAGTAAATATTATTTTTATATACTTCATGCCTCTGTGACTGAATCTTTTGGGTAAAGGGACCGGGGGAAAGGCCCAAAGACCTGAGCTTAGCAACATGGGTTTGTTACCTGCCCCTGAAGGTGGAAATCAGACAAGACAACTTCAGTTCATGGAACTTGAAGGTACAGCAGTCCATTAAAAAGCAGGCATTGCAGAAATCCATATCATGTTCTGGACCAAGGCAGGTCCCACAAACCTGATACCAGTCCTTCATCACAATTGACTTCCCACAGGGCCAACAATGAATTAAGGAGGATTTTTTGTCCCTTTACTCTTTTTCTCAGGCTCAGACATCACAGAGGAAATAAGAAAATGAAGCTGGTACCTCAAAATAGAAGAACCTATCAGTGTCGCTGAGGAAATTCAATGACAGTCAAACTGAGGTGCTGCTCACTCTCACAGTGTGCACCTGATGGTGGAAAGAACAGAACTGAAGTACGTGATGGAGTCGATGATGGTAACTGGTTGGTGCACAGTACCACGTGGTTGCATGCTGCATGCAGGCATAACCAGTAGTTGGCGTTGACTCCCTAGAGGAAGAAAGCTCCCATGGGGTCCTCTTGCATCCAGGCCCAGACCCATATGTATGAATCATTGGTGAAGACTGATTCACAGACGATCACAATTACTACGGTGATTAGATTTTTCTTCAAACAACACAAATCCAACAATTATGTCATAAAAAACAAAATGGAGACTCATAAAGCAGTGCCTTGGGAGGCTGGGTTTAGAACCTATTTAGGGAAAGGTTCTGCAAGACATCAGTCCCAAACCTGGAATCCCTCCTGGATTGGATATCTAGACAACAGTGCTTAGTAAAGGTGCAGACTGTAGCCCAGGTAGACTGTAGATGCTTTACACATTTTTTTAAGAGGGATGCACCTTGTAGTGCTTACAGTGGCAAAAGTAGATCTATGAGAGTGTGCCTTTATTTATTTAAGCATTTTACCAGGAAGGCATACTGAGCAGGCTACTACTCGATTCTGGCTGCATCCTGGGGAAGGGGTGGTACATACACGGTTGAATGTAAGCAAGTACAAAGAATAGTACAAAAACAAAAATACATAGTACATAGTACCAGCTAGTGACAGACACAATGGATTAGGAAATAATACATGATTAGCATGAGGGAGCAATTGATAAGACTCTTGATAGTCTTAGTATAAGAATCATTACAATAAAATTTGGTTATGCTAGTAAACATTAGATATAGGATGTGCCAGCCAAGGTTGCCACCCTGAGGGCTGTTATATGGCCTAGACACATGAGCAGGTAAGGGAGAAGTGATCTAGAAGCATGGAGTTAAGATCTGGGGAGGAAAAGAAGTGATGAATGTTTGCTGGGAGGGAGTTCCACAACTTAGGCATGCGGTAGCTAAAGGCTGCCTGTCCTATGGCAGAGGTTCAGTGAGGAACAACCAGGGTCCACGAGTCATTATTTCTGAGTGAATACACTCTAGTGCTTGTGTTGGCTAGGGCAATTGAGAAGTGAGGGGAGCAACTGAGATCAGTACTTGGTTGAGGTCTTGGCACAGTGGGACAGCCTATGATTTTCTAGAGATGTAAGGTTCATAGATTGGTTGAGGGTGCAGTGATGGGTGGAGTAAGGGCAGTTCAGGGCAAAGCAACAGAAAGCGTGGAGGAGGGTATCCAGTCTGGCTAAGATGGACTTGGGACCTGCACTGTAGACAACAACCCCATAGTCGAAGAATGGGAGTATCATTTTCTGCATGATGGCCCTCCAGGCTGAGACTGGGATATTGTCACAGTTGTGGTAAAGTGCACCGAGCCTGGGGTGAAGCTTCTTAGTATGGAGTCAACATGTGCAGAAAAGTTGAAGTGCTGATCAAGCCAGACTCTGAGGTACCTGAAGGAGGTAAAGGTCTCGAGAGGGGTCCCATCCAGGGTATGGAACATGATAGGGGAAGGGAGCCTTGAAAGTCGTTGTCTTGTTCCAAAAGTCACAGAGATGGTTTTCTTGGCATTGAGGGAGAGTTGATTTGAGTGCAGCCAGAGCTGGACCTGATCGAAGTCTGACTGCAATCTGGTCATTACCTCTGTGACTGAGGGGCCTGATGTATACAGCACAGTATCGTCCGCATACATGTGAATGGAGGTGTGAGGGCAGGCAGACAGCAGGTCATTTAGAAAGGCGGAGAACAGGAGGGGGGCCTAGGATGGAGCCTTGCGGTACCCCAGCAGTGACAGAGAGGGGGGCTGAGGTGGCAGAACTGACTCTGACTGATCATGACCTGCCTACAAGGTATGAGTGGAACCAACTGGTTGCCCAGCTAGACAGACCAGCATTGGAGAGTTTGGTCAGGAGTAGTGAGTGGGAGATGGTGTCAAATGCCTTGGCTAGGTCAATGAAAATGGCAGCTGTGATGTGGCCAACATCCATACCAGTGAGGATGGAGTCAGTGAGCCTGAGAAGAGAGGAGGTGGTTGAGTGGGATTTCCGAAAGTCAGACTGGTAGGGGGTGAAGAAGGAGGAGGAGGAGGAGTCAAGAAAGGATGATAGACGAGAGAGTACTAGGCACTCCTGGAGTTTTGCCAGAATGGGTAGTAGGGAAATAGGACAGTAATTGCTTGGGTTTAAGGCATCCCCACCCTTGTGAAGGGGGATTACAGTGGCATGTTTCCATTCAGAGGGGACTTCAGCAAGGGAGAAGGATAGGTTGAATAGGGCAGCCAGGGGTTTTGCTATGGCGGGGGCTGAGAGTTGGAGCATTCTGGAGTCCAACGCTGTTGGGAATTTGCCCTAGTTAGGATTAAGGGCGATCAGTGCATTATATACCTCATCCTGGGTGATAGGCTGCAACGAGAATGAGTGGGCTGTAGGTGTGTCATTGATGGAGGAGGTAATGCTGAGTGGCAGTGTAGGGCAAGGAGAGAGCAGGAGAGTTGCATGGCAATTTGTAAAGTGAGAGTTGAGCTGTGAGGCCACAGCTGGTGGGTCTGTGATGGTGAGCCCACCTACCAGTAGGGTAGGAGTGGGGGTCTGCGAAGGAGGACTGAGAAGCGATTTTACCACTTTCCAGAATTTGAGTGGCTGACGTGAGGTGGAATCGAATGAGGCTTTGAAATAGTTAGCTTTTGCTTGGCGGATTTTCCTAGTGCATGCATTGCATAATGTGCAATATAACTGAAGGTCAGTTGGTGAGCTGGAAGTTTTGTAGGCTTTCCATGTTCCTGAGGTGGGCAAGGATTTTAGTTGAGATCCAAAGGAGGTGTACGCCTCTGACTCTGGTACACCTCCGGGGGGGGGGGCATGGTGGTCCCAGATGGCAGAGAAGTTGGACTTAAAGAACACCAGAGCCTCATCAATCGAGGTGGATCAGCTGAGGAATGACCAGTCGGTATTGGCCAAGTCAAGTAAGTAGTGTGAGAGGTCCAGAGACTTGTAGGATCTAGTCATTAGGATTCTGGGGAGGCTTTAGGGTCTGTAGATTTTTTCTTACAGAACAGATGCCATGATGGTCACTTAAGGTGTCTGGTAGAGGCTGGAGGCCAGGATCCTATGAGGGTGTGAGGTGAGGAACCAATCCAGGAGAGTGTGATTCAGTGTTTTGTGGTTTAACCGAGTGGGTTCTGAGATTTGCTGTACTAGGTTTAGGGCAGTCACTTTGTCTCGAAGCTTGGAGTTAACCGTGGCGAGCCAGTTCTGGTTAAAGTCCCCAAGTATATGGAGCTCGCCCCCGGAGGCCAGAGAGTTCAGTGTGCCTAGGTAGTCCAGTATAGCAGGTGTATTGGAGTCAGGTGCGCAGTAGATGCCTGCAATGAAAATCGGAGTAGAGTGAGGGAGAGTGATTTTTACCATTAGTGTGTCAACGGACTCCGACAGTGGAGACAGGGTGACCTGGGAGAACTGGATTGTGGAGGCAATATACACGGCTATGCCGCCCCCTATTTTATTGCCCTTGTGGTGATGTCGGATGAGAGTATAGCCAGGCATAGAGAATTCCGAGTCAGTGTTGTGGGACTTCAGCCAGGTTTCAGAGATAATCAGTATCTCCAACCGGAGGGACATGGAGAGGGGCTGAAGCAGGGTAATTTTTTACGAAGAAGGCTGCATATATTTAGGTGGATCATTCTTAGGCCTGATGGGAGTTGGATTGGCAAAGTGGGGTTAGGTGTGAGATGATGAATAGGTCTGGGGTTTGGCTCAACATTAACTGCTAGGAGTAACAGAAGTGTGATCAGGAGTTTGGTATTATGCACAGCCCAGTATAGCTTATGGGTGGTGGTATATGGCTTAGCAATAGGAGCTGTTGGCCTCCAAGCAAGCGGCAATAGGGCTAGGTGGCTAATTTGGATGGTGGGTGGCAGTAAGGTGGGACCAAGTGATACTGTGTGGAGGTGGCAACCAGGGAGAGTGTCATCCTTGGTAGTGGAGGTATAAGTGTTATTTGGCTGATGCTTGGTGCCCAGCAGCTCAGAGTAGGAAGACAGGGGGAGGAACACCCAGGGGATGAGGATAATGATAGAAGATAAGAAAAGAAGTAGCATTGTGGAGGCAAGCAAAATGAGAGAGATTTTAGTTCTGTTTTTGTTTGTAGTGGGTGTAGCGACCACTAGTGGTTGTAGGGAATAGCCTGCAAATGGGAAAGTAGGCTGATTGGTTTTAACAAGCATGTGACTTCTCCTCATATAAAGATAGTTTGCCAAGGGTGGTGGTGGGGTAGCTGATGTGAATAGTCAGCGGGGTGTGCTCAGTGCTGAGTTACTTGCCAAGCTGAGATGCCATACCTGCTTGCCAGGCTGAGTAGCAGGGGGCCAGTTCTCCAATTCGGGAGAGGGCTTCTGCTCAAAATTCTGCCCTCACGACCTCCTAAACGGGCGAGGAGAGCTGGGGAAAAATAAAGAGGGAGCAGGATTAAGTAAGATTAAAAGAGGGATGGGCTGGCTCTTAACTGCATCACTTGATTGACTTGCCTTAAGCTTTAAACAGATCCTAGCAAAGCTTTAAACAGATCCTAGCACCAAGTATAGTAACTTCGTTTTAAACTCAGAGTTACAGAACATAAAATAACTGCAGACTGCTTTTTAACTCAGTGTTACAGAAAATAAACTATAGACTGCATTTATCTCACTCAGAGATACAGAAATAGCTGCAGCTACACTGTGCAGGACAATTGCTTCTTTGAACGCTAGGTACAAACGGAGTGCCGCAGTAGCACATATGGGCAAACTTATAGCTAAAATCCCGAGGGTTTAGGCAAGACTAACAAATGTAGCAGCTTACATTAAATTACAAGCACCTTGCTGGCTGAAAGCCACCACGTGTAGTGCAGGGCAGCTGGGGTAAAACAATCACTGTACATCTCCGATTTGATGTGGGCCAGATTCAAATTTAGCACCAAAATTCTTGCTCAGTGTTGAGCTGCTTGCTGAGCTGAGAAGCCGTACCTGCTTGCTGGGCTGAGTAGCGGGGGGCCAGCTCTCCAATTCAGGGGAGGGCTTCTGCTCAAAATTCTGCCCTCATGACCTCCTAAATGGGCGAAGAGAGTTGCTTGCTGGGCTGAGTAGCGGGGGCCCAGCTCTCAATTCAGGACAGGGCTTCTGCTCAAAATTCTGTCCTCACAACCTCCTAAATGGGCGAGGAGAGCTGCTTGCTGGGCTGAGTACTGGGGGGCCAGCTCTCCAATTTGGGGGAGGGCTTCTGCTCAAAATTCTGCCCTCATGACCTCCTAAATGGGCGAGGAGAGCTGCTTGCTGGGCTGAGTACCGGGGGGCCAGCTCTCCAATTTGGGTGAGGGCTTCTGCTCAAAATTCTGCCCTCATGACCTCCTAAATGGGCGAGGGGAGCTGCTTGCTGGGCTGAGTAGTGCGGGGCCAGCTCTCCAATTCGGGGGAGGGCTTCTGCTCAAAATTCTGCCCTCATGACCTCCTAAATGGGCGAGCGGAGCTGCTTGCTGGGCTGAGTAGTGCGGGACCAGCTCTCCAATTCCGGGGAGGGCTTCTGCTCAAAATTCTGCTCTCACAACCTCCTAAATGGGTGAGGAGAGCTGCTTGCTGGGCTGAGTAGCGGGGTGCCAGCTCTCCAATTCAGGGGAAGGCTTCTGCTCAAAATTCTGCCCTCACGACCTCCTAAACGGATGAGGAGAGCTGGGCCTCTTGAAGGCTGCTTACCAGCTTTCTCATAGCAAAACTGGATACAGGAGACTATGAAGTGAGAAACAGTCTTTCTGGCTGCTGATTTACCTTTACCAACCTCTCCAAAAGTCACAAAGAGTTGTGTGCTATCAGTTCATGTGTCTTTTATTCTGTCTGCGTAACAGCTCTTTGTCCTTCAATTATCAAGGCAGTGCAGCTTCTGTAAACCACTCCTAGAGTGGTTAGAGAAATGTACATGTAGCTTAACAGATTTTTTCAAATGGAATTCAGACACCACTTTTGGAAGGACTTTCCTATTTGCCCTCAGGATTACTTTTGTCTCAATGTGAAATAATGTAGTTTGGGTCTGTACAGGTGACTTTTTACAGTTCGCTAATGATCTTAGCAGAAGCCTTTGCAATAAGGAACATTGTTTTTCAAGTAACATATCTGATTTCTGCTGAAGCCATTGACTCAAAGGGAGACTCCACCAGCTGTGCAAGACATACCGTATATTCAGGTCCTATAGAGGGTCAAGTTCACTTATTGGGGGATGTAGGGGATAGACCTTTAACAAACCTTTTGAAAATGGGCTGTGAGGCTATGGATGCTTCCCTCCCAGCTCACATGTAAACTGAAATAAGAAATTTCTTCATACTTACCGTAATTTCCTTTTCTGATAGCTCCAACATTGTCAATGGGTATGTAATCCCTAGGTGGCACCATCCCAAGGGCTACTACCCCTGCCTGCTTGGCTAGTAGCAGGTTAAGGGGCCTTAGTTCTGAAAGGAGTGCCTCCACCCGGATGTCAGGGTTGGCAGTGGTGAAGCTAACCTGGGCACAGCCCTCCGGGACACTGTAACCCCCCACCTCATTCCCCTCTAGTGGCCTGAACACTGTACAATAATCACTTTCACAATATCCCTGGTACACCACACAAGTACCGACACTGTTTGCACTTACCACCAGGGCTGGTTCCTCTGGCTTGACCCTGGGGACCCCCTGTAAAACAAGGTTATGCACAGCAAATAGCAACAGTACAGTACTTTGAGCACAAACAGGAACCACAGTCAGATTACATGCAGAAAAAGTTAGATCTGATTTATTAAGGGGACTTGAACAAGGGAGGGAAAAAATCAGGTTAATTAGCTTAAAGGTTATATCAGTCAAGCAGTTATGCATGCGCTTTGAGTCCCCCACACAGTCACACCTCTGGGTACCCAGGTGGAGAAGAGACAGGCTATCCAGGACTGATGCCCAGGGTTGGCCGGCGTCGCAGCTGGTTGGGGCCCTGTGATGGAAAACACAACATGCACAGTACACAATATTTGTAATCCGGAGCCAGAGGTCTCAGTTCGTAAAGGAAATAAAACAACAAGACAATCAGATGACACGCTCAGATTAAGCTGTTGTGCGGGGAGCTACCCAGGTATTTACTCACGATACCCAAGACTGGACACAGGCTGGACGAAAATTGACACTGCAGATGGTTGATCTGGAATGCCAGGAGAAGCAGGGCTCACACGAGTCGAAGAGGCATTGTTCCTGTTCAAGCATGGAGCAGGGGGCTGATCCCCAGGCAGGTCTCTCATTGATGGTTTCTCTGTGCAGTGGGTAGTCTGGCTGGGCCAGTCTGGCAAGGCCCAGACCGCATGGAGACAAATTCAGATGCAGTCCGTTTTGGGCTGGATACAGCTTCCAGCAAGCAGAACACAGTTCACACAGTGGGGGACTAACTCACAACCCACTAGCAGCTCATAGCACATTTACATGTACGGGAATTCTACTGTACCAGGCAAAGTGCTCCCTGGTCCCTATCATAAAGTCTCTGCACACACGGGAGCTTAGGGTAGCCGGAACTCCTGACAGGCCGATCGCATTCAGAAAAATCTTCGGTCTTCTTCAGGTTGAGCCTGGCCCACTTCAGTAGCTTACTTTAGTCACACAAACCTGGATTTAGACCAAAATAATTTTCTTCTCTCCCTCTCAGGAGCAGCAGGCAGACCTGCAAACTAAAAACTCAGCCTTTTCACAGTTTTCCCACATGAATCCACTCAGGATTGCTGCCCAAAATACACTTCAGCTTCTTCTTGTTCAGCTTCCAGCTTAGAACTAACTGAAAACTGCAAGCAGCCTGGGACTTCCCCAAGATCCAAAAGATTTGATTGGCTGATTTGGCTGTCAGTCAAAGCAACAGCTCCCCCTTCAGTTGCAAAAAAGGCGCAAAAAATCTCCAAACTAAAGTTCCTATAGATTTTGAATTCAGACAGCTCCTGTAGTACGGCTACATTTTAAGTCCCACCAGTACAGTTTGGTCCAATTTGCAGTCCAGGACCAAGATAGTGGAGACAAACAAAACAGTCCTTGCTACTAAGAAAGCAGGTTAGACAAACTGCATGAAAATATTACTCACCTTAGTAATTGTTTCTTCTAATAGAGTCTTGCTGTATTCTAACATATTGCAGTGATTCCCAACCTTTAAACTGCCCTAAAGAACAAAGAGTTAACTTTCTAAGCAGAGCATAGAATGCTGAGCTCGAGCTTGGTGGGAGTATCTGTCTGGAGTGTTTCAAACTCAAACTGTCAGATTCTTACGAGCCCAACTAACTAAAAATTCTATGTGGAAATTGTAAAATTCCTACTAGCCAACTGGCAGAAAAAAAATTTGGATTCCCAAGGAACAGTCAAGTCAGGAAACCCAAAACCCAAAAACCAATCTAATACAAATAACAGTAATAAATCAACACCCAAACAAAAAGGAGGAGGGTGTAAACAAAAAGGAGGAGGGTGTAAACAAAAAGCACCCCTGTGGTGCAACACTGCACCTGCCCACACAGTTCCCAAAAACAGGTTCTGAGAGGGGAGGCAGGGAGGCAGGTCAGAATACAGCAAGATTCCATTAGAAGAAACACAGTTACTAAGGTGAGTAATTTTTTCTTCAAACAACATGAAGTCTTGCTGTATTCGGACATATAGCAGACTACCAAGCAGTACCTCCATGGAGGAGGGACAGAACCTACTTTGGGAATAGGTTCTGAAGTACTGCTGTGTCGAACTGAGCATCACTCCTATCCTGCATATCCAGAGAGTAATGCTTTGTAAAGGTATGGACTGTTTTCCAGGTGGCTGCTTGACAAATTTCTAAGAGTGGGATATCCTTGGCAGCAGCCAGGGAAGCAGCTGTACCTCTTGTGGAATGAGCCCTCAGGCATGAGGGTGGAGTTTTTCCCTGTTTTTCATAGCAGAATTTTATACAAGACACAATCCACCTGGCAATAGAGCTCTTGGTGGCAGGTATGCCCTTTCCCACTTCTCCATAAGTAAGGAACAACTGGAGGGAATCAAACCTGTGACACTTGGTACGCTCTATGTAGTAACTAAGGGCTCTTTAACATCTAAACTGTGTAGCCTCCTCTCTCCTGAGGAAGAATAATCAGTGAAGAAAACAGGAAGAGACACATACTGGTTTAAATGGAAGTCTGAAACCACTTTGGGTAAGAACCTTCTATTGGTTCTAAGGACCACTTTATCTCTGTGAAATGAGATAAAATCAGGTTCCACTGACAAGGCTTGCAATTCACTAATACACCTAGCAGAGGTAATGGCTACCAAGAACACAGTTTTCCAAGTCAAGTACTTAAGCTCTGCTGAAGACATAGGCTCAAAAGGGGGTTGCATAAGTTGAGCAATGCAAACATTCAAATCCCAGGAAGGGGCAGGGTCTCTAAAACGAGGATTGGTGTGAAACAATCATTTAAAAAATTTACAGAACACAGGGTGAGAAGATAGTGAGGAAGACTTCCCCACAGACAAAAACGCAGAAACAGCTGACAAGTGTACCTTGAGAGTAGCTGGTCTGAGGCCTAGGCCATTAAGATGGACCGCATAATCCAGAACCGTAGGCAATCCAGCAGTACGGAGAGAAATATGCTTCTTAGAACACCAAATGCTGAATCTCTTCCATTTGGAGTTATAAGTCTTTCTGGTGGAGGGCTTTCGAGAAGCTTAGAGAATATCCAGAACCCCCTTGGGAAAGATGCAGATCTGCAAACTCTAACTCTTCAAGAGCCATGCCTTGAGATTGAGAGACTGAAGATTGGTGTACCAAATCCTCCCCTGAGAGGATGTTAACAGGTAGTAATTCCTGGGAAGAGACAGGGGAAGGTGGACTGCTAGGGACAGCAGTGGGGGTGCCAGGGCTGTCTGGCCCAATCTGGAGCAAACAGAATCATTTTGCAAGTCTGAGACCTTATCTTGACTAAAACTTTGAATAGGAGTGGGAAGGGGGGGGGAGGCATACAGAAACTTCCCTTCCCAATTCAGAATCAGGGCGTCCAGGGGGACTGAGCCCAAGACTGGAGGTCTGCAACAAAAGAGAGGGAGTTGGTGATTGTCTGGGGCTGCAAAGAGATCTATCTCTGAAGTGCCCCACCTTGAAAAAATCACTTTCAACACCTGAGGGTCCAGGGACCATTCGTGATGGCCCTGAGAGAGCCTGCTCAGTGCATCTGCTAACACATTTTCCTTCCCTGGAAGGTGAACTGCTACCAGGGAGGTTTGCAGGGAATAAGCCAGGGACCTCAACTTCATGGCTTCTGTACATAAGGCCATGGACCGAGTGCCTCCCTGCTTGTTGATGTACCACATGGCGGTGGTGTTGTCCGTTCTGACCTGGACCACCTTGTTCTATACTGACTGAGAGAAAGCTTTTAGGGCCAGAAAAACTACCCTGAGTTCTAGGAGATTGATATGGAGAAGGGATTCTTGGGGGGACCACAGCCCCTGGGCAGTGAGGGATCCCAGATGGGCTCCCCAGCCCAGAAGAGAAGCGTCCATGGTAAGGACCACTGAACAAGGCTGAGTAGCAAAAGGAACACCTTGTTTTCAACTGTCCTGATCCTGCCACCATTGGAGGGCTTGGATCAAGGTCAGAGTCAGTGGGATCAGTTTGGTAAGGGAATCCTTCCTCTGAGACCAAAAAGCTGTCAGGTGGAACTGAATATCCCTTATCTGGAATCTTGCCCCTTGGACCACTGCTGTTGAAGCTGCCATGTGGCTCAACAGCTGGAGGAAATGCCTTTCTGGTCGAGATACCCGAAGGCTGAAGGAAGAGGCTAGTTCCATAAGAACCCTTGCCCTTTCTAGAGGAAGAAAGGCTCTTGCGCTGAGTGTGTCCAGTTCTGCCCCTATAAAGGTAAGAAGCTGGACTGGCTCAAGAACTGACTTGGGAAGGCTGAGAAGAAATCCTAGAGAAGTGAGCACTTGCTGGTCACTTGCAGGTGAGTCTTGACTTGGTCTGGAGACTGGCCCACTATTAGCCAATTGTCCAAATATGGAAAAATGGAAATCTTTTGCCTTCTTAGAAAGGCAACTACTACTGCCAGGCACTTTGTGAAAACCCTTGGGGCTGAGGTTAGGCCAAAGGGCATTGCTCTGAACCAATAGTGGCCTAAGGGCAACTCGAACCAGAGGTACTTTCTGTGGGAGCACCTGATGGGAATGTGAAAGTAGGCATCTTTGAGGTCGAGGGAGGTTAGCCAGTCCCCTGGCCTTAGAGAGGGAAGGATTATTCCCAGTCACCATCTTGAACTTTCGTTTCAAAAGATGCTTGTTTAGATATCTTAGGTATAGGATGGGTCGCCACTCTCCTGTCTTTTTTGGGATCAGGAAGTACCTGGAGTACAGTCCTTTGCCCCAGTGTAGGCTAGGTACTCTCTCTATGGCTCTTAAGGCTAGAAGAGAAGAAACCTCTGCCTCTAGGGCAAGGGTTTCCGAGAGATTTGCAGGTGGAAAAGATCTGCCTCTCATCTTTGGAAATTTTCTGAAGCTGAGAACCAGTCCCTGGCTTACTTCCAGGACCCACTTGTCTGATGTAATAGACATCCAGTCCTGGACAAAGTAAGCCAGCCTGCCCCCTACTGGAACAGGAGAGTCAACCCGGGCAGGCCCATCAGGGTGTCTGCTTGGCAGGGGCATTAGGCTGAGGAGTGGATGCAGCCCTGCTCATCCCCCTTCTGCCTCTCCCTCTGAAGAACCCCTTCTGAGAAAAGGAAGAAGAGGCCTGTGCTTGGTAAAAGGGCCTTTGAAAAGGCCTTCCCCTGCCCCTCGACTGCTGCCTTTGAGGAGTTGCCTGCCTCTCCTTGGCCTGAGCACTCCAGTAAGTGGTCCTGTACTCATCCATTTTCTTCATTAAATTCTCTGTCTGCTCCCCAAACAGAGAATTACCCAGTACAGGAAAATCCATGGCCTTAGTCTGGGTATCCTGTGAGAGGCTAGTACATCTGAGCCAAGCCACTCTCTGAAGAGCCACAGATGTAGCCATGACTCTTGATGACACATCATTAGAGTCCACAGCAGCATGAAACTGAACTTTAGATGCCTCAATCCCATCTGCAGCCATCACCTCCAGCTCCTTGGCTAGCTGGGGGGGGGAGGCCTGTTTCGCCAGTGCCAGTACAGTGTCCCACCTGGACTTCTGGTACCTGGCTGTTTAGGCCATGTAATTCGCCTGCCTGAGTCCCAAGGAAGATGCCATGTACTGTTTTTTTGCCATGGCATCAATCTTCCTGGAGTCCTTGTCTGGGGGGTGTGAAGCCAAGGGAATGTTTGCCTTGTCACAGGCACCAGCCTGCACTACCCCAACATGGCTGCATTGCTGGTATTAGAACTTCGTGTCTGAGCCTAAAAGTGTATACCTCATGTCCATTCTTCTATCCACAGGAGGCATAGTTTTAGGAAACTTCAGTTTTTTTTGTGTCCGTTTCCCAAAGGATTTGTGGAGGGGAATAGACAGTCTCCTGGACTCTGGGATGTCCATCATTTCTACATAATCAGGCTCCTCTTTATCTTCCACATCCTCCTCCATAGGAAGCTGGAGGGTTTCAGCCACCTTTCTGTAGAACATAAAGTGAGAAGGGGACTCACAAAGCCTAGGAGGGGAAACACCTGAAGGTCTGTCTGAGGAGATGTCCGGTTCCCCAGGCACATCCAGACCCCTCACTTTCACCATCATCCTCCTCAAATTCCCCTTTCTCTTCAAACTCCGGTTCATAAAAATCTTTGAGGGTATAATTTTGAATCGGGGGAACCAACCGAACTGAACCCCTGCCAGAAGGTGCCGGATCGGCAGGAACCGGGCGGAGCGATTCTACAATCTGAATCGCCCTGGCTATCTCTTCGGCGGTTGGAACATGAACCTCTGGATCCAAACCAGACGATTTGACTTTGCGTTTTCTTTTTGTCGGTACCGATCTCTTGGAATCAGCTCTCCTTTTGCCCGAAGAAGTATTCGCCTGGTCAGAGGGCACTCCTTCTGGTTCGGTCGGAACTGAACCGGGCTGGCCATCCGGGTCAGCGGACTTCTCGGCTTCTTTTTCCCTCAGTCTACCTAATCTCTTCTCAAGGGTAGATTTGGGAAAGTTTTTACACATTTGGCAGTCTGACTCAAGGTGGTCAAACCCCAGACAATAAACACAGGTGGTGAGGGGATCGGCCTTAGCAAAGACCTTCCCACACTCACTGCAGTGTTGAAACTCACTGGGCCCGGTTTGTTTCTTGGGTTTCTCAGACATGGCCAACCTAACCAACTTACCCTTTTTATGGCAACTGCCAGGCAAGACTCCCTTATCGGTTCCTAACCATATCACGGGTCTTGGAAAAGAACGTACTAAAACACTTTTTTTAAGAACCGATAAGGACCAGTAACCACACACTAAGTAAAAACACAAAACACAAGATTTCACTATCAAATGAGCTGTTCAGCTGAACCAACCCTCACTTTTACAAGTTCCACACAGAAAAACTGAACAATTCCTATCTAGTACTCACGGCACCACAGACAGAGACTGAACCGACTATGCGGATAACTTTTTCGGTTTAGAAACCAATGAAAACTGAAACTTTAACCGACTTTTGAACCGAGGTGAAGGAGAACTCTCCGGAGCGACCGTTCAGGGAGGCGGAGTAAAGAATCTGACAGTTTGAGTTTGAAACACTCCAGACAGAGACTCCAACTGAGCTCGAGCTCAGCATTCTATGCTCTGCATAGAAAGTAAGCTCTTTGTTCTCCGGGGCAGTTGGGGATCACTGCAATATGTCAGAATACAGCAAGACTTCATGTTGTTTGAATATCGTTATCACTCTAAATGATTTTCAGTAAATAGTTCCATCTTTCAACAGAGCTCCCCCTCAGATTACTTAAGCTGCAATTAGACAGTTCTTTAAGAGACAGTACACAGAGGCTATACAGGCTGTAATAATCACATTTAAACTACTAAAATGCAGGACACCAGCCTGGCAGTGAGCATTTAGGCAAGCTCAAAGAAGACTTTTTGGGAACCCCCTTTTGTAGGGGGGTCACACCCTTCCCTGCCTTGGAAAACTTTGCATCCACATCAAGTCTGTACCATCATAACACTGAAAATGCAACTTATACAAGATATTTATACAATTAGCATGCTATACAAGTACTATCTGATTCATCAATTGGCATAACTTGTCACTTTATTATACATTTCAATGTACTCCACTATATCATTTCCATTCTGACAATACATTATTCATATTTCACACAGGTAAATTGAACATTACTATACAGAACCATGTAATAATGTCTTGTACTCTAAACAATGCAAGAGGGGGCCCTTCCCTAACAGCTAACTTGAGGCTGGATGGGGTAGGGGCACCATGGTGATAGGGCAGAAAGGAAAATCACGTACCTACCGTAATTCTTGATCTTCTTGGACGAGTCTCCACCACTCATTCACACTAGTGGGATTAGCGCCGGAGGCACTAAGACCCATCGGGAGCAAACTTTTTGCTGGAGGGTCGGCGAGAGACAGCGCTCGCGAGACACGGTGCCTTGAGCAACGGCTTCAGCAGTAATGACCTCGCGACGACCCTCCAACCGCCTCAGTACCTTTTTACCAAGAGGTGCAGCCAACTAACGCAAAGAGTAAACTCAATATTAAAAACGGACATAAGATAGTCCGTATGACCCGTGTAAGAAGGGTCAGCAAAAGAATCCCTCGGCCTAAAGATTTGAGGGAGTGAAGACCAATACAGCGGTGAGCTCGGGGGATGGAGGGTGGGCGTGTGAATGAGTGGTGGAGACTCGTCCAAGAAGATCAAGAATTACGGTAGGTACATAATTTTCCTATCTTCCTGGACATAAGTCTCCACCACTCATTCACACTAGTGGGAGAGTACCAAGCTGATAATCCCCCAAAAGGGTGGCAGGAGAGCCAGAGCTCACGCATCTAAGATAGAAGCCCATTAAGGATAGTTCTGCCGAATGCGGAATGTCGCCTAGCATGAACATCCAGTGCATAGTGCTTAACGAAGGTATGCACTGAGCTCCAGGTGGCGGCATTGCATATATCTGCAATTGGAACATTGCGAATTTCTGCTAGGGATGCCGCGACCGCCCTAGTAGAGTGAGCGTACACTCTACCTTCTAATTTAACTTGAGCCATGGAATAGCAATGATGAAGGCATGCCACTAACCATGAAGAGATGCATCTAATAGCGACAGGTTGACCCAGCCGGTGTGCTGAAAGAAACGAACAGTTGCTGAGTCTTTTGAACATCCTTGGTTCTATCTAAATAGAACCATAAGGCTCTCTTAACATCCAAGGAATGAAGAGCTCGTTCCTTCATTTGGAAATTAGCGAAATAAGCGGAGAGTACCAGAGGTTGGTTTAGATGGAATTCTGACACAACCTTGGGAAGAAATTTAGGATGAGTACGGAGAACTACGTTGTCTTTATGGAATACAGTATACGGAGGGTCCGTAACTCAGAGCATATATCTCAGAGACCCTCTGCGGGCTGAGGTAATGGCCACCAGGAAGGCAGTCTTCCAGGTAGAAATTTTTAGCTCACAGGTAGCTTAGGGGTTTGAAAGGCTTCCCGAGTAGGCATGTCCAGCACCAGGTTAATGTCCCAGGCTGCAACTGGACGCTTAACAGGGGTCTGGTATGGAGAATCCCTTAAGAAATCTCTTCACCATAGGTAACTGAGCCAGAGTTAAGGAAGAAACCCGGCTCATGAAGCGCTGAGATGGCACTAAGGTGAACTTTAACTGTGGGTACTGAAGACCTAAGTTTGACAGGTCCAAAAGATACTCCAGAACCTTGCCAGGAGGACAGGAAAAGGATTCCAAGAGGATTTTGCACACAGAGAAAAACGTTCCATTTAGAAGCGTACGTTTTCGGGTGGCTGGCTTCGGTAGCAGCCAGAAGGATGTCTGAGACTCTCGAGAGGCGTTGAACCGATTCACTTCTATCTCTTCAGGAGCCAAGCATGAAGGTGAAGTGATTTCAGGTTGGGATGGACCAACGAACCCTGAGTCAAAAGACTGATTTGCAAAGGAAGTGGTCTTGGAGGCTGCCAACATACTGTTGAGTAGAAACCATAGTTGCGAGGCCAGGAAGGAGCAATGAGAATCATCTTGGTCCCTGAGACTCGAACTTGAGGAGTACTCTCTGGATTAGGGGAAGCGGTGGAAAGTGAAGAAAGCGTTTTGTCCACACGCCTGAACAGCATCCTGACAGAAAATGCCAGGCCCTGGATTTCTGGAGCAGAAGAGAGGCAGTTTACGTTGAGTGGGGATGCAAAAGGTCCAGGTCTGGAGTCCCCCTCTTTGAACAGGGACACGAGCTATGGCTGGATCGAGAGACCACTAGTGAGGGTCTGCCTCCGTTCTGCTGAGGTGATCTGCTAGGTCGTTTTGTATACCTGGCAGATAAACCCTTGAATCAGAGACTTGTGCTCCAAGCACCACTCCCACACCTCCATTGCTTCCCTGCAAAGGGGTAGAATGAGCACCGCTTGCTTGTTGATGTAATACATCACTGCTTTGTTGTCCGTTTGAAGGAGAATGTTCTTGTGACAAAGGACATCCTTCAGAGCTCGGATTGCATAGAGGACCTCTCATCTCCAGGACATTTATGTGGAGATGAGTTTGAACTGAGTCCATACACCTTGAGTGTGGAGGGAGAGACAGTGAGCTCCCCATCCCATTAGATGCGTCTGTGGTGATGGAGATCTGATGATCTGGGGAGCAAGGGAATCCTTCCAGGAGATTGCTCTCTTGAGACCACCAGGTGAGAGACCTCGAAAGGGCTCCGTCACCTTGATGGGATAAGACTGGGGGTGAGAGGTCGGGGACCACTGAGTGGAAGCATCCATTGGGTGGTTCTCAGTGCAGTCGGGCCAGGGGACAGTGAAGACCGAGGGCGCCATGAGACCCAACATGCGTTGCATCGAGAGAGCTGTAACCGATTGGTTCTCCCTGATGTAACGGGCCATTCGAAGGATGTCGAGTCTTCTGTCCTCTGGAAGGAAAGCCTTCGCTGAAGAGGTGTCTAGAAGCGTCCCTATGAAAAGGAGCCTGGGAGGGTTGCAGTTGAGATTTTCAAATTCAGCAGAACTCCCATGGACGTGAGAAGACGAAAGTCGCTTACATGGCTTCCAAAGTCCCTTGGACGGAAGGAGCTTGCTAGAAGCCAGTGTCAGGTAGAGGAAACACTTCGAGTCCGACTTTCTGAGATGCTTCACAGAACTGCACAACACTTTGTAAAACTTCAGGCGCCGAGGATAGCCCAAAGAGGCAGGACTCTGAACTGATAATGCTGACCCAAAGCTACAAACCTGAGGAACTTGCGGTGGGTCGGGTGGACGAGGCTATGCTGGTAAGCATCCTGCATATCCAGAGAGGCCAGCCAGTCGTGCTGATGCAGCAAGGGTAACAGGGTACCTAGGGAATCATCTGAATTTCTCCTGGGAGGAATCTGTTTAACTTTCTGAGGTCTAGAATGGCGCATCCCCAGATTTCTTTGGAACCAGAAAGTAATGGGGAGGAACCCTGTGTTACCGCTTGATCATGGGGCACCAGTTCTATTGCCCTGTTGTTCAGAAGGCCCTGGATCTCGGCGGTGAGGAGGTCTGACTGAGAGGCCGACAACCTGGGTTGTCGTCTGGGAGGACAATTCGGGGGGGTTTCCAAGAAATTGAGAGAATAACCCTCGCGAATTATCCGAAGGACCCATTTGTCCGAAGTTATGGACTTCCACTGGTTGTAGAAGTACATCAGACGACCTCCCACCGGAGGAGAAAGTTCCACCTCGGGCAGAGTGGATGGAACCTGGGCCAACGACTCATAAGGTAGAGCTGGGAGCTTTAGGCCCCTGCGCTTTCTGCTGCGTCTTCTTTTGAGGTTGGGCAGGTTGGCTTTTATGGAAGCTTCCCTGCCTCTGCCTCAGAAAGGACTGACGACTATGAAACTTGACGCCTGTTCACATGCCCCGAGGAGGGGCAGGCGAGAGTCTGGCCAACTTAATGGCTGATCTAGTCTTCTGAGTGGCCTCTAAGGCTTGCCCACCTGAGGGCCAAAAAGAAAGGAGCCATCAAAAGGCAGCGCCATCACCTGCTGCTGAGCATCATTCGTGAAGCCAGAAATGCGCAGCCAGGAATGGCGCCGAGTACAAATCCCGGCTGCTGGGCGAAAGCAGTGTCCGAGCGTCCATGGCGGCTTTGACCTGTTGGTTATTGGACCTCAATCACCTCTAATAACGGTCAGAAAACTCTGACTTGATCCGAATCTGGAAGAGCTTCAACCATTCTTTTCATAGAGTGCCACAGGATATACTCATACTGAGAAAAATAGCCTTGATAACTGGCAATCACGCATACTTAGAGTGGAGGCAGGCAAAGACTCTCTTACCTAATGTATCAATCTACAGAGACTCTTTGTTAATAGGATTAGAGGCTGAGGATTAGGAAAACGACCTTGTCATTCTCTGCCAGGACTACAATAGGATCCATAAGGCTAGGATGCCAAAATGGGGCGATCATGGGAGCTGAATACTTCTTATCAATGGATTTAGCCACTGAGGGAATAAGAGCAGGATTATTCCATACCATTTGAGACAGCGTCTCGAAGGAAGGCTGGATGGAGGTCAAATCCATGGGATCTCCGAAGCATGAAGATACTAGATCTTAATATCTTCCCAGGATAGATGTCTGTAGTCTGGAGAAAAAGAGTGGATCCAGGTTCTTCAACAGAGACTTAAAGGACAGGTCCTCGACCACAGGCTCTGTAGCAAAGAAAGATCCTGTTTCCTCCACTTCATCACCCTAACAGAGTCTGGGTCCAGACTCAACATCATCTCCTGATGTTCCAGAAAGGACTATTTGGACAGGAAAGGTGAAAAGTGGAGAGGAGGAAATAGCAGAAAAAACAGGAGGTCCCCAGGGGCTGCGGCGCCGAGGCAACCGGCGGGCTGAAAGCGGCACGAGGGCGCCACGGCACACGAAGAAACGCAGCGGCCCCGCAGCACCTGGCGGCGCGCGAACGCCAGCGCTCCAGCCCGGCCCGGCAACGCCCGCGCCGCGGCGCCGCAAACAGCACCCAGGCAGCGCTGCGATAGGCGCCGCTTCTTGGCGCGAACCCGGCCTGCGGCAGCGCGCCGCCCCTATGTAACTCAATAGCACCACCGGCGGCGCGCAGACCCACGCTTTGGCAGACGGCGCCGCAAAGATTGGCGGCACAGCGGCGCCCGACAAGCCAGCAGACCCTGCGAAGGCGCCTGGAAAAGCAGGGCCTGGAAGCTAGAAGGAAAAAAAACGGAGATAAAGGGCATCGGTGAGGCCCCTGCGCCCGCAGCCATGTGAGGGAAACACCTAGAAAACGCAGTCGCTGGCACGAAGAAGGCACCCGCGACTGGAAGGGTCCAACCGCCCTGCCTGATCGCCGGAGGGCCGAGGGCTCCAGGCAACCGAGCCAGGCAGGAAGAACCAACCTCCGGTATTTGTATAGGCGGCCACTGGTGAAACTGCTCATCTGGGTCCTACCTATAGGCGGGAGGACTCCGATGTCCGGGACAGGCGATTACCGGAGTTGGGCGACTCCGGCGAGAGACCGGCAACTGCTTAGCGATAACCCGGTCGCTGGCGCAGACGCCACCAGAGGCGACCTCGAGGAAGTCTGCCTTCTCTTTTTTGACCTGTGGGCGAAGAAGAGCTCGAGGCGAACAGTGCCGAGAATACGAACCGTTTATTTTATGCGGTAGAGGACCTACATCCCCGGACATCGGACTGACCGTTAGCCGGAACCCGCTGAGGAGAAGAGGCTGACGGATCCAGCCTGGCTGACTGAACAGCTTTCATCGAAGTCTCCCACACATCACCTGACCTGCTCATGAGTGGAGCTCCGTCCAGTGAGCCGAGACTTCTTCAAGTAAAATTTAATATTAGAAAAATTAGCAAATAGAATAAAATTAGCGATACTACTATCCAGATAAAAGTTACAAGCAAACGAAAACTATCGCTAGTTTGAAAGTTTGACTCCCGACAGCGACGGCGTCGTCACTGAGCGCACTCGACGGCCGGCAGGAAAAAAAGAACTGAGGCGGTTGGAGGAGTCGTCGCCGAGATGGTCATTACCGCTCGAGCCGCTGCTCACGGCACCGTGTCTCGCGGCGCTGTCTCTCGCGCCGACCCTCCAGCAAAAAGTTTGCTCCCGATGGGTCTTAGTGCCTCCGGCGCTAATCCCACTAGTGTGAATGAGTGGTGGAGACTTATGTCCAGGAAGATCAAGTAACCTGGAATGGGCCATCAAGCTCAATTTGGGCAGTGAGCTCTGAGAGACATAAACACCGTTGTGGACTACATTGAGAGCAAATCCACTAAGCCTCCCGAAGATCATAACTGAAGCCCACCACTGAGCAACAGCTCAGCCAGTCTTTCTGGGGAGAACAACACAGTCTCTGAACTTTCAGCAATGATCTGAGGCTTTCATCACTTGTGAGGACTCTGCATGAGAGAATGTCAAGCTGGGGCACTATCAGCCCTTGCTCTCATAGTCTCTGTTTCTACAACACTTGGCTCATTTTAGACATGCTTGGCACTGAAGGGTTGTCAGCACTCTCATAGTGTTCCTCAAGTTCTGGCATGTACAGAAAGACTCCATACCATCAGCCTCTCCTGCAGGCAAATCATACAGTTCACAATACAAAGACTCAGCATCCTCAGATGTGATACTTTGCACTTCACCTTCAGGGGCACTGATCCAAGGATGATGCTGGGACATTAGGCAGTCCAGAAGGCTAGCTTCATCCCCAAAATTCGCTTTGTAGGATTTCCACGAAACAACTGACTCAGTTCATATGAGGGGTAATGGCATTATCACCTCCTGTCATCTGAGTTGACTGTCAGTCACTATCATTCTGGGCCTGCTGCGGAGAAGTCTAATCGGCAACCACGAGAGGCTGACTCTGTTTCTTTCTTGCAGCAGCATGATCACTGGTCCAGGAGAATCAAGCTCAGCGGGTTCAGCCTCAATTATAACTTGACCAATAGGTAGCAGTGGTTACGATTGCATGGTCGCAGCTTTGAGTTATTCTCTGAAACGCGAACCCCGCTGAGGAGAAGGAGGCTGACCGGATCCAGCCTGGCTGACTGAACAGTTTCATACGGTCTCCTGGTCACCACCTGACCTGCTCATGGTGACTCCGTCCAGTAGGCGAGACTTCTTCAAGTAAAATTTAATATTAGAAAAATTGCGAAAATAGAAATAAAATTAAAGCGATACTACTTATCAGATAAAGATTTTCACAAAACAAACTGAAAACTATCGCTGGTTTAAGTTTGACTCCGACTTCAAGCTGACGGCGTCGTCACTGAGCGCACTCGGCGGTGGGAAAAAAGGAACTATGCGGTTGGAGGGTCGTCGGCCGAGATGGTCATTACAGCTCGAGCGGCTGCTCCGCGTTGCAGGTGTCTCGGTGTGCGCTGTCTCTCGCGCCGACCCTCCAGCAAAAAGTTTGCTCCCGATGGGTCTTAGTGCCTCCGGCGCTAATCCCACTAGTGTGAATGAGTGGTGGAGACTTATGTCCAGGAAGATCAAGTAACCTGGAATGGGCCATCAAGCTCAATTTGGGCAGTGAGCTCTGAGAGACATAAACACCGTTGTGGACTACATTGAGAGGCAAATCCACTGGCCTCCCGGGGAATCATAACTGAAGCCCACCACTGGCTTGACAGCTCAGCCAGTCTTTCTGGGGTGAACAACCACAGTCTCTGAACTTTCAGCAATGATCTTGGAGCTTTCATCACTTGTGAGGGGTGCCTCTGCATGAAGGGGAATGTCCAAGCTGGGAGCACTGTCAGCCCCTTGCTCTGTAGTCTCTGTTTCTACAACACTTGGCTCATTTTGAACATGCTTTGGCACTGAAGGGGGGTTGTCAGCACTCTCATAGTGTTCCTCAAGTTCTGGCATGTCACCAGAAAGACTCATACCATCAGCCTCTCCTGCAGGCAAATCATACAGTTCCACAATGCACAAAGACTCAGCATCCTCAGATGTGATACTTTGCACTTCACCTTCAGGGAGCACTGGCTCCAAGGATGATGCTGGGACATTAGGCAGTCCAGAAGGCCCAGCTTCATCCCCAAAATTCAACATAGGATTTCCACGAAACAACTGACTCAGTTCATATGAGGGGTAATAGGCATTATCACACTCACTGTCATCTGAGTTAGACTGTCAGTCACTATCATTCTGGGCCTGCTGCGGAGGGAAGTCCTAAATCGGCAACCACGGGGGGAGGCTGACTCTGTTTCTTTCTTGCAGCAGCATGATCACTGGTCCAGGAGAATCAAGCTCAGCGGGTTCAGCCTCAATTATAACTTGACCAATAGGTAGCAAGTGGTTACGGTGCATGGTGCTGCGGCAGCTTGGGTTATTCTCTGGTGGCACTTCGTACACTGGCAAATCATCGAACTTTCCAACTGTGACATGGGGAAGATGGTGCCATCGATCAGCAATTTTGTGTCTACCATGCAATCTTACATTTCGCAACAACACATGGTCTTCAGGTTTAAGCTCTTGAGCCTTTACTTTTCTATCATGTCTCTCTGTTGGCTAGATTTCTTTTGGCGGCCATTGTCTGGGCCAGTTGATAGGCATGGTTCAATTGAGCTTTCAGTTTTGTGCATATTAAAGGTAATCTTCGGCTCAGACCCCATCGGGAGAAACCCCAAAACAGACATCAACAGGCAGCCGCGGGCCTCTCTCCCGAACATGAGGTGGTAAGGAGAGAACCCGGTAGCATCATTCTTTGTGCAATTGTATGCGTGTACCAAGGTGCTAATCTGCTGGCTCCATTTATGCTTATCTTTTGGCTGGAGGGTGCCTAGCATGTCTAGCAGGGTGTGGTTAAAGCGTTCTGGTTGAGGATCCCCCTGTGGGTGATAAGGGGTGGTTCTTCACTTTTGCAACACCCATAGAGAGAGCATTTCTTTGATTAGCCGACTTTCAAAGTCCTGGCCCTGATCAGAGTGAATTCGCTGGGGGGCACCATAGTGGACGAAAAAATTTTCCACTAGCACCTTGGCCACGGTAGATGCTTTTTAATCTTTGGTGGGGAAAGCTTATGCATACCGTGTGAAATGGTCCATAACCACTAACACATTGCCAATGTTTCGCTGATCAGGCTCTAAACCCAAGAAGTCTATGCAGACTAGTTCCATTGGGGTGCTGGTAGTAATGTTGACAAGAGGGGCAGCCCTCTGAGGCAGAACTTTTCTCTGCAGGCAGTGACTACAAGTCTTTACATGGTGCTCAACATCGCCCCCATCTTGGGCCAGTAGAATCGAGATCGTAATAGGTCAAGGGTCCGGTCGATACAGAGGTGGCCCATATGATTGTGGAAGGATCTCAGCACCACATCTTTGAAGGCTGTGGGCAGGACCAATTGTTGCTTGTCTATTTGGCCACCAAAATCTACAGTCTCTCTATACAAACAAATGATTAAGCAGCTTCAGCCTGGGGCCTTCTTTAAACAATAAAGCGGTTCGCAGATCAGAAGAACGCATCTTGGACACATCTTTTCCTGCACGAATGGCATCAAGTGCTGGCTGAATCATAGGATCTCGGGATTGAGCCCACTGAATGCTGTCATTGTCAAACTGAGGTAGTGCACTAACATCTAGAGCAGAGAAGTGGCAATACGCAGCTGGTATGCAGGTGTCAGAGGGGCCCAAGCAATCTACTAAGCAGTCCACTGTGTCCGTAGACATCTGTCCATTTCTATCAAACTTTTGGCACAATGCTCGGATGCCAGGTTCAGACAGCCTGACCCAGTCACTCTTGGAAATGGGCCTCCAGAATAGGGCGTCAGCATCAATTTGATTCAGGCCTGGTCTGTATTCGACAGCATAATCATATATTGACAATGCAGAAAGCCACAGGTGCCCCGTGGCGTCTAACTTAGCTGAAGTCTGTACATAGGTCAACAGGTTATTGTCAGTCCTCACCAATATTTTTGCCCCATACAGGTAATCATGAAACTGGTCGACAATGGCCCATTTTAACGCAAGGAACTCACAACTTGTGCACAGGGTAGTTTCGCTCTGACAGGGTCAAGCTCCTACTGGCGAATGCCACTGGTCTCAAACCATCCTCATGGTCTTGATACAGTACAGCTCCTAGACCCTGCAGACTGGTGTCAGTATGCAGTACACAGGGTTTGGTGGGATTAGCATAAGCAAGGATGAGGGCATGGGTGAGCTGGTATATGACTTCGTGGAAAGCTGCTTCACAGTCAGGTATCCAACGGGACCCAAAAAGTTCACCTGGGTAGAAATATGCTTGTCTGGTTCTTTGATGGACCCTTTTTTGTATTTCCGATTGGTAGGAGGGTAACCCTGGGTAAGATTCAAGAGTGGCTGAATCACTTTGGAATAGTCCTTTATGAACCGGCAGTAGTAGCCACAGAATCCCAGGAAACATTGTAGTTCTTTCAAATTGTGGGGCTGGGGCCAAGTAGTCAAGGCTTCAACTTTACTAGGATCAGTCTCTATCCCCTCTGTAGATACTATGTGCCCCACATACTTCACAGAGGTTTGGAAAAACTGGCACTTGTCAATGAACAGCTTGAGGCCGAAATCTTCCAGTCGGTCTAGTACTTTGAACAGTCGACTCTCATGTTCCTCTAGGGAGCTCCCAAACACAATGACATTGTCCAAGTACACCAGGCATTCCAGCAAATTCATGTCTCCCATCGCTCGTTCCATCAGTCACTGGAAGGTGGCTGGGGTGCCAGATATCCCCTGTGGCATTCTCAGGAATTCGTAGAACTCCAAAGGACAGATGAAGGCTGTCTTCTCACGGTCCTCCGGAGCCATCGGAACCTGGTAATATCCACTGCGAAGATCCAACACCGAGAACCATTTGCTCCCATTCAAACAATCCAGAGCATCTTGTATAAGGGGCATGGTGTATTGATCAGGGATGGTCCACCTGTTGAGGGTCCGATAATCCACACACATTCATACTGTTCCATTCTTCTTATGCACAACCACAATGGAAGAAGCATATGGGCTCCTGGATTCTTGTATCATACCAGCCGTGAGCATTTCCTGTAAGTGTCTTCTCACATCATGTTTGTCTGCAGGGGCCTAGGCGTCGAGACCTCTCTCGATATGGTCATTCATCGTGCAGGTGTATGTGATGCTCTGCACCCTGGACACATCCCATGTCCCATTCCTTCAATGAAAACACTTGATCTCCCTGGGCAAGTTTCTGGCTAATTCTAGTCTTCCATTCAGCTCGCAACAGGGAGTCACCAAAAATCAAACCAGTCGGGAGTCACTCTATCTGTCTTGCCAGGGTGCTTGTTGCTGGGTAACACTGCAGTGTCTGCACAGTGTACTGTAGCTAAGGTGCATCCTCTGTTCACCCGCATCTCCCAATCTGACACATTATGAATCTGGACCATCACTCGTCTTGCATAGGCATGAGCACGAGCAGGCAAGATGCTGGGCTTAACCAATAATCCTTCTGACAATTTTCCATCAACTGGCGCATCCAACATCAGTATTTTGTTCTTGACATCTTTGTGGAGGTGGACCTCCCCTTGAGCGGTACACTGGGCATTAGGGGCCAGTACCATTGAATCGGGATTCTTCTTCCACACGACCCCTTCCGGTTCATCCTGTTCCACTCCCTTGGGGTTCTGTTGCAAATCATAGGCCCTCTTGATCAGAGCGGGAATTCTTAGGGCCCTCCCAGTCCGTTGAACTTGTTTCTCACGACAGAGTTGTGCCAGTCTCCCAAACATATGGGCGTTGGTCCCAATTAACAGGGGAACCCATCATACAGTCCAGTAGGGGGATACACTAAGGCCAGTGTCTCAACTTGCTCCTCTACACCAGTTACAGCTGCAGGAAATGACAACCAGAGGCGGACATATCCTAGGTAGGGATAAGACTTGTCGCTCAGCCCCCACACATGTAGGCCTTCCAGGGATTGTAAGGGCACAGCAGATAAGTGTTTGTCATACCAGTCCTTAAATACAATGGTCACTTACGACCCACTGTCCAGCACAGCCAGAGTAGGAATACCATTCACAGCCATGGTAGTCTCCATTGAAGGGCCCACTATTTTGGACCGGTCGGGAGGGACAGCAGCAGGGGCCTGGACAGATGATTTAGCCACATAGGGATTTGAGTTACTACTTCTTGAACCCTCACTGCAGTCATTTTAGGCACTCCTCGACTGCTGATTCATTCTCTGAACCTTGCCTTGAAGCCTATATACAACTTTATCTAGGTCTTTTGTGGACTGGCATTCTCTCTCTTCATGTGCCCATCCTTCCCACAATTATGGCAAAATATGTTTTCTGGGATTTGGGGTGGCCGAGGCATCACACTGGGAGCTGGGGCAGTGGTACTACCAACTGAAAACCTTGGTGCCATCTCTGTCTGCTGTGAGGTGAGCATTTGGAGACATCTTGTCAATTCTCTTACTTCCATAGTCAAGACATCGGGTTTTGAGCTGCTGTCAGCAGGAGATGCCTGAGTGGACACCCCCACCCCATAGCAGATGCAGTTAGATAAGGGTCGGTGCCTATACTTGCAGGAGCAGCCTTCATAAAGAGACTTTTTTTGTTTCCCTGAGCTCCCTCAGCAGTTCATCCCATGGTGGCACACCCTCATTGGTCCCCATTTTGGAATGGCCTTTGGATGCTGCGATCACTTGGGCTGCGCTCACCCTAGAATTACAATCTCCCTGAAGGAGCTGCAATTTAGAATGCTTGGCATGTTGCAGTATGTGCCCCAACCTCACATGGTTTAAGTCACTGGCGGCTACCCCACCTTTTCGGTAAGCCTTCTGCAGTGCTCTTTCCAGACGAGTAACATATGCAGACCAACTTTCCCCTGGCTATTGTTTTGTACCTTGAAATTTCCACATCAATTTCTCCCCTGACTCAGTGCTCCCAAAATTGCCTTCGGGTGCAGATAGGTACTTCTGGGCAGATGCATCAGGGTTTGTGGACCTCAGAAATTTAATGGCCTCTAGGGTGGGACCCCTCAAACTTTCTATGATCCTTTTCTGTTTCTCAGCCTCCGCACACTGCCATTCAGGTACCAAAGGGGCAACACAATCTATCCAGGTCTCCCACTCATCCTCCCCTTGAGGGGTGGGGAGGGTGCTGGAGAAGATTCTCAACCTTCGGTAAGAGTCGTGACTAATGGCAGGTACAGACGTAGGAGCCAGCATTGGCACAAGCACAGAAGGAGGGTCAATAACGGATGCTGGAGCGGGAGGAGGTGTTGCGGAGGAACACCCCCAGGTGGCAGGAATAGTTTCTTTAAGTCTTCCACAGTTTTCCCTTCCTCCAGCAACAAAGCAACAACTTAGCATATTTCTCCTCAAAAGTTTCAGATAGTGGGGGGGCTCATTCTCCCAGGGGTCTTTACTGTCTTTAGTTATCACTCTTCAGGCAGTGACAGCTCCTTCGGGGGTGATAGTCTATGGTACTTTGGAACTGTCTACTGGGTCCTTACACTCTATTAACACCATGAAACTTTGGGCGAGCAGATTAGCCTGTCGATCCACCACCACAGGGTTTTGTAAACATTCAACCTTGGAAAGTACTCCCTCTACAGTGTGCTTATTGCTACCAAGGGGAATATCCAGGATAAGTATAGCATTTTGGGGGTTGATATCCTGCCCAGTACACCACCCCACCAACTGGCGTACAGCCACTTCTGTTGGGGTAGCCATTTATTTTTAACAGCAATTCACAGATTTGGCCACTAGAAGACACAAAATCCCAGCGGTAAGCCTCCCGGATGTAACCCCTAGGTGGCGCTATCCCAAGGGCTACTACCTCTGCCTGCTTGGCTAGTAGCAGGTTAAGGGGCCTGAATTCTGAAATTGGTGCCTCCACCCAGAGACCAGGGTTGGTAGTGATCAAGCTAACCTGGGCACAGCCCTCCGGGACACTGTAACCCCCCTCCTTTCTCCTCTAGTGGCCTGAACACTGTACAATAATCACTTTCACAACATCCTTTGTACACCACACAAGTACCCACACTGTTTGCACTTACCACCAGGGCTGGTTCCTCTGGCTCAACCCTGGGGACCCCCTGTAAAACAAGGTTATGCACAGCAAATAGCAACAGTACAGTACTTTGAGCACAAACAGGAACCACAGTCAGATTACATGCAGAAAAAGTTAGATCTGATTTATTAAGGGGACTTGTACAAGGGAGGGGAAAAATCAGGTTAATTAGCTTAAAGGTTATATCAATCAAGCAGTTATGCATGCGCTTTGAGTCCCCCACAGAGTCACACCTCTGGGTACCCAGGTGGAGAAGAGATGGGCTAGCCAGGACTGATGCCCAAGGTTGGCCGGCGTCGCAGCTGGTTAGGGCCCTGTGATGGAAAACACAACATGCAGAGTACACAATATTTGTAATCTGGAGCCAGAGGGCTCAGTTCGTAAAGGAAACGAAACAACAGGACAATCAGATGACACACTCAGATTAAGCTGTTGTTGCAGGGAGCTACCCTGGTAAATACCAGGTAAATTTACCCTGGTAAATACTCACGATACCCAAGACTGGACACAGGCTGGACAAAAATCGAGACTGCACGTGGTTGATCTGGAATGCCAGGAGAAGCACAGCCCACACGAGTCGCAGAGGCGTCATTCCTGTTCAAGTGTGGAGCAGGGGGCTGATCCCAAGGCAGGTCTCTCGTCGATGGCTTCTCTGTGCAGTAAGTAGTCTGGCTGGGCCAGTCTGGCAAGGCCCAGACCGCATGGAGAGAAATTTGGATGCAGTCCGTTTTGGGTTGGATACAGCTTCCAGCAAGCAGAACACAGTTCACACAGTGGGGGACTAACTCACAACCCACTAGCAGCTCACAGCACATTTACATGTACGGAAATTCTACTGTACCAGGCAAAGCACTCCCTAGTCACAATCGCAAAGTCTCTGCACACACCAGGAGCTTAGGGGTAGCTGGAACTCCTGACAGGCCGATCGCAATCAGCAAAATCTTCGGTCTTCTTCAGGTTGAGCCTGGCCCACTTCAGTAGCTTACTTTAGTCACACAAACTTGGATCTAGTCCAAAATAATTCTCTTCTCTCCCTCTCAGGAGCAGCAGGCAGACCTGCAAGCCAAAAACTCAGCCCTTTCACAGTTTTCCCATGCAAATCCACTCAGGATTGCTGCCCAAAATACACTTCAGTTCCTTCTTGTTCAGCTTCCAGCTTAGAACTAACTGAAAACTGCAAGCAGCCCGGGACTTCCCTAAGATCCAAAAGATTTGGCTGGCTGATTTCGCTGTCAGTCAATGCAAGAGCTCCCACTTCAGTTGCAAAAAAGGCACAAAAAAGCTCCAAACTAAAGTTCCTACAGATTTTGAATTCAGACAGCTCCTGTAGTCCGGCTACATTTTAGGTTCCACCAGTTCTGTTTGGTCCAACTTGCAGTCCAGGACCAAGATAGTGGAGACAAACAAAACAGTCCTTGCTACAAAGAAAGCAGGTTAGACAAACTACATTATCATTATCATTATCACTCTAAATGATTTTCAGTAAATAGTTACATCTTTCAACAGAACTCCCTCTCAGATTACTTAAGCTGCAATTAGGCAGCTCTTAAAGAGACAGTACACAGAGGTGATACAGGCTCTGGTAATCACATTTAAACTGCTAAAATGCAGGACACCAGCCTGGCAGTGAGCATTTAGGCAAGCTCAAGGAAGACTTTTTGGGAACTTCCATTTGTAGGGGGGTTACAGGTAATTAGTACATATGGGTAATGTGCACCACTACTAGGGAAATGGTATAGACCAAGGCTGCAAACCAGCATAGAATCTTGAGCACATGATCATTCTGGACAGTAGCAACTCTCCAGTCACATTTGTCCTCGCAGTGCTCCTAAATACAAAAGAGTGAACCCATGTAGATTACACTGCTCATCTTGCAATAAATCAATACATAGAAATTGTTTGCATACTCATATCTTTTATTTAATATGAAGATTCAGTAAGCGATTCCTTAACTCCTCTGATGAGTAGGAAGACAGAAAAAGGTTTGTCTTCTGCTCCTCCCTTGTGGCGAAGCTTCTTTAAACTTCTGAACCAGCTAGAATGAGACTGGTCAAAGGATTTAATAATAAAGGTAACACTGAAAAAGAACTGCAAACAGTGTAAGCACTAACCTGTAACAGAGAGGCACACTTATATTGTTCAGAAAAATCAAAACTGATTAACCTGCGAGCCAGTAACCAAATATTCAGATGCGGAACTCTTCATTTATTTTTTTTATTAATATAATTTTCAGTAGGTAAATCATAGAAAGATGTTTAAACAACTTATAATCAAAAGTTTTCTCAGAACACAACGGGCATCCCAGTTCTGGTCTACCGGACAATATTCTCCTTCAGGAGGCAGGCTCATGGGAGAGGTCCCACTGACAATGTTGGAGCTAACAGAAAAGGAAATTACAGTAAATATGAAGACATTTCTGCTTTCTGTAGCATTCCACATTATCAGTCGGTAGTTAGTACATATGGGTTCTAACAAGCAGTACCTACTATTTAACTGGGTGGGGGAAAATACTGTCCCGTATGAACACTGCAAAAAGAGGAAAAAGGAATTTACCTGCTAACTGCCACCTGCAAAACTCTGCGTCCAAAGGCCACATCGGTGGAGCTTTGAACATCCAGTCTGTAGTGCTTAGTGAATATGTGGACGGGGGACCACGTTGCTGCCTTGCACAATTCTAAGACAGATGCCTCATCTTTCTCCACCCAGGAGGTTGCCATAGCTCTGGTGGAATGAACCTTGATGGGAGCTGTAGCTCTCTTTACTGCGACATAAGCCTTGTCAGTGCACACCCTCACCTTGCCAGCATGGCCATGAAGACTTTTTGTCCTTTTTTGGCTGCTCTGAAATGAACAATCCATCCCATTTTCTGAACTTAGCAGTTCAACTAAGACATGTCCTATCTGCCAAGTGCAAATCTAACTTGTGCAACTATTTCTCTTTTGGATGAGTCGGCTGCGGACAGAAGGACGGAAAACAGATTTCCTGATTCACATGAAATGATGTAGAAAACTTTCGGAATGAATGACAACTGTTCTCAGAACCACCTTGTCCTTATGAATAAGGTAAGGTTCTTTGTGTTACAAGGCCTGGAGCTTGTCACTCCTCTTGGCTGAGCACATTGCAATTAAAGAAACACACCTTGTATGACAGAACACCTAGCAGTACTGATGAAAGAGGTCTGAAGGGTTCTTTACAAACAGCATTCAAACCAGATTCAGATCCCATGGAGGGACATGGGATCGGAACAGGGGTCAGGTTCTGCTGACTGCTTGTAGGAATCAGATAATCTCTCAGTTAGACCCTAAAGACGAATCCATGGAGGCTCCAAGTGTTGACATCTGACCTATCAAGCTGCTCAAAGCCAGGCCTTTGTCCACTCCCGCCTGTAAAAAATCCAAAATCTGCGGAACTGCTGCTTTAGAAGGCCATGTATTTTTCTCTTTGTCCCAAGCCAAAAAAGTAGTCCATACATGAGCATAAGCTGCAAATGTGGAATCAGGGTATCCACTAGCTTTCTGGAAAAAACCTGTTTCAGGAGCCTCCTACTCTCAGGAGGCAGGCCATGAGATGTAGCGCTTCCGGGTTTGGATGAAGAATGGGACTTTGGGAGAGAAGGTCCTCCCAAACTGGAAGACAAAATGGCACACGTTGAGCTAGATTCTCTAGGTCAGAGAACAATGACCTTCTGGGTCATATTGGAGCTATCAGAAGAAAACTTCCTTTCGAGTGTCTTATTTTGCTTATGACCTTTGGAGGAAGTGGTGAAGGCATATGTTCTGTAGAAATTCCACATCTGTGACAAAGCATCCATTGCCTCTGCCTTAGGACACTGGTATCAGCTGAAGAACCGCTGCACTTGAGCATTCTGGCTGAAGTTGAACAGGTCAATTTTTTGATGACCGAACCTTCTGCATAGAAGGTCGAACACCTCCAGGCTTAGTATCCACTCCCCTGGGTGGACATGCTCGTGGCTCAGCCAATCTGCCTGAATGTCCAACTCCCCCACCAAGTGAACTGGTGAAAGAGATAGAAGGTTCTCCTCTGCCCACAGCAGCAGATTGGTTGCTTCTTTTAGCATCACCCTGCTCTTTGTGCATAGGTCTGAAACCTCCTGACTTTTTGGGAACCACAAAATAAATCGAGTAGAATCCTTGGCTTTGTTCATTGGGAGGCACCGGAACAATGGCCCCAATCTGTCTGAGGTGATCTAACAGTTGAGACACTGCTTGTCTCTTCACTGGGTCCTTTGGTATTGGGGATGGTAGAACACATTCCTATGAGGAAATGGTAATAAAATCTACTGTGTAGCCTAATGCCAGAATCTCCAGGACCCACGCATCTGATGTTATCTGTGCCCATCTTGTGTAAATATTCTGCAAAGGAAGGGGGCAGAGATGGGCCAGAATACCCTCATTGTGATATGCCACCTCTTCACCCTGGATTTCCATTACATTTTCGGGCAAAGGCTCCTCTGCCACTATTGCCCTTGAATCCAGAATAGGATCCTTTAATCTTCTGGTTTCGAAGTTCCGAAAGGGATGAAAACCCCCTTGATACTGCCTCTGTTGCCTGCCTCCTTGACTTTTCAAAGCTGAGTTGACCTTTTGCTGTTTTTTTTTTTTTATTTTATAACGGAAGATGTCCCTTTTTATCCTGGATATCTTTCAAAATGTCACTAGGCCAGATCTAAATAACAAGCCTCCCTCAAAGACTAATTTAAAGAGCTTGGCCTTTGATGCCTGGTCTGTGACGCAGTGCTGCAGCTATACGCCCCACATGACAGACACAATGTGGTAAGCGGAGTGAGTTGGCATCCGTAACTTCTCTACCATGGCATTCCCCTAGAAAGGTGGAAGCCATGGATACCAGCTGTAAAATACTCACCCTCTCAGAATCTGGGGGAATTAAACTACTCAGCATTGTAACCCCCAAAAGTTTAGTGGTCTGGCGACAATAATGGATGCACAGGAGGTGCGGAGGTTTGTTCCATTGGAGGCAAAGGCTCTTCTGCATGAAGCATCCACTCGCTTGTCATGCGTATCCGCAAGGGCCAGAGATCCCTCAAACTGAATAGTTGTGTGCCTTACAGAATTATGTACAGCCTTATCTGCAGAGGAGTGGAGTTTCCCACCTGCAGGTATTTTCTTCCATAAAAGCAAAGTATCGTACCCTGGGTTTTATTTTATTTATTTATTTATGTCTTTGATCACCGGTAAGTGCACTGATCCTGGGGACTGGTTACACAGTAAATACAGTAAAAATATAGATACTGGCAAAGCAAGTAGTACACAGCAATACAGTGAAAACAGGCAGCTAACATAACCAACAATGCTGGAGTCAACACCAGATTACACAATCCCAAGGTCATCAGACCTGAATACAAAGTACAATTGTTGTGGCAGCAGTCAGTGAACATAGATGAGGGCCCCCCTCCCACATCCCCAATATAAGACATGATCCCTGGAGATACAGAGGCAAGAAAAAAAACAGAAGGGGGAGGCTAGATAAAAGAAAGGGAGAAGATGCCAAAAGTTGAGGGGCTGGGGGGGGGAGAAGGGTCAGAGTCGGGAGAGTTGAGGAGAACGACTGCAGTGAAGGTGATGAGGGAAGGGATAATGGAGGTCCCACTAGGACAGGGAGGAATGGAGGGCTAGCCTGGCGAGCAGTGACAGCTGGCCTTTTCCAGGAGCCAAGCTCTGAGGTTAGATTTAAAGACCCGGTGAATGTTGGACGAGCGGAGCAATCCAGAAAATGGTATTCCACAGAAGGGGAGCTGTGATGGATACAGCTTTCCCATCCATGTTGGAGGAGACTTTGGGAACCTCAAGTGTAGGGACGGCTAATGTACATAGGCACAGAGGAAGGGTACAAATCTTTGGAAGTGACGAGGAGGAGGACACGGTCCCATGTCTGATGGTGTTATCCACAATGCCTCCAAGTGCAAGGTCAAAGTGGCCTTTAAGGGTAAGCCAGCCAAGAGCCCGGTAGAGGTCACAGTGATGGGTGGTGGGCGGGGCCAGAAGAGCAAAGCAGCAAGCGCTGTTATACACTGAGGTGAGACAGGCTCTGAGGGCAGCAGATACTCGAAAGTAGATGGGGGAACAATAATCTAAGATTGGAAGCAAGTTACCTTGGACGATGGCTAAGTAAGGTTCCGGGGAATAAGGAAATGACGTAGCCAATAGGTCTCCCCAATTTTCTGATTTACCCTACAAATGACTATGTTGATGTGGCCTGTGAAAGAGAGGGCAGGGTCAAGTGTTACGCCCAGGTATTTAAAGGTGGAGACGTTCTCAATGACCGAGCCATCAGGGGAGGAAATCTGTAGGGTGGAGCATGTTTTAAGAGTCTGTGCAGGATAGGGTTTAGAACTGAACAGCATGGTCTTTGTGTTTTTTTCATTAACCAGGAGGAGGTTAGATGTAAACCAACAGTGGGCATGGCCATAGTTCAAAGTGAGAGCAGTGGAGCTGGAAGAGAGGGACTTGGCACTATGAAATGGGACAAGGTCATCAGCATATAGGAGTGAATGACAGTTTAGGCTGTTGGATGGAAGAGAATTGACAAAAACTGAAAAAAGTAGGGAGCCTAGGATAGAGCCCTGGGGGACTCCAGTTATGACTGGTTGGGAGGGAGAGATGGCAGAACTAATGGACACACTTTGGGAGTGTCCCGAGAGATAGCTGCTGAACCAGTTTGATGTCTCTAGGGAGCAATCGAGCTGTTACAGTTTAGAGAGGAGTAGGGCGTGACTGACCATATCAAATGCCTTTGTCAGGTCGACAAACACTGTGCCAGTAGCACGCCTGCTGTCCATACTGGTGAGGATGTGATCTGTGAAGAGGGCAAGGGCTGAGGTGGTGGAGTGACGTTTTCGAAAGCCATGCTGCTGGCTGCACATGAGGTTATGTTTCTCCATGTACTCCAGCAGTTGATTGTGGACAATTTTTTCTAGGAGCTTGCTTAGGTGAGAGAGTAGAGAAATAGGACAGTAATTGTCAGGGGATAACGAATCCCCAGCTTTGAGAATGGGAACCACCTTCACAGATTTCCAAGGGTTCAGCATAGTTGAGGAGTACAGGACCAGGTTGAATATGAAAGTTAGAGGTTTGCAGATAGCAGGGGCAATGAGCTTAAGCAAGGCTGAGGGAGGCCAACTGAACTGGGGCTACCTGGCTGGGGAGGCTCCTCAGGAGTTTAGCAGTATCCTTGGGGGAGAGGACTTTGAAATAAAAAGGAGGGGAAGGGGTGGTGGCTTGGTGGGTAGGAAAAGAGGAGGAGGGGGAAGGGGGCTGAGAGGTCATGCAGGAACCCGAATTGGCAGTGAGGTTACAATGGAGCTTGCTGAGCTAAGGTGAGAGATCAGTACATTTTAAGTTGAAAAACTGTGCAATCTCAGCAGGCTCCCAGAGGGAGCCAGAGGTGGAGTTAGGCTTGGTAACCTTACTATTGGCACGAGGGTTAATAAGGGAGCTTATGGAACTCCAGAATTTCCTAGGATTGCCAAAGCTCCCCTTCTGGAGATTAAGCAATATACCCCTCCAGGGTGTGGATATACTGGTGGATTTACCACACCAGTCATGATAAGCCCACCAGTATACCCACACCCTGAAGGGGTATATTGCTATTATGCAATGGTCCATTTTGTTTCTGTAAAAAAAAATAAAATAAAGAGAAAGTGTTTTTATTTTTAATTATTTTCATGGTATTTACTTCTCCACCACATCAAATAGTTCTATGTTGCTAGGCAGACACTGCTGATAGGGAGATGAAGCTCAGGTGTGGGGGGTTTTGGCAGAGTGTGTGTGAGGAGGGACGATGGAAAACAATGCGGCGTTGAAACGACTTGCGGTTTAGTCACCGGTAAGTGTCAGGACTGAGTAAAGTGTATCGTTACAATAGCGGCTCCAGAAGCGAAGTAGAGGATGCAGGGTGTGTAGTACAGTAAATAGTAACATAAGTAATTTGGAGGAGTGCGGAGAGATGAGCAATAGATTCATCACACTTTCTGTTTTTTACAGTTTCTTTTTTGTCTTGGGTTGTTTATTTTTAACAGTGGATACTGCGCATGCTTATTAGAAACTCTCGTGAAGAAAATGGCGTAGTTTTGTTTAGTGTGTGTATGATTTTGTTACCAAGAACTGCGGCTAGAATTCAGACTTGTTTTTTTTTTGTTTTTTTTGTCAGAACAGGTGGTATTTTGAACCATGGCATTCTGTGAGCGAGCATGTTAACGTCCCGCAACCTGTTTGCAAGAATGCCAGTGGTGTGTTGGGCATGGTCGGAGGGATTTTTGATGGGGGTTACTAATGCGGCTAACTGGTGGCTGGCACCTTTTCCAGTAGGTACACTGGAGGATTTACAACACTGAGAAGGTGCCAGCCAGTCAATCAAAATGCAGCATTCTGTCTATTTGTTTGTGCCCATTGTATAATAATGTAGTTGTTACATTTTAGTGACTTTGCCATGTGCTTGCATTGGTTTCTGAGTTGCCTATATTCATTCCATAAGGTAGTGGTGGGGGATCTCTTGTAAGCTACCCACTTGTGGTCCCTGGACTTCATAAGTGACAGTAGATCCCTAGCAAGCCAACGGGTGCAGCCCCGTCTCACACGTCAAGTCGTAAGGGGAAAGTGGCAGTCTTGGATAAGTAGGAGAGCATTCGTGAAGAAGGTAACTGCTGAATACACATTGGTTAGGGTGTAGAGGGCAGCCCAATTTATGGACTGAGTATCCTCAAAGAGGACAGAGGGATTGGGGCAGTTAAAATTCCAGAAGGAAAGATACTTGGGGGGCGCCGGGTCTTAGAGGACCAGATGATGTAAGTTGGAGAGTGGCCGCTTAGGGAGTCGGCCAGAGTCCCGGTCTGAATAACACTGTCCTCTCTGTTAGTTACTACCCGATCAAGGAGGGTGGAAGAGGAGGAACGGGAGTTGTGGCTGGTGGGGATTGAGATTGTCTGAACCAAATTGCGTAGTTTCAGGAGACTGGCGTAATCCAGTTCGTGGAGGTTTAACCAATTAAGGTTGTAATCACCCAGAAGGATGGTATCTCTGGAAGGGGGAAGAGAGAACCAAAACCAGACAGGAGATTTTGGAGGCCATCAGTACCCCCTTGTGGGGGTTGTAGCAGCACCCCAAATACAATTTCTTTGTGGAACCCAAAGTCACTTCAGAGATGAGCCACTCACTAAGGGAGTCAGAATCGGAGCAGATGGAGATGGTGGCAGTGAGGGGATCTCTTATGAAGATAGGCACCTCAATCCCCTTTTTCTTACCAGGCCTGTCATGGTGTAGCGTAGTGTAGCCAGTCAATTGGTATGAGGCATCAGGGTGGTGCAGCATTAACCATGTTTCAGTGAGACCAAGGATATGGGGGATGTGAAGAGCACCCCATGCTTCCAACTCATGGAATCTGGAAGAGAGACTGCAGATGTTCATGTGACTGATCTTGACTCCAGATGGGTGAGCCTAGAGTCTTTTGGAGGAGGTTATGGGGGCATTCACTGGGCCAGGGTTGTTTTCAATATTGCCGGCAAGTAACAGTAAGGAGAACAGTAGTTGGTAAGGGCAGCCCAGCCAGGAGAAAGAGATGGAGGTGGAGTATGTGGCAAGGCCAAGCAGGTGGTGCTCCGAGTCTGAGAGAAACATGAGGGTAAGAGAGCCTAAAGAGGTATTCTCCCACCTAAGAAGTACAAGGGGGAGAACTAGGGATGGAGGGGATACAGACAAATAAGACAGGTGTTCTTGATTATGTACTAACACCAGGGCACATGAGTCAAACACCCACAGCGTGCCTAGCAGCAATGCTGCCGGCATTAGCAGCAATGTTGTATGCATAACTAACAAAGAGGCAGCAGAAACAGGCAGCCTGCCGAAAGAACTATTCAGTGAACAGGTAAGCAGGATACTAAAATCCACAACAATGGCAGCAGGGTAGGAGGGCTGGGGGAGGGAGGGCCAAAGGTGAAGGTAGCGAAGAGGGGTAGGAGATGCTGTTCTGGGGGGGGTCTATACAGCAGATGAAGCAGAGACTAGGAAGAAGACTGTGAGGGATTCAGCTGTGGCCTGCTTAAAATTATGTGTTGGACTAAAAGCCTGAGGCCCTCTAGTCGTGAAGTACCATAACCTGCAGATGGCGAATTCAACACTTTGACATGTGACCCAGGGTAGCTACATAAGTCAGACCAGCCAGGGGTGGGAAGCCGCCGCATAGTAGTGGTGGGAAGAGGCAGCACGGACCTCTCTGCAGCTAGTAAATTCAGCTTACAGGGCTAGGGAACGTAACTGGCTGTGCTCTGTTTTCTGCAGCTATAAAATTCAGCAGCCTAGCTCTCAGCATGGATACAAGTTCAAATTTGTGCTAGCACTTCTGAAACAGTAAGGATGAGGGAACAATTAAAGGCTAACTTTAGCTTGTTGCATCTGAAATGGCTGCGACTCCGGATTTTAAGTTTAGCAAAAGCAAAGTGCCCCAATTACCAAATAAGTGCTCCCTGGGAGACTCACAGGGGGGAAGTTCAGGGTGCACTTTGAGGAGCTAAGGAGTAGCTAGCAGGATGTGGGGGAAAGTCTCCAGCTCGGTTGGTGGCACCTTAACTGAAATGGATCTGGGAGCCGTCCGGCAGCTTCCTAAGTGAGTGTTAGGAACTTACAAAGCAAATCGCTGGAGGCAGCCTGCGAATTAGTTTTAAATAAAAAATAAAAAGCAGCTGTTACAATACATAGGCAGAATTAATAAAATTCAGGACAGAATTTGGCTGTGGTAATGAGAAATAAAGAAAGCCGATAAATTAACATCAGAAAAAGGACACCAAATTGAAAAAAAAAAAAAAAAGAGTGCTGGCAGTCTCCTGGTTTGTTGGGATCAGAGGGCGTACCTGAGATGACTGCTGGCTGGCGGGCGGGGAGCAGACCCAACGGCAACGGCCGCTGTTGGGGTTTATCCAGGGAGGCATGGCAGCGACTGGAACATAAAGGGAAAAAAAGGATTAGGCAAATCCCAGGCAGAGGGAGAAACAAGGTGGACAGAGGGCAGTTAGTTGAGATCAGGTAGCAAAGGAGGAGAGGGGGTAGAGTAGCAAGGAACAGAAAGAAAGGAACAGAGGGCTTACAAAATAAAATTACAGATGAGCCACAGAAAATACACCGATTCCACTTAATCAAAATTCAATAGAATTTGCATAACACTCTCCTAGGTATCATGGACCAGCCAGGGGTGGGAAGCCGCGGCATAGTAGTGGTGGGAAGAGGCAGCACGGACCTCTCTGCAGCTAGTAAATTCAGCTTATAGGGCTAGGGAACTTAACTGGCTGTGCTTTGTTTTCTGCAGCTATAAACTTCAGCAGCTTAGCTCTCAGCATGGATACAAGTTCAAATTCATGCTAGCACTTCTGAAACAGTACGGATGCAGTAACAATTAAAGGCTAACTTTAGCTTGTCACATCCGAACTGGCTGCTATTCTGGATTTTAAGTTTAGCAAAAACAAAGTGCCCAGATTACCAAAGAAACGCTCCCTGGGAGACTTGCAGGGGGGGAAGCTCAGGGTGCACTTTGAGGAGCTAAGAAGTAGCTAGATGGATGTGAGGGAAGGTCTCCAGCTCAGTTGGTGGCACCTTAACTGAAATGGAGCCGGGAGCCATCCGGCAGCTTCTTAAGTGAGTGTTAGGAACTTACAAAGCAAACAGTGGAGGAAGCCCGCTAATTAATTTGAAAGAAAAAATAAATAATAAAAATAAACCCAAGGAGGGCAAACTGCATAGGCAGAATTAATAAAATTCAGGACAGCAGTTCCAATGGCAATGGCCGCTGTTGGTGTTTGCCCAGGGAAGCATGGCAAAAACTGAGACAACTGCTGGCTGGCGGGCAGGGAGCAGCTCCAACGGCAACAGCCGCTTTTGGGGTTTGGCAGATATTTTCTCTGGCCCTCACCTCCCCATTCTTGTTCAGTAATCTGGTCACAGTGTATAAAGCTTGGAAAATACTTTGGAGTAGAGGAGGATGAGGACAGGATTGGATTCACATCCAAGGCCTTTCATGGATTGGATCACCTTCAACTGCAGTATCCTACAAGCCTCAGTTATAAGACAGAACAAAGACCTTGCATCAAATGAGGTGGGGGGATTGGAATCCTCCTTTTAGGCTCTGTCCTCATCATCAAGTAACATTTTTGGGTCAAGATTTTCCCCAGGATCCTCAGTATCCTTCTCCTGAACCTCTGCATGGTCAAGGCAGGGTCTGCCTACAGATCTAGGATAGCAGACTTGTCCTGCTCTGGCACATCTGATGGGCCCTGCTTGGGTTTGGGTGTGTTGAAAGGAATGCCCTGTGGAACATCAGGATTCAAAAGCTCACCTAAGAGCAACAACAAAGATTTATGCAATTCTGCTTTGCCACTGCCAGTCGGTACACCAGGTGCACTCCCCCCAGCTCAGGGTTACGGCTGGGGGGAACTGTGATAGACGTATTAGCTTGAGTAACACAATGGGGGCAACAGGAACCCAATGGAGAGTGCCACATCACCCTTCTGCAGGTCTTACATCTTTTAAAAAAAAAAAATAGAGGTTTATTTATTTATTTTATTTTATTTATTTTATTCTTTGTTAACAGGGTAAGGACCACTAGGCACAGGTGTCTGTTTTCAGGGGTGTCCCTGGAACACTAGGGAGGTTAAGTGACTTGCTCAGAGTCACACAGTATGCATGTGGAGGTTGTGGGAATCAAACCCAGGTCTGTCTGCCAGATGTACCAAGCTCATTCACAGCTCGTTACTCTGACCTCTATGCTATACTGCCAGCCCCCCAATAAGCCATGGTGCCAATGGCTGTAAAGTAAAAAAATAGCCCAGAATACACCAAAAGGAATTGTCTGTGGTTCCTTTTTTCCTTTTTGTTATATGACGAATGCTGCTCTGATCCCTCCCCCCTGCTGTGGTGGAGAGCTGTAAAGAAAACCAACAAACAGCTGAAAACCTAAGACTAAATGATAGGGCAAGAAACAAGTAAAACTGTCACACACCAATGTTCCTACCAGTCTACAGAAAGACAGGCTGTAGTAGGAATGATCTCACCCAGAAAACAGAAGAGTCAAGCTGGGGAAACACTGCGACCACATCTAGTGCTTGAAAACATCGATGGGTGGACTTCCGGTGACTTCAATGGCTGCTTGAATTCACGACTCCGAGCCACCTCTGAATTAAATCAACTAACATTGACCTTCAACGCTATACAATCACCTGCCAAAGCCACCCGGTCTAAAGTCAACAATCTCAAGCAATCGGAGACACCAGCCTTTAAACTCAGAGAGCTACTGCAGAAGGGGAAAAAAAGGCAAAATGTAAACTGTGGGGACTGGGGGAGACAACGTGGCTTTAGAGATCTCGGTGGAGACAGAAGACTCAGACTCGATAGCAACAATCCTACAAACGGCCCACACTATCAATAAAATCGATAAATCACTTACTGATCTCTGCTCGGAGCTCAGTGGAATGGAGCACCAAACAGATCAGCTGGAGCTGGGCCTGACATCTGTGGTTGAACAGGCCGATTGGCATGACAGGCTCCTTCTATATCTCCTCACCAGAGAGAGGGAGCTCAACAGCAAGCTGAACAACTTAGAAAGGCACGACAGGCGACAGAATATCAGAATCTATGGAGTCCCGGAAGGGGCAGAGAACAAAGCCCCTAATGTTATTGAATTCCTCTAGGCTCTCCTGAAAAACACCCTCAGTTTGCCCAACGGGCTTGATTTGAGCATGGATACAGCACACAGATCACTGGCCCCTAAGCCATCTAACACTGCGGCGTGACCACGATCATTTGTGGCAAAGTTCACTCTCTACTCCACAAAGGAAGAAATAATAAATAGAGCCTGGAGGCAGCGCGATCTAATGTTCCAACAAAGTCAAATCACGATCAACAACGATTACACTTCACAAGTACAGGAGTAGAGGAAAGCCCTGTGGCCTATAGTCAAACAGCTCCAAAGTAAAAACCTAAGGGCACAGATTCTGTTTCCTGCCCACCTGAAGGTAGATATGGATAGAGGCCCTCAAGTCTTTGCAGACCTGCTTGCAGCTAAACCATTCATGGATGATCTAGGCATCACTACATCCCCACTGATCAAAGAGCAGCTCGAGAAAGAAGTAATGAGAACAACGTGGACCATCGCTCAGAAGGGCTTCAAGAGGAAAGGAATGCCACAACCGATTCCACACACCAACCTGCACTCCGATATCTTGGCACTCCTCAAACCGTACTCCATCTGGTCTGACCAGTAAAAGATCACCGAAGATGCCGACGAAGCAAGCGGGCAACCTGAAGACCAACCCCAGAAGTTGCTTTTCAGCAAGCATGATACCTGAAAGAAAGAAACCCCCAAGAAAAACACAAGTACTGTATGTTCTCCATAACTCCATGTTTAAATGCTGAATGTGGTCTCCCCCCCCCCCCCGATACGCCGCCTCACCTTCAGGAAGGCCCCCCTTCTTAGCTGTGGCTACAATCTAAACCTAGAACCCTGATTCAGATGGTATGATCTTCCCCCAGGATCACCTGAACAGACGGGAACACTGCCCGAGAACTCAGACTTTAGCTTCAGAACTGTCCTGGGTTTTTACAGTGCTTAAAAGTTTTATCCCACGTGTGTGTGTGTGTATGTATGTCTGGGTTGCTTTGGGGGAGGGGGAGGGACGGCAGGCCCACCTCAAGGTCTGGAATGCTGGTAATAGAGGCCTACAGGCAATTTTATCTCCTAGAGCCATGCTGGGAGTTCCAAGGGCCTCTCGGATCAGCGCTGGGGATGGTTGACTGGCTTGGTCCCATGGCCCAATCGGATGCTTAAGTGACACACCCTGAGACATAAACTGCGTTAACAAGCCCTCCCAATTGGAAATTATCACTGATTCCCTGACCCTCCCACCTAGATAATTTATGTGGGCACTCTAGGTGCTCTAACCTCACCGAGTAGGGGGCTTGGGGGATACGGCAAGCGGGCATTGGGGGCAGGGAGGCCCCGGGGACCAGTGCTAGTGACAGCCTTGGCTCTGGATACAGGGTGGGTGCATGGCTATTTCAAATCTCTGTAGAAGACCCTTTTTTATGGGTAAAGGCAGCAGATTGGGCCCACCATTACCTGGGGTAGACTGGATAAGTGCTGGGGGGGGGTTGTAATGGATTAAATTACAGCAAGGTCCCACGGCTTAATGGATTGTTTGCTGTGGCATGGGATGACTGGTGGAGCACCTGAATGGCCTAGCTGAGTTCGGGTGCTGCACCTAGGGGTCTTTGCACTGCGGCTGATGCCAGATGCCATGGGGAGGCAGGACCATGCTCCTTAACTAATCAGGAGCTTGGGACCTGGATTGCATGACCCTCCTGTGCAGTTTACTTTGGAGAAATATTTAGGGGTAGAATAGAGACTTAGGAGACAATCCCATTCTCACCTAACCAATTGGTCCCTGCTGTTCTCGTTGAAGGAGTAAGGGACCCCCCAGATTTAACAAGTCGATTGTTTTCTATGCCTATTTAATGATTCATCAGGAGGTTGGCCTGGCCTAGACGAAGAAGGTACCCAACCAACCAATCTCCTATTTTTACTACCGCACCTGACGTGGGTATCCTTCAGGGCAGTACAAACAACCCCTGAGGTGGGGAACAAGCTCAGCAGAATGACTGAGCAACCAGTGTCTAAGGTAGGCACCACCCAGGCTCCTTAGAGGGGCCAGATCTAGGAAGTGCAGCCCTATAGCACCAAGTATCTAAAACAACCTCAGGCTGCTTCTCGCCTAGTGTATATAGTCAATTGAAAAGTTGTAATTGCTTGACTTTAAAGATTTAAAGATTGTTCTATTTTTTGTTTCTGATTGCTTTTAGAGCTATAACAGATTGAATTAGAGTACAGACCAGATAATTGCAGAAAAGAGTTGTATTATACTAGCCCCAGGATTAGATAAATGACACCCCCTCTTGATTTCCTACTCTTCCAAAGCAGTAACACTTCTTACAGGCAGATTATAGTACAATGCCAAGTTCAACGACCAAGGTTTTATCATATAATGTCAATGAACTTAATAGTCCCATAAAGAAGAAAAGGGTCCTAAAGTTCCTGAGGGAGCAAAACTGCCACATATTATTTTTGCAAGAGACACACCTCACCCCCCAGGAAGCTGAGAAGCTCAAGACCAAATCCTTCCCCAAAGTTCATTATGCCTCCCTGGAGGGGGAGGGAAAAGAGAGGTGGCAGTCCTCATCTCCGCCAATCTGCCATTTGAAGAGGAAGAGATCATTGTAGACCCAGGGGCGAGGTTTGTCATTGTAAAGGGCAAAATACAAGACTCTCAGGTAACCTTAGTAAATGTGTATGCTCCTCCTGGATCACCCTTTGCGTTTTACTCAGAGCTTATTAAATCGATTATGGAAAAGGCTAGGGGAACTCTACTTATAGGGGGGGACTGGAACCTTGTCTTAAACAGGCAGTTAGACACCACCTCACAGATCACCTCCCCAGGGTCCAGAACAGCGATGCTCTTCATCAGACTTCTTTCAGTGACAGGACTCTCAGACATCTGGAGGGAAAAGTATCCCCAAGCGAGAAACTGTAGTTGCAATTCATCCAGATACATAACATTTTCCAGATTTAACAGCTTTTGACACAGACGGGGGATATACCCAAAGTGGGCTACTCATGGGTGGGTACTGTGGTCCACTCGGACCATCAACCCTTGTTTGTTGAGATAGATTTGGGGGTTCCCGAAAGAAAACTCAGTGGCACCTAAACACCTCCTTCTTCTTAAGAGACAAAGAGGTTACAAGTAAACTCAAAGCAGTTATTGAACAAACAAAATACAGCTCTCAGCCAGGGGTGACCCCCCCCCCAAATCTTGTGGGACACCCTTACGACCATGCTCAGGGGGAAGCTCATCTCTATAGGTTCCCACAGACAGAAGGCCCTCCTACTCCAATTCAATAATCAACTAAAAGACCTTCAGATACAACAACAACAAAAATGGACTAAGCAAAGGGACAAGGAAATTAAAACAATCACAGAATGCCTACAGAAGATGCGCCAGCTAGAGATAGAAAAATCACTTTCCTACCTTAAACAAACATATTATTAAGGGGCCCTAGGGCCTCGCAAATTCTAGCCCTGAGACTTAAGCAAAGGCAGGCTAGGGCTGTTATCACTAAAATCAATCACTACAAAACAGGCATACTGACTTACAAGGCTGATCAGATCAGTGATGCCTTTGTCACTTACTACAAACAACTCTACCGGGCCTAGTCTGAGACTCTCCCTAGGGACAAAAACGACTATCTGAAGGCCCTCAAGATCCCCACCCTAACCACACACCAACAGCAGGCTCTGGCTGCTCCTATTCGTATATCAGAAGTGGAAGAAGCCATCAGACATCTAGAAACCCAGATGGGTTAAGTGGGGAACTCTATAAATCCCTTAGAAAGGAACTAGTCCCTTACTTACTAACGGCCATAAATTAGATATGGGTGGAGGGGGGTGACGCTGCCCTCCTGGGACTATGCTACTATCTCGGTTATCCCCAAGGAGGGTAAAGATTTAGCAGAGTGTGGCGCATTTTGCTCCACCTCACTACTCAATGTAGACTATAAGATCTTCACTATGGTCCTGGCTGGGAGGCTACTCCCCCTCCTCCCCCAATTCATCAACAAAGACCAAATGGGCTTCATAGTGGGCCGTCAGGTCCCTGATAATGTTAGACGCACTATAAACGTAGTGGATAGGATCAGCCGATGACAGATTTCTTCCTGTCCAAAGGGTCTCGACGGTGAAAAGGCATTCCATAAAGTTTTGCAGCCTTTCTTGTTCACAGTGTTAGCAAGATTTGGTTTCCCCTGGTCTATGATAGAGGCATTAAAAGCTCTATATTAAGTACCTCAGGCCTATATCAGAGTTAATGGGAGCATAACAGATAGATTTCCCTTTGGTCGGAGTACAAGACAGGGATGCCCCCTCTTATTTGCCCTATATAGAGAACCCCTAGACTGTGCCATCTGAGAGAACCCGGACACTACTGGGACAAAGATAGGAGACAATGAGCACAAAATTTCCCTATATACAGACGATGTCCTTCTCTATATTTCCAACCCAAACCAATCCATCCCAGAAATCTGGAAGGCCCTACAGGAATATGGCTCCCACTTGGGTTACTCCCTAAATAAGGATAAAACAGACATTCTCAGATTCTTCTACAAACCCTTGACTGGATGGGCCTTGCGGTCCTTATCTGCCGTCAACTTCTATGTTTCTATGTAACCCATACCCCTGATAACTGAACTGCTCCCTTTATTTATTTATTTATTTCAATCTAGGATTACAATACCTTTGAGCCAAGGCTCTTTTACAAAGGTTCCACGTCAGCGTGTGCAACAGTCATCATTTTTAGTTACAAACATATAGTCATTGACTTACAGATATGTAATAACCAGTACAAAGACTTGAGCTATGAACAAGACAAAGGGGGGGGTGGTCGGGGAAGTGAGGATAGAGAGACAGAGTGGGAAAGGAGGTGCAGGGGCAAGGGGTCTCAGGTGGTGGTTGGGCAGGGACAGAAGTGGAGATACGGGGGGGGGGTGGGTGAGGGCGGGAGACAGTGCAGCCAGGGGGCCTTGTCAAGGGAATACGACAGGTAAGGTGCTAGGGGTGCAAAGACTGATTGTAAGTGCTGGATGCTGGGGCATCTGCAGCTGGAAGGGTGGAAATGTTAAGATGGGCAATCGCAGAATACAAGCAGTAAATTGGAATAAACAGAAAATAAAGTATCTAGGCATACAGATTAAAAAACACCTGGGGGGGGCTCTTTGAGGCTAACTATAGATTTCTACAGTCTCAACTTCATTAAGATATAGATAAATGGCAGATGTTAAAACTCCCTATGCACTCCAAGATTCAAACAACAACCATGAATATCCTCCCAAGATTTTTATATCTCTTCCAATCCCTCCCCATACACATCCCTCAGAAACAAAGAGTAAACAGGGAGGAGAGGAGGCACTGTGGGTCACCTTATAGACTGGAAATGGCACCACAATCCACACGGGGGTTGTATACAGACCCTCATGTCAGGAGGAAGGAATGGACAAGGATATGATAGAAGGCATACTTAGGATGGCAGAGAAAGGGGAGATACTGTTGATGGGGGACCTTAATATGCCAGATGTTAACTGGAGCACCTTTGCTGCAGCCACATCCGAAAGCAGGGCCATTCTTGATGCCCTTCGGGTGGCATGACTCAGACAGCTAGTTATGGAACCTACTCATGAGGGAGCAATCTTAGGCCTCGCAATCTCAAATGGGGACAGTGAGGGGATCTCAGATCTAGAAGTGGGTAGCCATTTGGGAACAAGTGACCACCAAACAGTGTGGTTCACGATAAAGTCAGCTAAAGAGCCAAGCCATATAAAAGTGAGGGTTCTGGACTTCAGGAGGGCTGACTTTGGCAAGATGGGAGAGTGCCTTAGGAAAGCACTAGCAAACAGGCTAGATGGAGGGTGGAGCAACAATGGGAATATCAAACTGCCATCACAGAGGCAACAAGCCTTGTGTGAGGCAAATAAACAAATCAAAATGAAAGAAAAAGCCACTATGGTTCTCAAAAGAGGTGGCGGTGAAGGTTAGGGAGAAAAAGATAGCATTTAGGAAGTATAAGAAAACACAGAAGGAGCAGGACAGAGAACTGTACCAGTTAAGGCAGAAGGAAGCAGGGAGGGTAGTCAGATTAGCAAAGGCACAAACTGAGGAAAAGATAGCCAACTCGGTTAAGAAGGGGGATAAAACCTTTTATAGGTATATCAGGGAACGTAGAAAGACAAAAGGAGAGATAGTGAGGCTCAACAGAATGGATGATGGGTGGGCAGAGAGGGACAGTGAAAAAGCAGGGATACTGAATGAATACTTCTGTTCAGTATTCACAAAAGAGGAAGTGGGGGAGGTGCCTAATCCAATTAACAGAAGCACTCTGGAGAGGGGGGTCGATCCCAGTCCTTTCACAGAAGAAAGGGTTCTGAAAGAACTCCTAAAACTGAAGGTGGACAAAGCAATGGGGCCAGATGGAATTCACCCAGAATCTCTAAAGAATTAAGCAGAGAACTAGTGACACCACTGACTACCCTTTTAAGCAAATCATGGAGGATGGTGTGGTACCTGAGGACTGGAAGAAGGCTGATGTGGATCTCTTCACAAAGTGGGACCAAGACAGAGGCAGGAAACAACAGACCTGTCAGTTTGACCTCTGTGGTAGGGAAAGTGATGGAATCACTTCTGAAGGAAAGAATTGCTGAGTACCTAGAGGACAGTGGGGCACAGGACCCAAGGCAGCATGGGTTCACAGGGGGAAGGTCATGTCAGACGAATTTAATTGATTTCTTTACCTGGGTGACCAAAGAAGTAGACCAGGGAGGGGCTGTGGACATGGCCTACCTAGACTTTAGCAAGGCATTTGACACAGTCCCACACAAAAGATTAATAGTCAAATTAACCAGCCTGGGAGTGGGTCCCAAGGTGGTAGCCTGAGTAAAACATTGGCTGAACAACAGGACACAGAAGGTCATTGTAAATGGAGTCCAATCTGAAGAAAGAGGGGTTACTAGTGGGGTACCGCAGGGTTCAGTACTGGGTCCAGTCCTTTTTAATGTCTTTATAAGTGACATTGCAGAGGGACTGGAAGACAAAGTATGCCTCTTTGCAGATGACACAAAGATCTGCAACAGGGTTGATACACAGGGAGGCGTGGAAAGGATGAGAAGGGACTTGGCAAGGTTGGAGGAATGGTCAGAAGTATGGCAGCTTGGATTCAATGCAAAGAAGTGCAAAGTAATGCACCTGGGAAACAAAAACCCAGGGAAGATTACACAATTGGGGGGGTAGTAACAACAACAAAAATAGAAAGGGACCTGGGGGCAATCATATCAGATGACGTTAAAGTTGGCAAGCAATGTGAGAAGGCGGTAGGGAGGGCTGGGGGGATACTAGGTTGTATTGGGAGAGTTATCACCAGCAGAAAACAGGAAGTTGGTATCCCCCTGTACAGACAGTTGGAGAGACCCCATCTGGAGTACTGTGTCCAGTTCTGGAGACCCCATCTCTGCAAGGACATAGACAGGATGGAGGCAGTTCAGAGGAGGGCAACTAAAATGGTGCAGGGTCTGCAAGAGAAGCCATATGAGGAGAGACTAAAGGAGCTTAATATGTATACCCTTGAGGAAAGGAGGGAAGGGGGGACATGATAGAAATGTTTAAGTACCTCAGTGGAATCAATAAAGTCCAAGAGGGTAGCATCTTTCAGAAAAAGAGATGTGCAAGAACAAGGGGGAGCAATTTGAAGATAGAGGGGGGACGGCTCGGGGCAATATGAGGAAGTATTTTTTCACAGAGAGGGTAGTGGATGCATGGAACAGCCTTCCTCAGGAGGTTGTGGGGTTTAAAACTGTGGGAGAATTCAAGAATGCATGGGACAGACATAAGGCAATTTTTGTGGGGGAAGGTAGGAAGAAAAAGGCTGTTGGTTAAATAGGATCTGCAGCTTATCCTCTAGGTAGGGAAATGGGCAGACTAGGGGAGCCAAGCGGTCCTTATCTGCCATCAAAGTCTATGTTTCTATGCTAATTCCAAATCTAGCAGAAGGGTATATCCAAGTTTATATGGTCACCAGGCAAACCAAGAATAAAAATGAGCACTCTACAAGCTGAAAAGACACAGGGAGGAAGGGCGATCCCCAACTTAGAGATGTACTGTATGGTGGCATATCTGAGGTATGCCCTCCTCTGGAGCACCGCTACATATGACACCCACTGGAAGGGCATAGAGATCCATATGACTGAAGGCCCCCCTTTGAGAGCTAGAATTGTAGATGCCACCTTGGCAGGCGGGGAAGATGATCTCCCACAGGTGGATAAGAACACCATAGATATGACACATAGGCTTTGGTCCAAGCTAGGTATCAAGAGGGCCCTTTGGCCACTTCAATGGTTTGCATGGTCTGCGCAGTTCACTCCTGCGAAGATGGATCACACGTATTGGATATGTGCCAGACTGGATTTCCAGAGATTAGGACGGATGACTTCCAAGGATATAGTCCTAGACTTTCAGACCCTAAAACAGACATTCAGCCTCAGAATCAGAGACCACTTTCACTATCTGCAGCTAAGAACCCACCTACTGGCCACCAGGAGTGCCTCGAGGTCACAACCCAACTTAGAAAGTTTACTGCAGGTAATAAACTCTGTTCTGTTGGGAAGACTGGAATGGGGCCAAATCTCGGCCTTATACAAAGCAATCAGGCAACTCAAAGGCATAAGTACCCTTACTAGCAAAACCAGATGGGAGAGAGACAGAGTGGACTAGAAATAACTGACAAAGATTGGGAAATGATATTCAACACTGCTAACAAAACCACTCTCTTGTCTGCCTGGCGAGAATTCGCTTGGAAAGTTTGGGTGAGGTACTTTTATACCCCAAAATTACTGCAAGTGGGCGCTCGGGGGCTGTTGAGGAGGCACCCAGTGCTTCCAACATACCCATATATTCTGGGACTGTGAGATTATAAAACCATTCTGTAGCAGGTGATGCAGGACATATCCAGATTGTTTCCAGGATCCACTCGCCTAACAATGAAGAATATGGTGTTGGATCTGCCCCCGGAAGGGGTAAGGGGAGTAGATGCACTCTACCTGTGGAACATTCTCCTGGTGGCTGCCCATAAGTCAGTCATCAGGAAGTGGCTCTCCCCTGAACCGCCAGACAGAAAACAATGGATCTCTACTGTTCAAGAGATTCAAGAAGAAAAAAATTACTCACCTTAGTAATTATGTTTCTTCTGTTGGAGTCTTGCTGTATTCTGACAAGTGCAGTTAGTCCCAGCCTTTAAAGTGCCTCGGAGAACAAAGGGTTAGTCTTTCTATGCAGAGCATAGAATGCTGAGCTCGAGCTCGGTTGATGTCTCTGTCCGTTTCCCTTTGAAAGCTAACCGCTAGATTCTTACCAGCAACACTCTTAATAGTATAGAACCTTTCTGCCCTGCTGGTACCGTAGCCATTATGTTTGTACACCTTCTCCTCCAATGTCTCCCTCTCATTTACTTGCTAGTACCCACATCCCATCAGCCAGACATATTACTTGGTATGAAAGAACAGAAGAAGGCCAGAGCCCATCGAGACTGTTCCCCACACTATGTGGGACATTAATTATCTATTATCACTCAACCAAACATCTAATTTGTTTTTAAAGACAGTGGCACTAGTTGCCTCTACCAATTCTTGTGGCAAGGTGTTCCATACAATGGATGCTCTTATTGGAAAAAAGTTTCCCCTTTTGCTGGTTTTATAAGTTTTTACTTCAAGCTGTTTATTATGCGGTCTCGGAACATGTCTCCTTTTGGAGAGTGTTAGACCACATTTCTCCATTAGATCTGGTGAATTTATTAAATTAAAAAAACATAAGCAATTCACCTCTTAATCTTCTAGTTTGAAGAGAGAAGAGACCAGTAGCTTTTAATCTGTTCTGATAATCCAAGTTTATTAATCATGGAATCATTCTACTTACTCTCCTTTGAACCTGTTCAAGAATTGCTATGTCTTTTTTTTGGTTTGTATTCCAGAAAGGGGAGCCATAGTCTAGATACAGTCTAATGTATGCCCTATACAATGGAATAAGGCATTGTTCAGTGCAATTAACAAAAGTGCATTTTATTTGCCTCAAAAGCCTGTTGGTCATGCAAGCAGTTCTAACACAGTGATCATTTGATGTAAGTTTATTATTAACATATATCCCTAAATCTTTTTCACAATTTGATGAGTGAAATGGTAGTCCGTTTATATGATATATCATTTTTGGATTATTTACACCGAAATGCACTACTAAACATTTGTCTTGATTAAACTGCATATGATTTTCATTTGCCCAAAGTGTTAATTTTTCCAAATCCTTCTTTAATGTAGAAATAGTTTCTTGATTATTAACCTTGCTTTAATTTAGTACCGTCTACAAATTTAACCATGAAGTTATTTGTGCCTGTTTGTAAATCACTAATAAAGAGATTAAACAATGTTGGTCCCAAGACCAAATCCTGTGGTACACCACTTGTCACACTACCCGAATGAGACAAGATATCATTAATTCTGACTCTCTGAGAATGATTTGTCAACCAGTTTAAAGTCCAGTTGACAATATCAGGTGACAAACCTAGATTGTGCATTTTAGTAATGAGTTTTCATGTGAGACTTTATCAAGCTCTATTAAAGTCCAAAAGAATTACATCAGTAGGGATACCCAATCTAGTAGAGTACTTATATTATTGTAAAAGATATCAGATTGGTGGTGCAGGAATACTTGGGAGTAAACCCATGCTGATTTGAATCATAAATTCCTAATTTTTTACAATCTTGATCTATTAGAGAATTCATTACTCGTTCCATGAATTTACCAGCCACTGAGGTCAGGCAAATTGAACGATAATTTTGCACAGAACCTCTATTGCCTTTTTTAAATATGGGAGTAACTATTGCTGAACGCCAATCATTTGGTACAATGCTTTCTTGTAAGGATTTGTTGAAGATAACTGACAAAGGTATAGAAATATTTAAAGAGGTTTCGATCAGAAACCATGGATGAATACCATCTGGGCCCGGGACTAATATTTTTTTTTCAGTTTTTTGATAGCATGTATAATGTCAGTTGGATAGAACCTATGATAATCTACGTGGTGAACTTTAAATGTACTAATAGGTGATTTTTGAGAGAAGACAGAACAAAAGTACTTATTAAAGATATTCGAGGTTTCTATATCAGATAGAGAAGAGCTATTGGTTATAATGGGACCAATGGTCCTTGATACACCTTTTTACTATTTATATAGGAGAAAAGAGATTTGTGACATTGTGTGAGCTAGTTTTAAATTCTAGCTTATTTTTGCCAGTTTAATAGAATTTTAAGTTTTTACAGATAGTCTGTATTTATGTAATAGAGTAGTTTAAATGGAAGCATATGGAATATTCCCGGCCCACTCTGTCCCAGCACCCCAAGTCCCCTGACTTAGTCCGGATCCCACCCCATACGACCATGTACCCCTGGCCCACTGCACTCACCCCTAGCTGCCCCCAACTGCCTATCCTGGCTCCCCATGGTGCAGCTCATCCTGCCCTCCCAACCCTTCGAACCCTGCCCATCCTTGTTCCACTATGGCCTCCTCCCATCCCAGTGTACAACCCAGAAGTTGACATACTACCACCCCCTGACCAGAGCCTTGGTCTTCCTACTACTCCTATCTGGCAACATACACCCTAACCCAGGCCCTGCCCCCTCCAGCCCACCTACTAGGCCCACTGGACTTCAAATAGCCTCCATGAACATATGCAGCCTACTGAAAAAATTTGATGCCCGCCAGTGCTGGGCCATGGTACATTAACCAGACATCATAGCCCTGGTTGAAACCTGGCTGTCCAAATCCAGCCCTGACTCATTTGTCTCCTCCCAGGCTACAATTCCCATACCGAGAGGACCGAGTAGGCAAACGAGGGGGAGGCTATGCAATCTACACCAGGGACACAATCATTGGACAAGCGCTCCCTGCCCCCACCCTTGTAAATGGGGCCCAGGAAATTACCCTCAGACTCACTCCTGACCCCCTCCAGGGCCCTCTCTATCTCACCACTGCCTACATTCCCCCAAAGAACCAGAACCCAGCGCTGGTATCTATAACTGAATATCTGGCCACCCTCCACCACAAGGCGGAACAAATCCTAGTAGGGGACCTTAACGTAAACTGGCTCAGCGCCTCCTCTTCCACGATCCAAGACTCTTTCGCTGCCCAAGACCTGACGCAACTCATCTCCCAGCTCACTAGAGTAAACCAAAAAAGAGGAACCAGTACCCTTCTGGACGTGATTATCACCAACCAGCCCCAAAAAAATCCATAACATCCAGGTCCTCCCAGATTCCCTAAGTGACCACTCCCCTATCCTATTTCTTTGGGCAGCCCCCACTCCCAAACCCAAAGCCCACACCACACTCAGCAGGCGCCTCCACCCTGGTGGGCTGAAAAAACTTAAACAGTTTCTCGCCCAGATTAACTGGTCCCACATTCATCATGCACCCGACATTGACACTGCCCTCACCTTTTTCTCCCAAATCTTTATCAAGGCCTGTGACCTCTTTGCACCCTTCACCAAAATTCGATCCAAAAAACATAATGCACCCTGGGTTACCCCTGCCCAACTACAAATGCTTAGAAATTGGGATAACCTCTGGCACCTTGCCACTGAAATGGGTCGGCTGGCTGATAGACAAGCCTACAATTCTGCCCAGAATAGGTGCTCTTGGGCTGTCCGTAAAGCCAAGGCTGACCATTACCAGGCCACCCTCACCTCCTCCTGGGGGTCTGCCCGGACTTTCTGGGACAATACTAAACAGCTAAATGGAAAATCACGCTCCCTTCCCCCATCCCAGCTCACTATTGATGGCACTACCTCCACCGATCCTGCCTTCATAGCTAACTGCCTTAACACCTCCTTTACTGACCTTAGCTCTGTCCTCCCCAGTAATTTCCTTGACCCTCCCCCCAGCCTACCTCCCCATGTCCTCTAATGCTCCAGCTTCCATCTACGCAAGGTATCTGCCCAGGAAGCCAGACCCCTCCTAATTAAAGCATTAAATGGCAATAGTTCCGGCAGCGACTCCCTGGACCCCAGTATTCTCAGGCTGGTGCTGGATGAAGTCCTTGCCCCACTCACCAGCCTACTAAACTGATCCCTCTGCCTGGGGTAATTTCCCACTGCTTGGAAAACAGCCATAGTCACGCCCATTCATAAAGGGGGTGACAGGTCCTCCGCCAGCAACTACCGACCAATCTCCATCTCCCCCCCCCAAAGCCCTAGAAAAAGTGGTGGCAATTCAAATCACTGAATATCTGACTAAGTATAACATCTTATGCCCAGAGCAGCACGGCTTCCATGCTGGTCACAGTACTGGCACTGCACTAATTGAGTTCTCCAATTTCCTACACATCTCCCTGGACACCTGCTCCCTAGCTGGTGCAGTGTTCATTGACCTCTCTAAGGCATTCGACATGGTCTTCCACCCTCTTCTGTTGGATGCCCTCTGCCACACTGGTTTCTCTGCTGGCTCCCTCGCATGGTGCACGAGCTATCTATCCGCTCGCTCACAGTGTGTAAAAATCAATGGGACACTCTCTGATACCCATCCCATCTGCTCAGGGGTACCCCAGGGCTCCATCCTGGGCCCCCTTCTCTTCTCGCTCTATCTAAACACCCTGCCCAGTGCATGCTCTGGCATAATTCTTATGTATGCAAACGATGCTGTCATTTTTGCCACCCATCGTAATCCCATCTCCCTTCAGGACTCCCTACAACAATCCTACAATGATGCTGAAGCCTGGTTTAAGGAGCACAGACTCATCATTAATCTTAAAAAAACAAAACTATGCTCTTTGCCCATCCCCGAAACAAAGCCTGCAACCACCCACTCCCTATCCTTCCTAGTACCAAACAACCACTTGAACAAGTCTGCTCCTACAAATACCTTGGGGTTACCTTTGATTCAACCCTCACATTCCACACCCACATTGATGCCCTTGCATCCGCCACTAATACATGGCTTGGCATCCTCTACCGCTATAAAAACTGCCTCCCCCCGATGTTCTCCGGCTAGCTGTTACGTCTTCAGTGCTGTCCCTTGCAGACTATGACCTGCCAGTCTATGGTGCTGCTGACACGGCAGCCCTCAAAAAAATTCACCTCACCCTAAATAAGGCCTGCAGACTGATTACTGGTGCCCCCAGGCTCACACATACTTCTCAACTCTGTGACAAGGCTAAACTCCTTAACCTAGATGAACGGCTATGCTATCAAACCTGCCTCCTCACTAAAAGAACCCTACTCGGGCTCTCCTCCTGGGGTGACAGCCTCATCCACCATACCCACCTACTATCGCAAACACGGACCTCCAACAAGACTCACTCTACTGGTCCCAGATCAAGGACCACCCATGGTCAGAGAGGTCCTTCTGTTACAGAGCCCCATCCTGGTTTAACTCTCTCCCTGCTCCCATCTCCAATGCCCCCTCAATCGCCAACTTCAAAACTGCCCTTTGAAGCCAACTCTTTAACACTCGTAGCTGCTCCTGTCTCTAAATGTGGCCTCGATCTCTTCACACATGGCAACGCCCACTGGGCTGCACTCCACCTCACCCCCCCTCACTTTCTCCCGCTGTGCACCATACCTATGCTATAACCGGCCAGTGCCTGCTGTATTACTGTACTTGCCACTAGACTGTACAATGTATGAAATCAACTTGTGTAATGCCAATTTCAGCTACTTGTACTCTGTAACCTAAATTTGTAATGTTTGTCCTCAATGTGACGAGGTACCTTTGGTAACACCCATTTCAGCTACTTGGACTCTGTAACCTAATTCTGTTATGTTTGTTTTCAATGTGACGAGGTACCTTTGGAAACGAGCCCCTGGCTCAAAGGTTGTAAACTGATTTACAAATAAATAAATAAATAAAAAGTATTCTATGTGGAAATTGTAAAAACACTTTTTAATAGCCAACTGGCAACAAAAAGTTTTGGATTACCAAGAGAAGACTCAAGTCGGGAAACCCAAAACTCAAAACCCAAACCAAACAGGAATAAAATAAAATAAACACCCACACAAAAGGAGACGGTGTAAAAAGAGTACCCCTGAGGTGCAACACTGCACCTGCCCACCCCACTTCCCAAAACCAGGTTCTGAGAGGGGAGGCAGGGAGGCAGGTCAGAATACAGCAAGACACCAATAGAAGAAACATAATTACTAAGGTGAGTAATTTTTTCTTCAAACAAATTGAAGTCTTGCTGCATTCTGACAAGTGCAGACTACCAAGCAGTACCTCCATGGAGGAGGGACAGAACCTACTTTGGGAATAGGCTCTGAAGTACTGCTGTGCCAAACCGAGCATCACTCCTAGCCTGGATATCCAGAGAGTAATGCTTGGTAAAGATATGGACTGTTTTCCAGGTGGCTGCTTGACAAATTTCTAAGAGAGGGATATCCCTGGCAGCAGCCAGGAAAGCAGCTGTACCTCTTGTGGAATGAGCCCTCAGGTCTGAGGGTGGAATTTTTCCCAGTTTTTCATAGCAGAATTGTATACAAGAGACAATCCACCTGGCAATAGATCTCTTGGTGGCACTTTTGCCCTTTCCCACTTCTCTATAAGTGAGGAACAACTGAAGGGAGTCAAACACGTGACCCTTGGTACACTCTATGTAGTAACTAAGGGCTCTTTTAACATCTAAACTGTGTAGCCCCCTCTCTCCTGAGGAAGCATGATCAGTGAAGAAGACAGGAAGAGACATAGACTGATTTAAATAGAAGTCTGAAACCACTTCGGGCAAGAACCTTCTAAGGACCACTTTATCCCTGTGAAAGGAAATAAAATCAGGTTCCACTGATAGGGCTTTCAGTTCACTGATATGCCTGGCAGAGGTAATGGCTACGAAGAACAGAGTTTTCCAAGTCAAGTACTTAAGCTCTGCTGAGGACATAGGCTCAAAAGGAGGTTGCATAAGTTGAGCAATGGAAACATTCAAATCCCAGGCAGGGACAGGGTCTCTAAAAGGAGGATTGGTGTGAAGCAATCCTTTAAAAAATGTATAGAACACAAGATGAGAAGATAGTGAGGAAGACTTCCCCACAGACAGAAATGCAGAAATAGCTGACAAGTGTACCTTGAGAGTAGCCTGTCTGAGGCCAAGGCCATCAGGATGGACCATATAATCCAGAACCATAGGTAATTCAGCAGTATCTGGGGAAATATGCTCTTTAGAACACCAAATGCTGAATCTCTTCCATTTGGAGTTATAAGTCTTTCTGGTGGAGGGCTTTCGAGAAGCTTTGAGAATATCCAGAACCACTTGAGAAAGGTGCAGATCTGCAAACTCTAACTCTTCAAGAGCCATGCCTTGAGATTGAGAGACTGAAGGCTGGGGTACCAAATCCTCCCCTGAGAGGATGTTAACAGGTTGTAATTCCTGGGAAGAGACAGGGGAAGATGGACTGCTAGGGACAAAAACAGGGAGTACCAGGGCTGGCTGGCCCAATCTGGAGCAATCAGAATCACTTTACAAGGTTGAGACCTTATCTTGACTAATACTTTGAACAGGAGTGGGAAGGGTGGGAAGGCATAAAGAAATTTCCCTTCCCAATTCAGAATCAGGGCATCCAGGGGGACTGAGCCCAAGACTGGGGGTCTGCAACAAAAGAGAGGAAGTTGGTGATTGTCTGGGGCTGCTAAGAGATCTCTCTCTGGAGTGCCCCACCTTGAAAAAATCACTTTCTACACCTGAGGGTCCAGGGACCATTCGTGATGGCCCTGAGAACTCCTGCTAAGTGCATCTGCTAGCACATTGTCCTTCCCTGGAAGGTGGACTGCTACCAGAGAGGTTTGCAGGGAATAAGCCAGGGACCACAATTTCATGGCTTCCATGCACAAGGCCATGGACCGAGTGCCTCCCTGCTTGTTGATGTATCACATGGTGGTGGTGTTGTCCATTCTGATCTGAACCAACTTGTTCTGCACTGACTGAGAGAAAGTTTTCAGGGCCAGAAAAACTGCCCTAAGTTCTAGGAGATTGATATGGAGAAGGGATTCTTGGGGGGACCACAGTCCTTGGGCCCCCAGATGGGCTCCCCAGTCCAGAAGAGAAGCATCCGTGGTAAGGACCACTGAACAAGGCTGAGTGGCAAAAGGAAGCCCTTGTCTTAAATTGTCCTGATCCTGCCATCATTGAAGGGCTTGGATCAAGGTCAGAGTCACTGGGATCAGTTTGGTAGGGGAATCCTTCCTCTGATACCAAAAAGCTCTCAGATGGAACTGCATATCCCTCATCTGGAATCTTTCCCCTTGGACCACTGCTGTTGAAGCTGCCATGTGGCCCAAGAGCTGGAGGAAATGCCTTTCTGGTCGAGATACCCGAAGGCTGAAGGAAGAGGCTAGTTCTATAGGAACCCTTGCCCTTTCCAGGGGAAGAAAGGCTCTTGCTCTGACTGTGTCCAGTTCTGCCCCTATAAAGGTAAGAAGCTGGACTCATTTGAGAACTGACTTGGGAAGGTTGAGAAGAAATCCTAGAGAAGTGAACACTTGCTGGGTCACTTGCAGGTGAGACTTGACTTGGTCTGGAGACTGGCCCACTATTAGCCAATTGTCCAGATATGGAAAAATGGAAATATTTTGCCTTCTTAGAAAGGCAACTACTACTGCCAGGCACTTTGTGAAAACCCTTGGGGCTGAGGTTAGGACAAAGGGCATTGCTCTGAACAGATAGCGGCCTGAGGGCAACTTGAACCTGAGGTACTTTCTGTGGGAGCACCTGATGGGAATGTGAAAGTAGGCATCTTTGGGTCGAGGGAGGCTAGCCAGTCCCTGGCCTTAAAGAGGAAGGATTATTCCAGAGTTACAATCTTGAACTTTGGTTTTAAAAGATGTTTGTTTAGGTATCTTAGGTCTAGGATGGGTGCTTCACTCCCTGTCTTTTTGGGGTCAGGAAGTACCTGGGTACAGCCCTTTGCCCCAGTGTAGGGTAGGTACTCTCTCTATAGCTCTTAGAGCTAGGAGAGAAGAAACCTCTGCCTCTAGGGCAAGGGTTTCTGAGAGATTTGCAGGTGGAAAAGATCAGGCTCTCATCTTTGGAAATTTTTTGAAGCTGAGAACCAGTCCCTGGCTTACTACTTCCAGGACCCACTTGTCTGATGTAACAGACATCCAGTCCTGGACAAAGTAAGCCAGCCTGCACCCCTACTGGAATAGGAGAGTCGACCCGGGCAGGTTCATCAGGGTGTCTGCTTGGCAGGGGCCTTAGGCTGAGGGGTGGATGCAGCCTTGCTCATCCCCCTTCTGCCTCTCCCTCTGAAGAACCCCCTCTGCAAAAAGGAAGAGGAGGCCTGTGCTTGGTAAAAAGGCCTATGAAAAGGCCTGCCCCTGCCCCCAGACTGCTGCCTTTGAGGAGTGTCCTGCCTCTCCTTGGCCTGAACACTCCTGTAGGTGATCCTGTACTCATCCATTTTCTTCATGTAATTCTCTGTCTGCTCCCTAAACAGAGAATTACCCACTACAGAAAAATCCATGACCTTAGCTTGGGTATCCTGCAAGAGGCTAGTACATCTGAGCCAAGCCATTCTCCGAAGAGCCACAGATGAAACCATGACTCTTGATGAGACATCATTAGAGTCCACAGCAGCATGAAACTGAACTTTTGATGCCTCAATCCCATCTGCAGCCACCGCCTCCAGCTCCTTGGCTAGCTGGGGGGAGGCCTGTTTAGCCAGTGCCAGTACAGTGTCCCACCTGGACTTCTGGTACCTAGCTGTAAAGGCCAAATAATTCGCCTGTCTGAGTCCCAAGGAAGATGCCATGTACAGCATTTTTGCCATGGCATCAGTCTTCCTAGAGTCTTTGCCTTGGGGGTGTGAAGCCAAGGGAATGCTTGCCTTATCACATGCAGCAGCCTGCACAACCCCAACATGGATGCATTGCTGATATAAAAACTTAGTTTTTGAGCCTAAGAGTGTATACCTCTTGTCCATTCTTCTGTTCACTGGAGCTATAGAATTGGGTGACTTCAGAATTTTTGTGTCTGTTTCCCAAAAGATTTGTGGAGGGGAATAGACAGCCTCCTGGACTCTGGTATGTCCATCACTCAACAAAATGAGGCTTTTCCTGATCCTCCACTGCCTCTTCCATAGGAAGCTGGAGGATCTCAGCCACCTTTCTGTAGAACACAAAGTGGGAAGGGGACTCAGAAAGCCTAGGAGGGGATACACCTGAAGGTCTGTCTGGGGAGAAGTCTGGTTCCACAGGCACATCTAGACTTTCACCATCACCATCATTATCTTCAAACTCCCTTTCCTCCTCAAACTCTGGTTCATAAAATTCTTCCAAGGTATAATCGTGAACTGTGGGAACCGACCGAACCGAGCCCCTGCCAAAAGGTGCCAGATCGGTCGGAACCGGGCTAAGCGATTCCACAATCCGAATCACTCTGGCTATTTCTTTGGTGGTCGGAACATGGACTTCTGGATCCGAACCGGACAATTTTTTTTGTGCTTTCTTTTAGTCGGAACCAACCCCTAGGGAACGGTTCTCCTTTTGCCCAAAGAAGTATCGCCCTGGTTAGAGGGCACTCCTTCTGGTTCGGTCAGAACCAAACTGGGCTGGCCATCCAGGTCAGCGGACTTCTCAGCCTCCTTTTCCCTCAGTCTACCTAATCTCTTTTCAAGGGTAGATTTGGCAAACGTTTTGCAAATTTGGCAGTCTGAATCGAGGTGTTCAAACCCCAGACAATAAACACAGGTGGTGTGGGGATCAGCCTTAGCAAAGACCTCCCCACACTCACTGCAGTCATTGAAACAGTAGGCCCAGTTTTTCTTGGGTTTCACAGAGACATATCAAATCGCCAAACTTACCCTTTTTTTAGCAATCGTCAGGCAAGACTCCCTTATCTGTTCCTAACCGTGTCACGGGTCTTGGAAAAAAACATTTCAAAACACGTTTTTTTTTTAGAACCGATAAGGACCGGTAACCACACACTAAAGTTACACAAGAATTAAGCAAATGATCAGTTCAGCCGAACCGATCCACACTTTTTACAAGTTCCTCACAGAAAAACACAGTACAAAACCTATCTAGTATTCACGGTACCACAGACAGAGACTGAACCGACTACGCGGGAAACTTTTTCGGTTAGAAACCGACGAAAAAACGACACTTCAACCGACTTTCAAACCGAGTTGCAGGAGAAATATCCAGAGCGATTGTTCAGTGAGGCGGAGTAAAGAATCTGAAGGTTAGCTTTTAAAGGGAAACAGAGACATCAACTGAGCTCGAGCTCAGCATTCTATGCTCTGCATAGAAAGGTTAACCCTTTGTTCTCCGGGGCAGTTTAACGGCTGCGGCTAACTGCACTTGTCAGAATACAGCAAGACTTCAAGCTGTTTGAAATGGAAGAACTAATTCACAAGCTAAATAACAGACTCGCAACATTTGTCAGGAGATGGACGGGGTGGTCCGTCTTGGCGGATCAAAACACCGGGAGAGGGGTCTGAACACACTCACACGCAAACACTGTTGTAAAGTAAATAAGTGTATATGTAGAGGGAGGAAGCTATGACTTCAAAGGGAAATTACAGATAGGGCCCTTGAATAAAGGACATAAGGGAGAACAAAACAAAAAAAAACTTTTTCTTAAGGTTGTATAATGGATGCTTTGAAATCTACCTAATTTTAACTGCTCCAACAGAGGGGGTATTAAGTTAAGATAGGTACAGATAAATGATTTATTCTACTATATTACAATGTATGAAATGTATGGAAGTACAAATTAAGTATCTAAGTATAAGAATTACTGGGTGTAAGGTATATTGTTATATTTATGATATAAAATGGCTGTACACTGTTTCTTGATATTCAATAAACTTGAATTAAAAAAAAACATTGATGGGTGCTTGCATGACTGTGCATGTACGTGACGTCATGATGCTACGTGTGACACCACCACATTAGGGAATGCACTCCTAAGCTAAGAGGCATAAAACTGATAGCGCTGCTGCACTGGATGGATGCCTGAACTGCAAGGAGCATGAGCCTAACCGACAGGCTCTCAGTAATGGGAGTCTGCATGGCTGAAAAAAAATAAACCAACGGCCAAAAAACAATGACTGAAGACAGAAAAACCCAAATGAGCCTGAGGGAAAGAACCCCAGGCTCAGACAAAGCAGACAGATGTAACCCCTAGGTGGCGCTATCCCAAGTGCTACTACCCCTGCCTGCTTGGCTAGTAGCAGGTTAAGGGGCCCAAGTTCTGAAATGGGTGCCTCCACCCAGAGATCAGGGTTGGTAGTGGTCTAGCTAACCTGGGCACAGCCCTCTGGGACACTGTAACCCCCCTCTTTCCCCTCTAGTGTCCTGAACACTGTACAATAATCACTTTCACAATACCCCTGGTACACCACACAAGTACCCACACTGTTTGCACTTACCACCAGGGCTGGTTCTTCTGGCTCGACCCTGGGGACCCCCTGTAAAACAAGGTTATGCACAGCAAATAGCAACAGTACAGTACTTTGAGCACAAACTGGAACCACAGTCAGATTACATGCAGAAAAAGTTAGATCTGATTTATTCAGGGGACTTGAACAAGGAAGGGGAAAAATCACGTTAATTAGCTTAAAGGTTATATCAATCAAGCAGTTATGCATACGCTTTGAGTCCCCCACAGAGTCACACCTTTGGGTACCCAGGGGAGAAGAGATGGGCTAGCCAGGACTGTTGCCCGGGGTTGGCCAGCATCGCAGCTGGTTGGGGCCCTGTGATGGAAAACACAACATGCACAGTACACAATATTTGTAATCTGGAGCCAGAGGACTCAGTTCATAAAGGAAACGAAACAAGACAATCAGATGACACACTCAGATTAAGCTGTTGTTGCAGGGAGCTACCCTGGTATTTACTCACGATACCAAAGACTGGACACAGGCTGGACGAAAATTGGGACTGTAGGTGGTTGATCTGGAATGCCAGGAGAAGCAGGGCCCACACGAGTCACAGAGGCGTTGTTCCTGTTCAAGCGTGGAGCAGGTGGCTGATCCCCAGGCAGGTCTCTTGTCGATGGCTTCTTTGAGCAGTGGGTAGTCTGGCTGGGCCAGTCTGGCAAGGCCCAGACCACATGGAGACAAATTCAGATGCAGTCCATTTTGGGCTGGATACAGCTTTCAGCAACTACAACACAGTTTATAGAGTGGGGGACTAACTCACAACCCACAAGTAGATCATAGCACATTTACATATAAGGGAATTCTACTGTACCAGGCAGAGCGCGCTCCCTAGGTCACAATCGCAAAGTCTCTGCACACACCGGGAGCTTAGTGGTAGCTGGAGTTCCTGACAGGCCAATCACATTCAGCAAAATCTTTGGTCTTCTTCATGTTGAGCCTGGTCCACTTCAGTAGCTTACTTTAGTCACACAAACTTGGATTTAGTCCAAAATAATTCTCTTCTCTCCCTCTCAGGAGCAGCACACCAACATGCAGGCCAAAAACTTAGCCTTTTCAGAGTTTTCCCATGCGAATCTACTCAGGATTGCTGCTCAGAATACTTCAGCTCCTTGTTCAGCTTCCAGCTTAGCTCTAACCGCAAGCTGCAAGAAGCCCGGGACTTCCCCAAGATTCAAAAGATTTGGTTGGCTGATTTGGCCATCAGTCAAAGCAACAGCTCCCCCTTCAGTTGCAAAAAAGGCGCAAAAAAGCTCCAAATTACATTTCCTACAGATTTTGAATTCAGACAGCTCCTGTAGTCCGGCTACATTTTTAGGTCCCACCAGTACTGTTTGGTCCAATTTGCAGTCCAGGACCAAGAAAGTGGAGACAAACAAAACAGTCCTTGCTACAAAGAAAGCAGGTTAGACAAACTACATTATCATTATCACTCTAAATGATTTTCAGTAAATAGTTACATCTTTCAGCAGAGCTCCCTCTCAGATTACTTAAACTGCAATCAGGCAGCTCTTAAAGAGACAGTACACAGAAGCTATACAGGCTCTGGTAATCACATTTTAACTGCTAAAACGCAGGACGCCAGCCTGGTAGTGAGCATTTAGGCAAGCTTAAGGAAGACTTTTTGGGAACCCTCATTTGTAGGGGGGGTAAACAGAAACACAGACAGGTTCCAGGATAGAAAAACAATACCTAATGCCAAAGGCATATTTAAGCACCAATAAAGTAAATAACAGACCTCAAAGTCCCCTCGGGGGGGGGGGGCAACGCCAATATAGATGCCAGGGAGAAAAGGGAAACAATTAATAAACCTGTTTACTAGACCCTAACAATCATCCCCAAAAGGCAAGGTACTTACCTGAGGCACCAGAAAAAAAGAAGGAAAATAAAAAGGATCGGAGTCCTAATAACAGAAAAATAAACACCTTTAAAATAGTGTGGCAGAACACGGCTCCCAATCCAAGCACAGACTGGCAGTGGAAATGGGTAAAAAAGGTAGGTTAGCCAATTTGAAAGCTTCAGCTTAACAGGCATGATTTTAAATTTAGGGGTGCTCCCAGTCATCAGCTAGCCCCAACCTGCTCAACAGAATTGCAGCCCTAAGGATCAATTACCAAAAGAAAAAATTACTCACCGTAGTAATCTTGTTTCTTCAAAGGGATCACTCATTATGATTAAACTGATGCAGTCAGCCTCCTGTGTTGGACTGCCCGGAGAGAAGGAATTATATGCAAATGATGGAACTCTCAATTGGCTCATGCCAATTTCAAACTGCTGCCCTAGCAACTGCTGCACTCTGAGTGCTTCAGATTCTTACGTAGCCTAAACTGGGTGCGAGACCCACTATCTAGAATACTATTTCTATAAAATTATTTTTTTTGTCCTCTCAGGTCAAGAAACAAAAAATTACTCACCTTAGTAATTATGTTTCTTCTAGTGGAGTCTTGCTGTATTCTGACAAGTGCAGTTAGCCCCAGCCTTTAAACTACCCCAGAGAACAATGGGTTAACTTTTCTATGCATGGCATAGAATGTTGATCTCGAGCTCGGTTGATGTCTCTGCCTGTTGTTATTCGAACTGCAACTGTCATATCTTTACGAGCAAAACTCACTAGGTGTTCTGTGTGGAAACTGTAACATTTTTAACTAGCTAACTGGCAGAAAAATAATGTTTTGGGTTCTCAAAGGAAGACTCAAGTCAAGAAACCCAAACACAAAAACCAATCAAATGAAATAACATTTCACCCCAAGAGAACAGAGGGTGTAAAGAGGGGGCACCTCTAGGGTGCCAACACTGCACCTGCCCACCCACATCCCAAAAATCTAGGTTCTGAGAGGGGAGGCGGGGGTGAGGTCAGAATACAGCAAGACTCCACTAGAAGAAACATAATTATTAAGGTGAGTAATTTTTTCTTCAAACAACATGAAGTCCTGCAGTATTCTGACAAGTGCAGACTACCAAGCAATACCTCCATGGAGGAGGGACAGAACCTACTTTGGGAATAGGCTCTGAAGTACTGCTTTGCCAAACTGAGCATCACTCCTAGCCTGGATATCCAGAGAGTAATGCTTGGTAAAAGTATGGACTGTTTTCCAGGTGGCTGTTTGACAAATTTCTAAAAGAGGGATATCCCTGGCAGCAGCCAGGGAAGCAGCTGTACCTCTTGTAGAATGAGTCCTCAGGCCTGAGGATGGAGTTTTACCCAGTTTTTCATAGCAGAATTGTATACAAGAAACAATCCACCTGGCAATAGATCTCTTGGTGGCAGGTTTGCCCTTCCCAACTTCTCCATAAGTGAGGAACAACTGGAGGGAGTCAAACCTGTGACCCTTGGTATGCTCTATGTAGTAGCTAAGGGCTCTTTTAACATCCAAACTGTGTGGCCTCCTCTCTCCCGAGGAAGAATGATCAGTGAAGAAAACAGGGAGAGATATAGACTGATTCAGGTAGAAATCTGAAACCACTTTAGGCAAGAACTTTCTGTTAGTTCTAAGGACCACTTTATCTCTGTGAAAAGAGATGAAATCAGGTTCCACTGACAGGGCTTGCAATTCACTGATATGTCTAGCAGAAGTAATGGCTACCAAAAACACAGTTTTCCAAGTCAAGTACTTAAGCCCTGCTGAGGACAAAGGTTCAAAAGGGGGTTGCATAAGTTGAGCAATGCAAACATTAAGATCCCAAGCAGAAGCAGGATCCCTAAAGGGGGGACTGGTGTGAAGCAATCCCTTGAAAAACTTACAGCATACAGGACGGGATGACAGTGAGGAAGACTTGCCTACTGACAGGAAAGCAGAAACAGCTGCCAAGTGTACCTTGAGAGTAGCTGGTCTGAGACCTAGGCCATTGAGATGGACCATATAATCTAGAACCGTAGGCAATTCAGCAGAGTCTGGAGAAATATTCTTCTTAGAACACCAAATGCTGAATCTTTTCCATTTGGAGTTGTAAGTCTTTCTGGTGGAGAGCTTTCAAGAAGCCTTGAGGATATCCAGAACCCCTTGAGAAAGATGCAGATCTGCAAACTCTAACTCTTCAAGAGCCAAGCCTTGAGATTGAGAGACTGAAGATTGGGATACCAAATCCTCCCCTGAGAGGATGTTAACAGGTTGTAATTCCTGGGAAGAGACAGGGAAGATGGACTGCTAAGGACAGCAACAAAAGGTACCATGGCTGCCTGGCCCAGTCTGGAGCAATCAGAATCACTTTGCAAGGTTGTGACCTTATCTTGTCGAACAGGAGAGGGAAGGGGGAAGCATACAGAAATGTCCTTCCCAGTTCAGAATCAAGCGCATCCAGGGGACTGAGCCCAAGACTGAGGGCTCAGCAACAAAAAGAGGAAGTTGGTGATTGTCTGGGGCTGCAAAAGATCTATCTCTGAGTGCCCCATCTTGAGAAAATCACCTTCAACACCAGAGGAACTAGAGCCCATTCGTGATGGCCCTGAGATATTCTGCTCAGTGCATCTGCTAGAACATTGTCCTTCCCTGGAAGGTGAACTGCTATCATAGAGGTTTGCAGGGAATAAGCCAGGGACCACAACTTCATTGCTTCTGTGCACAAGGCCGTAGGCCGACTGCCTCCTTGCTTGTTGATGTACCACATGGTGGTGGTGTTGTCTGTTCTGACCTGAACCACCTTGTTCTGTACTGATTTGGAAAAAGCTTGCAGTGCCAGAAACACTGCCCTGAGTTCCAAGAGATTGATGAGTAGAAGAGATTCCTTAGGCGACCACAGTCCCTGGGTGGTGAGTTCCCTCAAATGGGCTCCCCAGCCCAGCAGGGAAGCATCTGTGGTAAGGACCACTGAATGAGACTGAATGGCAAATGAAACCCCTTGCCTCAAATTGTCCTGATCCTGCCACTATTGCAGGGCCTGGATCAGAGTTTGAGTCACTGGGATCAGTTTGGTAAGGGAATCCTTTCTTTGGGACCAAAAATCTCTTAAGTGGAACTGAATGTCCCTCATTTGGAATCTGGCGCTTTGGACCACTGCTGTAGAAGCTTCCATGTGGCCCGATAGCTGAAGGAAATGCCTTGCTGGTCGAGACACCTGAAGGCTGAATGAAGAAGCCAGCTCCATGACAGCTCTTGCCCTTTCCAGGTGAAGGAAGGCTCTTGCTTTAACTGTATCCAGCTCTGCCCCTATGAAGGTGAGGAGCTGCACTGGTTCCAGAAGTGACTTTGGTAGGTTGAGAAGAAATCCTAAAGAAGTGAGCACTTGCTGGGTCACTTGCGGGTGTGACTTGACTTGGTCTGGGGACTGACCCACTATGAGCCAGTCATCCAAATATGGAAAAATGGAAATCTTTTGTCTTCTTAAGAAGCCAACAACTACTGCCAGGCTCTTTGTGAAGACCCTTGGGGCTGAGGTTAGGCCAAAGGGCATTGTTCTGAACTGATAGTGGCCTGAGGGCAACTTGAACCTGAGGTAATTTCTGTGGGAGCACCTGATGGGAATGTGAAAGTAAACATCTTTGAGATCCAGAGAGGCTAGCCAGTCCCCTGGCCTTAAAGAGGGAAGGATAATTCCCAGAGTTATCATCTGGAACTTTGGCTTTAAAAGATGTTTGTTCAGGTATCTTAGGTCCAGGATGGGTCACCACTCTCCTGTTTTTTTTGGGGTTAGGAAGTACCTGGAGTACAGTCCTTTGCCCCAGTGTAGGGTAGGTACTCTCTCTATAGCTCTTAGAGCTAGGAGAGAAGAAACCTCTGCCTCTATGGCAAGGGTTTCTGAGAGATTTGTAGGTGGAAAAGATCTGGCTCTCATCTTGGGAAATTTTTTGAAGCTGAGAACCAGTCCCTGGCTTACTACTCCTGGACCCACTTGTCTTATGTAACAGACATCCAGTCCTGGACAAAGTAAGTCAGCCTGCCCCTTACTGGGATAGGAGAATCGACCCGGGCAGACCCATCAGGGTGTCTGCTTGGCAGGGGCTTTAGGCTGAGGGGTGGATGCAGGTCTGCTCATCCCCCTTCTGCCTCTCCCTCTGAAGAACCCCCTCTGTGAAAAGGAAGAAGAGGCATGTGCTTGGTTAAAAAGGCCTTTGGAAAGGCCTGTCCCTGCCTGTGGACTGCTGCTTTTGAGGAGTTGCCTGCCTTTCCTTGGCCTGAGCACTCCTGTAAGTGGTCCTGTATTCATCCATTTTCTTCATGTAATTCTCTGTCTGCTCCCCAAACAGAGAATTACCAACTACAGGAAAATCCATAGCCTTAGCTTGGGTATCCTGTGATAGGCTAGTACATCTGAGCCAAACCATTCTCCGAAGAGCCACAGATGTAGCCACGACTCTTGATGATACATCATTGGAGTCTACAGCAGCATGAAACTGATCTTTTGATGCCTCAATCCCATCTGCAGCCACCTCCTCCAGCTCCTTGGCAAGCTGGGGGGAGGCCTGTTTAGCCAGTGCCAGTACAGTGTCCCACCTGGACTTCTGGTACCTGGCTGCATAAGCCATATAATTCGCCTGCCTGAGTCCCAAGGATGATGCCATGTACTGCTTCTTTGCCATGGCATCAATCTTCCTGGAGTCCTTGTCTGGGGGGTGTGATGCCAAGGGAATGCTTGCCTTATCACAGGCAGCAGCCTGTACAACCCCAGCATGGCTGCATTGCTGATAAAGGAACTCCGTATCTGAGCCTGAAAGAGCATACCTCTTGTCCATTCTTCTATCCACAGGAGGTATGGAATTGGGAGACTTCAGAATTTTTTGTGTCTGTTTCTTAAAAGATTTGTGGAGGGGAATAGACAGTCTCCTGGACTCTGGGATGTCCATCATTTCTACATAGTCAGGCTCCTCCTGATCTTCCACTGCCTCCTCCACAGGAAGCTGGAGGGTATAAGCCACCTTTCTGTAAAATGTGAAGGGGACTCAGAAAGCCTAGGAAGAGAAACACCTGAAGGTCTGTCTGGGAAGATGTCAATAGGCACATCCAGACTTTCACCATCACCATAATCATCTTCCAACTCTCCTTCCTCCTCAAACTCCGGTTCATAAAGTTCTTCCAGGGTATAATCCTGAACCGGGGGAACCGACTGAACCAAGCCCTTGCCAAAAGATGCTGGATCAGTCGGAACCGAGCGAAGCGATTCTATGATACGAATCGCTTTGGCTATTTCATCGTCGGCCAGAGTATGAGATTCTGGATCCAAACCGGTCGACTTGTCTTTGGGTTTTCTTTTTTTCAGAACCGATTCCTCAGAATCGGCTCTCCTTTTTTGCCCAAAGAAGTATCGCCCTGGTCAGAGGGCACTCCTTCTAGTTCGGTCGGAACCGAACCGGGCTGGCCATCCAGGTCAGCGGACTTCTCGGCCTCCCTTTCCCTCAGTCTACCTAATCTCTTTTCCAGGGTAGATTTGGGAAAATGTTTACAAATTTGGCAGTCTGAATCGAGCTGGTCAAACCCCAGACAATAAACACAGGTGGTGTGGGGATCGGCCTTAGCAAAGACCTCCCCACACACACTGCAGTGTTGAAACCCAGTGGGCCCATTTTTTTTCCTTCGGTTTCTCAGACATGGCCAACCTAACCAAACTTACCCTTTTTTTGGCAACCGCCAGGCAAGACTCCCCTATCGGTTCCTGACCGTGTCACGGGTCTTGGATAAAAGCATACTAAAACCAGGTTTTTTTAGAACCGATACAGACTGGTAACCACACACTAAAATACAAAATTTACCTGAATGATCGGTTCAGCCGAACCAATCCACACTTATTACAAGTTCCATATAGAAAACAGAACAAAACCTATCTAGTTCTCACGGTACCAAAGACAGAGACTTGAACCGACTATGCGGAAACAAAATTTCGGTAGAAAACCGACCGAAAACCAACACTTCAACCGACTTTGAACAGAGCAGCAGGAGGAATCTCCGGAGCAACTGTTCAGTGAGGCGGAGTAAAGAATCTGATGGTTGCAGTTCGAATAACAACGGGCAGCGACATCAACCAAGCTCGAGATCAACATTCTATGCCATGCACAGAAAAGTTAACCCATTGTTCTCCGGGGCAGTTTAAAGGCTGGGGCTAACTGCACTTGTCAGAATACAGCAAGACTTCATGTTGTTTGAAACTTCCCAAGAAGTAAACATAAAGACATTAGACCACAAGGGAACCAACTGGTTAACAAAAGGCGAGTCTCTAACCTGACCTATATGGAAAATTTTCTTAAAACAGGGATGCAGAACGACCTTCATAGGTTTTAGTAGGGAAGGCAGGGTGGGTGCTCTAATCATAATGAGTGATCCCTTTGAAGAAACAAGATTACTACAGTGAGTCATTTTTTCTTCTAAACCCAGGAATCACTAATTATGATTAAACTGATGCAGACTACCAAGCAGTACCTTTGGAGGTTGGGCAGAAAAACCTATTTAGGAAAAAGGTTCTGCAGCACTGCTGTACCAAACTTGGCATCACTTCTGGATTGCATATCCAGGCTGTAATGCTTAGCGAAGGTGTGTACTGTTTTCATGTAGCTGCTTTGCAGATTTCCAATAGTTGAATTTCCCTTGAAGCTGCCACTGAAGCAGCTGTGCCCCTGGTGGAATGTGCTCTCAGGCCCGGGGAGCCTGTTTACCCACTTTACTATAACAAAACTGTATACATGCCACTATCCAGTGAGCAATTGTACATTTTGTGGCAGGTCTGCCCTTACCTACCTCTCCATAGGTAAGAAAGAGCTGTGTCTGACCTGATCTTTAAGATTTAGTTCTGTCAATATAGTGGCTAAGTGCCCTTTTGACATCAAGGGAGTGAAGTCTCATTTTTCGAGAACTGGAGTTCTCTGTAAAAAAGACAGGTAAAATGATGGACTGATTTAAATGGAAATCAGACACCACTTTGGGAAGGAATTTTCTATTGGTTCTGAGGACCACTTTATCCCTGTGGAATGAGTTGTAGTCTATATCCGTGCACAGGGCCTGTAACTCACTATTCTGGCTGAAGTAATAGCAACCAGTAACACAGTTTTCCAAGTGACATACTTCAAATCTGCTGTTGCCATTGGTTCAAATGCGGCATCCATGAGCTTGGCAATGCAGATATTCAGATTCCAGGCCGAAACTGGTTCCCTCAAAGGAGGGTACAAGAGGTTAAGGCCTTTAAAATATTTCCCGAAGACTGGATGAGAGGCCATGGATCTCTCTTTACCAGCTGACAAATAAGCTGAAACTGAAACCAAATGAACCTTGAGTGTCGAAGGCTTCAGACCTAAAGAATGCAAATGCGTCAGGCAATCCAGGACAGTGGCTAGCTCAGCCCTGGATGGGTCAACAACTTTACCTGTACACCATATTTTTTTTTTTTTTTTTTTAGCTTTTGTTGACCGGGTAAGTGCACTAGACAAATCCTGCCTATTTTCAGGCACGACCCGGAGGAGGGGGATACAGATGAATGCCAACTGACCTTGAACCAGATTAAGCTGTTGGTGGTATTTTTTTTTTAGTGAATGAGGGAAATTTGGCCAGGACACCGGGGAAATTCCCCTACTGGCTGCCTTGCTGCCGCCGGTAAGGTTCCCGTTGACGTCACGCTGAATCATGGCAGAAGATTTTCAACTCTGTACAGGAATGGAGGTCGGAGACAGTACGGTATCTGATTTCATTATCAACGATAAGACAGAAGATTTATCTGGCTCACCTAAAGCTATCCCATCGCTGGAAACAGCACCGGAGGAAAACCCATATATCCGGAGTTGGCTGTGATGATATTCCAGCGTTCGGAGACATTCCACAGTGCGTCACAGGTGTTTTGGGGACTCTGCTTCTGACTCGGCGACTTTTTCCTGTCACATCGGGGGTTACAAAGCAGCAAAGCGCTATAGCGGAACAAAGTCCTCAGGAGAATGCGGCAGTAGGGAACGCTTTTTCTGAGGGACTTCGGACGTCACAGACTATGCGTCGACAGTTTGGCCTCCATGATGAAACCCAAAGAGGAATCTCTAAAGACTGGTCGGAAGATTCTGCTTTACTAGATGCAGGTTGGAAAAAGACTGCCTCGGGACAATGGGTTCCTGACCCAACGTGGTCCTCGCTTTCTTCCGACTTCCCTGCCTTCCACGCATGCCACCGATTCTACAATACTGGGCCCAGGTACTAATAATGTGCACATTAATAATATTAATGAAGGAACTACAATTCTTGAGGGTGGGGAGAGTAACTTGGCTTTTTCTAAGCCAAGTACCTCCATGGCTGAATTTACTTCACATTTTGGGAAAAAGGATGAAGTGTTAATGAAGGATGGGGAAAAAGATTCTCAAACAAAGCCTTCTATGTCAGACTTGTTTAAAAATAAGTTAGAACAGGCCCCACGATGTAATGCTGTCAGGATAAGATATAAAGGAGGCCTCCAGGAACATCCTGACAGATATTATGTCTTTAAGCAACTTTTCAAATATTCTATGGGTTTTCTTCCCTCAGATATTTATGCTTTAATACATATTTCAGGTGAAGATTCATTTGATGTCAGTTTTCAAACTAACCTGCAATTAGAAAAATTTTGGGACAAATATGCAGTACAAAAAACTACACCTTTGTGGGTTCCTTTTTTTTGCCATTCCGCTCACTAGGCCACAAATTCGTTACGTTACTATAATGTTTCGCAATGAAGGAGTAAATGTAAGCGACATATATCATTGGTTGCAATCAAAATGTGATATTTTAAGTCCTCCTGAAGCTTTGTTGGATTCTGCAGGGATTTGGACTGGAGGTTGGAAATTTAAAGTTAAACTTTTCCAAGTTAATTCAGAAATAGTACATCTCCCCAATAGTTTCTTTTTGGGAAAAGATAGGGGAGTCTGCTTTTATGGGGGACAGCCTAGAGCCTGCTATAAGTGTGGTGCTTGAACCCATATTAGTAGCGTATGTGATGTGTTGAAATGCCCCTTGTGTGGAGGTTTTGGTCACTCAATGGATATGTGCAACAATATCTTTCAATGTAATTTATGTGATGAGAAAGGTCATGCCTTCCATCAGTGTCCTTGGGCATGACGAAACTGTACAGAAGGCTGGGATCAAGATGATTTATTGAAAAAAGCTCACACAAAAAAACAGGGCCCTCCTGAGAATATTCCTTCTACGGCTCCAGTCCTTCAGGTTTCAAATAAATCAGTTGATTCCAATAAAGCAGAAAATGGAACTAAGGAGCCTCAATTACTAACAGATAAAACCAATTCCAAACCTTCTGTCTCTGGGAAGCAGAATCTTGGTTTATCTGTGCCTCCTCCTTTTGAGACAGTTAAAAGCAGGCGTCTCACTAGAGCCTCTCTAAAGCAACCTTTTACAAATCCGCTTCCTACTGATAATTTTTTTCCCCCCATTACAAGATGATACTAGAGACTCAGACCTTGAATCTGATACATCTCATGTATCAGAATTAGTTACTGAAGATGAAGATAGTAAAACAACAGAGCTAGCAAAGGAAAAGAAAGGTAAAAAAGGTAAAAAAAGGAAAGTTAGCCAGAAGAATGGTACCTGAATTTAGACGTTTTTTAGTTTCATGGCTACAATAAAACTAGCATCCTATAATGTTTGCAGCATAAAAGCACTTCAAAGACAGTTACCTATACTTCTGTATTTAGGTTCCTTAAAATTGGATATCATTTTATTGCAAGAAACTAGAGTAACGTCTCTTTTTGAAATTACGCAGTTACAAAGAAAATGGATTTGGGGGCCTTCTTTTTGGACCTTTGGATCTGATATTGCAGACGGTATTGGAATATTATTTGGGAACATGGCTTTTAAGATCTCTAAAGTGATTGATGTTAGGCCAGGTAGAGCTTTAATTTTAGACTGTTCCTTAGGAGATTATTTTTTCCGTATGATTAATATATATGCGCCTCAGACGAAACTAAAACGGATCGAATTATTTGAGGACATTAAGCCTTTCTTATTCACCAGAAGACACATTATATGGGGAGGAGATTTGAATTGCTCACTAGATATAAATCTATGTAGAGGCTCTGGAAAAAAGATATATTGTGACACAAATACTCTTAATAAAATTATTAAAGATGCTGACCTTCAAGATGCCTATAGAAGCCTACACACACAGGGTGGAGCAACTTATTACAGACATACCTTTTCTACTCATATAGATATCATTTTTATTTCCCGTTATCTTCTTTCTTTATCTTGTAAGGTTCAACCCACTGAATTCTCAGATCATTCTATTATAGTTTGTAACCTTTCTTTAACTAATATGCCTCCTAAATTATTTTCCAAAACTCAACGTTGGAGATTAAATATTCTTTTCTACAAGATGCAGCCTCCTTTTCTAAATGAGATGCCTTTTTTCTAGCTAAATTTTCTACTATGGATCTTTTTGAATCTCAGTATGACTGGTGGTTACAAACTAAACGTGAAATTAAATGTTTATTTATTAACTGGGGTAAAACTAAAGCTAATTCAGACTATCTGCAATATCTCTTGTATAGAAACCAGTTATATAAATTAATGTCCTTTCCTCCTAAAGACCATTCCTTGTATACTTCTCAAATTTCAAAATAAAACAACAAATGAAATCATTCCAATATGATAGAGCGAAATCCTTAGATCTAGAATTTAAATTTGGTATTAAGCAAAGTCCCATGTCTGATCCATTCCAGGCCTGTAAAACTCGTTTGACACATACTTTAATGTCAGGACTTTTCAATTTACGAGGAGACTTAATTATTACTGATATGGGAATGTTATCCATTATTCAGCAACATATTCAAGAGTGTTTTTCATCTCAAACATTGTCCTCTATCAACAATTTTCCACTACAAATTTTAGTTCCTTACCTCAGCTTACAGAAAGTAGTTTAATACTTTTAACAAAACCTATTTCTGCTCAGGAAGTTGCAGAAGTAATCAAGCAGTTAAAAACTGGATCCGCCCCAGGTTTAGATGGCATTCCTAATGAGTTTTATAAAATTTGTATAAAATATATGGAGTTCTTTTTGCCCCTGGTTTTTAATTCTATCTTGAATACAGCTGCAGTTTTTTAAAGATTTTTCTATCTCACTTATGACTTTTACCTTTAAAAAAGGTGAAAAGAGTTCTTTATCTAATTGGAGACCAATTAGTCTTCTAAATAGCGATTATAAGATTTTAACTAAAATCTTACATAATCAACTAATAAAAGTAGCAGAAGTTCTTATACATCCTTCTCAAACATGCTCTATACCAGCTAGAAAAATCCAGCATAATCTTTTTTTGATAAGGGACCTTTTTCAAATAACTTATCTAATTTTCATAATTCGGACTAATAGTGGCACTAGATCAAGCGAAGTTTTTGATACAGTTTGTCATTTTATCTGTATTTCATTTTATTAAATTATGGTATTCCACAGGCTTTTGTACATTGGATAATTAAACTCTATAGCCAGTGATTACTATCCCCATAGTAAATGGTTTGATAGAACTGAAATTAAGATTAACAGAGGTGTTAGGCAAGGATGTCCCCTAAGCCTTCTTTTATATACATTTGTCCTGGACCCTGTTATTAGATGTATCATTTCGGATCAACATATTATGGGAATTTCACCCTCTCCACTCTTAGAAAAGATTAAAGTTACAGCTTTTGCAGACAATGTTACTTTGTTATTAGCAGATACTACATCACTACAGAAGGCTTTAGATATTTTCACTTTTTTTGGACAATTTTCGGGGGCTTCTCTCAATATGGAGAAAAGTTTTATATTATCCTTAAATCAAACCTCTTTACATTCTTCTAAATATCTTGATATATCCATCTCATATACACCCCTAAAAATCTTAGGGATATGGTTCGGGGTTGAAGATATGGCCCTCTACAATTGGGAAAAGCAATTATTCATTGGAGACTCTAAGGTAAATTTATGGAAAAGTTGGACATTTGGTAAACAGAAAAGGATCTCTATTATTAAAAAATTCTTATTACCTCTTTTCACTTATCTTAGTCATATTTTTCCTCCTCCCATATCTGTTGAAACCAGGTTATACAGTATTTTCTTCCAGATGCTCTGGGGTAACAGACTCAATCCAGTCAAAAGAGATTTCGCATATCTTTCAAAAAAGGCGGAGGTTTACAGATGATTAATCCGTTGTTTTCTTTCATTCCATTTTTTATTTTCCTCCTTCCTTTTATATGGACTAAACCTTCTTTGCCATGGCACTATTAGGTTCAATCTATTTGGCACAAATATTTTTTTAAATGGTCTATATTTCCTCCTAAGATACTTACTTCAGATGATTTACCTAACTATGGGCTTTCAACCTTTAAGAAACTACACCAGTGGAAGATACCCTTACAAAAATTACTCACTTTTACTAGAAAATCTTTCTATAATTATATTGTCTATGATATTCAGAAGGTTACACTTTTATTTCCAAATTGTACCCCATTAAAAATGACTTCTGCTTTGCATAAATTAACTGATTTTAGAATCCCAGTTAAAACTTGGGATATAATATGGATATCTGCACATGGGAGATTAAGTGTTAGGGGAAACATGAAATACAAATCTTTAAATGATAGATATTGTTTGAGACCAATGTGTATCAACATTGAAGAAAGTCAACATCATTTTTTTATAGAATGTATGGATAGCAAAGCTTTTTGGAATGAGGCAGCAGCACATTGGCATATGCCACATTTAGTTTCTCTGACGTATAACATTCTTGTTTTAGGTGATTATACAGGGATATGGGAGAAATATCACAGAAGCACATTAAATGTTTTTTTTGCTTTATTACAATATTTTTTATGGCAGGCTCGTTGTAAATTTGTCCTACAACAACAGCAGACATCACATTCAGTAATAATCAATTCTGTTAATACTGATTTACTTGCACTTTGAATGAAAGATATTAAGCTTTATTCAAATGTGAAGGTTATGGATTTATGGAAATTTTTTCCTATTTTTTGGTGATGTAATTCTTATTCTGTTTGTATGAAAAGCCTTTTTATTTCTAACTTTTGAGTATTGATATTATTATGCATTATTTCTCCTTTTATGTAAATTCTTTTTGTGATGTTATGTTTTTTTGTTCAATAAAACTTCCCCTACTCTTTTCGATAAGTGCCATGGGATCTTTAACATCCACCTGAACTACCACCAATCCAGGCAGATGGGACCTCGGTTTAACATCTCATCCGAAAGACAGCACCTCAGAAGTGCAGCACCCCTTTCATGCTGCACTACAGTGTCAGTACTGGGATATTAACCCAAGTGCCAGATGTGGGAACTGAACCCATAGCCCTCTGATCTCCCGGCCTCAGAGGCGAGTGTGCTACCTACTGAGCCACTGACACTGCATATGGAAAACCTCTTCCACTTAGCAGAGTATGTCTTTTTAGTGGAAGGTTTCCTGGAACCCCTAAGTACTTTCAGCACCTGTTCTGACAGTTTAAGATTAGCATACTCTAAGTCCTCAAGAGTCAGGCCTTGAGCCTTAGTGATTTGATGCTGGAGTACAGAATCCTGCCCTGAGAGGAAGTCAGTAGGTTGTGCCTCCAGGGCAGATGAATTGGAGATACCTCTGATAGAGCTAACAGGAGTGAATACCAGTGTTGCCTCACCCAGTCTGGTGCCACCAGTATCACTGTCGCCAATTAGCACCTCAATTTCAGCAGGATCCTGAATATCAGTGGAAAAGGAAGGAAGGCATATAGAAACTTCCCCATCCAATCCAGTGTTAACACATCCAGGGGTAATGTGCCCCTGAGAGGAGGCCTGCAACAGCATAATGATAACTGATGATTTTCTACAGTGGCGAAGAGATCTATCTCTGGAGTGCCCCATCACCTGAAAATTGAACGGAGTATTTGAGGATTCAGGCACCACTCATGGTGGTCCTGACTTATCCTGCCGAGGGAGTCTACCAGCACATTGTCCTTTCCTGGAAGATGTATGGCTGATAGGGATACCTTCATGGAGTAATCCAGGGACAACAGCCTCATTGCTTCTGTGCACAGTGGGGCTGACCTGGTTCCTCCCTGTTTGTTGATGTAATACATAGTAGTGGTGTTGTCTGTTCTGACCTGCAGCACTTTGTTTTGAAGATGTGGAGCAATTGCCTGCAGGGCTAGGTACACTGCTCTGAGCTTCAGCAGATTTATGTGCAACAGGGATTCTTGAGGAGACCATGTGCCACTTGTTATATAATCCAACATGTATGATTCCCAACCCAGAAGGGATGCATCTGTTGTAAGAACTAAGGAAGGTTGTTCCTTTGTGAAAGGCACACCTACCCGTAGGTTGTGCTCATCCAGCCACCACTGCAGTGCCTATAGCAGACTATGGATGACTGGAACAAGTTTGGACAGAGGATCTGTCCTCTGAGACCAATATTGTCTCTGGTGGAACTGGATGTCTCTCATTTGGAATCTGGAACCCAGTACCACTATGGTGGCAGCTGCCATGTGGCCCAAGAGCCTGAGGAACTCTCTGGCTGGTTTGGGGTTTCCTGGCACAAATGAGCTTGCAATCCCCAGAATGCTGTTTACCCTGTCATGTGGCAGGAAAGCTCTGCCCAGACTGGTGTTTAGTTCTGCACTAATGAACTCTAGTACCTGAACTGGTGTTTGCTGAGACTTCTGTTGCTTTATGAGAAAACCCATGGATTGCAGAGTAGACTTTGTTAGTGTTAAGACCTGCTCTATAAGTTGTAGAGATGGACCCACTACTAACCAGTCATCCAGGTAGGGAAAGACTGACACCCTTGTTTTCTCAGAAACTCCACTACCATAGCCAAACATTATGTGAAGGCCCTTGGGGCAGAAGTCAGCCCAAAAGGAAGGGCTGAAAACTGATAATGGCCTGAGGCTAATCTGAATCTCAGGTACTTTCTGTAAGAATGTCTGATGAGGATGTGAAAATAAGCATCCTTTAAATCTAGGGAAGCTAGCCAGTCTCCCTTTTGTAAAGTGGAAATGCTTAGTGCAAGAGTGACCATTTTGAATTTTGGTTTCAGAATGTGTCTGTTTAGAAGTCTTAAATCCAGGACAGGTCACCAATCCCCATTTTTCTTTCTTGTAAGGAGGCATCTGGAGTAGAAGCCTTTGCCCCACTGGTTTAGGAGCACTGGCTCCACTGCCTTGATTGCTAGCAGATGTTTTACTTCTGCATCCAGTAAAATTCTGTCTGAGGATGTAACTGGTGCAAATGTTCTTGCTCTCAGCTTGGGGAGAGATTTGAAGCTGAGTGCTAGACCCTGGCTCACCACCTCCAGGACCCACATGTCTGTGGTGATGGAATACCAGTTCTGGAGGTAATGAGCCAGTCTGCAAGCCACTGGTGGATTTATGACAGGGGATGGGCCCTGTACTAACCCGTCAGGGGTTCTGAGTGGGCTGTGCTTGAATCACAGGGGAGGGAGAAGCTCTCCTCATAGTTCTCCTGCCCCTTCCTCAAAAATATCCTCTAGGCTGTTGTTGAAGCTGAGAGGCCTGAGCCTGGAAAAATGGTCTGGGAATAGGATCCCCTACCCCTTCCTCCCCTAGTTTGGACCCTATAGGCTGTGGAAGGCCTATCCTTAGAATTGCTTCAGTAGGTGGCCTTATATTCTTCTATCTTCTTCATATAGGCCTCTGTTTTGTCACCAAATAGTGAATTTTTCTCAAATGGAAAGTCCATCGCCTTGGCCTGGGTGTCCAAGGTTAGGTTTGTGGCCCTGAGCCAGGCAAATCTCCTAAGGGAGACAGATAGTGCCATCAATCTGGCTGCAAAATCGTTAGTGTCCACAGCCATGTGGAACTGGTATTTTATGGCATCTAGATCAGCTCTTGTTGTTCCTGTAGGTCCACTGCCACCTCAACTGGCACTATGTCAGCCAGGGCTAACACTGCATTCCAGAGTGCCTTCTGGTATTGCACTGCATAAGCTATATAGTTGGCCTGTGTAAGTACGAGAGAAGCAGCCATATACCCTTTTTTCCCCATTGCATCCATCTTCCAAGAATCCTTATCTGGAGGATGGGTAGCCAAGGGAATTTTGGCTTTGTTGCAGGCAGCAGCCTGCACAACTCCTTCAGGGTCAGGGTGGCTGAATAGAAAATCAGCTGTTGTCCTATCAAGCTGATATTTCTTATCTGCCTTTTTTTTCAACTCCTGGAATAGAATTAGGAGTTTGGAATATTTGTAATGCTGCCTTTTTCAAGGACTTATTCATAGGCAGTAATAAACATTTTGTGGCGGCTAGCCACATCATGTCCAAGAATTCTGCTTCCTCCACATCCTCCTCTGTCTCCTGCAGAGGGAGGTTGAGTGTTTCCATCATGCTTTTAACAAAAACATAATGTGAGGTATAATCTTCAGGACCCCTGGGGGGAGATCCGAACTCCTGTTCTGGAGAAACCTCTGGATCTATCGGTTACTCCTCAAAATCAGCATCTTCCTCCTCAGGAAAGGAGGCCTGCGGTTCCTGAGAAGGTGGAACCGGTACAGGAACCGGGGCAGTCGGTATTGGATCCGGGACTGCAGCTTGCAATGCTTGCAAGACCTGTAAGGCCTTGGCAATGTCCTCAGCCAAAGGCATACCAGTTTTGTCAGCTGGGAGCTCCTTAGCCTTCTTGGCCAGAGGCACAGCGACATGTTTTTCCTTACATATTTTTCTTAAGTGGAACAGGTTAGGGAAAGGGGAAATTGTTTAACCAGGAAAGGCACACTAAGCCAGAGCTTGTTTCCAGGTGTGATCTGGGAGCACAAGGAAGTTAAGTGACTTGCTCAGGGTCACACAGTATGCAAGTTGGAAGCTGTGGGATTCAAACCCAGGTCTGGCCTGATGGATGTCACCAGATTTGCAGCTCAGAGCCTTAGACCACTGCGCTATACTGCTTCCAGAGCATTCAGTCCCGGAGTCCACTGGCCTTTTCGACTTACCCTGCTCAACTTTATCTGATCCTTTATCAGGCTCCTTGGCTTTACCTCCATCCTTTCTTGTGCCAGAGGTGGAGGAACCACTTCCACCAGTATTAGTAGAAGCATAGGCCATTTCTTCCAAAATTTGGGACCTTTTCTTGAGAGTTTTAGGACAAAATGTTTTACAAATATCACAATTTGCAAAAATATGGCTAGTGCCCAGACAAAAAACACATAAATGAATGTCTGTCTGCTTTAGCTATGATCTGACCACAAGACTCACACAATTTGAAACCAGTGGGCACTTCTTAGGCTTAACAACAGAAGCCTCTGACACTGAGCAGGAATCGCTAAAGAAAATATATCAAATTATCGGTTCCTTAGAACCGAATATTTCAAATATAAATAACCGCTAACGGTTCCAGGAACCGGGCGCTACTCTGTTCCTGACAAAAAAGGGAACCGAGAAACCAACAAATTTAAATAAAACTTAAACAGTTATAAGCGGTTAAGGAACTGACCGCAAGAACTAAAAATTATAGCAAAATTGAGGTAAAAAACCTCATTAGAAATAGCGGAACCCTTGGTTCCAAGGAACCACTAATCACATAAAATATTCACACAAATTACAAAATCAACTAAAACTAAGGCACTACTCTGAAATATATATAAGAAATACTACTTATCATCCAGATAAACAGATTTTTAAGAGGTTGAAGGACAGCTCTCTGGGACGTCGTCACTAGGCAGGTGGAGTAAAGAATCTGAAGCACTCAGAGTGCAGCAGTTGCTAGGGCAGCAGTTTGAAATTGCATGAGCCAATTGAGAGTTCCTTCATTTCCATATAATTCCATCTCGCTGGGCAGTCCAACACAGGCGGCTGACCGCATCAGTTTAATCATAATGAGTGATTCCTGCGGTTAGAAAGAAAGTTATTTTCTTCAGAGAAATCTTCTAAGCTGCTTCCCCTTCAACGGCTTTTTTGCAGCTGTAGTGCAAAAACGCATTGTACGACCACCACATGAGGTGGCAACTGTGTGTTATTGAAATAACTATTTTTTTGGCATAAAACATCTTGTGTTGGGGCAAGTGGTTGGCAGGAAATGACACACTGCTTCCTGTTGCCACCGCTCCTTATAAGGCAGAGCTCCAGTGAGCAGAGGAGCAGATAAATGGAGTGCTCAGGAGTCTGCACTATTGCCTTGTTTTCTCAGCTCATACTTTTACCTTGAAACTTTTAAAAATTACTTTGGAACAGTATGCACCTCTGGGGAGAGGTTTTGTGTTTGGGCTTAGGTTGCCTTGGTAATGTGGGAGACTGTCTGTTTCTGGAGGTACTTAGCTGCTAGCCCAAAGGCAGTGTGGGACAGTGGAGGACTTAACCATGTCCTATCTATAGCACCTTTGTCTGTTAGACGGCCTTTTTGGAGGGGTAGTGCAAAAAACACACTGTAAGACCACTGCATGAGGTGGCAACTGTGTGTTACTGAAATAACAATTTTTTTAGGCATAAAACATCTTGTGTTGGGGCAGGTGGTTGGCAGGAAGTGACACACTGCTTCCTGTTGCCACCACTCCTTATAAGGTAGAGCTCCAGCGAGCATGAGCGGAGTGAACGCACATATTCGCGCGCAGAGACACGCCCGTGTCTGTGTCAGCTGGGTCAGCAGGGAGGTAGGTTTAATATACTATAACAGTGATCATATCTGTGTATAACAATAGCATATACCATAGACACCAGAGAGGGCCTAAGGTAGACCATGAGTGTATACTAAGTGGAAGTGTGTGGCCAGACTCAACACAACATGGGAACCCACGAAAACCTGTGTGCTATTTGTCAAATGTATGCCATTGGGCCACAAATTGAGGATTTTGTATGTGACAGATGTCTGTTGCTCAGGGTATTACAGGATGAATTAAACAGTCTGCACAATAAAAGCCCCTCTGACACAGCCCTCCACTCACTAGAGTCATACATCGATGAAATGGCCTCTCTTTATTATCCCTGAAGTGGTACTAATATGGTACTACATTCAACAGATTCAGCAGCCACTCTGGTATTAGCACCTGCACCCAACCCAGAGGATGAAACATGGTCACAAGTCCCCAAATGTAAAACAAAGCGTAGGGGTGGCCAAGTGTTCAATACTGCCCCAGTGGTTCAGACACAAAACAAGTTTGAAGTCTTAACACCAGATGAAGATACTCTGGACCCAGATTAATCAGGTACCCCCACTTCATATGACCAACAGCAAACAAATACCTCTACCTCTGTACCTCAAATTACTCAGGTGGAGGTAAAATCCAATAACAAAAGCCCAGCACCTGTAGAATTGACTACACCTAACCGTGGAACAAAAACAACTAGCAAAATTAATTCTCCCAGGCAGATAATTGTACTAGGGGACTCCATTACTAAGCACATTGACAGAACGGTGAGTAATCTGGATAAAACTACTCATACCTGCTCCAGCTTCAGGGGAGCAGGTATATCAGACATTACCTCAACGGCTCCAGATTCAACTTAGATGAAAGATATACCGGGCTTTAAATGATATCAAAAAGATAGACTTCAAAAAAAGGGGGTGGTATATGTCTTTATATTAAAGATACAATTCATTCACATGAATACCCATATGCTTCATCAATGGAAAGCATATGGGTTGCCATACAGTTACAGGGTCAACCACAACTAGTCTTGGGTACATGCTATCGCCTACCATCTTCTGATTCAGAATATAGTAACACATTAATACAGGATATCAGCCACATGACAAACAAAGGCGACATCCTGATCCTGGGAGACTTTAACATGCCGTCTATAAATTGCGCTACTACTACCGGTATAACAGCTGCCGAAAAAACATTTATTTCAACAATAAATGAACTAGGGCTTGAACAAATTGTCCAAGAACCCACTAGAGGGTGCAATATCTTGGACCCTGTGATTACCAATACTGAGGACCAGGTCTTGAATCTCTCAATATCAGACCCACTAGGGAATACTACTATTTTTGATCTAGAGTATGAATCTAGCAAAATAATTAAGAATGTTCAGGTGTATAACTATCATAAAGCTAACTTCAAGGTAATAAACAACAGCCTAAGAAATACCCCTGGGATACAATCTTATCACCTTTAACTCTAGAAGACTCTTGGATACTTGTTAAAAATAAGATACTAGATCTAGAAAAAGCTTATATTCCAACCTGGACAAAATAGAACAATAAAGGTAAAATTCCTTCCTGGTTAAATGGTGATATTCGTAGGAAAAGTAAACATAAGAACAAACTATTCACTCATTTAAACAAATGTACAACAGTTGTAAAAGAACTCATACTGGGACAATATAGAACTGCAATTAAAGAACTAAAAAGGACTATCATGAAGGCAAAACGCAACCTCTAGTTCCGTATAGCCCACTCTAAAGATAATCACAAATCTCTATTTTCCTATCTCAATAGCAAAAAAGGTAGTAACAGACAAATAGGACCACTGACCAATAGCGTAAACACCATTACATCTGATAGAGAGACAGCCGACACATTTAACACCTATTTTACATCAGTATTATCAAATCATAAAGTCACAACTAATACAAACACTATCACATCAGGCTCTACTAAATATAACTACACCATAACTATTTTTGATGTAATTTCTTTGTTATAAAACTTAAAACCAAATACTAGCTGTGGGCCAGACCTCATTAATCCTAGATTTTTGATTGAAACAGCTGAAAACATTGCCCTTCCACTTCCCATTATTTTTAATAAATCATTAGGTGAAAGATCAGTTCCATCCGATTGGATAACTGCCACAGTTGTGCCTATACTTAAGAAGGGTAACCGTTCCATAGGAAGCAATTACTGCCCCATTAGTCTTACTTTAATCCCATGCAAAGTAATGGAAAAAATTATCAAAGGCATATTAGAGGAAGAAATGAAAAATCTAGGTATTATTGACCACTCACAACATGAGTTCAAGCAATGTATCCTCGAGGAGGGAGGAGGTGATTCTGCCACTGTATAGGTCATTAGTTAGACCGCACCTGGAGTACTGCGTGCAGCACTGGCGCCCATATCTGAAGAGGGACATTAAGTTACTGGAAGGGGTGCAGCGCAGGGCAACAAAGATGATCAAGGGGCTGGGGGATTTATACGAGAGGAGGCTGAGAGAGTTGAACATGTACTCACTGGAGGAAAGGAGGGATGGGGGGACATGATTGAAACCTTTAAGTACATGAAAGGAATAAACAAGACAGGTACAGAGGGGCTGTTCAAAGTAAGGGAGGGGAGGGACACCAGGGGCTATGATATGAGACTGGAGTGAGGAAGGTTCAGGAGGGACCTGAAGAGACACTTTTTTACAGAGAGGGTGGTGGCTGGGTGGAATGCGTTACCTGCAGAAGTGGTATCCAGTAGAACAGTGGACTGCTTCAAAAGGGGATGGGACAGGACAAGGAGGAGGGTCAATGAAGGGGAAGGGTGGAAGGGAGGGGCAGCTGCAGAATAAGGGGTGCTAGCTGCACATTCGAGCAGACTTGATAGACATCTAGGCCTTTATCTGCTGGTAAATTTTGTATGTTCGTAGGCAAGGCTATTCTTATACTACCAACTTAATAGCCTTTTATACTGTTGTCAGTAAAGAACTAGATAATAAGATTCCCATGGATGTCATTCTCCTGGAGTACAGCAAGGCTTTTGACAAGGTTACTCATAGTATTCTCCTAGCTAAGTTATCTGATCTGGGTTTTTCTTGCAACATAATAAAATGGATTAATTACTGGTTAACTAACAGGACACAGCATGTTAGGATCAATGGTGCATATTCCAGTAATGTGGGTGTGACTAGTGGTGTGCCGCAGGGATCGGTTCTGGGCCCTGTGCTGTTCAGTATCTTCATTTCAGATATGCAGATTAACTCCAGAAACATTCTTTCAAAATTTGCTAATGATACAAAACTAGGTGGTAGAGTGGACTCTAACTATGATATGGACTTATTAATAAATGATCTTTCAGAACTAGAACACTGGGCACAGAAAAACAATACGACATTTAACACTGACAAATGCTCTGTTCTCCACTTAGGTTACAACAATCCCAAACAAACATATAAACTAAACAATATTATAATTAAATCTTCAACATGTGAAAGAGACTTGGGCATCCTGATTAACAACAAATTATTCTCCTTTAGAAAATGGGCAAAGAAAATTCTCTTTTGTGATTGGCTGAGACACTCATTTAGGTGGGCATCTATCAGACAATAGAAGCCCACCAAATAAAAAGCACCAGCCCAAACCGTCCTGATAGTCAGCAAAGTACCCTCGTGCCCAACACCCTGCTTCCTCATTGGCTGAAGTGTTGGGCACACAATTTCAAACTGTCGCCATTCTTTTTAACACTTAGCGAGCGACTTATGCCTCCCACACTACCATTGCCATCACCATAAAAAAGAAACTAACCGTTAACAGTTTAAAAATTCTTTCTAAATAAATCAGCAATCTAACTTCCCTACACCATGCTGATCACCAGCGCTCTGTCTGATGCCGAACAAAAGCAGCGGGTGGGCCTGCCAATCTTTCTCTAGTCCACTCATACAGATTTCCCTTACAACAATTCGAAGTACATTACACAGTCTAAAAAAATTAAACCGTAAAAAGCGCAATGAACGTCTAAAGTAACCCTAGCAAGAGATCCAGCGGTAGCAGATGAATCCGTGCATGACAGTAGTGTATTTTCTTAGTTTTCCATACCGCAGATGGATATCCATCTGTGGCAGGAACTGAAGAAACTACCACTCCTCTCATGTACAGTACCAGAGTTTACACACTCCGTCTCAGAAGGCAATAACATTTCAGCAACTGTTCTATTCAGAAAAACATAAAAATAAATATTTTCCAAAAAGACGAAATCCCAAAGTGGATCTGCAGACCCCTCCACTGACCACAGCAAAGCTGACAGGTCCCAGACCAGAGTAACTTGCAGTAAACATAGCACAGTGAGTGTCTTGAATCCTCTCACCTTTAGCCTCTTGCAAAATCCCAATTGTGTTTCCTCTACCATCCCTACCCTAACCGAACTGAAGATGACAGTGTTTTTAAATTACTTTCCTGAACTGCAGTCCTCCGTATGCTCTGTCGCAGACCTCCTTCCGTTCCTCAGCACCTACATAGTGCAGCTGGCTGGCTGCCAGCCCACTGAATGGAGCAGCAAATCTGCTCGAGTATCAAGACCACTGAAAGTTAAATAAATAACAGAACTGTATTTTTTTCAGTTTTTAATTTTCCCTATCTCCAGAGTTAGAAGAGAATGAAGATGAGCGCAGCACACACTCCATGTGTGAAAGCATTGGCATTAGCAATGTCAAGCAAGCTGAGAACCAGACAGAGTGAAGCATTTTAAAAAATTATAATTTTTGTATTTCTTTGATTAATTTTCAACGAGTCTTTTTTCAAGACTATCTCAGAGTGTGGTCAGAACTCATCTTGATAAACAAGGCAGCAGGGAAGAAGAAGAGAGATACTACACAGTAAGACAGAAGTCCTGAGTTTAAAAAAAAAAACAGCAAAAAAACACATCATTATAATGCAGTTGGAGGAACTATTTTATTACAAAAGTAATTTTAAACACATTTTTTATTAATAATTTTTTACTAAACTTATTTTTTTTTTACAGCTGCCCATTTTCTAAGCGCAATAATACCCTCCAGGATGGGCGGTATTGGCCTATACTGGACCTTCCAGGGGCTATAAGGCCCTCCGCATGCAGCGTCGGGCCTCATTACATAGATACATAGATACATAGACAGTGTCGGCAGATGAGGGCCTATGGCCCACCCAGACCCCTAGGTGGTCCGGTATAGGCCAATACCGCCCACCCTGTCAGACATTATTGCTTACCTAATCACTGTAATCATGTAGCTAAAACTGCCAACTCACTACTCAGACGCATTAACTGTACATTTATATCTAAGACAGAAAAATGTATCATCCCACTGTTTAAAGCGTACATCAGACCACATACAGATTATGGGGTCATCAGTGTGGAGTCCATATATGTTCAGGGATATTCAAATGGTCAACAGAATTCAGAGAAAGGCAACAAGAAAAAAATTACTCACCTTAGTAATTATGTTTCTTCTAGTGGAGTCTTGCTGTATTCTGACAGGTGCAGTTAGCCCCAGCCTTTAAACTGCCCCGGAGAACAATGGGTTAACTTTTCTATGCAGGGCATAGAATGTTGATCTCAAGCTTAGTTGATGTCTCTGCCTGTTGTATTTTGAACTGCAACCGTCAGATCTTTATGAGCAAAACTCACTAGGTGTTCTGTGTGGAAACTGTAAAACTATTACTAGCCAACTGGCAGAAAAATAATCTTTTGGGTTCTCAAAGGAAGACTCAAGTCAGGAAACCCAAAACACAAAAACCAATAAAACTGAAATAACATCTCACCCCATGAGAAACAGAGGGTGTAAGGGGGCACCCCTGGGGTGCAAACACTGCACCTGCCCACCCACATCCCAAAAAATACAGGTACTGAGAGGGGAGGCAGGGGGGAGGTCAGAATAGAGCAAGACTCCACTAGAAGAAACATAATTACTAAGGTGAGTAATTTTTTTCTTCAAACAACATGAAGTCTTGCTGTATTCTGACAAGTGCAGACTACCAAGCAGTACCTCCATGGAGGAGGGACAGAACCTACTTTGGGAATAGGCTCTGAAGTACTGCTGTGCCGAACCGAGCATCACTCCTAGCCTGGATATCCAGGGAGTAATGCTTGGTAAAGGTATGGACTGTTTTCCAGGTGGCTGCTAGACAAATTTCTAAGAGAGGGATATCCCTGGAAGCAGCAGTACCTCTTATGGAATAAGCCCTCAGGCCTGAGGGTAGAGTTTTTCCCAGTTTTTCATAGCAGAATTGTATACAAGACATAATCCACCTGGCAATAGATCTCTTGGTGGCAGGTTTGCCCTTTCCAACTTCTCCATAAGTGAGGAACAACTGGAGGGAGTCAAACCTGTGACCTTGGTACGCTCTATGTAGTAGCTAAGTGCTCTTTTAACATCCAAACTGTGTAGCCTCCTCTCTCCTGAGGAAGAATGATCAGTGAAGAAAACAGGGAGAGACATAGACAGATTCAGGGCTTGCAATTCACAGATACGTCTAGCAGAAGTAATGGCTACCAAAAACACAGTTTTCAAAGTCAAGTACTTAAGCTGTGCTGAGCACAAAGGCTCAAAAGGGGGGTTGCATAAGCTGAGCAATGCAAACATTAAGATCCCAAGCAGGAGCAGGATCCCTAAAGGGGGGATTGGTGTGAAGCAATCCCTTGAAAAACTTACAGAATACAGGGTGGGATGACAGTGAGGAAGACTTGCCTACTGACAGGAAAGCAGAAACAGCAGACAAGTGTACCCTGAGAGTAGCTGTTCTGAGACCCAGGCTATTAAGATGGACCGTATAATCCAGAACTGTAGGCAATTCAGCAGAATCTGGGGAGATATGCCTCTTGGAACACCAAATGCTGAATCTCTTCCATTTGGAATTATACGTCTTTCTGGTGGAAGGCTTTCAAGAAGCTTTGAGAATATCCAGAACTCCCTGAGACAGATGCAAATCTGTAAACTCCAACTTTTCAAGAGCCATGCCTTGAGATTGAGAGACTAAAGACTGGTGTACCAAATCCTCCCCTGAGAGGAGGTTAACAGGTTGTAATTCCTGGGAAGAGACAGGGGAAGATGGACAGCTAGGGACAGCAACAAGGGGTACCATGGCTGTCTGGCCCAGTCTGGAGCAATCAGAATCACCTTGCAAGGTTGTGACATTATCTTGACTAGAACTTTGAACAGGAGAGGGAAGGGGGAAAAGCATACAGAAATTTCCCTTTCCAGTTCAGAATCAGAGCATCCAGGGGGACTGAGCCCAAGACTGGGGGTCTGCAACAAAAGAGAGGAAGTTGGTGATTGTCTGGGGCTGCAAAAATATCTATCTCTGGAATGCCCCATCTTGAGAAAATCACCTTCAACACCAGAGGATCCAGGGCCCATTCCTGATGACCCTGAGATATTCTGCTCAGTGCATCTGCTAGGACATTGTCCTTCCAGGGGAGGTGAACTGCTATCACAGAGGTTTGCAGGGAATAAGCCAGGGACCACAACTTCATTGCTTCTGTGCACAAGGCCGCAGACTGAGTGCCTCCTTGCTTGTTGATGTACCACATGGTGGTGATGTTGTCTGTTCTGACCTGAACCACCTTGTTCTGTACTGATTTGGAAAAAGCTTGCAGTGCCAGAAACATTGCCCTGAGTTCCAAGAGATTGATGTGTAGAAGAGATTCCTGAGGCGACCACAGTCCCTGGGTGGTGAAGTCCCCCAAATGGGCTCCCCAGCCCAGCAGGGAAGCATCTGTGGTAAGGACCACTGAATGAGACTGAGTGGCAAATGGAACCCCTTGTCTCAAATTGTCCTGATCCTGCCACCATTGCAGGGCCTGGATCAGAGTTCGAGTCACTGGGATTAGTTTGGTAAGGGAATCCTTTCTTTGTGACCAAAAAGCTCTTAAGTGGAACTGAATGTCCCTCATCTGGAATCTTGCACCTTGGACCACTGCTGTAGAAACTGCCATGTGGCTGAAGAGCTGAAGGAAATGCCTTGCTGGTCGAGACACCTGAAGGCTGAATGAAGAAGCCAGCTCCATGAGAGCTCTTGCCCTTTCCAGGGGAAGGAAGGCTCTTGCTTTTACCATATCCAGCTCTGCCCCATGAAGGTGAGGAGCTGCACTGGTTCCAGAACTGACTTTGGTAGTTTGAGAAGAAATCCTAAAGAAGTGAGCACTTGCTGGGTCACTTGCGGGTGTGACTTGACTTGGTCTGGGGACTGGCCCACTATGAGCCAGTTGTCCAAATATGGAAAAATGGAAATCTTTTGTCTTCTTAGGAAGGCAACAACTACTGCCAGGCACTTTGTGAAAACCCTTGGGGCTGAGGTTAGGCCAAAGGGTATTGCTCTGAACTGATAGTGGCCTGAGGACAACCTGAACCTGAGGTACGTTCTGTGGGAGCACCTGATGGGAATGTGAAAGTAGGCATCTTTAAGGTCCAGGGAGGCTAGCCAGTCCCCTGGCCTTAGAGAGGGAAGGATAATTCCCAGAGTTATCATCTTGAACTTTGGCTTTAAAAGATGTTTGTTCAGATATCTTAAGTCCAGGATGGGTCACCACTCTCCTGTCTTTTGGGGTCAGGAGACCTGAGTACAGTCCTTTGCTCCAGTGTAGGGTAGGTACTCTCTATAGCTCTTAAAGCTAGAGAGAAGAAACCCCTGCCTCTAGGGCAAGGGTTTCCAAAAGATTTCAGGTGGAAAAGATCTGGCTCTCATCTTTGGAAATTTTTTGAAGCTGAGAACCAGTCCCTGGCTTACTACTTCCAGGCCCACTTGTCTGATGTAATAGACATCCAGTCCTGGAAAAAGTAAGCCAGCCTGCCCCCTACTGGAATAGGAGAGTCGACCTGGCAGACCCATCAGGGTGTCTGCTTGGCAGGGGCTTTAGGCTGAGGGGTGGATGCAGGCCTGCTCATCCCCCTTCTGCCTCTCCCTCTGAAGAACCCCCTCTGCGAAAAGGAAGAAGAGGCCTGTGCTTGGTAAAAAAGCCTTTGTAAAGGCCTGCCCCTAGACTGCTGCCTTTAAGGAGTTGCCTGCCTTTCCTTGGCCTGCAAGTGGTCCTGTACGTGTCCATTTTCTTCATGTAATTCTCTGTCTGCTCCCCAAACAGAGAATTACCCACTACAGGAAAATCCATGGCCTTAGCCTGAGTATCCTGTTGAGAGGCTAGTACATCTGAGCCAAGTCATACTCCAAAGAGCCACAGATGTAGCCATGACTTTTGATGACACATAATTGCAGTCTACAGCTGCATGAAACTGAACTTTTGATGCCTCAATCCCATCTGCAGCCACCTCCTCCAGCTCCTTGGCAAGTTGGGGGGAAGCCTGCTTAGCCAGTGCCAGTACAGTGTCCCACCTGGATTTCTGGTATCTGGCTGTATAGGCCATATAATTTGCCTGCCTGAGTCCCAAGGAAGATGCCATGTACTGCTTTTTTGCCATGGCATCAATCTTCCTGGAGTCCTTGTCTGGGGGGTGTGATGCCAAGGGAATGTTTGCCTTATCGCAGACAGCAGCCTGTACAACCCCAACATGGCTGCATTGCTGATAAAGGAACTCCGTATCTGAGCCTGAAAATGTAAACCTCTTGTCCATTCTTCTATCCACAGGAGGTATGGAACTGGGAGACTTCAGAATTTTTTGTGTCTGTTTCCCAAAAGATTTGTGGAGGGGAATAGACAGTCTCCTGGACTCTGGGATGTCCATTATCTCTACATAGTCAGGCTCCTCCTGATCCTCCACTGCCTCCTCCATAAGAAGCTGGAGGGTCTCAGCCACCTTTCTGTAAAACATAAAGTGGAAAGGGGACTCAGAAAGCCTAGGAGGAGAAACACCTGAAGGTCTGTCTGGGGAGATGTCTGGATCATTAGGCACATCCAGACTTTCACCATCACCATATTCATCTTCCAACTCTCCTTCCTCCTCAAACTCTGGTTCATAAAATTCTTCCAGGGTATAATCCTGAACCGGGGGAACCGACCGAACTGAGCCCCTGCCAAAAGGTGCCGGATCAGTCGGAACCGGGCAAAGCGATTCCGCAATACGAATCACTTTGGCTATTTCTTCGGCAGTCGGAGTTTGAGATTCTGGATCCAAACCGGACGATTTTTCTTTGTGTTTCTTTTTTGCCAGAACCGACCCCTCGGGATCGGATCTCCTTTTGCCCGAAGAAGTATCGCCCTGGTCAGAGGGCACTCCTCCTGATTCGGTCGGAACCGAACCGGGCTGGCCATCCAGGTCAGCGGACTTCTCGGCCTCCCTTTCCCTCAGTCTACCTAATCTCTTTTCAAGGGTAGATTTGGGAAAATGTTACAAATTTGGCAGTCTGAATCGAGGTGGTCAAACCCCAGACAATAAACACAGGTGTTGTGGGGATCGGCCTTAGCAAAAGACCTCCCCACACTCATTGCAGTGTTGAAACCCAGTGGGCCCATTTTTTTCTTGGGTTTCTCAGACATGGCCAACCTAACCAAATTTACCCTTTTTCCGGCAACCGCCAGGCAAGACTCCCCTATTGGTTCCTGACCGTGTCACGGGTCTTCGAATAAACCATACTAAAACCCTTTTTTTTAGAACTGATATGGACCGGTAACCACACACTAAAGTAAAATACAAAAATTACCTGAAACGATCGGTTCAGCCGAACCGATCCACACTTTTTACAAGTTCCACACAGAAAACAGATCAAAACCTATCTGGTACTCATGGTACCACAGACAGAGACTTGAACCGACTATGCGGAAACTAGATTTCGGTAGAAAACCGACCAAAAACCGACACTTCAACCGACTTCGAACCGAGCTGCAGAAGAGATCTCTGGAACGACTGTTCAGTGAGGCGGAGTAAAGAATCCGATGGTTGCAGTTCAAAATACAACAAGCAGAGACATCAGCCGAGCTCGAGATCAACATTCTATGCCCTGCATAGAAAAGTTAACCCATTGTTCTCTGGGGCAGTTTAAAGGCTGGGGCTAACTGCACTTGTCAGAATACAGCAAGACTTCATGTTGTTTGAAAAATGGTTCCCCATTTAGCAACATTATCACATCCAGAAAGGCTTCAGAAAACAGGCCTGCGCTCACTGGAGTTTAGGCGTACTAGAGGTGATCTTCTGTTCTTATATACACCCTCTCTGATGGAAAAATGTGTGTAACCCCTAGATGGCGCTATCCCAAGGGCTACTACCCCTGCCTGATTTTCCACTAACAGGTTGAGGGGCCTGGATCCGATGGCGGGTGCCTCCACCCAGAGGTCAGGGTTTGCAATAGTTAAACTAACTTGGTCACAGCCCTCTGGGACACTGCGACCCTTTCTTCCCACTAGTGGCCCATACAATATATCAGAATTACCTTCACATATACCTTACCCCAGGACTGGTTCGGCAGTGTGACTCCTGGGACTCCCTGTAAAATAAGATGATACAGTGCAAAAACCACAGTATAATACTTTAACATAGACAAACACCTCAGGCAGTGTAACTTTGCTGAAACAAACAGATCTGATTTATTTAGGGGGATATAACAAGGACATGGGGAAATCAGGTTAATTAGTTTAAATGCATTAATAATCACAGTACTGTGCACATATTTCAGAATCCCAAATGTCCCTAATGTCACTCTTACTGGGTATCCAGGCAATAAAAGGCTAGCCTATTTGGTGCAGCTGGTTGGGGCCCTGAAGATGGAAAATGCATGCACAATACCCAAATTGTAATCCGGAGCCGGCAGGCTCAGTTCGTGGAGAAAGAAAGGAAAAGTAATCAGATGGAACACTTGCAATTAGATGATGGCAGGGAGCTACCCTGATTTGTACTCACAAATTCAATGCTGAAACTGAATGGAAGGCAGATTGTCCTGGATTGCCAGCGGAGCAGACCATGTGGACAAGGTCCTTGTGACTGGACCCCAAGGCATTTCAGGCAAATGGATGTAGTCTGGATTAGCTGGGTTGCACTTGCAGCTTCATGCACTCAATTCACTGTACAGGGGATTTGAAACGCGAGTCCCCACTAGCACTATACACATTTATATGGAAAAAGAAAGTACTATACCAGGCAGGCTGCTTCTCTATCCTGATCGCAATTACTGCACAGTACCCGGGAGAACACACAGCAGATTCAGTTCCTGACAGACCGAGCGCAATTCAGCAATTTCTCCAGTCTTCTACAGGGTGAGCCTGGTTTCTACTTTTCAGATCTCCTTGATTCTCTTCACAGGTCAGATTCAGTCCAAACAAGCACTTGCACAAGCTGCAGACCGAAACTTGGGGCCTACACGCGTTTCCGACTAAACTGCACTGAAGGAGCACAGGACTCCTTTCTCTTCACTGCCAGAGCTAAACTGAAACTCCAGTAGACAAAACTGGGCACTTCCTTTGAGTTCCTCCCAGTTCTTGAAACGGATTGGCTATCACTCTGACTAGCCTCCCCTGTTGGTGCAAAGGCGCGAAGTCTAAACTACATTTCCCAGAGTCACTGCCCATACAATCCTCTTGTGGCTGGCGAGATTACGTCCAAGTTCTGATTCGTCCACAGGCACCATTTTAGAGCCTCTTAACCCACACTGATTGGTCCAGTTCAGCAGTTCAAAACTAGAATGGGGAACTAGGCAAACACAGTTCTGATTGCAAAGAAAAGCAGGTTAGACAAACCGTATTTTCATTATTACTCTAAATGATTTCTGGCAAACAGTTACATCTTTCAGATAGGTTCCCTTTGCACTCCTAGTGACTGCAAAAACGGAGTGAATTGGCAGCAGCTCGAGTTGGACTCAAGCAGAGAAACACACAGTCCCCCCCATACAAACTAATTATGTCTGCAAGCAAACAGCTCTTAAAGAGACAGTACCAGGGGCTCTAAAAACACTCACAGATAAATGGCTTAAAAGCCAAACACCATTCAGGCTCGGAGCATTCAAGCAAGCTCCTGGAAGTCTTTTGGGAACCCCCCCATTTGCAGGGGGGTTACATGTGGAATTGTCAAAACATCAAGAAAAATAGTACCTAGACTTCACAATCAACAATTAATGGTGAGTAAAGCAAGAACAAATAAGACGCTTTATTTCTTTTTGGTAAGAACACGGAGGCTCTGGAACCAGCTACCACAAGAGTTAGTAGACTGTAATAATTTTGAATACTTTAAAAAGGGTGTAGATCATTGGTTCTCCAAAAATTGCAAAAATAAAATTTCCCACAAATGTTAGGGACAGTCAAGATAGGCTTCAAAGCTTCCTTTTGTCCTTACTCACCTAGTAACCCTAGTAAATGGCACATCAAAGACTGGAGAGTTGCTGCTGTCTGGAATGTTCATGTATCCAAGATTCTATGCTGGTTTGCAGCTTTGGGCTCTGCTGTTTCCCCTAGTAGGCGTGCACATTACCCATATGTGCTAAGCATTGACAATGTGGAGCACTACAGAAACAGCTGCCAAGAGCACTTTCAGATAGGTGGCCTGAAGTCTAAGGACTGCAAGTGTACCATATAATCCAGAATCACAGGTAAGCCTGCTTGCAAAGGTGAGACTTTTAAGAGGCACACCAGAAAGGAAACCTTTTCCATTTTGATAAATATGTTTTCTCATGGCTGGTCCTGAACACTTTCAGGGCCTTTAACACTCTGGCTGAGAGATTCAGTCTAGAAAACTCTAGCTCTTCAAAAATTTAAAATGATATACTTGGCATAATTTTTGATCTTCCAGAATATCTTTACCATTGATTCACACTAATGGGTCTGAGCCATAGGCGCTAGAACTCAGTGGAGACAGAACTTTTCAGAGGGCTGGTGACGCAGTAGGTGCTGTGTGTTCATCACTGCGTGATGATGCCCGCGCCTGCTGGTATACGGCGGTACCAGCCTCCAACTGTCTCAGTACCTTTTTTACCAAGAAGGTGAGCAGCATAACTGAACAAGTAACCTTTGCACTTAACCTAAGGGCATAAAATAGCCCTGGTTACCCCTATAAGAAGGGCCACCAAATCAAGTTACACAGTACCATCACAGCCCAAACCAAGTATAAAATGGTGAAGACCAATTCAACAATAACAACAATACTGAAGTGAGCCCAGGGGATGGTGGTCATGTCAATCAATGGTGAAGATACATGGGAAGATCAGGAATTATGGTAAAAACGCAATTTTAGTATATTTCATGAATCAAGCTTCACCACGGATTCCCACTAATGGGTCAGATTAGTAAGCTCAGAGAAAGTCCACCAGACTAGAGAGGCTGGTGCTCAGGGCTCACTCTGGATAGCAATCCATTCAGAGCGGTCCTGCCAAATGAGGTATGTTGCCTAGCCAGAGGAGTAATTTTGGTGTAAAAGTTGGTGGGGGGGCAGGGAGTACTGCAACATTTAGTATTAATCCCCACCCAGCGCCTCGTGGGTGCTATGCACAGAAAGCAAACAACATTATTTCAAAAAGAAGTCTTTAAAGAGTTGTTAGTGTTATGGGAAAACTTAAATAAATGCATTATTTAGAAAAAAATAGTATTCATTTGATACACATCTGAGTTATTTTCCCATCTTTCTTTCTAAGAGCATTTGCATACAATTAATACTTTTTATTTTATTTATTTATTGAAATCTTGGAGTAATACCTTTGAGCAACAGCTCTTTACATAGGTTATATGTCAAAAGAAAAACAACATCATGATAACGATAACAATTACAATAACAGGTACATTGCAAATGTCACCAGGCCTGAATACATCTAGGTAGAATACAGCAAAAGCCGTAGGTTCACTGAAAAAAATACAGATTAAAATTGAGGTGAGACTAAACACATTGGGATAGGTAAAGGACAGTGACAAAGGATTTTAAATGAATACACTCCAGACAGACAGTACAATTAATTTAAACAATGGAGGCAGTGTACAAGGTATGCCTGAGTGAGGTAATAGCTAGGTTACTAAGGGCAGGAAGGTATAGTAGGTCAAAAGTGGAGGGGGGAGGTGGACGAGGGAAGAGGAAGGAGGTGGGTGAGAAGGAAGGACATGGGAGGAAAGGGGTAGGTGGGGATAAGTGGGAGAGGGGTAGCAGAGAGTAAGTGCTGAAAGGGTGATGGTACAGTAGGTTAATGCGGGTAGAGTGTGAGACATAAGGCGCACATAAGGAAGGGTGGCACTCTTAGTGGTAACAGTCACAGGTAGTCTCAGTGACTAGGTGCTGTCATAGCAAATGTTTGAAGGAACCCAGCATGGTTGCATTTAATAATCAGATTGCAGTGAATTGCTCCAGTGTGAGGCTCTGTATGCAAAAGCATGCTGTCCTAGTGCAGTACGGCACCTTAGAGTTCTGAACATCTGGCTGGAGGAGTTTCTTGTAGCTCGCTGGTTTAACGGAGGAGTCAGAAGGGCTTGGATACCAGGTGGCATCATACCAAGTCTGACTTTTGTAGCAATCAGACAGGTTTAAAATCTGAGCCTGCTGTCAAATTGTAGCCAGTTGGCCTGGGACTAAAGATCACATGTGTGGGTCATTCAGTGAGAAGACAGCAGGCTTTATTTAAGGCTGTTTTGATGCGCCAGAGGGCTGTGTCCATAGCTGATCCATATATGATGATGCTGTAGTCAGCAAGTGACATAACAGCTCTGAATGGCAAGGCACAAAGCGTTTGGGGTCAGGTTGCGTTTGTGTCTGTAAAGCATACCTATTCTTCTGTTTATTGCCTTCGAGGTGTTGTTGATGTGCTGGGTGTAGAACAAGGCAGAGTCAATAGTTATACCCAGGTACTTAAATTGTTGGACTAGCTCTAGGGGTGATCCCACGACAGTGGTGATGGTGTTACTGGTGAACATCATAGTCTTAGTTTTCTTGTAGTTCAAGATAAGCTTCTGATCAGTAAACCATTTTTCAGCAGATGTGAAACCTTGCTGGAGCTGTTCCTGAAGTTGCTTTGGTTGTGAGTGACTTTTCTATACACTTTATGTGATTTTACTGCTCATGTACAAAAGAGGCCACACTCCTTACTTTGCAATATTGCAGGAAGTTCTGTTGCAACCTTGGGCAGTACTATGAAGGGATGTCTGGGCTTATTACTACTGTATCTCTGAATTAATGAAACAAAAAACTCTTATTGATAACCTGCATAATATACACAGTAGACACCAAACTCACAGAGGAGAGTACATTAAAATTAAAGCATATGTATACATTTAAAATGTCAAATATACATTTATTACCTATGTTACTTTCACTGGAAGAAGATGAAGTTTGGTAAAAGTAAAATGCTCATTTACTTGCATGCAGAGAAGAGAGAGAGAGAATCCGATGTGCACAAAAGCTACGCTTACAGTAGGGATAATAGATAAATAATGTCCCACATAGTGTGGGGAACAGTCTCGATGGGCTCTGGCCTTCTTCTGTTCTTTCATACCAAGTAATACAGTAGCTTCAGATGTGTTAATGAGTACTCAGAAAATCCAAGTTGTGTAGACACTACTACCAAGGAATAAACATGTTACAGCTACAGTAAGGAGACTGATGTAAAGCTAAAGCAAGCCCCTGCTGAAAATTCTGGGTATAGGTGTCATGCCCAACATCTGGCTGAACGTAATCTCGCTGATGCTTGGTTTACTGTAAAGAAGAACTGTATGAATGACTTGGGCAAACCATTCCAGCCTAGCAATATGCAACATATTCCTCCTCACCAAACCAGACCATAAAAATCTTCTCAAGAACAGTCTTCTAATAACCTGCTTGCCAATAAAATACAACCTAGAGACAGTTGGCCTGATTTTGGAAAGTATTAGATCACCACAAGCCCCAGTGGGCCGATGATACGGTGCATGGGGCTTGTGGTGATCTAATGGGATTTTCCATCCCGTGTGGCAATTTCCACAAATTAGACCAACTTTTTCTGGTCTAACTTGCAGCAGTGCTGGGGGCAGTTATTATGGAGCATGAACCAGATATTGGCGAAAGCTGCCGTAATCCATGGAAACTTTCGCAACTGCGCCTGAGATTGTAAAATTGGGCACAATTATAGTGAGGGGTTTGGTGCACCACCAAAACCTAAGTGCTGTGGCACAGGGCTGGACCACAGTTGGAAAATCCGGCCCAGTCTCTCTAACTCCCAACAACCTCATAGTAATGAAACAAAAAGGCAATAAATGTAAATAATATGCCACCAAAGATTGGCTTACGCTGAACAAAATCATCATTGCGATCTAAGAGAAAAACTGCAACCTTAACATAGCATAGATGGACCATTACAGGGCATGTTATAGTATATGATATTCTTGGATCCTTGAATACCCAAAAATATATGGCACTCACACTACTCTGATCAACTTCTTGGATTACAGTGAGAATGTAGAAAAATCACCCTAAAGCTTAGTCATAACAAAGGCCTAAGCATCATCCAAAGTACTCCTTCAAAATTTAGCAAAGACAATTCCAGGGAGATTTCTTGTCACAAACACATAGGTTGCAATGCAGTCACAGAGAAATGAAGTAACTGGACACACTAAATTAGTGTAATTCTCAAAGTTTTTATACAAGACACCAAACCCACCGTAACAGACGTACAAGCTGAATGCCCAGTGCTTTGTGTGTGTCTTCTTTGTTATTGGGGTCCATGTCACCCCTTTAGTTCTGCCACATCCTCAATCCATTAAGCAGTCTTTTCAACCTATTTGGGGTATAGTTACAGTTTAAACTCTAGAGACACCGCGCAACCCCCAAAATAACTAAACTCCTATTTGTAAATGACTTGAAGTTATATAACTCGTGATAAACACCTGAAGAAGGATTGTCATGACCTTCTCTGATGACATCAGTATGGCATTTATGTTAGAACAATGTGCCAAAACAGCAATTATGAAAGGAAAGTTAACCTGCACTGAAAATATCAAATTGGAAGAAGGCTATAGCAGAGAGGAACTTGAACATGAGTGAGCATACACTATCTGAGAATAGACAAAGGAGCAGCAATACAAAATAAAACTGAAGAACAACAAAAATAAATGCCACAGAAGGCTGAAGCTAGTGCTGAAGACAGCTCTGCCAACTCTCAAAGGAGTGGAGGCAGTACAGTGCAGTGGGTTAAGGCTCTGAGCTGCAGATCTAGAGACCTGGGTTTGAATCCCACAGCCGCTTAGGTGCATACTGTGAGATCCTGAGCAAGTCACTTAACTTCACTGTGCACTCAGGTCTCATCTGAAAGCAAACTTTGGCTTAGTACTCCTGGTTGAACAATGTTCCCTTTCCCAAAGAAAGGAAAGTGATGGACCATCTGCATTCTTGTAATGGTTTGGCAAATCCCCACTTCTGGAAATATTACTTCAAAGTAAAAACATTGATGGTATTGACAGGGGGGAAGAGCTTTCACTGAAAACAGATCTTACTATACTTGAGTGGTTTCTCACAGACAAAAGAAAAACAGAATCACAGTCAGACTCCATATTGTTATGGGAACAGCCGTGCTCCTGTCAGTCAGCATGTACTCAGCCTTGGAGCAGAGATGGCAGGTATCTCTCTGCTGGATGCTTCTGAACTGTGATTATGGAGCTGGAAAAATGAGTAAGAGCATGGGTATTTTTACAAATACAAGAGATAGGTGATGTAATGCATTCCAGTTTTCTTGGTGGAGGTGGTGAACAATAAATATGGCAAGGATTGCAAAGAGACCTTGGTGTTGAGGTACTATACCATGGAGTGACTTTTTAAGAAATCTAGAGGTGGGAGGACATGTCTCTTTTCTTGTTATGCGAGAGCGTGGGCTGGGAACTATCTAGCAATATACTGCAGTTTGTTTTTTATCCGCCATGTGCTATTTGATGTTTATGATAATTTAAACAGACTGTGGGTATCTGCTCTATCAAACTTGCCATGTATTTCTGTTAACCACCCAGGGCACTATTGAATAGCTGCACTGTATTACAGATAACAAATGTAGGAGATAGTGCATGAGCATTTCAGGATTTCTATACTAGCAAAGATTCCAAATTTGCAGACGTTACCCAGAGAAACATCTCTCAAGTACACTGACTAAAGGAAGGGTTTCTCATGCAAATGAAACCATGCTAGCACTGTGTTGATTCACCATAGATTCCAAAATAATTCTATTACTGTAATTAAATTTGTGCAAGTAGAGACTCTAAAAAACAAAGCTAAAGTTGTTCCAGTAGAGACAAAAAACAAAACTAGAGCTAAAGTTGTGCAAGTAGAGACTTTAAAGTACGTTAACTCTTCAGCTACTAAGAGTTATAGTCAGTTAGTTCCTCAGCTCTTAGTAGTCTTGATAATCCTGAAGGACCTTGATTGGTTGCTTCCCTTGTGCTCCTCTTCCCTACCTGTACTGAACAATCCTTGGTTTACGGCTTGGGGATTTAAAAAAGGTATGGAGGGTTGGGAATCGGTGGGCTGGTCAAACTTTCAGCAGGTAAGGAGCTGCCACAGAGGAGCCATTGGCTTGTTGAGCCGCTCCTGCATTTCTGCCCCTCAGTTTGTTGTGCCACTCCCGAAGCTGTCCCTCCAAGTCTGCCCTGCAGCTCAAGATCGAAGCCGCCGCCATCCCGTGCTGATCCTGGGGCTGTGAGAGGGAGTCTCCGCTGCCTCCTCTGTCCTGCTGATGCTACTGCACCACAACTCCAGATGGGAACCACTGCTGTTTCTTGCCATCACTAGTGCTGGGAGAGGGAGTCCTAAGCTAAGGGACCAAGTCAACCCCTCCCAGAGACAATCCTCCTTTCCGTGGGGGGAAAAGAAAAAATTACTCACCTTAGTAATGTTGTTTCTTCTAATGGAGTCTTGCTATGTTATGACATATGCAGTGAATCCCAACCTTCGAACTGCTCCAGAGGTGAAAGAGTTAACTTTCCATGCCAGGCATGGAACGCTGAGCTCGAGCTCGGTTGAAACTCTGTCTGTTGTTCTTCAAACTCAAACCATCAGATCTTTACGAGCTAAACTCACTGAGGTCCTGTGTGGAAGCTGTAAACCTACACTAGCCAACTGGCTACTAAACATAAGAACACATTTTCTGGTCCCAAAACAAAGACTCAAGTCAGGAGACCCAAAAAATGAAAAACACAACACCAAGTCACCCCAAAAAGGAGGTGAAAACAACAAGGTGGGCATCTACTAAGTGCCAACACTGCACTGCCCACCCACATCCCAAAAACAGAGGTTCTGAGAGGGGCAGGCAGGGAGTCATAATATAGCAAGACTCCATTAGAAGAAACAACATTACTAAGGTGAGTAATTTTTTCTTCAAACAACATGAAGTCTTGCTATATTATGATATATGCAGACTACACAGCAGTACCTCCATGGAGGAGGGACAGAACCTACTTAGGAAATAGGCTCTGAAGCACAGCTGTGTTAAACCTGAGCATCACTCCTAGCCTGGATGTCCAGGGAGTAATGCTTGGTAAAAGTGTGAACTGTTTTCCAGGTAGCTGCTTGACATATCTCTAGAATAGGATGTCCCTGGCAGCAGCCAGGGAAGCAGCTGTACCTCTGGTAGAGTGAGCCCTCAGGCCTGAGGGAGGAACCTCACCCAGCTTTTCATAACAGAATTGGATACAAGAGACAATCCACCTGGCAATGGATCTTTAGTGGCAGGTTTCCTTTACCAACCTCACCATAAGTGAGGAACAGTTGGAGGAGTCAAACTTGTGACCCTTGGTACGCTCTATGTAGTAACTAAGGGCTCTCTTCACGCTTAGTTGTGCAGCCTTCCTCGCCAGAGGAGGAATGGTCAGTGAAGTACACTGGAAGAGATATAGATTGATTAAGGTGGAAATCTGAAACCACCTTAGGCAAGAACTTCCTGTTAGTCCTGAGGACCACCTTATCTCTATGAAAGGAGATAAAATCAGGCTCCACTGACAAAGCTTGTAATTCACTTATGCGTTTGCAGAAGTGATGGCTACCAGAAACACAGTCTTCCAAGTCAAGTACTTAAGCTCTGCTGAAGACAAAGGCTCAAAGGGGGGTTGCATAAGCTGAGCAATGCAAACATTAAGATCCCAGGCGGGGCAGGGTCCCTGAATGGAGGGTTGGTGTGAAGCAACCCCTTAAAAAACTTGGAGAATGCAGGATGAGCTGAAAAGAAGAGGGTTTACCTGCTGAAATAAAGCAGACACAGCTGTCAAATGTACTTTTAGGGTAGCTGGTCTCAGCCCCAAGGTATTTAAATGGACCATATAATCCAGGACTGTGGGTAAATCAGCAGATTCTGGGGAAATATGCTTCCCAGAGCACCATATGGAAAACCTCTTCCATTTGGAATTATAGACAGCCCTGGTGGAAGGTTTTCTAGAAGCCTTCAGTATATCTATTACACCTTGGGAGAGGTGTAGGTCAACAAACTCTAACTCTTCAAGAGCCAGGCCTTGAGATTGAGAGATTTGAGGTTCGGGTACCAAACCCTCCCCTGATCACAGGTTAACAGGTTGTGATTCTTGGGAAGACACAGGGGAAGATGGACTGCTAAGGATAGTAGGAGTGGATACCAGGACTGTCTTGCCCAATCTGGAGCAATCAGGATCATCTTGCAGGATTGAGATCTGATTTTGACTAACACTTTGAACAGGAGAGGGAAGGGGGAAGCATAGAGAAACTTCCCTTCCCAATTGAGAACTAAGGCATCCAGAGGGACTGAGCCCAACACTGGGGGCCTGCAGCAAAAAAGGGAAAGTTGGTGATTGTCTGGGGCTGCAAAAAGATCTATCTGCGGGGTGCCCCATCTGGCAAATATCACCTCCAGGACCAGGGGGTCTAGTGACCATTCGTGATGGCCCTGGGAAATCCTGCTGAGAGCATCTGCCAGGACATTGTCCTTGCCTGGGAGGTGAACTGCCGTAAGGGAGGTGTTCAGGGGTAAGCCAGAGACCACAACTATTGCTTCGGTGCACAAGGCCGTAGACCGAGTGCCTTGCTGTTGATGTACCACATTGTGGTGGTGTTGTCTGTTCTGACCTGTACAACTTTGTTCTGAAACAGATTTGGAAAAACTTGAAGTGCTAGAAAACTGCCTGAGTTCCAACAGATTGATGTGGAGCAGAGATTCCTGAGGGGACCACAATCCCTGGTAGTGAGGTCGCCCATGTGAGCCCCCCACCCCAAGAGGGATGCATCTGTAGTAAGGATTAAGGAGTGAGACTGAGTGACAAAGGGAACCCCTTGTCTCAGATTGCTCTGATCCTGCCACCACTGTAGGGCCTGGATCAGGGTTCGAGTTACTGGGATCAATTTGGTTAGAGGATCTTTCCTTTGAGACCAAAAGGCTCTCAAATGGAACTGGATGTCCCTCATCTGAAATCTTGCTCCCTGCACTACTGCTGTAGAAGCAGCCATGTGCCCCAGGAGCTGTAGAAAATGCCTTGCTGGTCGAGAGACCTGCAGGGTGAATGAGGAGGCCAGAGTGACCAGGGTCCTTGCCCTGTCCAAAGGAAGGAAGGCTCTGGCTTTCTCTACGTTCAGCTCTGCGCCTATGAAGGTGAGGAGCTGGACAGCCTCTAGAACTGACTTTGAAAGATTCAGAAGGAAACCTAGACAGGTGAGCAGTTGCTGAGTTATCTGTAGATGTAACTTAACTTGGTCTGGAGACTGGCCTACTATGAGCCAGTCATCCAGGTAAGGGAAGATGGCAATTTTTTTGCCTTCTTATGGAAGCAACTGCTACTGCCAGGCATTTTGTGAATACCCTTGGAGCAGAGGTGAGGCCAAAGGGCATTGCTCTGAACTGGTAATGGCCTGAGGGCAGCTCAAACCTGAGGTACTTTCAATGGGAGCTTCTGATGAGAATATGGAAGTAGGCATCCTTGAGGTCCAGGGACGCTAGCCAGTCCCCTGGCCTTAGAGAGGGTAGAATAATTCCCAGAGTCACCATTTTGAATTTTGGTTTTAAAAGGTGCTTGTTTAAATATCTGAGATCCAGGATGGGCCTCCATTCTCCTATCTTTTGGGGTAAGGAAGTACCTGGAGTACAATCCTTTGCCCTGGTGTAGGGTGGAACCCTTCCACAGCTCTGAGAGCCAGGAGGAAGAGACCTCTGCCTCTAGGGCAAGTGCTTCTGTGGATTTGCAGGAAAGGATCTGGTTCTCATCTTTGGAAATTTTTTGAAGCTGAGAACCAGTCCCTGGCTTACTACTTCCAGGACCCACTTGTCTGATGTCAGAGACTTCCAGTCCTGGACAAAGTAAGCCAGCCTGCCCCCTACAGGTAGCTGAGAATCGGCCCTGGCAACCCCATCAGGGTGCCTGCTTGGCAGGGGCTTTGGGCTGAGGGGTGGAAGTAGGCCTGCTTGTACCCCCATCTGCCTCTCCCTCTAAAGAACCCCCTCTGGGCATAAGCAGAAGAGGAGGCCTGGGCTTGGTAAAAAGGCCTATGAAAAAGCCTGCCCCTGCCCCTGGAAAGCTGCCTTTGAGGAGTGGCCTGCCTTTCCTTGGCCTGTGCACTCCTATAGGTGGTCCTATACTCATCCATTTTCTTCATGTAATTCTCTGTCTGCTCCCAAACAGAGAATTACCCACAACAGGAAAATCCATGGCCTTAGTCTGGGTATCCCAGACAGGCTAGTACATCTGAGCCAAGCCATTCTGCAAGTGCCACAGATGTAGCCATGACTCGTGATGACACATCATTAGAGTCCACTGCAGCATGGAATTGCACCTTGGATGCCTCAATACCATCAGCAGCCACCTGCTCCAGCTCCTTGGCAAGCTGGCCAGGGACCTGTTTTGCTAGAGCCATAACAGTATTCCATCTAGATTTCTGATATCTAGCAACATAAGCCATATAATTTGCCTGTCTGAGTCCCAAGGATGCTGCCATGTACTGTTTCTTTGCCATGGCATCAATCCTCCTGGAGTCCTTGTCAGGGGTGTGTGAAGCCAAGGGAATATTTGCCTTGTCACAGGCTGCAGCCTGCACTACCCCAACATGGCTGCATTGTTATGTAAGGAACTCCGTATCAGAGCCTGACAATGTGTACCTCTTGTCCATTCTCTTATCTACAGGAGGTATAGTGTGAGGAGTTTTTAGAATTTTAACTGTCTGTTTCCCAAAAGATTTATGCAAAGGAATAGACAGTCTCCTAGACTCTGGGATATCCATCATTTCCACATAGTCAGGCTCCTCTTGATCATCCACAGCTTCCTCCATAGGGAGCTGGAGGGTTTCAGCCACTTTTTTATAAAACATAAAATGAGAAGGGGACTCAGAAAGCCTAGGAGGAGACACTCCTGAAGGTCTGTCTGGGGAGATGTCCGGGTCAATGGGCACATCCAGACTTTCAAATCCACATTCACTCTCCTCATCCTCCTCTTCCTCCTCCTCCTCCTCCGGTTCATAATATTCCTCTAAATCATACTCTTGAACCAGTGGAACCGGCCGAACCGGACGCTTACCTGATGGTGCCGGTTCGGTCGGAACTGGGGAAAGCGACTGGACAATTTTAATTGCTTTGGCTATTTCTTCAGCGGTTGGAGAGGAAAGTTTTGGCTCCACACCAGCTGATTTCCTAGTCCTTTTTGCTGGAACCGACTCTCAGAGTCGGATCTCCTTTGCCCGAGGAAGTCTCGCCTGTTCAGAAGGCACTCTCCGGTTCGGGTTGGAACCGAACTGGCTGGCCATCCGTTCAGCGGACTTTTTGGCCTCCCTTTCCCTGAGCCTACCAACTCTCTTTTCCAGGGTAGCTGCAGGAAAATTTTTACAAATCTGGCAGTCTGCATTGAGGTGGTCAAACCCCAGACAATAAACACAGGTGGTGTGGGGGTCAGCCTTGGCAAAGACTTCCCCACAGACACTGCAGTGTTGAAACCCAGTGGGCTTTTCTTTTGGGTTTCTCAGACATAGTGCCAGTCCTAACCAAACTTACCCGTTTATGGCAATCCGCCAGGTAAGACCCCCTTATCGGTTCCCAACCGTGTCACGGGTCGTGGAAAAAACCGTAATAAAATTAGTTTTTTTTAGAACCGATAAGAACCGGTAACCACACTCTAAATGACACATTAATATATTTTAAACAACCTGATCGGTTCAAACCAAACTGATAAACCGTTTACAAGTTCCACACAGAAAAGAATTAATGTAAAACCTATCTAGTACTCACAATACCACAGACAGAGTCTGAACGACCGGTTGTGGTTTAAATTCGGTCGAAAACCGAGAAAAACAATACTTTAACTGACAAAATGAACCGAGCAGAAGGAGAAATCTCCAGAGTGACTGTTCAGTGAGGCGGAGTAAAGAATCTGACGGTTTGAGTTTGAAGAACAACAGACAGAGTTTCAACCGAGCTCGAGCTCAGCGTTCCATGCCTGGCATGGAAAGTTAACTCTTTCACCTCTGGAGCAGTTCGAAGGTTGGGACTCACTGCATATGTCATAATATAGCAAGACTTCATGTTGTTTGAAGTGAATTAATCCCTTCTCTCTGCCTGGCTTTTTAAAGCAAGTACTGCCAGCCCCAACTGGGCAGTTCAGGGCCTCCTCTGATCGTCCTGATTGGGTTGGCTGTTCCCCTTCTCTTGTGGCTGATTGCTGCCACCTTAAACTTCCAGCTGGTGAGGAGCTGTCTTTGAGGAGCCACTGGCTTGTTCTCTGTCCTGCCGATGCTGCTGTCCCATGGCTCTGGATGGGAGCTGCCGCTGTTTCTTGCCATTGCTAGTGCTGGGAGAGGGAGTCCCAAGCTAAGAGACCAAGTCAACCCCTTCCAGCGACGATCCTCCTTTCCGTGGAGGGGAAAAAGTGAATTCAGGACCTACAACGCTTCTCAGGGGATGGCAGATGGGGAAGTTTACAAAGCTTCACAGGTGATGGCGGATAGGGAAATTTACAAGGAGAAGTTACAGGAAGCGGGGAAAATAGTTAGGAGAGTTAAAGTGAATACAGAAGAGAAAATAGTGAGGGAGGCCAAAAGAGGAGATAAGAAATTTTTTCGGCATGTAAGTGAACGTAGGAAAAGCAAGCAGGGGATTATGAGGCTAAGACGGTTGGGGGGAGCTCTAATAGAGGGAGATGAGGAGAAAGCAAATCTGGTGAACAAATACTTTACCTCAGTCTTCATGACTGAAGAAGCAGGAAAGGGTCCAGAACTAAGCAACAGGGAAAGGGTGGGTAGTGAGATAGACACAAGCCTCTTTTCATAGGGTAGTACACTGGAGGAGTTAGGAAAGCTGTGTATGGACAAGGCAATGGGTCCCGAAAAAGTCCACCCCATGGTGTTCAAGGAGTTGAGGGAGGAGCTAGCGGCACCTCTCACAAAGTTATTTAATCTGTCTCTAGACATATGGAGGGTCCGGGGGGATTGGAAAAGGACTGATGTGATGCCATTGCACAAAGGGGGAGGAAAGGAAGAACCAGAAAACTATTGCCCAGTCAGCCTTACCTCTGAGGTGGGTAAGCTGATGGAGGCACTTATAAAGGAAAGGCTAGCACAATATCTGGGGGGAAGAGGGACTCATAGACAAAAACTAGCATGGGTTGCAAAAGGGGTAGGTCATGTCAGACCAACCTGATTGAATTCTTTGATGGAATAATGGAGATATGTGATCAGGGAGGGGGGGTGGTGGACGTGGCCTATCTGGACTTCAGAAAGGCCTTTGACACCATCCCTCACAGGAGACTAATAAGCAAGTTGGGTAGCTTGGGGTGGGGAGCAAACTAGTAAACTGGGTGGAAAATTGGCTGGAGGGTAGAGTGCAGAGGATGGTGGTAAACGGGGTGCCCTCCATAGAGGGAAGACTGATGAGTGGGGTACCTCAGGGGTCAGTGTTGGGACCCGTAAACACATATTTTGGGGACATTTCAGAAGGTCTGAATGGGAAGGTGTGTCTGTTCGCAGACAACACAAAGATCTGTAACTGGGTGGACATAATGGGAGGGGTGGAAAAGATGAGCAAGGCTCTAGTCAGACTGGAGAGTGGCAACTGTAATTCAATGCAAAAAAAATGCAAAATTATGCACATAGGGAGTAGGAACCCAAAGGCAAAACACTGGCTGGAGGGGAGGAACTAGAGGTAACAGAGCAGGAAAGGGACCTGGGGATCATCATTTCAGATAACCTGAAGGTGGTGAACCAATGCAATAAGGCAATGAGGAAGGCGAACAGAATGTTGGCATGCATAGGGAGGGGCTCTGCAAGCAGGAGGAGGGAGGTGATGATGCCATTATACAAAACTATGGTCAGACCACATCTGGAATATGAGGTCCAGTTCTGGGGCCACACTTGCACGGGAGGGGGGACAGAGACAGGTTGGAAAGGGTTCAGAGAAGGCCAACTAAGATTGTTAAAGGGCTGCACAGGAGGTCATAAGAGGAGTGGTTAGAGGAACTAAACTTACACTCACTGGCGGTGAGGAGGGAAAGTGGGGATATGGTTGAAACCTTCAAATATCTGAAGGGAATAAACAAGATGAGGGAGGGCAACTTATTCAGGAGAAGTGAAATCAAATCAACGAGGGGACATGTATTCAAGCTGGAGGAGGAAGGTTTGGAGGAAATGCGAGGGGGAAGCTCTTCACTGAGAGAGTGGTGGGTCTTTGGAATAGGCTACCAGAATGGGTGGTGGGGGTAGATTCAGTGAGCAAATTCAAGAGGGCTTGGGATGACTACATGGGGCTAAATAAAGGCAAAAAATGGCATGGAGGGCAGGGGGCAAGATAAAAGGACAGAGGGGGGTTTGGGCAGACTGGATGGGCCATTGAGTCCTTTTCTGCTGGCAAATTTCTATATTTCTATACTAAGTCCCCCACCCAGCTTTTCTGCTTTGCAAACTTTTCTTAAATTTTTAACTATAAACAGGCTTCTGGTACAATTTAATGTGTGCCACAGAGTGGGGCCTAGGTCCAGAGCAATCCAAACATTTACTCACCCCTTTGTGTCCCAGTCCCGGTGGTATGTTGTATAAAAATGCATCCTTCAGAAGCCAGCTCCATGTGTTGGGCAGCATGGGACTATGTGAAACACTCCAGGTTCATGCCTCAAACCTGAGATGGCAGGAGCAGAGGCCAGAAGGGAGGGGTAGGAGTGTGACTGTGAGGATGCTCTCCTTCAGGTTTGGGTGGCTTTGTGGTTCCACTCCTGTATTGATGCCTGGCTATGGTCCAGTTGTTGTGCCACAGATGGTGAGGGTGGCCATGAGCCATCTAGCACCCCAAGGTCATTGTGAGCATGTGCATGTTCACTGTGTATGCTGTGAGAGACCATGAAAAATTGAGCAATTCCTGTCAATGGTTAGCATATGGTGACATGGGCCAATGACTGTCCACTGTCTTCAGGCATGCAAATTGCTGACCTCTTCCATGTTACAGAGTCCCAGCATTGTGATCAGTTCAGCTACCCTGATTACACCATAGCCAGGCAGAAAAGGGAACTCCATAATGGCCAGTAAACCATGGTTGCATGGTGTACTTGTGCAAGCCGGGTCAACAGCTCAGTACTGGAGAAGCAGTTGAGCACTAGGGCTGAATGAAACACAATTCAGGGGCAAAAAGGGTAATAAAAAAATCTGCTCTCCCACACGGCTGCGGAAGACTGTTGTTGATGGGGCTCTGTATTGGAAGGGGGGTTGTAGGACCAGTGCTGCAGCTATGAATTTTGAGGCCCCAGACAAGTCACTTGAAATGGGCCCCTGTTTCCCAAACCAGTTAATGCCAGGGGTAATGCCAGCTCCTCAGATGGGCCCCTTCTGAGCTCAGGGCCCTGGACAACATCCCCACCTTTCCTTCCATTACTGTGGCCCTATGTAGGGAACAGCTTGGGCCTTTCTTGGTTCTTCTGCCATTTTGATGTGGGCTGAAGGCATTTGCAGCTCTACAACAATTCTACCAACAGTGTTAAAAGTGAAGTTACTCAAGATGTTCCTACAGTATGTGACAGTTGTTCAGGTGGTGCAGCCAATATTTGCTGTTCCCAGGTGTACAGACTCATTTTACAGTGTGAACTAATAACTGGCATGTATTACTAGAGATCCCCTTCTTAGTGTATGTAGCAAATGGCCCCATGGCTATCTAACATGGCACTGAAGGGAAATAAAAAAATCCAGTACTGTAATACATTGGCCAGCACTTCCATCAGTTCACGTGAGTGACATCATATGCATGCAGCACCACTTACCAACTGAGGTTCTGGCAATGAGGAAATAAAAGGAGCATCAGATTGGAGATGGGAAAAGACCAGCCACCTTCTTCTAGCCTGGGGTAGTTCTGGGTGATGTGGCAGTTATAAAGTTGAGAGAGACTACAGTAATGTGAACTAGATGTAAGAACCCCCACCCCCTTCTTTAAAATGACACTTACACCTATCATAGACTTCCAGGGAATAGTGCTTGGTAAATATGTGCACTGTGCTCCAAGCTGCAGATCTGCAAATTTTTCCAATAAGCACAAGCATATTTCTGACAGGGATGTGGCAACTGTTCTGGTGGAGTGGTCATGTATGCTGCCCTCCAATATAACCCAAGCCATTCCATGGCAGTGGTGAAGGCAGGTCACAATCCAGACAGAACTGCACTTGACTGCAACAAGCTATCCCTTCTGATTAGGACCAAAGAAGACAAAGAGCTGTTTGGAAAGTCTGAAGTCCTTGGTTCTATCCAGATAAAACACAAGGATCCTCTTAACATCCCATGAGTGGAGAATCCTCTCTCCCTCATTCTTGAGGTTGGCAAAGTAGGTAGGCAGGACTAGAGCCTGATTAAGATGGAATGCTAACACCACTTTAAGTAAATATTTGGTGGGTGTATGAAGAACTGCCTTCTCTCTCTATGGAAAACAGTACATGAAGGATCTGTGACCAAAGCATTGATTTCAGATACTCTACGTGCAGACATTTTAGTTACCAGAAATGCTTCTTTCCAAATGAAAGCCTTCAGGTTAGACAATGCAACAAGCTCCAAGGGCTTGCAAGTGAGTACATCCATCACAAGGTTGATGTCCCAGAGAGAGCCACTGGCTTCCTGATGTGAGGCCTTGCTTGTGTGCAAAATGCTCTTGAGGAACCTATTATATAGTGGAAGCTGTGCCAGGTAGAGAGTATCAACGGACCTGTGGTATGCTGAAATAGCACACAGGTGGACCTTTTCTGTAGAATACTGCAAGCCAACATTAGAAAGGCTTGGTAAGTAGTCCAGAACCATGTCGGTGGACACTGAAGGTGTCTATATGACTTTTGGAGCACCAGATGGAAATTATTTTCCACTTGGCTTTTTAGGTCTTCCTAGTGGAAGGTTTACATGTAGTCAAAAGTATTTCAGAGAACCTCTGAGATACCTTGTATGTGTTCACTGCTGTCTCTTCAGGAGCCAGGCCTGATGGTGAAGGCAGCACATGTTGGAATAGACCAACTGACCCTGTGTCAGTAAATCCATCCTAAGTAGCAGAGTATTTGGTTCACTGACTGAAAAGTCTGTTCAACAGAGGAAACCATATCTGCTGAGGCCAGCAGGAGGCCACTAGTATCATTCTGCCCCATGCACCACCAGCTTGAGCAACACTCTCTGGATGAGAGGGATAGGAAGGAATGCTTGCAGAAACAGATTTTGCCATGGCAGTCTGAATGCACCCTGACAGAAAATGCCATGTCCTGGATTTCTGGAGTAGAATTGAGGCGGTCTGGCATTGCAAAAAGGTCCACATCAGGGGTGCCCCACTCATCGAATACTGATCTCACGACATCGGGAGCTAGTAATCACTCATGAGTACTGGCCACTGTTTGACTTGGACCATCAACCAGACTGTTCTGGACTCCTGGCAGACAGATTGCTTGGAGTAGGATCCGCTGCTCCAAGCACTATACCTACACTCTCATTGCCTCCCTCACTGTAAACATGTGCTTCTCTTTGTTGACATAATATATGACAGATTTTTTGTCTGTCTGGAGGAGGACTGTTTTGTGGCTCCCTATGTCCACTAAGGCTTTTAGAATGTACACAACTGCTTGCATCTCCAACATATTGATGTGAAGATGAGTCCCTGTTGGGTCCAAGACACCCTGAGTCTAAAGGCCCAGGCTGTGGGCTCCCCAACAGGGAGGTATCTATGGTAAGAACCACCTCCAGCTTTGGTGGGGAGAAGGTGAAGGCCTGAAGCAGGTTCTCCTCCACTGATCATATCAGGGACTTCACTAGATATTTGGTCACCTGAATGGGGTAACTATGAGGGTGTGATGCTTGTGACCATTGTGCACTGTGCATCCAGTGGGTTGTGCTTACATGTAGGCCTACCAGGGGCATTGTAAACACTGAGGATGCTATTAGATCCAGCATGTGCTGCACGGAGTGGGCTTGCACAGTTTTATGTTCCATGATGTAGCATGCCAGGATTATTCATAGTCTGCAGGACTGCTCGTAGTCTGCTTTTCTGAAGGAAGGTCCAGGCCCAGGTTTTGTCTAGAACAGTTCCTATCAAACAATGACTCCTGGAAGGGTTCCAGTGGAGACTTTGAAAGTTTCAGCAAGACTGCATGGTTTTAGGAAATGAGAGGCAGCAGCCATTGTCTGTTTTGTCTTCTGTTTGGATGGGTTTGAAATTAGTCAGTCATCTAAATATGGAAAGACTTGGGAGTCCCACCTTTCTCAGGTGTACTGCAAGTACTGCAAAGCACTCTGTAAAGACTTGCAGTGCTGAGGACAACCCACTGGGCAGGATTCTGAACTGGTAACGCTGTTCCAGTACAATGAAATGAAGGTACAGTATTTGTTGTGGCTAGGGTGCACCAGCATATGCTGGGATGCATCTTACATATCCCGGGAAGCTAGCCAGTCCTGAGGCTTCAGGTAAGGTAGCAGAGAAACCAAAGAAATCATTCTGAATTTTTCTCCATCCATGAATTTGTTCACATTTCTGAAGTCAAGAATTGGGAGCATGCCCCCTGATTTTTCGGTATCAGGAAGAAGTGGGAGTAGAACCCTGTGTTCTGTTTTGGCTCTAGCACTACTTCTACTGCCCTGTTGTTCAGAAGGCCTGCACTCTCCTGTGCCAAAAGCTCTCACATGCAAACTCATAAAGGGGTTGCCTTCTGGGTGGACAGTCCAGACAGGCTGCTGTAAAATCCATGCAGTACCTTTCTTGGATAATCCTGAAGACCCACTTGCCCATTGATGGTAAAACTGGGTCAGGCAACCCCTACTGGGGAGGAAAGGCCTGCTCTGGGCAGCTGAGGCAGGATCAGAGCTGAAGCTTCTGGCAGTGGCACTAAGTGCTTTTGACGCTGGTGCCTTTGACTGCACTTTCGAGGCTGGGGGGGCTAGTTTTTATTATTTTGAGCTCCTCTGTCTCTACCATGAAAGGACTGCTGGTTGTGGAAACAACCATGTCCTCTGTCCCTCTGGGGTTAAAGGGAATTGATCTGGAGGCCTCAAGAGTTGTTCTAGTTTTGCTAGACTTCTTAAGAGATTGCTCCAACTGCTGTCTGAACAGGTAAAGTGTCACTGAAGAAAGCATTCATTACCTATTGTTGGACATCCAGGCTGAAGCCAGCAGTGCCACCTGATGCAGATGTTTGCATCAGCAGAGCAAGATGATGCATTAAAGGCATGAGTAGAGGCTTTGGGCTGCCGATTGTTGTATTCACGTCCTTGTTTAACAGTAAGCAGCATATCTTGGTTAGCCTCTGAGTCTGGCAGGTCCCCTCTGCCAGAGACTTTAGCTTGCACCAGAGGGTATTTTCATTAACAGAAAAATGACCTTTGTAGCTAGCTATTCTCATGCCAAGGGTTGCTGTGGCATAGGTCTGCTTGTCCATGGTGTCAATCTTGTGCAGCTCCTTGTTTGTGGGGTGCGTAGTGATCTCCTCAGGTACTAAATGGCTTTGTCATTCTCAATGACAGTAACAAAGGCATCAGCAATACGCTGAGTGAAATATACTGATTTAGTTTTAGAAGCAGCGTATCTTCTGTCTGTCTGCTTGGGGCCAGTTGCCACAGTAGAAGGCCTCTTCCAAGCTGCATCTGACAAGGTCTCCAAAGCACGTTGGATAGGAGGAATCAGACTGACTGGGATATTAGGCACATTTAGAAACTCCAGTTAGAGGCACCTAGTCTGGTCTATGACTGCTGGCTCAAAATCCAATGCCAAATGCATATTTCTGAGCACAGTATGAAAAAAAAGAGTTCTTCCTGAGTAATAGACACAGACAGTGGGTTTGGGACCTCTGTAAAACACTAAAAGTCATCATACCCACCATCAGAGATAACAAGGTCAGAATGTGACTTGTCTCCCTCTGCACCCTCCTCACAAAGCTCAGTGGCCTAAGGAATGGTGCCAGAGGTGACATTGCGGACGATGCTATGGGTGGCACTGGGAGGGCTCCTGGCACTGCACATAATGCAGCACACAGTGCTGGGTCCAGCCCACAGGACTTGAACCCAGCTCCACAGGCAGCACTGCATACAGCATCAATGACCCAACTGGGACCGAAATTAATAGTGGCAGCACTGTCCTTTTCCCAATCCTCTGACAGGATGGAGGCGACACCACAGGTGGGACAGACAATGGCAGCACTGCTCATAGCAAGGGCCTAGAGACCGCTGAAGCAGACAAATGTACAACCACACCCAGTGGCACCACCAACAGTGCTAGCCCAGCCAACCCCGATGGGTCAGGGGCCTGTGCCAGTAGTTGTGCAACATGGGCCAGACGCTGCACCCACTGCTCCATAACAGCTGCTGAGTGACTGAACTGCCCACCGAAGTCTTCCCTAGCAGATTAGGGAATGCTCCGGGCCAGAGACAGCAACTTTTCAGGCCCAGAAGTCCACGGTGATGTTGTCAACAATGGTGGAGATCTCCAGCCCACAGAAGCTAAACGACTCACAGCAGACCTAACAGGGTGACCTCAACCAATGCCATTTCTTCCTCTTTTTGTGAGAAGAGGTCTTCCGGGAGTCTTTCTGGAGGCTGAGATGCTGCCCTATTTGCAGACAACTCTGTGCCCTGAGGGAGGAAGTTGCCTGTCTTCAAGCCACACTGGACAGTAGTAAGGGAACCTTCCCCCAGGCCACACTGGACAGTAGGAAGGGAACCTCCCCATCCAGGGAGAACCAGAGCCACCACCACTACCTCAGAGGTTACGAAGAAAGTACAGCAGTTGGACCACAGTGGGCTCAGGGAGGGTGAGGATGGTGGAACAGAGGCACACCCAGTCAGTTGTTCCACTCCACAATCCATATACCATTCTGGGGGAGCACAGCTCCCCTATGGATGCACCCGCAGAGGAGACTAAGGAGGCTGAAGACAACTGCCACAAGGGAGGCCCACAGGAAGGAGGCAGAGGACACCACAGGGAAAGGAAGCAGCTCCTGGTGGGGGACTCAATTATTAGGGGGATAGAACTGGGGAGCAGGGAAAACTGAAGGGCAGCCTGCCTGGTGCCATGGCTTGAGGACAGGAAGCGCATCCTCAGGATCACGAGAACAGCTGCATGGGAGTTCTGAGCTGGACGCCATTGTCCACCTAGGGACAAATGACTTGGCTCCTCATGAGATTAGAGCAGTGCAGGAGGACTTTGTAGAGTTGGGAGGGGCCTAAGACAAGCAACACAGTATCCTTCTCAGAGGTGCTGCCTGTCAATGGCATGGGTGAGGCGAGGTACTTTGCACCATGCAGTTTAATGAATGGTTGAAAAAATGGTGTGGAGCACGGGGTTTGGCTTCATTGGGGACTGGGGTTCCACCTGGAGGGACACCAGCCTATACTGGCAGGATGGTCTGCATCTGTCCAGGAAGGGAACAAGTCTTTTGAGCACTTAGTTTAAATGCTTCATTGGCAAGCTTTTAAACTAGTCAAGGGGGGAGGCACTGATAAGCCACAGGAAAATCCCAGCCTCTCCCTACAAAACAGGGTACTAAATAAGAAAAAGACAGAGGTAGAAAGGTCAGTGGAGGATGCTGCAACAGAAGGTAAAGCCATCAAAAATGAAGAGCAATGAGTACCAATGCCCATAGTCTGAGTAACAAGCTTCCTGAATTAGTGGCCTTGATGGAGGAGGAACATCTGGATATCGTGGCAGTCACAGAAACATGGTACACACAAAACCATGACTGGGACGTAAACATACCAGGATACACTATCTACAGGAGGGACAGGGAGGGTAAAAGAGGAGGAGGAGGAGGAGCTCTTTACATAAGGGAAGGAATCAAAGCAACAGAACAAAAGGGTAAACAGGGAGGAGACGAAGCACTGTGGGTAAATTTAGAGACAGGCAATGGCACCACAATCCGCACAGGGGTTGTATACAGACCCCCTTCTCAGGGGGAGGAAATGGACAAGGAAATGATAGAAAGTATACTGAGAATGGCAGAAAAAGGGGAGATATTGCTGATGGGTGATCTGAATATGCCAGATGTTAACTGGAGTGCAGTTGCAGCAGCCACTTCGAAGAGTGGGGTTATTCTAGATGCCCACAGGGGCATGCCTTAGACAACTAGTATTGGACCCACTCGGAGGGAGCAATCTTAGACCTGGTTCTCTTAAATGGAGATGGAGAGAGGATCACAGATGTAGAAGTGGGTAGCCATCTGGGAACTAGTGACCATCGAACAGTATGGTTCACAATAAACACAGCAAATAGCCATACAAAAGGCAAAAGTACTGGACTTTAGGAGGGCTGACTTTGCAAAATGGGGAGTGCCTAATGAATGCACTAGCAAATGGGCAGGAAGGAGGGTGAAGAACAATGGGGAATAATAAAACTGCCATCACAGAGGTAACAAGCCTTGTGTGAAGCAAATAAACAAAACAAAACGATGTAAGAAACCACTATGGTTCTCAAAGGAAGTGGCAGTGAAGGTTCAAGAGAAAAAGAAACCATTCAGGAAGTACAAGGAATCACAGAAGGAGCAGGACACAGAACTGTATCAGTTAAAGCAAAAGGAAGCTGGGAAGGCAGTCAGAACAGCAAAGGCCCAAACCGAGGAAAAGATAGCCAACTCAGTTAAGAAGGGGGATAAAACCTTTTATAGGTACATCAGGGAGCGAAGGAAGACCAAGGGAGGGATAGTGAGGCTTAATAAAGGGGAGGGAGGGTGGGCAGAGGGTGACTGTGAAAAGGCAGAGATACTAAAGAAATATTTTTGCTCAGTATTTACAAATGAAGAGGGAGGTACTTAAACAAACAGTAGAAACACTCTGGATACAGAAGTTGATACCAGCCCATTTACAGAAGAAAGGGTTCTGAAAGAACTCTAAAACTGAAGATGGACAAAGCAATGGGGCCTGATGGATTCATCCCAGAATTCTAAAGAACTAAGGGTAGAACTAGTGACACCACTGGCTACCCTCTTTAACAAATCATGGGAGGATGGGGTGGTACCCGAGGACTGGAGGAGGGCAGATGTGATTCCCCTTCACAAAAGTGGGAGCAAGGCAGAAGCAGGAAACTACAGACCTGTTAGTTTAACCTCAGTGATAGGGAAAATGATGGAATCACTTCTGAAGGAAAGAATTGTCAAGTATCTAGAGGACAGAGGGTCACAGGACCCAAGGCAGCATGGATTCACAGCGAGAAGGTCATGCCAGACGTGTCTGATAGATTTCTTTGACTGGGTGACCAGAGTAGTAGATCAGGGAGGGGCTGTGGACATGGCCTACGTAGACTTTAGCAAGGCATTTGACACAGTCCCACACAAAAGATTAATATACAAGTTAGCCAGCCTGGGAATGGGTCCCAAGATGACAGTCTGGGTAAAGAATTGGCTGGAGAATAGGACACAGAGAGTAATAGTAAATGGAGTCCACTCTGAAGAAAGGGGGTTACTAGTGGGGTACCGCAGGGTTCAGTATTGATCGGTCCTTCAATGTCTTTATAAGTGACATTGCAGAGGACTGAAGGAAAAGTATGTCTCTTAGCAGATGACACAAAGATCTGCAACAGAGTTGATGCACAAGGTGGGGTGGAAAGGATGAGAAGGACTTGGCAAGGTTAGAGGAATGGTCAAATGTATGGCAGCTTAGATTCAATGCTAAGAAGTGCAAGGTAATGCACCTGGGAAACAAAAACCCAGCGGAAGAGTACACAATGGGAGGTGAGATACTAACAACAACAAAAATGGAAAGGGACCTGGGGGTAGTCATATCAGATGATTTAAAGGTGGGCAAGCAATATGAGAGGGCAGCAAGGAGAGGCATCACCAGTAGAAAACAGGAAGTTATTAACCCTCTGTACAGACAGCTGGTCAGACCCCATCTGGAGTACTGTGTGCAGTTCTGGAGACCCAATCTCCACAAAGATATAGACAGGATGGAAGCTGTCCAGAGGAGGGCAACTAAAATGGTGCAGGGTTTGCACTGGAAGACATATGAAGAGAGACTTAAGGAGCTTAATATGTATAGCCTCGAGGAAAGGAGGGAGAGGGGGGACATGATAGACACTTTCAAGTACCTCAAGGGAATCAACAAAGTCCAAGAGGGTAGCATCTTTCAAAAAAAGAGGTGTGCAAGAACAAGGGGGCACAATTCGACGACTGGGGGCGTCTCAGAGGTAATTTAAGGAAGTATTTTTTTCACAGAGAGGGTTGTGGATGCATGGAATGGCCTCCGGAGGAGGTTGTGGAGTCAAAAACAGTGGTGGAATTCAAGTATGCATGGGACAGTCATAAGGCAATTCTAGGGGGTGGGGGTAGGAAGAAGTAGACTGCTGGTTAACTAGGATCTGCAGTTTATCCAGGAGGTAGGGAAATGGGCAGACTGGGTGGGCCAAGCAGTCCTTATCTGCCATCAAATTCTATGTTTCTACTGCCTTCATCCCAAAGCCAAGTTTGTGCGGGATTCATTTTGTGCTTCCAGAAGGGCTGTCTTCCCTTCCAGGCACAGGACTGCCCATCGTTGGAACACCTGTCCAGCAAGGGTTATTGACTGGACATAGCCCCATTGCCAGAGCAACCTGCCTCTTCAGGTTTAATATCATCCTCCATGCTCATCAAACATTTACATGCAGTAGGGCTGGGAAACTGCAGTATTTTGTGTAAAATTATTTTAAACTGATACAAAAATAATAAACTCTAATCACTAAAACAGAAGAAGTAAACACTGTCGCTGTATAGACAGCGAAGTTTTGACTCCCAGTGGCTAAGTGACATTATCACTGATGTGCACGTGACAGTGGAAAAAGGAACTGAGGTGGTTAAGGGGCTGGTACTGCTGCATACCAGCGGGCATATGTCTCATCGTGTGTTGATGCACACATAGTGCCTGCCGCATCACCAGCCCTCTGAAAAGTTCTGGCTCTCACTGTGGCCTTGCACCTCCAGCTCAGACCCATCAGTGGAAATCAATAGTGAAGACTGCTTCTTGGAAAATCCAAACCATCAGTCACAGTGTTCTGAAACCTGAAAGGTCACCTTGCCCCATAGTGATAGTGAAATGAGGTTCCTGCATGACAGGGTCAGAAGAAGTAAGTACCAGGCCTGTCTGTTCCAGTCTAGAACTATCAATATCATTGCTGCTAGCTTTCTCTTTAGCTTCATCAGCACTCTCAGAATGAGAGGGAATGGAGAAAATGAGGGTTACTCACCTGTAACCATAGTCCTAAGAGTGAAATATGGTGCACATCAACACTCTGGCAGTCTTCCTTTCCCTTTAAATCCAGCCAGAACGTCTTCGAGCTAAGCTCCTCCCGCACACCTGGGTTGTATACTTCTCAGCTCCACCCTGGGATGCCAGATCTTGCAAGCTGGAAGCAGGGATCCATGTGCCACTTGCCAGGGGAGGTCGGGTGGGTTGTGTGGATGTGAACCATATATTACTCCTCGAACTATGGTTACAGGTGAGTAACCCTCATTTGCATAAGGATCAAGCTCTCACTGCAGTACTGAAAAAGTGAAAAACCTTTTTTTAAGAAAATAAAGGCGTGTTGGTGAAGTAAAAAGCTGGCAGCAGTCACTAGTTACCCCAGCGCTTCTATACTCGGTCTTCATCAGGGATGAGGGTAGATTACTCCTATCCTGTAGGTTTAGGGGTAACCAATTTCAGGTGACTGGGTGGCCCCATGTATTGGCGAACATACTGTGCACAATTCTGTCACCAATATTAGCAGCCCTTTTAAAAGAGATCATCGGATTCTCTCCCACCAGTTTTTAACTTGGTATCACTTGTTAGGATGGGCCACTATTTCTTTATAATAGATTCAAGTTGTCCTGCAATATAGTTAAATTCTGTCACAAAACACATTCTATCCCCAGCATTAACTTTCTTCCTATTTTTGGGAACTATAAGTTGTTCTTTCTGAATATCACATGTTTTGATATCCATTAAAAATATCACATTCCCTATAGTCTCTTTTTCTAAAACGTTGTTTTAATTCCTCTGCCAGGTCTGTAAATTTGTCAGTGTTTGAACAGTTTTGTTTTAATCTGATAAATTTTCCATAGGGAATTGATTTAGTTAATGATCTGGGGTGAGCACTATCTGCACGTAATAGTGCATTTGTGTTTTTATGTTTGCTTGCACGCATATGCAAGAAACATAGTGCCATCATCCGAGTTTTCCAGAGGTGTGTCAGCCTCTTCCAATTCAGTTTGTTTGCAGGCGCGGTCACAGTGCTCCAATTATTGCTCCAGTTGTCTATGACAGCAGTTGAAAATGCAATGGCATACAGTTGAAAGGGAGAGCTCCGCTTCAGTGAGCAGAGCTCCCCCCTCAACACGCACACACGCATATTGCGTGTTCATGCACTCCCCCCCACGCACATACTGTATAGCCGATGGGGTGCCCAATGCCCTGTCGGTTCCATGTCACGCCCCAAAAATTTTTTTTAGGTGCTGGGCTGCCAAGCCCACCCCAGCATGGCACATGTCCGTAGTGGCTGATGGGGGTGCCCAACTCTGTTGGCTCCAGCCCCCAAACAGCTTACAGCTGCCACACTGGGGTCCCACCTCAGCGTGGCACAAGTCCCTATGGTCGGCAGGGTGCCCAATCCTGGTCGGCTCCAGCCCCCAAACAGCCTTCTAGCTGCCACGCTGGAAGCCCACCCCAGCGGCAAACGCCCCCTCGTCTTCCTAATAAAAAAAACCTGTAAAAGAAAACGCTTCGGCGTTTCTCCCAGCACACCCAGCGCCACCCACTGTGTACCCTGCCTCTCCACACCCCTTCACCCCATACTTACTCTCCGAGTCCAGCGCGACAATCTTCAGTGGACCAGGAACATGTTTGCACTCTTCAAAGCCGACCGCGAACTGAAGAAATGCCGGTAAGCTGTATAATGTAATAGATAGGGTTTTTTCAACTTTGCTGCATATCTCGGGCATTTTTTTGAATTTTTGCACCAAATTTTCAACATGGGGTTTTTGGGACCCCTTCTCATGAATGCTGTCAATGTCATGGCGTTAATCAGGCCCGAATGGTGATTTTGCAGTCACTGTCTGAAATCAACTTCCGGGACCGATTAACGAAACGACACTGCCAGTGTTCATAAGGTGGGCTCTCAAAAAGCCTATTTTGAAAATTTGGTGGAAAAATTCCTAAAAATGACTGTTTTATGAGCGTGTGTTGTGCAGTTCCTACGCACGCTCGTAAGTTCATGAATTTTCAATATTTTCACTCCAGATTTTCAACATTGCCATTTTACCACACCTCCTTATGAGCAGTACAGCTGTCATTTTTCACATCTTGCCCAAAATATGTTTCCGCCCATGTAGCACACAATGGCGTAGTCGGTATGCGAAATCGATGTACAGGACAAATTAAGAAAATCACAGTGACACTGTTCATGAGCAGAGGTCTTAAAATGGCTATGTTGAAAATTTGGTGGAAAAATTCCTAAAAATGACTGTTTTATGAGCGTGTGTTACAGAGTTGCTACGCACGCTTGTAAGTTCACGAATTTTCAATATTTTCACTTCAGATTTTCAGCATTGCCATTTTGCCATACCTCCTTATGAGCAGTACAGCTGTCATTTTTCACATCTCGCCCACAACATGTTTCCTCCCATGTAGCGCACCATGGTGCAGTCGGTGTGCGAAATCAATGTATGGGATAAATTAAGAAAATCACAGTGACACTGGTCATGAGCAGAGGTGTTAAAATGGCTATGTTGAAAATCTGGTGAAAAAATTCCCAAAAATGACTGTTTTAGGAGCACACATTGCGCAGTTCCTATGCACGCTGGCAAGTTTGTGAATTTGTAATATTTGCACACCAGATCTTCAACAGTGCCATTTTACCACACTTCCTTATGAGCAGTACAGCTACCATTTTTCACATCTTGCCCAAAATGTGTTTCCGCACATGTAGCGCACAATGGTACAGTCGGTGTGCGAAAACAATGTTTGGGACAGATTAAGAAAATCACAATGACACTGGTCATAAGCAGAGGTCTTAAAATGGCTATGTTGAAAATTTGGTGACAAAACTCCATAAAATGACTGTGTTACGAGTGAGCATTGCACAGTTTCCATGCACCCTCATAAGTTCATAAATTTGTAACATTTTCAGTCCAGATTTTCACCAGTGGCATTTTTCCACACCTCCTTATGAACAGTACAGCTGTCATTTTCCACAACATGGCTAAAATGTGTTTTCACACTTTCAGCGCAGAAATGCGTGGTCACTGTGGGAAATCATTGTTCGGGACAGATAAAGAAAATCACACTGACACTGTTCATGATCGGAGGTCCCAAAATGCCTGTGTTAATAATCTGCTGTAAAAAAAACCCTCAAAACTAGTTAAATTATGGGTGTGCGTTGCAGTTTCTACGCACGCTCGTGACCACCAGTTTTTTTAATATTTTCACAGCAGATTTTCAACATTGCCATTTTTTACAGCTTCAAAAAATTTCCCAAGATGAGAACCAGATCCTTTCCACCTGCAAATCCTTCAGAGGCCCTTGCCCTAGAGGCAGAGGTTTCTTCCCTCTTGGCTCTCAGAGCCATAGAAAGGGTTCCTACCCTACACAGGGGCAAAGGATTATACTCCAGGTACTTCCTAATCCCCAAAAAGACAGGAGAATGGCGTCCCATCCTGGATCTGAGATATCTAAACAAGCACCTTTTAAAGCCAAAGTTCAAAATGGTTACTCCGGGAATAATTCTGCCCTCTCTAAGGCCAGGGGACTGGCTAGCCTCCCTGGACCTCAAAGATGCCTATTTTCACACTCCCATCAGGTGCTCCCACAGAAAGTACCTCAGGTTCGAGTTGCCCTCAGGCCACTATCAATTCAGAGCAATGTCCTTTGGTCTAACATCAGCCCCAAGGGTATTCACAAAGTGCCTGGCAGTAGTGGTTGCTTTCCTAAGGAGAAAAAAGATCTCCATCTTTCCATACCTGGACGACTGGCTCATAGTGGGTCAGTCTCCAGACCAAGTCAAGTCACATCTTCAGATAACTCAGCAACTGCTCACTTCCTTAGGATTCCTCCTAAACCTTCCAAAGTCAGTTCTAGAGCCAGTGCAGCTCCTCACCTTTATAGGGGCGGAGCTGGATACAGTAAGAGTAAAGGCCTTCCTTCCCCTGGACAGGGCAAGGACACTAATAGAACTGGCCTCTTCTTTCACCCTTCAGGTGTCTCGACCAGCAAGGCACTTCTTGCAGCTCTTGGGCTACATGGCAGCCTCTACAGCAGTGGTCCAGGGGGTAAGATTTCAGATGAGGGACATTCAGTTCCACTTGAGAGCCTTCTGGTCCCAGAGAAAGGATTCTCTTACCAAACTAGTCCCTGTGACTCGTACCCTGATCCAGGCTTTGCAATGGTGGCAGGATCAGGACAATTTAAGGCAAGGAGTTCCTTTTGTCACTCAGTCTCATTCTCTAATCCTCACCACAGACGCATCCCTCTTGGGCTGGGGAGCCCACTTGGGGGATCTCACCACCCAAGGGCTGTGGTCACCTCAAGAATCTCTGCTTCACATCAATCTCTTGGAACTCAGAGCAGTGTTTCTGGCACTACAAGCTTTTTCCAAGTCTGTTCAGAACAAAGTAGTCCAGATCAGAACAGACAATACCACCACAATGTGGTACATCAACAAGCAAGGGGGCACTCGGTCTACGGCCTTGTGCACAGAAGCAATGAAGTTGTGGTCTCTGGCCTATTTCCTGCAAACTTCTCTGATAGCAGTTCACCTCCCAGGGAAGGACAATGTCCTAGCAGATGCTGTCAGCAGGATATCTCAGGGCCACCACGAATGGTCCCTAGATCCCCTCATTTTGAAGGTGATTTTCTCCAGATGGGGCACTCCAGAGATAGATCTTTTTGCAGCCCCAGACAATCACCAACTTCCTCTCTTTGCTGCAGACCCCCAGTATTGGGCTCAGTCCCTGGATGCTCTAGTTCTCAACTGGGAAGGGAAGTTCCTGTATGCTTCCCCCCCTTCCCTCTCCTGTTCAAGGTGCTAGTCAAGATCAGATCTCAACCCTGCAAAGTGATTCTGATCGCTCCAGACTGGGCCAGACAGCCCTGGTACCCACTGTTGCTGTCCTTAGCAGTCCACCTTCCCCTGTCTCTTCCCAGGAATTACAACCTGTTGACATCCTCTCAGGGAAGGGTTTGGTATCCGAATCTCAACTCTCTCAATCTCAAGGCCTGGCTCTTGAAGAGTTAGTTTGCTGATCTGCACCTCTCTCAAGGCGTTCTGGATATACTAAAGGCTTCTCGAAAGCCTTCCACCAGAAAGACTTACAACTCCAAATGGAAAAGGTTCACTATTTGGAGCTCTGGTAAGCAGATTTCTCGAGAATCTGCTGGGTTGCCTACAGTCCTGGACTATATGGTTCATCTCAATGGCTTGGGACTCAGACCAGCTACACTCAAAGTACATTTAGCGGCTGTTTCTGCTTTTTTGTCAGTAGGCAAGCCCTCTTCTCTTTTAGCCCATCCTGTATTTTGCTAATTCTTCAAGGGATAGTTGCACACCAATCCCCCCTTCAGGGACCCTGCTCCTGCTTGGGACCTTAATGTTTGCATTGCTCAGCTTATGCAACCACCCTTTGAGCCTTTGTCCTCTGCAGAGCTTAAGTACTTGACTTGGAAAACTGTGTTTTTGGTAGCCATTACCTCTGCCAGGTGCATCAGTGAATTGCAAGCCCTGTCAGTAGAGCCTGATTTCATCTCTTTCCATAGAGATAAAGTGGTCCTAAGAACTAACAGGAAGTTTTTGCCTGAGGTGGTTTCAGATTTCCACCTTAATCAGTCTATGTCTCTCCCTGTTTTCTTCACTGACCATTCCTCCTCTGGAGAGAGGAGGCTGCACAGCTTGGATGTTAAGAGGGCCCTCAGCTACTACATACAGCGCACCTAGGGTCACAGGTTTGAGTCCCTCCAGTTGTTCCTCACTTATGGAGAGGTCGGAAAGGGCAAACCTGCCACTAAAAAGGTACCTTTGTAAATGAGCCTATGGCTCAAAGGTTTTCCAAACTGCTGTTTAATTAAAATAAAATAAAAATTAAAAGATCCATTGCCAGGTGGATTGTCTCTTGTATACAATTATGCTATGAGAAATTGGGTAGAACCCCACCCTCAGGCCTGAGGGCTCACTCTACTAGAGGTACAGCTGCTTCCCTGGCTGCTGCCAGGGATATTCCTATCTTAGAAATCTGTCAAGCAGCCACCTGGAAAACAGTCCATACATTCACCAAGCATTACTCTCTGGATATCTAGGCTAGGACTGATGCTCGGTTTGGCACAGCAGTACTTCAGAGCCTATTCCCAAAGTAGGTTCTGTCCCTCCTCCTTGGAGGTACTGCTTGGTAGTTTGCATATGTCAGAATACAGCAAGACTTCATGTTGTTTGAAAAAAAAATTACTCTCCTTAGTAATGTTGTTTCTTCTAATGGAGTCTTGCTGTATTCTGACCTCCCCCCTGCCTCCCCTCTCAGAACCTGGTTTTTGGGATGTGGATGGCAGGAGCAGTGTTAGCACCTAGAGGTGTCCCCTTTTTCCTCACCCTCCTTCTTTTTGGGTGTGTGTTGTGTTTTGTTTTTTGGATTTCCTGACTTGAGTCTTTGCTTTGAAACAAAAAAAAACCCTTTTGTTTTATCAAATTTAGTTGCCAGTTGGCTAGTGTGAGTTTACAGTTTCCACACAGAACACCCAGTGAGTATAGCTCGTAAAGATCTGACGGTCGGAGTTCAAACAACAGCAGACAGAGGCTTCAACCGAGCTCGAGCTCAGTGTTCCATGCCCTGCATGGAAAGTTAACTCTTTGTTCTCTGGGGCAGTTCAAGGGTTGGGCAGTTCAAGGGTTGGAGATCACTGCATATGTCAGAATACAGCAAGACTCCATTAGAAGAAACAACATTGCTAAGGTGAGTAATTTTTTCTTCCCTGTTGCAATCAGCTAAAGAGGATGGGTCTGTTTCTAACTTCATGTGGAACAATATCCCCAGAATAGTTACATTTTATATCCTGCCCAAAATTCATAAATATCTTTTAAATCCACCTGGCAGGCCGATTGTCTTGGAAACTGACTCATTAATGCACAATTTTGCAAATTTTTAGACTCCTTTTTAAAACTTTGTGTACAGGACCTCCCATCATATTTAAGAGATACCATGGATTTGCTAAATAAATTTCAAGACTTTAAATGGAAAAAAGTTATCTCTGGATAGGAGTGGATGTTGAATCCTTATATACATCTACTGACCACAAACAAGGTTTGAAAGCCAGAGAATTATTTTTATGAAATTGCCCATGCATAATAAAATCCCTACAGACTTCTTGTTGAAAGGCTTGGAATTGTGCTTATGCACAATTACTTTAAGTTTGATGGTAACGTTTTTCTACAAAAGAAAGGTACAGCAATAGGGGCCACTATGGCTCACTCCTGCGCCAATCTTCTGCTAGGATATTGGGAACAAACTGTGTTTTTTATCAGTAACAGAACCCCCCACACAGACCACATCATGAAATAGCTCCATTTTATAAGGCAATTCTAGGGGTTGGGGGTAGGAAGAAGTAGGGTGCTGGTTAACTAGGATCTGCAGCTTATCCATTAGGTAGGGAACTGGGCAGACTAGGTGGGCCAAGCGGTCCTTATCTGCCGTTAAATTCAAATTCTATATATTATTGATGACGTGGGTCTATGTGTGGGATGGTACTTTGGATGAAGGCGAGGAATTTATTAGTTGGTTAAATGTAAATGAATTTGGCCTCAGATCTACTGCCCATATTAAAGAGCACCTTTCCCCCAATTTTTTAATTGCCTGCAAACACATCAGGAGGCTCCCGTACCTAAATGGGAGTTCCTCCATAGTAGTTGTACAATTTTTTCTTGAGCCCCCAAAGGAAGGGAAGGGATTGTATTTTGCCCCCGAGGGGGCTAGCTGCTCAGTCACTTCCACTTCCTGATTGCTAACGCCGTCCCCACGCTTCCTTGTTTTATTATGTCAAGATAGGACAGTTGGGGAGGCCCATTCGTTTATGAAGCATGATTTTTAAAAGATATTATGATAGTTAACTTAATTTATAGTATAATGAGCCAGTATTCAATTAACAAGATTGTTACTTGACTACTGGCTCCGATTTGTACTACAAGTTGGGTTAAGATTGGAAAAAATAACTTTTAAAACCACGCTGTATAGGCTTGAACTGAGAATGTCCCTGTGCTAGTCCTATTTTTGTATTTATTTAAACATTTGTTGACCGGGATAGGCACACTGAGCCGAGGCTCCTTTCCAGGTGTGACCCTGGGGAGGGGGGTGTAGGAGTACATACAATGTGGAGCATAAGACCCCGGTTATAGAAGCATTGACACAACCAGAAATCAGTAGAACCTGACAACAGGTTATAGGTCTTAGAGCTAAAATACAAAAGGACCTCAGTAGCAACAGTTAAGTCAAAATTAACAGGGTAAAATGATAAACTAGATTCTATCATGACATCAAAAAACAAGGAAGCACCGGGTGGCAGCGGTGATCAGGAAGTGGAAGTGATTGAGTGGCTAGCCCTCTAGGGGCAAAATACGATCCCTTCCCTTACTTTGGGGCTCAAGAAAACATTTTACAACTACTACAGAGGAACTCCCATTCAGGTAGGGGAGCACCCTGATATGTTTGCACTGCTTCAGAAAAAGTGCTCTTTAATGATAGTGTACTGAATTTGTGGGATATTACCTTGACTGGAAAGGCAGGGGAAAATGTGGAGATATAAACATTCAAAAAAAACACTGCAATAAATGTACTATTACATGCAGATAGTGCTCACCCCAGATAATTAACTAAATCAATTCCCTATGGCAAATTTATCAGATTAAAACAAAACTGTTCAAACACTGACAATTTACAGAACTGGCAGTGGAATTAAAATGTTTTTAGAGAAAGAGACTATAGGGAATGTGATATTTTGAATGGATATCAAAAAACATGTGATATTCAGAGAGAACAACGTATGGTTTCCAAAAATACGAATAAAGTTAATGCTGGGGATAGAACATGTTTTGTGATGGAATTTAACTATATTGCAGGACAACTTGGATCTATTATAAAGAAATATTGGTCCATCCTGAGAAGTGATACCAGGTTAAAACTGTGGTGGGAGAGAATCTAATGATCTCTTTTAAAAGGGCTCCTAATATTGGTAACAGAATTGTGCACAGTCATCAGCAAATTTTGATAGCCAGATTTTTTTGTGAGAGTATCGAATCGAAGAGACATATAGATTAAAGAGGCAAGGGCCCAATACTGAACCCTGGGGCACCCCATTTGTCACTTCCTTCCACTTACAGAGCATCCCCTTTATACAAACCCTCTGTTTTCTTTCAGACAGCCAAGAAGCTACCCATAAAACCATGTTTTTATGAAGGCCATGTTTTTGTAGTGAAGTTATCAGTTTTGCATGAGGCAGCTTGTCAAAGGCTTTTGAGTAGTCCAAAAAGACCACATCCACTGCTTTCCCTTGATCCAAAGCAGGATTTACCCTGTCTTAAAATGTAAACTGCTTGTTTGACAAGATCTGTGTACGCAAGACTGTCAGAACTTTATGACAGAGGATACAAGAAAATATTTGTAATATAAAAACCTTGATCTAGAATTGCCAGTCGCTGAACACTTTTGTAATGCTTATATAATAGTGATCCCGATTGTCTCAAATTTAAAGGAACTGAACATGAAAGGGTAGACAGGAGAGGTGGTAAACAACAAAAACTGCTCCAGAGAGAGAGAGACGTATTGGATATTTCATCCAAAATCTCTGATACCTAGGGGTCTAAACTAGGAATGGGATTTGAAGTCCTATCTGTGAATTTATTAATTTTTCCCTGGTTTATTGGAAATAAGTTTACAAAATAAATTCCATCTTTACCTAAATTGAAACTAAGCAACCAGATTTACTAGGTCTTATAGCTTTGTTTATCGATTTACTGTTTTTTAATGTGATCCCATTTAAAAATGAACACGACACTTGAAATAATGAATTAATATATGTACTATTTGATTAGTGTCATTTAAATGGGAAATAAGCATTCTATTAGTTAATTGCTATTATGCTTTAAAACCCATGAAAAAGAACTTGCAAAGCTTTATGGAATGTGATTTAAACAAATCTTGTTAGCCTTTGTACTTTTTCAGATAATTGTATATGTATGAGTGTATTTAATTATGTGTCACAGCATTTGCTGTGGTTTATAGATTCGAACCCCACTAGTATCTGTATTTAAGATTTGCATTTAAATGATGCATCCGATTGGTGAGGATCATGTTTAGTGGGTATTTAAGGAAGGGGCTGTGCAACAGAGACCCACCCTGACGAAGACCGAGCATCGAAGCACTGGAGTTACTGGTGACTGCTGCCAGCTTTCTACTTCACCAACAGGTCTTTATTATTTTTAAAAAAAAAAGCGTTTTCACTTTTGCAATACTGCAGCATGTGCTTGGTCCTTATGTGAGTGTGGGGCCTTTTGCTACACTGTTTATGGTTTTAGATCTCACTGACCTGCCCCAGAACTTTACCCTCTATACCACCTGTGCACAAGCTTTTTGCTTGTTTTTAGAGCAACCCTCATTTCTAGGTGCATGGATATGGTGCACTATCCACACTCTGGCAGACTCCAAGTAGTTCTCTGGAAGGAGGGGACAAAGTGCACATCCCTACTTAGTAAACAGGGATTGAAGAACTGGTGTCCCAAAACCAGCATCCTGGCGTGACTCAAGGTTAATGTGGTAGTGGGAAATGAAGGTGTGTGCTGACTTCCAGGTAGCAGCCCTGCAGACTTCCTAGACAGGGACATCCCTGGAATGAGCCACTGAGGCAGTGGTATGTCTGGTGAAATGAGTCCCAAGCCCTAAGGGAGGCTTTCTACCAGCAAACCTACAGCAGAGGTCAATGCAGGAGACAATCCACCTGCCAATCATTAGCTTTGCTGCCTATCTGCCAGGTGCAGTTCAGCATATGTTACAAATAGCTGGTGAACCTCTCCCCAAACTCCAGCCTTGCACTTCTGATCAGCGAGAGCTCGCATGAGGTCCAACGTGTGGAGCCTATGCTCAGCCTTCAAGGCTGGATTGGTGAAGTACACCAGGATGTTAATAACCTGATTTAGGTGAAACTCTGACACAACCTTCGGAAGGAACTTTGGGTGGGGGCGGAGGACAACCTTGTCCTTATGGAACACCAAATATGGAGACTCCACTGACAGCACCCGGAGCTCACTGATCTGAGAGACAGAGGCAATAGCCACCAAGAAGGCAGTCTTCCATGACAGGTGTGACATATCACACTTGTGCATCAGTTTGAATGGAGTACCAGCAACAAGTCCCAAGGTGGTGGTGATTCATAAACTGGTGGGGATAGGTGGTCTAGGCCATTAAAGAAGTGCCTAAACACCTTCTCCTGTGCTGTCAGCACACCAGCCCATGCCCAGTATGCAGAGTGTGCCTTAAGTGTCGTTGACCTCAGGCTTGACTGAAAGAGGGACCAAAGGTAGTCCAGAATGCTAGCCAAAGGGCTGGCCAGAGGGTCTAGCTTGCTGCCCTGGCACCAAATGGAAAACCTCTTCCATTTGAAAGCATAGCACTGGCAGGTCGTCTCCTTCCGGGAGGCTTCCATGACATGGAGAACCTCTTTGGAGAGAACTAAAGCCTGGAACTCTAGCCACTCAGTAACCAGGCCATCAGTTGCAGGGACTGAAGGTCTGGATGCAGGACCTTCCCCTTGTGACAGAAGAGCAGGTCTGAGCAAAGGGGAAGTCACCAAGGAGACCTGCTTCTGAGGCTGAAGAGATCCGGGTACCAAAGCTGGCATGGCCAGTCTGGGGCTACCAGGATCATCCGTGCCTTGTCCATCCACACCTTGACCAGTACTTTGTGGATCAGGGGTAAGGAAGGGAAGGTGTAAAGGAGGACAGGGGTTTATGGCCTCATGAAGGCATTACCCCATCACTATCTTGCACTATGGGAGGGGGGGTACAGAACAGCCCCAGCTTGACGTTCTCCCAGGAAGCAAACAAGATGACCAGGGGAGTTCTCAACTGGAAGGTGTAGGAACCACTTGTGAGATGCCTCGCTCACCCAGCTGACGGCATCCACTAGCTGGCTGGAGACTCCCGCTATATGAATCACCAGGTGGTCGGCATCCAAGCTGCTCATCAGGGTCCAGGTAGCTGGCGCGGTGACACTGAGGGTTGAGGCACCGGACACCACACCTTGTACAACACCGGCAACCTGAGCTTGGGGGTGAGCTCGGGCTGCTGGGGGTCAGTCGGGAAAGAGAGAACTGAGTCTCCAGAGGACTGCTCTCCTCTCTCAGGGAGGATGGATTTTGGTTTCCCTACCAGTGACTCCCAGTGGAGACTGAGGGGGGCAAAAGAAGGCACAACCAGGGAAAGGGGCAGAGGTGACGGCAGATGTCCCTGGGACTGGTGCAGGAGCACGGCCATCTCGAGCTGGATGTCACTGCATGTTCACACCTCCAGGATGACACTCACATTCATGAACAAAGAATTATTCCAGAAGGACATGACAACGTGCCACCAGCCCTATGACCACCATCGGATCTTGCCTTCCCTGGGTCCTGATATCCTTCGGCCTTCACCCTACCTGCATGGAAATTGGATTTCAAGGAGCGCCAAGGTGAGTGGATGGCAGCCCCACTGCAGGAGATACAAGCTAGGGGGTCTCCTGCAGGTCAGGGGTGCTACGTCAGAGTTCCGAGGGAGGACCCAGGCTGGAGGATCTCAGGCCAGGCAGGAGTAGCTGGGGGGAGGGGGGAGACATCGGAGGGATGCCTCTGAAGTTGTCAACTGGAGGGAAAAAGAACTGGTAAAAAAAATGAGGGTCCAGGTGCAGAGAGCCTCCCAACACAACCTGAGGGAATGCCTTATGCCCTGCACCACCTAACCCCACACAAAGGGAGTGTATTCTTACAGAGCAAGGTGCATTGCATGGAGCTACAGCAGACTGATGTGGTAATGGGACTCCCTGAGGGTCAAGAGCCTGTGGGCCTCTGGGCCCCACGGTGTGCTCCCTACTCCATCAGAGATGCACTGGTTGTCAGCGTGACTATTGCCTCTGGGAGGACGAATGAGATTTCTTGCTCGAGATGTTCTGGGATGTGCCACCACTGGATGGCATTCCACATTGGCTGAGTCACTACAACTGGCTGGTCCAGGTGACCTAGGTTCTGGGACCATTGGCGGGCCAGCTCCCACTGTAGGTGGGGCATCCGCCAGTGGGACCATCTGACCAAGCTGGTGCAGGATGCGATGTACCCCGAAGGAAGTCCCAGCAGTGCACGAGTGCCCAATCTGAAATGATCGAGCCAAGGAGATTAAGATTCAATGCCTGGTGCACAGGGAGTCAGGCCTTCTCCCGAAGGAGTCTCGCTCTGCCCTGAGAAAGTGGATCACCTGCGAGGGGTTGAGTTCAGACTTGGCTGGGTTGACCAGAAGGCCCAAGTCTCTGCAGTTTTGGAGGGCCAGGTCACTGGACTGCTCCACCACCTCTCTGGACAGCCTGGCTTCCAGCTAGTCATCTAGGTACAGATAGACTCGGACTCCTCAGCATCGCAGAAATGCTGCTACCACTGCTATGCACTTGTTGAAGATCTTGGAGGTAGAAGAGAGGCAGAAAGGCATGACCTGGAAGTTGTAGAGAACCCACAACACGCAGATTCAAAGGTAGTGGGATGAACAGACTGGAATGCGAAAGAAGATGTCCTGGAGGTCCAAAGAACAGAACCACAAGTCCTGCTCCTGGGATGGAACAATTTGATTCAGAGTGACCATCCGGAACTTGCACTTTCTCAGGAATTGATTAAGATTGTGCAGATCCAGTATGGGGCATCAACCCCCCCATCTGTTTGGGGACCCAAAGTACATGGATATGAAGCCATAGCGTCCAAGACTTGGGCTATGGCTCCTTTCTCTAGCAGCTGAGCAATGTCCTCCCTGAGTGTGGACAATGTGTTCTGCGACATCACAGACTCCTGTGGAGCATGGGCTTGGTAGGGTGGGAGAGCCTCAAAGTTGAGAGGCAATCCACTGCCCAGCACTTCTTTTAAAGTTCAAAATTTTATTGTATTTTCAAAACACAAGATACAAGATACATACATGAAAACTGACCGACACTTTTAGCATGCATTTGTCCGAGGTGATGGCAGATCAGACATGCCAGAAATAGTGAAGCCAACCCCCCATGGGGAGCTGAGGCAGGGACTGGATAGGCAGGAGGAAGACATCTCCTGTCCTGTCACTGAATCTTTAATGTTGGGATTTTAAAAGCAAAGTGACTGCCCGATTAAGAGGGTCCCTCTGTCGAAGCAGTCACTTTGCTTTAAATCCCAACATTAAAGATACATAAAGCCTTGGGGAAAATCACCCCTATTCAAGTCAATGGGGCGCCAAGACACGAGCCTTCGCTATTGGACATCACAAATGGGTCTGCGGGCCGCTGCAAGGCTGGCTGTAGGATTCAGTTTTCAGCAGAATAAAGTTACGAGTCAAATAAAATTTTTAAATGCTAGCCCACAAAGGAATCATTGATGGAAAACGACTCCTGGCCAGGTCAGTTGCAGGATATGTGTCAGCGGGGGGCTAATCGAGAGCTGCTCTTTAATAGCAGTTTCATGGAATATTTTAGTAATTCCACATTGTGTATGTGTGTGTGTGTGTGTGTTTTCCCTGCTAAAAAAACAGCATGTTCATTGATACTTTAACATAAGCTGGTTTTGTGTTGATGGCACCATAATTAAGGGGAACCTGAACTGATGACTGATTAGGTTGGGCTGTGCTGTGAAGGGAGATGAAGTAGCACAGGCAAATAATCATCAATTTAATTAATGATATAAGTTCCACTAGGTTGGTTTGGATACTAATAATACGCACAGTGAGTACAGTACTTACAGGTCTCAACACTGCTATCTGCCACACAGTCCCCAGAATATACAGATTTCTTTAAAGACATACTAGGAAGCAAACATCCAGAAACAGGAGAAGTGTGGCCCAGAGATGCTCCCCCAAAATCCCAATGTTTCATGCCCCTTACGTATGCCTTGCCGAGTACGGATTCATTCTGGGAGCATCTCTGACCTACACCTCTCCTATTTCTGGATGTTGCTTCACAATAAAATTATATCTTTAAAAGAGACTGGCGTGTCGGCAGTGTGTGGGTGGCAGATAGCGAGTGCTGAGTTCTGTATGTACTGTGTTCTAAGTGAGGACTTGGGAGCACTTTCCTATTTAGAGCAAACCTTTTTGTATTCAAAGTCACACCGTGAGTAGTTGCCTCTAGCAGGATTTGATCCCTTCATCTCCCGCAGGTTCGCTCAACAGTCTGCTCTACTTGTCACCAGTTCACTAAATAAGTACTGTACTGCACTGTAAAGGTAAAAAAAATAATGAATAAAAATGTTGTATAAGTAGGGATGTAAGTTTTCCATGGCAGTCAGACACGTCATTGATTCCATGACGTTTGGTCTTTATTCAGGACTTCCATGACTTTCACCAGTACCATCAGAATGTAGCAATGATGACAGTGCCACAACATTTACTACTGTTTACTAATGATTTCATGAACAAACAATGAGTCATTAAAACCTCATCCATGACAAACTTACATCCCTATGTATAAGTACTGTGTGAGCTATGTGGCATAGAGTCAGAAAAGCAAGCAGATTCCTTAGGGAACTTAACAGCCTATTTTTCCTCCCACCAAGTGTTGATGCTGGATACTTTGCTTTTCTCAGGAAGAGCAAAGACTGACAATTGTTTACATGTTTTGAAAAAAGAAATAAATAAATAACACCACTAAAACAACTAAAGGGCTTAGAATACTGTGCAAGGGATTCTTGGGGCATTCTGATTGGACCCTACACTTTTCTCCCAACTTCCCTGTAAAGTCACTATTTGCATTTTTTCTCCCGGGACCCCGTGCACTTGTGCTTAGTTAGTTTTTTTTTTTTTTTTGGCTTCTAAAAATTTTGTTGCAGTGCTATGCTGTCCTGTGTTGGCTTCCACTGCTCTCCCTTCTCCTTCATTCAGGCAGATACTGATGCCCCACAGAGCTCCACCCCATGCAATGTTTCAGTAGGTGGTGAAGAAGAGGGTACTCAAGATAGAATACATAAAAAACAAGTTTCCTTCCATACTGGAACCCAGCTTTATTATCCAGTGATCTCATTCGTCCTCTATGCTGCTGCCAAATTTAGAATATGTTTGGAGATCCCCTAGTTTTGCCTTTTATTTTTACCTTGTTCCTTCAAAAAGTTATCCGAGGGCTCTGGATTTGAGTCTGGGGAAACAGATGTTGAATCCAAACTAGAACCACTTATACTCAAAAAACAAAGCACTTTTTCTAGCGCACCCAGGACTTGACAAAATCACGACACAGGAATGGGATCCTAGTGAACCGATCTAAAGAGCATCAGCTGAGTGGGCTGAAAATAACCTGTCTGTATTACACTGTGGAGGGAGCAGGATGCCAGCTGAGTGGTCTAAAAATAACCTGCCTGTATTACACTGTGGAGGGAGCAGGATGCCAGCTGAGAGGGCTGAAAATAACCTGTCTGTATTACACTGTGGAGGGAGCAGGATGCCAGCTGAGTGGTCTAAAAATAACCTGCCTGTATTACACTGTGGAGGGAGCAGGATGCCAGCTGAGAGGGCTGAAAATAACCTGCCTGTATTACACTGTGGAGGGAGCAGAATGCCAGCTAAGAGGGCTGAAAATAACCTGTCTGTATTACACTGTGGAGGGAGCAGGATGCCAGCTGAGAGGGCTAATAATAACCTGTCTGTATTACACTGTGGAGGAGCAGGATACCAGCTGAGTGGGCTAAAAATAGCCTGTCTGTATTACACTGTGGAGGAGCAGGATGCCAGCTGAGTGGTCTAATAATAACCTGTCTGTATTACACTGTGGAGGGAGCAGGATGCCAGCTGAGTGGTCTAATAATAACCTGTCTGTAATACACTGTGGAGGGAGCAGGATGCCAGCTAAGAGGGCTGAAAATAACCTGTCTGTATTACACTGTGGAGGGAGCAGCATGCCAGCTGAGTGGTCTAAAATAACCTGTCTGTATTACACTGTGGAGGGAGCAGGTTGCCAGCTGAGTGGTCTAAAAATAACCTGTCTGTATTACACTGTGGAGGGAGCAGGATGCCAGCTGAGTGGGCTAATAATAACCTGTCTGTATTACACTGTGGAGGGAGCAGGATGCCAGCTGAGTGGTCTAAAAATAACCTGTCTGTATTACACTGTGGAGGGAGCAGGATGCCGGCTGAGAGGTCTAAAAATAACCTGTCTGTATTACACTGTGGAGGGAGCAGGATGCCGGCTGAGAGGTCTAAAAATAACCTGTCTGTATTACACTGTGGAGGGAGCAGGATGCCGGCTGAGTGGTCTAAAAATAACCTGTCTCTATTACACTGTGGAGGGAGCAGCATGCCAGCTGAGTGGTCTAAAAATAACCTGTCTGTATTACACTGTGGAGGGAGCAGGATGCCAGCTGAGAAGTCTAAAAATAACCTGTCTGTATTACACTGTGGAGGGAGCAGGATGCCAGCTGAGTGGGCTAAAAATAACCTGTCTGTATTACACTGTGGAGGGAGCAGGTTGCCAGCTGAGTGGGCTAAAAATAACCTGTCTGTATTACACTGTGGAGGGAGCAGGTTGCCAGCTGAGTGGGCTAAAAATAACCTGTCTGTATTACACTGTGGAGGGAGCAGGATGCCAGCTGAGTAGTCTAAAAATAACCTGTCTGTATTACACTGTGGAGGGAGCAGGATGCCAGCTGAGTGGTCTAAAAATAACCTGTCTGTATTACACTGTGGAGGGAGCAGGATGCCAGCTGAGTGGTCTAAAAATAACCTGCCTGTATTACACTGTGGAGGGAGCAGGATGCCAGCTGAGAGGGCTGAAAATAACCTGCCTGTATTACACTGTGGAGGGAGCAGAATGCCAGCTAAGAGGGCTGAAAATAACCTGTCTGTATTACACTGTGGAGGGAGCAGGATGCCAGCTGAGAGGGCTAATAATAACCTGTCTGTATTACACTGTGGAGGGAGCAGGATACCAGCTGAGTGGGCTAAAAATAGCCTGTCTGTATTACACTGTGGAGGGAGCAGGATGCCAGCTGAGTGGTCTAATAATAACCTGTCTGTATTACACTGTGGAGGGAGCAGGATGCCAGCTGAGTGGTCTAATAATAACCTGTCTGTAATACACTGTGGAGGGAGCAGGATGCCAGCTAAGAGGGCTGAAAATAACCTGTCTGTATTACACTGTGGAGGGAGCAGCATGCCAGCTGAGTGGTCTAAAAATAACCTGTCTGTATTACACTGTGGAGGGAGCAGGTTGCCAGCTGAGTGGTCTAAAAATAACCTGTCTGTATTACACTGTGGAGGGAGCAGGATGCCAGCTGAGTGGGCTAATAATAACCTGTCTGTATTACACTGTGGAGGGAGCAGGATGCCAGCTGAGTGGTCTAAAAATAACCTGTCTGTATTACACTGTGGAGGGAGCAGGATGCCGGCTGAGAGGTCTAAAATAACCTGTCTGTATTACACTGTGGAGGGAGCAGGATGCCGGCTGAGAGGTCTAAAATAACCTGTCTGTATTACACTGTGGAGGGAGCAGGATGCCGGCTGAGTGGTCTAAAAATAACCTGTCTCTATTACACTGTGGAGGGAGCAGGATGCCGCTGAGTGGTCTAAAAATAACCTGTCTCTATTACACTGTGGAGGAGCAGGATGCCAGCTGAGTGGTCTAAAATAACCTGTCTGTATTACACTGTGGAGGGAGCAGGATGCCAGCTGAGTGGTCTAAAATAACCTGTCTGTATTACACTGTGGAGGGAGCAGGATGCCAGCTGAGTGGTCTAAAAAACCTGTCTGTATTACACTGTGGAGGGAGCAGGTTGCCAGCTGAGTGGGCTAAAAATAACCTGTCTGTATTACACTGTGGAGGGAGCAGGTTGCCAGCTGAGTGGGCTAAAAATAACCTGTCTGTATTACACTGTGGAGGGAGCAGGATGCCAGCTGAGTGGTCTAAAAATAACCTGTCTGTATTACACTGTGGAGGGAGCAGGATGCCAGCTGAGTGGTCTAAAAATAACCTGTCTGTATTACACTGTGGAGGGAGCAGGATGCCAGCTGAGTGGTCTAAAAATAACCTGTCTGTATTACACTGTGGAGGGAGCAGGATGCCAGCTGAGTGGTCTAAAAATAACCTGTCTGTATTACACTGTGGAGGGAGCAGGATGCCAGCTGAGTGGTCTAAAAATAACCTGTCTGTATTACACTGTGGAGGGAGCAGGATGCCAGCTGAGTGGTCTAAAATAACCTGTCTGTATTACACTGCGGAGGGAGCAGGATGCCAGCTGAGAGGGCTAAAATAACCTGTCTGTATTACACTGCGGAGGGAGCAGGATGCCAGCTGAGTGGGCTAATAATAACCTGTCTGTATTACACTGTGGAGGGAGCAGGATGCCAGCTGAGTGGGCTAATAATAACCTGTCTGTATTACACTGTGGAGGGAGCAGGATGCCAGCTGATTGGTCTAATAATAACCTGTCTGTATTACACTGTGGAGGGAGCAGGATGCCAGCTGATTGGTCTAATAACAACCTGTCTGTATTACACTGTGGAGGGAGCAGGATGCCAGCTGAGTGGTCTAATAACAACCTGTCTGTATTACACTGTGGAAGGAGCAGGATGCCAGCTGAGAGGTCTAAAAATAACCTGTCTGTATTACACTGTGGAGGGAGCAGGATGCCAGCTGAGTGGTCTAAAAATAACCTGTCTGTATTACACTGTGGAGGGAGCAGGATGCCAGCTGAGAGGGCTGAAAATAACCTATCTGTATTACACTGTGGAGGGAGCAGGATGCCAGCTGAGAGGGCTGAAAATAACCTATCTGTATTACACTGTGGAGGGAGCAGGATGCCAGCTGAGAGGGCTGAAAATAACCTGTCTGTATTACACTGTGGAGGGAGCAGGATGCCAGCTGAGAGGGCTGAAAATAACCTGTCTGTATTACACTGTGGAGGGAGCAGGTTGCCAGCTGAGTGGGCTAAAAATAACCTGTCTGTATTACACTGTGGAGGGAGCAGGATGCCAGCTGAGTGGGCTAAAAATAACCTGTCTGTATTACACTGTGGAGGGAGCAGGATGCCAGCTGAGAGGGCTAAAATAACCTGTCTGTATTACACTGTGAGGGAGCAGGATGCCAGCTGAGGGGCTAAAAATAACCTGTCTGTATTACACTTCGGAGGGAGCAGGTTGCCAGCTGAGAGGGCTAATAATAACCTGTCTGTATTACACTGCGGAGGGAGCAGGTTGCCAGCTGAGAGATCTAATAATAACCTGTCTGTATTACACTGTGGAGGGAGCAGGATGCCAGCTGAGAGGTCTAATAATAACCTGTCTGTATTACACTGTGGAGGGAGCAGGATGCCAGCTGAGAGGGCTAAAATAACCTGTCTGTATTACACTGTGGAGGGAGCAGGATGCCAGCTGAGTGGGCTAATAATAACCTGTCTGTATTACACTGTGGAGGGAGCAGGATGCCAGCTGAGTGGTCTAATAATACCCTGTCTGTATTACACTGTGGAGGGAGCAGGATGCCAGCTGAGTGGTCTAATAATAACCTGTCTGTATTACACTGTAGAGGGAGCAGGATGCCAGCTGAGTGGGCTAATAATAACCTGTCTGTATTACACTGTGGAGGGAGCAGGATGCCAGCTGAGAGGGCTAAAATAACGGGGAAAATCATTTTCCGAAAGTCTGAACAATTAAATGCTGAGAACAAGTGCACAACGGGAACCACGGAGCATGCTAATGCTGAGGCTTCAGGACAGTTGATAGAAACAGTATACCCCGCCTGTTTACGTTATCTTATGAATAAATACTTTCTTGTAATTATTTTTTCTATGTACAGTATGTCTAACTTCTAAATTCATGACAGCACAGTAAATGGGTGTGAACTGACTGTTTACTCCTGATACTTCTAAACCTTATTTATCTATTCATGCATTCATTCATTCCCTCTCAAAATCTATCAGTTTATCTATGCCTCTAGCACAGGCTAGACTCTTTTCATCTGCCCTTAAAATAATATTATGGATTAAGTATATAAGGGCTCCTTGTAAATGAGTGTGTTTAATGGAGTGTTCCTGCAAATAAACATTGACTTGAACTTATAATAGCGTGTAGGGGAGTCCTAGCTAGGGTGTTCTGGCTAGGTGTGCATTTTTCTCCCAACATCCCTGAAAACTAAGCATTTCCATTTTTTCCCTGGGCCCCGGAGCACTTGTGCTCAGCTTTTTCAACTGTCTAGAATTTTATTACAGTGTCATAAGGGTACTGTTCTGCCCTGTCTTGCTTCCGCTGCTGTTAGCAGTGCAGCAATGTAAATCACTGTTGGACTCCCAAGGCAGTAATATTTCATCAAAATGAAGATAACAAGGGCAAAGTAATTAGTGTATTCACAGTGCGAATGCCAGTTTAGTATATTTCAGATACTCCATAAACACACCTACTGCATATGCTTCAGATCACACCAAATTCACTTTGTATCACAATCCTTGTTTTCACATAGTATTCCCTATTATAATAGCTGCAATGGCAACAACAGCAGCAACAGACCACTAGATCTAGTCAGTCGTTATCTGAAATAAAGTAAACTACCACTGGAACTGTGAATAAACTAGGGTCTTCAATCTTATCTCCCATTTTGATGAAACTGTACAGCAGGATCAGATGTAAGTGCACCAAAGGGGTTATATGAAATTCCACACATACTTTTGACCACCGTGTATTTGTATGAAACAGTGGTGCAGATACTGAATAACCAATTAAATGAAGTAGCACTCAGATAAAGCAGGACACCATTGAAAACAAGACATTGCATCTCATCTGCTCTGTCATGTTTAACAAGACCCAATACAATAGCAATGCCAGCATATTCAGTACTGGCAAATATTTGCTCTTCTAGGTATACCACTGTGTTGTACCAGCAAGCTTCTAGGCATTTAGACCGTTTTTAATACTAGTAAATGACTGGTCTAGGAAGACACTGATTTTTATATACTGTACATTGTAAGATGTACTATTCCTTTTTTAAACAGTGAAAAGCAGTTTTTACCGATTGCACTTTGCACTATTTTTATTGCACCCTTTGCACTTTAAATGTTTTTTTTCTTCCTAGTAGTCTGTGTTTACTGTTTCTAACAAGGCATTTCCAGACTTCCAAACTTGCAGGGTGTGGTGTGCAGTTGAAATGGGGATTTAAATTATTTTTTTTTTTAATGGTGGGACCTAAATCTGCGACCTCCTGTTTCTTAACCCTGCCCTCTGGCTGACCCCTTCCTCACAAAAGACGACACTCTTTTGCGGGGTATGAAGTTTGGAATCAATTTTTTTATAAATGGGAAACGTCTTCATACACTGTCACTGTATTGGGGGGGGGGGGAGGCTTATTGTTGTCAGAATTATCCTGGCTGCACACATCTTTTCTGCTCTGAGCACTATGGAGTGGAGCAGCACTATGTATACATAGCCAGAGTGCCCTAGCTAGGAACAGAGGACACAGACCCTCAAGCACTCTGTACTGGGACACTTTAGAATAAGTAACAAAAGAGCAAATAGTTCAATGAATAGAGCGCAAAGTACATGAAGCATTAGTGCGTAATGATCACTGGCAAACGTTATATCTATTTATAATAACTGGTCAGCAATTTCTCTCAATGTACTGACCAGGTTGATATTTTCATTCATGAGCCATGCCAGTCAAACTATGCTGCTGCCTCATTGGCCAACATTCTGTATGTGGGCAGGGCCAAACAGTCTCACAAACTGCTGGAGAAAAATTGCTGGTCTGTTATTATAAAAAATAAAAGATGGGGAGGGTTTTTCATATGAGATTTATTGCACACTGTTGGATGCTGATAAACCCGGTCACCGGGCTTATGTAGCATCCCACAACCCGGTGTGCATTAAATGATCATATCAAACCCTTCCCCATCCATTATTCTCTATATAATTAACGGTCTCCGTTTTTTGCCATAGACAAAACCGTGTGTTAAATACCGTAACACCTGAGTAGGTGTTACGGCATTCACGCGCTCCCTTTCCATACCAACGCTTGAGACAGTAAATAAACAGAAGCTGCTGAAGAACTGTTCAGTTTTCAAGAATAGTAGCTGACGAGAGATTTACTTCTCTGCATTACCTCCATCCCAAACACACGCTTGTGCTTCTAGGCTCACTGGTAAACTGAGGTAATGCAGAGAAGTAGTCTTTTTGCTCAGTACTGTCTATGGGAAACAGGGACAGTTGGAAGCTCGCCTGTTTATTTAAAACGGAGCCTTCAATTATATAAATAAATATGGTGAGTAGGTCAACCGACTTAACACACACTCTCATTGTTGATGGCACTCATAAACCCCCAGGCTTCGCCTCGGCTTATGTGCCATCCAACAACTCGGGTGTGTGTTAAATTCTCGCAACACACTTCTCCCCATACTTTATCCTATATTTATTGAATTTTACATCCTTGGCATAATAATGACGACTTGAGAGTTGTCTACATGTTTAAGAAAACTTCATCACTGAGACTCAGGATTGTATGCGTGCTTGGGGAGGGTTAAGCCCATTCATAGCAGTATCTTTGATGAATGTAATTTTTATTTATTTATTTATTTATTTAGTTTTTGTTGACCGGGTAAGTGCACTAGACAAATCCTGCCTATTTTCAGGCACGACCCGGGGGAGGGGGATACAGATGAATGCCAACTGACCTTGAACTAGATGAAACTGTTGGTGGTATTTTTAGTGAATGAGGGAAATTTGGCCAGGACACCGGGGAAATTCCCCTGCTCTTTTCGATAAGTGCCTTGGGATCTTTAACATCCACCTGAACTACCACCAATTCAGGCAGACGGGACCTCGGTTTAACGTCTCATCCAAAAGATGGCACCTCAGAAGTGCAGCACCCCTCTCATGCTGCACTACAGTGTCAGTACTGGGATATTAACCCAAGTGCCAGATGTGGGAACTGAACCCACAGCCCTCGGATCTCCCGGCTTCAGAGGCGAGTGTGCTACCTACTGAGCCACTGACAGTGGCTAAGGCGAATTGTGGCAATAAAAGTGGTAATGTGGGTAAATCAAGGAAGCCATCAACAATTAAACTGCCGTAGTCCAACGATATGATTTTGTTTCTTTTTGCAATGCAGTCTGAGCTGTGTGAGCAGTCCGGAACTGTGTGAGCAGATAAAAAAAAAACATGTTCGCTCTTGCGCTGGCACTACTTTCTGCCCCCCCCACCTCCCTTATTCCACAGGATCGCTCATCACTCTGCTCTGTCTGTCACCATCTCAATAAATAAGTGTCTTACTGCACTGTAAAGGTCTATTGTCTTGCCCTCCCCGTGACGAGGTGCCTTTGTAAATGAGTCCCTGACTCAAAGGTTGTAAATCCGACTTGTTCAAATAAATGAATAAATAAATAATAATCTATAAAAATGTTGTATAATTACTGCATGAGCTAAGCGGCATAGAGTCAGAAAAGTGAGTAGATTCATTAGGGAACTAAACAGACTGTTTTTCCTCCCACCCAGTGCTGCTGATAGGTACCTTTTTATCCTGGTCCTAACTCCACCCTCCACTACTTTGCATTACTAATGTGATTTCCACAGGGAACAGCATGAGATTGCAAGAGGTACTTGAAAAGAAAAACACAAAAGGTGCTTACATGAGTCAAACTTTAAACTGAGCTGTTAAATAACAGCTTTTCTCTCTCTCTCTCCTCCCTCCCTCCCTCCCTCTCTCGCTCCCCCCGTCTCCCCCCTCTCTATCTCCACTCACTGTGGTCAGGCTACTGCCATAAATAACAAGCATTTGTCAATGCTGAATGTTGCTTGCTTGTATGTGCTGTTTAGGTATTTGGAAGTCATTGAGTGCAAATATTGAAAATTTGAGTGCGTAGTAGGAATTGCTCGACGCATCAGAAAACAGTCATTTTAGGAATTTTTCACCAAATTTTCAACATAGCCATTTTAAGACCTCTGCTCATGAAAAGTGTCACTGTGATTTTCTTAATGTGTCCCAAACATTGATTTCGCACACTGACTGTGCCATTGTGCGCTACATGGGCGGAAACATGTTTTGGGCAAGATGTGACAAATGACAGCTGTACTGCTCATAAGGAGGTGTGGTAAAATGGCAATGTCGAAAATCTGGAGTGAAAATATTGAAAATTCGCAAACTTACGAGCGTGCATAGGAACTGTGCAATGCACGCTTGTAAAACAGAATGCGTAGGAATTTTTTCACCAAATTTTCAACATAGCTATTTTAAGACCTGTGCTCATGAACAGCATCACTTTGATTTTCTTAATGTGTCCCAAGTGACTTCGAAATCACCCTTCGGGCCTGATTAACGCCATGACAGTGCAAGAATTCATGAGGAGGGGTCCCAAAAACCCATGTTGAAAATTTGGGCCCAAAATTCCAAAAATGCCTGAGATATGCAACAAAGTTGAAAAACCCTATTTATTCCATTATACAGCTTACCAGCATTTCCTCAGTTCAGCGGTCGGCTTTGAAGAGTGCAGGCGTGTTCCCGATCCACCGATGATCGCGCCGAGCTCCAGAGGTAAGTATGGGGTGAGGGGGTGTGGGAGGCAGGGTGCGCGGTGGTTGGGTGCGGGTTTGGGAGCAGAGAGATGGCGAGAGCGTTTCTTGGTTGCAGGTTTTTTTTTTTAATTCAGGCAGCGGGATGTTTGCCACGCTGGGTGGGCTCACCATAGCAGAAAAAGTCTGTTTGGGGGCTGGAGCTGGCGGGGACTGGGCACCCTGTCCAGCTATAACTGTGACCTTGCTGGGGTGGGCTCCCAGCGTGGCACCTGGAAAGGTTTTGGGGCGGGGCATGCAGCTGTAGAGCCGGCGGGGATTGGGCACCCCGTCGGCTATAACCACAACAGACTGGGGTGGGCTCCCAGCATGCCTGGACAGCTTTGTGTGGGGGGCGTGGAGCCGGCGGGATTGGGCACCCCGGCCGCCATACAGTGTGTGTGTGTGGTGGGAGGAGCACATCAGCATGCAATATGCGTCATGTGTGTGTGTGTGTGGGGGGGAGCTCTGCTACTGAAGCGGAGCTCTCCCTTTCAACTGTATGCCACTGCATTTTCGACTGCTGTCATAGACAGCTGCAGCAGTCATTGGAGAACTGCGACCGCACCTGCAAACTCACTGACTGAATTGGAAGACGGGGTGCCACACCTCCAAAAACTTGGATGATGGCACTATGTTTCTTGCACATGCATGCAAGCAACATAAAAATACAGGAGAGGAGAATGATAACTGAAGCACTTAACCAGATTTCGTTTGATGGGAAAAAATAACAACGAAAAAAGACACTGAAACAATTTATTACATGCTTGAGATAAAATGACAGAAGCTAGGGAAGGTGGTCCACAGCATTAAATAGAGAATTCCAGTTGCAATGAATGCCCATAAGTGTAAGGGGTGTGAGCAAGTCATTACTGCTATATGGTACATGTGAATGTTTTGCTGCTGTACTGTTTAGGCCACTAGAGGGGTTGGTAGGGGGTTATAGCATCCCAGAGGGCTATACCAACAGCAGTTACGCTACCCCAGAACCATTCCTCCGGGTTGAGGCACCCATTCAACGAGCTCAGTCCCTTCAACCTGCGCCTAGGTAGCAGCCCTTACGATAGCACCACCTAGGGGTTACACCTCCCCTGTATCATAAATTAAGATATTGAGGAGTAGTGGTCTTGAAATCAATCCCTGTGGTACCCTGCTAATAAGTCCCTGGGTTTTTGGAGTGCACCCCATTGATGACCACCCTCAGTGTCCAGCCCCCGTGCCTGTTCCCTGTCCATATGGTCAGTTTGTCCCCTACCCCCAGGTCGTCCAGCTTTTTTATTCTCTCTCTAAGTGGAATGGAATCAAAGGTCTTGCCAAGACTGAGGTACAACATCTACTGCTTATCCCCTGTCCATTGCCTTTGTGACCCAGTCAGAGACGTCAATCAGGTTAGTTTGGCATAATTTCCTGATACAAACCCTGCTGCTTCCTGTGCTGCAACCAATTTGCCTCCAAAAAGTTGTTTCTTAATCATGATTTCCAGCAGCTTACTTACCATCATAATTATCGGGTCATCCCTGTCCCTGCTCTTCTAAAGCAACACCACATTAACTGCCCTCCGGTCTGCTGGAACCCCCATCTCCAGGGAACAATCAAACAGATTTGTCAAAAGTGTTGCAAGTGTCTGTCCCACCTCCATCGCATTCTAGGGTGCAACCGTTCAGGACCAGCTGCTTAGTCCACCTTCAGGGTTTTGAGACCCCTGAGCACTGTTTCTTGTGAAGTACTGTATGTTGTATGTAACGTAGCAGCAGCAGTGGGAAAAGGCAGCACTGGCTCCCTCCTCTCTCCATTCTGGGTGCTGTTCATTGCTAAACTACCTTGTTGCTTTGCTCTAGAACATTTTTCAAAAGTGGGCAGCTTAACTTTGTTACCTTCTGTCCTCAGTCAGCTCCTTGGTGGCTGTCGATAGAGTAGGTATTTTGGCAACAAGTGAGTCTCCAAATGGAATATTGGTTTACTAACACTAGTTTATAACAGCAGGCTTCTTTGACAGTTCTAGAAATGTTATAGTCATTGAAACAACAGAAGCGTAGAAGTAAAGCCAGCGTTCGCCCTCTGAACCATATCCTCTGAATCGACCCTTCTTTTTAAAAAGACATTGTATTTTTTCTAGCAACAACAGTTTACCAGTGATGGCACAGAGTATGCTGTTAGAAATGCATTGGACCTGTAAACCCCTACTTTTTGTGGAAGACGGTTTGTATTTTGCATCCGGTTTGGGGGTTGTATCCCCACTGTGAAGTGTTTTGAGGAATACTTTGTGTTAAGAAGGCTATGCAAAATTACATTGTCTTGTATTTGTTCTGTTCCCCCAGTTCATCATTGTTCAACAGTTGCTGGCTTTTTAGTAAATGCATTTGCTACAATGAGGACAAACATCGTAGGCAAAGAACCATTTTAGAACTACATGACATTAGCGCTTGGGGTATTGTTCATGTCGCTTTTGAGTCACTGCTGCATTCTATCAATGATGTAAGACATCAGCTGCATGACTGCTGATGGCATGGGGTTCCAGAGTGCCCCACCCTCTCAACTCAGAAGCAGTATTTAGTAGGAGCCATCTTCTATAGAAACCAGGCTTCCAGGTAAATTGCTGTTCCTCTTCAAAATTATGCATCAGTTAGTTCTCTGCACTTAGCTAAGACTACTGCAATGTTTTTAAACAGCCTAACCTTTTGTTATCTTTTTTTGCATCAAGTTTTACCCCTTTGAGATCCTCCCATCCCCCCTCCCAAATCTCCCATTGTTCACACAGCCTCATTAACCTTTAACCTGGTGCTTCAACTGCCATGCCCCCCCCAAGGTTTCCCTCATGGTGGGGGCTCAGGGGTAGGGTTGTTCTCTCTCACCCCCAAGGGTCTTCAGTTCTGGCATCTGACAGGTAGGCAACCTGACTTCATGCCATGGGGCCCAGAGTGCACTGTCTGGACCGGGAAGGGGGGGAGCACAGCAGTGCTGCATGTACAAAGTTACTACCACCACAGAACAGTATGGTGCACACCCACCTACTTTGATAAAGTAAAATATCATGGTATCTGCAACAAAAAGTGTCTGTAAACAAGCATTTAATATATGGATTGTTAAAATAATATGCTTGAAAAGCATACAAAAATTTTCTGGTAATACCATCGCTCCTGGAGCGATAATACTACTCTTCCTGAGTGATAATACTATCGTTGGGGTGCCGTAATACTATCGTTTGGCACCCGAATGATAGTATTATTAACAAAGCTGAAGAGCGCATGTGCAAGTCTATCCCCGACGTGTTAAACGGCGTGCCTTCTGATTGGCCACTTTTCCTCTGTGGGCGGGCAGGAGGAGTCTGAAAACATGGCGGCTTGCTCGCTCGCTTAGTGAGACAATCTTCCCTGAAGCAACCGTTTTATTTTTTGGGGAATTTTTTTTACTTTGAAAACCATTTGAGTTATACTATTAACACTCGGACTCTCTCCGGGGCTCCTCTGCTCGCTCGATACCGCCACTGACAAAAAAAAAACACGGCTAAATGAAGCCCACAGCAGCAGCTCATCCACACAGGACTGGGGAACCCTGCCAGCACACATCCACCTGCTAACTCCAGTGCTCAAACGGAGGTGAGTCAATTCACCTCGTATCCATATATTAAAAAATATCAAATAGGTTCTGGTGACAGTTGTCTGAGTTCTGGGGACATGAAACCCTCCGTTTTCCCGGGCTCGAGGTTTTCTGTGTCCCGTGAACCTTCCTTGATGGAATTACTACCTTGTAATACACAGGGAACCCATCTATTATTCTGTTTATAATTGCCACTCCTTGAGTATGTTGTAATGTGCAGAGAGCAAACTTTATTTTTTTTCTATATCATTTCAGCAGACGTACAGTGCTTAATCGAGTTTAAGCAAGATTATATGCAAACGGCAGAGTCAGAACAGAGGGTGGACTCCCTATATGATTATGCTATCACCATACGGGTGAGCAAACGCCAATGTTTCACTCGCTTCATCAGAGCATGGGTAATACTGACTTGGACCTCCACATAAACCCATGGATGAGAACAGCTTGTTTTTAGCAAGCAGCTACCTCCCCCTGGTCGTCAGATAAAAGCAATACCCAAGCGACACCTAATTAGGGTGAAATGTAACTGTAGTGGGGAAGAAACATACTGTAGAAGAGAGCAGGAGCAGAAAATCACATTTTTGAATAGAGAATATAGTGCTTTTATAGTGAATGAAGCAGTGCACTAGGTATCTAATACTGAGAGGGTTGACCTGTCTAATGAACGAAGAAAAGAACCTGACAAAAAGAGGAGCAGCATGAAAATCCATTTTTTTTATTTATACTTTTTACCATCCTCAGGCATGTTTCTTTGCTTCCAGCTCCTCCCAGCCTCAGACGTGCCTCCTGCAGGACTTTGAACCCCACGAATTGCCCCACATGGCAGAGGCCCCGTGGCAGAGACCACCTGGGTAACCCCTGAGGCTGCGCCTGGACCGCAGAGAACCAGAATATCATGAGTCACGGAGGTTTCACATTTGCCCGGTGCCTCCCCAAGGATGAAGACATACTGTGGGCTGAGGAGGCTTCACCACAAAGACGTCACCCCCACTCTGGACTCCCGCCACTGCCCTTCCACCCATGTAGCGCCTTGAGGAGTGGAACCACATAGCGGCTCAATCCAGCTCCCTCCCCCCCCAGCTGATCGCTGATGACCCGGGCTCATTTCTGAACACAGGTTGCCAGCGTAGTATGAGGTGTGGTGTCCAGCACCTCAGCCCTCATAACCACCAGGACAATGCAAATCCATTTTTTTTAAATACTGCAGAAGCATATTTTACTTTATCAAAGTGTGAAACAAGGAGACGGGTGCACACCAAATTGCACTGGAGTCTGTCAGTGTGACGGGAACTGGTCTGGTCTCCCCACATATGCGCCCTACTTTCCTCCCTGGTGTCAGGTATGGCCTAGTGCTGTCCCCACTGCCACTGTGCCATTGTGTGCATGCACTATCTACTGCGAGAGAGATTCCCTGGCCCACTGCAAGAGGCAATTCTGGCGGTGGAGCTGGATGCCTTCCCTCCTCAGGCTGGCTTCCACACCTCAGCAGCAATCACCAGCCTTGGCTGCCACAGTCCCAGCTCCCTGAGCTTGCTTCCGAACCCAAGTGGCTGTCAGGGACGATCTGTCAGCCTAACCTAGCCTTCTGTAAACTGCAGCACATTGCTCATGCTGGCTTGTTGCCTCAGAACCAGTGCAGCATGCTGTATCATGGCGTTGGATCGATCTTGGGTATCTCGACTCCCATGTGATGGAGAGCAGACACAACACAGAGGTGATGTGCTGGCTCTCCATGGGAGGGTCTTGTGCATGGTGCGAAATGGCTGTCTGTACTGCTCTGTCTTTAACACAGGCATAGAATTGGTGTTAGAGGTAGTCTTGTGACTGCTGTCATTGAGGCACAGGTCAGGAAGCATAGGAAAACCAGGAGTAGTTATAAATTTCACAAGTAGCATTTTATTATTATCAATAACAGTAACATTTTAAAAAAAATGTTCAGTATAGCTATTTACAAAGGCGGTACAGAGAAGACAAAGTCCTTCATCTGAGGGTATCTCTAATTCCAAGTTTCAGTCTCTCCCTCTGTAATAAAAGTATTCCTGCTCTTTTATAAGTCTTTGTCTGGGAACTCATTAAGGAGACATCCTGTTGCTCACAAAATGTTCTTGTCAGTTTCTTTGCAGGTGCAACAAATGGAAAATGGTGACCCAGAACTGACCTCTTGTCGACAGCTTTGCAAAGAGTTTGCAAATAAGCCTGTGAGGAGCTCAAACCACATCTCAGGTTAACCCCCTAAATTCCAAATAGCTCTTTGCAATCATTTCAACAGAATAACTATATACAGTTTCAAACAAAGGGATCCCAGTATCACTTACAGTTTCACACAAAGATTCACATATATTTTTATAAACATAAATATGCACCTGGCCTAGCATTGACCACAGATGCCTGCTGTAGACAGTGTGGTGTGCATCATGAGTGGTAATGCTGAGCATGATATACGCTGAGGAGAACACTCTCCGTCCCCAGTGGTCAAACTCTGCAGAGTCTGCATCTGGGTGTCAGTTTCGCATGGGTGTCTATGCCCAGAAGGGGTATCCAGTTCCCTCACTCCCGAAGTGGGATGAGGCAAGACCCCTGGGGTTTGCAATACCTGCGCTGGCAATCCATATGGACCGGAGTTGGGGCAGATGGGCACTGCCAGGTGCGGGATGGCTTACTCTGGAAAGAAGGAGATCCAGAAACCTCCAGGCAAGTGGCCCTGGAGATTTTCCCACCCACGGCGCTGTGAGAGCCCAGTACCACTCACGGTGCCGTGCTGATCACTGGAGGTCCGAACAGCCCCAGGATCCGGAATGGCACCAGCTGGCAGTGTTACGGAGCCACCCTTGCTGGACCCAGCAGGCATGGGCCATGACATGGGGGGAGCCTGGTGACTGCCTGTGCAGTGCTCCCAGCCCCAAGAGTGACAAAACCATTCCTCCAGTACTGCAGAAGAGACCTCCTCATTGGCAAGGCTAAAAGAGGAGGAGGCCCCCTCCTCACTGGTCTGTAAAGAACCAGGAGGGGACCTGGAGGAAGGGTGGAGAGACCTGCACTTGAAGTCCCTTGTACGACAATGCCCTCCAAAAGTCGGCGGATTGTGGCTGACTTTCCATGTGTGGTGCTGCAGTGCTCCACGGTCCATGGAGAAGCAAGTGTCACAACTATCCATATCATGAGATGGACCCAGGCAGGTGAGGCATTAGTTATCCCAGTCCATGACGAACATCAGCCGGCACAGGGACACCGATGTATAGGAGACTGGTCCGCCTTGGCAGAGCACTTTTTGTCCCCGGACGAACCCAACATGACTCACAGTAACTAAAATAATAAGAAACAGACTCGGCACAGCTTCAAGAAAGAAAAAGGTAAGGTCTTACCATCTTCCTGCAGAAAACAGCGCCAATTTGCAAATGGATGGTGGAACTGTAACAGAGCAAAAATGACGTCAACGGCATCAAAACAACTGACTAGGCCACGACGTTGCAGATGAAATTTCTTCAGCAGGTGTGAGGTGCTGCACTCTTGTCGATGGAAGAAGCAGAACTGGGGTGGAGGAGGAGTCGGTAACCATTGCTGGCCAGCCCACAAGCACCACGTAATGCATCGGCTTAGAGGGCGGCGCCAGCTCCTCCTACCAAAAGAAGCTCCCGTTGGGGGCTGCGCCTCCAGCTGTCACCCATACAGTGATGAATAATGAAGATTGACACAGAAGATCGGTAGTACTGTGCTGCAGTTACACAATTCACATGAAGTGGTAGTTACTGCAGTTAATGTTGCCTCCCTCCTGCCTCAAATCAATTCTTTCTGATAAATGTAACTATGTATGTTGCACTTTGCAACAGCTGTTACATGTGCAGTTACACTTCCAGCATAAATCAGTTTTTCTGTTGCACTTTGCAACAGCTGTTATATGTTCTGATTGGAGAAGCAGGACACCGTGGGAGCATTTTTGATTTTTTTAAAGGTGTAGGAGTAGGTGACATGGGTGGTGTCACCCTTGAGGCTGACGCACTGCATAGCGCTTGTGGGTTGGCCAGTAACTGATGCTGATTCCTCCTCCATCCCAGTTCTGCACGCCACAGAGTGAAGTTAGGAAAAGGAAAAGAAGGAGGGTGGGGCAAGAGAGCCCAAGAGATAGGAAAAGGAAAGGATATAAACAGAGGCAGAGATAAAGCCGGTCAAGAGGACAGAAAGGTGAACCTAGGGGTCTGGGACAGGGGGCCCCAAACCTCTCAGCAGGCAAGGGAGGGACAGAGTAAGGGAGGGAGAGTAAAAAGATAGGAAAGAAGGAAGATAAAGGGAGAGAGGAAAATGAGACACTGTGCCACCCCTGCAGAGGTCCAGGGGACTCTCTGGGGCTCTGGAAAGAAGGGCACTGCTGTTTTAAGCCACATCTAAGCTTTTTTTAGATGTCCACTGAAGTGGATCTGGAGACAATACCCCCAGGTTTGAGGAAAGCTAGGGGAGCAGGCTAACTGGGCACTAGCCCAGAAGACAGAAGCAAGTCAGGACACTAGATTTGAGGGTGCTTTCTCCTCCAGCCCATGGAGGTGGAAAGGGGGGCAAGCATCTCCCACTCCTGTCTTTAAAAACATCCTGGGGTGGGGACAGGACCCATGCCACTGCAGGGTCCCCCTGTAGAAGGATTCCTCCCACAGAGGAACTAAGATGACACACCCTCTGAAACAGGAGGGGGAAAAAGGACACCAGAAGGAGAACCACCCTTAAGGCATAAACTCACAATCCAGAGGGGGACCCTGTATAGGAAAAGGTTAGCTGGAACCAGCAGAGGAGGAAAAAGGAGTCACAGCTCCTGAAAGGAGGGATCTAGGGGGTCACCAGGGCCCTCCCAACTGCAAAAGACTCGAGGGGATTAAAAGGGTCGATAGACCAGAATTCTGGAATCGAACCCCAGAAGGTCCAGCTCAAGCTGGAGGAGGGATCCTCATCAGGAATATAAGGCAGGGCCAGGTGAGCCCTCATAAGAAGGGGCAAGTGCCCGTGCTTGCCCTCCTCCAACAGTGAACCTCTGTCGCTTTCACCAGAAAGAGCAGAGAGCTCAGAGGTACCAGCAGGACCAGGCCCACAACTGGCCTCAATTGGGGAAAAGCAAGCAGTGAGGAGGCACTGTCCAGAGTCTGAGGCCCAAGAGAGGAAGGAGGGTGGGAAGCAGTAATAAATGGTGAAGATACACAGAAAGATCACAAATTACGATAGGTATGTAACTTTCATTTCTTTTCTGGGTGAGTCTTCACCATTCATCACTGGTGGGGGATTACCAAGCCCCCTGAAGGGGACCTGGTACCTCCCTGAGGGAAGAATGTCCCTCAGCCTCCTGTGGGTGAGACACAAAAGGAGGGAAACCCTCACAGGCCTAGTTAGGCCTGGGACTGGTCAGGGTGAGGCGGGGTCTCCCTTTGGCTGGGAGAAGGAAGTCGCCCTTGAAGTTCCCGCCTCACCCTGTGGGAAAAAAGGTGGGTTCCCCAGAAAGAGGAGGCGATCACCCTTCATGGGTGATAACCAGAATAAATGAAGCCAAGCTGCCCGTCTGATGCAGATCGTTGTCCCTGCTAGTCTGGACGCCACCTCACTGGCATCATACGATGCCCTTGCTTAGTGCCTCGCAAGCTCCAGGCCATTTGCGGAGAGGGCAATGGCTTGTCTGGTTGCCTCCGTATCAGGCATGAATGCTAGGATTTGTCCTAGCAAAGACCATAAGCACCTGTTGTAGGCAGCATGATAGGCCTGATGCACTGCAATGGAGAGAGAGAGAGAGAGAGATGCACCAAGGAAAAAACTCTCCTCCCCCAGGAGTCTGCATCTGGGGGACAATTGCGTCTTGGGCTTCTATGCCCAGAGGGAGGTCCAGGAGGCGTCACGCCCAAAGAGGGGGTGAGGTAGGTCCTTGAAGATCGCTGGGGCAGTACAATACCTGCGCCGGCAGTCCATCGGAGCTGAAGAGGGGACTGATGGATCGCTGCCGCGTGGTACAATGACCCTGAAAGGGGAAGGGCCAGGCGGGTACCACTTGGTTGCCCCCATTGTACTCACTTAAAAAAGCATGCATCGCCCTCTCAGGATTGCGTCTTGCCAATCTTGATATGTGGAGCTCGCCAACCGACCTCGAAAGGAAACGATGATAGGAGGTCTGATCAGTATCCGATGATATGTGGACAGAAGGATCCTCTTCCTCATGTGAGGTAGATGATGAATCCAGGGAGTCAGAGTCCGGCTGCCCAAGGGGTGAGTGGTGAAACACCTGCTCAGTCAAAGATCTAACATAGTCTGGGAAGTGGGCAGCCATGGCTCTAAACTGTTCTCAGGTTAGAGGCGCTGTAGGACCAGAGTGGCCCAGGAAAAGGAGAGAGGAAGGCAGAGGTATCAAATGCCTCTGAGGAAGAGAATGATCTCTGCCAGAGCTTGGGGACCGAACAGGCGAACCAACACCCTGGAAGGATCTGTCAGTCGAGGCAGTCAAAGGCCGTTCAACCATTCTGAAATGGTCAGGACTGAACCTTGAAGGGGATTCCCCCTGTGAGGTGACCGGGGCCGCATGAGTCCAGAAGAGCGGCCCCTAGCCTCAAGTGATAAGACCCCCCCCGGGGAGACTTCAGGGGAGAAGACAGGGCTGGCGTTGCTGCTCCTACCCAATTCCCTGTGGGCTACCAGGGAAGGACACTGCTCTTGATGCTGTCCCCTCAACCCCTCAGACTCAGAGAGAGACCTCTTCCTCAGGACCAGTCAAGGAAGCTCAACCTCACCCACCAACCCCCAAAGGGCAGCAGATGAGAGAAGCTTTGCCCCTGTTTCAGACGTCCTAACAGGTCCAGAAGTGGACCCGGCCTGGACACCCAAGGTGGACGGTTCAACTTCTCTGAGTCCAGAGGTCCAACCAGCACCGAAAGATCCGTCGGCACCGCGAGTGACTCTGATACCGGTACTGGTAGAAACCACCAGTTCCGAGGAAGGGGGTTGGACAGACACCACAGCGCTGGACAGGGAAGAGTCAGAAGACTCTGAAGAATCCAGAAGCCAGTTCGGATCCGCCTCCTAATCGTTGTCATCTCCCAAAGAGGAATGGATTCAGAGGACCTCCTGAACTCTCCCGCTCCTGGCACCACTAAGAACACTGTGAGCCACCCCCCATTGCCCACGGTGCTGCCCCGATCACTAGCACCACGCATGATGTTGGGATCCAGGGCTGTGTTGACAGGCGGCACCGAGGAAACCACTGGGTTGGGACAGGCAGACACAGGTCGCGACGCCGGGGATCCTTCACCTCCAAGGAGGTGATTGCCAAAATGGTGCCTCCACCATGGCGAGGCTAGAAAGGGCGGAAGCCCCCTCCTCCATGGACCATATAGAACTAGGAGGGAACCCGGAGGAAGAGTCAAGGGACCTATGTCTGGTGTACCTAGGACGCGCCTGTCCTCCGAAAGTCGGAGGCGTACAGCCAACTTTAAAAGCGCAGTGTTCCAGTACTCTGCAGTCCATGGAAAACAGGTGTTGCAACAGTCCATATTGTGGTTAGGGCCCAGGCAGGTCAGACAATGATCATGCCGGTCCGAGACAGAATAAAGCCGACCACAGAGACACCGCCGCATCAGGGGCTGGCCCACCTTCAGAGATTTTTTTTCCTTGCCCCCAGGACAAGACATGATCAGATGGAAAAACAATAACAAAACAGCAAAAGGATCTCAGTGCCGAAGAAAAGTAAGGAAAGATCTTACTGGAGTTGACTGCGCCTAGAATGCAATGGCTCCTGCAGAACTGGGATGGTGGAGATGGTTCAACTAACTAGGCCTGATATTGCAGTACCAAAAAATGCTCTCTTCATGAAGTCGTGCTCACTCGATGGCAGGAGAAGCAGAACTGAGATGGAGGAGGAGTCGGTGTTGGTTACTGGCCAACCCGTGAGCATCACGCAGTGCGTCAGCCTCGAGGGCAGCACCATCCATGGCAATGAATCCTCCCCTTTACAAAAAAAAAAAATGCTCCCGCGGGGTCCTGCTCCTCCGGTCAGAACCCCACCAGTGATGAATGGTGAAGATTGACACAGATAAGATCTGGTAGCTTGAAATTCATAGAGGCCATACAACATAGAGAAGATGAAGGTCATGAAAGACTCAAGTCTGACTTTGACAGACTCACTGAACTCAGTACTGTATGGCACAGAAACTGTTATGCCAAATGTACCAGTGCACAAAATCTTAAATTTGCAAAGAAGACATTCTTAACTCTTACTCCTGTTCTTCTTGAGATCAAAAAACACAAAAGGGGAAGAACTGCCTCCCACTGCTAGATCAGCAAGGTCCCGATGCTATAGGATGAACTTATCAATGTACATGTTCTGTCAAAAGAAAACCCACAAGAAAGTAAAGAAACTATTCTCAGTTGCTACATTTTCTGCATGTAAGACTATATAGTAAGCTGCAGAGGAAAAGGGAGATGCTGAAATGTTCACCAGGATTCAGGATGTTGATCTAATTGCTTCAGATGCAAAATATCATGAAATATGCAGAGCTCTGTATGTAGCAAAGTGAAATGTGAGCTTTAAGTCATACAAAGAACCTGCTGATGAGGACTTGTAATAGCAGGCATTCTGTGAGCTAGTGACAGAGATACAACCAGGTATTAATGCAGGAAGGGCTTTATACCATGACATTTCTGTTAGGTCTCTTCAAGTCTTATCTGGAAAAGAAGGGTATTGCAGCAGGCAATTACCACTCTCAGTGACTGAAAAGTAAGTTGCAGATTCACTTTCAGGATTCACTGGTGTTTCACCAGCAACTGAATCCTTCCAAATCAAAACTAATTTGCAGCTTCCACTGCATGCTCCGGGAAATCACAGCCCCAGGTGACTTTAGAATCTACAGAGGCGCTAAGAAGAATGGAGACAATTCTATTCAGGTGCTCCTTCATGCAGCACAGATACTGAAGGCAGATTTGGAGAACTACAAGGGAATTGTGACAGGGTAGAATAGGGTCCCTATCCCATGTGTTTTGGAGAAAGTATGTAAATGCAAGGATCTGTATTCTTTCCTTTTCTGTCTCTTCTATCTGGTTGCACAACCAAATTTTCCTGTGAGACTTCGGACTTGATCAGCCCGAACAGTCTCACAATCCTTTGCCTCTCACTGTCTCTGTTTTCTCTTGCTGTCTTTCTTCCTTGCATATCTATATCTTCTAATATAAAATATATGAGAATCAATGTATGGAAATGTAGCTGATATTGGGATCACTTTTGTTTAGAAAATTGTGTTACTGTTGAAATGTATATATTTATAGTTTGAGATAACTGTAAAAAGCTAGAGGTTACTTGGGTGCAAATGCCTGAGCCTTTTGCAGTTGCTATGGGGACCTCAGGAAGTTCTCAATGTTCTGGCAGCACCTCAAATTTACAAAGAACAGGATGCTTCCAAAGGATGGGGGTTGAAAAGAGTTATAAAAACAGCTAAACTGAGCTACAAGGGAGATTTTTAACAAGAGATTTTATTTTGCCTCTGTATATAGTTATTCTAAATAGGTTTATTTTATTTTATGTTACTGCAACTACAAATAAATAGTTTTGTGGAATTTTACAACTGCTCCTGAGTTTCCCCTATGCTTCCTGACCTGTGCCTCAATGACAGATGGTGTCAGAGTGGGATTTACACCATGCATACCCTAAGACAGGAGATTTGTGCATGGGTACTGGACCTAGTACCAGGGAAGCACAGAGGAAGGTACGGATTCTGCAGCAGCAAGTCCAGGAGTGGTTACCAGGGGAATGGCAGCCAAACTAAGAGCAACAGAAGTCTAGTCTGAGATTGTACAGCCAGCACAAGTCATAGAAAAAGAATAGGCAGTGACAGAACCTGAAAGCCTGATGGACTTTTTGAAATGGTGTGTTATACAACGAAAAGAGACTGAGACACAGAGAGACAAAAATATTCAGTGTTTAGAAGTGCAAATGAGAGAAGAGATGCAGTGAGAGAAGCAACAGATGAGAGAAGAGATGCAGCAAAAGGAGCAGTGATGGCTGGATGCCTTGCATGCTATCAATGGCAGAGGATCTAGCACAGACTCAGACGAGCAACAAAATGCAAGCAACTTAAAAGCTATTAAACTTACAAAGTTGTGTCCCTCAGATGATATTGAGGCATACCTGACAACCTTTGAAAGAGCTGCGGCAGCCTACCAGTGGCCAAAGCAGCAATGCACAATCAGACTGGTACCCTACCTGACAGGGAAAGCCCAGCTTGCCTACAACAGTATGGACATTGCACAGTCAGAAAACTGACCTGGTGAAAAGCAAAATCCTCAAAAGGTACGACATCTCCAGACAGACCTACAGGCAGAGATTTCAATCTCTGGGGTACAACTCGGTTGACAATCCTTGAGAAGACTTCACCTGACTCTGAGAACTCCTGATGAAGTGGATCAACCAGAGAGCAAAACAGTCCCACAGATCATCGACACATTTGCCATGGAGCAATTCATCAACATCTTGCCTACAGATGTGCAGCTGTGGGCAAAGTAACACTGACCAGAGAATGGGGAAAAAGCTGTTTCTTTGGCTGAGGACTACCAAATGGCCAGACAGATGCCACAGCAGCGAGGTAACAGCCAAGCACCGGCAAGAAACTCTTTTTACCATTTAAATTCCAAGCATGCTAAGAACTCTGGTGGGAGTAACAAATCTGTGCCAAAAGACGTTATCAGCTATAACTGTAATAAGCCAGGCCATTTTGCAAGAAACTGCCATAATAAAGAGAGTGGCACTGGAGCAGATTTGTCCTTGGCAAACTGGGGCAAGTACCTAACAGATGTGAAGGTGGAGAATAAGACTGTAATGGGACTCACTGATTCGGGAGGCAGACAGAGCCTAGTGCATGTTGAAGTGCTGGGAAAACATTGTGCAAAGGGACCAGGTACTGGTATCATCTGCATACATGAGGACACTCGATACTATCCCACCACCCAAGTGACTCTGACTATTAAGGGTATGTTGCACCAAGTGAAAGTGGGGGTAGTATCAAAGTCACCTGTACCTGTGATTATTGGAAATGACTTTCCAGGATTTACTGAACTGATCAAAGAAGGAATAAATCCTGATGTTTCAGCAGCTGTGGTGACAAGAGCTCAGGCAAAGAAAATTTCAGACAGTGGGGACACTTTTCCTTTCAGTGATTTTGATTTGGACTTGTTTGAGCACAGCTCCAAGATCCAGAAATCCAGGAAAGAGACGAAGCCTGAAGAAACTATGGCAACAAACATGATGGACATGAGGGTTAAAATATGAAAATGCTGAAACTAAATTGATAACTGATGGTGATTTTCTTTCAGAGCAAGCTAATGATGTTTCTCTCCAGGGTTATTTCAAGCAGTTAGAGGTAAATCAAAACAGGGTGGACCAAAGCTTAAAAAATGTGATGGGTTACTGTACAGAGTTTGGGTTAAACCTCAGACACAGGAACAGACAAAACAATTGGTTATACCACAGAAGTATAGAACAGAATTGTTACAGATAGCACATGATAATCCTATGGCTGGTCACTCAGGGAGGGATCACACTCTTGCCAGATTGCTGTATAGATTTTACTGGCCTGGAATTCATGAAGATGATACTAGCTATTGTAATTCATGTGCCGAGTGTCAGAAAGTAGCCCCAGTCACTAGAAAAGACAAGGTGCCCCTACCCTTGACAGATGTGCCTTTTGAGAGAATAGTAGTGGATGTGGTTGGTCCTTTAGACAAAAGTAAAAAGGGTAATAGATTTATCCTGGTAGTATGCGACTATGCTACTCGATACCCAGAAGCAGTTCCAATGTATACTGTTACAGCCCCAAAGGTTGCAGCAGAGGTAGCCAAAATTTTTAGCAGAATGGGCATAGCTAAAGAAATTATTACTGATCAGGGTAGTAATTTTGGTGCTTCACTGCTTAAGTAGCTGTACAGACTGCTAGATATACAGTTTTTGCCATAAGAACCTCTCCCTGTCACCCTCAGACTAACAGTCTTGTTGAGCGTCTTAACCAAACCCTAAAACGCATGTTAAAAGGTTTGTAAAAAAGGAAGGGAAAGACTGGGACCATTACTTGCCTTACCTACTTTTTGCTTACAGAGAAGTGTCACAGGCATCAGCAGGGTTTTCACCATTTGAAATGCTGTATGGTAGGCAGCCAAGAGGGCCACTGGATGTGATAAAAGAAATGTGGGAAGATAACTCCACTCAGAAACAATCTATATCTTCTTATCTGTGTGCCCTAAGAAAGAAACTGGCAAAATATGTTGAAATTGCCCATAGTAATCAGGAAGAGGCACAAAACCAGCAGAAGGTATATTATGACCATGGGGTAAAATAAAAAGTTTTCAAGCCAGGTGAAAAAGTTTTGCTACTGTTACCCACAACAGAAAATAAGTTGTTAATGAAATGGCAAGGGCCATATAAGGTTCTTAGACGTGCTGGTGCTGTTAACTATGAGAATGAGACCCCTGACAGAAAGAATCCTTTTAAGATATACCATGCTAACCTCCTCAAGAAATGGGATGAAAAAATGCAAAAAAGCTGCCTTGCTAGTTTTACCAGAAACTGATAAGGAAGATATTGATAAAGCTTATGATAGACTAGAACAAACTGTAACTGTTTATGCTGTAAAGGTGAATGTTTCCTTAACCTCAGAACAAACTGCAGACATCCTTAATGTGCTAAAGACATTTAACAGTACTTTTACCATGGTACCAGGCCGAGCAAAGGGGGTTGAGCACATAATAGTGACAAAGAATGATTGTCCTATAAGGCAAAAGTCATACAGGTTGCCAGAGAGGTTAAAAGCTGATGTGGGTCATCTCCCATGGTAATTGTAAACAAAAAAGAAGGGGGTGTTAGAATCTGCCTTGATTTCAGGAAACTTAATCAAGTGTCAGAATTTGACAAGTTATCCTATGCCCAGAATAGATGATTTGGTGGACAGGCTGGGGAGTGCAAAGTACATCAGTACCCTTGATCTCACCAAGGGTTACTGGCAAATACTTTTAGCTAAAGAATCCAGAGATAAAACTGCATTTGCCACCCCTACAGGATTCTATCAGTTCACCACCATGCCCTTTGGTATACATGGGGCGCCAGCTACATTCCAGCAGTACACAGATGTGATTTTATTCCCTCACTCTGGTAATTGTGCTGCATACCTGGATGATGTCATGGTGTACAGTTCAGACTGGAAAAGTCACGTGGAACACCTACGAGCAGTTATCCAAGCTAACAAAAATGCAGGTCTGACAATTTATTTTATTTTATTTATTTTTATTTCAGTCTTTGGTAACTGGTTAAGGCCCACTAGGCACAAGTGCCTGTTTTCAGGGGCGACCTGGCAGCACTGGGCGGTTAAGTGGCTTGCTCAGAGTCACACAGTATGCAAGCGGAGGTTGTGAGAATCAAACTCGGGTCTGGTCTGCTGGATGTACCAAGCTCATTCACACCTCGTTCCTCTAACCTCTTGGCTATACTGCCAGCCCAATTAATCCTACTACATGTGCATTGGGCATGCAGGAAGAAAAAATTACTTACCATAGTAATCTTATTTCTTCTCAGTGATGCTCAGATATTCATAACTTTATGCAGTAAGCCTGGAGGGTTGACTGCCTGGAGAGATGGAACACATGCAAATGACTAGAATTCTTTGCACGTGAGCATCTTTCAAGTACTGCCTCTACCAACTGTAGTGTTATAACCTCTTCAGATTTGTGAGAAGCCTGGAAGTCCAGCAACAGGAAACTAATGTAACTTATGTTCTATAAAAGAGGGGTTTCCCCTAATTAAAGCATAGAATTTAGAAAAAACCTCCAAAGGGAGGATAACTTTGACAAAACCATATCAAATAAAACTCCAAAAGGAGAACATTGAAAAACTCCAGTTTAAAAATGCTTAAAACAGAGAAATGCAACAATATAATATGGCTTGGTGGCACCAGCATGTGGAGTGCAGAGGCTGAAGTTTTAGAAGGGGAGGAAGGGAGGGAAGTTGTGAATATCTGAGCATCACTGGGAAGAAATAATATTACTATGGTAAGTAATTTTTTTCTTCTAACCCCAGTTATGCTCTGGATATTCATAACTTTATGCAGACTACTAAGTAGTACCACTGGAGGTGGGTACAAAACTTATTTTGGAAACAGGCTATGCAGGACTGCTGTGCCAAACCTGGCATCACCTCTGGATAAGATATTCAGGTTGCAGTGTTTTGTAAAGGTGTGTACTGTTTTCCAGGTAGCTGCTTTGCAAATGTCCACCAAGGGAACCTCCCTGGCAACTGCAAGAGTAGCAGCAGTTCCTCTTGTAGAATGTACCCTCAATCCAGTTGGGGGCTCTTTACCTGCCTTAGTGTAGCAGAACTGAATACACTGGACTATCCACCGAGAAATGGATCTTTTTGAGGCTGGCTTACCCTTTCCTACATCCCCATATGTAAGGAAAAGTTGTTTTTCATTCCCCCCTATGGTCTTTAGTGTCTGTCATGTAATAGCTGATAGCCCTTTTCACGTCCAGACTGTGTAATCTTCTTTCACCAGAACTGGTATGGTCTGTGAAAAAGACAGGTAGAGTGACTGATTGGTTCAGATGAAAATCTGAAACCACTTTAGGAAGAAAATGTCCGTTAGTTCTGAGGACTACCTTATCTCTGTGAAATGAGATATAGTCTTGGTCAATGCAGAGAGCCTGGAGCTTGCTAATTCTCCTTGCAGAAGTAATAGCCACTAGGAAGACTGTTTTCCAAGTCAGGTATTTCAAGTGGGCAGTAGCCATGGGCTCAAAAGGAGGGCCCATGAGCTTGGCTATACACACATTCAAATCCCAAGCAGGCACTGGTGCCCTGTGAGCTGGGTGTAAATGCATCAGTCCTTTAAAAAAATCTTTTGAAAAGTTTATCAGATGCTACTGACACCTTGGTCCCCACAGAATGGTAGGCGGATACCGCTGCTAGATGAACCTTAAGGAACTGGGTTGCAAACCTTGCGAGTGGAAATGAGTGAGATAGTCCAGGACAACCGAAACTCTAGCCTTTTGTGGCATAAGGTTCGTGCTGGAACACCAGAGAGAAAATCTCTTCCATTTGGAAGAATACATTTTCTGTGTGGAGGGTTTTCTATAACCCTTTAAAATATTCAGGACAGCTTCTGAAAGATTTAAATCTGCATACTCCAATTCCTCAAGAGCCATGCTTTGAGATGAAGGGACTTGAGATGCGGGTACAACAATGTTCCTGAGGACAGTGAGATTGTGCCTGAGGGGGCAATTGTATTGGTTTGCTGACAGACATGGAGAGCAGAAGAGAATACCATGGCTGCCTGGGCCAATCTGGAGCTATCAAGATCAGAGATGCCGAGAGGGATTTTAGCTTCAGTAACACCCTGAAAACCAGAGGGAAAGCATGCAGGTGCCTGCCTGTCCAATCCAGAACCAGGGCATCCAGAGGAACTGTGCCCTGTGCTGGTGGTCTGCAGCAATACTGAAGTAGCTGGTGGTTCTGGTGGGATGCGAACAAGTCTATCTCTGGAGTGCCCCACCTTCTGAAAATAACTTGTACCACCTGCTTGTTCAGAGTCCACTCATGATGGGCCTGGTTGATGTGGCTCAGTGCATCTGCCAAAGTATTGTCCTTTCCTAGCAAGTGAATTGCCTGTAAAGTGACCTTCAGAGAGTACGCCAGTGTCCAAATCTTCATGGACTCTGTGCAGAGGAGGCCTGACCTGGTGCCTCTCTTTTTTTTTTATGTAATACATTGTGGTGGTATTGTCTGTTCTGATCTGAACCACCCTGCCCATTATCAGTGAAGAAAAAGCCTTTAGGGCTAGTAACACTGCTCTTAGCTCCAGTAAGTTTATGTGTTGAAGGGACTTCGCTGCTGACCAGATTCCCTGAGTCTTGTGCTTTCCTAAGTGGGTGCCCCAGCCCAATAGGGATGCATCTGTTGTGAGTACCTGAGAGGATGTTTCTCTCTGGAAAGGCACTCACTGCCTTAAACTGGATTCTGGTTTCCACCACAAGAGGGCCCTTAATAGTGACCTTGTCACTGGTATAAGCTTTGAAAAAGGGTATTTTTTTCGGACTCCAGTGAGCCCTGAGGTGAAACTGGATGTCTCGCATGTGGAATCTGGATCCTTGAACTGTGCCTGTGGATGCAGCCATATGGCCTAGTAGCTGCAGAAACTGTCTTGCAGTTTTTGACCTGTTCAGGGTGAAGGAGTTTGCTATTGACTGAAGACTTTGCACCCTGTCTAAGGGTAAAAAGGCTCTGCCCTGAAGTGTGTTGATTTGTGCCTCTATAAACTGCAAAGTTTGAGCAGGGGTTAGGACTGATTTATTTTGGTTTATTACGAAACCCAGAGACTCTAAGAGGACTTGAGTGATTCATAGGGAGTTCCTTACTTGGTCTGGTGAGTTTCCCACCACCAGCCAATCGTCTAGGTAAGGGAAGACGGTCACTCCCTGTCTTCTTAGATATGCCACTACAGCAACTAGGCACTTTGTGAATACCCTTGATGCTGAGGAGAGACCAAAAGGAAGAGTTGATAACTGATAGTGGCCCAAAGGGAGTCTGAATCCAAGATATTTTCTGCAAGATTCCTTTATGGGGATGTGGAAATAGGCATCTTTCAAGTCCAGTGATGCCAGCCAGTCCCCTTTTTGGATTGTTGGCAATATTCGAGCCAAAGTTACCATTTTGAACTTTGTTTTTTTCAGATGCTTGTTCAAAGCTCTGAGATCCAATATTGGCCACCACTCCCCACTATTGTTTGTTGTTAGGAAGTATCTGGAGTAAAAACCCTTTCCTCTCAGGGTGGTCGGGACTAATTCCGCTGTTCTGAGATGTAACAATTTCTGAACCTCTGCTTCTAGCAATGTCCTCTCTGCTACAGGAGGTGAGCAGTAAACCCTGGTCTTCTGTAGAAAATATTTGAAGTCCAGAGACAGACCCTGACCCACTATCTCCAGCACCCATTTGTCTGTGGTGATGCTTAGCCAAGCCTGGAGGAAGTGGGAGAGTCTGCCTCTGACAGGGAGGGAGGAGGCAGCCTGACACTCAGGAGTTTTGTTTTGGTTGGGGCTGAGGTAGGGTCTGAGAGCCACTCCTACTCCTACCCCTACTCCTAGAGTATCCCCTGTTGTGGATACTGCTGGTACTGGGGCACGGCTACTGGGTGGAAAAAGGGTCTGGTCATAAAAGACCTTCCTCTGCCCCCTCTCCCATATGGCCTAGTGGATGGTGAAGCACGCTCTTTAGCAGAGTTGCTTCTATAGGTTGCCTTATATTCATCTACTTTTTTCATGTATGCAACTGTGGATTCCCCAAAAAGACAGTTTCCCTCTAAAGGAAAATCCAGGGTCTTGGGCTGAGTATCCTGAGTAAGGTTAGTGGCCCTGTGCCACAGTGTTAGCCATCCATCTGGCTGCAGTGTCATTAGAATCAGCAGGCATCTGGAACTGGTACTTAGCCGCCTCCAGCCCAAACCTGGCAGTTTCAGCCAGGTCTTCAAACAAGGGTGAGGGGGCTTTCATGGACATGTCCAGTACCAACTGCCACAGGGATTTTTGATACTGGGCAGCATAAGCTTGAAAAGTAGCCTGTCTCATGGCCAAAGAGGCTGATAAGTAGCCTTTTTTGGCCATGCTATCCATTTTTCTGGAGTCCATGTCTGGAGGGTGGGAGGATAGAGGGACTCTGGCTTTATCGCAGGCTGCCTGCTATATAACCCCTTGATGGTCAGGATGGGAGAAAAGGAAATCAGCTCCCATCCTGTCCAACTGATACATTCTATCTATTCTCCTGTCAATAGGAGGAACAGAATTAGGGGTTTGTAGAAGCTTCAGGGTGTCTTTTTTGAAAAGTGTGAATACTGGCAGGAGAAGGGCTTTTGTGGGTGTCAAACCCAACATATTTAAGTATTCAATGTCCTCCTCATCCTCAATCTGCTCTGTGGTAGCAATATCCAGAGCATCTGCCATTCTCCTCACAAACATAAAATGTGAGGTGTAATCCTCCGACACCCTGGGAGGAGAACCAAAATCTTGCTCAGGAGATACCTCTGGAGGAACTGGTTCATCATCCTGAAAATGATCATCTTCCTCTTCATAATACTGCTCCTCCGGTAAAGAGGGCAACACACCACTGCTGGCCTGGGGACCCTGGGTAGGGGCAGGCTGCTGGGGAACAATGTTTTGCAGTGCCTGGATAATTTTAAAAGCCTGGGCTATCTCTTGAACAGAGGGCATAGCAGGCATCTGCTCAGAAGTCCCTGGTTTAGCAGGGGAGGATTCTGCATGCTTGGTTTTTTTGAGTTTCTTTCAGGGAACTGGGGAGTCAGCTGGTTCTTTCCCTCTTTTTGCCTTTTTTTAACCCGTATCAAGGCAGGGGTAAGCAAACTTGTGGGTTCAGCCACAGCAGATTGGGGTGTCAGCTGGTTAGAGCCGGAGGGCCCCCTAGGAAAATTTTTTGTTGAGCCTTTCAAGGCGTTTTTCCATGTTTTTTTCCAGGATGGTTTTACAGACTTCACAATCCTGATCCAGATGTTCAAATCCCAGACAAGCCACACATAAGGTGTGCTTGTCTGCTTTAGCAAATACATCTCCACATTTTAAACAATTTTTGAAATCGGGTTCTCTGGTTCTCTTCTTGGGTTTCTTTGACATGGTAATGTCCAAAAACGAGAAGAAACACTAACCACTAAGTAAAGAATAAAGTGCAGTTATTTAAAAGTTATACTTTTTTTTTTTTTTGGGTCGGTTCCGGAACCGATAGGAACCGGAGGAACCAAACCCAGGAGATGACAGGTGAACTGGATCAGCGGTTCTGTAACTGATGAAAAGCGGCTACAAAAACAATAAAATACACTAAAAAACTAAACTAATAATAGACAAAAAACAAGGCTCCTTAATCAGAGAACCCCAATAACTAAAACAACGAACCTCGTCCCCCACGGTTATGCCGAACCATGAGGAACCGGAAAATAAATGTAATTTAAGCAATAAACAAGATTTACACTAACAATCAGTAGAGGCAATAAAAGAAATAGAAAATACTTAAGTTTTTTAAGGTTCTGAATCTTCTTTCACATGAAAGAGTAAGATGACCACTCCGAGCGACCAGACTTTCAGACAGAAAAATCTGAAGAGGTTAGAACACTACAGTTGGTAGAGGCAGTATTTGAAAGATGCTCACGTGCAAAGAATTCTGCTCATTAGCATGTGTTCCGTCTCTCCAGGCAATCCAACCCTCCAGGCTTACTGCATGACATTATGAATATCCTGAGCATTACTGGGGTTAGAAACTAGATATTTCAGCTATGTGTTGGGAAATGGAGAAGAAAAACCAGAAATTTCTAAAATCAAAGCTGTAGCTAACAGCCCTGTACCTAAAACAAAGAAACATGTCAGGTCATTTTTAGGGCTGGCTTGTTATCATCGGAGATTTGTTCCCAATTTTGCTGCAATAGCTACTCCCCTCACTGAACTCACAAAGAAACAGTACCCAAATAATGTGAAATGGACCTCAGAGTGTGATGAAGCTTTTCAAGCCATAAAGGCTGCATTATGTTCAGCACATGTTTTAAGAAGCCCAGACTTTGAGAAATCATTTCTGCTACAAACAGATGCATCCAAAGCAGGCCTAGGTGCAGTCTTAAGCCAAAATATAGATGGGAAAGAAATTAAAAATTACTCACCATAGTAATGTTGTATCTTCTAATAGAGTCTTGTTGTATTCTGACAATATGCAGTTAGCCCCAGCACTTGAAGTTAACTCTATGCAGAAGCATAGAACGTTGAGCTCGAGCTCGTTTTTCAAACCTCTGTCTCTGGTACTTACCAGTGTAACTGTCAGATTCTTACGAGCAAACTAACTAACTAGTACTAAACTAAACATGGAAATGGTTTACCTAAAGCCAAAGGCAACAATTTGGGTCCCCAAAAATACTCAAGTCAAGAACCCAAGAAAAAAGATAATGAAAATACAACAATATATAAACAGAATAACAACCAGAACAACTACCCCACCCTTAAGAGGGGGGATTACAAGGTACACTCCTGAGGTGCAACACTGTACCTGCCAGCCCACTTCCAAAAACTAGATTCTGAGAGGGGAGGCAGGAAGGGAGATCAGAATACAGCAAGACTCCATTAGAAAAAAACAACATTACTATGGTGAGTAATTTTTCTTCAAATAACATGAAGTCTTGCTGTATTCTGACAAAATGCAGACCACCAAGCAGTTCCCCCAGGAGGAGGGAATGGAGAACCTACTTTGGGAACAAACTCTGCAGTACTGCTGTGCCAAACCTAGCATCACTCCTAGCCTGGATGTCCAGAGAGTAATGCTTGGTGAATATATGGACTGTTTTCCAGGTGGGTGCTTTACAGATTTCTAGCAAGTCTATATCTCTGGCCGTAGCCAGAGTGGTAGCTATATCCCAAGTCGAGTGAGCCCTCAGGCCTGGAGGGGGTGTTTTGCCCAATTTGTCATAGCAGAATTGAATACAAGAGACTATTCACCTGGCAATAGTTCTTTTAGTAGCAGGCTTTCCTTTCCCCACTTCACCATAAGTGAGAAACAATTGAAGACAGTCATGCCTGTGTGCCTTAGCATTCTCTATGTAGTAGCTAAGAGCCCTTTTAATATCCAAACTGTGTAAATGTAAATTACGTACATACCGTAATTCTTGACCTTCTTGGACGAAGTCTCCACCACTCATTCACACTAATGGGATCTACACCGGACGTGCTAGGACCCAGTGGGAGCAAACTTTTCAAGAGGGCCAGCGAAACAGATGGCACCGTGAGGAAGCGGCTCCGCAAGCATCGGCTCATGCGGTAAAGACTGTCTCAGCCTCGACACTCCAACCGCCTCCGTACCTTTTTTCCGAGGAGGTGCAGTGTAACCTAGAAGGACTAACCTAAAAATTGGACATTAGATAGTCTGAATAACCCGTGTAAGAAGGGTCAACAATAAAGTCTTCACAGCCCAACCACTGAGAAAGTGAAGACCAAAAAAAGAGAAGTGAGCTCGGGGGATGGTGGGTGAGTGTGTGAATGAGTGGTGGAGACTTCATCCAAGAAGATCAAGAATTACAGTAGGTACGTAATTTCCATATCTTCCTGGACATAAAGTCCTATCACTCAGTCACACTAATGGGAGAGTACCGAGCTAATAATCCCCCAAGACGGGCGGCAGGAGATAAAGAGCTTAGGAGAGAAATCCGTTAAGAATGGTCCTGCAAAATGACAGATTTCGTTTGGCATGGACATCCAAGGCGTAGTGCTTAACAAAAGTATACACTGAGCTCCAAGTAGCCGCATTGCAAATATCTGCAATGGGCAAGTTACAGATTTCCACCAGAGATGCTGCGACTGCTCTGGTAGAGTGAGTGTACACTCTGCCTTCCAGATTGACCTGTGCCACAGAATAGCAGTGGCGAACACATGCTACCAGCCATGCTGAAATGCATCTAATAGCGACAGGTTGACCGAGCCGGGTCTCGCTGAAGGAAACAAACAGTTGTTGAGCCTTGCGAATTTCTTTTGTTCTATCGAAATAGAATCACAGCGCTCTCTTAACATCCAGTGAATGAAGGGTATGCTCCCCTTCATTCTGGAAGTTCGCAAAGTAGGTAGGCAGAACTAAAGGTTGGTTTAGATGGAATTCTGAGACAACCTTAGGGAGAAACTTAGGATGAGTCCTAAGAACTACTTTGTCCTTGTGAAATATAGTGTATGGGGGAGTCTGTGACCAATGCATGTATTTCAGAAACTCTACGGGCTGAAGTGATGGCCACCAGGAAGGCCATTTTCCAAGTGAGGAATTTCAAGTCGCAAGTAGCTAGAGGCTTAAAAGGTTTACAAGTGAACATGCCTAGCACAAGGTTAATGTCCCAGGCTGTGACTGCACGTCTTGATAGGAGGTCTAGTATGCAGAATACCCCTAAGAAACCTCTTAACTATAGGTAACTGAGCCAGTGACATGGAAAGTACCGGCTCATGAGGAGCCGAAATGGCACAAAGATGAACTTTGACTGGGGAGTACTGCAGACCTGTATTTGAGAGGTCTAAAACGTACTCCAAGACTTAATTCAGTGGGCAAGAAAAAGGGTTCCAAGAGGATTCTGCATACCAGATAGAGAAACGCTTCCATTTGGCTATGTAGGTTTTTCTAGTGGCTGGCTTACGTGCAGCCAAAAGAATATCTGAAACCCTACGAGAAACATTGACCCTATTCACCTCTATCTCTTCAGGAGCCAAGTATGAAGGTGAAGCGACCTCAGATTGGGATGGACCACGGGACCCTGGGTCAGAAGGTTAATCTGAAGGGGAAGCATCTTCGGGAGGGTTTCCGACAGACTGTTCAGCAGCAGGAACCACATCTGCCGAGACCAGAAGGAGGCAATGAGAATCATTCTGCTGAGGCCAGAAGGGGACAATGAGAATCATTCTGCCTCCCTGAGACTCGAATTTGAGAAGTACCCTCTGAATTAGGGGAAGATCAGGAAAGGCGTATAGAAACCATCTTGTCCACCACAGCCTGAACGCATCCTGACAGAAAATGCCAGGTCCTGGATTTCTGGAGCAGAAGAAAGGCAGTTTTGCATTGAGTGGGGATGCAAAAAGGTCCAGGTCTGGAGTTCCCCATTCTTTGAAGAGTGACTGATTGACAGTTAAGTCAAAAGACCAGGCGTGAGGATCTATCTCCGTTCTGCTGAGGCAGTCTGCCAGCTCGTTTTGTACTCCTGGTAGGTAAACCACGTGCATTAGAGCCTTGTGCTCCAGGAATCATTCCCACACTCTTATCGCTTCCCTGCATAATGGGTGAGAGTGTGCACCACCCTGCTTGTTGATGTAATACATCACTGCCTTGTTGTCTGTTTGAAGGAGAATGTTCTTAAGACAGAGTATGTCCTTCAAGACTCAGACTACACAGAGGACAGCTCTCATTTCCAGGACATTTATGTGAAGTTGGGACTCGTCCTGAGTCCACGTACCTTAGGTGTGGAGATTCTGGCAATGAGCTTCCCACCCCATCAGGGACGCGTCCGTGGTAATGGAGATCTGATGATCCAGAGCAGCAAAGGGATATCTTTGCAGAAGGTTGTTCTCCTGCGACCAACAGGCGAGTAATTTCTTCAGAGGTTCTGTCACCTTGATGGGTAAGGACTGAGGGTGAGTGGTTTGGGACCACTGAGTATTGAGCATCCACTGAGAAGTTCTCATGCGGAGATGTGCTAAGGGCACAGTGAACACAGAGGATGCCATGAGACCCAGCATCCGTTGCATTGACAGCTCGAACTGAGCTGTTTTCTCTGATGTATCGGGCCATCTGTAAGACATCGCTTCCTTCTGTCCTCTGGGAGAAAAGCCTTCACACAGGCGGTGTCCAGAAGAGTTCCTATAAAGAGAAGCTTCTGGGAGGACTGCAACTGTGACTTGTTGAGATTTAGCAGGATGTCTATGGACGTGAGGAAGTCTGAGGCTATGGCTATGGTGTCCAGAGTTCCTTGTCTGAAGGGACTTGCTAGGAGCCAATCGTCCAGATATGGGAACACTTGTATTCCGATTTTCCTGAGATGCACCATGAGAATTGCACAACACTTTGTAAAAACTCGAGGCGCCGAGGACAGCCCAAAGGGCAGGACTCTAAATTGATAGTGTTGACCCAATGCCACGAACCTTAGGTATTTGTGGTGCTTTGGGTGTATAGGAATGTGTTGGTAGGCATCCTGCATGCCCAGGGAGGCTAGCCAATTGTGTTGATGAAGCAAAGGCAGCAGGGTACCTAGTGATATATTCTTGAACTTTTCCTTGTGAAGGAACTTGTTTAGCTTTCTGAGATCCAGAATGGGGTGCATGCCACCAGTTTTCTTCGGGACCAGGAAGTAATGGGAGTGGAAACCTGTGTTTCGTTGATCCAGTGGAACTACTTCTACTGCCCCTGTTGTTCAGAAGGCCTTGAACCTTGGAAGCAAGAAGGTCTGACTGTAGTGTCGACAGCCTGGGTTGTCATTTGGGAGGATGATCCAGTCGGGTTTTCGAAAGATTGAGCGAGTACCCCTCGCGGATTATCCGGAGGACCCATTTGTCTGATGTTATAGACTTCCACTGGTTGTAGAACTGAGTCAGATGTCCTCCCACTGCTGAGGAGGAGTCCCCCTCGGACAGTTGTGGTGGGACCTGGGCCAGAAACTCAGAAGGTGGCACTGGGCGCTTTGGGCCCTTGTGCCTTCTGCTGCAGTTTCTTTTGTGGCTGAGGGTTGTGGTTTTTGTTAAAACCTCCTCGGCCTCTGCCCCGAAAGGACTGACGTTGTGAAATGGACACGTGTTGGCACCCCCCCCCGGAGGGGGCTGGTGCAGGTCTAGCTGTCTTAATGGCAGACCTAGTCTTCTGTGTGGCCTCCAGAGCTTGCTGCACCTGGGGCCCGAACAGATACATACCGCCAAAAGGTAAGACCATGACCTGCTGCTGGGCATCATTCATGAAGCCCGAAGTACGCAGCCAAGAATGGGGACAGGTGCAGATGCCAGCCGCCGCCCGCCGCAGCCGCTCGGGAAGCGGTATCAAAAGTGTCCATTGCAGCTTTAACCTGTTGTTTGTTGGACTCGATACCCCTGGTTATGATCTGAATTAGCTTCAGATTTGGGCAGAGCTTCTATCATTTGTTTGAGTGAATGCCAAAGAACATATTCATATTGAGAAAAATAGCCCTGGTAGCTGGCAATACGCATACCCAGGGTGGAGGCAGCAATGACTCTCTTACCTAAGGTGTCTATTTTGCGAGATTCTTTATTTATAGGCCAGGCTATAAATGCCTGAGGAAAGATGGCCTTATCATTCTCTGCCAAGACTACAATGGGATCAGCAAAGGCTTGTGAGGCCAATATGGGTTGATCCTTGGGAGGGGCATACTTCCTATCTATGGACTTAGCCACGGAAGGGAATGACAGCAGGATTCTTCCACACCATCTGAGAGAGAGTCTCAAAAGAGAGCTGTACCAGAAGTGTTAAATCCATAGGGATCTCCGGGACATGTAGGTATTGGGAGTCTTAAAAGCTTCCCAGGATCAATTTCTGTAGTCTGGAGAGAAAGAGTAGAATTTAAATTTTTAAGCAATGACTTAAAGAAAAGGTCTTTGACCACAGGCTCTGCAGAAGGATTGATCCCTGCTCCCAAGGCAGTGTCATCAACATCATCACCCAGTTGAAGATCTGGGTCAGGCTCAAGAACCCCTGGAGGCCAGACGCTGATGCACCAAGCCTCGGTGCCAACAAAGAAAATGGCGCCGAGCACAAGGAGGGTGGCGCCATTGAAAACAGAACAGCACATGGCGCTGACAGAGGTCACGACACCAATAGAGCCCGCGGTGTTGCGGACAGTGCTTACAGAGCCCACGGCACTGTGGACAGCGCCGACAGAGCCCGGGGAGCCGCAGACAGCACCACCAGACTCCTCTGCACCGCAAATAGTGCTTACAGACTCCCCGGCACTGCAGACAGCGCCGAGAGAGTTCCAAGGGTCTGAAAACTGTGATGTGAAGAAAAAGTAGGAAAACTGGCAGGAGAGAAAGGCATCAGTGTGGACCCCTGCACCATAGTCATGTGAGGGGGACAAACACCCAAGCATGGAGTTGACAGCACTGAAGAAGGCGCCGCGCGACTAGGAAGGCCCAACCGCTCTACCAGTTCCTCCGAATGGCCCGAAGGCCTCGGAGTGACCGGCTCGGCAACTGGACCAACGTCCGACCCACTGCTCCATGAGAGCAGCCCACTGGTGCACTGCTCATCAGAAGCTCCTCCAATAGGCGGCAAGGGGCTCCGGTGTCGAGGAGGTTGGTCACCAGAGACAGAAACCGGCGACTCAGACAGAGGTGGAGACCGGCACCTGGCCCTAATAACCGACTGTCTACGCGCAGACATACCAGAGGGTGACTTTGAGTGATGCAGTTTCTTCTTCGACCTGTGTGCCGAAGAAGAACTCGAGGCCGAACGGTGCTGTGAGTGGGACCATTTCCTTTTATGCTTTTGGGAGGACTGCTCATCTCCTTGAGCATCGGACCCCCTCCAGAGAGGGTGGGGGATGTGACCCACCCCGGCTGACTGAACAGCTTTCATATGAACTCTCCCTACCGTCACCTGACCCGCTTATGGTTGACTCCGTCAATGGAAGGCTGAAGACTTCTTTCTTGTTATAGGTAGAATTAAATATAATAAGTACTTATTCGAAGATAAACTACAAAACAAAAAACTGAAAACTAAGCTGCTAGTTTGAAGTTTGACTCCCGGCGGGTGAGCGACATCATCACTGAAGTGCACTCGACGGTGGGAAAAAAGGAACTGAGGCGGTCGGAGGGTCGACGCTGAGATAGTCTTTACGGCACGATCCGGGGCTCGTGGTGCCGCTTCCTCGCGGCGCCATCTCTGGCACCGGCCCTCTTGAAAAGTTTGCTCCTGTTGGGTCCTAGCACCTCCCACGTAGATCACACTAGTGTAAGGGGAAATTGTTTAACCAGGAAAGGCACACTAAGCCGAAGCTTGTTTCCAGGTGCATCCTGGGAGCACAAGGAAGTTAAGTGACTTGCTCAGGGTTACACAGTATGCAAGTGGGATTCAAATCCCGGTCTGATCAGCTGGATGTCATCAGATTTGCAGCTCAGAGCCTTAAACCACTGTGCTATACTGCCTCCTTGTGTGAATGAGTGGTGGAGACTTTATGTCCAGGAAGATCCTTCTTTCCCCAGAAGAACAGTGGTCAGTGAAAAACACAGGAAGAGACATAGACTGGTTCAGATGAAAATCTGACACCACTTTGGGTAAGAACCTCCTATTGGTTCTTAGGACCACCTTATCTTTATGGAAGGAGATGAAGTCAGGTTCAACTGACAGGACCTGTAATTCACTAATCCACCTGGCAGAAGTAATAGCTACCAGGAACACAGTTTTCCAGGTCAAGTTCTTAAGCTCGGCTGAAGCCAGAGGTTCAAAGGGTGGCTGCATAAGCTGAGCAATGCAGAGATTAAGATCCCAAGCCAGAGTAGGCTCTCGAAAGGGAGGGTTAATATGAACCAGACCTTTGAAAAACTTACTGAAAACAGGATGAGATGCCAGGGAAGAGCCCTTCCCTGCTGAAAGGAATGCAGACACAGCTGCTAGGTGAACCTTCAGAGTTGCAGGCCTAAGGCCTAGACCATTAAGATGAACCAGATAATCTTAGGGTGTAGCAATGTCTGCAGAATCAGGCAAAATGCCCTTCTGAGAACACCAAATGCTGAATCTTTTCCATTTGGAATTATAAGTGTAACCCCTAGGTGGCACTATCCCAAGGGCTACTATCCCTTACTGCTTGGCTAGTAGCAGGTTAAGGTGCCTGAGTTCTGAAACGGGTGTCTCCACCCGGAGATCAGGGTTGGCAGTGGTCAAGCTAACCTGGGCACAGCCCTCCAGGACACTGTAACGCCCCCTTTTTCCCTACTAGTGGCCGTAACAATACACAATAATCACTTTCACAATACCCTGATACACCACACAAGTACCCACACTGTTTGCACTTACCAACAGGGCTTTCCTCTGGCTCGGCCCTGGGGACCCCCTGTAAAACAAGGCTATACACAGCAAATAACAGCAGTACAGTACTCTTGCACAAACTGGAACCACAGTCAGGGTAAATGCAAAAAAGAGTTAGATCTGATTTATTTAAGGGACTTGAACAAGGGAGGGGCGTAATCAAGTTAATTTGCTTAAAGACTCTATCATTCAAACAGTTATGCATGCACTTCAGGGTTCATAAAGAGTCACACACTCTGGGTACCCAGACGGAGAACGGTGGGCTAGCCAGGAACGTTGCAGCTGATTGGAGCCTTGTGATGGAAGAAAACAACATGCACCACACACACTAATTGTAGTCTGGAGCCAGAGGGCTCAGTTCGTGAAAAGAAAACAACAAGGCAATCAGATGACACACTTTTAGATTAGGCTGTTGTTACAAGGAGCTACCCTAATGATTACTCACAATACCCAAGACTGGACACAGGCTAGATGAAAATTGAGACGGCAGGTGGTTGATCTGGAGTGCCAGGAGAAGCAGGGCCCACACGATTCACCGAGGCATCATTCCTGTTCAAGTGTGGAGCAGAGGGCTGATCCACAGGCAGGTCTCTCGTTGATGACTTTCTCTGTGCAGCGGGTAGTCTGGCTGGCCCAGTGTGGCAAGGCCGGCCAAATGGAGACAGATTCGGATACAGTCCGTTTTGGGCTGGATATAGCTTCCAGCAAGCAGAACACAGTTCACGCAGTGGGGAACCAAATCACGACCCACTAACAACTCACAGCACATTTGCATGTAAGGAAATTCTACTGTACCAGGCAAACTGCTCTCCAGTCACAATCGCAGAGTCTGCACAAACCGGGGATTCAAAAGCAGCTGAAAATCCTGACAGGCCGATCGCAGTCAGCAAAATCTTCGGTCTTCTTCAGGTGTGAGCCTGGTGAAAAATCAGTGGCTTACTTCATTCTCACAAACTTGGATTTAGTCTGAAATAATTCTCTCCTCTCCCTCTCAGGGGCAGCAGGCAGACATACAGGCCACAACTCAGGCCTTTCCACAGTTCTCCCGCACAAAACTACTCAGACGGCTGTTTGACTTTCTCAAGCTGTTGCTTCTTCAGCTCCCAACTTAGATCTGACTCAACTGCCAGCAAGCCTGGGACTTTTCCCCAGAATCCAAAAGGTTCGGTTAGCTGATCTGTCTGTCAGTCACAACAAAGGCTACCACTTCAGGTGCAAAAAGGCACCAAAAGCCCCAAACTACAATTCCTACAGATTTTGACTCCAGACAACTCCTGTAGTCTGGCTCCATTTTAGGTCCCACCAGAACTGATTGGTCCAATTCGCAGTCCCAGGCCAAATGATGGGGATAAACAATACAGTCTTCGCTGCAAAGAAGGCAGGTTAGACAAACTGCATTATCATTATCGCTCTAATAGGTTTTCAGCAAATAGTTACATCTATCAACAGAGCTCCCTCTCAGATTACTTATGACTGTAATCCAGGCAGCTCTTAAATAGACAGTACACAGAGGCTATATAGGCACTCTCTGGCAGTCACATTTAAACTGCTAAAATGCAGGACACCAGCCTGGCAGTGGCATTTAGGCAAGCTAAAGGAGGACTTTTTGGGAACCCCCATTTGTAGGGGGGCTACGTAGGTTTTTGTAGTGGAAAATTTCCTGGATACCTTTAAAATATCCAGAACTCCCTGAAAAAGATGCTGGCCTGCATATTCTAACTCTTCAATAGCCAGGCCTTGAGGTTGAGAGAGACTGGAGATTGGGGTACCAAATCCTCCCCTGAGAGGATGTTAGGAGATTGTATCTCTTGGGAAGAGACAGGGGACGTGACACTGCCAGAGGCAGCAGCAGAGGATACCAAGGCTGTCTGGCCCAATCTGGAGCCACCAATATCACTGTGTAGGGTTAAATCTGATTTTGATCAGGACTCTGAACAACAGGGGGAAGGGAGGGAAGGCATAGAGAAACCTGCCCTTCCAATCCAGAATGAGAGCATCCAGAGGAACAGTGCCCAGGACTGGGGGTCTGCAACAAAACAGAGGAAGTTGGTGATTGTCCAGGGCTGCAAAGAGATCTATCTCTGGAGTGCCCCATGTGATGAAGATGACCTGTAGGATGGGAGAGTCCAGGGACCACTCGTGATGTCCCTGGGAGATTCTGCTCATAGCATCTGCCAGTATATTGTCCTTTCCTGGGAGATGGATTGCTGTCAGGGAAACCTGAAGGGAATAGGCTAGAGACCAAAGTTTCATGGCCTATGTGCACAAGGCCGTGGACCGAGTGCCTCACTGTTTGTTGATGTACCCTATTGTGGTGGTGTTACTTGTTCTGACCTGCACCACCTTACCCCTGACCGATTCCGAGAAGACCTGAAGGGCCAGGAAGACTGCCCTGAATTCCAGCAGATTGATATGAAGGACAGACTCTTGTGGAGACCACACCCCCAAAGCCATGAGGGCTCCCAAATGGGCTCCCCAACCTAGGAGAGAAGCATCTGTAGTTAGGACTAATGAGGGGACTTGAGAAAGAAATGGAACACCTTGTCTGAGTTTGTCCTGATCCAGCCACCACTGGAGAGCTTGGACCAGAGTCTGACTCACTGTAACCAATTTGGTGAGAGAGTCTTTTTTCTGAGACCAAAAGGACCTTAGGTGGAACTGAATGTCCCTCATCTGAACACTGGCTCCTTGCACCACTGCAGTGGAGGCTGCCATGTGGCCCAGGAGTTGAAGAAACTGCCTTCCTGGGTGAGAGACCAGAGGTCAAAAAGAAGAGGCAAGATCTGTGAGGGCCTTTACCCTTGCTAATGGGAGGAAGGCCTTTGCTTGGATAGTATCCAACTCTATTCCTTTGAAGGTCAGAAGTCATACTGGTTCGAGAACCGACTTTGGAAGATTGAGGAGAAACCCCATAGAAGTGAGCAAGTCTTGCGTGATTTGTAGCGCTGACTTGACCTGGTCAGAGGACTGACCTACAATTAGCCAGTCATCCAGATATGGGAAAATGGAAATACCCTGCCTTCTAAGAAAGGCAACTACTACTGCAAGGCACTTTGTAAACACCCTTGAAGCTGATGTTAGGCTGAACGGCATGGCTCTGAACTGATAATGGCATGAAGGCAACTCCAACCTGAGGTACTTTCTGTAGGAGCACCTGATAGGAATATGGAAAAAGGCATCCTTGAGGTCCAGGGATGATAGCCAATCCTCTGGCCTTAGAAAGGGAAGAAAAAATTACTCACCTTAGTAATGTTGTTTCTTCTAATGGAGTCTTGCTGTATTCTGACAAATTGCAGTGAGGTCCAACCTTCGAACTGCCCCAGAGAAGAAAGAGTTAACTTTCCATGCCAGACATGGAGCAGCTGAGCTCGAGCTCGGTTGAGACTCTGTTGCTATTTGAACTCAAACCGTCAGATCTTTATGAGCTAAACTCACTGAGTGTCCTGTGTGAAGCTGTAAACCTACACTAGCCAACTGGCTACTAAATATAATAAACAGATTTTGGTCCCAAAACAAAGACTCAAGTCAAGAAACCCAAAAATGAAATAAACACAACACCCACTCACCCAAAGAAAAAGGGTGATAATAAAAAGGTGGGGCACCTCCTGAGTGCCAACACTGCTACTGCCCACCCACATCCCAAAAGAAAAAAATACTCACCTTAGTAATGTTGTTTCTTCTAATGGAGTCTTGCTATATTCTGACATATGCAGTGATTCCCAACCTTCGAACTGCTCCGGAGGCGAAAGAGTTAACTTTCCATGCCAGGCAAGGAACACTGAGCTCGAGCTCGGTTGAAACTCTGTCTGTTGTTCTTCAAACTCAAACCGTCAGATCTTTATGAGCTAAACTCACTGAGGTCCTGTGTGGAAGCTGTAAACCTACACTAGCCAACTGGCTACTAAACATAAGAACACATTTTTTGGTCCCAAAACAAAGACTCAAGTCAGGAGACCCAAAAAATGAAAAACACAACACCAAGTCACCCCAAGAAAGGAGGGTGAAAACAACAAGGTGGGCACCTACTAAGTACCAACACTGCACTGCCCACCCAATCCCAAAAACAGAGGTTCTGAGAGGGAGGAGGGGGGTCAGAATATAGCAAGACTCCATTAGAAGAAACAACATTACTAAGGTGAGTAATTTTTCTTCAACAACATGAAGTCCTGCTATATTCTGACATATGCAGACTACAAGCAGTACTCCATGGAGGAGGACAGAACCTACTTAGGAAATAGGCTCGGAAGCACAGCTGTGCTAAACTGAGCATCACCCCTAGCCTGGATGTCCAGGGAGTAATGCTTAGTAAAAGTGTGAACTGTTTTCCAGGTAGCTGCTGACATATCTCTAGAATAGGGATGTCCCTGGCAGCAGCCAGGGAAGCAGCTGTACCTCTGGTAGAGTGAGCCCTCAGGCCTGAGGGAGGAACCTTACCCAGTTTTTCATAGCAAAATTGAAAACAAGAGACAATCCACCTGGCAATGGATCTTTTAGTGGCAGGTTTCCCTTTACCAACCTCACCATAAGTGAGGAACAGTTGGAGAGAGTCAAACCTGTGACCCTTGGTACGCTATATGTAGTAACTAAGGGCTCTCTTCACATCTAAGCTGTGCAGCCTCCTCTCGCCAGAGGAGGAATGGTCAGTGAAGTACACTGGAAGAGATATAGATTGATTAAGGTGGAATTCTGAAACCACCTTGGCAAAGAACTTCCCTGTTAGTCCTGAGGACCACCTTATCTCTATGAAAGGAGATAAAATCAGGCTCCACTGACAAAGCTTGTAATTCACTTATGCTGTCCTGGCAGAAGTGATGGCTACCAGAAACACAGTCTTCCAAGTCAAGTACTTGAGCTCTGCTGAAGACAAAGGCTCAAGGGGTTGCATAAGCTGAGCAATGCAAACATTAAGATCCCAGGGGGGCAGGGTCCCTGAATGGAGGGTTGGTGTAAGCAATCCCTTAAAAACTTGGAGAATACAGGGTGAGCTGAAAGAGAAGAGGGCTACCTGTTGAAATAAAAGCAGACACAGCTGCCAGATGCACTTTTAGGCAGCTGGTCTCAGCCCCAAGGTATTTAGGTGGCCCATATAATCCAGGACTGTGGGTAAATCAGCAGATTCTGGGGAAATATGCTTTCCAGAGCACCATATGGAAAACCTCTTCCATTTGAAATTATAAGTAGCCCTGGTGGAAGGTTTCTAGAAGCCTTCAGGATATCCATTACACCTTGGAAGAGGTGTAAATCAGCAAACTCTAACTCTTCAAGAGCCAGGCCTTGAGATTGAGAGATTTGAGGTTCGGGTACCAAACCCTCCCCTGAGCACAGGTTAACAGGTTGTGATTCCTGGGAAGACACAAGGGAAGATGGACTGCTAAGGATAGTAGGAGTGGATACCAGGGTTGTCTGGCCCAATCTGGAGCAATCAGGATCATCTTGCAGGGTTGAGATCTGATTTTGACTAGCACTTTGAACAGGAGAGGAGGGGAAGCATAGAGAAACTTCCTTCCCAATTGAGAACTAAGGCATCCAGAGGGACTGAGCCCAACACTGGGGGCCCGCAGCAAAAAAGGGGAAGTTGGTAATTGTCTGGGGCTGCAAAAAGATCTATCTGTGGGGTGCCCCATCTGCCAAATATCACCTCTAAGACCAGGGGGTCCAGTGACCATTCGTGATGGCCCTGGGAAATCCTGCTGAGAGCATCTGCCAGGACATTGTCCTTGCCTGGAAGGTGAACTGCTGTAAGGGAGGTGTTCAGGGAGTCAGCCAGAGACCACAACTTCATTGCTTCTGTGCACAAGGCCATAGAACGAGTGCCCCCTTGCTTGTTGATGTACCACATTGTGGTGGTGTTGTCTGTTCTGACCTGTACAACTTTGTTCTGAACAGATTTGGAAAAAGCTTGAAGTGCTAGAAAAACTGCTCTGAGTTCCAATAGATTGATGTGGAGCAGAGATTCCGGAGGGGACCACAACCCTTGGGTAGTGAGGTCACCCATGTGAGCTCCCCACCCCAAGAGGGATGCATCTGTAGTAAGGATCCTGCCACCACTGTAGGGCCTGGATCAGGGTTCGAGTCACTGGGATCAATTTGGTTAGAGGGTCTTTCCTTTGAGACCAAAAGGCTCTCAAATGGAACTGAATGTCCCTCATCTGAAATCTTGCTCCCTGCACTACTACTTGTAGAAGCAAGCCATGTGCCCCAGGAGCAGTAGAAAATGCCTTGCTGGTCGAGACACCTGCAGGGTGAATGAGGAGGCCAGAGAGACCAGGGTCCTTGCCCTGTCCAAAGGAAGGAAGGCTCTGGCTTTCTCTGTGTTCAGTTCTGCTGCCTATGAAGGTGAGGTGGAGCTGGACAGGCTCTAGAACTGACTTTGAAAGATCTGAAGGAAACCTAGAGAGGTGAGCAGTTGCTGAGTTATCTGTAGGTGTAACTTGACTTGATCTGGGACTGGCCTACTATGAGCCAGTCGTCCAGGTAAGGAAGATGGCAATTTTGCCTTCTTAGAAGGCGACTGCTACTGCCAGGCATTTTGTGAATACCCTTGGAGCAGAGGTGAGGCCAAAGGCATTGCTCTGAACTGGTAATGGCCTGAGGGCAGCTTGAACCTGAGGTACTTTCGATGGGAGCTTCTGATGAAAGTATGGAAGTAGGCATCCTTGAGGTCCAGGGACGCCAGCCAGTCCCCTGGCCTTAGAGAGGGTAGAATAATTCCCAAAGTCACCATTTTGAATTTTGGTTTTAAAAGGTGCTTGTTTAAGTATCTGAGATCCAGGATGGGCCGCCATTCCTCCTGTCTTTTTGGGGTGAGGAAGTACCTGGAGTACAACCTTGCCCTGGTGTAGGGGTGGAACCCTTCCACAGCTCTGAGAGCCAGGAGGGAGAGACCTCTGCCTCTAGGGCAAGTGCCTCTGGTGGATTTGCAGGTGGAAAGATCTGGTTCTCATCTTTGAAACTTTTTGAAGCTGAAAACCAGTCCCTGGCTTACTACTTCCAGGACCCACTTGTCTGATGTCAGAGACTCCCAGTCCTGGACAAAGTAAGCCAGCCTCCCCAGGTAGCTGAGAATCGGCCCGGCACCGCCATCAGGGTGCCTGCTTTGCAGGGCTGGCTGAGGGGTGGAAGAGGCCTGCTTGTACCCCATCTGCCTCTCCCTCTAAAGAATCCTCTGGGCATAAGCAAGAGGAGGCCTGGGCTTGAAAAGGCCTATGAAAAGGCCTGCCCTGCCCCTGGGATGCTGCCTTTGAGGAGTGGCCTGCCTTTCCTTGGTCTGTGCACTCCTATAGGTGGTCCTATATTCATCCATTTTCTTTCATGTAATTTCTCTGCTCCCCAACAGAGAATTGCCCACAACAGGAAAATCCATGGCCTTAGACTGGTATCCTGTGACAGGGTAGTACATCTGAGCCAAGCCATTCTGCTAAGTGCTCATGATGTAGCCATGACCCTTGATGACACATCATTAGAGTTTCACTGCAGCATGAAATTGCACCTTAGATGCCTCAATACCATCTGCAGCCACTCTGTTCCAGCTCCCTGGCGCTGAGGTCAGAGGACCTGTTTTGCTAGAGCCAGCACAGTATCCCATCTGGATTTCTGTATCTAGCAAGCATAGTTTTGGTATAATTTGCCTGTCTGAGTCCCAAGGATGCTGCCATGTACTGCTTTCTTTGCTGATGGCATCAACCCTCCTGGAGTCCTTTTCGGGGGTGTGAAGCACAGGAATATTTGCTTGTCACAGGCTGCAGCCTGCACTACCTCCCCACATGGCTGCATTGCTGTGTGAGGAACTCGTATCAGAGCCTGATAATGATACCTCTTGTCCATCCTTTTATCAACAGGAGGTATTGTGAGGAGTTTTAGAATTTTACTGTCTGTTTCCTAAAAGATTTATGCAGAGGAATAGACAGTCTCTAGACTCTGGAATATCCATCATTTCTACTTAATCATGCTCCTCTGTCATCAACAGCTTCTCAACAGGGAGTTGGAGAGTTTCAGCAACTTTATAGTACATAAATGAGAAGGACCTGATAGCCTGGGAGGAGAAACCCTGACGGTCTGTCTGGAGAGATGTCCGGATCAATGGGCACATCCAGACTTTCAAACCCACATTCACCTCCTCATACTCCTCTTCCTCCTCCGGTTCATAAAAATCCTCAAAATCATAATCTTGAACCAGTGGAACCGGCCGACCGAGCTCTTCCCTGATGGTATCGGTTCGGCCAGAACCGGGAAAGTGACTGACAATTTGAATTGCTTTGTTATTTCCCAGCGTTGGAGAAAAAAACTTTTGGCAATAATTAGCCAATTTTCTAGTCCTTTAGTTGAACTGCCCCTCAGAGCTGGCTCTTCGTTGCCCGAGGAAGTATCGCCCTGGTCAGAGGGCACTCCTTCAGTTCGTTGAACCAAACTGGCTGGCCATCCGGGTCAGCGGACGTTTTGGCCTCCCTTCCTAAGCCACAACTCTTCTCAATGGTGGCAGCAGGAAAATTACTACATATCCTGGCAGTCTCTGCATTGAGGTGGTCAAACCCCAGACAATACACACCGCGGTGGTGTGTGGGTCATATAGCAAAGGCTTCCCCACAAACACTACAGTGCACTGAAACCCAGTGGGCCCAGTTTTTCTTTGCCTCAGAGCAGTGCCAGCCTAACCAACTTGCCCATTTATGGCAATCTGCCAAGCAAGACTCTTTATCGTGGTCCCAACCATGTCACGGGTCGTGGAAAACCGTAATGAAATCTGTTTTTTTTTAGAACCCGATGAGAACCGGAACCACACTCCTAAATAAGGACTAAGTAAAGTTTTAAACAACCTGATCGGTTCAAACCAACTGAAAGACGCTACAAGTTCCACACACAGAACAAAATAACAAGTCATCATTACTTACAATACCACAGACAGAGCTTGAACTGACCGGTTGTGGTTTAATTTCGTCAAAAAACGATAAAACAACACTTTAACCGACAAAATGAACCGAGCAGAAGGAGAAATCTCTGTTTACTGTTCAGTGAGGCGGAGTAAAGAATCTGATAGTTTGAGTTTGATTAACAACAGACAGAGTTTTCAACTGGTCATCAAAGTTCCCATGCCTGGCATGGAAATACATATACCACCTATAACAGGAGTTCTAGGAATGGTATATGTTGTTCATCCACACTTATTGGCAGGTCCTCACTTAAATCTTGCCGGAAGGTCTCTTTGCTGGCCTCCCTCCCACTCCACCCGGTGGTAAAACTCGGCCCGCCCCCATGACGCCTGTAGATCCAGCTCACTGAAGCTACAGCGCCGGCCGGGAGGCTGGAGGAGTCATAGGATGAACAATACATACCATCTTAACTCCCAAGTCTACAGGTGAGTAACCTGTATTTCTAGGACATGGATATGTTGTTCATCCACACTTATTGGCAGAGACCTAGCAGTTCACCGGGAGGAGGGAGGCAAGGCACACCCTTACTTAGGTAGAAAGACTGGAGAACTGAGGCCCCGCCCAGCACTCCTGCCACCCAAGGTCGATGTGGAAGGGAACAGTAAAGTTTACTCCGGCAGAAGCCCCTAGTGGATATCCTGGATGGAGTATCCTCGAAAGCAGCCACCGATGCAGCAGAAGGACTTGCAAAAGAGCGCTTATCCTCTGGGAGGCCTGATGCCTGCCCGCCATAGTGGAGACCCCATGCAGGGGTGACACTACCGCTTGTCGCCTACTGGCTGCAACCAGATGCGGTTTCAGCGAAGATGATGAATCAGCCTGGCTAACCTCTCCGAACTTTAGGTTTATGCTCCCTAGATAGGTGAGTTGCAAACCGGTTCCTATGGAACCTGTATGGGCCTCCGAGGTGTGAATGGGGATAACCCCTGCAGAGGCAACTCTAAAGGGAAGACTCACCACCACCTTTGAAGGACTTCGGTGGGGCGTGAGACAACCTAGTCCCTGTGGAAGAACGGGATAGGAGGTTAAAGGAGCTTGAATTTCCCGCCTTCTGGATGGCGGAGGGCTCCCAAGAAGGTGTTTTCCACAACAGGTGGGGAACTCGCACCTGTGCAAAGGTTCGGATGGCTTGCCCATGCGAGCCAAGCCCATACCAGCAAGGATCCCACAGAATGGGATACTTCCCCAAAAGGGGAGGCGGATTGGGGCTTAGAAGCAGATTACCTTCTCCGACTACCAACTGCCTCTGCCCGCGCTGGAAGATAGGGTGACCCGAGAAGCACTTAGGTCGCCGGCCGCCTGGTTAAGAATGGACCGTAGTGGTCCGGAATGCTCGCTTAGGGTGGGGGAGGCCCAGCCCTATCCCATCAACAAAAGGGAGAACTTCCCAGAGAACGAGCATCTGGCCGAGCCTTGGCAGCAGGATGCCTTGAAGGTCGAGAGATGTTGTCGAAGATCTCTAGGCTCACCCTAGCCACACAGGGTCATTTACAGGTAGGGATTGAAGGTCCAGATGATAACCTTCCCTGAAAAGGGAAAGACAGATCAAGCGACTGAAGCTGCCTCGGATCAAATAGACGGAGAGCTGGATACCAGAACTGGCAATCCAGTCTGGGGCTACCAGCATCTCCTGCGCCAAGTCTCTCGCCTTGCCTGTAGGTCAAGGGAAATGGGGAGAGGCAGGAGGGGCCCGGGTCCTAGGTCTCGATGGCCCCTGCAGCAGACCTTCTGGGTGGGCAAAAACAGTCTCTGCCTTGATTCTCCCTGAGGAAGAGGGAGAAGATCCTGGCTACTCCGCAGAGACTATCATGAGGCGAGCCTGCCCGCTCAGGCAGCAGCTAGGAATCGCCCTGCCATCGTGGCTGGGAACCGTCGCTCAGAATAACCCAATGCGGAGAACCTCCTTGCACCGAGACAAGGGATCACTGAACCTGTGAGTAGATAGCACATGGTCTTGGTGTTGTCCACTACTAGACCTGTGGACCTCTGTCTGCGGAGCGAGCGGTGCAGGCTACAGACCGCCTGTCTCCAGCGAGCAGGAAGGACATCGACCAGAGACCATAGGTGAAGCACCTGTATTCCCCAAGATGGCACCCCACCATCTGGTAGAAGCATCGGTCGAGGCGACTGACCAGGCGAACGAACAGGATGTTCCCGCTGGGTTGGTCGGTCCAAGGAGCGCTCTTAACTCCTGGGTGTTATCATGAACTGGTCCAAGGGACGTGTGCTGTGACCTCTGGCTGGCCCCTCCAACTATGTTACGGCCAGGCCCAGGAGGAGCAGGAGGTCCTGCAGGACATAATTTCTGGCCAGCCTAACTGCAAAGGAGGAAGAACCTCGGCCTGTCCGCCGGAGCCGAGTCTTCGACTCCTGCAGAGTAGAGCTAGTCCCGGCAGTTTCACCGCTAAGGTACGAAGCTCACTTGGCTCCTGGAAAATGGGAGACCAGTCTGCTCGGGTGGTGACATCCGACCCCAGTGCCAGAGACTGCTGGAGCAAGAAGGCCTGGCTAGGAACTGTAAGGAGCCTCTCATAGGGTAGAGCCCCAAGAAACGGACGGAACGAAGTAGTCCATCCTGAGACCCAGAAACAGCTACACGCCACGTTTGAGGATGGGCATCTGGTCGAGAGGACCATCCAGGCGTGGGGGAGAATGGGGTACAAGCCTCGGTCTGCTTGAGGCCAGGAATACCTGGACACGAACTCAGGGTTGAATGGGGGTCCACAGCCCTGATCACCTCTAGAGGGATGGTGTCGGCATGACTGACACAGAGGCAGTGACCCAAGATCCGCTGAGGTAACGGTTTCAAAAGGGGAAACCGCCGCAACTCTATAGATCCACTTCTTTAAATACCTAGAACGTAGGTGCGGAGCCGTTTCCCCCATGGGAAACCCCGCTGGATGACGGGGCTGGGGCAGTGCCCCTGGCCTGTCACCAGCAGGTTTAGAGAGGGAGGAGCCGAGGAGCCTCAGTTTCCTGCCTCTGCCTTTGGAGGAAGATGCTGGATCACAACAGGTCGCCACGATGCCTGCTGGCCCTTATGCGGTGGGGCCCCAGGCCTGGGGGGCAAGGGCTTACGCAAGGCTGATTTGCTGCCCTTTACCTCCGCTAGAGGACCGAGTCCAGAGTGGCATCGACTTCGGCCCATGGATGTATCCTCCACCCAGGCCGGCCAGTCCCCAAGAAGGGATGTCCACCAACTGTGCTGGGTTTCAAAGAGAAGGAGGATAACCTCAGCCACTTCTGTGGTGCATGGCCACTGTGGCTGCACCGATCTGGCACAGGAGTCAGATCCAGAGCCGCTCTGAGCTGCTGTTACCACCATTCTCCTTGTCCTGCACCTGCTGAACCGTGAGGTCGGCGGGAGATGAGGGAGGACCTCGTCCAGGAGCCTAAAAGGTGTGGGAGAAATGTGCCATCAGTGCAACCAAGCTGGCCTGGACAGAGGCTTATAGGGAGGACGAGCTGTGAACCTTTGGAGTGCCCGACGTGAGTCCATCCTTCTGGACTCCTTGTCAGGGTCTGTCCATATCCCAGCTTCCAAGACATTAGAAAATATCGCAGACTACCCTTCAGCTGAGGGGTGCCCGGGAACCTGACAGAGAACTGACAGGGACAGCACTGAGCCACCCTGGTCGGGCGAGGGCAGGGAAGTAGGTCGCACCAGCCCAAGGCCCACGAGGCCTCAGCTCTGGCACCTCAGAGAAAGAACCCCCATCCAGAATCTCGTGAGGGGCAGTTCTTGAAGACGGCCTTATTGCATCCCAGTGAATTCAATGAGCTGAAGAGACCCTTCAAGACGTATGGGCTGTCGCTCTCTGAATGTTCCTGGAAGACCCGGTCCTCCCTTCAGGAAATATAGCAGAGCCTGCTTCAGGCCCGGGGATCTGCAAAAGCTGCCGCAGGCCCAAGGCACTTTCCCACCGGGGCGGCAGGAGAGGGGGGCCAGTGACCTGAAGAACAGGTCATGGTTTGGTTGAACTCCGTCAAGGCGGAGGGCAGCGAGGGCAAAGTCTCCCCCTTGATCAGGAATGGTTCTTTGTGGACCCCATAGTGAACAAAAAGTTTTCTACGAGTACTTTGGCTACAGTGGATGCTTTCTGGTCTTTGGTGGGGAAAGCTTGGGCATATCTCGTAAGAATGGTCAGTGACCACCAGCACATTACTGATATTTCTTTGATCTGACTCCAAACTCAGAAAATCAATACAGGACCAGCTCCATGGGTGCACTGGTGGTTATGTTAACAAGGGGCAACCCTCTGGGCAAAGCTTTCCTCTGTAATAGCGACTTCTGGGGTTCGTATGTGTTGCTCCACATCAGCCCCATCTTAGAGCCAATAGAATCTGGATCTCACCAAGTCAAGTGTTCTGTCTATACCAAGGTGCCCCATGTGGTTGTGCAAGGACCTCAATACTGAGTCTCGAAAGGCAGTGGGCAGCACCAGTTGTTGTTTGTCTACTTGTCCCCCTCTGTCTACTGTTTCTCTATATAACAGTTTATTGATCAGTTTCAACTTAGGACCTTCTTTGTATAACAAGTGCAGTTCTCAAATCAGTGGGCGTAATTTGGACACATCTTTTTCCTGCATAGAGGCTTCTAAAGCTGATTTGATCATGGGATCGCGGGATTGAGCCCGATGAATACTGTCATTGTCCAGCTGAGGCAGTGCACCAATGTCTGTTGCAGAAAAGTGGCAATAAGCAGCGTATGCAATTCTCAGAGGTCCCAAGCAATCCACCATGCAGTCCACTGCGTCCGTGGACATTTGTTCCTCCCTGGAAACTTCGGCAGAGTGCCGAATGTCAGGTTCACCAATCGGACCCAATCATTCTGGGGAACAGGCCTCCGGAGAGAGCATCCAGCATCATATGTGGTTTCAGACCTGCTCGGTATTCGAGCATAGTCATATGTAGATAATGCAGAAAGCCACCTGTGCTGTGGCATCCAACTTAGCTGAGGTCTGCACATAGGTCAAAGGATTGTCAGGTTTACTAGTATTTTAGCTCCCATACAAGTACTCATGGAATTGGTCAACAATAGCCCACTTCAAAGCGAACTCTAACTTATGTACAGGATAGTTCTTTTCGGATGGGGTCCAGACTACCTGGCAAAGGCCACTGGTCTCAGGCCATTCTGTGCTCTTGGTACAACACAGCCCCCAACCCTTGCAAGCTAGCATCAGTGTGCAGGACGTAAGGTTTTCTTGGATCGACATAGGCCAGCACTGGAGCATGGGTAAGTTGATATATGATCTCATGAAAAGCAGTCTCACAATCAGAGTCCAGCGGGCCAAATACTTCCTCGGATGAAAATACACTCTTTTCAGTCTTGAGGGACGCTGACTTTTACCATTGACTTTTTGTGGGTTGGGGGATACCCTTGAGTAAGGTTAAGTAAGGCGGATCACTCTTGAATAGTCCTTGATGAAAGCGCCGATAATAACCACAGAATCCCAGGAATCTTTTGCAGTTCTTTTAGATTTTTGGGCTGTGGCCAGGTAGTCAAGACCTCAACTTTAATGGGTCGGTCTCTATTCCCTCGGTGGATACATGTGTCCCACATACTTTACTGATGTTTGAAAAGAATTGACACTTATCAATGGACAGTTTAAGGCCAAAGTCTCTAGTCGATCAATACCTGTCAATGATCTGCTCTCATGTTCCTCCAGTGAGCTGCCAAACATAACAACATCTAGGTATACCAGGCACTCAGCCAAAGTTCATGTGCTCCCCACTGCACGCTCCATCAATCGTTGAAAAGTGGCTGGGGCACCTGAAATCATTTGAGGCATCCTCATGAATTCATAAAAAAGCGGACGAATAAGAGGCTGTCTTCTCCACACGGTCCTCCTGGGGCCGCCGGGATCTAGTAGTACCCACTGCGGAGATCCAGCACAGAGAACCACTGCTCACGTTTAGGCAGTCAAAAGCATACAGAATGGGGCATTGTGTACTGATCAGGGATAGTCCGCCCGGTTTAAAGATGCGATAATCCACGCATCCTTACTGTCCATTCTTTTTCCTCACTACCACAATGGGGAAACATAAGAGCCTTCTGGATTCTTGTATTACACCAACCGCTAACATCTCTTGCAGATGCCGTCTCACATCATCTATATCAGCAGGTGCCAGGCGTCAGACCTCTCACGGAAATGGTCTTTAAGTCATGCAGCGGATATTGTGCTCAACTCCTTACCCGCGCATCTCGTCCCATTCCTTTAAAAACACCTGGTCTCTGGGCAAGCTTCTCACGATCCTCACTCCCATTCAGCTGGCAGCGAGGGGTTGCGAAATCAAACAAGTCGACGTTACTCTGTCGTTCTTCCTTGAACTCTTGCTGCTGGGTAGCACTGCAGTGTCTGCACAATGACACATTAGCAAGGATGCAACTATATTTACTCAGATATGTCTCTTTCAGACATCAGTGAACTTGGACCATTACCTTCTCGCATAACTTATAGGCTCTAGCGGGCAAAATACTAGAGCTTGACCAACAGTCCCTCTGCTTATTTCCATCGCATGGTGCATCCAACATTAATATTTTATTCTTAACATCCCTTTCTGATCTGGGACCTCTCCCTGTAAGGTACACTGGGCATTTGGTGCCAGGATCCAGAACTCAGAATCCTTCTTCCATACAATTCCAACGCCGGTTCCTCTGGTTCTATATTTCAGCATCTCTCTGTGCCTCATGGGCCTTCTTAATTAAAGCCGGAACTCTTAAGCTCTACTGGTCTTTGACCCCTGTTTTCATAACACAAATGTGCCAGCCTTCTGAACATATGAGCATTTGTTCCAATCAACAAAGGGACACCATCCTTACAGTCCAGTGGGGGACACACCTAAGAGCTAGGGTCTCTACTTGTTAGGACCTCCAGCCACGGAGGTGGGAAAGACCAACCAAATTCGGACACTGCCCAGAATAGGGGTAGGCCTTCTCATAACCCCCATACATGCAGTCCTTCTAATGGTTGTGAGGTGCGTCTGACAAATGCTTCTGATACCCAATCTTGAAACATAATTGTCCTTAGGAGCCACTGTCTAATACAGCTCTTGTAGACACTCCATTTTACCTTTACAGTGGTCTCCATGGAGGACCCACTATTCTGGACCAGTCTGGAGAAGGCGGTAGTGGGGGCCTGGGCAACTGACCTTGCCACAAAAGGACGTGATTAGCATTTTGGTGCCCTCACTGGGATCATTTAGTGCACCTCTTAACCACTGATTTGTTCTCGAAGCTCTCCTTGTAGCCTATATGCAACTTTGTCAGTGTCTTTTGGGATTGGCATTCCCTTTTCATGCCCATCCATCCCACAGATTATAGCAAAACATACTTTTGGAGTTTGAGCTGGCAGAGGTGCCACACTGGGAGCCAGGGCGGGGTATACTAACTGGAAACCTTGGTGCCATCTCTGTCTACTGCGTGATAAGCATTTGGAGACATCTCGTCAGTTCCTCACTTCCATGGTCAAGGAATCCCGAGTTGCAACTGTTATCAGCAGGATACATGGTGGGTATCCCCACCCCATAGCAGATACCAGTCGGATGGAGTCGGGGGCCGTGCTTGCAGGCGTGGCCTTCATAAAGGGACTGTTTTGAATTCGGATCTCTCTTCAACGGATTCGCTCCATTGTGGCATATCTTTTCCTTATCAGAGCACTCATTGACTGTAACCTCTGCCCTGAACTTCACTTGATGGGCACCCTCAGTCACTCGGGTCATATACCACAGCTATTGGTGCAGATCCTCCGGTCTCCTTTTCTCAACTCCTCGAATTTCTCTCATTAACTCATCATCAGGAGGTGGGGATTCCAGTCGATTTGCCAGGCGTAACTGAAGCAACAGCAGTTCTGAGAAGGGGCAGACTTAAGTTCTGTCCAGTCTGGTTCGGTCCAGTTCAATCGCTGGCAAACTACCACTTTCTGAAGGCATTCTTGCAACAATTTTTCCAGCCGAGAGACATACACAGACAACAACTCCCTTGGTACTGTTGTGCATTTCTTACTCTCCACCATGGGTCCTCATCAGAATCTGGGCTCCATACACATTCTCAAGGCCTCAAGATGACTTGTGCAGTCGCGTCAGGGTTACTGGCCCGTTTAGCACGGATGGTAGCCGGCAGGACCTCGGAGGTCTCACTACCCTCTTTCGGCTTTTGACTTCCGAGCATTGCCATTCTAGCACTTGGGGGCAACATAGTCTATCCAGGTCTCCCAGTCATCCTCCCTTGGGGGTGGGAGGTGCCAAGAAGATCCTCAACCTCGGTGAGTCGTGACTAATGGCAGGTGCAGAAATAGAGTCTGCATTGGTTCAGCCACCATTACGGGTACTGGAGCAGGAGAGGGTGTTGGGGAGGAACACCCCGGGTGGCATAGAATAGTTTCTTCAAGTCCTCCACAGTTTTCCCTTCTCCCAGCAACCATTTATGAAATTTCTCCTCAAAGTTTCAGATAGTGGTGGGGCTCATTCCCCGGGTCTTTACTGTGTAGTTATCACTCTCCAAGCAGTGAGGCTCCTCTGGGTAATGGTCTGTGGTACTTTGGAGCTATCTATGGGATCCTTAAACTCTACTAGGGCCAGGAAAGTGGGTGAGCAGATTAAGCGTGCCGACCCACCACCACAGGATTTTGTAAACCTCCACCTTGGAAAGTACTCCTTGCACAGTGTCCGTATTGATACCCAGGGGATGTCCAGGATCAAGCATAGCATTTTGAAATTGATCTCCTCCCCAATTTCCCACTCCACCAGCGGTGCACAGCCACTTCGTCGGGTACCCATTTATTTATTTATTATTTTTTCCTTAACAGTGGTTTGTAAATATGGCCACTAGAGGACACACAATCCAGCGGTGAGCCTCAAAATGTAACCCTAGATGGCGCTATCCAGGGGACTACTACCCCTGCCTGATTTGCCACTAACAGGTTGAGGGGCCTGGATCAATGGCGGGTGCCTCACCCAGAGGTCAGGGTTTGCAATAGTTAAACTTACTTGGTCACAGCCCTCTGGGACACTGCAACCCCTTTCTTCCCACTAGTGGCCCACACAATATAGCAGAATTACCTTCACAGTATACACTTACCCCAAGGCTGGTTCAGGCACGGGACATCCTGTAAAATAAGATACAGTGCAACAATCACAGTACAGTACTTTAACATAGACAAATACCTCAGGCAGTATAACTTTGTTGAAACAAACAGCTCTGATTTATTTGGGGATATAACAAGGACAGAAATCAGGTTAATTAGCTTATCACTTTACACTATCTACCTGGCTCTGTGCATGAGCCTATCCCTACCAGTTACTGTCCCTGGGTGCCCAGGCCCTGAGTAACTAGTCCAAACCGTGGCAGCTGGTAGGGGCCCTTTCACACAGAGAAAGGAAAATTAAACAGTCAGCAGTACAGTAATTCCATTTGGATTTAATGTGGCAATTCAACAGGAGGCGACCCAATTAGTACTCACGACCTCCAAAGAAGATATGGTCCTTCAATGTCAGCAAGGCTACTTTTGATCTCAAGAGACTCCTCACACATTTATATGGTAAAAAAGCACTATACCAGGCAGGCTGCATCTGTATCCCAATCGCAATTACTGCACAATAACCAGGAGAACACACAGCAGATTCAGTTCCTGACAGACCGAGTGTAATTCAACAATTTCTTCAGTCTTCTACGGGTGAGCCTGGTTTCTACTCTTCAGAGATCCTTTGATTCTTTTCTGGAGACAGATTCAGTCCTAACAAGCTGTTACACAAGCTGCAGACCGGAACTCTGGGCCTTACACACGTTTTTGACTAAAACTGCACACTGAAAAGCACAGGGCTCCTTCCTTCTTCACTGCCAAAGCTCAACTGAACTCCAACTACGAAACCGACACTTCCTTTGAGTTCCTCCCAGTTCTTGACTGGATTGGCTGTCACTCACAATAGACTGCTGCTGTTGGTCCAAAAGGCACTGAAGTCTAAACTACATCTCCCAGAGTCACTGCCCATACAATCCTCTTGTGGCTGGCTCAGATTATGAGTCCAAGTTCTGATTCGTCAAGGCATCATTTTAGAGCTAGCTTACCACACTGATTGGTCCAGTTCAGCAGTTCAAAACTAGAATGGGAACTAGCAGACACAGTTCTGACTGCAAAGAAAGCAGGTTAGACAAACTGTAATTTCATTATTACTCTAAATAATTTCTGGCAAACAGTTACATCTTTCAGATAGGTTCCCTTTGCACTCCTAGTGACTGCAAAAATGGGGTGAATTGGCAGCAGCTTGAGGGTACTCAATCAAAGAAACACACAGTCCCCCATACAAACTAATTATGTCTGCAAGCAGACAGCTCTTAAAGAGACAGTACCAGAGGTTCTAAAAACACTCACTGATAAATGGCTTAGACGCCAAACACCATTCAGGCTTGGAGCATTCAAGCAAGCTCCTGGAAGTCTTTTGGGAACCCCCATTTGCAGGGGGGTTACACCACCTCCAGGACTCACTTGTATGAGGTAACAGACTTCCAGGCCTGAAGTAGTAACACAGCCTGCCTCCTGCTGAAATGGGGGGAGTTGACCCAGGCTGACATATCAGGGTGTTGCTTGGCAGGAGCCTTGGACTGGGAAGAGGATGCAGCCCTGCTCATCCCACTCCTGCCTCTCCCTCGAAAGAACCCCCTCTGTCCAAAGGAAGAGGAAACCTGACCTTGGTAGAAAGGCCTGTGGAAAGGCCTGCCCCTGCCCCTAGACTGCTCCTTCTGAGGAGTGGCTTGCCTCTCTTTGGCCTGTGCACTCCTGTAGGTGGTCCTGTACTCATCCATTTTCTTCATGTAAGCCTCTTTCTGCTCCCCAAATAGAGGGTTACCCATTACAGGGAAATCCATAGTCTTAGCCTGGGTATCCTGTGAAAAGCTAGTACATCTGAGCTAAGCATGTCTTCTGAGAGACACAGATGCAGCCATGACTCTTGATGCCACCTCCTCCAGCTCTTTGGCTAGCTGGGGGGAGGCCTGTTTAGCCAGTTCCAGAACTGTATTCCACCTGGACTTCTGGTACCTGGCTGTGTAGGCCACATAGTTAGCCTTCCTGAGTCCCAAAGAAAATGCCAAATACTGTTTTTTGGCCATGACCTCAACCTTCCTGGAGTCTTTGTCTGGGGGGTGTGAAGCCAAAGGAATGTTAGCCATGTCACAGACTGTAGCCTGCACTACCCCAACATGGCTGCAATGACTATATAAAAACTCGGAACCTGAGCCTAATAACACATACCTCCTGTCCATTCTCTTATCTACAGGAGGTAAACAGTTAGGTGTCTGTAAAATCTTTTTTGTCTATTTCCCCAAGGACTTGTGAAGAGGGACATACAATCTTTTGGACTCTGGGATGTCCATCATCTCAACAAAATCAGGTCTTCCTCCTCCTCCTCCAGCAGCTTCAACCATTGGGAGCCGGAGGGTTTCAGCCACCTTCTTGTAAAAGAAGAAGTGTGAAGGGGACTCAGAAACCCTGGGAGGGGAGACACTGGAGGGTCTGTCTGGGGAGATGTCCAGTTCAATGGGCACATCCAGACCATCAAAGTCGTTATCTTTATCCTCATCCTTGGGATACTCTTCATCTCCCTCACACTCCACACCATAGTAAGCATCTGGATCGTAATCCAATGGAGTCAGATCCGACCGCCTAACTGGCGATACCAGTTTGGACGGAACCAGGCAGAGTGATTGAACTATGCTAATTGCTTTGGCTATCTCGTCAGCAGTTGGAGTATGCAGTGCTGGATGCAAAATGGCTGACTTTCGTTTCCTTTTTGACGGAACTGACCCCTCAGAGTCGGACCACCTTTTGCTCGAGGAGGAATCGCCTAGGTCAGTAGGCACCTCCTCAGGTTCAGCCACAACCGAACCTGCTGGCCATCCGGATCTATGGACTTCTCTGCCTCTCTTTCCTTCAGCCTACTCAACCTTTTTTCCAGAGTGGCTTTAGGAAAATTCTTGCAAATCTGACAGTCTGTTTTGAGGTGGTCAAACCCCCAGACATTAAACTCAGATGAGGTGGAGGTCAGCCTTAGCAAAGGCCTCCCCACATTCAGTACTATGTTGAAACCCAGTGGGATCGTTTTTTTTCTTGGGTTTCTCAGACATGGCCACCCTAAACAATTACCCTTGAAAGCTTTTAAGCCAGGTAATAAATTCCCAATCAGTTACAAATCATGTTACGGGTTTTGTAAAAGAACCAGAAAAAGTCTGGTTCTTTTGAAACCGATCGGAACCGGAACACCGCACTAAATCCCAGGAAAAGTAAAAATAATCAAATAAAAGCAAAAAGGTTGGTTGCTAATCGGACCGAACGATGAGAAACCGAGACAAAAACAATTTCCACAGAAAATTAAGTAAAACACAAGTCACCACCTATCTACCACACTACCTGTACCATATACAGAGTCTGGAAATCTGAAAAAGTAATAAATCTGTTTAAAAACTGAATGCTAATTCAAACTCTACTGAACCGAGCAGAGGAGAAATCTCAGGAACAACTTCACTTTTAGGCTGAGTAAAGAATCTGACTGTTACACTGGTAAGTACCAGAGACAGAGGTTTCAAAACCAAGCTCGAGCTCAATGTTCTATGCGTCTGCATAGAATTAACTCTTTCCACTCCGGGGCATTTCAAGTGCTGAGGCTAACTGCATATTGTCAGAATACAGCAAGACTTCATGTTGTTTGAACATCCTATTCTGTATATAAGTAGGAAATTGCATGACAGAGAAAAAAGTACTCCACTATCGAAGAGGAGTGTTTAGCAGCAAAGTGGTCCATGGAGTCCCTCAAATTTTATTTGCTAGGAACTGATTTTGTTCTTATAACTGATCACAATCCTCTCTGTTGGCTTAACCAAATGAAAGGGAACCGACCAGGAAGGCGCGGGTACTGGATGTGGTCCTGGCAGACAGTGACCAGATTAGGGGCCTGGAGGTAATGGACCCGTTGGCGGGGAGTGACCATGCCACGGTCTGGTTCTGTCTGGACCTAGGAGGGCTAGAAAGCTGCACAAAGACGGCGGTAACTGACTTCAGGGGAATGGATTTTAAGGAAATGGGAAGGATCCTTAGGAGCATTTGGATGGGATTGGGTCAGACATGGACGATAGTAGGTGAAATCATCAGGAGAGGTGCAAGATGCTACCAGCACTGTGCAAGTAAGAGCTAAAATGCGGTAGGGCCCGAAACCCTGCTGGTGGACCAGGGAGGTCCAGGAGGTGGTGTAGGGAAAGAAGGCAGCCTATAGGCAATTCAAGTACTCAAGGAATGAAAGGGATGAGGGAGTATGGGCTGATTGCTAGAAGGGCCACTAGGGTGGGTGAGGGCGGCTAAGGCAAGGAAGGAGCAGAACCTGGCCAGGGAAATCAGGAGAGGGAACAAGGGTTCTTTAGATACACTGGGGAAAACGAAGGGTGAAGGGCAGATTAGCAGGATTAAATCAGGGAGAGATGGGCACAAGACCGGGGGAGCAGGCTGAGGTGCTAAATGAGTACTTCACCTCAGTTTCCACAAGGAAAATAGAGGTGCTGCATCATACATGGGAGAGACAGGAGAACTGAGGGGGACCCTTACCCGATCGGCGAGTCTGGAGAGGGGAGGCATCACTGGCAGGAGGGGGAGGGCCACAGGAGAAGAGGCACTGGAGCTGGAAATCACAGCAGAGAGAGGAGGAAGCCCCCAGCCCCTTTAAGACGGAGAAAGCACCGGGCCGGATAAATTACATCCCAGAGTGCTGAAGGAACTTGCGGATGTCCTGGCGAAACCCCTGGTGGAGCTTTTCACCATCTCTCTGAGGACAGGGTGGGTGCCCCAGGACTGGAAGGTGGCGCATATAGTGCCTATCCACAAGGGGGGATCAAGGGAGGTGGCAGAGAGCTACAGGCCTGTCAGCCTGACATTGGCGGTGGGCAAGGTGATGGAGGGCATTGTCAAGGAGAGGCTAGGGGGGACCTGGAAAAGTCAGGGTGCCTGGACGATAGACAGCATGGATTCATCTCGGGGAAATCGTGTCAGACAAACCTTGTGGAGTTCTATGACTGGGTGACGAGTGCCTTGGACCTTGGTAGACCAGTGGACGTCCTCTTTCTAGACTTCAGAAAGGCATTTGACTCTGTTACTCACATGGGCCTGTTGGATAAGCTGGGAGAAATGGGGGTGGGGAACCAGATGATCAGATGGATAGGCAATTGGCTCCAGGACCAGACCCAGAGGGTCGTAGTTGGCGGGATAGTCTCATCCCCAAAGAGGGTCATTAGTGGGGTCCCACAGGATCAGTCCTGGGCCACTCCTGTTCCACACCCACGCTCTCTGACATAAGGACAGGAATCAGGAGTGAGATGAGTCTCTTTGCGGATGACTCAAAACTGGGGGCGGTGGTGGATGGGGAGGAGGGGAGGGTGGCCCTACGGGGGGACCTGGAGGCTCTGGAAAGATGGTCTAGAAAGTGGAAGCTGAGGTTCAGTGCAGGGAAATGCAAGGTACTCCATCTGGGGGCCAGAAACCCGGGCCAAGTGTACACCCTGGGGAAATGCTACAAGTCTCGATGGCTGAGAGGGACCTGGGGGTGGTGGTGGATGTCAAAATGAACAACTCAGAGACTTGTAGGAGGGCAGCAGCCAAGGCCAACAGGATGCTGGGATGCATCGCTGGGGATCACCTCCAGAAGGAGGAAGTGATGCTCCCTCTGTATAACTTGCTTGGTGAGGCCACACCTTGAGTACTGCGTGCAGTTTGCAGGCCACACTTAAAGAGGGACATTAAACTCCTGGAGAGGGTCCAGAGGAGGGCAGCCAAAATGATTTGGGGCTTGGGGACAGGACCTATGAGGAGAGGCTGAAGAGCTAAATATGTACACATTGGAGAGAGAAGGGACCGGGGACATGATGGAGGTCTTCAAGCACATGAAGAGTGTAAATAGGGAGGAACAGTCCAGGGTGCTTCAAAGGAAGGAGGAGGGGCCACTAGAGGGCATGGGTGGAAGCTGGAGGGGAAGATTCAGGGAGAAAGGAGGAGGTGCTACTTCACAGAGAGGGTGGTGGAGCCATGGAATGCACTGCCTAGGGGGCTGGTGGAGGCAGAGATGGTGGAGGGGTTCAAGAGGGCTGGGACAGGTACAGGGAAGGGTTCTGGAAGCAAAATCCAATGCAGCAAGAATATCCGGAACTGGAAGGAGAAGCCAGAGAGAAGGCGAGGGGCACGAGTCAGCCCCAGGGTGGGCAGTAATCAAGCAGACTCGAAAAACCGTTAGGCCTATTCTGCTGGCATTTTAGTATGTTAGTATGTTAGTAAAGATAAAAATTCCAGAATCACACGGTGGTACCTGGCACTGCAGCCATTTAAATTCTCCGTGATTCCCAAATCTGGTAAACAGAATAGTAATGCTGATTTTCTGTCAAGATATGGATCAGAAATTGAGGGTTCTGATGGTTGGGAGAAAAAAAAAACAATGTATGGGTTTGAACTGAACTTTTTGCTGTACTGTTAAAAAAATGGATGCAAATGTGCTTAATGTCTGAATGCAACAAGTGTTATTAGAAAATAATGAGTTTTGGAAATCTGTTGGTTTATTGGTAATAAAACAGGTTCCCTCTTAAAGGGGGTGGGGTATATGTGGCAGGGTAGAATAGGACCCTCTCCCATTTGTTTCAGAGAAAGTGTGTAAATGCAAGGATCTGTATTCTTTCCTTTTCTGTCTCTTCTGTCTGGTTGTGCAACCATATTCTCCTGTGAGACTTCAGACTTGATCAACCCGAACAGTCTTGCAATCCTTTGCCTCTCACTGTCTCTGTTTTCTCTTGCTGTCTTTCTTCCTTGCATATGTATATCTGCTAATATAAAATATATGGGAGTCAATGTATGGAAATGTAGCTGATATTGGGATCACTTTTGTTTAGAAAATTGTGTTACTGTTATAATTTGAGATAACTGTAAAAAGCTAGAGGTTACTTGGGTGCAAATGCCTGAGCCTTTTGCAGTTACTGTGGGGGCCTCAGGAAGTTCTCAATGTTCAAGCAGCTCCTGAAATTTACAAAGGACAGGATGCCTGCAAAGGATGGGGGTTGAAAAGAGTTATAAAAACAGCTAAGCTGAGCTGCAAGGGAGATTTTTCACAAGATATTTTATATTGCCTCTGTATATAGTTATTCTATACAGATTTATTTTATGTTACTACAACTACAAATAAACAGTTTTGTGGAATTTTACAACTGCTCTTGGGTTTTCCCTATGCATCCAGACCTGTGCCTCGATGACAGGAATCAACATCAAACCAGTCGATATTGAAAATCTCACACTCAGTCAATGGAAATTATTCCACAAAGCCTTTACTGGTTTCTGTGATGGATCATTACAAAAAAAAGGATCTATATGTAGAACAGTTTGGTGATCTCAGAATGTAAGAATGAAGCCGATAAAAGGCACATAATCATGATAAGTCAAGCCATTGCATATTGTGCATCACACGGAAGACAAAAGATACTGAAGCACATCAGCTTAGCTATAACAATGAGACATTTTACAGGTTCCAAACAGGCTATCACCATTCTGAACCACATGGGACATGGTGCCTCTTATGATGATATTGAGGTGGCAGATACAAGCCTTGCACTGGAAGTGCTAACTCAGTCAGAAAACCATGGCATTGTTATACCAATAAACATTGTTCTAAACATGTTCGTTCAAATGGCAGCAGATAATGACATCATCGAAGAAACTTTGTATGGTAAACAGACAACCCCACTCCACCACCTTGGTGATGTTATCAAAGGAGACAATTTGGTCCAAAACCAAAGAGAGTTGTGCATGCAGAACACTCCGTTGGCAGAAGGGCTTTGAAAACAACAGATCATGTACAGCATATTATGGAGTATGGTGTATTTGAGAAGAGACCAACTGTAACATCCTTCACTGACAGTGTTGTGAGAAAGTGGTACCAGTGTGACATATCCCTCCGATACGATTCCTTAAACACAGACGTTGCATGGACTATCGTTTGAATGTGCCCCACAAAGTTATTTGAGGTAGATCTCAACCCCATGTCAAACCCAGGGAGGCAGACCACATCCAGTTGGAGTGCTTTCAATACACTTGTGTCTGAAGCTAACCCACCTCTTACACAAATTGGCTACTGTCCTATGATTGCAAGACCTCCAACTGAATTCAGTACTGTGTACACTGTCATGAAGCAAGTTCAGACAATGATGAAGGCACTGGGACAGAAGGATTCAGTCATTACATTTGACTTAGCCATTTATGTGAAAGCAAAGGAGATACAGTTGTGGTATGCAAAAGAGTTCAAGGACACTGTGATCAGAATGGGAGGCTTTCACATCGCCCTAAAGTACTTAGCACTTATAGGGAAGCAGTTTGAAGACTCGGGCTTAGAAGATCTCCTCATAGAGTCCAACACATATGGCAGCAGCACAGCTTCTGCTCTGCTTAAAGCAAAGTCATATAATCGAGGGGTGAGAGCCCAGAAATTGGTAATGGAAGCAATATTGTGCCTGCCAACGGCAGTCATTCTTGGATTGAGTTCAAGACAAGGGAGAGCATCTGGACAGCCTGAATGCCAAGGAAGTGGAAAATCTCAACAGCAAAGTCAAAGTATGCAGAAACAGCACTGAAAGTCGCAAAATGCTGTGTGAGAACTTCAGAGAGTTGTGCAGAGATCTGAATGAGCTTCAGCAGCTGTTCACGTCTTTCAAAGCTGAAGCTAGCTCAAAATCACATCTCTTTGCTTTCTGGAACTCGTATATTCAGATGGTACAATTTTTACCCGCGTTCATTCGAGCTGAGAGAAATGGGAACTGACTGTTGCACTTGTCTTCTACTATTAATTTGTTCTTATCAGAATAGCATCCTTTATTGATATGCATATGCATATGATTTCATGTACATCATTTCTGGTATGTATTCTAAATGTGTCTCATATTCAGGATACCAAGATGACGACACTATGAATGTACTGTGCTTATCCATTGGTTTCTCAATAAATTTTGCAAATTAAAAAAAAAACAAGATATAAATCTTCTCCAGAGGATGGGTTCCCTTTAAAACCATAATGTGGATGGGTGGAATGATTGTTGGATCCTGCTGTAAGTACATATGTAATGTAGATCTGTCTTCTCTTTAATTCCTGTGATCCTTCCCCAAGGATCTGAGAAGTTTAGAATCATGCAACATTTTCATAAATAAATGGATTCACAAATGAGCATAGTAAAGCATCATTAAACCTTTGCTTTAAAGCATACGGAAAAAATGAAATCTACTACTGTGTGGAAATGATTAACAGAACAACACTTGAATGCCGACTTGACTGCTTACAATTGGGCAGCACAGGGCAAACAAAACTCAGTGAGTCATCTCCCCTTTGTCAGAGCAGAGCATTTCTTTCTACAGTGGTATATTATAAAGCATGTATGCTTTCAAGCAAAGATTTTCTGATGATCTTAGTAAAAATACATTGTTTGCTGCAGAGTGCAGTGCTTCTGACCTGCCTTATCCTGGCTTGCTGTCACTGACTGGGAATTACCTGTATGCTGGCTGTACTTGGTGGTTCTAGCCCACCTGTTTCTGACTCACCCTCACTCACTGAAACTCCATGCATGCTATGTGCAGTGGTTCTGTCCTACCTGCTGTTGGCTCCCTCCCACTCACTGGAACTCCTTGCTTGCTAGCTATATGCAATGGTTCGGTCCCGCCAGCTGCTGGCTAACTCTCACTCGCTGGAACTCCCTGCATGCTAGCTATATGCAATGGTTCTGTCCCGCCAGCTGCTGGCTAACTCTCACTCGCTGGAACTCCCTGCATGCTGGCTATATGCAGTGGTTCTGTCCCGCCAGCTGCTGGCTAACTCTCACTCGCTGGAACTCCCTGCATGCTGGCTATATGCAATGGTTCTCTCCCGCCAGCTGCTGGCTAACTCTCACTCGCTGGAACTCCCTGCATGCTGGCTATATGCAATGGTTCTGTCCTGCCAGCTGCTGGCTAACTCTCACTCGCTGGAACTCCCTGCATGCTGGCTATATGCAATGGTTCTGTCCCGCTGACTGCTGGCTAACTCTCACTCGCTGGAACTCCCTGCATGCTGGCTATATGCAATGGTTCTGTCCGCGTGACTGTGGCTAACTCTCACTGCTGGAATTCCCTGCATGCTGGCTATATGCTATGGTTCTGTCCTGTCGGCTGCTGGCTAACTCTCACTCGCTGGAACTCCCTGCATAATGGCTATATGCAATGGTTCTGTCCCGCTGACTGCTGGCTAACTCTCACTCGCTGGAATTCCCTGCATGCTGGCTATATGCTATGGTTCTGTCCTGTCGGCTGCTGGCTAACCCTCACTCGCTGGAACTCCCTGCATAATGGCTATATGCAATGGTTCTGTCCTGTCGGCTGCTGACTCACTCCTACTCACTGGAACTCCCTGAATGCTGGATGTGTCTGTTTTCAACAGGCCAGAGTTGAGGAAAGGTGACCTGGTGGACACACAGAACTACTCATAATAATGGGGAAGAGATGGGGGGGTAACTGGAAACAAAGATAAGTGCTTGCCTCACCTGTACTACTGTTGTCACTATCACCACCATTTCCCTCACCCACTGCCTGAGTTTGTTTAGAACTTAGTAAAATGTGGGGAAGGGGGCTTAAAACTGCAACAGGAAACTAGTCCAAGCCCATAAATACCTTTAAAGAATAAGTTTATCATGATGTCACTTAAGTGATTGGATGAACAACAGAGAAACACAAGTGTCTAATTGTTCAAAATCTGGTTACTGCCAAAGTACAAACACAAATATGGTATCAGTGGCTGAGCAGGTTGCACACTCACTTCTAAGGCTGGAAAACTGAAAGGTTCTGCCACACACCAGGGACTTGGGATAAATTCCAGTACTGACACTGCAGCATGAAGGGGGAGGGGGCTCTGCATTCCTGACTGCCATCTGTTGGATGAGATAATAAACTGCCTATTCTGATAGTTGTTCAGGTGAATATTAAAGATCCCATGGCACTTTTCGAAAAGAGTAGGGAATTTTTTTATTCATAAATCAAAAACAACATATACAGAAATATATTAACCCATACAAAAACAAAACACAAAATAAAAGAAAAATCAAAACAAAAAGTAGTATTACATCATACATGGGGAATAAAACTATATTTTACATACTAGATAGAAAAGAAACCCACCCCTCCCCCAAAAAGCCTAAACTGTCTTTTAATTCAAACATTCATAAAACAATATATCTAACTTTGAGAAACTTCATACTAAAAAATATTAAAATAAAAATTACCCATACAACCAGCATACTTCTATCCCCATAACCCTACCCCTGATTTATGCATATTTAACAAAAAAGGATAACCCTTTCCACCACATATTCACTTTTTGTCTTGGATGTGATTGACAATCGTTTCTATAGATCTCTCTCAATCCTGCCACACACAAATTTCCTACACCTTTAAACGAAATTTCCTTATGTCGTAACAATAGTTGGCAACGACTCTGCCACATATAATACTTTAAACAGGCAAACAGTAACTGCAATGCCGGGAGGTGATAGTTACCTCTAAATTTAGGCACGACCCCTAGTACCAAATTTTTATAGGATAAAGATTTTAGTCAAGGCAACTTCCACTCAGCTGCTAAATAGTACCAGAGCCACTTAGCATATTTACACTCTAACAAAAAGTGTTCCTGCATCTCTTCAGAACATCCACACCCTGGTATGCTATTGCAGTAGGAGTTTTAAATTCTGTCCCAGTTACCCTGGCCTTGGTCTATTTCCCCCCTGGTTCATCCACCCAGATAGCTAGGAAAATCTTTAATGCTGTTCTAGCCCAAGCCGAGGGTATGTATATCATTGGGGGGGACCTGAATATCATGTTGCATACAACGCTGGATACATCTCGCCCTGCCAAACACAAGACCACCCCATACAGAAATACCTTAAATCTGCCTTCCCCGAGATGGGCATGTTAGATGTTTGGTGCCATTTCTTCCCAAGTATTCTGGCTTTTACTTACCATTCACCAAAGACACATACCTTGGCCCGGTTGGATTATTTTATTTCCTCTGTAGAACACCTGGAACGTATACGGGATATTTACATAGGGGCCTCTATATTATCGGATCACTCCCCACTCTGCCTTAAAATAGACACAGGGAAACCCAAAAGACATTCCTTCTGGCATTTTAATTTGATGCACTTACACGACCCTGGATTGATACAACTGGTTAAGGACTCCATTCCTAAAATTCTAGGGGACAGCACTTCACCGGACACATCCTCGGCAATAAATTGGGACACCCTCAAGATGGTATTAAGGGGTGAAATTATAAAATACTCCACTTACCAAAAGAGGAAACAGGATTCCAATCAGGCTAAATTACAAGCAGACTTTGTAAGCTTACAAAATAAATTTAATCAAGGGGACCTGGCCGTTATAACACAGCTAGATCAAACTAAACAGAAGCTTCAAAAGACAATAGATCTTAAAATAGAACAGTAACTATTATACCCAAGACTTACCTCCCAGGAGAGTGGCCCCTGGGGTGCCAGCAACCTGGCTAGATGTCTGCGAGGTGCAAGACAGCAATCCATGGTCACTAAGATTCAGGACCCCATTACTGGTCGCACGTTATCCCATCCTAGGGACATTCGACAGGCAATGACAAATTTTTATAAAGCTCTATATACTGCAGAAACAAAAGGCTCCCTCCAACAAATGACAGTGTACTTACAAAATTCGCCCCTGCCGAGGCTCTCCTCCACTCAGGTGGAGCACCTTCATCGCCCTATCACTGTTGAGGAGATCTGGGGGGCTCTTAAATTGACTAAATCCCAAAAGACACCCGGACTGGATGGATATTGCCAAATTCTATAAAACATTTAAACAATTAATCACCCCCCCCCCAATGTGGCATTTAGGGGCATGCAAGAGGATAACCATCCCCCACCCTCCTGGAGATATATGGAAATAGTTGCTATCCCTAAACTTCAGAAAGATCCTGTTCTATTAGCCTCATATCACCAGATTTCCAAATTAAATTGTGACTATAAACTGTTCATGCCTATTTTAGCTCATCGGGTGGATATTTTACTACCTCAGCTTATCAATGGAGATCAGGTGGGATTTGTCCGGAGACGCCAGGCTCACAATGCGGTCCGACGGGTTCTATTACTGACTGAATATGCCACCCTGAGGCAGATACCACTAACCCTTCTCAGCCTTGATGCTGAGAAGGCATATGACCAAGTTTCTTGGCCCTTTCTGTGGGTGACCCTTCGTCGCTTTGCCTTTCCGGACAAATTCATCGCACAACTTCAAGCAATGTACCAATCCGTGATAGCATACCTTAAGCTGCACTGTTCCCTTTCACCACCCTTCCCCTTGTCCAGAGGTACTCAACAGGGATGCCCACTCTCCCCGCTTCTCTTTGCTCTCTACTTTGAGCTGCTAGCTGCAAACCTACGGACCCTGGACACTGTAGAAGGGATCCCACTGGCAGGGAGGTCTCATAAATTAACATTATTTGCGGATGACATTCTGCTTTCTCTCAACTCACCCAAAACATCTATCCTGGCAGCGTGAGAACATTTGGAGACTTTTGGTAGGCTATCGGGTTATAAAATAAACAGCTCCAAGATAGAGGTTCTAATCTACTCATTTCTCCCCTCTGGGAAGTTGAAAAAGCAATTCCCCTTCTGGTAGCATAGGCAGGAGCTCAGGTATCTGGGTATTAAGATACCTGCCAAGCTAGTACACCTCGAATTGGTAAATTTTGAACCACTGACACAGCAAATACTGCTGATCTGGCTAGGTGGGCTCACCTCCCGATGGGGATCTGAAGCCGTGCCGATACTATCCAGTAAAATATATTCCCACGTCATCTTGTTTTTATACAAACCCTACCTATACTACCCTCTAATATGTACTTCCAGGCATGGGATAAATTAATTTCTCAGTTTCTCTGGGGGCACCACGCCACGTGTAAAATACACTTCCCTGCAACTCCCACTGACTCAGGGGGCACTTGGTCTTCCTAAAGTGAAGAGATATGCCTAGGCAGCTCAGCTCCGGATAGCATTGTTAATTTGACCCCCTCATACTTAACACATTGGAAAGACATAGCGGTTGCCCTTAATGGTTTTGAAAATCTCCCAAGACTCATTTTGGGAAAACCCCTGGGTTGCCTCCCCCTGAACCATTTTTAAGGATTTACCTCTGTGTTCTTGGATGCTTAAGGCATGGCGCCACTCACTCTCAACAGCTGAAAAATATTATATCTTAGCACTGGCTGGCCAGACCCTTTTATTTGGTAGAGAACTGACCAAAGCCCTATCCAAATGGGAGGAGTATCATTTATGTTATGTCTTTCAAACAATAGGCCCTATGGGAATACAATCTTTCTCATACCTACAATCTAAATATAAATTACCAGTGAACCAATATCAGATATACAAGGCTCTGTGACATAAACTCCTCCCAATGGAGGAAGATTTATCTAAGCAGGCGGAAGCCTCTTCCAGATTAACCCAGATAGTTATCCATCATTTGAAGGGAGAGGTCTTGAATCACATTACCAGCCAACTGTATCAGGCACTATGTCAATGTAACCCAGACTCAGATGACCCTGTGTGGGTTAGATGGAATAAAGATATAGATTCTGAGGTCCCTAAGGAGTCCTGGGATAAGACAGTCAGATATTATTCTAATTGCTCCTCAACCATATGCTGGAAGAAGTACGGTTGGAAGATTAGGTCCAGGTTTTTCAGGACCTCAGATGTAACAGCGAAGTATCGGGGAATGTTGGAAGGGATATGGGGGACTTTTTGTAGGACATGAACATATTTTTTGGTCATGCCCCCCCATATAAGCATACTGGTGGGAGGTCTTGGGGGAGCTAAATAATATTTTCGGATCACCAGAGCTTTTGGCACAAGTTTTTATACTGGTGCGTGTTCCGCCTCTGAATCTCAAAATAGCCCGGGACACATACAAACTTTTATACTCCTTATACTTATTGCTAAAAAGATAATCACTAACCTTTGGCTCACAGATAAAAGTCCAACCAAAGACCTCTGGAAGAAACTCACATGAGGTCTATAACCTAGAACAACTTACGGCCAGAGTTAATAACTGGATAACTGCATTTGATGAGAGATGGAGAAGGTGGATCCAATACCAGTTGGATACTTACCAGGACTTTGTACCATGATGGGACATTCTGAAATAATAACAGTTAAAGGGGATGGGGAGTTGCTCCCAGGGGGAGAGGGCTTGGTGATATCCATATGACCCTCTTGGGGATGTTACACTATAAAGGAACTGTTCCAGCTCACTACTCTAATGATATCAAGTGTATACATTTATCAACTTACACCTCGGATACATTTTTATATAGCTAGCTTGAGATGGATCTATACTGTGTCAGATGTAATCCCTACATGTGCCTTAATTATTTACAAGTGGATATGTCTGTACTGCACTTGTTTTAATGCTATTGAATTTGTATTTCTTATACAATAATAAAAAAGATAAAAAAAAAAAAAAAGAACATCCACACCCCGGATACAGACATGTCCTTTCCTCAACAGCTTTATGCTTATGGTTTGCCCTAACCTCACTCGACCATTCGCCATGAGCCACTGTATATCCCACATTTTTTGTGGTATCCTATGCAAGCAATAATACCCAACAGGGTGGGAGGTATTGGGCAAAACTGGACCGCCCAGGGGCGTAATGAGGCCCAATGTCACGGAGTGGAGACCTTGTAGCCCCTAGGAAGGTCAGTATTGCCCATACCGTAGCCCACCCTGGAGGGTGTGTGTGTGCAAAAAATAGCCTGCCTGTGACATTTTAATAAAATTTAAAAATCAGTTAATAAAATAATGTAAAGACGAAGTAAAAGTCTTTATGCTGCAAAGTAGTCCCTCCCTGTGCTGTTACATAATCTGTTGCCCTCCCCAAAAAAAGAACCATACTCTTCTACTCTCCCCAGACACACACACCACCACCCCCTCCCCCGCCCCCAGATCAAGATGTGGAGTTTGCTGTACACCTGTCTCTACCATTGGTATTCTTAACAAGACAACAACAAAAAAGATTTATGTCAGTCCTGAAGGAGTCCTTGTTTTGCTGCTTGGAAGTTGCGATGTTGCTGACTAATTTATTATTCATTCAATACTTCAAGGGCTGTTCTTTGAACAGCCGTGTTTTTTTTTGTGGAACGTATTAGAAGGAGGCATTAGGACTTAATAGACAAACTGAAACATACATAGCTTGATTCTCACAATGACAGCTGCAACTGCTGCTCCTGCATTCTCTCTTATCTTTAACAATACCACCAAGCACACAGGAAATCGTATTCTAAGTTGAGCAAGCAAGAGATCGATAGTGACAGAGTGAGCGAGAGAGACCCAGATCTCTGGTCAGAGTTGGTGTTTCATTAATAAAATAAATAAAGGGAAAAAACTGATCATTTTGTGGAGTCTAAGTGGAGCCAGGGTAAGTCAGGCACTTCACGGACACATCTTCTATAGCGCTAGCACACAACGTGTTAGCGGTAGTAGACGTCTTTTTTTTAAATTCTGTGACAGATGTGGCCTCAGAAAATCCACTGGAGGACAACAGAGGGAGAGCATTAATACAGCAGGTGGCTTTTGAGAGGAGTGAGCCATCAGGGACCTACCTAGGATAAATAAAAATCTACCGTTGTCACAGGAGACTGTACCGTCCTTGCCTATATGAGTGATGGGCAGAGTGTGCTGTTAGTGCTCCTTTGTGCTGCTCTGGTCTGAATGGATCGAAGAGATACTGATTCATTTACACTTTATACTGCTGTGATTTTTTCTTTAATTCAATAAACTTTATTATTTTCGGATAACATAACACACAACAAAATTCACAGGAGGGATGCCAACAATGGAACTACTCAGATAGACATGTCAAAATTCCAAGGCAATCCCCCACTCCCTATCCACCATTTACCCCCTCCTCAATCCCATCCCATCCCAACAGCCCTAGACCTCCCTAAGTCCCCCTCCCCAGCCAAGTGTTACTCATCCACTACTCCCCCAACTATGCCCTCTTTACTCTGTACTCGGACCTATTTGATTTTCCAAGTGGATAAGAGAGCATCTAGCACTCCCAATCTGCTCTGAAAGGTTGCATATCTATTACGCATGAGACAAATGTGCTTCTCCAACTGGATGGCTAACAGTATTTCTTGATACCATTCCAGAACAGAGAGGGGAACCCTGTCTCTCCAATGCCTCAATATAATCAGCTTTGCGATCATCGCAACCAGAACCATGTGGCCCCTCCTAACCTTGGGCATGCCCCAAGGAAGGTTGTTCAACAGGCAAATTTCAGGGTTAAAGAAGGGGTCTAGCCCCAAAAAGGGATCTAAGGATCATCTAATCGCCTGCCAAAAAGCTTGCACTTTCAGGCATGTCCATACCATGTGAAATAACATTCCCCTCTCCTCACTACATCTTGTACAGGCAGGGGAGGAGAGCCACCCCAAAGAGTGGAGCTTCGCAGGAGTGAAATATAAGTTGTGCATGATGTTAAACTCGGTAAGCCGCAATCTGTCTTGCTTAATGTAACTGTAGGAATTGCGCCACAATCTCCTTCAGAAGTCAGTTTCTGTATTTAGCGACAGCTCCTGGGTCCAGTAATAAAAGAACCCCTTGAGGTAGATTATGTTGCACTGCCCGTAATTTCCTGTAAACCAGAGAGATGGCATGAGGTTGTCTGGCCAATCTGAGTAGAGAGGGCAAGCCAATATCCACCGGGTTTGATCTTGGGAATTTGCCTATATGGGAGATAATCGCCTCCTTGATCTGCATATACTGAAGAATGTCACTCGCCTGTGCATTGAATCTACTTTGAAAAACTGTAAAGGAGATTAATCCTCCACCACCATACATGTCTGCAGCTTTCTTCTCCCTCAGATTAGGCCGGTATGACAGTGGGATAGGCCAATGGCCTATTTTAAAATGCGGATTACCCAAAATAGGTTGATCTAGGGAAACATGCCAATCAGCAGCTATCACCGCCTGCAGTTGATGCAACGCTTTGATGGACCAGACCATTGGGGTGGATCTAAGGGACTTGGGAATGACCCCAGGAGTCGCATATAGGAGAGCTTGAAGAGTGCACTTATGCCGAGATACAAGATAGTGCTCTATTTTCACCCACTCTGGAAAATAAGCAAGTGGGTCCGAGGCCGGGGGTACCTGTGCCCACTGAGCAAGCTTACACAAGTGATGGGCACAATAATACAGGAAAAAGGACGGGGCCGCCAGGCCACCTGACTCCCTTGGGGTGGTCAGGTTAGAATAACACCTCCTGACCTTCCTGCCCTTCCATAAAAAAGTATTCAGGATTGCTTGCAATTTGTCGAACCATCTCTTAGGGAGAAAATAACCCATCATGACCATTGGATACAAAATACGAGGGAGCACATTCATTTTTACCGTAGAGATTCTACCCCATAGCGATAGGGAGAAGGCGCCCCATCCCTCCAAGTCAGCTTTGACTTTGGTCAATAGATCCAAAAGGTTAGCTTTCAACATGAAGCTCCTATCTCTTGCCACATGAATTCCCAGATACGAAAGGGATTTCGGTTCCCACAACAGATCAAAACTGGTCACGTCCTCATGACAGACCCGATCGTTCAAGGAAAATACCTTGGTCTTGGTGAGGTTAAGTTTATAGTGTGAGACCTTGGAGAAGGCCCCCACCTGTTCTAACAGCGCAGACAGACTGTCTCTTGGTTCCTTCAAATGAAGTAACAGGTCATCTGCGTATGTGGAGAGTGTGTACCTCTGGCCTCCTATTGAAATCCCTCGGATGCTCGGCGAGGCTTTCAGATGCCAGATAAAGGGTTCTAAATACAGGTTAAATAAAAGGGGGAAAGGGGCAGCCCTGCTGGGTGCCTCTTTGAAGCGGAAAAACTGCAGAGTATACCCCGTTATCTAATTTGGGCAGTGGAAAAGGAATATAGCAACTTAATCCAGCAAATAAACTCCTCAGGGAGCCCAAACCACGACAAGGTGGCAAAATCAAAGTCCCAGGATACCCTATCGAAAGCCTTCTTGGCGTCCAATGATACCAAGATCATTGGCAGATCTGAGTCGCTGGCAATCCAGAGGAAGTGCATTATCTTCCGCATATGGGCCCCAGAGGAACGACCTGCCATAAAACCAACTTGTTCTTTACTTACCAAAAGAGGCATAACAGGCCCCAACCTCCTGGCTAAGATCTTAGCCAAGAGCTTAATATCGGTGTTAATCAGTGAGATGGGCCAATAACTCTCCGGATACTGCAGATCTTTACCCTTTTTAGGAATAAGCGTGATTATTGCTCTTAAAAAATTGGGGTCAGATAGTCCTTTATCGAACCAGTGGTTGTACACCTCTGTCAGCATAGGGACTAACTCTGGTGTACAGGCCTTATACAGACTACTGGGGAGGCCATCCGGCTCCGGAGACTTATCCATTGAAAGAAGTGCCACCGCACTTGTCACTTCTTCAGCCGTGATGGGACCGGCCAATGCAGAGGTATGAATGGGCAACAACCTGGGCAGACCAGCTGAGCTAAGATAGCTCAGGATATCTGCCATAGAGGGGCGCGCATCTGTTTCCTCGGCATATAACCTCTGATAGTATTGCTTTAGTACCTCTGCTATATCCCGAGGATCAGTCACCACGGGTGTGTCTTTCTCCGGCCTAATACCCGGGATAAACCGAGATGCATCCTCCTGCCTGAGCCTCGAAGCCAGCAGCTTGCCAGCCCTCTCCCCAGACTCCAAATATTGAAATTTGGTACGCTTAAGAGCCAGTTCGGCCTTTTGGGAAATACAACTGAAATACTGGGCTCGCAGTCTGTGCAGCTCTGTCCAGTCTCCATCTAGCGATGAGCGAGAGATAGTGGATTCCAATTGACTAATTGAGGAGAGCAGGGAATTCATTTGCAACTTGAACTGCCGGGACCTCGTGAAGGATAACTGGATACACTCCCCCCGCAGGGAGCACTTTAAGGCCGCCCAGACTATGTCTGCCCGATTGACTGATCCCCTATTGTTTTTAATGAAATCAGTGATAAACTTTTGTATATGTTGCAAGGAGTTAGGTTTGTGCAATAATTGGGTATTTAACCGCCAGAGGGTGTCCTTTTTCACTCCAGGCCCTACTAGAAAAAAAAGGGAGACGGGCGAGTGGTCCGATATCACCCAGGCGTGAATATCGAGGCAGCAATTACTCAGGGAGGCGAAGGAGCTGCCGAGAAGAAATCAATCCTCGAATATGTATTAGCGCGGAGAGAAAAAAGTATACTGGCGTTCCTCCGGATGCAGGATACGCCAGACATCAATAAGATCCGCTCCCCTCATGAGCTCATGAAGAGCCCTCTGTGCAGGGGAAAACCCCCTTCTTCGGGAATCGGACCTGTCAGTGTGCGTACAGGGGGTGATATTCCAGTCCCTACCCAATATAGTAAGTTTAGGGGGGTTGGAAACAACCAATCTCAGTAAGTGAGTAAAGAAATGGGGGGTTTCAGCGTTTGGGCCATAGACTGCTCCCAGCGTTACCTGATGAGACTCCAGCAGACCAGTCACTATGACATATCTCCCCTCGGGATCCCAGACTTCATTTCCTAGGGTGAAGGGAATATTTTTGCTTATAGGATAACCACGCCCTCTTTATTGGTGGAGATGCCTGCTCCATAAACAATACTGCTGTGATTTTAATGCTTTTTGTTTTACATTACTGGGTATAGTGTCACTCTGGTCTAAAGACTGAATGAGAAAACGGTCTCTCGCTAAACAATGGAAAAAATGGTGGCAAAACGCCGGCGACTTCAAATGGGAATGAGCTTTTTTAGCCAATTAGGAAGCAGGGTTGGCACTTTAATACTTCAGTGGGAGAAGGGGCTCTGTAGGTTGGTGTTTTTTATTTCCTGGGCATCTATTGAAAATTAATGTACGCCTCTAGCAAGGGTACTAGCCAATCAGGTGCCAGGAAATAAAAAGCTCGTTTTCTAAAGTTGTTTAACATTCCAAGTACCAATTTTATTTCTCCTGGGCTTCCCCCTTTGAACTCAATGTCCCCTAAACTTGTTTATTCAATAATTCTTCCATACATTCCTTTCATAGAAGTGCTCTCTATTTGAACTCTTAACTTTCCATTTAACCATCTTCCTCAAAGCTATTTTAAAATACCCAGGTATCTGTCTAAGCTGACTTCCACCCAATGACTCCCCTGACCATTCCTTTACCCAGTTTCCCAGAATATTTACCCCCCCCCCACTTGCTACTTAAGTTTTGTTTTACGAATATTTTATACAAGTCAGAATACCAGAAAAGCATATGAAAAAAGATGACTGGGTTAACCATCCCCAAACTTCCTTGCTTCCAATCTTTATATAATATTTCTCTTTTAATGGGGTTCAAACTATTCCCCCATATTAGCTGAAAGAACATTTTTAATATTCTAGCCTCAAATTCCACTGGCAGTGGAAACACTCCTGTCACATAAAGAAAAACCAGGATCAGAAATTGTTTTGCCACATACACTCTTTTTAACTTAGTTTCCATGATTTCCATCTGGCCACTTTTCCTTCAGCAATACCCAGCGCCTCGTTCTAGTTCTCATTCACCATGTCCCCTTCTCCAGAAACCATCCCTAGCAATTTCATTTTCTCATTTGTTTTTGATATCCCTCCATCACCTAATAAAGGTGCCTTTGACATCTTAAACCACATTCCTTTACTTTTATTCATGTTTATTTTAGGCCCTGCTACCTCTGAAAATTCGTCCAGGATTCCCATTAGTGTCCTAACCTCTTCCTCCAATTCTAAAAAGACTGTTATATCATCAGCATAGGCCGTTACTTTTATCTCATCTCCCACCTGCCCCCCTTTTATACCCCTAATCTCCTTAGATTCCACTGTTTTCCTAACCAAGGGGTCTATCGCAAAAGTATATAATAAAGGACTCGTCTTACTCCTCTCCGAATACTAATTTTCCTACCCTTACCCACCCTCTACTTCAGTACAAATAACCGCTTTCTTATATAACAGTTTAACTCACTGTACAAATTCATCTGGAATCCCATATTTCTCCAGCACTAGAAAGAGAAAATCATGATTCACCTGATCAAATGCCTTATTCTGGTCCACCGCAATCACACACCCCTCACACTGCATTCTTCTCCCATACTCAGTCACATCCCTAATCAATGCTAAGTTCTCTTGTATGTTCCTCTCTGGAATTCCACACGTCTGTGCTTCATGGATGACCTCTCCTGCCCCTACCTTTAATCTTCTTTGTAGCACCTGGGTAAGAATCTTAAAGTCAGCATTCAAAATACTGATTGGTCTCCAGTTCCATAATACTTCCTCTTCCCCAGATTTATATAGAAAAATCACAATCCCAAGAGTAAACTCTGCCGGTATATTATTCGCTCTCTTCATAAAATTAAATACCCTGACCAAAAACATAGACACTATACTCAAGAAGGCTTTGTAAAACTCATTTGGTATAACATCCTCACCCAGCACCATCCCTAGTTTAAGATTTTTGATAACTTCTACCACCTCTGATTCCAAAATATTTCTCTTAAGTAAACTGCTAGTACTGGACCCCACCCGTGGCATATTTAAATTCCCCAGATAACCCCTGATTTCCTCTATATCCAACTCTGTCTTTCTGCCTTCACCCTCTGGATAATATTCTATTATCCCCCTCATTCCATCCATATCAGAAAAAAACTCCCCTTCTCATTTTTCAAACTCGTTATACAAGACCTGCTTTTCCTCTCTTTAAATGCTTCACAGGGATCTCCTGTCAGAGTTTTCTGGGTCCCAAAACTAACTTCTTTTCTAAGGGACTCTCCTCTATCATATTGTACTTCCCTCATCTCGACCTTGACCTTCTCAATTTGGTCTCCAGCCTTCCCCCGCCCTTTATATTCAGTTTCTAATAATCTATAAAGCTTACTTTTGAGTTGTATATATTTCATAAATTTCCTGTTTGCCACCCTTTTGCCATAACCCTTCAACCAATTATTGATCTCTTTTTACGTGTCCCACCACCAACACACTAGATCCTCATATAGCCCCATCACTGATGCCCTAGCCTCTAACACATCCCCAAGTGACAATTTAAGTTCCCCCATTAGCAAGCTACTAACATTCATCTTCCACCTGGTTACTGGTTGTTCTCGCTCTGTTTCTGTATTTAACCTGCATTTAATAATCAAAGGAAGCAGGAGGTAAAACAGATACCTTCAGTGCCTTAAGCCTGTTGGATAAAAACAAGTAATCAATAGTAGAAAACAACTCTCCTTTCCTAAAAGTAAAATGGATAGGCATTATCACAAATATTTCTTAATTCAGCTATTTGAATACTCCTTTTAAACGCATTTGAGTCACAATACACTTTTTTTCCACGTCTGCCTAGCCGTAGTCTGAAGAGGACAATTAAAATCACCTCCATAGTAAATATTCCTTGAGAAGCACAAGTACGGCTGAACAAGCTCAAACAAACCCACCCTCTCTCTGCTTTGGATTGAGGGGCATAGATACAAATAAACCTACTAGGCTGTCCATGCCAGATCCCGTCTATTATCAACACCCTTCCAGGTTGGAGATCTACGATTTTTATTAGTTTAAACCCGTTTCCTGAAAAAAGTACCCCCACTCTATCTGCTTTATCCAACCCGAAAGACCAGTAAGAAGGCCCCCAAATCCATTCCCTCCTAGCCTGAGCCACTGAAAGTACAGAGTTAAGCCATGTCTCTTGTAGAAATATCACTTCACATGCTAGATTCCTCAACTCAGCCCACATAGCCTCTCTCTCTCTCTCTCAGCCCCATTCAAAACACTGTTCCCGTTAATTGATGCCACAGAAAACACCATTTTTTTAACTACCCATCACCAAGAATAACAATCTTCCCACAGACATCAGCATTTCCTCCTTTTTCTTCTTCTTCTTAGCCAGAACTTCCTGTTCCTCTGGCTCCAGGGGGTAGGATTCAACCTGCATTCCTGATGACACATACAACCCTTCACCTGAGGGCCATTCCTCTCTTCCCAGACCTCTTAAAATGTCAAAGGGGTTCTCCAGTTTAAGGTCAGAAGTAGTTCCCTTACAACTTCTCAGACTCCATTTTCTACCAGAATCCTGGAAGCTCCCTGAGGGTTGGGGGGGCATGTTTTTCTCCCTCGGATCCTGCTCTCTTGCTTCCCCCTCAACCTCACCTTCAGTTCTTCCCTTCACTCCATCATTTCCAGAACTCTCCCCCATTAAGGATTCTTCCACTAGGGGGCACTTGCTCTCCTCTACCTCTTTTGTACCGTGCTCCTTTTTTTCATCCACAGTTACCACCAACTGAGATGAAGACTGCGGGGCCTCCTCCTCATTTCTCTGATCCTGTGCATTGGGGCCAGCGGGTTCATGTCTTGCTCCTGCTCTCTGAGCTTTATTAATCAAATCTTCCTGATTCATGCTTCTACTGTTATTTCTGGCTGCCCATGGGCAGGTATTAAACATATGCCCATATTCCTCATACAGATTACAGCATACATGATTAGCACATTCTGAGTTGCTGTGCCCACACTCCCCACACAACCCACATCTAATTACATCACACATGTTAGATAGGTGTGTATGAGACCCACACCTGTAGCATGCCTTGGGTTGCCCTGGGTAGAAGAATACCCCTCTGTCCCTTCCCAAGAAAAAGCTGTTAGGAATATATACAATGCCAGTATCTGAGCGGTCCAGTTTCACTTTAAACCTCCGTCCTCCTGTCCAGAAAAATTCCTCATCAATTATTGCCTCAGGAGATCCCATAACAGTGCATCTCTGCTGTAACCACTGCAAGATGTCTCCCACGTGTACACACACTGACCAAAACATTGCAGTCACATTTTTAATTATAGGTTTGGTAAGGGGGATTGCCAAAAAAGGAGCCCACAGAGGGGTGTTTTTCAGGGCTTCATATTTTGCCCACAAATGATCCAGTCCTTTCATTGACTGAAAGCTGACATCAAAAACATCTTCACCAGCTATATGGATAAGAGCATACACGTCTGTAGCTATAAACCCCATAGAATATTTAATTAAATTTCTCCCCACATGATACCTACCTGGGAAGTTTTCTATACCCCCTCTATAATGCAGACGCACCACAAACCTTCGGGGGGGGGGAAATCACTGAATCCCACCTGGGAGGACCACCCTGGTCTCCTTCTGTCTCTCAGGAGGTTCACCCATCTTTTCTAGTTCAAGGGGACCTTTACTTTTCAAAGTCTCAGCATAAGTTTTGCGGGGGATTAGCTCAGACTCGGCGTTTTCTTCCTTTCAGGGAGCCTGAAACCTCCTGTCGCCCCTTACCCTCTCTGGCCACAGTTTTGTCTTTCACAGTCAAGAGCTCCTCCACTGGTAAATGCTCCTTCACAATATGCTTCTCTCTACCCCCTTCTGTATAAGGCCCATTTTAAAAATCTCATCGGAGGTTAAGCGACCACTTTCTTCATTTACAGACTCTGCACCCCACCCTTTCTTAGCACCTCCAATTTTACACATCAGGACCCCCTTACTGCTCTGGGTGAAATCCTCCCACTCCATTTCTGGCTTCCAATTGCCATCCTGCTCCTATATCCATCCCGCCCCCTGAAGGGACTTCCTGGGGACCATTTTTCCTCATTCCAAATAGTTTGCAGACCAAACGAATGCACCACCACTTCCTTTACCGATAGAGACGTTCTGTTGGTTTTTTTCTTCCTCTCACACATTTCCGCCTTCCGACTGGGCCCCGCCTCCAATTCCAAGGCTGCACTAGGTTCCGGGTCAACTCTCCTCTCAGGCTCCTTTGCTCCTCCAGACGATTCTCATCATCTTCCTCCAAGATTTTCAGCACAGACATCCACCTTTCTTCCATCGCTTGTTCCAGGTGAGCTGACGCCAATTCTTTCTCATGCTTAGTGGTTTTCAGAGCATCCTCCGGTTTTGCAAAGCTCCTATTCAATATATCCTCCGCCTCCTTCCCCTCCGATTCCTCCAATGCTGGCACAGATGCAAAAAACTCTAGCTCCTCTTCAGAATCAGGAGCCGTCGCATCTCTTTCTAATTCTCCGTTGATATCACGCACCTCTATAGTACACTCCTTCCCCTCTGCTGCATACTCCTGACTGGCCATGGGTCCAACAACACCACCACAGTGTTCCCTACCTAATAGTAGGGGGAATTTACCCAGTGTCTTGGTCAGATTTCCCCATTCACTAGAAATACCACCAACAACTTAACCAGGTTCAATATGTCAGCTTGCATATGCAGCTCTCAATCCCTCCAGAAGAAGGCTGAAATAGGCAGAATTGTCAAGCCCTCCTTTCCTGGTCAACAAAAAATAAATACATATGTAGCCCAGGCACTGTATGCCAGCGGGCTCCCCTCCCCCTTACCAGCTGTCTCTGATACCAGGCAAGGGGCCTGGGGCTTGCTGTGGTGGTAGTTGGGAATGCATTCCCAGAAATAATGATAATAGCGTGGTGCCTCCACCCAGAGTAAAGTATTAGTGAGCCAGATATCCGTTTGGCAGAGCCCCCTAGGATACTGTGCCTACCCACCTCCCCAACCAACTGCTCTGCACACTGTGTCCCCCAGTACCTTGTTCCACCATCAACCACATATCTCAGCAGTAAGCACATGCAATGAAATTCACTAACACAGCAGTTTCAAACAACAAATTCACAGCTTTATTCATGGGGTAAGAAATAGGGAAGGGGATACCGGAACATGAGGTAGCTGTGAAGGCAAAAAAGAAAGGTTAGTGAAATATGGGAGGGATACACTAGGGGTAGAACAGCTATAATGGGGGAGGTGAGTGGAACGGGGGCAGCAGAGAACAAGGGGGGCACCACAGTAGAATAGTGTGCTGCAATGGATGTGGGGCAGCTACTGGGATAAACATACTATGAAGACTAGGAGGGTGTCTAATCTGCCAAAGGCTAAGGAGGTTGGAGGAAACAGTGCAGTGGCTAGGTAGACAGCTGGAGAGGGTGAGGGCAGAGGGGCTGGGGAAAGGGGCAGGAGGGCCTCTCCCAGGGGGAAGCAGGAGGGCACATCAGGGAAAGCACAGCAGGTTGGGGGAGGAGACAGGCAGGGGGGCAGGTTCACATCTGAAATCGGGTCAGGCAGTAGAGGCAGGTCAGGGGACAGGGGGAAGGAAGTAGCACAGAACAGTACAGGAATAGCAGGCAACAGGTTTGCAGTGCTGGCAACAATGGTGGGGAGGGGGACTTAAGGGAGCACCAGGAGGAGGGGGAGCAGGAGGAAGGGAAAATGAGAGCTCAGGGGATGGGCATGTGGAGGAGGGTAGCAAGAGGCGGAGAGGCACAACTGAAAAAAAATGTTGGCAGCAGGGGTGTGAGGAGGGGCAGTGCTGATAGATCAGGCACCGAATGCATGACTAAAGGGGCAGGGACCAGGGAGGGAGGAAGGAAAGTTGGATGATAGCAGGGATCAAGGGGATGGGAGGACCCAGAGCAGGGGAGGAGGTCACAGAGGAGAGCGAAGAGACATTAATGGGCAAGGAGGGGCAGACGTTGGAGGTGGGCAAGGAAGAAACTTAGGGAGGGGAGGAACGGGGCATGGGAAGGGGGTGTGCTAGTGTTGGGGGACTCCATACTGAAAGGGATCAGATGGGGCAGTAAAGAAGAAAGACATAGTCTAACATGGGTCGAGTGTATTCCTGGGTTGACAGCAGACAGTGCAGGGCAGGCCATTCTAAAGTGCGCAGGGAGGGGATGGATGAAACTGCATTTTGTGGTGCATGTGGGGACGAACGACCTGTCAGGTGAGACGGTGGAGATAGTAAAGGGGAGATTCAAGGAACTGGGGAAGCTGTGTGGGGAGGCGGGGAACTCAATGGCCTTCTCAGAGGTGCTCCCAGTACCCTGTGCAAACACTGTGAGGAAGGGAAGGATAGGTGAGTTCAACATCTGGCTGTGGGAATAGTGCCGTACTAGGGGGTATGGGTTAATGGGGGGCTGGGGCAGAGCATGGGACAATAATGACCTGTATGCAGGGGTCAGGCTACACTTGAGCACAGAGGGGAAGAGAGAATTAAAGCAGGGGATAGAGGGGTACATAGCGGCAAGGGTAGCTTTAAACTAACAAAGGGTGGTGGTAAGTGGTCAACTGGTAGGCAGGGTTTCCAGAGAGGGGAGCCAGATGAGCCTACCCCCCAAGTTATACAGGAGAGCATCAGGGTAGGAGCAATTGGGGGGTAAATCAAGGTAGGGAAGGCAAAGGAGCAGGGTGGAAGATAGTGTCACTAAAGTCGAGGAGACTGGGAAACAAAGCAGCTGAGTTACAGACTCTCTTGGCAGTGGGGCAAGTGGACATTGCAGCCATAACAGAAACTTGGGCCACCTAGTACTGTGACTGGGATATGATGATCCCTGGATACAGGCTGATCAGGAGGGACACAGCAGACAGGAATGGTGGGGGGGGTGGGGGTGGCAATCTATGTAAGGGAAGAAAAATTTACTCACCATAGTAATCTTATTTCTTCAAAGGGATCTCTCATTATGATTAAACTTAATTCAGTCAGCCTCCTGTGTTGAACTGCCCGGAGAAATGGAATTTTATGCAAATTATGGAATTCTCAAGTGGCTCATGACACTTTCAAACTGCTGCCCTAGCAACTGCTGCACTCTGAGTGCTTCAAATTCTCATGGAGCCTAACTGAGTAAAAGACCCACTAGCTAAAAATTAACAACATTAAAATAACATTTTGGCCCTTTCAGGTCAAAACTTCCTTAACCAACAAACCTCAGAAACTTTAAGACCACTTGGACACCAACTGGTTAAACAAACTGAGTCTCTACCTTAACCAATATGTGAGAAAAGAAAATACCCCAATGCAGGGATGCAGAGCTATAGGTTCTAGTAGGAGAGGTAGGGAGGGTCTTTAATCGTAGTGAGTGATCCCTTTGAAGAAACAAGATTACTGTGGTGAGTAATTTTTTCTTCTAACCCCAGGAATCATTCATTATGATTAAACTTAATGCAGACTACCAAGCACTACCTTTGGAGGTTGAGCAGAGAACCTATTTTGGAAACAGGCTCTGCAGTACTGCTGTACCAAACCTAGCATCACCTCTGGATTGCAAGTCCAGGCTGTAATGCTTTGTGAAGGTGTATACTGTTTTCCATGTAGCTGCTTTACAGATTTCCAGTAGTGGAATTTCTCTTGAAGCTGCCACTGAAGCAACTGTGCCCTGGTGGAGTGTGCTCTCAGGCCCAGAGGTACCTGTTTACCCACCTTACTATAACAAAACTGTATACATGCCACTATCCAGCGAGCAATTGTACGTTTTGTTGCAGCTCTGCCCTTACCAACTTCACCAAATGTGAGAAAGAGCTGTGATTGACTTGTCCTGTAGGACTTGGTTCTGTCAATGTAGTGGCTAAGTGCCCTTTTGACATCAAGGGAATGGAGTCGTCTTTCTGGAAAACTGGAGTTGTCTGTAAAGAAGACAGGTAGAGTGATAGACTGATTCAAGTGAAAATCAGATACCACCTTGGGAAGGAATTTTCTATTAGTCAGAAGGACCACCTTGTCCTTGTGGAATGAGATGTAGTCCACATCTGTGCACAGGTCTTGTAATTCACTGATCCTTCTGGCTGAAGTAATGGCAACCAGGAAAACTGTTTTCCAAGTGACATACTTCAAATCTGCGGTTGCCATAGGTTCGAATGGTGCATCCATGAGTTTAGCAATGCAAACATTTAGATTCCAGGCCCGGAACCAGTTCCCTTAGGGGAGGGTGTAGAAGATTAAGGCCTTTAAAATATTTTCTAAATACTGGATGAGAGGCCACAGACCTCTTCTTACCAACTGACAGGTAAGCAGAGACTGAAGCTAAGTGGACCTTGGAGGTGGAAGGCTTCAGACCTAAGGAATGTAAATGTGTAAGGTAATCTAGAAGAATAGCCAAATCAGCCCTGAAAGGGCTCACACCCTTACCTGTACGCCGCCACATAGTAAATCTTTTCCACTTAGAGGAATATGTTTTCTTAATGGAAGGCTTCCTGGAACCCCTAAGCACTGTCAGCACCTGCTCTGATAGGTTTAGGTTAGCAAATTCTAAGTCCTCAAGAGCCACACCTTAAGCCTCGGTGATTTGAGATTGGGGTACAGGATCCTGCCCTAAGAGGAGGTTAACAGGTTGTGCCTCTTGGGCAGGTCGATTGGGGAAACCACTGACAGAGACAGTAGGAGAGAGTACCAGTGCTGTCTCGCCCAATCCAGAGCCACCAGTATCATCTTTGTTGGTTGGGACCTCAATTTCAGTAGGGTCCTGAAGATCAAAGGAAAGGGAGGGAATGCATACAGGAACTTCCCGTCCAATCCATGGCCATGGCATCCAGGGGAATTGTGCCCCTCAGAGGAGGCCTGCAACAGTACATTGGAAGTTGATGGTTTTCTGTGGAGGCAAAGAGAGCCACCTCTGGAATGCCCCATTTCCTGAAAATTGCACTGAGTACCTGGGTATTCAAACACCACTCATGGTGGTCTATACTTATCCTGCTTAGAGAGTCTGCCAGCACATTGTCTTTCCCTGGAAGGTGTATGGCTGACAAGGATACTCCCATGGAATATACCAGGGACCACAGTCTCATTGCTTCTGTGCACAGCAGATCTGACCTGGTACCTCCTTGCTTGTTGATATAATACATGGTTGTGGTGTTGTCTGTTCTGACTTGCACCACCTTGTTTTGTAGGTAAGGAGCAAATGTTTTTTAGAGCTCCAAGAGATTTATGTGCAACAGGACTCTTAGGGGAACCATGTGCCACTTGCTGTGTGTTCTAACATGTGTGCCTCCCAACCTAGCAGAGAGGCATCTGTTGTGAGAACTACTGAGGGTTGTTCCCATATAAAAGGTACACCCCAACCTGAGGTTGTGCTCGTCTAGCCACCACTGTAAAGCCTGGACTAAGCTTTTTGTGACTGGAACCAGTTTGGACATAGGATCCGTCCTTTGAGACCAATACTGTCTGAGATGGAGCTGAATAGCTCTCATTTGAAACCTGGAGCCCATTACCACTGCAGTGGCAGATGCCATGTGGCCCAGTAGCCTGAGAAATTATCTGGCTGATTTGGGTCTCCCGGACACAAAGGATTTTGCAATCTGCAGAATGCTTGCCACCCTGTCTTGTGGCAGGAGGGCTCTGCCCTGTCTGGTGTTTAGTTCTGCTTCAATAAACCCCAGCACCTGAACTGGTACCTGTTGAGATTTATCTTCGTTTATCAGAAATCCCAGGGACTCCAGAGTAGATTTTGCTAGTGCCAGTGACTGCACTGCAAGCTGCATAGACTGTCCTACTATTAACCAGTCGTCCAGGTAGGGAAAGACTGTTACACCTTGTTTTCTCAGAAACTCTACCACCACTGATAGGCACTTTGTAAAAACCCTTGGTGCCGAAGTTAGTCCAAAAGGGAGAGCTGCAAACTGGTAGTGGCCTGAAGCCAGTCTGAATCTCAAGAATTTTCTGTGAGATGGTCTGATGGGAATGTGAAAATAAACATCCCTTAGATCTAGGGTGGCTAGCCAGTGTCCCCATTTGCAATGAGGGAATGATTATTGCAAGAGTGACCATTTTGAACCTTGGTTTCAAGATGTTCTTGTTCAGAAGTCTTAGATCCAAAATAGGTCGCCAATCCCGGTTTTTCTTCCTTATGAGGAAGTACCTGGAATAAAAAACCTTTGCTCTGCTTGTTAGAGGCACTGCCACTACTGCTTTGATTGCTAGCAGATGCTTTACCTCTGCCTGCAGCAGAATTCTGTCTGCAGCTGTTGTTGGAGCAAAGGTTCTTGTTCTCAGCTTTGGAAATGATTTGAAACTGAGTGCCAGGCCCTGGCTCACTACCTCCAACACCCACTTGTCTGTGGTGATGGAATGTCAAGCGTGAAGGTAATGAGCCAGTCTGCCACCTACTGGTGGTCCTGCAATAGGGGATGCAACCTGCACTAGCCCATCAGGGGTTCTGTGCGGGCTGTGCCTGAACCTGTGGTGCAGGAGCCACTCTTCGCATGGCTCTCCTGCCCCTTCCTCTAAAATAACCTCTGGCCTGCTGCTGAGGCTGAGAGGCCTGAGCCTGAAAGAAGGGTTTGGGGTAAAAACCCCTACCTCTACCTCCCCTACTCTGGGGCCTATAAGAGGTGGAGGGCCTATCCTTGGAACTGCTCTGACAGGTGGATTTATATTCCTCCACCTTCTTCATGTATGCCTCTGTTTTATCCCCAAACAATTAATTGTTCTCCAGGGGGAAATCCATTGCTTTGGCCTGGGTGTCTAAAGTCAGGTTGGTGGCTCTAAGCCACACAAACCTCCTGAGTGAAACAGACAAAGCCATTAGCCTGGATGCAGTATTACTGGCATCCACTGCCATATGAAATTGGTACTTGGTAGCATCAAGTGCAGCCCTTGCAGTATCCTGTAAGTCTACAGCCACTTCACATGGGACCTTATCAGCCAAAGCTAGAACAGTGTTCCATAGAGCTTTTTGGTACTGCACTGAATACGCCATGTAAATGGCTTGCCTAACTAATAAAGAGGCAGCCATGTACTCTTTCTTTCCCATAGCATCCATTTTTCTTGAATCGTTGTCTGGTGGATGGGTAGCCAAGGGGGTCCAGGCCTTGTCACAGGCAGCAGCTTGTATTACTCCCTCAGGATCAGGATGAGTAAACAGAAAATCAGCTGTAGTTCTGTCCAGCTGATATTTCTTGTCAGCTTTCTTATCCACACCAGGGATAGAGGTTGGATTTTTTTTTTAAATCTGCACTGCAGCCTTTTTTAAAGATTTATGCATGGGCAGAAGCAGACATTTTGTTGGGGTTAACCCCATCAACTCCGGAAAATCTTGCTCCTCCATATCCTCTTCTGTTTCCTGAAGAGGAAGGTTCAGAGTTTCCACCATACTCTTAACAAAAGCATAGTGGGAGGAGTATTCCTCAGGACCCCTAGGAGGGGACCCAAATTCTTGCTCAGGGGAGACCTCTGGATCTATAGGTTCCCCTTGCAAGTCATCCTCCTCCTCCTCCTCCCCAAACACTTGCAGCAGTTCTTGCCATGCTGGGACTATAGGAGGAACTGGTGCAGTCAGTGTAGGAACTGGGATTGCACCCTGTAGGGCTTGTAGCACTTGAAGTGCCTTAGCAATGTCCTTAGCCGAGGGCATAATATGCTTGTCTGCTGGGAGCTCCTTAGCCTTCTCGTCCGGAAGCGCAGTGACGTATTTTTCTTTACACTTTTTCTTTAATGGAACAGGTTCAGAGCCTTTTTCCAAAGCCCTTTTTGTTTTACCTTGTTCAGATTTATCTGAATACTTGTCAGGATCCTTGGCTTTACCTCCATCCTTTTTATGGGAAGAGGAAGAAGCAGAATTATCCATACCAGAAGCAGAAGCCATATCTTTTAAAATGTTTGACCTTTTCTTTAATGTTTTAGGGCAAAAGGTCTTACAAATATCACAAATGGAAAATATATGACTTCTACCCAAACAAGAAGTACACAGAGAGTGTCTATCTGCTTTTGCTATAAGTTGCCCACAAGACTCACAACATTTAAAACCTGTGGGTCCTGTTCATTTTTTAAGTTTATCTAAATGGACCTCCGACATTGATAGACAAAAATATTACTTACTATACATCGTTATTTAAAGCACCTCGAACTGGAGGATCTTTAAAATAACAACCGCTAGTGGTTCCTGAAACTGATCGCTATTCAGTTCCTGAATGAAAAGGGGAAACAATAAATAGAGTAATTTAACAAAAAATCAAGCGGTTCAAGGAACTGATCGCTAAATATATAAAATAAAGAAAATTGAGGTAAAAACCTCCCAAACAGACGCAGAACCCTCGGTTCCAAGGAACCGTGAGGGAACCGCAAATAGAGACAAAAAACTACTATAATAATACTAAACAATGTTTCTAAGGCAGCAATTTTAAATTTAAACTAAAATGAGTACTTATCCACAGATAAACTTTATTCTGAAGACGGTTTAAGGAGAGCTCTCCCGGGATGTCCTTACTAGGCAGGCAGAGTAAAGAATCTGAAGCACTCAGAGTGCAGCAGTTGCTAGGGCAGTGGTTTGAAAGTGGCATGAGCCACTTGAGAATTCCATAATTTGCATAAAATTCCATTTCTCCGGGCAGTTCAACACAGGATGCTGACTGCATTAAGTTTAATCATAATGAGTGATTCCTGGGGTCAGAAAGAATAAGATGCATAAGAGAAGAGGGAAGGAAGGCGGGACAAAGGCACTGTGGATGCAGTTTCAGGATCCAAAGGGCAGGGTACTGAGGATGGGGGTGATGTATAGGGCACCAACTCAAGGAGAGGAGCTGGACAGGGAGTTGGCAGAACAGATTAGGAAGTTTGGAGAAAAGGGAACACAGTGGTGGTGGGGGACTTCAACCTGCCTGGGGTGGACTGGAGCACACCAACCACTACAAGTGCTAGGTAGCAAGTTATACTGGAGGCATTTCAGGATAGCTTCCTGGTGCAGCTGGTGCATGAGCCAACTAGGTTGGGAAGGACTCTAGACCTAGTCCTATCAAATGGAGAAGCTGTAAAGGACCTGGAGGTTAAAGACCCTCTGGCTGGGAGTGATCACCACTCAGTGTGGTTCACACTCAGTATGGGGATGCAAACAGGAGGCTCAAGTACTGGGGTGATTGATTTTAGGGGTCAGACTTCAACACGATGGGGGAGATTCTGGCAAAACATCTGGGGAGTATCCAACCAACTATGGATGCCAATCAAAAATGGAGTATCATTAAAGCGGGGCTGGCAGAGGCTAACTGGACATGTACTAGGGCACAGAGTAAGAAGGGAAGGGCAAAGAAGTCCAGTTGGCTGACCAGGGAGGTAAGGAAGGGGGTGAGAGCCAAGAGGAGAGCTTATCTGAGAGTCAAGAGATCAGGGAAGGAGGAAGATGGGGAGGAGTATGCAAATTAGTCCAGGGAGGTTACAAGACTAGTTAGAGCCACCAAGGCATCCAGAGAGCTGAGGCTGGCACAGGGCATTAAAGATGGTGAGAAGGACTTCTTTAGATACTGTACATTGGGGAGAGAAGGAAGGACAGAGACCAGATAGTGAGAATTAAAAGGGACGGGGTGGGTAGAGAAGGGAGGAGCAGGCAGAAGCACTAAATGAGTACTTCTGCTCTGTATTCACAGTAGAGGGGGGACAGATACCTCATGGGAGGGGTGGAGTGGGCAGGGAAGGGGGTTACAGATGGGGAAATTACTGAGGGCAGAGTACTGGAGGGTCTGAGGGCACTGCAGGTGGACAAGGCACCAGGGCCTGATGGCATTCACCCTAGGGTGCTCAAGGAACTGGCAGGACCACTGGCTGACCTGTTCCATACCTCTCTGAACACAGGATGCATGCCACAGGAAAGGAGATTGGCCCATGTGGTACCCATTCACAAAAGTGGCCCAAAGGATGAGCCAGGTAACTACAGACCAGTAAGCTTCACATCAATTGTGGGGAAGCTCATGGAGACAATCCTTAAAGAGAGACTGGTGAAATTTTTAGGGGACAACGATCTCCAGGATAGACAACACGGGTTTGTCTCAGGCAGGTCGTACCAGACAAACTTGATTGAGTACTATGATTGGGTGACCAGGGAACTGGACAGGGGCCATACAGTAGATGTCCTGTACTTGGACTTCAGCAAGACCTTTGATTCTGTGCCACACGGGAGGCTAGGGGGGAAGCTGGAGCATGTAGGGGTGGGTACTAAGATGGTCAATTGGATCACTAACTGGCTGAAGGGCTGGCAACAAAGGGTGGTGGTGGAGGGGAAACTCTCATCGCCAAAAGTGGTAACAAGCAAGGTGCCACTGGAATTGGTAATAGGACCAGTGCTGTTTGGGATAATCATAGCAGATATCTCACATGGGATCCAGAGTAAGATCAGTCTGTTTGCAGACGATACCAGGATGGGAGCTGTGATGGATGACATTGAGGGGTGGAGGGGACTGCAGGGAGACCTAATTAAACTACAGGAGTGGTTGGAAACATGGCAGCTGGGGTTCAATGCCAAGAAGTGCAAGGTACTGCACTTCGGAGCTAAGAACCAGAGGAGGAGCTATAAGCTGGTGGGGGGGGGTACAGTTCGGGTGCACAGAGGAGGAAAAGGACCTGAGGGTGATTATAACAGGGAAAATGAACAACTCGGCTCGGTGCAGGAAGGCAGCAGCAAAAGCCAAAAAGATGCTGGGCTGTTTTGCAAAGGGATCTCCTCTAGAAGTAGAAAGGTGATCCTTCCCTTGTACAGGTCTCTGGTCAGGCCCCACCTGGAATATTGTGTGCAGTACTGGCATCCATTCCTGAAGAAGCACATCAGACTGTTGGAGGGAGTGCGTGCAGAACAACTAAGATGATCCTGTATTTAGAGGGGGAAATCCTACGAAGAAAGGCTTAACAGACTTAACATGTATTCCTTGAGGAGAGGAGGGATAGGGGAGATATGATCGAGACCTTTAAGTATCTGAAGGGAATAAACAAGGCTAATACAGGAGAGATATTCCAGATCAGAAGGGGGAGGAATACTAGAGGGCACCAACTGAGGTTGGAGGGGGAGGAAGTACAGAAGGGAAATCAGGAGACATTATTTCACGGAGAGGGTGATAGATGAGTGGAACACTGTACCTGAAAAGGTGGTTTCTTGTACTGTAGAAGAGTGGGCTGCTTCAGAGGGGTTGGGACAGAGTGAAGGGAGGGATGACGGTGGGGAAGGGAGGGAGGGTGGGGCAGCTGCTAGTTGAGGGGCTAGCTGCACAATCGAGCGGACTCGATAGACCGTGAGGCCTGTTTCTGCTGACATTTTGTATGTTCGTATGTGCAACTTCAACATGTGGTCCCGCAGGCCAAGCCGTCCCCCACTGGTACCAGTGTCCCTGTACTGCCCCCTAGGGGTACCCACTAGATGCAGGCCTGATCGGTGCCATGGGTTGACCAGCTGTTGGGGCCCTGAAATTGTAGAAACTTTAGTTTTGAAGACAGACAAATTCCCCTTCCCCCTCCCAGGAACCAGGTCCTGGGTACTCACAGTTTGTTGACCTCAGCACAGGGGAAAATGGTGCTCCTTGAGTTAGTGCAGCAACAATCACAGGCTGGCTAGGATCCCTCTGACTAGATGGAACTTGCTCGAGGATCTTACAGCCGGTCACCTTGACTGTAGTTCTGGCCACTTGTCACCTTCAGCCGCTTCTGGCCCATTGCAGAGCACTGTGGCAGGACAGCACCAGCCCCAGATGCCCCAGACCTGGGAACGGCTCCACAGCCTGGCTGCCCCCGACAGGTTGCAGGTGCCCTAGCATCCCAGCAAGTGCCAGTGACCTCCTGAGACAGTGAGTCCCACTTGGAAGGGGTTAGCAAGTTCCCTCCCTGGCTCTGAGTGAGGACTCCCAAATGGTGGGGAGTCCTCATGCAGTCCCTGCACTGAGCTCTCAGCAAAGAAAAGTTCTTAGGCAGACATAAGCGAACTGAATGGCAGTCTAGTCTGGAGTGCGGTCTCCCAGGTACAAAATCCAGTGTAATCGGTCTTCAAATTTAGCACTACAACCGCTTATTTACAGTTCATTCAACAGCTGGGTACCTCCGCTAATGGGGTGCACAATGAAAATCAGTGTTGGTGGGTTTACAATCTGGATCTTTGGGCACACCATCCCAGCAGCCTACTGTTCTAAGCCCTACCACATCGAGATCCTCACTGCTCACCAGCTCGGCAGATGATGGGGATGACTCGGGCTTAGACACAGGATCCACAATATCAAGAGTGTATAGTCACAAATTTCTAAGGCCCCTTCAGAAGATAGCTGGAAAGGTGTTGAGGATCAAAAAAAGACTTTAAAAAACTGGAAGCCTGCACCACTAGTATTGAAACCGGCATGGAGACAGCGCAAAGTGAACATATGGCCTATGGGAGATCTCTGCCCTATCTTCGTAAAAGAGAAAGGGAGCTAACTCTCCAAGCAGAAGATGCTGAAGCCAGGGCACGCCAGAATAATATTCGGGTGTCTGGGGTGCTGGAAGGAGCAGATCAAGACGACACAGCCCAATTTATGGCTTGCTGGCTAAGAAAGGAGATGGATCTAGAGGAAAATTTCCCCCTTGGACATTGAGCGAGCGCACAGGGCAGTTAAACCAAAGCCGAAACAAGGTACGCCACCAAGATCTATACTGATTAAATTCCTGAAATATCCAGTGAAAGACCAAATTCTGAAAATGGCCTGGAAAAAAAAAGATTTAAAAATTTGGACGGGGCCAAGGTGTACATTGATCAGGATTACCCTCCCCTCATGCTGGCCAAAAAAAAAGTACTGTATGTAGTGAAACAACTCAGAGAAAAAGGTATGACGGCTCAGTTAAGATACCCCGCCAGGCTACGAGTGGAAGACAAAGAAGGAATTAAACAGTTCAACACCTAGTTAGCTGCGACACCCTTTCTAGAAACTCTAGAGATAACTCTTCCAGACCTGAAAGAAGACTAGGCGGAACAGAAGACTGAGGAACTTCTGTGGTCTGTGGTGCCAGGAAGGTGCAAACCAGGCAGAACAAGAATGGACTCTCTGCTCCCTCACCACTCCAATATAGCTCACTGAATTAATTCTAAAAAGCACACCTGGGTCTGCCATACGTTTTCTTTTTTTTGCCTGATTTCACTGTCTGTGTTGTGCATTGGCCCAACCCTAACAAGGGATTAAATGAAAGGCAGTGCAAGGTGAAAACACTACTCATGACCGAGCAGCTATTACACACTTGAAGAACTATTTTATTTTATTGCAGTTCAGATCAATCCAGGACAGAAAGTTATTGGAATCAGCGGGAACTTGGTGTTGTAGGTAGTGGTTTATGGGTCCGACTTCCTGCTGTGTAGGACGTGTTTTGGCACATCAGTCAACTTGTTCCCCTCTATAGTTGTTTTATGGTGCACTACACATCTCAGAGAGCTGCACGTTTACAAACCAGAGCAGAACACTCAGCTTAAATTTGAATAACTGCTGGACATTCGACAAAAATCTCACAGAGTGATGCCAGAGCAAGAAAGTTGGTTTACTTCGAAGAGATTTTGTATATTAAAATGACAATTACAGTTCTGAGCTGAACATCCTTTTTAGGGCTGTGGGTGGAGCCTACAACCATTTTGGGATCAATTGTAGCTCTAAAAATGGCTGATCGTGGAACCTTCCATTGGACTTTTGGAAGTAGCCTTCTGAAAGTCCAACGGAGCTTGAAACACTTTGTCATGATCGGCTGCTATGGAATAACAGCCATACTATTTTGGCTGTTACTTCTGCATTCCGGGGCAAGAACTACGCATGCGTAGCTTCACTGGCGCTGTCATGTTGTGAATGGCAAAAAATGTTATTCAATTATGTAGTTCCCCCCCCTCCCACAACTCATGTGGCACACTGGGAGCCCACCCCAGTGTGCCCAACTGTATTTATATATATATTGTCATTGTTCCTTCCGACATCAGGTTGCCTAGTCCCTGTGTCAGCATTATGTGCCCCCACAACTCATGTGCACAGTGGGAGCCCACCCCAGTGTGCCTAAATGTATGTTTCTTTTATTTTCTGTAAATAAAGAAAACCTTCCCCGACATGTTTTTTTTTTTTACCTGTAAGAAGAAAGAAAAGCGGTCCCTAATCATGTGCCCGGCCGCACCCCCTACCCCATACTTACCTCCAGAGGTTGGCACTGTCATCTTCTCTGGACCGGGACACTTGCACTCATCAAAGCCGAACCGCAAACTGAAGAATCAAAGGTAAGCGTGCTTGTGACTGGGAGCTCCAGCCACTCTTGAGGACCGATCTTTTCTTAAATATGTTGCAACAATTTTTCTATTTCTTAGCCTAATCTATTCTTTAAAATTTGTAGTCCATAAGGTTTGCTACCTATGGGCATCCCCTTCCCTCTCTTGACTATGCTATAGTGTCCTCTTTAATTTTCCTTTTCCCTCTCAGGTCCTCGTACAGGGAGGTTATTGTGGTGACCTCTGAGTTGATGTAAAACAACAGGCTGTGTTCCTCATTATTGGATTTAGTATGCAATGGCAATATGTCATAAAATACATTGATGTATATACTGTACCTTATGTGTATGAAACCTGTAAATGTTGAAAATACCATGGCACTAGGTGTTTTTGATAAAGGTAAAGTTACTAGGGAACTGTGTATTAAAAATTTAGATAGTTGTGCTATTTAAAATGCATGTAAATTGCAGTAAAATGAACCAGTCTGAAATATCATGGTGATCTGCATATATCCCATGATGCCTTGCATTATGGAAGCATGTGTGATGTTGTGTTTCTTTGAAACTTGGCTTACTGTCAATGCCCTCATGGTATCCCTTGTTTCAGTGCTTCTGCACTGAGGTTATTTGTCTTTAGCTTGATTATTTTTTTGAGCCCCCACCACCCAAGCAAACAAGGCCCACATAGGGGAGGCTAACTCTCAACAGATTAATTATATCAGAGATCAGTAGGTGCTGGCTAAGTATAGAGGAAACACTTGCATAGTCTGTTTCTACAAACTGATGTACTGAAGCAGGGATATGCCATTGCTGAAGGTTATCTGCTGCATTTTGAATAAACATCACACACAGACGGTGTGTTGAACTTGAAGTTCGTTGTCTGGTCCATCTGTTATCCCACAACTCTGCCACAGTGCTATAATGGCATTAAAAAAGGTTTTCAACTTAAGTTGATAAATCAGCCATTTCTTGGGATTTTTGCCCCAAATTTTTAGCATGGGGTTCTTGGGGCTCCAACTCATGAACAGTGTCACTTTCATTTTGTTACTCGGTCGCGAAAGGTGATTTCATGGTTGCTGCACGGAATCACCTTTCAGGACCGATCAACGAAACGGCAGTGCCACTGTTCATGAGGTGGGGTCCCAAAAAGCCGATGTTGCAAATTTGGTGAAAAAATTCCAAACCATGACTGCGTTACGAGTGTGCATTGCGCAGTTTCTATGCACACTCCTAGCTTCGCCAATTTTTAATATTTTCACTCCAGATTATCAATTTTGCCATTTTTGCACACCTCCATTTTGACAGTATAGCTGTCATTTTTCACATCCTGTTGAAAACGTGTTTTCGCACCTGTGGCACAGAATGGCGCGGTCACTCTGCAAAATCACCTTTCGGGACAAGTGAACAAAATGACACTGGCACTCTTAATGAGGAGGGGTCCCAAAAAGGCCATGTTAAAAATCTGGTGCAACACCTCCAAAAAATGGCCAAGTTACACCTGGGTGCTCAATAATTTCTATGCACACGTGTAACTTTGGTCACTTGGCAGCTTGTCACATCCCTATCGGCTCTGTCTAGAGTTTGTTTATTGCTTGCTATGGGTTTAAATCTCCTGAACTTAACTGCACAGAATGTCTGATTGTACTATTTACTATAACAGCTTCGGACAGTGTATGGATACTTACTAGATGCATTAACCTGCAAAAGACAATTATGTGTTAAAGCCACTGGCTGCCCTTAAGCTATTCTTTTTTTTATTCTCTCTCTACAGTTTTATTTTTATTTTAGCAGGTTGGACATTGATACCTCCTGAGTGGCTTTCAGATGTTAACTAGAGAGTGGGGAAACAGGAGCAACTGAATCGGTTTCAGAAAATCTATGAGGGTCAGAAATTTTAACTATATGGCCCAATTAAACTTCCTTATTATTTCCCCATCAGGAAATTGCCTGTTTACCATAATGGAGACCGTTATTTCTTCTTTTAAAATTTTAGGTTGTGCCCTGGAGCGTGAAGGGTCCTACAGAAACCTCAGGTTTTAGGGGTTACTCTCTGTTATTATGATATCTTAGTCATACCCCTCTCTCCTGTAGCATACCTGGTTCCTTAATGATGCACCCGGGAGCATCTGATACTAGGCTAGCAACTCCCGGAAATTGTGAGTTAGAGGGAACTGGTTTAGAGATTTTGGCATAGGCCGGAACCGCTGACCTAGGCCCCTAGATTTGGTGGCCTTTCCCTCTGGGGTTATAACCTCCTCTACTAGGGGAAGCCTATAGCTTTCACCTAGTGGTTGGATAGTGGTTGCTAGGGATTCCCAGATTAACCGCTGATTCAATTTACAGTTGGCCCTAAAGGTTTAAGGGGCTTCTTATTACTGTTACATAATGTTATTAAGTATTCTGCTGTCTAGTTTTGCTACTTTCTTTTTATTCTGTTCAGTATCTTGAATATGGTGCGATGTGGGGGTGGCCTGAAAGGAGGGGGGGGTCAGAAATCCTCACAGTTTAATGACAAATGGTGACCCTTAGGATATGTTCTGTAAACATTAAAGGAATAAATAATGTTGTCAAACGTAGTAGAATTCTGCAGGAACTGACGAAGGAAGGAGGCGATATTGCCTGTCTGTAGGAAACAAAACTTTCTCTTTCAGAACATCTTAAATTAAGAAAATCATGGTTGGGAGCGGTGTATTCAGATGCACATCCACAGGCCAAAAGGGCAGGTGTGGCTTATTGATTCGAAGGGGTTTACCTTTTCAGTACAAATAGTAGTATCCTCAGGTACAGGACGGATGGTGCTACTTTTTGGATTTTACAGTGGATGGCCCATACATGTGGTGGCAGTTTATGCCCCTACACCCCCTACAAGCGAATTCTCTAGGTTTCTCTTCCGCACAATGTCAGGCCTCCTGGAAGGTCAGACAATATGTGTACGGGACTGGAATTGTGTGAAAGACCCGGTCCTTGATAAAGAAACCCTCAAAAGCAAAGGGCGCTACACCCTGCTCGAGACTTCTGAGAACTCTCTGTTCTGAGTCTGGGTTGGTCAACCCTTGGCGTTTGCAAAATCCCAGATGAGCTGACTTTACATTCTATTCGGCAGCGACCAGCTCATGCTTGAACTACATAGATTCTATACTCAGAAGGGGTTAGCATATACTTTTCATAAGATGCAGATCCATCCCGTAACTTTTTCAGATCATGCCATGATCTTGGCACATCTCTGTTGGGGAGTCGCTCAAAAAAGCAGGCAGTGAAGAAAGATTTCACCCAGGTCTTGTGTTGGATAAAGGTTAAACGGACTCTACCAAAGAGGTAATACAGCATTATCTGGCGGAAAACAAAGAGGCAGATTCCCCTCTTAAATTTATTTGGGATGGGTAAAAGGCAGTTTAACTATATCCTTTGCCTCACATAAGAACAAGCAACATCAAGCACAGATTAAAAAAATTACAGCGTTAATTACCACCCTTGAGTCGGAACATAAACGCACTAGGCAGAAGTCTGTACTCACTCAACTTAAGAAGGCAAGGGAAGACTATAATTCCTTAATGTTAAGACGTACAGAAAATTCATAAAGATACACTAGACAGTGTTATTATGAGTGGGGGGACAGAGCAGGCGGACAGCTGGCTCAACATCTGCGTAAACAAGAAGCAGCTAGATATATTCCTCTCATCCGATCAAATGACCCTTCCTCGACTGAAATAACCCAACCTGCACAAATAGCCAAGTGAATTCCTCAAATTTTATAAGCAACTATATAGTGAAGAGAGAAGACCAGACCACACCCAGAAAATTCAGGACTTTTTGCAGCAGGTGCAATTGCCCAAGCTGTCCTTAGAACAAAGTAAAGAAATGGAAGCCGATATCTCTGAAATGGAAGTTAAGTGGGTAATTAAAACTTTTAAGACAGGTAAAGCACCAGGCCCAGATGGCTTCACGGACGATTTTTATAAATGTTTTGTGGCTGGGCTGGCCCCTCTCCTAACAAAAATGTACAATGTAGTGCATGAGGTGGGAGTGACTCCAAACACTTGGAGTGATGCCTTGCTGTCTGTCACCCCAAACCGGGGAAAGACCTGACAATTTGTGCCAACTTTAGACCTGTATCACTTTTGAACCAGGATGCAAATATATTTGCCAAAGTAATTGGTACATGGCTTAAGAAGGTTATAACATCCCTGATACATCCTGATAAAACAGGATTTATCCCAGACATATTCAAGACAACATCTGTCTCCTCCTAAATGTTTTATCCTCAGCTCACCCTCCAAAAGACATGACTCTGCAAGCAGTGGTCTCACTGGATGCTGAAAAGGTGTTTGACCACCTAGATTGGTTGTACTTAGATGACACTCTGTAGAAGTTTGGATTTGGCGACAAGTTTTGGAGCTGGATTGGTAATCTTTATAGAAACCCAAGGGCTCAAATTAGGGTAGATGGGGTCACTTCTCCCAGATTTGAGATTAGGCAAGGGACCAGGCAGGGCTGTCTGCTCTCTCCCCTCTTATTTGTGCACAGTATGGAGCCCCTAGCAGCAATGATAAGGCAATCTACATCTTTCCAAGGCATTAGGGTGGGGGAGACAGAGCTGAGGGTCTCTTTATATGCAGATGACACTCTTCTTTATGTCTCTGACCCTTATCGGGCTGTCCCCCATATATTGGACCTTCTGAAGTAGTTTGGGGAGGTTCCTGGATACAGAGTTAATGAATCCAAAAATGGAAATTACGTAGCTACCGTAATTCTTGATCTTCTTGGACGACTCTCCACCACTCATTCACACTAATGGGAACTGCGCCGGATGCACTAGGACATAGCGGGAGCAAACTTTTTTGCTAGAAGGTCGGCACCAGAGATGTAGTCATGAGGAGCTGCACTGCGAGCCTCAGCTCTTGCGATAATGACTATCTCGGCGTCGACCCTCCAACCACCTCAGTACCTTTTTTTCTGAGGAGGTGCAGCGTAACCTAACCTAGAAGGAGAGCCTAACCCCCCCAAAAAAATGGACACAAGACAGTCCGGACGACCCGTATAAAAAGGGTCAATACAGAAGTCTTCACAGCCTAAAGATTGAGGGAGTGAAGACGAACAACAGAGATGAGCTCGGGGGATGGAGGGTGGGTGTGTGAATGAGTGGTGGAGACTCATCCAAGATGATCAAGAATTACGGTAGGTACATAATTTCCATATCTTCCTGGACATAAAGTCTCCACCACTCATTCACACTAATGGGAGAGTACCGAGCTAATAATCCCCAAAAGGGCGGCAGGAGACCAAGAGCTCACAGTTTTAGGACAGGAGTCCATTAAGGATAGTTCTGCCAAAAGAAAGATGTAGTCTGTCATGGACATCCAGGGCATAGTGTTTGATGAAAGTATGCACTGAGCTCCAGGTAGCCGCATTGCAAATATCTGCAATGAGCACATTGCGGATTTCCACTAGGGATGCCTCGACCGCTCTAGTAGAGTGAGCGTACACTCTGCCCTCCAGCGTAACCTGTGCCATGGAATAACAGTGGCGAAGGCATGCCACCAGCCATGCTGAAATACATCTGATAGCAACAGGTTGACCCAGAAGGGTCTCGCTGAAGGAAACAAACAGTTATTGAGCTTTGTGGAAGTCTTCTGTTCTATCTAGATAGAAGTGCAAAGTTCTCTTGACATCCAAGGAATGAAGAGAATGCTCTCCTTCATTTGGAAGTTCGCAAAGTAAGTAGGAAGGTCCAAAGGTTGGTTTAGGTAGAATTCTGAAACAACCTTAGGGAGAAACTTAGAATGGGTCCTAAGAACTACTGTGTCTTTATGAAACACAGTATACGGGGGTCTGTGACTAGGGCATGTTTCTCAGAGACCCTGCGGGCTGAGGTAATGGCCACCAGGAAGGCCGTTTTCCAAGTGAGAAATTTTAACTCACAGGTAGCTAGAGGCTCGAAAGGTTTTCAAGTGAGCATGTCTAGCACAAGATTAATGTCCCAGGCTGCAACTGGACATCTTATTGGAGGTCTGGTATGCAGAATTCCATTAAGAAACCTCTTAACCACAGGTAACTGAGCCAGTGACAAGGAAAGTACTGGCTCATGATAAGCTAAGATGGCACAAAGGTGAACCTTAACTGTAGAGTATTGCAGACCTGAATTTGAGAGGTCTAAGAGGTACTCTAAAACTTTATCTGGTGAGCAGGAAAAGGGATTCAAAGAGGATTTTGCACACCAGAGCGAAAAACGCTTCCATTTGGCTCTGTAAGTTTTCCTAGTGGCTGGCTTGCATGCAGCCAGAAGAATATCTGAAACCCTGTGAGAGACATTGAACCTGTTCACTTCTATTTCTTCAGGAGCCAAGCATGAAGGTGAAGCGACCTCAGGTTGGGATGGACCACAGGCCCCTGAGTCAGAAGGTTCATCTGAAGGGGAAGTGGTTTCGGAGGAGCTTCCGACATACTGTTGAGTAGTGGAAACCATATCTGTCGAGGCCAGAAGGGAGCAATGAAGATCATTTTGTCCCCTGGGACTCGAACTTGAGAAGTACCCTCTGAATTAGAGGCGGAAAGGCATATACAAAGCGTTTTGTCCACCGCAGCCTGAACGCATCCTGACAGGAAATGCCAGGCCCTGGATTTCTGGAGCAGAAGAGAGGCAGTTTTGTGTTGAGTGGGGATGCAAAAAGGTCCAGGTCTGGAGTTCCCCACTCTGCGAATAGTGACTGAATTATGGTTGAGTCAAGAGACCATTCGTGAGGATCTGTCTCTGTTCTGCTGAGACGGTCTGCTAGTTCATTCTGCACTCCCGGCAGGTAGATGGCTTGAATTAGAGCCTTGTGCTCCAAGCACCATTCCCACACTCTCATCGCTTCCCTGCATAAGGGGTAAGAGTGAGCACCGCCCTGCTTGTTGATGTAATACATCACTGCTTTGTTGTCTGTTTGAAGGAGCATGTTCTTGTGACAGAGAATGTCCTTCAAAACCTGGACTGCATAAAGGACGGCTCTCATTTCTAAGACATTTATGTGAAGATGGGACTCGTCCTGAGTCCACGTACCTTGAGTGTAGAGAGTCTGACAGTGAGCTCCCCACCCCATCAGGGATGCATCTGTGGTAATGGAAATCTGATGATCCTGAGGAGCAAAGGGATACCCTTCCAGAAGATTGCCCTCTTGCGACCACCAGGTGAGTGATCTCTTCAGAGGTTCTGTCACCTTGATGAGAAAGGACTGAGGGTGACTGGTAAGGGACCACTGAGTACTGAGCATCCATTGAGAGGTTCTCATGTGGAGGCGTGCTAGGGGTACTGCCATGAGACCTAGCATCCGTTGCATTGAGAGAGCTGAAACCGAGCTGCTCTCTCCTATGTAATGGGCCATCTGAAGGATATTACTCCTCCTGTCCTCTAGAAGAAATGCTTTCACACAGGAGGTGTCCAGAAGGATTCCTATGAAAAGGAGCCTCTGGGAGGGCTGCAGCTGCGATGTTTTTAGGTTTAGCAGGACTCCCATGGACGTGAGAAAGTATGAAGCTGTGGCTATGGTATCTAGAGTTCCCTGTCTGGAAGGGCTTGCTAGAAGCCAATCGTCCAGATATGGGAACACCTGTATTCCGATTTTTCTGAGATGCACTGCGAGAATTGCACAACACTTTGTAAAAACTCGCAGCATCGAGGATAGCCCAAAGGGCAGGACTCTGAACTGATAATGCTGTCCCAAAGCCATGAACCTTAGGTATTTGTGATGCTTTGGGTGAATAGGAATGTGCTGGTAAGCATCCTGCATGTCCAGGGAGGCTGACCAGTCGTGTTGATGAAGCAAAGGTAACAGGGTTCCTAGTGATATCATTCTGAATTTCTCTCTGGGAAGGAATTTGTTTAGTTTTCTGAGGTCCAAAATGGGGCGCATGCCCCCAGTTTTCTTTGGAACCAGAAAGTAATGGGAGTAGAACCCTGTGTTCTGTTGATCCAGCGGAACTACTTCCACTGCCCTGTTGTTCAGAAGGCCCTGTATCTCAGAGGCGAGAAGATCTGACTGAAGAGCTGACAGCCTGGGCTGTCGTCTGTGGGGACGATCCGGAGGGGTCTCCAAAAGATTGAAGGAATACCCTTTGTGGATTATCCGGAGGACCCATCTGTCCGAGGTTATGGACTTTTTTATTTATTTATTTATTTAAGAATCAGTTTACAACCTTTGAGCCAGAGGCTCGTTTCCAAAAGTACTTCGTCACATAAAGACATACATTGCGTTTCGGTTACATAGCAAAGATTTGCAAAAAATCAATAGGCATTCACCAGAGGTGCCACGTCACATTGTGGTCAGACAAATACAATTGGGTACAGGGTACATGTAATTGATAACAGGTATTACACAAGTCGGTATCAAGTGAGCATTCTGGTAGATAAACATTGAAAACAGCTGGCACTGGCCAGGTTAAACCTAGGCATGGTGTACAGGGAAGTGGTGGAGGGGATGGTTGGGTGGAGAGCTGCCCGGGGGGCATTGTCAAGAGAAAGAGGTGGAGGCTATGTTCAGAGACAGGAGCAGTTACGAGTGCTGAAGATGTGGTTCCGAAGTGCGGTTTTGAATGTGGAGATGGTGATGGCATTGGTGATGGTGGCAGGGAGAGAGTTAAACCAGGTTGGGGCTCTATAGCTGAAGGACCTCTGGCCACGGCTGGTTCTCGTTCTGGGGACCTTTAGAGTGGTCTTGTAGGAAGACCGTGTTGCAATGGTGGGAGGGCTCTGGTGGATGGATGCCGTTACCCGGGGGGGGGGGAGCCCGAGTAGGGTTTTTTTGGTGAGGAGACAGGTCTGGTATCGGAGCCGTTCATCCAGGGTAAGCAGGTTAGCATCGACATATAGCTGACAGGTGTGTGTGAGCCTGGGGGCACCAGTAATAAATCTGCACGCTTTATTCAGGGTTAGGTGAATTTTTTTGAGTGCAGTGGTGTCGGCAGCACGTATACTGGTAGACCATAGTCTACAAGGGACAGAACGAGACGATGTAACAGCTAGCGGAGAGCATTTGGGGAAGGCAGGTTTATGGCGGAATAGGATGCCAAGCCGTGTGTTGGTGGCGGATGTTAGGGCGTCGATGTGGTTGTGAAATGTGAGGGCTGAATCGAAGGTAACCCCAAGGTATTTGTAGGAGCAGACTTGTTCCAGTGGTTGGTTGGTGCTTGGAAGGATATAGAGTGGGTGGTTGCTAGCTTTGTTTTGGGGGTGTGAAAAGAGCATAGTTTTGGTTTTCTTAAGATTGATGACGAGACTTCCATTGATTGTAGAAGTGAGTCAGATGACCTCCCACTGCTGAGGAAGAGTCCACCTCGGGCAGCTGAGGTGGGACTTGGGCCAACAACTCAGAAGGCGGCATTGGGCACTTTGGGTCCTTGTGCCTTCTGCTGCATTTTCTTTTTAGGCTGGGCTGGCATGGTTTTTATTAAAACTTTCCCTGCCTTTGCCTTGAAAAGATTGATGGTTATGAAACTGGCATTTATTAACACCCCCTCGAGAGGGGACAGGAGGAGGTCGAGCCAATTTATTGGCTGACCTAGTCTTTTGTGTAGCCTCTAGAGCCTGTTTTACTTGAGGGCCAAATAGATACACACCATCGAAGGGCAACGCCATTACCTGTTGCTGGAGCATCATTCGTGAAACTCGAAGTGGGCAGCCAGGAATGACGGCGGGTACAAATGCCTGCCGCCGCCGCTCGGGAAGCAGTATCGAAAGCGTCCATAGCTGCTTTAACCTGCTGGTTGTTGGACTTGATACCACTGGTTGTGGTTTGAAGAAGCTCTGAATTATTGTCCAACTCCGGTAGAGCTTCAAACATTTGTTTGAGTGAATGCCAAAGGATATACTCATATTGAGAGAAATAGCTATGGTAACTGGCAATACACACACCTAGGGTGGAAACAGCAAAGACTCTCTTACCTAAAGTGTCTATCTTATGAGATTCTTTGTTAAAAGGTCAAGCTGTAGTAGTTTGGGGGAGGATGACCTTATCATTCTCTGCCAAGACTACAACAGGATCTGCAAAAGCTTGGGATGCCAAAATGGGTCGATCTTTGGGAGCAGCATATTTCCTATCTACGGACTTAGCCACCGAAGGAATGAGAGCAGAATTATTCCATACCATTTGAGATAGCGTCTCAAAGGAGGGCTGTACTGGAGGAGTCAAATCCATAGGGATCTCCGGAACATGGAGGTATTGGAGTCTTAATAGTTTCCCCAGGATCGATATCTGTAGTTTGGAGAGAAAGAGTGGAATTCACGTTTTTCAGCAGAGACTTAAAAGACAGGTCCTCAACCACAGACTCTGAAGCAGGAATAGATCCTGTTCCTTCCGCATCATCACCCAGCCTAAGGTCTGGGTCAGGCTCCATGTCATCTCCTGACAGTCCAGGAGGGACTGTATGGACAGGAAAGGAGTGAAAAACAGAAGGAAATGAGGAAGGAAAAGGGTTAAGAGGAGTCCTGAAGGCTGGATGACATCCTCACAGGCCTCGGCGCCGAAGAAATGCACGGCGCCAAAAATACGCATGGCGTCGAAGAGCCACACGGTGCCGAGAGGCCAGACGGTGCCGAGAAGCCACACGGCACTGAGGACAGCACCAATGAAGTGCACAGTGCTGAGGATAGTGCCGACAAAGCACACAGCGCCGAGGACGGCACCGACGAGGTGCATGGTGCCGAGAAATTCAATGGCGCCGAGGACGGCGCTGACAGATGCATCGGCGCTGGAGACGGTGCCGAGCGTGCCATTGATGCCGAGGGTCTTGAAAACATCCCAAGACTCCGAAAAACAGGATTTGAGGAAAGAGAAGGATGAATACCAGGAGATAAAGGCATCGGTGTGGCCCCCTGCGCCGCAGCCGTGTGAGGGGGGAAAACACCTAAGCACGGAGTCGACAGCACCGAAGATGGTGCCGCACAATTAGGGAGGCTCAACCACCCTGTCTGATCTCCCAAGAAGCCCAAAGGCCCCTCAGTGACCGGGCCAGGCAGCTGGACCAACCTCCGAGACCATTGCTCCATAAGAGCAGCCCACTGATGACACTGCTCATCTGAAGACCTACCAGAAGGTGGGGTAGGGCTCCGATGTCAAAGATGTCGGCTACCAGAAACAGAAACTGGCGACTCCAAAGGAGAAGACTGGCAACTAGCCCCAATAACTGACCCGTCTACATGCAGACATATCAGAGGGCGACCTCAAGTGATGCCTTCTCTTTCTCGACCTGTGGGTCGAAGAAGAGCTCGAGGCCGAACGGTGCAGAGAGTGCAACCATTTACTTTTATGCTTTCGAGGGGACCGCCCACCCCCTCGCGCATCGGACTGTCTGTTGTCAGACCCCCCCTCCAGAGAAGGCAGCGGACCGGACCCAGCCTGGCTGACTGAGCAGCTTTCATACAAAATCTCCCTACCGTCACCTGACCCACTCATGGTCGACTCCGTCAGTGTAGGCTGAGACTTCTTCTTTAATTAAGAATAAATAAACTAAGCGAAACTTATTTGAAATATTACTACAAAACAATAAAACTGAAAAACTGAGCTGCTAGTTTGAAGTTTGACTCCTGGCAGGCGAGTGACGTCATTACTGAAGTGCACTCGACGCTGGGAAAAAAGGAACTGAGGCAGTTGGAGGGTCGACGCCGAGATAGTCATTACCATTACCGCACGAGCTGAGGCTCGCGGTGCCACTCCTCATGGCTCCATCTCTGGCACCGACCCTCTAGCAAAAATGTTTGCTCCCGCTAGGTCCTAGTGCCTCCAGCGCAGTTCCCATTAGTGTGAATGAGTGGTGGAGACTTTATGTCCAGGAAGATCTAAGATGATTCCAGTAGAAACATAGAAACATAGACTTTGTCGGCAGATAAGGACCATTTGGCCCACCTACTCTGCCCATTTCCCTACCTGTTGGATAAGCTGCAGATACTTGTTAACCAACAGCCTACTTCTTCCTACCCCCCACAAATCAAATCAAAATTTATTTATAAAAAAGCACCATTTTATATCTAAGGCGCTTGTACATTAGATAAGAACAATAAAACACATTAAAAACATTAATTAATAAAATCCAACAATATATTACAGATCCAATGGCGGCCTAAAAACCAGGATAGGCAAGACTAAACAGATGGGCCTTAAGTGCTGTTTTAAAGCTCTGGACAGTCAGGCAGTCCAGTACCTGATGAGGCAGAGAATTCCACAGGGTTGGGGCCACAAAACCAGAAGACTGGGCCCCAGCTGTCTTTAAACGGACCCTGGGAATCTCTAGCAATCCCTCATCAGTGGATCGGGGAGGTGGTGGGGACAGTAGGGGTGAAGGAGATCTTGCAAGTAACCCGGTCCCTGATCGTGTAGGGCTTTATAGGTCAGAAAACTGACCCTGAAGGTGATCCGCCACTGAACTGGCAGCCAGTGCAATCCACGGAGCACATGCATTATATGACTGGTCCTAGAAGTACCAGTCAACAGCCTGGCTGCCGTGTTTTGCACTTGTTGCAGGCGGCAGATATCAACCCCTGGTAGCCCTAGGTAAAGGGCATTGCAGTAGTCAAGGTGGGAGGTAACGGAGGCGTGGACCAGAGTTGGAAGATCCTTGGGAGGAACCAGAGGTTTCACCTGGGTGATATTCCTTAGATGGTAAAAAGAGGTTTTGACTACTGCCACCACCTGAGATTTCAGGGTTAGGCTCTCGTCAAAAATAACGCCCAAGTTCCGTACCTGTTCTGAGGTAGTCAGCTGAACACCCTCAAGCCATAACCCAGAAGGTAGTCTAGCCAACAAACCCGCCTCTCGATGATCTGGGTCCACAACCAGCACCTCGGTTTTAGCTGTGTTTAACCTCAGCAAGCTTGCACTCATCCAGTCTTGGATCTCGGCTAGACAGTTGTTAAACACTGAGAGGAACTCATCCTGACCGGGTACGAAGGACACGTACAGCTGAGTATCATCTGCATAGCAGTGAAAACTCAGACCGTACCGCCTAATAATCTCTCCCAACGGCAGCATACACACTGCAAACAACATGAGGGATAAGATGGAACCCTCCGGCACCCCACAGGATTTATTTATTTAGTTTTTGTTGACCAGGTAAGTGCACTAGACAAATCCTGCCTATTTTCAGGCACAACCCGGGGGAGGGGTGGATACAGATGAATGCCAACCGACCTTGAACCAGATTAAGCTGTTGGAATTTTTTTTTTAGTGAATAAGGGAAATTTTGCCAGGACACTGGGGAAATTCCCCTACTCTTTTCGATAAGTGCCACGGGATCTTTAACATCCACCTGAACTACCACCAATCCAGGCAGATGGGACCTCGGTTTAACGTCTCATTCGAAAGACGGCACCTCAGAAGTGCAGCACCCCTCTCATGCTGCACTATAGTGTCAGTACTGGGATATTAACCCAAGTGCCAGATGTGGGAACTGAACCCACAGCCCTCTGATCTCCCAGCCTCAGAGGCGAGTGTGCTACCTACTGAGCCACTGACACTGATATCATTGACATGATAGGGAGAGAGGGGCCGAGGAATAAATTCCAGACATCACTCTCCGAGTCCTACCCTGGAGAAAAGATCAAAACCATCTGAGGACTGTACCAGACAGTCCACAGATGAGACGCAGGTGATCCAACACTACCCCATGGTCTACTGTGTCAAACGCTGCAGAGAGATCAAGCAAGACCAAGGTAGAACAGGTCTTATGATCTCTCGCTGTCAGAAGGTCATTTAGTACTCGGGCAAGGGCCGTCTCAGTGCTATGTCTCTTCCTAAATCCTGACTGGAGAGAATCATAGACATTGTAACTGGTCAAATGATCATCCAATTGTGATGCAACCACCTTCTCAATAACCTTGCCCACAAAGGGTAGATTAGAGACAGGTCTGTAGTTTGCCAGACAGTCAGGGTCCAAGAATTGCTTTATGTCTGTACCATGCATTCTTGAATTCCCCCACTGTTTTTGACCTACAACCTCCTCAGGAAAGCTGTTCCATGCATCCACAACCCTCTCTGTGAAAAAAAAATACTGTCTTCCCCACTTCCTTCTGCTTTAACTGGTACAGTTCTCTGTCCTGCTCCTTCTGTGTTTCCTTATACTTCCTTTTTCTCCTTAACCTTCCCCGCCACCTCTTTTGACAACCATAGTGGTTTTTTCCTTAGTTTTGTTTTGTTGATTTGCTTCGCACAAAGGCTTGTTGCCACTGTGATGGCTGTTTTGATTTTTCCCCATTGTTCCTCTACCCCTCCTTCTTGCCCATTTGCTAGTGCTTTTCTGAGGCACTCTCCCATTTTCCCAAAGTCAGCCCTCCTAAAGTCCAGTACTCTTGCTTTTGTATGGCTTGACTCTATGGCTGTGTTTATCATGAACCACACTGTTTGGTGGTCTCTTGTTCCCAGGTGGCTACCCACTTCTAAATCAGAGATCCTTTCTCAGTCCCCATTTGAGAGTACAAGGTCTAAGACTGCTCCCTCCCGAGTGGGTTCCAACACTAGCTGTCTGAGGTATGCCCCCGTAGGGCATCAAGAATGACTCTGCTCTTGGATGTGGCTGCAGCAAATGTGCTCCAGTTAACATCTGGCATATTCAGGTCCCCCATCAACAATATCTCCCTTTTTTTCTGCCATTCTAAGGATGCCTTCTATCATTTCCTTGTCCATTGCCTCCCCCTGAGATGGGGGTCTGTATACAACCCCCATACAGATTGTGGTGCCATTTCCTGTCTCCAAGGTGACCCACAGTGCCTCCTCTACTCCCTGTTTACTCTTTAGTTCCATTGCTTTGATCCCTTCCTTTACAAAGAGAGCTACTCCTCCTCTTTTACCCTCCCTGTCCCTCCTGCAGATTATGTACCCTGGTATGTTGACATCTGTCATCGAGGCACAGGTCAGGAAGCATAGGAAATACCAGGAGCAGTTGTAGAATTTACCAAAAATTATTGATTTACACTAGCACATGAGGGCACAATTTGAAGATAGAGGGGGGATGGCTCAGCGGTAATGTGAGGAAGTATTTTTTCACAGAGTGGGTTGTGGATGCATGGAACAGCCTCCCTGAGGAGGTCGTGGAGTCAAGAACAGTGGGGGAATTCAAGAATGCATGGGACAGGCATAAGGCAGTCCTAGTGGGGGGTAGGAAGAAGTAAGCTGTTGGTTAACTAGGATCTGCAGCTTATCTGTTAGGTAGGAAAATGGGCAGACTAGGTGGGCCAAGCGGTCCTTATCTGCCATCAAATTCTATGTTTCTATGTAGCAGTACCATAAAATAAACTTGTTCAGTATAACTATTTATAAAGGCAAAATAAAATAAAGTTTTCTTTCAGTCTCTGCGTCCCTTGTTCTCCTAATCTTTCTTGCAGTTGCAGCTTAGCTCTTAGATAAGTCTTTTCAACCCCCATTCTTAGCAAGCATCCTGTTCTTGTAAGTTTCAGTACCTGCTAGCAAACAGTTTGCTTCTTGAGGCACCCATTGCACAGCTTTTGCAAAAGGCTTAAACATCTGCACTCAAGTAACCTCTGGAGCTTACAATAGCTTTCTGCAATCATCTCAAATTATAATTATATACATTTCAACAGTAAAACTATGTATTTTCTAAATAAATGAGATCCTATCAGTTCCATTTCCATACAGTAATTTGCACATATTTTTATATTAGCAGATATGCAAGGGAGGAAAAACAGACAAGGGAAAATTGAGAGACAGTGAGAGGCAAAGAATTGCGAGACTCTCACGGTGATCAAATCCGAAGTCTCACAGGAAAATCTGGTTGCACAACCAGACAAAGAGGAGACAGAAAAAGGAAAGATCCTTGCATTTAAACACTTTCTCTAAACAACTGGGACAGGGTCAAATTCCACCCTGTCACATACATCCCCCTCAAGAGGGAACCTGTTTTATTAAACAGGTTTCCAAAACCTTTTATTCTCTAATAACATTTGCTGCTTTCAGCAGTTAAGCACATATGCATGATCTGTTTTTTTCTAACAGTACAGCAAGCAGTAAAGTTCAAACTCATACATTTGTTTTTCAACCTTTAGAACCCTCAAATCCTGATCCATATCTTGACAGAAGTCAATTAAATTAATAGCACCCACCAAAAACAAACGGAATCCATGGTTTCATATTCTTATTTCAAACCATTTATTTAAAAAGGCAGTACAAAGTATACAAAAAATTAAAGACTAACATTTCACAAGGACAGCGCCCTGCTTCATCAGAGTTAATTTTCCTTCTCAAACAACTCTCTTTTTATACAGACCTTAATACATACAATTTTTTAATTGTACTCTGATTAACTCTGATGAAGCAGGGTGCTGTCCTTGCAAAACATTAGTCTTTTCTTTTTTGTATACTTTGTACTCCTTTTTATGTTTGGTTGCACGCATGTGCAAGAAACATAGTGCCACCATACGAGAATTTGTAGGTGTGCCTCCCTACTTCCAATGCCCTGCTGTCTTTTGCAGGCATGGCCCCACCACGCCAATGAATGTAGGAGCTGTCTATGACAGTGTTTGCAAATGCAGCAGCATACAGTTCAAAGAAAAGCACTGCAGCATGTAGGCAATTTGCATACTGTGTCGGCAGTATGCAAAGTGCATACACGTCGGCACTACACTGAAAGAGCTGTCATAGACAGCTCCTCTCCCCCCCAAACAAGTAACATGCTGGGAGCCCATCCCAGCGTGCACACGCGCTCCCCCCCACACACACAGCATGTCCAACGGGGGTGCCCAATCCTCCATTGGCTGCTCTGTGCTCCCCCCCAAACAGTCTTCCAGGAGCCATGCTGGGAGCCCACCCCAGCGTGGCAAATGTCCGTCTGCTGGCCCCCCCAACACACTTCCAGGTGCCATGCTGGAAGCCCACCCCAGCATGGCAAACCTCTCTTTGGCTGACTGGGGTGCCCAATCCCCATCGGCTCTGCTGCCCCCCCCAAAAAAAGTCCTGCTGCCACACTGGGAGCCCACCCCAGCACGGCAAATGTCCTGCGTCGTCTTCCTAAAAGAAAAAACCTACAAAGAAAAAAGTTCCCTTGCTGACTGTCTTTACCTCCTCCCCCATCCGCGCCCACCCTCTGTGCACCCTGCCTACCCACACACCCCCCCACCCCATACTTACCTCCAGAGTCCGACGCGATGATCTTCGCTGGACCAGGAACACGTCTGCACTCTTCAAAGTCGACCGCGAACTGAGGAAATGCCAGTAAGCTGTATAATGGAATAAATAGATGTTTTTCAACTTTGATTCATATCTCAGGCATTTTGGGGAATTTTTTCACCAAATTGTCAACATGGGGTTTTTGGGACCCCAACTCATGAATTCTTACACTGTCATTTTGTTATTCAGTCCGGAAAGGTGATTTCACGGTCACTGCGTGAAACCACCTTTCGGGACCAATGTATGAAACAACAGTGTCACAGTTCATGAGGTAGGCCCCCAAAAACCCTATGTTGAAAATTTGGTGAAAAAATTCCCAAAAATTACTGTTTTACGAACGTGCGATGCGCAGTTCCTACACACGCTCATAAGTTCGCAAATTTTTAATATCTGCACTCTAGATTTTCAACATTGCCATTTTACCACACCTCCTTACGAGCAGTGCAGCTGTCATTCTTCACATCTTGCCCAAAATGTGTTTCTACGCATGTAGCGCGCACAATGGCACAGAGTGTGTGAAATCAATGTTTGGGACACATTAAGAAAATCACAGTGACACTGTTCATGAGCACAGGTCATAAAATGGCTATGTTGAAAATTTGGTGAAAAAATTCCCAAAAATGACTGTTTTACGAGCGTGCGTTACGAGCATGTGTTGCGCAGTTCCTACGCACGCTCGTAAGTTCGAAAATTTTTAATATTTGCACTCCAGATTTTCAACATTGCCATTTTACCACACCTCCTTATGAGCAGTACAGCTGTCTTTTTTCACATCTCCTCCAAAATGTGTTTCCGTGCATGTACAGCACAATGGCGCAGTCGGTGTGTGAAATCAATGTTTGGGACAGATTAAGAAAATCACAGTGACACTGTTCATGAGCAGAGATCTTAAAATGGCTCTGTTGAAAATTTGGTGACAAAAGTCCATAAAATGACTGTTACGAGTGAGCATTGCGCTGTTTCCACGCACCTTGTAAGTTCATGAATTTGTAATATTTTCAGCCCAGATTTTCACCACTGGCATTTTTCCACACTTCCTTATGAACAGTGCAGCTGAAATTTTTCACAACATTGCCGAAATGTGTTTTGACATTTTCTGCACAGAAATGCATGGTCACTGTGGGAAATCACTGTTCAGAACAGATTAAGAAAATGACAGTGACACTGTTCATGAGCGGAGGTCCCACAATGCCTGTGTTGACAATCTGCTGAAAAAATCCCCAAAGTAATTACATTAAGGGTGTGCGTTGTGCAGTTTCTATGCATGCTCATGACTTCACCAATTTTTTTTACTATTTTCACTGCAGATTTTCAACATTGCCATTTTTTACACTTCCCCATGAACAACACAGCTGTCATTTTTCACATTCTGTTCGAAATGTGTTTTCGCACCTGTGGTGCCAAATGCCGCAGTCACTGTGCAAAATCAGCTTTCAGCTAACAAACTGATATTACCACTGTTCATAAGGTGGGGGTCACAAAAAACCCATGCTGAAAATTTGGAGTGAAAATACCAATGAACGCCTGAGGCATTAGGGTTTCCGACCATAACGCCCCACCCTGTAGAGACTGACATGCATCATGGGTGTGACTTGGGATTGTCATCTGTAATGCTCATACCATTCCACCCTCACCCAAACCCTGTAGCCAGTGAGAGGCATCAAGGTGTGCCTTGGACTCTTCGGCCCCAAAGTTCACCCCATTCTCCTATACTGCACCCATCTCACCATATTTCCTGATGGAATGGGATTAGCATAAGGGCCAAAGACCCCAAGGTATACCGTAACACTTGTCGGTGTCTGCAGGGTAGGCTGTGGTGAAATGGCATGGTGACCCAAAGGCACACCTCGCCAATGCCAGCAAGCAAACATTCGGCATTGACAGATGCTTGTTAAATAAATGGTTTGAAGTAAAAATATGAAACTATGGATTCCGTTGTTTTTAGTGAGTGCTATTAATTTAACTGATTTTTGTCCTGAGTTTTATCAGCACCACCAATTTATCCTGGTGCTCACTCTTGTAGTTTTAAATAAATATCTTGACAGGAAATCAGCACTGCTATTCTCTTTACCAGATTTGTGTATCTCCGTGAATTTAAATGGCTGTAGTGCCAGGTACCACCGTATGATTCTGGAATTTTTATCTTTCATCTGGTTAAGCTAACAGAGAGGATTGTGATTTGTTACAAGAACAAAATCAGTTCCTAGCAAATAAAACTTAAGGGACCCTTTTTGGGTAAGGTTATTGAGCAGGTACTTGCACTGCAGCTCGAGAACTTTCTTACCACCCATGAAGTCTACGATCCTCTCCAGTCTGGTTTCAGGAAGAGGCACAGTACTGAGACAGCATTAGTTCGGGTGATGAATGATCTAATAGCGAGGGATCGGAAGACTCGTTCGATCTTGGTCCTCCTTGATCTCTCTGCAGCATTTGACACCGTGGATCATGGGGTGTTGTTGGAACACCTGCAGTTAATCTGTGGACTGTCAGGGATGGTCCTCAGATGGTTCTGCTCTTTTCACACAGGCAGGTTTCAGACGGTGGTGTCTGGAATGTTTGCCTTGGCCCCCTTTGCCCTGCCTTGTGGGGTTCCGCAGGGTTCCGTACTGTCCCCCATGTTGTTCACAGTGTATATGCTGCTGTTGGGAGACATCATAAGGTGGTATGGGCTGCGTTTTCACTGCTATGCAGATGACACTCAGCTCTACCTGTCCTTTGAACCCGAACAGAGTAGTGCTGTCTCGGTATTTAACAACTGCCTCGCCGAGATTCAGGACTGGATGAGTGCTAACTGGTTGAAGCTAAATCCAGATAAGACTGAGGTGTTGGTGGTGGATCCTGGTCACCGGGTAGAGAAGCTGACTCCTGGGCAACCGTCAGGCCTGGTGCTGGGGGCTGACCAGTTGAGACCTTCTGAGAAGGTGCAGAATCTGGGGGTTGTGCTTGACAATGAGTTGACACTGAAAACACAGGTGTCAGCTGTTGCCAAGTCCTCATTTTTCCATCTGAGGAACATCGCCCGGATAAAGCACCTTGTCCAATCCGATGACCTTCCTGTGTTGGTTCACGCCTTTGTGTCCTCCCGTCTTGACTACTGCAATGGTCTATACCTAGGGTTACCCCAGGGGTGATTCTCAGTCACCTGCAGTTGGTGCAGAATGCAGCAGCCAGGTTGTTGACATGGCAGTCAAGATCTTGCCATGTCACGCCTGTGCTGTGTGAACTGCATTGGCTGACGGTGCGATGGAGGATCATCTTCAAGGTCACGTTGCTGACCTATAAGACCCTACACGGACAGGGACTGGGTTATTTGCAAGACCTCCTGTGACCTTACCGCCCCCCTGCCCTCTCCACTTGGCCGACGAGGTTTTTACAGGTTCCCAGGGTCCGTTTACAGACATCAGGTGCGAGGCCTTTTGCTTTTGTGGCCCCGACCCTGTGGAACTCTCTACCTCATCAGATTAGAGATTGCCTGTCCACCGAGACATTTAAATCCTCCCTGAAAACGTATTTATTTGGCCTAGCATTTGGGGAGGATATTTAGTCAAAGTATCATATGTATGCTGTCTTTTAATTCTCTGTTTTGTTTGTTGGTTTATTTTAAATTGTAACACGCTTTGATTTAAGAAAAGCACGCTAGAAATAAAGCATGATTTGATTTGATTTGATAAACATTCCCTCTCAGTGGTAGAGTACATTTTCTCTCTGTCATGCAACTTCCTACTTATGTACAGAATAGGATGTTCTGTCCCATCTATATTTTGACTCAATACTGCACCTAGGCCTACCTCGGATGCATCTGTTTGCAGCAAAAATGGTTTCTCAAAGTCTGGGCTTCTTAAAACAGGGGCCGAACATAATGCAGCCTTAATGGCTTGAAAAGCTTCATCACACTCTAGGGTCCAATTCACATTATTTGGGTACTGTTTTTTCGTGAGCTCAGTGAGAGGAGTAGCTAACTCAGCAAAGTTGGGAACAAATCTCTGATAATAACCAGCCAGTCTTAAAAATGACCTGACATGTTTCTTTGTTTTAGGTACAGGGCTGTTAGCTACAGCTTTTATTTTAGAAACCTCTGGTTTAACTTCTCCATTTCCCAACACGTAGCCCAAATATCTGGTTTCCTGCATGCCCAGTGCACATTTGATAGTATTACTAGTCAGACCTGCATTTTTGATAGCTTGGATAACTGCTCATAGGTGTTCCAGGTGGCTTTTCCAGTCTGGACTGTACACCACGACATCATCCAGGTACGCAGCACAATAACCAGTGTGAGGGGATAAAATGACATCCATGTACAGTTGGAATGTAGCTGGTGCACCATGTAAACCAAATGGCATGGTGGTGAACTGATAGAATCCTATAGGGGTGGCAAATGCAGTTTTGTCTCTGGATTCTTTAGCTAAAGGTATTTGCCAGTAACCCTTGGAGAGATCGAAGTACTGATATACTTTGCACTCCCCAGTCTGTCTGTCCACCAAATCATCTATTCTGGGCATAGGATAATTGTCAAATTCTGACACTTGATTAAGTTTCCTGAAATCAAGGCAGATTTTAACACCCCCTTCTTTTTTGTTTACAATTACCGTTTGAGATGTCCGAGCACTCCTCGACTCCTCTATGATACCCAATTCTTTCATTTTTTATACTTCCTTAACCACATCAGCTCTTAACTGCTCTGGCAACCTGTATGTCTTTTGCCTAATAGGATGAGCATTCCTTATCACTATTACATGCTCAATGCCTTTTGTTTGGCCTGGTACCGTGGTAAAAGTACTGTTAAATGTCTTTAGCACATTACAAATGTCTGCAGTTTGTTCTGAGGTTAAAGAAACATTCACCTTTACAGCATCAGCATTTACAGTTTGTTCCAGTCTATCATAAGCTACATCAATATCTTTCTTATCAGTTTCTGGTAAAACTAGCAATATAGCTTTGGCATTTTTTCGACCCATTTCTTGAGGAGGTTAGCATGGGATGTCTTAGTAGGATTTTTCCTGTCAGGGGTCTCAATCTCGTAGTCAACAGTGCCAGTACGTCTAAGAACCTTATACGGCCCATGCCACTTCATTAACAGTTTAATTTCTGTTGTGGGTAACAGTAGTAAAACCTTTTCACCTGGCTCAAAAACGTTTTCTTTTACCGCATGGTCATAATATACCATCTGCTGATTTTGGATGTCTTGCTGATTACTATGAGCAATTTCAACATATTTTGCCAGTTTCTTTCTTAGGGCACACATATAAGATGTTATAGATTGTTTCTGAGTGGGGTTATCTTCCCACGTTTCTTTTATCACATCCAGTGGCCCTCTTGGCTTCCTACCATACAGCATGTCAAATGGCGAAAACCCCGTTGATGCCTGTGGCACTTCTCTGTAAGCGAAAAGTAGGTAAGGCAAGTATCGGTCCCAATCTCTTTCCCTTCCCCTTTTACAAACCTTTTTAGCATGTGTTTTAGGGTTTGGTTAAAACACTCAACAAGACCGTCTGTCTGAGGGTGATGGGGGAGGTTCTTATGGCAGTGATATCTAGTAGTCTGTATAGCTCCTTAAGTAATGCTGCACCGAAATTACTACTCTGATCAGTAATAATTTCTTTAGGTATGCCCACTCTGCTGAAAATTTTGGCAAGCTCTTCTGCAACTTTTGGGGCTGAACAGTACGCATTGGAACTGCTTCTGGGTATCGAGTAGCATAGTCGCATACTACCAGGATAGATCTATTAACCTTTTTACTTTTGTCTAAAGGACCAACCACATCCATTGCAATTCCCTCAAAAGGCACATCTATCAAGGTAAGGGGAACCTTGTCTTTTCTTGTGACTGGGGCTACTTTCTGACACTCAGCAAAGGAATTACAATAGGTAGCAACATCTTCATGAATTCCAGGCCAGTAAAAACTATACAGCAATCTGGCAAGGGTGTGATCCTTCCCTGAACGCTCAGCCATAAGACTATCATGCGCTATCTGTAATAATTCTGTTCTATACGTTTGTGGTATAACCAATTGTTCTGTCTGTTCCTGTGTCTGAGGTTCAACGCAAACTCTGTAAAGTGACCCATTACATTTTTTAAACATTGGTCCACCCTGTTTTGGTTTCACCCCCAGCTGCTTGAAATAACCCTAGAGAGAAACATCGTTGACTTGCTCTGAAAGAAAATCACAATCAGTTAACAATTTAGTTTCAACATTTTCATATGTTGACCCTTCATGTCCATCAGTCATTTGCTACCACAGTTTCTTCAGGCATCATCTTTCTTTCTTGGATTTCGAGATCTTGGAGCTGTGCTCAAACAAGTCTGAATCAAAATCACTGAAAGGAAGTGTCCCCACTGTCTGAAATTTTCTTTGCCTGAGCTCTTGTCATCACAGGTGCTGAAACATCAGGATTTACTCCTTGTTTGATCAACTCAGTAAATCCTGGAAAGTCATTTCCAACAATCAAAGGTACAGGCAACTTAAATACTACCTCCATTTTCATTTTGTGTGACACACCCTTAATGGTCAAAGTCACTTGGGTGGTGGGATAGTATCGGGTGCCCCGGCGGATGCAGATGACACCAGTATCTGGTTCCTCTGCATAGTGTTTCCCAGCACTTTAACATGCACTAGGGCCTGTCTGCTTCCCGAATCAATGAGTCCCTTTACAGTCTTATCCCCCACCTTCACATCTGTTAAGCACTTGCCCCAATTTGCCAAGGACAAATCTGCTCCAGTGCCACTCTCCTTACTACGGCAGTTTCTTGCAAAACGGCCTGGCTTATTACAGTTATAGCAGATAACGTCTTTGGGCCCAGATTTGTTACCCCCAAAAGAGTTCTCATCAGGCTTGGAGTTTAAATGGGAAAAAGAGCGTCTTACCAGTGCTTGGCTTTTACCTCACTGCTATGGCATCTGTCTGGCCATTTGGTAGTCCTCGGCCATAGAAAGAGCCTTTTTCCCACTCTCTGGTCAGTGCTCCTTTACCCAAAGCTGCACATCTGTAGGCAAGATGTTGATGAATTGCTCCATGGCAAATGTGTCGTTGATCTGTTGGACCGTTTTGCTCTCCGGTTGGATCCATTTTATCAGGAGTTCTGCGAGTCGGGTGAAGGCTTCTTGAGGATTGTCGACCGGGTTGTACCTCAGAGATCGAAATCTCTGCCTGTATGGCTCTCTGGAGATGTCATACCTTTTTAGGATTTTGCTATTCACCAGGTCATAGTTTTCTGACTGTGCAGTGTCCATACTGCTGTAGGGAAGCTGGGCTTTCCCTGTCAGGTAGGGTACCAGTCTGATTGTCCATTGCTGCTTTGACCATTGGTAGGCTGTGGCAACTCCTTCAAAAGTTGTCAGGTATGCCTCAATATCATCTGAGAGACACAACTTTGTAAGTTTAATGGCTTTTAAGTTGCTTGCATTTTGTTGCTCATCTGGATCTGTGCCGGATCCTCTGCCTTTGATAGCTTGCAAGGCATCCAGCCATCACTGCTCCTGTCATTGCATCTCTTCTCTCATCTGGTGCTCCTGTCGCTGCATCTCTTTTTCTCTCTGCTTCTCAGTCTCTTTTTGTTGAATAGCCCACCATTTGAAAAAGGCCATCAGGCTTTCAGGCTCTGTCACTGCCTGTTCTTTTTCCATAACTTGTGCTGGCTGTACAATCTCAGACTGGACTACTGTTTCTGCTAGTTTGGCTGCCATTCTCCTGGTAACCACTCCTGGACTTGCTGCTGCAGAACCCATACCTTCCTCTGTGCTTCCCTGGTACTAGGTCCAGTACCCATGCACAAAACTCCTGTCTTAGGGTATGCACAGCATAAATCCCACTTAGGCTGATACCATCTGTCATCAAGGCACAGATCAGGAAGCATAGGAAACACCAGGATCAGTTGTAGAATTCACTAAAAATGATCTATTTACACTAGCAGTATCATAAAATAAATGTGTTCAGTATAACTATTTACAAAGGCAAAATAAAATAAAGTTTTCTTTCAGTCTCTGTGTCCCTTGTTCTCCTAATCTTTCTTGCAGTTGCAGCTTAGCTCTTATATAAGTCTTTCCAACCCCCATTCTTAGCAAGTATCCTGTTCTTGTAAGTTTCAGGAGCTGCTAGCAAACAGTGTACTTCTTGAGGCCCCCTTTGTACAGCTTTTGCAAAAGGCTCAAACATTTGCACTCAAGTAACCTCTGGAGCTTACAATAGCTTTCTGCAGTCATCTCAAATTATAATTATATACATTTCAACAGTAATGCTATATATTTTCTAAATAAAGGAGATCCCAACATCAGTTACATTTCCATACAATGATTTGCACATATTTTTATATTAGCAGATATGCAAGGGAGGAAAAACAGACAGCAAGGGAAAACTGAGACAGTGAGAGACAAAGAATTGTAAGATTGTCGGGGTGATCAAATCCGAAGTCTCACAGGAAAATTTGGTTGCGCAACCAGACAAAGAAGAGACAGAAAAAGAAAGATCCTTGCATTTAAACATTTATCTAAACAACTGGGACAGGGTCCTATTCTACCCTGTCATAACATCCCAGTCATGATTCTCTGTGTACCAGATTTCTGTGACTGCCATGATATCCAGGCATCCTTCTTCCATCAAGGTCACTAGTTCAGGGAGCTTGTTACATAGACTACGGGCATTGGTACTCATCACTCTTCATTTTTTGATGGCCTTACCTCTTTTAGCCCCATCTCTGCCCTTACTGCCTTTTTCTGCATTTACCCCTGTTCTGCTCCTTACTGATTTCTCTACATTGGTGTTTACCTCGCTAAGTACCGTGTTTTGTTGGGGAAGGCTGGGATTTTCCTGCTCCTTTTCAGTGCCTCCCCCCTTGGCTAGTTGAAATGCTTGCCAATGAAGCATTTAAACCTATCACCTAGGATCCTGGTTCCCCCCCCCGGACAGATGCAGACAATTGCACCAGTATAGGCCTGTATCCCTCCAGGTGGATCCCCAGTCTCCAATGAAGCCAAAACCCTTAGCTCTGCACTGCACTGGTTTTTCAACCATTCATTTAATCCCATGGTGCGGAGTACCCTAGCATCACTCTTGCCATAGACAGGTAGCACCTCCGAGAAGGTTACAGTACGTGCTACTTGTCTAAGGCCCCTCTCCAACTCCACAAACTCCTCTTGCATTGCTCTGATCCCATTTCCAGCCAGGTCATTTGTCCCTAGGTGGACAATGACATCCAGCTCTCTCCCTCGTGCAGCTGCTCCAGCGATCCTGAGGATTCACTTCCTGTTCCTCCAAGACGTGGCACCAGGCAGGCACCTTACGTCCCTCTGCCCTTCCTTCCCCAGTTCTACCCCCCCAATGATCGAGTCCCCCAGCAGGAGTTGTTTCCTTCCCCTGTGGGGTCCCATGCCACCCTCCTGTGGATCTCCTTTGTGGAGGTTCCCAGCATCCTCCTTGGTCTCCACTGCAGGTGCCTCCATAGGGTGGCATTCTGGAAATAATCTCCCAGATATTGGACAATTCAGAAGGGTTAAATCTGGATTTAAATATTTGGGGATATGGATCGCTCGAGATTTAGGGCAACTGTATCAGACCAACCATTACAAATTACTTCAGGAGGTACAAGCAGATTGTAACCACTGGAAAGAGCTGCACCTATCCCTTTCTGGGAGAGTGGAATGCATCAGAATAAATGTGCTGCCACGTTTTCTTTTTGTATTTATGTCCCTCCCTCTTAAACCCCCAAAGTCCTTCTGGAAAATTCTTAAAAAACACCCTTTCAACATTTTTATGGGGGGGAGACACCCCGGGTCAGGTGGAAAGTACTCTCGGCATCTAAAGATCGTGGGGGGTTGGGGCTACCAGATTTTCAGGTATATTTCTGGGTAACACAGTTACAGGCCCTTGTCCCCTTTATGATAAACACCAAACCCCCTTTATGGGTGGAACAAGAGGATGACCGCCTGCCAATAGCAAATATCGGTGACATGCTGTTTATGGATAGAGCTGGATTTCAGAAATTATTAATTGATAATCCTTGGACCTCAGTGTTACAGGCCTCATGGGGGAGATATGGCGAACATTTAACAAGGGATTTAGAGCTGCAACCCCATTACAAGGCTGTCTGGATTTTCTTACTTTAAAATGGGATATAGGATTTCAAAATTGGTCTAGGATGGGACTTCAGACTCTGGGCCAGTTTCACAGTGGTGAGACCTTAAAGTCTTTCCAGCAACCCAGGGAGGAGTTTGCCCTGCCCCACAGATATTTCTTTAGGTTTCTCACATTACGCACTATCTCACTATCTACTGGAGGAGGATAGGGGCTTGCAGCTTGCCATGACACTCAACCCCCTTCAGGAATGTCTATCAAATTTAGCTCATCATCCACATTTAAAGGGGAGAGTTTCCAAGATCATAGAAGTCTTAGCCACCTTTGAATCAGATCAATTAGTTCAAGTAAAGGAGAGATGGTTCACTGAGGCCAGAATCAGTCTGGGTGACTCAGAGTGGGATAGGATATGGCAGGGTGTGAATTCTACTACAGCCTCTCCGTTTTGGAGAGAATTCCGGTGGTGAGTGGTGCTTCATTTTTTTTTCATACACCAGTGGTCACCAAGCACTTTGGTAAACACACATCAGACCAGTGTTGGCGGGGCTGTCCAGATAAAAGCACACGTACACACATTTTTTGGACATGCCCGGAACTGGGGAATTTTTGGGAACTTATCGGAGATACAGTAGGCAGGATCTTGAATATCCTGCCCCCTAAGGAAATGCAGAATTGGCTCTTTGGTCTTCCTTCAACTTCTTTAAGGTCCAGAGCTCACCGATCCCTATATAATATATTTCTGGCAGCAGCCCCTAAGACTATTATTCTATGTTGGCTCTCCCCCAAACTTCCCATGGTAGACTCCTGGTATTCCATCTACCTTAGAATAATGGACATAGAGTGTATCACAGCAAAGCTCCGACTTCAGTTGGACAAGTTTAAAGGCAGATGGTTGCCCTTTTTGCATTACAAGGCAACAAAGGATAGCAAAGATATAATGGATATTTTAGCAGAATTAGCTCTACACGATTAATTTTATGTAAATCCTCAGCAGAGCTCCTTGGATAGTCTTTCACCCCTCCCCCCATAGCACTTAAAGTAAAGATGTGAGAAGGCAATTCTAATTGGATAAGATCACAACTGGGAGAATTTTTTATCTGATTGGTTCTTTTTCTTTTAATTTACTATCTGTAGGAGTATGTCTTCCTGTGGTGAATCATTTTTTCTGTTCTTTTTATGTTTATGCAATTTTCTTAATTTAAGCAGGGTATATTATATGGTAAGAATTGTAAGGATTAATTGGGGACTGGTATTCTATATGTTCAGTATTTGTATGTATAAAATGTTAAGTGTGTTGTGTATGTTATGTCTAAAGCAAAAATCTAATAAAATGTGATTAAAAAAAAAAGAAAAATTCTTAGGCAGTTGCTCCACTAAAGTCCAGTGCCAATTTGAGTGGGTGCTAGCCTCTGTTTCAATAAGCGCAAGTGCAATTCAGCAGGGGGTACATAGGAATAACAACTCCCTGAACACCAGTCCACGCTTTCCCAGTTAAACAGTGTCCACAACCTTTTCTTTGGCTGCAGCTGGGACTCCACTCTCAGCCACTTTTACCAGTTCAATCAGGACATGCAAACAACTCCTGGCTAGCACCCTAATGACCAGAAATGCTCTGCCTCTTTAGAATTGCAATTACAGTTCCATTCAAGCAAACAACCTTTCAGCAGCAACTGTAATACTCAGATGATCTGCTCAGTCCTCTCATCTAGCTCAATTTCCTAGTGCAGGGTGTCTGCAGCATTTAGTTTCTCCCAACACTTGTTAAGCAACTTCACAGTACCTGGAGAAAGAGTTCTCGATCCAATTCTAGCAATAACAATCCTCAGATTAGGGCCTGGTTAAGCCCCTGAAGTCCAATGTCCACTCTCACAGGGTAGTCCTGACTTGTATAGAGCCCGGGAACAGACTGAAGGAATCCCAGAAAGTCCACACTGTTTCAGCTGAAAATCCAGCATTCTGATTGGCTGTTGAAGCCTTTCAAAAGTCAATAACCATAGTGATCAATATTTCCTGCTCGTTTATTGGGGCATGAGCTAGGCACCAGCATTAGTTCCCTCCTTTTCCCAGGAGTCCCTTTGTCACAGTTTAGGGTGCCTAGATTATTGATTGGCTGTAACATGTGGGTCAAATGTCACAAACATGTCAGCTCCCATTTGTTTCTATGGAGTCCCATTCAGTTTTATGTAGTCTTCCCCCTTTCAGGTCTGGTGCAGCCCAACTCACATTACTCTGTCCAGACCAGCACCCCACCAGAATGTAGCCCCAACCATCCCCTGTCAATTAAGCCTACTCTCATTTCATCTGCCCCAATAGTTTAACTGCCGCCTAAACACTATGGCCCTAGGCGGTGAGCAGCAACCTCATTAATGTTCATGAGGGCTCATGAAAAATTCATGAGCCCTCGCTAAGTACTCATGGTCAAACTTTCATTCTAGCGACCAGGGCAGCTTCTTGGCCACATTCTCCAGGTCACTGGCCCTCAAGTAGCATGGGAAAGGTGCCAGGACCATGGAGTCACCCCCCATTCACCCGCAAGATCACGGGTCGGCACATCAAAGGCGCTAGGAGCGCATGCACAAGCGCCAGCCGAAACAACATGCCGGCAGCTCGCGACCATGGATGTGTGCCCGAAAAGGGCAGAAACAACATGCTGGTGGGGAAAAATGTGGGGGAAAGCCAACAAGTGGGGACTACAAGGGGCAAATACAGGTAAGCTCCCAGAGGTGCATTACTCCCCCCCACCGAAACGCTTGGCTTCCACAACAAGCGTGAAGAGAAAATACCCAGTGGAAACATTAAATGTCAATAACAGTGCTAACTATACACCTGGTTCATATCTAACATGCAATAACCATAATAACATTCAATCACCAAACATTATATACATCATTATCAGATTAGTTTTTCCTTGTTTAAGCCCTTTGGCCACATGAAAAGTTGCACCCATCAGACTGACCCATCAGCCATCGGGTATTAAAGTCCCACAGAGTACACTTCTTTTCCTCAAACCTACTAGGCACCCTGTTCACCTCCTTCGTCTTCTTCTTCTTCTTCTGGTCACCTTTCTTCAGACCTAGGGGGTTTAGCATCAACAGGGCAGATAACCACCTTCTGTAGGGACCTAGGAATAATGTACACTCCCTTATGCGTTACAATAAAGGTAAGTTTGTAGGAACCCCAGGGGCATCATATGTCAATTTAAGGACAGGCCTTGTCATCCTCCCTGTCCTACAAGGGGTCTTCTGAATACCAACACCCCTACCGGCCCCTGGATCAGTGGTGAATTCCTCTTCCTCTTCACCCTCCTCCTGTTTCTCAGCTAGTGGGGTGAATGACTCCAACATTTCACTAATATCAGGCACAGCTCTATGGGGACTAACCTGGGCTCTTTCAAAGGGCACAGTCAGATCAGTGTTCAGTCCCGATGTGAGCCCTCCAAAAGACGCATCTTCCCCCTCACTTTCCTGATCCTCAGAATCACCATTCCCTGGGTGTATCTGCAGGAGAGCTGCTCCGGTACCACTCAAGCAGTTCAGCTGGACCAGTATTCAAGTCCAGAGTGGTCCCCCCCAGGGGCATGACCGGAATAGGCTCCCTGACCCTACCCTGTCTTCTAGGCATACCCCTCATGGGGGTGATCCCTGAAATAACCTGACCAACTCCCGGGTAGGGTAATGACTACATGGGATCTCACCATTCTACCCTTCAGACTCATCTTCAGTGTCTCCTTCATCTGAGACCTCTCCACCCTGGGCAGGCCCAGCCCCTATGGCATCACTTTCTCTCCTCCTCTGTCTTCTGAATGCAGCAGCTCGAGTGGTGGGAGATGATGAAGGATCTTCCACAACTTCTTCGGCATTCACTGCTTGGTCACTAATAGGCAGCAGGTGATTACCACGAATAACCTTGTGCCCTTGAGTCTCTCCCTCAGGCCGAATCTTGTACACCTGGCTGCAAGCTTCTTCACTATGACACATGGGGTATCTCCCCATCTGTTGGCTATCTTATGCTTTCCTGGTATGCTCAGCCAGCATAATTGCACTCTGTCACCTGCTTCCAAGTCTTGGGCTTGCACTTTTTTTTATCATAGCATTCCTTATTTTACTGGTTCCTCTTAGTGGCCATTTCTGAAGTGAGATGGTATGCATTATCTAGTTGTTTCAGGTTTTTCACATACTGCAGACAGTCTCCTGCTCCCAGTCCATCTGAGGAGACTCCATAACACAGGTCCACCGGCAGACAGGCTTCTCTCCCAAACATGAGCTGGTAGGGAGAGAATCCCGTAGCGTCATTATGTGCGCACTTGTAGGTGTGAACCAGGGTGCTCACCTGCTGACTCCATGTGCGCTTGTCCTGAGGATCCAAGGTGCCCAGCATATCTAACAGGGTCCTGTTGAATCTTTCCAGTTGAGGGTCACCTTGAGGATGGTAAGGAGTGGTTTGGGACTTCCTGATGCCCCACAAGACAGTAGTTCTTTGATGAGCTGACTCTCAAAATCTCAACCATGATCCAAGTGGATCCTCTGAGGGGCACCATCATGAATGAAAAACCTCTCCACCAATATTTTGGCCACAGTGGAAGATCGCTGATCCTTGGTGGGGTAAGCTTGAGCATATCAGGTAAAACAGACAGTAACAACTAAAACTTTGGAGATATTGTGTGAGTAAAGCTCCAACATAAGGAAGTCTACGCATACCAATTCCATAGGGCCACTAGTTTTGATGTCGACTAATAGAGCTTTATACATCTCATGCAGCTTTTGCAATATACCTCTACATCTGCCCCCCTTCTTTGGCCAATAAAATTGACTTTTAACCAGGTCCAAAGTGCGTTCAGCACCCAAGTGCCCCATATCATCATGCAGAGCCTTCAACACAGTCCTCATGTGCTTCTCTGGAAGTACCAATTGGTCTCAAGGGGCCCCTGCTGGTCCTGGGTCTCTCTGTACATCAACCCCTTCTTTAACAGCAGCTTAGGCCATTCATGTAGCAAAAATCATGCTGGGGGTAGATGGTATGCATGCTCCTGGCTCCCCTGCTGTCTCATCACTTTCATGATCTACCTGGTGACTGGGCTGGCCCTTTGATCCCACTGCAGGTCTTGGGTAGTTAATTGCGGAAGGGATCTGACATCTAAGGTGGCCAGCCAACAATAGGCAACTGGTAGACAGTCCCCAAAGGCTCCCTGACAGTCTACCGAGCAGTGGGTAGCCTCGGTGGGAAAAATCTCTTTGCCGTCATGCTTCTTGCACAAGGCCTTTACCGCTTGTTCTGAAATGCATACCCAACTGGAGTTCTCATCATTATAGGCTTGGGACCACCTTGACAAAGCATCTGCATCTATGTGGTTCAGCCCTGGTTGCTACTCCATGCAGTAATCATAGGTGGACAAAGCTGACAGCCAGTTACATGCAGCCTGGCAGTGGTCTGCACGTAGGTAAGTGGATTATTATCTGTCTTCACAGTGAGCTTGGCCCCATACAAATAGTCATGAAACTGATCAACTATGGCCCACTTCAATGCCAGGATTTCTAACTTATGGACAGGATACCTCTGCTCTGAAGGGTTTAAGCTCCAACTGGTGAATGCAACTGGACGTAAACCTTCGGGGTGTTCTCGATACAACACAGCCCCCAATCCACCAAAACTGGCATCGGTATGAAGTACGTAGGGTTTCTGTGGGTCCGCATAAGCCAGCACTGGGGCATGAGTCAAGCAGTATATGATGTCCTCAAAAGCTCTATCACAGTCCCCATTCCACTTCTCGATGAATGGTTCAGATGGGCGGTAATAGCTGGAGGGTTTTGCAGAGTCCCCGAGCATGGCAGTTTTTATATTTTTATTTGTAGGTGGGTACCCCTATAACAGATTCAGAGGGGGCTGCACCACCCAGGTGTAGTCCTTTATAAATCTACTGTAATAGCTGCAGAAACCCAGTAACTGCTGTAATTCTTTCAAGGTGCGGGGCTTAGTCCAGGTGGTAAGGGCCTCAACCTTGCTGGGGTCAGTCTGTATATCTTTCTCTGAGGCGATGTGCCCCACATACTTAACTGAGGTCCAGAAGAACTGGCATTTATCAATGGACAACTTCAGTCCAACTCTTCCAGATGGTCCAACACTTTCATCAGACAGATCCCGTGCTCCTCCAAGATCTTCTTGAAAACGATGATGTTGTCCAAGTAGACAGAGCATTCCAGAAAGTTCATATCCCCGACAGCCTTCTTCATCAGGCGCTGAAACGTGGCAGGGGCACCAGAAATCCCTCGGGGCATCCTCAGGAACTAATAAAATCTAAGGGGACATATAAAAGCCATCTTCTCCTGACCCTGAGGGGCCATCAGGATCTGGTAGTAGCCACTCCATAAATCTAAAACTGAGAACCACTGGCTTCCATTCAAACAGTCCAGTGCATCCTGCATTCTGGACATAGTGTATTGATCTGGCACCGTCTGCTTATTCAGGGTGTGGTAGTCCACGCACATTCATATGGCTCCACTCTTCTTTCTCACCACCACAATGGGTGATGCAAAGGGGCTGCTGGATTTCTGAATAATCCCTGCAGTCAGCATTTCCTGCAAGTGGCGCTGGATGTCATCGATATCAGGTGGAGCCAGCCGCCTTGACCATTCTCGAAAAAGGCTCATCATTAGTGAGTTTTATCTGATGCTGCTCTTCACTCACACACCCTATATCCCATTTGTGCAGGGAGAAAACATTTGTCCGAGCAGCCAGCTTTTCCCTCACTCTCTCATTACATTCCTCTGGGATGGGGGAGTCACTCAGGTCAAACAATTCTGGATCAAGTCCCACAGGAACACCTCTACTCACTGCAGCAGTGTGCACTGCCATGTCAGTTAAATATATTTGAGCCAATGTCCATCCTTTCCGCACCACAGCCTCCTTATCCATAACATTCTTCACTTGCACATTCACACTTCGAGCATATGTATGCGTTCTGGCTGGCAGAACACTGGGCTTAACCAACAGTCCCACCGGCAATCCATGTTCATCCAGAGCATCCAACAACATTATCTGATTCTTGACATCCTTCTTCAGTCTCACCACACCAGCAAGAAAAAATTACTCACCTTAGTAATGTTGTTTCTTCTAATGGAGTCTTGCTATATTATAGACATTAGCAGTTTGTTCCAGCTCTAGAACTGCCCCAGAGTGAAATGGTTAAAACCATTCCAAAATAGAATTTTGGCACGAGAGCAGCTCTATCTGTGTCATTTCAAACTTGAACTGTCAGATCTTTACGAGCCAAACTCACTAAGGTCTGTGTGGAAGCTGTAACCTACACTTGCCAAATGGCTAACTAAATAATAACAACCATTGATGGTCCCAACACCCAAGACTCAAGTCAGGGGACCAGAAATACTAACACCATTCTAATAATATGAAAATGAAACATAAGTATAATAAAACACACACACACGTACACATACACACCCCAAAGTCCCAAAGGGACAAAATGCTAACAGGACATAAGTAGTGCCCACACTAAGTTGCCCGCACCCCACCAAGTAGAGGTTCTGAGAGGGGCAGGTTGGGGGGGAGGTCTATAATATAGCAAGACTCCATTAGAAGAAACAACATTACTAAGGTGAGTAATTTTTTCTTCAAACAACATGAAGTCTTGCTATATTATAGACATTAGAAGAATACACAGCAGTACCTCCATGGAGGAGGGGCATAACCTACTTAGGGAACAGGCTATGAAGAACAGCTGTGCCAAACCGAGCATCTCTCCTGGCCTGGACATCCAGGCAGTAATGCTTGCTAAAAGTGTGTACCGTTTTCCAAGTAGCAGCCTGGCAAATCTCTAATAAAGGGATATCTCTGGCAGCAGCTAGAGACGCAGCCGCACTCTGGTAGAATGAGCCCTCAAACGGGGGCTCTGCCCACTTCTGATAACAAAATTGATACAAGAGACAATCCACCTGGCTATTGATCTCTTTAGTGGCAGGTTTGCCTTTCCCAACTTCACCATAGGTAAGGAAAAGTTGGAGGGATTCGAACCTGTGACCTTTGTACGCTCTATATAATAACTAAGAGCTCTCTAACATTCAGGTTGTGCAACCTCCTCACCCAAGAGGAGTGATCAGTGAAAATACTGGAAGGGAGATAGATTGATTAAGATGGAAATCTGAAACCACCTTAGGCAAAAACTTCATATTAGTCCTAAGGACTACCTTATCCCTGTGGAAAGAAATAAAGTCAGTCTCCACTGACAAGGCTTGCAATTCACTTATGCGTCTGGAAGAAGTGATAGCCACTAGAAAAACAGTTTTCCAAGTTAGGTACTTAAGCTCTGCAGAAGACAGAGGTTCAATAGGGGGTTGCATTAACTGGGCAATGCAAACATTAAGGTCCCAAGCAGGGGCCGGTTCCCGAAAGGGAGGATTAGTATGGAGTAATCCCTTAAAATCTTGAAAACACAGGATGAGAAGAAAGAGGGATGACTTTCCTGCTGATACAAAAGCAGACACAGCTGCCAAATGAACTCTCAGGGTAGCTGGTCTGAGACCCAAGGAATTAAGATGTACCATGTAATCTAACAAAATGGGCAATTCAGCAGATTCTGGGGAAATATTTTCCCAGCACACCAAATGGAAAACCTTTTCCATTTAGAACTAAAGTAGCCCTAGTGGAAGGCTTTCTGAAGCCTTTTAGGATCTCAAGAACATCCTGAGAGTGTAAATCAGCAATCTCTAACTCCTCAAGAGCCAGGCCTTGAGGTTGAGGGATTTGAGGTCCGGATACCAAACCCTTCCTGGGCACAAGTCAACAGATTGTGATTCCTGGGAGGCACAGGGAAGATGGACTGTCAGAGACAGAAGGAGTGGGTACCAGGGCTGCCTGGCCCAATCCGGGGCAATCAGAATCACCCTGCAAGGCTAAGATCTGATTTTGACTAGTACTTTGAATAGGAGAGGAAAGGGGGGGAAAGCATAGAGGAACTTCCCTCCCAATCCAGAAGAAGGGCATCCAGGGAACTGAGCCCAGTACTGGAGGCCTGCAACAGAACAGAGGGAGTTTGTGATTGTCTGGGGCTGCAAAAGATCTACCTGAGGGATGCCCCACCTGGCAAAAACTATCCCCAGCACTTGAGGATCCAGGGACCATTCGTGATGGCCCTGGGAAATCCTGCTGAGGGCATCCGCTAGACATTGTCCTTCCCTGGAAGATGAACTGCTATGAGGAAGTGTTCTAGGAATAGGCCAGAGACCACAACTTCATTGCCTCGTGCACAAGGTCAAGACCGAGTGCCCCTGTTTGTTGATGTACCACATTGTTGTGGTGTTGTCTGTTCTGACTTGTATCACCTTGTCGTGGACAGATGCAGAAAAGCTTGAAGAGCTAAAAGACAGCTCTGAGTTCCAGCAAATTGATGTGGAGCAGAGATTCCTGGGGGACCAAACTCCTGAGGGAAAGGTCGCCTTGTGGGCTCCCAACCCAGAAGGGAAGCATCTGTAGTGAGAGTCAAGTGGAGAAGGGGAAATGAAGGGGACCCCGCCTAATTGCTCTGATCCTGCCACCACTGGAGAGCTAGGATCAGGTTAGAGTCACTGGGACCAACTTGGAAAGGGGGTCTCTTCTCTGAGACCAAAAGGTTCTCAAGTGAAACTGAATGTCTCTCATCTGAAATCTGGCTCCCTGCACAACAGCTGTGGATGCAGCCATGTGCCCCAGGAGCTGCAGAAAGTGTCTTGCTGGTCGAGAGACCTGCAGAGTGAAGGAAGAGGCCAGAGACACTAAATTCCTTACCCTTTCTGGGGGAAGAAAGGCTCTGGCTAGCTTTATGTCCAATCCTGCCCTATAAAGGTGAGTACCTGGACTGGTTCCAGAACCGACTTTGTAGGTTTAGCAGAAAACCAGGGAGGTGAGAAGCTGCTGGGTGACCTGCAGGTGAGATTTTACCTGTTCTGGGGACTGGCCTACAATGAGCCAGTCATCTAGATAGGGAAAACAGCAACCTCTGCCTCCTTAAGTGGGCCACTGCCACTGCTAGACACTTTGCGAATACCCTTGGAGCAGAGGTAAAGCCGAAGGGCATTGCTCTGAACTGGTAATGACCTGAGGGCAGTTCGAATCTGAGGTACTTTCAATGGGATGTTCTGATTAGGACATGGAAATAGGCATCCTTGAGGTCCAGGGAGGCTAGCCAGTCCCCTGGCCTTAGGGAAGGTAAAAATTATTGACATAGTTACCATTTTGAACTTTGGTTTCAAAAGATGCTTGTTCAGATATCTGAGATCTAAAATGGGCCACCATTCTCCTGTCTTTTTTGGGGTAAGGAAGTATCTGAATACAGACCCCTGCCCTGATGCAGGGAGGAACCTTTCTACTGCTCTGAGAGCTAACAGGGATGAGACCCTCTGTTTCCAGAGCGAGGGTCTCGAAGCACTTGTAGTAGAAAAGTCTGCTTCTCAACTTGGGAAACTTTTGAAGTTGAGAACCAGACCCTGGCTTACTACTTCCAGAACCCACTTGTCTGAGGTTAAGAAGCCCAATTCTGACTGAAGTAAGCCAGCCTGCCCCCACTGGTACAGGAGACTGGCCCTGGGCACCCCATCAGGGTGCTCTGTCTGCAGGGAGCTATGGCTGGGGGGTGAGCAGGTCTGCCCACCCTGCCTGCCCCTGCCTCTGAAGAAGCCCTCTGAGCATAGGCAGAGGAGGCCTGAGTCTGGTAGAAAGGTTCTGTGAAAAGGCCTCACCCCTACCCCTGGGGCATGCCTTTGAGGAGTGGCTTGCGCCCTTAGCCTGGGCACTTGTAAGTAGTCCCATATTCATCCATCTTTCATGTAATTCTCGTCTGCTCTCCAAACAGAGAATTTCCCACCACAGGAAAATCCATAGCCTTAGTCTGGGTATCCTGACAAACTAGTACACCTGAGCCAGGCCAACCTACGAAAAGCTACAGATGTGGCCATGACCCTAGAGGAAACATCATTAACATCCACAGCAGCATGAAACTGAACCTTAGAGGCTTCAATGCCATCAGCAGCCACCTGTTCTAGTTCACTAGCCAGCTGGCCATGGGCCTGCTTGGCCAATTGCATAACAGTATCCCATCTAGATTTCTGATACCTAGCTACATAAGCCATATAATTTGCTTGCCTGAGTCCCAGAGAGGCTGCCATATACTGTTTTTGCCATGGCATCAATCTTCCTGAATCCTTGTCAGGAGGATGTGAAGCCAAGGAATATTAGTTTATCACAGGCAGCAGCCTGAACTACCCTAACATGACTGCATTGTTGAGAAAGGAATTCTGTATCAGGGCCTGACAATGTATACCTTCTGTCCATCTTTTTATCTACAGGAGACACAGAATTAGAGCTTTTAAAATTTTAATTGTTTGTTTCCAAAAGACTTATGTAAAGGAATAGACAATCCTAGACTCTGGAATATCCATCATTTCTACAAAATCAGGCTCCTCTTGCTCATCCACAGCCTCTTCTGAAGGAAGCTGGAGGGTTTCAGCAACTTTTTATAAAACATAAATGAGATGGGGACTCAGACAGCATGGGGAGATTCTAAAGGTCTGTCTGGGGAGATGTCCGTTCAATGGGCACCCAGACCTTCCCAGCCACATTCATACTGTTCATAATCCTCCTCCCTCCTCTGGTTCATAAAATTCCTCAATATCATAATCCTGAACCACTGGGACCGGACGAACCGACCTTTACCAGATAGTGGTGGTTCGGACGGACCCTGAGACAGTGACTGGACAATTTGTATGGCTTTTGTTATCTCTGCAGCAGTTGGAGAAGGAATTTTGACTCAGACCTGCTGATTTTCTTGTTTCTTTACTGGAATTGGTTCCTCAGAACCAGCTTTTCTTTGCCCGAGGAAGTCTGGCCCTGGTCAGAGGCACTCCCTCTGGTTCGGGTTGGCACCGAACCGGCTGGCCATCCGGGTCAGCGGACTTTTGCCCCTCGCCCCTGAGCCTGCCCAATCTTTTTCCAGGGTGGCTGCAGGAAATTTCCATACCTGGCAGTCTGACTGGAGGTGGTCAAACCTCAGACAATAAACCATGTGGTGTGTGGGTCAGCCTTGGCAAAGACTTCCCACAAACATCACAGTGTTGAAACCCGGGGCCCGGGTTTTCTTTTGGGTTTCTCAGACATAATGCCAGCCTAACCAAAACCTTGCCTTTAGCGGCAGTGCCAGGCAGGACCTATCGGTTCCTGAACGTGTCACGGGTATTGAAAAACATAATAAATCCGTTTTTAGAACCGATAAGAACCGGAACCTGACTCAAAATAGTAACTTTTAGTTTTAAATGAGTTTAACTCATTGATCGGTTCAAACCAACCGATAACTTATGTTCCATACAGACAAAACTCTTCATTTATACGTTACCACAGATAGAGCTTGAACCGAACTGTTTATGTGTGTTAAATAAACTATTCTCGGTTAAACTAACTGAGAAAAATACTTTTTAAACCGAGAAATGAACCTAGCAGAAGGAGAAATCTGAGTTATGTTCACTGAGGCGGAGTAAAGAATCTGACAGTTCAAGTTTGAAATGACACAGATAGAGCTGCTCTCGTGCCAAAATTCTATTTTGGAATGGTTTTAACCATTTCACTCCGGGGCAGTTCTAGAGCTGGAACAAACTGCTAATGTCTATAATATAGCAAGACTTCATGTTGTTTGAATATTGCATTCCGCATTTGGTGGGAGCACAATTTCATCATCGTCCCTTCCCCACACTGTTCCCAATGGATCATCAAACTCCTTAACAGGAAACTACCCCTTCCTTCGGCAAGCCTCCTGGACCAGAGGGTGCACCGAGTACTTCTCTCCTCTTCTTTCAGCCACTCAACCATGACACAGCTGGGCCAGATGTCCAAACATATGGGCATTTGTGCCCACCAATACTGACACTCCATCGAAGATGTTAGCTTCTGGGTAAATCAAACCTAGGGTCTCTACAGCTTCACTCATTCCAGCCACTTTAGTAGGGAATGCCATCCATACCGTGACATAGCTGAGGTATTACTTGGTATGAAAGAACAGAAGAAGGCCAGAGCCCATCGAGACTGTTCCCCACACTATGTGGGACATTATTTATCTATTATCCCTAAACCAAACATCTAATTTGTTTTTAAAGACAGTGGCACTAGTTGCCTCTACCAATTCTTGTGGCAAGGTGTTCCATACAATGGATGCTCTTATTGGAAAAAAGTTTCCCCTTTTGCTGGTTTTATAAGTTTTTACTTCAAGCTGTTTATTATGCAGTCTCGGAACATGTCTCCTTTTGGAGAGTGTTAGAACACATTTTTCCATTATATCTGATGGATTTATTAAATTAAAAACCATAAGCATATCGCCTCTTAATCTTCTAGTTTGAAGAGAGAAGAGACCAGTAGCTTTTAATCTGTTCTGATAATCCAAGTGTGTTAATCTTGGAATCATTCTAGTCACTCTCCTTTGAACCTGTTCAAGAATTGCTATGTCTTTTTTTGGTTTGGATTCCAGAAAGGGGAGCCATAGTCTAGATACGGTCTAATGTATGCCCTATACAATGGAATAACGCATTGTTCAGTGTGATTAACAAAAGTGCGTTTTATTTGCCTCAAAAGTCTGTTGGTCATGCAAGCAGTTCTAACACAGTGGTCATTTGATGTAAGTTTGTTATTAACATATATCCCTAAATCTTTTTCACAGTTTGATGAGTGAAGTGGTAGTCCGTTTATATAATATATCGTTTTTGGATTATTTACACCGAAAAGCACTACTAAACATTTGTCTTGATTAAACTGCATATGACTTTCATTTGCCCAAAGTGTTATTTTTTCCAAATCCTTCTTTAATGCAGAAATATTTTCTTGATTATTAACCTTGCCCCTCAATTTAGTATCATCTGCAAATTTAACCATGAAGTTATTTGGCCCTGTTTGTAAATCACTGATAAAAAGATTAAACAATGTTGGTCCCAAGACCGACCCCTGTGGTACACCACTTGTCACACTACCCGAATCAGACAAGATGCCATTAATTCTGACTCTCTGAGAACGATTTGTCAACCAGTTTAAAGTCCAGTTGACAATATCAGGTGACAAACCTAGATTGTGCGTTTTAGTAATGAGTTTTTCATGTGAGACTTTATCGAAAGCTCTACTAAAGTCCAAAAGAATTACATCAGTAGGGATACCCACATCTAGTAGAGTACTTATATTATTGTAAAAAGATATCAGATTGGTGGTGCATGAATACTTGGGAGTAAACCTATGCTGATTTGAATAATAAATTCCTAATTTTTTACAATCTTGATCTATTAGAGACTTCATTACTTGTTCCATTAATTTACCAGCCACTGAGGTCAGGCTAATTGGATGATAATTTTGCACAGAACCTCTATTGCCTTTTTTAAATATGGGAGTAACTATTGCTGGACGCCAATCATTTGGTACAATGCTTTCTTGTAAGGATTTGTTGAAGATAACTGACAAAGGTGTAGAAATATTTATAGAGGTTTCAATCAGAAACCATGGATGAATACCGTCTGGGCCAGGACTAGTATTTTTTTTTAGTTTTTTGATAGCCTGTATAATGTCAGTTGGATAGAACCTATGATAATCTATGTGGTGAACTTTAAATGTACTAATAGGTGATTTTTGAGAGAAGACAGAACAAAAGTACTTATTAAAGAGATTTGAGGTTTCTATATCAGATAGAGAAGAGGTAAGGGTATGCCTTTTCACTGAGGCCCCACATGTGCAGTCCCTCAAGCGGCTGTATTTCCACATCTGGTAAATGCCAATCATACCAGGATTTAAAGATGATGGTAACCTGGAAGCTGCTATCCAGAACAGTGTGGGTGGGGACTCTGTTGATGCCGATTAAGGATTTGATAACTACATCGTGCATAAACACTGATACCGAACAACATGGTTTTAAGAATGGCAGGAGCTGCTTAACTAATTTGCTGTGTTTTTATGAAGACTTAAGTCTTCAGCTAGACAATAGACATCCTTATGATGTAGTTTACATAGATTTCAGTAAGGCCTTTGATTATCTCCCTCACTGGGCACTTATACAAAGGCTTTCCCTTTCAAACATCAATCCAAAATGAATAGCATGGATAGCAAACTGGCTGGATAATCGCTCGCAACATGTTCTTATAAATGGACAAGTTTCTTGTAAAGGGCATTCACTAGTGATGTTCCTCAGGGGTCTGTTCTGGGCCCTTGTTTGTTTCAGTTCTTCATAGCTGATGTTACACAGCAAAACTGTACCAATTCAGTAAAATATGCAGATGATATTAAGATTGGTGGGTCAGTTGAAAATCCTATTCAAATTACTGTTATTCAAAGTGATTTGGACAAACTGTCTAAATGGATAGCCACTTGGGGGATGAAATTAAATCACTCAAAGTGCACAGTAATGCATTTCAGGGTAAAAAATCCAAGGCATACATATATTTTGGATAATTTGATGTTGGCTAGTTCATCTATAGAAAACGACTTGGGTGTGTTTATATCAGATGACTTTCTCCCTAATTCTTCTTAAATGAAATCATCCTTAAAGCAAAAATCGAGTTATCTGGTCTATTAAACGTAATATTTCATCTAGAGATGCTAGAGTTTTGATGCCTCTGTATAGAGCCTATGTTATCCCGCATTTGGATTATTCCTCCCAACTATGGTGTCCTTTTAGGAAACAAGACATTGCGCTATTAGGAGTACAGAGGAAGTACAATAAAATGGTGCGTGGTCTAAGAGAAGTTCCATATGAACAAAGACTCATTTTCATAGGTTTCATAGGTTTTCAGAGTTTATAAAGACTATAGTCCATATACTCGCCACTGATTTAAGTATATCCCAGAATATTATTTTTGATCATATATTGATCAATTAGCTTCTTAAAGGATTCCATTGTTCTGCTAACTATTATTTCAATTGGAAGCCTATTCCAGATCTTAACCACTCTCACCGTTAACCAGTACTTTCTTCTGAGGGTTTTAAACCTATCTAATTTAATCTGCAATGGATGAGCTCTAGTGCCATAGGGTTGATCCTTTAATACCAAATTTAGCTGTTCCCAAAGTGTGGGGTCATTTAGTGCCCTATATATTAAACATAGGTCACCACATTCTTTCTCGATATTCCAAGGTATACAGGCTCAAAGCTGTCAGTCTCGTTCATACTCCTGCCCTGGACCCCAGCTATCCTCTTTGTGGTTTCCTTTGTACCCTCCAAAGATCTTATATCGCCCTCACTCCTGGTGCCCAAACTGGGCACAGTATTCCATATGAGGGAGCACCAAAGATGTAGAGTGGTAAGAGAACTTTTATTATTGCTCTTTATGTGTTTGTTTATGCAGTATTGTATGTTGCTAGCCTTTTTATTATTTGATTGTAATGTGGCCTGAAGCTTAGGTTATTACATATTTTAACTCCCAGGTCACTTTCTTCAGTGACAACCTTTAATAATTCATTTCCAACCTGTACTGATAATGCATATTATTTTGCCAATATGCATAACTGTACATTTCGTACATTGAAAGTTGACCCTTGCTTTTGTGCCCATTCTTCCAAGCTGTTCAGGGTGGTCTGGAGAATATTAACATCTTCTATACCATTTATCACCTTGCCCACTCTGGTATCATCGGCAAATTTTGATAGCTGCACTTGGCAGAATGCATAGACCCAATATAAATGCTAAACAGACATGGCCCCAACACGATTCTGTGGGACACCACTAGTCACATCTATCCATTCAGAATATTCTCCCTTTACACAAACCCTCTGCTGTCTTCCGATAAGCCATGACCTAATCCAGTGAATAATATCAGAATGTATCCCCATATTTCTAAGTGCATCAATCAGTTTGTCATGTGGCACTTTATCAAAGGCCTTCGCAAAGTCCAGGAAAACCACATCCACAGATCTCCCATCGTCCACGGCCTTGTTTATTTTACCATAAAATTCAAGGAGATTTGTCTGAGATGATCTGCCCTTTACGAAGCCATGTTGTGTATTATCTGTTTTTCCAGTTTGCTGTTGAAAGTCCATAATGTAATCTTTAATAATACCCTCCAGTACTTTACCCAAGACCGAAGTCAGGCTAATTGGCCTGTAATTTTCCACATTCTGTGTAGATCCCTTTTTATGTACAGGGACAACCTCTGCCTGTTTCCATGCTTCTGGTACAACTCCTCTTTTATGGATTGTTGAAACAGACAAGTGATAGGACCTGCCAGTTGATCTGCCAATTCCTTTAATACCCTGGGATGCAATTTATCGGGACCTTGGGCTTTGTTCTGGTCCAGTGACTTTAGTCTTTTTTGTACATCACATTCCGTAAGGGTAATAATTGGCTTCCTAGATGCCGTACTAATATGGGGTGTAATTTCATTTGCTCTAATGTCCCGATCAAGCAAGTGCTTGAGGGGAGATCTCCTTCTTATGTGCAATATTATAAATGATCCACATTTAATAACTAATCTGGGGTTTCTCTTTAAGGGACATCCTTTGCAGTTACAATTGAAGAAATTTAATTTTCTTCTAAGGAAGTTTTTTTATACTGTAAGACTAATCAAATTATGGAATTCCTTACCTATTGAAGTGGTTGTCAGTAACTCTAAACAGACACATAAAAAGCATTTGGACAAATACATTCTTTCAGGTGAAATCCATAGTTGTTATTAGTTAATAGAAGCACATTTTGGGCCTTTTGACTCTCTTGCTCCTATCCAGTCCTAGTGTGAATCCTATTATGATCTTAATCTCATTGTCGGTCCCACTAACTTTTGCATATCAAATGGCACTGTTGTGTTGGTTCTGCCAGATGAAACTCTTGTGTGAGCCATGGACCTGGACCTGCCAGGGTCCCCAGTGCGCTCCTTTATTGGGCCTCTCCATAGTTTCTCCTGCATGCAGGCTATATTAGTGGGTGCCCTATCTCTGTTAGACGAACAGTCTAAAGTCGCCCTACACCCCCTCTGTATATGACCCTTGCCCTCACACCTATAACATATGACTGTTTCCCGGGGCCAGTCGATCCCCAGGCATTCCCATCAGGGCACTCTGAGCTGCATGATTCCAGTCCACCATCCGTTCATCTCCCTGGGCAGCAACTGACACCCTCCTTCTCTAACTCGGCTACACTCCAGACTAATTCCTCCACTTGGGCCTTAACTCCAGTGTCGGAGGAGGTTAACAGGGTGGAGGACCCAGTACCAAATGTTGTTGGGCCTACATTAGGGATGATACCACTCACCCCAGAAGTCTCAGTCAAATCTGAACCCACAGCTAGTTTAGCTGAGGCGACTACATCCCTGTACCCCCTCAACAGAGTCCTTAATTCCTGTACCTCTCCAGGGGGTGCATCTCACTCCATCTGCATTGCAGCCATGGAGGCCCTATACATCCCCAATGACCCTGCTCCTCTTCAGCCTTCCAGGCCTCCTGTACCAAAACCCAATAGGGAGGGGGCTTATTCTTTCTGTATGCTAAATGCAACTGTAACACTAACAAAGTGGAATAACAAGCGGCCTTCACTACTTGCTCCAACCTGATCTGATTTAGATCTTGGGCCACTACCCCCCCCCCCCGTTTCCAAAACACCTTCTGCATGGCCCTCTCCACCCGGGCCTGGAAAGCAGACAACAGTTCCTCCTCTCACTGCCTAGTGATTTTAAACTTCCACATGAAGTCTTCACAGGTTTCAGGATTCCCAAATGCACTTTCCAAAGCTGAGATATATACCTGGACTGGGGCTTCTGGATCTATGGCTCGTAAAGAATGTATAACCTCTAAGGTGGGACCCTGTAAACTCTCTACTAATTGTTTCCATTTCTCAACATCAGAACACTGCCAGTCTTGGATAAATGGGGTGGCGCTGTCCATCCAGGCCTCCAAATCATCCTCACTGTTCGGGGTGGGTTTTACCCCTGAAAACATCTTTAACTTGCGGTACAACTCGAAGGCCACAGGTATGGAGCCATGCTGTGGTCTCTCAAACATTGGCACCTTTGGAATGGATCCCGCTCCTCGACCCCTTCCCCCCCGGGAGTTCACACTGCAGGAGGTTACCACCGGTAGAGCCTCAGCCAATCCCTCCACCACCAAAACCCCAGGCATCCAACTGGCTTCTATGTGTTGGGTACTTTCCATCAGCATAGTCAGGGTACCCCTAGCTGAATCAAACATTTTCCCTTGCACTTTTATTTTTCCCTATCTCTTTATTGTGGATACACATTTTTCAACATCCCTGTCTTCCATCTCGGGGAGGGGGACCCCCAGCAAAAGAAAAGACTTCTGGGGATCCATTTTCATTCCCCCACTCCATTTCACCAGCCTCATCTTATCCTCCTCAGTAGGCTTGCACTTAGGTTGGGGTGGAGTGAGTTTGGGGCCCAGGGACCCCACAGGGTTCTTGACACTCTGGTCTCCCATTGCAGACATTTATTTATTTATAAAATTTTGTTAACCGGGTAGGCCCACTGGGCCCCAAAGGTCCCTTTTTCAGGGGCGACCCGGAATTAGTTACAGAAAAACAGTGCAAATACATAAAAGTGAAACAGTGCAGGACATAGTGTACAATGATACAAAGATAGAATACAAATATACAGTTTTCATTGAGGAGCGCAGTTATTTACAGCACAGTTGCACAATTCAACAGTGACAGCTGACAGGTTTACGACATTGGATTTTTTGTGGCCAAGTCATGAGGGGAGAATAGGCTAGCTTCCAGGGCAGAAGCAGGGGCTGTGGTTTAGGAGGTATGCCCGCAGTCTTTTCTGGAATATGGCATGGGGAGACATGGCTGGTAAACAGGAGATTCCAGCAGTGTCTTTAAGATGAAGCCCCGGCGCTGAATGCCAGTGGGATACCCCCTCTTGCCAGCTGTCTCTGATACCAGGCAAGGGGCCTGGGTCCTGCTACGGTGACAGTTGGGGGTTCATTCACAGAAATAATGATAATAGTGCGGTACCTCCACCCAGAGTAAAGTAATAGTGAGCCAGATATCCGTTTGGCACAGCCCCCTGGGATACTGTGCCTACCCACCTCCTCAACCAACCACTCTGCACACTGTATCCTCCAATACCTTGTTCCACCATCAACCATTTATCTCAGCAGTAAGCACATGCAATGAATTTCACTAACACAGCAGTTTCAAACAACAAATTCATACCTTTATGCATGGGGTAAGGAATAGGGAAGGGGATACCAGGACATAAGGTAGCCATGAAAGCAAATAAGAAAGGTTAATGAAATGTGCAACTTCAACATGTGGGCTTGCAGGCCAAGCCCTCCCCCACTGGTACCTGTGACCCTGTACTGTTCCTGGGGTACCTACTAGGTGCAGGCCTGACCAGTGACATGGGTTGACCAGCTGTTGGGGCCCTGAAATTGTAGAAACTTTAATTTTGAAAACCAACAAATTCCCCTTTCCCCTCCCAGAAACCAGGTCCTGGGCACTCACAGTTTATTGACCTCAGCACCGGGGAAAATGGTGCTCCTTGAGTTGGTGCAGCAACAATCACAGGTTGGCCAGGATCCCTTTGATTGGATGGAACTTGCTCGAGGATCTTGCAGCTGGTCACCTTGATTGTAGTTCTGGCCGCTTGTCGCCTTCAGCTGCTTCTGGCCCCTAGTACTCTACTAGATGCGGGTATCAGTACTGATGTAATTCTTTTGGACTTTAGTAGAGCTTTCGATTAAGTCTCACATGAAAAACTCATTACTAAAATGCAAAATCTAGGTTTGTCACCTGACATTGTCAACTGGACTTTAAACTGGTTGACAAATCATTCTCAGAGAGTCAGAATTAATGATATATTGTCTGATTCGGGTAGTGTGACAAGTGGTGTATCACAGGGGTCAGTCTTGGGACCAACATTGTTTAATCTCTTTATCAGTGATTTACAAACAGGGCCAAATAACTTTATGGTTAAATTTGCAGACGATACTAAATTGGGAGGCAAGGTTAATAATCAAGAAAATATTTCTGCATTAAAGAAGGATTTGGAAAAATTAACACTTTGGGCAAATGAAAATCATATGCAGTTTAATCAAGACAAATGTTTAGTAGTGCATTTCAGTGTAAATAATCCAAAATGATATATTATATAAATGGACTACCACTTCACTCATCAAATTGTGAAAAAGATTTAGGGACATATGTTAATAATAAACTTACATCAAATGATCACTGTGTTAGAACTGCTTGCATGGCCAACAGACTTTTGAGGCCAATAAAACGCACTTTTGTTAATCGCACTGAACAATGCCTCATTCCATTGTATACGGCATACATTAGACTGTATCTAGACTATGGCTCCCCTTTCTGGAATCCAAACCAAAAAAAAGACATAGCAATTCTTGAACAGGTTCAAAGGAGAGTAACTAGAATGATTCCAAGATTAACAAACTTGGATTATCAAAACAGATTAAAAGCTACTGGTCTCTTCTCTCTTCAAACTAGAAGATTAAGAAGTAATATGCTTATGGTTTTTAATTTAATAAATTCACCAGATCTAATGGAAAAATGTGGTCAAACACTCTCCAAAATGAGACATGTTCTGAGACTGCATAATAAACAGCTTGAAATAAAAACTTATAAAACCAGCAAACGGGGAAACTTTTTTCCAATAAGAGCATCCACTGTATGGAACACCTTGCCACAAGAATTGGTAGAGGCGACTAGTGCCACTGTCTTTAAAAACAAATTAGATGTTGGTTGAGGGATAATAGATAAATAATGTTCCACATAGTGTGGGGAACAGTCTTGATGGGCTCTGGCCTTCTTCTGTTCTTTCATACCAAACAATACCAAGTAATTGCAGGGCACTGTGGCAGGACAGCACTAGCCCCAGATGGCCCAGACCCGGAAGTGGCTCTACAGCCCAGCTCCCGCGATGGGTCGCAGGTGCCCTAGTGCCCCAGCAAGCACCGGTGACCTCCCGAGACAGTGAGTCCCACTTGGAAGGGGTTAGCAAGTTCCCTCCCTGACTCTGAGTGAGGACTCCCAAATGGTGGGGGTCCTCCTACAGTCCCTGCACTGAGCTCTCAGCAAAGAAGAGTTCTGAGGCAGTTGCTCCACTAAAGTCCAGTGCCAATTTGAGTGGGTGCTAGCCTCTGTTTCAATAAGCGCAAGTGCAATTCAGCAGTGGGTACATAGGAATAACAACTCCCTGAACACCAGTCCACGCTTTCCCAGTTAAACAGTGTCCACAACCTTTTCTTTGGCTGCAGCTAGGACTCAGCTCTCAGACACTTATCAGTTCGCTCAGGACACGCACACAACTCCTGGCTAGCACCCCAACGACCAGAGATGCTCTGCCTCTTCAGAATTGCAATTACAGTCCCACTCAAGCAAATGACCTTTCAGCAGCAACTGCAGCACTCAGATGATCTGCTCAGTCCTCTCATCTAGCTCAGTTTCCTAGTGCAGGGTGTCTGCAGCATTTAATTTCTCCCAACACTTATTAAGCAACTTCACAGTACCTGGAGAAACAGGATTACAGCTCAGTCTCTTTCTCTCCCTCTTTCCCCTTCACAAATCAGTCCTGCAGCAAGCACCTGGGAAATCAAGTGGAAGGTCAGCAGACAACAGGCACCTTCATTTCAAAAAATGTCCATTTGGGGTCAGCTACCAATCCAGAAACCCCTAAAGAGCTTAACAAATCAGAGGCATGTATGAGACATACATCTTGTAACCCTCAATCTAATACCCTAACAACACTCAAAGATGTATTAATAATAGGGGATTCCCTGCTAGGATATACCGACCGCATAGTATGCCAGAATAGAAATGACCATACAACAGTCAGTACACTACCGGGGGCAGGTATAGGGGACATTAAGTGTTTGCTACCAGGCTTAATGCAAAACTGCGACAAACCCATCACTGTCCTGCATGCGGGAGTCAATGACGTGGGCATGAGAAAACTCACTGACAAACATAGAGATTTTGAGGAGGTGGGAAAAACACATGACAGAGGTCTGTGATGTTCTAATATAAGAGATACTCCCAGTCCCCAAAGTGGGAACTGCAAGACAAAGGGAAATAAGGCAACTCAATGGATGGCTGAGATGATGGTGTTTGAGGGAGGGGATGATATTAATAAACCATTGGGAAAGTTTGGAAGTGATGGTCTGCACATCAACAAACATGGCACCCGAGTTTTAGCCCAGGACATTAAACAAGCACTGCAGAATCATTTAAACTACATTATGGGGGGCTACAGAGAGGCAATGGAACTTTCCTACTAGGAAATAACATAGGCAGTGCAAGGAACAGAAACAAACCCACATGGAAATGCCTAAGTTTAAATGCTAGGAGCATTGTACAAAAATTTGATGAATTAATATATACAATGCAAACTGAGGCCATCCAGATGTGCGCATTATGGAAACTGTGTGGGACAAGGAGGATCTATGGGATAGACAAATACCTGGATACCAGATGTATTTCAGAGATAGGGCAGGTAGAAGGGGGGAGGTGTAGCTATCTATGCAGCTGATAGCATTACTTTGGAAGAACTGGAAACAGATAGGAAACAGACAGTTTGGAGGGAATTGAACAAATATGGATCAGAGTTACCCCGGAAGATAGCGCCAAGATCACAACTGGGGTAATTTACAGGCCACCCTCAACTCCCCCTAATACTGACATGGCATTAGTTGAGAGGATTAAGAACATGGCAACTCCTGTAAATATCATTTTGTTAGGAGATTTTAATCTACCAGGCACTGATTGGGTAAAGCATACTGCCAAGCATCCATCAGAGGTAAGATACAAGGATGCTTTTAGCATTGCAGGTTTTGAACAATATGTGGATAGCATGACAAGAGGGGACAATCTATTGGACCTCGTATTAAGTAATATGGGGGACAAAATACAGCTGTGCAGGGTTACTACCCCTCTCAGATCTAGTGATCTTGCCAGGGTAGAATTTAGTATAGCCAGAAAAAAGGCTGGAGTATCAGGCAATACATTGATCAGAAATTATGAGAAGGTTGACTATAATAAACTGAGGGGGGACTTCAGCAGATAGGGCTGGAAGGCTGACTTTCAGCATCAATCTGTTCAGGGAATGTGGAGGGCCTTAGAGTGCAATATTAACCACGTAGTAAATAAATACATACCAGCTAAAAAGAAGTATAGAAGGTCGGGAACGATTCCAGCATGGATGTCAGGCAAGGTCAAGAACTTGATAAATAAAAAGAATAAAGCATATGTAAAGGCCAAAAAAAGGGGGCATATAAGAAACTGGGACAAGTACAGAACAATATTACATAAAACTAAAAAGGCGATTAAAGAGGCAAGGAGGAGACATGAGCTGAGACTGGCAACTAAGGTTGAAGACAACTATAAAACAGTTTTTAATTACATTAGTAGCAAGAAAGATGGCGCACAGACTATAGGCCCACTCAAGGATCCAAATGGCAGTCTAGTACAGGATAATATCCAGATGGTTGAGAGGTATAACAACTATTTCTCATCAGTATACAACATTAAAACCAGGGGCTCTAAACTACATCTTGATAATGATCAGAATACACCCAGAATAGATGTAGAGAATATTAAGGAAAGACTGCTTAAGTTAGATCCATGCAAGTCGACGGGATCCATGCAAGACAATGGGACCAGACGGGATTCACTCAAAAGTAATCACTGAATTGGCTGAGCTACTGGCAGAACCAATGACTAGTTTATTTCAGGCATTTCTGGATCAGGAGGAGGCAGTAGATGCATGGAAGGAAGCAAATGTGGTCCATATTTTTAAAAATAAGGGATCAAGGCAGGAGGCTGGTAACTACCGACCAGTTAGTCTGACTTCGATATTAGGTAAGATCCTAGAAGAATCATAAAAGAATATATAGAGAAGTTTATGCAGCACTGGGGGATATTGATGATTCACAGCATGGATTTAAAGCTGGCCATTCATGCCAGACAAATCTCCTAGACTTTTATGAAAATGTAAGCAAGACCTTAGATGAGGTTAATTCAGTGGATGTGATCTTCCTGGACTTTGCTAAGGCATTTGACAAAGTGGCACATGGGGAACTGGTGGACGCCCTGATAGACCATAAGATAGAGGGAAATATAACATGCTGATTAGTTCCTGGCCACAGGACAGGAAACAGAGGGTGTCTATCAGAGGGTCCAGCTCCGGATGGCTAGGGATGATAAGTGGGGTCCCACAAAGATCAGTGCTGGGACCCTGTCTCTTTAACCTGTGCATACATACATACTATGACCGATGGTGGTGGGGGTATGGGAATCCAAGTTCACTGAAGATACTAGGATAGACACAAACGTCAACAAGGACATGGACATTGTCAAAATGTAGGAAGCTTTGACCAACCCGCACGGGTGGGCTCAGAAGTCCAGTCTGACCTTCAACACTAAAAAGTGCACTGTTATGCACTTTGGGAGCAAAAATAGGGCAGCAGTGTATAAACTAAATGGACAAATACTTAAAGTAGTAAATGAGGAAAGAGACTTGGGTGTCAAAATTTCAAATGACAAAGTTTAGTCAGCACTGCAGTCAAATAGTAAAAAAAGCAGGAAACGTACTTAACTGTATAAACAGGCACATTAAGAGCAAAAGGAGGGAGGTACTGGTTCCACTGTATGGGTCCCTTGTGAGACCACGTATGGAATATTGTGCCCAATTTTAGTCAAAAGGCTACAAGAAGGAGATAAAAGCATTGGAGAGGGTTCAGAGGAGAGCCACCAGAATGATAAAGGAAGTACATGACAGAGTATCAGGATAGGTAATCAGTACTGAGGAAGTATACATTGGAACTTCGCAGACTGAGAGGTGACATGTGTTTGGTCTTCAAAGCACTTTCAGATGAAGGACTATGGGAGAAATTGGGACTTACGCTCAGAGATCAGCAGTACCAGACTACAGCACAGCCCTTACAGTTGCTAATAGAAAGATGTAAAACAAAGAGGAGAAAACACTGGTTTAGTGTTAGGGTGGCACCAATGTGGAATGGTCTTCTGCTAGAGGTGGTGGGTAGCGGAAGTATGCAAACCTTTAAATCGAATCTAGATACATATCTGACTACTAACAACATACAGGGGTATAAATAGATTAAAACTGGAGAGCGGTATGGACAATATGTCTCCTTGCTCTGAATTAACTATGACACATATGAAATCAGAATTTCAGTTCAGTCTCTTTCCCCTTCTCGATCCAACCCTTAGCAACAAACAACCTCAGATTAGGGCCTGGCTAAGCCCCTGAAGTCCAATGTCCACTCTCACAGGGTAGTTCTGACTTATACAGAGCCTGGAAACAGACTGAAGAAATCCCAGAAAGTCCACACAGTGTCAACCAAAAATCCAGCATTTTGATTGGCTGTTGAAGCCTTTCAATAGTCAATAACCATAATGATCAATATTTCCTGCTCATTTATTGGGGCATGAGCTAGGTACCAGAATTAGTCACCTCATTTTCCCAGGAGTCCCTTTGTCACAGTTTTGGGCACCTGGACCACTGATTGGCTGTATCATGGGGGTCAAATGTCACAAACAGTATTAGGGTTTTACTGTGCTGCACATCGCGAGGACCCTGTGACCCCTAGTTTTACTTCCGGGTTGCCACTCACGTTAAAAGCTTGCCCCTGCAGCCCTGAAACTGTAAGTAAACTCATCCTTGCTATAATACACAGTTACTTCACCTGGTGTTCTGCCTGACATACTAACATGGAGGCTCCAAATAACTATTGCCTGTCATGCGCTATGTATGCCATTGGTCCCCAGACTACCAACTTTGTATGTAATAAATGTTTAATGGTGGAAGCCCTCCAGGAAGAAATTGACTGTTTACTGGCTTCCACAACAGTTGGTCCCAAGATTGAAGCATTGGAGGACTATATTGACTCTATGTTGGGACAGTCTTTATCTTTAGTTCCCCCATCTGCAGACGAGACAGCAACTGTTATAAGTACTAATGTCATTACCTCCTCTACTCCTGCTGTATTTCAAGAGGAGTCTGATAGTTGGCAATGGTACCCAAGGGTAATCACAACGTGGGGGACAGATTGGATGCAATATGTTACCCTACCCTTATTCAATAAATATGATCCACTCAAGCAGGACATAAATGCTCCATCCATGATGTCACTATCAATACCACCTGCAATGACCCCTAGTCAGTGGTCCTCCGTGAGAGAGAGAATAACTGTACGGTGTTCCCCACACTCAAAACAAAATAAATCCCGAACAAAAGACCAAAATCACGATTCAGTTATTTTACCACCGAATTCTAGCAACATAGAATCTCACCCACTAACTAAACAAATCTTTGTTCTTGGTGACTCAATTATTAAACACTTGGATAGCCCTAATGGCACATGGACAAAATTCAACCGTACCTGCACTAACTCTGAGCGGTGCTCGTGTCTCGCATCACTGCTACTGCAAAAATATACTGAAAGGGGCTGGTGAAAATCAAGTGTCTCATAGTACACGCAGGTACAAATGATATAAATAGAGGTAGTATTGACAAACTTAAACAGGACATTATAGCTCTCAATAATGTACTAGCGGAAAAAAATAGCATAGCATGCTTCTCAGAGATTCTACCCGTACCGACAGCACCTGATATTATTAATACAAAGATTAAGGCCTTTAACGACTGGCTCAGACGATGGTGTCTCCGACAGAACATTCTCTGTCTAACACACTGGGAAACCTTCTATCTAAGAGACTCACTGTACTGCTGGGGTGGACTCCACCTCAGTCGCAGGGGTAGTTCACTCCTGGGCAAAAGCTTTACAACAGCCACTAACAAACTTTTAAACTAAACCCGGGAGAGATCAGTGACAGAAGATCCTGTTCTCTAAAGAAACCTACTACGGACATTTCTGAGTGTGAGGTACTCAGTTTAAATGCTAGATCTTTAAATCAGGTTAAAATGGCTGAATTAGAAGCTATGTGTCAACTGAATAAATATGGACTCATCTCCATTACAGAAACTTGTGGATCCTGATACTTTGGATCCAGCACATCCCAGGGTATAAACTGTATCATAGGACCGCTAGGACAAATGGGGGTATGTCTATATGTTAGAGACGCATATATCCTCATTTCAAATCCTCAACAAGCGATACTGAATCAATCTGGGTTAACATCCAGTTCAAGGTTACCCACAGCTGATGGTAGGGACATGCTACAGGCCCCCAACATCAAATAAAGAATATTCTACTTGCTTAAATAATGAAATCTTAGATATGGCCTCTAAAGGAAAAATCCTTATACTGGGTGATTTCAACCTGCCTACTATAAATTGGTATTCTTTAACTGGAAGTACGCAGGTCGAGAAAGACTTAATCACACTCATGGTTTATATGGGCCTTGAGCAAATCATTACAGAACCAACACGAGGTGACAATATACTGGACTTGGTTATTACTAATATAGGGAACTTAATATCCAAAGTTATAATTGGTGCCCCACTAGGATCAAGTGATCACTACACCATTTCCCTTACAGTGTCATTTTGTCATCATATCACCAACTGTACTGAATTGAAAAACTATAAAAAAGCTAATATCAATGCTATTAATAACCAATTAAACTCAATTCCTTGGGATACAGCACTATCCTCTCTTACCATGGAAGAATCCTGGGACTTTTTTAAAACTTCCATTTATAACTCAGAAAAATGATATGTTCCTACAACAAAAAAATATAATAAAAAGGGGAAAATACCCCTGTGGTTTAACAAAACTATCAAAGCTCTAATTAAGAAGAAGCAGAGGCTATTTGCATGAATTAAAAACAGTAAGGGTGACACCAGAAAATTATTGTTCACTCAATACAGAGAAACTCTAAAAATCACTAAAACAAGCTATTCTGCAATCTAAAAAGAAACTTGAGTTTCGTCTGGCCCATACCAAAAACAGCTATAAATCACTATTTTCCTACCTTAATAATAAAAAAATAAATAATAGACACATGGGGCCCCTATGCATACATGACACAATTATATCTGCAGACAGAGATATGGCAGACACATTTAACAAGCAATTCTGCTCAGTATTTACCAATAAAGAGGTTCCTAAACAATTCAAACCTGTGAACAATGTTACCCCCTCTTACATAATCACAGAGGATGATACACTAAAAGCAATTTTATCCCTAAAACCTAATTCCAGTCCAGGTCCTGATAACATCAGCCCCCGATTTCTAATAGAGACAGTTGCTGCTATTACTAAACCACTCTCAATTATATTCAGCAAATCCTTATATGAGGGAATTATCCCTCAGGACTGGACAATGGCTACTGTAGTCCCAATCTTTAAGAAGGGTAACCATTCTAGACCAGAAAATTACCGTCCGATAAGTCTGACTTCTGTTATAAGCAAGATCATGGAGAAAGTTATTAAGAATCTACTAGAGCACGGATCTATTGGGGGTAACTTGACTCTACTACACAACATGCTTTAGACAGGGATACTCCTGTACTACTAACTTGGTTTCCTTTTATAATCATGTCAGTACGGCATTGGATAATGGCATCCCTATGGATGTGATACTTCTGACTACAGTAGAGCATTCGACAAAGTCCCTCATGACATCCTACTTGACAAAATGAATGATATGGGATTTCTTACTACATAATCAACTGGGTGTCAGGTTGGTTGAATGGAAGATATCAGAAAGTCAGAATTAATGGCTCATTTTCCCACCCACTGAGTGTGACCAGCGGGTCCCACAGGGTCTGTGTTGGGACCCACCCTGTTTAACATCTTTATTAGTGATCTGCAGGCTAGCCCTGAAAATGTTCTCTCAAATTTGCTGATGACACTAAGCTGTGTGGCTCTGTTCTTACATCGACAAACAGAGAAACCATGAGGAATAACTTAAAATCCATCAAGAATGGGAGTTTTAAACAAAATGACACTCAACTCAGACAAGTGTCATGTTGTACACTTTAGTAAGAACAACCCTAGGCAGACTTATTTTCTGAACAGTGTGGCCCGTCATGTGTCACCATTAGAGCGTGATCTCTGGGTAATCATTAATAATAAACTATCCTCTAGTGATCATTGCAGGATGATAGCTAGGAAATCTAACACCTTGCTCACTCAAATCCAACATTCGTTTGTGTCTAGGACACAGGAATGCATAATCCCCTTGTACAGAGCTTATGTCAGGCCCCATCTGGACTATGGATCCCCCTGCTGGAGTCCCTACCTAGGGCAGGACGTTGACAGGGTTGAGAGGGTGCAGAGAAGAGCCACAAGAATGGTCCCTTATTTATCCGAACTTGACTACAAGGAAAGATTAAGAGTTACAGGGTTACACTCACTACGCACAAGACATACTAGAGGTGACCTTCTCCCTATTGTACAAAATCAAGAATTCTCAGGAGTTAATGCACCACTGTGGCTTACATTTCTCTTCCAGCTGGACTTCCCCACGGTATCATAACAACCAGATATTTGTATCTAAAGCTAAAACAACAAAAAGGTTAAACTACTTTACAGTAAGAACCCCCAAACTGTGGAATCTCCTTCCACAATACTTAGTGAACAGTAGCTCTAATACAGTCTTCAAAAAGGGGCTGGATTGTTGGCTCGAGTCTAACAACTTCAAGGTATAATTATCCCACCAATGTGGTGGAGGACAATCTCGATGGGCAGTAGCCTTCTTTTGTCCTTTGAAACCAAGTAAACCAAGTAAACATGTCAGCTCCCATTTGTTTGCAAGGAGTCCTATTCAGTTTTATGCAGTCTCTCCCCCTTTCAGGTCTGGTGCAGCCCAACACATTACTATATCCAGACCAGCACCCCAGCGGTGCCCCAGCCGTCCCCTGTTAAACGAGCCCAGTTCTCATTTTATCTGTCCCAACAGTTTAACATTTAATTTCCATTTCATTCATTGTCATTGCTTATACTGGAAAGGCATGTGAGCACTGCTGCCCATTTGCACAAGCGTCCAGTTACATACAACAATCATGAGACATGACACATGCTTAAACATTTAACTAACAGTGATGGTTAATAAAATGGTATATAAATTTAGGATAATATAGACTAAAGGGCAAACCATGAACTAGCCTTGGTGAATTAACAAATACAAGATGACATTAAGCATTCAGTGAGGGTTTAACAATAATATAACATAACAGTGGGAAACAAAAAAATGTAAGTGCAATCTAAAAACTAGCCTAGGTGGATTAACAATACTACAAGTGCTAGAAAGAGAGGGTAAGTGCCTGAGGTGGATAACCAGAGAAAGAGGGAAAAAAGCGCAGAATGGGAGCCAGATTAGGGCTGAGCACAGGTGCAGGTGGGAGAGAAATGTCTCCTGATATTGTGTTTGAAGGCATTGGTAAAGGGACAGAGTTTTAGTTCCGGAAGGAGAGAGTTGAAGAGCTTGGGTCCCATAAAAAAGAGTGTTTTCTGGCCCTGAGTGGTCCGGCAGAAAGGAGCAGTAAAAGAGAGAGTGGAGGACAATGTAGTGGTCCTGATGGTGACAGCTGTCTGGAAGACAGAAGTGAGGCAATCAGGGAGCAGTCCACGGGAGAGTTTGAAGAAGAAGGTGGTCATCTTGCAGTTGAGGCGGGCCTCAAGGGAGGGACGACAGGTGAGCTTATAAAGGTCACAGTGGTGTGTGAGTTTAGGGAGACTAGAGGCAAAGCGGATAGCGTTGTGGTAGGAGCTTCAAAGTCTGGAGAAATATTTGATGAAGAGGCAGGGAAGGGAGACAAGTGAACCGTAGTCAAAGACAGGAAGGAGGAAGCTGGAGACTAAGAGGAATTTGGATTCCCTGTTAAGGAAATGTTTGGTTCTGTGGAGGATACTGAGTCATTGGTGGGCTTTTTTGATTGTGAGGCTAGTGTGAGCATTGAAATTGAGGTGGCTATCCAGCAGTCTGTTGCTGCCACCGCAACACTATGCCCCAGGAGGTGGGCATCAACTTCATTAATATTCATGATAGCTCATGAATAATTCATGAGCCCTCGCTAAGTACCCATGGTTAAACTTTCATTCCAGCCCCCAGAGCGGCTTCTCGGCCGCATTCTCCATATCACTGGCCCTCAAGTAGCATGGGAGAGGTGCTGGGGCCACTGAGTCACCCCTCGTTCACCCACAAGATCGCGGGTCTGCACATCAAAGATGCTAGGAGCGCATGCGCAAGCGCCGTCCGATACAACATGCCGGCAGCCCACGACCATGGACTTGTACCTGAAAAGGGCAGAAACATCATGCTGGCAGCATGTTGCCAGCTTGTAGCCAGCAAGTGGGAACTGCAAGGGGCAACTACAGCTAAGCCCCCAGAGAGGGGTTACACATACATACATACCTAAAAAATACATTCTGATTACAAAAAACATGTTGCCACTACCCTAAGCTGTTTTACGAACTGCAAAGAGTAACAAATTACATGAACATGAAAATACAAACAGTACAAAAAAAATCAATAATTCATCAAAGAAATAGGAGGGCAACATTTATATTTTTACAAATAAAATAATTTGTAGATGAGACAAATTTGTAATGGTATAGAAATGGTTTAAATGGTACAGAAAATACTACTCTGGATATCTTTGCCTTCAGGAACACCCCTAGTTCCATGAATGACATCCTCAGATCCTCCGGACTTGGAATCTATTTGTTGTTGGTGCCAACACGAATGACAGTGTCCCCTCCCTTTTTTGGTTTTTATATGTTCATTTTGGTTAGCTGATGACATACCTCTTGTGTAATCCCGGCACCTTCTTTCTCTGTCCCTAGGATCGCAGCCATGATCCAGTTCTGGAGTGCGTTGAGCACCTGCCCTAGGTCGAGGCTTGAAATGCAAAACAAAAACAAAGACATCAGTGACATAAGCTTGGGTGAACTAAACAGCTTTGTCTTTGGCTGACTAATTTAAAATTGCACACTTTCTGAACACACACACACACACATACGATAATGGGGCAAAGTAAAGGAACATTTGTCATGTCAAGGTTCCTCAACATTTTCATTGCATTGAATTGGTTCTTAAAGGAGCTAGGAAATGATTTTTACACAGTTAAGTGCCCTTCCATCTTCCTTTCCATACCAGTTATGTATTCTGATATGCTGTGATGATTTTGTGATAAATAAATAATCTAGCCTTGGGGTGCCCTCAGATCTACATAGAGTCCCACTCTCCTCACTAGCTACTGCTCTTGATTTTCATATTTCTAAGACATTTTATGACATCAATAACTCTCATCCCATTCTATTCATCTGAATGGCCTACAAAGGTGTTACTGATGTCATAGAATTTTAGACAGTATGAAAAGACAGCAGCAACTGCTGAGGAGAAAGGGATTCAGGGTAGTTACAAAGGCAACAAGAAAGAATTACTTACCATAGTAATATTGTTTCTTCCAAGGTATCCTTCAGTATGCTTGACTTGTACAGTTCGCTAGCTGGGTTCAGCTGCCCCGGAGGTGGAGTTAATGCTAATGGCATTAAAATAATTAGCCAATCAGAAGATAGAGAGAGAATGCAGCCTGCAGACTGGGCTGGAAGCCAGTCAGATTCATTTTGAAGCTACAAGGGCAAAATACCCTTAATTCAAAAGTATTCAAAACTATGCAACCTTGAACTACAAAATACATAACTGTAAAACATTATGAGCAAACAGCTAAAACAATCAGAATTTGGCTAAAAGTAATGCAGAACTATTTCCAGACAGGTTATGTTAAGGGGAGGATAGGTGGGAGGTCATGCATACTGAAGGATACCTTGGAAGAAACAATATTACTATGGTAAGTATTTTTTTCTTTTCACCCTAGGAATCCTTTGGTATGCTTGATATGTGTGGACTACAAAGCAGTGCAGTTGGAGGGAGGGCACAAAACCTACTTAGGAAACAAGTTCTGCAGGACTGCAGTGCCAAATTTTGCATCTGATCTGGATGGTAAATCCAGGCAATAGTGCTTTATGAAGGTTTGTACAGTCTTCCAGGTAGCTGCTTTGCAGATGTCAAGCAAGGGACTGTCCCTTGCCACTGCCACAAAGGCTGCAATGCCCCTGGTAGAGTGGGCCCTGAGGTGGCTGCTTGCTAGCCTTACTGTAGCAGAACTGAATGCAAGAGACTATCTAGTGGGAAACAGTTCTCTTGGAGGCTGGTCTGTCTTTGCCAACCTCACCATAGGTGAGGAAGAGCTGGGTGTGTGAGTCTCTAAGCTGCAGGGTATGCTCCAGGTAGTAGGTCAGTGCCTTTTTAACATCCAGGCTGTGAAGTCTGCACTCACCAGGTGTGGATTTTTCTGTGAAGAAGAAAGGGAGTGATGTGGACTAGTTCAAGTGAAATTCAGAAACTACCTTGGGAAGGAATTTCCTATTTGTTCTGAGAACTACTTTATCCTTATGGGAGATAATGTAGTTTGGTTCTATGCAAAGATCTTGCAGGTCTGAAATCCTTCTGGCTGAAGTGATAGCCACCATGAAGACAGTTTTCCAAGTGACATAGTTTAACTCAGCCATGGGCTCAAAATGGGCTCCATGAAATTGGCTATACAGAGGTTCAAGTCCAAAGGGGAAATAGGCTCCTTGATTGGGGGTTGAATGTATAACAGGCCTTTGGAGAATTTCTTGAAAATGGAATGGGAAAGAAAGGATTTCTCCTTTCCAGCAGAGATGTAAGCTGAAATGGCTGCTAAATGTACCTTCAAGGATGAGGCTCTAAGCTCTGAGGTCTGTAGATGTACCAGACAGTTCAGCAAGGAGGGCAGGCTGGTCTTCAGTGGGTCAATGTGCCTGTCCCTGCACCATAGAGATAATCGCTTCCATTTGGAAGCATACATTTTCTTTGTACTAAGGATTGTTAGGACCTGTTCAGAGTACTGAGAATCTGAATACTCTAGCTGGGATATGTTATCCCGGTCTGAGGCAGGGTCAGGAGACTGTGGCTCAAGGGTAGACGAATAGCGATCTGGCTGAGAGGGCCATGAGCAGAAAGTACCATGGCTGTCTTGCCCAGTCTGAGGCCACCAGAATCACGGTGGCTGACTGACTCCTGAGTTTCAAGAGGACCCTGAGAATTAAAGGGAATGGAGGAAAAGCATACAGGAATTTCCCTGTCCAGTCCAGATTCCAAGCATCTGCTGGCACTGTGCCTAAGGCTGAAGGCCTGCAACAGTACAGGGAAATCTGGTGATTGAGGCTGGAGGTGAAGAGATCTATTTCTGGGGTGCCCCACCTCCTGAAGACTGTGGCTAATAATTATTTCTTTAGGATCAACTCATGGTGGCCCTGACTTGATGCGACTCACAGCACCCGCCAGCACATTGTTCTTGCCTGGCAGATGCACAGCAGAAAGCTGTATGTTCAGAGAACAGGCCAGATACCAGATCTTCATGGCCCCTGTGCAAAATTTCTTGGACCTTGTGCCCCCTTGCTTGTTGATATAGAACATGGCCATGGTGTTGTCTGTTCTCATCTGGCCTTTTAACTGAGGTGTGAAAGCTCTGATTGCCAGGTACACAGCCCTGAGCTTGAGGAGGTTTATGTAACACCTGGACTGTCTGCTAGGTGAGCACCCCACCCAAGAAGGAAGGCATCCATAGTTAGCACACTGAAAGGTTCCCCTCATTGGAAGGGAACCCCTTCTGTGAGCTTTTCCAAGTCTTTTCACCAGTCCAGGGCTTGACGTAGAGTCCTAGTGACTGGTATGAGCTTTGCTAGGGAGTCTCATTTCTGAAACCAGTAAGCCCTTAGGTGGTACTGGATGTCCCTCATTTGGAACCTGGTGCCTGGGACCACGGCTGTAGTGGATGCCATGTGGCCTAGTAGTCCCAAGAAGTGTCTAGTAGACCTTGGCTGGCCCAGAGCAAAGGAATTTGCCAGGTTGTGAAGGCTGTGAGCCCTGTCCAGAGGAAGCAGGGCCCTTCCCTTCTGGGTGTCTAATTCCACCCCAAGGAACTACAGTAACTGAACTAGTTTGCAGTGGGACTTTTGGGCATTAATGAGAAAGCCCAGGGACTCTACAATGCTCTTTGTAAGGCTGAGGGAGTCCCTGACTCCCTGTGGGGACTTGTCTACCACTAGCCAGTTGTCGAGGTAGGGGAAAGCCGACACTTGTTGTCTCCTGAGATGAGCTGCCACTTCTGCCAGGCACTTTTTGAACACTCTGGGTGCTGAAGAAAGGCAAAATGGCCGTGCTGCAAACTGGTAGTGGCCTGAAGGTAGCTTGAAGCTGAGGTACTTTCTGTGGGACTGCCTGATCGGAATGTGGAAGCAGGCGTCCTTGAGGTCTAGGGATGCTTGCCAGTCTCTCTGCTGTAAGGATGGGATCACCACAGCCAGGGTGACCATCTTGAATTTGGGTTTCAGCAGGTGCTTGTTCAGATACCTGAGATCCAAAATGGGTCACCAATCCCCATTTTTCTTTTGTGTGAAAAAGTACCTGGAATAGAGACCTTTTCCCCATTGGGGGAAGGGAACTCCTCCCACTGCTTCTGCTGCTAGAAGTGTCTTCACCTCTAACTCTAGCAGAATCTTTTCTGAAGGGGTTAGGGATTTCAGAGACTTCTGACCCTGGTGTGTAAGAAACTTTTTGAATTGCAGGGTAAGACCTTGACTCACTACCTCCAGCACCCACTTGTCTGTGGTGGTGATGTGCCAATGGTGGAGGTAGTGGGTCAGCCTTCCTCCTACTGGGGGAGGGGAGGTGACCTGGTTCAAGCAGTTAGGAGGTTTGTTTAGATTGGGCTTTAGAGGGAGCAGAGGGGTCAGCTCGTTTCTGGGCTCTTCTCCCTCTATCCCTGAAGAAATCTCTCATCTGAGAGTAATCTAGAGGCATAGGGTAAAACACCCTGGGGTAATAACCTCTGCCTCTGTTTCCTTTGCCCTGAGGCCTTTGGGAAGTAGATACCTTTTCTTTTGCCGCATTGCTCTTATAGGTGCTTTTATATTCCTCCACCTTTTTCATGTAAGCTTCTGTTTTGTTCCCAAAGAGAGACTTATTTTCAAAGGGGAAATCCATAGCCTTAGTTTGAGTGTCCTGGGAGAGATTGGTTGTTCTCAGCCAGGTGTAGTGCCTGAGTGAGATGGCCTGGGCCATAACTCTGGAGGCAGTGTCATTGGTATCCACTGCCATGTGGAACTGATACTTGGTACCCTCCAAGGCAGTCTTTACAGTTTCTGCCAAGTCCTGGGCCACTCCATCTGGAGCCTGCTGGATGATAGCTAGCACAGAGCTCCAGAGAGCCTTTTGTTATTCTGCTGCATAGGCCATATAAGTAGAGAGGCAAAGCAGCAAGGAGGCTGCAGTGTAGGATTTCTTCCCCATAGAATCCAGCTTTCTAGACTCCCTTTCATGGGGCTGGGAAGATAAGAGGCACTAGTCTGGCCTTGTCACAAGCAGCCACTTGCACCACTCAGACAGTATGTAAAAGAATTCAGCATCAGTTTGTCCAGCTGATACTTTTTTACGATTTTCTTTCCAACCCCTGGAGTAACAGTGGGGTTCTTGAGCAGTTTAAAAGTAGCCCTGCGAAGGGACTTATGTATAGGCAAGAACAGCTTTTTAGAGGGAGGAAGACCCATCATGTCCAGAAAGTCCTCCTCCTCTCCTTGATCAGTGGTCTCCTGGATAGTGAGATTCAGGGTCTCCACCATATGCTGGACAAAGGTAAAATAAGAGGAAAAATCCTCATGGTCATTAGAGGGAGTACCAAACTCTTGGTCAGGGGATACATCTGGCTCCAAAGGCTCACCCTCTTCTTCCTCTTCATCACCCTCATAATAAAAACCCTGGCCAAGCCCCAGGGTCTGAAGGATGAGGAGTGGTAGGATCAGGAGTGGCAATGGATAATGGCATTCCTATGGATGTGATACTTCTCGACATTAGTAGAGCATTCGACAAAGTCCCCCATGATATCCTACTTGACAAAATGAATGATATGGGATTCTCTTACTGCATAATCAACTGGGTGTCAGGTTGGTTGAATGGAAGATATCAGCAAGTCAGAATTAATGGCTCACTTTCCCACTCGTTGAGTGTGACCAGCGGGGTCCCTCAGGGGTCTGTGTTGGGACCCACCCTGTTTAACATCTTTATTAGTGATCTGCAGACTAGCCCTGAAAATGTTCTCTCAAAATTTGCTGATGACACCTAACTGTGTGGCTCTGTTCTTACATCGACAAACAGGAAAATTATGAGGAATAACCTAAAATCCATCGAAGAATGGGCAGTTTCAAACAAAATAACACTCAACTCAGATAAGTGCCATGTTGTACATTTTGGTAAAAACAACCCTAGGCAGACTTATTTTTGAACAGCGTGGCCCTCCATGTCACCATTAGAACGTGATCTCGGGTAACCATTAATAATAAACTATCCTCTAGTGATCATTGCAGGATGATAGCTAGAAGTCTAATGCCTGCTCACTTGAATCCAACGTTCATTTGTGTCTAGGACACAGGAATGCATAACTCGTATAGAGCTTATGTCAGGCCCCATCTGGACTATGGATCCCCCTACTGGAGCCCCTACCTGGTGCAGGACATCGATGGGGTTGAGAGGGTGCAGAGAAGAGCCACAAGAATGGTCCCCTATTTATCCAAACTTGATTACGAAGAGAGATTAAGAGTTACAGGGTTACACTCACTATGCACAAGACGTACTAGAGGTGACCTTCTCCTATTGTACAAAATCAAGAATTCTCAGGAGTTAATGCGCGACTGTGGCTTGCATTTCTCTTCCAGCTGGACTACCCTACGGTATCACAACAACCAGATATTTGTATCTAAAGCTAAAACAATGAAGAGGTTAAACTACTTTACTGTAAGAACCCCCAGACTGTGGAATCTCCTCCCACAAGACTTAGTAAACAGTAGCTCTAATACAGTCTTCAAAAAGGGGCTGGATAGCTGGCTCAAGTCCTACAACTTCAGGGTGTAATTGTCCCACCAATGTGGTGGGGGACAATCTCGATGGGCAGTAGCCTTCTTTTGTCCTTTGAAATCGAGTAAACCGAGTAAAAAGATTGCCCACAGCCTAAAGGGTTTGATATGACTGCCAAGCCTTAGCCATTTCCTCAGCTGAGGGTGTATCTTTCTGTGTCACTGGTGTATCCCATTGCTTTTCAGTGGGAGGGGCTGTGTTATGTTTTTCTTTTTGTTTCTTATTTGCAGGCAATGAGTCAGGAACCTGCTTATTCTGTCTTTTTTGGCTTAGTCAGAATTATTGTTTTTATCAGACTTATTATCTAGGAGGTCCTTAGTGGACCTGTCTTTAGATTTTTGGTGAGAAGAAGACCCCTCATCCAAGACCTTGTTAGAGGGGGAGGCAGACTGAGGGGCCATAACAAAAAAATTACTCACCAAAGTAATCTTGTTTCTTCCAGGGTATTCTTCAATATGATTAACTCTTGCAGTCAGCCTCCTGTGCTGAACTGCCCCGGAAAAATGGAGCTTATGCAAATGATGGAACATCTATTGTCTCATGCCACCATTCAAACTGCTGCCCTTACCAACTGCTGCATTCTATAATGCTCAGATTCACGACAGCCTGCGGGGTAACACCCCCTAACTAAGCTATCCTAATAATGCTAATACCTAAATAACAAATCCCTCATAACATGTCCCATATTAAGCCAGACAGGACCAACAAGAGGGAACACCCAACTGGTTTCAAAAGTTTTACAAAACCAGGGAATAAACCCACCTTAACACAGAATTCCAGCTGTAATGCAGAGGCCAACTGGTTCTGGAAGGGAAGGTAGGGTGGGAGAGTTAATCATATTGAAGAATACCTTGGAAGAAACAAGATTACTATGGTGAGTAATTTTTTCTTCTAACCCCTGGAATTCTTCAATATGATTAACTTCTGCAGACTATGAAGCAGTACCTCTGGAGGAGGGTACAGTACCTATTTGGGGAACAGACTCTGCAGCACTGCTGTGCCAAACCTAGCATCACTTCATGACCTAGTGTCCAAATAGTAGTGCTTTGTAAAATCATGCACTGTTCTCCACGTAGCTGCTTTACAGATTTCTAGCAGGGGGACTGTATCTGGCTGCTGCTATGGTAGCAGCTATGCCCCTCGTGGAATGTGCTCTCAGGCCTACTCGGGGCTCTTTACCAACTTTACTATAGCAAAACTGGATAGGTGCCACTATCCAGCATGAAATGGTTCTTTTAGAAGCTGGTTTTCCCTTTCCCATGTCCCCATAGGTCAAGAACAGCTGCCATCTTTCCTGCCTGTGGGTCTTGGTATGGTCAATATAGTAGCTCAGAGCTCTCTTGACATCCAGGCTATGCAGCCTGCCTTCACATGAACTAGAGTGTTCAGTGAAGAAGACTGGCAAGGTGAATGACTGGTTCAAGTGGAAATCAGAAACCACTTTCATAAGGAATTTCCTATTAGTCCTGAGAACCACTTTATCTCTGTGGAAGGAGATATAGTTGAGTTCTGTGCACAGGGAATGTAGTTCGCTAATCCATCTGGCTGAGGTGATGGCCACTAGGAAGACACTTTTCTGGGTCACAGATTTCAAATGTGCTATGGGTTCCAATGGGGGTTCCATGAGCTTGGCAATACAGACATCGGGGTCCCATGCTGGCACTGGCTCCCTGTGGGGAGGGTGCAAATAGGCCAACCCCTTGAAAATGGGGTTAGATGCCACAGAGACACCCTTACCCACCGAGATATAGGCTGAGATTGATGCCAGGTGGACCTTGAGGGTAGTGGACTGTAAGCCTAGTGAATGCAGGTGGGTGAGATAGTCCAACAGGACTGGTAATCCTGCCTGGGAGGGCACAGCCCTGCTATTATCACATCATATGGAAAACCTCTTCTATTCGGAGGCACAGGTTTTCTCAGTGGAGGGCTTCCTTGAACCTCTGAGGACTATGAAGACACCTTCAGAGCATACTCTAGGTCTTCAAGAGCTATGCTCCGAGTCTGAGAGACCTGAGATTTGGGCATAGGATCCTCCCTTGTGAGGAGGTTAGGAGGTTGTGCCTCTGAGGAAGGTTTATGGGTTGAGCTACTGACAGAGGTTATGCCTCTGAGGAAGGTGTATGGATTGAGCTACTGACTGGGAGAGCAGCAGTGAATACCATGGCTGTCTGGTCCAATCTGGAGCTACTGGAATCATTGTGGCTGGCTGGGATCTGAGCTTGATCAGGACCCTGAGCAGCAAGGGAAAAGGAGGAAACACATATAGGTTCCTCCCTGACCAGTCCAGCACCAAGGAGTCCATAGGGATTGTGCCCTTTGCTGGTGGCCTGCAGCAGAACTGGGTAACTGATAGTTCTCCTGTGAGACAAAGAGATCTATTTCTGGAGTGTCCCACCTCCTGAACACTACCTCCACCACCTGTCTGTTCAGAGACCACTCGTGGTGGTTTTGGTTGATTCTGTGGAGTGTATCCGCCAAGGTGTTGCCCTTCCTTGGTAGATGAATAGCTAACAAGGACACCTGTAGGGAGTAAGTCAGACTCCAGACTTTCAATGCCTCTGTACACAGCAAGTTGGACCTTGTCCCTCCTTGCTTACTGATGTAGTACATTGTGGTGGTGTAGTCTGTCCTGACTTGTACCATCTTGCCCTGCACCAGGGATGTGAAAGCCTGCAGTACCAGAAACACTGCCCTGAGCTCTAGCAGATTTATGTGCAAGAGTGACTCTGCAGGGGACCATGTGCTATGTACTGTGTGCTCTTCTAGATGTGCCCCCAACCTAGGAGGGAAGCATCTGTTTTGAGTACCAAAGTGGGGGACTCCTGCTAGAACGGAATTCCTTCTCTGAGGTTGTCCCTGCCACTATTGCAGGGCTTGCAATAGAGTCCTTGTCACTGGTACCAGATTCATGAGAGGCTCCTTCCTGTGGCACAAATGTACCCTGATATGAAACAACATCTTTCATTTGAAATCTGGACCCCAGAACTGTTCCTGTGGCTGTAGCCATGTGGCCCAGTAACTGTAGGAATTACCTTGCTGGCCTTGATGAGTTGAGAAAGAATGTCCCTGCGATCTGCAGAATGCTGTCTACCCTGTCTTGAGGAAGGAAGTCTCTCCTCCTTAGAATATCCAACTCTGCCCCTATGAAGTTCACTACTTGGAACAGGCTGAAGTACTGACTTTTGGGCATTGACCAGGAACCCCAGGGACTCTAAGTTGTCCTGGGTGGACTTGAGAGCATTCTTTACCTACTGTGGTGATTGACCCATGACTAGTCACTCATCTAGGAAGGGGAACATTGTGATGCCCTGCCTTCTTAAGTATGCCACCACCACTGCCAAGCACTTTGTGAATTCCCTGGGAGCCGAGGTTAGGCCGAATGGCAGGGCTGAAAACTGGTAGTGACCCAAAGGTAATCTGAACCTTAGGTACTTTCTGAGGGATTCCCTGATGAGAATGTGGAAGTAAGCATCTTTCAGATCCAGTGATGCCAACCAGTATCCTTGCTGAAGCGTGGGAAGGATCATTGCCAAGGTCACCATTCTGAATTTTGGGTCCGCCAAGTGCTGGTTCAGAGCTCATAGGTCTAAAATGGGTCACCACTCCCCATTTTTCTTAAGGTCAGGAAGTACTTTGAGTAGAACCCTTTTCCTCTTTGGAGATGGGGAACCGGTTCCACTGCATTTGACTGCAGAAGGTTGGACACTTCTGCTTCCAGAAGTGCCCTTTCTGTGGAGAAAGCTGGTCTGAAACATTTTGACCTTAGCTTAGGGAATGATTTGAAGCTGAGAGCCAGGTCCTGACTCACTACTTCCAGGACCTACTTGTCTGTGGTGATATTTTTCCAAGCCTGGAAGTAGTGTGTCAGCCTGCCCCCTACTAGTAGTGGGTAGGCGACCCTGGCAAACACGTTAGGGGTTCTGCCTGGGCAGGGATTTAACCTGGGAGGCCTGATTCTCATGCCTAAAGCCCCTTCTGCTCCTGCCCATGAAATATCCTCTCTATTATGGATATTCTGGAGCAGCCTGAGCCTGGAAAAATGGTCTGCTATAGGCTGACCCACGTCTACCTCCCCTTCCCTGCAGCCTATAGGAGGTGGAGGGTTTCTTCTTTGTGGCATTACTTTTATAGGTAGCCTTGTACTCATCCATTTTTTTTCATGTAAACTTCTGTTTTATCACCAAACAGAGAATTGTTTTCACATAAAAAATCATTGGCTTTGGTTTGAGCATCTTGAGAAAAGTTTGTAGCTCCAAACCTTCTCAGTGCCACACATCTGGCAGCAGTGTCATTTGCATCCACTGCCACGTGAAACTAGTACTTTGTGGCCTCCAGCCCATATCTGGCTGTTTCTGCCAGGTCAGCAGCCAGTTCTGAGGGTGGCTTATTAATCATTGCCGTCACTGAGTTCCACAGTGTCTTCTGGTATTGAGCAGCATAGGCCATGTAATTTGCCCACCTAATGGCTAGAGAGGCAGCCAAATATCCTTTCTTTGCCATGCTATCTATTTTTCTGAAGTCTTTCTCCAGTGGATGAGTAGCCAGTGGTACTCTAGCCCTGTCACAAGCTGCAGCTTGGACTACCCCTTCATGATCAGGGTGAGAGAAAAGGCACTCCACCCCAATTAGTTCAGCTGGTATTTTTTATTAGCCTTTTTATCTATGGGAAAGACAGAATCTGGAGTTTCTAAAATGTTCATGACTTGCTTCCTCAAAGATTTGTTTATGGGGGAGCAGTAGTCTTTTGGTGGGTGCTAAACCTATCATGTCCAGAAATTATGCTTCCTTTTCATCTTCCACGGTTTTGTGGGTAGAGAGGTCAAAGGCTTCTACCATTTGTTTTACAAAAGTATAGTGGGAGGAGTAATCCTCCAGTAACCTGGGGGAGGATGGGGCTACCAGATTTCAGGCAAGGACAAGTAGTTGGTGACAGGAGTACTTGTCCGCGGACCAGTACTGCTTTAAAAAGCAAAAAATCAGATTTTCTGCTTCAGTGCCAGGTTCCTCTACTAACGTGCTCACTGGCAATGTGGAAGTTTGGCCATCATATGACGCGGGACTCATACTCTTTCCCGACTGACACTCTCCCAACAAACACTTGACCGTCACCGCTCTCCCGACGTGTTCACTGTACCGCTAAATAATATCCCGAATGTTAACTTACCCGGCATTACGCAGTCCCGACACACAGTATCCCGAATGCATGCATTTGCCACTAATGCTCGCACTGCCAACTGGTCTGCATCGCTGCTGCTCGTACTAACACCATTCACTTAAGCGAGCCCTGGATCCCTCCTGACAGTTCAGTATTTCAGCTATTTGCCCCAATGTGCGTAAGTAAAGCACACTTCCAGTCTGAGTGAGGGCATGTACATTGAAATGCTAGTGGGTCCTTTGCACTACTTTAAACAAAACAGAAAAAATAATACATTTGGTGGGTGAGCCTCCATTACAGTAGCTCAGTAGTTTGTGACTAGGGACAACCAACAGACCAACGCTAATGGAATGCAAAGATCTAGAAGGGGTATGCCAGAATTAAACACAAGTGGTTCAAGGCAAGCTCTTATCATGGACCTTAGTTTAAAAAAAATAAAACACCCTGTCAAATGACACAAACACTAGCGTAAATTTATATGGTTAAATTGCACAAATACGATCTCCACTCAATCTGCATAAACAAGCACTACTAGCTCACTAGGTTAGTAAATGTACATTTGTGCCTAAACTTGACGGGATTACAACTTTCGGCATTAAGTACCAGTCAGGAATTACATAAACGGGAAACCGGTGTCAGTACAATGGCTGATGGGACAACGTCATTCTGGAGATCGTACCTAACTCTATGACGCGCACAGCTACATGATCTTCAGTGGGCCGGGGGAGAGTGAGCAGCGCTGAGAGAGTTCCTACGGGGAACGAGCCGTGGCCGATGGGAGACTTGAGGTGGAGAGTAGACAGTCATCGTACTGGCAGGTGTCACATCCAATCAATGAAGACTGGGCTGTCCTGGTAAGGGACCCATTCTCTAGCTTTTGGTATCACTGACATGACTTGGCTGGTGTAATTGGAGGCATGTTCTCACTTCATTTAGAGTAGAAATGTCTTGCGTGCATCTGAAATGGTCGTGCAAGGGGCTGGGTGTTTCGTTTTTGTTAGGAGCTTGTTTGGAGTCAGGAACCATGGAATTCACTGCCAGACACACCTGCTGTTGCTTTTGCCTGGGCTGTCAATAATAAAATATAAATTTTGGAGCTGCTGATGCAAAAAGGGGAGATCGGGGAATTGACACAATGAGGGAGGGCGAGTGGTGTTGGTGAGCCGGGGAGGGGAATGGTGGGAAGTACTGCAGCCAGGACCCACAACCATGAGTTGTTCTGAACTGATACAGACTGTAAGACAAGGGTGAACGTTGGATCAGGAGGGAGTGGGACCCAGTGTGTGTCATGTGTGAAATAAGTAATTTGATGAATCGCGATGGTTCCACTAAGGGGAGAAGAACAACTCTGAGGCTGAGAATACATAAGGAGAGGGGTACTTGTTACAAGCTAGGGAGGAGAGTGATGAACAAAAACAGCATAACTAGGCTGTAGCAGTAAAAGTAAAGGGGGAGAAAGAAAGAGTTGAAGTGAAAGTTACCCCTTGAACAAAATCGTGACTCAGAATAAACAAAAGCAGACTAAAGAAAGGGGTAAGAAAGTGAGAAGGGCTGGCCTTTTTGTAAAAGTTTTGATGCCCTTAAGACTTGTTGCAACAAAAACAGCCTATGTGCAATGCAGTATGGGGGTGGGGCTGAGGAGTGAAAGAGGAGAGAGGTGGAAACTGTTCAAAGAAAAGAAAATAAGAAGCCTTACTGTGTGTGAGGGCAGCTGTTGGGAGTCTGGGAAATCATGGGGAGAAGTGAAGGAGCAACCCTAAGAAAATAAAAAAAGAGAAGCCTCACTGTGTGCTGTGTGGGCTACTGGGATAGGAGATTGTGGACAGTGGCATGGAGGGGTGACCTACCCAAAGAAAAGAAAATAAGAGAGCCAACTGTTGTGTGTGGGCTTTTGGGAGAGAAGATCATGGGCAAAGAAGTGAAGGAGGGTTGACCTGCTTAAAGAAGGGAAGGGGGGAGGTGAGGGAAAGGAGTATCACAATAAGCCAAAGCTTGTTTCCAGATGCGACCTGTGAGCACAAGGAAGTTAAGTGACTTACTCAGCATCACACAGTATGCACTTAGGTGGCTGTGGGATTCAAATTAGGTCTCCAGATCTGCAGCTCAGAGCCTTAACCCACTGTGCTATACTGCCTCCTATCAACTATGAGAAGCCTAACTGTGTGTGGGCTGTTGTTATGACAGGAGATCCTGGGAAAGGGCTCAGAGTGAAGAGGGGTGGGATGGGTGGGGTGACCTGCCCAGTGTAACTGTCCTACAGCTGGCTTGTGAAAGACTAAAAAATAAAAATTCAAAAAAAAAAAAAAGGATGCAATAAAAAGCAAGTCAGATTTGAAAATCCAAATTACTTTATTTGCAGTGAGTGCACAAGTAACAGAAAATAATGTTAACTAGATCTATTACTTACTTCATATTCAGACTTTGTATTGTATACAAATTTACTATGCAGATAAATGAGCAAACAAAGCAAAAAGGTTCTTCTACTCTTTGGTTTCACTAACTCATCATAAGGAGAACCGGTTCCATCTAACCTGCCTAGAACAAAAAAATACACATTTTCATACTGTTAACTTATCAGTATTTAGCTATTCCCCCATAAAGTACATACAACCTGTTTTTCTTTACTTTTAATAATTTTATTTAAAAATATGCGTATTTTTAACCGGACTACCAACTCGAGCATGAGGACTACTACTTTTAATCAAGCCACTTGTCCTGGACAAGCACTGAATTTTAAAATTTGTCGAACCCTGGGGAGGAACTGAACTCTTGATTTGGAGAAACCTCCGGTTCAGTCGGTTCCCCAATGTCTTCCTCCTTCTCCTCGCATTCTTCATAGGAGGGGTCCTGGGTAAATGAAACTGAACATGGAACCAGTGAAGGAACCATTGACGGAACTGATGCTGGAACCCGGTGGATCCACCGGTACCGGCTGCACTAGACCTGGGACCAGACCCTGTGAGGCCACAGTTTACAAGGCTTGTAGCATCTGCAGAGCCTGAGCAACTGCTTCGGCTGAAGGCCTGGGCAGTTTGTTCACCAAGAGCTCCTTTACTTTTTCAGCAGGAGGTGCAGTGTGTTTTTGCTTATGTTTGGTGAAGGTTTGCCTATTCGCAGATGATATAAAGCTCTACAACAGGGTGGAGACACAGGTGGGAGACTCGGGTATGGAAACTGATCTGAGAAAACTAGAAGAATGGTCCAGAAATTGGCAGTTAAAGTTCAACGCCAAAAAGTGTAAGGTAATGCACCTGGGGAAATGGAACCCAGAAAATAAGTACATACTGGAGGGACATCAATTACAGGAGACAAAAATGGAACAGGATCAAAGCGTAATCATTACAGACTTAAAGGTAGGAAAACAATGCAAAAATGCAGTGCAGAAGGCTAGTGGCATCCTCGGATGCATAGGCAGGGGTATTACAAGCAGAAAGTGGAAGGTAATCATGCCACTCTACAGATACTTGGTGAGACCATAGCAGGAATACTATGTCTAGTTCTGGAGGCCTCACCTGAAAAAGGTCATTAACCATTTAGAGACGGTACAGAGAAGGGCTACAAAGATGGTGCAGGGGTTACACCATGACTTTGAGCTATATAAGGCAAGACTCAAGGAGTTGAATTTATTCTCTCTGGAGCAAAGAAGACATAGGGGGGTATATGATAGAAACATTTAAATATGTCAAGGGAATCAACACAATTCAGACAGAAAACCTCTTCCAGGAAAACAGGGCTGCAAGTACAAGAGGGCACAACTTGTGTCTGGAGGGAAGTAGGTCCAAAAGCAATTCTAGGAAGTACGTTTTCACAGAGAGAGTGAAAGACCCATGGAACAGCCTGCTACCAGAAGTGGTAGCATCGAAGACAGTAAGAGAATTGAAATTTGCATGGGACAGGCATTGTGGGGCAGCTTAGGAAGAAAAATAACTAGGGGGGAGGGTAGCCACCATGGGTAGACTAGATGGATCACACGGTCCCCATCTGCCGACTCCTTTCTTATGTTCTTATGTTTTTTCTTTGCTGGAACCAAGTAACCAGCAGGTTCCCCAGAGCGCTTAGGCTTAGAGGACTCACCTTTGTAACGAGAAGTTCCAATTCCTTGGATTTCTCCTTTTTAGAAGGAGGAGGACTCGGTTCATCCAGACCCTGATACCCAGGAACTGAAGGAGTAGTCATTTTCTTTTTAAACCGTTTCAATCTTTTTCTAACGGTTTTAGCAGGGAAGGTTTTTTAAATTTCACAGTCTGCCTGAACATGAGAAACACCTAGACAAAATAATCACAAGTTGTGCTTGTCTGCTTTAGCAAACACCTCTCCACATTTCAGACAATTTTTAAACCCAGAAGGCCCTATTCTGTTTTTCGGCCTATCGGACATAACCAAACCCATTCTAATACAAGTAGGTGAACTTAAGTTCAGGTCCCAAACTGAAATTTGTTGATTTCTAAAATAAACAAAGTTGGTAGCTGTCAGTCCGCCAAGGTGAAATGGTCGGTTCCCCGAAGGGAAGAAACTGCAATCTGACAGGAATTTTCAACAGAAACCAACAAAAAGAACAAAAAGGGTCCAGACTTAAACTAGATATTCCAAAATATGAAAGAATAAAAAGAAATTACAAGAAATCACTGGTTCCTCGACTCCTGCAAAGTGAAGTAAAATTAGACTAAAATTAGCGCTAACTATATCAATTTTAAAATAAGGGCAACAGATAAGTAGAAATAAAAGCAGTTACTTTTTCCACGAAAAATTAACAAAATTCAGTCAAGTTGAGGAGCAATCTCTGAGGTGTCTTACTTAGGCAGGTGGAGAATTGCATCTGAGCATTAAAGAATGCAACAGTGGGTAAGGGCAGCAGTTTGAATGGTGACATGAGCCAATAGATTTTCCATCATTTGCATAAATTCCATTTCTCTGGGGCAGTTCAACACAGGAGGCTGACTGCAAGAGTTAATCATATTGACGAATTCCTGGGGTTTCTAACCTTTTAGCCCTGTTCTTAACTGTTTTAGAGCAAAATTTGGAACAAAGCTCACAGTTATGGTCTGGACCTAAACAAGTTAAACAAATATCGTGGCTGTCTGCCTTGGCCACTATTCTTGAACACTTAATGCAATTGTAACCCCTAGGTGGTGCCATCCCAAGGGCTACTACCCCTGCCTGTGCAGCTAGTAGCAGGTTAAGGGGCCCGAGTTCTGAAACGGTGCCTCCACCCGGAGGTCAGGTTTGGTAGTGGTCAAACTAACCTGGGCACAGCCCTCCGGGACACTGTAACCCCCCTGTTTCCCTTCTAGTGGCCTGGGTGTAACCCCCCTACAAATGGGGGCTCCCAAAAAGTCTTCCTTGAGCTTGCCTAAATGCTCACTGCCAGGCTAGTGTCCTGCATTTTAGCAGTTTAAATGAGATTACCAGAGCCTGTATAGCCTCTGTGTACTGTCTCTTTAAGAGCTGCTTAATGGCAGCTTAAGTAATCCGAGAGGGAGCTCTGTTGAAAAATGTAACTATTTACGGAAAATCATTTAAAGTGATAATGATAATGTAGTTTGTCTAACCTGCTTTCTTTGTAGCAAGGACTGTTTTGTTTGTCTCCACTATATTGGTCCTGGACTGCAAATTGGACCAAACAGTACTGGTGGGACCTAAAATGCAGCTGGACTACAGGAGCTGTCTGAATTCAAAATCTGTAGGAACTGTAAGTTTGGAGCTTTTTTGTGCCTTTTCTGCAACTGAAGGGGGAGCTCTTCCTTTGACTGACAACCAAATCAGCCAACCAAATCTTTTGGATCTTGGGGAAGTCCCGGGCTGCTTGCAATTTTCAGTTAGATCTAAGCTAAAAGCTGAACAAGAAGGAGCTGAAGTGATTCTGAGCAGCAATCCTGAGTGGATTCACATGGGAGAAATCTGAAAAGGCTAAGTTTTTGGTCTGCATGTCGGTGTGCTGCTCCTGAGAGGGAGAGAAGAGAATTATTTTGGACTAAATCCAAGTTTGTGTGAATAAAGTAAGCTACTGAAGTGGGCCAGGCTCAACCTGAAGAAGACCGAAGATTTTGCTGAATGCGATTGGCCTGTCAGGAGTTCCAGCTACCCCTAAGCTCTGGTGTGTACAGAGACTTCGCGATTGTGACCGGGGAGTGCTTTGCCTGGTACAGTAGAATTCCCTTACATGTAAATGTGCTATGAGCTGCTAGTGGGTCATGAGTTAGTCCCCCCCTGTGTGAACTGTGTTCTGCTTGCTGGAAGCTGTATCCAGCCCAAAAAGGACTGCATCCGAATTTGTCTCCATGCGGTCTGGGCCTTGCCAGACTGACCCAGCCAGACTACCCACTGCACAGAGAAGCCATCGACGAGATACCTGCCTGGGGATCAGCCCCCTGCTCCATGCTTGAACAGGAACAATGTGGGCCCTGTTTCTCCTGGCATTCCAGATCAACCACCTGCAGTCTCTATTTTCGTCCACCCTGTGCCCAGTCTTGGGTATCATAAGTAAATACCAGGGTAGCTCCCTGCAACAACAGCTTAATCTGATTGTGTCATCTGATTTTCATGTTGTGTTTTCCACCACAGGGCCCCAACCAGCTGCAACCCCAGGCATTGGTCCTGGCTAGCCCATCTCTTCTCCACCTGGGTACCCAGAGGTGGACTGTGTGGGGGGGGATCAAAGTGCATGCATAACTGCTTGATTGATATAACCTTTAAGCTGATTAACCTGATTTTGCCCCTCCCTTGTTCAAGTCCCCTGAATAGATCAGATCTAACTTTTTCTGCATGTAATCTGACTGTGGTTCCAGTTTGTGCTCAAAGTACTGTACTGTTGCTATTTGCTGTGCATAACCTTGTTTTACAGGGGGTCCTCAGGGTCGAGCCAGAGGAACCAGCCCTGGTGGTAAGTGCAAACAGTGTGGGTACTTGTGTGGTGTACCAGGGGTATTGTGAAAGTGATTATTGTACAGTGTTCAGGCCACTAGAGGGGAAAGAGGGGGGTTACAGTGTCCTGGAGGGCTGTGCCCCCCAGGTTAGCTTGACCACTACCCACCCTGATCTCTGGGTGGAGGCACCCATTTCAGAACTCATACCCCTTAACCTGCTACTAGCCAAGCAGGCAGGGGTAGTAGCCCTTGGGATAGCGCCACCTAGGGGTTACATGAGCAAGATACGATAATCACTTTCACAGTACCCCTTGTACACCATACCAGTACCCACACAGTTTGCACTTACCACCAGGGCTGGTTCCTCTGGCTCGACTCTGGGGACCCCATGTAAAACAAGGTTATGCACAGTAAATAGCACCAGTACAGTACTCTTGGCACAAACTGGAACCACAGTCAGGTTAAATGCAGCAAAAAAGTCAGATCTGATTTATTCAGGGGACTTGAACAGGGAAGGGGCATAATCAGGTTGATTGGCTTAAAGGCAATATTAATCAAACAGTTATGCATGCGCTTTAAGTTCCCACACAGTTACACACTCTGGGTACTCAGGTAGGAAAACAGTGGGCTAGCCAGGAATGTTGCAGCTGGTTGGGGCCCTGTGATGGAAGAAAGCAACATGCACAACACACACTACTTGTAATCCGGAACCGGAGGGCTCAGTTCGTGAAAGAAAAAGCAACAAGGCAATCAGATGACAACACTTTAGATTTAGATGTTGTTGCAGGGAGCTACCCTGATGTTTACTCATGATACCCAGTACTGGACATAAGCAGGATGAAATCGAGACTGCAGGTTGTTGAGCTGGAGTGCCCGGAGAAACGGGGCACACACTAATCACCGAGGCGTCGTTCCTGTTCAAGTGTTGAGCAGGGGGCTGATCCCCAGGCAGGTCTCTTTTCGATGGCTTTCTCTGTGCAGCGGGTAGTTGGGCTGGGCCAGTGTGGCAAGGCCCAGGCCCAATGGAGATGATTTTGGATTCATTCCATGGGGCTGGATGTGGCTTCCAGCAAGCAGAATACAGTTCAAACCACAGTGGGGAACCAAATCGCGACCCACTAGCAGCACATAGCACATTTACACATAAGGAAATTCTAATGCAGCTTCCAGCAAGCAGAATACAATTCAAACCACAGTGGGGAACCAAATCACAACCCACTATAAGCACACAACACATTCACATGTAAGGAAGTTCCACTGTACCAGGCAAAAGGCTCTCCGGTCGCAATTACAGAGTTTCTGCACAATCTGGGAGTTCAGAGGTGGCTGGAAGTCCAGACAGGCCAATCGCATTTAGCAAATCTTCAATCTTCAATCTTCTTCAGGTAGGAGTCTGGTCACAATTCAGTGGCCTACTTCGCTCTCCAAGTTCGGATTCAGTCCGAAAAAGGCACAAGTTCCCTCTCAGGGACAGCAGACAGGCATGCAGGCCAAAATTCAGGACTTTCTACAGTTCTACCATGCGAATCCACTATGGATTGCTGCTCGAACTACCTCGAGCTGTTACTTCTTCGCTTCCCAACTTAGATCCAACTGAAACTGCAAGTAGTTTGGGACTTTCCCCAAGATTCAAAAGGTTTGGTTGGCTGATCTGTCTGTCAGTCACAACAAGGGCTCCCCCTCCAGGTTATTTTAGGCACAAAAAGCCCAAAACTACAATTACTACAAGTTTTGACCCCACCAAGCTCCATTTTAGAGTCCCAAATGTACTGATTGGTCCATTTCAGCAGTCCAGGACCAAGATGATGGAAACAAACAGAAATGTCCATGCTGCAAAGAAGGCAGGTTAGAACAAACTGCAATATTATTACTACTCTAACAAATGATCAGCAAACAAGCACATCTTCTAACAGAGATCCCTTTTAGATTAATTATGACTGCAATCCAGGCAGCTCTTAAAGAGACAGTACACAGAGGCTATAGAGGCACCCCTGGCAATACATTTAAACTGCTAAAATGCAGAACACCAGCCTGGCAGTGAGCATTTAGGCAAGCTCAAGGAAGACTTCGGAACCCCATTTGTAGGGGGTTACACTCTTCCTACCTGGAGAAAACTTGGCATCTACGTCAAGTCTGTACAATCACAGTATCAAAAATGCAACATAAACTAGACATATATATATATATATATATACACATATATATATATATATATATATATATATATATAGTATATCATTAGCTTGTTACATTACTATACCTTTCAGTATACTTCACATTACTACATCCATATTGACAATACTTATGCATGTTTCATACAAGTAATACTGATTCATTTAATAACTTCTTGTACATTAAACAATGTAAGAGGGGGCCCTTCCCTGTCAGCTAACTTGGGGCTGGATGGGGCAGGAGCACCATGGTGAAAGGAAGAACAAGTAACCTGGAGTTGGCCGTCAAGCTCAATTTGGGCAGTGAGCTTGGCGAAACATACACCCCTTTGTGAACCACATTGAGAGGCAAATCCACTGGCCTCTCAGGGGAATCATAATTAAAGCGTAGCACTGGCTTGACAGCTCGGCCAATCTTTCTGGGGACAATGGCCACAGTCTCTGTACTTTCAGCACTAACTTTGGAACTTTCATCACTTGTGAGGGGTGCCTCTGCATGGATGGAAATGTCCAAACTTGGAGCACTGTCAGCTCCTTGCTCTGTTTCCACAACACTTTGCTTATTATCTTCTGACGGAGGCCCAGGTTGCTCATTTTGAGGAGGCTCTGGCACAGTTAGGCTTCGCAGCACTGAAGGGAGGCTGTCAACACTCTCACATTGTTTTTCAAGTTCTGGTGTGTCACAAGAGAGACTCAGACCATCAGACCCTTCTTCGGGCAATTCACACAGTTCCATAAAACACAGAGAGTCCGCAACCGCAGATGTAATACTTTGCACTTCACTTGCAGGGAGCATTGGCTCCAAGGATGAAGCTGGGGGGTTAGGCAGTCCAGAAGGCCCAACTTCATCCCCACAATTAGCCACAGGGTTACCTTTAAACAGCTGACTCAATTCATAGGAGGGGTAATAAGCATTGTCAGATTCACTTTCGTCAGAGGCGGACTGACAGTCACTATCATTCTGGGCCTGCTGCGGGGGAAACCTTAAATCTGTAACTACTGGGGTAGGTGGACTCTGTCTCTTTTTTGTAGCAGCACGAGTCACCAGCCCAGGGAATCAATCTCTAATGGTTCAGCCTCAATTATGACTTGGCCAATAGGTAGCAAGTGGTTATGGTGCACGGTCTTGACAACTTTGGAGTTATTCTCTGGGCGCACCTTGTACACTGGTAAATCATTCAACTTTTCAACTACTACATGGGGAAGATGGTGCCACCTATCAGCAATTTTGTGTTTGCCATGCACTGCCAAATTGGGTAACAACACACGGTTTCCAAGCCGAAGCTCTTGAGCCTTTACTTTTTTATCATGCTTCTCTTTGTTGGTGAGATTGCTTTTCGCAGCCATTGTCTGGGCCAGTTGACAGACATGGTTGAATTGAGCTTTCAGTTTCTGTACATACTGGTAATACTGGTACATAGGTAATTTTCAGCTCGGATCCCATCTGGAGAGACCCCAAATCAGACATCAACGGGCAATCGGGCCTCCCCTCCCAAACATGAGGTGGTAGAGGGAGAACCCAGTAGCATCACTTTTTGTGCAATTGTATGTGTGGACAAAGGTGCTAATCTGCTGGCTCCGCTTAGGCTTGTCTTTGGGATGGAGGGTGCCCAGCATGTCTAGAAGGGTGCGGTTAAAACATTCTGGTTGAGGGTCCCCCTGTGGATGATAAGGGGTGGTTCTTGACTTCCGCACCCCCCCCCCCCCATAGAGAGAGCATTTCTTTGATTAGCTGACTTTCAAAATCTCTGCCTTGGTCAGAGTGGATCCACTGAAGGGCACCATAGTGGATGAAGAAATGTTCCACTACCACCTTGGCCACGGTAGAGGACTTTTGATCTTTAGTTGGAAAAGCTTGTGTATACCATGTGAAATGATCCATAACCACTAACACATTGCCAATATTCCACTGATCAGGTTCTAAACACAAAAAGTCTAAGCAGACCAGTTCCATGGGGGTGCTGGTAGTAATACTGACAAGGGGGGATGCTCTCTGAGGCAGGGCTTTCCTTTGCAGGCAATGACTGCAGGTCTTTACATAGTGCTCAACATCGTCCCCCATCTTGGGCCAGTAGAATCGAGATCGTACCAAGTCGAGAGTTCCGTCAATACCGAGGTGCCCCATGAGATTGTGGAGGGACCTCAGTACCAAATCTTTAAAGGCCGTAGGCAGGACCAATTGCTGCCTGTCTACTTGACCGCCATGATCCCCTGCCTCTCTGTACAACAACCGATTGAGTAGCTTCAACTTGGGGCCTTCTTTAAACAATAGAGCAGTTCGCAAGTCAGGGGAACGCAGCTTGGGGGCATGCAGGGCATGAAGTGTGAGCTGAATCATAGGATCTTGGGATTGAGCCCACTGAATGCTGTCATTGTCAAATTGAGGTAGTGCACTAACATCTAGAGCAGAAAAGTGGCAACAGGCAGCTGGTATGCAGGTATCAGGAGGGCCCAAGCAATCTATTGAACAGTCCACTGTGTCCGCAGACATCTGTTCATCTCGGTCAAATTTTTGGCACAAAGCTCGGATGTCAGGTTCAGACAGCCTGACCCAATCACTCTTGGAAATTGGTCTTCGTGACAAGGCATCAGCATCAATATGGTTCAGTCCTGGCCTGTATTCAACAGCATTATCATCGGTTGATAAGGCGGTAAGCCACCAGTGCCCAGTGGCGTCTAACTTAGCTGAAGTCTGTACAAAGGTTAACGGGTTATTGTCGGTCTTCACCAATATCTTTGTCCCATAGAGGTATTCATGAAACAGGTCGATGAGGACCCATTTTAGCACAAGGAACCCCAGCTTGTGCACAGGGTAGTTTCGCTCCGGCAGGGGCAAGCTCCTACTGACGAAGGCCACTGGTCTCAAATCATCCTCATGGGCTTGATACAACACAGCTCCTAGACCCTGCAGACTGGCATCCAAATGCAGCACATAGGGCTTGGTGGGGTCAGTATAGGCGAGGATGGGTGTGTGGGTGAGCTGGTATATGACTTTGTGAAAGGCTGCTTCACATTCGGGTGTCCAGCGGGGCCCAAAAATTTCATCTGTGCAGAAGTACACTTTCTCTGGTTCTTTGATGGACCCTTTTTTATATTTATGGTTGGTAGGAGTGTAACCCTGGGTAAGATTCAACAGTGGGTGAATCACCTTTGAATAGTCTTTTATGAACCTGCGGTAGTAGCCACAGAACCCCAGGAAACATTGTAGTTCTTTCAAGTTATGGGGCTGGGGCCAAGTAGTCAGTGATTCAACCTTACTGGGATCAGTCTGTATCCCTTCTGCAGATACTATGTGCCCTACATACTTCACAGAGGTTTGAAAAAACTGGCACTTGTCAATGGACAACTTGAGGCTGAAGTCTTCCAATCGGTCTAGGACTTTAAACAGTCGGGTCTCATGCTCCTCTAATGTGCTCCCAAACACAATGACATCATCTAGGTGCACTAGACATTCCAGCAAGTTCATATCTCCCACTGCACATTCCATCAGTCGCTGAAAGGTGGCCAGGGTGCCTGAAATCCCATGTGTCATTCTCAGGAATTTGTAGAACCCCAAAGGACAGATAAAGGCTGTTTTCTCATGGTCCTCTGGGGCCATCGGGATCTGGTAGTATCTGCTGCGAAGATCCAGTACCGGAAACCATTTGCTCCCATACAAACAATCCAGGGTATCTTGTATACGGGGCATGGTGTATTGATTGGGGATGGTCCACCAGTTCAGGGTTCGATAATTAACACACATCCTTACCGACCCATTCTTCTTATGCACAACCACAATGGGAGAGGCATATGGGCTCCTTGATTCTTGTATCACACCAGCAGCGAGCATTTCCTGCAGGTGTCTCCTCACATCACCTATGTCTGCTGGGGCGAGACATCTGGATCTCTCTCAAAATGTCCGGTCATCATGCAGGCGTATGTGATGCCCTGCACCCTGGACTCACCCCACGTCCCATTCTTTTAATGAAAACACTTGGTCCCTCTAGCGAGTTTCTTGCTAATTCTAGCCTTCCATTCAGCTGGCAACGGGGAGTCACCGAAGTCAAATAAGTCCGGGGTCACGCTCTCCTTCTCGACAGAGCACTTGTTGCTGGGCAATACGGCAGTGTCAGTGCAGTGCACTGTAGCTAGGGTGCACCCTCTATTCACCCGAATCTCCCGATCTGACACATTCTGAATCTGGACCATCACTCGTTGTGCATAGGCATGGGCACAGGCAGGCAAGATGCTGGGTTTTACCAATAATCCCTTTGGCAATTTCAATCTCCTGGTGCATCCAACATTAATATTTTGTTCTTTACATTTCTCTTTAGGCAGACTTCTCCATGGATTGTGCACTGGGTGTTGGGGGCCATCACCAAGGAGTCAGATTCTTTTTCCCACACTATCCTGGCTCATCTGGGTCCACTTCATCGGGTCTCTGTTGCCAGTCGTAAGCCCTTTTTACTAAGGCTGGAATTCTTAGGGCCCATCCAGTCAGCTGCCCTTGTGTCTCATGGCAGAGTTGTGTTAGTCTCACAAACATGTGGGCATTTGTTCCAATTACAGGGGAACCCCATCATACAGTCTGGTGGGGGACACACTAGGGCCAGTGTCTCTACTTGCTCCTCTATGTCAGTGACAGTTGCAGGAAAAGAGAACCAGAGGTCGGCATATCCTAGATATGGATAAGACTTGTCGCTCAGCCCCAACACGTGTAGGCCTTCCAGGGATTGTAAGAGCACATCAAATAAGTGTTTGTCATACCAGTCCTGAAACACAGTGGTCACTTGCGACCCACTGTCAAGCACAGCCCGAGTAGGAATACCATTCACAGCCACATTAGTCTCCATTGAAGAGCCCACTATCTTGGACCAGTCTGAGGGATGGTAGCAGGGGCTGGTACAGATGACTTAGCCACAAAGAAGTTGGAGTTGGGATTTCCTGAGCCTTCACTGCGGTTGTTTCCAGCAGCCCTCGGCCATGGTTTCACTTTCCAGAGCTCCCCTTGAAGTTTGTATACAACCTTATCTAAGTCTTTTAGGGACCGGCATCTTTTCTCCTTCCCACAATTATGACAGAGTATGCTTTCTAAAGTCTGGCATGGCCGAGGCATCACATTGGGGGCTGAGGCAGGGGTACCACCAACAGAAAATCATGATTCAACCTCTGTCTGGTGTGTGGTGAGCATGGGGAGACACCTCAGTAATTCCCTCACTTCCACAGTCAATTCATCAATCTTTTAGCTGCTGTCAACAGGGGATGCCTGGGAGTGCACCGCCACTCCCATAGCGGACACGCTCTGAGAGGGGTTTGGGCCCATTGTATCTCTGGAATGGGCTTGTAGGGAAACGGTAGCCCTCATTTCTTAGACCTCTCACAGGGTGGAGCTTCCTTGCTAGCCTCCCAATGTTCAACTGGCACAGTATTTCACCCCTGAGCATCACTCACATGTGCATCCTCGGTCATCTGGGCAGCAGCAACAGCAGATACAGGAGGGCCCCCCAGCAGCCTCCTCTCAATCCTCCGAATTTCATCAGTCCATCATAGGTAGAAGGCACATCCAACCGAGCAGCAAGGCGTAGTTGGAGCAGCAATAATTCAGAGAATGGGGCTTACTTGAGAAGTTGGTCCAATCTGTTCCGATCTAACTTAGCTGGGACTGTGCCACCTTTCTTTAGGCATTCCTGTAGCACTGCTTCAAGTCGAAGCACATACACAAATAAGGGTTCCCCTGGGTATCACTGAGTGTTTTTGACTCTACCCCACAGGTCCTCATTCGAATTGGGACTCCCATACATATTTTCTAATGCATTCAAAAAATCTTGAGCAGTTGCTTCTGGATTACTAGCCTGTGTAGCATGGACAGTTAGTTGGGCGGGGCCTCTGAGGCTTTCAACCACCCTTCTTCTCTACTCTGGTTCAAGGCATTGCAATTCTCGGATTTGAGGGGCAACATAGTCTATCCAAGTCTCCCAACTGTACTCCCCCTGGGGTGTGGGGAGGGTGCCTGAAAACATCCTCAGCCGGCGATACGAGTCGTGACTAATGGCGGGTACAGATATAGGGGCCAGCATTGGCACTGGCACAGGCACAGAAGGCAGGGCAGTAACAGGCGCTGGAGTGGGAGGGGGGTTGGGAAGGAACACCCCCAGGTAGCAGGAATAGTTTCTTAAAGTCCTCTACAGTTTTCCCTTCCTCTAGCAACAACTTAGCAAATTTCTCCTCAAAAGTCTCAGATAATGGTGGGAGCTCATCCTCCCCAGGGTCTTTACTGTCTTTTGTTATCACTCTCCAGACAGCTAGGACCCCTTCTGAGGCTATAGCCTGTGGCACTTTAGAGATGTCCATGAGGTCACTACACTCTACTAAGGCCATAAAAGTTTGGGCGATCAAATCAGCCTGTCGACCCACCACCACAGGGTTTTTTAAACATTCAACTTTGGAGAGTGCTCCCTCTACAGTATCCTTACTGGTACCAAGGGGAATATCGAGTATAAGCATAGCATTTTGGGGTCGATCTACTACCAAGTACACCACCCCACCAACTGGTGTACAGCCATTTCTACTGGGGTAGCCATTAATCTTTAACAATAATTCATAATTTGTGGCCACTAGAAGGCACACAATCCCAGTGGTGAGCATCCAAGATGTAACCCCTAAGTGGCACTATCCCAAGGGCTACTACCCCTGCCTGTGCAGCTAGTTGCAGGTTAAGGGGCCTGAGTTCTGAAACGGGTGCCTCCACCCGGAGGTCAAGGTTGGTAGTGGTGAAACTAACCTGAGCACAGCTATCCGGGACACTGTAACCCCCCCCTTTCCCTTCTAGTTGCCCGAGCAATATACAATAATCATTTTCACAGTACCCCTTGTACACCATACCAGTTCCCACACAGTTTTCACTTACCACCAGCGTTGGTTCCTCTGGCTCGACCTTGGGGACCTATGTAAAACAAGGTTATGCACAGTAAATAGCAACATTACAGTACTCTTGGCACAAACTAGAACCACAGTCAGGTTAAATGCAGCAAAGAAGTCAGATCTGATTTATTCAGGGGACTTGAACAAGGAATGGGCATAATCAGGTTGATTGGCTTAAAGGCTATATTAATCAAACAGTTATACATGCGCTTTAAGTCCCCGCATAGTCACACACTCTGGGTACTCAGGTAGGAAAATGGTGGGCTAGCCAGGAACATTTCAGCTGGTTGGGGCCCTGTGATGGAAGAAAGCAACATGCACATCACACAGTACTTGTAATCCGGAGCCGGAGGGCTCAGTTCGTGAAGGAAGAAGCAACAAGACAATCAGATGACAACACTTTAGATTTAGCTGTTGCTGCAGGGAGCTACCCTGATGTTTACTCACGATACCTAATACTGGACACAGGCAGGATGAAATCGGGACTGCAGGTTGTTGAGCTGGAGAGCCCGGAGAAGCAGGGCCCACACAAATCACCGAGGCATCGTACCTGTTCAAGTGTTGAGCAGGGGGGTGATCCCTAGGCAGGTCTCTCATTGATGGCTTTCTCTGAGCAGCGGGTAGTCAGGCTGGGCCAGTGTGGCAAGGCCCAGGCCCAATGGAGATGATTTTGGATTCAGTCCGTGGGGCTGGATGCGGCTTCCAGCAAGCAGAATACAGTTCAAACCACAGTGGGGAACTAAATAGTGACCCACTAGCAGCACACAGCACATTTACACATAAGGAAATTCTAATGCAGCTTCCAGCAAGCAGAAGACAATTCAAATCACAGTGAGGAACCCAATCATGACCCACTGTAAGTACACAACACATTCACATGTAAGGAAATTCCACTGTACCAGGCAAAAGGCTCTCCGGTTGCAATTACAGAGTCTCTGCAAAAGTTCAGAGGTGGCTGGAAGTCCAGACAGGTCGATTGCATTCAGCAAATCTTCAGTCTTCTTACGGTAGAAGCCTGGTCCAAATTCAGTGGCTTACTGCGCTCTCCAAGTTCGGATTCAGTCTGAAAAAGGCACAAGTTCCCTCTCAAGTACAGCAGGCAGGCATGCAGGCAAAAACTCAGGCCTTTCCAGTTCTCCCGCACAAATCCACTATGGATTGCTGCTCGAACTATCTCGAGCTGTTATTTCTTCACTTCCCAACTTAGATCTAACTGAAACTGCAAGCAGTTTGGGACTTTTCCCAAGGTCCAAAAGGTTTGGTTGGCTGATCTGTCAGTCACAACAAGGGCTCCTCCTCCTTCAGGTTCATTTAGGTGCCAAAATGCAAAAACTACAATTCCTACAAGTTTTGACCCCACCAAGTCCCTGTAGGCAGGCTCCATTTTAGAGTCCCAAATGTACTCAGACTTCTTATTTTTATGTACATATTAATGTAGATATCCTAGTCTGTTTGTATAACTGCACTGTGAGCTCTGAAACTGGCTGTATTTTGTTGTATTTTATTTTATGTCACTTTTTCATATGTATATGCTTCCTATTTACCCAACCCTCAGGTTGCATCTGGAAACGAGCCCCGGCTCAGTGTGCCTTTCCCGGTAACCAAATTTAAATAAATAAATAAATAAAATTATTTTTTCCTTGTGAAGCTGTTAATAAAATACTGGCTTCTATTTTATCATAGTTCAGTTTTTACTGGCCTAGTAATGAACTACCGGCTTTTTCTGATTTGCACACTGTGGTAAGTAGTATGTTAGAATTATATGATATAGTTCATGCCTCTTTCAGCAACAAAGCACTATAGTACATCATAGAAACATAGAAACATAGAATTTGACGGCAGATAAGGACTACTTGGCCCACCCAGTCTGCCCATTTCCCTACCTACTGGATAAGCTGCAGATCCTAGTTAACCAGCAGCCTACTTCTTCCTACCCCCACCCCCTAGAATGGCCTTATGACTGTCCCATGCATGCTTGAATTCCATCATTGTTTTTGACTCCACGACCTCCTCCGGAAGGCCATTCCATGCACCCACAACCCCCTCTGTGAAAAAATACTTCCTTAAATTACCTCTGAGCAAAGAAATGTAAAATTATGCACATAGGGCATAAAAACCCCAAGGGAAAATACTGGCTGGGGGGGACTGGAAGTTAAATGCCTTACTGCTCCTAGAAGTGCATTTATCTGAGCATAAAGCACACCCTGGAATGTGTTACTGCACTTATAAAATGGGTATATACTGAGAAACTGTGATTGTTTTTTTAAATTACAAACCAAAAAAAAAAAGATTTCATGTGAAATAATCCCTCTGTTTTCGATAAATTACTTGTTGTATTAATTGCTGTCACTAGGGGCACTGAAGAGAGCCACCAGGCCACCACCTTAGGCCACTAGCAAGACTGTGATTTTGTTTTGATCTTGCCGAAAGCATGCTACCATCTGCGGTGGAAACTTTCAAGAAAATATCGGTATTCTAATGCCAGCAGTGGGTCAGAATGGATTTGTTTTTTGGGTGGTTGTTGGTTTTTCAACACTTCAGCATCAGTCTTTGGCATCTTCCAATGTAATATTGAGAAGATCCGAATAGCCAAATATGTAAAATGAGACATGCAAGTAGTTTGATAACTTTTAGTTCTTTTTTTTCTATGATCATGTTAGCAGGGGGAAAATGGTGGCACGTCTGTTTTAAAAACTGGCATAATGATTTAAATGGTAAGATGCCAAGGCAGCGCTGGTACTTTTTTCCCCAGTGCTATACGGTGAAAAAATGTATGGCTGAAATCCCATTTCAGCCAATCAACTACCTCTACTGTTTCTACCCACAACAAAAAGCTAATTTTTCTCAGTTGCAGATGATGAATTTTTTGTTTTATTCAAAAGTATTTTATCAAAGCACATCCACAAGAATCTAATGAAATATTTCAGTTTTCACTTAATTGAGATTACAAAGTGACTTCCTTATAAATAAGTACAGTACATCAAAACCAAAAATACTGAGTGATCGGCATCACTTATCTCAAATAGGCACTAAAGAAAACAAAATGATCTCTCGTACAAAATATATATTGGTAATAACTTTCTTTCCAGAGTCTGTGAATTGGATTGTCTGAAACCTCACTATTCTTCTTGTGAGCACGTTATAGCATACTTGTTTGGCTTTTCAAACCGGTGGTATCTCAGCCACACGCTACATAATTAATTATATTTTATCGAGTGTTGGATTCTGCTGCCATGAATGCTTCAGACATATTTCTTGAGCATATCCTCTGCGGAATTCAAATAAGACCGCAAGTGTTGCTGAACTCTATAGAACATTTAATATTATAGATCTTGAGAGCGCTCCTGACCAATCGGAGCGCTCCTTTCCCCTGCCCGTGAGGCACTCTTATTCTGTGAAGAGCATCTTGCGCGCAGATGCCCTGGAACTGAGTACGTTCTGGGAAGTTTTTTTTTTTTTTATATATATATTATTGATCACTATTGATCAATAAATATTAATATGTCCCCTGTCACCACTCATTGCTGAAAACAGTGGTTTCATTTTGCTTTCCAGCTTGAGCAGAACAGCTCAGCCGCTGTTCTTGCTCAACTGAAAATCTTATAAACTCCTCGTTTTCAGCAACGAGTGGCTCTGGGGATTTTTAACACATATCATTGTTAGAATGTTTGTTTACAGGTGAGCCCTCTACGTGTGTGCAGATGGGAGGCAAATCCCACATGTTTTTAGGTTAGCAGGTGGTTAATTATTTTATTTATTTTATTCTTTGGTAACCGGGGTAAGGCCCACTAGGCACAGGTGCCTGTTTTTAGGGGTGACCTGGGAGCACTGGGGAGGTTAAGTGACTTGCTCAGAGTCACACAGTATGCAAGTGGAGGTTGTGGGAATCAAACCCAGGTCTGTCTGCTAGATGTACCAAGCTCATTCACAGCTTGTTACTCAACTCTAGGCTATACTGCCAGCCCCAATTATATACTTTTGTTGTCTGCAATTACTGCTTACTTTTCTTGTAATGAGCTTCTTTATATAGAGAATAATGGATAGGTAAGTATGTGTTATGGAAGCTCAAGAAGTTTATATGGTCAACACACACCCAGGCTGTGTGAAAAAAAAACATAACATCAAACTTACCTATCCTTTATTTTTAGGGCTGTGGGGGGAGCCTACAACCCTTCTGTCATCAGTCAGACTCTAGCTCTAAAATAGCTTTTCGTGGAACTCAATGTTTAGACATTTGGAGGTATTCCTCCACAGCTGCAAAGTAGTGCACTGACCCTCTGATTTTTGCTATTTGCTGCTCTATGTTAAAGGCATCTGAAGGGAAGGGGGATGCTACTGTATTGTGCCTCAGAACTTCTCAGGCTATATAACAAAAAAAAAATTAAATACTGTTTATCATCTGTCCAGCTCAGTCTAATAGATGTATTCTATTTCTTTCAGCAACATAGGGGTTAACTCATTATAGGATGTCTGTAAAGCACTGCGCTTCTACAGTGTCACATTACAGATAATGGTCTTTGAGCTATTTCATTCCTAATAACACACTGCATATGAACTGCAGGACCGGAGGGGGGGTGTAGCCCCATCACTTTTTTTGGCTTGAAGGATCTTGCCCTTTAAACAAACAAAAAAGGAAAGCATAAACTAGCGTGACAGAATTAATTAAGTCCCGATGCCCAGGCACACATAGAAAATAGCTTGTTTTCTGTTTCTGGAGTTGGAAGTATCAAGTGGAAAGTGCTTTTGTGTGTGTGTGTGTGTGTGTGTGTGTACAATCCTGCTTTGGGATGGGCCATGTGAGGCAGACTGCTCATCACTTATCACTTATCAATGATTTATGGTCTGAGGCTCAGCTACACTGGTTGAGCCCTCTCACGCAGCAGAAGGAAAGTGTAAAACTGTTGTTTCCATACTCCAGTCAGACAGCTTAAAAAATAAACTAAAAGGAAAAACAAATATAGTAATTGTATACATATATTTTTATGTTTGCTTGCATGCATGTGCAAGAAACATAGTGCCACCATACCAGTTTTCGTAGGTGTGCCTCCCCCACTCCCAATGCCCTGCTCCCTTTTGCAGGCACGGCTGCACTACGCCAATGAACGGCAGAGCCGTCCTATGATATCCGTTCAGATGCAGTGACATAAAATTGAAAGCAAAAAACCGCTGCAATCAGTGGTGGTAACGTGTAGGCAATTTGCATACTGCCATCAGCAGGTAATTTACATACTGCCGTCAGCAGTATGCAAAGTGCCTACACTCTGCCACTGCATCCGTATAGCTGTCATAGACAGCTCCATTTTTGTCTACCCAAGTAGCACGCTGAGGCCACCCCAGCGTGCTCATTCGCTCCCTCGCCACCGTCCCCGTCGCCTTCACTGCCCACCCAACAAACTTCCACTGTCATGTTGGGAGCCCACCAGCGGGGGGCAAAAGTCCGCTGACGACTGACTGGGGTGCCCAATCCCGCCAGATCCACTGTACTGTTTGTAACCCTCCAAACCAGAGTTCAAAGTGCCACGCTGGGAGCCCACCCCAAGTGTGGCAGAGTCCTATAGCTGACGAGAGCCCAATCTCACTCGAGCTCACTCACTCCCCAAAAAACTTCCAGCTGCCACGCTGAGAGCACACCCAGCATGGCAAAGTCCCAGTAGTCTAAACAGAAACACCTGTAAAAAAGCAACTTCCTCATTGACTGTTTCCCCCTCCCCCAACTCACCCACCCTCTGCAACCCACCTCCCACACCCCTCCACCCCATACTTACCTCCGGAGGCTGGTGCGATGATCTTCAGTGACCGGAACACGTCTGCACTCTTCAAAGCCAACCGCGAAATTAAGAAATGCCGGTAAGCTGTATAATGCAATAAATGGGTTTTGTTCAACTTTGTTGCATATCTCGGCCATTTTGAGGAATTGTTTCATCAGTTTTTCAACATGGGGTTCTTGGGGACCCACCTCATGAATTAAGTCACTGTCATTTTGTTATTCTGTCGCGAAAGGTGATTTTGCAGTCACTGTGCGGAATCACCTTTCGGGACCAAGTAACAAAACGGCAGTGTCACAGTTCATGAGGTAGGCCCCAAAAATCCTATGTTGAAAATTTGGTGACATAATTCCCAAAAATGACTGTTTTACGAGGGTGCATTGTGCAGTTCCTACGCAAGCTCGTAACTTTGAGATTTTTTAATATTTTCAGTCCAGATTTTCAACATTGCCATTTTACCACACCTCCTTATGAACAGTATAGCTGTCATTTTTCATATCATGTCCAAAATGTGTTTTCGCACATGTAGCGCACATTAGCGCAGTCGGTGTGCGAAATCAATGTTTTGCCAGGTCAAGGACTTTTAAAGGAGAGTGGCAGGACCTTATCTTGTGGGCAGTGCCCAGAAGCATCAGTTTGGTTTTGCTGGAGTTCAGTATAAGGCGGTGGGTGTTTAGCCAGAGTTGGACAGCGTGGAAAGCACACACCTCCCCTTCTCTTTCACTACTGTAACCCCAAATGATACCCTAAGTGCCCTCCTCACTATCAACCCCTTTAAAAGTGCCTCCCCTGATGGCCTTGACCCAAAACTCCTCTCCTTCTCCGCTTCAGCCATTGCCTACCCCCTCTCAATAATCCTAAATCTCACATTCTCCACTGCTTGGTCCCCTCTTCATGGAAACATGCAGTGGTCCTCCCTCTACCCAAAAGGGGTGACCCTTCATCCCCTGGCAACTATTGCCCCATTTCTCTCCTCCCTACCCTTGCCAGACTTCAAGAACACATTGTCCTCTGCCAGCTCACCTCTTTTCTATCCGACACCTCCTTTTTCACCCCTTTCCAGTTGGGTTTCAGGAAAAAACACTCAACCATCACCTCTCTCCTATGGCTCACAGATTCCATCCTAACCAGGATGGACAATGTCCAAATTAACTCTGCATTTCTGTCGACCTGACCAAGGCCTTCCAACACTCTCTCTCACCCCCTTCTCCTCTTCTCTCGGCAGCTGGCTTATCTCCCTCCGCCACAAACTGGTTCAAGGCCTACCTTACTGGCAGAACCCAATCAGTTAAGATCTTGGACACCACTTCCTGTCCCCTCCCGATTAGCACGGACATCCCCCAGGGCTCTGTATTAATGCCCCTCCTACTCTCCATCTTCTTAAATGACCTTCCCTCTGTTTGCTCCCCCTCCTCCACTATACATATGTATGCTGATGATACAGTCCTGTATGCATCTGGCTCCTGTCCTGCTGAGGTTACAACTGGCTTACAGCAAGATTTCGACAAGGTTCAGCTCTGGTTTGCTAACCATCAACTTTTCCTCAACTCCAGGAAGACCGTCTCCATGACCTTTGGAACAAGGCAGAGATTGCCTTAGATCAACAGACTCATGCACCCTGGTAATCCCCTGTAGATCCACCCAAGTCGGCCAATCTGATTACTCTCACCGCCTCCCAAAAATTTGGAATTCCTTCCCCCCTCAAATCCGGCACTCATCCTCTGCCTATTCCATCAGCTCTGCCCTCAATAATTACCTTGCACCTAGCTGCTCTTGCCATGTGCCTCCCTAATTCCCTCCTCTAAGTTCTGGACAAACTCTACCCCTCTACCGTCGCCTTCATTTTACCCTGTGCGCCCCCACCCTGTAAATTTCTAGCTCTCCTCACCTTCCCCCAAATTGCTCCCCCTTACTGGCCTCCCTTGATCTCTCACAGAATGTAAGGAACCCCGGTTCCATGTCAATTTGGCGAATAAATTTCAGCAAGTGTAATATCGGCGATGTTATAATAGCGATGGCAATAATAACACATGGCAATTTCAGCACACACACAGAATCAGCTACCCACTTAGAAAAATAAGGCTCCTGTTGGCTACAGCATCGGCTGCTTTATTTTACTACATCATGCAGGGGGGCCCCCCTGCACCCCCCGGTTTCTAAAATAACATCCTCTGAGGCACACCTGTACCTCAGAGGTAGGCTGCTACACCACTGTTGCTGAAACTGTTCTTTGCTGTAATGCAGTGATTGCTATTATTGTAGTCGCTATAGTAGCGTCGCTGTATTTGATGCGCTGAAATTGTTTTCGTCAAGATTGATGTGCTACCAGGGAACCCGAATGTTTCCATGGGCCCTTCTACCCCCCAAGGGCTTGTATCTCTCATCTACTCCCTTCCCCCACCATCCCTCCAATCTCCCTCGACTTGCAGTGCTCTTACAGGGTTCTTAGCATCCTGAAGGGGTCCTACTACATCTAGGTTTGTCTCCTCTCCTTCCCCTCCCCCATCTACTTGTCCCCCTAGCCTCTGCGGTCCCCTTGCAGGGTTTCCAGAATCCTGAAGGGGCCCTACTGTGCCTAGGCATGTCTCCTCTCCTTCCCCTACCCCATTCTACCTTTTCTCCCTAGCCTTCATTGTCCCCTTGCAGGGTTCTCAGCACCCTGATGGGGTCCTACTGTGCCTAGGCTTGTCTCTTCTCCTTCCCCTCCCCATCTACCTTTCTCCCTAGTCTTCACAGTCTCCCTTTCAGGGTTCTTAGCATCTTGAGGGGTCCTACTGTGCCTCGTCTCTTCTCCACTCCTTCCCCTCCCCATCTTCATTTCTCCCTGGCCATCACAGTTCCCTTGCAGGGTTCTCAGCATCTTGAAGGGGTCCAACTGAGCCTTAGCATATCTCCCCTATTCTATTTAGCCAGTATATTTGCTTTCCATGACTACTAGCAGGGTCCAATTGCATCCTGATGGACTATTGATTAGGCCCCATCCCCTCCAAAGGTGGAAATTCTTTTCCCCTCAAGGATTCAATTCTCACTACCTCCCTCTTCTATCACTCTCTTATTCCCTATTTACTGACCTTCCCCAGCTCCCTTGCAGAGTCCTCTCTTGGGTTAGGTCCTATTCCCTCTCCTAGCATTTAAGTCACACCTCCTCCATCTCTCTCTCCTCCCTCTTTAAATCCCTACAGCCTTATCCCCCTTTCTATCTAGCCCCACAGCCCCTTTGCAGGGTTCTCCACATCCTAAAGGGGTCTCTCTGGGACACTGCCTTATCCCCTTCTCTCTGGTCACCTTGCAGGGTTCCTCGCGTCCTAAAGGGGTCTCCACGGACATGACTCTTCCTCCTCCCCCACCTAACTCCTCCTTCTCCTTTCCCCTTTTCTTTCAGGTAAGCACTTGTTTACTTATTAACCTGGCACTTATTATTGTCCACTCTTTCTACCTATTATGCGCAACACTGTTGTAACACTGTTTGTAATACCTGCCTTATAACTGCATGTTAATGTTGATCTTGTAACTTGAGTATTTAATGTCTCATTCCTATTGTACCCCTTCCCCCCAGGTCGCACCAGGAGACGAGCAACTTGTCGCTCAGTGTGCCTTCCTGGTGAAACATTTCAATAAATAAATAAATAAAATAAAAACAGACAAGGCCATGGGACCAGATCAAGTACATCCAAGGGTACTTAAGGAGTTAAGGAAGGAGCTGGCGGGGCCTCTTGCCAAACTGTTAACCTATCCCTTGAATCAGGGAGGTCCCGGGAGACTGGAAGCAGGCAGAGATGGTACAACAGAGGGAGAAAGGATAAGCCTTGCAACTACTGTCCAGTCAGTCTCACCTCTGTGGTAGGCAAGCTAATGGAGGCTCTCATAAAGGAGAGGCTGGTACGACATCTAGAGGAGGAAGGGCTAATTGATGACAACCAACATGGGTTCACAGGTAGTGGGTCGTGTCAGACCAACCTTACTGAATTCTTCGAGGATGTAATGGAGGTGTATGACCAGGGAGTAGTGGTGGATGTGGCTTATCTTGATTTTAAGAAGGCATTCAACTCTGTCCCCCACAGAAGGTTGGTAAGCAAGTTGAGCAGTTTAGGAGTGGGAGCTAAGCTCACAAATTGGGTGGAGGATTGGTTGGGAGGGAGGACTCAAAGGGTGGTGGTCAATGGGAAGCACTCCAGAGACCTAGGGGTGATGAGTGGGGTATCCCAAGGATCGGTATTGGGCCCCATACTGTTCAATGTATATGTGGGGGATTTAGTAGAGGGTCTAAATGGAAAGGCATGTCTGTTTGCGGACGACACGAAAGTCTACAACAGAATAGACACTCCAGGTGGGGTGCAGTAAATGAGGCAGGATCTAGTCAGGTTGGAGGAGTGGGCCGAAGAGTGGCAACTACAATTCAATGCAAAAAAGAGCAAAATAATGTACATAGGCCAGATTAATCCTAGGGCTAATTACTGCCTTGGGGGGGGAGAGAGAGACTGCAGGTCACAGAGCAAGAAAAGGACCTAGGTATCTGGATAACTGACACTCTAAAAGTTAGGAACCAGTGTGAGCAAGCGGCTGGTAAAGCTACAAGAATGTTGGCATTCATTGGGAGGAGCTTCAAAAGTAGAAGGGAGGTGATCATGCCACTTTACAAAACACTGGTTAGATCACAGCTAGAATACGGAGTTCAGTTCTGGAGACCACACTTGCAGGATGACAAGGATAGGCTGGAAAGGGTCCAAAGAAGGACGACCAGGATGATCCAGGGGATGCAGCGAAGGCCATATGGGGAGAAGCTGGAGGAGCTTGGTCTGTATATGCTGGAGGTGAATAGAGAAAGGGGGATATGGTGGAGGCTTTCAAATACGTGAAGGGGAAAATAAAGTAAAGGGGGATAGCATCTTAAGACTAAGTGAAACCAAAACCACCAGAGGCCATGCATTTAAGCTGGAAGGGGCAGATTTTGGGGGACGTAAGGGGGTGTTACCTCTCACAAATGGTTGTAGACCCTTGGAACAGGTTGCCAGAATGGCTAGTGGAGGTAGATATGGTGGACAAATTTAAGAGAGCATGGGATAACTACTTGGGACTAGGCCAGGGAGGAGCGAGAGGGCAGTGGGGTGGGAGGAAAAAAGGTGGAAGGGGGTGGGCTATGTTTTTTTGGCAGACTGAATGGGCCAAATGGTCTTTTTCTGCCGGCAGGATTCTATGATTCCGCTTTATTTTAATAACTGCTCAATGAACAAATACAAGATAAGGGGGTGCCCCCCCACCCCCAAGAACTTTGTTTTCGATAAAACCCTCACTGGAGGATTTTATAAAGAAAACTAAAGAAAGATGACAGACAACACTAAATGAATGCTCACTAAAACTTATACAAATCCTGAAAAATCAAGATGCTGAACAGTATATACACCTAGAAATTAAAATAAAGAATTTACAAAATCAACTCTTCTTCCACAAGACCTTCCCTGACTTTGGCACAATGAATATTACAACTGCAAAATAAATCAGCAACTTACAAGAAAGAGTTTACAAAATGAAAAAAAAAGTTATACAGGGACCAAGGGGATTATGAACAAAGCCAGATTTTCACCTGGGACAGATAAACATGCCTTAATAGCAAGGGACACGCAATATATTGCTCAAAATCACTGCCTAGGCTACCTGGTTAATCCACCATCAAATCAAACTCACATAATGCTACCAATACAGATCGAGAGCCTAGAAATGAGGATAAACTCTAACAGAAGAAGAAACTAGTAGATCTGTGACTTGTAAGAAAAACTACCACCCACTCAGGACAGAAAAAAACCCAACAAACATACTATAAACAAAGCAGTTGACACCACAAAATATATAGAGGAAAAAGCTGCAGGACCTGGAGGAGGACAGGAAGAACAGCCTTGGACCCACCGAGACAAAAGAACCAAGTCATAAACATGTCTAACTTTAAACAACACATGCAACTTCTAAGTAAAGGACTTTTCTTTATTTCAAATCCCAAAATTATGAATTCCAACTCATCACTGATATAAGATCCCATGATGTAGGCTCAATCCAGAGCCCTCATTTATTAATTCCTGGGGTGAAATGCTAGCTGAGGCTTAAAAGTACTTGACCTGCTTTTACAGCCTATATATAGTTTGAACACTTCACAATGAACTGTAGAGATCTTTCATATAAACCTTATGTTTTTCTAAAGCTTTTGACAAGAGATTTATAGGAGACAAAACCACAAAAGAACAGTTGCGTACTTATCATAACAGTAGATCTTGAAGAGAATCTCTTCCCTTAGGACACACCTTTGAAATTATACCTGTGTCAGCAAGAGGATCACATGGAAACTTTTGCTAGCCAGGGGCCGCCTATGACATCATGCTTCAGGATCTACATAAACATGGGCAGCACCATCTCTCCATAGTTCCCTGCTGGAGAATGTGCTTGTAGGACTCTCTTCTTGGGGAACCAGGAGATTATACCAGTAACTCATAGCAGGCAGATGCAAGCACTGGAAAAAGCAGTCATGAAAATTCCCCAGGCAGAATTGGATGTCAAATTCCTCTACAGCTGATGAAAAGGGGGAAGGAGGGAGGTTTGTCATAGCCTAAGGGAAGAGAGTCTCTTTTAACATCTACTGTTACAATAAGTACATAACTGTTCTATCTTCTTTGAGGATAACTCTTCCCTTAGGCCAGACCTTTGGAATGAATCCCGTGCAGTCTCTTAAGCTAAGTGGGAGGCTGGTGCATTTGGTTCACGACAGTAGGCCCTGTAGGGCAGCATGGCTGAAGCCTGCACATCTGCGAGAAACGATGTTCAGACTGTAATGTTTTGTAAAAGTGTGGACAGTATTCCAGGTGACTGCAGCACAGATGTCAGTCGCAGAGACATTTCTGAAGCAAGCAAAAGAGGTGGCCACCCCCTTGTGAAATTACCATGAACTGCACCAGGACGTTCCTTACCGTACTTCCTATAACAGAATGTGATACAATGTGCTAGCCATTGGAACAAGCACTGATTTGAAACAGGTACACCCTTTTTCCCAGGGGCGAATTAGTCAAAAAGCTGAGAGGACTTTCTACAGTCTTTGGTGTGAGCAATATATTATGTCAGGATTCTATGTACATCCAAAGTGTGGAGCAATGCTTTGTCTTGATTGGCACGCTCAGGATAATAAACTAGAATGTGAATGGTTTTAGTGTGAACTCAGATACCATCTTTGGCAAAAACTTTAGGATTAGTATGTAAAGACACCCTGCCCTTATGGAAAATCAAATAAGGAGGCTCACACATTAGAGTCTGCAGCTCTGAAATCCCTTGAGTCGAAGTAATGGCAACTAAAAATAATGCTTCCCATGAAAGAAAATGTAAGCCACAACTCGCAACTGGCTCAAACGGGGCCAAAGTAAGTTTCTCAAGCATAGGATTGAGGTCCCATGGTGTGACTCGATTGCGAACAGGAGGTTTCATATGCAGAATACCTCTTAAGAAGTTATGGGAGACCTCTAATTGAGCTACCGTACATCCACCGATAAGGGCATGGAAAGCTAATATAGCTGCCAAATGCACCTTCAGACTGGAATCTGACAGTGACAAGTATTCCAACACCACATTGACCAGTCAGGTGAACGGGTCCATATTTTTAGAAGTGGCCCACAAACTGAAACGCTTCCACTTTAATGTGTACATATGTCTGGTGGAAGGTTCTCTGGCTGCAACCAGGACAGCAGGTGACACCCCAAACTGTGCAATGGCTATGTCTTTAGGAGCCAGGCATGCAGGTGCGGGGACTTCAGGTCCGGATGGACAAGGGCCCCATTGTCCTGGGACAACAGGCCTCTGCACAGAGGCAAGGGTACTGGAGGCTCCACTGCTAGTTGTTGCAGCAGCGGATACCATATTTGTCAAGGCCATACAGGTGCAATGAGGATGAGGGCTGCACCCTTCATCTATAGTTTCAATATTATTCTCTGTATTAATAGAATGCGAGGGGATGTGTACAGAAACCTCCCTTGCCAAAAAACTCCAGGTCCTGGAGCAAGTGAGCAGAAATAAGGCAGTTTCACGTTGTGTGGGGATGCAACACTGTTCAACTCTGGATGACCCCACCTTGCAAACAGGTCATCTACCAGAGGTCAACAGTTCCCATTTGTACATCTTTGACTGTGGCCCACTTAGCTTGTCTGCTAAGATGTTCTGAACTTCTGGGAGAAGTATGGCTGATAACTCAGGCCGTGTTCCAGCACCCAGTTCCACACTGTCATTGTTTCCTGACATAGTGGACAAGAATGAGTCCCCCCCCTTGTTTGTTTATATAATGCATAACACTGATGTTATTCATCTGTACTAGCAGATGACCAGGAATCAGATGCTCCTGAAAAGCCCAGAAATTGTACAGGACAGCCCTCATCTCCAGGACATTTATGTGTAATCTGGCTTCCACCTTGGTCCATGAACCTTGGGTTTGATAAGGGCCCAGATGTGCTCCCTACCCAGATCTTGATGCATCCGAGGTGAGAATCTCAGTTGGATTTGGTATTAAGAATGGAAAGTCCCTCAAGAGGTTGCTGTGATCCATCCACCACATTGGTGTCTTGCGTAAATGTGACGTGACAAGCATCCTTTGGTCCATTTCCTTCAACTGATCTCACTGCACTCTCAGTGTCTTATGTGGTATCCACATATCTAAACCGTCCAGTGACACAGTCACAATGGCTGCTGCCATAAATCCTAGGAGACACTGGAAAGTCCTGGCTGGGAAGTAATGACTGCTGTACACCAGTTATGCTTCAGCCATGAGACCTTCTGGCCTGTCCAAGGGTAGAAATGCTCTGCCTATTCTGCATCCAGGACTGCAACTATGTACTGCAGCCTTTGGCAAGGGGTCCGTACTGACTTTGGTACAGTTACTGTAATCCCCAGGTCTTCAAAAAATTGCCTTGTGCATGACACAGTGAGTTTGAGTTAGCTCCTGGACCTGGCTTTCAATAGCCAATCATCCAGGTATGGGAAGACATATAGGCCTTCCCTACAAAGGGCTGCTGCCACCACAGCCAAGCATTTGGTAAAGATCTAAAGTGCAGAAGACAAGCCAAAGGGAAATAAGTTTTCCCCTTCCAGGACAAATCTCAAATACTTTCTGTGATGCTGTCTAATCTTAATATGAAGGCATGCAGACTTGATGGGCCAGAGGGTCCTTTTCTGCTATCAGATTTCTATGATTCTATGAATAAAATACTGTAAAGTGTTCACTTCTAATAAAGAGACAAATATTTTATTTATTGCATTTTATAAAATAAGCGCCAAAAATCCTGTATTCTGATTTGTCAAAACAGGTCACCTAACCATTGATTAATTCCACTGTAAACCTACAGTTGTCTTGCTGCACTACAAAATCCTGAGTGACAGCAAAGTAACATGACCTTTTCAGATCACTCCACTAGAGAAACATGTAAAAAACTACAACTATGGCATCCTCATTAGGACAAATCCACCTAGTGGAAAACTACAACTGTGGCGTCCTCAGAAGGACAAACCCATTAGACGGAAGAACTATTTTATTACAAATGCATGTAAACAGTGTTTTTTTAAATATTTATTTAGGTATACCTCTAAACTAAAGTTGCCCATTTTATAAGTGGATTAACTCACGACAGAGCATGGGTTTACTGAGCATTAATCCACGCCTGGGTGGTTGAAGTCACTTGTCCTGTGGCCTCATGCCTCAAAATCCTCCCAGGTGTGGGTTAATGTTCAGTAAAGCCATGCTCTGTCGTAAGTTAATCCCTCCTTAATGAGATAAGCAATAACTTTCTATTTTTATAATAAAATATGTGTTTGTGCAGTGAAACAAATGGGTTTTCACTGTTGCTTTTCACATTGCTAGTAAAATAATTTAATGGAATTTTTATATTATAATGTCAGAAGAAGCCAACTATTTAGGATGCCATTGTATTCCAATAAAAAACTAAAGACATGTTTCTATCTTTTTTCCAAATGGATACTTCTTTCAGGAACAAACGGTTCCTTTTATATGTTTGTACTATTGTGGTCCAGTGCAATGATTTTACAATTTTTAAAACATTATTTGGCTTCACTTTTCTTCTTCCCAAGTAAAACTGAAAGAAAACATCACTTGCTAAAGCATTAGAAAAGATTACAGGTTGTGAAAATCAAATAATTATATTAAATCTGTATTTTGGTGGTAGAAATCATTATTCCTCTATAAAAATCTAAAAACAAATGTGTAGTTTCACCATTGAAATACACTGTCAGCCATGCCAGAAAACATCTTCCGACATCATAATGAAAAAATTTCAATTGGATTATTTTTTATGTTTATACTTGTATGAAGCAAACATGCTAGAATTAGAGCTGTGTGGAATAAAAAAATTCTGCTGGCAGAATGTCTGCATTACCATTTCAATTCCACAAAATTCTGCAGACTTGGCATGAAAATTCTGCGGAATTTTGTCAAATTTTAAATTTTAGTTATGTTAGTCTAATTTTAAGTTACGGTCCTGTGGAACTGGGGATAGCAGAAAATGCCTCCTTGAGGGGATTTTTGAAAACTCTATCACATAACCTAAAGCCAGAATTTCCAAAACACAAACATCTGAAGTTATCTGGGCCCACCTTGAGAAAAAATTGTACAGTTTTCCACCAAGGGAAGGGAGGCAGAGATGGGCTCGCACATTCTCATTGTGAGGTGCCCACTTTTTAGTCTGGGCCTCCGGTATATGTTTGGGTAACAGCCCCTCTGTTACCATTGCTCTAGTAACCAGAATAGGCTTCTTTGTTCCTCTGGTTGTCGAAGTTCCAAAAGGGACGAAAACCTCCTTGGAACTGCATCTGTTGGCCGCCTCCTTGACCTTTAGGGGTTGATGTGGACTTTTGCTGTTGCTTTGACACTGGAAGATGGCCCTTTTTATCCTGGATATTCTTTAAAATATCATCCAGGCCAGAACTGAACAAACCAACCTCCTTCAAAAGGGAGATTGAATAGTTTAGTCTTTGAAGCCTGATCAGTGACCCAAGCACCTCGCACAGCCGACACAACGTGGTAGGTGGAGCAAGCCAGCATGCAACAATTGTCCACTGTGGCATCCTCTAAGAAAGTGGAGGCCATAGCAACCAACTGCAAAACGCTCGCTCCCACCGAATCCGGGGGAATAAAGCTGCCCAGAGTTGTAACCCACAAGTTTAAGGCTCTGGCATCAATAAAGGAGGTATAGGAGGTGCGCAGGTTTGCGCCGTCAGAGATGAACGCCCTTCTGCATGTGGCATCCTCTCACTTGTTGTGTAAATCTGTTAAGGCCAACGACCCCTCAATAGGAAACGTGGTGTGCTTGACAGAATTATGTACCGCCTTATCCGCCAGACGAGGGGATCCTCACTTGCAAAATTCTTCCTTCAGAAAAGGGCAATCCCATGCCTTAAGTTTTGGCAGATACTTTCTTCAGTCCACACCTGCCCACTCCTATTCAGTAATTTGATCATAGTGAATAAAGCTTGGAATACACTTTGGAGCACAGAAGGATGCTGGCAGTAAAGGACTGATGTCCAGTGCCTCCATAGATTGCTCCTCCTTGAGCTGTAAGGACATACATGCCTCAGCTATCAGGTAGGAAAAGAACTTGGTATAAAATGGAGAGGAATAGGAATCCTCCTCTTTGGCTCTGTCCACTCCCCTTCCTCCTCGTCCTCCTCATCATCAAGTAACTTCCTAGGATCAGGATTTTCCCCAATATCCCCGATATCCTCATCCTGACCCTCTAAATGGTCAGGGTTGGAGTCTACCTGCATATCTATAACCGCAGCCCTATCCTGCTGCAGTGCACCTGGATGCACCTGTGTGGTCCCCCTGAACTGAGGGGCCCAGTTTGGGGTCGGGTGTGTCTGCTGGGATGTCCTGCAGAACACTGGGTACCAAAAGTTCACCAGAGAGCAATAAAAAGGATTTTCACAATTCTTCTTTGCCACTGCCAACTGGTAGAACTGGTAGACCAGGTGCCCCCCGCTGTTCGGAAGGCCGGCTGGGGGGAGGAACCACAAAAGACACCTGAGCCTGAGAAACACAGTGGGGGCAATGCCGTCAAGGCACAGTTCTGGAAGCATAGGAAAACCAGGAGCAGTTATAAAATTCGCAACAAGAGATTTATTATTAATAACAGTAAAATAAAAAAAATAAAATTGTTCAGTATAACTATTTACAAAGGCAGTTTAAACTGAGAAAGTCCATCTGGGTGTCTTCTCAATTTCCAATCTCAGTCTCTCTCAGTCTTTGTGTTTCTCTTTTGCAAAACATTGCAGCTCCTTTTTATAACTCTGTGCAACCCCCCCGCTTGTTAAGAAAACAGCATGCTTCTCACACAGTGTTCTTGTAAGTTTCAACAAGTGCAGCAAAAAGAACATTGTGACCCAGAACTGACCTCTCGCTTACAGCTTCTCAGAGAGTTTGCAAACTAGCTTCTCAGGTTAACCCCTCGAGTTCCAAATAGTTTTGCAATCATTTCAACAACATAACTATATACATTTCTAAACAAAGGGATCCCAGTATCACTTACATTTCCACATAATGATTCACATATATTTTCATACCAGCAGATATAGAAGCCCTGTCATTGCCCAAAATTAGCATAAATTCCTGCCCACAGACAAACGTACAGAACTGCTTCCTCGATGCCCACTACAAGCAAGATTGTCTTTTTTTTTAACTATGAATAAGAAAATTGCAACAGCTACTTAAGAAGCAGTTTTCTCTCCAGAAGTATTTAAAATGGCAAAAGACATAGTGTCATTGCGTATGGCAGAAGAGAAGTGCCTGCTTGCGCTCTGCTTAGGATGATGTGCACAGCACCACAACGTTGAGCATATCAGGATGTCAGGAGGTGGCAAGTGCACCACAGAAGCATGCAAAAAGGCACGGGAGGTGAACTGCCTCAGAACAACAAGGGGAATGCACACAACGGCCATAGGAAATGGCAGGAAGTGCAGCTCAATGCAGCCAAACAAAACAGAGCAGAGGGAAATAAAAACGAGCAAGCCTTACAGAAAACAAGCCCATAAGGGGGAAAAAGGCTTAAGAGCTGAAAACAAAGCTCACAGCAGGCAGGCTGAGATCTCTCTTTTTTTAAAGCACAAACTGAAGAGCTTTGTGGAAAAGGAGGGGAGACCCTGTCAAAATGGACAAGGTTCCAAAACCAAATTTAGAAGTAATAAAAGTCAACAAACACTAAAGATAGTAACAGAAACAACATTAAGTCTTGCTGTATTCTGACAATCTGCAGTTAGCTCCAGCCTTTAAACTTTCCCGGAGAGTATAGGGTTAATTTTCTATGCAGTGCATAGAACATTGAGCTTGAGCTCGGTTGAGGTCTCTGTCTCCAGCCCTTTGAAACCCAACTGTCAGATTCTTACGAGCAAACACTCACTAATTATACTATGTGGAAATTGTAACATTTTTAACTAGCCAGCTGGCAACAGAAAGTTTTGGATTCACAAAGGAAGACTCAAGTCAGGAAACCCCAAACCAAAAACCAATCCAAAATAAGGATAACAATACAAAAAAAAACCCAAATAAAAAGGAGGGTGTGCAAGAAGCACCCCTGGGGTGCAGCACTGCACCTGCCCACCCACTTCCCAAAAAACAGGTTCTGAGAGGGGAGGCGGGGTCAGAATACAGCAAGACTCCATTACAAGAAACAACATTACTAAGGTGAGTAATTTTTTCTTCAAACAACATGAAGTCTTGCTGTATTCTGACAATCTGCAGACTACCAAGCAGTACCTCCAAGGAGGAGGGAGAGAACCTACTTTGAGAATAGGCTCTGAAGTACTGCTGTGCCAAACCAAGCATCACTCCTAGCCTGGATATCCAAAGATAATGCTTGGCAAAGGTATGGACTGTTTTCCAGGTGGCTGCTTGACAAATTTCTAAGAGAGGGATATCCATGGCAGCAGCCAGGGATGCAGCTGTACCTCTTGTAGAGTGAGCCCTCAGGCCTGAGGGTGGAATCTTTCCCAGTTTCTCATAGCAGAATTGTATATAAGACACAATCCACCTGGCAATAGTTCTCTTGGTAGCAGGTTTGCCCTTTCCCACTTCCCCATAAGTGAGGAAAAACTGGAGGGAATCAAACCTGTGACCCTTGGTACGTTCTATGTAGTAGCTAAGGGCTCTTTTAATATCTAAACTGTGTAGCCTCCTCTCTCCTGAGGAAGGATGATCAGTGAAGAAAACAGGAAGAGACACAGACTGATTCAAGTGGAAGTCTGAAACCACTTTGGGCAAGAATCTCCTGTTGGTTCTAAGGACCACTTTATCTCTATGAAAGGAGATCAAATCAGGTTCCACTGACAGGGATTGCAATTCACTGATACGTCTGGCAGAGGTAATGACTACCAAAAACACAGTTTTCCAAGTCAAGTACTTAAGCTCAGCTGAGGACATAGGCTTAAAAGGAGGTTGCATAAGTTGAGCAATGCAAACATTTAAGTCCAAGGCAGGGGCAAGATCCCTAAAGGGAGGATTGGTATGAAGCAATCCCTTGAAAAATTTACAGAATACAGGATGAGATGATAGTGAGGAAGACTTCCCCACTGACAGAAAAGCAGAAACAGCTGACAAATGTACCTTGAGAGTAGCTGGTCTGAGGCCTAGGCCATTAAGATGGACCATATAATCCAGAACTGTAGGCAATTCAGCAGTGTCTGGAGAAATATGCTTCTTGGAACACCAAATGCTGAATCTTTTCCATTTGGAGTTAAAAGTCCTTCTGGTGGAGGGTTTTTGAGAAGCTCTGAGAATATCCAGAACCCCCTGAGGCAGATGCAAATCTGCATACTCTAACTCTTCAAGAGCCATGCCTTGAGATTGAGAGACCGAAGATTGGGGTACCAAATCCTCCCCTGAGAGAAGGTTAATAGGTTGTAATTCCTGGGAAGAGACAGGGGAAGATGGACTGCTAGAGACAGCAACAGGGGGTACCAAGGTTGTCTGGCCCAGTCTGGAGCAATCAGAATCACTTTGCATGGTTGTGACCTTATCTTGACTAGAACTTTGAACAGTAGAGGAAAGGGAAGGAAGGCATACAGAAATTTCCCTTCCCAGTTCAAAATCAGAGCATCCAGAGGGACTGAACCCAAGACTGTGGATCTGCAACAAAACAGAGGAAGTTGATGATTGTCTGGGGCTGCAAAGAGATCTCTCTCTTTGGAATGCCCCACATTGAGAAAATCACTTTCAACGCTAGGGGGTCCAGGGACCATTCGTGATGGCCCTGGGAGATCCTGCTCAGTGCATCTGCTAGCACATTGTCCTTTCCTGGAAGGTGGACTGCTATCAGAGAAGTATGCAGGGAATAAGCCAGGGACCACAATTTCATGGCCTCTGTGCAAAAGGCCATAGACCGAGTGCCTCCCTGCTTGTTGATGTACCACATGGTGGTGGTGGTGGTGTTGTCTGTTCTGACCTAAACTACCTTGTTCTGCACAGACTGAGAGGAAGCTTGCAGGGCCAGAAAAACTGCCCTGAGTTCCAGGAGACTGATATGAAGAAGGGACTCCTGAGGGGACCACAGTCCCTGGGCTATGAGAGCCCCCAGATGAGCTCCCCACCCCAAAAGGGAAGCATCCATGGTAAGGGCCACTGAATGAGAATGAGTGACAAATGGGATCCCTTGCCTTAAAATGTCCTGATCCTGCCATCATTGAAGAGCTTGTCGTGTCAGAGTCACTGGAATCAGCTTGGCAAGAGGGTCCTTCTTTTGGGACCAAAAGGCCCTCTGATGGAACTGAATGTCCCTCATCTGGAATATTGCCCCTTGGACCACTGCTGTAGAAGCTGCCATGTGGCCCAAGATCTGAAGGAAGTGCCTTGCTGGTCGAGACACCTGAAGGCTGTAGGAAGAAGCCAGTTCTATAAGAACTCTTGTCTTTTCAAGGGGAAGAAAGGCTCTTGCTTTGATAGTATCTAGCTCTGCCCCTGTAAAGGTAAGAAGCTGCACTGGTTCAAGGACTGACTTGAGGAGGTTGAGAAGAAACCCCAGGGAAGAGAGCACTTGCTGGGTCACTTGAAGGTCTGACTTGACTTGGTCTGGAGACTGACCCACTATGTGCCAGTCATCCAGATATGGAAAAATGGAAATCTTCTGCCTTCTTAAAAAGGCCACTACTACTGACAGGCACTTTGTAAAAACCCTTGGAGCTGATGTTAGGCCAAAGGGCATTGCTTTGAACTGGTAATGGCCTGAGAGCAACTTGAACCTGAGGTACTTTCTGTGGGAGTACCTGATGGGAATGTGAAAGGAGGCATCTTTGAGGTCCAGGGAGGCTAGCCAGTCCCTGGCCTTAGAGAGGGAAGAATTATTTCCAGAGTCACCGTCTTGAACCTTGGTTTTAAAAGATGTTTGTTCAGGTATCTTAGATCTAGGATGGGTCGCCACTCCCCTGTCTTTTTTGGGGTAAGGAAGTACCTGGAGTACAGACCTTTGCCCCAGTGTAGGGTAGGAACTCTCTCTATGGCTCCTAAGGCCAGAAGAGATGAAACCTCTGCCTCTAGAGCAAGGGTTTCGGAGAGACTTGCAGGTGGAAAAGATCTGGCTCTCATCTTCGGAAATTTTTTGAAGCTGAGAACCAGTCCCTGGCTTACTACTTCCAGGACCCACTTGTCTGAAGTAACAGACACCCAGTCCTGGATGAAGTAAGCCAGCCTGCCCCCTACAGGGATAGGAGAGTCAACCCGTGCAGACCCATCAGGGTGTCTACTTGGCAGAGGCCCTAGGCTGAGGACTGGATGCAGCCCTGCTCATCCCCCTTCTGCCTCTCCCTCTGAAGAACCCCCTCTGTGAAAAGGGAGAAGAGACCTGTGCTTGGTAGAAAGGCCTATGAAAAGGCCTGCCACTGCCCCTAGAATGCTGCCTTTGAGGAGTTGCCTGCCTTTCCTTGGTCTGTGCACTCTTATAAGTGGTCCTATATGCCTCCATCTTCTTCATGTAATTCTCGGTCTGCTCCCCAAACAGAGAATTACCCACTACAGGAAAATCCATGGCCTTAGCCTGGGTGTCCTGTGAGAGGCTAGTACATCTGAGCCAAGTCATTCTCCGAAGAGCCACAGATGTAGCCATGACTCGTGATGACACATCATTGGAGCCCATAGCAGCATGGAACTGTACCTTAGATGCCTCAATCCCATCTGCAGCCACCTCCTCCAGCTCCTTGGCCAGCTGGGGTAGGCCTGTTTAGCCAGTGCCAGTACAGTGTCCCACCTGGACTTCTGGTACCTGGCTGTATATGCCATATAATTAGCCTGCTTTAGTCCCAAAGAGGATGCCATGTATTGCTTCTTTGCCAAGGCATCCATCCTCCTGGAGTCTTTATCTGAGGGTTGTGAAGCCAAGGGGACATTAGCCCTGTCACAGGCTGCAGCCTGCACGACCCCAACATGGCTGCATTGCTGGTAGAAAAACTCTGTGTCTGAGCCTGATAAAGTGTACATCTTATCCATTCTTCTATCAACAGGAGGTACAGAATTATGAGACTTTAAAAATGTTTGTGTCTGTTTCCCAAAAGATGTGTGCAAGGGAATAGACAGCCTCCTGGACTCTGGGATGTCCATCATCTGTACAAAATCAGGCTCCTCTTGATCCTCTGTAGCTTCCTCCAGAGGGAGCTGAAGAGTTTCAGCCACTTTCCTGTAAAACATATAGTGGGAAGGGGACTTGGAGAGCCTAGGAGGGGAAACACCAGAAGGTCTGTCTGGGGAGATGTCTGGTTCAATGGGCACATCCAGACTTTCTGCTCCATCATAGTCATCATCTTGTTCATAATCCCCCTCCTCCTCCTCCTCCTCCTCCTCCTCAAATTCCGGTTCATAAAAATCTTCAGGGACATATTCCTGAACCGGTGGAGCCGACCGAACCGAGCCCCTAGCCAACGGAGCCGGATCGGACGGAACCAGGTGAAGCGATTCAACAATCCGAATCGCTCGGGCAACCTCATCAGCGGTCAGAACATGAACCTCTGGATCTGAACCAGCTGATTCATCTTTTCTGTTCCTTTTTGTAGGAACCGATCCCTCAGGATCAGCTCTCCTGTTGCCCGAAGAAGTATCACCCGGGTCAGAGGGCACTCCTTCTGGTTCGGTCGGAACCGAACCAGGCTGGCCATCCAGGTCAGCGGACTTCTCGGCCTCCTTTTCCCTAAGTCTACCTAATCTCTTTTCCAGGGTAGACTTAGGAAAATTTGTACAAATGTGGCAGTCTGTATTGAGGTGTTCAAACGCTAGACAATAAACACAGGTGGTGTGGGGATCAGCCTTAGCAAAGACTTCCCCACACTCACTGCAGTGTTGAAACCCAGTGGGCCATTTTTTTCTTGGGTTTCTCAGACATGGCCAACCTACCCAAATTTACCCTTTTTTCATCAACAGCTAGGCAAGACTCTCTTATCGGTTCCTAACCGTGTCATGGGTATTGGAAAAAAAGGTTTAAAACACGTTTTTTTTAGAACCGATAAGGACCGGTAACCACACACTAAAGCAAAGTACAAGAATTTAATATATAGGATTGGTTCAGCCGAACCGATCGAACAAACTTACAATTTCCACAAAGTAAATCAGAAAGACTAACTAGTACTCATGGTACCGCAGACAGAGCCTGAACCGACAATGCAGAATAATTTCGGCTTAAGACCGAAACTTTAACCGACTTTTGAACCGAGCTGAAGGAGAACTCTCCAGAGCGACTGTTCAGTGAGGTGGAGTAAAGAATCTGATGGATGGGTTTCAAAGGGCTGCAGACAGAGACCTCAACCTACCTCGAGCTCAACGTTCTATGCACTGCATAGAAAATTAACCCTATACTTTCCGGGGCAGTTTAAAGGCTAGAGCTAACTGCAGATTGTCAGAATACAGCAAGACTTCATGTTGTTTGAAGACATGGCTGGATCAAAAGGAGGCAGGGTCAGCTTATGCAAAACAAAATTCAGGTCGCAAGCCAGAACCAGATTATGGATAGAAGGCTTCAGGTGGAGAATGCCTCTCAGAAAAGTACAGGCCACATCCAGCTATGCCACAGTACGGCCATCAATGGGCACATGAAAGGCTGATATGGCTGACAGGTGCACTTTAAGGGAGGATTATTTGAGTCCAGCATCAGACAAGGTCAGGAGATACTCCAAATCCTGGTTCGCTAGGTAGGTGAGTGGGTTCAGGCTATGACAAGTGGCAGCCCAGATAGCAAACCGCTTCCATTTCAGAGAGTAAGTGCCCTAGTGGAGGGTTTTCTGGCAGCCACCAGGATGTCAGCCACCTTCTGAGACATTCCAAACCGAGCAATGACTATGTCCTCAGGAGCTATGCATGCAGGTGGAGGGATCTGCGGTCACGGTGGACCAGGGTCCCTTGGGCCTGAACCAGCAGGACCTGGCAGAGGGGTGGGTGAACTGGAGGTTCCACAGCCAATTGTTGCAGTAATGGAAAACATATCTGCTGTGGCCAAAACAGAGCCACCAGAATTAGGGTGGCACCCTCCATCTGTAGCTTGATGAGAACCCTCTGAATCAGAGGCAAGAGAGGGAATGCATAAAGAAACATCCCTTTCCAGGAGAGGAACAACACATCTTGACAGAAAACTCCAGGCCCTGGATTTATCAAGCAGAAACGTGGCGGTTTTGCACTGAGTGGGGACTGAAAAAGGTCCAACTCTGGACGACCCCACCTGTTGAACAGGTCTTCTGTGACTGAGGTCAGCAACTCTCACTCATGTACTTTGGTCTGTGACTTGCAGAGGCTATCCACCAAGACATTTTGGGTGCCTGGCACATGGATGGTTGACAGTTCTAGACTGTGATCTACAGCCCAGTACCAGACCCACATTGCTTCCCCACACAGAGGGTAGGAGTGGTCCCCCCTTGCTGTTGATGTAATAGACCACACCGAGATTGTCCAACTACACCAACAGAGGGCCCGGAGAGAGAAGGTTCTGGAAGGCCTGTAAGGCATTAAGAACCGCCCTCATTTCTAAGACATTTATGTGGAGATGCATCTCCCAGTGGGACCAGAAATCAAACTGCCCTCATTTCTAAGACATTTATGTGGAGGTGCGTCTCCCAGTGGGACCAGAGACCCTGGGTCTGATAAGGACCCAGACAGGCTCCCCAATCCAGACCCGAAGCATCTGTGGTGAGGATTTGGTAAGGAGTGGGGATAAGAAAGGGGACCCCCTTTAAGAGATTGGCCGGGTTCATCCACCAGTGAAGCACTGTGTACTGGCGAGTAGACAAGGACAAGCTGATCTAGATCGTCTGACCACTGTTCCCACTGAACTCTGAGGGTCAACTGCCAAATCCTCATGTGCAACCTGGCCAGAGGGACTGTAACAATGGCCACGGCCATGAGGCCTAGTAGCCTGAGGAATGTCCTGGCTGGAACATGTCAGCTCTGAGCCACCTCCTGGGCCTAGGCAATAAGGCAGTCTGCCCTGTCTTGATGAAGGAATGTCTTGCCCCGAGTAGAGTCCAGGACTGCCCCAAGGGCTCCAGATAAGACGTTTTTGGGATAAGTATTGTATTCCTTATTTGAAAGCGAGGCGAATAAAGCCAAATGCAGATGTGTACAAATGTCTGGACGGAGTGAAGTGAGGAGTACATTTTTAAAAACAATGTCATTTTTTTTTCTAGCTAAGAACTGATCAGGTGCAAGCAGTGCTCAAGCTACTAACCAGTTTTAAAATATAGTGAGTAAAATAAAATTTAGATGCATAAGAGTGCTGTAAATCTGGAAAAAACTGCTCCTTTTGAATTACCAGTTATGTTATGAAGCACTGTTCTATGGAGTGTGGCACATTTACAAAAGTTGGGTGAGTGTTGGTATTCATTAAAATAATTTTCTGAAAAGTATTTCCTAAAATGGGGTGAGTAAAATAAGTCAGAACTCACCATATCTAGAGCCTTGACTGCCCCTATGCATTACAACCACTGAGAAGGGGTCAGCACAGACTTGGGCTGATTAACACTGGCTTCCAAGAACTAGAACCTAGAATAACTGCAGGGTGTGTTCTAGGAGCTTCCTGGACTGGACTTTCAGTAACCAGTCATCCAGATATGGGAACACATAGAGGCCTTCGTGCTGAAGGGCTGCTGCCACAGCTGCTAAGCACTTGGTAAATACACGCAGCACAGAGGGTAAGCCAAAGGGCAATACTCTGAACTGGTAATGCTCCCCGGAACAGGAACCACAGGTACCACCTGTGAGGGGGGTAAACCATGATGTGAAGGTAGGTATCCTGTATATCAAGGAAGCAAAGCCAGCCACCCTGCTTCAGCAGATAAAGAAGGCTATGCAAAGTGACCAGACGGAACTTTTTGTACTGAATAAAAAGGTTCAGCTCCTTGAGGTCTAAAATGGGCCTTAAATCCCCTGTTCACTTGGGGACCAGGAAGATCCTGGAGAAGAACCCCTTGTTCCCTCGTTGCCTGGGCACTGGTTCTAAGGCCTGTTTGTGCAACAAGGTGAGGACCTCCTCCCTGAGAACCTCTGAGTGATCTGGAGTGTGAAACATGGGGACAGGGGGAACACCTGGAGGCTTGTTCTAGAAGCTCTAGAGCATTGCCATGTTTGATTATCTGCAGGATATGGAAATTACATGCCTACCATAATTCTTGATCTACTTGGACTAAGTCTCCACCACTCATTCACACTAATGGGAGTACGCTGGAGGTGCTAGGACCCTGCAGGAGCCAAAAATCTTCAGGAGGGCCAGCGCTGGGATAGGACCACACATGTGCAGCATCGCGAGACTAGCTTGCGCCATATAGACTATCTCGGCATTGATGTTCCAACCACCTCAGTGCCTTTTTGATCGAGGAGGTGCAGCGTGAAAGTACAGTTACGCAAGAACTTACCGTAACAGTAGATCTTCGAGAACAGCTCTTGCAGCAGGTTACACCATTAGGACTGAAGCCGTCAGGCGCCAGGACCCCTCGGAAATCTTTCTAGCTAGCTATCTTCAGCGGGGACTGCCCCCGACGTCAGTCTCGCCTCCGATGTCAGGCGTGGTACAAAAGGGGGTGGTCCCGCCAGAATCCCCAGTTCTCCCGCCGGAGACTCCCGGCCGCAGGATGACATTAGAAAGGGAGACCGAGGATCCACCATCAGAAGGCAACCAAACTCAATTCACTCTTCCCAAGTGAATATCCGACTTCTACGCTCGTTCAGCCATTTGGGAGGAAAAAGGGTTCCCTCCCCTTTTTTTTTTTTTACTTGCTCCCTGATATGTTGTTTGTTCTGTTTTTTTTTTTTTTTTTTTTTAAAACAGCCACGAGCCATCCTTCCTCCAAGGGGGACACGGAGGGCGGGAAGGTACCTGCTGCAAGAGCTGTTCTTGAAGATCTACTGTTACGGTAAGTTCTTACGTAACTGTACTATCTTACTTCGACATACAGCTCTTGCAGCAGGTTACACCATTAGGACTGATTCCCAAGCAATAATGCTTGTCCCACAAACATCGGGAGGAGGAAGAGGAAGAAACGGAGAAGGACCAACCTGTACCCGATTCAGGATAAGAGGCCCTGCAACACGGCCTGACCGAAACCAGCCCTTCGCCTAGAGGCGATATCCAGACTGTAGTGCCTGATAAAGGTATGCACAGAGCTCCAAGTAGTAGCAGCAGCGCAAATAGCTGAGGTTGGAGACATTCTTGAGGGCTGCAAAGGAAGTGGCCACGCCCCTAGTGGAATGGCCCCGGATGGAACCCTGGAGGGGCTTTTGCTTGGATTGATAGCAATGAGAGATACACTGCACGAGCCAGCGGGATAAGGATTGCTTAGACACTGGCCGTCCTCTCATTCTCTGTGTGAAAGAAACAAAGAGTTGATCAGAAGCCCGAAAGGGCTTAGTCCTATGGAGGTAATACCTCAGGCTGTGGTGAACATCCAGAGTGTGGAGCAAAGCCTCCCCTCTATTTGAATAGTTCGGGAAGTAGACTGGAAGGTCGATATCCTGATTCAAGGTGAGAGCTGAGACCACCTTAGGCAAAAACTTAGGATTTGTTCTCAGAGACACTCTGTCTCGGTGAAAAACCAAATAAGGCTCTTTACACATGAGGGCATGAAGCTCAGAAATCCTTCTGGCTGAAGTAACTGCAACTAAAAACAACGTCTTCCACGACAGAAAACGTAGCTCGCAATCCGCGGCTGGTTCAAAGGAGGAAGCATGAGCTGCTCCAGAACAAAAAGGAGATCCCAAGGAGGGACCGGATCCTTGATAGGAGGCCTAAGGTGTAACACCCCTCTCAGGAACTCCCGAGAAGCGTCAAGCTGAGCAATAGTGCGCTGACCCATCGGCAGGTGATAGGCCGAAATAGCGCAAAGATGTACTTTAATAGAGGAGTAGGCTAACCCCGAGTGAAAAAGGGAAAGGAGGTAGTCCAAGACTGCCCCCACAGGGCAACCTAAAGGGGAGAGGTCACGGGCTCATGACCACAGACAAAACCGGCGCCATTTCATGGCATAAGCAGCGTGTGTAGCCGGCTTCTTGGCTGCAGAGAGAACTTCCGCAACCTCTTGCGAGACCCCATGTCGCATGATGGCTATGTCTCTAGGAGCTATGCGTGCAGGTTCAAAGAACGCAGATCCGTTGCAACAACGAACCTTGCTCCTGAGACAGAAGGTGAGAACTAGTCGTGCAGCGGGAGCGGAGGTTCCCAGGATAGTTGAGCCAGCAATGGGAACCAGATCTGTCTGGGCCAGAATGGGGCCACCAGAATCAACCGTGTGCGCTCCTTGCGCAGTTTGAGGAGAACTCTGGATCAACAGGAAAGGAGGGAAGCGAGGAATCTGTTCTCCCAGGAGAGGGACAACGCGTCTCGCCAGAAACCTCCAGGCCCTGGATCTAGCGAGCAAAAATTGGGCAGTTTTGCGTTGGATGGGGATGCGAATAAATCTAGCTCTGGAGTTCCTCATCGAAGGAACAGATCCTCTGCTACCTCCTGAAGAAGTTCCCACTCGTGGACTCTGGCCTGAGTGCGACTCAGACCATCCGCGATCGTGTTGTCTACTCCGGGAACATGCGATCAGGCTTGCGCCGTGTCCGATTACCCAATCCCACACTCTCATGGCCTCCCTGCAAAGGGGGTAAGAGTGTGCGCCTCCTTGTTTGTTGAGTTAATACATCACCGCCGTGTTGTCCGTCTGGAGCAGGATGGTACACGGTGGGATCATGGACTGGAAAGCCTGGCGTGCATAGAGGACCGCTCTCATCTCCAGAACATTGATGTGAAGATGAGCTTCCAGTGGGCTCCATACACTCTGAGACTTCACCCCATCCAGGTGAGCTCCCACCCGAGACCTAGCGTCTGTGGTGAGGGTTATCTCCGGGACGGGCGCTGCAAAGGGACACCCTTGGAGAGCGCACCGGGGCTAACCACCATTGCCAGTCCTGAACCACACGTCTCGTGATTCTGACTGGTGCTGCAAATGGTCTTGCCTCTGGATCCCACTGCGCCTTGAGCATCCACTCGTGCTATCCGCATGGAGCTGGGGCGCGGGGTACCATAGAATGGCCGCAGCCATTGTGACCGAAAGCAGGCGAAGGACCGACCTGGCCGGAGCGGTCTGGTTCGCTGATAGGTCCTCTATGAGGGACCTGATGCGTCCGCCCTGTCGACTGGGAGGAAAGCCCTCCCTGACCGTGTCCAGCACTGCACCTATGAACTGCAGGTTCTGCGGACGGTACCAAGACGGACTTTCGTGGTTTATTAGAATCCTAAGTGATCCGAACAGGACCTGAGTGTCCTGGATCGCTTGTAGGAGCGCCCCTGGAGACGGCCATGAGAAGCCAATCGTCGAGAGCTGGAACACGAGGCTCCGCCTCCTTAGAGCAGCTGCCACGACTGCCATGCATTTGGTGAAAACCCTTGGAGCGGATGACAGTCCGAAGGGAAGAGCTCGGAATTGAAAATGGTGGCCTAAGAACTCGAAGCGCAGGAACCTCTGATGCGCTAGAGCTATGGGGATGTGCAGGTAGGCATCCTGCATGTCTAGGGACGCTAAATAGGTGCCTTGTTTCAGCATGAGAATTAGACCCGGAAGGGTCACCATGCGAAATCTTTTGTATGCGACTGACAAGTTGAGGTCGCTTAGGTCCAGAATAGGACGGAGGTCCCCTGTCTTTTTGGGAACCAGGAAGAAGTGAGAATAGTACCCTAGTCCGCTCTGGTTTCCTGGGACAGGTTGAATCGCCCCCTTGTCCAGGAGTGTGATCACCTCTTGCCAAATTAAGTCGCGGTGCTGACCCGAAGACCGGGAGAGTGGAGGAGGCCTCAAGGGTGGCTGTTCTGCGAACTCTAAAAAGTGGCCTATGCTGACCAGCTGAAGTACCCACCTGTCGGTGGTTATCGCCTGCCATCCCGACAGGAAGTTCGCAATGCGACCCCCGACCGAAACATCCCGTTGATCCTGAGGGGGGGGCCAGAAAGGAGTCATGCTGTGGCGGCTGAAGGACCCGCCGGCTGGGTGGCCTTGGAAGTGCGCTGACCCCTGCTGGTGGGCTGTTTCCCCTGGGTCCTTCGAAAACCAGAGCCCCTGTATCGTGTGGCAGAATGGGGCTGTTGCCTCTGAGTCCGCCCATGGAAACGGCCTTGGCTCCTACGAATGAACCAAGCCTCGGCCGGTACATCGCCTGGACTGTACGGACCGCCTTTCCAGCCTCTTGAAGTTTGGTAATTATCCGTTCGGATGGATTACCAAAAAGAACCTCACCTTCAAAAGGGGCGTCCATGATGTTTTTCTGGATGTCCGGGGTGAAACCGGAGACACGGAGCCATGAGTGCCTCCGGAGGCAAACGCCTGATGCAGCCGCTCTGGCTGAAGAGTCCGCAGAGTCATATGCGGTCCTCAAAACTTGGGTCCCCACGTCTGAACCTGTTCGGAGAAGCTGAAGCATCTCCTCTTTCTGCTCACCGTCCGGCAGTCTCTCGGCCGCCTCTAGGCCCTGCTCCCACAGGGCGTTCTGGAACTGCACCATGTGGGTAAGGTAGTTTAGGGACCTAATGGCGCAAGTCGCGGAAGCGTAGGTGCGCCTACCCAAAGAGTCCAACTGCTTGGACTCGGGTCCGGGTGGCAGGGTGCTCAAATTCTTGCCCTGGGACCGGTGATGTGAGGCTGTGATTACCAGGAATCAGCCAGAGGGTGCTGTGACAGGTACTGGTCCCCCCTTGGGGCCCTGTACAACCGTCAGCCTTCTTCGGCACCGCCGGGAGCGAATGTGGACGCTTCCACGCAGCCTTGGTGACGTCCACGAAAGTGTCCACCAAGGGTTGCACCACCACAGGCTTAGGGTACTTTTGCCGAAGGTACTTGGCCAGGCTTAACCTCTCGGGGTCCAACTCTTCTGCTTCCCATCCCATGTTCTCCTGGATATGCCTCAAGATATCCATGAAGGATGGATCGTCCGGGGGAGACCGTGGAGTCTCACGTGGGTCCGGCGAGGGAAGCGAGACCGGAGACTGGGATCTAGACGTAGAACAGGATGATCCCGTTTCCTCCATCGGCGGTGACCGACGCCCTTCTGGACTTCTTAGGGCTGGGTGATCCAGAAGACGAAGATCTGGACGGAGGTCTCTGCTTGGAATGCCGGCCCCTGGGAGGAGTTTCAGGCTCCCTGGGGACAGAACGGCCAGCTGACCCCACAGGTGAAGGTGGGGCCGGGGCTGGAGTAGGAGGAAGAGGAGGAGGAGGTGGAGGAGGAGGGACTGGGGGTACCACGTCCTTCCTAATGGTGTCCCACCAGTAAGTAAATAGGTCCTTCACCTCGGCCAAAGACAGTCCCGACGTCGGCTCCGAGGTGAGGGCGGCGTCGGGTCCCGGCGACGGCTCCACGGGGGCCTCAGGCGGTGGTGAGGGACCCCTGGGAGACTGTTCGCGGCCGGGAACGCCCGCCTGGTCTTCGGGCTGGGCCGAATCCTCCTCCATGAGGGACTCCTGTCCGACCGGCGTCGGAGGCGCGGGCCCTCGGCTCAGGCGGCGCGGGCGTTGGACCCCCCCACCGTCCGATGCGCTGACGAGGGCCGACACGGCCAGCGGCGGCGCGTCAGAGGAACGGTGGCGTCACGGTCGACGACGGTCTGGCGACGCCAGATCCACCGGCTTCCTCAGCGGTGTAAGGTCCAAGGTCTTCCGGGGGGGACCGAGGAAGACCGGGCGTCGGGGGCCGAGGAGCGGGAGCCCGACTTGTGATGGTGGTGGTGGCGTTCCCCTGACTTCACCACGGCCTTCTGGGCAGAGGATGACGACGGCCTGGCGGAAGAGGCCTGAGCAGGCTTGGTGACTGGAACCGCAGCTGGGGGAAGAGACGAGGCCCTGGACGGAGACCGGTCTGACCGAGAACCGGAGCTGCGGGACTCGAGGCCCGAACCGGCGACCGGGGAGGATCCCTCTGCTTCTTATTCTTTTCTCCGTGCCTGTGCGATGATTCCCCCTTGGAAGACATTGCCCGGAGCTGCTCTTCCAACAAGTAAGCCTGGAGGGCCTTCTGCTGGCGGATCCTCGTGCGACTGTTGAACCCCTGGCACAGGGAGCAGGCCTTGATGTCGTGGTCTGGGCCCAGGCACCGGACGCACGTGGAATGCGGGTCTTTAAAGGGGATCTGCTTGCCGCACGCGCACTTAGATAAGTGACCGGAGGTCGGAGAGGACATCAGATGTCTGAATAATTTTGATTGAAGAAAATTCTTCGAAGGAAATTCTGTACCACGCGTCGCGTGCTAGACTAGAACCGTAGGGTCGAGGCATGCAGTTCGACGGCGGGAAAGAACTGGAGATTCTGGCGGGACCGCCCCCTTTAGTACCACGCCTGACGTCGGAGGTGGGACCGACGTCGGGGGCGGTCCCCACTGAAGATAGCTAGCTAGAAAGATTTCCGAGGGGTCCTGGTGCCTGACGGCTTCAGTCCTAATTGTGTAACCTGCTGCAAGAGCTGTATCTCGAAGTAAGATCTAACTTTAGAAAACCTAACCCTAACTTCTGGGCATAAGAAGGCCTGGATGACCCATGTAAGAAGGGTCCATTCAATAAAATGTCCTCATAACCCGAACAATAAGGAAGTGAAGACCAAAAACAGAATGAGTGAGCTTGAGGGATGGTGGGTGGGCATGTGATTGAGTGGTGGAGACTTCGTCCAAGAAGACCAAGAATTACGGTAGGTATGTAATTTCCATATCTTTCTGGACTAAAAGTCTCCACCACTCAGTCACACTAATGGGAGAGTACCGAGTTAAGAATCAATCCCCTGAGTAGGGCGGTAGGAGACAGAGCTCACTCAGGACAAAAGTCCATAAGGACTATCCTGCTGAAGAAAGTGAGCTGTCTGGCATATACATCCAGAACGTAGTGCTTCACAAAGGTATGCACTGAGCTCCAAGTCGCCACCTTGCAGATGTCTGCAATGAGTACGTAACCCCCAGGTGGCACTATCCCAAGGGCTACAACCCCTGCCTGCTTGACTACTGACAGGTTGAGGGGCCTAGGTTCTATGGCGGGTGCCTCCACCCAGAGGTCAGGGTTTGCAGTGGTTAGACTAGCTTGATCACAGCCCTCTGGGACACCGTGATCCCTGTTGGTTCCCTCTAGTGGCTCACACAGTACACAGGAGATACAGCCCCAAAACCCCACGTATACACACTGTTCACTCATAAAGTACCACTTACCCTCGAGACTGATTCTGCAGCACGTCTCTGAGGACTCCCTGTAAAATAAGGTTAAATAACATAGACAGTGAAGTACAATACTGTTTCCATAAGTACCAACACCACAGACAGTATACAGTATAACAACAACAAATCTGATTTATTTAGGGGACAGTAACACGGATGGGGAAATCAGGTTAATTGGTGGCATTAAATCACAGTACTGTGCACACATACAGGGTCTGAAAAGTCACACTCTGGGTACCCAGGTTGGGGGGGGCTAGCCAGGTCCGTTGCCCGGGGTTGGCCAGCAGGTGCAAATGGATAGGGCCCTGTAGAAGAAAATATATGCACAACACCCAATTGTAATCCGGAGCCGGATGGCTCAGTCCATGAAGCAGTGAAACAACAAGAATTAGATGACACACTAGTGATTGAAAGCAAGCTGCAGGGGAATACCCTGATTGGTACTCAGATTACCCAAGCTGAGGACCGGATGGTGGATGTTCTTCTGGATTTGCCAGAACAACAGGGCATGGAGACAAGGTCCTTGTGACTGGACCCCACTGCAGTTGATAGCAAACAAATTTAATCCAAGACAAGCTGGGGTTTACTTCCAGCTTCAACACACAGCACACAGTACAGGGCATTGGAAATAGCGATTCCCCACAAGCACTACGCACAATCATATGTAAAAGGAAAGTACTATACCAGGAAGGCTGCTCCTCGATTCCGATCGCACTTACTGCAAAATACCCGGGAGCACACACAGCAGCTTCAGTTCCTGACAGACAGAGCACGATTCAGCAATTTCTCCAGTCTTCTACAGGGTGAGCCTGGTTCCCACTCTTCAGACTTCCTTCTTTCTCCTCACAAATCGGATTCAGTCTGAAATGGCACTTACAATGGCTGCAGGCTGAACCTCAGGGCCTCACACGCGCTTCCTACACAAAACTATACACCGCAGAAGCACAGAGCTCCTTCTCTCTTCACTGTCACAACTGATCTGATCTTTCCAGCAACAGAGCAGGGCATTTCCTTTGAGTTCCTCCCAGTTCAGTTGGCTGATTCGGCTGTCACTCACAATAAGACTCCCTCTGTTGGTGAAAAAAGGCACCAAGGTCAAAACTACATTTCCCAGAGTCACTGCCCATACAATGCCCTTGTGGCTGGCTCAAAATTGAGAGTCCAAGTTCCAATTCATCCACAGACTCCATTTTAGGGTCTCCCCATCATTCTGATTGGTCCAAGTCAGCAATTCAGGACTGAAATGAAAGAGCTACACTGAAACAGTTTGTGCTGAAATGAAGACAGGTTAGACAAACTACATTTTCTTAATCACTCTACATGATTTCTGGCAAACAGTTATATCTTTCAGCAAGGCTCCCTCTGCAAATGTAGTGATGGCAGAGACGGAGCAAATAGACAGCAGCTCGGGCAGGATTCGAGCATTAAATACACAGTCCCGGACTTCCGGTGACGTCACGGAGTCTAGAGTGAGCAAATGAAGTGAGCTCCCCACCCCATCCACTCGGAAAGACAAAAATACCCGCTAAGTGGACATAAAAACAGGAATAATGGCGAATACAAATCGAGCTAAAGACAAGCCAAGCAAAGATAAGGTGAAACTGAAGCTAAATTCACAAGATGAGAAGGGATTGCATTCGTCCTCCAGAAGATCGAGTCATAGCCCTTCCCTATCCAGCATGGCCGACACTGAAGAAGAGACGGAACAATTATCTTGCTCTCGTTTTGAGCAACTTTTCAGGGAACTAAGAGAGATGAGGGCGGAAACTAAGCTGGAATTCAGAAATTTGAATCAAAAACTTTCTGGGCTTGAGCAGCGTGTGGAGGGAGCGGAGAAACGGATTGCACAGACCGAAGACGGCATATTCCAGAATGGGAGGATTTTGCAGGCTCTAATCATCCAAACAGAGAAACTACAAGAGAAATGTATAGATCTCGAGAGTCGCTCACGTAGAGAGAACATCAGACTGTATGTCTTGCCCGAAGGCTCGGAACCGGGGCTCATGCACGAGTTTATTTCTGACCTCCTGACAGATGTTTTACAACTGCCCGTTGGGTATCAGTTGAATATTGAGAGAGCACACAGAGCTCTTCAGCCAAAACCCACTGAGGAAAGTGCTAGACCACGCTCGATAATAATTAAGTTCAACAGCTACAAGATAAAGGAAGACATCTTAATTCAGGCCTGGAGATTGAAGGAGGTCACATACCTAAATCATAGACTTTACTTTGACCACGACTACCTGCAAGAAATTCAGAGACAACGTTCTCAATATGCAGATATAATTAAACTTTTAAAAACCAAGGGATATCACTTCCATACTCCTTTCCCTGCAAGGTTGAGGGTATTTTGGCCGGATGGTATTAAAATCTACAACTCACCCGAAGAAGCCAGAGTTGCACTTTTAGAGAAGGGCCTAATGGAACCGCAAAGCGCTGGGAACAAAAACTCATCTTCCCAGAAGGCCCCAGAAGGGTCCCTTGAATGGACAACCTCATTGGGTAAGAGGAAGAGAGGCAGCAGCAAAGAGATGTCATCACTTGCGCCCCTACTCGCGATGAAGAAGTTCTCCAGAAGCTTCAGGAAGGTCGTGATGGCTTACAAAAGGACTCACAGGACTGAGTGGAGCTGTGGAAACTGAAGATGGAATGCAAGTATAGCAGAAAATAAAAGAGCCATGCTTACGTTAGGCCAGCGTTTTATATGGTAGTTTGTAATAGAATAAAAAGCCTACCGGAGGTGAACTTGGATCAGCTGAACAATGCAGTTGTGCATGGTGCTTTCTGACTAATTGCCTCTTTTGGACAAAGTAATGATTAGTCGCAGGGGTATCTGACTCCATCTCGACTCCAGCTACCCAGCTTTAAAATTACTGGAGTAATTTTTTGAACTGCGATTCAAGTCGAGCCAGATTTTGTCACGCTATAGGCCCTGTTTAACAAGTTAATATAGAAACTGTAACAATATAGCGGGTTTGAATATTTCATGATTAAAGAAGCAAATCATTTAGTCTTCGGGTGGGGGGAATAAATGGCTCACATAACATTTAAAGGGGCAGTCAACGGCTGAGTGACGTCACGTTCTAAAGTATATTGGAGCCCGGTAATTCAATCTACCAGGCTCGCGAGGAACATCACACTCGGTGTGGTAAGATGCATTCCTCGTATCAGTGGAGGGAGGCTACTGGCATTAGAGACCTCTGGTGTTGCTAAGGGGTTTCCACTTATGGAAGTACAAACTTAAAACAAACTCAAATTTGTTATAGTTGTCTCCACATCTAGTGATGTGGTTTTGTTTATTACAACTTAGGAGTTTAAATGTTTATGGGGGACTTGAAGTAGTTGGGTTGGGCGGGGTGGAAAAGGGAAAAAGGAGTACTCTGTGGGGATACATGTAAGGTATAAGCTAATATCTTGGGAAAATGGATAAATCTGAGTCAATAATATTGTCTGTCAATGTAAATGGATTAACGCATCCGATTAAGAGAAGTAGAGTGATGGCCTTTTTACGCAAATCACAAGCTTCATTTATAATGTTACAAGAGACACATTTAAATCAGGCAGAACACGAGAAGCTTAAGAAATTCTGCTTTCAGTTTGTCCAATATACATCGTATAAGAAGGGCAGGCGAAGGGGTACTGCCATTTTAGTCCCCAACAAATGCCCCTTTGAGGTGCAGGATACTATCAAAGATAAGGAGGGTTGTTTTGTGGGGTTAAAGGGCAAATATAACAGGAATGTAATTTCTCTGGTTTCAGTGTATGCCCCTCCGGGATCAGACTTCTCTTTTTATAGAGAGTTTTTTATGAAAGTATCTGAGTGGGCAGAAGGTCATTTAGTTATAGGAGGGAACCTAAATCTTTGTCTTAATGTACATAAAGACAGGTGGGGTGGTCAGACAAGAGAGGGGGACAGTAAACAAGGTAGTGAAGTTAATGGGTGAGTTAGGACTAATCGATGTTTGGAGGCAGATGCATAAAAATAATAGACGATACACTTTCTTTTCTGCAGCACACCAAACGTACTCGAGGCTGGACTATTTCTTAATGTTTAAAGATTCAATATCTTTGTGCACTGAGTCATGGATTGGAGACATAATACAATCAGACCACGCCCCAATATATATGAAACTTAGGCTTGGCCCCCTTAAACGTAATACATTCTGGAGATTGAATCTCTCCCTGCTGCATAACCAGGAGGTCAAGGAGACAATAGAAAGGGTAATAGAACAAACGGTTAAAGAAAATTAAGACCCGGACATATCATCAGGTATATTATGGGACACGGTAAAGGCTGTAGTTAGGGGAAAACTTATAGAGATCTCCTCCAGAAACAAAAAGCTGACAGAGGCAAAAAAAGTCCACTTACAAAATCAAATAGCCTCCTTGGATTATCAACAACAGCAACAATTAAGTACAGAGAGGGGAAAACTACTGAGAAAGCTGAAGAGAGAGCTTATAGAGATGCTTGACTATCAGGTGGAACAAAAAATGATATATTTAAGGCAAAGGTATTACGAGGGAGGCCCGAGAGCATTAAAATTCTTGTCGAGTAGGCTTCGAAAGTGGAAGGCCAAAACATGCATACCAAAAATATGGGATTCAAGGAATAAAACTTGGAAATGTAGTGTGGAAGGCATAGCTGACTCCTTCAAGTCTTTTTATCAAACATTATATGCTAAAAAAGCGAACCCGTCCCCTGAGGTCATAGAGAAATATTTGTCCCCTCTTCAGCTACCTAAAATAACTGTTCAACAGCAAAAAAATTTAATTTATTCTTTTTCAGTGGGTGAAATACAAGCAGAAATATCTCGATTGAAGGCAGGCAAATGTCCTGGAACAGACGGTCTTCCAAACGAGTTTTATAAAACATTTCGAGAGGCAATTGTGCCTTTGTTAAAAGAGGCCTATAACTCACTGTGGAGGGAGGAAGGTGAGAGCATACCTCTCAACTGTACCACATTACGAGGAACGTTCCTCATTTTAATTCACAAAAGTTCCCTGTTCCACATTGTGAGGACTTGTCCCACATTCAGTATTAACATTTTAAAGCAAAAATCTATAGTAAATGATGCAACAAATATATTATTCAATTAATAACAGACTTTCTGAACATAAATGCAAACATTTTAACAGTGTTCTGAGCTTCCTAGATAAAGATTTGATTAAGTGTTCCACATTTTGCTCATTTGTTCCACATTTTGAGAGGCCATGTTCCACATCTGGGGGACAAAAGGTTGAGAGGTATGGGTGAGAGTGCCCTCTTGGGCTCAGGCTATACTTCGTGTTGCCAGTCGCCAGGGACCCCACATTATATGTTCTTCAGACAGCCAATCTCCATATTAAACACGGACTACATGATAATAGCAGGGATAATGGCTAAAGACTGGAAAACCTTTGCCAGAACTAATTAACCTAGAACAAACAGGTTTTGTGAAGGGGAGGCAAACCTCAGATAACATAAGGAGGTCTGTAAATATAATTGAGCACTTGCATAAATCAAAGATTCCGGCCTGTGTAATGAGCCTAGATGCGGAGAAGGCTTTTGATCAAGTCTCTTGGTCTTTTTTGTGGGGCGCCCTGGCCGGTTTTGGCTTCCCGGCACCTTTCTTGAAATTTCTATCTAAATTATATGCCCATCCCTCAGCATACATTAGGGCAAATGGCCATACTTCTGGAGCCTTTCAACTGGAAAGGGGGACTCGGCAGGGGTGCCCCCTCTCACCATTACTTTTTTCCTTATATATAGAGCCCTTAGCTCAGAGTATCAGGATGGACAATGAGATAGAGGGGGTAAAAATAGGAAATGCTATTCACAAGATAGCTCTATATGCAGATGATGTTCTGCTGCATTTGACGAATTCCTCTGTATCTCTACCACAGGTTTTTAAACAAATTGAACTGTTCTCCGATATATCTGGCTACACCCTTAACTGGTCTAAGACCGAGGTATTACTGCTGTCTGCACCTGTAACAAAGGAGATTAAATCTAAATACCCTATGAAGTGGGAATGTGAGACCATAAAATATTTGGGAGTTATGTTAGGTAAATCCCCAGCTACACTTTTTAGGGATAATTTTCCCACACTATGCAGGCAAGTGCGAGAAGATCTCCAGAAATGGAGGTGCATACCCTTCCCATTTTACTCAAGATTGCAAATAGTCAAAACAAATATATTACCGAGATTTTTATACTTATTCCAAACAGTACCATGCATAATACCACAGAAAGAAATAAAAAACTGGCAGGGGTGGATCATGTCCTACATATGGGGTAACACTTTCCAAGAATAGCCCAGAAAACCTTGTTCTTACCGAAACAGGAAGGGGGTAGAGCTTGCCCATCATTGGTGGATTACTGGATTGCAGTTCAGATGAAAACAGCACTACTATGGACACATAAGAATTATAGGGCCCATTGGCAACAATTAGAACTGAACCAGGTAGGGAGAGCACAATTATGCTCCAAGATGTTTGACCCAAATTACAGAATACATAAGATTAAGGAGTCTATGACTTCTGTTGGAGTGACTCTAGTTGGATGGCTACAGGGAATAAGGTGAGGATATACAGTTAGAGATATATGGAGATACATTTGGTAGACTGCAGACAAAAACTTTACCCCAGCTAAGTTTTCAAACTGGTATAAGAGACAGGAGGAGGGGGGCATGTGTACTGTGTGGCAGTTACTGCATGGAACGACAATCTTATCTTTCGAAAGAGCCCGGTCCATATAATTGATGTAGCGAAGATCTTTTGTATTACTATCAATTGAGAAAATATATAAATGATAAACTACAAAAGAGTCTTCATTATGAGGACCAGAGACCTTATCCCAGAGCTTTTGAAACAATTTGGAGTTCAGAACACGGTAAGGGAGCTATAACAATGCTCTATTGGAATTCCATAGCGGACAGGGTGCACAGTACATGTACTCTCCAGAAAAAGTGGGAGCAAGAGCTGGGGTTAAGATTCAGCCAAGCACAATGGGGCCAGGTATTCAGGGGTAGTTGCGTACCACGTCCTCACCTATGTGGCAAGAATTCTGCATGGAAAGTTAAAGTAAGATACTTGACCCCAGGTGTAGACAGGTACGGATGGGCATGAGATCCAAGGCTGAATGTTGAGAGGATGTAATTTAGAGGCGGATATGGCATATTTTTGGACATGCCCATTGCTTCAGGTGTATTGGCAGACGGTCATATCCCATATCAGTAAACTTTTCAACTTAACAATGGGTATAGACCCAGAAAATATTCTACTAGGATTATGTCCCATGGAAATTAAAGGTAAAGAAGGGAGGTAACTCTGGGCTGTGTTAAACATTGCTGCATTGAAAGCAATCACAAAAAAGTGGCTGCAGCGATCTTTTCCAGGGCTCAGTGACTGGTTGCAAATAATCTCTCAAATCCAAGCAATGGAAAGAATTACCTTTGCTGTCAATTATAATACGGAGTTATACACCAATAGATGGGCATGTTGGGATATATATAGAGATGAAGTGGAATGATCCCCCCCCTTTTCCCAACTACACGTTAGTTGAAATAAACGGTTAATTTATCCCCCATAATAGGTTTAATGAAGTGTTATAAGGTTGTAAAAGAAAAAAAAGAAGGCTGTATTTGTTTTTTTTAGAAGCCTATGAAAAGAACTGTATCGAATAAGATTGAAATGTATTAATGTGATTGAGAAGATAGGACATTTCATATGTAACCAATGTAATGCAATCGTTCTGTGTGGTATGAAAATGAAATGTTAAGCAAATAAACAAAGTATAAAAAAATAAAAATAAATACACAGTCTCCCCCCCATACAAACTAATTAGGTCTGCAAGCAGACAGCTCTTAAAGAGACAGTATGTAGAGGCTCAAATAGCACTCTCTTGGAACCACATTTAAACAGCTCAGATGCCAAACACCACCCAGACTTGGAGCATTCAGGCAAGCTCTTGGAAGACTTTTGGGAACCCCCATTTCCAGGGGGATTACACCCTTCCTGGCCTGGAAAAACTTGGCGTCCGCGTCAAGCGTCAAGCAAGTACCCCCATAAGTTTCAGTACAACCATATACATTTACATCAGTATCACATTAGGCTTATACATGTAATAATCAGTCAACATATCACCTTACCAGAAACACATTTCTGAAACTTTTCAGTACATCACTTTTTTACACAGTATTATACACATATTGTACTGTAACTCAGGTTATTACCTCCTGTACATGACACCTGAAGAGAGGGGGCCCTTCCCTATCAGCTACCTTGGGGCTGGATGGGGCGGGGCACCATACCTAGAGGGCAACACAATTAACTTGGAGGTAGCACTTATGCTCAGTTTGGGCAATGAGCTCGGGACACATACACTCCTTTATGGACAACATTGAGAGGTAGAGTCCAGGTCTCTCAGGGAATCATAGCTAACACATTACAGGCTTTACAGCTCAACCAATTTTTCTAGGAGGAACTGTTACAGTCTCTGCACTTTTAGACTCACTTTCAGCACTGTCTTTCACTTGCCAGGGAGTCTCCTTTGGGGTAGAGCTAGAACCTGGGACACTTTCAGCTCCATGATTTGCAATCCAGAGTCCACAACACTTGGCTCACATGGGAGTTTTCTGACACTGGCAGTGAACTATCAGGGCACTCACACACTCTTCTTGTTCTGGTATATCACCAGTTTGTCCCAGTCCATCATTTTCCTCCTCTGAAAGCTCAAACAGTTCAACCATACACAATGATTCCATATCATCTGACTTGATGCTTTGCACCTCACTTTCTGGGGAGCATTGGCTCCAGGGACAAAGCCGGGGGCTTAGACAGTCCAGAAGGCCCAGCTTCATCTCCAGGGTTGACTAGGGGATTGCCCCGAAACAACTGACTCAGTTTGTAAGAAGGGTAGTATTCAAAGCCACACTCACTTTCCTCTGACATGGACTGACAGTCATGTTCAACTGGGACTTGTGGAGGGGAACACTTTAACTCAGCTTCTGTAGGTGCAGGCTTTTTTGATTTTTGCTTAGCAGCAGCTCTAGTCACTGGTCCAGAGGGAGCACTTTCTGGGGTTCAGACTCAATCAAGATTTGTCCAATGGGCAGTAAATGATTTCTATGCATTGTTTTCACATCTTTTGAGTTATTCTCCGGCCTTACTTTGTACACAGGCAGATCATTTAGTTTGTCTACCACAATGGGGGGTGGGGGGAGATGGTGCCACCTATCAGCAATCTTGTGTTTGCCATGCAGTCCCAGATTTCTTAGCAACACCCGATCTCTCTCCTGGAGTTCCAGTGCTTTCACTTTTTTATCATACCTTTCCTTGTTGGCCAGATTTCTTTTGGCAGGCATGGTTTGAGCCAGTAGGTACGCATGATTTAGTTGGGCCTTCAAATTTTGGATATACTGTAAATGGTTATCAGTTCGAACCCCATCAGGGGAAACTCCGAAACAGACATCTACCGGTAGTCGGGCTTCTCTTCCAAACATCAGGCGATAGAGGGAGAACCCAGTTGCATCACTTTCGGTGAAGTTGTAGGCATGTACCAGGGTGCTAATTTGTTGGCTCCATCTGGGCTTGCCCTTTGGGTGGAGGGTGCCTAGCATATCTAGCAAAGTGCGGTTGAAACGTTCAGGCTGTGGGTCCCCCTGTGGGTGGTAAGGGGTGGTTCTGGAGTTTCGCACCCCCCACAGAGAAAGCATCACTTTGATCAGACGACTTTCAAAGTCCTTCCCTTGATCAGAATGGATTCTTTGTGGCGCCCCATAGTGAACAAAAAAGTTTTCTATACATACTTTGGCCACAGTGGATGCCTTCTGGTCCTTGGTGGGGAAAGCTTGGGCATATCTCATAAAATGGTCAGTAACCACCAGCACATTAATAATATTTCTTTGATCTGGCTCCAAACTCAGAAAGTCAATACAGACCAGCTCCATGGGGGTGCTGGTGGTGATGTTAACAAGGGGGGCAGCCCTTTGGGGCAAAGCTTTCCTCTGTAAGCAGCTACTACAAGTTCTAATGTGTTGTTCAACATCAGCCTCCATCTTAGGCCAAGAGAATCTGGATCTCACCAAGTCAAGTGTTCTGTCTATGCCAGGGTGCCCCATGAGGTCATGTAGGGACCTCAGCACCAAGTCTCGAAAGGTAGTGGGCAAAACTAGCTGCTGTTTGTCTAGTTGTCCCCCTCTGTCCACTGTTTCCCTGTATAACAACTGATTAATCAGCTTTAACCTAGGACCTTCCTTGTATAACAATGCAGTTCTTAAATCAGTAGAACGTAACTTGGACACATCTTTCCCTGCATAGATGGCTTCTAAACCTGGTTTAGTCATAGAATCTCAGGATTGAGCCCACTGAAGACTGTCATTGTCTAACTGAGGCAAAGCACCAATGTCTAATGCAGAGAAGTGGCAATAAGTAGTAGGTATACAATTCTCAGAGGGCCCCAAACAGTCCACCAAACAGTTCACTGGGTCTGGGACCACTTGCTCCTCTCGGTCAAACTTCTGGCAGAGTGCTTGAATATCAGGTTCTGACAGTCTGACCCAGTCATTCCGAGAAACAGGCCTCCGGGAGAGAGCATCAGCATGTATGTGGTTCAGGCCTGCTCTGTATTCAATAGCACAGTCGTATATAGATAATGCAGAAAGCCACCTATCGCCAGTAGCATCCAACTTAGCTGAAGCCTGCACATAGGTCAGGAGTTATTGTCAGTTTTTACTAGCATCTTAGCCCCATACAAGTACTCGTGGAATTGGTCCACAATGGCCCACTTCAAAGCTAGGAACTCTAACTTATGTACAGGATAGTTATTTTCGGAAGGGGTCAGGCTTCTGCTGGCAAAGGCCACTGGTCTCAGGCCATTCTCATGCTCCTGGTAGGACACAGCCCCCAAACCTTGCAAGCTAGCATCAGTGTGTAGGACATATGGTTTTGCTGGATCTGCATAGGCCAGGACAGGAGCGTGGGTAAGTTGATATATAATCTCATGAAAAGCAGCTTTACAATCAGGTGTCCATCGGGCACCAAAAGCTTTGTTGGGACAGAAATACACTCTCTCAGTCTCAGGGGAAGTTGACCTTTTGTATTTTTTGTGGGTGGGAGGATAACCTTGAGTAAGATTAAGTAAAGAACGGATCACTCTTGAATAGTCCTTGATGAAACGGTGATAGTAGCCACAGAATCCCAGGAATCTTTGCAGTTCTTTTTGATTGTGGGGCTGTGGCCAGGTGGTCAAGGCCTCAGCTTTACTTGGGTCGGACTCTATTCCCCTCAGTGGAGACTATATGCCCCACATACTTTACAGAGGTTTGGAAGAACTGACATTTATCAATGGACAGTATCAGGCCAAAGTCTTCCAGTTGGTCCAACACCTTGAATAATCTGCTCTCATGTTCCTCCAGTGAGCTGCCAAACACAATAACATCATCTAGGTATACTAGGCACTCTAATACGTTCATGTCCCCCACTGCACGCTCCATCAGTCGTTGAAAAGTGGCTGGGGCGCCTGAAATCCCTTGAGGCATCCTCATGAATTCATAGAAGTCAAGCGGACAGATAAAGGCTGTCTTCTCACGGTCTTCTGGGGCCATCAGGATCTGGTAGTACCCACTGCGAAGATCCAGCACAGAGAACCACTTGCTACCATTCAGGCAGTGCAAAGCATCCTGAATGCGGGGCACTGTATACTGATCAGGGATAGTCCGCCAGTTTAAAGTGCGATAATCCATGCACATCCTTACTGTCCCATTCTTTTTTGTCACTACCACGATGGGGGAAGCACAGGGGTTTCTGGATTCTTGTATTACACCAGCAGCTAGCATCTCTTGTGGATGCCATCTCACATCATCTATGTCAGCAAGGGCCAAGCGTCGAGACCTCTTACTAAATGGCCTTTCATCATGCAGCCGGATTTGGTGCTCAGCTCCTTGCACACATTCTATGTCCTATTCCTTTAAAGAAAACACCTGGTCTCTCTGGGCAAGCTTTCTACTGAGTCTCATCTTTCATTCAGCTGGCAATGGGGAGTCCCCAAAATCAAACAAGTTGGGCGTCACTCTGTCATTTTCCCCCGAACACTTGTTACTGGGTAGCACTGCAGCATCTGCACAATGTACATTAGCCAGGGTGCAACCTCTCTTTACTCGAATCCCTCCATCAGACACATTATGAACTTGGACCTTAACCCTTCTGGCATAAGCATGGGCTCTGGCAGGCAAAATACTTGGCTTGACCAGCGGTCCTTCTGGCAATTTCCCATCGCCTGGTGCATCCAGCAAGAGGATTTTATTCTTGACATCCTTTCTGATACGGACTTCCCCCAGTAGGGTACACTGGGCATTTTGCACCAGGATCAGAGACTCAGGATCCTTCTTCCAGACAAATCCAACCAGTTCCTCTGGTTCCACTTTTTCAGCATCTCTCTGTGCCTCATAGGCCTTCTTGAACAAGGCCAGAATTCTTAAAGATCTATTAGTCCTTGACCACTGTTTTTCATAACACAACTGCGCCAACCATCCAAACATATGCGCATTCATCCCAATTAGTAGAGGAACCCCATCATAGAGTCCAGTAGGGGGGCACACTAAGGCCAGGATCTCTATTTGCTCTGCCACTCCAGCCACGGAGGTGGGAAAAGACAGCCAAATTCGGATATAACCGGAATAGGGGTAGGCCTTCTCACTTAACCCCTAGACATGCAGTCCTTCCAACGGTTGTAAGGGCACGTCAGACACGTGCTTCTGATACCAGTCCTGAAACATAATTGTCACTTGGGAGCCACTGTCCAATACAGCTCTTGCAGATACTCCATTCACCTTTACAGTGGTCTCCATGGAGGGACCCACTATTCTGGACCAGTCTGGAGAGGCTGTAGCAGGGGCCTGGGCAACTGACCTTGCCACAAAGGGATGGGAGTTAGCATTTTTGGGATCCTCACTGCGATCATTTTGGGTACCTCTGAACCACTGATTTGTCCGCTGAAGCTCTCCTTGTAGCTTGCATACAACTTGGTCTGTGTCTTTTGGGGACCTGCAGTCTCTCTTCATGTGCCCATCCTTTCCACAATTATAGCAAAACATACCTTCCGGAGATTGAGCTGGCTGAGGCATCAGACTGGGAGCCAGGCCGGGGGTAATTCCAACAGAAAACCTTGGTGCCATCTCTGTCTGCGGCGTGAGAAGCATTTGGAGACATCTCGTCAATTTCCCCACTTCCATGGTAAAGACATTGAGTTTTGAGCTGTTGTCAGCAGGAGATGCATGGGTGGGTACCCCAACCCCCATAGCAGATACAATTGGATGAGGGTCGGGGCCTGTACTTGCAGGAGTGGCCTTCATAAAGAGACTGTTTTTTATTTCCCTGAACTGTCTCAGCAGTTCACCCCATGGTGGCAAACCCTTTTCCTTCTCAGAGCACTCATTAATGGCCAGCCTCTGCCCCTGAACTTCACTTGACGTATCACCCTCACTCACTCGGGTCATAGCAGCAGCTATTGGTGCAAGTCCCTCCCAGGGTCACCTTTTCTCAACCCCTCGAATTTCTCTCATTAGCTCATCATAGGAGGGTGGGGATTCCAGTCAATTGGCCAGGTGTAACTGAAGCAACAGCAGTTCTGAGAAGGGGGCAGACTTAAGGATCCTGTCCAGCCTGGTTTGGTCCAATTCAATCGCTGGCAAACTACCCTTTCTGAGGCCTTCTTGCAACACTTTTTCCAGCCGAGATACATATATACACAGACAACAACTCCCCTTGGTGCTGTTGTGCATTTCTTACTCTGCACCACAGGTCCTCATCAGAATCTGGGCTCCCATACACATTCTCCAAGGCCTCAAGATAGTCTTGTGCAGTCGCTTCCAGATTACTGGCCCATTTGGCACAGATGGTAGCCATGGCAGGACCTCGGAGGCTCTCACTTAACCTCTTTCGCTTTTCTGCTTCTGAGCATTGCCATTCTAGCACTTGAGGGGCAACATAGTCTATCCAGGTCTCCCAGTCATCCTCCCCATGTGAGGTGGGGAGGTCGCCGGAGAAAATGTTCAACCTGCGGTAAGAGTTATGACTATTGGCAGGTACAGACATAGGGGCTAGCACTGGCACAGAAGGAGGGGCAATAACGGGTGCTGGAGGGGGAGAGGGGTATTGGTGGAGGAACGTTCTCAGATGGCAATAATAGTTTCTTTAAATCCTCCACAGTTTTCCCTTCCTCCAGCAACAATTTAGCAAATCTCTCCTCAAAAGTTTCAGATAGTGGGGGGAGGCTCATTCCCCCTCGGGTCTTTACTGTCCTTAGTTATCACTCTCCAGGCAGTGAGGGCTCCCTCTGGGGTAATAGTCTGTGGCACTTTGAAGCTATCTGTGGGATCCTTATACTCTACTAGGGCCATGAAAGTGTGGGTGAGCATATTAGCATGTTGACCCACCACCACAGGGTTTTGTAAACCTTCCACCTTGGAAAGTACTCCCTGTACAGTGTCCGTATTGATACCCAGGGGATGTCAAGGATAAGCATAGCATTTTGGGGGTCGATCTCCTCCCTAGTACACCACTCCACCAACAGCCACTTCTGTCGGGGTATCCATTTATTTTTAACAGTGATTCATAAATGTGGCCACTAGAGGACACAGAATCCCAGTGGTGAGTCTCCAAGATGTAACCTCCAGGGCTACTAAGGGCTACTACCCCTGCCTGCTTGACTACTGACAGGTTAAGGGGCCTAAGTTCTATGGCGGGTGCCTCCACCCAGAGGTCAGAGTTTCTAGTGGTTAGACTAGCTTGATCACAGCCCTCTGGGGCACCGTGACCCCCTTTGGTTCCCTCTAGTGGCTCACACAGTACACAGGAGTTACAGCCCCAATACCCCATGTATACACACTGTTCACTCATAAAGTACCACTTACCCTCGAGACTGATTCTGCAGCATGTCTCTGAGGACCCTCTGTAAAATAAGGTTAAACAACATACACAGCGAAATACAATACTGTTTCCATAAGTACCAACACCACAGACAGTATATAGTATAACAACAACAAATCTGTTTTATTTAGGGGACAGTAACACGGCAGGGGGAAATCAGGTTAATTGGTGGCTTTAAATCATGGTACTGTGCACACATACAGGGTCTGAAAAGTCACACTCTGGGTGTCCAGGTTGGGGGGGGGAGGGCTAGCTAAGTCCGTTGCCCGGGGTTGGCCGGCAGGTGCAAATGGATAGGGCCCTGTGGAAAAAAATATATGCACAACACCCAATTGTAATCCGGAGCCGGAAGGCTCAGTCCATGAAGCAGTGAAACAACAAGAATTAGATGACACACTTGTGATTGAAAACAGGCTACAGGGGAATACCCTGATTTGTACTCACAGTACCCAAGCTGAGGACCGGATGGTAGATGTTCTTCTGGATTGCCAGAACAATAGGGCATGGAGACAAGGTCCTTGTGACTGGACCACACTGCAGTTGACAGCAAACAGATTTAGTCCGAGACAAGCTGGGGTTTGCTTCCAGCTTCAACACACAGCACACAGTACAGGGGATTGGAAATAGCAATTCCCCACAAGCACTACGCACATTCATATGTAAAAGGAAAGTACTATACCAGGCAGGCTGCTCCTCAATCCCGATCGCACTTACTGCAAAATACCCGGGAGCACACACAGCAGCTTCAGTTCCTGACAGACCGAGCGCGATTCAGCAATTTATCCAGTCTTCTACAGGGTGAGCCTGGTTCCCACTCTTCAGACTTCCTTCTTTCTCCTCACAAATCAGATTCAGTCTGAAATGGCACTTAGAACGGCTGCAGGCCGAATCTCGGGGCCTCACACGTGCTTCCTGTGCGAAACTATACACCACAGAAGCACAGAGCTCCTTCTCTCTTCACTGTCACAACTGATCTGATCTTTCAAGTAACAGAGCAGGGGATTTCCTTTGAGTTCCTCCCAATTCGGTTGGCTGATTCGGCTGCCACTCACAATAAGACTCCCTCTGTTGGTGAAAAAAGACTCCAAGGTCAAAACTAAATTTCCCAGAGTCACTGCCCATACAATGCCCTTGTGGCTGGCTCAAAATTGAGAGTCCAAGTTCCGATTCGTCCACAGACTCCATTTTAGGGTCTCCCTATCATCCTGATTGGTCCAAGTCAGCAATTCAGGACCAAAATGAAAGAGCTACACTGAAACAGTTTGTGCTGAAATGAAGACAGGTTAGACAAACTACATTTTCTTACTCACTCTAAATGATTTCTGGCAAAGTGTTATATCTTTCAACAAGGCTCCCTCTGCACCACATGTAGCGACGGCAGAGACGGCGCGAATAGACAGGCAACTCGGGTGGGATTCGAGCATTAAATACACAGTCCCCCCATACAAACTAATTAGGTCTGCAAGCAGACAGCTCTTAAAGAGACAGTATGTGGAGGCTCAAATAGCACTCTCTTGGAACCACATTTAAACAGCTCAGACGCCGAACACCGCCCAGACTTGGAGCATTCAGGCAAGATGCTGGAAGACTTTTGGAAACCCCCATTTGCAGGGGTGTTACAGGTACATTACAAATCTCTGCCAGGGAAGCCGCAACCGCTCTGGCAGAGAGGGTATGAACCCATTCTTCCAACTAGACCTGCACCATGGATTAGCAGTGTCAAAGACATGCTACTGACCGTGCAGAAATACATCTAATGGCAACAGGCTGACCCAGCCGAGGCATGCAGAAAGATACATGAGTTGCTTGGATTGCGTATCTCTTTCATTCTGTCGCTGTAGAATCGCAGAACCCTCTTAACATCCAGAGAACGAAGGGAGAAGCAAATCTTAACCAACGGTAACTGAGCCAGTGACATCTTCTGTACTGGCTCAAGATAGGCTGAAAATGCATAGAGGTGTACCTTCACTGCCGAATATTGCAGACCTGCATTCGACAGGTCCAAGAAGCACCCAAACACCTTACTTGGTGGGCAACCAAAAGGGTCCAGACGGGACTTTGCACACCAGATGGAGAAGCATTTCCACTTAGCCACATAAGCCTTCCTGGTGGAAGGCCTATGCGTGGCTAAGATTTCTGCGATTGTCTGGGTAACCTAAAACCTGCCCACTTCTGTCTCCTCAGGAGCCCATCATGGAGATGAAGGGAGTGCAGGTTGGGATGGAACAAAGTCCATGAGTCAGATGGTCCACTCGTAGAGGGAGTTGCCTCAGGGGAACTTCTGACAGTCAGTTGATCAATGCAAATCATATGTGTCGAGGCAAGTCTGGGGCGATGAGAATCTTCCTGCCCCCCTGTGCCTCCAACTTAAGCAGCCTCTGAAGTAAGGGAAGAGGAGAAAAGCATACAGGAAGCATCTTGTCTACTGCAGTCTGAATACATACTGACAAAAAACACCAGGTTCTGGATTTCTGAAGCAGGATAGAGGCAGTTTGCGTTGAGGGGGGACGTAAAAAGGTCCAGGCCCAGACTGCCCCACTCGTTGAATAGCAACTGCACAACGTCTGAACTTGACACATCCTGCTCAAGGCACCACTCTCACATCCTCATGGCCTTCCTGCACAGAGGGTAGGGGGCGCTCCACCCTGCTTCCTGATGTATTACATCACAGCTTTGTCATCCGTCCGAAGGAGGATCACTTCTTGGCAGAGGGCATCCTTCAGGACTTGGGTACTGTGTAAGACAGCTCTCATCTCTAAGATATTTATGAGAAGATGAGGCTCCTCCTAACTCCACACCTGAATGTGGAGGTCTTGACAGTGAGCTCCCCAACCAGTCAGGAGTGCAACTGTGGTGACTGTGATCTGAGATTTCCGAGGGTAAGGGGTAGACCTTGCAGAAGCTTGCCCAACTGCGTCTACCATGTGAGTGATTTTGTCCAAGGCTCTGTCATTTGATGTGGAGGACTGAGGGTGCATGGTCAGAGATCACTGCTTGCTGTGGATGATGCCATGAGTACCAGCATCTGCTGCATTGAAAGGGGCCTAAACAGAGTCATTTTCTGTGATGTAAGGAGTCATCTGAAGATGTAGTTTCTCCCGTTCTACAGAAGGAAAACCCTCACTTTGGAGGTATCCAGGAGGGCTCCTATGAAGAGGAGCTGCTGGGAAGTTGAATCTGGCACCTTCCCCGAATCAGAACCCCTGCACCACCCGGAAGTGAGCAACTAAGAAGCTGTGGTAACTGCTTCCTGTGTCTCCTGCCCAGAAGGGCTGGCTAGGAGCCAAACGTCTAGGTAGTGAAGACTTGAACGCTGAGGTTTTAGTGAACTCTTCCCTGAACAGGTACTTGTTTAACCTTCCAAGGTCAAGAATTGGGAGCATGCCACCTGTTATCTTGGAACCAGAAGAGAATGGAAATAGGAACCTGTGTTCCGTTCTGCCATGGAACAACTTCTACTGCCCTGTTCCCGCAGAGGCCCCATATCTCAGAAGCAAGAAGGTCTGACTGAGAGGCGGACAGACTGGGCTGCCATCTGGGTGGAAGGTCTGGGGAAATCTCTGCGAAACTGGGAGAGTACCCCTCTTGGACAATCCTGATGATCCATACGTCTACTGTAATGGACTTCCATTGGTTGTAAAACCGAATCAGATGCCCCTCCCTACCACCAAGAGGCATCCACCTCAGACAGCTGAGGTGGAACCTGGGCCGGATGAAAAAATTACTCACCTTAGTAATGTTGTTTCTTCTAATGGAGTCTTGCTATATTCTGACAGTAGCAGTGAGTCCCAACCTTCGAACTGCCCCGGAGATGAAAGAGTTAACTTTCCATGCCAGGCATGGAACGCTGAGCTCGAGCCCGGTTGAGACTCTGTTTGTTGCTGTTTAAACTCAAACCGTCAGATCTTTATGAGCTAAACTCACCAAGGTCCTGTGTGGAAGCTGTAAACCTACACTAGCCAACTGGCTACTAAACATAAAACACATTTTTTGGTCCCAAAACAAAGACTCAAGTCAGGAGACCCAAAAAATGAAAAACACACCACCAATTCACCCCAAGAAAAGAAGGGGTGAAAACAAAAAGGTGTGCCAACACTGCACTGCCCACCCACAACACAAAAAAAAGAGGTTATGAGAGGGGCAGGCAGGGGGGGAGGTCAGAATATAGCAAGACTCCATTAGAAGAAACAACATTACTAAGGTGAGTAATTTTTTCTTCAAATAACATGAAGTCTTGCTATATTCTGACAGTAGCAGACTACAAAGCAGTACCTCCATAGAGGAGGGACAGAACCTACTTAGGAAATAGGCTCTGAAGCACAGTTGTGAAACCGAGCATCACTCCTAGCCTGATGTCCAGGAAGTAATGCTTGCAAAAGTGTGAACTGTTTTCCAGGTAGCTGCTTGACATATCTCTAGAATAGGGATGTCCCTGGCAGCAGCCAGGAAGCAGCTGTATCTCTGAAGAGTGAGCCCTCAGGCCTGAGGGAGGAACCTTACCCAGTTTTTCATAGCAAAATTGATACAAGAGACAATCCACCTGGCAATGGATCTTTTAGTGGCAGGTTTCTTTCCAACCTCACCATAAGTGAGGAACAGTTGGAGGAGTCAAACCTGTGACCCTAGGTACGCTTTTATGTAGTAACTAAGGGCTCTTTTCACATCTAAATTGTGCAGCCTCCTCTCCGCTAGAGGAGGAATGGTCAGTGAAGTACACTGGAAGAGATATAGATTGATTAAGGTGAAATCTGAAACCACCTTAGGCAAGAACTTCCTGTTAGTCCTGAGGACCACCTTATCTCTATGAAAGGAGATAAAAATGAGGCTCCACTGACAAAGCTTGTAATTCACTTATGCGTCTGGCAGAAGTGATGGCTACCAGAAACACAGTCTTCCAAGTCGAGTACTTAAGCTCTGCTGAAGACAAAAGCTCAAAAGGGGGTTGCATAAGCTGAGCAATGCAAACATTAAGGTCCCAGGCAGGGGCAGGGTCCCTGAATGGAGGGTTGGTGTGAAGCAATCCCTTGAAAAACTTGGAGAATACAGGGTGAGCGGAAAGAGAAGAGGACTTACCTGCTGAAATAAAAGCAGACACAGCTGCCAGATGCACTTTCAGTGTAGCTGGTCTCAGCCCCAAGCTATTTAAGTGGACCATATATTCAAGGACTGTGGACAGATCAGCAGATTCTGGGGAAATATGCTTCCCAGAGCACCATATGGAAAATCTTTTCCATTTGGAATTATAAGTAGCCCTGGTGGAAGGTTTTCTAGAAGCCTTCAGGATATCCATTACACCTTGGGAGAGGTGTAAATCAGCAAACTCTAACTCTTCAAGAGCCAGGCCTTGAGACTGAGAGATTTGAGGTTCAGGTACCAAACCCTCCCTGAGCACAGGTTAACAAGTTGTAATTCATGGGAGGACTCAGTGGAAGATGGACTGCTAAGGACAGTAGGAGTGGATACCAGGGCTGTCTGGCCCAGTCTGGAGCAATCAGGATCATCTTGCAGGGTTGAGATCTGATTTTGACTAGCACCTTGAACAGGAGAGGGAAGGGGGGAAAAGCATAGAGAAACTTCCCTTCCCAATTGAGAGCTAAGGCATCCAGGGGGACTGAGCCCAACATTGGGGGCCTGCAGCAAAAAAGGGGAAGTTGGTGATTGTCTGGGGCTGCAAAAAGATCTATCTGCGGGGTGCCCCATCTGGAAAATATCACCTCCAAGACCAGGGGTCCAGTGACCATTCGTGATGGCCCTGGAAAATCCTGCTGAGAGCATCTGCCAGGACATTGTCCTTGCCTGGGAGGTGAACTGCCATGAGGGAGGTTTTCAGGGAGTAAGCCAGAGACCACAACTTCATTGCTTCGGTGCACACGGCCGTAGACCGAGTGCCTCCTTGCTTGTTGATGTACCACATTGTGGTGGTGTTGTCTGCTCTGACCTGTACAACTTTGTTCTGAACAGATTTGGAAAAAGCTTGAAGTGCTAGAAATACTGCTCTGAGTTCCAACAGATTGATGTGGAGCAGAGATTCCTGAGGGGACCACAGCCCCTGGGTGGTGAGGTCGTCCCTGTGAGCCCCCCACCCCAAGAGGGAGGCATCTGTAGTAAGGATTAAAGAGTGAGACTGAGTGACAAAGGGAACCCCTTGTCTCAGAGTGTTCTGATCCTGCCACCACTGTAGGGCCTGGATCAGGGTTCGAGTTACTGGGATCAATTTGGTCAGAGGGTCCTTCCTTTGAGACCAAAAGGCTCTCAAATGGAACTGAATGTCCCTCATCTGAAATCTTGCTCCCTGCACTACTGCTGTAGAAGCAGCCAGTGCCCAGCTGTAGAAAATGCCTTGTTGGTCGAGACACCTGCAAGGTGAATGAGGAGGCCAGAGAGACCAGGGTCCTTGCCTGTCCAGGGAAGGAAGGCTCTGGCCTCTGTGTCTAGCTCTGCACCTATGAAGGTGAGGAGCTGGACAGGCTCTAGAACTGACTTTGGAAGATTTAGAAGGAAACCCAAAGAAGTGAGCAGTTGCTGAGTTATCTGTAAGTGTAACTTGACTTGGTCTGGGGACTGGCCTACTATGAGCCAGTCGTCCAGGTAAGGGAAGATGGCAATCTTTTGCCTTCTTAGAGAAGCAACTACCACTGCCAGGCATTTTGTGAATACCCTTGGAGCAGAGGTAAGGCCAAAGGGCATTGCTCTGAACTGGTAATGGCCTGAGGGCAGCTTGAACCTGAGGTACTTTCGATGGGAGCTTCTGACGAGAATATGGAAGTAGGCATCCTTGAGGTCCAGGGACACTAGCCAGTCCCTGGCCTTAGAGAGGTAGAATAATTCCAGAGTCACCATTTTGAATTTTGGTTTTAAAAGGTGCTTGTTTAAGTATCTGAGATCCAGGATGGGCCGCCATTCTCCTGTCTTTTTGGGGTAAGGAAGTACCTGGAGTACAACCCTTTGCCTCTGTGTAGGGGTGGAACCCTTTCCACAGCTCTGAGAGCTAGGAGGAAGAGACCTCTGCCTCTAAGGCAAGTGCCTCTGATGGATTTGCAGGCGGAAAGGATCTGGTTCTCAACTCTGGAAACTTTTTGAAGCTGAGAACCAGTCCCTGGCTTACTACTTCCAGGACCCATTTGTCTGATGTCAGAGACTCCCAGTCCTGGACAAAGTAAGCCAGCCTGCCCCCTACAGGTAGCTGAGAATCGGCTCTGGCAACCCCATCAGGGTGCCTGTTTGGCAGGGGCTTTAGGCTGAGGGGTGGAAGCAGGTCTGCTTGTACCCCATCTGCCTCTCCCTCTAAAGAACCCCCTCTGGGCATAGGCAGAAGAGGAGGCCTGGGCTTGGTAAAAGGCCTATGAAAAGGCCTGCCCTGGGAAGCTGCCTTTGAGGAGTGGCCTGCCCTTCCTTGGCCTGTGCACTCCTATAGGTGGTCCTATACTCATCCATTTTCTTCATGCAATTCTCTGTTTGCTCCCCAAATAGAGAATTACCCACAACAGGAAAATCCATGGCCTTAGTCTGGGTATCCTGTGACAGGCTAGTACATCTGACCCAAGCCATTCTTCGAAGTGCCACAGATGTAGCCATGACTCTAGATGACACATCATTGGAGTCTACTGCAGCATGGAATTGCACCTTGGATGCCTCAATACCATCAGCAGCCACCTGCTCCAGCTCCTTGGCAAGCTGGCCAGGGACCTGTTTTGCTAGGGCCATAACAGTGTTCCATCTGGATTTTTGATACCTAGCAGTATAGGCCATATAATTGGCCTGTCTGAGTCCCAAGGATGCTGCCATGTACTGTTTCTTTGCCATGGCATCAATCCTCCTGGAGTCCTTGTCCGGGGGGTGTGAAGCCAAGGGAATGTTTGCCTTATCACAGGCTGCAGCCTGCACTACCCCAACATGGCTGCATTGTTGTGTAAGGAACTCTGTGTCTGAGCCTGACAATGTATACCTCTTGTCCATTCTTTTATCCACAGGAGGTATAGTGTTAGAGTCTTAAAATCTTAAATGTCTGTTTCCCAAAAGATTTGTGCAAGGAATAGACAGCCTCCTAGACTCTGGGATATCCATCATTTCCACATAGTCAGGCTCCTCCTGGTCATCCACAGCTTCTTCCATAGGAAGCTGGAGGGTTTCAGCCACTTTTTTATAAAACATGAAATGGGAGGGGGACTCAGAAAGCCTAGGAGGAGACACTCCTGAAGGTCGGTCTGGGGAGATGTCCGGGTCAATGGGCACATCCAGACTTTCAAATCCACATTCACTTTCCTCATACTCCTCTTCCTCCTCCTCCGGTTCATAAAATTCCTCTAAATCATACTCTTGAACCGGTGGAACCGGCTGAACCGAGCGCCTGCCTGATGGTGCCGGTTCGGTCGGAACCGGGAAAGCGACTGAACAATTTTGATCGCTTTGTCTATTTCTTCAGCGGTTGGAGAGGAAAGTTTTGGCTCCACACCAGCTGATTTTTTTTTTCTAGTTCTTTTAGCTGGAACCGACTCCTCAGAATCGGCTCTCCTTTTGCCCGAAGAAGTCTCGCCCTGGTCAGAGGGCACTCCTTCTGGTTCGGTTTGAACCGAACCAGGCTGGCCATCCGGTTCAGCGGACTTTTTGGCCTCCCTTTCCCTGAGCCTACCAGCTCTCTTTTCTAGGGTAGCTGCAGGGAAATTTTTGCAAATCTGGCAGTCTGCATTGAGGTGGTCAAACCCCAGACAATAAACACAGGTGGTGTGGGGGTCAGCCTTGGCAAAGACTTCCCCACACACACTGCAGTGTTGAAACCAAGTGGGTCCGGTTTTTCTTTTGGGTTTCTCAGACATAGTGCCAGTCCTAACCAAACTTACCCTTTTATGGCAATCCACCAGGCAAGACCCTCTTATCGGTTCCCAACCATGTCACGGGTCATGGAAAAAAACGTAATAAAATCCGTTTTTTTTTTAGAACCGATAAGAACCGGTAACCACACTCTAAAAGCTCAATTTAAGATTATTTAAACAACTTGATCGGTTCAAACTGAAACGATAAACCGTTTACAAGTTCCACACAGAATAGAATAAAATAAAACCTATCTAGTACTCACAAATACCACAGACAGAGACTGAGCTGACAGGTTACGGTTTAAATTCGGTCGAAAACCGAGAAAAGCGGTACTTTAACCGACAAATTGAACTGAGCAGAAGAAGAAATCTCTGGAGCGACTGTTCAGTGAGGCGGAGTAAAGAATCTGATGGTTTGAGTTTAAACAGCAACAGACAGAGTCTCAACCAAGCTCGAGCTCAGCGTTCCATGCCTGGCATGGAAAGTTAACTCTTTCATCTCCGGGGCAGTTCGAAGGTTGGGACTCACTGCTACTGTCAGAATATAGCAAGACTTCATGTTGTTTGAACCACAGAGGTTGGTACAGTGCACTTTCGGACCCTGTGCCCTCTGCTGCATTTTCTTCGCAGCTGAGGAACTGGTTCCTGATAAAGGCTCCTCGGCCTCTACCTTGAAAGGACTGCCTGTTACGAAAATGTCAATGTTTCTCATCCCTCTGAGGGGCAGCAGGAGCCAGCCTGACTGTTTAAAAAGCTGCCCTGATGTTCTGAGCAGCCTCCAGAGCTCATCCTGAGGGCCAAACAGATAAGCACCGTCAAGGAGATGTTAATCACCTGCTGCCAGTGGCAGCTGCCCTAGAGGCAGTGCCATAGGCATCCATAAAAGCTTTCAGCTGGATATTGAGCTACATGTCCCTAGTAGTGGAGCATTAGATTCCAGGAGGCTGTCAACCATTGATTTGAGTGTGTTCCACAGGGTGTACTCATACTGAAGAATGTAGGAACTCAGGACGTAGATGTCTGCTTTAGTCCACAGATGAAATCTGAAATGCTATGATGGACCCCATATCCCTGAGAAAAGACTGGAAAGAAAGATCTTCCATCGTAGACTCCAGTGATACAGAAGACTTGTATTTCAGCCTATAAAATGAGTCATCCGCTGGGTCTTCGACAAAGCAGGACAGGGAGAGACTCATCAAGATCCACTTCTACCCCAGAAGAACCTCCAAAAGGCAGGTCTAGGCCAGGATCATGGGAGATGCTGCTACCCGGATCGGCGTTGAGGATTTCAGCACTATCCACGGCATGGGCACCACCCTCAGCATCGGCACTACCTGTGGCAAAGGCACCACACGGAGCACAGGCACCATCCATGGTGCTGGCACCACACGCGGTGCCGGCAGCGCTGCTGGCCCTAGACCTGAAGAAAAGGAGGGGGAAGGAAAGCAATACCCATGCCAGTCCCTGCAAGGAAAAAGGTGAGGGGAGTTGTCATGTTGAGTCAGCGTCAATCATGCTGGCACTGGAGAGGGCACCGCACACACATCCTGGCCAGACTGACCCAGCTGCGGCCCAGTGGCTCCGAGGCCCAAAGGCCCCAGGACTGGGTCCACTGGCCAGGTCAACTGGGCAGACACCATACCTACTGGTCTAAAAGAGCAGCCCAGAGCTGAAACTGCTCACTGGAGCCCCATCGAGGACAGAGATGGGATCCGGTGTCGAAGATCGCAGTCGTTAAGAATGGAGACACAGAAGACCCAACCAGAGTTGGGTCAGGCCTACAGCTCTCCATCCCCGACGATCTCCATGCAGACATACCAGAGGGCGACCTTGAGCAGTACTGATTCTTCTTCCACCGACAGAAGGAAGAAGCACTTGAGGTCGAGCAGAGCTGGGCCCCCGATCGAGGTCGGGAATGGGCCCGCTACTTTTGTGCTTCGGGCGGACTGTCCTCCCCCCCCCCGAGCACCAGACTGCCCATGGTTGGATCCCTGCTCTGGAAAGGGTGGCGGACCGGACACAGCCCCACTGCCATCACAGCTTTCAAAGTCTCCCTACCATCACCGCTACCATCTAAGGTTGACTCTGTTGATGGCGGGCTGAGAATTTCTTCCTCTTCTTTTTTTTTTTTTTAAATAAGAAATGAACACTAAAAGTAGTAAGTTACTTGAATATGGAATGGCATAGCTGCTGTCGTATAGGCAAAGACTGGACTCCCGGCAGGCAAGCGACGTTGTCACCAAAGTGTACTAGATGGTGGGGAAAAAAGGAACTAAGGTGGTTGGAGGGTTGATGCCGAGATAGCTTATACGGCATGAGCTAGTCTCGCAATGCTGTGCATGCACGGTCCTATCCAGGCGCCGGCCCTCCTGAAGATTTTTAGCTCCCACAGGGTCCTAGCACCTCCAGGCTACTCCCGTTAGTATGAATGAGTGGTGGAGACTTTTAGTCCAGGAAGATCGAAGCACCTGTTGTGATTGTTCTAGAGTGGGACAGCTGGAGGGAGAACCAACTTCTGACCACCACCTCTTGGCTTGGGGAAGGGGGGGTATGTCAAGGAGTCAGCTGGAGGCTGAACCAGCAGCTGGAGATGCACCTCCTCCTCTGGATTGCTTGGCAGAGGGACCAGAGGTGGAAGTCAAGGGGGGCAGGCAAGGCTGAGCTGGCCCTGCACTTACCCTGAAGCTTGGCTCCGGGACCCGACTTGTGAGAGACCTTATGAATGGAGGACCCTAGCCTACTCCTGGGCTGAGTATGGTACAGGGAGTGGACAGACCATACAGCCCTACCAGAGGTCTGCAGCTCATTGATAATATCCTGTACGTCTGGTCCAAAAAGTTTGTGATCCACAAAAGGGGCATTCAATACCTTTTGCTGAACATCATTCGCAAAGCCAGAGACCCTAAGCCAGGAGTGCCTTCTGAGGGAAATGCCAGAGGCAGCTGCCCTGGCTGTAATATCAGCCATATCATAGGTGGCTTTGAGGAGCTGCTTACTGATATTTTCTGAGGCCTGGAGCACCTTAAGAAGCTCCTGTTTCTGGGAACCCTCTGTGAGGGCCTGTGCAGCTGCCAAGCCCATCTGCCAAAGGGTATTCTGGTACTTAATAAGATGGGCCAAATAACTGGCATTCTGAAGGTCAAGGGTGCAAGAGGCAAACGTCTCTTGCCCCAGAGGTTCAATCTCCTTGACTCATGGTTAGGATGCACGGAACTAAGGTGCTTAGATCTGTCATGAGCAGCCTTGATAACCACTGAGTCGGTTTCAGGTTAGACTGCATAGAAGGGTAACTCCTGAGGTGCCTGATAGAGTTTGTCAGCCTTCTTGGGCATGGATGGTACCATGTTGAGCCTGTGGCACGCAGCTGTGGTGGCATCATTCAGGGCTAGCAGCAGGGGAGGAATAACCTAGGATAGAGACTCAGGGATCTCTGGGAAATCCACCAGATTCCTTTTAGTCTCATTCTCCTCCTCCTCCTCCTCCTCCTCAGTGTGGAACCGCATGATGGAGGAGAGCTGCTTCATAATAATGTAAAAGGAGGGGTCCTCAGGGAAGGGGACTGGCAGTGTGCTTGACAGAGTCCTAACATCTGGAGGAGACAGTGGACCTGCCAGACAACTACACCTCAACATCTTCTTCCTCATCCTCTTCCTCAAGGAGGATGAGATTAGGATGGTATTCCTCTTCGATGTTGGTCTGCTCTGAAACAGAGACTAATGAGCATAATGTAGATGGCTCTCTGGAGGGTGCGGGTTGAACTGGCGTCGACACCGAAACAGGCTTCGACGGCGCAGGCGACAATGGTCCAGGCCAAGGAACTAGCTGCTAAATGACATGTGGTAATACAGGTAAGTATGGAATTAAGGTCAACAGCAGAGATAGGGATGGTCATCAACACAGGTGTCAATGGAGAGGACGCATAGCCCAGATCCAATGACAGACTGCTAACTGTAGTTGTAGTGGTCAGGCCCAGTGCCGGCGGACCTTGAGGCTTGAGAGGTCTCAGTGGCTTGGCAGGGGCCAACAACCTGGAGGCCGATGGCCCATCTGCAGCCCAATGATGGCTAGGAGTTGAATCCTCAGTGGGGGCCTGGTAGGAACAGAGGCCTGCACGAGACGAGGTGCTGATGCTAGAGCAGTTGATGGGGCGATCCCAGGAGATGAAGAAGAAGAATCCAGCGGAGACCGGGATCACTGATGGGGGAGAGCAGTCTTTAGGGTGCTCCTTGTCCCAATGAGAATGTTTCCCTGAGGATTTGTCCTGGGCCTTGGTGGTCTGAGAGCCCAAAGAAGACACTGGCGACTGGGTGGGCGGGGGAGTTTCTGAGAACCCCTGCTCTTCGCTGGCTGCCTGTTGCTCCATGAAGAACTTTTGCAGGGCTTTCCTGCATTGGGACTAGGTGGTGAGGTTGAACTTCTGGCAGGATTCACAGGTGAGGATGTTGTGGCTAGGGCCAAGACAGAAGACACAAAGTTTGTGTTCGTCAGTGGAGAAAATCTTTCCACAGCAACAGCGATGGAAAAAGAATTTAACTTCATACTTACCGTAATTTCTTTTTCTGTTTGCTCCAACATTGTCAATGGGCAATCATAACAACTGGGTATAGTGCACCCCTACCAGGGGAATGGCACAGCCCAGCATTAGAATATTGGGCACCTGAGGATTCCACTCACTAACAGCAATTCCCCAGTTACTCTTACCTCACAGTGCCATGAGAGCTACACAACACATACATACAATAAAAACAAATACATATGTAACCCCTAGATGGCGCTATCCCAGGGGCTACTACCCCTGCCTGATTTGCCACTAACAGGTTGAGGGGCCTGGATCCAATGGCGGGTGCCTCCACCCAGAGGTCAGGGTTTGCAATAGTTAAACTAACTTGGTCACAGCCCTCTGGGACACTGCAACCCCTTTCTTCCCACTAGTGGCCCACACAATATATCAGAATTACCTTCACAGTATACACTTACCCCCAGGTCTGGTTCCGCACTGGGACCTCCTGTGAAATGAGATACAGTGCAACAATCACAGTACAGTACTTTAACATAGACAAATACCTCAGGCAGTATAACTTGCTGAAACAAGCAGCTCTGATTTATTTAGGGATATAACAAGGACAGGGGAAATCAGGTTAATTAGCTTATCACTCTAATAATCTACCTATGGCTCTGTGCACAGGCCTATCCCTATCAGTTACTGTCCCTGGGTACCCAAGCCCTAGTGGCTAGTCCAAACCGTGGCAGCTGGTAGGGGCCCTTTCACACAGAGAAAAGGAGAATTAAACAGTCAGCAGTACAGTAATTCCATTTGGATTTAATGTGGCAATTCAACAGGGAGCAACCCTGAATTAGTACTCACGACCTCCAAATAAGATAGGGTCCTTCAATGTCAGCAGGGCTCACTTGAGGTACACAAACCTCTTCACACATCCATATAAAGAAAGTACTATATCAGGCAGGCTGCATCTGTATCCCGATCGCATTACTGCACAATACCCGAGAACACACAGCAGATTCAGTTCTTGACAGACCGAGTGCAATTTTCAGCAATTCTTCCAGTCTTCTACAGGGTGAGCCTGGTTTCTACTCTTCAGAGATCCTTTGATTCTTTTCACAGGACGGATTCAGTCCTAACGCTGTTACACAAGCTGCAGACCGGAACTCTGGGCCTTACACACGTTTTTTGACTAAAACTGCACACTGAAAAAGCACAGGGCTCCTTCCTTCTTCACTGCCAAAGCTCAACTGAACTCCAACCGACAAAAACCGGGCACTTCCTTTGAGTTCCTCCCAGTTCTTGACTGGATTGGCTGTCACTCACAATAGACTGCTGCTGTTGGTCCAAAAAAGGCACTGAAGTCTAAACTACATCTCCCAGAGTCACTGCCCATACAATCCTCTTGTGGCTGGCTCAGATTATGAGTCCAAGTTCTGATTCGTCCAAGGCACCATTTTAGAGCTAGCTTACCCCACACTGATTGGTCCAGTTCAGCAGTTCAAAACTAGAATGGGAACTAGCAGACACAGTTCTGACTGCAAAGAAAGCAGGTTAGACAAACTGTAATTTCATTATTACTCTAAATAATTTCTGGTAAACAGTTACATCTTTCAGATAGGTTCCCTTTGCACCCTAGTGACTGCAAAATGAAGTGAATTGGCAGCAGCTCGAGTGGTACTCAGAGAAGCACACAGTCCCCCCATACAAACTAATTATGTCTGCAAGCAGACAGCTCTTAAAGAGACAGTACCAGAGGCTCTAAAAACACTCACTGATAAATGGCTTAAATGCCAAACACCATTCAGGCTTGGAGCATTCAAGCAAGCTCCTGGAAGTCTTTTGGGAACCCCCATTTGCAGGGGGGTTACACATACTTGCAATAATAAAAATCTGTCTTACCTTCCTATCCGACATTCGGGGAAGGGATGCATTTCATGGACCCAAAATGGAAGCCTGAAGTATTCGGTTCTTCTTTTAGGGAAGGCATGCAACCACCACACGTCTCACAGGAATCACCCATCTGGAATGGAGGCCTGAGTATGTTTCACAGGATCTGTGAATTGAAGCTAATACACAGTGAGACATGTCCTGTCTTTGATGCAGAGAACTAAACTGCAACAGGAAAATACACCTTCATTAACCAATGAAACCTTTTAACCTGCAGTTGCAGAAAATTGATAAATCAGCATATAAATATACATATCAGAGTACAATGCAGCAGAAATAGAGAGAGGTCCGCGTAGGGGATTTTTACTAAAAATAGACCTCTCTCCTAGCATGCAGGATAAGAGTCTCCCTCAGGAGCCAAGCTCCAGGGCGGGTCCCATTGACAATGTTGGAGCTACCAGAAAAATAAATTATGGTAACCATGAAATTAATTTCTTCTTTCTGTAGCACTCCACATTGTCAATGGGTAATCATAATAACTGGGTTCTAAGAAGCAGTACCCAGACAAAAACCGTGAGGGGGGGAGAATATTATCCCATACACTAGATACTTCAGAATTAGTTATGAACTGTTGCCTGCAACACTCTGCAACCAAAAGCTGCGTCAGCAGAATTCTGAACTTCCAGTTTATAATGTTTCATTAATGTGTGGACTGAGGACCACATGGTTTCCTTGCATAGCTCTGAATGATGTGACTTAGCCCCTCTTCACCCAGGAAGTTGCCATATCACCCTGGTGGAGTGAGCCTTGGTAAGAGCCAGAGTCCTCTTCTCTTTCTCCACATAGGCCTTAGTAACTAGACCCCCACCCACCTAGCTAGGGTGGGTTTAGAGGCCTTTTGTCCTTGTTTGGTTGGCCCAAAAGCACAAATAGGTTATCTGACTTATGAAATTCAGATGTACATTTAAGGTATATCCTAATGGTGCAAAATGAATGCAAACCTGTACAATTCCTTCCTTTGAACAGAGGAGGTTGTGGACAGTGAGACATAAATCGATGTCTTGAACTCCTGGAAGGTAATAAGTACCTGAGGAACGAACACAGTTCTGAATACCACCTGTCTGTATGCCTAATAAGGTAAGGCTTCTTAACATGAAGCCTGAAAAAAGTACAGTTATTTAGGAAATTAATGTAACAGTAGCTCTTCCAGAGGAGCTCTTGCAGCAGGTAACACCTATAGGACTATGCCCGCAGGCACTAGGACCCACAGAAAATTTCTAGCTAGCAATCCAAGGCAGGGGACCACCCAGACATTGGCCCCGCCACGATGTCCCCTATGGTATAAAGGGGGCGGTCCCCTGGCACCACCGCAGTTCACCTGCCAGAGACCCAGCTGACTTATAGGATGGAGAACCAAGGAGGATCTCCAATCCTCCAGAGAGAAGTACAGTTACATAACCCCAGGGGCAGGTGGGAGGAAAAACCACCTGCTGCAGGAGCTCCTCTCGAAGATCTACTGTTACAGTAAGTTCCTATGTAACTGTACTATCTCACTTTGAGAGGAAGCTCTTGCAGCAGGTAACATCTACAGTATAGGACTGAGTCCTAAGCAGTACAAGGAGAGACCCAGGTCAGAAGGGTGGCAGACTAGTAAAACAACACTGTCCTTGGCATGCGTTAGGAGAGTAGTCCCTGAAGTACTGCAAGGCCAAAACCTTTATCTTTATTGAATTCTCGGGATTGCAACCTTTGAGCTACAAGCTGTGGTGTTGCCGGAAGCCATATTGCTGCTAGCATTGTAGCTGGCATTTGTCAAGGTGTTCCATCAGCTGATCTTAGACTATACACTTGAGGGCTTTTGAGATCGGTGGGAGGATTGAAATTGGGCTGTAGTTGGCATGGTCAGTCTTACTACCTACTTTGTGAACTGGGGTTACAATTGCGGCTTTCCAGAGTTTTGAGAAGGTACCTGTGGTGAGGGACAGATTTACGATACAGGTCAGTGGAGTTAGCAGCTCGTCAAGGGTAAGAGAGATTAGTTTTAGGTCAGGCCCTCGGAGCTATGCCTGGACTTCCCAAGGACTCTGGAGAGATGTGGATAGAGCAGAAAGCAGCTAACTAAAAGAAGCTATATTTTCTTATTAATTTAACACTTATATCTTAGCAGGAGTCAGTGTCTGCTGAGATTAAGCAAACAGATACTTTATTAGAAGTAGAAGGGGTCTTATTTAGGGTTTAAAAAAAAAGAAAGAAAAGAAAGAAAGTCAGTGTGTGTTCTGTGCTGAGAAGGGTTCTGTATCAGTTTACTTTGCTAAACCAGTAGGAGGAGAGAGAGCTTAATTGGGGGTGTGGCTTAGACACTATAAAAGCAGGTGACTCAAATTACAACTTCCTGTTGCTAGCCTTTTTTCTTACTAATTGCCCTCCATCCCACCCCTCCACCCACCCACCCTAAGCCAGTTTTACTTTTATAGCCAATGGATTTGACTGTCAACAGGAACTTCCTGTTTGGCAGTAGGAAGGGAAGGATCATAGAGAAACATTGGTTTTGTCAGCCCTAAAGGAAAAAAGTAGCTCACTCTCTCCCCAGCTGCTGGTGGTCTGATACTGAGCAAGGAAGAAGGAGGCTACTGAAGAATATAAGAAGTTACTGTCCCAGAACAGGAAGGGTGAGAGTTGTAAGGAGAGAAGAGAGTAAGCATACAGAGAAACAGGAGAGGGGACACAAAATAAGACATGATAGGAGTGGTGCAGTGCAATGGCTGTGGGCGCAGTGTTCGGGAGACATTCTGGAAGCTGCGATGTTGCCCTATTTGCAGGCACCCCTCTGGTCTGAGGGAGGAGGTTGCCCATCTCCAGGCTGACCTGGCTAGGATTCGTGAAACCTCCTCCCCCACCCAGGGACCACCACGGCCAATGCCACTACCTCAGAGGCTGCCAAGAAAGAGGAGAGGCTGGACCAGGGTGGGCTCAGGGCGGGAGAGGGTGGTGGAACAGAGTTGCATCCCTCCAGCTGTACCTCTTCACAATTCATTCACTCTTCTGGTGGATAGTGGTTCCTCTACGGAGGCACCTGCAGTGGAGACCAAGGAGGATGCTGGGAACCTTCACAAAGGAGACCCACAGGAGGGTGGCATGAGACCCCACAGGGGAAGGAAACAACTCCTGGTGGGGGACTCAATCATTAGGGGGGTAGAAATGGGGGAGGAAGAGGAGAGGGAGGTAAGGTGCCTGCCTGGCGCCAAGGCTTGGAGGGATAGGAAGCGAATCCTCATCCTAATGCATATGGGGCACAAAAACCCTGGCACAATATATCAGTTGGGGGGTGAGGATATAGCATGCACCAAGCAGGAAAGGGATCTTGGAGTTATCTTCTCTGATGACCTTAAGTTAGGGAAACAGTGTGACAAGGCAGCAGGTAAAGCAAATAGGATGCTGGGATGTATAGGCAGGGGCATCACCAGCAGGAAAAGGGAGGTCATAATTCCGCTATACAAGACACTAGTGAGGCCCCACCTGGAGTACAGTGTACAGTTCTGGAGACCATACCTACATAAGGACATAGACAGGGTAGAGAAGGTTCAGAGGAGGGCAACAAAGATGGTGCATGGAATGCATCACAAGTCCTATGAAGACAGGTTGAAGGAACTGAACATGTACTCCTGGAGGAGAGGAGAGAGGATATGATAGAGACATACAAGTATCTTACAGGGAGGAACAGGGTGCAGGAACACACTATTTTTAGTGAAAAAGATGTTCCAGGAATAGAGGGCATGGGATGAAGTTGGAGGAGGACGATTCAGAGGAAACATGAGGAAGAATTTCTTCACAGAACGGGTGGTGGACAAGTGGAACACCTGCCAGAGGAAGTGGTGGGGCTGAAACAATCATGGGATTTAAGAATGCATGGGATAGACATAAACGAATTCTGGAGGTCAGGTAAGGCAACAGACTTCTAGGAAAACATAAACTGAACTTACAAACTCAAATGGGCAGACTGGGTGGGCCATAGGCCCTTATCTCGCCGACACTTGTCTATGTATCTATGTATCGGGGAGCAGCTGCACGAGGGAGGGAGCTGGATGTCATTGTCCACCTAGGGACAAATGACCTGGCTAGGAATGGGATCAGAGCAGTGCAAGAGGAGTCTGTAGAGTTGGGGAGGCCTTAGACAAGTAGCGACACGGTAACCTTCAGAGGTGCTGCCTGTCTATGGCAAGGGTGATGTATAGGTACTCCTCACCAGGGAATTCAATGAATGGTTGAAAAACTGGTGTGGAGCTCAGGGTTTGCTCACTGGGGACTGGGGAGCTACTCTGGAGGGATGCAGACCTATACTGCGGGCGATGGTCTGCATCTGTCCGGGGAACCAGGATCCTGGTGAGAGGTTTAAATGCTTCATTGGCGTTACTTAAACTAGCCAGGGGAGGCACTGAAAAGGAGCAGGGAAACCCAGCCTCCCCCCACAAACAACAGTAATTAGTGAGGTAAACACCAAGGTAGAGAAGTCATTAGGGAGCAGGACAGAAGTAAATGTAAAAAAAGGCAAAAGCAGTAAGGACAGAAATGAGGCTAAAAGGGGTAAGGCCATCAAAAAGTGGAGGGTGATGAGTACCAATGCCCATAGTCTGTGTAACAAGCTCCATGAACTAGTGGCCTTGATGGAAGAGGGTTGCCTGGATATTGTGGCAGTCACAGAAACATGGTACACAGAGAACCATGACTGGGATGTCAACATACCAGGATACACAATCTACAGGAGGGACAGGGAGGGTAAAAGAGGAGGAGGAGTAGCTCTTTATGTAAAGGAAGGGATCAAAGCAACAGAATTAAAGAGTAAACAGGGAGCAGATGAGACAGTCTGGGTCACCCTGGAGACAGGAAATGGCACCACAATCCTCATGGGTGTTGTATACAGACCCCCATCTCACAGGGAGGGAATGGACAAGGAAATGATAGAAGGCTTCCTTAGAATGGCAGAAAAAGGGGAGATATTGTTGATGGGGGACCTGAATATGCCAGATGTTAACTGGAGCACCTGTGCTGTAGGCACATCCAAGAGCAGGGTCATTCTTGATGCCCTACAGGGGGCATGCCTCAGACAGCTAGTATTGGAACCCACTCGGGAGGGAGCAATCTTAGACCTGGTACTCTCAAATGGGGACGGAGAAAGAATCTCAGATTTAGAAGTGGGTAGCCATCTGGGAACAAGCGACCACCAAACAGTGTGGTTCACGATAAACACAGCCATACAATCAAGCCATATAAAAGCAAGAGTATTGGACTTTAGGAGGGCTGACTTTGGGAAAATGAGAGAGTGCCTCAGAAAAGCACTAGCAAACAGGCAAGAAGGAAGGGTGGAGGAACAATGGGGAGTAATCAAAACAGCCATCAGTGAGGCAACAAGCCTTTGTGTAAAGCAAATTAACAAAACACAAAGAAGGAAAAAAACGCTATGGTTCTCAAATGAGGTGGCAGGAAAGGTTAAGGAGAAAAGGATAGCATTCAGGAACTATAAGGAAACACAGAAGGAGAAGGACAGAGAACTTTATCAGTTAAAGCAGTAAGAAGCTGGGAAGGCAGTCAGAATAGCAAAGGCCCAAACTGAGGAAAGGATAGCCAACTCTGTTAAGAAGGGGGATAAGACCTTTTATAGGTACATTAGGGAGTGAAGAAAGACCAAAGGAGGGATACTGAGGCTTAATAAAGGGGAGGGAATGTGGGTAGAGGGTGACAATGAAAAGCAGGGATACTGAACAAATATTTTCGCTCAGTATTCACAAAGGAAGAGGAGGGGTAGGTACCTAAACCAAACAAGAGAAACACTCTGAAGACGGGGGTCGATACCAGTCCATTTACAGAAGAAAGGGTTCTGAAAGAACTAATAAAACTGAAGGTGGACAAAGCAATGGGGCCTGATGGGATTCTAAAAGAACTAAGGGTAGAACTAATGACACCGCTGACTACTCTCTTTAACAAATCATGGGAGGATGGGGTGGTACCTGAGGACTGGAGGAGGGCGGATGTGATTCCTCTTCACAAAAGTGGGAGCAGGACAGAGGCAGGAAACTACAGACCAGTTAGTCTGACCTCAGTGGTAGGTAAAATGATGGAATCACTTCTGAAGGAAAGAATTGTTGAGTACCTAGAGGCCAGTGGGGCATAGGACCCAAGGCAGCATGGATTCACGATGGAAGGTCGTGGTCAGATGAATCCAATAGATTTTGACTGTGTGACCAAAGTAGTAGACCAGGGAGGGGCTGTGGACATGGCTTACCTAGATTTTAGCAAGGCATATGATACAGTCCCACACAAAAGATTAATACATGTTAGCCAGCCTGGAGTGGGTCCCAAGGTGGCAGCCTGGATAAAAATTGGCTAGACAACAGGACGCAAAGGTAGTAGTAAATGGAGTCCACAGTGAAGAAAGGAGGGTTACTAGCGGGGTACCACAGGGTTCAGTACTGGGACCGGTCCTTTTTAATGTCTTTATAAGTGACATTGCAGAGGAACTGGAAGGAAAAGTATGTCTCTTTGCAGATGACACAAAGATCTGCAACAGGGTTGATACACTAGATGGAGTGGAAAGGATGAGAAGGGACTTGGCAAGGTTGGAGGAATGGTCAAATGTATGGCAGCTCAGATTCAATGCAAAGAAGTGCAAGGTAATGCACCTGGGAAACAAAAACCCAGGGCAAGAGTACACAATGGGGGGTGAGATACTGACAACAGTAAAAATGGAAAGGGACCTGGGGTAATTATATCAGATGACCTAAAGGTGGGCAAGCAATGTGAGAAGGCAGAAAGGAAGGCTGGGGGGATACTGGGATGCATAGGGAGAGGCATCAATAGTAGAAAACAGGAAGTTGTTATCCCTCTGTACAGACAGTTGGTGAGACCCCATCTGGAGTACTGTGTGCAGTTCTGGAGACCCCATCTCCGCAAAGACATAGACAGAGTGGAGGCTGTCCAGAGGAGGGCAACCAAAATGGTGCAGAGTCTGCACCAGAAGACATACGAAGAAAGATTAAAGGAGCTTAATATGTATACCCTTGAGGAAAGGAGGGAGAGAGGGGACATGATAGAAACTTTCAAGTACCTCAAGGGAATCAACAAAGTCCAAGAGGGTGGCATCTTTCAGAAAAAGAGATGTACAAGAACAAGGGGGCACAATTTTAAGATAGAGGGGGGACAGCTCAGAGGTAATGTGAGGAAGTATTTTTCACAGAGAAGGTTGTGGATGCATGGAACAGCCTCCTGAGGAGGTTGTGGAGTCAAGAACAGTGAGGGAATTCAAGAATGCATGGGACAGACATAAGGCAGTCCTAGTGGGGTGTAGGAGGAAGTAAGCTGTTGGTTAATTAGGATCTGCAGCTTATCTGTTAGGTAGGAAAATGGGCAGACTAGGTGGGCCAAGCGGTCCTTATCTGCCGTCAAATTCTGTGTTTCTATGTTTCTATGTTTTTTTACCTCACCTTTAGATAGTACTCTGAGGTAGAATGGGGGGGGGTGTGGTACGTTGGGGCGGAACTTTGGGAGGTGGGCTGGTTGGTGCCGGCTTGGTCTTGGAAACTGGAGGGGAGGGCACTGTACTGAGGTCAGTAAAGGCTTTGTTGAAGATGACTGTGATGGATTTAGGGTCTTGTGTAAGGGATCCATTGTGGCTCAGCATTGTGGATGCTGAGGTATCCCGTTTCCCAATGGTTGCATTAATGTTATTCCAGAAACGACGGCTGTCCCCTCAGGTGGAGTTAAGCTCGAGTTTGTGGAAGTTAGCTTTAGTCGGAGGGATTGAGATGGTGCATTTATTCCATGCAGCCTTGTAGTTTTGCATATCCTGGTCAGAAAGAGTATTTTTGTACTTATACAATAGGTGGTCCCTGGAGCTCATCAGGGCAAGGAGATGAGGGATTATCCACATTTTGTGTGAGCCACTGATTTTCCTTTTTGACTTGGGGGCAAATATGTCACAAGCAGCATTGAAAATAGCTATAAATTTACTCAGAGCTGCGTCAATGTCTTTGGCATTTAGGATAGGTGCCCAGTTCAGTTGCAGAAGGTGTTGCTTAAAGAGTCCTAACATGCTCTTTTTTAGTATGCAGGATATTATCACCTTGGCGGGCGGTTTAGGGGCCTTGTTGGACCAGGCAAAGATGACAGGTGAATGGTCACTTAGGGAGTCTGGGAGCACTTTTAGGCCAGAGATACGTTCTGGCTGGTTAGTTAGTACCCAGTCCAGCAAGGTACTGGTGCTTGATCTGTAGTTTGTATGGGTGGGTTGGTCCACTAGCTGAAGGAAGATGATTTAGGAGACTGCATCTTTATAAGTGACAGAGTCCTGGGACAACCAATTGATGTTGAAATCACCCAGCACTATGACTTCGCTGCTAGAGCGGATGTCAGCTACATGCTCATGCAGTACTCTAAAACCCTCAGCAACTTCCCTAGGGGGTAAGTAGGCTGAGATGAGAGTAAGACCCTTGCCCTGGGTGCCCTGCTCTCTTTCTGGAAGCAATGTCCAGACTGTAGTGCCTAATGAAAGTGTGGACCAAACTCCAAGTAGCAGCTGCACAGAGATCTGCTGCAGACGTAGTTTTGAGGGATGCAAAGGAAGTTGCGACACCTCTTGCGAAATGACCCTTAACCAGTCCAGGCAAGGGTTTTCCGTACTTTTGGTAACAGAAAGTAATGCAGTTGAACAACCATTGGCTAATATCTGCTTGGTCACTGAAGCCCCTAACATTCTTTGGGCAAAGGAGACAAACAACTGGTCTGTCCTTCTTGATGAACGAGTACGTCCTACGTAGTAACATAAAATTCTATGTACATCCAGAGTATGTAACAAGGCCTCCCCCTCTGTTCGAGTACTCTGGGTAGTAAACTGGTAGTTGAATGTCCTGATTTAAAGTAAATTCTGACACCACCTTTGGAAGAAACTTAGGGTTTGTAAGCAGGGCTACTCTGTCCGTGTGAAAAACAAAATAAGGCTCTTTACACATCAGAGCCTGCAGCTTGGAAATCCTCTGAACAGAAGTAATGGCAACTAAAAACAACACTTTCCAAGAGAGAAAGTGGAGCTCACAACTTGCAGTTGTTTCAAATGGACTCAAAGTAAGTTTTTCTAACACAAAAAGAAGGTCCCAAGGAGGAACAGGGTCCCTCCTGGGGGGTTTGATGTGCAAGATACCCCTTAAAAAGGTCTTGCACAGGTCCAGTTGTGCCAGAGCTTTCCCATCTTGATAAGGCTGAAAGTGCAGAGAGAGTCACCTTAATGGATGAGTAGCAGAGACCCATGTCCGATAGGGAAAGAAGATACTCTAGCACAGATTCCACTGGACAGTGGAAGGGATCCAAGGAATGGGGGGATACCCACAAACAGAAGCGCTTCCACTTCATGGCGTATGCTGCCCTGGTAGAGGGTTTTCTTGTTGCCAAGACAACCTCTGCTACTCTGGGGGATACCCCAAGTCTGTGTCTGATTAGGTCTGCAGGAGCCATGCCTGCAGATGCAGAGACCGAAGATTCGGGTGTACTAGGATCCATTGCTCCTGAGAGAGCGCAAGTGAGTGGACAGTGGTAACGGGACCTGTAGTTCCAATGCCAATTGTTGTAGCAACGGGAACCAGATCTGCCAAGGCCAGGAGGGCATTACTAGAATAATGCGAGCACCTTCTGCCTGCAGTTTGAGCAGTACCCTCTGCAGAAGCAGAAAGGGAGGGAAGGTGTACAGGAACCTCCCTGTCCAAGAGAGGGACAATGCATCACACCAGAAAACACCACGCCTTGGATCTAGTGAGCAGAAATTGGGCACTTTGGTGTTGTGTGGGATCGCAAAGGGGTCCAGTTCTGGCTGACCCCATCTTTCAAAGAGGTCATCTATGACTTCCTGCAGTAGCTCCCATTCATGACTCAGACTGAGAGCGGCTCAGATGGTCTGCAAGGGTGTTGTGACTTCCTGGTACGTGGACGGCTGTAATATCCAGGCTGTGATCCACTGCCCAATGCCAAACTCTCATGGGCTTTCTGCATAGGGGGTAAGAATGAGTGCCCCTTGATGGTTGAGATAGAAGACTACTGGACCGACTGGTCTGACTGAACCAACTGGGGACTCAGCAAGAGCATCCCTTGGAACACTTGCAGGACGTATAGGATGGCTCTCATCTCCAGTATGTTGATATGGAGAGCATGTTGATATGGAGAGCACATTCTGTCTAAGTCCAAGAGCCCATCATCTGGTGGGATGCCAGGTGCACCCCCCAGCACAGCCCTGAGGCGTCTGTGGTCAGAATTTGCTGGGGGCTGGGACACTGAAATGGAACCCCCGTATCTAGTCAAGAAGGGGTGAGCCACCATTCCAGAGACTGAAGAACCACACTGGAGATTTGAACTGGGTGATCGAGATCATCCGTGCCTTGGTCCCATGGAACTCTGAGGTTCCACTGCAAGAGCCTCATATTCAGGTTTGCAAGGAGAACTGTTGCAATGGTTGCGGCCATGTGGCCCAGAAGTTGGAGCACCACTCTTGTCTGGACTGGATTGGTAACCATTACCCTTTGAGCAACTGTCCTCAACCTGTCTGCTTGGTCTGCAGGGAGAAAGGCCCTTCCCTGGATGGTGTCCAGGACTGCCCCTATGTATTGCAGTCACTGGGTAGGCCAAGGGCATGACTTGGGGAGATTTAGGGTGATGCCTAAGTTGTGAAACAGACCATAGGTCTCCCTCATTGACTGACGCAACTGGTCCTGCGACAAGACTAACAAGCCAGTCATCCAGGTGGGGTAAACATAATGACCCCTTCTCCTGAGGGTTGCCGCCACTACAGCCAGGCATTTGGTAAAGACCCTCGGTGCTGATGGAAGGCCGAATGGTAGCACCCTAAACTGATAGTGCTCTCCTTGGAAGGTGAAGCGGAGATACTTCCTGTGAGATGGCAGGATCTTTATGTGCATGTATGTGTCCTGCATGTCCAGGAAGCAGAGCCAATCTCCTCGGTGGATCATGGGCAACAGGCCAGGCAGTGTCACATCCTGAACCTCCTGTACTCGATGAAGGTGTTCAGTTGGCTCAGATCGAGGATGGGATGGAGGTCCCCTGTCTTCTTCAGGACCAAGAAGAAGTGGGAATAGTATCCCCTGCCTCTTTGGCCTGGGGGTACTGCCTGATTTGCCCTTTTTTCGAGCAGGGTCTGGATTTCTGCCCTTATAAGAGCTGTGTGGAATGGACAGCAGTGGGAAGGAATGGACGGGTTGTCCTGTGGAATCTGGGTAAACTCCAGAGCATACTCTGTTTTGATGATCTGGAGAACTCACTGATTCGTGGTAATGTTGGACCATCTGCTGAGATAGAGGGAGAATCTCCAGCCTACTGCCTCCCCTTGAGCCTCTGCCGGAGGAGGGGAGGCTGGCAGGGAGTCATTTTATTTTATTTTTTTATTGAATATAACCGGAATTACAATCCTTTGAGTCACGGACTCTTTCGCAAAGGCTCCACGTTGGTTACAGGGGGTGGAGGGTAAACAGATACAGAAGAAACATACATAAACAAGTAGTATTCACATAACAGTACTGGTAGTGCAGTCCAGGCATTAACTTAGATTAACCGGTGACAGCAGTAGGCAGCATTCTGGATATCACTTGACAGAGACGTGAAGGATGCTGATTCATGGGATCTAGAGAGACCCTGTGTCGGTAGCTGGAGGGTTTGGGAGCACATAAGTGGGCAGTGTTAGCCACAGTCACATAAAGCAGATTCAAGAAGTTGAGCTTTGAGGCCTGTTTTGAAAAGGAAGATGCTATGGGTCAGAGAGAGCGGGGGTGGTAACGTATTGAGCCAAAGCGGGGCACGATAGTGGAAGGATCTTTGCCCTAGGGATGTTCTACAGTGGGGGACCAGAAATGAAGAGTTTGCTGCGAGCCTTGTATTGCGCCTGAAGGGGGCTGCGCTGATAATGGGGAGAAGGCAGACGGGGGCTTGCTGGAGATGTATCTTTTTTGCGAGGATGCAGGTGTGATACTTTAGTTTTTGTTGGAAGTTAAGCCAACCAGCCAAGGCATAGAGCTCACAGGTATGAGTTAGTCTGTCGCTGCCGGTGACTAGGCGGCAGGCTTTATTCATGGCAATGTTAATGCTATGTAGTGTGGTGGGTTCTGCTGAGCCATAGATCACTATCCCATAGTCAATTAGGGAGAGGACTGAGGAGGAGACTGCAAGATGCATGGCCTGTGTGGGTAAGCAGTGTTTAAGTCTGTAGAGGATACCCAGTCTAGCATTGACAGCGGAAGAGAGGAGTTGAATGTGACTATGGTAGGAGAGGGAGGTGTCTAATGTGAAACCCAGGTATTTAAAATTTGTAACTTGTTCAAGTGGGGCGCCTTGTGTGTTTTTGATTAGGAGTGCCGACTGACTGTGTGGGCTTTGACGGTGCACAAAGATCATGGACTTAGTTTTTTTATAGTTGATCAGGCGGTGTTCAGTGAACCAGGTCTCAAGCTCCCAGAAGAAATCCTGTAGGGCTAGTTGGAAGGCGCTCGGTTGTGGGTGTTTCCAGAACAGTACTGCATCATCAGCATAGAGTAGTAGATGACCGCTGCATGCCTTGGGGAAGAGACTTTAAAAAGAGGGTGAATAGAAGCGGGCCAAGTATCGACCTCTGAGGGACCCCAGAGCAAACTGTTTTGCAGGAGGAGATGGTGGTATTTATTCTGACTTGTTGTGACCGGTGTGAGAGGTAATCCTTGAACCAGGCAGTTGCCGCTGGACCACATTTAGCTGTGGAAGGACACAAAGCAGTAGCTCGTGACTGACCGTATCAAATGCCTTGGTCAGGTCCACATAGATCGCACCTGCGATTGAGCCTTGGTCAAGGGCCTCACGGATGAACGAGGTGAGCTCAGTAAGTGCTGTGATGGGTACTATGGCCAGTCCGGAAACCATGCTGTTCCTGGCAGAGAAGGTTGTGTTTAGTTAGGTGTTCTGTTATCTGGTCTGAAACTATTTTTTCCAGAGCTTTGGAGAGATGAAGTATTGAAATCGGGTCTATAGTTGCTTGTGTTAGTGGGGGTCGCGCTTCAGAATGGAGAGATTATGGCTCTTCCAGGTTGAGGGAACTGACCGAGGCAAGAGGGAGGCTGAGAATTTTAGTAAGGTGGGTAATATGACAATCCAGGGTCAGCCGGATGAGTTTAAGATCTAGGGAATCATTGCTGTAATGGGTATTGGCGATAGCATTGGCAATGTAGTGTTTTGCCTCATGGGCAGGAGATGACCTCAGCCTGAAAGGCATCAAATTGACACTACATGGGGTGTCAGGGGAGGGGTGGGGGGACGGGTGGAAGAAATTAGGAGGAGGATATGGAGAGGTCTGAGAAAGTGGAGTTAAGGGCTTCTGCTATAGTGGAAGGATCCTGGGTGACATCCCCGTTAATAGTGAGTTGGGTAGGGGTGGGGAGCAGGATTTCCCACTGAGGTCTTTTATATTGTTCCAGAATTTTTTACCGTCTCCCCAGGAGGAGGTTAGGGTTTGTTGGTAGTAAGTAGCTTTCACCTTCCATAAGGCCCATGTACATTTGTTGCGGGCCTCCCGGTATAGCTGTCTATCCTGCATGCGTTGGGAGTCAAGGGCCTTATGCCATAGGTTGTCCCTTTGTTGGAGCACGTTAAGTAGTGAGGGTGAGATCCAGGGGGTGGTTCTTGTTTTCACTACTTGCTTGACGAGGGGAGCGTAAATGTCGCAGGCCTTGTTGAAAGTGGTTATAAAGTGTGCGAGTGCTTGGTCTACTGACTGCGTGGTGTAAATGGGGAGCCAGTTGCTGGTAGTTAGATGGGCTTTGAGGTTCTCAAGACTTCCTCTTTTTAGTCGTCTCTGCAAGGAGATTTTTTGGGGGACAGGTGGCAATTTACCTGACCACCAGCAGATCACCGGGGAGTGGTCACTGATGGTGTCAGGGAGCACCGTGGCATGGGAGAGGTTCTGTGGCCTGTTGATGAAGATGAGGTCTAAAAGGGTGGAGGTCCCAGATCTATTGTCCTGTCTGGTAGGAGAGGTGACGAGTTTGGCAAGATCGTATGCCAGGGCAGTGTCTTTGAAGCTGGATGAGGCTGGGGATAGCCAGTTGACACTGAAGTCACCCATTATGGTGGTTTCACTAGTATTAGGTAGGAGGGAGATACTGTAGAGGATAGAATCAAATGCGAGTTTTTGGTTTCTCGGGGGGATATAGGCTGAAGTGATGTGGAGCGTTTTTGTACCCAGACTGAGTTTGACTGTAAGTGTCTGGGCGTCATATTGCGGTGCGGGGGTTTGTACTTCAGTGGCATGGAGTGAGCATTTAACATAAATTGCACAGCCACCACCTCTCTTGCTGGTCCTATCAGCCCGGAAGATGGAATAATTACTGAGGGAGACAGCATCATTGGGTATTCTGTCAGAGAGCCAGGTTTCAGAGAGGGCTAGGATGTCTGGTGCATGCTGGGCAATCCAGCCTTGGAGGGGGGTGTGTTTTTTTGGTAGGCTGCATATATTAAGAGTAGCTAGCAGTAGACTCCCCCTTGGGTTGTTTGGAAAGGCCATTGTACAGGGCGGTCCTGGGTTAGGGTGGACATTGCCAGATAATAAGAGAAGTAGAAGGTCATGCCAAGGTGGAGCGGGGTAGGCAAGGGAGTTCTGGCATTTTGGGCACTTTTGGGGCCCTGGGAGCCTGAAGGCAGGGGAGGGTCCCTTCATTTGAAACCCCGCTTTTTTGGTTGCCGATGCCTTCCTTGGTGACCTTGGTCCTTATGAAAAGGACGGCATCTAGTGGTAGCCAGTTCCAATTTGTACATCCTGTGGATGTCGGAATCCACCTTTCCAGAGTCTTGCAGCCTGGTAATCAATTTTATGGTATCAGGCCTGAAGAAGACCAAGCCCTGAAAGGGTGCATCCAGGATTGCATCCTGAAGGTCCTGTTGGAACCCTGAGACCCGCAGCCAGGCATGTCACCTCATACACACCCTTGTGGCTGCTGGTCTGGCAGCCGTGCTTGCCAAGTCACAAGAACTCCTTAAGACATGTCTGCCCACATCAATGCCAGATTGCATAATGGCCATGAGTTCAGATTTACTGTCTGAGTCAGGTTGAGCCTTGACTAAATATAAGGCCTTGCCCTACAAAGATTTTTGGTATGTCACCATATGTGCCAAAACATTTAATGACCTGACTGTGCAGGTGGCCGAGGAATAGATTTTCTGGCCCATCTGATCCAGCTTTTTGATTCAGGGTTTGGGGCTGGGAACTCATGTGCTTAGGCTGTTGCGCCCTACTATGTGCTGCTGTTAGTACCATGGAGTCCGCCTTTGGTTGTTCACTGAGGTGAGGCTCCCCCTTAGGACTTTTATACAGGCAGGCCGTTTTCCTGGGGAAGGCTGAGGTGGAGAAGGGAGGTTTCCAGGCTAATCTGGTAACATCCTGAAAGGGCTCTACAAGTGTGGGAACGACCAAAGGTTTTTGGTCGTTTGCCCCAAGGAACATGGGCAGTCGTCAACATTCGGGGTCAAGTTCCTCCGTGTTCCACTGGTTGAGGAACTGTATGTGATGCATCACGTCCAAGAAGGACGGATCATCCGGGGGAGTCCTGGGAGAGTCCTTTTTGTAATCTGGGGAGGGCAAAGGCAACTCGTCCTCAGAAGAATAGTAAGAGGAGGAGTCCCCTGCATCTTCCCCAGAGGAAGAGTGTGAATGTCCCCTAGAGGAGGGAACAGACAACGGGTGCCTCCTATGGTCATTAGGAGCTGGCGACCCCCGGTCATCATCCCCAAACGATGGGCAGTCTGGCGTCGCAGGAGGTCTTTTAGGTCTTTGAAGTGAGGGCTTTATGGGTGGGGCCAGAGGTAGGAGTACTCTAGGGGGTGCGGATGGCTCCTGTGGTCTAGGCAGCAGATCCCCTTTAATAGTATTCCACCAGGAACTGAACAAAGCCCCAACCTCCACCAGTGGCACGACAGGCTGTGCCAGCGGCAGGGTGGGGACGTTGGGGGGTCCTGGTGATGGCTTTTGTGGTGCGCTTGGTGCCGTCACCTGATCCCTGGGCTCTTTGTCCTCGGGCGGCGGGTCTGATGGGACCTTCGCTGTTGGGGCAGGGTCCCCAGATGCCTGACACCTGGCTTCTAGGGAGGAGGTGGAGGCGAAGGGCTCAACCCTCAGTTGACAGGCCCACGCATCTGGTCTTTAGGCATGTGACCTGTCACCTGATCCAATGCACATTCTTTTGGAGCAGATGGCCACCTGGGTGGTGGCACCTGGTCCATCTCTAATGCCGAGTCAGAAGGCACTGTGGTCTGACAACCTTCCGAGGTGGATGTCGTCTTTTCCTAGGGCGGAGGAGGCTTCTGATGACGATCAGAATCCTGGCGTCTGGAGGAGTCGCTCGACCCTTTTGACCTGTTGAATGACTCCGAGGTGTTACAGGTGGCAGAATCTGACTTTCCGCCTGAAGAAAATGCCTGTCCATCTGGCTGAGACCCAAGCAATGGCTTGTGGGGCTTTACAGCCAGGGACACAGGGGAGGATGAATGCCCATGGCTCGAAGACTCTTTGCTCTGTGAATGAGAAGAGGTGGTGATCTTCTTAGCAGTCACCCCAGGAAGGGTTAAGGAACCCGGTTGGGGAGGGGACAGATTCCGACCTCCTGCTGGAGGTGGAGGATGCAGAGGTCTTGTGAGGGGACCTAGGGCCGGATTCTGACCTGGCTCGATCCTTGTCCCTATGGTGATGTTTTCCACCTGATCTCTTCTCTCTGGGGGAGGAGTCCCTGGCTGAAGAAGAAGAGGTGTGTCCAGACTGGGTCCTCTGCATAGCGGCTACCTGCTGTTCCAGGAGGTAGGCCTTTCAAGATCTGAGGCGGCGAATCAGAGTCTTCTTATTAAATTTCTGGCAGTGTGGGCAGCTGTCCAGCTTGTGGCCCGGGCCCAAGCAAATTAGGCAGGCCGAATGGCTGTCTCTTTTCGGGATATGCTTGCCGCATGCACACTTAGACTTCTGCCACTGTGTGGATGAAGAAGACATGCACTGAAAGTGAAGGAAAAAGTGAGGAAATTTAGAAAATGAATGATAACTGCATGAAGCACAAAATGGCGGTCGACTGTGAAAGAGGTGTCCGTGGAGCTGACACTAGCGGATCAATGGTGGGAAAAGAACTGAGGTGGTGCTTTTATACCACAGGGGACGTCGGGGCAAGGCCGATGTCAGGGGCAGTCCCCTGCCTTGGACTGCTAGCTAGAAGTTTTCCGTGGGGTCCTAGTGCCTGGTGGCATAGTCCTATAGGTGTTACCTGCTGCAAGAGCTCCCTCTTGAAGTAAGATCAACACACCCAGTGAAGTGGATGGGAGTGGTTCAGAAAAATTCCTTGTAAGAAGCATTCAGAACCCTGAGATCCCACAGCAAACCAGACCCGACGGCAAATGTGTCCTACACACACGTGCCTATAAGTTCTTAAGCTAAAACCCCCCGGGATTCAATAGCAGAATCAGGCCTCTCAGTAAACTCAAGCCAACCTCTCAGCCCTCTTATAGAAAACCAAAACAAACTACGGAATAGGGGCTGTTCAGAGGAGCCCTTTGCAACTGGCCCAGGGAAAACCAAGAGGTAGCCCCTATCAGAGCATAGGCTGCAGACATAGATGATTTCTGACAGCCATCAAGATATACATATAGTACAAGCTCTATCATGCCTGGATTTTGTGGGTGAAGAGAGAAAGACCCTGAGCAGGTCTCTGCACACCAAAAGACATAAGATCCTCTAATTCCCAGAACTACAGTCTACTTGGCCACTCAGCAGGTAACAAGGAGTCGTCCCTCCAGAGCATCCTCATTTCAATTGATTATTATCTCTGTATCCTTTGTGAAAAATAATAGAGGGAAAATACGCTCTGCTGAAGGCCTATTCCTGAGGCAGAGCGACCACTGCCCTCGTCTGTGGTTACCTACGAGACCGAAGAACCATCTCGGATCCGAGCCCTGTGGCTGGAGGCGAACGGATTGATCTGAGGTCAACCAAACTGGTTGTACAGGGGTTTGAAAACACCTCCAGCCCAACTTCCACTGCACGGTATGAACAGAGTGCGACTGAAGCAGTCTGCCCAAAGGTTCAACACCCCAGCCAGGGAACTGACAGTCTGGCAACATCTTGAAACATCTCACGTGCCTCAGTGGTTATGTACAAGTGCCTGCCATGTGTAGCATCACGAATGCACACTAAGGGGAGCTAGGCAGGCCATCTGTACCTCCTGAACACTAATGTGAAGATGCTCTTGTAGGCTGGTCAGGTTCCCTGAGCGGGAAAATGGCTCCGACCTGTCCCTCATCCAGCTAGGCTAACATTTTGTTGTGAGATTTAACTGCGAAAGTTCAAATGGAACTTGCCCAGATCTTGCACATCCATTCACTATCTCAAGGAGTGAGGAAACTAAGGGGTAAAAAGAAAAGACTGGCTGATAATCCATTGAGGGATCCCAGGCCTACAATAAACCTGTTAAAAAGGCCACATCTAGAAGTGGGTCCATGGGATTAAAACTGTCTATGCCTATCCTGAGGCCTAACACCCATGAGCCAGCGGGTCACTGACAAACTCACCGTTCGGTGGAAAAAAGGCTGCAAAGCCTTTCCTGACCTTGTACCGAAAAAATTACTACCAGGCATCCAAGATCTGAAATGGCTCGGAGGAGCTCTGCTTCCAGTTCACCCTTAGCCATGTGACTCTGGCATCCACAGTGCTGAGTACTGTCATTGAGGCATGGGTCAGAAAGCATAGTGAAAACCAGGAGCAGTTATAAAATTTCATAAAACTGTTTATTTGTAGTTGCAGTAACATAAAAAATATAAACCTGTTCAGAATAACTATGTACAGAAGCAAAATCAAATGTTTCTTGTGTAACCCCCCTACAAATGGGGGTTCCCGAAAAGTCTTCCTTGAGCTTGCCTAAATGCTCACTGCCAGGCTGGTGTCCTGTGTTTTAGCAATTTAAGTGTGATTACCAGAGCCTGTATAGCCTCTTCGTACTCTCTCTTTAAGAGTTGCCTGATTGTAGCTTAAGTAATCTGAGAGGGAGCTCTGTTGAAAGATGTAACTATTTACTGAAAATCATTTAGAGTGATAATGATAATGTAGTTTGTCTAACCTGCTTTTTTTGTAGCAAGGACTGTTTTGTTTGTCTCCACTATCTTGGTCCTGGACTGCAAATTGGACCAATCAGTACTGGTGGGACCTAAAATGTAGCCGGACTACAGGAGCTGTCTGAATTCAAAATCTGTAGGAACTGTAGTTTAAACTTGTTGCGCCTTTTTTGCAACTGAAGGGGGAGCTCTTGCTTTGACTGACAGCCAAATCAGCCAACCAAATCATTTGGATCTTGGGGAAGTCCCGGGCTGCTTGCAGTTTTCAGTTAGATATAAGCTGAAAGCTGAACAAGAAGGAGCTGAAGTGATTCTGAGCAGCAATCCTGAGTGGTTTCGCATAGGAGAACTCTGAAAAGGCTAAGTTTTTGGCCTGCATGTCGGTTTGCTGCTCCTGAGAGGGAGAGAAAAGAATTATTTTGGGACTAAATCCAAGTTTGTGTGACTAAAGTAAGCTACTGAAGTGGGCCAGGCTCAACCTGAAGACGACCGAAGATTTTGCTGAATGCGATCGGCCTGTCAGGAGTTCCAGCTACCCCTAAGCTCCCGGTGTATGCAGAGACTTTGCGATTGTGACCGGGGAGCACTTTGCCTGGTACAGTAGAATTCCCTTACATGTAAATGTGCTATGAGCTGCTAGTGGGTCTTGAGTTAGTCCCCCCACTGTGTGAACCGTGTTCTGCTTGCTGGAAGCTGTATCCAGCCCAAAAATGGACTGTATCCGAATTTGTCTCCATGCAGTCTGGGCCTTGCCAGACTGCCCATTGCACAGAGAAGCCATTGACAAGAGACCTGCCTGGGGATCAGCCCCCTGCTCCATGCTTGAACAGGAATGATGCCTCTGCGACTCATGCGGGCCCTGCTTCTCCTGGCATTCCAGATCAACCACCTGCAGCATCGATTTTCGTCCAGCCTGTGTCCAGTCTTGGGTATCGTGAGTAAAGACCAGGGTAGCTCCCTGGAACAAAAGTTTAATCTGAGTGTGTCATCTGATTGTCTTATTGTTTCATTTCCTTTGCGAACTGAGCCCTCTGGCTCCGGATTACAAATATTGTGTACTGTGCATGTTGTGTTTTCCATCACAGGGCCCCAACCAGCTACAACCATGGGCATCAGTCCTGGCTAGCCCATCTCTTCTCCACCTGGGTACCCAGAGGTGGACTGTGTGGGGGGATTCAAAGCGCATGCATAACTGCTTGATTGATATAACCTTTAAGCTAATTAACCTGATTTTGCCCCTCCCTCGTTCAAGTCCCCTGAATAAATCAGATCTAACCTTTTCTGCATGTAATCTGACTGTGGTTCCAGTTTGTGCTCAAAGTACTGTACTGTTACTATTTGCTGTGCATAACCTTGTTTTACAGGGGGTCCCCAGGGTCGAGCCAGAGGAACCAGCCCTGGTGGTAAGTGCAAACAGTGTGGGTACTTGTGTGGTGTACCAGGGGTATTGTGAAAGTGATTACTGTACAGTGTTCAGGCCACTAGAGGGGAAAGATGGGAGTTACAGTGTCCTGGACGGCTGTGCCCAGGTTAGTATGACCACTACCAACCCTGATCTCTGGGTGGAGGCACCCGTTTAAGAACTCAGGCCCCTTAACCTGCTACTAGCCAAGCAGGCAGGGGTAGTAGCCCTTGGGATAGCGCCACCTAGGGGTTACACTTGTAAAAAAAAAAAATCTCCCTTGAAGCTCGGCTTAGTTGCTTTTATGAGTCTTTTCAACCCCCATCCTTTGTAAGCATCCTGTTCTTTGTAAATTTCAGGAGCTGCTAGAACATTGAGAGCTTCCTGAGGTCCCTCCAGCCTTTACAAAAGGCTCAGGCATCTGCGCTCAAATATCCTCTGGCTTTTACAGTTATCTCAAATTATAAATACATATACATTTCAACAGTAACACTAAACATTTTCTAAACAAAAGAGATCCCAATATCAGTTTCACTCCATACATTGATTCTCATATATTTTGTATTAGCAGATATAGATATGCAAGGAAGAAAGACAGCAAGAGAAAACAGAGACAGAGAGAGGCAAAGGATTGCAAGACTGTGCGGGTTGATCAAGTCTGAAAGCCTCACAGGAAAATCTGGCTGCCCAACCAGTCAGAGGAGAGAAAAAAGGAAAGCATACAGATCCTTGCATTTACACACTTTCTCCAACAAATGGGACAGAGTCCTATTGTACCCTGTCACATATACCTCCATCTTTAAGAACGAACCTGTTTTATTAAACAGGTTTCCAAAACTTTCTATTCTCTACTAACATTTTCTAATTTCGGAAATGATTAACAGTACAGTAAAAAGTATGGTTTAAACTTGTAAATTTTTTTTAACCATCAGAACCCTCAATTAATTATCCATATCTTGACAGAAAATCAGCATTACTGTTCTCTTTACCAGATTTGTGAATCACAGAGAATTTAAATGGCTGCAGTGCCAGGTACCACTATGTGATTCTGGAATTTTTAGCTTTCATCTGGTTAAGCCAACAGAGAGGATTGTGATCTGTTATAAGAACAAAATCGGTTCATAGTAAATAAAATTTGAGGTACTCCATGGACCACTTAGCTGCTAAGCACTCCTTTTCGATAGCGGAGTACCTTTTCTCTCTCTGTCATGCAAGTTCCTACTTATATACAGAATAGAATGTGGTTGGACCACGGTGGGCTCAGGAAGGGTGAGGGTGGTGGAATAGAGGCGCATCACTCCAGCTGTGACTCTCCACAATTCATTCGCCACTCTGGCGGAGTATGGTTCCTCTATGGAGGCACCCACAGTGGAGACCAAGGAGGATGCTGGGAACTTCCACAATGGAGACCCACAAGAGGGTGGCACAGGACCCCACAGGGGAAGGAAACAACTCCTGGTGGGGGACTCAATTGTTAGGGGGGTAGAACTGGGGGAGGGAGGTGAAAGGGAGGTAAGGTGCCTGCCCGACTCCACGGCTTGGAGGGACAAGAATCCTCAGGATCGTGGGAGAAGCTGAAAGAGGGGAGTGAGCTGGATGTCATTATCCCCCTAGGGACAAATGACCTGGCTGAGAATGGGATCAGAGCAGAGCAGAGCAGTGCAACAGGAGTTTGTGGAGTTGGGAAAGAGCCTTAGACAAGTAGCACACACAGTAAGTTTCTCAGAAGTGCTCTGTCTATGGCACTGATACGCTAGGGTACTCCGCACCATGGGATTCAATGATGGTTGAAAAACTGGTGCAGAGTTCAGGGATTTGGCTTCATTGGGGACTGGGACTCCACCTGAAGGGATACAGACCTATACTAGCTCAATGGTCTGCATCTATCCAGGAGGGGAACCAGGATCCTAGGAGATAGGTTTAAATGCTTCACTGGCAAGCATTTAAACTAGCCAAGAGGGGAGGCACTGAAAGGGAGAAGGAAAATCCTAGCCCCCCCCAAAAACAATCACGGTAGTTAGTGAGGTAAGCACCATGATAGAGCAGTCGATAGGGAAAAGGGGAGGGGTAAATGGAAAAAAAGACAAAAGCAGTAAGGACAGGGATGGGGAAAAAGAAATAAAGCCATAAAAAAATGGAGGGTAATGAGTACCAATGCCCGTAGTCTAGGTAAAAAGCTCCCTGAAATGGTGGCCTTGATTGAAAAGGGATGCCTGGATATCATGGCAGTCACAGAAACATGGTACACAGAGAACCATGACTGGGATGTCAACATACCAGGGTACACAATCTACATGAGGGACAGGGAAGGAACAAGAGGAGGAGGAGTAGCTCTCTATGTAAGGGAAGGGATCAAAACAACAGAATTAAAGGGTAAACAGGGAGGAGAGGAGGCACTGTGGGTCACCCTGGAGACTGGAAATGGACCACAATCTGCACGGGTTGTATACAGACCCGTCCTCAGGGGAGGAAATGGACAAGGAATGATAGAAGGCATCCTTAGGATGGCAGAGAAAGGGAGATATTGCTGATGGGGACCTGAATATGCCAGATGTTAACTGGAGCACCTTTGCTGCAGCACATCCAAGAGCAGGGCCATTCTCAATGCTTCTACAGGGGCATGCCTCAGACAGCTGTTTTGGAACCCACCAGGAGGGAGCAATCTTAGATCTGGTACTTCAAATGGGATGGAGAGATCTCACTTGAAGTGGGTAGCCACCTGGGAACAAGCGACCACCAAACAATGTGATTCACGATAAACTTAGCTGTAGAGTCAAGCCATACAAAAGTGAAGGTACTGGACTTCAGGGGGCTGATTTTTGTCAAAATGGGAGAGTGCCTCAGAAAAGCACTAGCAAACAGGCAAGAAGGTGGGGTGGAGCAACAATGGAGAAACATCAAAACCGCCATCACAGAGGCAACAAGCCTTTGTGTGAAGCAAATAAATCAAAATGAAAGGAAAAACACTATGGTTCTCAAAAGAAGTGGCTGGGAAGGTTAGGGAGAAACAGATAGCATTCAGGAAGTATAAGGAAACACAGAAGGAGCAGGACAGAGAACTGTACCAGTTAAAGCATAAGGAAGCGGGGAAGGCAGTCAGAATAGCACAGGCCTAAATCGAGGAAAAGATAGCCAACTTGGTTAAGAAGGGGGGATAAAACCTTTTATAGGTACATTAGGGAGCAAAGAAAGACTAAGGCAGGGGTACTGAGACTGAATAAAGAGGAAGATGGTTGGGCAGAGAGCGACAGTGAAAAAGCAGGGATACTGAATGAATACTTCTGCTCAGTATTCACAATGGAAAAGCAGGGGGAGATACCTAATCCAGTCAATAGAAGCACTCTGGATGGGGGGGTTAATATTAGTCCTTTCACAGAAGAAAGGGTTCTGAAAGAACTCTTAAAACTGAAGGTGGATAAAGTAATGGGGCCCGATGGGATTCACCCAGAATTCTAAAAGAACTAAGGGAAGAACTAGTAACAACACTGACTACCCTTTTTAATAAATCATGGAAGGATGGTGTGGTACCTGAGGACTGGAGGAGGGTGGATCTGATTCCCCTTCACAAAAGTGGGAGCAAGACAGATATAGGAAACTACAGACCTGTCAGCTTGACCTCAGTGGTAGGGAAAATGATGGAATCACTTCTGAAGGAAAGAATTGTTAAGTACCTAGAGGTCACTGGGGGCATAGGACCCAAGGCAGCATGGATTCACAGCAGGAAGAACATGTCAGACAAATCTAATTGATTTCTTTGACTGGGTGACCAAAGAAGTAGACCAGGGAGGGGCTGTGGACATGGCCTACCTAGACTTTAGCAAGGCATTTGACACAGTCCCACACAAAAGATTAACAAACAAATTAGCCAGCCTGGGAGTGGGTCCCAGGGTGGTAGCCTGGGTAAAACACTGGCTGGACAACAGGACACAGAGGGTAATAGTAAATGGAGTCCACAGTGAAGAAAGGGGGGTTACTAGTGGGGTACTGCAGGGTTCAGTACTGGAGCCGGTCCTTTTTAATGTCTTTATAAGTGGCATTGCAGAGGGACTGGAAGGAAACGTATGTCTCTTTGCAGATGACACAAAGATCTGCAACAGGCTTGATACACAAGATGAAAGGATGAAAGGGGGCTTGGCAAGGTTGAAAGAATGATCAAATGTATGGCAGCTTAGATTCAACACAAAGAAGTGCAAAGTAATGCACCTGGGAAACAAAAACCCAGGGGAAGAGTACACAATGGGGGGTGAGATACTGACAACAACAAAAATGGAAAGGGACCTGGGGGTAGTCATATCAGATGACCTAAAGGTGGGCCAGCAATGTGAGAAGGCAGTAAGGAGGGCTGGGGGGATACTGGGATGCATGGGAGAGGCATCACCAGTAGAAAACAAGAAGTTGTTGGCCCTCTGTACAGACAGGTGGTAAGACCACATCTGGAGTACTGTGTACAGTTCTGGAGACCCCATCTCTGCAAAGACATAGACTGGGAGGAGGCTGTCCAGAGGAGGGCAACCAAAATGGTGCAGGGTCTGCACCAGAAGACATATGAAGAAAGACTAAAGGATCTTAAGATGTATAGCCTCGAGGAAAGGAAGGAGAGGGGGGACATGACAGAAATGATCAAATACCTCAAGGGAATCAACAAAGTCAAAGAGGGTAGCATCTTTCAGAAAAAGAGATGTGCAAGAACAAGGGGACACAATTTGAAGATAGAGAGAGACGGCTCAGACGTAATGTGAGGAAGTATTTCTTCACAGAGAGGGTTGTAGATTAATGGAACAGCCTTCCTGAGGAGGTTGTAGAGTCAAAAACAGTGGGGGAATTCAAGAATGCATGGGACAGACATGGAAATTACGTACCTACCGTAATTCTTTATCTTCTTGGACGAAGTCTCCCCCATTCATTCACACTAATAGGATCTACCCCAGAGGTGCTAGGACCCAGCGGTAGCACACTTTTTCAAGAGGGTCAGCGCCAGAGGTGGAGCTGCGAGGAGCACCACTGTGAGCCGTGGCTCGTGCGGTAAAGACTACCTCGGCACTGACCCTCCAACCGCCTCAGTACCTTTTTTTCCAAGGAGGTGCAGCGTAACTAACCTAGAGGGACTAACCTAACAAACACAGACATAAGATAGTCTAAATGACCTGTGTAACAAGGGTCAACAATAGAGTCTTCACAGCCCAGCCACTGAGGGAGTGAAGACCAGAAACAGATACGTGAGCTTGGGGGATGGTGGGTGGGCGTGTGAATGAGTGGTGGAGACTTCGTCCAAAAAGATGAAGAATTACGATAGGTACGTAATTTCCACATTTTCCTGGACATAAAGTCTCCATCACTCATTCACACTAATGGAAGAGTACCGAGCTAATAATCCCCGAGACGGGTGGCAGGAAAAACTAAGAGCTCACATACTTAGGACAGAAGTCCATTAAGAATAGTCCTACCAAATGACATATGTCGCCTGGCATGGACATCCAAAGCATAGTGTTTAACGAACGTATGCACTGAGCTCCATGTAGCCACATTGCAAATATCTGCAATGGGCACGTTGCAGATTTCCGCCAGAGATGCCACGACTGGTCTAGTAGAGTGAGCGCACACTCTGCCTTCCAGCTTGACCTGTGCCATAGAATAGCAGTGGTGGAGGCATGCTACTAGCCATGCTGAAGTGCACCTAATAGCGACAGGTTGACCCAGTCGGGTCTTGCTTAAGGAAACAAACAGTTGTTGAGCCTTGCGAATTTCTTTTGTTCTATCCAGATGGAGTCGCAGTGCTCTCTTAACATCTAAAGAATGAAAGGCACGTTCTCTTTCATTCCGAAAATTAGCAAAGTAGGTAGTCAGGACTAAAGGTTGGTTTAGATGAAATTCTGAGACAACCTTAGGGAGAAACTTAGGGTGAGTCCTAAGAACTACTTTGTCTTTATGAAATACAGTGTATTGGGGGGGGGGTCTGTGACCAGAGCGTGTATTTCAGAAACTCTACAGGCCGAAGTGGTGGCCACCAGGAAGGCTGTTTTCCAAGTTCGAAACTTCAACTCGCAGGTAGCTAGAGGCTAAAAAGGTTTCTGAATGAGCATGTCTAGCACCAGGTTAATGTCCCAGGCTGTGACTGGACATCTGATAGGAGGTCTGGTATGTAGAATACCCTTAAGAAACCTTTTAACTACAGGAAACTGAGCCAGAGACAAGGACTGTACCGGCTCATAAGCTGAAATTGCACAGAGATGAACTTTGACTGTAGAGTACTGCAGACCTGAATTTGAGAGGTCTAAAAGGTACTCCAAAACTTTATTTGGTGGGTAGGAAAAAGGGGTCGAAGAGGATTTTGCACACCAGAGAGAGAAACGCTTCCATTTGGCTGTGTAGGTTTTTCTAGTGGCTAGCTTACCTGCAGCCAAGAAAATATCTGAAACCCTATGGGAAACATTGAACCTATTTACCTCTGTCTCTTCAGGAGCCAAGCATAAAGGTGAAGCGCCTTCAGATTGGGATGGACCACAGGACCATGGGTCAGCAGGTTCATCTGAAGGGGAAGTCCTTTCGGGGGGGGGTTCCGACAGACTGTTGAGCAGCAGGAACCATATCTGTCGAGGCCAGAAGGGAGCAATGAGAATCATTTTGTCCCCCTGAGACTTGAATTTGAGAAGAACCCTCTGAATTAGGGGAAGAGGAGGAAAGGTGTATAGAAAGCGTTTTGTCCAATGCAGCTTGAACGCATCCTGACAGAAAATGCCAGGTCCTGGATTTCAGGAGCAGAAGAGAGGCAGTTTTGCGTTGAGTGGGGGTGCAAAAAGGTCCAGGTCTGGAGTTCCCCACTCTTCAAAAAGTGACTGAGCGATGGCTGAGTAGAAAGACCACTCATGAGAATCTGTCTCCGTTCTGCTGAGACGGTCTGCCAGTTCATTCTGCACTCCTGGCAGGTAAACTGGGTGGATTAGAGCCTTGTGCTCCAGGCACCATTCCCACACTCTCATAGCTTCCCTGCATAATGGGTAAGAGTGTGCACCACCCTGCTTGTTGTGTAGTACTTCACTGCTTTGTTGTCCATTTGAAGGAGAATGTTCTTGTGACAGAGTATGTCCTTCAAGGCCCGGATTGCATAGAGAACAGCTTTCATTTCCAGGACGTTTATGTGAAGCTGGGACTCAGCCTGAGTCCACGTACCTTGGGTGTGGAGATTCTGGCAGTGAGCTCCCCACCCCATCAGAGACGCATCCGTGGTAATGGAGATCTGATGATGCAGAGGAGCAAAGGGATACCCTTCCAGAAGGTTGTCCTCCTGTGACCACCAGGTGAGTGAACTCCTTAGAGGTTCTGTCACCTTGATGGGAAAGGACTGAGGGAAAGTGGTTGGGGACCACTGAGTACTGAGCATCCACTGGGAGATTCTCATGTGGAGATGTGCTAGGGGTGCAGTGAACACAGAGGATGCCATGAGACCCAGCATCCATTGCATTGAGACAGCTCGAATTGAGCTGTTTTCTCTGATGTACCAGGCGATCTGTAGGATATCGCTCCTTCTGTACTCTGGGAGAAAAGCCCTTGCACAGGAGGTGTCCAGAAGAGTTCCTAAGAAGATAAGTTTCTGGGAGGGCTGCAACTGCGATTTGTTGAGATTTAGCAGGACTCCCATGGACGTGAGGAAGTCTGAAGTCGTGGCTACAGCGTCCAGAGTTTCCTGTCTGGAGGGGCTTGCTAGAAGCCAGCCATCCAGATACAGGAACACTTGAATTCCAATTTTCCTGATATGTGCTGCGAGAATTGCACAGCACTTTGTAAAAACTTGCGGCGCTGAGGATAGCCTAAAGGGCAGGACTCTGAATGGATAATGTTGACCCAGCGCCACAAACCTTAGGTATTTGTGGTGCTTAGGGTGTATCAGAATGTGTTGGTAAGCATCCTGCATGTCCAGGGAGGCTAGCCAGTCATGTTGATAAAACAAAGGTAGAAGGGTACCTAGAGATATCATCTTGAACTTTTCCTTGTGAAGGAATTTGTTTAACTTTCTGAGATCTAGAATGGGGTGCATGTCGCCTGTTTTCTTTGGAACTAGAAAGTTATGGGAGTAGAAACCTGTGTTTCGTTGGTTTGGCAGAACTACTTCTACTGCCTTGTTGTTCAGAAGGCCTTGTACCTCGGAAGCAAGAGCGGTCGGACTGTACTGTCGACAGCCTGGGCTGTCATTTGGGGGGATGATCGGGGGGGGGTTCTGAAAGATTGAGTGAATACCCCTAGCGGATTATCTGGAGGGCCCATTTGTCTGATGTTATAGACTTCCACCGGTTGTAGAACTGAGTTAGACATCCTCCCACTGCTTAGGAAGAGTCCCCCTCGGGCAGTTGAGGTGGGACCTGGGCCAAGAACTCAGAAGGTAGCACTGGGCGCTTTGGGGCCTTGTGCCTTCTGCTGCGTTTTCTTTTGTGGCTGCGGGGTGCGGTTTTTGTTAAAACTTCCCCGCCTTTGCCCCGAAAGGACTGACAGTTGTGAAATTGAAGCTTGTTGGCACCCCACCGAGAGGGGCCGGGTGTGGGTCGAGCTGTATTAATGGCTGACCTAGTCTTCTGTGTGGCCTCCAGAGCTTGTTCCACCTGGGGTCCAAACAGATACATACCGTTGAAGGGTAAGGCCATGACCTGCTGCTGGGCATCATTCGTGAAGCCCGAAGTATGTAGCCAAGAGTGGTGATGGGTACAAATGCCCACCGCCGCTCAAGAAGCAGTATCAAAGCGTCCATTGCAGCTTTAATCTGTTGGTTTTTGGACTCGATACCCCGGTTATGGTGTGAAGTAGCTCTGAATTAGTTTCTGAATCAGGCAGTGCTTCTACCATTTGCTTGAGCGAATGCCAAAGGACATACTTATATTGAGAAAAATAGCCATTTTAGCTGGCACTACGCATACCCAGGGTGGAGGCAGCAAATACTCTCTTACCTAAGGTGTCTATCTTACGAGATTCTTTATTTAGAGGCCGGGCTGAAGATGCCTGAGGGAGGACAGTCTTGTCATTCTCTGCTACATAGAAACATAGACTTTGACGGCAGATAAGGACCGCTAGGTCCATCTAGTCTGCCCATTTCGCTACCTACAGGATAGGCCACAGATCCTAGTTAACCAACAGCTTATTTCTTCCTACCCTCCACAAGAATTGCCTTATGTCTGTCCCATGCATTCTTGAATTCTTCCACAGTTTTAGACCCCACAACCTCCTCAGGAAAGCTGTTACATGCATCCACTACCCTCTCAATAGAAACTTAGACTTTGACGGCAGCTAAGACTACAATGGGATCAGCAAAAGCTTGTGAGGCCAAAATGGGTCAATCCTTGGGAGCAGCATACTTCCTATCTATGGACTTAGCCACGGAAGGGATAAGAGCAGGATTGCTCCATACCATCTGAGAAAGGGTCTCAAAAGATGGTTGTAACCGGAGGAGTTGAATCCATAGGGATCTCCGGGACATGTAGGTATTGAAGTCTTAAAAGCTTCCCAGGATCGATTTCTGTAGTCTGGAGAGAAAGAGTGGAATTTAGATTTTTCAGCAGAGAATTAAAGGAAAGGTCTTCGACCACAGACTCTGCAGCAAAATTGATCCCTGCTCCTTCAACATCATCACCCAGCCGAAGATCTGGGTCAGGCTCAAAATCATCTCCTGACAGTCCAGGGGGGACTGTATGGACAGGAAAGGAGTGAAAATCAGAATGAAAAGTAGAAGAGGAAGAAATCGGAGTCGAAAAGCCCTGGAGGTTGGACGGCGCCACACCAAGCATTGGCCGAACACAAGGAAGTCGGTGCCATCGGAAACAGCCCAGCACATGGCACCGACAGAGGCCACAGCACCGAAAGAGCTCGCGGCACCACAAATGACGCCGACAGAGCCCCCGGCACCACGGACAGTGCCAACAGAGTCCCTGGCACCACGGATGGTGCAGAGAGTGTCCCAAGGTTCCAAAAACTGTGATTTGAGGGAAAAGAAGTAAAACCAGCAGGAGATAAAGGCATCAGTGTGGACCCCTGCGTTGCAGCCATGTGAGGGGGGAAAACACCCGAGCACGGAGTCGACGGCACTGAAGAAGGCGCCACGGAACTAGGGAGGTCCAAGTGCCCTACCTGGTCCCTTGAATGGCCCGAAGGCCTCAGAGTGACCGGGCCAGGCAGCTGGACCAACCTCCAAGCCCATTGCTCCTTAAGAGCAGCCTACTGGTGAAACTGCTCATCGGAATCCCCTCCAATAGGCAGGGAAGGCCTCTGATGTCAAAGAGGTCAGCCACCGGAGCCAGAAACCAGCAACTCCGAGAGAGGAGGAAACCAATGCCTGGCCCCAGTGACCGATCATCAACGCGCAAACATATCAGGAGGTGACCTTGAGTGATGCCTTCTCTTTCTCGACTTATGTGCCAAAGAAGAGCTCAAGGCTGAACGGTGCCAAGAATGGGACCGTTTTCTTTTATGCTTTTGGGGGGACCGCCCATCTCCCTGAGCAGTGGACTGTCCATTGTCAGACTCACCCTCCGGGGAGGGCAGTGGACCGGACCCAGCCCGGCTGACTGAACAGCTTTCATATGAAGTCTCCCTACCGTCACCTGACCAGCTCATGGTCGACTCCATCAATCGAGGGCTGAAGACTTCTTTATTATAATCAATAAAATTAAATCTAATCGGTACTTGTTTCAAAGATAAATTACAAAACAATAAACTGAAAACTATGCTGCTAGTTTGAAGTTTGACTCCTGGAGGGCAAGCAACATTGTCAGTGAAGCGCACTTGATGGTGGGAAAAAAGGAACTGAGGCAGTTGGAGGGTCAACGTCAAGGTAGTTATTACCGCACGAGCCACGGCTCATGGTGCCACTCCTCACGGCTCCACCTCTGGCGCTGACCCTCTTGAAAAAGTTTGCTCCCGCTGGGTTCTAGCACCTCCGACGTAGATCCCATTAGTGTGAATGAGTGGTGGAGACTTTATGTCCAAGAAGATATAAGGCAATTCTAGTGTGGGGTAGGAGGAAGTAGGCTGTTGGTTAACTAGGATCTGCAGCTTATCCGTTAGGTAGGGAAATGGGCAGACTACGTGGGCCAAGCGGTCCTTATCTGCCATCAAATTCTGTTTCTATGTTTCTTTCCCATCTCTATTTTGACTTAGGACAGCACCTAGGCCTACCTCAGATGAATCTGTTTGTAGCAGAAATGGTTTCTCAAAGTCTGGGCTTTTTAAAACATGTGCTGAACATAATGCAGCCTTTATGACTTGAAAAGCTTCATCATACTCTGGAGTACATTTCACATTATTTATTTTATTTAATTTTTATTTTATTTTAGTCTTTGGTAACAGGTAAGGCCCACTAGGCACAAGTGCCTGTTTTCAGGGGCGACCTGGGAGCACTGGGCGATTAAGTGACTTGCTCAGAGTCACACAGTATGCAAGTGGAGGTTGTGAGAATCAAACTCAGGTCTGGTCTGCTGGATGTACTGTACTAAGCTCATTCACACATCGTTCCTCTAACCTCTAGGCTATACTGTCAGCCCAAAACCAGAACTCCCCTGCGGGGGTGAAGATACTCACCACTATACTAACGAGGACTACATTTGGGTACAGTTTCTTTGTGAGTTCAGTGAGGTGAGTAGCTAACTCAGCAAAATTGGGAACAAATCTCTGATAATAACCAGCCAACCTTAAAAATTACCTGACATGTTTCTTTGTTTTAGGTACAGGGCTGTTAGCTACAGCTTCCATTTTAGAAATCTCTGGTTTGACTTCTCCATTTCTGAACACATAGCCCAAATATCTGGTTTCCTGCGTGCCCAGTGCACATTTAGTAGGATTAATTGTCAGACCTGCATTTTTGATAGCTTGGATGATTGCTCGTAGGTGTTCCTTGTGACTTTTCCAGTCTGGACTGTACACCACGACATCATACAGGTACGCAGCACAATAACCAGTGTGAGGTGATAAAATTACATCCATGTACTGCTGGAATGTAGCTGGTGCACCATGTAAACCAAAGGGCATGGTGGTGAACTGATAGAATCCTATAGGGGTGGCAAATGCAGTTTTATCTCTGGATTCTTTAGCTAAAGGTATTTGCCAGTAACCCTTGGTGAGATTGAGGGTACTGATGTACTTTGCACTTCCCAGCCTGTCCACCAAATCATCTATTCTGGGAATAGGATAACTGTCAAATTCTGACATTTGAGTAAGTTTCCTGAAATCAAGGCAGATTCTAACACCCCCTTCTTTTTTATTTACAATTACCATGGGAGATGACCAAGCACTCCTCGACTCCTCAATGATACCCAATTCTTTCATTTTTTGTATTTCCTTAAGCACATCAACTTTTAACCTCTCTGGCAACCTGTATGATTTTTGCCTAATAGGACAAGCATTCTTTATCACTGTTATGTGCTCAACCCCTTTTGCTTGGCCTGGTACCGTGGTAAAAGTACTGTTGAATGTCTTTAGCACATTATGAATGTCTGCAGTTTGTTCTGTGATTAACAAAACATTCACCTTTACAGCATCAACATTTACAGTTTGTTCTAGTCTATCATAAGCTACATCAATATCTTCCTTATCAGTTTCTGGTAAAACTAGCAAGGCAGCTTTTGGCATTTTTTCAACCCATTTCTTGAGGAGGTTAATATGGTATATCTTAGAAAGATTTTTCTTGCCAGGGGTCTCAAGCTCATAGTTAACAGTGCCAGTACGTCTAAGAACCTTATATGGCCCATGCCACTTTACTAACAGCTTGTTTTCTGCTGTGGGTAACAGTAACAAAACCTTTTCACCTGGCTCAAGAACTTTTTCTTTTACCCCACAGTCATAATATACCTTTTGCTGGTTTTGAGCCTCTTCCTGATTACTATAGGCAATTTCAGCATACTTTGCCAGTTTCTTTCTTAGGGCACACATATAAGAAGATATAGACTGTTTCTGAGTGGGGTTATCTTCCCACGTTTCTTTTATCACATCCAGTGGCTCTCTTGGCTGCCGACCATACAGCATTTCAAATGGCGAAAACTCTGTTGATGCCTGTGGTACTTCACTGTAAGCAAAAAGTAGCTAAGGCAAGTAATGGTCCCAAGCTTTCCCTTCCCCTTTTACAAACCTTTTTAACATGCATTTTAGGGTTTGGTTAAAACACTCAACAAGACCATCTGTCTGAGGGTGATAGGGAGAGGTTCTCATGGCAGTGATACCCAGCAGCCTGTATAGCTCTTTAAACAGTGTAGCACCAAAATTACAACCCTGATCAGTAATAATTTCTTTAGGTATGCCCACTCTGCTGAAGATTTTGGCTATCTCTGCTGCAACTTTTAGGGCTGTAACAGTACTTATTGGAACTGCTTCTGGGTATCGAGTAGCATAGTCGCATACTACCAGGATAAATCTATTACCCTTTTTACTTTTGTCTAAAGGACCAACCACATCCATTGCAATTCTCTCAAAAGGCACATCTATCAAGGGTAGGGGCACCTTGTCTTTTCTAGTGACTGGGGCTACTTTCTGACACTCAGCACAGGAATTACAATAAGTAGCAACATCTTCATGAATTCCAGGCCAGTAAAATCTATACAGCAATCTGGCAAGGGTGCGATCCCTCCCTGAGTGACCAGCCATAGGATTATCATGTGCTATCTGTAACAATTCTGTTCTATCCTTCTGTGGTATAACAAGTTGTTCTGTCTGTTTCTGTGTCTGAGGTTTAACCCAAACTGTACAGTAATCCATTACATTTTTTAAACATTGGTTCACCCTGTTTTGGTTTTACCCCTAGCAGCTTGAAATAACCCTGAAGAGAAACATTGTTAGCTTGCTCTGAAAGAAAATCACAATCAGTTATCAATTTAGTTTCAGCATTTTCATATGTTAACCCTTCATGTCCATTAGTCATTTGTTGCCACAGTGTTTTCAGGCTTTGTCTTTCTTTTCTGGATTTCTGGATCTTGGAGCTGTGCTCAAACAAGTCTGAATCAAAATCACTGAAAGGAAAAGTGTCCCCATTGTCTGAAATTTTCTTTGCCTGAGCTCTTGTCACCACAGCTGCTGAAACATCAGGATTTATTCCCTCTTTGATCAATTCAGTAAATCCTGGAAAGTCATTTCCAATAATCACTGGTAAAGGTAACTTTGGTACTACCCCACTTTCATTTGGTGCGACACACCCTTAGCGGTCAGTCATTTGGATGGTGCGATAGTATTGAGTGTCCCCATGGATGCAGATGACACCAGTACCTGGTCCCTTTGCACAGTGTTTTCCCAGCACTTTAACATGCACTAGGGTCTGTCTGCTTCCCGAATCAATGAGTCCCTTCACAGTCTTATTTCCCACCTTCACATCTGTTAGGTACTTGCCCCAGTTTGCCAAGGACAAATCTGCTCCAGTGCCACTCTCTTTATTATGGCAGTTTCTTGCAAAATGGCCTGGCTTATTACAGTTATAGCAGGTAATGTCTTTTGTCACAGATTTGTTACCCCCACCAGAGTTCTTAGCAGGCTTGGAATTTAAATGGTAAAAAGAGTTTCTTACCGGTGCTTGGTTGTTACCTCGCTGCTGTGGCATCTGTCTGGCCATTTGGTAGTCCTCGGCCAAAGAAGCAGCTTTTTCACCATTCTCTGGTTGGTGTTCCTTTACCCCCACAGCTGCACATCTGTAGGCAAGATGTTGATGAATTGCTCCATGGCAATTGTGTCAATGATCTATGGGACTGTTTTGCTTTCTGGTTGGATCCACTTCATCAGGAGTTCTCAGAGTCGGGTGAAGACTTCTCGAGGATTGTCAACCGAGTTGTACCTCAGAGATCAAAATCTCTGCCTGTAGGTCTCTCTGGAGATGTCGAACCTTTTCAGGATTTTGCTTTTCACCAGGTCTTTAGTTTTTGGACTGTGCAATGTCCATACTGCTGTACGCAAGCTGGGCTTTCCCTGTCAGGTAGGGTACCAGTCTGATCATCCATTGCTGCTTTGGCCATTGGCAGGCTGTGGCAACTCTTTCAAAGGTTGTCAGGTATGCTTCAATATCATCTGAGGGACACAACCTTAATGGCCTTTAAGTTGCTTGCATTTTGTTGCACCTCTGGATCCGGATCCTCTGCCTTCAATAGCTTGTAAGGCATCCAGCCATCGCTGCTCCTGTCGTTAAATCTCTTCTCTCATCTGCTGCTTCTGCATCTCTTTTCTCCTCAACACTTCTAAACACTGAATCTCTTTTTCTCTCTGCTTCTCAGTCTCTTTTTGTTGTATAGCCCACCATATGAAAAAGTCCATCAGGCTTTCAGGTTCTGTCACTGCCTATTCTTTTTCCATGACCTGTGCTGGCTGTACAATCTCAGACTGGACTTCTGTCACTGCTAGTTTGGATGCCATTCTCCTGGTAACCACTCCTGGACTTGCTGCTGCAGAATCCATACCTTCCTCTGCTCTTCCCTGGTACTAGGTCCAGTACCCACGCACAAATCTCCTGTATTAGGGTATGCACGGCTTAAATCCCAATTAGGCTGACACCATATGTCATCGAGGCATGGGTCAGGAAGCATAGGTAAAACCAGGAACAGTTGTAAAATTGCATAAAACTGTTTATTTTCAGTTGCAATAACATAAAAAACATAAACCTGTTCAGAATAACTATGTACAGAAGCAAAATCAAATGTTTCTTGTAAAAAAAAAAATCTCCCTTGCAGCTCAGCTTAGCTGTTTTTGTAAGTCTTTTTAACCCCCATCCTTTGCAAGAATCCTGTTCTTTATAAATTTCAGGAGCTGCTAGAAGAAAAAAATACTCACCATAGTAATGTTGTTTCTTCTAATGGAGTCTTGCTATATTCTGACAATATGCAGTTAGCTCCAGCACTTGAACTCCCCCGGAGAGGAAAGAGTTAACTCTATGCAGAAGCATAGAACATTGAATTCGAGCTCGGTTTTCAGACGTCTGTCTCTAGTACATACTAGTGTAACTGTCAGATTCTTACGAGCAATCTAACTAACTAAGTACTAAACTATGGAAATTGTTTATTATATAGCCAAAGGCAACAATTTGGGTCCCAAAAGACTCAAATCGAAAACTCAAGAAAAAAAGGTAGTGACAATATAATATATATATTAAACATGACAACAATAGTAATAATACAACTACCCCACCCCTAAGAGGGAGGGTACAAGGTACACCCTTGAGATGCTACACTGTACATGCCAGCCCACTTCCCAAAAACTAGGTTCTGAGAGGGAAGGCAGGGAGGGAGGGAGGTCAGAATACTGCAAGACTCCATTAGAAGAAACAACATTACTCTGGTGAGTAATTTTTTCTTCAAACAACATGAAGTCTTGCTGATTCTGACATTATGCAGACTACCAAGCAGTTCCCCCAGGAGGAGGGAAAGCAGAACCTACTTTGGGAACAGGCTCTGTAGTACTGCTGTACCAAACCTAGCATCACTCCTAGCTTGGATGTCCAGAGAGTAATGCTTGGTGAATGTATGGACTGTTTTCCAGGTGGCTGCTTTACAGATTTCTAGCAAGGGTATATCTCTGGCCGCAGCCAGAGTAGCAGCTGTACCCCTAGTCGAGTAAGCCCTCAGGCCTGGAGGGGGTGTTTTGCCCAATTTGTCATAGCAGAATTGTATACAAGAGACAATCCACCAAGCAATAGTCCTTTTAGTAGAAGGCTTGCCTTTCCCCGCTTCACCATAAGTGAGAAATAACTGAAGACAGTCATGCCTGTGTGCCTTAGTATGCTCTACGTACTAGCTAAGAGCCCTTTTAACATCCAAACTGTGTAATCTTTTTTCTCCTGAAGAAGAATGGTCAGTGAAAAACACAGGAAGAGACAGACTGGTTCAGATGAAAGTCTGATACCACTTTGAGTAAGAACCTCCTATTGGTTCTTTGGACTACCTTATATGAAAACAGGTTTAGATGCCAGGGAAGATCCCTTCCCTGCTGAAAGGAATGCAGAGACAGCTGCTGGGGGGAACCTTCAGAGTTGCAGGCCTAAGGCCTAGACCATTAAGATGAACCAGATAATCTAAGGCTGTAGCAATGTCTGCAGAATCAGGCAAAATGCCCTTCTGAGAACACCAAATGCTGAACCTTTTCCATTTGGAATTATAAGATTTTCTAGTGGAAGGTTTTCTGGAAACCTTCAAAATATCCAGAACTCCCAGAGAGAGATGCAGGCCTGCATATTCTAACTCTTCAAGAGCCAGGCCTTGAGGTTGAGAGACTGGAGAATTGGGTACCAGATCCTCCCCAGAGAGGAGGTTAGGAGATTATATCTCTTGGGAAGAGACAGGGGATGTGACACTGCCAGAGACAGCAGCAGAGGATAGCAAGGCTGTCTGGCCCAATCTAGAGCCACCAGTATCACCGTGTAGGGTTGAGATCTGATTTTGATCAGGACTCTGAACAACAGAGGGAAGATATAGAGAAACCTGCCATTCCAATCCAGAATGAGAGCATCCAGAAGAACAGTCCCCAGGACCGGAGGTCTGCAACAAAACAGAGGAAGCTGGTGATTGTCCGGGACTGCAGAGAGATCATCTCTGGAGTGCCCCATCTGGGGAAGATGACCTGTAGTATGGGAGGGTCCACGGACCATTTGTGATGCCCCTGAGAGATTCTACTCAGGGCATCTGCTAATACATTGTCTTTCCCTGGAAGGTGAACTGCTATCAGAGAAGTCTGAAGAGAATAGGCTAGAGACCACAGTTTCATGGCTTCTGTGCACAAGGCCATGGACCGAGTGCCCCTTGCTTGTTGATGTACCACATTGTGGTGGTGTTGTCTGTCCTGACTTGGACCATCTTGCCCTTGACTCACTCTGAGAAGACCTGAAGGGCTAGAAAAACTGCTCTGAGTTCCAGGAGATTGACATAAAGGAGAGACTCTTGTGGAGACCAGACCCCTTGAGTCGTAAGGGCTCCCAGGTGGTCTCCCCAACCTAGGAGAGAAGCATCCGTAGTTAGGACTACTGAGGGGACTTGAGAGAGAGAAATGGAACTCCTTGTCTGAGGTTGTCCTTGTCCAACCACCACTGGAGAGCTTGGACTAGAGTGAGTTACTGGAATCAATTTGGTGAGAGAGTCTCTTTTCCAAGACCAAAAGGACTTTTGGTAGAACTGAATGTCCCACATGTGAAATCTGGCTCCTTGCACCACTGCAATGGAAGCTGCCATATGGCCCTGGAGTTGAAGAAACTGCCTTGCTGGATGAGAGACCAGAGGCTGAAAAGAGGAAGCAAGATTTGTTAGGGCCTTTACTCTTGTCAGAGGAAGAAAGGCCTTTGCTTGGATAGTATCCAATTATATCCCTATGAAAGTAAGAAGTTGTACTGGTTCGAGAACAGACTTTGGGAGATTGAGAAGAAACTCCAGAGAACTGAGCAAGTCTTGAGTGAGTTATAGAGCTGACTTGACCTGGTCGGATGACTGACCTACAATTAGCCAGTTGTCCAGATATGAGAAAATGGAAATACCCTGCCTTTTGAGGAAGGCAACTACTACTGCAAGGCACTTTGTGAACACCCTTGGAGCTGATGTTAGGCCGAATGGCATGGCTCTGAACTGATAGTGACCTGAAGGCAACTCGAACCTGAGGTACTTTCTGTGGGATCACCTGATAGGAATATGGAAGTAGGCATCCTTGAGGTCCAGGGATGCAGGCCAATCCCCTGGCCTTAGAGAGGGAAGAATTAGTCCCAGAGCCACCATTTTGAATTTTGGTTTTGATATGTGTTTGTTCAAATACCTTAGGTCTAGGATGGGTTGCCACTCCCCTGCCTTTTTTGGGGTAAGGAAGTACCTGGAGTACAGGCCTTTGCCTCTGTGCTGAGTAGGAACTTTCTCTATGGCTCTGAGAGCCAGAACAGATGAAACCTCTGCCTCTAAGGCCAGGGTCTCTGATATGGATGCAGGTGGAAAAGAACTGGCCCTCAATTTTGGAAACCTTTTGAAGATGAGGGCCAGTCCCTGGCTTACTACCTCCAAGACCCACTTGTATGAGGTAACAGACTTCCAGGCCTGGAAGTAGTGAGCCAGCCTGCCTCCTACTGGAACAGGGAGTTGACCCGGGCTGACACATCAGGGTGTCTGCTTGGCAGGAGCCTTGGACTGGGAAGAGGATGCACCCTGCTCATCCCCCTCCCTTGAAAGAACCCCCTCTGAGGGAAGGAGGAGGAAGCCTGAGCTTGGTAGAAAGGCCTGTGGAAAGGCCTGCCCCTAGACTGCTGCTTCTGAGGACTGGCTTGCCTCTCTTTGGCCTGTGCACTCCTGTAGGTGGTCCTGTACTCATCCATTTTCTTCATGTAAGCCTCTGTCTGCTCCCCAAACAGAGAATTACCCACTACAGGGAAATCCATAGCCTTGGGCTGGGTATCCTGTGAAAGGCTAGTACACCTGAGCTAAGCATGTCTTCTGAGAGACACAGATGTAGCCATGACTCTTGAAGCCACATCACTGGAGCCCACAGCAGCATGCAATTGCACTTTGGATGCCTCAATTCCATCAGCAGCCACCTCCTCCAGCTCTTTAGCTAGCTGGGGGGAGGCCTGTTTAGCCAGTTTCAGAACCGTATCCCACCTGGACGTCTGATACCTTGTGTAGGCCATATAGTTAACCTGTCTGGATCCCAAAGAAAATGCCAAATACTGTTTTATGACCATGGCATCGACTTTCCTGGAGTCTTTGTCTGCGGGGTGTGAAGCCAAAGGAATGTTAGCCATGTCACAGGCTGCAGCCTGCACTGCCCATGGCTGCAATGACTGAATAAAAACTCCGTACCTGAGCCTGACAACATATACCTCCTGTCCATTCTCTTTTCCACAGGAGGTAAGAAGGTAAGGAGTTAAGACTGTTTGTAAAATCTTTTTTGTCCGTTTCCCCAAGGACTTGTGAAGAGGGATAGACAATCTTTTGGACTGTGGGATGACCAGCATCTCTACAAAATCAGGCTCTTCCTCCTCCTCAGCAGCTTCAACCATTGGGAGCTGGGGGGTTTCAGCCACCTTCCTATAAAACAAGAAGTGTGAAGGGGACTCAGAAAGCCTGGGAAGGGAGACATTGGAGGGTCTGTCTGGGGAGATGTCTGGTTCAATGGGCTCATCCAGACCTTCAAAGTCGTCACCTTCATCTTCATCATTGGGATATTCTTCGTCTCCCTCCCACTCCTGATAGAAAGCATCTGGATCATAATCCGATGGAGTAGGATCCGACCGAACTGACCGCCTAACCAGTGGCACCGGTTTGGATGAGACCGGGCAAAGTGATTGAACTATACTAATCGCTTTGGCTATCTCATCAGCGGTTGGAGTATGCGGTGCGGGATCCGAACCAGCTCACTTGTGCTTCCTTTTTGATGGAAGTGACCCATCGGAGTTGGACCTCCTTTTGCCCGAGGAGGTATCGCCTAGGTCAGTAGGCACCTCCTCAGGTTCAGCCACAACCGAACCGGGCTGGCCATCCAGATCTACTGACTTCTTGGCCTCCCTTTCCTTCGACCTACTCAACCTTTTTTCTAGAGTGGCTTTAGGGAAGTTTTTACAAATCTGGCAGTCTGTTTTGAGGTGGTCAAACCCCAGACAATAAACACAGATGAGGTGGGGGTCGGCCTTAAGAATGGCCTTCCCACACTCAGAACAGTGTTGAAACCCAGTGGGACCATTTTTTTTTCTTGGGTTTCTCAGACATGGCCAACCTAACCAATTACCCTTAAACATTTTCAAGCCAGGTAATACACAACCGATCGGTTACAAACCGTGTTACGGGTTCTGCAAAAGAACCAGAAAAAGGTCTGGTTCTTTTGAAACCGATCGGCACCAGAACACCACATTAAATCGCAGAATAAAGTCAAATAAACAAACAGGTCAGTTCCTAATCGGTCTGACAGATGAGAAACCGAGAAGGAACAATTTCCACAGAATTTAATGAAAATAAAAGTCACTACCTCTCTATCACACTACCTGTACCGTAGACAGAGGCCGGAAAATCCGAAAATAATAAAACGGTTGGAAACCGAATGCTGATTCAACTCTACCGAACCAAGCAATGGAGAAATCTCCGGAGCGACTTCACTGTTAGGCGGATTAAAGACTCTGACGGTTACACTGGTAAGTACCAGAGACAGAGGTTTGAAAACCGAGCTCAAGCTCAACGTTCTATGCTTCTGCATAGAGTTAACTCTTTCCTCTCCGAGGCAGTTCAAGTGCTGGAGCTAACTGCATATTGTCAGAATACAGCAAGACTTCATGTTATTTGAACACTGAAAGCTTCCTGAGGTCCCTCCAGCCTTTGCAAAAGGCTCAGGCATTTGCACTCAAATAACCTATGACTTTTTACAGTTATCGCAAATTATAAATACATATACATTTCAACAGCAACACTAAACATTTTTTCTAAACAAAAGAGATCCCAGTATCAGTTTCACTCCATACACTGATTCTCATATATTTTATATTAGCAGATATAGATATGCAAGGGAGAAAGACAGCAAGAGAAAACAGAGACAGAGAGAGAGAGAGAGAGGCAAAAGATTGCGAGACTGTTCGATTTGATCAAGTCCAAAGCCTCACAGGAAAATCTGGCTGCGCAACCAGACAAAGGAGAAAGAAAAGGAAAGAATACAGATCCTTGTCTCTGGCCTGACATGTACAGTCATCAGGTGGTTTACATCTTTCCCTGGTAGAACTCAGAGAGTGGTGTCTGTTTTTTTTTCCTTGGGCCCATTCTCTCTGTCATGTGGGTTACCTCAGGGTTCAGTGCTGTCCCCCATGTTGCTTGCAGTGTATATGCTGCCCCTCGGAGACATTTTAAGATGGTAATGGGCTGAGGCTTCACAGCTATGCTGATGAGACCCAGCTCTACCTGTCTTTTGCACCCAACCAGGATAGTGCTCTTTCGGTATTTAACAACTGCCTTGTTGAAATCCTGGACTGGATGAATTCGAGCTGGTTAAATTTGAATGCGGGAAAGACTGAGGTGATGGTTGTAGAGATGGGTCGCCAGATAGAGGGGTTGAGAACTGGTCAGCCCCTCTGGAATTTATTTAGGGGGTGCCCAGATCTTTACCTCTGAACGGGTGTGGGACCTGAGGTGGTGCTTGATGATGGACTGACCTTACGATCTCAAGTGTCGGTGGTCGTCAAGTCTTCCTTTTACCACCTTAGGAACACTGCCAGGAGCAAGCACCTTATTACGTCTGGAGATCATCCCACACTGGTCCATGCCTTCGTGACCTCGCGCCTTGATTACTGCAACTCCCTATACTTAGGGCTTTCTGGGTTTGATATCCGCCACCTGCAGCTAGTGCAGAATGCTGCAACATGACTGTTGACGGGGACTTCCCGAACATCTCACATCACCCTTGTGCTGTGCAATCTGCACTGGCTGTCGATTCGGTGGTGGATCACCTTTAAAGTTGGTTTACTGACTTATAAATCCCTACATGGACTTGGCCCTGACTACTTGAAAGAGCTTCTTATTCCCTATCGCCCCGAGCGACAGCTCCGTTCGGCCGAGGGGTTGCTGGAGATCCCGAGGGTGTCTTTGGAATCTTCTGGGGCCTGTGCATTCATGTATGTGGCCCCTACCCTCTGGAATTCTCTACCCTGTCAGCTGCAGGAGTGCACGACTGTGGGAGGCTTTAAACAGGCGCTAAAAACGTTTCTATGGTGCCAGGCCTTTAATGGTACTGAATGAACGAACCCAGTCAGATTATTGTCACTGTTTTATACCGTATTTATTGATTTTATCATTCCTATTTTAATCTTTTGTAAAGCTCCTTGATATTTTGAAAGGTGCTTGTGTGAAATAAAGTTTATTATTATTACACACTTTCTCCAACGAATGGGACAGGGTCCTATTTTACCCTGTCACAAGTACTGGCCTCCTGCATGAATAAGCATGTCATTCAATCAGGATGTAAGCCATCCAGACTACCAACACCCTCAAGGGACTCAGAAAAGCTGATGCTCGGGCAAAGACATGCCCTATGCTGGAGGGTCGATCCAGTATCAAAACCTGAAATACTCTGAGTACGACTGACGTAGGGAGAGTGACTGCAGCATCAGTCAAATATACTGGGGTTTAAGAAAGAACTCCTTTTCCTGAGCAGCCTGGTGAATGATCTCCAGGGCTCCATCCTAAAAAATTGTGAAGCACAAAAAAGGTACAGGCTCTTGAATTAAGAAATCTGACAACTCCCAGACTTCTGGGGCCCATAAAATAATACTAACAGGACCCTGAGCTCATTGAATAGTGAGACCTGTACTCTGGTCCAAAGACAGCCAGGAGCTCTGATGATATCTGTCCCTTCCGCTGCCCTGAAGACTGGGGTGGTGAAGTGACCCCTAATAAGGTGTCTGACATTATTCTGGCCCATATGATAAAAACTTCTCTAATCTACCAATGAGGCACCATGGTTGAGGTGCTAGGCCTCCTGCATATAGTCTGGCCAGTGCTCCTCTGATACTGTAACCAGGTTATCCAAGTAGGCTCCTCCATTTTCAGGAGCAAATTTCCCAGGGAACGGAACTCCCCTCAGAATGATCTGCGCCGGCCGTTACCATGACCCCACTGGGTTATGGTATTCTGCGCTCATTAAATAGCCTCCAGGGTGGAATCAGACCATAGGCCTCCCTTCAAGGGATGATCAACAGGTTAGGTATGAAGCTTAACCATATCCAATGACAAGCCACATGGCCGTCATGCTCGTCTCAGAGAGTGAGGTCTGGCCCAAAAATCTCCAGTAAATAACCACCTAGAAGGTGGAACCATGGCCATGGATTGCAAAAAAGGTTCGCTCTTTGGGAAAAAGGCAGAACAAAACTGGCCAGGGTACTGACTCATATGTTGAAGGCTCTGGCCAATAAAATATGCACAAGATGCACCACTGTTGTGTGTTGATAGAGGTGAAACCCCTTCTATACACAGGGATCACCCGCTTAATCATGCAAAAACTGATAGGGCCAGAGCCATCTATAGGTAAGGCGGTGTCTTTTCAGAAATACAAACGGCCTTGTCTTCCAGTGGAGGAGCTTCCCATCTGTAAGACATTTTCCTTAGAAGGAAAAACCATGGCATGGAAGGGAAGACACTTTTTTGATCCACACCTGCTCAGTGTTGCTCAAGAATTTTGGTCACATAGTAGCCGGAGACAATGCAGACAGAGACGGACCAACATCCGCAGTCTCCGCAGACTGACCACCTGAGTTGAAAAGGACTACATGCCTCAGCTTATTCAAAAAAGACAAGGATTTATTATGAATCAGGGGAGGAAATTCATCTATGATTTTTTTTTACTTAATTTTAATTTAATTTAATTTAAAGTCAGGAACTTCCCCAAGATCCCCGTAATCATCATCCTGACCTTTGGAAAGGTAGGGTCAGGATCTGCCTGCACATCAGTTATCACAGCCCAAGCTCACTGCACCGCACCTGGACATGCCTGGATGGCCCGGACCTGAGGGGCCCTACTGGGATCGGGTGTATATTCAGGGATGTCCTGCAGGACATTGGGACTCAAGCTCACTCAGGAGCCACAAAGGTAGTATCTTGCAATTCTGCTGTCACTGCCTTGAAGAATTAGGTGCTCCCCCTCCCCAGACTGGAGAATGGGCTAGGGGGTGTTGAGCAACACAATAAGGGCAAAAGAACCCATGGGGGAGGGCCTCATCACCCTTGTTTCAGGACTTTCATGATTTTCTAATTAATGGTCTCCGATAAGTCATGGTGCCAAGAATATAATTGTGCCAAATAATAACTGTGAGGTAAAATAATACATAGTCCCAATAACTTTTCTGGGCTACAGAATTATTTTCCGCAGCGTTGTCTTAACACCTTGCTCAGTGTCACACATCACACAAGTGGAGAACGTGGGACTCAAACCCAGATCCATTGAATGTATAAACCATAATTATGTAATACTTATAATCCCTACTACCTGTTGGACTACGAGATAGAAAAAGAGAGTCACGGCAAGCAAACCCAGGAGTGCTGAATTTATGTAAGCTATAATAATATAAGTAAGCAATAACACACGACAGGGTGGGTTTATTCTGGATGAAACCACACCTAGGGGCATAGTGAGGCATGAGGCCACAGGCTGAGTGCCTTACTGCCCCTAGGCGTGGGTTCATCCAGAATAAACCACACAACGTCATGTGTTATTGCTCTTATAAGATGGGAATCTGTTGAAAAAAATGAAGACACAGGACAAATAGAATTGATTTTAAAGGATAAAAGAGAAATTTATTGGAGATATCCTTCCACAACAAAATAGTTCCTAACTTGGATTATTGTTGGGTTGTGCAAAATAACAAAACAAAGTTAAATTGTGGGTTGCACTGTCTTTTGAAGATTTGCAGCTGGTTGATTTACTACTTCTTCGTTTTTGGTGGTCTGAAGTTGATGAAGCTGACGGTGGCATCTGTGAAGTTGCAGTTTGTTAGCTGGTATGGTTTAGTGAATGCTGCAGTTCTGCTGTTACTTTCTGTTTGCATCTGTCTGCAAAAAAAAAAGGTTAGAATGAAAATGTACAATTCAGGGCATGTACAGAACAAAGTATGTCTATATGACTTACTGTATCTCTTTGAGTCCCATGGGCGAGTCTTCTGTTGGGGGTGATGTTTCTTGAAGAGATGGCAGTGCTGGTAGGTCCTTTGAGCAGAAGAGTTTTTCTTCAGCTGCTGCTTGCACTGTTGGTGGTGACACTGTTTTCCTGGCCCCTGAGAGAATTTCACTCGGTGCCTTTCTGTCTTCAGTACTCACAGACCAATAACTGCGGAGGCTAGCTTCACATTTGTGGCCAGTTACGGCCATGATTTCTTTCGTCTCTAATCCAGCTTGTGATAACAGCTGTACTGCTGTTGATTGGAGGGAATGGTTGGTATATCTTCTGGACAGCTTCAGTGCTTAACCTTCGCATCATGTTCGCAAGGTAGTTAATCCCCATTGGCTCTTTTGAGTACCATGTGGGGATGGCGTCTAGGAAGTTCTGTGGTAGCCTCTTTGGGTGGCAGTATAGAGGTGGAGCATCTGGAGGCAGTTTTGATATGTACTTCAGGAATGTCTTTACCGGGCAGTCGGGATTTTCTGGTATTTCGAACATATAGCCTCTGTTTTGACATCTGCTTTGTTCCCGAAAGTGATTATGATTTTTTGAGAGTTCACTGAAGCACAGTGTTAGGTATCTTCGCCCTGTTTCATCTGCACACAGTTGAAACGATTGTGGCTTGAGGTCTTGCAGGCCTTCTCTGCCTCTGCTGGCAAAGTTTAGCTGGATGTCAACCCAGATGCGCCATACAAGCCCTGCAGTTGTTTTACTTGAAAGAGCATCTGGTGTCTGTAATTTTTGTAGGTCACATTCTGTCAGGGGAGGGTGAAGTGTTGCTCTGTCTTTTTTTAATACAGATATAGATGTAACCCCTAGGTGGCGCTATCCCAAGGGCTACTACCCCTGCCTGCTTGGCTAGTAGCAGGTTAAGGGGCCTGAGTTCTGAAACGGGTGCCTCCACCTGGAGATCAGGGTTGGTAGTGGTCAAGCTAACCTGGGCACAGCCTACTGTAACCCCTCTCTTTCCCCTCTAGTGGCCTGAACACTGTACAATAATCACTTTCACAATACCCCTGGTACACCACACAAGTACCCACACTGTTTGCACTTACCACCAGGGCTGGTTCCTCTGGCTCGACCCTGGGGACCCCCTGTAAAACAAGGTTATGCACAGCAAATAGCAACAGTACAGTACTTTGAGCACAACTGGAACCACATTCAGATTACATGCAGAAAAAGTTAGATCTGATTTATTCAGGGGACTTGAACAAGGGAGGGGCAAAATCAGGTTAATTAGCTTAAAGGTTATATCAATCAAGCAGTTATGCATGCGCTTTGAGTCCCCCCACACTGTCACACTTTTGGGTACCCAGGTGGAGAAGAGATGGACTAGCCGGGACTGTTGCCCGGGGTTGGCCGGCGTCGCAGCTAGTTGGGGCCCTGTGATGGAAAACACAACATGCACAGTACACAATATTTGTAATCCGGAGCCAGAGGGCTCAGTTTGTAAAGCAAACGAAACAACAAGACAATCAGATGACACACTCAGATTAAACTGTTGTTGCAGGGAGCTACCCTGGTATTTACTCACAATACCCAAGACTGGACACAGGCTGGACGAAAATCGAGACTGCAGGGGGTTGATCTGAAATGCCAGGAGAAGCAGGGCTCACATGAGTTGCAAAGGCGTCGTTCCTGTTCAAGCGTGGAGCAGGGGGCTGATCCCCAGGCAGGTCTCTCGTCGACTGCTTCTCTGTGCAGTGGGTAGTCTGGCTGGGCCAGTCTGGCAAGGCCCAGACCGCATGGAGACAAATTCGGATGCAGTCCATTTTGGGCTGGATACAGCTTCCAGCAAGCAGAACACAGTTCACACAGTGGGGGACTAATTCACGACCCACTAGCAGCTCATAGCACATTTAAGCAATAATGCCCGACAGAGTGTGTGTCGTGCTGGGATAACGTCACGCCTCAGGTGGTTGGGCACGAGGCAGCGGGCCAAGTGCGTCAACGACTGAGGCGTGACGTTATCCCAAACGACACACACCCTGGAGGGCATTATTGCTATTATACAATGGTTCGTTGTTATACAGAATAAAAAAATAATTTTAAAGATGTTTTTGTGTGGAAAAATATTTTTGTTTTTTAATAGAAGATGAAACAATCAAGCAGAAACAAATCAAGCAAACAATCATCTACAGGTTCACAGTAAGGCTGAGACTAGACCCGTGATGTTGTGCTGGGATAACATCACGGATCCAGCCCAAGACTGACCAATCAGAGTCCAGGATTTTTTCTTGCCATTGTATAATTACATATAAGGGAATTCTACTGTACCAGGCAGAGCGCTCCCCAGTCACAATGGCAAAGTCTCTGCACACACCGGGAGCTTAGGGATAGCTGGAACTCCTGACAGACCGATTGCATTCAGAAAAATCTTTGGTCTTCTTTAGGTTGAGCCTGGCCCACTTCAGTAGCTTACTTTAGTCACACAAACTTGGATTTAGTCCAAAATAATTCTCTTCTCTCCCTCTCGAGCAGCACACCGACATGCAGGCCAAAAACTTAGCCTTTTCAGAGTTTTCCCATGCAAATCCATTCAGGATTGCTGCTCAGAATCCTTCAACTCCTTCTTGTTCAGCTTCCAGCTTAGATCTAACTGAAAACTGCAAGCAGCCCGGGACTTCCCCAAGATCCAAAATATTTGGTTGGCTGATTTGGCTGTCAGTCAAAGCATGAGCTCCCCCTTCAGTTGCAAAAAAGGCACAAAAAAGCTGCAAACTACAGTTCCTACAGATTTTGAATTCAGACAGCTCCTGTAGTCCGGCTACATTTTAGGTCCCACCAGTACTGTTTGGTCCAATTTGCAGTCCAGGACCAAGATAGTGGAGACAAACAAAACAGTCTTGCTACAAAGAAAGCAGGTTAGACAAACTACATTATCATTATCAAGCTAAATGATTTTCAGTAAATAGTTACATCTTTCAACAGAGCTCCCTCTCAGATTACTTAAGCTGCAGTCAGGCAGCTCTTAAACAGACAGTACACAGAGGCTATACAGGCTCTGGTAATCACATTTAAACTGCTAAAACGCAGGACACCAGCCTGGCACTGAGCATTTAGGCAAGCTTAATGAAGACTTTTTGGGAACCCCCATTTGTAGGGGGGTTACATAAAGACATTGTTACAGCTGCTGAACGAAGGGTCACTTATTATGTTTATTGCCCTCTCAACATTCAGAGAGTTTAAATGTCTATTTAGGCCAGCACATAGTGCTGTAAAACTTGCGACCGAGTACTCAGACCCACTTGCAGTGTGGACTTCCGCATAGAAACAGCAAAGTGCTGCATTTAAATCTTCTGCAGACACAGTCTTTTTTTTTTTAATTAAATCAACTTTATTAAATTTTCTTATAACCAATACAGACCATATACATGAATCATGAATATAATCAAACAATATCCCTTCCCTATCCACTGCCTCCCCCCAACCCCACCCCCAAGAAGAACCCCCACCCCCCAGAGTGTGCCAATTACCCCTCGGAAAAGCAAACCAACAGTCATAGGTCACAAGGCTAAAGAGAGAGTAGCTGAAGGGGAGCTAGAGGAGTTGCACCTTAGATCAGTTCAAATATAGGGCGTAAAGCTTACCCCAATTTTTGTTGAAGAGGTGAGGCTTATGACGACTGCTCACTATCAGACGCTCTGTTCGAAGACAGAAGGAGAGCTCATGTTGCCATTCATTATGAGATATCAATGACTGGTCGAGCCAGTGTTTAAGAACCAGTTTTTTAACAGCCATGGAGAGATGTGCAATGTGGTATCTCCTTTCCTTAATCCCAAGTTGAATGTAATCCCCTAAAATATAAATTTCTGGGGTGAAAAGTCCATCCAGACCCAGGGGTGGGTCGATGCAGGTTTTGTTCATATCCCAAAGCAGGGAGATCTTTTCAAAGTACCAGAAAATGTGTATGAGAGTTCCATCCATTTTGCCACATCTAGTGCAAGAGGAGGGATGGGAGAGGACCCATTTTGGCCAATTTAATGGGTGTATAGCACATGTTGTTTAGGATTTGGTACTGGGTGAGTCTTAACCTATCCTGGGTGTTGTACTTATACTGCTGACACAGTCTTCAGATATGGAAATTGCGTACCTACCATAATTCTTGATCTTCTTGGACGAAGTCTGTACCACTCATTCACACTAATGGGACTATGCTGGAGGCACTAGGACCCAGCGGGAGCCAAAAATCTTCAGGAAGGCCAGGGCCTGGGTAGGGCCGCGAGGAAGTGGCACTGCGAGCTCAGCTTGCACCGTATAGGCTACCTGGCATCGGCCTTCAACTGCCTCAGTACCTTTTTTACCAAGGAGGTGCAGCATAAACTAATCTAATGAAACTAACCTATGTCAGACATAAGAGAGTCTGAATGACCCATGTAAGAAGGGTCAACTCAACAGAGTCTTTGCAGCCCAACAACAAGGGGGTTGAAGACCAAAAACAGGATGAGTGAGCTCAGGGGATGGAGGGTGGGCACGTGAATGACTGGTGGAGACTTTGTCCAAGAAGATCAAGAATTATGGTAGGTAAGTAATTTCCATATCTTCCTGGACCTAAAATCTCCACCACTCATTCACACTAATGGGAGAGTACAGAGCTGTGCCTTCTGCTGCGTTTTCTTTTGTGGCTGAGGGGTTTGGTTTCTGTTAAAGCCCCCTCTGCCCTTACTATGAAAGGACTGACAGTTATGAAACTGATGCCGGTACCCACCCCTTTGAGGGGCTGCAGCTGGCGGTCTGGCCGTTTTGATGCCCATTCTAGTCTTTTGTGTGGCCTCTAGCGCCTGATCGACCTGAGGACCAAACAGGTACGTACCACTGAAAGGTAAGGTCATAACCCTCTGTTGGGTATCATTTGTGAACCCCGAGGTGCGCAACCAAGAGTGGCAATGGGCACATATACCAGCCACTGCTGCTCTGGAGGCAGTGTCAAAGGCATCCATGGCAGCTTTGAGCTGTTGATTATTGGATTCAGTGCCTCTAGTAATAGTTTGAAGAAGCTCTGTGTTAACGTCTGAATCTGGGACAGCTTCTACTGTGGCCTTTAGTGAATGCCAGAGTGCATACTCATATTGAGAGAAGTAGCCCTGGTAGCTAACAATGCGCACGCTCAGGATGGAAACAGCAAAGGCTCACTTCCCAAAGTGTTGATTTTGTGAGATTCTTTGTTTATTGAACATGCCGTAGATTGTTGCGGAAGAACGGCTTTGTCATTCTCTGCCAGGACAACTATGGCATCAGCAAAGGCTTGCGAGGCCAGAATGGGTCGATCTTTGGGAGGGGCATATTTACAGGACAGCAGACAGCATGGCTTCATATGGGGCAGATCCTGCCAAACCAACATGGTGGAGTTCTATGGCTGGGTAACTAGGCAACTGGACATGCAGTTGTATCTGTATCTGGACTGCAGTAAGGCATTCGACTCAGTGCCGCATGAAAGGCTGGGAAGTAAGTTAGTAGGCACAGGGGCAGGTGCAAAGCTGGTGAGATGGGTAGGGAAGTGGCTTCAGGGAAGACAACGAAGGGTGGTGGTGGGTGGGGAGCTCTCACACCCAAGGGTAGTGACGAGCGGTGTTCCACAGGGCTCGGTGTTGGGACCAGTGTTGTTTGGGATATTCATTGCAGACATGTCACTGGACATCAAGAACAAGAGCAGTCTGTTTGCTGATGATACCAAGGTAGGAGCAGTGGTGGATGACCTAGGGGGATGGCAGAGGTTGCAGGATGATGTGGCAAAGCTTGAAACCTGGTCAGACACCTGGCAACTGGGGTTTAATGCCAAACAGTACAAGGTGCTGCATTTTGGGATGAAGAACCCAAGGAGGAGTTACCAGCTGGGGGGGAGGAGTGCAGCTAGCCCAGACAGAGGAGGAGAAGGATCTGGGGGTGCTCATTACAGGGTCAATGAACAACTTGGCACAATGTAGGAAGGCAGCTGCAAAGGCCAACAAAATTCTGGGTTGTATTGCAAGGGGTATATCCTCGAGGAGGGAGGAGGTGATTCTGCCACTGTAAAGGTCATTAGTTAGACTGCACCTGGAGTACTGCGTGCAGTACTGGCGCCCATATCTGAAGAGGGACATTAAGTTACTGGAGGGGGTGCAGTGCAGGGTGACAAAGATGATCAAGGGGCTGGGGGGCTTATCATACAAGAGGAGGTTGAAGGAGTTGAACATGTACTCGATGGAGGAGAGGAGGGACATGATTGAAACCTTTAAATACATGAAAGGAATAAACAAGACAGGTACAGAGGGGCTGTTCAAAGTAAGGGAGGGGAGGGACACCAGGGGCCATGATATGAGACTGGAGGGAGGAAGGTTCAGGAGGGAGATGAGGAGACACTTTTTACAGAGAGGGTGGTGGCTGGGTGGAATGCGTTACCTGCAGAAGTGGTATCCAGTAGAACAGTGGACTGCTTCAAAAGGGGATGGGACAGGACAAGAGGGAGGGTCAATGAAGGGGAAGGGTGGAAGGGAGGGGGGCAGCTGCAGAATAAGGGGTATTAGCTGCACTTTCGAGCAGACTTGATAGACCTCTACACCTTTATCTGTTGGCAAATTTCCTGTGTTCATATGTTCGTATCATAGGCTTGAGGCAGCCCTCTGCTGGGTGACACTAGCTCTAAAAAATAATAACTATTAGTCCCATTGTCTTTTTGGGCTAAGTCTCATAGAAACACCAAAAAAAGTACTAAAACATACCAAAGTCACACATTAACTGTAAAACAGTAAGAAACACAAAACCTGAAGCTTAGGGAGGAGGTGGGAAACAGGAACCGATGCTAGAGCCGAGGGACCCCCAGACCCTACAATCCCAAAAAATAAAGTTGTACCTACCTGTGGCACCTTGACTTATTAATAATTTTTTTTTTAATCAGAAACCACACCCTATTAAGGCAGTAAAAAAGGCTCCCAATCCACACAGGGAAAGTGGGAATGCACGTTGTTCAGTTTGAAAGCCCCAGGTTAACAAGCATGATTTTAATTTAGGGGTGCCCCCTGAAAACAGGGAGTCCCAACCTGCTATGCAGAATTGCAGCCCCAAAGAAATTTTGAAGTCCTAAATCTTGAAATCTTCAGAGAAAAGAAAAGTAGCTCTGACCCCTTTGAATGGCACAGCTGAACTGGGGAATTGCTGTTAGTGCATGGAATTCTCAGGTGTCCAACATGCTAAAACTTTGGCTGTGCCATTCCCCTGGTAGGGGTACACTATATCCAGTTGTTTTGATTACCCATTTATAACGTGGAGCGTTACATACTCTATTTACATGCAGTCTCAGAATCGATTATAAGGTATTGCATTGCTGCGTAACCAATTGCAAGTCTGCATATAAATGACGGCACCGAGGATAGAAGGATCGATCCGGGAACCAACCAAAGTGCACTGAATGAGTACACCAATTCCAGAGACTTCAGTTTTCAAACTGCATGTAGATGCGATCGGAGCTGGAATGGATCCAGCATGCACGCTCAGTAAACTTAGGATTTCATATTTACGTATAATTTATCACATGGTACTAATTACCTTGTAATCGAATATTACCCTACATGTAAAACCATTCTCTTCTGGGTGCATCGATTGATACCCTTCTTGTAAACCTTAACAAAGTTGGTAATCGATTATCTAGAATCAAAGACTAGGTAACTGATCACCAACTCATGTAAACATAGTAATAGAAGAGCCGATGAAGGAGTAGTACAAAGGACAAAAGAATCACTTTAAACTAAATTGAATCAAAGGTAAGTAAAGAAAAAAGGGTAAGTAAAAATCGTGGTCGAACTGAGCGACGAAGCTTCCACAGAGTCCATGCGCGAATGGTTGATGGAGGGAAAGAAATGAAAATTACATACCTACCGTAATTCTTGATCTTCTCTTGTATCTTCACCATTCATTACTGCTTGGGTAGTGCCGAAGGCACGCACCCGCTACGGGAGATTTTTTGGAGCCGGCTCCAACGGCGCCCCGAGAGCAACGCACCGCGCGCGCGAGGGGTGGCCGTTAGGTGCCGCAGACTCCTGCTCCATCTCAGTTTGGTTTCTCCCACCATCGAGGCTGCACCTGCTGTGCAGTTAGATACAGTTAGGCCTTCTGCGTCATAGAATTCCAGACTCCTTCTCCTGCTTTTCTCAACGCCATCACCGGTAAGACCGTTCTTTTTATAACTTTCTTCGACTTCGAATGGTGGAGATTGACAAGGGAAGATCTAAGTAGGAAGCAGGGCCACCAGTGCTTATATAGGGTATGTGACATCGGAGCCTGATGTCAGCGTGGGTGGCCCCTAATAGACTGCTGCAGAAAAAGTTTCCGTGTGATCCTGACAGCTAAGTTCCATAGGTGTGACCGGATGACAGAGATATCCCCGAAGATCTGCAAAAACAGGACCCTACAGCAGAACCCCACTGAAAAGATGTTGCATATTAAAATGATCTCTCTTAGAAACATCCATTACAAAAACAGGACCACAGTGAAAATGAGATATTGCATCTCACCTCTAGTATCCTGGGTAAATGCAATATAACATTGTGTAAAATCACGACCCCATTGCAAATGACATATTACATCACCTGGTCTGTCTTAAGTAAATACATAGTAAAAATGAGTACAAGCAAGACCCAGTACAACAGCAATGCAAACGGTCAACATTCAGCATTGACAAAATGAAAATTACGCACCTACCATAATTCTTGATCTTCCAGTGCATCTTCACCATTCGTCACTGATTGGGGTGTAAGCTGTGAGCACAGCATCCTGCAGGAACTTTTTTTTTCTTTTTCAAAGGAGAGGAGCTGGTGCCGACGGCACCACCCATGAGGCCAACGCACGGCGTGGCGCTTGTGGGTTGGCCAGTAACGGCCATTGGCTCTTCCTCCACCTCGGTTCTACATGCCAGAGAGAGACAGAGGAAAAAGAGTATGGAGAAAAATGAGGGAGTGGCAACAGAGCCTGAGTGATAGTAAAAGGAAAGGATATAAACTGAAAAAGGAATAGGTCGGCCATAGGACAGAGGAGGAGGAAGATCTGGAGGACATGGGCCATAAGGCCCCAGTCCCTGGACGGCCAGAGAAAACAAGAAAGGAGAGAAGGAGAGAGAGAAGAAAAAGAGAGAGGAAGGGAGGGGGACCCATCAAGACATGTTCGATCAGCCCAGGAGAAAGACGGGAACTGCTTCTAGAGGCAAGCAGGCAACTTAACCAAACAGTTGCCTAGAATGCAACTAGCAGTTGTAACTCCCCTCCAGGCTAGAAAAGGGCGATCGAGAAGGTCCCTCCCATCCTCTACCCCATTTAAACCAGGGAGGAATTGCCCTTGGATGGGAGACCACACTCCTTCCCCCACCTGGCAAAAGCCTGCAGAGGAGAACCCACAGGGTTCCGGGGGGTGAAGTGAGGTCTCCACCTGTTCAACACCTCCTTCCCCGAGGAGGAGGGAGATTGAAGGTGTAGAGGTAAGAGGTAGAGAGGGAAGCATAAGAAGGGGGAGTCCTTGTTGGCCCCCCCATCCCTGCCATCAATCCAAGGGACCCCCCATGGGGCCGGCATACTGCAAGGGAAGTGGACTGCTCCTGGAGGCTCCCTGAGGGCAGAGGGAAGGGGCCTACCAGGAGTCCCCCTTAAAGATCTCCTAAGAAGAGGTCCTACTGGCCCTCCTCCCAAAAGAGACTCCCTCCCCCAAACATGGGAGTGAAAAGGGGGTCTTAAGACTGCAGGAAGGTAAGAAGCCCCCATTGGACCTAGGGAAGAGATCCAGCAGGTTGGAGGCCTGCCCAGGGACTGAGGCCTTCTGAGGGGAAGATGAGTGGGATTCAGTGATGAATGGTGAAGATACACTGGAAGATCAAGAATTACGGTAGGTACGTAATTTTCATATCTTCCCAGAGTCAATCTTCACCATTCATTACTGGTGGGTGAGTACTGAGCCCCCTGAATGGAATTTAGCACTTCCCTGAAGAACAGACGTCCCTCAGCCTCCCATGGGGAAAACACAGGAGGAGGAGACCCATTACAGACCAGTTAGGCCTGAGACTGGTCAGGGCGAGGCGGGGTCCTCCATTCCCTGGGGGAAGGAAGATGCCCTTGCAGTTCCTGCCTCACCCTACGGGAGAAAAGGCGGTTCCCTCGGAACGTGGAGGCAACCACCTTATGCCGGGCCAGGGATGATAACCGAGATAGGCGAAGCCACGCCGTCCACCTGATGCAGGTCACTGTCCCTGCTAGCCTTGAAGCGACCACATTGATTCCCTTGTTTGGTGCCTTGCTAACTCCAGTCCTGTCAAGGAGAGGGCTGTGGTCTGCCCGGTTCCCTCTGAATCAGGCAGCAATGCCAGTACCTGACCCAGCTTCACCCACAGAAGCCTGTTATAGGCAGCGTGGTGCACCTGATGTGATGCAATGCAAAGAACCATCCATGCCGAGAAAACTCTCCGCCCCAGGCTGTCAAACTTGGCAGAGTCTGGATCCGGGGGCCAGTCGTGGACTGGACGCCCATGCCCAGCAGGGGTGTCCAATCACATCAGTCCCATAGAGGGATATGGCAATGAACCTGGAGACCCCTGGGGTGTGCAATACAGATGCTGGCAGTCCAAAGGGGCTGGAGCTGGGGCGAATGGAAGTTGCCAGGCGCTGTACGGACAGCTACTGGAAAGGAATAGGCCAGGATGGGACCACCAAGTGATCCACACTGTACTCACCTAGGAAGGTTCACATCATATGCTCGGTATTGCATCTAGCAGTATAGGAAATATGCAGGTCCTCGACCAGCCTCGCGAGGAAGCGTTAATATTCTGTCTGATCAGTGCCAGAGGACAGGTGGACAGAGGTCTCCTCTTCCTCAATGGAGGAGGACAAGGAGGCTGAGGAACCTGATGATTCAGACTCCGGCTGTGGCGGGGGTGACAGGTGAAAGACTTGCTCATCCATAGCCCTAACATAGCGGGGGAAATCCACAGTCTGGGATCTGAACTGTTCCCAGGTTAAAGATCCCGAAAGACTCACATGATATGGGAAAAGAGGGTCTGGATGCAGAGGCAAGGGAGAAAATTGTTCACAGCCAGTGAAGTGCCTCTGCCAGGGCTAGGAGACCTAGCAGGTGATCCTGGACAACCAGGGGATCCGCAGGTCTGCTCTGTCAATGGCCGCTCAAGCAGCTCAAAGTGGTCCAAACTGAGCCCTGTAGGGGAAGCATACATATGAGGGGATCAGGGCTGCATGAGTCCAAAAGGGCAGACCCCAACCCCACCCAGCAAGGACTCCCTCGAAGAAGATGAGGGAGAGGACTTGGGTTCAGCACTGCAGCTCCTCTCCGAGCCCAAAAGGGCTGCAGAGGAGCGCTGCAGCCCTTCGCCCCATCCCCTCAACCCTGCCGACTCCGAGGAAGACCTCTTCCTCGCACCCTGTGCTGTGGATCCCCCCAGTTCCACAGGCCCACCAAGGAGAGTCACAGATGAGGGGGGTTCTGGTCCCAGTATCAGGAGAGGGGACAGCACCGGGGACGGCAGCCGACCCCTCCCCTAACACCCGGACCACCATACCCTCAGTCCCAGGACCACTGTCCTGTGCTATGCCCCCCGGTGCTGCCATCAGCACCAACTGTAGTCACCAGACCTGTGGGAAGGGGCACCTGGAAAGGCACAAGGGTCCTGGGTCCTGGAGAGCCCACTGACTCCAAGGAGTCAGGTCGCCAGTCTGATCAACCTCTCAATCATCTGGCTCCGGAGAGGAGGAGATCCAAAAGACCTCCAGTCTGGTGTCCCCAGGAACTCTCCCACCCACGGTGCAGTGAATGGTGCCACCCCGATCACCAGAGCCACGAACAGTTACAGGACCCAAGATGGTGCCAGCAGGTGGTGCCGAGGAACGCCCCGCCTCGGACCCAGCGACTGTGGGCTCTGACGATGGGGGAGCTTGCACCTTCGAGGAGGTGACTGCCAGGATGGTGCTCCTGGCCTGGCCCGGGGTGGGCTCAGACCAGCCCTCCAGCACCACGGTAGATGCCTCCTCCATGGCAAGACTGGAGGAGGAGGAGGAGGAGGCCCCCTCCTCACTGGACTGTATAGGCCCAGGAGGGGACCCTGAGGAAGGGCAAAGAGACCTATGCTTGGACCAGCGAGAGCGACATCACCCCCGAAAGTTGACGGAGCCCTGCCAACTTTAAACGCCCGGTACTCAAGAATGTGGTGGCCCATCGAGAAGCAGACATCGCAGTGATCCATGTCATGTTAAGGTCCAAGGCAGGTACGGCAAACATCATGCCAGTCTATCACGGAAAAATACTGGTCACAGGGACACCGACGCATAGGAGGCCACCCCACCTTAGAAGAGCGCTCTTTGTCCCCTGAACTGGTCATGATGCGAACGGAAAACTAAAATCACTAAAACAGAGAAGACTCAGCACTGTTTAGATAAAAAAGGAAAGGTCTTACCGGGATTTCCAGAAAAACAGCGTTGAGTAACTGGGATGGCAGAAACAAGGCGAAGCTAATAGGAACGGCATCAACAGTGTTGAAAAACACAGCCCCGAAACTCGATGTGTGGTGCCCCGCTGAACACTAGACCACTGGCACAGAAGAAACTCTGAGCAGTTGCGCGGTGCTGTCTCAGACGGCAAGAGTAGCAGAACTGGCATCTCTGGGAGGGTGGTGGGGTGCACAGGGTGTGGAGCAGCCATGATACTGGACTGGGCTTGGAAGTTCGGTGGTTGCCCAGTGTGCTACCAGCTGGCACAGCTTAGGGAGGAGGTTGCGGAGATTAGAAGACAGCTGGGGGAAGGGGGGAGGTATGGTTGGAGAAGGGGGCAGGGGATCTCCCACGGGGTTGCACCAAGCACTAGGGGTGGGGGCATAGGGAAAGTAGTGCAGAAGAATACTCGGGGGTCACATAGGGACCCTGGCAGAGGGGGCCCAAAAGGATGACACTACCAAGGAAGCAGGCAGGTAACTGAGGACCCTCACAAAGGGGGCCAGAGGGACAACATTCTCAGGGAAGTAGGCAGAAGGCCGGGGCTGGACAGAAGGAAGCAAGGCGGGGAGGTGGATTGGACCTTATGCTCAGTAACCGCTTCAATCCTCTTCTACTGCTTGAGGATGGGGGGGGTGATGTAGCCATGACAGGGGTGGTTAGAGATGGAAAGGGAGTGGGGGACAGGAGGCAGGGGCCGGATAGTAGGAGGAACGGGGGAACCTGGAATGCAGGAAAATGGGGGGAGCAGTGAATCAGAGCAGGAGGGGCAGGGGGAAGAGGGAGGAAAGCACAAGGAGAAGGATCAGTTGGGAGGAAAGGGCAAGGAGAAGGACCAGAAGTACAAGGAGGATACAGTAAAGGGAGCTGAGGGTTTAGGCCAGGGGAGCACAACAAGCAAGGAGGGACTAAACAGAGACAGGAAGGAAGGGAGGACGAGCCAGGCTAATTTAGCGGATGGGGGAGAAGGATCAGTCGCGAGCAGTGAGGGGGGAATTAGCAAGGTACAGAAGGATACTCAGGAGGAGGAGAGGCATAGGATCGGAGGGGAGGGGAGGGGTGGCCAGGGTAAATAAGGAGGGGGTGGCATGTGGCACCCAGATAGGGGAGGAACAAGGAGCTGGCTGGGTGGAGGGGCTGGTAGAAAGGATGAGGGACATGGAAGGGGGGAAATGGAGGAAAAGGAGCGGTCAGAGTGCTCCTGTTAGGGGATTCCATGATCAGGGGTATAGGGAGGGAGAAGCCTGGCCAGTTAGAACAAAATGCTTCCCTGGACTAACGGTGCACAGGGCCAAGCACGAGGTATATCAGCTGGCAAAAGATTGTGGGGGTTCCCCGGACATACTGGTCCACCTGAGTACAAATGACATTGAGGGAAATAGAGAGCTAGAGATACAGGCAAGGTTCAGGGAGCTTGCCAGGGTCTTTCATGACATCGGATGCACAGTTTCCTTCTCAGAAATCCTGCCGGTGCCAAGGGCTAGTGGGGAACACAAAAGGAAGACTAGGGAGATAAACCAGTGGCTCAGGAAGTGGTGTGAGGCCAGAGGGTATGGGTTGATGGGGGATTGGGGGAGACCTGGGAGGATAAGGAGCTGTATGCTAGGGATAGGTTCCATCTCAATTTGCAGGGGAGGGAAATCCTTAAGTTGAAAACAGAGGGGTTCATTGGTGAAAAGTGGGGTTTAAACTTGTGAAGGGGAGAGGGATGGGAGAAAAGGCTGTCGAGGGGGGCCGACAAAGGAGGGACTCTGTCTCCAACCCCCTGGGGAGCTGGAGGAATGCAGGAAAAGGCCAACTGGTAAAGTGCAGACCAGGGGAAAAGAGAATCCCCATGGGAACACGAGCAGGGGAAATGGAAGCAGAGGGAAAGGGTGTAAGGTAGTCCTGCTAAATGCCAGGAGCTTGGGCAATAAAATGCCTGAGCTTCAGGCGATGCTAACTGAGGGAGCGGTGAATGTAGCAGCGGTCACTGAGACCTGGGCCACCGCAGGACACGACTGGGACCTGAACCTGGAGGGTTACACTATGTTCAGGAAGGACAGGGGGGAGGAGGGGTAGCAATGATAGTCAAAAACTGCATTGGCATGGGGGAGTAGAGGAGGCGGAGGGAACCCCAGAGGCGACTTGGGTCACCTTGATAACAAGGGGGGGCAAGAGAGTAAAAATAGGAGTGGTGTATAGACCCCCTGCACTGGTGAAGGAGCTGGAGGAGAGTCTGGTGGCAGATGTTGGGAGACACTGCAGACTGGGCACGGGAAGGGTGGTGGTGTTGGGGGACTTAAACATGCCAGGAACAGACTGGGAGACTATGACATCCTCGGTGGCCAGGGAACAGAGGTTGTTGGATGTATTTCAAGTCGTGTTCCTAACTCAGCAGGTGGGGGAACCGACCAGGGAGGCATGGGTACTGGATGTGGTCCTGGCAGACAGTGACCAGATTGGGGGCCTTGAGGTAAGGGACCCATTGGCGGGGAGTGACCATGCCACAGTCTGGTTCTGCCTGGACCTAGGAAGGGTAGAAGGCTGCACAAAGATGGAGGTAACTGACTTCAGGGGGGCGGATTTTAAGGAAATGGGAAGGATCCTTAAGGAGCATTTGGATGAGATTGGGTCAGACATGGATGCTGATAGTAGGTGGGAAATCATCAGGAGAGGGGTGCAGGATGCTACCAGCACCTGTGCAAGAATAAGATGAAAATGCGGTAGGGCCCGAAAACCCTGCTGATGGACCAGGGAGGTCCAGGAGGTGATGCGGGTAAAGAAGGCAGCCTATAGGCAATTCAAGTGCTCAAGGAGTGAAAGGGATCGAGGGGAGTACGAGCTGGTGGCTAGAAGGACCACTAGGGTGGTGAGGGCAGCTAAGGCAAGAAAGGAGCAGAACCTGGCCAGGGAAATTAGGAGAGGGAACAAGGGGTTCTTTAGATACATTGGGGAAAAACGAAGGGTGAAGGGGCAGATTAGCAGGATTAAAATGGGAGAGATGGGCACAAGACCCAGGGGAGCAGGCTGAGGTGCTAAATGAGTACTTCACCTCAGTTTTCACCAAGGAAAATGGGGGTGCTGCATCATACATTGGAGGAGACAGTGATACTGAGGAGGGGGGGACCCTTACCGATCGGCAGGTCTGGGGAGAGAGGGAGGCATCACTGGCAGGAGGGGGGAAGGCTAAGCAGGGAGAAGAGGTAGCGGAAGTGGAAATCACAGCAGAGAGAGTGAGGGAAGCCCTCAGGTCTCTTAAGATGGAGAAAGCACTGGGGCCAGATAAATTACATCCCAGAGTGCCGAAGGAACTTGCAGATGTCCTGGCAAAACCCCTGGCAGAGCTTTTCACCATCTCTCTGAGGACAGGATGGGTGCCCCAGGACTGGAAGGTGGTGCATATGGTGCCTGTCCACAAGGGGGGATCAAGGGAGGTGGCAGGGAACTACAGGCCTGTCAGCTTGACATCGGTGGTGGGCAAGCTGATGGAGGGCATTGTCAAGGAGAGGACCTGGAAAAGTCAGGGTGCCTGGATGATAGACAGCATGGATTCGTCCCAGGGAAATTGTGTCAGACAAACCTTGTGGAGTTCTATGACTGGGTGACAAGTGCCTTGGACCTGGGTAGACCAGTGGACGTCCTCTTTCTAGGCTTCAGCAAGGCATTTGATTCTGTTCCTCACGTGGGCCTGTTGGATAAGCTGGGAGAAATGGGGGTGGGGAACCAGAAAATCAGATGGATAGGCAATTGGCTCCAGGACCGGACCCAGAGGGTCATAGTTGGCGGGATAGTCTCATCCCCAAGGAGGGTCATTAGTTGGCTCCCACAGTGATCAGTCCTTGGGCCCCTCCTGTTCAATGCCTACATCTCTGACATGAGGACAGGTATCAGGAGTGAGATGAGTCTCTTTGCGGATGACTCAAAACTGGGGGCAGTGGTGGATGGGGAGGAGGGGAGGGTGGCCCTACAGGGGACCTGGAGGCTCTGTAAAGATGGTCTTGAAAGTGGAAGCTGAGGTTCAATGCAGGGAAATGCAAGGTACTGCACCTGGGGGCCAGAAACCCGGGCCAAGTGTACACCCTGGGGGAGGGAATGCTACAAGTCTCGATGGCTGAGAGGGACCTGGGGGTGGTGGTGGATGTCAAGATGAACAACTCGGAGACTTGTAGGAGAGCAGCAGCCAAGGCCAACAGGATGCTGGGATGCATCGCTAGGGGGATCACCTCCAGAAGGAGGGAAGTGATACTCCCTCTGTATAACTGCTTGGTGAGGCCGCACCTTGAGTACTGCATGCAGTTTTGAAGGCCACACTTAAAGAGAGACATTAAACTCCTGGAGAGGGTCCAGAGGAGGGCAACCAAAATGATTTGGGGCTTGGGGGACAGGACCTATGAGGAGAGGATCGAAGAGCTAAATATGTACACATTGGAAGAGATAAGGGACCGGGGGACATGACAGAGGTCTTCAGGTACATGAAGGGGGTAAATAGGGAGGAACAGTCAGGGTGCTTGAAGGAAGGAGGAGGGGCCACTAGAGGTCATGGGTGGAAGCTGGAGGGGGAAGATTCAGGGAGAAAGGAGGAGGTGCTACTTCACAGAGAGGGTGGTGGAGCCATGGAATGTGCTGCCTAGGGGCTGGTGGAGGCAGAGAGTCGGCAGGGGTTCAAGAGGGTGGGACAGGTACAGGGGAAGGTTCTGGAAGCAAAATCCAATGCAGCGAGAATATCTGGAACTGGGAAGGGAGAAGCCAGAGAAGGCGAGGGGGGCAGCAAGGTCAGCTCCCAGGGTGGGGGCTGACCAAACAAGCAGACGTGAAAGACCGTTAGGCCTATTCTGCTGGCATTTTAGTATGTTAGTAACTGAGGTGGAGGAGGAGCTAACCGCCATTACTTCCCAACCCACGAGTGCCATGCCATGCGTTGACCTAGTGGGCAGCGCTGTTGTTGCCAGCTCTTCTCTCTTGAAAACATTTTTTAAAATGCTCCTGTGAGGTGCTACGCTCACGGCTTACACCACCACCAGTGATGAATGGTGAAGACTAACACTGGGAAGATCGCTTGTTCTAATTATTGGCAAAGTAACAATAAAATGAAGAAAATGTATGTACAAAACAAATACAAGCTAACAAAATGATTACCGAGGCATCTGATGGCCTCAAATCTTCATTCTTTAAGATAAACATCCTTACTAAGCACTTGCATTTCAAAGCCAGTTTTACCTCACATGCTGTCTGTGGCACTGTCGATCCTCTTCCTTTTGAGTAGAGCCTATCAGCAGTAACGCCCCATTTACTAGACTTAGACAATCACTGAGCTGTTGACTAAGTTTCTTCCAGTCAGATTCCAGCATATTTCCAGGTCTTCTCACAAAATTGCTCAACTGAAATGACCAGTGTTCCAAAGCATTGGCAAAAGCCATAAGAGATCTTGAGAGCCCTATTACAAACATTCAAGAAATCATTATTACAATTCTTAAACTGGCTCCCTCATTACAGTACTGCATTCAAATGTTGCTGCATTGGCTCTGTCATTATAGCATTTTATTTTTGTTTATTTGTTTATCGACTTGGTGTGCTGGACCATTTTCAGTCACAACCTGGGCCATGAAGATGGCACAAAGGGCATCAATACAATACAAGACAGATACAATACAGCAAGATTTAAGGCATTTGGTATCATACAGGGTAAAGAATGGAGACATATTACAATTAGTTTGAAAAAGGGTTCTAAATAAGCAAAACAAAAACACACAGGGTAGAAAATAGATATGCTGGGAGTGGGGCAGTGCAGTGGCTATGCGGTGGCAGTTTTCAGGGAAACATTCTGGAGACTAAGGTGCTGCCTCTGCATGCACCTCTCTGGTCTCAGGGGGGTTGCTAGACTCCAGGTAAAGTTGGCTAGGATTTTGGTGACCTTCTTCCTTACCCAGGGACCACCAAGTCCACCACCTCTGCCTCAAAGGGTGCCAAGGAGAAGAAGCGACTGGACAGTGGTGGGCTCAGGAAGAGTGAGGATGGAGGGGCAAAGGCACATCCCCTCTATGGTACAACTACACAATTCCTATGCCATCCTGGCAGAGAGGGACTGTTCCAGAGAGGCACCCATGGTAGTGACTAAGGGGGATGTGGGGCACCTTGTAACGGAGTCCCCAGGGAGGGTGGCAGAGGACTCCACAGGATGAGGAAGCAACTCCTGATGGGGGACACCATTGTGAGGGGGATATATTTGGGGGTAGGAAGGGAGGAGGAGAGGGTAATCATGTGCCAAGGGAGGGGAGAGGGAGGTCATGTGCCTCAGCTCACAGGGATGGAAAGCAGATCCTGAGGGTCACTAGTGCAGCAGGACAAATGGGAGAGCTGGATGCCTCTGTCAACCTAGAGACTAATGATCTGGCTAGGAACGAGGTTAGGATAGTGCAGGAGGAGTTCAGGGAGTTGAGGAGGAGTCCTAGGCAGGTAGCACACTCAGTGACTTTTTCTGAGGTACCACCTATCTATAACAGGGGGTGGATAGCGTAATTTGTACCAGGGACTTCAATCAATGGTTGAAGGAGTGGTGCAAAGGGGAGGGATTCAGCTACATTGGAGAATGGGGTTCTACCTAGAAGGATAAACATAGAAACATTGAAGGTGATGGCAGATAAGGACCGCAAGGCCCATCCAGTTTGCCCATTTATTTTTCTACCTTATGAATGTGCCATTGGCCTTTGCTCTGTCAATGGCCTATCTATTCATACTCATCTGTATTGCTCCCTTATGCCTGTCCCATGCCTGTCTGAAGCCCTGCACTGTATTCATATCCACCACTCCCTGAGGTAGGCCGTTCCATGCATCCACCACCCTTTCTGTGAAAAAGAACTTCCTCACATTACCCCTTAATCGGCCTCCCTCTAATCTCATGCTGTGTCCTTTTGTCCTGCTATTTTTCTTATATTGAAACATGTTAGACTCTTTCACTTGTTAATGCCCTTAAGGTGTCTGAATGTTTTGATCACATCACCTCTCTCCCTCCTTTGCTCTAGGGTATACATATTGAGCTCCGTTAATCTGTCCTCATATGTTTTCTGATGCAGTCCCTGCACCATTTTGGTTGCCCTTCTCGGGACTGCCTCAATTTGGTTAATGTCCTTGTGAAGGTGTGGCCTCCAGTACTGCACGCAGTACTCCAGATGGGACCTAACCAGTGTCTTGTAAAGAGGGATTATTACCTCCCTCTTACGACTTGTGATACACCTACTAATACACCCCAACATTCCCCTAGCCTTACCTACTGCTTTAGTGGTCTGCTTGGATGATTTCAGGTCATCTGTGGTGATGATGCCCAAGTCTCTTTCTTCCCTTGTGACTGCCAGCAACCCCCCTCTCAGCCTTCAGGGTTTCTCTTCTCTATGTGCATGATCTTGCACTTCTTTGCATTAAACCACAGTTGCCACTCTTCCAACCATTTTGCCAGTTTATCCAGATCTCTTCTTAATTCTGCCCACCCCATCTGGATCATCTACTTTGTTGCAGATCTTGGTGACATCTGCAAACAGACAAACCTTACCCTCCAGTTCATCTGCAATGTCACTGATGAAGATATTGAAGAGGATTGGCCGCAGGACTGATCCCTGAGGTACCCCACTTGTGACTTGCATCTCTTCTGACTGTATACCATTTACCACCACTCTGTTTTCTGCCAGTCAACCAGTTTGCCACCCAGTTGACCAACTTCTCATCCACCCCAAGTCTACCCAGCTTATTAATCAATTTTCTATGTGGAACAGTATCGAAAGCTTTGCTGAAGTCAAGGTAGGCGACATCAACTGCTCACCCTTGGTCCACCACTCTGGTTACCCAGTCAAAGAAATCTATGAGATTAGTTTGACAGGACCTTCCTGTTGTAAACCCATGCTGTCTTGGATCCTGTGCTCCTATGGATTCCAGGTGTCGCACTATCCTTTCCTTAAGGAGTGCCTCATAATCTTGCCCACTACTGAGGTAAGACTGACTGGTCTGTAGTTCCCTGCCTCCTCCCTGCTACCACTGTTGTGAAGCGGGATCACATGAGCCCTTCTCCAGTCTTCTGGGACCTCTCCTGTTCTCAGAGACTAACTAAACAGTTCTGATAATGGCTCTGCTAGTTCCACCCTTAGCTACTTTAGTACACTGGGATGTATGCTAGCAGGTCCCATTGCCTTTTCCACCCTGAGCCTATCGAGCTCTTGTAGGACCCTTTCTCTTGTAAAAGGACTAGTGCACACCTCCCTCTCCCCTGTGTCCGTGGTGCTGAGCTGTGGGCCCTGCCCTACCTTCTCGTCAGTAAATACTGAGCAGAAATATCTATTTAGGATAGATGCTTTTACATGGTCCTCCTCCTCACACGCCCCCTTATCCCTTTGATCTTAGCAATACCCCCTCTGGACTTTCTCCTTTCACTAATGTATTTATAGAAAGTCTTGTCACCTTCTTTTACTGTTTGTGCTAGTGTTTCCTCAGTTTGGGCCTTTGCCTGCCTTACTGCCTTCCCTGCTTCCCTTAGGGAAGTTTGGAATGCCTCCCTATCTTCATCCCGCTGCGTTCCCTTATATGTCCTGAAGGCCAGCCTTTTGGCTCTGACCTTTTCTGCTACTGTTTTTGAGAACCAAAGTGGTTTCCTTCTTCTTTTGCACTTCCTTTTCTAACACAATGGGATGTTGCGTCAAGTATTGCATCCTTAATGCTTGCCCACTTTGCCTGTACCCCCTCACCTGTATTTCTTTTTGACAGGGCTAGTTTAACTCTGTTGGCCATCTTTTTTTTTTCTCCTATTTGTCTGTCATGTAATCGCTCTTTAATGCCTACAGATCAGGCCTCTGTAACCACTGAATATGTGTATTGTCTTATTGTCCACCCTGACGAGGAACCATTGTAAAAGAGCTCACGCTCAAAGGTCTTTCCGAAATACTAATTAAACAATTTATCAAAGTCAGCTCCTCTGAAGTCCCATATTTTTGCCTTGGAATGGGCTGATTTAGTTCTAGTGGCCAAATTGAACCATACCATGTGATGGTCACTGGGCCCAAGGTGACCTTCTACCTGGAGAAACATAGAAACATAGAATTTGATGGCAGATAAGGACCGCTTGGCCCACCCAGTCTGCCCATTTCCCTACCTAATGGATAAGCTGCAGATCCTAGTTAACCAGCAGCCTACTTCTTCCTACCCCACCCCTAGAATTGCCTTATGACTGTCCCATGCATGCTTGAATTCCACCACTGTTTTTGACTCCACAACCTCCTCCGGAAGGCCGCTCCATGCATCCACAACCTCTGTGAAAAAATACTCTTAAATTACCTCTGAGCCGCCTCTTCTATCTTCAAATTGTGCCCCTTGTTCTTGCACACCTCTTTTTTGAAAGATGTTACCCTTTGGACTTTGTTGATTCCCTTGAGGTACTTGAAAGTTTCTATCATGTCCCCCTCTCCTCCTTTCCTCGAGGCTATACATATTGAGCTCCTTAAGTCTGTCTTCATATGTCTTCCGGTGCAGACCCTGCACCATTTTAGTTGCCCTCCTCTGGACAGCTTCCATCCTGTCTATGTCTTTGCGAGATTGGGTCTCCAGAACTGCACGCAGTACTCCAGATGGGGTCTCACCAGCTGTATGTACAGAGGATAATAACTTCCTGTTGTCTACTGGTGATGCCTCTCCTATGCATCCCAGAATCCCCAGCCCTCCCTGCTGCCCTCTCACATTGTTTGCCCACCTTTTAGGTCATCTGATATGACTACCCCAGGTCCCTTCCATTTTTGTTGTTATTAGTATCTTACCTCACATGTGTACTCTTCCCTGGGTTTTGTTTCCCAGGTGCATTACCTTGCACTTCTTAGCATTGAATCTAAGCTGCCATACATTTGACCATTCCTCTAACCTTGCCAAGTCCCTTCTCATCCTTTCCACCCCACCTTGTGCATCAACTCTGTTGCAGATCTTTGTGTCATCTGCAAAGAGACATACTTTTCCTTCCAGTCCCTCTGCAATGTCGCTATAAAGACATTAAAGAGGACCGAGTCTAATACTGAACCTCGCGGTATCCCACTAGTAACCCCTTTCTTCAGAGTGGACTCCATTTACTATTACTCTCTGTGTCCTATTCTCCAGCCAATTTTTACCCAGGCTGTCATCTTGGGACCCACTCCCAGGCTGGCTAACTTGTATATTAATCTTTTGTGGGACTGTGTCAAATGCCTTGCTAAAGTCTAGGTAGGTGGCCATGTCCACAGCCCCTCCCTGATCTACTACTTTGGTCACCCACTCAAAGAAATCTATCAGATTCGTCTGGCATGACCTTCCCGCTGTGAATCCATGCTGCCTTGGGTTCTGTGCCCCTCTGGCCTCCAGATATTCGACAATTCTTTCCTTCAGAAGTGATTCCATCATTTTTCCTATCACTGAGGTTAAACTAACAGGTCTGTAGTTTCCTGCTTCTGCCTTGCTCCCACTTTTGTGAAGGGGAATCACATCTGCCCTCCTCCAGTCCTCGGGTACCACCCCATCCTCCCATGATTTGTTAAAGAGGGTAGCCAGTGGTGTCACTAGTTCTACCCTTAGTTCTTTTAGAATTCTGGGATGAATCCCATCAGGCCCCATTGCTTTGTCCACCTTCAGTTTTAAGAGTTCTTTCAGAACCCTTTCTTCTGTAAATGGGCTGGTATCAACTTCTGTATCCAGAGTGTTTCTACTGTTTGTTTTAGGTACCTCCCCTCTTCATTTGTAAATACTGAGCAAAAATATTTGTTTAGTATCTCTGCCTTTTCAGTCACCTCTGCCCACCCTCCTCCCTTTATTAAGCCTCACTAACCTCCTTGGTCTTCCTTCGCCCCTGATGTACCTATAAAAGGTTTTATCCCCTTCTTAACTGAGTTGGCTATCTTTTCCTCGGTTTGGGCCTTTGCTGTTCTGACTGCCTTCCCAGCTTCCTTTTGCTTTAACTGATACAGTTCTCTGTCCTGCTCCTTCTGTGATTCCTTGTACTTCCTGAATGCTTTCTTTTTCTCTTGAACCTTCACTGCCACTTCCTTTGAGAACCATAGTGGTTTCTTACATAGTTTTTTTTTGGTTTATTTGCTTCACACTAAGGCTTTTTACCTCTGTGATGGCAGCTAAAGGGGAGGTTCTGATAATGGGAGAATTCAACATGCCAGATACAGATTGGTCAATTCCAGTAGGTTACTGTCCGGAGATCTGTAATCCTTTCCCTGTTAGTCAGTACTAGATCTAGTATAGCCCTGTCTCTTGTGGGTTGTTGTACCAGTTGTTTGAGGCCTTCCCCCTGCAGCGAATCCACTATGTGTCTAGTTCTGGCAGATGTTCCTGCTGGAATTGACCGATCTGTATCTGGCATGTTGAAGTCTCCCATTATCAGAACCTCCCCTTTAGCTGTCATGTTTTGTATATCTTCTAACAGTAATGTGTCTATGTCCTCCCCCTGGTCTGGAGGCCTGTAGTCAACCCCATTTCATATGGCTGTCCCATTTCCTGTATCCAGGGTGACCCACAGTTCTTCTGGCTCCTTACGTGTATTCTGAATTTCTGTAGCTTTGATATTTTCTTTTTTATTGTGTGAAATTTCTATTTTTCCTCCCACTACCCCACAGAGCCATTCCATCCCATCTGGAGCACCCATGAAGCCTGCCCCTGACAGCACCTACCTGCACCCTACGGTCCATCCATCAAGCCACGGAAACCAGGGTCGGGCAACCCCCGAATCTTGCTATCTTGTCAGGGTCCTGGGTCACAGGCAGGCACTGGCACGTCGGGACCCGGCTCAGCGCTCCATCATTCTGGCTCCGTGTTTTTTTTTCCCCCATATTCCTCATGGGACGCTATGTGCCTGACCGTCAGGGCATCTGCTGGCATCCAAAATGTCCCCCCCTTCCGCAAAAGAGCAGCCTCCAAGGCTGACTGGCTGCAGGCCTACGCCTGCAACCAATCATGTCCCTGAGACTCCAGCTTGTCGTCGCTTCCCCCAGCCTCCTCCAGGGGTCACCGCTTGCTCGTATGGAAGTCCCCCTTCCCCCCTGGAGAAGGTGAGCTGTCCCCGGACACTCCAGCCTGTCTCCCCGGTCCACCCCCGACAATCCGAGCTCGCTCCTGAACCCGGGTCACTGGTGTGGTGCGAGGTGTGGTGTCCAGCGCCTCAACCCTCAGCACCACTGGGCCGGCACTTTGATATTTTCATTGACATAAAGGCCACTCCACCCCCCTTTGTATCTTGGTCTGTTCTGAACAGTACATAGCCAGGTATTGAAGTCCCCCAAGTGTGGTTACTGGTAAACCATGTCTCGCTAATGGCTACTATGTCCAGTTTAGCCTCTGTCATTATTGCCTGCAGGTCTGGGATCTTGTTTCCCAGCCTGCAAGCATTTGTGTACGTGATTTTCTATTGGCCAGATTTCGGTGTGCTAGTTGTCGGGTAAGGTCTGGCATTTCCCCTACCTGTCGTATGGGGAGCCGGACCTCTTTCCTTACCTGGTGATGCAAATGAACCATAAACATGCTGAACTCCTGTTTGACCACTAGCTGAGGGGGAGGGGTATTCTTCCCATTCGATGTGTCGGGTGCTGTACCCCTCTCCCCCTTTGCTAGTTTAAATATTCTACAAAGACGTCAAACTTCTACCCCAATGCACTGACTCCCTTCTTAGTCAGATGCAGTCCATCAGATCAGATTTAAAGCACTTCCGCTCCCAAAACTGTTGCTAGTTCCCTACAAATCTGTGTCCTTTTGCCTGGCACCAGCCCTTGAGCCACATGTTTAGCTCCCCTGTCGCCCCTTCTCTGACCGTCTGTCCATCTGCCCCCCTCCCAGACTGGCAGGATCTCAGAGAAGGAGATGCCAGACGAAATGGATGATAGTTTGTCACCCAGCCTGGTCAGGTGTTCCTTGGTCTCCACAACTGACTGGCTGGTGAGATCATTAGTCCCTATGTGTACCATACCAAGACATTGATGTTTTCTCCTGCTTCCTGTATAGTTTTAGCAATGCAGTCAGTGTCTCTCCATGCTAATGTACCTGGGAGATGTCTGACCATTACCCCTGACTGGAGACAGGTATCAACTCCCTGAATCATGGAGTCTCCTATGATCAGAGTTTTTGGATTTCCTTTTTTGTTTTAGGTTCCTGTTTTGGGCGAGTTTTGTTGTACTAGCTCCTGTGCTGCAGTGTCCTATACCTATACAAGTGAGATGGCCTGCATCCAACAGGGAGAGGAACAAAAGCCCTCAGTGAGTTGTTTAAATGTTACAAAAGTGAACATTTAAACTAGCAGAGAGGTAGAAGGAAGCAGGGAGACGTAAACTGCCCCCCCCCCGCCTAGCTGAAGTAGTCATTAGGAAGAAGAAAAAAATTACTCACCTTAGTAATTATGTTTCTTCTAGTGGAATCTTGCTGTATTCTGACTATTGCAGTTAGGTCCTGCCTTTCAACTGCCCCGGAGAACGAAGGGTTAACTTTTCTATGCCTTGCATAGAATGTTCATCACAAGCTCGGTTGAAGCCACTGTCTGTTGTTGTTCAAACTGCAACCATCAGATCTTTACGAGCAAAAACTCACTAGGTGTTCTGTGTGGAAACTGTAAAATCTTTACTAGCCAACTGGCAAATATATAATGTTTTTGGTTCTCAAAGGAAGACTCAAGTCAGGAAACCCAAAAACAAAAACACATCCAAAACACAACATTCGCCTAAAGAAAGAGGGTGTAAATGGACACCCTAGGTGCCAATACTGCTCCTGCCCACCCACATCCCAAAAACTAGGTTCTGAGAGGGAGGCGGGGAGGTCAGAATACAGCAAGACTCCACTAGAAGAAACATAATTACTAATGTGAGTAATTTTTTCTTCAAACAACATGAAGTCTTGCTGTATTCTGACTTATTACTGAACTACAAACAGTACCTCCATGGAGGAGGGACAGAACCTACTTTGGAAATAGGCTCTGAAGTACTGCTGTGCCAAACCAAGCATCACTCCTAGCCTGGATATCCAGATAGTAATGCTTGGTGAAAGTATGGATTGTTTTCCAGGTGACTGCTTGACAAGTTTCTAAGAGACGAATATCCCTGGCAGCAGCCAGGGAAGCAGCTCTACCTCTTGTGGAATGAGCCCTCAGGCCTGAGGGTGGAGTTCTACCCAGTTTTTCACAGCAGAATTGTATACAAGAAACAATCCACCTGGCAATAGATCTCTTAGTGGCAGATTTTCCCTTACCAACTTCTCCATAAGTGAGGAACAACTGAAGGGATTCAAACCTGTGACCCTTGGTACGCTCTATGTAGTAGCTAAGGGCTCTTTTAGCCTCCTCTCTCTCGAGGAGGAATGGTCAGTGAAGAAAACAGGGAGAGATATAGACTGGTTGAGGTGGAAATCTGAAACCACTTTAGGCAAGAACTTTCTGTTAGTTCTAAGGACCACTTTATCTCTGTGAAAACAGATGAAGCCAGATTCCACTGACAGGGCTTGCAATTCACTGATACGTCTGGCAGAAGTAATGGCTACCAAAAACACAGTTTTCCAAGTCAAGTACTTAAGCTCTGCTGAGGACAAAGGCTCTAAAGGGGGTTGCATAAGCTGAGCAATGCAAACATTAAGGTCCCAAGCAGAAGCAGGATCCCTAAAGGGGGGATTGGTGTGAAGCAATCCCTTGAAAAACTTACAGAATACAGGATGGGATGACAGAGAGGAAGACTTGCCTATCGACAGGAAGGCAGAAACAGCTGCCAAGTGTACCTTGAGGGTAGCTGGTCTGAGACCTAGGCCATTAAGATGGACGATATAATCCAGAACCGTAAGTAATTCAGCAGAGTCTGGAGAAATATTCTTCTTAGAACACCAAATGCTGAATCTTTTCCATTTGGAGTTGTAAGTCTTTCTGGTGGAAGGCTTTCAAGAAGCCTTAAGGATATCCAGAACCCCTTGGGAAAGATGCAGATCTGCAAACTCTAACTCTTCAACAGCCAAGCCTTGAGATTGAGAGACAGAAGATTCGGGTACCAAATCCTCCCCTGAGAGGATGTTAACAGGTTGTAATTCATGAGAAGAGACAGGGGAAGATGGACTGTTAGGGACAGCAACAAGGGATACCATGGCTGTCTGGCCCAGTCTGGAGCAATCCGAATCACTTTGCATGTTTGTGACCTTATCTTGACTAACACCCTGAACAGGAGAGGGAAGGGGGGAAAAGCATACAGAAATGTCCCTTCCTAGTTCAGAATCAGAGCATCCAGGGGGTCTGAGTCCAAGACATGGGGTCTGCAACAAAAGAGAGGAAGTTGGTGATTGTCTGGGACTGCAAAAAGATCTATCTCTGGAGTGCCCCATCTTGAGAAAATCACTTTCAACACCAGAGGATCTAGGGCCCATTCGTGATGGCCCTGGGATATACTGCTCGGTAAGGTGAACTGCTATCAGAGAGGTTTACAGGGAATAGGCCAGGGACCACAACTTCATTGCTTCTGTGCACAAGGCCATAGACCTAGTGCCTCCTTGCTTGTTGATGTACCACATGGTGGTGGTGTTGTCTGTTCTGACCTGAACCACCTTGTTCTGTACAGATTTGGAAAAAGCTTGCAGTGCCAGAAACACTGCTCTGAGTTCCAAGAGACTGATGTGAAGCAGAGATTCCTGAGGTGACCACAGTCCCTGGGTGGTAAGATCCCCCAAATGGGCTCCCCAGCCCAGCAGGGAAGCATCTGTTGCGAGGATCACTGAGTGACAAATGGAACCCCTTGTCTCAAATTGTCCTGATCCTGCCACCACTGCAAGGCTTGGATCAGGGTTCGAGTCACTGGAATTAGTTTGGTAAAGGAATCCTTTCTTTGGGCCCAAAAGGCTCTTAAGTGGAACTGAATGTCCCTCATTTGGAATCTTGCTCCATGGACCACTACTGTGGAAGCTGCCATGTGGCCCAGTAGCTGAAGGAAATGCCTTGCTGGTCAATACACCTGAAGGCTGAATGAAGAGGCCAGTTCCATAAGGGTCCTTGCCCTTTCCAGGGGAAGGAAGTCTCTTGCCTTTACCATATCCAGTTCTGCACCTATGAAGGTGAGGAGCTGCACTGGTTCGAGAACTGACTTTGGTAGGTTGAGAAGGAATCCTAAAGAAGTGAGCACTTGCTGGGTCACTTGCAGATGTGACTTGACTTGGTCTGGAGACTGACCTACTATGAGCCAGTCATCCAAGTATGGGAAAATGGAAATCTTTTGTCTTCTTAGGAAGGCAACAACTACTGCCAGGCACTTTGTGAAGACCCTTTGGACTGATGTTAGGCCAAAGGGCATTGCTTTGAATTGATAGTGGCCTGAGGGCAACTCGAGCCTGAGATATTTTCTGTGGGAGCACCTGGTGGGAATGTGATAGTAGGCATCTTTGAGGTCCAGGGAGGCTAGCCAGTCCCCTGGCCTTAGAGAGGGAAGGATAATTCCTAGAGTTACCATTTTGAATTTTGGCTTTAAAAGATGTTTGTTCAGATATCTTAGGTCCAGGATGGATTGCCACTCTCCTGTCTTCTTGGGGATTAGGAAGTACCTGGAGTACAATCCTTTGCCCCTGTGTAGGGTGGGAACACTCTCTCTATATAGCTCTGAGAGCTAGGAGAGAAGAAACCTCTGCCTCTAGGTCAAGGGTCTCTGAGAGATTTGCAGGTGGAAAAGATCTGGCTCTCATCTTGGGAAATTTTTTGAAGCTGAGAACCAGTCCCTGACTTACTATTTCCAGGACCCACTTGTCTGATGTAAGAGACATCCAGTCCTGGACAAAGTAAGCCAGTCTGCCCCCTACTGGTATAGAAGAATCAACCCGGGCAGACCCATCAGGGTGCCTGCTTGGCAGGGACTTTAGGCTGAGGGGTGGATGCAGGCCTGCTCATCTCCCTTCTGCCTCTCCCTCTAAAGAACCCCCCTGTGAAAATGAAGAAGAGGAGGCATGAGCTTGGTAAAAAGGCCTTTGGAAAGGCCTGCCCCTGCCCCTGGACTGCTGCCTTTGAGGAGTTGCTTGCCTTTCTTTGGCCTGAGTACTCATGTAAGTGGTCCTGTATTCATCCATTTTCTTCATGTAAATCTCTGTCTGCTCCCCAAACAGAGAATTACCAACTACAGGAAAATCCATGGCCTTAGTCTGGGTATCCTGCGAGAGGCTAGTACACCTGTGCCAAGCCATTCTCCGAAGAGCCACAGATGTAGCCATGACTCTTGATGACACATCATTGGAGTGTACAGCAGCATGAAACTGTACTTTCAATGCCTCAATCCCATCTGCAGCCACCTGCTCCAGCTCCCTGGCAAGCTGGGCGGGAGCCTGTTTAGCCAGTGCCAGTACAGTGTCCCACCTGGACTTCTGGTACCTGGTTGTATAGGCCATATAATTAGCCTGCCTGAGTCCCAAAGATGCTGCCATGTATTGTTTCTTTGCCATGGCATCAATCTTCCTGGAGTCCTTGCCTGGGGGGTGTGATGCCAAGGGAATGTTTGCCTTATCACAAGCAGTAGCCTGTACAACCCCAACATGGCTGCATTGCTGAAAAAGGAACTCCGTGTCTGAGCCTGAGAGAGTGTACCTCTTGTCCATTCTTCTGTCCACAGGAGATATAGAATTAGGAGACTCAATAATTTTTTGTGTCTGTTTCCCAAAAGATTTGTGGAGGGGAATAGACAGTCTCCTGGACTCTGGGATGTCCATTATTTCAACATAATCAGGCTCTTCCTGATCCTCTACTGCCTCCTCCACAGGAAGCTGGAGGGTATCAGCCACTTTTTTGTAGAACATGTAGTGTGAAGGGGACTCAGAAAGCCTAGGAGGAGAAACACCTGAAGGTCTGTCTGGGGAGATGTCCAGGTCAATAGGCACATCCAGACTTTCACCATCACCATAATCATCCTCATACTCTCCCTCCTCCTCAAACTCCGGTTCATAAAATTCTTCCAAGGTATAATCCAGAACCGGGGGAACCGACCGAACCGAGCCCCTGCCAGATGGTGTCGGTTCGGTCGGAACTGAACTAAGCGATTGCACAATCCTAATCACTTTGACTATCTCATCGGCGGTTGGAGTATGAGATTCTGGGTCCGAACCGGTCGATTTGTCTTTTCTTTTTCATTTGGTTGGAACCAATTCCTCAGAATTGGTTCTCCTTTTGCCGGAAGAAGTATCACCCTGGTCAGAGGGCACTCCTTCTGGTTCGGTCAGAACCGAACCAAGCTGGCCATCCGGGTCAGCGGACTTCTTGGCCTCCCTTTCCCTCAGTCTACCTAATCTCTTTTCCAGGGTAGATTTGGGAAAATTCTTGCAAATTTGGCAGTCTGAATTGAGGTGGTCAAACCCCAGACAATAAACACAGGTGGTGTGGGGATCAGCCTTAGCAAAGACCTCCCCACACACACTGCAGTGTTGAAACCCAGTGGGCCCAGTTTTTATCTTGGGTTTCTCAGACGTGGCCAACCTAACCAAAACTTAACCTTTTTTCAGCAATCCACCAGGCAAGACTCCTGTATCGGTTCCTGACTGTGTCATGGGTCTTGGAAAAAAACATACTTAAAACCCGTTTTATTTAGAACTGATATGGACCGGTAACCACACACTAAAGTAAAGCACAAGTTTTACCTCAAAATGACCGGTTCAGCCGAACCGATCCACAGTTTACAAGTTCCACAAAGAAAACAGAACAAAAACCTATCTAGTACTCACTGTACCACAGGCAGAGACTTGAACCAACTATGTGGAAACAACAATTTGGTAGAAACCAACAGAAAACCAACACTTCAACTGACTTTTGAACCGAGCAGCAGGAGAAATCTCCGGAGCAACTGTTCAGTGAGGTGGAGTAAAGAATCTGACGGTTGCAGTTTGAACAACAACAGACAGGGGCTTCAACCAAGCTCGTGATGAATGTTCTATGCAAGGCATAGAAAAGTTAACCCTTTGTTCTCTGGGGCAGTTGAAAGGCAGGACCTAACTGCAATAGTCAGAATACAGCAAGACTTCAAGTTGTTTGAACCATAAGAGTAGCAAATCCCCAAGGGTATCTGATAACAAGAAAAACAAAATGGTGGGCATGAATAGGGATGGTAATGAGGGCAGAGTGGATAAGGAATGAAAGCAAAAGGGAAAATGGGTGGAGGGGGTTGGCAAGCAGGGTGGTAGCAGTATTTGGAAGGTGATGTGTGCAAACACTAAAAGTCTGGCGAATAAGATCCCTGACCTAGTGGCCATTATGACTGAGGCTGATCTAGACATTGTCGCCATTACAGAGCCATGGTGCAATGAGAACCATGACTGGGATTTAGCCATACCAGGTATATGCTGTTCAGGAAGGACAGGGTGGGTAAGAAAGGGGGAGGAGTTGCTCTTTACATAAGGGATAACATAAAAGAACAGAGATGCAGGTGTAACCCCTAGATGGCGCTATCCCAGGGGCTACTACCCCTGCCTGATTTGCCACTAACAGGTTGAGGGGCCTGGATCCAATGGCGGGTGCCTCCACCCAGAGGTCAGGGTTTGCAATAGTTAAACTAACTTGGTCACAGCCCTCTGGGACACTGCAACCCCCCTTTCTTCCCACTAGTGGCCCACACAATATATCAGAATTACCTTCACAGTATACACTTACCCCCAGGTCTGGTTCCGCACTGGGACCTCCTGTGAAATGAGATACAGTGCAACAATCACAGTACAGTACTTTAACATAGACAAATACCTCAGGCAGTATAACTTTGCTGAAACAAGCAGCTCTGATTTATTTAGGGGATATAACAAGGACAGGGGAAATCAGGTTAATTAGCTTATCACTCTAATAATTCATCTATGGCTCTGTGCACAGGCCTATCCCTATCAGTTACTGTCCCTGGGTACCCAAGCCCTAGTGGCTAGTCCAAACCGTGGCAGCTGGTAGGGCCCTTTCCACACAGAGAAAAGGAGAATTAAACAGTCAGCAGTACAGTAATTCCATTTGGATTTAATGTGGAATTCAACAGGGAGCGACCCTGAATTAGTACTCACGACCTCCAAATAAGATAGGGTCCTTCAATGTCAGCAGGGCTCACCTGAGGTACACAAACCTCTTCACACATCCATATAAAAGAAAGCACTATACCAGGCAGGCTGCATCTGTATCCCGATCGCAATTACTGCACAATACCGGGAGAACACACAGCAGATTCAGTTCCTGACAGACCGAGGCAATTTTCAGCAATTCTTCCAGTCTTCTACAGGGTGAGCCTGTTTTCTACTCTTCAGAGATCCTTTGATTCTTTTCACAGGACGGATTCAGTCCTAACAAGCTGCAGACCGGAACTCTGGGCCTTATACACGTTTTTTGACTAAAACTGCACACTGAAAAAGCACAGGGCTCCTTCCTTCTTCACTGCCAAAGCTCAACTGACACTCCAACTGACAAAACCGGGCACTTCCTTTGAGTTCCTCCCAGTTCTTGACTGGATTGGCTGTCACTCACAATAGACTGCTGCTGTTGGTCCAAAAGGCACTGAAGTCTAAACTACATCTCCCAGAGTCACTGCCCATACAATCCTCTTGTGGCTGGCTCAATTATGAGTCCAAGTTCTGATTCGTCCAAGGCACCATTTTAGAGCTAGCTTACCCCACACTGATTGGTCCAGTTCAGCAGTTCAAAACTAGAATGGGAACTAGCAGACACAGTTCTGACTGCAAAGAAAGCAGGTTAGACAAACTGTAATTTCATTATTACTCTAAATAATTTCTGGCAAACAGTTACATCTTTCAGATAGGTTCCTTACTCTAGTGACTGCAAAATGAAGTGAATTGGCAGCAGCTCGAGTGGTACTCAGAGAAGCACACAGTCCCCCATACAAACTAATTATGTCTGCAAGCAGACGCTCTTAAAGAGACAGTACCAGAGGCTCTAAAACACTCACTGATAAATGGCTTAAATGCCAAACACCATTCAGGCTTGGAGCATTCAAGCAAGCTCCTGGAAGTCTTTTGGGAACCCCCATTTGCAGGGGGTTACACCTTCCTGGTTTGGGAAAGCTTGACGTCCGCTGCTGAGCAATTTCTCATAAGTTTCAACTGCAACCATATACATTTGCATTAGGCTCGCATACATGTAATCATCAGTCAATATATCATTTTACCAAGAACACATTTCTGAAACATTGCAGTACGTCCACTTTACACAGTATTACATACATTGTACCATAACTCAAGTTATTACCTCTTGTACATGAAACCTGAAGAGAGGGGCCCTTCCTATCAGTTACCTTGGGGCTGGACGGGCAAGGGCACCATACTAGAGGGCAACACAAGTAACTTGAGTTAGCACTGACGCTCAGTTTGGGCAATGAGCTCGGGACACATACACTCCTTTATGGACAACATTGAGAGGCAAATCCACAGGCCTCCCAAGGGAATCATAACTGAGGTGCACCACAGGCTTTACAGCTCGACCAGTCTTTCTAGGGGAACTGTTACAGTCTCTGCACTCTGAGCCTCATTTTCAGCATTGTCCTCACTTGTCAGAGTCTCCCTGGGGGAGAGAGGCTAGAACTTGGGGCACTTTCAGCTCAGGAGTTACAGTTTCTGAGTCCACAACATTTGGCTCGCATGGAGAGCTTTGGACACTGGCAGTGGACTGTCAGGGCACTCAAAATACTCTTCTTGTTCGGATATATCACCAGTCTGCCCCAATCTATCATTTTCCTCCCTGAAAGCTCAAACAGTTCAACCATGCACAATGATTCCATTTCATCTGATCTGATGCTTTGCACTTCACTTTCTGGGAGCATTGGCTCCAGGGATGAAGCTGGGGCTTAGACAGTCCAGAAGGCCCAGCTTTGTCTCCACTATTGACTAGGGGATTGCCCGAACAATTGACTCAGTTCGTAAGAAGGATAGTATTCAAAGTCACTCTCACTTTCTTCCGATATGGACTGACAGTCATGCTCAACTGGGACTTGTGGAGGAACACTTTAACTTTGCTTCTGTAGGTGCAGACTTTCTTGATCTTTTCTTAGCAGCAGCTCTAGTCACTGGTCCAGAGGGCATCTTCTAGGGCTCAGACTCAATTAAGATTTGTCCAATGGGCAGTAAATGATTTCTATGCATTGTTTTTACATCTTTTGAATTATTCTCAGGCCTTACTTTGTACACTGGCAGATCATCTAGTTTGCCCACTACAATGTGAGGGAGATGGTGCCATCTGTCAGCAATCTTGTGCTTGCCATGCAGTCCCAGATTTCTTAGCAATACCCGATCTCCCTCCTGGAGTTCCTGTGCTTTCACCTTTTTATCATACCTTTCTTTGTTGGCCAGATTTCTTTTGGCAGCCATGGTTTGAGCCAGTTGGTACGCATGAGTTAGCTGGGCCTTTAACTTTGCACATACTGTAAATAGTTGTCAGCTTGAACCCCATCAGAGAGACCCCAAAACACACATCTACTGGTAGTCGAGCTTCTTCCAAACATCAGGCGTGGGGGAGAATCCAGTGGCATCACTTTTGGTGCAGTTATAAGCATGTACCAGGGTGCTAATTTGTTGGCTCCATCTAGGCTTGTCCTTTGGGTGCAGGGTGCCTAGCATATCTAGCAAAGTGCGGTTGAAACGTTCAGGCTGTGGGTCCCCCTGGGGGTGGTAAGGAGTGGTTCTGGACTTTCGCACTCCCCACAGAGAAAGCATCTCTTTGATCAGACGATCTCAAAGTCTCCCTTGATCAGAATGGATTCTTTGTGGAGCCCCATAGTGAACAAAAAGTTTTCTACAAGTACTTTGGCCACAGTGGATGCTTTCTGGTCTTTGGTGGGGAAGCTTGGGCATATCTCAGAAATGGTCAGTGACCACCAGCACATTACTGATATTTCTTTGATCCGACTCCAAACTCAGAAAATCAATACAGACCAGCTCCATGGGTGCACTGGTGGTGATGTTAACAAGGGGCAGCCCTCTGGGGCAAAGCTTTCCTCTGTAAGCAGCGACTACAAGTTCGAATGTGTTGCTCCACATCAGCCCCATCTTAGGCCAATAAAATCTGGATCTCACCAAGTCAAGTGTTCTGTCTATACCAAGGTGCCCCATGTGGTTGTGCAAGGACCTCAGTACTGAGTCTCGAAGGCAGTGGGCAGCACTAGTTGTTGTTTGTCTACTTGTCCCCTCTGTCTACTGTTTCTCTGTATAACAGTTTATTGATCAGTTTCAACTTAGGACCTTCTTTGTATAACAGTGCAGTTCTCAAATCAGTGGAGCGTAATTTGGACACATCTTTTCCTGCATAGAGGGCTTCTAAAGCTGCTTTGATCATGGGATCGCGGATTGAGCCCGCCGATACTGTCATTGTCCAGCTGAGGCAGTGCACCAATGTCTATTGCAGAAAAGTGGCAATAAGCAGCAGGTATGCAATTCTCAGAGGCTCCTAAGCAATCCACCATGCAGTCCACTCGTCCGTGGACATTGTTCTCCCTGTCAAACTTCCGCAGAGTGCCCCAATGTCAGGTTCTGCCAATCGGACCCAATCATTCTGGGGAACAGGCCCGGGAGAGCATCAGCATCTATGTGGTTCAGACCTGCTCGGTATTCGAGTGCATAGTCATGTAGATAATGCAGAAAGCCACCTATGGCCAGTGGCATCCAACTTAGCTGAGGTCTGCACATAGGTCAAAGGATTATTGTCAGTTTTACTAGTATTTTAGCCCCATACAAGTACTCATGGAATTGGTCAACAATAGCCCACTTCAAAGCTAGGAACTCTAACTTATGTACAGGATAGTTCTTTCGGATGGGGTCAGGCTTCTACTGGCAAAGGCCACTGGTCTCAGGCCATTCTCGTGCTCTTGGTACAACACAGCCCCAACCCTTGCAAGCTAGCATCAGTGTGCAGGACGTAAGGTTTTCTTGGATCGGCATAGGCCAGCACTGGAGCATGGGTAAGTTGATATATGATCTCATGAAAAGCAGTCTCACAATCAGAGTCCAAGCAGGCCCCAAATACTTCACTCGGATGAAAATACACTCTTTCAGTCTTGAGGGACGCTGACTTTTGGTATTTTTTGTGGGCTGGGAGATACCCTTGAGTAAGGTTAAGTAAAGGGCGGATCACTCTTGAATAGTCCTTGATGAAGCGCCGATAATAACCACAGAATCCCAGGAATCTTTGCAGTTCTTTTAGATTTTTGGGCTGTGGCCAGGTGGTCAAGGCCTCAACTTTACTTGGGGTCGGTCTCTATTCCCTCGGTGGATACTATGTGTCCCACATACTTTACTGATGTTTGAAAGAATTGACACTTATCAATGGACAGTTTAAGGCCAAAGTCCTCCAGTCGGTCCAATACCTTAAATAATCTGCTCTCATGTTCCTCCAGTGAGCTGCCAAACACAATGACATCATCTAGGTATACCAGGCACTCTAGTAAGTTCATGTCCCCCACTGCACGCTCCATCAATCGTTGAAAAGTGGCTGGGGCACCTGAAATCCTTGAGGCATCCTCATGAATTCATAGAAGCCAAGCGGACAGATAAAGGCCGTCTTCTCACGGTCCTCTGGGGCCATCGGGATCTGGTAGTACCCACTGCGGAGATCCAGCACAGAGAACCACTTGCTCCCGCTTAGGCAGTCCAAAGCATCCTGAATGCGGGGCATTGTGTACTGATCAGGGATAGTCCGCCCGTTTAAGGTGCGATAATCCACACATCCTTACTGTTCCATTCTTTTTCTCACTACCACAATGGGGAAGCATAAGGGCTTCTGGATTCTTGTATTACACCAGCAGCTAACATCTCTTGCAGATGCCGTCTCACATCATCTATGTCAGCAGGTGCCAGGCGTCGAGACTCACGAAATGGTCTTCGTCATGCAGCCGGATATTGTGCTCAGCTCCTTGCACGCATCCTACATCCCATTCCTTTAAAGAAAACACCTGGTCTCTCTGGGCAAGCTTCTCACTGATCCTCACTTTCCATTCAGCTGGCAGCGGGAGTCGCTAAATCAAACAAGTCAGGCGTTACTCTGTCATTCTTCCTTGAACTCTTGCTGCTGGGTAGCACTGCAGTGTCTGCACAATGCACATTAGCCAGGATGCAACCTCTGTTTACTCGAATGTCTCTTTCAGACACATTATGAACTTGGACCATTACCCTTCTGGCATAAGCATGGGCTCTAGCGGCAAAATACTAGGCTTGACCAGCAGTCCCTCTGGCAATTTTCCATCGCTGGTGCATCCAACATTAATATTTTATTCTTAACATCCTTTCTGATACGGACCTCTCCTGTAAGGTACACTGGGCATTTGGCGCCAGGATCAGAGACTCAGGATCCTTCTTCCATACAATTCCGACCGGTTCCTCTGGTTCTGTTTTTAGCATCTCTCTGTGCCTCATAGGCCTTCTTAATTAAAGCGGAACTCTTAAAGCTCTACTAGTCTTTGACCCCTGTTTTTCATAACACAACTGTGCCAGCCTCCGAACATATGAGCATTTGTTCCAATCAACAAAGGGACACCATCATACAGTCCAGTGGGGGACACACTAAGGCTAGGGTCTCTACTTGTTCGGCCACTCCAGCCACGGAGGTGGGAAAGATAGCCAAATTCGGATATACCGGAATAAGGGTAGGCCTTCTACTTAACCCCATACATGCAGTCCTTCTAATGGTTGTAAGGGTACGTCTGACAAATGCTTCTGATACCAACCTGGAACATAATTGTCACTTGGGAGCCACTGTCTAATACAGCTCTTGTAGACACTCCATTCACCTTTACAGTGGTCTCCATGGAGGGACCCACTATTCTGGACCAGTCTGGAGGCGGTAGTGGGGCCTGGGCAACTGACCTTGCCACAAAAGGACGTGAGTTAGCATTTTTGGTGCCCTCACTGGGATCATTTTGTGCACCTCTTAACCACTGATTTGTTCTCCAAGCCTCCTTGTAACCTATATGCAACTTTATCAGTGTCTTTGGGGACCGGCATTCCTCTTCATGTGCCCATCCTTCCCGCATTATAGCAAAACACACTTTCTGGAGTTTGAGCTGGCGAGGCGCCACACTGGGAACCAGGGCGGGGTACTACTAACTGGAAACCTTGGTGCCATCTCTGTCTGCGGCGTGATAAGCATTTGGAGACATCTCGTCAGTTTCTCCACTTCCATGGTCAAGGAATTGAGTTGGAGCTGTTATCAGCAGGAGATACATGGGTGGGTACCCCCCCCCCATAGCAGATGCAGTCGGATATAGGTCAGGGCCTGCATGCAGGCGTGGCCTTCATAAAGGGACTGTTTTTGAATTCCTGGACTCTCTCAACAGTTCGCCCCATTGTGACATATCTTTTCCTTGTCAGTGCACTCATTGACTGTCAACCTCTGCCCCTGAACTTCACTTGATGGGTCACCTCAGTCACCGGGTCGTAGCCACAGCTGTTGGTGCAGGTCCTCCCGAGGTCGTTTTTCAACTCCTCGAATTCTCTCATTAACTCATCATAGGAGGGTGGGGATTCCAGTCGATTTGCCAGGCGTAACTGAAGCAACAGCAGTTCTGGAAGGGGCAGACTTAAGGATTCTGTCCAGTCTGGTTCGGTCCAGTTCAATCGCTGGCAAACTACCCTTTCTGAGGCATTCTTGCAACAATTTTCCAGCCGAGATACATACACAGACAACAACTCCCCTTGGTACTGTTGTGCATTTCTTACTCTGCACCATAGGTCCTCATCAGAATCTGGGCTCCATACACATTCTCCAAGGCCTCAAGATAGGCCTGTGCAGTCGCTTCAGGGTTACTGGTCCGTTTAGAATCGGATGGTAGCCAGGGCAGGATCTCGGATGCTCTCACTAACCCTCTTTCGCTTGCCTTCCGAGCATTGCCATTCTAGCACTTGGGGGCAACATAGTTCATCCAGGTCTCCCAGTCATCCTCCCTTGGGGGTGGGAGGGTGCCAGAGAAGATCCTCAACCTTCGGTAAGAGTCGTGACTAATGGCAGGTGCAGAAATAGGAGTCTGCATTGGTTCAGCCACCATTACGGGCACTGGAGCAGGAGAGGGTGTTGGGGAGGAACACCCCAGGTGGCAAGAATAGTTTCTTCAAGTCCTCCACAGTTTTCCCTCTCCAGCAACCATTCAACAAATTTCTCCTCAAAAGTTTCAGATAGTGGTGGGGCTGATTCCACGGGTCTTTACTGTCCTTAGTTATCACTCTCCAAGCAGTGAGGGCTCCCTCTGGGGTAATGGTCTGTGGCACTTTGGAGCTATATGGGATCCTTAAACTCTACTAGGGCCAGGAAAGTGTGGGTGAGCAGATTAGCATGCCGACCCACCACCACAGGGTTTTGTAAACCTTCCACCTTGGAAAGTACTCCTGCACAGTGTCCGTATTGATACCCAGGGGATGTCCAGGATAAGCATAGCATTTTGGGGTCGATCTCCTCCCAGTACACCACTCCACCAGCCGGTGCACAGCCACTTCTGTCGGGTACCCATTTTTTTCTTAACAGTGGTTCGTAATATGGCCACTAGAGGACACACAATCCCAGCGGTGAGCCTCCAAGATGTAACCCCTAGATGGCGCTATCCCAGGGGCTACTACCCCTGCCTGATTTGCCACTAACAGGTTGAGGGCCTGGATCCAATGGTGGTGCCTCCACCCAGAGGTCAGGGTTTGCAATAGTTAAATTAACTTGGTCACAGCCCTCTGGGACACTGCAACCCCCTTTCTTCCCACTAGTGGCCCACACAATATATCAGAATTACCTTCACAGTATACACTTACCCCCAGGTCTGGTTCCGGCACTGGGACCTCCTGAAATGAGATACAGTGCAACAATCACAGTACAGTACTTTAACATAGACAAATACCTCAGGCAGTATAACTTTGCTGAAACAAGCAGCTCTGATTTATTTAGGGGATATAACAAGGACAGGGAAATCAGGTTAATTAGCTTATCACTCTAATAATCTACCTATGGCTCTGTGCACAGGCCTATCCCTATCAGTTACTGTCCCTGGGTACCCAAGCCCTAGTGGCTAGTCCAAACCGTGGCAGCTGGTAGGGCCCTTCCACAGAGAAAAGGAGAATTAAACAGTCAGCAGTACAGTAATTCCATTTGGATTTAATGTGGCAATTCAACAGGGAGCGACCCTGAATTAGTACTCACGACCTCCAAATAAGATAGGGTCCTTCAATGTCAGCAGGGCTCACCTGAGGTACACAAACCTCTTCACACATCCATATAAAAGAAAGCACTATACCAGGCAGGCTGCATCTGTATCCCGATCGCAATTACTGCACAATACCCGGGAGAACACACAGCAGATTCAGTTCCTGACAGACCGAGTGCAATTTTCAGCAATTCTTCCAGTCTTCTACAGGGTGAGCCTGTTTTCTACTCTTCAGAGATCCTTTGATTCTTTTCACAGGACGGATTCAGTCCTAACAAGCTGCAGACCGGAACTCTGGGCCTTACACACGTTTTTTGACTAAAACTGCACACTGAAAAAGCACAGGGCTCCTTCCTTCTTCACTGCCAAAGCTCAACTGACACTCCAACTGACAAAACCGGGCACTTCCTTTGAGTTCCTCCCAGTTCTTGACTGGATTGGCTGTCACTCACAATAGACTGCTGCTGTTGGTCCAAAAGGCACTGAAGTCTAAACTACATCTCCCAGAGTCACTGCCCTTACAATCCTCTTGTGGCTGGCTCAGATTATGAGTCCAAGTTCTGATTAGTCCAAGGCACCATTTTAGAGCTAGCTTACCCCACACTGATTGGTCCAGTTCAGCAGTTCAAAACTAGAATGGGGAACTAGCAGACACAGTTCTGACTGCAAAGAAAGCAGGTTAGACAAACTGTAATTTCATTATTACTCTAAATAATTTCTGGCAAACAGTTACATCTTTCAGATAGGTTCCCTTTGCACTCCTAGTGACTGCAAAAATGAAGTGAATTGGCAGCAGCTCGAGTGGTACTCAGAGAAGCACACAGTCCCCCCATACAAACTAATTATGTCTGCAAGCAGACAGCTCTTAAAGAGACAGTACCAGAGGCTCTAAAAACACTCACTGATAAATGGCTTAAATGCCAAACACCATTCAGGCTTGGAGCATTCAAGCAAGCTCCTGGAAGTCTTTTGGGAACCCCCATTTGCAGGGGGGTTACACAGGGAACACAGGAAGGGATGGAAATTCTCTGAGTCACCCTAGAAAAGGGGAATAGAGCCCCTATTCATACTGGATATAGCCCTACAGCACAGGGGGAGGAGATGGACAAGGTTCCAGCAGAAGCCATCCAAAAGATGGCTAATAAAGAGGAGGTGCTGCTGGTGGGGGGCTTCAGTATGCCTGATGTAGATTGGAGCATCCCAGCTGCAGCTTCGGGTAGCAGCAGGGACATCCTGGATGTTCCTCAGGCAACTGGAAGAGGAGCACATTTGTGAGGGAGTAATACTGGACCATGTGCTCACCAACGGGGACAGTATTGCAGATATCAAGGTGGGTGGTCACCTGAGGCACAGTGATCACCGCATGGTGTGGTTCAATATAAGAACTGTGTCAGAAGTGAACCACACAAAGGCGAGGGTCCAGGATTTCAGGAGGGCCAATTATACAATGATGGGAGAATACCTCAGGGATGCCTTGGCAGGGTGGAAGGACTTGGGAGGAGTGGAGGAATGGTGGGAGATGCTAGAAGGGGCCATAGTGAAGGCAACAAACCTATGCATCAGGCAGGTAAGCAAAAGCAAAAGGAGACAACTACGGTTCTCAAAACAGTTGGCTGGGAAGGTAAGGACAAAAAAGCTAGCATTCAGGAGGTATAAGGAGACACAGAGGGAGGAGGATAGAGAGGTGTATCAAGAAAAGCATAGGAAGGTAGGGAAAGCAGTCAGGAGCGCAAAGGCACAAATGGAGGAGATGATAGCACAGGCTGTAAAGAAAGGGGACAAGACATTTTCCAGGTATGTTAGTAAAAGGAGAAAGACCAGGGGAGGGATTGTAAGGCTAAGGAGGGAAGGAGACAAGGAAAAATCAGACATCCTGAACAATTATTTTTGTTCAGTTTTCACAAATAAAAGGGAGGGTGAGAAAGAAAAAATTACTCACCTTAATAATGTTGTTTCTTCTAATGGAGTCTTGCTATATTATGACATATGCAGTGAGTCCCAACCTTTGAACTGCTCCGGAGGTGAAAGAGTTAACTTTCCATGCCACGCATGAAACGCTGAGCTCGAGCTCGGTTGAAACTCTGTCTGTTGTTCTTCAAACTCAAACTGTCAGATCTTTACGAGCTAAACTCACTGAGGTCCTGTGTGGAAGCTGTAAACCTACACTAGCCAACTGGCTACTAAACATAAGAACACATTTTTTGGTCCCAAAACAAAGACTCAAGTCAGGAAACCAAAAATTGAAAACACAACACCAAGTCACCCCAAAAGGAGGGGTGAAAACAACAAGGTGGGCATCTACTAAGTGCTACACTGCACTGCCCACCCACATCCCAAAAACAGAGGTTCTGAGAGGGGCAGGCGGGGGAGGGTCATAATATAGCAAGACTCCATTAGAAGAAACAACATTACTAAGGTGAGTAATTTTTTCTTCAAACAACATTAAGTCTTGCTATATTATGACATATGCAGACTACACAGCAGTACCTCCATGGAGGAGGGACAGAACCTACTTAGGAAATAGGCTCTGAAGCACAGCTGTGCCAAACAGAGCATCACTCCTAGCCTGGATGTCCAGGGAGTAATGCTTGGTAAAATTGTGAACTGTTTTCCAGGTAGCTGCTTGACATATCTCTAGAATAGGGATGTCCCTGGCAGCAGCCAGGGAAGCAGCTGTACCTCTGGTAGAGTGAGACCTCAGGCCTGAGGGAGGAACCTTACCCAGCTTTGCATAACAGAATTGGATACAAGAGACAATCCACCTGGCAATGGATCTTTTAGTGGCAGGTTTCCTTTTACCAACCTCACCATAAGTGAGGAACAGTTGGAGGGGTTCAAACCTGTGACCCTTGGTACGCTCTATGTAGTAACTAAGGGCTCTCTTCATATCTAAGCTGTGCAGCCTCCTCTCGCCAGAGGAGGAATGGTTAGTGAAGTACACTGGAAGAGATATAGATTGATTAAGGTGGAAATCTGAAACCACCTTAGGCAAGAACTTCCTGTTAGTCCTGAGGACCACCTTATCTCTATGAAAGGAGATAAAATCAGGCTCCACTGACAAAGCTTGTAATTCACTTATGCGTCTGGCAGTAGTGATGGCTACCAGAAACACAGTCTTCCAAGTCAAGTACTTAAGCTCTGCTGAAGACAAAGCTCAAAGGGGGGTTGCATAAGCTGAGCAATGCAAACATTAAGATCCCAGGCAGGGGCAGGGTCCCTGAATGGAGGGTTGGTGTGAAGCAATCCCTTGAAAAACTTAGAGAATACAGGATGAGCTGAAAGAGAAGAGGGTTTACCTGCTGAAATAAAAGCAGACACAGCTGCCAAATGTACTTTTAGGGTAGCTGGTCTCAGCCCCAAGGCATTTAAATGGACCATATAATCAAGGACTGTGGGTAAATCAGAAGATTCTGGGGCAATATGCTTCCCAGAGCACCATATGGAAAACCTCTTCCATTTGGAATTATAGGTAGCCCTGGTGGAAGGTTTCCTAGAAGCCTTCAGTATATCCATTACACCTTCAGAGAGGTGTAGATCAACAAACTCTAACTCTTCAAGAGCCAGGCCTTGAGATTGAGAGATTTGAGGTTCGGGTACCAAACCCTCCCCTGAGCACAGGTTAACAGGTTGTGATTCCTGGGAAGACACAGGGGAAGATGGACTGCTAAGGACAGTAGGAGTGGATACCAGGGTTGTCTGGCCCAATCTGGAGCAACCAGGATCACCTTGCAGGATTGAGATCTGATTTTGACTAACACTTTGAACAGGAGAGGGAAGGGGGGAAGCATAGAGGAACTTCCCTTCCCAATTGAGAACTAAGGCATCCAGAGGGACTGAGCCCAACACTGGGGGCCTGCAGCGAAAAAGGGGAAGTTGGTGATTGTCTGGGGCTGCAAAAAGATCTATTTGCGGGGTGCCCCATCTGGCAAATATAACCTCCAGGACCACGGGGTCCAGTGACCATTCGTGATGGCCCTGGGAAATCCTGCTGAGAGCATCTGCCAGGACATTGTCCTTGCCTGGGAGGTGAACTGCCGTAAGGGAGATGTTCAGGGAGTAAGCCAGAGACCACAACTTCATTGCTTCGGTGCACAAGGCCGTAGACCATGTGCCCCCTTGTTTGTTGATGTACCACATTGTGGTGGTGGTGTCTGTTCTGACCTGTACAACTTTGTTCTGAACAGATTTGGAAAAACTTGAAGTGCTAGAAAACTGCTCTGAGTTCCAACAGATTGGTGTGGAGCAGAGATTCCTGAGGGACCACAATCCTGGGTAGTGAGGTCACCCATGTGAGCTCCCCACCCCAAGAGGGATGCATCTGTAGTAAGGATTAAGGAGTGAGACTGAGTGACAAAGGGAACCCCTTGTCTCAGATTGCTCTGATCCTGCCACCACTGTAGGGCCTGGATCAGGGTTCGAGTTACTGGGATCAATTTGGTTAGAGGGTCTTTCCTTTGAGACCAAAAGGCTCTCAAATGGAACTGGATGTCCCTCATCTGAAATCTTGCTCCCTGCATGACTGCTGTAGAGGCAGCCATGTGCCCCAGGAGCTGTAGAAAATTCCTCACTGGTCGAGAGACCTGCAGGGTGAAAGAGGAGGCCAGAGAGACCAGGGTCCTTGCCCTGTCCAAAGGAAGGAAGGCTCTGGCTTTCTCTGTGTTCAGCTCTGCACCTATAAAGGTGAGGAGCTGGACAGGCTCTAGAACTGACTTTGAAAGATTCAGAAGGAAACCTAGAGAGGTGAGCAGTTGCTGAGTTAGCTGTAGATGTAACTTGACTTGGACTGGAGACTGGCCCACTATGAGCCAGTTGTCCAGGTAAGGGAAGATGGCAATTTTTTGCCTTCTTAGGGAAGCAACTGCTACTGCCAGGCATTTTGTGAATACCCTTGGAGCAGAGGTGAGGCCAAAGGCCATTGCTCTGAACTGGTAATGGCCTGAGGGCAGCTCGAACCTGAGGTACTTTCGATGGGAGCTTCTGATGAGAATATGGAAGTAGGCATCCTTGAGGTCCAGGGACGCTAGCCAGTCCCCTGGCCTTAGAGAGGGCAGAATAATTCCCAGAGTCACCATTTTGAATTTTGGTTTTAAAAGGTGCTTGTTTAAATATCAGATCCAGGATGGGCCGCCATTCTCTTGTCTTTTTTGGGGTAAGGAAGTACCTGGAGTACAACCCTTTGCCCTGGTGTAGGGGTGGAACCCTTTCCACAGCTCTGAGAGCCAGGAGGGAAGAGACCTCTGCCTCTAGGGCAAGTGCCTCTGGTGGATTTGCAGGTGGAAAGGATCTGGTTCTCATCTCTGGAAATTTTTTTGAAGCTGAGAACCAGTCCCTGGCTTACTACCTCCAGGACCCACTTGTCTGATGTCAGAGACTTCCAGTCCTGGACAAAGTAAGCCAGCCTGCCCCCTACAGGTAGTTGAGAATCGGCCCTGGCAACCCCATCAGGGTGCCTGCTTGGCAGGGGCTTTGGGCTGAGGGGTGGAAGCAGGCCTGCTTGTACCCCGTCTGCCTCTCCCTCTAAAGAACCCCATCTGGGCATAAGCAGAAGAGGAGGCCTGGGCTTGGTAAAAGGCCTATGAAAAGGCCTGCCCCTGCCCCTGGAAAGCTGCCTTTGAGGAGTGGCCTGCCTTTCCTTGGCCTGTGCACTCCTATAGGTGGTCCTATACTCATCCATTTTCTTCATGTAATTCCTCTGTCTGCTCCCAAACAGAGAATTACCCACAACAGGAAGATCCATGGCCTTAGTCTGGGTATCCCAGACAGGCTAGTACATCTGAGCCAAGCCATTCTGCTAAGTGCCACAGATGTAGCCATGACTCTTGATGACACATCATTAGAGTCCACTGCAGCATGGAATTGCACCTTGGATGCCTCAATACCATCAGCAGCCACCTGCTCCAGCTCCTTGGCAAGCTGGTCAGGGACCTGTTTTGCTAGACCCATAACAGTATCCCATCTGGATTTCTGATATCTAGCAACAAAAGCCATATAATTTGCCTGAGTCCCAAGGATGCTGCCATGTACTGTTTCTTTGCCATGGCATCAATCCTTCTGGAGTCCTTGTCAGGGGGGTGTGAAGCCAAGGGAATATTTGCCTTGTCACAGGCTGCAGCCTGCACTACCCCAACATGGCTGCATTATTGTGTAAGGAACTCCGTATCAGAGCCTGACAATGTGTACCTCTTGTCCATTCTCTTATCGACAGGAAGTATAGTGTGAGGAGTTTTTAGAATTTTAACTGTCTGTTTCCCAAAAGATTTATGCAAAGCAATAGGCAGCCTCCTAGACTCTGGGATATCCATCATTTCCACATAGTCAGGCTCCTCTTGACCATCCACAGCTTCCTCCATAGGGAGCTGGAGGGTTTCAGCCACTTTCTTATAAAACATAAAATGAGAAGGGGACTCAGAAAGCCTAGGAGGAGACACTCCTGAAGGTCTGTCTGGGGAGATGTCCGGGTCAATGGGCACATCCAGACTTTCAAATCCACATTCACTCTCCTCATACTCCTCTTCCCCCTCCTCTGGTTCATAATATTCCTCTACATCATAATCTTGAACTAGTGGAACCAGCCGAACCGGACGCTTACCTGATGCTGCCGGTTCGGTCGGAACCGGGGAAAGCGACTGGACAATTTTAATCGTTTTGGCTATTTCTTCAGCGGTTGGAGAGGAAAGTTTTGGCTCCACACCAGCTGATTTCCTAGTCCTTTGCTGGAACCGACTGAGTCGGATCTCCTTTGCCCGAGGGAAGTCTCGCCTGGTCAGAGGGCATCCTCCGTTCAGTTGGAACCGAACCAGGCTGGCCATCCGGTTCAGCAGACTTTTTGGCCTCCCTTTCCCTGAGCCTACCAACTCTCTTTTCCAGGGTAGCTGCAGGAAAATTTTTACAAATTTGGCAGTCTGCATTGAGGTGGTCAAACCCCAGACAATAAACACAGGTGGTGTGGGGGTCAGCCTTGGCAAAGACTTCCCCACAGTCACTGCAGTGTTGAAACCCAGTGGGCCCGGTTTTTCTTTTGGGTTTCTCAGACATAGCGTCAGTCCTAACCAAACTTACCCGTTTATGGCAATCCGCCAGGTAAGACCCTCTTATCGGTTCCCAACCATGTCACGGGTTGTGGAAAAAAACATAATAAAATTTTTTTTAGAACCGATAAGAACTGCAACCACACTCTAAATGACAGATTAATATATTTTAATCAACCTGATCGGTTCAAACCGAACCGATAAACCGTTTACAAGTTCCACACAGAATAGAAATCAATGTAAAACCTATCTAGTACTCAAAATACCACAGACAGAGTCTGAACCGACCGGTTGCGGTTTAATTTTGGTAGAAAACCGAGAAAAACAATACTTTAACCGACAAAATGAACCGAGCAGAAGGAGAAATCTCCGGAGCGACTGTTCAGTGAGACGGAGTAAAGAAGAAAAAATTACTCACCTTAGTAATGTTGTTTCTTCTAATGGAGTCTTGCTATATTATGACATATGCAGTATAACCCCAGGTTAGAACTGCTCCAGAGGTGAAAGAGTTAACTTTCCATGCAGGGCATGGAATCTTGAGCGCGAGCTCGGTTGAACACTCTGTCTGTTGTAGCTCAAACTTAAACTGTCAGATCTTTACGAGCAAAACTCACTAAGGTTCTGTGTGGAAGCCGTAAACCTACACTAGTCCACTGGCTACTAACTACAAAAACACATTTTTGTTCTTGATCCCAAAATAAAGACTCAAGTCAGGGGATTCAAGAAAGAAATTTAAAGCATAACACCTAAGCACCCTAAGAAAGGGTGAAAATAAAGTGGGCATCTATGAAGTGCCAACATTGCACTGCCCACCCACATCCCAAAAGTAGAGGTTCTGAGAGGGGCAGGCTGGGGGGGAGGTCATAATATAGCAAGACTCCATTAGAAGAAACAACATTACTAAGGTGAGTAATTTTTTCTTCAAACAACATGAAGTCTTGCTATATTATGACATATGCAGATTAAACAGCAGTACCTCCATGGAGGAGGGACAGAACCTACTTAGGAAATAGGCTCTGAAGCACAGCTGTGCCAAATCGAGCATCACTCCTAGCCTGGATATCCAGGGAGTAATGCTTAGTAAAAGTGTGAACTGTTTTCCAGGTAGCTGCTTGACATATCTCTAGGATAGGGATGTCCCTGGCAGCAGCCAGAGACGCAGCTGTACCTCTGGTAGAGTGAGCCCTCAGGCCTGAGGGAGGAATCTTACCCAGTTTTTCATAGCAAAATTGGATACAAGAGACAATCCACCTGGCAATGGATCTTTTAGTGGCAGGTTTATCTTTACCAACCTCACCATAAGTGAGGAACAATTGGAGGGATTCAAACCTGTGACCCTTGGTACGCTCTATATGGTAACTAAGGGCTCTTTTGACATCTAAACTGTGTAATCTCCTCTCTCCAGAGGAGGAATGGTCAGTGAAGTACACAGGAAGAGACATGGATTGATTAAGGTGGAAGTCTGAAACCACCTTAGGCAAAAACTTTCTGTTAGTCCTGAGGACCACCTTATCTCTATGAAAGGAGATAAAATCAGACTCCACTGACAATGCTTGTAGCTCACTTATGCACCTGGCAGAGGCGATGGCTACCAGAAACACAGTTTTCCAAGTCAAGTACTTAAGCTCTGCTGAAGACAATGGCTCAAAAGGGGGTTGCATAAGCTGGGCAATGCAAATATTAAGATCCCAAGCAGGGGCAGGGTCCCTGAATGGAGGGTTAGTGTGAAGCAACCCTTTAAAAAACTTGGAGAACACAGGGTGAGCTGAAAAAGAAGAGGGCTTACCTGCTGATAAAAAGACAGACACAGCTGCCAAGTGCACTTTTAGGGTAGCTGGTCTCAGCCCCAAAGAATTCAAATGCACCAAATAATCCAGGATCATGGGCACGTCAGCAGATTCTGGGGAAATATGCTTACCAGCACACCATATGGAAAATCTTTTCCATTTTGAATTATAAGTAGCCCTGGTGGAAGGCTTCCTAGAGGCCTTCAAGATTTCCAATACACCTTGGGAAAGGTGTAGATCAGCAAACTCTAACTCTTCAGGAGCCATGCCTTGAGATTGAGAGATTTGAAGTTCGATACCAAACTCTCCCTGGGCACAGGTTAACAGGTTGTGATTCCTGGGAAGACACAGGGAAGCTGGACTGCTGAGGACATGAGGAGTGGGTACCAGGGCTGCCTGGCCTCAATCTGGAGCGATCAGGATCATCTTGCAGGGTTGAGATCTGATCTTTACTAGCACCTTGAAAAGAAGAGGAAAGGGGGGAAAGCATAGAGAAACTTCCCTTCCCAACTGAGTAGGAAGGCATCCAGAGGGACTGAGCCCAACACTGGGGGTCTGCAGCAAAAAAGGGGAAGTTGGTGATTGTCTGGGGCTGCAAAGAGATCTATCTGAGGGGTGCCCCATCTGGCAAATACTACCTCCAGTACTAGGGGATCCAGTGTCCATTCGTGATGGCCCTGGGAAATCCTGCTGAGAGCATCCGCTAGGACATTGTCCTTGCCTGGGAGGTGAACTGCCGTAAGGAAGGCGTTCAGAGAATAAGCCAGAGACCACAACCTATTGCTTGGGTGCAAGGCACGAGACCGAGTGCCCTTGCTTGTTGATGTACCACATTGTAGTGGTATTGTCTGTTCTGACCTGAACAACCTTGTTCTGAACAGATGTGGAAAAACCTGGAGTGCTAGAAAAACTGCTCTGAGTTCCAACAAATTGATGTGGAGCAGAGATTCCTGAGGGGACCACAACCCCTGGGTAGTAAGGTCGCCCATGTGAGCTCCCCACCCCAAGAGGGATACATCTGCAGTAAGGGTCAAGGAATGAGACTGGGGAATGAAGGGAACCCCCTGCCTCAAATTGCTCTGGTCCTGCCACCACTGAAGGGCCTGGATCAGGGTTCGAGTCACTGGGATCAATTTGGTTAGAGGGTCTCTCCTTTGAGACCAAAAGGCTCTCAAATGGAACTGGATGTCCCTCATCTGAAATCTTGCTCCCTGCACTACTGCTGTAGAAGCAGCCATGCACCAGGAGCTGTAGAAAATGCCTTGCTGGTCAGAGACCTGCAGGGTGAAAGAAGAGGCCAGAGAGACCAAAGTCCTTGCTCTTTCCAGAGGGAGGAAGGCTCTGGCTTTTTGTGTTCAGTTCTGCGCCTATGAAGGTGAGAAGCTGGACAGGCTCCAGAACTGACTTTGGAAGATTGAGAAGGAAACCTAAAGATGTAAGCAGTTGCTGAGTTACTTGTAGGTGTAGTCTGACCTGGTCTGGAGACTGGCCTACAATGAACCAGTCGTCCAGATAAGGAAAGATGGCAATCTTTTGCCTTCTTAAGTGGGAAACTACTACTGCCAGGCATTTTGTGAACACCCTCGGGGCCGAGGTGAGGCCGAAGGGCATTGCTCTGAACTGGTAATGGCCTGAGGGCAGTTCGAATCTGAGGTACTTTCGATGGGAGCTTCTGATGAGAACATGGAAGTAGGCATCCTTGAGGTCCAGGGAGGCTAACCAGTCCCCTGGCCTTAGAGAGGGTAAAATAATTCCCAGAGTCACCATTTTGAACTTTGGTTTTAAAAGGTGCTTGTTTAGATACCTGAGATCCAAGATGGGCCGCCATTCTCCTGTCTTTTTTGGGGTAAGGAAGTACCTGGAGTACAACCCTTTGCCCTGGTGTAGGGGTGGAACCCTTTCCACAGCTCTGAGAGCCAGGAGGGAAGAAACTTCTGTTTCTAGGGCAAGTGCCTCTGATGGATTTGCAGGTGGAAGGACCTGGTCCTCATCTTCGAAATTTTTTAAGCTGAGAACCAGTCCCTGGCTTACTACTTCCAGGACCACTTGTCTGATGTTAAAGACTTCCAGTCCTGGACAAAGTAAGCCAGCCTGCCCCCTACCGGTAGTGGAGAATCGGCCCTGGCCACCCCATCAGGGAGCCTGTTTTGCAGGGGCTTTGGGTTGAGGGGTAGAAACAGGCTTACTAGACCCCCTTCTGCCTCTTCCTCTAAAGAACCTCCTCTGGGCATAAGCAGAAGAGGAGGCCTGGGCTTGGTAAAAAGGCCTATGAAAAGGCCTGCCCCTGCCCCTGACATGCTGCCTTTGAGGAGTGGCTTGCCTTTCTTTGGCCTGTGCACTCCTATAGGTGGTCCTATACTCATCCATTTTCTTCATATAATTCTTTGTCTGCCTTGGATGCCTCAATACCATCTGCAGCCACCTGTTCCAGCTCCCTGGCAAGCTGGTTAGGGGTCTGTTTTGCTAGGGCCAGCACAGTATCCCATCTGGATTTCTGGTACCTAGCTGCATAAGCCATATAATTTGCCTGTCTGAGTCCTAAAGATGCTGCCATGTACTGTTTCTTTGCCATGACATCCATCCTCCTGGAGTCCTTTTCAGGAGGGTGAGAGGCTAGAGGAATATTAGCCTTGTCACAGGCTGCAGCCTGCACTACCCCCATGTGGCTGCATTGCTGAGAGAGGAACTCCGTATCAGAGCCTGATAATGTATACCTTTTGTCCATCCTTTTATCAACAGGAAGGATAGAGTGAGGAGTTTTTAGAATTTTTACTGTCTGTTTCCTAAAGGATTTGTGCAAGAGAATAGACAGTCTCCTAGACTCTGGAATATCCATCATTTATACATAATCAGGCTCTTCTTGGTCATCAACAGCTTCCTCAACAGGGAGTTGGAGAGTTTCAGCAACTTTCTTATAGAACATAAAATGAGAAGGGGACTCAGATAGCCTGGGGGGGGGGAACCCCTGAAGGTCTGTCTGGAGAGATGTCCGGTTCAATGGGCACATCCAGACTTTCTTACAAATCTGGCAGTCTGCATTGAGGTGGTCAAACCCCAGACAATATACACAGGTGGTGTGTGGGTCAGCCTTAGCAAAGGCTTCCCCACAGAGGCCACATTGCTGAAACCCAGTGGGTCCGGTTTTTCTTTTGGGTTTCTCAGACATAGTGCCAGCCTAATCAAAACTTGCCCATTAGTGGCAATCCGCCAAGCAAGACTCTCTTATCGGTTCCCAACCGTGTCATAGGTCATGGAAAAAACCGTAATAAAATCCGTTTTTTTTAGAACCGATAAGAACTGGGAACTGCACTCTAAAGGACTAGAAAGTTAATTTAAAACCAATCTGATCGGTTTAAACCGAACCGAAAAAGACGTTTACAAGTTCCACACAGAAGATATAAACATAAGCCTATCTATTACTTACAATACCACAGACAGAGCTTGAACTGACCGGTTTCGGTTTAATTTCGGTAAAATAAACCGAGAATTACACTTTTTAACCGACAAACGAACCGAGCAGCAGGAGAAATCTCCGGAGCGACTGTTCAGTGAGGCGGAGTAAAGAATCTGACAGTTTAAGTTTGAGCTACAACAGACAGAGTGTTTAACCGAGCACGCACTCAAGATTCCATGCCCTGCATGGAAAGTTAACTCTTTCACCTCCGGAGCAGTTCTAACCTGGGGTTATACTGCATATGTCATAATATAGCAAGACTTCATGTTGTTTGAATCTGACGGTTTGAGTTTGAAGAACAACAGACAGAGTTTCAACCGAGCTTGAGCTCAGCGTTCCATGCCTGGCATGGAAAGTTAACTCTTTCACCTCCGGAGCAGTTCGAAGGTTGGGACTCACTGTATATGTCATAATATAGCAAGACTTCATGTTGTTTGAACCACAGATCTGTGTCAGCGGCATCAAAGGAAGGAGCGTGGACACTAGTCTATTTACAGAGGACAGTCTTGAAAGCACTTGCAAATCTTAAGGTGGAACAGGCAAAGGGGCCAGATGGGATACATTCAAGGTTTCTGAGGGAGCTCAAAGAGGTGTTGATTGCACCTTTGACAGTCCTATTCAACCACTCACTGGAAACGGGAGTGGTCCCAGAGGACTGGCGGAGTTCAGATGTAGTACCACTTCACAAACGTGGGAGCAGGGAGAAGTCTGGCAATTATAGGGAACTCAGCCTGACTCTGGTGGTGGAGAAATTAATAGAATCACTTCTGAAAGAAAGGACTGTGAAATACCTTGAACCCAGTGACTTACAAGATCCGAGGCAGTATGGATTCACTAGAGGGAGGTCAGGTTAAACTAATCTTATAGATTTCTTTGACTGGGTAACCAGGGAAGTAGATCAGGGTGGAGAGGTGGATGTGGCCTACCTAGATTTCAGTAAGGCCTTCGATATTGTTCCACATAGGAGACTCATAAACAAGCTGGGCAGCCTAGGAGTGGGACTAAAAGTGATAAACTGGGTAAGAAACTGGTTGGAGGATAGGAGGCAGAGGGCAGTGGTAAATGAAGTTCACTCCGAAGAAGGGAGGGTGACTAGTGGGGTGCTGCAAGGATCAGTACTGGAACCAGTCCTCCCTAATACCTTTATAAAAGGCATTGCAGATGGACTAGAAGGGAAGGTATTTCTTTTTGCAGATAACACAAAAATCTGCAATACAGTGGACATTCTGGGGGGGGGATTAACAGTGATCTAGGTAAGCTTGAGGAGTGGCCTAGAAAGTGGCAACTACATTTCAATGCAAAAAAATGCAAAATCATGCACTTGGGGCACAGAATTCAGGGTCAGAGTACAAAATGGGGGGAGTGGTATGGATGACCACCAAACCAGTGGGATGCTAGGGTGCACAGGGAGGGGTATCACCAATGGAAAGAGGGAGGTGGTGATACCTCTGTATCAGTCTCTGGTGAGACCCCACCTAGAGTACTGTGTCCAGTTCTGGAGTCCACAGCTCCAAAAGGACATAGACAGAGTTGAGGCAGTCCAGAGGAGGGCAACTAAATTGGTGTGGGATCTGCATCAAAAGCCCTATGAAGAGAGACTGAAGGACCTCAATATGTACAGACTGGAGGAAAGGGGGGATATGATATAGACTTTCAAATACCTCAAGGGTATAAATAAGGTTCAAGAGGGAAACCTTTTTCAGAGAAAAGGATGCACAAGAACAAAGGATCATATGATGAAGCTGGAGGGGGCTAGAATCAGGGGAAATGTAAGGAAGTACTTATTCACAGAAAGGGTGGTGGATGCCTCGAACAGCCTCCCTGGGGAGGTCGTGGGAGAAAAAACTGTAATGGGATTTAAAAAGGCGTAGGACAGGTAAAAGGGAACTTTAGAGGCAAGGGGGGTAAAGTCAGTGATCAAGTAGGGTCTACGGTATGACAGTAGGTAGGGAAAAACAGGTTACTCACCTGTATCAGTAGTTCTAGGAGTGGTATATGTTGTTCATACATACTGTTTGGCATTGTCCCTTTCCCCTTTAAATCTTGCTGGATAGTCTGAAAGCTGGCTCCTCCCACCCACCCGGGTGGTATATCCCTCGGCTCCACCCCTTGATGCCAGATCTTGCCCGCTGGAAACAGAGGGTTGTACGCTGAAGCCAGGGAGGTTGGGTGGGTTCATGTGGATGAACAACATATACCACTCCTATAATTGCTATTACAGGTGAGTAACCTGTTTTTCTAGGGTCGTGGATACATTGTTATACCCACACTGTTTGGCAGACTCCTAGCAGTTCTCTGGGAGGAGGGAGGAAAGGCGCACACCCCTTACGTAGGGAACAAAGATTGGAGAACCGAGGCCCCAAAACCAGCATCCCAGCGTGGTAATGGGAAATAAAGGTGTCTGCTGACTTCCAGGAAGCAGCCCTGCAGATATCCTGAATAAGGATGTCCCTAGAAACAGCCGCTGATGCAGCAGTATGGCAGGTGGAATGAGCCCAAAGCCCTATGGGAGGCTCCCAACTCGCCAACCTATAGCACAGATCAATGCAATACGTAATCCATCTGCCAACTGTTCGCTTAACTGCAGGTCTGTCAAGTGCAGCTGCAGCATAGGTGACAAGTAGCTGGCGAACCTCTCCCCGAACTTCAGCTGTACGCTCCTTGTAATAAGAGAGTGCTCATCTCAGGTCCAAAGTATGGAGCCTGTACTCTGCCTCCGAGGTGTAATTGGGGTAGTACACCAGCAGTCATCACCTGGTTCAGGTGAAACTCCGACACAACCTTTGGAAAGAACTTTGGGTTGGGACGCAGGACAACCTTGTCACTATGGAAAACCATATAAGGAGACTTGACAGAGAGTGCCTGGAGCTCCCCGATCCTTCTGGCTGACATGATAGCCACCAGGAAGGCGGTCTTACACGACAGGTGCGACATCTCACACCTGCGCATCGGTTCGAATGGCTTGCCCATGAGCTTTGCTAATACCAACAGTATATCCCATGGTGCTGGTGGTTCATGCACCGGAGGGGAAATATGGTCGAGGCCTTTTAAGAAATGCCAGACCACCTTCTCCTGTGCCACCATCTGCTGACCGTCCCGCACCCGGTAAAAAGAGATGGCTGCTAGGTGCACCTTAAGGGTTGTAGACTGAAGACCTCCTTTGGAGTGAGACCAAAGGTAGTCGAGAATGGTAGCCACTGGACAGGACAAAGGGTCCAGACCCTTGCCTGACACCAAATGGAGAATCTCTTGCATTTGAAGGCATAGTACTTCCTGGTCGATTCCTTCCTCAATGCCTCAACTGCAGTGAGGACATCTTTGGAGAGACCCAAAGCCTGGAACTCTAGCCGCTCAGGAACCAAGCTGTCAGGTGCAGGGATTGAAGGTCTGGGTGGAGGACCTTCCCCTGACTGACTGAGAGCAGGTCCGGGTGTACCGGAAGATGCTTCGGAAGCCTGTTGCTGAGGCTGAGGAGATTGGGGTACCAAAACTGGAGGGGCCACTCCGGTGTCACGAGGATCACCTATGCCTTGTCCCTCCGGACCTTGAGGAGCACTTTGTGGATCAAGGGGATTGGAGGGAAGGCATAGAAGAGGCCTGGGGTCCATGGCCTCAGGAAGGCATCCCCCTGCAGCAAGCCCTGCTGAGGGGGCCGGGAATTGAACAGCCTCGGCTTTACGTTCACCCTGGAGGTGAACAGGTCCACCTGAGGGGTGCCCCACTGGAAGAACAGGCTGTGTACTACCTCCAGATGGAGAGACCACTCATAGGATGCCTCGCCCACACGGCTAAGGGTGTCCGCCAGTTGATTTGAGGCTCCTGCCACATGAATGGCTAGGAGATCTACCGCCAGTCAGCTCATGAGGGTCCAGATGTGGAACGCTTCCCTGCAGAGAGGCAGGGAGTGCATGCCGCCCTGCTTGTTGAGACTGTACATGGTCGTGGTACTGTCCACCTGGACCTGCACCACATGACCCTGAAGAAACAGAGCGAATGCAGTCGGCACCAGCCAAACTGATCGGAGCTCCAGCAGGTTGATGTGACATTGGGACTCCTTGGGGGTCCAAAGCCCATGGTCTCTGTGATTCCCCATGTGGGCACCCCAGCCTGTGAGCAAGGCATCGGTTGTTAGGACGACTGTCGGTTCAGGGCAGACAAACGGGATCCCCTCCTGCAGATTTTCCAGGATGGTCCACCATTGGAGCACATCCCATATCTTCTAGGTCACATTGACCAGCTGGTCGAAATGACTGTATTGCTGAGTCCACTGGCCGACCAGCTCCCACTGAAGGGGGCGCATATGCCACAGGGCCCATCGAACCACGAAGGTGCAGGCTGCCATGTAACCCAGAAGTTGCAGGAAGTCCCAGGCAGGGTGCAAATGCCCAACCAGAAATGATCGGGCAGAAAAGAGAAAAACCTCTGCCCTGACCACTGGGAGCCTGGCTCTGGCTCAGCAAGAGTCGAGCTGTGCCTCAATGAAGCAGATCACCTACGAAGGCACGAGTTCCAACTTGGACTCGTTGATCAGGAGACCAAGTTGAATGCAGGTCTGAAGGGCCAGATCTCTGGACCTCTCCAACTCCAATCTGGAGAGACCCACTATGTGCCAATCATCCAGTTAGGGGTACACTCTGACCCCTCAAAGCCAAAGATGGGCTGCCACCACTTCAATGCATTTGATGAAGACCCTGGGGGCTGATGACAGGCCAAATGGCATGGTTTGGAACTTGTAGAGAGTTCCCTCTGCTTGGAAGTGGAGGAAACTTCAGTGTGACAGATGGATCAGGACGTAGAAGAATGTATCCTGTAGATCCAGGGAGCAAAACCACATTCTGCTCGAGAGATGGTATGATCTGAGACAGAGTTACCATCCTGAAGGTGTGAGACCCAAGAAACTGGTTCAGGTTGTGCAGATCTAGAGAGGAGCACCAGTCCCCCGTCCGTTTCGGGACCAGGAAGTACCTGGAAACAAACCCTGGGTTGACAGGGGGATCTGTAACTCTGACCACTACCTCCTTGCGGAGGAGTTGGGTGATGTCTCAGACAGCCGACTGAGTGGGCACGGATACCATCTCCTCTTGTGGGGTGCGGGCTCGGCTTGGTGGGTACTGCTCGAATTCCCAAGACAGCCCCTGGCCGACCCCTTCCAAGACCAACCTGTCCATTGTGACAGTGGACCAGGCAGAAAGGAAGTGGCGGAGCCAGCCCCCCACAGGAGGATCCAGAGTGGGAGTGACAGGTATGGGGGTGGCAACCCCCATCCCATCACTGTGCAGGCTTGGAGGAGGAGGAGGACCCGGCCTGGGGACCACCGGAACCTTTCTCTCCAGGCTTATGGGCCGCCGAACACCCTGACTTGAGCCAAGGGTGCCAAGGCTGAGCCTGCTGCTGCCCCTGGTACTGGGGCTACTTGGCCACAGGGGCAGAAGGCTGAAAGGGCTTTCTCTTCTGCTTTTTGGAACCCTGAGATTCCTTCTGGGCAGAAGTAACGGAGTCCAAGGTGGCATCTCGATGCACTGGAGGTGACTGTCAACTCCTGGACCGAATAAGTCAGTACACAGGAAGGGGACATCCGTCAATTTGTACTGAACGCCTGTAGTGAAGGTCCAGACCCTCAGCCAAGCCCTGCGGCGCATGGTGACTGCGGTCACCACGGAGTGAGTGCAAGAATCCCTGATGTCCAGAGCCATCTAGAGTTGCTGTTTGGAAACAGTCTGACCCTAATCGTGGACCTGCTTGACCATGGACTGGAGGTCTGCAGAGAGAGGAGGAAGGACCTCATCCAGAGAGCCCAAGAGGGCATGAGAGAAATGTACCATGATGACAACCGAGCTCGCCTGACGAAAGCCAACAGCATAGACTTTCCTGGCAGAATGGTCCAGTTTCCTGGACTCTTTATCTGGGGGTTTATCAATGTCTCCCAAATTACCAGAGTGCCAAAACACAGATTTGGTCATCAACCCCTCAGCCGAGGGGTGCTCTGTAAATCCCGAAAGGGAGCCAATGGGAAATGCACATTTGCGGGCCATCTGGGTTGAGGGTGCAGGGCAGGAGGCTGGGTGCTGCTACAGGAAAGACCTCTGTCAGGGAATTTCCCTCTCTTCAGGTTGTCTGTTAGGGGATATTCAGCCCATTTCTGAATGGGCTCCAAGGGCATCCCCATAGATTCGGAGATGAGGCGGAGGATGCCCATGAAGGACATGGGACCTTCCTCTGTCGAGAGACTCCCAATCAATTCCTCATTCAACGGACATGAATGCAAGTCGGAGTCCTCAGACTCTGAGGAGTCCAGGTAGATTAATTGACCACCTGTGTCACCTTCGACCCGCTGTGGGCGGTTGGGAGAGAGGGTGACAGACAGCCTGTGCAGAAGGCCCTTAGTGGGCAGAGACTCCTTGGCAGGAGACCCGGAGGAGGCTGTCTAGGCTGCGGCTCTACCAAAATTGGTGGAGAGGCCAGTTTCGGCCAAGCTGGGAGGGTCTTCACCGGCTCCGTGGGTGAAGGGACAGTGTCGACCGGCTCTGGAGGAGTTGGCATTGGCCTGGAGGGTGACAGCCAAGTGATGGCTGGTGTGGAAGTCAGGGTCGACTTCGAACCTGCCAGCATCAACTATTGCCACATTAGGTCCTCATAGCATCGATGCAATTTGCATTGAAGCCTCTCCTCTTCCGAGGAGGACGAGGATGAATGGTGGCGCCACCACTTTTCTGAATGCCCTGAATGGCGTTTGTGAGATTTCTTCAGCCTGTTGGTCGAAGGTGTCCAAGACCTCGACCTCCACCATTGGGGGGACTGATGGGAGTGCTCAGAGGGGAGCCAGGGAGAATCATGGGTCCTCCAGGTCAGGGACAGGAACCGTGAAGAGGTTCCCAGCAGGCTGGGTCTCCTCCTTGGTAGGTCCGGTCAGGACTGGAGTCCTGAATAGGGAATTGTCGGCCTCATCAAGCAACAATGAGTCGACAAGGTCGATGATAATCTCAACTGGGTCGTCGCCCCATGCCTTAGCCAGCTTGCCTGATGGGGGTACCATGAAGTCAGCATCCGAGGCCGCAATTTCGACCAAAGTAGAAATAGCAGATTAAGAACGTCGTCGATAAGACGATTCCACTCTTGACTCCTTATCCTTTTGTGCCAGGTCGGGGGTTTCCCTTTTTTTTTTTTTTTTGCACCCCCCCCAGAGTTGAGAATCTTTTGGGGGGGCACATAGACCCCCGCATAAAATAGAAAAACCTAACTGTTGTGTGCCCTTTTGCTGTTCGCTGCAAGTGTACATTGCCGAAATAATTTTTTCGGCAATGTACACTTACCCAAACGGCGATCGCTATTTCGCGATCACCGTTATGACATGGAACTGTCCCACTTCTATCTCCTCAGGAGCCAGGCATGGAGATGAAGTGAGTGCAGAATGGGATGAACCAGGGATTCCTGTGTCAGGAGGTCCATCTTTAGAGGCAGTTGCCTCGGAGAAGTCTCCAACATTTGTTGATTAATGGAAACCAGACCTGTTGAGACCAGTATGGTGCAATCAGAATCATTTTGTCCCCCTGTGCCTCTACTTTGAGTATCACCCTCTGAACTAAGGGTAGTGGGGGAAATGCGTACAGAAAATGTCTTGTCTACCGCAGTCTGAATGCATCCTGATAGAAAGCGCCAGGTTCTGGATTTCTGGAACAGAATAGAGGCAGTTTTGCATTGCGTGGGGATGCAGAAAGGTCCACATCTGGACTGCCCCACTCATCGAAAAGTGATCAAGGCACTACTCCCATACCCTCATGGATTCCCTGCACAAGGGGTCGGAGTGGGTTCCTCCATTTGTTGATGTAATACATCACAGCCTTATTGTCTGTCTGAAGAAGGATTGCTTTGTGACAGAGGACATCCTTTAGGGCTCGAATAGCATACAGGACCACTCTCCTCTCCAGAACATTGATGTGATGGTGAGACTCGTCCTGGTTCCACACCCTGAGTGTGAAACTGCTGGCAGTGAGGCCCCCAGCCATTCAGATATGCATCTGTCGTGATTGCAATCTGAGACTCTGGTGAGGCAAAGGGCAAACCTTGCTGAAGGTTGTCCTCCTGAATCCACCATGCAAGTGACCTCCCCAGACACTCTGTCACCTTGATGGGGTAAGATTGCGGATGAGTCATTGGAGACCACTATGTGCTGAGCATCCACTGAGTGGTCCTTATGTGCAGTTGAGCAAGAGGCACTGTGAAAACGGATGAGGCCAAGAGACCCAGCATCCACTGCACGGATTGAGCTCTCACAGAGTTGTTCTCTCTGATGAAGTGAGCCATCTGGAGAATGTTGGCTCTCATGTCCTCCGAATGGAAGGCTCTCACCCTGGAGGAGTCAAGGAGAGTCCCTATGAAGAGGAGCTGCTGAGAGGCTTGAAGCTGCAACTTCTCCAGATTCAGCAGAACTCCCATAGAGGTTAGGAACTGAGATGATGTGGAGATAGCCTCCTGTGTCTCTAGCCTTGACGGTCCTGCTATGAGCCAATCGTCTAGGTAGGGAAAAACTTGAATGCAGAGCTTTCGAAGGTATGCAGCGAGAACTGTGAAACACTTTGTAAAGACTGAAGGCACCGAGGAGTGCCCAAAGGGCAGGACTCTGAACTGATTGTGTTGACCCAAGGCCACAAAGCGGAGGTAGCTACGGTGGCTTGGGTGCACTAGAATGTGCCGGTAGGCATCCTGCATATCCAGGGATGCCAGCCAATCGTACTGCTGAAGAAGTGGAAGTAGTGTCCCTAGGGAGACCATCTTGAACTTCTCCCTGAATAAGAACGTGTTCAACTTTCTGAGGTCGAGAATAGGGCACATGCCGCCTGTCTTCTTTGGAACCAGAAAGTAATGGGAGTAAAAACCCGTGTTCCTTTCTGTCCAAGGAACCACTTCTACTGCCCTGTTTCTGAGAAGGCCCTGTATCTTGGAGGTGAGAAGGTCTGACGAGTGGTGGACAGGCTGTGCTGTCGCTTGGGTGGGAGATCCAGCAGGATCTCCGCAAAATTCAGGGAATAACCCTCTCAAACATTCTGGAGGACCCATTTGTCTGAGGTGATGGGTTTCCACTGATCGTACAACTGAGTCAGACAACCCCCAATACCCCTGAGATGTCTCCCTCTGGCAGTTTAGGTGGGACTGGGGACAGCTTTTTAGAGGGTGGCACTGGGCACTTTCGGGCCCTGTGCCTTGTGTTGCATCTTCTTTTGTGGCTGAAGAGTCTGGTTTTTGTTAAAGACTCCCCAGCCTCTACCTCGAAAGGACTGCCTATTATGAAACTGTTGACGGTTTCTGCCCCTTTGGGGGGGGGGCAGAAGGAGCTGGCCTGGCCATTTCAATGGCAGTCCTGGTCTTCTGAGCAGCCTCTAGTGCTTGCTCCACTTGAGGGCCGAACAGATAAGAACCATCAAATGAGACATTCATGACCTGCTATTGTGCATCAGAAGAAAATCCTGATGTTCTGAACCAAGAGTGCCACCTGATACATATCCCAGTGGCGGCAGCTATAGCAGCAGTGTCACAGGCATCCATAGAAACTTTCAAATGATGGCTGTTGGATTATATTCCTCTTGTAATAGTCTGAAGAAGCTCCATGGTAGAGTCAGATTCTGGGAGATTCTCAACCAGAGGCTTAAGGGTGTTTCAAAGCACATATTCATATTGAAAGACGTGTCCATGATAACTGGCAATATGCATGCCCAGAGTAGTGACTACGAAAGCCTGTTTCCCCAAGGTATCAATTTTGTGAGATTCTTTATTGATGGGGTGAGCTGAGGCCTCCTGAGGGAGAACAGCCTTGTCGTTCTCTGCAAGGACCACCAAAACATCTGCAATGCGTTGAGATGCTAAGAAAGGTCTGTCCTGGGGGGGAAAGTATACTTCTTGTCTATGGGCTTGGCTATGGAAGGATCAGAGCTGGCCTCTCTCACACTGCCTGAGACAAGGTCTCAAAGGAGGAGCAACAGGGGGTGTAAAACTTATAGGGACATTAGGAATATGAAGGAACTCCAGGTGCAACAGCCTACATGGATCTACAGCGGAGGTCTGTAGGGCCGGGGTTATCCCCATGTTCTTGAGGACAGACTTAAAGAAAGATCTTCAACTAGTGTCTCACCTGAGACAGAAGGCTTCCTGCCAAGGCATGAGTCATCATTGTCATTATCAGACAAGATAAGGTCATGATCTGACTTGTCATTCTCCACCTCAACCCCAGAGAAATCAGGCACTGAGAGGCCAAAGCCTGGCCTGGGTTGGGAGTAGTCTGGAGATACTACCACTGGGAATGGCGTCAATGACCTCAGCACCATGCATGGCACCAGAGGACCCGGCACCACTTGTGGCACCACAGGCCCTGGACCGCACATGGTGCTGAAGGCCCCGGTGCTGCCTGATGTGGAACCGGAGTCCAGAACTACTGCCAGATGTAGAAAAAAAAGGTAAGGAAGTGGTACCTGTGCTGATCCCTGTGAAGAGTCAAAGTGAAGGGGAAAGGCACGTGGGACAAGCATCAACGGCATTGGCACCAGCAAGGTGGGAATGCCCGCCACTGGCACCGGGCATGCATGATGTCCCAAATGACCTGCCTGCAGCCCAGCAGCACCTAGGCCTGAAGGCCCTGGAGCCGGGTCTGCCAGCAGAAGCACTCAAGAGAGGCGCTGAACCTGCTGCTCCATAAGAGTGGCTCAATGATGAAACTGCTCACCAGAAACCTCACAAGAAGAGAGACAGGGTCTCTGATGTCGAGAGTCACATCATTAAGGGCAGAGGCCACTGGGGACCCAGGAGGGGTCGGGGTGGGCCTGCCACTCTCTAACCGAAGACTACCTCGCAGACATACCATAGGACGACCTCGAGCGGTACCATCTCTTCTTCCTCCATCGGGAAGAAGAACTCGAGGTAGAGCGGTGCTGGGTCCCCGATCAAGACCGAGAATGGACCTGCTTCTTTTTGGGCTTAAGAGAGGACTGCCCTTCCTCTCGAGCACCGGACTGCAAATAGTCAGACCCCACCCGAAAAGAGCGGCGGACCGGACACAGTCCCACTGACACAGCTTTTCAGCGAAGTCTCCCTACCGTCACCAAGACCGTCCATGGTCGACTCTGTGGATGGAAGGGCTGAGAGAAAAACTTTTCTTTCTTTTTTTCTTTTTTTTTTAATAAAGAATAACAAATACTAAACAAACTGAATGACTAAATGCTGCTGTCATAAAGACGTGAAGAAATGACTCCCGGTGGACGAGCGTCGTTGTCACTGAAGTGTACTCGATGGCAAGAAAAAAGGAACTGAGGAGGTTGGAGGGTTGACACTGAGGTAGCCTATACAGGCATGAGCTGATCTTGCGGTGCCATGCATGCGCAGTCCTATCACGGCGCCGGCCCTCCTTAAGATTTTTGGCTTCCACGGAGTTCAAGAGCCTCTGGCTAGAACCCAGAAGTGTGACTAAATGGTGAAGACCTAAGTCCAGGAAGATCATGGGCAGATTAGGTGAGCCAAGTGGTCCTTATCTGCCATCAAATCCTATGTATCTATGAACAAAGGACAAACAAACAGTGCAGGGCATAACAGCCAGAAGAGTAAACAGAAAATTACAAGCCACGCAGAACATCAGTTAGGTAATACTTACTACACTACCTCCATCATTTTACTTTTTCTGTAATTTAGGGCATCTTTTTTTTTTTTAAACTATATATTTATTGTTTTCACAAACGCATACAGTAAAAATAATATGGATGTAAGACAACAAGAACTGATTTACAGTGAGGGCGCCACTCTTTTTTTTTTTTAAACAAATTTTATTTCCAGAATCAAATGTACAACTCATACATTAATTTTATCACAGGAAATGCATCAGTTTCCATTAGTTATAATTACATTCACCTTTCCTGTCGAACATCCACCTTAATTTACATCTTGGCGGGGAAAATATAGCACTTTATCTCTCTATAATTGCTCTACCCTGAATACCAGTCTTGAATACAGTATACTCTATTTATTAGCTCTCAGGTGACTATGAGCTGAACGTTACTCTTAGGTATCTGTGTATCTTCTAAGAAGAGATAAAACAACATGCCCCCATCCCCAGGCAGTTAATTGGTGCTGCACCAGTAATACAAGCTAAGCAAAGGCCTTTTTACACATAAATCCTCTCATTTAAAAGAAAAGGAAACTCTATGGGCAAGACCCCTTCAAATATGGACTCAAAAGGAGTCCTATAACTTTATAGGGAGATTAATTCAGGCAATTAAGATTACTAAACCTTATGATGATCCAGGGGAGGGGAGAAGAATGGGTCAGTCCTCTCACTGCCCTGCCCTTCCCAAGAGTCTAAAATCCCATTTGTAGCTAGTTCTTTTGCCCTGGGTCAGCTCAAGAGAAACCCCCTCTTAATAACCAGACAAGAGAACCTCCCGAGAGTAAAGGATCTAACACTGTGATCCATCTGGAACTGACATCCCGGTGCTCTCTCCCACTTCCCCTCTCTCCCAAGTCCCCCATTGCTCTCTACACTTCTCCTCTGTCAGTCGCAATTTGGCTGTCAGGTCTTCCATTCGCTTTAGCTCTTCTACCCTGTGTCTCCAGGAACCCAGATCCAGTGGGATTGCGGTGAGCCATCTAGATGGAATTTCTTTGAGTGCAGCCAGGCAGAGCAGCCTGAACAAAGACTGTTGTTCACTCCCTCTAATTTCCCCAAGATCCAATCCCAGGACAAGGGAGTCAAAGGAGCACGGGACAGCCACTCCCCATAATAGACCAAGGGTCTGAGATATCCCCTGCCAAAATCTCCTCACCTTTGGACATGTCCAAAACATGTGGGTATGTGTACCCACTTGGCCACACCCTCTCCAACACAGATCTGTGTTCCCAACCTGGAAATGCCTCGTAACCGAGGGGGTGTGGAAGAACTTGGAAAGACATTTCCAACGAAACTCCCTCCAGGTTGGGGACACTGTCATGTTCCATCCTTTTTTCCAGGCCTTCTGCCAACGATGATCAGAAATTTGGGACCCCAATTCCCTCTCTCATCTGTCTCTTAGGACCCAGAAGTGGCCATTAATCTCCCCCTTGCAGCACCCTGTATCCCACTAATATTGTTTTTCTCTGACCTACTAGTTTGGCAGACCAATACATGAATTCCTCCAAATCTGTCAGGTCCCTTGTAATCTTGGGAATCAATCTGTGTGTGTTTAAATAATGCATCACTTGAAGGTATCTATAAAAATTGGACTTATTAAGATGATATTTTTGTTGTACCTGTTTGAAGGACATCATAACATCGCTCTGTACTAGATTACGGAACTTGACCAGGGCTCCATTGTTCCATGTCCTAAAACCCGGATCCATTTGTGCAGGAAGGAAATTTGGTTCTCCCAAAATAGAATTTAATGGGCCTATACTTTCTGGTGTTTGGGTGACTTTTCTGGCCTTGATCAAGGCCCTAAGTGTATGTCTGGTCTAGGGACTTTTAATTGTCTGCCAAGTGATATTGGTGATTGAGGCGTGGGGCAGGGAGGTCAGAGAGAACCTGTTAGAATGAAATCTTTCTATGCCCTGCCAACCTTCTTCACCCTCTCGCTTTAACCAGGAAATGACTGGAGCTATTTTGGCTGCTAAGTAATACAGCTTAAGATCTGGGTAGGCAAGGCCTCCCCAATCTTTTGGGTGGGAGAGAAGTTCCACTCCAATGCTTCGTCAGCCTCTCTGCCAAACAAACCTGGATAAGTCCCCTAAAATCCCACTTCAGTACCTCCTTGGGATCCCTATGGGGAGTGCCTGGAACAGAAACATAAGCCGGGGGGGAGGACATTCATTTTTATTATCTCCACTCTTCCTCCCAAGGAAAGTGGAAGGAGCTTCCATCTGATCATATCAGCACAGATTTCTCTCCAGAGCTTCCCATAATTCAACTTAAACAGGTCGGATAGGCATGGGGTGACCTTAATTCCTAAGTACCTCACAGTATTAGCCTTGGCCCACTTATACGGGAAATCCCTCATCACCTTTTTGGGAACCATCCCTCCAAACCGCACTGCCTCTGATTTATCATAATTAATTTTGTACCCTGATACCCATCCATAATTCTCCAATTCCTGCTTTAGCGCCAGGAGAGACGTTTCAGGGGAGATGATATAGAACAGGAAATCATCGGCAATAAGAGAGAGATTTTGTGATCTCTCGCCCCCACTCTAATGCCCCTGATGTCTTTTGTGGCTCTAATTCTCATTGCCAATGGTTATATGCACAGGGCAAATAATTGAGGTGACAAGAGACATCCCTGCCTCATCCCCTTTGTGAGATGGAACCTCTCTGTTGTAAAACCATTTACCCAAACCATGGCCTATGGGGCAGCATATAGGGCTCCCACACCCCCTCTAAACTTTCACCCAAATCCCATCTCCAATAGGGTACGATGGAGAAAACCCCAATTGACCCTGTCAAAGGCCTTTTCCGAATCCATGAAAGAGGCGAGGGTACATTCGTTGGCAGATTGTTGATGGGTAATCAGGTTCAATAGGCGCCTGATGTTGTCATGCAGAAGCCTCCCATTATTGAACCCTTTTTGGTCCGGATGGACTAAGTGCCCCACCACCTTTTGCAGCCTCTTGGCCAAAATTGAGGTGTAAACCTTCTGGTCAACATTCAACAAGGAGATAGGTCTGTAGGATCCACATTCCCCTGGATCTTTACCATACTTATGTATTACCGTGATCTGTGCATATTGCCAACTTGGTGGTGTTATACCATTCTGCTGAACCTCTCTGCACATCCCACCCAGCAGTGGGGCTAGCAGACCTTTAAATGTTTTATAAAGCTCCACTGGTATGCCGTCCAGACTGGGAGCTTTACTCACCCGCAATGCCTGTAGGCTTGCAAGAACCTCTTCATCTCCAAGTGGGAGAGTCCAGGAAATCCCTCTCTTCTTGGGACAGCTTCTGCAACTCAGTCCCCCCAAAAAAGCTGTCCAGGTGGTGACAAAAGCCTTCTACTGGTTCCTGGGAGTATAGTAGTTTGTACAACTTTTTAAACTGCTTAGCTATATCTTCGGGATTGGAGGCCCAGCCTCCCTGTGAGGTTTTTACCTTAAGGATGTTCCTCGAGGCAGCCTCTTTACGGATCTGCCAGGCAAGTAATTTGCCCACCCTCCCCCTTGATTCATAAAACCTCTGACGGGAGTATCTAAGATGTCCTTCTATTTTTTCATCTAATAGCTCGTTTAACTTTTGCCTATTGATATCTAGTTCTTTCTTGATCTCTGGGTTCAAGGCTATTTTGTGCTCTACTTCCAGGTCCCACAATTTAGCTTCCAGTCCAATAATCTCCTCTTGGTGCCTTTTTCTCAGCTGTGAGGCGTATTGTATGATTTTCCCAGTCAGGTGGACCTTCAATCCATCCCACCATATGGCTGCTGTGGTTTCATGGGCTGGGTTGTTGTGAGTATATTCCTCAACTGCCTCTTGAATCCTCTCTTTGAATTCAGCTTTGTTTAGTAAAGAGATGTTTAGTCTCCATGTGGAGTTCTTCACTTCCAGGGTCATGTGGAGCCTTAGCGAGACCATGCCATGATCCAAAAGTGTCTGGACCTGAATCTTGGCCTCTTCCACTTTGTGTGCCCATTCTTTAGGTATTAGTACCAAATCGATCCTAGAATAGGCGTTATGGGGGGGGGGGTGACCAACATGAGTAATCCCTAACCCTTGAGTGTAAATAACGCCAGATATCCAAAAGACCCAAGTCCCTCATGAGTCTAGCCAAAGTTCTTGCTGCCCTAGAAAGTGGTCCCTGGTTAAAGTCAGATCGATCCAATGAGGGGTTCAGCACTACATTAAAATCCCCTCCCACTATTAATAGTTCACCTGGAGGAGGCATCGCCCTGAGCAGTACTTTCTTTAGAAAGGCATGATTCTCTGCATCCGAGTTAGGGGCATAAACATTCACTATTGTACAGGGTTGATCCCTGTATCTGCCTTTTACTACGACAAATCTACCATCTTCATCACAACCCCCTACTTGAAAGGGACATTCTTTATGCATTAAAATGATTACTCCCCTCCTATGGGGGTGGGCTAAATAAGGGACCGAAAAAACCTGGCCAACCCATGCCCTCTTCAACTTAGCACTCTACATGGGGTCTAGATGGGTCTCTTGTAGGAGGGCTATCTCCACCCCTACCTGCTTGAGCTCATTTAAGACTCTTTTCCTCTTAAGTGGACTGCCCATTCCGTGGACATTATAAGTTATGACTACTCATTCATTCATTATTACAATACCTTTCCCTCTACCCCCTGCATTCATGCCATTGAGTCTCCCTATTTTTCCTGAACAACAATAACATAAACAGAAATTAACATTTTTTTAACATGAACACAAAGCTTCCAACATATCCTTTGCACACTGCCCGCTTTGTGGATGTTATTAAGTCAGCTGGGTGTGGCCGTACCAGTGTGGTCCATGTGTATATCTTGCACTTTGGGGGTAATTGGCTTTTACTACCTGCCAAACCCATATTAGTTAGCTGCTTCCCTCCTGTTAATACCTCTCCACCGATCCTCTCTTGTTTTGTATTTGCAGCTGCTATAGGAGCCATTATCTTCACTCCAATCAATGCCCCCCCCAAGGAATAGGTAAGTATTGGGGAAGATAAGAGACACCACTCCACCTGTTTCCATAAAGAATAAAGGGTGTTTTATACATCCATGCCACCTTCGCCCCCTTCACCCTGTCAATATATAGACTCAACATAGCTTCCAGGAGTGCTTTTGCCATGCATCAGGGGTCAGGGTTGACATATCCTAGCATCCCTCTATACAGGGGAGCCGAGGGCAATGCCCGAAAGCAGGGTCATGAGATGATCCTTCCCCCTAAGGCCCACGACAGCGGTATTTCTGTGGACTCAGAGGAAACCCTCCAATGTGGACTGGGCCACCATCCAGCGGAGCACAAGACCAAGCCCATACTCCCACAGTCGCCCCCAGCCCTTCCCTCCAATTATCAGGGTCGGATATCGGCTGAAAGAATCCATCCCTGTCCGAGGGCCCAGCCCCAGCCCTCAAATGACTTTCTGGCATATATGCAATACCCTCTCTCCATCACATTTATACATTTCTAAAACATTTTACCCAATGAACATTTCCCCCATGGTGCTGCGATTATCTGACGCCCCACAGTGCCCCCCCACCCCCACAGGTGCACTGTCCCCAGTACTAATCAAGTCAGTATGCCAGCCTCTCTCCAAGAGAGAAGGAAGCAACAGAGTCAACCAGCAAAGGATATGAAAGTGCCCACTCAGGTCTCTGCAACATTACCGCTTTCCCACCCAGGTGTCCCGGGGATGTTCCCGCCTCAGTGTTCTGGCTTGATCTCTTCCTAATCGGTCATGGTGGGTCGTTCATAATTCCTTTTTGCCTAGAGTTTCTCCTCCGCTTCCATGGCTCTCTCTCTCTCTCTCTCTCTCTCTCTCTCTCTCCATCTGGCTTCCAGAGAGGAGGTATCTGGTCTGCTGAGAAGATCATTAGGGACTTTCAGCTCCAGCAAGGTAAGGTGAGCCTCTGCAAGTGATCTGAAAAACACTGGGCCCCTAGGCATAAAAATTTTCAACTGGACCAGAGCAATAAGGTGCATTTTAATAGTCTTTGCTGCCAAACATTTTTTTATTTCGAGAAGGGCTCTCTTTTTCTGTTGTGTGTAAGGGGTGAAGTCGTGGTCGAAGCACAGGCATGTATCCCCAAACAACACTGTTTTTTTTAGTCCAGGCCGCCTGCAAAACAGATGTCCTGGTGTGGTAGTCGAGAAACTTTAAAACGATGGATCGAGGAGTAGCCTTTGGGCCCACTGCTTTTTTTTTTTTGCTAATGCTCTGTGGGCTCGGACTATATTGAGGGATTGATCCTAGGGTAGATCGAGTAGTTCCTTTAAGAAACTCTCTAGGAAAGCCTCCATATGCTCCCCCTGCTCCATATCTCCTCGGGGACTCCGTAAATCCGAATATTGTCCCGGCGAGATCTTAATTCCAGGTCATCCAGTTTCTCCATCCATTCTCTGTCTCTCTTTAAGAGATAGCAGAGTACCTCTTCATGTTCTTGTACCTCGGTGTTCGTCTCTGAAAGGCCCATCTTGAACTCTCCTGCTCGCTGGGCCACTGCTGCTATCTCTGTTTTTGTCTCCGGCACTGCTTTCTCCATCTTCTCCATTGTTCCATTTTATTTTTTGGAGCTTCTGGCATAGCCTTCAAGATGTGATGGTAAATTCTTCCACTGTTTCATCCTCCGAGTAAGTAGCTGGAGAGGCGGGTGGATCCAGGGCCTTGCTCTTTCCCATCTGCCTGATACCTCGTGAGTCTAGGGCTGGGGTAGGCTTTAAGTATTCATATAAGTTCTCCTTCGCGCGACCTTTCGGCGGCATTTTTAGGGTCTATGCCATTTACTTCAATCTGCTATGTGGGGAGGCACCGATGGACATCAGAAACTGGCGGATTAGGTGGTTTAGTAACCTGGGGGTCGGAGCTCCGAAATCTAGGCGCACATTAGGAAGGAGGCGGAACCGGAAGTCAAGGGGGGTGTCACTCTTAATACACTCAAAATGGAGTACCTATATCATTTAGATTCATCATTAAGAGGGGTATTCAAAACTTATTTTTAAATTAAAATCCAGAAAAAATCTTGGCTATGATATTGAGCCCAGGAGCTACGTGGCCCTTAGTAACAGAAAGTCGAAAGGAAATAAGTCTAAGTCCTTAATCCCCCTTCCTGTAGTGGCCATGCCTAATGCAGATTTACACCAAGGTGTAGAACACTGAACAGTTTCAAGCCAGTTTAACTTTCTAGTATGGCATTATAGCGCCTATAACTTTAAGAAGCAAAATGCAGAGCTAATATACTTTTTACTCAACAAATTACCACACTTAATCAAACAGACAGAGAACCTGAATCCTAACAGCTTCATGATAATAAAGCTAAACAGTAAAGTTTAGTCTCCGATTCAGGTTTCTGCGTCTGAATCTTGACCTCCCACTTCTTCGGGTGTTGATAGCTGAGCCCCATGTTTCTGTGCCCATGTTAACACATTGGAGAGATCACTAAAAAGAAAGACTTTACCTCCATGAATGATGCATAGACAGGCTGGAAAAATCATACCATGAGGGAGGTCCGCCTCTCGTAGTAGTGCCTGGACCCCATCAAAAATCTTTTTCCTTTGGCAAGTGGCATAAGACAAGTCGGGGTAAATCCAGACCTGTAAACCATCCAGGAGGAGCACTCTCTTGGTGGCAGGCCATTGCTAGCGGCTGATCTCTCGTCCCAACACCATCTAGAATCACCACAACAGCTCGGGGGGCTTCAGGATTATCTGGTCTCCCTTGTGATGCAACCCAATAGGCCTTCTACATTTTCACCAGCCCACCAAGCTCTTCCTCTCCAAAATGTTGCTGGAACCAGTCTTGGAGAAACAACAGCAAATGGTCACTCTCGCAGCCTTCAGGTAGGCCAATGATTTGAAGATTAGATGGCTGGGACTGATTTTCTAATGTCTCTAGGCATGTGCGGAGGTGCTGATTTCCTTTGAGGATGTTTGCTACCGCTCCCATCATTGCATCATATCGCTTCGATGACTCAGCTGAAACGAGCTTCACAGTATCTAAGTTGGTTTCTAAAGTGGACACACGATGTGTGAGTGTGTCAAATTTATCTGAGAGGCCAATCACAGACTGTATTAGTGTTGTTAATTTTGCTCCCAGAGTCTATAAAGTCTCTTCTGTCTCCTCCTTAGCTGCCACTCCATGACTTGTGGCTGACCTCATGGTATGAGCCAACGAAATGTTTTTGTTGAGGGCTCCATCCTCAGTTTGTTTGTCCCTCTGAGACATTCTCATACTGGCACTACAATCTTCAGACACCCGAAGGAGAAGATTAAACTAGATCTCTACCGTCAAAAAGTAGTATATAAGGCGATATTCAAATGATTGCAAACAGAGCTTAAAACTTAAGCTGCCATCTTGCTCGGGCTCCACAGCACCCTTCCCCCGGCATCTATTTATTATTGGCATTTTTTGTACTTCCTTCCTTGTTATATGTTGCATTGTTCTGCCTACTTCAAGTTTTTTTTTTTTTTGTGTACTTTCTTTTTCTGCTATTTACTCTGTTTACTGCATCCTCTTTCTTTTGCTCCCTTTCGCACCTGGAAACAAGCTTTGGTTCACTGTGGCTTTCATGCCCACCATATTTTAAATAAACAAGATACAGTATATTACTATGCTGCCTACATACAGTATGGTGTAGTTAAGTTTGTTTTGTTATTGCATTACTAAGCAGACACATTCATGCCCAGTGGCCATCATAGTTTGAAGGGCCAAAGGAGGCAGTATAGCGCAGTGGTCTAAGGCTCTGAGCTGCAAATCTGGTGACATCCTGGGTTTGAATCCCATGGCTTCCACTTGCATACTGTGTGACCCTGAGCAAGTCACTTAACCTCCTTGTGCTCCCAGGTTGCTCCTGTAAAAAAGCTTTCAGCTTAGTGTGCTATACCTGGTTAAACAACCAAATAAAAAAACCAAAAAAAAACAAATGAAGTATTGGGCTCAGCTATAGCTGGTACCTCTCCAGAGATATACCATATATACTCACATATAAGTCGAGTTTTCAGCACCAGAAATAGGCACCGAAGGGGACTCGACTTACACGTAAGGTGGACTTATCTGCGTAGCTTTTGCTACCGTTTGAGAGTCCATTACTATTATAGTAAATTTACCGGAAGCTGCAACAGATTTCATTCTTGCCTGTTTTCCAGCCACTCTTCTGACGTCCCGGCTCTTAACTCACTGCTGTTTGAGATCCCTTTATTAAACTATAAAACTACATAATTTTGTGCATCCTTAATTTCTTGCAGTGAACCCTGTTGTCTTACTTGCACAAATTCATGTTCGTGCTCATGAGAGCACGAGAGAGTGAAGGCAATGATGGGAATGTTTTGCTCAACATTCAGCATTTGGCGGCTGCAGCAACACTAGACATCAAAGGTACGCAGTAGAATTTTTTGCAGTAGGATTTTGCACATACAGCAGTTTCTCCAGGAGGTACATGACAATTTGGGCAAGACTTGTGTTGGTAAGGCTGGGTGGGTTAAGGATGGTTAGGGACGCTGATCGGGGAGGCTGATCACTGTATCAGCACCATGTGTTTTCAGCATTTGTGGATCGGTGTCTTGGGGCTCTCAAGCAAACAGTACTATAAATAAAACATGACAAAATAAATATGAAATATGGACACAGAACTTCAGTGACTTGTGCTGGTGAGGGTGGGTTAGGTAAAGTGGTACCGTTAGCACTAGCGTGTTGTGCTGGTGAGGGTGGGTTAGGGAAAGTGGTACCATTAGCACTATTGTGTTGTGCTGGTGAGGGTGGGTTAGGGAAAGTGGTACCGTTAGCACTAGCATGTTGTGCTGGTGAGGATGGGCTATGGAGGGTATACTGCAATGTTTTACAGTATCATTGTCTGTTTTTCAGAGGGAGTGAATTTGTTAAAAAGGACGGAAGAGTTTGTTAAAAAGTAGGACTCCTGGTGGTTCTGAGGTGTACCAGTAGCTATACATTAAGTAATGGGGGGAGGGTCAACCCTATACGTGAGACGTATCTAAAAATCTAAAATCCTCAAGAAAAAGGGGGGGACGATTTATATGCGAGTATATATAGGTACCGTAGTCAACTGAATCTGTCCAATAGTAATACTATGTTGCAAAAATGTATTAGATAATGTCGAAACTAAAACTCACTTCCTGATTGGTTTAAATACCCTACCACCCGGGCCGTTATTTCTTAACAACGGCCCGCTCTAAAACAAGTTCCAAATGTAAAACTCGCCACCGCCATTTTTTTCATCACTAACCAAGTGACTAGCCGACATAAGCCACTCTGCAGTCATTCCACTCGCTCCCCTTCAACACAAACTGCTCCGCAGCACCAAAAACTAAATAATTAAATATTTAACAAAAACGTTCCTGCCTCACAGCTCTGCTTTCTTTCTCACCCCCCAACAGCATTTTGGACAGTCCACCGGCTCTGCTTTCACTCGTTCACCACCCTCTCCGTTCCCAGCTCGCCTTCATTGTGACAACGCTTAGCCACAAATGCCAAACTCCGCTTCTTTTTTGTTTCTTAAATAAATAAAAAAATATACTTTACTGCAGCTCGTATTCCCTCGTAGTTGCTTTCCTCTTCCAATTCCTCAGTGCCATTTTACTCACTCTGCCCACCACACTCACTTCCCTTCCTATGTATTAAAAAAAACAACAGCACCCTCTAGTGGCAAGGGACTATTTTACAAGCCCACATTTCTCTTTATTTTTAATTATATTTGACACTTTTTTTAATAAAACATTTAAAAACAACTAATGTAACCCCATTATCTAAGTGTAATAATACCCTCCGGGTGGGCGTTATGGGATATAACGGACCTTCCAGGGCTATAAGGCCCTCTGCCTGGCGTCGGGCCTCGTACACCTAGGCGTCCGTTATATCTATCATCGCACCCTGTCGGGTATTATTACTTACATAGAACATTGTGCTGTCATCAAGGAACGAGCTGTGCCCAACTACAGCACATCTTGCTCCTCAATAACATCACAGTGTTCTACAAATGACTGCAATGTAGTATTAAATATAACATATGGAACTGTCAGCTGTATCTCTGGAGTACATGCAGCTAATGGTGAGCCCAGTACCTCATTTGAAAGAGCTTTCTTTGGCTTTCAAACTGTGATGGCAATGGAACATGAATGTGTCCCTTTAATAATGCAATAACAGAACAAACTGACCTGCACTAAATGTTTCCCTTTAAACAAACAGTGCAATGAAATTGGACAAAAAATGTTACCCTACCCCTTTTCACTATAAAAGACTCCAGGCATCTTCCAGTTGTATTTGACGTTAAAATGTTCTAGTTTCAATAAAACATGAGTATTTTATCAATTTATTTATTTTCTGGAAAAAAAAAAAACTGCCTGCTACATTTTGCTTAGAAACAGCAGTGTAGACATGGCAAGGGTTAGGATCAAGAGAATAAAACTCATGATGAGCAGCACAGAATGTACTGTTACAGTACCTAGAAAAAGACATTTGACAGGTATTCTAATATTTGTTTTGTGAACTGCAACTGAAACAAGTTTTTCTGGGGGAAAAAAACATTGTTGCACCACTGCTTTAAAGTATCTGCATTAGTCATCATTGTACCTTGTACTGCATCAGCTATAGGTTTCAAAACTGCCTTTATAAAAAATGATTTTGAGTCACAACACCACAGGTTTAGAACAGATTTGCATGGTAAGTTGTATACTGATATTACAACTCCTACAACTGCTACTAATTTCTAGAATTCTGATTGCCTGAAATCTGAAGTCAATCTAGTCAAAAACAAGACAAATAGTCATGCAGTTACATGCTCATGGTGTTCCCCTTTTTAATTTTTCGTCCATTACCATTTTCCCCAGAAACCCTGGTTGACCACTGATGACACAGCTCCTTCACGGTCTCATTCAGTTCCTCCAGTTGCTTCTGCTCAGGGATGCTCTCACCAGTTGGACCTGGGTGCCGGGCAAAAACCGTTTGCCCCAGTTCAGTCCACTGTTTCTGCAGCTTGGACAGTTTCTTCAGGGTTTCTTGGTTGGCCAACAATGTCTCCCCTCCAAAGCTCTCAAAATCTCTCATCAGCATCTTAAACATAAAAATATGGAAAAAAATGAAAATTACATAGTTACTGTAATTCTTGATCTTCTAGGAATATCTTCACCATTTATTCACACTAATGGGTCTTAGATGGAGGCACTGGGACCCCACGGAAGTCAAATCTTTCGAGGGGGGTCAGCGTCAAGGCAAGCGGTGCACATGCACAGCGCTGTGAGAGTGGTTTGCGGCACTAGGCTTACCTCGGCACCAGCCCCCAACCACCTCAGTTCCTTTTTTGCCAGTGAGGTGCAGTATAACCTAACTACTGGGCATGCACTTGTGCTAAGGGCATAAAGAGCCCTGATGACCTGTGCAAGAGAGGTCAGTATGAAAGTAATATAGTGTCCTCACAGTTCTAGCCTTACCCATCATCCAGCTACCTGTCACCACCATCCTTCACTGACTCTGTCCCTCATCTTTTTTTTCTTTTCATTTCTTTGCACATCCATCACCAACATTACTGCCCTGACCTCACCCCCCCACCCGTCTGCCAACTATCCTCAATAACATTATTGCACTTATCACCATGCTTTTAAACTGTCTTTCCTTCCTCTGATTTGTAGCAGAATTGTAAATGAAAATTGCAAACCAGATTGTATGTTCCCCTATAGTTAGATACTTCCTATGTATTAGCATGTTAGAGCCTACCTATGTATTAGCTTGTATACTGGTTTATTATTCTTGTCCCCTGTACTTTTACATTGTAATACTGTATACTATGTGCTAATTTATATGTCTGTTGAACGCACACTTGTTTGTAATTGTCTTGTCACACCAGGACCTCCTTGTGAATGAGCCCGCTCAATGGAGCCAACCCTGTAACAAAATTGAATTGAATTGAAAAAGGGAGAAAACCAATAAGATATTGGAGTGAGCTTGGGGGATGGCAGGGTGGGTGCGTGAATAAATGGTGAAGATATTCCTAGAAGATCAAGAATTATGGTAAGTACGTAATTTTCATATCTTCTAGGAATGTATCTTCACCATTTATTCACACTAATGGGTAAAGGTAGCAAGCTGAGATAGAACTGCTGGAGTAGGGCGGTAGGAGTGAAGAGCTCACTCAGGAATGAAGTCCATTCGGGACAGTCCTGCCAAGCGGCATACTGCCTGGCGGTGACATGCAGGGCACAGTGCGCAACTAAAATGTGCACTGTGATCCCAGTTACAGCTTCGCAAAGCATCACTGCCAGGCACAGAATGAACCTCTGCTAAGGATGTGACAACTGCAATGGTGAAGTTGGCGTGTACTTGACCTTTTAACATGACCTATGCCATGTCATAGCAGAGGTGTAGACAGCTCACACCCCAGGCAGAATGAGCTTGAGTGGAGCAGGCTGACCAAAAACTGTTTGGACTGATTGAAATCTTAGTTCTGTGCAGGTGAGAAGTGAGGACCCCTTGAATGTTCACGGAATGGGGATAGTGTGCTCTCCGACATTCTGGAAGCTGGCAAATGGGTGGACAGCACAGTGGCAGATTCAGAGAGAACTCCGATGCCACTTAGGAAGGAACTTATCGAGCGCGGAGCACTACCTTTTCCATGTGGGAAACAGCAAAAGGGGAATCTGAGATCAGGAGATGATTTCAAACAATCTGCAAGCAGAAGAGATGCCACTATAAACTGCTGTCCAAGTAGAAACTTAGCTTACAAATCACAAAAGGCCCAAAGGGCTTATGGTGAGCATGTCTAGCAAAAGGTTAATATCTAGGCAACCACCAGCATCTGGAGAGGGGCCTCATGTGTAAAAATGCCCTAAGTATTGCAGGGATAAAGTAGAAGACTCTGAGACAACATGTTCAACCTGAGAGAAAGGATCCTCTGTTGGCTGAGCGACAGCCTCATTAACAGAGAAACCATATCTGCTGAGGCCACATGGTGCAATCAAGTGTGCTTGGCCGCGCGTACCCACCAGTGTGTACTAGATGCCTGGCAGATAATTGGCCTGGAGTAGGATCCTCTGCTCCAGGCCCTCTCTCCATACTCTCATAGCTCCTCAGGAAACAAGGGAAGAGAGTGCTCTTCATTGTTTGTTCATGAAATACAAGGCAGACTCGTCTGTTCGGAAAAATACTGTTTTGTCGCTGTTGTGATCCAGCACAGCTGGCAGGCTACACAAAAACAGTTCAGATGTGCAACCTACTGGAGTGGAAATGACACTCTGACGGACAGATTCTAGACACCTTGTGACTGAAATACTGGCAGAGGGCTACCCAACAGGGAGGCCTCCGAAGAGATAGTTGCCAAGGGTTTCAGATGGGAGAAGTGAAACTGTGTAGGAGATTGTTCTCCACTAATTAGCAAGTAAGTGATCAAACCAGGGGCTTGATCAGCTACCATAAGGCCCAGCATGGGTTGCAAGGAGTGGACACAGACAGAGTTACTGTCCAAAAAGTAAAATGCTATATGCAGGATCATCTGTATATCGCTCTCAAGGGAAGGCTAGGCCCTGACTCCAGGAGAGCTCCTAGGAAAGGAAAATTACGTACCTACCGTAATTCTTGATCTTCTTGGACGAGTCTCCACCACTCATTCACACTAGTGGGATTAGCGCCCGGAGGCACTAGGACCCATCGGAGCAAACTTTTGCTGGAGGTGGGCTGCCGAGGCAGCGCCCATGAGACACAGCACATGAGCAGCGGCTCGATGGGGCAACGACTATCCCACGACGACCCTCCAACCGCCTCAGTACCTTTTACCAAGGAGGTGCAGCGCAACTAACGTGAAAGAGTAAATCCAACCTTAAAAAGCAGACATAAGATAGTCCATTATGACCGTGTAAGAAGGGTCAGCAAAGAAATCCTCACGGCCTAAAGATTTGAGGGAGTGAAGACCAACACAGCGGTGAGCTCAGGGGATGGAGGGTGGGCGTGTGAATGAGTGGTGGAGACTCGTCCAAGAAGATCAAGAATTACGGTAGGTACGTAATTTTCATATCTTCCTGGACATAAGTCTCCACCACTCATTCACACTAGTGGAAGTACCAAGCTGATAATCCCCCAAAAGGGCGGCAGGAGAGCCAGAGCTCATGCGTCTAAGATAGAAGCCCATTAAGGATAGTTCTGCCGAATGCGGAATGTCGCCTGGCATGAACATCCAGTGCATAATGTTAAACTAATGTATGCACTGAGCTCCAGGTGGCGGCGTTGCAGATATCTGCAATTGGAACATTGCGAATCTCCGCTAAAGATGCCGCGACCGCCCTAGTAGAGTGAGCGTACACTCTACCCTCCAATTTAACTTGAGCCATGGAGTAGCAATGTCGAAGGCATGCCACTAACCATGATGAAATGCATCTGATAGCGACAGGTTGACCCAGCCGGGTGTCGCTGAAAGAAACAAACAGTTGCTGAGTCTTGCGAAAATCTTGGTTCTATCTAAATAGAACCCAAGGCTCTCTTAACATCCAAGGAATGAAGAGATCGTTCCCCTTCATTTTGGAAATTAGTGAAGTAAGGGAAGTACCAGAGGTTGGTTTAGATGGAATTCTGACACAACCTTGGGAAGAAATTTAGGATGAGTACGGAGAACTACCTTGTCTTTATGGAATACAGTATACGGAGGGTCCGTCACCAAGGCATGAATCTCCGAGACCCTGTGGGCTGAGGTAATGGCCACCAGGAAGGCAGTCTTCCAGGTAAGAAATTTTAGCTCACAGGTAGCTAGGGGCTCGAAGGCTTCCGTGTGAGCATGTCCAGCACCAGGTTAATGTCCCAGGCTGCAACTGGGCGCTTAACAGGGGTCTGGTATGAAGATCCTAAGAAACCTCTTCACCATAGGAAGCTGAGCCAGAGTCAAGGAAGAAACCGCTCATGGAGCGCTGAGATGGCACTAAGGTGAACTTTAACTGTGGAGTACTGGAGACCTGAGTTTGATAGGTCCAAAAGATACTCCAGAACTTTGTCAGGAGGACAGGAAAGGGATTCCAAGAGGACTTTGCACACCAGAGAGAAAAGCGTTTCCATTTGGAAGTGTACGTTTTTCGGGTGGCTGGCTTCCGCGCAGCCAGAAGGATGTCCGAGACTCTACGAGAGACGTTGAACTGATTCACTTCTACCTCTTCAGGAGCCAAGCATGAAGGTGAAGTGATTTCAGGTTGGATGGACCAATGAACCCTGAGTCAAAGATTGATTTGCAAAGAAGTGGTCTCGGAGAGCTGCCAACATACTGTTGAGCAGAGAAACCATAGTTGCTGAGGCCAGGAGGGAGCAATGAGAATCATTTGGTCCCCTGAGACTCGAACTAGAGGAGAACTCTCTGGATTAGAGGCGGTGGAAAGGCGTAAAAGCGTTTTTGTCCCGCAGCCTGGATGCATCCTGACAGAAAATGCCAGGCCCTGGTTTCTGGAGCAGAAGAGGCAGTTTGCGTTGAGTGGGGATGCAAAAGGTCCAGGTCTGGAGTCCCCCACTCTTCGAATAGTGACCGAGCTACGGCTGGATCGAGAGACCACTCGTGAGGGTCTGCCTCCATTCTGCTGAGGTGGTCTGCTAGATCGTTTTGTATACCTGGCAGATAAACCACCTGAATCAGAGACTTATGCTCCAAGCACCACTCCCACACCCTCATTGCTTCCCTGCAAAGGGTGTAAGAATGAGCACCGCCTTGTTTGTTGATGTAATACATCACAGCTTTGTTGTCCGTTTGAAGGAGAATGTTCTTGTGACAAAGGATATCCTTCAGAGCTCGGATCGCGTAGAGGACTGCTCTCATCTCCAGGACATTTATGTGGAGATGAGTTTCGAACTGAGTCCATACACCTTGAGTGTGAAGGGAGCGACAGTGAGCTCCCCATCCCATTAGCGATGCATCTGTGGTGATGGAGATCTGATGATCCGGGGGAGCAAAGGGGAACCCTTCCAGGAGATTGCTCTCTTGAGTCCACCAGGTGAGAGACCTTGAAGGGCTCCGTCACCTTGATGGGATAAGACTGGGGTGAGAGGTCGGAGACCACTGAATGGAGAGCATCCATTGGGTGGTTCTCATGTGCAACGGACCAGGGTACAGTGAACATCCGAGGAGCCATGAGACCCAACATGCGTATCGAGAGAGCTGTAACCGATTGGTTCTCCCGATGTAACGGGCCATCTGAAGGATGTCGAGTCTTCTGTCCTCTGGAAGGAAAGCCTTGCGGAAGAGGTGTCTAGGTGTCCCTATGAAAGGAGCCTCTGGGAGGGCTGCAGTTGTGATTTTTCAAATTCAGCAGAATTCCCATGGACGTGAAGGCGAAGTGGTTTGCATGGCTTCAAAAGTCCCTTGGCTGGAAGGCTTGCTGAAGCCAATCGTCCAGGTAGGAAACACTCGGAGTCCTATCTTCCTGAGATGCACTGTGAGAACTGCACAACACTTTGTAAAACTCGTGGTGCAGAGGATAGCCCAAAAGGCAGGACTCTGAACTGATAATGCCGACCAGAGCTACAAACCTGAGGAACTGCGGTGGGTGGGGTGGATGAGGATATGCTGGTAGCGTCCTGCATATCCAGGGAGGCCAGCCAGTCGTGCTGATGCAGCAGGGGTAACAGGGTACCTAGGGAAATCATTTTGAATTGCTCCCTGGGGAGAAATTTGTTTAACTTTCTGAGGTCTAGAATGGGGCGCATTCCCCCAGATTTCTTTGGAACCAGGAAGTAATGGGGGTAGAACCCTGTGCTTCGCAGATGCGGGGGCACTAGTTCTATTGCCCTGTTGCTTAGAAGGCCTTGGATCTTGGCGGTGAGGAGGTCTGACTGAGAGGCCGACAACCTGGGTTGTCGTCTGGGAGGACAATTCGGGGGGTTTCCAAAAAATTGAGAGAATAACCCTCGCGAATTATCCGAAGGACCCATTTGTCGGAAGTTATGGACTTCCACTGGTTGTAGAAGTACATCAGACGACCTCCCACCGGAGGAGAAAGTTCCACCTCGGGCAATGTGGATGGAACTTGGGCCAGCAATTCATAAGGTGGCGCTGGGGCTTTAGGCCCCTGCACTTCTGCTGCTTTCTTTTGAGGTTGGGCAGGTTGGCTTTTATGGGCTTCCCTGCCTCTGCCTCGAAAGGACTGCGACTATGAAACTGGCGTCTGTTCACATGCCCGAGAGGGCAGGCGGAGGTCTGGCCAACAATGGCCGACCTAGTCTTCTGAGTGGCCTCTAAGGCTTGTTCCACCTGAGGGCCGAAGAAAGGAGCTGTCAAGGGCAGCGCCATTACCTGCTGCTGAACATCATTCGTGAAGCCAGAAGACGCAGCCAGGAATGGCGCCCGGTACAAATACCTGCGGCTGCTGAGGCGAGAATGTCGAAAGCGTCCATAGCGGCTTTGACCTGTTGGTTATTGGACCTCAATACTCTAGTAACGGTGAGAAGAAGCTTGACTTGGAGTCCAAACCGGAAGAGCTTCAACCATTCTTTTCAAAGAGTGCCACAGGATATACTCATACTGGAAAAATAGCCTTGATAACTGGCAATACCCATACTTAGAGTGGAGGCAGCAAAGACTCTTTACCTAATGTATCAATCTTACGAGACTCTTTGTTAATAGGTCGAGCTGTAGTTTGAGGAAGAACGACCTTATCATTCTCTGCCAGGACTACAATAGGATCCGCAAAGGCTTGGGATGCAAAATGGGACGATCCTTGGGAGCTGAATACTTATCAATGGATTTAGCCACTGAGGAATAAGAGCAGGATTATTCCATACCATTTGAGACAGCGCCTCAAGGAAGGCTGGATCGGAGGAGTCAAACGTAGGGATCTCCGAGGCATGAAGGTATTGGAGTCTTAATATCTTCCCAGGATCAATGTCTGTAGTCTGGAGAGAAAGAGTGGATCTCAGGTTCTTCAACAGAGACTTAAAGGACAGGTCCTCGACCACAGGCTCTGTAGCAAAGAAAGATCCTGTTCCTCCACTTCATCACCCAACCGAGGTGTCTGGGTCAGGCTCAACATCATCTCCTGATGGTCCAGGAAGGACTGTTTGGACAGGAAAGGAGTGAAATTAGGAGAGGAGGAAATAGCAGAGAAACAAGGAGAGTCCCTGAGGGCCCCGCGCCGAGAAGGCAAATGGGTTGAAATGGCACCGCAGAAGGACACGGGCGTCAAGAGGCATGCGGGATCGCAAGTGGCGCGCCAACGGCGCCATTCCAACTGTTGGCACTGACGGGCGCCGCCGAACCAAGCCGTGCCACTCAGACCAAGCGCGCCGCTGTCAACCAAGCGGCACCGCCGACGGCGCCGCCAGACCCAACGGCGACGCAAGACCACGCGGCACCGCGGACGGCGCCACAAGGCCCAGCGGCACCGAAAACGGCGCCGACAAGCCGACAGATCCCGCGGAAGGTGCCGGAAACGCCCCAGGAACCTGGAAAGCTAGAGAAGGAAAAAACCAGGAGATAAGGGCATCGGTGTGGCCCCCTGCGCCACAGCCATGTGAGGGGGGGAAACACCTAAGCGCGGAGTCACCGGCACCGAAGAAGGCGCCGCGCGACTAGGAAGGTCCAACCGCCCTACCCGATCGCCGGAGGAGCCCGGGGGCTCCGTGGCAACCGAGCCAGGCAGGAGAACCAACCTCCGAGCCCATCGCTCCATAAGAGCGGCCCACTGATGAAACTGCTCATCTGGAGCCCTACCTATAGGCGGGGAGGGGCTCCGATGTCGAAGACCACGATCACCGGCAGTTGGCGACTCCGAAGAAGGAGAACGGCAACTAGCAATGATAACCGACCGTCGATGCGCAGACATACCAGAGGGCGACCTCGAGTGATGCCTTCTCTTTTTTGACCTGTGGGCCGAAGAAGAGCTCGAGGCCGAACGGTTCCGAGAATGCGACCGTTTATTTTTATGCCGACGGGGGGACCGCCCATCCCCCCGGGCATCGGACTGACCGTTGTCAGAACCCCGCTGAGGAGAAGGAGGCTGACCGGACCCAGCCCGGCTGACTGAACAGCTTTCATCTGAAGTCTCCTACCGTCCACTGACCTGCTCATGGTGCGACTCCGTCCAGTAGGCGAGACTTCTTCAAGGAAGTTAAATTTAAAATATTAGAAATATTTAAGCGAAAATAGAATAAATTAGCGATACTACTATCGTGATAATGTTACAAAAATAAACTGAAAACTATGCTAGTTTGAAGTTTGACTCCGACAGGCGAGCGTCGCTCACTGAAGCGCACTCGACGGGCGGAAAAAGGAACTGAGGTGGTTGGAGGGTCGCGCGACAGTCATTGCCGCTCGAGCCGGCTAGTCATGCGCCTGCAAGGCCTCGCAGTGTCGCACCTCCAGCAAAAGTTTGCTCCCGATGGGTCCTAGTGCCTCCGGCGCTAATCCCACTAGTGTGAATGAGTGGTGGAGACTTATGTCCAGGAAGATCAGCAACTACTGTGAGGGTCAGAGCCAAGACTTCTAGACTCAACAGAGCTCCAAGAAGGACAGGAAGCAAGAGGCCATGGCTAGAGACTATGGCTGGAGGAAGTGGCTATCAGCCAACTGTCTGAGTAATGGTAACTTGGAATCCTACATCTCAGGTGTGCTGTGAGAGTGCAGGGGGCAATACCTAGAAGCTTGCATATCTAGGGAGCTATCCAATCCTGGAGAAATAAAAGAACTGGTGACTGCTGGAAAACTTCTGTACATGGCAGTCAGCAGAATCCTTCATGAACCTTCTGCCAGGGGCAAGGCGAGAGAGCTCAAGGGGAAAGACAGAAACTTTACCCTGAGCTAGCAAGCACACGAGCATGTCTTGAGACACAGTAGAAGTACCTGGGTCTGAAGAGTACAGGAAAAGAAGTCTTAAATGCCACCCCCAGCAGAGATGAGGAGGGTGAGACTTGATTATTTTCTTTGATAACCCCCAAGGGAGGAGAGGAATAGGAGATTCCTCTAAACTGAGAACCTCTGGCGTCAACTGGGTGCCACACAGAACACCATAGAAGGTGCCTGAGAGGGCACCTGGGATAGCGCTGACCTGACCCAGATCCGGCACGGAACATGGCCCAATGTCGGCCCTCATGCCAGATCTGATCTGACACTGACCTGGTCCCGACACAAAGCCAATCAAGCAGCGAGCCAGAGCCGATCTGGAGCCGACACGATGACAACCCAGTGCCGGACAGGGCGCCAGGTCAGACAAGGCACCAGCTCAACAGCAGGGCCCCACTCCACACACTAGAGGCATTGAACCGGCACCAAGGCAGTAGAGAGAAAGAGAGAGAGAGAGAGTCTGGCACCAGGAAAATGCCAAAGAGCTGAACCCATACTAGAACTAGGGCTAGGAAGGCACCAAGACAGGCCAGAAGGCTGAACTCAGCACCAAAGCCAGCCCCAGAGCATCAACAACCCTGGTAGCACTAATGTGACCAGAATGATACTCGGACGGTCCTATCAAGACACACAAGAAAAAAATTATTCACCTTAGTAATGTTGTTTCTTCTAATGGAGTCTTGCTGTATTCTGACAGTAGCAGTGAGTCCCAACCTTCGAACTGCCCTGGAGATGAAAGAGTTAACTTTCCATGCCAGGCATGGAATGCTGAGCTCGAGCTCAGTTGAGACTCTGTCTGTTGCTGTTTAAACTCAAACTGTCAGATCTTTATGAGCTAAACTCACTAAGGTCCTGTGTGGAAGCTGTAAACCTACACTAGCCATCTGGCTACTAAATATAAAACATATTTTTTGCTCCTAAAACAAAGACTCAAGTCAGGAGACCCCAAAAAAATGAAAAACACAACACCCACTCACTCAAGAAAAGGGGTGAAAACAACAAGGTGGGCACCTACTGAGTGCCAACACTGCCACTGCCCACCCACATCCCAAAAACAGAGGTTCTGAGAGGGGCAGGTTGGGGGGGAGGTCAGAATACAGCAAGATTCCATTAGAAGAAACAGCATTACTAAGGTGAGTAATTTTTTCTTCAAACAACATGAAGTCTTGCTGTATTCTGACAGTAGCAGACTACCAAGCAGTACCTCCATGAAGGAGGGACAGAACCTACTTAGGAATAGGCTCTGAAGCACAGCTGTGCCAAACCGAGCATCACTCCTAGCCTGGATATCCAGGGAGTAATGCTTGGTAAAAGTGTGAACTGTTTTCCAGGTAGCTGCTTGACATATCTCTAGAACAGGGATGTCCCTGGCAGCAGCCAGGGAAGCAGCTGTACCTCTGGTAGAGTGAGCCTCAGGCCTGTGGGTGGAACCTACCCAGTTTTCATAACAAAATTGAGACAAGAGACAATCCACCTGGCAATGGATCTTTAGTGGCAGGTTTCTCTTTACCAACCTCACCATAAGTGAGGAACAGTTGGAGAGTCAAACCTGTGACCCTTGATCCCTCTATGTAGTAGCTAAGGGCTCTTTCACATCTAAACTGTGCAGCCTCCTCTCGCCAGAGGAGGAATGGTCAGTGAAGTACACAGGAAGAGACATAGATTGATTAAGGTGAAATCTGAAACCACCTTAGGCAAAAACTTCCTGTTAGTCCTGAGGACCACTTTATCTCTATGAAAGGAGATAAAATCAGGCTCCACTGACAAAGCTTGTAACTCACTTATGCGTCTGGCAGAAGTGATGGCTACCAGAAACACAGTTTTCCAAGACAAGTACTTAAGCTCTGCTGAAGACAAAGGCTCAAAAGGGGGTTGCATAAGCTGAGCAATGCAAACATTAATGTCCCAAGCAGGGGCAGGGTCCCTGAATGGAGGGTTGGTGTGAAGCAATCCCTTGAAAAACTTGGAGAATACAGGGTGAGCTGAAAGAGAAGAGGGCTTGCCTGCTAAAATAAAAGCAGAAACAGCTACCAGATGCACCTTCAGTGTAGCTGGTCTCAGCCCCAAGCTATTTAAATGGACCATATAATCAAGGACTGTGGGCAGATCAGCAGACTCTGGGGAAATATGCTTCCCAGAGCACCATATGGAAAATCTTTTCCACTTGGAATTATAAGTAGCCCTGCTGGAAGGTTTCCTAGAAGCCTTCAGAATATCCATTACACCTTGGGAGAGGTGTAAATCAGCAAACTCTTAACTCTTCAAGAGCCAGGCCTTGAGATTGAGAGATTTGAGATTCGGGTACCAAACCCTCCCCTGAGCACAGGTTAACAGGTTGTAATTCCTGGGAAGATGTACTGCTAAGGACAGTAGGAGTGGATACCAGGGCTGTCTGGCCCAGTCTGGAGTAATCAGGATCATCTTGCACGGTTGAGATCTGATTTTGACTAGCACTTTGAACAGAAGAGGGAAGGGGGGAAAAGCATACAGGAACTTCCCTTCCCAACTGAGAAATAAGGCATCCAGGGGGACTGAGTCCAACACTGGGGGCCTGCAGCAAAAGAGGGGAAGCTGGTGATTGTCTGGGGCTGCAGAAAGATCTATCTGTGGGGTGCCCCATCTGGAAAATATCACCTCCAAGACCAGGGGATCCAGTGACCATTCGTGATGGCCCTGGGATATCCTGCTGAGAGCATCTGCCAGGACATTGTCCTTGCCTGGGAGATGAACTGCTGTGAGGGAGGTGTTCAGGGAATAAGCCAGAGATCACAACTTCATTGCTTCTGTGCACAAGGCCGTAGACCGAGTGCCTCCTTGCTTGTTGATGTACCACATTGTGGTGGTGTTGTCTGTTCTGACCTGGATAACTTTGTTCTGAACAGATTTGGAAAAAGCTTGAAGTGCTAGAAATACTGCTCTGAGTTCCAACAGATTGATGTGAAGCAGAGATTCCTGAGGAGACCACAACCCCTGGGTGGTCAGGTCACCCAAGTGAGCCCCCCCACCCCAAGAGGGAGGCATCTGTAGTAAGGATTAAAGATTGAGACTAAGTGACAAAGGGAACCCCTTGTCTCAGATTGTTCTGATCCTGCCACCACTGTAGGGCCTGGATCAGGGTTCGAGTCACTGGGATCAATTTGATCAGAAGGTCCTTCCTTTGAGACCAAAAGGCTCTCAAATGGAACTGAATGTCCCTCATCTGAAATCTTGCTCCCTGCACTACTGCTGTGGAAGCAGCCATGTGTCCCAGGAGCTGTAGAAAATGCCTTGCTGGTTGAGACACCTGCAGGGTGAATGAGGAGGCCAGAGAGACAAGGGTCCTTGCCCTGTCCAGGGGGAAGGAAAGCTCTGGCCTTTTCTGTGTCTAGCTCTGCGCCTATGAAGGTGAGGAGCTGGACAGGCTCTAGAACTGACTTTGAAAGATTCAGAAGGAAACGCAAAGAGGTGAGCAGTTGCTGAGTTATGTGTAAGTGTAACTTGACTTGGTCTGGGGACTGGCCTACTATGAGCCAGTCGTCCAGGTAAGAGAAGATGGCAATCCTTTGCCTTCTTAGAGAAGCAACTACCACTGCCAGGCATTTTGTGAATACCCTTGGAGCAGAGGTCAGACCAAAGGGAATTGCTCTGCACTGGTAATGGCCTAAGGGCAGCTCGAACCTGAGGTACTTTCAATGGGAGCTTCTGATGAGAATATGGAAGTAGGCATCCTTGAGGTCCAGGGACACTAGCCAGTCCCCTGGGCTGAGAGAGGGTAGAATAATTCCCAGAGTCACCATTTTGAATTTTGGTTTTAAAAGGTGCTTGTTTAAGTATCTGCGATCCAGGATGGGCCGCCATTCTCCTGTCTTTTTTGGGGTAAGGAAGTACCTGGAGTACAACCCTTTGCCCTGGTGTAGGGGTGGAACCCTTTCCACAGCTCTGAGAGCTAGGAGGGAAGAGACCTCTGCCTCTAGGGCAAGTGTCTCTGAGGGATTTGCAGGTTGAAAGGATCTGGTTCTCATCTTTGGAAACTTTTTGAAGCTGAGAACCAGTCCCTGGCTTACTACTTCCAGGACCCATTTGTCTGATGTCAGAGACTCCCAGTCCTGGACAAAGTAAGCCAGCTTGCCCCTACAGGTAGTGGAGAACCGGCCCTGGCCAACCCATCAGGGTGCCTGTTTGGCAGGGGGTTTTGGCTGAGGGGTGGAAGCAGGTCTGCTTGTACCCCGTCTGCCTCTCCCTCTTAAGAACCCCCTCTGGGCATAAGCAGAAGAGGAGGCCTGGGCTTGGTAGAAAGGCCTATGAAAAGGCCTGCCCCTGTCCCTGAGATGCTGCCTCTGAGGAGTGGCCTGCCTTTCCTTGGCCTGTGCACTCCTATAGGTGGTCCTATATTCATCCATTTTCTTCATGTAATTCTCTGTCTGCTCCCAAACAGAGAATTACCCACAACAGGAAAATCCATGGCCTTAGTCTGGGTATCCTGGACAGGCTAGTACATCTGAGCCAAGCCATTCTACAAAGTGCCACAGATGTAGCCATGACTCTAGATGACACATCATTGGAGTCCACTGCAGCATGGAATTGCACCTTGATGCCTCAATACTATCAGCAGCCACCTGCTCCAGCCTTGGCAGCTGGCCAGGGACCTGTTTTGCTAAAGCCATAACAGTATCCCATCTGGATTTTGATACCTAGCAGTATAGGCCATATAGTTGGCCTGTCTGAGTCCCAAGGATGCTGCCATGTACTGTTTCTTTGCCATCGCATCAATCCTCCTGGAGTCCTTGTCTGGGGGTGTGAGCCAAGGGAATATTTGCCTTATCACAGGCTGTAGCCTGCACTACTAACATGGCTGCATTGTTGTGTAAGGAACTCCGTCTGAGCCTGACAATATATACCTCTTGTCCATTCTCTTATCCACAGGAGGTATAGTATTAGGAGTCTTTAAAATCTTAAATGTCTGTTTCCCAAAAGATTTGTGTAAGGGAATAGACAGCCTCCTAGACTCTGGGATATCCATCATTTCCACAGTCAGGCTCCTCCTGGTCATCCACAGCTTCTTCCATAGGAAGCTGGAGGGTTTCAGCCACTTTTTTATAAAACATGAAATGGGAGGAGGACTCAGAAAGCCTAGGAGGAGACACTCCTGAAGGTCTGTCTGGGGAGATGTCCAGGTCAGTAGGCACATCCAGACTTTCAAAACCACATTCACTTTCCTCATACTCCTTTTCCTCCTCCTCCGGTTCATAAAATTCCTCTAAATCATACTCTTGAACCGGTGGAACCAGCCGAACCGAGCACCTGCCTGATGGTGCCGGTTCGGTCGGAACTGGGGAAAGCGACTGCACAATTTTGATCGCTTTGGCTATTTCTTCAGCGGTTGGTGAGGAAAGTTTTGGCTCCACACCAGCTGATTTTTCTTTTTTAGTTCTCTTAGCCGGAACCGACTCCTCAGAATCGGCTCTCCTTTTGCCCGAAGAAGTCTCACCCTGGTCAGAGGGCACTTCTTCTGGTTCGGTTTGAACCGAACCGGGCTGGCCATCTGGTTCAGCGGACTTTTTGGCCTCCTTTCCTGAGCCTACCAACTCTTTTCTAGGGTAGCTGCAGGGAAATTTTACAAATCTGGCAGTCTGCATTGAGGTGGTCAAACCCCAGACAATAACACAGGTGGTGTGGGGTCAGCCTTAGCAAAGACTTCCCCACACACACTACAGTGTTGAAACCCAGTGGGCCCGTTTTCTTTTGGGTTTCTCAGACATTGTGCCAGTCCTAACCAAACTTACCCTTTTAATGGCAATCCGCCAAGCAAGACCCTCTTATCAGTTCCTGACCGTGTCAAGGGTCGTGGAAAAAGACGTCATAAAATCCCTTTTTTTTAGAACCGATAAGAACCAGTAACCACACTCTAAAAGTACAAATTAAGCTTTTCTAACAACTTGATCGGTTCAAACCGAACTGATGAACCGTTTACAAGTTCCACACAGAATAGAATAAAATATAACCTATCTAGCACTCACAAATACCACAGAGACTGAACCGACAGGTTACGGTTTAAATTTGGTCGAAAACTGAGAAAAGCGGTACTTTAACCGACAAATTGAACCGAGCAGAAGGCGAAATCTCCGGAGCGACTGTTCAGTGAGGCGGAGTAAAGAATCTGACGGTTTGAGTTTAAACAACAACAGACAGAGTCTCAACCGAGCTCGAGCTTAGCGTTCCATGCCTGGCATGGAAAGTTAACTCTTTCATCTCCGGGGCAGTTCGAAGGTTGGGACTCACTGCTACTACTGTCAGAATACAGCAAGACTTCATGTTGTTTGAACCACAAAGCGGAGGTATTTGTGGTAATTCGGGTGCACTAGGCTATGCTGGTAAGCATCCTGCAAGACACTATTGAAGCAGAGGATGGGGGATTAGACAGCAAAAGAAGGGTATTTAAAGTAGGATTGGGAGGTGGCAAGTGGGCAGGAGGCAGGCAGGATCCACAGGAAGGGAAGCCAAATGAGCTTACCCCCATGCTAGAAGCAATGGAAAAAAAGGGGAGTACTAGAGGAGATGCTGGGAAGGGACAGCAGATGGGGGGAAGGGGGAATGAAAAAGGGTGGAGGGTGGTAACCTTGAATGCTAGGAGCCTAGGAAACAAAACAGCAGAGCTACAGGTTCTCATAGCAGAAGGGGAGGTGGACATGACAGCCATCACCGAAACATGGGTCACCCACTACCAGGACTAGGACCTGGCAGTACCAGGGTATAAGATATTCCGCAGAGATGGGGTAAATGGGAAGGGTGGGGGAGGCGGCACTGTATGTGAGAGAAGGACTGAAGTGTGTTCGTGATGAGGGGGAGGAGGGTAGTACAGAGTCATTATGGATGCAAATCCAGGATTCCAAGAATAGGACTCTCAGGATGGGAGTAGTATATAGGCCACCATCTCAGACAGAGGAGTTAGACAGGGGAACTAGTGGGACAGATCAGAAGGACCTGCGGAAAGGGTAGCACAGTGATTGTGGGTGACTTCAACCTGCCAGGAATGGAATGGAGTATCCCAGCCACCACGAACAGAAGGGAGCAGATACTTCTGGACGTGTTCCAGGATAGCTTCCTAATGCAAATGGTCAGCAAGCCCACAAGGTTAGGGAACACCCTAGACCTCATGCTGGCAAATGGAGAGTTTGTGAGGGAGCTGGGGGAAGAAGAAATGGAAATTACGTACCTACCATAATTCTTGATCTTCTTGGACAGAGTCTCCACCACTCATTCACACTAATGGGAGTACACCGGAGGTGCTAGGACCCAGCAGGAGCAAACTTTTTCAGGAGAGTCAGCGCCTGAGATGCAGCCGTAAGGAAGCGGCACCGAGAGCCCAGCGCGTGCGGTAATGACTATCTCGGCATCGACCCTCCATCTGCCTCAGTACTTCCCCCCCCCGAGGAGGTGCAGCGCAAATAACCTAGAAAGGACTAACCTAAAAATTGGACATAAGATAGTCCAAATGACCAGTGTAAGAAGGGTCAACAATAAAGGTGTCAGCGTGGCTCAGTTGGTAGCACATCCGCCTCTGGACCAGAAGGTCGTGGGTTCTCATCCCACACCGGGATGGACTTGCACCTAAAAATCACTGGCATCCGAGTGCAGTATTGGGGGGTGTTGTACTGCTGGGGAGTGCCATCCTTCGGATGAGACATTAAACTGAGGTCCCTTCTGCCCATTCTGGTGTTGCCCTGGTGGGTGTCCAGGTGGAAGTTAAAGAACCCAGGGTACTCTTTGTAAAAGAGCAGGGAACATTCCTAGTGTCCTGGCCAACATTTCCCTTCCCATAAACAGGTTCATGCAATTATGCAGGCTGTGTGTGGGTGATGATGTGCAATATGGCCACCACCACACATTCAGTCACTTTACTACCAGTCTAGCATTGCTTGTAAAGCGCTTTAGGATACCGTGTATGAAAAGCGCTATATGAATGCTGATTCTTCTTTTTCTTCTTCTTCTAAAGTCTTCACAGCTAAGCCACTGAGGGAGTGAAGACCATAAACAGAGAAGTGGATTACATCTCAGCAGATGGGGCAATTCCGTATTGGGTAAAAGTGTAGTAGCAGCAATTAGTAAACTTTTAAACTAGATGCTAGGGGGGGAGACCAGGACTACTGTCTGTTCTCTAAAAAACTCAGATGAAAATAAAACCATCTGTGAGGTCCTTTCACTGAATGCCAGATCACTAAACTAGGCTAAAATGGCAGAACTTGAAGCCAAATGTTGCATGGCCAATTATGGACTTAAAGCTATAACAGAAACTTGGTGGGACCCTGATTCAGCATGGATCAAGCATTTACCTGGTTATAAGTTATATTGTGGGGACTGTCCAGGAAGAATGGGAGAGGGGGTTTGTTTATACATCAGAGATGACAATCTCTTATCAGCTACCCCAGACTGAGGGTATAGAGTCCTTATGGGTAAATGTCCAATTAAAGGGACAACCTCAATTATTGATTGGTACATATTATAGTCCCCCGTCATCTAATGCTGATTATACCTCAAGATTAATTAATGAAATCTCGAATATGGCAAACAAAGGTAATATATTGGTTTTGGGACACTTTAGCATGCCATCTATAAACTGGACTTCTTTAACAGGAAAAACTTAGGATGAAAAATAACTAATTTCATTGATATTTGACTTAGGACTAGAACAATATGACTCTATACCAACACAGGGTACTAACATACTTGATCTTGTAATATCCAATTTAGGAAACATTATAACAAGTATTTGTACTGGTGTCCCATTGGGCAATAGCGATCACTATTCCTTAACATTTGCCTTAACAATTAATCCGTTACTAAATTTAAGACATGTAGAATTTAAAAATTATGATAAAGCAAATTTTCTCATTATTTAATGAAGATTTAAATAATCTTTGCTGGGATTAACTATTACTTCCCCTATCTGTGGGGGAAGCATGGGACTATTTCAAAATAACTATCTACAACCTTGAAAAATGATTTGTCCCTATAAAGAAGAAATATAATAAGAAAGGGAAGATCCCTTTATGGCTAAATTCAAACATAAAAAAACTAATTAGAAAGAAACAAAGGTTATTCTCACAACTAAAAAAGAATGAGGCTCTTAATAAAGATCAATTATTACATAAATACAAAACAACTATAAAACTTCTGAAATATACCATCTTGCAGTCCAAAAGAAAACTAGAGTTTCATTTGGCACACTGCAAAGACAGTTACAAATCGTTATAGTCATACCTCAATAATATAAAAGATAGTGATAGACATATGGGCCCCCTGACTATTAATGACTCACTGAAAACAACTGACAAAGAGATTGCAGGTGCTTTTAATGAGAAGTTTTGCTCTGTCTTTACAGAAAAAGATGTCTCCAGACTTAAATTGCATTCAGCAAGTACTTTGTTGGATTATGTTATATCTCGTACTGACACACTTGAAGCCTTACAAACTTTAAAAAGAAATTCTAGTTCAGGGCCAGATGATATAACCCCTAGATTTTTGCTTGAGACATCTGAAGCTATAGCTCAACCTTTAGCCCTCATCTTTAATATGTCCCTCCAAGAAGATTACATTCCACATTATTGGGTTAATGCCACAGTCATACCTATATACAAGAAGGGTAATCGTTCTAATCCTGAAAATTACCGTCCAATAAGCCTAACTTCGGTAATAAGTAAATTAATGGAAAAAATAATTAAAACATTTTGAGACCAGTAACTACTTTGAATAAAACCGATAAAATGCAACATGGCTTTAGGTCAGGGCTTTCTTGTACTACAAACTTAGTTTGCTTTTATAATTTTACTAGTGAAGGTCTTGATAGGGGGGAACCGATGGATGTAATCCTTCTTGACTACAGTAGGGCTTTTGACAAAGTGCCTCATGGTAAACTCTTAGATAAACTACAAAAACTGGGGTTTTCTCAGTCATTGGTTAGATGGGTATCCTGCTGGTTGACTAACAGACGGCAACAAGTGAGGATTAATGGCATCCTTTCCAAAGTGGGCTGTGTTACAAGTGGGGTCCCTCAGGGATTGGTCGTGGGACCTAGTTTATTCAACCTTTTTATTAGTGATACGCAAATCGGAGCTGAAAATCCCTTAGTTAAATTTGCTGATGACACCAAACTTGGGGGAGCAGTATCCACAATTTCAAATAGGCTTACACTAAGTAACAATTTAAGAACCATTGAAAAATGGGCAGCTCAAAATGGGATGGAGCTAAATGCTGACAAATGTACTGTCCTACACTATGGAAAAAACAATCCAAGGCAGAGTTATACACTAAATAATTTACCCCTTAAAATATCAACATATGAGAGAGATTTGGGAATCATTATTAATGACAAATTTTCTTTTACAGATCACCGTCTTAAGGTATCAAAAACCTCAAATGCACTATTGACGCGAATTAAACGAACATTTGTTTCCAAGACTCAGGAATGCATTATCCCTCTTTACAGGACCCATGTCAGGCCGCATTCTGACAATGGGTCCCATTTTGGAGCCCATATCTCATACAGGATATAGATGGAGTAGCGAGGATCCAGAGGAGGGCAAGCAAATTGGTACCCAGATTCTCATACAGTGGCTACAATATTAGGTTGAAGGAAACTGGACTACACACTTTACAAAATAGACGAGTAAGAGGAGACTTATTACTGCTATATAAAATTTCTAAGTCTCAGGAACTAATGAGCCAATGTGGTTTACAGTTCTCAAAGAGGAAGAGCTCTCCAGGATTACACAATAAACAGATCGATGTAGCCAAAGCAAAAATGAACAAAAGGCAATATTACTTTATTATAAGAGCGCCTAGACTGTGGAACAGATTACCACAGCAACTAGTAGATAGTAGTTCTATCCAGTCCTTTAAAATATGTTTAGATCAATGGATGGAAGCAAATAGTTTCGGGTGTAATTATCCCACCATTGTGGTGGGGTACAATCTCGATGGGCTACGGCCTTCTTTTGTCCCAAAAAAACAAGTAAACCAAGTAAGTGAGCTCGGAGGATGGTGGGTGGGCGTGTGAATGAGTGGTGGAGACTCCGTCCAAGAAGATCAAGAATTACAGTGGGTACGTAATTTCCATATCTTCCTGGACATAAAGTCTCCACCACTCATTCACACTAATGGTAGAGTACCGAGCTAAATAATCCCCTAAGATGGGCGGCAGGAGACAGAGAGCTCACGTGCTTAGGACAGAAGTCCGTTAAGAATGGTTCTGCCAAACAATAAGATGTCGTCTGGCATGGACATCCAAGGCATAGTGCTTAACGAAAGTATGCACAGAGCTCCAAGTAGTCGCGTTGCTAATATCTGCAATGGGCACGTTACAGATTTCCACCACAGATGCCGTGACTCATCTGGTAGAGTGAGCCTTCCAGCTTGACCTGTGCCATGGAACAGCAGTGGTGAAGGCCACCAGCCACACTGAAATGCATCTGATAGCAACAGGTTGACCCAGCTGGGTCTTGCTGAAGGAAACAAACAAGTTGTTGAGCCTTGAGAATTTCTTTTGTTCTGTCTAGATAGAACTGCAACGCTCTCTTAACATCCAGCAAATGAAGGGTATGCTCTCCTTCATTCTGGAAGTTCGCAAAGTAGGTAAGAAGAACTAAAGGTTGGTTTAGATGGAATTCTGAGACAACCTTAGGGAGATGTGTCCTAAGAACTACTTTGTCCTTGTGAAATACTGTGACCAGAGTGTGTATTTCAGAAACTCTACGAGCCGAAGTAATGGTCAACAGGAAGGCTGTTTTCCAAGTGAGGAACTTCAACTCACAAGTAGCTAGAGGCTCGAAAGGATTACGAGTAAGCATGTCTAGCAAAAGGTTAATGTCCCAGGCTGCAACTGGATGTTTAATAGGAGGTCTTGTATGCAGAATACCCTTAACCTCTTAAATATGGGCAACTGAGCCAGCGACATGGAAAGTACCAGCTCATGATATGCTGGAATGGCACAAAGATGAACTTTGACCATGGACTACTGCAGACCTGTGTTTGAGAGGTCTAAGAGATGCTCCAAGGCTTTATTCGGTGGGCAGGAAAAAGGGTTCCAAGAGGATTTTGTACACCAGATAGAGAAACGCTTCCATTTGGTGTGTAGGTTTTTCTAGTGGCCAGCTTACGTGCAGCCAAAAGAATATCTGAAACTCTATGAGAAACACTGAACCTATTCACCTCTATCTCTTCAGGTGCCAAGCCTGAAGGTGAAGCGACCTCAGGTTGGGATGGACCACAGGACCCTGGGTCAGAAGGTTCATCTGAAGGTTAAGCATTTTTGGGGGGTTTCCGATAGCCTGTTGAGTAGCGGGAACCATATCTGCCGAGGCCAGAAGAGGGCAATGAGAATCATTCTGCCCCTCTGAGACTCTAATTTGAGCAGTACCCTCTGAATTAGGGGAAAAGGAGGAAAAGCGTATAGAAAGCGTTTTGTCCACTGCAGCCTGAACGCATCTTGACAAAAAAATGCCAGGTCCTGAATTTCTGGAGCAGAAGAGAGGCAGTTTTGCATTGAGTGGGGACGCAAAAAGGTCCAGGTCTGGAGTTCCCTACTCTTTGAAGAGTGACTGAATGATGGTTAAGTCGAGAGACCACTCGTGAGGATCCGCCTCCATTCTGCTGAGATGGTCTGCAAGCTCGTTTTGTACTCCTGGCAGGTAAACCACCTGATTCAGAGCCTTGTGCTCCAGACACCATTCCCACGCTCTCATTGCTTCCCCGCATAATGGGTAAGAGTGTGCACTGCCCTGTTTGTTGATGTAGTACATCACTGCCCTGTTGTCTGTTTGGAGAAGAATGTTCTTGTGAGAGTATGTCCTCCAAAGCTCGGACTGCACAGAGGACGGCTCTCATTTCCAGGATGTTTATGTGAAGTTGAGACTCGTCCTGAGTCCACATACCCTTGGTGTGGAGTTCCCGGCAGTGAGCTCCCCAACCCATCAGGGATGTGTCTGTGGTAATGGAGATCTAATGATCCAGAGGGGTGAAGGGATATCCTTCCAGAAGGTTGTCCTCCTGAGACCACCAGGTCAGCGACCTCTTCAGAGGTTCTGTCATCTTGATGAGAAAAGACTGAGGGTGAGTGGTTGGAGACCACTGAGCATCCACTGAGAACTTCTCATGTGCAGACGAGCCAAGGGTATAGTGAACACCGAGGATACCATGAGGCCCAGCATCCGTTTCATCGAGATAGCTCAAACTGAGCTATGTTCTCTGATGTATAGGGCCATCTGTAAGATATCGCTCCTTCTGTCCTCTGGAAGAAAAGCCTTTGCACAGGAGGTGTCCAGAAGAGTTCCTATGAAGAGCTTCTGGGAGGGCTGCAACTGTGACTTGTTGAGGTTCAGCAGGACTTCCATGGACGTGAGGAAGTCCGAGGCCATGGCCACGGTCTCCAGAGTCTCTTGCCTGGAGGGACTTGCTAGGAACCAGTCGTCCAGATATGGGAACACTCGTATTCCAATTTTCCTGAGGTGTGCCGCGAGAATTGCACACTCCTTTGTAAAAACTCGAGGCACCGAGGATAGCCCAAAGGGCAGGACTCTGAACTAATAGTGTTAAACCAATGCCATGAACCTTAGGTATTTGTGGTGCTTTGGGTGTATGAGAATGTGTTGGTAGACATCCTGCATCTCCAGGGAGGCTAGCCAATCATGTCGATGAATCAAAGGTAGCAGGGTACCGAGTGATATCATCTTGAACTTCTCCTTGTGAAGGAACTTGTTTAACTTTCTGAGATCCAGAATGCTGCCAGTTTTCTCTTTAACCAAAAAGTAATGGGAGTAGAAACCTGCATTTCATTTCTCCAGCAGAACTACTTCTACTGCCCTGCTGTTCAGAAGGCCTTGTACCTCGGAAGCAAGAAGGTCTGACCGTACTGCCAACAGTCTGGGCTGTCGTTTGGGAGGATGATCCGGAGGGGTTTCCGAAAGATTGAGAGAGTACCCCTAGCGGATTATCCTAAGGACCCATTTGTCTGATGTTATAGATTTCCACTGGTTGTAGAACTGAGTCAGATATCGTCCCACTGCTGAGAAGGAGTCCCCCTCAGACAGCTGAGGTGGGACCTGGGCCGGAAACTCAGAGGGTGTCACTGGGCACTTTTGGGCCTTGTGCCTTCTGCTGCACTTTCTTTTGTGGCTGAGGGTTCTGGTTTCTGTTAAAACCTCCGCTGCCTTTGTCCCAAAAGGACTGACGCTTGTGAAACTGGCACTTGTTTCCACCCCCTCAGGAGGGGACTGGTGTAGGTCTGGCCTTCTTAATGGCAGACCTAGTCTTTCATCTGGCCTCTAGTGCTTGCTCCACCTGAGGTCTGAACAGATACATACTGTTGAAAGGTAAGGCCATGGCTTGCTGCTGAGCGTCATTCGTGAAGCCCGAAGTATGCAGCCAAGAGTGGCGATGGGTGCACATGCCTGCCGCCGCTGCCCGGAAAGCAGTATCAAAGGCATCCATTGCAGCTTTAACCTGTTGGTTATTGGACTCGATACCCCTAGTTAAGGTTTGAAGTACCTCTGAGTTAACCTCCAATTCAGGCAGAGCTTCTACTATTGCTTTGAGCAAATGCCAAAGGACATACTCATACTGAGAAAAATAGCCCTGGTAGCTGGCAATGCGCATGCCCAGGGTTGAGGCAGCAAAGATTCTCTTACCTAAGGTGTCTATCTTGCAAGATTCTTTGTTTCTAGGCCAGGCTGTAGATTCTTGAGGTAGGACAGCCTTATCATTCTCTGCCAGGACCACAATGGTATCAGCAAAGGCTTGTGAGGCCAAAATGGGGCGATCCTTGGGAGGGGCATACTTCCTATCTATGGACTTGGCCACGGGAAAAAATAAGAGCTGGATTCTTCCACACCATCTGTGAAAGGGACTCGAAAGCGGGCTGTGCTGGAGGGGTTAAATCCATAGGGATTTCCGTGACATGAAGATATTGGAGACGCAAAAGCTTTCCAGGATCGATTTCTGAGGTCTGGAGAGAAAGAGTAGAATTTAAATTCTTGAGCAGAGACTTAAAGGAAATAATAGGGTCTGCAGGAGGATTGATACCTGGCCCCAGGGCAGTGTCATCATCAAAATCATCACCCAGGCGAAGATCTGGATCAGGCTCAAAATCATCTCTTGACAGTCCAGGAGGGACTGTATAGACAGGAAAGGAGTGAAAATCAGGAGGAAGAAGAGAAGAGGTAAGAATCAGAGTTGAAAACCCCTGAAGGGCAGACGGCGGCACACTCATCCCTGGCACCATCGAGGAAAACGGCACCGACAACAAAGAAGGAGCTGTCAAAGGAAACAGCATCGCACACGGCACCGACAAAGAATGTGGTGCCAACAGGGCTCCCGGCGCCACAGACAGTGCCAACAGAGACAGCGGCACCGCAGGTGGCACCAACAGAGCCTGCAGTGCTGCGGACGATGCAGACAGAGCCTGTGGCATTGAGGACGCCGCCGACCGAGCCCCCGGCCCAGAGAAGTCAGCACCGCAGATGACGGCAACATCACAGGAGTCTGAGAACTGTGATTGGAAGGAAAAGAAGGAAAAATATCAGGAGACAGAAGCATCGGTGTAGAACCTTTGCCGCAGCTGTGTGAGGGGGATAGACACCTGAGCATGGAGTCAATGGCACTGAAGAAGGTGCCGAGTGACTAGGAAGGCCCAACTGCCCCACCCGCCCTTCCGAAACCAAATGGCCCGAAGACCCCAGTATCAGACTGGCCAGTTCGGGCAACTGGAACAACCTCTGAGTCCACTGCTCCATAAGAGCAGCCCAATGGTAAAACTGCTCATCGGAAGCTCCTCCAATAGGCAGAGAGAAGCTCTGGTGTCGAAGTCGTCGACTGCCAGAGACAGAAACTGGCAACTCCAACAGAGGTGGAGACCGGTGCCTGGCCCTAACAACCGACCGTCTACGCGCAGACGTACCAGAAGGTGACCTCGAGTGATGCCATTCTTCTTCGACCTATGTGTCGAACAGCTTTCATACAAAGTCTCCCTACTGTCACCTGACCCACTCGTGGTCGACTCCGTCAATGGAGGCTGAAGACTTCTCTTGTACAGGTTAGTGTGAATGAGTGGTGGAGACTTTTATCCACGAAGATCTGCTGGCAGGGAGCAACCACCACTCAGTGTGGTTCACGTTGAAAATGGGTAAGGAGGGAGTAGAAACAGGCACAAGAGTGTTGAACTTCAGGAAGGCCAACTTTAGGAGAATGGGGGAGGTAGTTAAAGGGTATCTAGCCAAAATCCAAACTAATATGGACACTAACCAGAGGTGGGAGGTCATAAAACCGGGGACTGAGGAGGCAGCCAAAACCTGCATCAGCGTCCAGAGTAAGAGAGCTAGGGCCAAGAAACCCAGCTGGTTGAGCATGGGGATCGTGGAGAAAGTAAGAAATGGAAGAGCTGCCTTTAGGAGGTTCAAAAAAGCAGGGAGAGGGGAGGGTAGAGAGGATTACCTGAAGGAATCGAAGGAGTTGACGAAGGCAGTAAGGGCAGCCAAGGCATCGAAGTAGCTCAGTCTGGTGCAAGGCATCAAGAAGGGGGAGAAGGAATTCTTCAGGTACATCAAGAAGAAAAGGAGTTGTAGGTACAAAATAGTAAGGATTAAGAGGGATGTGGGTGGGTGGAAACGGGCAGAGCAGGAGAAGCACTTAATGAATACTTCTGCTCGATGTTTACTAAGGAGAAAGGAGGGGCACAATGGCGCTACCGGGGGGTTGGGAGGTCAAGCTTGGGGGGGGGAGGAAGTGACAGATGGGGAATCACAGAGGGCAGGGTACTGGAGGGCCTGAGGGCACTGAGGGTGGACAAGGCGCCAGGGCTGGATGGCATTTACCCCAGGGTACTGAGAGAGCTGGCAGAAATCCTGGTGGGGCCCTTGGTAGATCTGTTCAATGCCTCCTTGGTCTTAGGAAGTGTACCTCAGGACTGGAGGATGGCTCACATGGTACCCCTCCATAAGAGTGGTCCCAAAGATGAACTGGGAGACTACAGGCTGGTAAGCCTCACATCCACCATGGGAAAACTGATGGAGACAATCCTGAAGGAGAGGCTGGTGTCCCTTCCAGAGACCAATGGGCTGCAGGATGTTAGGTAGCATGGGTTTGTCACGGGCAGATCCTGTCAGACCAACCTGATGGATTACTATGACTGGGTAGCTAGACAGTTGGACAAGGGCCATGCAGTGGATGTCCTGTTTGTGGACTTCAGTAAGGCATTCGACTCAGTGCCACATGGAAGGCTGGGTAGTAAGCTGGCAGGTACAGGTGCAGGGGCAAAAATCGTGGGATGGGTAGTAAACTGGTTACAGGGAAGGCAGTGGAGGGTGGTGGTGGAAGGGGATCTCTCATCTCTGAGGGCACTGACAAGCGGAGTACCGGAGGGCTCAGTGCTGGGACTGGTGTTGTTTGGGTTGTTCATATCAGACATCTCAATGGGCATCAAGAGCAAGATCAGTTTGTTTGCAGATGACACCAAGATGGGAGCAGTAGTGGACGACCTAGGAGGGTGGCATGAGTTGCAGGATGATCTGTCAAAACTGGAGACCTGATTGGACACCTGGCAGTTGGGGTTCAATGCCAAAAAGTGCAAGGTGCTACATATCAGGGCAAAAAGACCAAGAAGGAGCTATCAGTTGGGGGGGGGGGGAGTTAGTTAGCCATGACGGAAGAGGAGAAGGATCTGGGGGTGATTATAATGGGTTCAATGAACAACTCAACACAATGCAGAAAGGCAGCTGCAAAGGTTAACAAAATGCTGGGTTGTACTGCCAGGGATATATCTTCAAGGAGAGGGGAGGCGATCCTGCCATTGTATAGGTCACTGGTTAGGCCACACCTGGAGTACTGCGTGCAGTACTGGCACCCATACCTGAAGAGGGACATTAAGTTACGGGAGGGGGCGCAGCGCAGGGCAACACAGATGATCCAGGGACTAGGGGACATACCCTACATGAGCAGGCTGAGGGAGTTGAACACATACTCACTGAAGGAGAGGAGTGACGGGGGATATGACTGAAACCTTCAAGTACATGAAGGGAATAAACAAGACAGGCACGAAGGAACTATTCAAGTTAAGGGTGGGTAGGGACACTCGAGGTCACAATCTCAGACTGGAGTGGGGAAAGGTTCCAGAGGGAAATGAGAAGACACTTTTTTTACACAGAGAGTGGTGTCTGGGTGGAATACGCTGCCTGCAGAAGTGGAATCCTGTAGAACAGTGGACTGCTTCAAAAGGGAATGGGATAGGGTAAGAGGGAGGGTCTGGGGAGGGAGGAGCAGCTACAGTATAAGGGTTGCTAGCTGCACACACAAGCAGACTCAATAGACCATAAGAAAAAATTACTTACCTTAGTAATTGCTTTTCTTCTCATGGAGTCTTGCTATATTATAACAACAGCAGTCAGCCACTGCAGCTGAACTGCCCCGGAGAGGAAGGAGTTAACTCCAGAAGATCTGGAGTTCTACAGCGGAGGGCACTGTGCCCAAAGCTCTATCTGGCAGTTTCAAATGAAACTGTCAGATCTTTACGAAGCTAACATCAAAGGACGGAAAGTCTGTGTGGAAAAAACTACACTAGCCCATGGCTACCTACTAGTAGTAATAACAACAATATAAAGAACAAAGAAACACCAGAGCCATAACAACAAAAATTGATGGTATTATGGTTCGCTTTACCACCCTTGACAAGCACATATGAACCCCCTTCCCCAAAGACTCAAGTCCAGGAAGGGGCAATATAAATAACCTAAATGAACAATCTAGATCCCTAACCCAAAGGAAAAGAGGGTAAGGGAAAACTACAATGGCATGACACAGTGCTTGCACCAATTCGCCACCCCTACCCAAGTAGAAGTTCTGAGAGGGCAGGAGGGAGGGTGGTTATAATAGCAAGACTCCATGAGAAGAAAAGCAATTACTAAGGTGAGTAATTTTTCTTCAAACACCATGAAGTCTTGCTATATTATAACAATAGCAGATTACACAGCAGTACCTCCATGGAGGAGGGTCAGAACCTACTTAGGAAATAGGCTCTGAAGCACAGCTGTGCAAACCGAGCATCTCTCCTGGACTGACATCCAGGAATAATGCTTGGTAAAGGTGTGAACTGTCTTCCAGGTAGCAGCTTGACAAATCTCCAGAATGGGATGTCTCTAGCAGCTGCTAGAGACGCAGCTGTACCCCTGGTGGAGTGGGCCTCAATCCTGAGGGGGTACTCTACCCAGTTTCTGATAACAGAATTGGATACAAGAAACAATCCACCTTGCAATTGTTCTCTTAGTGGCAGGTTTCCTTGCCAACCTCGCCATAGGTAAGAAAGAGTTGGAGGGATTCAACCTATGACCTCTGGTGCGCTCTAAATAGTAGCTTAAGGCTCTTTGACATCCAGGCTGTGCAGTCTCCTCTCACCTGAGGAAGAATGCTCAGTGAAAATACTGGAGAGAGATAGATTGATTCAGGTGGAAATCAGAAACCACCTTAGGCAAAAACTTTCTATTAGTCCTAAGGACTACCTTATCTCTATGGAAAGAGATAAAATCTTCTTCCACTGACAGGGCCTGTAGCTCACTTATGCATCTGGCAGAGGTGATAGCTACTAGGAAAACGGTTTTCCAAGTTAAATACTTGAGCTCTGCAGAAGACAGAGGCTCAAAGGGGGTTGCATTAACTGAGCAATGCAAATATTCAGGTCCCAGGCGGAGCTGGTTCCTAAAAGGAGGGTTAGTATGAAGTAACCCTTTAAAACTTGGAGAACACGGTGAGAAGAAAGGGAGGCAGGCTTCCCTGCTGACACAAAAAGCAGAGACAGCTGCCAGATGAACCTTCAGGGTAGCTGGTCTAAGGCCTAGGGAATTCAGATGGACCAAATAGTCCAGTAGAATGGGAAGATCAGCAAATTCTGGGATAATCTGCCTCAGAGCACCAGATGGAAAACCTCTTCCACTTAGAATTATAAGTGGTTCTAGTGGAAGGCTTTCCTGAAGCCTTTAAATATCCATGACACCTTGAGAAAGGTGTAAGTCAGCAGGTCCTAGCTCCTCAAGAGCCAAGCCTTGAGGTGGAGGGATTTGAGGTCCGGATACCACACTCTCCCTGTGCACAGGCCAGTAAGTCGGGACTCTGGGCAGGCTCAGGGCAGGGTGGACTGCCAAGGACAGGAGCAGAGAGTACCAGGGCTGTCTGGCCCAATCTGGGGCAATCAGAATCACTCTGCAAGGTTGAGATCTGATTTTTACTAGTACCCTGAAAAGGAGAGGAAAGGGGGGGAAAGGCATACAGGAACTTCCCTTTCCAGTCCAACAGAAAGGCGTCCAGAGGGACTGAGCCCAGAACTGGAGGCCTGCAACAGAAAAGAGGAAGTTGGTGGTTGTCTGGGGCTGCGAAAAGATCTATCTGAGGAGTGCCCCATCTGGCAAAAGACAGACCCCAGCACTTGTGGGATTCAGAGCCCATTCGTGATGGCCCTGAGAAATTCTGCTGAGGGCGTCCCGCCAGGACATTGTCCTTCCCTGGGAGATGAACCGCTATCAGGGAGGTGTTCAGGAGTAAGCCAGAGACCACAACTTTATTGCTTCGTGCACAAGGCTGAAGACCGAGTGCCCCTTGCTTGTTGATGTACCACATTGTGGTGGTATTGTCTGTCCTGACTTGAACCACTTTGTTCTGGACAGAATCTGAAACACCCAAGAGCTAAAAAGACAGCTCTGAGTTCCAAAAGATTGATGTGGAGCAGAGACTCCTGAGGAGACCATACCCCTGAGTGGCAAGGTCGCCTAGGTGAGCCCCCACCCTAACAGGGAGGCATCCGTGGTGAGGGTGAGGGAGTGAGAAATGGGAATGAAGGAACCCCTGTCTTAAATTGCTCTGGACCTGCCACCAGTGGAGGGCTAGGATCAGAGTTTGAGTAACTGGGACCAACTTGGTAAGGAGTCCTTCCTTTGAGACCAATAGGCCCTCAAATGGAACTGAATGTCCCTCATCTGGAATCTTGCTCCTGCACGACAGCTGTGGAAGCAGCCATTGCCCGAGGAGTTGCAGAAAATGCCTTGCTGGTCGAGAGACCGCAGGGTAAAGGAGGATGCCAGGCTGATGGTCTGTCCACCCTTTCCGAGGGAAGAAAAGCCCTGGCTAACCTTGTGTTCAATTCTGCCTATGAAAGTTAGGGACCTGAACTGGTTCCAGAACTGACTTTGGTAAGTTTAGCAGGAATCCCAGGAAGTGAGAAGCTGCTGGTGACTTGCAAGTGGATTTCACCTGACCTGGAGACTGACCCACAATGAGCCAGTCGTCCAGGTAGGGAAACACAGCAACTCCTTGCCTTCTTAAGCGAGCCACTACTACAGCGAAGACATTTTGTGAATACCCTTGGCGCAGAGGTAAGGTCAAGGGCATTGCCCTGAACTGGTAGTGGCCTGAGGGCAGTTCGAACCTGAGGTACTTTCGTGAGAAGGCCTGATCAGAACATGAAAATAGGCATCCTTGAGGTCCAGGGAAGCTAGCCAGTCCCCTGGCCTTAGGGAAGGCAATATCATTGCCAGAGTCAACATTTTGAACTTTGGTTTCAACAGATGCTTGTTCAAGTATCTTAAATCTAGAATGGGCCGCCATTCTCCTGTCTTTTTTGGGGTAAGAAAGTATCTTGAATAAAGCCCCTTGCCCTGATGGCAAGGAGGAACCCTTTCCACTGCTTTGCAGTCCAGCAGAGCAGAAACCTCTGCTTCCAAAGCAAGGGCTTCTGAAGGATTTGCAGGTGGAAAATGCCTGGCTCTCATCTTTGGAAAGTGTTTGAAGCTGAGAACCAGACCCTGGCCTATTACCTCCAGAACCCATCTGTCCGTAGTTAGGGACAGCCAGTTCCGGCTGAAATAGGCCAACCTGCCCCCCACTGGTACAGGAGAATCGGCCCTGGGCACCCCATCAGGGTGCCTGCTTAGCAGCAGCCTTAGGCTGAGGGAGGGGACGGTCTCACTTGAGCCTCGCCTACCCCTGCCTCTGAAGAAACCTCTGCGAGACAGCAGAGGAGGCTTGAAATTGGTAAAGGCCTAAAAGGCCTGCCCTCATTTCTGGGAGCATGCCTTGTGGCATGGCATGCTTCTCCTTAGCCTGGGCACTTTTGTAGGTAGTTCTGTATTCATCCATCTTTTTCATATAGTTTTCGTTTGTTCCCAAAAGAGAATTTCCCACTACAGGAAAATCCATAGCCTTTGACTGGGTATCTTGGGACAGATTAGTGCATCTGAGCCATGCCAACCACGGAAAGCTACAGAAGTGGCCATGACCCTAGAAGAAACATCATTAACATCAACAGCAGTATGAAATTGAACTTTAGAGGCTTCAATGCCATCAGCAGCCACCTGTTCCAACTCACTAGCCAGCTGGCCGTGGGCCTGCTTGGCTAACTGCAATACTGTGTCCCACCTAGATTTCTGATATCTAGCTACATAAGCCATATAATTTGCCTGCCTGAGTCCCAAAGAAGCTGCCATATACTGTTTTCTTCGCCATGGCATCAATCTTCCTGGAATCCTTATCAGGAGGAGTGAGGCCAGAGGAATATTAGCCTTGTCACAGGCTGCAGCTTGTACCACACCTACATGACTACACTGCTCAGTAAGGAAGTCTGTATCCGAGCCTGACAAAGTATACCTTCTGTCCATTTTTTTATCTACAGGAGGGACAGAATGAGGATTTTTTAAAATCTTTGTTGTTTGCTTCCTAAATGACTTATGCAAAGGAATAGACAACCTCCTAGACTCTGGAATATCCATCATTTCCACATAATCAGGCTCCTCTTGCTCATCCACAGCCTCTCTAAAGGAAGCTGGAGGGTTTCTGCAACCTTTGTAAAAAATAAAGAAAGAAGGGACTCAGACAGAATAGGAGGAGATTCTAAAGGTCTGTCTGGAGAAATGTCCGTTCAATGGGCACGCCCAGACCCCCCAGCCACACATATAATGATCAAATTCCTCCTCCTCCTGTGGTTCATAAAATCCTCAACTTCAAAATCCTGAACCACTGGGACTGAACGAACCAACCTTTTACCAGCTGTTGGTGGTTCTACAGATCCCTGAGACAGTGACTGGACAATCTGAATGGCTTTAGCTATCTCTGCAGCAGTTGGAGACACAATTTTGGACTCCAGACCTACTGATTTCCTTGTCTTTTTACTTGGGACTGGTTCCTCTGAACCAGCCTTCCTTTTGCCCGAGGAAGTCTCGCCCTGGTCAGAGGGCACTCCCTCTGGTCCAGTGGGTACTGGACCGGGCTGGCCATCCGGGTCAGCGGACTTTTTGGCCTCTCGTTCCCTGAGCCGGCCCAATCTCTTCTCCAGGGTGGCTGCAGGGAAATTTTTACACACCTGGCAGTCTGACAGGAGGTGGTCAGCCCCCAGACAACAAACACAAGTGGTGTGTGGGTCAGCCTTGGCAAAGGCGTCCCCACAGACATCACAGTGTTGAAACCCAGTGGGCCCGGTTTTTCTTTTGGGTTTCTCAGACATAATGCCAGCCTAATCAAAACTTGCCCTTTTGATGGCAGTGCCAGGCAAGACACCTTTATCGGTTCCTAACCGTGTCACGGTATTTGAAAAACGTTATAATTCTGTTTTTTAGAACCGATAAGAACCAGGAACCGCACTCTAAAACCCACTGTACACTTTTAAAATACAGAAAAAAACAACAGATCGGTTCAAAACCGAACCGATAATTAATTTTCCACACAGACTTAAATTTTTGTACTTACGGTTACCAGATAGAGCTTTAAAACCGAAATGCGGTAAAAATAATAACTTTTGCCGGTTCAAATGAACCGAAAAATACTCGCTTGAACCGAGAATGAACCGAGCTGAAGGAGCTGATCTCCGGAGCGACTGTTCAGTGAAGCGGGTAAAGAATCTGACAGTTTCATTTGAAACTGCCAGATAGAGCTTTGGGCACAGCGCCCTCGCGCTGTAGAACTCCAGATCTTCTGGAGTTAACTCCTTCCTCTCTGGGGCAGTTCAGCTGCAGTGGCTGACTGCTATTGTTATAATATAGCAAGACTTCATGGTGTTTGAAGGCCTTTATCTACTGGCAAATTCGGATGTTTGTATATCGAGGGACACAAGCCAGTTGAACTGATGAATCAATGGAAGTAGCGTTCCCAGGGAGACCATCTTGAATTTCTCACTGAAAAGACACTTGTTTAACTTTCTGAGGTCGAGAATGGGGCACATCCCGCTTGTTTTCTTTGAAGCCAGAAAGTAATGGGAATAGAACCCGGTGTTCCTCTCTGTGAGGGGAATAACTTCTATTGCCCTGTTCTTTAAGACACCCTGGATCTCGGCAGCAAAAAGGTCTGACTGAGCAGCGGACAGGTTGGATTGCCATTTCGGTAGAAGGTCTGGAGGAGTGTCCACAAGATTGAGGGAGTAGCCCTCCTCGACAATTCTGAGGACCCATTTGTCTGATGTGACTTGCTTCCACTGCTCGTTGAAAAGAGACAGATGTCCTCCCTCCGCCGAGGAAGAGTCCCCCCTTGGGCAACAGAGGAGGAACCTGGGCTGAATTCTCAGAGAGTGGTGTTAGGTGCCTTTGGGGCCTGCGTCTTTTGCTGAGCTTTCTTTTGTGGTTGGGGAGCTGTGTTTTTATTACCAGTACCTCAACCCTTACCCCGAAAGGATGGTTGGCTGAGAAACTGCCGTCGGTTCCCGTTTTTCTGAGGGGCAGGGGGCGTTAACCTGTCTGTTTTCAGGGCAGATCTAGTCTTCTCTGCGGTCTCTAGTGCTTGCTCAACTTGAGAGCTGAAGAGATGGTACCATCAAAAGGGACATTCATAACCCTCTGCTGGGCATCAGCCGGAAAACCTGCTGTCCTGAGCCAGGAGTGATGCCGTACATAAATTCACATGGCAGCACAGAAACATAGAAATTGTCGGCAGATAAGGACCGCTAGGCCCATCCAGTCTGCCCGTAGGCCCTATACATTGTATGTGGCCAAGGACCCTATGTGATCAATGGCTTGTCATCACTCCCTCCCCTTTCAGGCTTCCCTTGTGCTGTCACAAGCATGCTTAAACCCCTCCACTGTGCTTGCACCCACTACCTCCTGTGGCAGACTATTCCATGTGTCTACTACCCTTTCTGTGTAGAAAAACTTCCTCACATTACCTCTTAATCTACCCCCTTCCAGTTTCATATTGTGCCCCCTTGTTCTAGTACTTTTTCTACATTGGAAAAGCTCCCCCACCTGCACCTTGTTTATGCCCTTGAGGTACTTGAAAGTTTCAATCATGTCCCCCCCACTGTCTCCTCTCCTCCAGTGAGTACATATTGGAAGCATAATCGTAGGTGTCCATTGCAGCCTTCAGCTGCTGGCTACTGGATTCTATGCCTCTGGTGATGGTGTGCAGTAGCTCCAAGGTGACATCATAATCCGGGAGCTTCTTGGCCAAAGCATTAAGCGAGTGCCACAGAGTATACTCATACTGTGAAAAATGACCTTGGTAGCTAGCAATACACATACCCAAGGTTGCAGCTGTGAATGTTCACTTGCCCAGAGTGTCGATCTTGTGAGACTCCTTATTGACAGGTCGAGTGGAAGATTCCTGAGGAAGGATTACTTTGTCATTTGCAGCAAGCACCACCAAAGCACCTGCAAAAGCCTGTGAAGACAGGACTGGTCTATCCTTGGGCGGGGTGGGTTTTCTTTCGATGACTTTAGACACCGAGGGAATTATAGCCAGCTTGTCCCAAATCATCTCCGATAGAGTTTCGAAAGAAGGGGGAATTGGAGGAGTCAAATCCACTGGGATTTCAGGGACGTTCAGTAATTGTAACCGCAACAGCTTACCTGGGTCCACCGAAGAGGTTTGCAAAGCCAAGGCGGATCCAATATTCTTGAGTAAAGACTGGAAAAAAAAGATCTTCCACTAGGGACTTGGCTGAGATTGAAGGCTTGCTCTCCAGCGCAAAAACTGAGTCATCCGCATCGTTGTCAGAAAGGATTGTGTCTGGATCAGACTCATCAAGGTCTTCCTCCATGCTAGATGGGCCATGAACAACAGGCTTGGGCCAGGAAAAACGATGAATTGACGAGGCCGCCACCAGCATCGAGACCCTCGGTGTCGGCCATGGCACCAGCACCAGGGACAGTGCAGTGTATGATGCCGTGGAACCGAGGTTGGCCATTGGACACTCAGCTCCAAAGAGGCCTGCGCAGATTCTTGAAAAGTCCCGACAGACCTAAAGGAGAGGGGAGAAAACATTGTAGGTACCTGTGCTGGCCCCTAGGTGGACAACAGTTGAGGGAGGGTAGGCACGAGGAGTGGACAAGAAGAATGCTAGAACCTCAGGTGGAATCCGCACCTCTTGACCCAAACACCCTGGCCTCAGCTCCACAGCTCTCAATCCCAAAGGGTCCGGAGCCACTGCCAAAGGAAGATGAGAAAAACGTCACACCCACTGCACCATAAGAGTGGCCCAATGATGGGACTGCTCACTGGAAGCCCCAACAGAGGAGACCAAGTGGCTCCGGGGTCGAGAATCGCAGCCACCAGAAACAGAGGCTGCTGGTTGGACCCCACCCTTCTTTCGAAAAGGGTGGTGGACCAGACACAGCCCCACTGTCAGAACAACTTTCAGGTGAAGTCTCCCTACCATCAGCAATACAGTCCATGGTTGACTCCGTTAAAGGAATGGCTGTGACAGAAGTACATTTTTCTTTTTAACAAATAAAATAAATAGATAAATTACAAAACTAAGGCAAACGAACTGAACGAAAGTGCTTTTGTCATATAAACTTGAAGACTTGACTCCCACTGGCAAGTGATGTCGAACTGAAGTGCATTCAATGGCGGGAAAAAAGGAACTAAGGTGGTAGGAGGATCAATGCCGGAGTAGCCTATATGGCGTAAGCCAGGCTCATGGCGCTGCGCATGCATGGTCCTACCTCAGTGCCAGCCCTCCTGAAGACTTCTGGCCCCTGCTGGGTCCTAGCACCTCCAGCGTAGTCCTACTAGTGTGAATGAATGGTGAAGACTTTTAGTCCAGGAAGATCTAAGGTGCTTGGGCACTAGACCTATCATGTGCCACCTTGATGACCACTGAGTCAGTTTTAGTCGGGGCAGCCAAGAAAGGAATGCCCTGAGGGGCACTGTAGAGCTTATCAGCTCTGCGTGGCACTGCTGGCACTATATCTCGTCTGCGCCAGGCTGCCGTGGTAGCATTCTTGAGGGCTGGAAGCATGGGAGGAATAATCTTTGGGGGAGGATTCAGTGATCTCCAGGTAATCCGCCAGACCCTTCCTGGTGGCATCCTCCTACTCTATCTGAAACCCCATAGTGGAAGACAGTTGCTTCATAATGTTGATGAAGCATCCTCAGGCGGAGACCTGGGGGTATGCTTGACAGATTCTTCACTGACAGAGGAGGCAGTAGACTTATCTAAAGAGTATACTGCTCTTCCTCCTCTACCTCATTTGGAAGTATGAGGTCAAGGTGGTATTCCTCCTCGATGTCAACCTCTTCATCTGGGTCTGGCATCAGATGTGCCGTTAATGGTCCTCGGGCTGGCTCCTGAGGCTGACGAACAGGAGTCCGCAACGAAGGTGTTGGTGAAGGCACTGGCGACAAAGACCTGTTAAAGACAGCAAATTGCTAGACAATCACATTGGTGAAGCAGACTAGAACTTTGTTCAAGTCCATGGTCGCTGGAAGAGGGGTAGATGGCACTGATATTGCCGGACCCGACTGCACGCCCGATGAGCCTGTAGCATTCAGTGGGGATGGGTCGGGTCTCAAAGAGGCCGTCGTCACCAACGAGCCAGTCATTGATGGAGAAGGGGCTGACAACCTGGAGGTTGACGGCTGAGCACCCTGAAAATCAGGCGGAGAGGCTGGCCCGGTGGCGCTGAGAGTTGAGGCGCTGGACGCCACACCTCGCGCCACACCAGCGACCCGAGTTCAGGAGTGAGCTCGGGTGCTGGTGGTCCACAGGGGAGGGACTGGATTGAGTGCCCGCTGGGCTGCTCTCCAGTCCCAGGGGAAGGGTGTTGGGGAGCTTAGCGCTCCTGCGGCCCCTGGTGGAGACTGGGGGCGCCGCAGTAGCATGGAGGAGCATTTACAATAGCGTGTCTGATGCTGGCAGGGTTGCCATGCGCCAAGCGTCAAGGAATGTGCACACGCTGGGGAGTGGGTGGAACAAGAACAGAGGAAAAACCTGGCTCGTGGGGCAGGCGATGGCACTGGTCCCCCATGCCCTCCACCGGGTTCAGCCTCGGATGGCCTTCCAGTATCCTTCCCCAGGTGCCTACCTGAAGTTGGAGTCTGGGTCACAAGCAGCCCAAGAGGCGCAGGGCTACCCTCCTCAGGTGGATTAAACCAAGGGTGCCGGGGGGGGGAGAGGAAGTACAGTCTGGAGGGGGCCTCAGGTAGGCAGGACAAGGGCCAGTTGCCAGAGACAGGTCCTCACGAGCCACGACCGGAGCAAAAGAAAGTTGAAAAAAAAAAAAGTCAGGCAGAGAAGCTGTCGGTATTGGTCTGGAGTGTACCAGGACCTGGTCAGCAGGTCTCTTCGCTGGTCCACCCACCGCCGACAAAGAGCCCCCCCCGAAGAAGGAAAGGCCAAAGGGGAACAGGATGGCCACGAGGGTAGCGGTCATGATCCTGGTCTTTTTTATGACTGTAACCCCCCGGGCGCCACCCTTAAGGTTGGCCACCCTTGCTCGTCCCCACAAACACAGGGTAAGGGGCCCAGATCCGTCGACGGGTGCCTCCACCCAGATGTCGGGGTCAATATTGTCGAGATTGCCTCGGTCACAGCCCTCTGGGTTACTGCAACCCCCCGTTCATCCCCCTAGTGGCTCACACAGTATATAAATGACACTTTTCACCAACAGACTCACCCCCTGGCTAATATCTCTCCACTCCCTCTGGAGACCCCCTGTAAAATAAGGCACAGTTATAATGCAGTCACCAGGCAGCAGTTCACCAGTAATGTACACAATAGCCAGGGTGTAGTTGCACAAAGAACAATCTGATTTATTTAGGGGAGGAATAACAAGGCCAGGGGGAATCAGATTGATTAGCTTATCACTCTACTTATCTACCTAGGGCTCTGTGCACAGGCCTAAACCTAGTCTTTACCGTCCCTGGGTACCCAAGCCCTAACGGCTGGTTCACACGTGGCAGCTGGTTGGGGCCCTTGACACAGATAACAGTTACGATCCTGAGAAATCAGAATAGGCAGGGGGTGTAATTTTTTTTTGCAGTTGGTGATGGATTCACACCATTGAAAAACACTGTTACACACTTGGCAGGGGACCACCCCGATTCAGTACTCACAGCTCCAATAGATAACGATTTCGTCACCCTGACAGGACCGAACCTGCATTCCACCAGCCTCCTCACACACTTATATGGTAAATAACAGAGGGGTACCATACCAGGCAGCTGCTTTCCGACTTTTATCAACCTTGCAGAAACTGCAGCTTCAACATCACGTATGGACCGAGCGCACTTCAGCAATCCTCTCCAGTCCCTTCAGGTCAAGTCTGGTAGGTAGTTGGGCTGGCACCAACCTCCTCCGACCACCCGCCGATGGATTTAGTCCGATTTGGATTCACTGGACAAACGGCCGCCGTCGGCCTTCACACGCTTCCCGCGCGAACACTCTCCAGCGCAGAAGCACAGAGCTCCTCACTCCTCACCAGCCACAATGCATCTGGCCCCAGCAGTAAGGGGCTCGTCCTTCAGTTCGGGCGCTACCCGCTTCTATTGGCTGGCTGAACATGCAAGTCATTTCCTCCTGCCCTCAGTGGTGCGAAAAAGCGCCATAGCCCATAATGCCTTTCCCAAAATACAAACAGTCCCTCTATTGGTCAGCCGACTCTGGAGGGTCCCGAGATACTGATTGGCCCAATTCAGCAGTTCTGGAGCAAAATGGAGGAGACAATCAAACAGTCCTTACTGCAAAGAAAGGCAGGTTAGAACAACTATATTATCATTATTATTTTACGTTATTTCAAGCAAACAATCGCATCCCCCAGCAGAGCCCCCTCTGCATTTTAGTTACTTACGGCTGCAACAGGCAGCCCTTAAAGGGCCGGCCCTCGGAGGCTTTTAGAAGCACTCAACTGTTCCCCATTTAAGCGGCTTTTATGCCGCTCACCAGCCAGGCATGGAGCATAAAACAAGCTCCGAGAAAGCGTTCACGAACCCCCGCTTACAACGGGGTTACACCCTCCCTGGCCTGGAAAAACTTGGCGTCCGCGTCAAGTAGTTACCCTTGAATCACTGTAAGGCAAATATCTGGGTTAACACTATATCACACTTTGTATTACATTCATGAATATTACATTTTACAAAGTACTATAGTTTATGCAACCTTATAGACACACACTCTTACTCCCTTTCTTTAACTCAGGTCCTTTAATCCTGCTCATAACCCCGGACTGGGGGGAACCCCTCCCTTGCAGCTACGGGTAGGTCACCTAAAGCAGGGGCATCACACTCAAAAGGTAATACCAACAGTCTGGAGTCATCCCCCAAGGCTAACTTAGGCAAGGAACTCGGGGACACATACACCCCTTTATGGACCACATTCAAGGGCAAGTCCACTGGCGACCAGAGACTCATAGCTCAACTTTATTACTGGCCGTGTTGTCAGCCGGATCGCCTAGGAGTCTCGAGAGATCCTGACCCAGGCCCTGACTCCAATTCAGTTTCAGTGACATTAGAACAGGGATTTCTCTGGGAAACAAGCTCAGTGCTCATAGTACTACTGGGGCCTGACCTTCTGTCCCCTGACCCATCCCACTGGACTCAGCTGTGGGCTGTCTAGGCACCGGTGAGGGACCATCAGGGCATTCAAAATATTCTTCCGGGTCTGGCACACCACTTGTTTGCTCCCCCATTTCACCCTCCTCCTCTGAAAAATCAGATAATGCAGCCGGACCAGACAGTTCCATCATGTTCAAGGATCCCACCCCCTGGGCATTGCTGTTACTCAATTCAGGCTCTGAAGACATGGGTCCCGGAGATAAAATTGGGGGCTCAGACAGTCCAAAAGGCCCAGCCTCATCTCCAGAGTTAACAAGGGGATTGTCCCGAAATAACTGACTTAGTTCATAAGAGGGATAGTATTCGTTATCATCTTCGTCGTCTTCTGACACTAATGATTGATCATTCCCTTCTGTAGATAGTGGGCGAGGCCCTCTAGGTGGGTCTGTTGAAGAATCAACGGGTTTGGTGCTTTTCCGGGCAGCAGATCTAGTCACAGGCCTAAAGGGGTGGGGCACTGGGAGATTCAGCTTCAATCAGGATTTGCCCGATTGGCAGCAGATGATTTCTATGTATAGTTTTTACATCTTTGGAATTGTTTTCAGGCCGCACTTTATATACAGGTAGATCTGTCAATTTTTCTACAACAATGTGGGGGAGGTGATGCCATCTATCAGCAATTTTGTGTTTCCCATGCAGTCCAAGATTTCTCAGTAACACTCTGTCCCCTTCTTTTAGCTCCATTGCTTTCACTTTCTTATCATATCTCTCTTTGTTGGCCAGGTTTCGTTTAGCAGCCATGGTCTGGGCCAGTTGATAGGCATGGCTCAATTGGGCGTTCAATTTTTTCATGTACTGTAGATGGTTCTCGGCTTGCACCTCATCAGGGGAAACCCCAAAACACACATCCACTGGCAGTCTGGCCTCCCGAACATTAGTCGGTATGGGGAAAATCCCGTGGCATCACTTTTCGTACAGTTGTAGGCGTGAACTAGGGTGCTAATCTGCTGGCTCCATCTCGGCTTGTCCTTTGGTTGCAAAGTGCCCAACATATCAAGCAATGTACGGTTGAACCTCTCAGGCTGAGGGTGGTAGGGAGCGGTTTGTGACTTTCGTACTCCCCACAAAGACAGCATCTCTTTAATCAAATGGCTCTCAAAGTCCCTTCCCTGGTCGGAATGGATCCACTGCGGGGCCCCATAGTGGACGAAAAAGTTCTCAACCAGTATCTTAGCCACCGTGGTTGCTTTCTGATCTTTGGTCGGGAAAGCCTTGCAATACGGGTGAAATGATCAGTGACCACCAATATGTTGTTGACACTTTTCAGATCGGGCTCTAAACTTAAGAAATCAATACAGACCAGTTCCATTGGGGCACTAGTGGTAATGTTGACCAGGGAGCAGCTCTCTGGGGTAAAGCTTTCTTTGCAAACAGCGACTACAGGTCTTGACATATTGCTCTACATCTGTACTCATTTTCAGTCAATAGAATCGAGCCCGCAGTGCAGATCAAGTGTTCGGTCTATGCCGAGATGCCCCATTTGATTATGCAAGACCGTAGGACTAGTTCTTTAAAAACTGATGGCAGCACCAGTTGCTGTTTGTTTACCCGGACCTCCTTAGGCACAGTCTCTCTATATAGTAGTTGGTTGACCAGCTTCAATTTGGGCCCTTCTTTATACAACAAGGTGGTCCTTAGATCAGTGGAACGTAACTTGGATACATCCTTCCCGGCCTGCAAAGCCTCCACAGCCATTCTTATCATAGGATCACAGGATTGAGCCTGCTGGAGACTATCATTGTTGAGTTGTGGCAGAGAGCTAGTGTCTAATGCAGAGAAATGACAGTAGGCAGCAGGTATGCAGTTTTCAGGTGGCCCCAAACAATCTACCACACAATCCACCGTGTCAGGAGACACCTGTTCCTCTTGTCAAATTTCTGGCAGAGAGATCTTATGTCAGGTTCAGACAACCTGACCCAATTAGTCTGTGGCACAGGCCTCCGAGAGAGAGAGAGCATCCGCATCTATATGGTTTAGGCCCGCCCGGTATTCCACAGCATAGTCGTAGGTGGCCAAGGCAGAGAGCCACCTATGGCCAGTGGCATCCAACTTGGCAGAGGTCTGTACATAAGTCAAAGGGTTGTTATCAGTCTTTACCAATATCTTGGCACCATACAAGTAGTCATGAAACTGATCAACAATGGCCCACTTCAGAGCCAAAAACTCTAGTTTGTGCACTGGATAATTTTTTTCTGAAGGCGTCAGACTTCGGCTGGCAAACGCTACAGGTCTCAACCCATTCGAGTGTTCCTGGTATAACACAGCCCCCAATCCTTGTAGACTGGCATCGGTATGAAGAATGTATGGCTTGGCCGGGTCAGCATAGGCCAGCACTGGGGCATGGGTAAGTTGATATGATGTCGTAAAAAGCTTCCTCACACTCAGCAGTCAACGATCCCCAACATATCGTCGGCCGAAATACTCTTTTCTGGGTCAGGCACACCCTTCTTATACCTTTTGAGTAGGTGGATACCCCTGGAGTGAGGTTGAGGAGGGGCAAATCACCCGTGAATAGTCTTTAACAAACCGCCTATAGTATCCACAAACCCCAAGAATCGTTGCAGCTCTTTCAAATTCCTGGTTGAGGCCAAGGTCAACGCCTACTTTGCTAGGGTCAGTCTCTATGCCCTCAGTGGACACTATATGGCCCACATACTTCACGGAAGTCTGGAAGAATTGACACTTGTCAATAGACAGCTTGAGGCCGAAATCCTCCAACCGATCCAAGACCTTGAATAATCGTTGCTCATGCTCTTCCAACGATCGGCCAAACACTATGACATCATCCAAATAGACCAGACATTCGAGTAGATTCATGTCCCCCACAGCCCATTCCATCAGGCGCTGAAAAGTGGCTGGGGCACCGAGATCCCTTAAGGCATCCGAACAAACTCATAGAAGCCCAGGGGGCAAATGAAGGCAGTCTTCTCCCGGTCATTTGGGGCCATCGGGATCTGGTAGTATCCACTGCGAAGATCCAACACAAAGAACCACTTGCTACCATTTAAACAATCCAAGGCATCCTGTATGCGTGGCATGGTATACTGATCCGGAATGGTCCGCCGATTCAGAGTGCGATAGTCTACACACATCCGAACTGCCCCATTCTTTTCCTTACTACTACTATGGGTAGGCATAGGCTCCTGGACTCTTGTATTACGCCAGCAGCAATACTTTGTAGATGCGCTTACATCATCTATATCAGTGGGGTCCAAGCGCCGATCTCTCTCGAAAGGCCTTTCATTATGCAGCCGAATGTGATGCTCAGCCCTTGTACATTCCACATCCCACTCTTTCAGGAGAAAACTTGTCTCTATTGGCAAGCCTCTCACTGACCCTTTGTTTCCACTCAACTGGCAGCGGGGAGTCACCGAAGTTGAACAAATCAGGAGTAATTCTATCCTCTGTCCTGGAACCCTTGCTGTGGGGCAGTACTGCAGTATCCGCACAATGTACGCTTGCCAAGATGCACCCTCTTCTTATTTGAACCTCCTTGTCGGACACATTATGCATTTGAACCATCACCCTCTTAACATAAGCATGAGCTCTAGCTGGCAAGATGCTGGGTTTGGCCAACAGTCCCTCAGGTAATCTTCCCTCCACAGCCGCATCCAACATCAACAACTTATTCTTAACATCGGTTTTTAGTCGTACTTCCCCATGCAGGACACATTGGGCATTCGGGGCAAGAATCACCGGGGCCGGATCCTTCTTCCACACCACGACCACTGGGTCTTCAGGTTCCTCTGGACTAGTCTTCTTCGGAGTGGCACTTGCCCATTGAATTACAGCAGGTATGCTGAAAGCTCACCCGGTCTGGAAGGCTTGTTTTTCTGAACACAATTGAGCCAATCGTCCGAATATGTGAGCATTCGTCCCAATCAACAACGGCACCCCATCATACAGTCCAGTGGGTGGGCAAACTAAAGCTAGGGTCTCCACCTGCTCATCCATTCCGGCCACAGTTGCAGAGAAAGATAACCAGACTCGGATGTACCCCAAATATGGATAGGTTTTGTCGCCAACCCCACACATGTAGACTGCTCAAGGGTTGTAGGGCACCTCAGGTAAATGTGCCTGGTACCAGTCCTGAAACATGATGGTTACCTGAGAGCTACTGTCTAATACAGCTCAAGTGGAATTCAATTTACCAGCACCGGGTCTCCATTGAAGGCCTGACCACATCAGACCAGTTGAGTCCAGCATTGATAGTCGCCTGGGCATGGGCCTGAGTCACAAAACTTTTCCTGGGAGAATGAGACTGGGCCTGGCGATGTCGGGCGATCAGTCTGTTGTTAACTTTTCTTAAATTCTCAGGCCTCTGGCACTCAGGTTGGAAATGCCCATCTTCCCCGCAACGGTAACAGAACTTGGGGTCCCGGGGTCACTATTCTGCGGGGGGCTCTGAGATGGGTGAGAGGGCTCTCTTTGGCCAGGGCCCGGGCTTCTACCAGACTCAGGGGCCCCGGTCCTAATAGGGTACAGGGTAGATTGCTTCAAGTCCCTCACCAGTTCCTGTAAATTCCTGACCTCGGCCCTCAATTCAATCTCTACATGGGGGTCGGAGGAAATAACTCACGTTCCCACAGTACCTGGAAAATCGGGGGATCCCTCAGACCCTCCAGACAGGCCAGTCTCCTTAGGAGTATTAGGCTCAGGGGTCCCACTAGGGTTTACCGCCCCCACACAGGGTTCCCACCCCTCTTCATCAGTCTCCACCTCCCTAATTTCCCTCATTAATTGACAATATTCAGGGGTGGCCCACCGATCATGTAACTTAAGTTTCAGCAGCATTACACTAGAAAATCTGGCAGATTTTAAAACATGTTCTAGCCGAACCTGATTCAGGGCTGCAGCAGTGATTCCCCCTTTTCTATAGGCCTTCTGCAAGGCCCGCTCCACTCTAGTGACAAAAGCGGACAGTTTTTCATTTCTCCACCGCTTAGCAGACCTGAATTTCCATAATAAGTCTTCACCAGTCTCTGTACTCCCAAAAACCCCTTCCAAAGCAGATAGATACTCTGCAGCAGCGGCTTCCAGACAGGTGGCCCAGAAGAATCTAATAGCTTCTAAAGCAGGACCCCGCAAACTCTCCATCAGCCTCTTCCTTTTCTCCCCCTCAGAACATTGCCATTCCTGAACTAAAGGGTGGCATAGTCCATCCAAGCTTCCAGGTCATCCTCCCCGGGAGGCACCGCACCGCACTCAGAGAAAGTTTAACTTACAGTAGGAATCAAGCTGTATGGGTGGGACTACCAAGGGCAAGGAAGCCAGCACAGAACTCTTGGGCGGGCAAGGGGAGGTACCTGGGGAGCCCTGAGGGCTAACATCACTGGACAAATCCAAGGCTTGTAGCAACTCCTGGGTAGTTCTCCCCTCCACGGCCAACAATTTAAGCAGTTTATCTTTAAAACTGCTCATTTGAGGAGACCCCCAAGGGGTGACTGACCCACTCCAAATATGGATTAGCCTCCATCCCTGGGAAGCACATTCCGGATAAATCACAGGAGGTACCTTCTCAGGGTCAATAGCCACACTGCATAGGAGTAACACCTGCAGCATCTGGTCAAGCAGATCAGCCATATGCCCTTTTACTTCCACCTTACCCAAACATTTTACTCGCTCTGTAGCAGAAATAATGTCAGCAGTTGGAGTTCCCAACGGCACATCTAACAATAGTACAATTTTCTGAGAGTCTAGCTCTTCGGCTTCACCCCAACCCATCAGTCTGTGTACCATGGTCTTGATGGGTCCCAGTTTAATTTTTCCCAGCATATCCCCTTCCATTTTTTCCATTTCTCATATGCCTCCCCACTTGGCCACTAGGGGACGCTGATCCCAGCGGTGCCTCCAATTTGTAACCCCCTGGGGCACTACCCTTAAGGCTACTACCCCTGCCTGCCCCCACAAACACAGGGTAAGGGGCCCAGATCCATTGACAGGTGCCTCCACCCAGAGGTCGGGGTCAATATTGTCGAGATTGCTTCGGTCACAGCCCTCTGGGTTACGGCAACCCCCCGTTCGTCCCCCTAGTGGCTCACATGGTATATAAAGAACACTTTTCACCAATACACTCACCCCTTGGCTAATATCTCTCCACTCTCTCTGGAGACCCCCTGTAAAATAAGGCACAGTTATAATGCAGTCACCAGGCAGCAGTTCACCAGTAATGTACACAATAGCCAGGGTGTAGCTGCAAAAAGAACAGTCTGATTTATTTAGGGGAGGAATAACAAGGGCGGGGGGAATCAGGTTGATTAGCTTATCACTCTACTTATCTACCTAGGACTCTGTGCACAGGCCTAAACCTAGTCTTTACCGTCCCTGGGTACCCAAGCCCTAACGGCTGGTTCACACGTGGCAGCTGGTTGGGGCCCTTGACACAGATAACAGTTACGATCCTGAGAAATCAGAATAGGCAGGGGGTGTAATTTTTTTTTGCAGTTGGTGATGGATTCACACCATTGAAAAACACTGTTACACACTTGGCAGGGGACCACCCCAATTCAGTACTCACAGCTCCAATAGATAACGATTTCGCCACCCTGACAGGACCGAGCCTGCATTCCACCAGCCTCCTCACACACTTATATGGTAAATAACAGAGGGGTACCATACCAGGCAGCTGCTTTCTGACTTTTATCAACCTTGCAGAAACTCAGGCAGAAACTGCAGCTTAAACATCACGTATGGACCGAGCGCACTTCAGCAATCCTCTCCAGTCCCTTCAGGTCAAGCCTGGTAGGTAGCTGGGCTGGCACCAGCCTCCTCCAACCGCCGCCGACGGATTTAGTCCGATTTGGATTCACTGGACAAACGGCCGCCGTCAGCCTTCACGCGCTTCCCGCGTGAACACTCTCCAGCGCAGAAGCACAGAGCTCCTCACTCCTCACCAGCCACAACGCATCTGGCCCCAACAGTAAGGGGCTCGTCCTTCAGTTCGGGCGCTACCTGCTTCTATTGGCTGGCTGAACATGCCAGTCATTTCCTCCTGCCCTCAGTGGTGCGAAAAAGCGCCATAGCCCATAATGCCTTTCCCAAAATACAAACAGTCCCTCTATTGGTCAGCCGACTCTGGAAGGTCCTGAGGTACTGATTGGCCCAATTCAGCAGTTCTGGAGCAAAATGGAAGAGACAATCAAACAGTCCTTACTGCAAAGAAAGGCAGGTTAGAACAACTATATTATCATTATTATTTTATGTTATTTCAAGCAAACAATCGCATCCCCCAGCAGAGCCCCCTCTGCATTTTAGTTACTTACGGCTGCAACAGGCAGCCCTTAAAGGGACGGCCCTCGGAGGCTTTTAGAAGCGCTCAACTGTTCCCCATTTAAGCGGCTTTTCTGCCGATCACCAGCCAGGCATGGAGCATAAAACAAGCTCTGAGAACGCGTTCACGAACCCCCCCGTTTACAAGGGGGTTACATGACTTTTCCCTGAGAACCTGTCTTTGGCCTGGGAGGCCTTGGAGCTCTTGAATCTGGATGATGACTGGTTGGTTGGCGCCCTAGAGGACCCCGGATTGGAGCTGGCTACCTGCTGTTCCATGAAGGTATGGAGAGCCTTTCTGCATCACCTAAGGGTGGTTTGGTTAAACTGTTGGCAGAGCTCAAGGTCCAAGGTGTTGTGATTGGGCCCAAGTCAGCAAACACACACAGAGTGCTCATCGTTGGAAGCAATCTTCTTTCCACACTGGCAGCGATGGAAGAGAGAAGGTGAAGGTTTAACTCTCAACATAAAAGAAAAAACAAAAATAAATCTCTGAAAAGAGATTTTTGAGGGCTGTGTAGAAAAAACGCCGTAGGCCACAAAAAGGTGCGAACACTGCAAAGGCTCTTCTGTGGAGATTGTGCTTGCAAGTCAATGGTGGGAAAGAACTGAGGAGGGTGCAGGCCTGCCTACGCCTTTATAGGGTTGGCGATGATGACTGACGACGATGGTGTGGGCGGGCCCAGTGGTACTGTTGAAAATCTTCTGTGTGGATTCCCCATTCACAATGGTGAAGTTCCTATGGTGTTACCTGATGACTGAGATACCCCCGAAGAAGATCTGTGAAAATCTGTAAAACAGCAGTAAAGGAAAATTACGTACCTACTGTAATTCTTGATCTTCCTGCTTATCTTCACCATTCATCATAGGTGGGTGGTTGGCCGGAGAAAGACACCCCATGGGAGCTTTTTTTTTTTGAAGGAGGGAGAAGTCAGCACTGTCCACAAGGCAAACACACTGTGTGGCGCTTGCAGTTTGGCCAGTAACGGCCATTGGCTCCTCTCCTCCTCCTCAGTTCTGCACACTAGGGAGACAGAAGAAAACAGGATGGAGAAAAATAAGGGTAGGGCAAGGGAGCCCAAGAGACAGCAAAAGGAAAGGATGTAAAATGAAGCAGAATAGGCTAACCAGAGGACAGAGAGGGAGGAGGACTGGGGAGGTTATGGGCCAAAAGGCCCCAGTCCGTGGACGGCCAAAAGGGCAGGAAGGGAAGGAAAGATAAAGAGAGATAGAGAGAATTAAGGGGACAGGAAAGGGGGGTGCCAAGACCCATCCAGGATATAAGCTGGCAAGGGCAGATCTGCCAAAGGGTGAGAATTCAACAGGGAAGACTCTGAGGGAACTCGGAAGAATCCTGCTAAGATGGGTAAGGCCCCCCGCCCTCGATCCCTTAACCCCTAGGAGGATTTTCGGCCCCTCCCCCCGTTACCATTTATCAGGAGAACCCACAGGGTTTGGGGGGGGAGGAGAGGTAATCCCACTATTAAAGTGTCCCTCCCCAAAGCGGAAGGAGACAGCCAAAGATTAGAATAACAAAGGGTGGAGGGAGTTTCAGTCAGACCCAGAACCCCCCCATCCCAGGGGACCCAAAGGTCGGTGACCCTAGGGATTAACTGACCCCCAAGATCGGGCCCAGTCTAAGGGGATGAGCCCACCAGAAGTCTCTGCATTAGCCCAGACAGAGATCCTACTCGACCTCCTCTGATACTCCCCCAAAAGTCTCTTAGAAGGCCACCAGGGGAAGGAGGGGAAAAACCCTAGCAGAGTCCCTAGGAGGGAGGCGAGCAGGGAGGGGGCATGGCTCAGAGACTGAGGCCTTGTGAGGGGAAAGTGGGTGGGATTCAGTGATGAATGGTGAAGATACATAAGAATATCAAGAATTACAGTAGGTATGTAATTTTCATATCTTCCCTGTGTCAGTCTTCACCATTCATCACTGGTGGGTGAGTACCGTGCACCCTCCCCCGAAGGGGGCCCAGGAAATCCCTGCGAGAATAGCATCCCTCAGCCCCACTGTGGGGGAAAACGGGGAGGGGGAGACACCCTTCACTGGCCAGTTAGGCCTGGGACTGGTAAGAGTGAAGCGGGATCCCCCATCCCCTGAGGGAGGGAAGGTGCCCCTGCAATTCACATCTTGCCCTGTGGGAAAAGATATGGATTCCCCAGAAAGAGGAGGCCAGTAAACTATGCCGGACCAAAGGTGACAACCTCAAAAGGCGAAGCCACACCGTCCACCTAATGCAGATCGCTGTCCCTGCAAGTTGTGAAGCGACTTCAATGGCATCGTAAGATGCCCTCGACTGGTGCCTTGCCAGATTCAGACCTGTAGCAGAGAGGGCTATGGCTTGCTGGGTAGCCTCTGAATGGGGCAGTGATGCTAGCACCTGGCCCAGCATCGCCCACAGATGCCTGTTATAGGGAGTGTGGTGCACCTGATGCAAAACAATGGATAGTACCATCCGTGCAGAGGAGAAAACTCTCCACCCCAGATGATCAAACTCCGCAGAGTCAGGATCCGGGGGTCAGTCGCGGACCACATGTCGATGTCTGGAAGGGGTATCCAGATGCATCAGTCCTGAAGTGGGATGAGGCAGAGAGCCTGGTGACCCCCGAGGTGCACAGTACCACCTCCTGCAGTCCATGGGGCTAGAACTGTGGCATACGGAAGGTGCTATATGATGCCTCTTGGAAGGGAATTAGCCAAGAGGGGACCACAAAATTTGTGTGCCCTGAATTTGCTTAAGAAGGCTTGTGTCGAACACTCGGTATTGTGATGGGCAAAGTAGGTAATGTGCAAGTCCCTGACCAGCCTCGCTAGGAAGCGCTGATACTGAGTTTGATCATCGTCTGAGAACACATGGATGGAGGACTCCTCTTCTTCTATGGAGGAAGATGAGGAGGCTGAGGAGCTTGCTGAGTCAGATTCTGGTTGTGGAGGGGGAACTGGTAGAAAGACCTGTTCGTCCATAGCCCTAACGTACTGGAGGAAATCCGCAGCCTGGGATCTGAACTGTTCCCAGGTCAAAGGCCCTGAAGGGCCAACATGGCCTGGGAGAGGGGGAGCTGGATGCAAAGGCATGGGCAAACCTGTAACCATATGTGACGTGCCTCTGCCAGGGCTGGAAGACTCTACAGGTGATCCTAGCATAACAGGGAATCCGTAGGTCTGCAAATTCACCAACCTGTTAAGAAAAGTAAAGCAGTCAGGACTGAGCCCTGTAGGAGAAGCTTCCCTATGAGGGGACCAGGGCTGCATGGATCCAGAAGGGCGGTCCCCAGCCCCACCCAATGAGGACTCCCTCGAAGGGGATGAAGGAGAGAACCTGGGTACAGCACTGCGGATTCTCCCCAAGCCACAGAAGGGTGCCGCCATACCTCACCCCATTCCCTCAACCCTGTCGACTCAGAGGAAGCCCTCTTCCTCACACCCTGTGTCAAGGAACCCCCCAATTCCAGCGACTCCCAAAGGAGAGTTGCAGAGGAGGGAGGTTCGGTCTTGACCCTGACAGAAGGGATGGCACCGGGGACAGCAGCCACCCCCTCCCCCAAAGTATGGATCACCACCCACGCAGCAGCGGGACTGCCAGCATGCACATGACCCATCGAGTCGCCATCAGCCCAAGAGCTGGCATGGGCCGCAGTCGCCGGAGTTGCAGGAGGGAGCACCCTGGGGGGCACAAGAGTACTAGGCCATGGGGCACCTCCAACTATGAAGAGTCCGGCTGCCAGTCCAGATCAGCCTCCAAATCATCCGGCTCTGAGGAGAAGACAATCCAGAAGAGATCTGGACTGGTGATCCAGGGGCCTCTCCCACCAGCAGTGCCACAAGCGGTGCAGTGGGCCAGCTTCATACCCCTCGAGGGGTTGCCCCAATCACTGGAGCTGCGAATGTCCCCAGGATTCAAGGCAGCACTGACAAGTGACACAGAGGAACGCCGCACACCGGAACCCGCAGCCTCGGGCCCTGACAACAGGGGAGCCTGCACCTCCGAAGAGGTGACTGCCAGAGCGGTGCTCCTGGCCCGGCCCTGAGTGGAGTCAGACCAGAAATCCAGCACCGTGGTAGGAACCTCCTCTATGGCAAGGCAAGAAGAAGAGGAGGCCCCCTCTTCACCGGACCGTGTAGGCCCGGGAAGGAACCCGGAGGATAGAAACATAAAAAATAGGCTGACGGCAGATAAGAACCGCTTGGCCCACCAAGTCTGCCCATTTCCTACCTACTGGATAAGCTGCAGATGCTAGTTAACCAACAGCCTAGGATGGGCTGAGAGTCCTGCACTTGAACTGATGAGAACGACGATGCCCCCGAAAGTCAGCGGAGCCCTGCCGACTTTCAACGCGCGGTGCTCCAGAACGCGGCAGTCCATAGAGAAGCAGGCATCGCAGGTGTCCCTGTCACGCTGGGGTCTAAGGCAGGTGAGGCAAATATTAAGCTGGTCAGCAACGGAAATATGTCAGCCGCAGGGACACTGACGCATAAGAGACCGACCCGTTTTCTTTGAAAGGTTCTTGTCCCGAGGACCAAGCATGATGTCACAGTAACTAAACACAAAAACAGTAAATGACTCAACGCCGCTTAATAAAGAGGAAAAGACCTTACCAGTTGGAAGATAAATGGCGTTCAGTGGGCTGCAGAACCAAGGCAAAGTCGCAGAGTTGACTGGCGATGGAGTCGAAGGAGTTACGCATCGAATGGCCCCAAGGAACAACGGCTCTGGTAACAACGCTTTGACATCAGACTTAGACTGCTATGTCACAGAGAAAATTCTGAGCTGCTGGTGAGGTGCTGTCTCAATGGTGGGAGAAGCAGAACTGAGGTGGAGGAGCAGCCAACGGTCATTACTGGCCAACCCGTGAACACCACGCAGTGTGTCAGCCTCTTGGGGGCGGCACTGCTGGCACCGGCTCCTCCCTCCAAAAAAAAAAAAAAAAAAGCCACCCACCAGTGATGAATGGTGAAGACTGACGCAGGGAAGATAAGAAAAAATTACCATAGTAATGTTGTTTCTTCTAATGGAGTCTTGCTTTCTTCTGACAATATGCAGTTAGACCGACCGGTTCAACTGGCCTGGAGAACAAAGAGTTGAGTTAAATTCTATGCAAATGCAAAGAACATTGAGCTCGAGCTTGGTTTTCAAACTACTGTCCTCGGTACGTTCTAGTAACTGATCAGATTCTATGAAGCAAAACTAGATATTATATATATATATATATAGGCAAAAAACTAAGCTTAATCAGGGGGTCCCCAACAGAGGCAACATAAGCAAAAGACAAAAAGGCATGTAGAAGACTCAAGTCACAGATGCCCAAAGAAAACCAGTACCCACTGCTGGGTTAAGTCACATATGTGTTGCAGAAGAGCCACCCTTCCCCAGGTTCTGAAGGGAGGTAGGATAACATCAGTAAGACTCATTAGAAGAATTAACATTACTATGGTAAGTAATTTTTTCTTCAAACAACATTAGGTCTTGCTGTATTCTGACACTAAGCAGACTACAAAGCAGTGCCCGCTAGAGGTGGGCAAAGAACCTATTTGGGGAACAGACTCTGCAGTACTGCTCTGCCAAACCTGGCATCACTTCTTGCCTGAATATCCAGGCTGTAGGGCTTAGTAAACGTATGAAAAAATTACTCACCTTAGTAATGTTGTTTCTTCTAATGGAGTCTTGCTATATTATGACATATGCAGTGAGTCCCAACCTTCGAACTGTTCCGGAGGTGAAAGAGTTAACTTTCCATGCCAGGCATGGAACCTGAGCCGCCGAGCTCGGTGGAAAACTCTTTCTGTTGTTGCTCAAACTCAAACTGTCAGATCTTTACAGCAAAACTCACGAAGGTTCTGTGTGGAAGTCAGAACCTCACACCAGCCCACTGGCTACTAACTACAAGAACACATTTTTTCTTGATCCCAAAACAAAGACCAAGTCAGGGACTCAAGAAAGAAAAATTAAAACATAACACCCAAGCACCCTAAAAAAAAGGGTGAAAAATAAAGTGGGCATCTACGAAGTGCCAATTGCGCTGCCCACCCACATCCCAAAAGTAGAGGTTCTGAGAGGGGCAGAGGAAGTATAATATAGCAAGACTCCATCAGAAGAAACAACATTACTAAGGTGAGTAATTTTTCTTCAAACAACATGAAGTCTTGCCATATTATGACATATGCAGATTACACAGCAGTACCTCCATGGAGGAGGGACAGAACCTACTTAGGAAATAGGCTCGAAGCACATCTCAGCCAAATCGAGCATCACTCCTAGCCTGATGTCCAGGGAGTAATGCTTAGTAAAAGTGTGAACTGTTTTCCAGGTAGCTGCTTGACATATCTCTAGGATAGGGATGTCCCTGGCAGCAGCCAGGAACGCAGTTGTACCTCTGGTAGAGTGAGCCCTCAGGCCTGAGGGAGGAACCTTACCCAGTTTTTCATAGCAAAATTGATACAAGAGACAATCCACCTGCCAATGGATCTTTAGTGGCCGGTTTCTTTCACCAACCTCACCATAAGTGAGGAACAATTGAGGGAGTCCAACCTGGACCCTTGGTACGCTCTATGTAGTAACTATGGCTCTTTGACATCTAAACTGTGCAATCTCCTCTCACCAGAGGAGAAATGGTCAGTGAAGCACAGGAAGGGACAAGGATTGATTAAGGTGGAAGTCTGAAACCACCTTAGGCAAAAACTTTCTGTTAGTCCTGAGGACCACCTTATCTCTGTGAAAGGAGATAAAATCAGGCTCCACTGACAGTGCTTGCAACCACTTATGCGCCTGGCAGAAGTGATGGCTACCAAAACACAGTTTTCCAAGTCAAGTACTTAAGCTCTGCTGAAGACAGTGGTCAAGGGGTTGCATAAACTGGGCAATGCAAATATTTAATCCCAAGCAGGACAGGGTCCCTGAATGGAGGGTTGGTGTGAAGCAACCCTTGAAAACTTGGAGAATACAGGGTGAGCTGAAAAGAAGGTGGTTTACCTGCTGATAAGAAAGCAGACACGGCTGCCAGGTGCACTTTTAGAGTAGCTGGTCTCAGCCCCAAAGAATTCAAATGCACCAAATAATCCTGGATCAGGGACAAGTCAGCACATTCTGGGGAATATGTTTGTAGAGTATCATATGGAAAATCTCTTCCATTTGGAATTATAAGTAGCCTCTGTGGAAGGCTTCCTAGAGGCCTTCAAGATATCCAATACACCTTGGGAGAGGTGTAGGTCAGCAAACCCTAACTCTTCAAGAGCCAGGCCTTGAGATTGAGAGATCTGAAGTCTGGATACCAAACCTCCCCGGCACAGGTTAACAGGTTGTGATTCCTGGAAGACACAGGGAAGGTGGACTGCTAAGGACATGAGGAGTGGGTAACAGGGCTGTCTGGCCCAACTGAAGCAATCAGGATCATCTTGCAGGGTTGAGATCTGATTTTGACTAGCACTTTGAACAGAAGAGGGAAGGGGGAAAAGCATAGAGAAACTTCCCTTCCCAACTGAGAAGGAAGGCATCCAGAGGGACTGAGCCCAACACTGAGGCCTGCAGCAAAAAAGGGGAAGTTGGTGATTGTCTGGGGCTGCAAAGAGATCTATCTGTGGGGTGCCCCATCTGGCAAATACTACCTCTAGTACTAGGGGATCCAGTGCCCATTCGTGATGGCCCTGGGAAATCCTGCTGAGAGCATCTGCCAGGACATTGCCCTTGCCTGGGAGGTGAACTTCCCGTAAGGGAGGCGTTCAGGGAATAAGCCAGAGACACAACTTCACTGCTTCGTGCACAAGGTCGTAGGACCCAGCTTCCTTGTTGTTACGTACCACATTGTAGTGGTGTTGTCTGTTCTGACCTGTACAACCTTGTTCTGAACAGATGTGGAAAAAACTTGAAGTGCTAGAAAAACTGCTCTGAGTTCCAACAGATTGATGTGGAGCAGAGATTCCTGTGGGGACCACAATCCCTGGGTAGTGAGGTCGCCCACGTGAGCTCCCCACCCCAAGAGGGATGCATCTGTAGTAAGGATTAAGGAGTGAGACTGGGGGGTGAAGGGAACCCCCTGTCTCAGATTGCTCTGGTCCTGCCACCACTGAAGGGCCTGGATCAGGTTCGAGTCACTGGGATCAATTTGGTGAGGGTCTCTCCTTGAGACCAAAAGGCTCTCAAATGGAACTGGATGTCCCTCATCTGAAATCTTGCTCCCTGCACTACTGCTGTAGAAGCAGCCATGTGCCCCAGGAGCTGTAGAAATGCCTTGCTGGTCGAGAGACCTGCAGGGTGAAAGAGGAGGCCAGAGAGACCAGGGTCCTTGCTCTTTCCAGAGGAAGGAAGGCTCTGGCCTCTTTTGTGTTCAGTTCTGCACCTATGAAGGTGAGAAGCTGGACAGGCTCTAGAACTGACTTTGGAAGATTGAGAAGGAAACCTAGAGATGTGAGCAGTTGCTGAGTTACCTGAAGGTGTAGTGTGACCTGGTCTGGAGACTGGCCTTACTATGGGGCCAGTTGTCCAGAATAGGGAAAGATGGCAATTCTTGCCTTTCTTAAGTGGGCAACTGCTACTGCCAGACATTTTGTGAATACCCTCGGGGCCGAGGTGAGGCTTAAGGGCATTGCTCTGAACTGGTAATGGCCTGAGGGCAGTGTTTGAATCTGAGGTACTTGATGGGAGCTTGATAAGAACATGGAAGTAGGCATCCTTGAGGTCCAGGGAGGCTAGCCAGTCCCCTGGCCTTAGAGAGGTAAAATAATTCCCAGAGTCACCATTTTGAATTTTGGTTTTAAAAGGTGCTTGTTTAGATATCTGAGATCCAGGATGGGCCACCATTCTCCTGTCTTTTGGGGTAAGGGAGTCACCTGAGTACAACCTTGCCCTGGTGTAGGATGGAACCCTTTCCACAGCTCTGAGAGCCAGGAGGATTGAAACTTCTGTTTTTAGGGTAGTGCCTCTGATGGATTTGCAGGGGAAAGGACCTGGCCTCATCTTCAGAAATTTTTGAAGTTGAGAATCAGTCCCTGGCTTACTACTTCCAGGACCCACTTGTCTGATGTTAAAGACTCAGTCCTGGACAAAGTAAGCCAGCCTGCCTCTCATCGGTAGTGGAGAATCGGGTCATGGCCACCCCATCAGGGAGCCTGCTTGCAGGGGCTTTGGGCTGAGTAGTAGAAGCAGGCTTACTGGTACCCCGGCTCCTTTCTTCCTCTAAAGAACCCCGCCTGGGCATAAGCAGAAGAGGAGCCTGGCTTGGTAAAAGGCTTTATGAAAAGGCCTGCCCCTGCCCCTGACATGCTGCCTTTGAGGAGTGGCTTGCCTCTTTGGCCTGTGCCCCTATAGGTGGTCCTATATTCATCCATTTTCATATCATCTCTGTCTGCTCCCCAAACAGAGAATTGCCCACCACAGGAAAATCCATGGCCTAGACTGGGTATCCCAGACAGGGTAGTACATCTGAGCCAGCCATTATGCGAAGAGCCACAGATGTAGCCATGACTCTTGATGATACATCATTAGAGTCTACTGCAGCATGAAATTGCAGCTTGATGCCTCAATGTTATCCGCAGCCACCTGGCCCAGCCTCCCGGCAAGCTGGTCAGGGCCTGTTTTGCTAGGGCCAGCACAGTATCCCATCTGGATTTCTGGTACCCAGCATAAGCCATATAATTTGCCTGTCTGAGTCCCAAAGATGCTGCCATGTACTGTTTCTTTGCCATGGCATCCATCCTCCTGGAGTCCTTTTCAGGAGGGTGAGAGGCTAGAGGAATATTTGCCTCATCACAGGATGCAGCCTGCACTACCCCCACATGGCTGCATTGCTGAGAGAGGAACTCTGTATCAGAGCCAGATAATGTATACCTCTTGTCCATCCTTTTATCAACAGGAAGGATACAGTGAGGAGTTTTTAGAATTTTTACTGTCTGTTTCCTAAAGGATTTGTGCAAAGGAATAGACAGTCTCCTAGACTCTGGAATATCCTTCATTTCTACATAATCAGGCTCTTCTTGGTCATAACAGCTTCCTCAACAGGGGATTGGAGAGTTTCAGCAACTTTCTTATAGAACATAAAATGAGAAGGGACTCAGATAGCCTGGGGACCTTAACGGTCTGTCTGGAGAGATGTCCGTTCAATGGGCACATCCAGACCTTCAAAATCACATTCTCTCTCATACTCCTCCTCCCTTCCTCCAGTTCATAAAATCTCAAAATCATAATCTTGAACTGGTGGAACCGCCCAACCGAGCGCTTCCCTGATGGTGTCGGTTCGGACAGAACTGGGAAAGAGACTGGACAATTTGAATTGTTTTAGCTATTTCCCTCAGCGGTTGGAGAAAGAACTTTGGCTCCACACTAGCTGACTTTCTGTCCTTTAAGTTGAACCGCTCCTCAGAGCTGGCTCTTCGCTTGCCCGAGGAAGTATCGCCCTGGTCAGAGGTACTCCTCCGGTTCGGTTGGTACCGAACCGGGCTGGCCATCTGGGTCAGCGGACTTTTTGACCTCCCTTTCCTGAGCCTACCAACTCTCTTTCCACGGTGGCAGCAGGAAAATTTTACAGATCTGACAGTCTGCATTGAGGTGGTCAAACCCAGACAATATACATAGGTGGTTGTGGGTCAGCCTTAGCAAAGGCTTCCACAGAGACCACAGTGCTGAAACCCAGTGGGCCCGGTTTTCTTTTTGGTTTTCAGACATAGTGCCAGCCTAACCAAACTTGCCCGTTAGTGGCAACCGCCACAGATTTCTTATCGGTTCCCCAACTGTGTCACTGGTCGTGAAAACCGTATGAAACCGTTTTTAGAACCGATAAGAACTGGGAACCGCACTCTAAAGGACTAGAAAGTTTGTTTTTTTTAAACAACCTGATCGGTTCAAACCGAACCAAAAGAAAAAATAACTCACCTTAGTAATGTTGTTTCTTCTAATGGAGTTCTGTTATATTATGACATATGCAGTTTGTCCCAGCCTTAGAACTGCTCTGAGGTGAAAGAGTTAACTTCCATGCCAGGCATGGAATCTTGAGCGACTCGGATGAAAAAACTCTGTCTGTTGATCTTCAAACCGAAACTGTCAGATCTTTTACGAGCAAAACTCACTAAGTGTTCTGTGTGGAGTTGTAACCCAGCCAACTGGCTACTAAAATATTAACATATTTCCTGTCCCAAAACCAAGACTCAAGTCAGGGATCCAAAAATAAAATAAAATAAGTACAACACCCAAACACCCCAAACAAAAAGAGGGGTGAAAAACACACAGTGGCATCATTAAGTGCCAACACTGCACTGCCCACCCACATCCCAAGAGCAGAGGTTCTGAGAGGGGCAGGCAGGGGGGGAGGTCATAATATAGCAAGACTCCATTAGAAGAAACAACATTACTAAGGTGAGTAATTTTTTCTCAAACAACGGGAAGTCTTGTTATATTATGACATATGCAGACTACACAGCAGTACCCATGGAGGAGGGACAGAACCAGCTTAGAAATAGGGTCTGAAGCTACAGTTGTAAGAAACCGAGCATCACTCCTAGCCTGGATGTCCAGGGAGTAATGCTTGGTGAAAGTGTGTACTGTTTTCCAGGTAGCTGCTTGACATATCTCCAAGATAGGATGTCCTCAGCCGCAGCTAGGGACGCAGCTGTACCTCTGGTAGAGTGAGCCTCAGGCCTGAAGGGGAACCTACCCAGTTTTTGATAGCAAAATTGGATACAGGAGACAATCCACCTGGCAATGGATCTTTAGTGGCAGGTTTCCTTTACCAACCTCACCATAAGTGAGGAACAGTTGGAGGAGTCAAACCTGTGACCCTTGGTACGCTATGTGAGTAACTAAGGGCCTTTACATCTAACTGTGCAGCCTCCTCTCGCCAGAGGAGGAATGGTCAGTGAAGTACACAGGAAGAGATATAGATTGATTAAGGTGGAAATCTGAAACCACCTTAGGCAAGAACTTCCTGTTAGTCCTGAGGACTACCTTATCTCTGTGAAAGGAGATAAAATCAGGCTCCACTGACAAGTTTGTAATTCACTCTATGCGCCTGGCAGAAGTGATGGCTACTAGAAACACGTTTTCCAAGTCAAGTACTTAAGCTCTGCTGAAGACAAAGGCTCAAAGGGGGGTTGCATAAGCTGAGCAATGCAAACATTAAGATCCCAGGCAGGAGCAGGGTCCCTGAATGGAGGGTTGGTGTGAAGCAATCCCTTGAAAAACTTGGAGAATACAGGGTGAGCAGAAAGAGAAGAGGGCTCCTGCTGAAATAAAAGCAGAGACAGCTGCCAAATGCACTTTCAGGTAGCTGGCCTCAGCCCCAAAGTATTTAGATGGACCATAGTCCAGGACTGTGGGCAAATCAGCAGATTCTGGGGAAATATGCTTTCCAGAGCACCATGGAAAACCTTTCCATTTAGAATTATGGCAGCTGGTGGAAGGCTTCCTAGAAGCTTTAAGATAACGAGTACACCTGAGAAAGGTGTAGGTCAGCAATCCCCTAACTCCTCAAGAGCCAGGCCTTGAGGTTGAGGGATTTGAGATCTGAATACAAACTCTCCCTGTGCACAGGATAACAGATTGCGATTCCTGGGGAGACACAGGGGAAGGTGGACTGCTAAGGACAGAAGAAGTGGATACCAGGGCTGTCTGGCCCAATCTGGAGCAATCAGAATCATCTGGCAAGGTTGAGATCTGATTTTGACTAGCACCTTGAACAAGAGAGGAAAGGGGGGAAAGGCATAGAGGAACTTCCCTTCCCAATCGAGAAGGAAAGCATCCAGAGGGACTGAGCCCAACACTGGGGGCCTGCAACAAAAAAGCAGAAGTTGGTGATTGTCCGGGACTGCAAAAAGATCTATCTGAGGGGTGCCCATCTGGCAAATACTAACCCCAGTACTAGGGGATCCAGTGACCATTCGTGATGGCCCAGGGAAATCCTGCTGAGAGCATCTGCCAGGACATTGTCCTTGCCTGGGAGGTGAACTGCCGTGAGGGAGGTGTTCAGAGAATAAGCCAGAGACCACAACTTCATTGCCTCAGTGCACAAGGTCAAGACCGAGTGCCACTTTGCTTGTTGATGTACCACATTGTAGTGGTGTTGTCTGTTCTGACCTGTACCACTTTGTTCTGAACAGATGCAGAAAAACCTGAAGTGCTAGAAAACAGCTCTGAGTTCCAACAGATTGATGTGGACCAGAGATCCTTGAGGGGACCACAATCCCTGGGTGGAGGTCGCTTATGTGAGCTCCCCCATCCCAAGAGGGACGATCTGTAGTAAGGGTCAAGGGAGGAGATTGAGGGATGAAGGTGAACACCCTGTCTCAGATTGCTCTGATCCTGCCACCACTGCAGGGCCTGGATCAGGGTTCGAGTTACTGGGATCAATTTGCTAGAGGATCTCTCCTTTGAGACCAGAAGGCTCTCAAATGGAAATGGATGTCCCTCATCTGAAATCTTGTTCCTTGCACTGTAGCTGTAGAAGCAGCTGGCGTGGCCATGAGCGAGAAAGTGCCTTGCTGGTCGAGAGACCTGCAGAGTAAAGGAGGAGGCCAGAGCCACATGTGGTCTTTACTCTTTCTAGAGGAAGGAAAGCTCTGGCCTGCTTTGTGTCCAGTTCTGCGCCTATGAAGGTGAGTAGCTGAACAAGCTCTTAGAACTGGACTTTGGAAGATTGAGAAGAAAACCTAGAGATGTAAGCAGCTGCTGGGTAACCTGAAGGTGTGATTTGATTTGGTCTGAGACTGACCCACTATGAGCCAGTCATCCAGGTAAGGAAAGATGGTACCTTTGCCTTCTTGCGAGCAACTGCTACTGCCAGGCATTTGGTGAATACTTCTTGGGGCAGAGGTGAGGCCAAAGGGCATTGCTCTGAACTGGTAATGACCTGAGGGCAGTTCGAATCTTGAGGTACTTTCGGTGGGAGCTCGATGAGAACATGGAAGTAGCATCCCTTGAGGTCCAGGGACGCTTAGCCAGTCCCCTGGCTCTTAGGGAGGGTAAAATTCCCAGAGTCACCATTTTGAATTTTGGTTTTAAAAGGTGCTTGTTTAGGTATCTTAGATCCAGGATGGGCCGCCATTCTCCTGTCTTTTGGGTAAGGAAGTACCTGGAGTACAGTCCTTGCCCTGGTGTAGGGAGGAACCTTTCTAGAGCTCTGAGAGCCAGGAGGTTGAGACTTCTGCTTTCCAAAGCAAGAGCCTCTGATGGATTTGCAGGTGGAAAGGATCTGGTTCTCATCTTTGAAATTTTTTGAAGCTGAGAATCAGTCCCTGGCTTACTACTTCCAGGACCCACTCGTCTGATGTTAAAGACCCCAGTCCTGGACGAAGTAAGCCAGCCTGCCCCTACAGGTAATGGAGAATCGACCCTGGGTATCCCATCAGGGTGCCTGTTTGGCAGGGGCTTTGGGCTGAGGGGTGGAGCAGGCCTGCTTGTACCCGCCTGCCTCCTCCTCTGAAAACCCCCTCTGGGCATAAGCTGAAGAGGAGGCCTGGCTTGGTGTGCTGCCTGTAGTGGCCTGGCCCTGCCCTGGAAAGCTGCCTCTGAGGAGTGGCTTGGCCTCCTTGCCTGTGCACTTTATAAGTGGTCCCATACTCATCCATTTTTTTCATGTACTTTCTGTCTGCTCACCAAACAGAGAATTACCCACAACAGAAAAATCCATGGCCTTAGCCTGGTATCCTGTGACAGGCTAGTACACCTGAGCCAAGCATTCTACTGAAAAGCCATAGATGTAGCCATGACTCTTGAAGATACATCATTAGAGTCCACTGCAGCATGGAATTGCACCCTTGATGCCTCAATACCATCAGCAGCCACCTGTTCCAGCTCCTTGGCAGCTGGCCAGGACCTGTTTCGCTAAAGCCATAACAGTATCCCATCTGGATTTCTGGTATCTTGCAACATAGGCCATATAGTTTGCCTGTCTGAGTCCCAAGGATGCTGCCATGTATTGTTCTTTGCCATGGCATCAATCCTCCTGAGTCCTTGTCAGGGTGTGTGAAGCCAAGGGAATATTTGCCTTATCACAGGCTGCAGCCTGCACCACCCCACATGGCTGCATTGTTGTGAAGGAACTCATATCAGAGCCTGACAATGTGTACCTCCTGTCCATCTTTTTATCCACAGGAGGTAAAGAATTAGGAGCTTTTAACATTTTTATTGTCTGCTTCCAAAAGATTTATGCAAAGGAATAGACAATCTCCTGGACTCTGGGATATCCATCATTTTCACATAGTCAGGCTCCTCCTGTTCATCCACAGCTTCTTCCAAAGGAGCTGGAGGGTTTCAGCAACTTTTTATAAAACAGAAAATGAGAAGGGACTCAGAAGGCCTAGGAGGAGACACTCTGAAGATCTGTCTGGGGAGATGTCCGTTCAATGGGACACATCCAGACTTTCAAAATCACATTCACTCTCTTCATAATTCTCCTCCCTCCTCCGTTCATAAAATTCTATATCATATTCTTGAACCGGTGGAACCGACCTAACCGACTGGCTATTTGATGGTGCCGGTTCGACGGAACCGAAAGCGACTGGACAATTTGACTGCTTTGTCACATCTCTGCAGCGGTTGGAGAAGGAAAATTTTGGCTCCACACCTGCTGATTTTCTAGTCCTCTTTGCTGGAGCTGGCTCCTCCGAGTCAGCTCTTCGTTTGCCCGAGGAAGTATCGCCCTAGTCAGAGGGCACTCCCTCTGGTTCGGTTGGCACCAAACCGGGCTGGCCATCCGGGTCAGCGGACTTTTTGGCCTCTCGTTCCCTGAGCCTACCAACTCTCTTGTCCAGGGTAGCTGCAGGGAAATTCTTGCAAATCTGGCAGTCTGCATTGAGGTGGTCAAACCCCAGACAATAAACACATGGGTGTGTGGGTCATCTTGGCAAAGGCTTCCCACAGACACTACAGTGCTGAAACCCAGTGGGCCGGTTTTTCTTTTGGGTTCTCAGACATAATGCCAGCCTCAACCAAAACTTCTGTCTTTCCTGCAAATCGCCATAAACACCCTTATCGGTTCCCCAACCGTAATACGGGTCGTGGAAAACTGTAATGAATCTGCTTTTTTTAGAACCGATAAGAACCGAACCGCACTATAAATGTAATTTAATAAGTTTTAACAATAACTGATCGGTTCAAACCGAACCGATAACAACGTTCAAAGTTCCACACAGAGAAATGTAAACCTATCTATTACTTATGATACCACAGACAGAGCTTGAGCCGACCGGTTGCAGTTAAAATATCTAAATGCGGTTTAAAACAAGAAATAACACTTTTTAACCGACAAATGAACCGAAGCAGTAGGAGAAATCTCCGGAGCTTACTGTTTAGTGAGGCGGAGTAAAGAATCTGACAGTTTCAGTTTGAAGATCAACAGGCAGAGTTTTTTGCACGAGCTCGCGCTCAAGATTCCATGCCTGGCATGGAAGTTAACTCTTTCACCTCCGGAGCAGTTCTAAGGCTGGGACAAACTGCATATGTCATAATATAGCAAGACTTCATGTTGTTTGAAAAGACGTTTACAATTTCCACACAGAAGAAAATAAATGTAAGCCTATCTATTACTTACAATACTACAGACAGAGCTTGAACCGACCGATTGAGTTTAATTGGTCAAGAAACCGAAAAAATAAGACTTTTAACCGACAAACGAACCGAGCAGAAGGAGAAATCTCTGAGCGACTGTTCAGTGAGGCGGAGTAAAGAATCTGACAGTTTGAGTTTGAGCAACAACAGACAGAGTTTTCAACCGAGCTCGCGCTCAAGGTTCCATGCCTGGCATGGAAAGTTAACTCTTTTACCTCCGGAGCAGTTCGAAGGTTGGGACTCACTGCATATGTCATAATATAGCAAGACTTCATGTTGTTTGAAGGACAGATTTCCAGGTGGCAGCCTTACATATTTCAAGCAAAGTGACTTCCCTGGCAGCCGCCCAGGAGGCAGCAGTCATTTTGGTAGAATGGGCCCTAAGGCCTGCTGGTGGGTCCTTACCCAGCTTACTATAGCAAAACTAGATACAGGCCAGAATCCATCTGGCTATAGTCCTTTTTGCAGCTGGCCTGCCTTGACCAACCTTGCTCCTTTGTCCTGTCCATGTAATAGCCAACAGCTCTTTTTACATCCAGACTGTGAAGCCTGCGTTCACCTGAACTGGAGTGCTCTGAGAAGAATACAGACAAGGTAATGGATTGATTAAGATGGAAATTAGAAACCACCTTAGGGAGGAACTTCCTATTAGCTCGGAGCACAATTTTATCCCTGTGGGGTGTGACATAGTTGGGCTCCACTGACTATGCCTGAAGTTCACAGATTCTTCTAGCAGAAGTGATGGCCACTAGAAATAGTTTTCCAAGTGAGAAACCTGAGCTCTGAAGAAAATATAGGTTCAAAAGGAGGTTGCATAAGCTGGCCTATGCATATGTTCAAGTCCCATGCATGGGTAGGTTCCCTATGTGGAGGATGAAGATGCAGCAACCCTTTGACAAACTTCTTGAAAATTTGGTGTGCAGCCAAAGAGGAGCCCTTCCCTGCTGAAAGATAAGCAGAGACAGCAGAGAGGTGAACCTTCAGGGTAGATGGCTGTAAGTGCAGAGACTGAAGGTGGACCAGACAGTCCAGAAGTTCTGGTAACCTGGCCTGCTGTGGGTCCAGGTCTTTTTGGGAGCACCAAAGAGAAAATCTTTTCCACTCAGAGGAATAGGTCTTCCTAGTAGCAGATTTTCTGGAACCCTTCAGAATATCTAAGACAGATTGAGACAATTGTAAATCTGCATAGTATAAGTCTTCAAGAGCCAAGCCCTGAGGTGAAGAGACTGAAGACTGGGGTACATTATCCTGCCCTGAGAGGACGTCAGCAGGTTGTACCTCCTGGGGAAAGAAATCAGCTTGGTCATTGACAGTGACAGTAGCATCAAGTACCACGGCTGTCTGGCCCAGTCTGGGGCTATGAGGATCATGGTGGCAGATTGAGACCTCAGCTTGACCAAGACTCTGGCTATCAGAGGAAAGGGGAAAAGCATAAAGGAACCTGTTTGACCAATCCAGAAAGAGAGCATCCAGTCACTGGGCCCTGGAGGAGGCCTGCAACAATACAGTGGTAATTGGTGATTGTCTGGGGCTGCAAAGAGATCTATCTCTGGCACCCCCCACCTCCTGAATACTGAGAGAAGGACCTGCCTTTTCAAGGTCCATTTGTGATGGCCCTGGCTGATCCTGCTGAGAGTATCTGCCAGTACATTGTCCTTGCCTAGCAAGTGAACTGCTAACAGTGACATGTTGAGATACTATGCCAGGTTCCAAATCTTCATGGATTCTGTGCACAGCAGGGAGGATCTTGTTCCCCCTGTTGTTGATGTAATACATGGTGGTGGTATTGTCTGTCCTGACTTGAACCACCCTGCCCTGTAAGAGACTGGCAAACTCCTGAATAGCCAGGAACACTGCCCTGAGTTTCAGAAGATTGATGTGCAGGAGAGACTCCTGAGGGAGCAAAGTACCATGTGCTGTGCGATCCCCTAGGTGAACACCCCAGCTCAGAAAAGAAGCATTCGTTGTCAGCACCTGAGAGGGTACCTGAGGAAGAAAGGGAACTCCCACTCTGAGGTTATCCATCTCCTGCCACCACCGAAGAGCTAACAGAAGGGTGGGAGATACTGGAATCAGTTTGGACAGAGGGTCCCTTTTTTGAGTCCAAAAGGATCTCAGATGGAACTGAATGTCCCTCATCTGAAACCTGGCCCCCAGGACCACAGCTGTGGTGGAGGCCATTTGTCCTAGGAGCTGTAGGAAGTACAGTACCTTGCTGGCCGAGGAACTCAAAGGTGAAAAGAGTTTACCAAATCTGTAAGAGCCTGTACCCTTGCAGAAGACAAGAAGGCCCTTGCCTGAATGGTATTCAACTCTGCCCCTTTTAAGTCTAGTACTTGTACTGGGGCCAAGATAGACTTTTTTTGATTCACCAGGAACCCTAGAGACTGAAGAGTATCCTGAGTGAGTTTAAAGGCTTCTGTGACCTGCTAAGGGGACTGACCCACCAGCAGCCAGTCGTCCAGATAGGGGTAAACTGAAACCCCTTGTCTTCTGAGGAATGCCACTACTACTGTCAGACATTTTGTAAACACTCTTGCTGCAGATGTTAGCCCGAAGGGCACAGCCCTGAATTGGTAGTGGCCTGAAGGCAGTCGAAACTGAGATATTTTCTGTGAGACTGTCTGATGGGGATGTGGAAATAAGCATCCTTTATGTCCAGGGATGCCAGTCAGTCCCCTTGCTTGAGAGTAGGTAGGATGGTAGCAAGGGTTATCATTTTGAACTTTGGCTTTGTAAGATGCCTGTTTAGGAATCTGAGATCCAGGATGGGCCACCACTCCCCATTTTTCTTTGGTGCCAGGAAGTACCTTGAATACAGTCCTTTGCCCCTGTGCTGATAAGGCACAGACTCCTCTGCTTTTGAGTGTAGAAGAGTGGAAACGTCTGCTTCCAACAGGGCTATTTGTGAAGGGCAGGAAGGAAGGTCTGAAAGCTCTTGCTGACAGTTTTGAGAGCAGCTTGAAGCTGAGAGCAAGACCATGACCTATTATCTCCATGACCCATTTATCTGAAGTGATGGATTGCCAAGCCTGGAAATAGTAGGTCAGCCTGCCTCCTACAGGGGAAGGGGAGGTGGCTCGGATAGACCACTCAGGGTGTCTGTTTAGCTGGGGTAGCAGACTGGGGGGTGGAAGCAGCCCTGCCAACACCCCTTCTGCCCCTCCCTCTAAAGAACCCCCTGGGTTGCTGGTAAGAGGGAAAAGCTTGGGCCTGATGGAAAGGCCTGGGGTAAGGTCTACCCCTGCCCTGGCCTGCTGCTTTTGAGGAGTGGCAGCTTTCTCTTTTGCTGAAGCACTCATGTATGCCACTCTGTACTCGTTCATCTTCCTCATGTATACCTCAGTCTGTCCCCAAACAGAGAACGGACAAGGGGAAAATCCATAGCATTATTTTTCATGTCCTGGGACAGGGTAGTGCACCTGAGCCAGGAGAAATGCCTAAGGGATACAGCAGAAGCCATAGCCCTGGAAGCTGCATCATTAGAGTCCACAGCCATGTGGAACTGGGACTTTGATGCTTTTACCCCCTTGTTGACCAACTCCTGGAGATCAGCAGAAAGCTCAGGAGGGTCCTTTTTAGCAAGTTGTTCCACAGCTTCCCAAAGGGATTTTTGGTACCTGGAGACATAAGTCATGTAGGAGGCTTGCCTAACAGCTAAAGAAGATGCCAAATACGCTTTTTGGCAAGGGAATACACTTTTCTGGAATCCTTGTCAGGGGGGTGAAAGGCCAGAGGGATGCCAGCTTTCTCACAGGCTGCAGTTTGTACCACCCCTACATGGCTAGAATGGCTGGATAAAAAGTCACTGCCATTGTAGCCAGGATATATTTTCTGTCCATTTTCTTATCTACAAGAGGGACAGAACTAGGGGTTTGGAGGATCTTTAAAGTCTGCTTTTTAAGGGACTTATGAATGGGAATCGAAAGTCCCTGGGACACAGGAAGATCCAGCATCTCCCTGTAAACCTCTTCCTCATCATCCTCCTGCCTGGCCTCCTGTACAGAGAGCTGCAGGGTCTTAGCCACCTGCCTCATAAAAGCAAAATGGGAGGTGGCCTCAGAGACAGGCCTGGGAGGGGATTCATACTGGGGATGGTCAGGGGAGACCTCTGGGTCAATGGGTTCCCAGTCATCCTGCTCCTCCTCCTCCTCATCATAGTCAGAAAAATCATACTCCTCAGGATCAATGTGTCCTGAAGGAGTTGAACCGGTATCCAGAAGCGCTGAAACCCAGTGGGACTGTTTTTTCTCTTGGATTTCTGTGACATAACCCTAAAATTTGGTGCTTAATCCAGTGGCTTAGTTAGGCCGGTTAAACAAAAATCAAATACAGTAGCAGCACTGAATTAATCAAAGGATTTTTAAAACTCCCTATTGAGAATTGTGAAACCTTTAGTTAGGGATTTTGTTAGTGTGTTCACTGCTACGTAGAGAGGGTTATCTCATCTGATAGTGTAGTTGAAAATCTACCAGATGGCACTTAAGTACTGTAATAGGAACTGGCCTCTTTCTGTAGGTATAACAAAAATAATTTTAGAGGATTTTTTCCCTAAATTTTGTGAAGGATAAATAGGGGAGTTCACAAAATTGCTTGACAAATTTGGCGCTACTGCTGTATCTACTTTATCCGAATTGGCTTAATTAGGCCTGGATAAAGAAATTAAGAAAATTACCCCTAAAGGCTTAGTGAGACCAGGTAATAGAGATCAAAGTCCAAACTGGCCAACAGTTTAGCGCCAGTCAAAAAGGAACCGAGAGAAACCCCGGTTCTGGTCAGGACTTTGCACCGGATCCCAATACAGATGAAAATTTACACAGAAATGAGAAAAAAGAAGTTTGGTCGCGGAACCAATCGGAAACCGAACACTTACCCAACCTAGGAACATACACGATACTGAAGACAGCGGTTTGAGAACGTTTTTAAAACAAAATAATAAAGCGGTTGAAAATGAACCGATGATACTCAGCTAGACTGAAGGCAGCGAGGAGAAATCGCAGAGGTGTCTTCACTGGTGAGCAGAGTAAAGAATCTGATCAGATACTAGAATGTACCAAGGACAGTAGTTTGAAAACCAAGCTCGAGCTCAATGCTGTATGCATTTGCATAGAGTTTAACTCTTTGTTCTCCGGGGCAGTTGAACCGGTCGGTCTAACTGCATATTGTCAGAATACAGCAAGACTTCATGTTGTTTGAATATCATAATCCTAATGCAGAGTATCAAAATCTGACTGAAAAGAAACAAACAGTACTGTCAATGGCACTGGTCATGTTGCTTGACACCGAGCACGATGTCGACAGGGATATCGGCCTGGCTCCCATTGCAAACCTTGGTGTCGACCGAGGCTCCAGGAAGGGACTGGGCATAAAGCCAATGTCAAGTACGATATCAAGGACAAAGCCATGAATTATGGTGCCGGGAGACACCCTGTTCCTGAGAAAGTTACCAGACCCGATGCTGTTGCCAAAGGCTATGTCAGCTTAGAGCATGGTGATGACACAGAGCTGGGGTTCTCTAAGAAGCCATCTCCTGACACTGTAGCAGGCGTGATATAAGATCTCCTGCAAGGCCTGTTTAACTACGATCTCCAACTCACCCATCTGGATCTCCCCAGGTCAACCATTCTAGCAGCTCATCAGATGCAGGTGTTCCATGATCGGAAATCTCTGACTGTTTCTTCCCAGGGCAAGGATGTTGCCAGAGTTTAACAGTCTAGGCTGAGGCTTGGTAGGCCAAGAAGAAAAGATTACTCACCATAGTAATCTTGTTTCTTCAAGGGGATCACTCATTATGGTTAAACAAATGCAGTCAGCCTCTTGTGTTAGACTGCCTGGAGAGATGGAATTATATGCAAATGATGGAACTCTCAATTGGCTCATGCCACTTTCAAACTGCTGCCCTAGCAACTGTTGCACTCTGACTGCTTCAGAGTCTTACGTAGCCTAAACTGTGTGTAAGACCCATTAACTATGATAATCATTGGTATCACTGGTAATACAGAGCTCCATAAAGATTGTTGTCCATTTGGCTCACTTAAACTTGAGATTTAATATCCCACCATGTTTCTGCCCCTTAAAAAAATATCCTAAGAATGTTTGAAAGATGTCATACTTTGACTAGCTACCACCTTGATTGGTAAATCGTTCCATACTCTTGCCACCGTACTTAAGAATCAAAACAAACGCAATTTTGTCCTGCATCTACCCACCCTCAGCTGTAAGGGATGGGCACTAGTGTTGTATGACTGAACCCTAAGGTGCAAGTCCAATTGCTCCCAAAACTGATTATCAGATAATGCCCAAAAAACTAGGCACATGTCCCCTCTCATTCTACGATATTCCAGGGGATATAAATCTAGCTTCTTTAACCTGTCCTTGTATGTCATCTCCTTAACTTCAGATATTTTTCTAGTAGCCCTTCGCTGTACCCTCTCCAGGACTCTAACATCCTCTTTATAGCCTGGCGCCCAGAACTGCACACAATATTCTGTATGCGGCCTCACAAGAGAGGTATACAAAGGGAGCAACACCTCTCCCTTCCTGCTTTTAATGTGTCTATGTATGCATCCCAAAATTGTACTTGTCTTCTTAACCACTAAATTGCAGTGTGCATGAAACTTAAGGTCATTGCTGACCCTTATACCTACGTCCATTTCCTCGTATACCACTTTAAGGATATTACCACCCAAACTGTATTTTAATTCTGGATTTTTATTACCAAAGTGCATAACCGTGCACTTTTCCACGTTAAAGGTGGTCCCATTTTCCTTTGCCCAGAAATCTAATTCACCGAGTGCTAACTGCAAATTTGAAGCATCAGATATGTTATTAACTGGATGGCCTATACATGTGTCATCGGCAAATTTGAAAAGCCAAATGTCAGATGCTACCTGCATAGTTGACATGTAAAGGTTAAAGAGACATGGGCCCAATACGGATTCCTGTGGGACCCCACTAGTGACTGCTGCGCAGTCTGACATTTCTCCAAGGACACGTACTCTCTGTTTTCTAGCAGACAGCCAATCACCTACCCAGTTTAGTATTTTGGGATGTATCCCTAAATTAGAAATAGTTTTAATCAATTTTTCATGAGGGACCTTATCGAATGCCTTTGCTAGGTCCAAGAATATCACATCCACTGGGCTGCCTTCATCAGGTGATCTACTAACTTTGCTGTAAAATTCCAATAAATTGGTTTGACATGAACGCCCCTTATTCTGTTTTCCCTGTAGCTCCACATAGTCCATAATATGGTCCTTGACACTACCTTCCAGTATTTTTTCAAGTGCTGATGTCAAACTAATCGGCCTGTAGTTGCCCACCTCATTCTTCTGTCCCTTTTTATGGATAGGGATAACAGTAGCCAGTCTCCATGTTTGCACAGTTTGCCCTGATTCCATTGACTGCTGAAATATTTGTGTAATTGGCCCTGCTAAATAATCTGCCAGTTCCTTTAGCAATCTAGGATGCAGACCATCTGGTCCACTTGCTTTATTATGGTTCAAATTTCTAAGCCTTGCTCTTACGTCCTCTGGTTCAGTTTTGAAATCAAGAGCCCCCACTGTATTGCAATCCACTAGGCTGTGTTGTTTGTCTAGATTAAACACAGAGGAAAAGCATGTGTTAAACCTATCAGCCATTTGCTTATTGTCAGATATAATTTTATCATCCTTACCCTTCAGTGGTCCAATTTGTTTACCCTGTCCCCTTTTATTATTTATATACGTGTAGAAACTCTTGTAATTATCCTGTGTTTTTGTTGCTAATTTTAATTCACAACACTTCTTTGCCTTACAAATAGTCATTTAACCCCTTTTAACTGTTGTTTATAAATTGCCAATGCCTTGGGTTCCCCACTACTTTTTGCCCTAATAAAAGCTTTATTCTTATGTTTTTTATCAGCTTTTTTAATGCAGTCATCATCCAAGGGGGCAAGATTTCCTGAGCTGTTGTATTTTTACTAATTGGGACATGTTTTAAAATCGACTCATTTAATTTATTAATAAGTATGTCCCACATTTCATGAACTTGGAGATTTGTTAACTCCTGCTGCCAATTCCAGGTGTCTAAATCATTTTTAAATATATCATAATTAACCCTACTGAAGTCTTGCAATACTGTGCTCCCACTTTTAATATAATAACCCCTATCAATTTGGAAACTGACCATAGAGTGGCCATTGTTTCCAATCGGGGCCTCAATCTTACAGTTTATAATATTGTCAACCATGTTAGATAGAACTAAATCAAGGACATGGTTCCCCCTTGTGTTCTCCTGGACCAATTGGTCCAATCCTGCAGCTAGTAATTCTTCCAGAAATCTGTCCTCGACCTTTGAATTTCCCTGTAATTGTTCCAATTTTATACCTGGGAGATTAAAATCTCCCAGTATAATAACATTGTCCTCATGGGCTATACATTGAATCAAATTTAGTAATCGACTGTCTTGTTCAGGTAACCTAGTTGGTGGTCTATACACAACTGCTATATTACTCTTTGGTGCTCTAGGTGGGATAATCTTTACCCATAAGATTTCTTCCTGTTTCCACGCTGTACAGTCCTTAATCTCAGATGTGATGTTATTTAGAATGTATACTGCCACTCTACCCCCTCTATTATACTGCCTATCCCTATTGTATAATGTGTACCCCGGGATTTGCTTATTCCATGTATCATCTGCCTGCCACCATGTTTCAGTAATGGCACAAACCTTGATTTTATCATTATACAATTTGAGTTTTAGTTCGTCCATTTTATTATTGAGACTTATGGCATTTAAGACTAGGCAATTCCACACATTGTTATGCTTATGGGTCATGTTAGTATTTATGGCCCTTAATTCCCCATTATTCAGTTTAAATGTTGTTCTATACTCTGCTTTAATTTGGAAGAAAGTGTCCTGGTCCCCTGTCTATTCAGATATAAGCCATCATGTGAGAAGTTATGGTATGCCTGGAAATCATCCCAATGGTCTAAACATCCATACCCTTCTCTGTGGCACTATCTTATTAGCCAACCATTTAACCTTCTAATATTCTCCATCTGTTGTTGACTTGCCCGAGGGACTGGTAAAATACCAGTAATGATCAGCTCACATCCCATCTTATTTAGTTCCTCCTCCACACTCTCAAAATCCCTTTGTATCTCCGTGAGATTTCTTTTTCCTATATCATTCACTCCCACATGTAAAACAGTTAATGGGTTTTGTGTATTCTCTAATAACCCAGGTAACAACTGACGTATTTCATTTATACCGGCCCCTGGTAGAACTGATACTGTTGTAAAATCATTACGATTTTTACAGATAACCCGATCCGAATATTTTAAAATTGAATCTCCTATTACAAGGACATCCTTTGGTATTTTAGTGCTTTGTCCAGAGGTGTTAGAGGTAAGGGGATTTATATCACAATTATTTAAACAAAGTGGAACAGGTTCCTGTAATGTATCCAATTCTGGATCTCCATCAAGGGCTTGAAATCTATTCGGGGAAAACAGGTTCGGGGTAACATTAAATGTATTCTGTTCCTGTAACCCTTTCTGATCATGTTGTCTATCCATAGCATAAAAGGTTTTTGTGGTAAGCTGGTTGGTAGAACCTCCTATATTTCTCCTATCCCTTTTCGCTCCTCTTGATCTATGTACTATACTGTTCCAGCATAGAATCTCGGCCTGTATTTTGACCCTCTGTTGTAAATAAATAATATCAACACGTAGTTCAGCAATTAATATGCAGTTATCACAGATAAATCCCAAGTCTTCCTCTCCCTTTAAGTACATACCACACTTACTACATTGTTTCATATTCATTTTCGTTGCTGAATAGACTTCAAACTTATTTTAAGTCCCAGATTCCAGTGTCACAGCGGACACAGCTGACACATTTATATATAATAATTTTTTGTCCTCTGATGTAAAAAAAAAAAATATCTCAATAAATAAATCTAAAAACTTGAGACCGCAAGGGAACCAAATGGTTAACAAAAGGTGAGTCTCTAACTTAACCTATGTGGAAAAAATATACTAAAACAGGGATGCAGAACAACGTTCATAGTTTTTTTAGAAGGGGAGGCAGGATGGGTTCTTTAATCATAATGAGTGATCCCTTTGAAGAAACAAGATTACTATGGTGAGTAATTTTTCTTTCTAACCCCAGGAATCACTCATTATGATTAAACAAATGCAGACTACCAAGCAGTACCTTTGGAGGTTGGGCAGAAAACCTATTTAGGAAACAGGTTCTGCAGCACTGCTGTACCAAACTTGGCATCACTTCTGGATTGCAGGTCCAGGCTGTAATGCTTTGTGAAGGTGTGTACTGTTTTCCATGTAGCTGCTTTGCAGATTTCCAAGAGTGGAATATCCCTTGAAGCTGCCACTGAAGCAGCTGTACCTCTGGTGGAATGTGCTTCGAGGCCCAGGGGAGCCTGTTTACCCACTTTACTATAGCAAAACTGGAAACGTGCCACTATCCAATGAGCAATTGTTCATTTTGTGGCAGGTCTACCCTTACCTACCTCTCCATAGATCAGAAAGAACTGTGTCTGGCCTGTTCTATAAGACTTGGTTCTGTCAATATAGTGGCTAAGTGCCCTTTTGACATCAAGGAAGTAAAGCTTCCTTTCTGGAGAACTGGAGTTCTCTGTGAAAAAGACAGGTAAAGTGATGAACTGATTTAAATGGAAATCAGATACCACTTTGGGAAGAAATTTTCTATTGGTCCTGAGGACCACTTTGTCCTGTGGAATGAGATGTAATCTACATCCGTACATAGGGCTTGTAACTCACTGATTCTTCTGGCTGAAGTAATAGCAACCAGATGCAGTTTTCCAAGTGATATACTTCAAGTCTGCTGTTGCCATAGGTTCAAATAGGGCATCCATGAGCTTGGCAATGCAGATATTTAAATTCCAGGCCGAAACGGGTTCCCTCAAAGGAGAGTACAAAAGGTTAAGGCCTTTAAAATATTTCCTGAAGACTGGATGAGAGGCCATGGACCTATCTTTACCTGCTGACAGGTAAGCTGAAACTGAAGCAAAATGAACCTTGAGTGTGGAAGGCTTCAGAGCTAAAGAATGCAAGAGTATCAGGTAATCCAGAAGAATGGCAAGGTCAGCCCTGGATGGGTCAATACCCTTGCCTGCACACCATATGGAAAACCTCTTCCACTTGGCAGAGTATGTCTTTTTAGTGGAGGGTTTCCTGGAACCCCTAAGTACTGCCAAAACTTGTTCTGATAGTTTATGATCCGCATACTCCGAGTCCTCAAGGGCCAGGCCTTGAGCCTTAGTGATTTCAGGTTGGGGTACAGTATCCTGCCCTGAGAGGAAGTCAGCAGGTTGTGCTTCCTGGGCAGATGAATTGGAGGTACCACTAATAGAGCCAAAAGAAGTGAATACCAGTGCTGCCTCGCCCAATCTGGTGCCACCAATATCATTGTTGCTGGTTGGTACCTCAGTTTCAGTAGGGTCCTGAATATCAGTGGAAAAGGAGGGAAGGCATACAGGAACTTCCCTGTCCAATCCAGTGCCAATGCATCCAGGGGTAGTGTGCCCCTGAGAGGAGACCTGCAGCAATATATTGGTAGCTGGTGATTTTCTGCAGAGGCGAAGAGATCTAGCTCTGGAGTGCCCCAACGCCTGAAAATCAAGCTGAGAATTTGAGGATTCAGACACCACTCGTGGTGATCCTGACTTATCTTGCTGAGGGAGTCCGCCAGTACATTGTCCTATCCTGGAAGATGTATGGCTGAAAGGGAAACTTTCATGGAGTAAGCCAGGGACCACAGCCTCATTGCTTCTGTGCACAGTGGGGCTGACCTGGTTCCTCCCTGTTTATTTATGTAATACATAGTAGTGGTGTTGTCTGTTCTGACCTGCACCACTTTGTTTTGAAGATGTGGAGCAAATGCCTACAGGGCTAGATACACTGCCCTGAACTCCAAAAGATTTATGTGCAACATGGATTCTTGAGTAGACCACGTGCCACTTGCTGTATAATCCAACATGTGTGTTCCCCAACCCAGAAGGGATACATCTGTTGTAAGAACTAAGGAAGGTTGTTCCTTTGTGAAAGGAACCCCTACCCAAAGGTTTTGCTCATCCAGCCACCACTGCAGTGCCTGTAGGAGTGTGTGGGTGACTGGAACCAGTTTGGACAGAGGATCAGTCCTCTGTGACCAGTATTGTCTCAGGTGGAACTGAATGTCCCTCATTTAGAATCTGGAACCTAGTACCACTGTGGTGGCAGCTGCCATTTGGACCAAAAGCCTGAGGAAGTCCCTGGCTGGTTTGGGTTTTTCTGGTACAAATGAGCTTGCAATTCATAGAATGTTGTTTACCCTGACTTGTGGCAAGAAAGCTCTGCCCAGACTGGTGTTCAGTTCTGCTCCAGTGAACTCGAGCACCTGAACTGGTGTTTGCTGTGACTTCAGAACTTCATGAGGAAACCCAGGGATTCCAGAGTAGACTTTGTTAGTGCTAAGGCCTGCTCTGTAAGATGTAGAGATGGACCCACCACTAACCAGTCGTCCAGGTAGGGAAAGACTGATACTCCTTGTTTTCTTAGAAACTCCACTACCACGGCCAAACACTTTGTGAATGCCCTTGGTGCAGGAGTCAGACCAAAAGGAAGGGCTGCAAACTGATAATGGCCTGAGGCCAATCTGAACCTCAGAACCTTTCTGTGAGAAGATTTGATGGGGATGTGAAAATAAGCGTCCTTTAAATCTAGGGAGGCTAGCCAGTCTCCCTTCTGTAAAGCTGGAATGTTCAGAGCAAGAGTAACCATTTTGAATTTTGGTTTCAGAATGTGTCTGTTTAGAAGTCTTAAATCCAGGATAGGTCCCCAATCCCCATTTTTCTTCTTTGTAAGGAAGTATCTGGAGTAGAAGCCTTTGCCCTGCTGGTTTAGGGGCACAGGCTCCACTACCTTGATAGCTAGCAGATGTTTTACTTCTGCATCCAGTAGTATCTGGTCTGCAGATGTGACCGGTGCAAATGTTCTTGCTATCAGCTTGGGGAGAGATTTGAAGCTGATTGCCAAACCCTGGCTCACCACCTCCAGGACCCACTTGTCTGTGGTGATGGTATACCAATCCTGGAGAAAATGAGCCAGTCTGCCACCCACTGGTGGATTTTTGGAAGGAGATGCGACCTGTACTAACCCGCCAGTGGGTTCTGAGTGGGCTGTGCCTGAATCACTGGGGAGGGAGAAGCTCTCCTCGTGGCTCTCCTGCCCCTTCCTCAGAAGTATCCTCTAGGCTGTTGTTGCAGCTGAGAGGCCAGAGCTTGGAAAAAAGGTCTGGAGTAGGATCCCCTACCCCTGCCTCCCCTGGTCTGGGACCTATAGGATGAGGAAGGCCTATCCTTAGAATTGCTTCTGTAGGTGGCCTTATATTCTTCTACCTTCTTCATACAGGCCTCTGTTTTATCTCCAAATAGGGAATTTTTCTCAAAAGGAAAGTCCATTTCCTTGGCCTGGGTGTCCAGGGTCAGGTTTGTGGCCCTGAGCCAGGCAAATCTTCCAAGGGAGACAGATAGTGCCATCAACCTGGCTGCAGAGTCATTAATGTCCACAGCCATGTGGAACTGGTATTTTGTGGCATCTAAAGCGACCCTTGCTGTATCCTGCAAGTCCACTGCCACCTCACCAGGCACTTTGTCAGCCAGAGCTAACACTGCATTCCAGAGTGCCTTCTGGGATTGCACTGCATAGGCCATATAACTGGCCTGTCTAAAGATGAGAGAAGCAGCCATATACCCTTTCTTTCCCATTGTATCTATCTTCTAAGAATCCTTATCTGGAGGATGGGTAGCCAAGGGGATTCTGGCTTTGTCACAAGCAGCAGCCTACACAACCCCAGGGTGGCTGAACAGAAAATCAGCTCTCTGTCCTATCAAGCTGATATTTCTTATCAGCTTTTTATCGACTCCTGGAATAGAACTGGGAGTTTGGAATACCTGCATTGCTGCCTTTTTTAAGGACTTATGCATATGCAGTAATAAACATTTTGTTGGGGTTAACCCCATCATATCCAAGAATTCTGCTTCTTCCACATCCTCCTCTGTCTCCTGCAGAGGGAGGTTAAGTGTTTCTACCATGCTTTTAACAAAAGCATAGTGTGAGGAATAATCCTCTGGGCCCCTTGGGGAGGAACCAAACTCCTGTTCTGGAGAAACCTCTGGGTCTATCTGTTCCTCCTCGAAATCATCATCCTCCTCCTCCTCAGGAAAGGTAGCTTGTGGCTCCTGAAAGGGTGGAACCGGGACAGTCGGTATTCGATCCGAGACTGCAGCTTGCAGTGCTTACAAGACCTGTAAGGCCTTGGCAATGTACTCAGCCGAGGGCGTACCAGTTTTGTCAGCTGGGAGCTCCTTAGCCTTCTCAGCCGGAGGCGCAGCAACATGCTTTTCCTAACATTTTTTCTTCAGTGGCACAGGTTCAGTCCCTGACTTCACTGTCCTTTTTGGCTTACCCTGCTCAACTTTATCTGATCCTTTATCAGGATCCTTAGCTTTACCTCCATCCTTTCTTGTGCCAGAGGTGGAGGAACCAGTTTCACCAGTATTAGTAGAAGCAGAGGCCATCCCTTCTAATATTTTTGACCTTTTCTTAAAAGAGTTTTAGGGCAAAATGTTTTACAAATGTCACAATTTGCAAAAATATGGCTAGTACCAAGATAAAAAATACATAATGAATGTCTCTTCTGCTTTAGCTATTATCTGACCACATGGGTCACACAATTTAAAACCAGTGGGTCCTGTGCATTTTTTAGGCTTAACAACAGGAGCCTCTGACACTGAGCAGGAACTGTTGAAGAAAATATAACAAATTATCGGTTCCTTAGAACCGAATATAACAACTATAAACAATCGCTAATGGTTCCGGGAACCATGCGCTACTCGGTTCCTGACACACAGAAACTAAGAAATCTATATAAGATTTAAATAAATGTATGTGGTTAGGAACCTACCGCAAAAGATTAACAAATATAAAAGATTGTGGTAAAAACCTCACTAGAAATAGCGGAACCCTCGGTTCCAAGGAACCGCGAAGGAACCGCCAAATACAATAAAAATTACACAAACTACAAAATAAACTAAAACTAAGGCAGCAATCTGAAATAAAGTAAAAACACTACTTATCGATCAGATAATTAGATTTTGAAGAGGTAGAAGGAGAGCTCTCTGGGACGTCTTCACTAGGCAGGCAGAGTAAAGAATCTGAAGCACTCAGAGTGCAACAGTTGCTATGGCAGCAGTTTGAAAGTGGCATAAGCCAATTGAGAGTTCCATCATTTGCATATAATTCCATCTCTCCGGGCAGTCCAGCACAGGAGGCCGACTGCATTTGTTTAATCATAATGAGTGATTCCTGGGGTTAGAAAGGGGAACTTGTTTAACCAGGAGAGGCACACTAAGCTGAAGCTTGTTTCCAGGTGTAACCTGGGAACACAAGGAAGTTAAGTGACTTGCTTAGGGTCACACAGTATGCAAGTGGGGGGCTTTGGGATTCAAACCCAGGTCTCCAGGTTTGCAGCTCAGAGCCTTAAACCACTGCACTATACTACCTCCAAGAGCCACAAACACCCTTAGAGGAGCCTCAGAACTTTTGACAGGTTGCCCATGTTCTTCACCACTCCAGGGCCTTTGACATGGAATCAACACTGGGTCTGGGTTGCTGCCTTGGAACAGCGTTATAGAGACAGGGCTCAGGTCAGGGCTTCTTCTCCTGCATCAAACCATTCTGAGGCTTACACCTCATCTCCACCTCATCTGTGGACAATGAATCACCCCTCCACCTGGTCTCTTCTGCTGAATACATGTTGTATTAGCAATTCATGCTGGAGATGTTTTAGGCACTGGTCTCCCCACTTTCAGAGGCCATGATCTGGTTGCCCTGCCATTGGGACTCTTAGGAGTTCCTACCATGGATGCTACTGTCATTCCTCCTTCGCCTTAAGCAATGGATCCAGGTCATTTGCTGCTACACCTGTTCCCAAGGTCCTCCACATGCAGTAGCGTACATGCTCTGAGTCTGCAGGACATGAACCTCATCCTACATTGGGTCTTTGGGTACTACTAGGTTACTAGGTGTATTAGACACAAGAAGGCTAAAGCCCATCGAGAGTGTCTTCCACCACAGAGTGGGTATATTATGTTTGACCCTTGGTCCAGCAAAGGTGATCTTCAAGTCATGTTTTAAACAGAAAAATCTGCTGCTTCAACAGCGTCCCGAGGCAAATTATTCTATAACCTAACGTCCCTAACAGTAAAAAAGTTATCCCTTTTCCATGAATTTGTTTTGGGATGGTCAGTTGCTTATTATGACTCCTTAATTTGATATTTCTGTGAATAAATTTGAGGTTGCATTGAGCCATAAGTGAACGATTATGTAAGATTCTGTAAATCACCTCTGCTTCTATGCTCTTCCAAGGTAACCAGCTCAGTACCGTTTAACCTATCTTCATATGTTAGATGTTTCAACTTTGGAATCAGTTTGGTAGCCAAGTGCTGTGTCCTTTCAACAAGATTTATATCCTTTCTTAGATATGGATTCCCAAAAAGGGAGCAGAAATCCAGGTGCATCCTTACATATGTTCTGTATAGAGGGAGGATGCACTGCTCGGTTTTATTTACAAATTACCTCCTAATGCAATTTAACAGAATGTTAGCAGTTTGTGTGATTTTATTTCAATGACCTGTGTTGGTAAATGTATTGTTAATTATGATTTCCAGGTCCCTTTCCTTAGAAACTGCTCTTGATATTTGGTTATTTAATTTGTATGTCATTTGGGGGTTATTTTTCTCCATGTGCAAAACCACACATTTATTGTGGTTTAGGGACATTAAGGTACTGCAGACCCAGGCTGCCCTGAAGCTCCTCCGGCGCAACCAGCCTCCCAGTGCAGACTCTACAGAGTCTTAGGCTCTGGAAGGAGGATATTTACCTTAGCATGCTCACTGATGGGCAAGGCTGCATATTAGGCCCACATGTCTGCCTACGAGCTGCTCTGCTGTCTTCTAGCAGCTATGCCACAAAGTGAGATAGCCAGGCAAACCATTCATCTTTCTGCTTGAGGCCTAATGGTAGCACAGAACCAGTCAAGGGCATCATAAGATGCCAATGAGGTGGCCTCTGTGCTGGTGAAAACTGTAACCTGTTGACTAAAAAAGGCTTTGCCTATCCAGGCTGGCATCACTGGCCTGGTGTAAGGTGCTAAACTCTCACTTCCAAAGAGCCCATTTCTCCTCTCCTCAGGTCAGGTGGCAGCTTTCAGGGAACACTCCTGCCCCTGTGACACAGGAGCCCCCACCTCGACCTGATCAATCTCGGGTTTCACCAGATCTGCAGGAGCCCCTTTCATCAGATGTTCTTCCCCATTCAGAGGGTTGAGGGTACTTCTGTACCTTCAGGGTGAGTCAGCTCCTCCCTCATAAAATAGGGAAGTTTGGTACTCTGACTATAAATGGTACTCAATGGAGAAGACTGATTCTACGAAGATATAAAAGTTACATACTTACAGTAACTGGTGATCTTCCAGAATATCTTCTCCAATACCATGCCCGCCCACTATCCCCCTCTGTCTAGTAGATTAAGGGCCTCTGGGCAGCTCACCCCAATTATGTAATGGCACAATCATACTTTATATTTAGCTGTCACTCTCCCCTCTTATACCTCTCCTGCCTCTTGCTACTGGGACTCTAGCTCTGAAGAAAACAGAAAAAATCTTCTTGCTCTTTCCTTTTCTTTCCCATTGTACATCCCTGCTATCTTGGGTATATCCCCTGTTAAGATTATTTGCTAAATGCACCCTTACACCCTTTGGGTGTTAACTCAGTTCTAACTCCACTTGTTAGTAACTCTAGCTGTGGACTTGTGCTTATACAGAAGCAGCACACCAAGCTCAGCTCGAGTAGCCAAGTCCACCTCAGGGTATACCCCTGTATTCAGCTTGCTGAAAGGGAATGACAGTTGACAGATGAATATTTGCTACTGTGATTTTTCCTTGACATATTCTATCTCATTTTCTTCTCATCTTTGTGTTGCCATGTACTGTTTTTCAGCATGCCTTACAGAGTTAGTAGGACTTGAGAGAGTGGCACATTTTTCTACTCCTAAATGGAGTCTTGTACCCTTGAGATTCTGTAACGTCAAATTAACTAGTGATCTGTTATTCTGCCCCCCCCCCCCAAAGGGAGGGTGTGAAAGGGCAATATGGGCTCTGGAGACCTTTATATTTCTTCTGCATATTAAGTCTGTTGCAACAGCACATTCATGTTTTTTTTCCCTAACTATTCTAGCTCTCTGCTTTCATTCTCCATCTACAGGCAGGCCACCTGTAGTACGTTCTCACTCTGTGCACTCTGTTTCCTGGTCTCCGGGTGCCCCAGTCAAACTGTATGTTCCTCAAAATGAAAACACCTGCACAATCGTGCACACTGTCGGCAGCATGCGAATATTTCTCTCATGAACGTGCGAGGTGGTGTTGGTGAATGAAAGAAAATAAAACCCAAAAAGGTGGTCCTCGCTGTATTTAGAGGCTGTACACTGTGTTTTGTGGTGCAATATTGTGCCCCTGCAGCAGTTTAAGGGATAATTGGTGAGTCGCTAGATGCAGCCTTGAAAGCGCTCTACTGCAATGCTCCAAATGTAGTGCATCTGCAACAGTAGGCACAGATTCGCGTTTGTATTTCATTTGCAGGGGCTAGCACAGAAGGTAATTCTTTCTGCTTTTCTATAGTGATGCAAGGGAACTTGTTTCTAGTTATTTTCAGCACTCACATCTCCCTGTTTATGCCTGCATAAGACAAATGCTGCGCACAATGCATTTTCAATACTATTATTGTCCTGTAATTATTGCAGCATGAATTATGCTAAAATGCCTTTTTTCCACTGTGTTGGAATTAACTGGGTTAGTTGCTTACCAGGATAGAAATATGGGTGAGGTTCAAAAGTAAAGTATGCAACTTTATTTCCGACTGTTTTACCTGCAGGAATGGTTTGGGGGTGTGCCCTTGCTGCTCAGCCCTCTCTAATGTCTCCACTTCCTATAGTGCTGGCCAGCCCATTATCTCTGTATTAAATAGGTAGAGGACATGTAGGAGTGGCTTGAGTAGCATGTCCCTCCCACTCCAGATTTATTTCTTTATTAAAGCAATAAAATTATGGTTTAATAACACTAAATGATTATTTATCAAAATTCTAGCTATTATCCTGAAACAGATGTTAAAAATTATTGTGATTTCTAACATTAGTTTACTATCAGGTATTGGGGGGTGGAGCTTATCTGTATCACATGATCCCTTACTGTTATATAAAGAAGGGCTTTGTCAAGAGTCAGTAGAGTGGAGGACTCTGAGCAGTCCAGACCCTAACCTTTTCTAGTGGTTATTAGTTGGAGACTGATTTACTTTGTGTAACCCCCCTGCAAATGGGGGTTCCCAAAAGACTTCCAGGAGCTTGCTTGAATGCTCCAAGCCTGAATGGTGTTTGGCGTTTAAGCCATTTATCAGTGAGTGTTTTTAGAACCTCTGGTACTGTCTCTTTAAGAGCTATCTGCTTGCAGACATAATTAGTTTGTATGGGGGACTGTGTGTTTCTTTGATTGAGTACCACTCGAGCTGCTGCCAATTCACTACATTTTGCAGTCACTAGGAGTGCAAAGGGAACCTACCTGAAAGATGTAACTGTTTGCCAGAAACCATTTAGAGTAATAATGAATTACAGTTTGTCTAACCTGCTTTCTTTGCAGTCAGAACTGTGTCTGCCTAGTTCCCCATTCTGGTTTTGAACTGCTGAACTGGACCAATCAGTGTGGGGTAAGCTAGCTCTAAAATGGTGCCTTGGACGAATCAGAACTTGGACTCATAATCTGAGCCAGCCACAAGAGGATTGTATGGGCAGTGACTCTGGGAGATGTAGTTTAGACTTAGGCGCCTTTTGGACCAACAGGAGCAGTCTATTGTGTGACAGCCAATCCAGTCAAGAACTGGGAGGAACTCAAAGGAAGTGCCCGGTTTTGTCTGTTGGAGTTTCAGTTGAGCTCTGGCAGTGAAGAAGGAAGGAGCCCTGTGCTTTTTCAGTGTGCAGTTTTAGTCGGGAAACGTGTGTAAGGCCCAGAGTTCCGGTCTGCAGCTTGTGTAACTGCTTGTTAGGACTGAATCCGTCCTGTGAAGAGAATCAAAGGATATCTGAAAAGTAGAAACCAGGCTCACCCTGTAGAAGACTGGAGAAATTGCTGAATTGCACTCGGTCTGTCAGGAACTGAATCTGCTGTGTGTTCTCCCGGGTATTGTGCAGTAATTGCGATCGGGATAGAGAAGCAGCCTGCCTGGTATAGTACTTTCTGTTTTACCATATAAATGTGTGAAGAGGCTTGTGTACCTCAAGTGAATCCTACTGCCATTAAAGGACTTTTGCCTGTTACTGTTTGCCATATAAATGTGTGAGGAGTCTCGTGGAGCTCAAGAGTAGCCCTGCTGACATTGAAGGACCCTATCTTGTTTGGAGGTCGTGAGTACTAATTCAGGGTCGCTCCCTGTTGAATTGCCACATTGAATCCAAATGGAATCACTGTACTGCTGACTGTTTAAACTAATTTTCTTTCTCTGTGGAAAGGGCCCTACCAGCTGCCACGGGTTTGGACTAGCCACTAGGGCTTGGGTACCCAGAGACAGTAACTGTAGGGATAGGCCTGTGCACAGAGCCATAGGTAGATGAGTAAAGTGATAAGCTAATTAACCTGATTTCCCCTGTCCTTGTTATATTCCCCTAAATAAATCAGAGCCTGTGTTTCAGCAAAGTTATACTGCCTGAGGTATTTGTCTATGTTAAAGTATTGTACTGTGATTGTTGCACTGTATCTTATTTTACAGGAGGTCCCAGTGCCTGAACCAGCCCTGGGGGTAAGTGTATACTGTGAAGTAATTCTGATATATGTGTGGGCCACTAGTGGGAAGAAAGGGGGGTTGCAGTGTCCCAGAGGGCTGTGACCAAGTAAGTTTAACTATTGCAAACCCTGACCTCTGGGTGGAGGCACCCGCCATTGGATCCAGGCCCCTCAACCTGTTAGTGGCAAATCAGGCAGGGGTAGTAGCCCCTGGGATAGCGCCATCTAGGGGTTACATTTGCTTGATTTATTTTCCCTCTGTCACTGTTTGGTCAAACAGTTTGCTGTTAAAGAATTAATTTGCCTGCCTTCTTTCATTTATTTTGCTGAATAAAAGCTATTTTATTTTCATTGGATCCTGGTGTCTGCCTCCATCTCTGCCCACAGCCTACTACAGAGGACAGCCTGACTGTTTAAATACAAAAATAAGCATTTGTCAATGCCGAATGTTTGCTTGCACAAAGGACAAGTCTGAGAAACATAATATCTAGACACAATTTAGCATATATTTTACCCTTTTTTGTAATAGTCTCCCTTTTTTATTTCGAAGGACATTTGCACGGAAACAGGCTCTCTTCCCTATTTGCTCTGTCTGCTTCTCAGAAGCAGCAAGTTATGTCGGCAGCGACAATACTAACCTCCCCCACAGCGATGGCACAATACTGACACAAGCATCATGCCGCCTGTTCTGTGGGTGTTTTCTGTGGGGGACTGTGCCCCCACATCCCCCCATGCGGGGGGCTCTGCCTCTGACACCCCGGACTTTAAGATTCCAACTCCAGGTTGGACTTGGTCCAGGGAGGGGCGAACATTGGGGAAAGGCGAAACAGGAAAAGGACCATTACGCAATGTCGCCTGCATGGTCTTTTTCCTGTTTCTCCATTGGGGTGTCGCCGAGGTGCGTCACCGCTGCTTCTATACTTCTGCAGTCACAGTTTTGTTTATGACATACTAGATTGTTGCTGTGGTGATAATTATGTCAAACAGGGCATTATGACATCACATGTAGACAAGCAGCCACAGTGAATAAAGTCCAAGGGACAGTAACCCTCCTGCTTGTGGCCCTCATGCTATGGACAAGTGCAAAAGACATTAGCAGTCTGCCTGGAACTCAGGCGTGGAGGTAGCCTCGGCCAGTCATGCTGCTTGACACCGGTCTCCTAGCAGTATGTCACCTAAGTCTCTGTAAGTGTTCTCTCTACTGAACTGTAGCCATGTATCATTCCTGCCATTTAAATAGTGAAGTGTATCTGTTACGAATTACTCTATTAGAAACTACTAGCCTTCTGTGACCTTTTCTGGCCCTTTGCTTAGTTACCTCCCTATCTAGATCAGACCAGTACTTGACTATCTAAAAGTGGGGCTCCTTAGTAGTAGTCTTCAGTAATTGCTGACATTTTGTTTCTTCTAAATGTATTTATTTTTATTTATTTGTATTTCGGATGACACCTTTGAGCCGAGGGCTCTTTTACAAAGGTTCCACGTCAAGGCAATAAGGACAATAAGGTACAAAGCACAACATGATCATTACAATGGAACTTACAAAAAAAAAAAAAAAAAAGACAAATAGAGTTACAATAATAGCAGCCAAAGGCATTGTCAAGGAATTGTGTTGCAATTAATTATACGAGTACAAGTCATAGGCAGCTAGTGGCCTTTGTTAGGAGTGGGTTAGTGAAAGAGAAGAAGAGTGGTGGTGAGGGGTGTGGGAGAGAGAGAGAGAGAGAGAGAGAGAGGGAGGGAGGAGGGGAGAAATGGGGAGGGCATTGCGTTGGGTATGTGGTAGATGGGAAACAGCAAGGGAGGAGGAAAAGGGGATGAAAAGGAGACAGATTCATCCTATACCCAGTAATGGGGCAGTAGGAGAGGAGGAGGAGGAGGAGGAGCTGAGGCAGTGAGGAGGGATGCCTCTGAGGGTAGTCTGCCTGGAGGGGATTATAAGAAGCAATCACAGAAGACACTAGCCACGAGGTGTTGACGCAGTTTACACTTAAAAGCACCAATCGTGGCAATGTTGGAGATTTCTGTAGGCAGCAAGTTGAACCAGGTGGAGGCTCTGACAAGGTAAGAATGCTGAGCTTGAGAGGTCCGACAGCGAGGTATTGTAAAGGTTAGACTGTCCGATCTTCTAGTTAAGCGGCGGTCACGCTGCAGGGTCACTATTGATTGGACTCCAGGGGGCATAAGGCCCAGTGATGTCTTCTTAGCTAGGATGCAGGTCTGGTACTTTAGCCTGCAGGATAGCTGGAGCCAGTTAGCCTGCTCATAAAATGTCCGAACGTGGGAGAAAGGTGGGCAGCTGAAATAAGGAGTCTACATGCCTTATTAAGGGCTACAGCTATGCCGGAGTGCAGTATCAGTAGCGATCCATAGATAATGAGCCCATAGTCAATAGTTGAGATAACATGGCTCTGGATAGCAAGGTTCAAGGCTTCAGTCGTTAGGCAACAGTTTATGCTTGTATAGTAACTCTATAATGGAGTTCGCTACCTTAGCGACATTGTCAATGTGTTTGGTATACGGAGAGGAGCAGTCAGGGTCAGGCCCAGATATTTAAACATATCCACCTGCTCAAGAGTAGACGTTTGGTTGTTAATTATGAGCTCATGGTCCTTGTACTTTTGTGGTTCCATGGAACAACATTGTTTTAGTTTTTTGTGGTTAAGGATGAGTTTATGAGCAAAACCAGTCTTCCACTTCTGTGAAACCTTCTCTGTAGTTGAGACTGAAGGGAGGTGGGTTGGTGTGGCAAGTGAAGATTACTGCATCATCTGCAAACAGTAACATCTCTGTCATGGCAGGAGGCAGAGAGATTGTTCAGGAATATGCTGAATAACAAGGGGCCCAGGATAGAACCTGGGTACTCCAGAGTGGATTGGTAGAGATGACAGAGAGAATTCACCAATCCTGACCTGTTGGGTCTGGTTACTGAGGTAGCTTTGAAACCAGAGGGCAGTTTCACTTGAAAGACCAAGGAGGAATAATTTTTTGACGAGAATGGAGTGATTGACAGTATCAAATGCCTTAGTCAGGTCAATAAAAGAGGTGCCGACCAACTGGCCCTGATCAAGTGCATGATGGATATGTGTGGTGAATTTGAGGAGTGCCGTGGTAGTGCTGTGCCCTTTGTGGAAGCCATGCTGCTAGGAACACTGCAGGCTGTATTTTACAAGGTACTCCGTGAGCTGATTAGCCACTATCCGTTCCAAGGCTTTGGATAGAGGAGGGAGGATGGATATAGGCCTGTAGTTGTTCGTGAGAGTCTTGTCACCACTTTTATGGACTGGAGTCACCACTGCCAGTTTCCACTTTTGGGGGAACTGGGAGAGCATGAGGGAACGGTTGAGGATTTTGGTTAGTGGGAGCAGGACTTCGTCAATGGTGAGGTGAGAAGTTTCATATCCAGTGAATCGCCACTGACCCTAGACTTTCCAAGCACTTTAAGAATGTGTTTTTTAACTAGGCTTTCTGGATTGCTTTGAAATGGAAAGGAGGGTGCCCTGGTGGCAAATCTGAACTAACAGGAGCTGGGTTGACTGTGGTGGGATCAAAAAAGTTAGGGGGTAGCACATGACTAAGGTCAGCAAAAGTGGTGTTAAATGCGTTGGCAATGATTGCATGGTCAAGAGTGATGGTACCATCTATGTTCAACATTGTGGGTGTTGTTTTGGGATCCTTTCCAGTCACTTCAGCAAGGTTATGCCAGAATTTACTCCTGTCGTCCCAGGTGCTGGCTAAGGCGTTCCTGTAATAGTTAGTCCTTCTCATGGCGGATTGCTCTGGTACATGCATTCCTTGCTGTTTGTAGGCCTGGATATCAGTCTGGGTGCCAGTAGCCTTATGCGATACCAGAGCTGGTCTCAGATTTCATTTGTGTAAGGAGGCCTAGTGTCATCCATAGGTTATTGACACCCTTGATCTTACGCTTCTTGAGCGGAGCATGAACATCGAGGCTGAGTTGAAACAGGTGATAAAGTATTCAAGTGCTGTGTTCTACATCGGGGCTATATCAATTGGTGACCAGTCATGTTCACGAAGGAGTGTTTTAAGTGACTCAAGATGACCGGGGTCAGCATTCTCCTGTTAATAGTTTGGGGAGTTTGGTGTATTTGTTGGTCCAGATACACAAGATAGGGGAATGATCACTTAAGGAGTCTGGGAGGACTGTTGCTTCAGAGATGTGCTCTGGATGATTAGTTAGCACCCAGTTTAGAAGTGTACAGGTCCCTGTTCTGTAATATACTCTAGTAGGTGATTTGACCATTTGTGAGAAGTTAGCAGCAGCTAGGGCATCCTTATAACTATTTGAGCTGGAGGCCAGCCAGTTGATGTTGAAATCACCAAGTAGGATAACTTCTGTATTCTGATTCAGGGAGTTGATACAGTCAAGGGGGGAGTGAGCCCAGATTGCTCAACTTGGGTGGTATATAGACAGAGACAACAGTCAGGATCTTGTTATGAATCTTAGAAGTACTTTGCAGCAAGGATTTGGATGTCATTTCCGGGGATGGGCACGGGCATGACAAGACCCATGAGGGACTCTTTAAGGTAGAGGGCACAGCCTCCTCCTTTCTTGGTAAGTCTGTCATGTCTGAAAACTACATATCCGGGAATTGCTATTGCAGAGTCAGGTATCTTCAGAGACAGCCATGTTTCCAGCACTGATAGGATGTCTGGATTGTGCTGGGAAACCCAGGCAGAGAGGGTATCAAGTTTGGAGAGGAGGCTGCAGATGTTAATGCTTGCCAAGAGAGTGACCCTTGCACTGCTGTTAACCTTGTGGCCAAGTTGTGGTGGGCCGGGGTTAGGGTGAATGTTGCCTGAGAGGAGCAACAGCAGCAGTATTAGATGTTTTAAAAGGGGTTTAAAGTTGCTTCTGTGGGGCAGCAGGGCCCTTTTTTTAACAGGTTCCTTTCCATAAGGATGATGCATGAGGTAGTGACCAGTATTTGAATGTATATCCATTCCAATTTATAGACAATTGTTAGCATCATTTAATTTATGTCCCCTTTCTAAACTGTTGCTCTGCCTTGTAGCACTGCACATAGTGTCTGTTGCTTCTACTGACCATTGCTTCCGTTTTGACCCTCTCTGAATGCACTCTCTCTTCAACTTTCACTTTTGCTGGCTTGGCTAACCCTGGTCCCCCTTATCTCATCAAAATGGCTTAAGTTGTTTCAGAAAACAAGCATTTCAAACCCAGGAATCCCTCACTATTGCTTGACAAGTGCAATCATTCCCCTAGAATCTACTGAGGAGCAGGCTCTGCAGGAATCCATATTTTGGGTAGGCCCAAGGCGTAAAAAACTGATGCTGAGCATCAGACAAGCTCTTTTTGCCACAAGGCCACTGATGAAAAATGAGGAATTTTGCTAGTCCTCTTTTTTAACTTACTAGACATCATGAAAAAGAACTGAAAAAGATATGCATTTTTGTTTTCTTTTCCATAGAGGTTTTTCTCCCTTTCGTGATGGGGTGGCTGCTCAGCCCAGTCCTCACCTCCCCTGACCAACAACTTCCTCCTCTAGGACTCACCTGGTCACTGAAATTCTCCCATGGCTTCCCCCCACGGGGAGGCCTCAAGATGGAGGGTTGTCCTAACCCCCGAAGAATAACACAGCTCAGACCAGGGTCCAGGTGGTAGCATAGCTCAGGGACAGGTTGGCTGGGATTCATTCCCACGCCATGATTTTTTCCATTTTCCATTCCATTTCTGCCGCAGTGCATGTGTACATGCATGTGGAGTCACACATGCATCATGCAACTGCTGCCGCTCCCTTCTTGTCATCCAAAGCTGCACTGCCACCAGACCTCCCCCTGATGGTAGTCTAAGCCTGGGCTAACAGGCCACCACTCTTGTATGAGGAGAGCAGTCCACTGGACGTGCAATCCTCTCCCTCTCCAGCCGACCCCCAACAATCCAAGCTTATTCCCGGAGCTCGAGTTGCCGACATGGTGGGAGGTAAGAAGCTCAATGCCTCAGCCCTCCATGCCACCAGACCAGACCTTTTATAGGTACATTAGGGAGCGAAGAAAGACCAAGAGAGGGATAGTGAGGCTTAATGGGGGTGGGGGCAGAGGGTGACAGTGAAAAAGCAAGGATACTGAATGCATACGTCTGCTCAGTATTCACAAAAGAAGAGGAGGGGAGGTACCTAAACCAATCAATAGAAGCACTCTGGATAGGGGGGTCGATACCAGCCCATTCACAGAAGAAAGGGTCCTGAAAGAACTCCTAAAACTGAAAGTGGACAAAGCAATGGGGCCTGATGGGATTCACCCCAGCATTCTAAAAGAACTGAGGGGAGAACTAGTGACACCACTGACTACCCTTTTTAACAAATCATGGTAGGATGGTGTGGTACCTGAGGACTGGAGGAGGGTGGATGTGATTCCCCTTCACAAAAGTGGGAGCAAGGCAGAGGCAGGAAACTACAGACCTGTCAGTTTGACCTCAGTGGTAGAGAAAATGATGGAATCACTTCTGAAACAAAGAACTGTTGCATACCTAGAGGCCAGCGGGGCACAGGACCCAAGGCAGCATGGATTCACAGTGGGAAGGTCATGTCAAATGAATCTCATAGATTTATTTGACTGGGTGACCAAAGTAGCAGACCAGGGAAGGGCTGTGGACATGGCCTACCTAGACTACAGCAAGGCATTTGACACAGTCCCACACAAAAGATTAACACATTAGCCAGCCTGGGAGTGGGTCCCAGGGTAGTAGCCTGGGTAAATAATTGGCTGGACAACAGAACACAGAGGGTAATAGTAAACAGAGTTCACTCCGAAGAAAGGGGGGTTTACTAATGAGGTACCACATGGTTCAGAACTGGGACCGGTCTTCTTTAATGTCTTTATAAGTGACACTGCAGAGGGACTGGAAGGAAAAGTATGCCTCTTTGCAGACGACACAAAGATCTGCAACAGGGTTGATACACAAGGGGAGTGGAAAGGATGAGAAGGGACTTGGCAAGGTTGGAGGAATGGTCAAAGTATGGCAGCTCAGATTCAGTGCAATGAAGTGCAAGGTAATGCACCTGGGAAACAAAACCCAGGGAAGAGTACACAATTGGAGGTACTAACAACAACAAAAATGGAAAGAGACCTGGGGGTAGTCATATCAGATGACCTAAAGGTAGGCAAGCAATGTGAGAAGGCAGTAAGGAGGGCTGGGGGGATACTGGGATGCATAGGGAGAGGCATCACCAGTAGAAAATAGGAGGTTGTTATCCCTCTGTACAGACAGTTGGTGAGACCCCATCTGGAGTACTACGTGCAGTTCTGGAGACCCCATCCCCACAAGGACATAGACAGGATGGAGGCAGTCCAGAGGAGGGCAACTAAAATGATGCAGAGCCTGCATCAGAAGCCATAAAGGAGCTTAATATGTATACCCTCGAGGAAAGGAGGGAGAGGGGGGACATGATAGAAACATTAAATACCTCAAGGGAATCAACAAAGTCCAAGAGGGTAGCATATTTCAGAAAAGAGATGTGCAAGAACAAGGGGGCACAATTTGAAGACAGAGGGGGGATGGCTCAGGGGGCAACGTGAGGAAGTATTTTTTCACAGAGAGGATGGTGGACGCATGGAACGGCATTCCTGAGGAGGTCATGGGGTCAAAAACAGTGGGGGAATTCAAGAATGCATGTGACAGACATAAGACAATTCTGATGGGGGGGTAGGAGGAAATAGGCTGTTGGTTAACTAGGATCTGCAGCTTATGTAATAGGTAGGGAAATGGAAGTCTGGGTGGGCCAAGTGGTCCTCATCTGCCATCAAAGTCTATGTTTCTATCTAAAGACAAGAATTTTCTAAAAGGAAAGGCAATGCAGTGAACTGAGTTGACAATAAACTCTGTGGTGTACACTCGGTGGTGGGAAGAACACGACTGAGGTAGGTGAGGAAGCCAGCAACAGCTTATTGGCAGCTTCATGCAGTGTTGCACAAGTGCCATAGTCAGTAGCCATTACTGCCCAAAAGATTTACTCCTGCAGGGTTCTGGTGCCTCCAGTACATCCAAACCAGCGATAATGTAGAACATTGGACCACACAACTATAGTGAATACAGCATCACAAGCTTGCTGCACTGTACTGTAGCTGCGCTAGGCTACTTCTGTCACATGTTTGGTGTTAAGTTAGGTTTTGTCAGTTTGCTTGAGTAGGGAGCGCACCCCCCATACCCCCCCCATGTCTTTTAATGGAGGGTTGGGGGGGCAAAGCCCCCCAACTCAAATAAACTAGTCACATGTTTGCTGTTGATTTAGGTTTTGTCTGCTTGAGTTGGGGGACTCTGCTCCCACCCCCTTATTTATTTAACACAATGGGATGTTGGGGGAGTCCCCCAACTCAAATAAACTAATAATAAAAAAAGAAACATACAACTGTAAAGCATCAAGACGTTATGCCACAACATACATCAGTATGCTATGCTAACAGCATAGATCTGCAGTGGATCCAATGTTCTCCACTATTGCCCCCAGACCCATAAGTGGAACTCAATGGAGAAGATTGGTTATACCAAGATCCCTTGGGCACAGAACATCTTCTTCTTCTTCTTAGCCTTGACCAGCTTAGGGTCTTTCTGGAATGAAGCCACAGAATCTGGGGTGGTGTTGGACTTCTCAATATGTGTGCGATGTTCTTCCACCCCTGGTCCAAAGAGGTCAGTGCCCAGGAAGGCCACATTGGCCAACTTGTGCTGGGTGTTCACCATGAAGTTGAACAGCCTCTGTCAGGCCCTACGGCACATGGACATGACTGCAGCCCCTGCTTGGGGCACAGGAGTTGTCCAGGTCCAAGGCCATCTGGAGCTGGCATTTAGGTAGCATACAGCCTAGGTCTCAATTGGTCCTAGCCACAACATGCTTGTCAACTGGAAGGAAGGGGAGAAGCTCCCCAACTAAGCTGAACAAGGAATGGCAAAAGCAAACCATCATAATGGTGTAGCTAGCCTGCATGAGACTCAAAGAAGAGGCCATGTAGGCCTTCTTGGCCACACAGTCCAATTTCTTGGACTCTTTCTAGGGTAATTTATTCATAGCACTTTGGCCTTTCTGTTTCTGAAGGACAAGACTCTTTCTATGGAGGGGTGATCTGAGAATCCCGAGGGGCTCTTGAGAGGGATGGCATATTTGCAGGCTGTTCAGTGGGGGATGCCAGGCCAGTAGGCTGGGTGTTGCCACAGGTCCAAAGCCGGCCCCATAATGGCTTCAACCATGGGGAAAGCAACCCCCAGAAATCGTCCCTGTCCAGAATGTCAGTAAAATGGTATCCAGCCCTCTTCTGTATTGGTTCCAGTGGGACCTCCATGGAATCTGACATAATATGGAACAAATACCCAAAGGATGCTGAGGCCAACTGGGAGGATTGACCATCGTAAGAGTCAAGGTAGCGTAAATGAGTCTAACTAAGGGCCATGGACAACTCTTTATCAGTGTCCAATGGTTCCTCAAAAATCATCCTGGTTCATTTCTAGGGGTGTGGACCATCCCAGAGCTCTGAGTGGCCTTAATGGACAGCCATCAAGGCAAGCTGGTGGTCGGATGGGACTCTTTAGTGAGGGCCCACTCATGTGAGTGTGGTTAAAGGGGATCCACCACAAGTGGAGGAGAGGCAGATGCCAGCTGATCGGTTCAAGAAAACTCTCAACTGGCTGTTCGACCACAGTTGAAGTCGTAAGCTCCAACAGGGCCACCATGGAAGCCCTGACCTGCCCCTTGATAGGCGGAAGCTTGACCAAGATCAGCCGGTCAGGGGAATCATGGGAGCTGCAAGAGTGTGACCATTCCTGGTCCACCGACTGATGCTGCTGCTTCTTGTTCTTGTACCTGTAGGGCTGCCTTTCACCCTAGGTCTGGAGGGCCAACTACCTCTCACGGAATTTACCTGTGAATGGCCCTCCAACACAATGCCCAGCCAGGACCACTGCTGAGACTAAGAATGAGCCCATCCCCCACCTCTATCTCCAAGGCTGAGAGCTGTGCCACTGACATGGTGGCCACAGAGGCCTGTTTGTAGACACCTGTCCCTTCCAGTGGAATAAAGAACTGATGTCAAGGGGGCAAAGCTGGAGGACATACACATTAAGTGGAGGTGGGAGCTTAGCTTGAAGACATCCAGTGACTAAGTTCTATCCAACTGAACCACCAAAATGTGGCTAGTGAACTGGATCCCCAAAACTAAAACAGGCAAATAGCTGCAGTTGTGCCAAAGAAGTTGGCTATCCCAACAGAACTATCAACTTTTAAAGAGTTTAGAAGTTTAAAACTACAAAGAAACACAAATGCAATGTAAGGCAAGTTTCCAGCAAGGCTCCTCTGCTCCTGACAGTCAGAAAACTTGAACTGAAGTGGCTAGAATCTGCCACATTATATAAATTTCATCCGGATGTGGCAAGGCTAGAAGTTCTACCTTCCTGCCGGGTCCTAGTGCCTTCATGTAAGAACACAGAGTTGAGTTCTAAGTAGAAGATAACCTTCAAGATCAACTCTGTTTCATAACTTGGCATGAGTGTTTTGCAGTTACCTACCTCCTCCCAATGCTTGACATCATCCAAGACAGCTTTAAGTTCATCACCTGGCAGAGTGCAGAAACGATGCTCTTCATTAGGTCTGTAAGAAATATCAGAAACAATAACATACACTTGAAATGTAAATAAATCTATCTGTACTGCCCAAGTACTATAGCAAAAGTGTCTGACTGTAAAACAAGGACCACTCATCACTCTAGTTGGTTGTCCAAAGGCTTCTAGTAATTTGCTCGTATAACAACTGGCTCCACCCACCCCCATATGAAGCTGCTGCTAACCTCATGATTGGCCTGTTGGGCCAAAATCCAGAGAGCTACAGTGTGAAGGTTTCTTAATCTTCCTTCTGCTAAAGAGGGCAGAAACCAGCAAGCCTTTCTGCCTCTGGCAGCATCCCCTACACTCAGATGGCTAGAAGATTTAAGTGGGCAGGACTCTTCTTAAGGCAGTGAACCTTTGAAATTCCCACTGAGCTCACTCCACCAGTGTTACAGTTAAATTCCAACATTGCCAAATATGTGGCCAATCTACTTTTGGGACGGTGAGATCAGGATTCAGTGTGAAATCTTTGCCTGAGATCATACGTGAAGATATGTAGAGTCTGTCTTCAGCTAAGGTCTGTGTAGGGGTGACAGATAACTTAGCTATCAGTTTTCTCTTTAAGCTTAGAAAGGCAAGTACCTTCCTTACGTTAGATTAAAGCAGTCTGCAGTGTTTTCTATTCTGACTCCTGTTATTTAAAACCATTTATTTTTCCTGTAAGAGTGTTTTCCTCTCATTTGTACTATTGATATCCTGAAGTTGCACCTTGACTCCTAAAGTAAAATACTTTTATTTACCTAACAGTCATGACTGTCTCTTAATTGTAAGGTTTTGATTTATTTTCTCTGGCTAAGGGAAAACTCTGTTGGCATCTGTCATCAGAAGAGCATACTACTCAAGTTAAACTGCGGTGAACATCCTAGCCTTGTGCAAAGAGAAGTGAAGTCCTGGGAAACCAAGCTGGTGGCAGCTGAGAAGGAAAAATTACTTACTATAGTAATCTTGTTTCTTCCAGGATATTCTTCTATATTCATAACTCTATGCAGTCTGCCCTTTAAGTAGAACTGCCCAGAGAGAATGCTATGCAATGACAGAATCTATCATTGGCTCGTGCCACTTATTCAAACTGCTTCCCTCATCAGCTACAACATTCCATTAATGTATCAGATTTCTAGAGAGCCTACAAGGCAAGTAACCTACCTAACTATATCATCAAATTACACTAACATGAACACCTAACTATAATCAACAATTAGCAAACCCCCTAATAACAGAATCACTTGATCAAGGGGAAAAACTGTACTCATCAGCGTTTAAGACAGGGTATACCAGTGTTTGGCCCTCCATGGGTGGATGAACAGGTATAAGTGCAGAGGCCACTGGTTCTGGAAGGGAAGGCAGGGTGGAAGAGTTACGAATATAAAAGAATATCCTGGAAGAAAAAATTACTTGCCATAGTAATCTTCTTTCTTCCCAGTGATGCTCAGATATTCATAACTTTGTGCAGTCAGCCTGGTGGGTTGGACTGCCCGGAGAGATGGAACACATGCAAATGATGGAATTCTTTGCACGTGAGCATCTTTCAAATACTGTCTCTACCAACTGCAGTGTTCTAACCCTCTTTAGATTTGTAAGAAGCCTGTAAGTCAGGCATTATGAAAAAATTCAACAGCTAATTAATTCAATTTTTTTTTTTTTAGGGTTACCCTAATAAAGAGAATTTACCCAAAAAACCTCTTAAGGAGGAACTACATCAAATAAACAATGGTGTTCACCAAACGGCATAAGAAAACTATTAAGAGAGACAGAAAAATTCTGTTTAAATCTATTTGGTATAGAGAAGTGTACCCAGAAGGGTATGGCTATGTGGCACTAGCATGCGGAGTGCAGAGGCTGACGTTCTGGAAGGGGAGGTTGGGAGGGAGTTATGAATACCTCAGCATCACTGGGAAGAAAGAAGATTACTATGGTAAGTAATTTTTTCTTCTAACCCCAGTAATGATCAGGATATTCATAACTTTGTGCAGACTACCAAGCAGTACCTCTGGAGGTGGGCACAGAACTTATTTTGGAAACAGACTTTGCAGGACTGCTGTGCCAAACCTGGCATCACTTCTGGACAAAACATCCAAGTTGTAATGCTTTGTAAAGGTGTGTACTGATTTCCAGGTAGCTGCTTTACAAATACCCAATAATGGAACCTCCCTAGCAGCTGGAAGACTGGCAGCTGTTCCTCTTGTCGAGTGTGCCCTCAGCCCAGCTGGGGACTCCCTACCTGCTCTAGTGTAGCAGAATTGAATACACTGGACAATCCATCGAGAAATGGATCTTTTTGAGGCTGGTTTGCCCATTCCGACATCCCCATATGTAAGGAAAAGTTGTTTTTTGTCTTGCCTATGGCCCTTAGTGGCTGTCATGTAATAGCTGAGAGCTCTTTTCCCATTCAGACTGTGGAGCCTTCTTTCACCAGAGCTTGCATGGTCTGTGAAAAAGACAGGTAGAGTGATTGACTGGTTTAGATGAAAGTCTGAAACGACCTTGGGAAGGAATTGTCTGTTTGTTCTGAGGACTACCTTATCTCTGTGAAAGGAGATAAAGTCCTGGTCAACACAGAGAGCCTGGAGCTCGCTGATTCTTCTTGCTGAGGTAATTGCTACCAGAAAAACTGTTTTCCAGGTAACATATTTTAAATGGACTGTAGCCATGGGCTCAAAAGGAGCCCTCATTAATCTGGCTATACATATATTAAGATCCCAAGCGGGCATTGGTGCCATGTGAGGAGGATGCAAATGTATCAGGCCTTTAAAAAATCTTTTGAAAATGGGATCTGATGCTACTGACACCTTTGTCCTAGCAGAAAGATATGCAGACACTGCTGCAAGATGAACCCTTGGAGAATTGGGTTGTAGACCTTGTGAATGTAAGTGAGTCAGATAATCCAACACCACTGAGACTCCTGCATCACTGAAATAAATTCTAGCACAGCACCAAAAAGAAAATCTTCCACTTAACAGAATACAAAGCTAGTGGAGGGCTTCCGTAACCTTTCAAGATAGTATTACAGCTTCAGAAGGTTTAAGTCTGCATATTCTAATTCCTCAAGAGCCATGCCTTGAGGTGGAGGGACTTGAGATTTGGGTACAACAATGTTCCCTGATTGGAGGTCAGGAGATTGTGTCCGAGAGGCAAACTTATTGGTTTGCTCACAGACATGGAGAGCAGAAAGAGTACCATGGCTGCCTGAGCCAATCTGGAGCTATCAAGATCAGAGAAGCTGAGAGGGATTTGAGCTTCAGTAATACTCTGAAAACCCGAGGAAAAGGGGGAACGGCATAAAGAAACTTGCCTGACCAGTCCAGTACCAGGACATCCAGAGGGATTGTGCCCTGGGTCGGTGGTCTGCAGCAATACTGAGGCAACTGGTGGTTCTGGCGGGATGCGAACAAGTCTATCTCTGGAATGCCCCACCTCCTGAAAAATACCTGCTTGTTCAGTGTCCATTCATGATGGGACTGCTTGATTCGACTCAGTGTGTCTGTCAAGGTAATGTCCTTTCCTGGCAGATGGATTGCTTGCAGGGACACCTTTAGAGAATACGCCAGACTCCAGATTTTCATGACTTCTGTGCATAGGGGACCTGATCTGGTGCCTCCCTGCTTGTTTATGTAGTACATAGTGGTGATATTATCTGTTCTGACCTGTACCACCTTTCCCATCACCAGTGTAGAGAAAACTTTTAGTGACAGCCACACTGCTCTGAGTTCCAGCAAGTTTATATGCTGAAGAGACTCTGCTTCTGTCCAGGTACCCTGAGTTGTGTGCTCCCCCAGATGGGTGCCCCAGCCCAGAAGGGATGCATCTGTCGTGAGGACCAGTGAAGGATCCTCCTTCTGAAAAGGGACTCCTTGCCTTAGGTTGGATTCCTTTTTCCACCACAAAAGGGCTTGTAACAGTGCCCTTGTCACTGGAATGAGTTTTGAAAAGGGATCTTTTTTCTGACTCCAATGATTCCTGAGATGAAACTGGATGTCTCTCATGTGAAAGCTGGAACCCTACACTGTGGATGCAGCCATATGACCCAAGAGCTGCAGCAATTACCTGGCTGTTTTTTGCCTGTGCAACTTGAAGGAATTTGCTATGGCCTGAAGGCTTTGCACCCTATCCAGTGGCAAAAAGGCCCTAGTCTGTAGAGTACTGATCTCTGCCCCTATGAACTGTAAAGTCTGTGTAGGGGTTAAGACAGATTTTATCTGGTTTATTATGAAACCCAAGGACTCCAAGAGATCCTGTGTGAGCTTTAGAGAAGTTCTGACTTGTTCTGGTGATTTGCCCACCACCAGTCAGTCGTCGAGATAAGGGAAAACAGTCACTCCCTGTCTTTGAAGAAATGCCACCACAGCTACTAGGCATTTTGTAAACTCTCTAAAGGGAAGTTACAGCAAAAAGAGAGAGGGTTGTCGCACAACAGAAGCAGCAACCATTACTGCTGAGTCCTCTGTGACCCCTAGGTGGTGCTATTCCATGGGCTACTGCCCCTGCCTGCTTGCCTAGTAGCAGATTAAGGGGCCTAGGTTCTGCAATGGGTGCCTCCACCGGGAGGTCAGGGTTGGTAGTGGTCAAACTAACCTGGACACAGCCCTCCAGGACACTATAACCCCGCCTCTTTCCCTCTAGTGGCCTGAGCAATATACGATAATCACTTTCACAGTACCCCTTGTACACCAAGAAGTACTCGCACTGTTTGCACTTACCACCAGGGCTGGTTCCTCTGGCTCGACCCTGGGGTCCCCCTGTAAAACAAGGTTATGCACAGCAAATATCAACAGTACAGTACTTTTGGCACAAACTGGAACCACAGTCAGGATCAATGCAGAAAAAGTCAGATCCGATTTATTCAGGGTACTTGAACAAGGAAGGGGCGTAATCATGTTGATTGGCTTAAAGGCTATATTAATCAAACAGTTATGCATGCGCTTCAAGTCCCCACACAGTCACACCTCTGGGTACCCAGGTAGAGAGACAATGGGGCTAGCCAGGAACATTGCAGCTGGTTGGGGCCCTGTGATGGAAGAAAGCAACGTGGACAACACACACTATTAGTAATCTGGAGCCGGAGGGCTCAGTTCATGAAAGAAAAAGCAAGCAGACAATCAGATGACAACACTTTTAGATTTAGCTGTTGTTACAGGGCGCTACCCTGATGTTTACTCACGATACCCAATACTGGACACAGGCAGGACGAAATCGAGACTGCAGGTTGTTGAGCTGAAGTGCCCGGAGAAGCAGGGCCAACATGAATCACCGAGGCGTCATTCCTGTTCAAGTGTTGAGCAGGGGGCTGATCCCCAGGCAGGTCTCTCATTGATGGCTTTCTCTTTGCAGTGGGTAGTCGGGCTGGGCCAGTGTGGCAAGGCCCAGGCCCAATGGAGATGATTTTGGATTCAGTCTGTGGGGCTGGATGCAGCTTCCAGCAAGCAGAATATAGTTCAAACCACAGTGGGGAACCAAATCACAACCCACTAGCAGCACACAGCACATTTCCACATAAGGAAATTCTAATGCAGCTTCCAGCAAGCAGAAGACAATTCAAACCACAGTGGGGAACCAAATCACGACCCACTATAAGCACACAACACATTCACATGTAAGGAAATTCCACTGTACCAGGCAAAAGGCTCTCCGGTCGCAATTAGAGAGTCTCTGTACTATCCTGGAGTTCAGAGGTGGCTGGAGGTCCAGACAGGCCGATCATATTCAGCAAATCTTCGGTATTCTGCAGGTAGGAGCCTGGTCACAATTCAGTGGCTTACTTCGCTCTCCAAGTTCAGATTCGGTCTGAAAAAGGCACAAGTTCCCTCTCAGGGACAGCAGGCAGGCATGCAGGCCAAAACTCAGGCCTTTCCACAGTTCCGATTCGGTCTGAAAAAGCACAAGTTCCCTCTCAGGGACAGCAGGCAGGCATGCAGGCCAAAACTCAGGCCTTTCCACTGTTCCCCCGTACGAATCTCTGCCGGGGCTGCTGTTTGAATCATTCAAGCTGTTATCTCTTCACTTCCCAACTCAGAACTAACTAAAAATGCAAGCAGTCTGGGGAATTTCTCCAAGATCCAAAAGGTTTGGTTGGTTGATCTGTCGGTCAGTCACAGCAGGGGCTCCCCCTTCAGGTTCATTTAGGCGCCACGATGCAAAAACTACAATTCTTACAAGTTTTGACCCCAACAAGCCCCTGTAGGCAGGCTCCATTTTAGAGTCCCAAATGTACTGATTGGCCCATTTCAGCAGTCCAGGACCAAGATGATGGAAACAAACAGAACTGTCCATGCTGCAGATAAGGCAGGTTAGAACAAACTGCATTATTATTACTACTATACCAAATGATCAGCAAACAAGCACATCTTCTAACAGAGCTCCCTTTTAGATTAATTATGACTGCAATCCAGGCAGCTCTTAAAGAGACAGTACACAGAGGCTATATAGGCACTCTCTGGCAATCACATCTAAACTGCAAAAGCGTAGGACACCAGCCTGGCAGTATGCATTTAGACAAGCTCAAGGAAGACTTTTCAGGAACCCCCATTTGTAAGGGGGGGGTTACACCCTTCCCTGCCTGGAGAAAACTTGGCGTCCGCATCAAGTCTGTACCATCACAATATCCAAAATGCAATATAAATGAGACATATATATCATTAGCTTGTTACATTACTATACATTTCAATATACTTCACATAACTACATCCATATTGACAATACTTATGCAACTTTCATACAAGTAATACTAATTCATTGAATAACTTCTTGTACAATAAACAATGTAAGAGGGGGACCTTCCCTATCAGCTAACTTGGGGCTGGATGGGGCAGGGGCACCATGGTGAAAGCGAAGAACAAGTAACCTGGAGTTGCCCATCAAGCTCAATTTGGGCAGTGAGCTTAGCGAAACATAAACCCACTTTGTGAACCACATTGAGAGGGCAAATCCACTGGCCTCCCAGGGGAATCATAACTAAAGCGTAGCACTGGCTTGACAGATCGGCCAGTCTTTCTGGGGGAGCAGCCACAGTCTCTGCACTTTCAGCACTAACTTTGGAGCTTTGATGACTTGTGAGGGGTGCCTCTCCATGGATGGGAATGTCCAAACTTGAAGCACTGTCAGCTCCTTGCTCTGCAGGCTCTGTTTCCACAACACTTTGCTCATTGTCTTCTGACGGAGGCCCAGGTTGCTCATTTTGAGGAGGCTCTGGCACAATTAGGCTTTGCGGCACTGAAGGGGGACTGTCAATGCTCTCACAATGTTCTTCAAGTTCTGGTGTGTCACCAGAGAGACTTAGACCATCAGCCCATTCATTGGGCAATTCACAAAGTTCCACAAAACACAGAGAGTCCGCAACCTCAGACGTAATACATTGCACTTCACTTTCAGGGAGCACTGGCTCCAAGGACGAAGCTGGGGGGTTAGGCAGTACAGAAGGCCCAGCTTCATCCCCACAATTAGTCATAGGGTTACCTCGAAACAGCTGACTCAATTCATAGGAGGGGTAATAGGCACTGTCACACTCACTTTCATCAGAGGTGGACTGATAGTCACTATCATTCTGGGCCTGCTGCGGGGGAAATGTTAAGTCTGTAACTACTGGAGTAGGTTGACTCTGTTTCTCTCTTGCAGCAGCATGAGTCACCAGCCAAGGGGAATCAATCTCTGATGGTTCAGCCTCAATTATGACTTGGCCGATAGGTAGCAAGTGGTTATGGTGCATGGTCTTGACAGCTTTGGAGTTATTCTCTGGGCGCACCTTGTACACTGGTAAATCATTCAACTTTCCAACTACTACATGGGGAAGATGGTGCCACCTATCAGCAATTTTGTGTTTACCATGCAGTCCCAAATTGTGTAACAACACACGGTCTCCAGGCCGAAGCTCTTAAGCCTTTACTTTTTTATCATGCCTCTCTTTGTTGGCGAGATTTCTTTTGGCAGCCATTGTCTGGGCCAGTTGATAGGCATGGTTCAATTGAGCTTTCAGTTTCTGTACATACTGTAGGTAATATTTGGCTTGGACCCTATCTGGAGATACCCCAAAGCAGACATCAACAGGCAGTCGGGCCTCCCTCCCGAACATGAGGCAGTAGGGGGAGAACCCAGTAATGTCATTTTTTGTGCAATTGTATGCGTGGACCAAGTTACTAATCTGCTGGCTCTGCTTAGGCCTGTCTTTGGGATGGAGGGTGCCCAGCAGGTCTAGAAGGGTGCGGTTGAAATGTTCTGGTTGAGGGTCCCCCTGTGGGTGATAAGAAAAAATTATTCACCTTAGTAATGTTGTTTCTTCTAATGGAGTCTTGCTATATTGTGACATATGCAGTGAGTCCCAACCTTCGAACTGCTCCGGAGGTGAAAGAGTTAACTTTCCATGCCAGGCATGGAACGCTGAGCTCGAGCTTGGTTGAAACTCTGTCTGTTGTTCTTCAAACTCAAACTGTCAGATCTTTACGAGCTAAACTCACTGAGGTCCTGTGTGGAAGCTGTAAACCTACACTAGCCAACTGGCTACTAAACATAAGAACACATTTTTTTGGTCCCAAAACAAAGACTCAAGTCAGGAGACCCAAAAAATGAAAAACACAACACCAAGTCACCCCAAAAAAGGAGGGTGAAAACAACAAGGTGGGCATCTACTAAGTGCCAACACTGCACTGCCCACCCACATCCCAAAAACAGAGGTTCTGAGAGGGCAGGCAGGGGAGGATCATAATAGCAAGACTCCATTAGAAAACAACATTACTAAGGTGAGTAATTTTTCTTCAAACAACATGAAGTCTTGCTATATTATGACATATGCAGACTACACAGCAGTACCTCCATGGAGGAGGGACAGAACCTACTTAGGAAATAGGTTCTGAAGCACAGCTTGCAAACCGAGCATCACTCCTAGCCTGGATGTCCAGGAGTAATGCTTGTAAAAGTGTGAACTGTTTTCCAGGTAGCTGCTTGACATATCTCTAGAATAGGGATGTCCCTGGCAGCAGCCAGGGAAGCAGCTGTACCTCTGGTAGAGTGAGCCCTCAGGCCTGAGGAGGAACCTCACCCAGCTTTTCATAACAGAATTGGATACAAGAGACAATCCACCTGGCAATGGATCTTTTAGTGGCAGGTTTCCCTTTACCAACCTCACCATAAGTGAGGAACAGTTGTAGGGAGTCAAACCTGTGACCCTTGGTATGCTCTATGTAGTAACTAAGGGCTCTCTTCACATCTAAGCTGTGCAGTCTCCTCTCACCAGAGGAGGAATGGTCAGTGAAGTACACTGGAAGAAATATAGATTGATTAAGGTGGAAATCTGAAACCACCTTAGGCAAGAACTTCCTGTTAGTCCTGAGGACCACCTTATCTCTATGAAAGGAGATAAAATCAGGCTCCACTGACAAAGCTTGTAATTCACTTATGCGTTTGGCAGAAGTGATGGCTACCAGAAACACAGTCTTCCAAGTCAAGTACTTAAGCTCTGCTGAAGACAAAGGCTCAAAGGGGGTTGCATAAGCTGAGCAATTCAAACATTAAGATCCCAGGCAGGGGCAGGGTCCCTGAATGGAGGGTTGGTGTGAAGCAATCCCTTGAAAAACTTGGAGAATACAGGATGAGCTGAAAAGAAGAGGGTTTACCTGCTGAAATAAAAGCAGACACAGCTGCCAAATGTACTTTTAGGGTAGCTGGTCTCAGCCCCAATGTATTTAAATGGACCATATAATCCAGGACTGTGGGTAAATCAGCAGATTCTGGGGAAATATGCTTCCCAGAGCACCATATGGAAAACCTCTTCCATTTGGAATTATAGGTAGCCCTGGTGGCAGGTTTACTAGAAGTCTTCAGTATATCCATTATACCTTGGGAGAGGTGTAGGTCAGCAAACTCTAATTCTTCAAGAGCCAGGCCTTGAGATTGAGAGATTTGAGGATCGGGTACCAAACCCTCCCCGAAGCACAGGTTAACAGGTTGTGATTCCTGGGAAGACACAGAGGAAGATGGACTGCTAAGGACAGTAGGAGTGGATACCAGGGCTGTCTGGCCCAATCTGGAGCAATCAGGATCATCTTGCAGGATTGAGATCTGATTTTGACTAACACTTTGAACAGGAGAGGGAAGGGGGGAAAAGCATAGAGAAACTTCCCTTCCCAATTGAGAACTAAGGCATCCAGAGGGACTGAGCCCAACACTGGGGGCCTGCAGCAAAAAAGGGGAGTTGGTGATTGTCTGGGGCTGCAAAAAGATCTATTTGCGGGGTGCCCCATCTAGCAAATATCACCTCCAGGACCAGGGGGTCCAGTGACCATTCGTGATGGCCCTGGGAAATCCTGATGAGGGTATCTGCCAGGACATTGTCCTTGCCTGTGAGGTGAACTGCCATAAGGGAGGTGTTCAGGGAGTAAGCCAGAGACCACAACTTCATTGCTTCGGTGCACAAGGCTGTAGACCAAGTGCCCCCTTGCTTGTTGATGTACCACATTGTGGTGGTGTTGTCTGTTCTGACCTGTGCAACTTTGTTCTGAACAGATTTGGAAAAAAACTTGAAGTGCTAGAAAAACTGCTCTGAGTTCCAACAGATTGATGTGGAGCAGAGATTCCTGAAGGGACCACAATCCCTAGGTAGTGAGGTCGCCCATGTGAGCTCCCCACCCCAAGAGGGATGCATCTGTAGTAAGGATTAAGGAGTGAGACTGAGTGACAAAGGGAACCCCTTGTCTCAGATTGCTCTGATCCTGCCACCACTGTAGGGCCTGGATCAGGGTTCGAGTTACTGGGATCGTTGGGTTAGAGGGGTCTTTCCTTTGAGATCAAAAGGCTCTCAAATGGACTGGATGTCCCTCATCTGAAATCTTGCTCCCTGCACTACTGCTGTAGAAGCAGCCATATGCCCCAGGAGCTGTAGAAAATGCCTTGCTGGTCGAAAGACCTGCAGGGTGAATGAGGAGGCCAGAGAGACCAGGGTCCTTGCCCTGTCCAAAGGAAGGAAGGCTCTGGCTTTCTCTGCATTCAGCTCTGCGCCTATGAAGGTGAGGAGCTGGACAGGCTCTAGAGCTGACTTTGAAAGATTCAGAAGGAAACCTAGAGAGGTGAGCAGTTCTGAGTTATCTGTAGATGTAACTTGACTTGGTCTGGAGACTGGCCTACTATGAGCCAGTCGTCCAGGTAAGGGAAGATGACAATTTTTTGCCTTCTTAGGGAAGCAACTGCTACTGCCAGGCATTTTGTGAATACCCTTGGAACAGAGGTGAGGCCAAAGGGCATTGCTCTGAACTGGTAATGGCCTGAGGGCAGCTCGAACCTGAGGTACTTTCAATGGGAGCTTCTGATGAGAATATGGAAGTAGGCATCTGTGAAGTCCAGGGGCGCTAGCCAGTCCCTGGCCTTAGAGAGGGTAGAATAATTCCCAGAGTCACCATTTTGAATTTTGGTTTTAAAGGTGCTTGTTTAAATATCTGAGATCCAGGATGGGCACCCATTCTCCTGTATTTTTGGGGTGGAAGTACCTGGAGTACAATCCTTTGCCTGGTGTGGAGGTGGAACCCTTTCCACAGCTCTGAGAGCCAGGAGGGAAGAGACCTCTGCCTCTAGGGCAAGTGCCTCTGGTGGATTTGCAGGTGGAAAGGATCTGGTTCTCATCTTTGGAAATTTTGAAGCTGAGAACCAGTCCCTGGCCACTACTTCCAGGACCCACTTGTCTGATGTCAGAGACTTCAGTCCTGGACAAAGTAGCCAGCCTGCCCACGGTAGCTGAGAATCGGCCTGGCAACCCCATCAGGGTGCCTGCTGGCAGGGGCTTTGGGCTGAGGGGTGGAAGCAGGCCTGCTTGTGCCCGTCTGCCTCTCCCTCTAAAGAACCCGCTCTGGGCATAAGCAGAAAGAGGAGGCCTGGGCTTGGTAAAAGGCCTATGAAAAGGCCTGCCCCTGCCCTGGAAAGCTGCCTTTGAGGAGTGGCCTGCCTTTCCTTGGCCTGTGCACTCCTATAGGTGGTCCTATACTCATCCATTTTCTTTATGTAATTCTCTGTCTGCTCCCCAAACAGAGAATTACCCACAACAGGAAAATCTATGGCCTTAGTCTGGGTATCCCAGACAGGCTAGTACATCTGGGCCAAGCCATTCTGCCAAGTGCCACATGTAGCCATGACTCATGACACATCATTAGAGTCCACTGCAGCATGGAATTGCACCTTGGATGCCTCAATACCATCAGCAGCCACCTGCTTCAGCTCCTTGGCAAGCTGGCCAGGGACCTGTTTTGCTAGACCCATAACAGTATCCCATCTGGATTTCTGATATCTAGCAACATAAGCCATATAATTTGCCTGTCTGAGTCCCAAGGATGCTGCCATGTACTGTTTCTTTGCCATGGCATCAATCCTCCTGGAGTCCTTGCCAGGGGGTGTGAAGTCAAGGGAATATTTGCCTTGTCACAGGCTGCAGCCTGCACTACCCCAACATGGCTGCATTCTTGTGTAGGGAACTCCGTATCAGAGCCTGACAATGTGTACCTCTTGTCCATTCTCTTATCTACAGGAGGTATAGTGTGAGGAGTTTTTAGAATTTTAACTGTCTGTTTCCCAAAAGATTTATGCAAAGGAATAGACAGTCTCCTAGACTCTGGGATATCCATCATTTCCACATAGTCAGGCTCCTCTTGATCATCCACAGCTTCCTCCATAGGGAGCTGGAGGGTTTCAGCCACTTTTTTATAAAACATAAAATGAGAGAGGGACTCAGAAAAGCCTAGGAGGAGACACTCCTGAAGGTCTGTCTGGGGAGATGTCCGGGTCAATGGGCACATCCAGACTTTCAAATCCACATTCCCTCTCCTCATACTCCTCTTCCCCCTCCTCCAGTTCATAATATTCCTCTAAATCATACTTTTGAACCAGTGGAACCGGCCGAACCGGACGCTTACCTGATGGTGCCGGTTCGGTCGGAACCAGGGAAAGCGACTGGACAATTTAAATCGTTTTGGCTATTTCTTCAGCGGTTGGAGAGGAAAGTTTTGGCTCCACACCAGCTGATTTCCTAGTCCTTTTTGCTGGAACCGACTCCTCAGAATCGGATCTCCTTTTGCCCAAGGAAGTCTCGCCCTGGTCTGAGGGCACTCCCTCCAGTTCAGTTGGAACCAAACCGGGCTGGCCATCTGGTTCAGCTGACTTTTTGGCCTCCCTTTCCCTGAGCCTACCAACTCTCTTTTCCAGGGTAGCTGCAGGAAAATTTTTACAAATCTGGCAGTCTGCATTGAGGTGGTCAAACCCCAGACAATAAACACAGGTGGTGTGGGGGTCAGCCTTGGCAAAGACTTCCCCACAGACACTGCAGTGTTGAAACCCAGTGGGCCCGGTTTTTCTTTTGGGTTTCTCAGACATAGTGCCAGTCCTAACCAAGCGTACCCGTTTGTGGCAATCCATAGGTGAGACCCCTTATCGGTTCCCAACGCGTGTCACGAATGGTCGTGGAAAAAATCGTAATAAAATCCGTTTTTTGTAAAACCGATAAGAACCGGTAACCACACTCTAAATGACAGATTAATATATTTTAAACAACCTGATCGGTTCAAACCGAACCGATAAACCGTTTACAAGTTCCACACAGAATAGAAATTAATGTAAAACCTATCTAGTACTCACAATACTACAGAGTCTGAACCGACCGGTTGCAGTTTAAATTCGGTTGAAAACCGAGAAAAACAATACTTTAACCGACAAAATGAACCGAGCAGAAGGAGAAATCTTCGGAGCGACTGTTCAGTGAGGCGGAGTAAAGAATCTGACGGTTTGAGTTTGAAGAACAACACACAGAGTTTCAACCGAGCTCGAGCTCAGCGTTCCATGCCTGGCATGGAAAGTTAACTCTTTCACCTCCGGAGCAGTTCGAAGGTTGGTACTCACCTCATATGTCATAATAAAGCAAGACTTCATGTTGTTTGAAGGAGTGGTTCTTGACTACTGCACCCCCCATAGAGAGAGCATTTATTTGATTAGCCAACTTTCAAAATCTCTGCCTTGGTCAGAGTGGATTCGCTGAGGGGCACCACAGTGGACAAAGAAATTTTCCACTAGCACCTTGGCCACAGTAGAGGCCTTTTGATCTTTAGTTGGAAAAGCTTGCGCATATCGTGTGAAATGATCCATAACCACTAACACATTGCCAATATTCAGCTGATCAGGTTCTAAATACAAAAAATCTATGCAGACCAGTTCCAAGAGGTGCTGGTAGTAATATTGACAAGAGGGGCAGCTCTCTGATGCAGGGCTTTCCTTTGCAAGCAACAACTGCAAGTCTTCACATGGTACTCAACATCGGCCCCCATCTTGGGCCAGTTGAATCGAGATCGTACCAATTCGAGAGTTCTGTCAATACCAAGGTGCCCCATGTGATTGTGGAGGGACCTCAGTACCAAATCTTTAAAGGCAGTGGGCAGGACCAATTGCTGCCTGTCTACTTGACTGCCTTGATCCACTGTCTCTCTGTACAACAACTGATTGAGTAGATTCAACCTGGGGCCTTCTTTAAACAATAGAGCAGTTCGCAAGTCAGGGGAACACAATTTGGACACATCTTTCCCCGCACACAGGGCATGAAGTGCAGGCTAAATCATAGGATCTTGGGATTGAGCCCATTGAATGCTGTCATTGTCAAACTGAGGTAGTGCACTAACATCTAGAGCAGAAAAGTGGCAATAGGCAGCCGGTATGCAGGTATCAGGAGGGCCCAAGCAATCTACTAAACAGTCCACTGTATCCGCAGACATCTGTTCATCTCGGTCAAATTTTTGGCACAAGGCTCGGATGTCAGGTTCAGAAAGCCTGACCCATTCACACTTGGAAACTGGCCTTTGTGACAAGGCATCAGTATCAATATGGTTCAGTCCTGGCCTGTATTCAACAGCATAATCATAGGTTGATAAGGCAGAAAGCCAATGGTGCCCAGTGGCGTCTAACTTAGCTGAAGTCTGTACATAGGTTAATGGTTTATTGTCGGTCTTCACCAATATCTTTGCCCCACAGATGTATTCATGAAACTGGTCAACAATGGCCCATTTTAGGGCAAGGAACTCCAGTTTGTGCACAGGGTAGTTTCACTCTGATGGGGTCAAGCTCCTACTGGCGAAGGCCACTGGTCTCAAACCATCCTCATGGACTTGATACAGCACAGCTCCTAGACCCTGCAAACTGACATCCGTATGCAGCACACAGGGCTTGGTGGGGTCTGCATAGGCGAGGATGGGGGTGTGGGTGAGCTGGTATATGACTTCATGAAAGGCTGCTTCACATTCGGATGTCCAGCAGGGCCCAAAAAGTTCAGCTGTGTGGAAGTACACTTTCTCTGGTTCTTTGATGGCCCCTTTTTTATATTCATACGAACATACGAAATTTGCCAGCAGATAAAGGCCTAGAGGTCTATCAAGTCTGCTCGAATGTGCAGCTAGGGCCCCTTATTCTGCAGCTGCCCCTCCCTTCCACCCTTCCCCTTCATTAACCTTCCCCCTTGTCATGTCCCATCCTCATTTGAAGCAGTCCACTGTTCTACTGCATACCACTTCAGCAGGTAACCATTCCACTCAGCCACCACCTCTCTGTAAAAAGTGTCTCCTCATCTCCTCCTGAACCTTCCTCACTCCAGTCTCATATCATGGCCCTGGTGGCCCTCCCTCCTTACTTTGAACAGCCCTCTGTACCTGGGCTCTTGTTTATTCCTTTCATGTATTTAAAGGTTTCAATCATGTCACCCCTGTCTCTCCTCCAGTGAGTACATGTTCAACTCCTTCAACCTCCTCTCGTATGATAAGTCCCCAGCCCTTGATCATCTTTGTGGCTCTGCATCACCCCTCCAGTAACTTAATGTCCCTCTTCAGATACGGACGCCAGTACTGCCGCAGTACTCCAGGTAATGGTCTAACTAATGACCTATACAGTGGCAGAATCACCTCCTCCTTCCTCGAGGATATACCCTTGCAATACAACCCAGCATTTTGTTGGCCTTTGCAGCTGCCTTCCTACATTGTGCCGAGTTGTTCATTGACCCTGTAATGAGCACACCCAGATCCTTCTCCTCCTCTGTCTGGGCTAGCTGCACTCCCCTAGCTGGTAACTCCTCCTTGGGTTCTTCATCCCAAAATGCAGCACCTTGCACTTTTTGGCATTAAAGCCCAGTTGCCAGGTGTCTGACCAGGTTTCAAGCTTTGCCAGATCATCCTGCAACCCCTGCCATCCCCCTAGGTCATCCACCACCGCGCCTACCTTGGTATCATCAGCAAACAGACTGATCTTGCTCTTGATGTCCCATGATATGTCTGCAATGAATATCCCAAACAACATTGGTCCCAACACTGAGCCCTGTGGTTTATGGTTGGTAGGAGGGTAACCCTGGGTAAGATTCAAGAGTGTGCGAATCACCTTTGAATAGTCTTTTATGAACCTGCGGTAGTAGCCACAGAACCTCAGGAAACATTGTAGTTCTTTCAAATTATGGGGCTGGAGCCAAGTAGTCAGTGATTCAACCTTACTGGGATCAGTCTCTATCCCTTCTGCAGATACTATGTGCCCCACATACTTCACAGAGGTTTGAAAAAACTGGCACTTGTTAATGGGCAGCTTGAGGCCGAAGTCTTCCAATCGGTCTAGGACTTTAAACAGTTAGGTCTCATGCTCCTGTAATGTGTGCCCAAACAATGACATCGTCTAGGTACACTAGACATTCCAGCAAGTTTATATCTCCCACCGCATGTTCCATCAGTTGCTGAAAGGTGACCGGTGTGCCTGAAATTCCCTGTGGCATTCTCAGGAATTCGTAGAACCCCAAAGGACAGATGAAGGCTGTTTTCTCACAGTCCTCTGGGGCCATCAGGATCTGGTAGTATCCGCTGTGAAGACCCAATACCGAAAACCATTTGCTCCCATTCAAACAATCCAGGGCATCTTGTATATGGGGCATGGTGTATTGATTGGGGCTGGTCCACCGGTTCAGGGTTCGATAATCAACACACATCTTTACTGACCCATTTTTCTTATGCACAACCACAATGGGAGAGGCATATGGGCTCCTTGATTTTTCTATCACACTAGCAGCGAGCATTTCCTGCAGGTGTCTCCTCACATCATCTATGTCAGCTGGGGCGAGACGTCGGGATCTCTCTCGAAATGGCCAGTCATCATGCAGGCATCATGTGATGTTCTGCACCCTGGACACACCCCACATCCCATTCTTTTAATGAAAACACTTGGTCCCTCTGAGCGAGTTTCTTGCTAATTCTAGCCCTCCATTCAGCTGGCAACGGGGAGTCACCAAAGTCAAATAAGTCCGGGGTCACTCTCTCCTTCTCACCAGAGCACTTGTTGCTGGGCAACACGGCAGTGTCGGTGGAGTGTACTGTAGCTAGGGTGCACCCTCTGTTCACCCGAATCTCCCAATCTGACACATTCTGAATCTGTACCATCACTCGTCGTGCATAGGTATGGGCACGAGCAGGCAAGATGCTGGGTTTGACCAATAATCCCTCTGGCAACTTTCCATCTCCTGGTGCATCATTAATATTTTGTTCTTTACGTTTCTCTTTAGGCAGACTTCTCCATGGATTGTGCGCTGGGCATTGGGGGCCAATACCAAGAAGTCAGGTTCATTTTTCCACACTATCCCCACCAGCTCATCTGGGTCCACTTCATCAGGTCTCTGTTGCCAGTCATAAGCCATTTTAACTAAGGCTGGAATTCTTAGGGCCTGTCCAGTCAGCTGCCCTTGTTTCTCATGGCAGAGTTGTGCTGGTCTCCCAAACATGTGGGTGTTTGTTCCAATTAACAAGGGAACCCCATCATACAGTCCAGTGGGGGGGACACACAAGGGCCAGTGTCTCTACTTGCTCCACTATGCCAGTGACAGTTGCAGGAAAAAACAACCAGAGGAGGGCATATCCTAGATATGAATAAGACCTGTCGCTCAACCTCCACACATGTAGGCCTTCCAGGGATTGTAAAGGCACATCAGGTAAGTGTTTGTCATACCAGTCCTGAAAACACAATGGTCACTTGCGACCCACTGTCAAGCACAGCCTGAGTAGGAATACCATTCACAGCCACATTCGTCTCCATTCAAGGGCCCACTATCTTGGACCAGTCTGGAGGGACAACAGCAGGGGTCTGGACAGATGATTTAGCCACAGAGGGGTTTGAGTTAGGATGGCCGAAGCCTTTACTGCGGTCATTTTGTGCACCCCTTGACCACTGACTCATTTTCCAAAGCTTTCCTTGAAGCTGGTTCACCACTTTCTTTAAGTCCTTCTAAGACTGGCATTCCCTTTTCATATGGCCATCCTTGCCGCAATTGTGACAAATGACACGCTCTCGGGCATCCTTGGAGAAAACATAGCAGGGGATGTTGGATAATCGATGGGAGATTGTGATCTGACTTCTGCGGGTAGTGTACCATGTCTCAAAAGTTCCTTGAGCTCAGCTGAGAAGTCACCCTCAGTAGAGGATGCCTGAGGGTGCACCCCCACCCCCATAACAGTCACGTCCTGACAGGGGACAAGGTCTCTATCAGCAGGGGATACCTCAGCGAACGCATCCAGTTGTACTTTTCTGACTTCCTTCAGCAACTCCTCCCCACCGCTTAGGCCCAGGTGGGACACCTAGGTGGTCTCCATTTCGGAAGGGCCTTCCAGTGCCTTGATCACTTGGGTTGCACTCACCCCATAATTACAATCTTCATCTTCACCTTCTACCTCCTGGAGTTCTTTTATCAAGTCACAGTAGTCAGGTTGGTTACCGTTCCTATCCTGGAGCCTTAACTGGATGATCAGCAGTTTAGAATGTTTGGCATGTTGCAGTATGTGCCCCAATCTCGCAAGGTTCAAATCAGTAGTGGCTACCCCACTTTCCAGTAAGCTTTCTGCAGGACTCTTTTAAGGCGAGTAACATACGCAGACAAACTTTCCCCCTTTTTCCACATCAAAGTCTCCCCTGACTCAATGCTCCCAAAATTGCCTTCAAATACAGATAGGTACTTCTGAGCAGATGCATCAGGGTTCGTAGACCTCACAAATTTAATGGCTTCAAGGGCAGGGCCCCCTCAAACTTTCTATGATTCTTTCCTGCTTCTCAGCCTCCGCACACTGCCACTCAGGTACCAAGGGGGCAACATAGTCGATCCACGTCTCCCAGTCATCCTCCCCTTGGGGGGTTGGGAGGGTGCCCAAGAAGATTCTCAGCCTTTGGTAGGAGTCATGACTAATGGCGGGTACAGATATAGGGGCCAGCATTGGCATGGGCACAGAAGGTGGGGCAGTAACAGGTGCTGGAGTGGGAGAGGGTGCTGGGGAAAGAACACCTCAGGTGGCAGGAACAGTTTCTTAAAGTCCTCTATGGTTTTCCCTTCCTCCAGCAACAACTTAGCAAATTTCTCCTCAAAAGTCTCAGATAATGGTGGGAGCTCATCCTCCCCAGGGTCTTTACTGTCTTTTGCTATCACTCTCCATGTGGCTGGGATCCCTTCTGAAGCAATAGTCTGTGGCACTTTAGAGCTGTACATGAGGTCACTGCACTCTACCAAGACTATGAAAGTTTGGGCGATCACATCAGCCTGTCGACCCACCACCACAGGGTTTTTTAAACATTCAACTTTGGAGAGTGCTCCCTCTACAGTGCCCTTACTGGTACCCAGGGGAATATCCAGTATAAGCAGAGCAATTTGGAGCTCGATCTCCTGCCCAGTACACCACCCCACCAACTGTTATACAGCCATTTCTACTGGGGTAGCCATTAATCTTTAACAATAATTTGTAATTTTTGGCCACTAGAAGGCACAAAATGCCAGCGGTGAGCCTCCAATTTGTAACCCCTAGGTGGCGCTATCCCACAGGCCACTACCCCTGCCTGCTTGACTAGTAGCAGGTTAAGGGGCCTAGGTTCTGCAACGGGTGCCTCCACCCAGAGGTCAGGATTGGTACTGGTCAAACTAACCTGGGAACAGCCCTCTGGGACACTGTAACCCCCCCATTCCCTTCTAGTGGCCTGAGCAATATATGATAATCACTTTCACAGTACCCCTTGTACACCATACAAGTACGCACACTGTTTGCACTTACCACCAGGGCTGGCTCCTCTGGCTTGACCCTGGGGACCCCCTGTAAAACAAGGTTATGCACAGCAAATAGCAACAGTGCAGTACTCTTGGCACAAACTGGAACCACAGTCAGGTTAAATGCAGAAAAAGTCAGATCTGATTTATTCAGGAGACTTGAACAAGGAAGGGGCGTAATCAGGTTGATTGGCTTAAAGGCTATATTAATCAAACAGTTATGCATGCACTTTAAGTCCCCACATAGTCACACATCTGGGTATCCAGGTAGGGAGACGATGGGCTAGCCAGGAACGTTGCAGCTGGTTGGGGCCCTGTGATAGAAGAAAGCAACATGGACAACACACACTATTTGTAATCCGGAGCCGGAGGGCTCAGTTCATAAAAGAAAAAGCAACCAGACAATCAGATGACAACACTTTAGATTTAGCTGTTGTTGAAGGGAGCTACCCTGATGTTTACTCACGATACCCAGTACTGGACACAGGCAGGATGAAATCGAGACTGCAAATTGTTGAGCTGGAGTGCCCGGAGAAGCGGGGCCAACATGAATCACCGAGGTGTCGTTCCTGCTCAAGTGTTGAGCAGGGGGCAGATCCCCAGGCAGGTCTCTCGTCGATGGCTTTCTCTGTGCAGCGGGTAGTCAGGCTGGGCCAGTGTGGCAAGGCCCAGGCCCAATGGAGATGCTTTTGGATTCAGTCCATAGGGCTGGATGCAGCTTCCAGCAAGCAGAATACAGTTCAAACCACAGTGGGGAACCAAATCGCGACCCACTAGCAGCACACAGCACATTTCCACATAAGGAAATTCTAATGCAGCTTCCAGCAAGCAGAACACAATTCAAACCACAGTGGGGAACCAAATCACGATCCACTATAAGCACACAACATTTTCACATGTAAGGAAATTCCACTGTACCACACAAAAGGCTCTCCAGTCGCAATTACAGAGTCTCTGCACAATCCTGGAGTTCAGAGGTGGCTGGAGGTTCAGAAAGGCAGATTGCATTCAGCAAATCTTCGGTCTTCTGCAGGTAGTAGCCTGATCACAATTCAATGGCTTACTTCGCTCTCCAAGTTCAGATTCGGTCTGAAAAAGGCACAAGTTCCCTCTCAGGGACAGCAGGCAGGCATGCAGGCCAAAACTCAGGCCTTTCCACAGTTCTCCCACGTGAATCTACGCCGGGGCTGCTGCTTGAATCAATCAAGCTGTCATCTTTTCCCAACTCAGAACTAACTGAAAAAGTAAGCAGTCTGGGAATTTCCCCAAGATCCAAAAGGTTTGGTTGGCTGATCTGTCTGTGTTAATCACAACAAGGGCTCCCTCTTCAGGTTCATTTAGGCGGCAAAATGCAAAAACTACAATTCCTACAAGTTTTGACCCCACCAAGTAGGCAGGCTCCATTTTAGAGTCCCAGATGTACTGATTGGCCCATTTCAGCAGTCCAGGACCAAGATGATGGAAACAAACAGAACTGTCCATGCTGCAAAGAAGGCAGGTTAGAACAAACTGCAATATTATTATTATTCTAACAAATGATCAGCAAACAAGCACATCTTCTAACAGAGCTCCCTTTTAGATGAATTATGACTGCAATCCGGGCAGCTCTTAAAGAGACAGTACACAGAGGCTATATAGGCACTCTCTGGCAATCACATTTAAACTGCAAAAACGTAGGACACCAGCCTGGCAGTGAGCATTTAGACAAGTTCAAGGAACACTTTTCAGGAACCCCCATTTGTAGGATGTTACCCCCACATTAACCCCTATTTGGAGATGTTACCCCCACATTATTGAGAGACATTTGATGCAGCACAGATACTCAAAGAGGTGAGTCACTCCTGATAGCAAGACTGGTGCTACAAGACATGCAGACATCGGATGAGAACAAGATAAGTAAAACTATCTTTATGAGACTCCTCCAAAAAATCGTGGCCACATACTTAGAATCAGATCCATCTGAAGTACAAATGGAGGTGGATAGGATTCACAGAACGTTGAGACAAAAAAACAGGAGATGAGGCTCCTCCTAGACCCATAGTTGTGAAACTCATGAAATCTTATGACAAAGAATTGTTAATGAACCATGTCTATAAAAAGAAAAGGATCCAGCTAAAAGAGGCTACCATAGCAATCTATCATGACTTTCCAGCCAAAGTTTTTATTTTATTTATTTTCCTCACCTGGGGGGTTGTACCTATGGTTCCCCCCAACCAGCTGTCTCCTCGGCCCTGCCCCAGCCACAGCCAGAGCTCTCCAACACCTATGCCCTGCCCCTCCCAGCCACATTGTGGTGGGTACCTAACCCACACACTGTGGAAGGCCAGGGAGCGGACACCAGGGGAGCTGACTTAGGTGCATCTGACACGACGCTGCCGGATCCGCCTTCACTGTACACGCAGAGGCTTTTTCTGATCTTGATCTCCCCAAGGCGCAGGTGTGTAGTGACAACAAGGATGCTGCCGTGCACACGTCCATGCATGGCACATCCAAGGTCGACCCCACAACTGAACCACGGCATGCATGCACCGAATCCCACCTGCCGCCAGGAGTCACGGCATCTGCAGTAGTCCCTTCCCACCCTCCCTGGAGGAGCAAAGCAGTCCATGGGACATTCGATCCTCCTCCTCCCCCCAGCGGACCCTCCTGCACCCGATGTCGCTCCCAAGCCCAGATCGCTGGTGTGGCGTGAGGTGTGGCATCTAGCTCCTCAACCCTCAGCATCTCCAGGCTGGGTTGCCAGCCGAAGTTTTAACCCAAACAAGAAAACTGACTCAGATCAAAACTTTGGGAAAGGGATATAAAACATAATTTCTGTTTCCAGCTAAGCTACGAGTTGTCTTGCAAGTAAAAAGACTTATCAATTCCACGGTGAAAGACACCATGAAGAATCTTACAGAGAAGATTCCAGACTTAATAGAATAACTTATGTATTCGAACATTCCTCCCTTCCAGTAGACCTAATATCAGGGATTTTTTTTCTCTTTTAGGATGGACACTATTTTAACATTTGAGACTCTACAGTATTCAAGATGAGAGATTAAATAGCTGCTCTAGTAATTAAGAGTTTTTTTTTTGTGCTTCTTTTTCAGGTCAGATGTTATCCAAGTTTCATGATCATATAGTATGTACAGTACAACTTGGTGAAAGAAAGAATACAGCCTGTACAGGACAACCTGCCAAGGAAACGAAAGGGGAAAGAAAAAGGGAGTTTTTTATTTAGTTAATAATTAAGTAAGCACCCTAACTACCCTTCCTGACCTGACCTCCAAAGGGGAACTGGTTCTACTAGGCGATTCCAATCTAGACTGGCTCGCCCCCTCCTCAAAAGCCCACATTTCCAGAATAGAGTTCCTCAGCCTGACCCAACTGTTACATGAGCCCACCTGCTACAATCCCCACTCCCCAAACCACTCTTTAATTGACTGGATCCTCACCTCACATCCTCACAGGGTAACCTCATCTGGCATCCTCGCAAATGCACGAAGTGATCACTGCATTACCTACATTAACACTTTGGACACTGAATCCCTGCTAACCAGCCTCAGCCTTGCTGACTGGCACCACGTGTACTCTGCCCCCTAACATTGATGTTGCCCTTTCCAGCTTTCTGCATACCTTTACAAACATCTGGGACTCCCATGCCCCCCTGAAAAAGCACAGGGTGAAAAAGCACCACCATAAATGGATCAGGGCTCCCATCCTCACCTTATGCAAGGCCAGGGACAAAGTCTGGTCTGCTTTCAAATCCCTTCCTAGCCCCAAAGGTAGATAGGCCTACAACACCTTCCACAATGCATGCACAAAGGCCATAAGACAGGCAAAAGAGGATTTCTGCAAATCACAACTGTCGCACACTCACCCCTTCATATTCTGGAATGTAATACGCTCACTCCTTGACCCTCCATCGCAACTCAGTTCCCCTGCCTTCAAGCAGCATGGTCAGCCCGTAACAGATCCCACTAGCATTGCTGATACTCTCAACAAATTTTTCACTACTTGCGCCGTGCCTCATGGCCCCCCACCTAAATCCTCTGCCTCATCTCCACCTCCCTGTCACAACAAAGTACAGTTATCTAGGAACTTACCGTAACAGTAGATCCTCGAGAGAGGTTCCTTCAGTAGGACATCACATATAGGATGGCGGCACCTGGCGCTGGGCCGCACAGCAGACTTTTCTAGTAATCCCCAACAGGGGACCACCTACCCGATGTCACGTGACCGACATCAGCGTGACTGTATATAGTGGGCGGTCCCCACGCCCACCCTCCAGTTCTCCAACCGGAGCCAGGAAGAGGCCTGACAGCAGAAGCGAACAGGATTTGGAGTCTCTGTAAAACACAAAATGAGGGGAAGGAGGGAGGGAAAAATATGACCTACTGAAGGAACCTCTCTCGAAGATCTACTGCTATGGTAAGTTCCTATGTAACTGTCCTATTTTACTTCTAGTGGGTTCCTTCAGTAGGTCATCACATATAGTACAGAGTCCCAAGCAGTCCCTCCAAAGAGAGACCGAGAGAAACTAGGGGGGAGGAGAAATAACTCCAACAGAAAAAAAAATGGAATCCAGAATGAACCTAGCCTAGGACAGAAGGCCCTGTAACACAGATAGGCCCAAACCAGCCCTCTGCCTAGAAGCAATGTCTAGACTGTAGTGTTTGGTAAAGGTATGGACAGAACTCCAGGTGGCTACGGCACAGATATCAGCGCAGAGACATTTCTCAAAAAGGCAGGAGAAGCAGCCTTGCCCCAGTAGAATGACCTCTGATCTTACCTGGCAGAGGTTTTTCATATTTCTGGTAACAACATCTAATGCAGTTGCCTAACCATTTGAAAAGGCTCTGCTTAGAAACTGGTTTGCCCTTCGATCTGGGGGCAAAAGAGACAAAAAGCTGATCACAGCTATGGAATTCTTTAGTCCGGTGAGTGTAACACCGAAGAATCCGATGTACATTCATAGTATGGAGGAGTGCCTCACCTCTGTTAGAGGGGGAAGGATAGTATACAGGAAGCTCTACTGATTGATTCAGCGTGGCTTCTGACACCACCTTGGGAAGAAACTTCGGATTCGTTCTGAGGACTGCCCTGTCTCTGTGGAAAATCAGATAGGGCTCCTCACAAACCAGTGCGTGAAGCTCCGAAATCCTCCGGGCTGACATAAGGGCAACCAAGAACAATACCTTTCAGTAAAGGAAGCGCAAATCACAGCTCATAGCCGGCTCAAAAGGAGGAAGGGTGAATTTTTCCAAAGCGAAGTTCAAATCCCAAGGAGGAGTTAGACTGTGGATGAGGGGTTTCAGATGGATAATCCCTTTCAGAAAGGTTTTAGAGATGTCTAACTGAGCCACGGGTTTACTATCCACTAGCTCATGATATACACAGAAATAACTGAAAGGTGGACCTTCAACAATGAATATGAAAGACAGGTGACAGAGGTTTTCCATGACTTGAGGGGCAAAACATGAGAAGGTGTTTCAACCCATAGTGGTCGCCTGATGGAAAACAGTTTCCACTTCATGACATAGGTGGAATGAGTAGAGGGTTTTCTGGCCTTGATGAGGACTTGAGCAACCCGGGAGAAGACCCCAAAGCGAGAGATCGCTATGTCTGCAGGAGCCATGCATGAAGATGCAGAGTCCTGAGCCCCGGATGTAGTAATCTACCTAGATCCTGAGTCAGGAGGTCGTGAGTCACTGGGAGTGGAACCAGTGGTTCCCTGGAAAGCTATTGCAGCTGCAGGAACCAGCTCACGGGTTGGTCGTTAGGTGTGGTCGACCCCACCCTCCCACCAGTTCTGAGTCGGCGTAGAGTAAGAAAAGGTTGGGAGGGAGGGACAAGGGTGTCAAAAGGGATGGATAAAGGAAAAGATATACAACTAAAAGGAGAAATAAACGACTGAGAGGACAGAATAAAACTGGAAAACTAAGGGGATTGGGAGGGGCCCCAATCTCTGGAAGTAGAAGAGGAGGAGGAGGAGGGAGGGAGGGGTAAAATAATTTGAGAAGTAAGGATGTGAGAGGGGGAGAGGAGAAACATACCCTGGAACCTTGACCTGTCTCCAGATTGTATAAGGACTGCAAAGGAGTAGCCAGAAGGCTAAACTGCAAGAATTCAAGGCACAGAATCACTGGCAATAACTCCAACATAAGCAGAATTGGCTATTTTGGAAGAAAAGACAGGATACAGGGCAATACCCCTCCCCCCCGAAAATCAAGTTTTGGTATAAGAAAACTAGTTTCTTAAATTAATCTGAGGGTTGCATCCACAGGACAAAGAAATCAAGGAAAAGATGATGGGAGAGAGAGAGAGAACAGAAGAGAGGCAGCCCTACCCAACCCCAACCCCACAGGGGTGGAGTCGGAGGCACTGATGAAGGGTGCCCCATCCTGACCACTCTCCCCTGAAGAAAATATCCCCTATGTGCCCAAGGTCACCCCACTACTGACCAATGGAAAGGAGGGGGGGGAAGAGAGGGCACAGAGAAGCAGAGGGACCCAGAGACTGAAGCCCCAGGGGGATGGAGGGTGGGGATTGTGATGAATGGTGAAGTTACACAGAAAGATCAGAATTATGGTAGGTATGTAATTTTCATATCTTATCTGTGTCAATCTTCACCATTCATCACCTATGGGTGAGTGCTGAGCCCTCCCGAAGGGGGCCTTAACCTTAAAGGACTAAGTCCCTTAGCTCTCAGTGGGTGACACACCAAGAGAGAGAACCTTCACGGGTCTGGAGAGGCCCGAGAGTGGGAAGAGTGAGACGGGAACCCCCCGGAGGGGGTAGGAGGTTGCCCAGACAGATGTCGTCTCATCCTACAGGAGAAAAGGTGGGTTCTCTGGTAAGCGGAGGTAATCACCCTACACCGGGCCATGGATGACAACCAAGAGAGAGACACAGCCATGCCATCCACCTAGTCCAGATCACTGTCCCTACAACCCTGGAAGCTACCTCACTGGCGTCGTAAGATGCCCTCGCTTGGTGCCTTGCTAGCTCCAGGCCATGTGCAGAGAGTGCAATGGCTTGTCTGGTTATCTCCTTATCAAGCATCGAGGCTAGGAGTTGACTTAGCCTGGACCACAGGAATCTGCCATAGGTAGTGTAGTGGGCCTGATGTGCAGATATAGAAAGAAGCAACCGTGCCGAGTGGAAAGTCCTCCTACCCCAGAAGTCAAAAACCCATGGAGTTCGCATCTGGGGGCTGGTCACAGTGAAGGGCACGAAGCCCATCAGGAGTATCCAGTTGTGTCAGTCCTGAGCTAGGATGAGGCAGACTACCTGGAAACTCCAGGGAGGGGCACAATACCTCTGGTGGAGATCCCTAGGGGCTGGGACTGAGGAAAAAGGTCTCTGCCAGAAGTGCAATGATGCCTCCTGAAAGGGAGCAAGCCAGGGGGGCACTGCAAGAGTGTCCACACTGTAATTACCTAAAAAGGTGCGCATCGGATGCTCCAGATTGTGAAGTGGGTGGGGTGTTATGCAGGTCCTCCAACATCCTTACGAGGAAACGCAGATACTCTGCGAGATCAACAGCTGGGGAGATGTGGACAGATGGTTCCTTTTCTCCTGAGAAGGAGGATGAAGAATTGGAGGACCTCAAAGGTTCAGAGGCTGGCTGCTCAGGGGGAGGTTGGAAAACCTGCCTGTCCATGGCCCTAACATAAGAGGGAAATTGAGCAGCCACAGCTCTGAACTGCTCCCAGGAGAGAGGGCTGCTCGGACCAAGAATGCCTAGGAGAGCAGGAGGAGGTGGCACAGGAGAGGGGGCAGAGCTGACAACAGGAATCAGCTGTCCTCTGCCTGGACCAGAGAGCGCACCTGGAGCCCCAAGGGAAGAGGGAGCTCTGGAAAACTCAACAGCTGACAGTTGGTCAACCATACTGGAACTGCCTAGGTTGTGCCCTGAAGAATACCCTCTATGACATGACCAGGGCCGTGAAAGTCCAAAAGGATGGTCCCCTACCTCCAAAGAACAGGGCCCTCTTGAGGAGACCAAAAAGGAAGGGCGGAGGGCCGCACTATGACTCCTTCCAAAACTCAGGTGGGTCCCAGAAAAGGGTCGCCGTGTCGAAGCCCTACCCCTTGACTCCACGGAATCCAAAAGAGCCCTTCTCTTCAAAAAAGCCAGCCTAGGCAGCTGGCAACCCTGATCAGTCCTTGAAGAGACTACCCAGGGAGCAGCACTCTCCCCTCCTGTGGGTGCTCCAAAGGGCCCCAAAGTTGGGCGATCCAGGCACACCACCTGAAGGAGTACCACCACTTAGGGATTATAAAATCCTCCGAGGCCAGGCTGCAGAGCAATGGTGGCCTGCACCACTGCCTGCTGGTCAGCACCCCTGACCCTGGACCAACTGTCCACTCCTCAGAGGTAGGCTGGTTCTGGTCTGTCGAGGACACTACCAAGGTGCCCACATGGGCAGCCAACCCCAAAGAGTCAGACTGCCTATCTGACTCAGAGTCAGATTCCGCCTCCGAGGAGGTGGAGACTGAAGTCCTGTGCCAGATGGTACGTGGACGCCCGCTGCCATCCCAACTGAATGGGGCACCAGTTCAAGGGACTGCACCAGAGTTGGTGCGAAGCCCAACGCACCACAAATGAGTGCTGAGCTGATGTCATCGAGGGCGGCAGCAGTATCGGGCGCGAGCCTGTCATGGTGCCATTGGGGCCAGAGACGGTGCCAACGACGCTCAAACCGCGTTCTTGGAGCCGAGATCAGAAACCCCCACTGTGCCGTGTCCTCACTCAGCAGTACAAGTGGCACCAGGGCTGGACATGGCGCCATGCTCAACCACGGCACCGTGTATGGTGCCGAGGTGAGGACTGTGCCATAGAGCCTCCCACAGTGCCGTCAGCACCATCGGTGCTGCGAACGGTGCCAACAGCAGAGACGACACCAACGACGGACTGGTGCTGATGACGGAACCATCAGGACCCAGAGCGCCGTGAACAGCACTGAGGCCCAAGACGGCGCCGACCCAGGCCTTCCAGCCTGAGGAAGCGACACCAGGGCTTCACCCCCCCAAGGCGATTGCCAATGCGGTGCCTCCCACCCTTCCCCCAGGCGGGATGGACTGGGCCTCCTGCACCACGGAAGGGGCTTCTGCAATGGCAAGGCTACTAGAAGCAGAAGCCCCCTCCTCTGTGGTCCATAAAGAACCAGGAGGGGACCCGGAGGAAAGGCCAAGAGATCGTGGCTTGGCCCGACGAGTGCAAGCCTGTCCCCCGAAAGTCAGCGGAGCTCGTCTAACTTTCCACACGTGTTGTTCGATGACATGATGGTCCATGGAGAAGAAGGCATCGCACGAATCCATGTCGTGTAGCAGGCTAAGACACATGAGGCAACGGTCATGCTGGTCAGCGACGGAGAACTTACGGCCGCACGGGCACCGACGCATGGCAGCCATCCTGTCTTTGAAGTTTTCTTGCCCTCCGACCGAGACATGACCTACAGAAAGAACAACCAAACAAAGACTCTACATCACTAACAATAAAGAAAAAGGAACAGTCTTACCAGTGATGTTGAGTGGTGGCGAACAGCGGAACCGGCAGGCTATAAAACAGCGTCGAACTATGTCGGCATCGACAGATTCGGCATCAAGAAAGTGGTGTCGAAGCTGAGGTAGGCTTGAAAGCAGATAGTAGGCATCTTGCGTAGAGCTTCCCACGAGGTGCGACCTCTATGGCGGGAGATGAAGAACTGGTGGGAGAACAGGGTCCAACCACACCCTAGCAGCCAACCCGCAGGCACCCCACGCAGTCCATGCGTCCCTCGAGGCGTCGCCGAAGGTGCATTGACTCTGCCCACCCCCCCCAAAAAAGAGCTCCCACGGGTTCGTGACCTCCGGCCACCATACCCAAAGGTAATGAATGGTGAAGATTGACACAGATAAGATCTGGGAAGCTTTGCGTTGGATTTGGAGGCGGAAAGGTCAATTTCCAGATGCCCCCACTGTAGGATGATGGATTCCACCACTTCCTGATGTAATTCCCACTTGTGAGCTAGGGTCCGAGATCTGCTGAGACTGTCCGCCAGGACATTTAGAATGCCTGGCACATGCATGGCCATGAAGGCCAGATTGTGCTGGACCACCCAGTTCCACACCTGCATTGCCTCCCTGCACAAGGGGTACGAACGGGTTTCTCCTTGTTTGTTGAGGTACCAAACTATCGAAATGTTGCCCATTTGGACCAGCTGTGATCCCTTGGGAAGGAGAGTCTGGAAGGCGTACAGAACCGCCCTCAGCTCCAGAACATTGATATGTAACATAGTCTCCAAGCTGGACCACAGTCCTTGGGCTTGGTGCTCTCCTAGATGTGCTCCCCGTCCCATGTTCAAGGCATCCGTGGTTAGGGATGCTAAGGGAGCTGGGTTCCTGAAGGGAAGACCCAAAGAAAGATTGCAGGGATCCCTTCACCAAAGCAATTCCTTCTGAACCGCTGAGGAGACCAGTACCGGATGGTCCAGGTCATCCAGGAGTTGGTCCCACTGCACGTGCAAGGACCACTAAGTGACTCTCATGTGGAGTCTTGCAAGGGAAACAGTGGTGATGGAGGCCACCATCAGTCCGAGAAGGCACAGGATCTCCCGGGCTGAGATGGTCCTGGATGAAGCCACTCGGGAAGCCTGACAGATCAGTGTCTCCACCCTGTCTGGAGGGAGGAAGACTCTGCAATGGACCATATCCAAAACTGCCCCAGTGAACTGACGTTTCTGGGCAAGGGTCATGGAGGACTTGGGAATACTGACAGTGATCCCTAGCCTGTTGAAAAGGTCCAAAGTGAAAGAAAGAACCTCTAGTAAAGAGTCCCTGGATGGGGCTGAAATCAGCCAGTCATTCAGGTAAGGGAAAACCACAATGCCCCTGCGGCATAAGAAGGCCACAACCACCGCCGGGCACTTGGTACTGTAAACACCCGGGGTGCCAAAGATGGACCAAAGGGGAGTGCCCAGAATTGGAAGTGTTCCCCCTGGAACTGAAACCGCATGAACCGGCGGTGGCTGGGGAAGATGGGGATATGCAGGTAAGCATCCTGTCTGTCCAGAGCGCACAAGAAAAAATTACTCACCTTAGTAATGTTGTTTCTTCTAATGGAGTCTTGCTATATTATAGACATTAGCAGTTTGATCCAGCTCTAGAACTGCCCCGGAGTGAAATGGTTAAAACAATTCCAAAATAGAATTTTGGCATGAGAGCAGCTCTATCTGTGTCATTTCAAACTTGAACTGTCAGATCTTTCTGAGCCAAACTCACTAAGGTCTGTGTGGAAGCTGTAACCTACACTAGCCAAATGGCTACCTAAATAATAACAACCATTGATGGTCCCAACACCCAAGACTCAAGTCAGGGGACCAGAAATACTAACACCATTCTATTAATATGAAAAGGAACATAAGTATAATAAAACACACACCGCAGTACACGTACACACCCCAAAGTCCCAAAGGGACAAAATGCTAACAGGACATAAGTAGTGCCCACACTAAGTTTCCCACACCCACTAAGTAGAGGTTCTGAGAGGGGCAGGTTGGGAGGTCTATAATATAGTGAAGACTCCATTAGAAGAAACAACATTACTAAGGTGAGTAATTTTTCTTCAAACAACATGAAGTCTTGCTATATTATAGACATTAGCAGAATACACAGCAGTACCTCCAATGGAGGAGGCAGAACCACTTAGAATAGGCTCTGAAGAACAGCTGTGCAAACTGAGCATCTCTCTGGCCTGGACATCCAGGAGTAATGCTTGGTAAAAGTGTGTACCGTTTTCCAAGTAGCAGCCTGGCAAATCTCTAATAAGGGGATATGTCTGGCAGCAGCTAGAGATGCAGCTGTACCCCTGGTAGAATGAGCCCTCAAACCGGGGGCTCTGCCCACTTCTGATAACAAAATTGGATACAAGAGACAATCCCCTGGCTATTGATCTCTTAGTGGCAGGTTTGCCTTTCCCAACTTCACCACAGGTAAGGAAAAGTTGGAGGATTAGACCTGTGACCTTTGGTACGCTCTATAATAACTAAGAGCTCTCTTAACATCCAGGCTGTGCAACCTCCTCTCACCCGAAGAGGGTGATCAGTGAAAATACTGGAAGGGAGATAGATTGATTAAGATGGAAACCTGAAACCACCTTAGGCAAAAACTTCCTATTAGTCCCTAAGGACTACCTTATCCCTGTGGAAAGAAATAAAGTCAGTCTCCACTGACAAGGCTTGCAATTCACTTATGTCTGGCAGAAGTGATAGCCACTAGAAAACAGTTTTCAAGTTAGGTGCCTTAAGCTCTGCAGAAGACAGAGGTTCAAAGGGGTTGCATTAACTGGGCAATGCAAACATTAAGGTCCCAAGCAGGGCTGGTTCCCGAAAGGGAGGATTAGTATGGAGTAATCCCTAAAAACTTGGAAAACACAGGATGAGAGGAAAGAGGGATGACTTTCCTGCTGACAGAAAAGCAGACACAGCTGCCAAATGAACTCTCAGGGTAGCTGGTCTGAGACCCAAGGAATTAAGATGTACCATGTAATCTAACAAAATGGGCAATTCAGCAGATTCTGGGAAATATTTTTCCAGCACACCAAATGGAAAACCTTTTCCATTTAGAACTATAAGTAGCTCCTAGTGGAAGGCTTTCTGGAAGCCTTTAGGATCTCAAGAACACCCTGAGAGAGGTGTAAATCAGCAAACTCTAACTCCTCAAGAGCCAGGCCTTGAGGTTGAGGGATTGAGGTCCAGATACCAAACCCTTCCCTGGGCACAAGTCAACAGATTGTGATTCCTGGGGAGGCACAGGGGAAGATGGACTGTCAGAGACAGAAGGAGGGTACCAGGGCTGCCTGGCCCAATCCGGGCAATCAGAATCACCCTGCAAGGCTGAGATCTGATTTTGACTAGTACTTTGAATAGGAGAGGAAGGGGAAGCATAGAGGAACTTCCTCCCAATCCAGAAGAAGGCATCCAGGAAACTGGAGCCCAGCACTGGAGGCCTGTAACAGAACAGAGGAAGTTTGTGATTGTCTGGGGCTGCAAAAGATCTATCTGAGGGATGCCCCACCTGGCAAAAACTATCCCAGCACTTGAGGATCCAGGGACCATCTGATGGCCCTGGGAAATCCTGCTGAGGGCATCCGCTAGACATTGTCCTTCCCTGGAAGATGAACTGCTATGAGGGAAGTGTTCAGGGAATAGGCCAGAGACCACAACTTCATTGCCTCGGTGCACAAGGCCGAAGACCGAGTGCCCCCCTGTTTGTTGATGTACCACATTGTTGTGGTGTTGTCTGTTCTGACTTGTATCACCTTGTCGTGGACAGATGCATAAAAGCTTGAAGAGCTAAAAAGACAGCTCTGAGTTCCAGCAAATTGATGTGGAGCAGAGATTCCTGGGGGGACCAAACTCCCTGAGTGGAAAGGTCACCCATGTGGGCTCCCCAACCCAGAAGGGAAGCATCTGTAGTGAGAGTCAAGTCGTGAGAAGGGAAATGAAGGGACCCCCGCTTGAATTGCTCTGATCCTGCCACCACTGGAGAGCTAGGATCAAGGTTCGAGTCACTGGGACCAACTTGGAAAGGGGGTCTCTTCTCTGAGACCAAAAGGTTCTCAAGTGAAACTGAATGTCTCTCATCTGAAATCTGGCTCCCTGCACAACAGCTGTGGATGCAGCCATGTGCCCCAGGAGCTGCAGAAAGTGTCTTGCTGGTCGAGAGACCTGTAGAGTGAAGGAAGAGGCCAGAGCCACTAAATTCCTTACCCTTTCTGGGGGAAGAAAGGCTCTGGCTAGCTTTGTGTCCAATTCTGCCCCTACAAAGGTGAGTACCTGGACTGGTTCCAGAACCGACTTTGGTAGGTTTAGCAGAAAACCCAGGGAGGTGAGAAGCTGCTGGGTGACCTGCAGGTGAGATTTTACCTGTTCTGGGGACTGGCCTACAATGAGCCAGTCGTCTAGATAGGGAAAAACAGCAATCCTCTGCCTCCTTAAGTGGGCCACTGCCACTGCTAGACACTTTGTGAATACCCTTGGAGCAGAGGGTAAGGCCAAAGGGCATTGCTCTGAACTGGTAATGACCTGAGGGCAGTTCGAATCTGAGATACTTTCGATGGGATCTTCTGATTAGGACATGGAAATAGGCATCCTTGAGGTCCAGGGAGGCTAGCCAGTCCCTGGCCTTAGGGAAGGTAAAATCATTGCCAGAGTTACCATTTTGAACTTTGGTTTCAAAAGATGCTTGTTCAGATATCTGAGATCTAAAATGGGCCGCCACTCTCCTGTCTTTTTGGGGTAAGGAAGTATCTGAATACAGACCCTGCCCTGATGCAGGGAGGAACCTTTCTACTGCTCTGAGAGCTAACAGGGATGAGACCTCTGTTTCCAGAGCGAGGGTCTCTGAAGCACTTGCAGGTAGAAAAGTCTGCTTCTCAACTTGGGAAACTTTTGAAGCTGAGAACCAGACCCTGGCTTACTACTTCCAGAACCCACTTGTCTGAGGTTAAAGAAGCCCAATTCTGACTGAAGTAAGCCAGCCTGCCCCCACTGGTACAGAAGAATCGGCCCTGGGCACCCCATCAGGGTGCCTGTTTCAGGAGTTTTAGGCTGGGGTGGGAGCAGGTCTGCCCACCCTCGTCTGCCCCTGCTCTGAAGAAGCCCTCTGAGCATAGGCAGAGGAGGCCTGAGTCTGGTAGAAAGGCCTGTGAAAAGGCCTACTCACCCCTGGGGGCATGCCTTTGAGGAGTGGCTTGCCGCCCTTAGCCTGGGCACTCTTGAAGTAGTCCTATATTCATCCAGCTTCTTCATGTAGTTCTCTGTCTGCTCTCCAAACAGAGAATTTCCCACCACAGGAAAATCCATAGCCTTAGTCTGGGTATCCTAGACAAACTAGTACACCTGAGCCAGGCCAACCTAATGAAAAGCTGCAGATGTGGCCATGACCCTAGAGGAAACATCATTAACATCCACAGCAGCATGAAACTGAACCTTAGAGGCTTCAATGCCATCAGCAGCCACCTGTTCTAGTTCACTAGCCAGCTGGCAATGGGCCTGCTTGGCCAACTGCATAACAGTATCCCATCTAGATTTCTGATACCTAGCTCGTAAGCCATATAATTTGCTTGCCTGAGTCCCAGAGGCTGCCATATACTGTTTTTGCCATGGCATCAATCTTCCTGGAATCCTTGTCAGGAGGATGTGAAGCCAAGAGATATTAGCTTTATCACAGGCAGCAGCCTGAACTACCCAACATGACTGCATTGCTGAGAAAGGAATTCTGTATCAGGGCCTGACAATGTATACCTTCTGTCCATCTTTTATCTACAGAGGCACAGAATTAGGAGCTTTTAAAATTTAATTGTTTGTTTCCTAAAAGACTTACGAAAGGAATAGACAATCTCCTAGACTCTGGAATATCCATCATTTCTACAAAATCAGGCTCCTCTTGCTCATCCACAGCCTCTTCTAAAGGAAGCTGGAGGGTTTCAACAACTTTTATAAAACATAAAATGAGATGGGGACTCAGACAGCATAGGGGAAATTCTAAAGGTCTGTCTGGGGAGATGTCCGGTTCAATGGCACACCCAGACCTTCCCAGCCACAGTCATACTGTTCATAATCCTCTCCCCTCCTCTGGTTCATAAAATTCCTCAATATCATAATCCTGAACCACTGGGACCGGACGAACCGACCTTTTACCTGATAGTGGTGGTTCGACGGACCCCTGAGACAGTGACTGGACAATTTGTATGGCTTTTGCTATCTCTGCAGCAGTTGGAGAAGAATTTTGGACTCAGACCTGCTGATTTTCTTGTTTTCTTTACTGGAATTGGTTCCTCAGAACCAGCTTTTCTTTGCCGAGGAAGTCTGGCCCTGGTCAGAGGGCACTCCCTCTGGTTCGGTTGGCACCGAGCCGGGCTGGCCATCCGGGTCAGCGGACTTTTTGGCCTCTCGTTCCCTGAGCCTGCCCAATCTTTTTTCCAGGGTGGCTGCAGGGAAATTCTTACATACCTGGCAGTCTGACTGGAGGTGGTCAAACCCCAGACAATAAACACATGTGGTGTGTGGGTCAGCCTTGGCAAAGACTTCCCACAACATCACAGTGTTGAAACCCAGTGGCCGGTTTTTCTTTTGGGTTTCTCAGACATAATGCCAGCCTAACCAAAACTTGCCCTTTAACGGCGGTGCTAGGCAAGACACCCTTATCGGTTCCTAACCGTGTCACGGGTATTGGAAAAAATCGTAATAAATCCGATTTTTTTAGAACCGATAAGAACCGGGAACCGCACTCTAAAATAGTAACTTTTAGTTTTAAATGAGTTTTAAACCCACTGATCGGTTCAAAACCGAACCGATAACTTACAAGTTCCACACAGACAAAACCTTCATTTACTTACGGTTACCACCGATAGAGCTTGAACCGAATGGTTTTGCGGTTAAAATAAAACTATTCTCGGTTAAATCCAACCGAGAAAACACTTTTTAAACCGAGAAATGAACCGAGCAGAAGGAGAAATCTCCGAGCGACTGTTCACTGAGGCGGAGTAAAGAATCTGACAGTTCAAGTTTGAAATGACACAGATAGAGCTGCTCTCGTGCCAAAATTCTATTTTGGAATGGTTTTAACCATTTCACTCCGGGGCAGTTCTAGAGCTGGATCAAACTGCTAATGTCTATAATATAGCAAGACTTCATGTTGTTTGAACCAATGGTTCTCCAGAAGGAGTGGAAGGAGGCTCTGGAGAGTCAGCATCTGAAATTTCTTGTACTCGACGAACTGGCTTAAGTTGCTTAAGTGGAGTATGGGTCTGTAATCCCCAGTCTTTTTGGAACCAGGAAAAAAATGGGATTAAAATCCCTCTTCCCTTTGCTGGAGGGGAATGAGCTCTACTGCTTTCTTCAGCAAGATACTGTTGACCTCTTCTCGGACAAGAAGAGCCTGATCCCTTGAATAGGAGGATCTTTTTGGTGGAGTTTCTGGAGGGAAGTCTAGAAACTCTATTGTGTGTCTGATGGACACAAGCTGCAGGACCCATTCGTCGGAGGTGATCACCCTCCACTCCTGCACGTGTCGGGTGAACCCCCCCAACTGCTCCCCACTGGGAGACTGAGGAGGAAGTGGGGATGGGAAGTCAGGAAGTGGCCAGACGTTCAGGAGGAGGACCCCCTGCACGTCTCTGGTTCTTGAAGGCAGGAGGGGTGGCTGTACCCGTGGCCTTACACTTTCCCTGGCAACATGCCGGGGCTTGCTTTCTCTGCCTCCAGGTCCTTTTTCTGAAAGGGCTGCTGTTGTTGGTTGCCCAATTGGTACATGGACCTCACCGACCTGAGGGCAAGACCTCTGTCCTGCAAGTCAGTGATAATGTTCTTGGTGTCCCCACCAAAGAGTACCGAGCCCCTGAAGGGGGCATCTTGAATCGCCAACTGAACCTCATTAGCAAGTCCAGAAAGGTGAAGCTGAGAGTGCCATCTAAGGGCAATGGCAGTTGCCAAGGTGTGAGCCACAGAATCGACCAAGTCATGTGCGGCCCACAAAGCATGCCTACAAGAGAACTTGGAGAGGCGAAGATCCTTGACAAGTTCCTCCTTTAAAGTCGAGGGATCCATGGCCTGGACCCAAGCTTATAACCTGGCCAAGGTAACTTTCTGGTGAGACACCATATGGGACACATAGTTAAGAGACTGGAGAGTGCTTGTGGCTGAAGCATAGATATTTCTCCCAAACTGGTCCATCTGCCTCGACTCTTTATCCTGTGGACAGGTTCTCATGTGCTTGGGTGCAGCGGAGTGGTTATGAGCAGCCGAAAATACAACAGAGTCAGCCCTAGGGTGCGCTTTCAAGAACGGGGCATCCTTTGGTGCCTGGTAAAGTCTTTCTGCCCTCTTGGTGACAGCCGGGAGGTAATGAGGCATCTGCCTGGTGGTAGAGGTAAGGTCCTGATGAGGTCTAATCCATGGAGGAATGGGGAACGGAGACAGGGACTCTAAGTCCAGATGCTCTGCAAGTCTCTGTCTCATAGGGTCCTGATCCTCTGACTCCCAGTCAAAGAAATCCTTCATGGACCTTAGAAGGTCCGAAAAGGCAGGATCCTCTAGTGGACATTTCAGGGAAACCTTGCCTGATGGGCCCTCAGGCTCCTCCACGACATCCTCCGCAGAATCGTCGGCCCCCTCATCAACATCGTCGTCTGCCCCTTCATCAGGACAGTGACAGATATCAGGGAGTGTGACGTCCAGACGAGTGTTCCCAGAGATATGCACCGTAGCCACAGAAGAACTGCTTGGGGAAGGGGACCTAGGAGACCGTGGGAGAGGGAGTCTCATCTCGAGGTCCGACACCAACTCTAACAGAGCCCCCTGCCACCAAGACTGAATCAGAGTCTTAAAGTCCAGTGTAACCGGAGGGGGTGGTGGAGGAGAGGGGGAGGTGGCATTATTGGTGGGGTTGGGTAATGATAGCCCTGGATCCCTGGTAATGAGAGTAGGGATTGAACCCAGGGTAGAACAGTCCATAGTGGCTCCAGTCTGGAGGGGGACCAGCCGGGTAGTGGTCCCCAGGGAAACCCAACGGGTAGTGAGGGACAATTTGGGGTCAAGAGTAGATCCCTGTTATCAGGTCTGGCAGTGGGGGTACCCACATCAGATCTGCTGCTGTATATATAGGTTAGGGGTCTGGCGTCAGGACAACCCACATCAGAGGAACAGACATCGGAACCACCCGATCCAGCGCCAGAAATGGGGCCGGCGTCAGAGGGGCCGGCATTGCAACTGGACAAAGGGGACCTGACCGAAGGATTGGATCTGGTGTCGGGACCAATGGTTGAGGCCGATTGATAGGTCCTAGCTGAGGAACCGTCATCGGGACGTCCAGTGTCTGAGTCAATGGCTGAGGCCGATCGTTGGGTCCCGGTTGAGGAACAGTAGTCGGGACATCCGGCGTAGGAACAGGGTTCGCTGGGTCCACTTGCGGGGTCTTGGCCAGGGTCGGCTCTACAGGGATCCTGCCTGGACGAGGGGCCTTCACATTAAAGCCAGCCGGCCGAGGAGGAGCCTCCTTCACTTTGACCCCAAGGGGAGAGCGTGGAGTAGACCCTGCAGAATCAACAACATCGAGGGGTACTCCACTTTCTTCACCAGAGGTACCCGCCGGTGAAGGGGATGGTATGGGTGAAGGAAGAGGGCCTTCTCCCCTGGTTCCACCAGGCGTCGGGTGAGGCGCGTTGGGACCTGATGGGAATACACTTGGCCCGTCAGGGGCAGGCGTCTTAACAGGTGGTGTCGGGCAGGCGGGGGAGGAGCCCCAGCCGACTTATTGACGGGTGCCGGGCGGGTCCCCACAGGCTTGGGAGCCAGCATACCGGCTGCTGCGCGGTCCCAGGAGGAGCGGGGGCTGACTTATCGGCTGGTGTGGTGCAGTCATCGGAGGAGCCGATGATCGACTGACGCACTACTGTCTTACCAGACTTACCATCCGATTACCTGGGCAGCAGCTGGGCCTTGTTCATCGAGGGCCGCGTGTCGTCCGCGGAGCGCTCCTGCTCCCTAGACTTCTCCTCATGTTTCTTTGATGGAGAAGATTTATCTGCAGAGGACTCTCTCAAATGATCCATCTTCTCTAGAGAAGCCAAGCGGGCTTTCAAGAGATGGGCCTCCAAAGCCTGCTGTTTCCTTTTCTTAGTGGCCTGGTTGAAGGTCTGGCACTCCGTACAGGAGGAGACAGGGTGGTCTGGGCCTAACCAGAGGAGGTACTTGAGATGATTGTCCTTGTACAGAATCTGCGTGCTACAGGACGAGCACTTCTTCTTGGGTGAAGACATCAATGAAAACAATACAACAGGAGAGAATCTTAGTAAAGGAAATTCCTACGCAAGACACTTTCACGATGATCGCTATTTGGAAGTCTGCAATGCGACTGACACGAGGCGACAGCGGGAAAGAACTGGAGGGCAGCCGTGGGGACTGCTCACTACATACAGTCACGTGATGTCGGGTGGGCGGTCCCCCATCAGGGACTGCTAGAAAGTTCTGCCGTGCGGCCCAATGCCAGGTGGCGCCAGTCCTATATGTGATGACCTACTGAAGATACCCTCTCACAGTAAGATCTTCAAATTCTCACCAGTCTCAGAACAAGAAGTCTTCACAGCCCTCCGCTCATTAAATACCACCAAATCCAGCCCAGACGGGATTCACCCCAAACTCCAGCAGACTTCTGCTCCCACACTAACAAAACCTCTTACCCATCTACTCAACCTCGCCTTTTCCATGAGCATGGTCCCTCAGGCCTGGAAATCTGCCTCAGTCATTCCTCTTCACAAAGGAGGGAACCCCCTCTACACCCAGAAATTACAGGCCCATTTCCCTCCTCCCTGCTCTTGCAAAGCTTCAGGAATCCCTGGTACACTCCAGACTGGCAGAATATCTCACCTCAAATAACCTCATCTCTCCCCACCAGTCAGGCTTCAGGAAACAGCATTCCACTATGTCTTCTCTCCTACGTGTCACAATTCACATCCACATTGCCTCTGACCAAGGCCTCCTTACAGCCGCAGTCTTCGTTGACCTGGCCAAGACTTTTGATTCCGTATCCTACCCCCTCCTCCTGCTAAAACAAGAAACAGCAGGCCTTGCTCCCATCACTTTACAGTGGTTCAACTCCCTTCTGTCCAACAGATCACAATCTAGGATTCATACTACGAAAGTCTAGATGTACAGAAGGCAGAGGCCCATCAGTGTACATCTCTCGTAAGCGGGCATAAGTCCCAGCTCAGCTGATGAATGAGATACTGATCTAATTTCATTTTATAGGCCTCAAAAGAGTCTACTTCCAGAATCTCCCTTGGAAGTGTATTCCAGAGTGGAATAATTCTCTGGGTGAAATAACCCCTCCTAGGGTTTGATAACATTAACTGAAAAGCATGACTTCTTAATGTTAGGGTCCTATTATTAAATGTAAGTCCCAGATCAGACATCAGTTTACTGTCCTTAGAGATCTTAAACATCAATAATAAAGCGCTCCTAGTTCTCCTAAATTCCAATTTTGACAATTTTAACTCTCAGTCTCACAGTATAATTCATACTCTGGAGACAATCAATCATTCTGGTCATCTTCCTCTGCACACCCTCCAGTGTATTGGAATCTCTACAGAAACATGGATTCCATAGAGGAAAATAATCATCCAGATGGGGTCGGACGTAAACTCTGTAGAAGGGTAGTATACATGCATGATTCCTAGAAGTGGATGATTTTTTTATACATCCAATAATCCCATTTCCTTTGAGTGCTATATCAGTACAGTGTTTACTAGATTTTAAATCTTTTGCTATTATTGTGCCTAGGTCATTCTTGTAGTCTAATGATTTTAAAGGTTTTTCAACCAATAAGTACAATCTCCATTGGTTCTTGGAACCCAGATGCATGACAACACATTTGCCAGTAATGAATACCATACCATTAATGTCAGCCCAATGCTTTAGCTTCTGAAGGTCCTTTTGGAGCAATAGAGTCCCCTGATCGGTACAGACATCAGCAACAAGTTTTGTGTCATCAGCAAACTTTATCACAAAGTTATCAAGATTTTTGTTCAAGTCAGAGACAAATATTGTAAAGAGTGTGGGGTCCCAAGACAGAACCCTGGGGTACCCCACTTATCACAGAGCCTTTATAGGAGGTAAAACCTCTTATTCTCACAACCTGTGTTCTATTGCAAAGCCAAGCATGAGTCCAATTAATGATAGTACTATTAATTCCTAATTTATGCATTTTTTCAAGCAAGGTTAGGTGAGGGACCCGGTCAAAAGCCTTGCATAGGTCTAGATAAACAACATCCAATGATCTTTTATCCACTAATAGGGAGCATACTTTTTCTGTCAGAATCGCTGATGTGTCTTCCCCCCTTCCCGTCCTAGCAGGCATTCTGCAATGATCTGTCCTTGGCCCCATACTTTTCTCCCTCTTCATAAACAACCTCCCCTCCTCCTGCACTAAATCCAGCATACATATGTGTGCGGATGACACTATCCTCTCTACTCAGGCCCATCAATACATGAAGTTCAAACTACCCTCCAATGCAATTTCAACAACATTCAAAAATGATCCCTACAAAACCAACTAAAACGTAATACCTCCAAAACTGTATCCATGTTGTTTGGCACAGAAAACAGCAGATCCCCCCCTCCCCCCATCACTTCTCTGGATGGTACCCCTCTTGACCAGGTTAGCAAATACAAATACCTGGGAATTTGGCTAGATCCCCACTTATCTTTCACTCCTCACATTGACGCAACCATCTCAAAATTACGCCCCAAACTCGCTATGCTATACCAGCATAGAGATTCCCTCCTACTACCTACCAGACATCAAATCGTAACTAAAATGATACTCCACATTTTTGATTACGCAGACATGGTCTATTGCCCTGCTTCAGAAACCACCCTATCAAAGCTTGACATCCTCCTGAATTCTTTTTGCCACTTTGCTACCAACTCACCCCTTAGAACTCATTACTGCGATCTGTACTCCCTCTTAGGAATAGCCCCGCTGTCCCACAGGCATTACATCCACTCACTCAATCTGATATCTAAATTCTGGTTTGACCTGCTACCCCCCTACTTGGAGGATAGTCTCTCACTGGCCTCAGACATCCCCATGTACTAAGACACATAAATGAAAAATCTTTCAGTATACCTCAACCATCCTCGTCTTCTGGCAAAGCTGCCTTCTCCTACTGGCTCCCTACTTTGTGGAATAAACTAACCCCCTCCATTAGAAATGGCTCCTCTTACCTCACTTACAAGAAACAACTACGCCTCCTACCACCTCCCTCTTGCCTCTGTCCCAGGTGATTGCCTCTCCTTCCTGTGATTCTGTCACCACTCCCAGCTCATACTAGACCTCTTTTGCACTGATCACACCTACTTCTGCTTAATTTTCATCTTCTCATCTCGTCTCATGCAATTGAAATGTTCTAGCATGCCTTTCTATGTTAAAGCTTTTGAATAATAACTACATGCTGATGTCCTGTGGCTCTATTGACCCAAAATATGGCAACTTCTGCTGGATCTGTTTGTATTCAAATTACTAACTTGTAAATACTGTAACTACTTGTAAATATCCTGTCTTTATTACTGTATGTACTCCTATATCCCCTCCCCCGGGTCGCACCTGGAAACAAGTCTTGGCTCAATCTGCCTATCCCAGTCAACAAATTTATTTATTAGCTTTTGGTAACTGGGTAAGTGCGCTAGGCAACAATCCTGCCTATTTTCAGGCACGACCCGGGAGAGCACAGGACATTGGTATACATATCACAGTAGAACATAATATCAATCAGGGTAAACATAAGACAGCAAAAGCAATTAACAACATACAAGGTGATTGTTTAAATAAAAGATGTGCAACACTGGGTCTGAGGAGGGCAGACTGAGAACAATAGGGAAATGTTTTAGCAACTTCTGTTACTGGGAGGCATGGCTTATGTGTTTGATGGTGATGGGATTAGAACACTAGGGTATGGGGCTAGTGGGGGGAGGGATTTTTTCCTTTCCCTTTTATCAGGAAGCTGAGTTATATGAAGGGATACCTTATATGAAGTGGGGATATGAGGTGACTGGGGAACATAATGATATAATAAAAGACTCCTTTTCTAATTATTTTGATGCATCTTTAAAAAATGATGGCTAGTCAAATAATTAAATGTGCCACAATCAATATTAATGGAATGAATATACCTATCAAACAATCAAGAACTCTGACATATTCGAATAAAATTAAAGCGGATGTGATTGCCTTACAGGAATCAGACTTAACAGAGTTAGAATCCCAAAAACATAAAAGGAACTGGATTAAGTAGTCTTTCACATCAGTTGGGACAAATAAAAGTGCAGGTGTTTCGTTATTATTTTGGAATCAGCTTAATGTAAAATTTGGAGAAAAATGGAGTGATAAAAAAAGAGAGAATTATTTTATTAAATACTATGATTGGTAATCTACCAATTACTACAGGATCAATTTATGCCCCTTTTCAAGACTATCATCTTTTCTTAGTGCAAATAACAGAAGGATTAGTTATGTTGAAAGCTGAAAACAAAATTAACCCCCAGGTGGCGCTATCCCAAGGGCTACTATCCCTGCCTGCTTGACTACTGACAGGTTGAGGGGCCTAGGTTCTATGGCAGGTGCCTCCACCCAGAGGTCAGGGTTTGTAGTGGTTAGACTAGCTTGGTCACAGCCCTCTGGGACACTGAGACCTCCTTTTATTCCCACTAGTGGCTCACACAGTACACAGGAGTTACAGTCCCAATACCCCACATATACACACTGTTCACTCATAAAGTACCACTTGCCCTCGAGACTGATTCTGCAGCACGTCTCTGAGAACCCCCTGTAAAAATAAGGTTAAACAACATACACAGCAAATACAATACTGTTTCCATAAGTACCAACACCACAGACAGTATATAGTATAACAACAAATCTGATTTATTTAGGGGACAGTAACACGGGAGGGGGCAATCAGGTTGATTAGTTTTGGCAAAGTTCAAATCACAGTACTGTGCACATGTATATACAGTATACGGTCCAAAATGTCACTCTCTGGGTACCCAGGATGGTGGGGGGGGCTAGCCAGGTCTGTTGCCCAGGGTTGGCCGGCAGGTACAGATGGATGGAGCGCTGTAGGAAGAAAATATATGCACAACACCCACTTGTAATCCAGAGCTGGATGGCTCAGTCCATGAAGAAGTCAAACAACAATAATTAGATGACACACTTGTAATTGATAACAGGCTGCAGGGGAATACCCCGATTTGTACTCACAATACCCAAGCTGAGAACCGGATGGTGGATGTTCTTCTGGATTGTCAGAAACAACAGGGCATGGAGACAAGGTCCTTGTGACTGGACCCCACTCCAGTTGACAGCAAACGGATTTAGTCCAAGACAAGCTGGGGTTTGCTTCCAGCTTCAACACACAACACACAGAAAAGGGGATTGGAAATAGCGATTCCCCACAAGCACTAGGCACATTCATATGTAAAAGGAAAGTACTATACCAGGCAGGCTGCTCCTCGATCCCGATTGCACTTACTGCAAAATACCCGGGAGCACACACAACAGCTTCAGTTCCTGACAGACCAAGTGCGATTCAACAATTTCTCCAATCTTCTACAGGGTGAGCCTGGTTTCCACACTTCTGGTGCTTCTTTCTCCTCACAACTCGGATTCAGTCCAAACTGGCACTCACAATGGCCGCAGGCCGAAACTCAGGGCCTCGCACGCACTTCCCATGCCAAACTACACACCGCAGAAGCACAGAGCTCCTTCTCTCTTCACTGTCACAACTGATCTGACTTTCCAGTAACAGAGCAGGGCATTTCCTTTGAGTTCCTCCCAGTTCGGTTTGCTGATTCGGCTGTCACTCACAATAGAACTCCCTCTGTTGGTGAAAAAAGGCGTCAAGGTCAAAACTACATTTCCCAGAGTCACTGCCCATACAATCCCCTTGTGGCTGGCTCAAAATTGAGAGTCCAAGTTCTGATTCGTCCACAGGCTCCATTTTAAGGTCTCCCTATCATCTTGATTGGTCCAAGTCAGCAATTCAAGACCAAAATGAAAGAGCTACACTGAAACAGTTCGTACTGAAATGAAAACAGGTTAGACAAACTACATTTTCTCAGTCACTCTAAATGATTTCTGGCAAACAGTTATATCTTTCAACAAAGCTTCCTCTGCACATGTAGCGACGGCACAGACTGAGCGAACTGACAGCAGCTCGGGTGGGATTCGAGCATTAAATACACAGTCCCCCCGTACAAACTAATTAAGTCTGCAAGCAGACAGCTCTTAAAGAGACAGTACGTGGAGGCTCAAATAGCACTCACTTGGAACCACATTTAAACAGCTCAGATGCCGAACACCGCCCAGACTTGGAGCATTCAGGCAAGTTCCTGGAAGACTTTTGGGAACCCCCATTTGCAGGGAGGTTACACATAATTTTAATGGGGGACTTTAATGCGTTAATCCACTCAAAGACCTCTTCACCTATCCTTTTAAATAAAACAATATCTAATTTACTCATTCATTTTCTTGAACAACAAGATTTGATTGATGTATGGAGATTCAAAAGACCAGCTGAGAGAGAATACATGCACTATGATAAAACAAACCATTTTACCCAGAATCTATTATACATTTATGTCTAAAATCTTACCTTTACATTATTACCATACCATGTGACCATCACATGGTATGGTTCAATTTGGCTACTACATCTAAATCATCCCATTCCAAGGCAAAAATATGGGACTTCAGAGGAGCTGACTTTGATAAGATGGCCAACAGAGTTAAGCTAGCCCTGGCAAAAAGAAACACAGGTGAGGGGGTACAGGCAAAGTGGGCAAGCATTAAGGATGCAATACTTGAAGCAACATCCCATTGTGTTAGACAGAAAAGGAAGTGCAAAAGAAGAAGGAAACCACTTTGGTTCTCAAATACAGTAGCAGAAAAGGTCAGAGCCAAAAGGCTGGCCTTCAGGAAATATAAGGGAACACAGCGGGATGGAGATAGGGAGGCATACCAAACTGCCCTAAGGGAAGCAGGTAAGGCAGTAAGGCAGGCAAAGTCCCAAACTGAGGAAACACTAGCACGAACAGTAAAAGAAGGTGACAAGACTTTCTATAGATACATTAGTGAAAGGAGAAAGTCCAGAGGGGTATTACTAAGCTTAATGGAGAAAGGAGCTTGTGAGGAGGAGGACCCTGTAAAGGCATCTATCCTAAATAGATACTTTTGCTCAGTATTTACCGAGAGAAGGTAGGGCAGGGCCACAGTTCAACATCATGGACACAGGGGAGGAGGTGAGCACTACTCCCTTCTACACAAAAGAAAGGGTCCTAAGAGCTTGCTAGCTCAGGGTGGATAAGGCAATGGGACCTGATGGCATACATCCCAGGGTACTTAAGGAGCTAAAGGAGGAACTAGCAGAGCCATTAGCAGAATTGTTTAGTGAGTCTCTGAGCACAGGAGAGGTCCCAGAAGACTGGAGAAGGGTTCATGTGATCCCGCCCACAAGAGTGGTAGCAGGGAGGAGGCGGGAACTACAGACCAGTCAGTCTTACCTCAGTAGTGGGCAAGATTATGGAGGCACTCCTTAAGGAAAGGATAGTGCAACACCTGGAATCCATAGGGGCACAGGATCCAAGACAGCATGGGTTTACAAAGGAAGGTCCTGTCAAACTAATCTCATAGATTTCTTTGACTGGGTAACCAGAGTGGTGGACCAAGGGGAGCAGTTGATGTCGCCTACCTTGACTTCCAGCAAAGCTTTTGACACTGTTCCACATAGAAGATTGATAAATAAGCTGGGTAGGCTCGGGGTAGGTCAGAAGTTGGTCAACTGGGTGGCAAACTGGTTGACGGGCAGAAAACAGAGAGTGGTGGTAAATGGTATACAGTCAGAAGAGATGCAAGTCACAAGTGGGGTACCTCATTGATCAGTCCTGGGGCCAGTCCTCTTCAACATCTTCATTGGTGACCTTGCAGATGGACTAGAGGGTAAGGCTTGTCTGTTTGCAGATGACACCAAGATCTGCAACAGAGTAGATGATCCAGATGGGGTAGGCAGAATGAGAAGAGATCTGGATAAACTAGCAGAATGGTCAGAAGAGTGGCAACTGGGATTTAATGCAAAGAAGTGCAAAATCATGCACATAGGGAAGAGAACCCTGAAGCCACCTATAGGCTAGGAGGGAGTTGCTAGCAGTCACAAAGGAAGAAAGAGACTTGGGCATCATCATCACTGATGACCTAAAATCATCCAAGCAGACCTCTAAAGCAGTAGGTAAGGCTAGGGGTGTTAGGGTGTATTAGTAGGGTATCATGAGTAATGAAGAGGGGTAATAATCCCTCTGTACAAGACACTGGTTAGGCCCCATCTGGAGTACTGCGTGCAGTATTGGAGGCCACACTTCACAAGGACATTAACCAAATTGAGGCAGTCCAGAGAAGGGCAACCAAAATGGTGCAGGGACTGCATCAGAAGACATATGAGGACAGATTAATGGAGCTCAATATTATACCCTTGAGCAAAGGAGGAGAGAGGTGATATGATCGAGGCATTCAAACACCTTAAGGGCATAAACAAGGTGAAAGAGTCTAATATGTTTAAATATAAGAAAAATAGCAGGACAAGAGGACACAGCATGAGATTAGAGGGAGGCCAATTAAGGGGAATGGAGGAAATTCTTTTCACAGAAAGGGTGGTGGATGCATGGAATGGCTACCACAATAAGTGGTGGCTATGAATACAGTGCAGGGCTTCAAACAGGCATGGGATAGGCATAAGGGAGCAATACAAATGACTATGAATAGATAGGCCACTGACAGAGCAAAGGCCGATGGCACATTTATAAGGTAGAAAAAGAAATGGGCAGACTGGATGGGCCTTGCGGTCCTTATCTGCCGTCAACTTCTATGTTTCTATGTTTCTATGAGGGTAGTGCTATCAGATCTATATTAATATCAGACCACGCAGCTGTCAAATTATCATTAAATCCAGAAAGAAACACTCAACAAAAACAAAGACATTGGACCTTTGACAATACATTATTACAGGAAGATGTTTTCAGGGAGAAAATTAGACAAGCAATAAAGGATTTTTTTTTATTATAACTATTCGTGTCAGTGTCCCATTTCCCTTTATGGGATCTACTGAAAGCCGTATTACAGGGTATCTGCATTTCATTCCAAGCCTGGACATATAAAAATGAAAAATTAAAGGAAAATCAACTTAAAGAGCAGGTGCTTAGTAAGGGTGCATATCTTAAGGAATGTAGGTTTGGGACCTTTAGATGCCTCTGCAGTCATTCAGTTTACTTTGATTTATTTACTTACTTTTCCATCTTTGTATTTGTATTTTGCCAACTGCTGGTGAAAACAAAAGAGTCCAATGGAATCCCTGTGTCATAAAATCCTTACTAGCAAGGCTGCCAGTGTATGTCAGTAGGAAACGACAAATCTGTTTTCAGATTTTTATGGAGAAATTACACTTTCTGCCACCAAAATATTATATATTTAATAGAAATATGTGATTTTTGATACCATGCAATCTTTTGTTATAATTTAGCATGTGACATGTTCTTCATAACCAGATTTTACTTGGAAAGAAGTAAAGAGAATCTAATTATATTTAAAAACATAACATCATACAGATGGAACATTATAATGCAAACATATAAAAGACAAAGTTTGTTTATGAAATAAGTATTAATGTCTTTTGAAAAAGATAGAAAATATATTTAGTTTCTTATTGCAATACACTGGGCTTTTAATGAGAAGGTGTTTACTTCTAATAAATAGAACACTGGCTGTTTTATTTATTGTATTCTGATGTGTTAGTAATTACTTTCTACTTTTATAATAAAATATTTGTTAGTGCAGTGAAACAAGTGGATTTTTAACTTTGTTTTTGATACTACTGCCGGGATATTCAAAGCAGTCGCACATGGCGCAACTGAGTTGCGCTGGCACCAGTGTGGACTTGTGCCAAGGAGCAATATTCAATGGGAGCCACTGTGCAACGCAAATCTCATTGTGCCAATGTGCAACTATAATGAATGCATGCGCAAGAGCAGGGGGTGTGCCCATGAATATTCGGCGTAGTGCGATATTCAACCGTGGAACCATGGTGCAAGTGCGGAACAAAACCTGGATGCACTGAGCAGACTTGAGCCTATAAATACAGGGTGCAAGCACACAGACAGCACTTGCGCCAGGTGAGAGGGAGAGAGTGAGAGAGAGAGAGAGAGAGGTAAGAGATGGTGGAGAGACAGAGAAAGAGACAGAGCAAGGGAGACTGAGAGAGTGAGGGACAGAGTGACTGTCACAGGCAGCCACAGGGGTAGAGGGACAGAGGTGGCAGCGGAGATTGAGCCAGGGGCTGAGAGAGTGAGACAGGCAGGCATAGTGCGATGCAGTGCACCAGGGTGGCATACAGCCCACAGCAGCCGACCGCCCGGGGGAGACAGGACATCAGGGGCCATGAAGAGTGTGCCCTTCCCAATGGAGACCGTAATGAGGGGTGTGAGGGGGCAAGAGGAACAGCGGCATGGCCGTGGAAGGGAACGCCGGCAGTACGCCTGGAACAGGTGGTACTGTGCCTGCACCACCTTTGAGAACTACACAGATACGGAGATTGTGGGACAGTATCGCCTGAACAGGGTCACTCTGAGGCAGCTCTGTGAGCTGTGCAGTGAGGAGATGCAGGCACCCACAAGATGGAGCCACGCAATGTCTGGAGACAAAGGTTACAGCTGTCATGTACCTGCTCGCCATGAGCACCTTCCAGAGACCAACAGGGGACACCACATGCATAACCCAGTTGGCCACGTCACGCCTCCTCACACAGTTCATCAACGCTCTGCTGCCACATGCTTCGGAATACATCCATTTCCCCAGCACACAGGCAGAGCATACAGCAACCATGCAGGCCTTCCACAGGGCAGCACGCATGCCTGGCGTACTTGGGGCCATTGACTGCACCCACATGGGCATCCGCATGCCACCTGGCCCTGATGGTGTGGCCTATGTGATCAGGAAGGGGTTCCCAAGTGTGAACTGCCAGGTGGTGTGCGATGCCAAGGGGCACATCACCAATGTCTGTGCCACACACCCTGGGAGTGCACATGATGCGTTCATCTGGCACAGCTTTGTGCTGTGCCACAGGTTCAAGTGTGGAGAAATCCCCACTGGCCACCTAGTGGGTGAGTATGGGATGGGCAAGGGGTGCCGGGCAGAGCAGGTATTGGGATGGGGGAGGGCAGAGTGGGTGTGCTGGCGAGGGTGCCAGGGACAGGCAAGGGGCACAGCAATTGAAGACACAGGGCTAACCATGTCATTATCAACACAGGAGACAGCACCTATCCACTGAGGTCCTGGCTGCTCACCCCCTATCGGTGCCCACTGTCCCCAGCAGAGGAACACTACAATGAGGCACACACCAGTATGTGAAACATCATTGAGTATGTATTTGGGATGCTGAAGGCATGGTTCCGTTGCCTAGACAGGTCTGGCGATGCCCTACAGTACAGCCCCTCAAAAGCCTGTGGCCTATTCCTGGCCTGCTGCATACTGCACAACATGGCCATTGACCATGGGATAGCTGTTGAGACTGATGAGGGTGACAGTAGTTAGGATATCAAGGGCCGGAGGGTGGTGGACAGCCCCCCCCCAACTGGAGGTATCCTCGGCTGCAGAGGATGGCATGGCAGCATCGGGACACCATCGCACAGGAGCACTATGGTGCACGCAGGTAAGTGCTGCCAAACCCACATACTGGTCACACATAAGTACAGCACACAGGCAGGGGAGTGCATGGCAATAGGCGTGCACACACAGAGGCATGATGCAGGGGTGGGGGAGTCAGTGGCACACATCCACACACAACTGCACACAGCAGCAAACGGCAACACACACACGCACCCATGCGCTGGCTACTGGTGGGGATCAGATGCACTGCACTGTTGCACAGGCGCAACCGGTGCAGAACTGCCCTAATCACACCCACACCACATGGGCCAGCAGCTGGACAGGCACGCACACAGGCAGCATGTGGCATGACACAAAGGCGCCACACCAGTGGTATGCACACACACACACACACACACACACACACACACCCATACGTGCACAGGGCAGTGGCAGCAGAGTGCGGTCAGGGCAGCGGCAGCAGAGTGCGGTCAGGGCAGCACACACATCAGGGCCACCATGCAGAACCATGGCCACCGCGGCTATGGGGGAAGCCATGCCAGGGCCAATCAGCAGCCACCGGCTGCTCATCGGCCACAGGGAATGTTTGCAACAGCCACTTAGGGGCTATACTGCTGGACTGCAACCGGGTCCGTGCAGGGTAGTGTAGGCACTCAAACAGGCCCGCCCCAGGTGTGCCTGGGATGCCAATAGCAGAGCCCGGCATCAACAAGGAGGATGTCAACCAACGCAGGGATTGTGGGGTGGACAGTGCACTACGTGGTGTCCGTGGTGGGCCGCCACACCCTGTGGTAGCCAGCAGTGCAAGGCCATCCATGATCACATTGGCTATGCGATCCTGGGATGCGGTTGTGTCCTCCCACAAGTACTGTATAGCCGCCAGGAGCTGCGCAGTGCCCCTCTCGTGCTGCTCAGCTGCCTGGCGCACCTCCACATGCAGTGCACGCACCCCAGTGGCAAGCAGCACCTGTTGCTCCACGGAGGCCCAGAGCAAACAGGTGCACTCTGCCAATGGGTTGGCGTCCAGGGGAATCTGGGTGGGGTGCCGACCCTCCTGCAGTGAATGACCATGCTGCACAGCCCCCCACTCAGGTGGATGCTGCACAGTGTGGTCCCCATGGGTGAGTCCCTATCAGGCACCCCGGCAGCGGACCCCAAGTCTGGCTGCCCAGTGACCCCTGCTGCTGCTGCCCATCCAGCCGCTGAACACTGCCCAGCGCCTGCGTGGCCTCACCACATGGCACTGCTGTGGCAGTGTACACAGCAGCATCTGCAGTGGTAGCAGGCAGCTGTCCCACTGCTGTCAGGCTGCTGGGTGCGCTGCCTGCGATGGTATCTGGTATGGATGTCTCCCCCACACCACCACCCATGCTGTCCAGGATTATGGTCAGGTCATCATCGGTGTTGGACCCTGCCCCGATCTGTGTCTCCATGCAGAGGATGCCGAGACTGGCATCCTGCAGAAACACATCCAGGGCTTTGTCTGATCCCATGCCTAGGACATCTGGCTGGACAGTGGTGGTGTGCTGCAGCCGACTAGGCCCCTGGATGCCCGTGGAGGTGGATGGCTGGTCCTCCAGGGCTGGGCCTGCCTCCACGGCTGCTGCTGGTGCCCCATCCTCTGCATGCAGGCATGCTGGTGTGCCCCCAGGTCCCCCACCCCCCCAACACAGCCACTGCATGCTGTGTGTGCCCAACATACGTACCATGCAGTGATGGGCTGCCACCCATTTGGAATCCTCCACCTGGCACACCCTCTACAGTGTTGTGGCGCATGGTGGCTGCCACCAACTCCTCCTGCACCGTGAGCTGTGGCACATTAGCAGATCCCCCTCCGGTGGCTTTCTGGGCTGCACGGATGGCCGCCACCTTCTCTTTGATGCGCTGCTTATCAGTGCCCACCTTCTTGCGCCACTCCTGCACTGACCGCTGGTGGCGACATTCCCGACATGTTGCTACCTGTGGACATGGACAGCACAGTGTGTCAGTGTCAGCAGTACCCTACTCCATCCCCCCTGTTATGCTGGCTGGGCTCAGCAGCATGCGCAACTTATCTCAGATGGTTGCAATACCTGTGCCAGTCCATGGCGCTTTTATAGCGCAACGCATGCAAATGAGCACTGGCGCAACAGTAATGACATGCTAATTTCCCCAGTGCACCACACATTGGCTGATGAGCTTATTAGCATGTGGCAGCTGAATATCGCGAATTTGCTCCGACTGCAGTGTGCATGTGCCAGTCGGTCTGCTCCCACCTATTGCACACTGTGCACCCACGGTGCAACAGGGACCATGGCGCACGGTGCGCCATGCCTGCTATTACACACTGGCGCACTGTGCGGTGGCCGACCTCTGACCCCTGGTGTGACCCCTGACCCCTTGTCAGTCCCCTGCTATGTGCCAGTCTGGCCACGTCTATGTCGTGCATCTCCGGCATTGCACAATGGGTGGACTCAACGCAAGTATCCTCGAAGCGCACATCTGGCGCATGTTGTGCACACGTGCGCCTCTGGCCGCCTTATTGCTTCACCACATTGCGGTTGGCACAATGGCGGAGCATAGAGTTCGGCTGGCAAGGAACTGGTCACACATGGAGCTTGTGAATCTGGTGGCATGTGTACAGCTACAAGCCCCACAGCTATTTGGCTAGGTGCCCCTGCAGCAGCCAAGAACTGATTTCTGGCAGGGGACTGCTGCCAGACTGCAGCAATGCACTGGGGTGGCTATGACTTGGGAGCAATGCCACCACAGGTATGGGGACCTTATGCGGCGGGACCCAGAGCACGTGTGACGGCTGCAGGCACGCATCCAGCGGGGGGCCATGCCACGGCCAGGTAAGTCATCCCATTCTGCATGTGTGCCATATTGCTGTACTGTGGTGTTGGCTAGGCTGCCTGGCATGCCCTGCAGAGGAGTACACTGTCATTGCACACATTGCGGTGTGGCATTGCCAGCCATAGCTTGCACTGCGATACAGCCGTGCAGGACATGCCGGGCAGGGGGCACACCCTATGCACAGGTGTGTGGGTGGTGGGCACATGCTGTGGATGATTCCTGATGTGTACCTGTCTTTGTTCCATTCCCAGGACCTGAGGATCGCCGCCAGGAGTGGCGGGAGCAGTGCAGCAGGCAGGAGCAGGACCGGCACCAGCGGCGCTGCAGAGGGCAGGTAGGCACTGTTTTGGTCCTGTGCACTTTACAGGGGAGGTCAGCGGGGGAGTGGGTGTGGACATGGCCACCTGTGCCATGTGCCGTGGCAGCTGTGTGTATCGCACTGTGCTTGGTGCATGTCACTATGGGGCAGCCATTGCACACGTGTGCCAGCCGTTGGTGGGGTGGGTGTGTGCCCGGCTGCCACTGGTGTTGCTGTGGTGCTGCTGGTGCACTGTGCCATGTGACTGTCATTGTGCAGTCAGGTGACCATTGGGTAGTGGTGACCACCTCTTTGCACTGTCATGGCATGCCAGGTTGCTGGCAGGCATTAGCCCCCCGTGGGTGTGTGTTACCACTGCACACAGTGGGTGGGCATGGTACCTTGGGACATTGCACTAATCACCTGTCCTGTCCCTTGTCATAGGTGTCTGGCAGAGGAGGCGGATGCCATTATACTGCAGGCTGCTCCGCCAAATCATCTTGATAATGTCCACCACCATGGAGGCGGTCATGCAGGTGCGCTGACTGTTGCTGACAGACCAAAGGCAGAGAGGGCACCAAGGAGCAACAGGGCATGGCCGCCGTTAGTTCATGCCTCAGCATTCCCCTGTTTCCCCTGCTATACCTCCATCTGTCCCCCTTCCCACTGTACAGTCCCTGTTCCCTTCCCTCACTTTCCTACCCTTTCCCACCCTCTTGTTCTTGTAAATAGTTCTCCTGTTAAATATATATTTTTTGACTTACCTGCCTGTGTCAATGTCTGCTTTGCAGCTGTCATGAGGAGCCATGCTGCAGTGGCGCGGTGTATGCCCGTGTGGTGTGCGTGTGTTGGAGCGCATGTCGTGCATCTGTGGTTCACTGCTGTGTGCTGTGATGTGTCCCACTGTGGTGGTGTCCTGCCCCTTGGTCGGTGGCTGTGCCTTGGGGTGCCCATGGGGCAGCTGTCAGGGGTGTGTGGCGTGTGTGTGCTTGGCTGCATGGTCCTGGGTGTGGCTTGCTGGGTCTGGGTGGGTGGGGGGCATGGCTTGCGGCCTGTGGGGTGACTCCATTGAAGGTCCTCCATTGGACATTGGTGCCACCTGTTGCCTGCTATCTGTGCCACTATTGTGTTCCGGGGTGGGGTGTCTGGGTGCCTGTGTGTGCCCTGCTGGTGGTGGCCACCTGTGACCTGACACTGTGCTTCCCTGGCACTGTCCTTGGGTCTGTTCCTGTGCCATGCCCCCCTCTGTTGCTCTGCTGCTGTGCTTCCACAGTTGCCTAGGGCAGCTCTTTCTGCGCCATGGCACAGGTCTGTTTGTGCCATGGCGCAAGTATGTTTGTACCATGGCGCACCTCTGTTTGCACCATGGCGCACCTCTGCCATATTCAGCCGGGTTGCGCTGGTGCAGTTCGGCATGTGCAATCTCTGAATATGACACTTGTTGCACCATGGCGCATCGGATTTGCGCTGCGTGGGGCTTGCGCTGGCCTTTGGCACATTTCTGAATATCTGGCCCTACTGTAAAAAATAATTCAGTAGAATGCTGGTATTATGATCTCAGAAACTGCCAGCTATTTAAGAGCTCAGTGTATTTCAATGAGAAACTGAATATATTTTTCTATCTTTTTCAAATTAAATTGATACTTATTTCATCAACAAACTTTGCTTTTTAAATGTTTGCACTATAGTGCTCGATCTGTATGATGTTACGTTTTTGAATACAATAATTGGATTCTCTTTACTTCTTTCCAAGTAAAATCTGATTATGAAGAAAATGTCACCTGCTAAATTATAACAAAAGTTCACGTTATCAAAAATCACTTATTTTTATTAAATATATAATATTTTGGTGGTAGAAACTATTATTTCTCCATAGAAGTCTGAAAACAGATTTGTAGTTTCCCACTGAAATACACTGGCAGCCTTGCTAGGAAGGATTTTATGACATCATCACACAGGGATTCCACTGGACACTTTTTTCACTAGTAGTTGGCAAAATGCAAATAAAATGATGAAAAAGTAAGTAAATAAATAAAAGCAAACTGAACGATTGTAGAGGCATCATGAGGCCCCGAACCTTCATTTGTTGAGATATGCACCCTTACTAAGCACCTGCTCTTTAACTCTAGACAAAAGGAACTAGATATATTAATTTGAAAAGATCCAAAATACTATCAAGAATGGATGATAATTAGAAACTCCATACAACAAATAATCAAGAAACAAAAAATAATATAATAAAGGTTAAATGTGCCAAGTATCTTCAGGGAGATAAAACCAGCACATTATTAGATAATTTACTAAATAAAGACATTAAAATGCTATTCTAAACTTAAAAAATAAACAATGATTTATGACAACTGATTTAGAAGAATTGAAATCAGTGGTTTATGAATTCTTCACAAATATATACCCCCCATCAGTAAGATCTGATTTCGTAGTAATGGAACAATTTCTGAATAGAATTCATATCTCCAATATACAACTAAAAACTCTAAATTTACATTAACTGAACTCAAAGACAATATGAAAAAATTACTCACCTTAGTAATTATGTTTCTTCTAGTGGAGTCTTGCTGTATTCTGACAATTGCAGTTAGCCCCAGCCTTTAAACTGCCCCGGAGAACATAGGGTTAACTTTTCTATGCATGGCATAGAATGTTCATCTCGAGCTCCGTTGAAGCCTCTGCCTGTTGTTATTCAAACTGCAACTGTCAGATCTTTATGAGCAAAACTCACTAGGTGTTCTGTGTGGAAACTAACATTTTTAACTAGCCAACTGGCAGAAAAAATAATGTTTTGGGTTCTCAAAGGAAGACTCAAGACAGAAAACCCAAAAAAAAACCAATCAAATGAAATAACATTCCACCCAAAGAGAACAGAGGGTGTAAAAAGGGGGCACTTCTAGGGTGCCAACACTGCGCCTGCCCACCCACATCCCAAAAATCTCGGTTCTGAGAGGGGAGGGGGAGGTCAGAATACAGCAAGACTCCACTAGAAGAAACATAATTACTAAGGTGACTAATTTTTTCTTCAAACAACATGAAGTGTTGCTGTATTCTGACAATTGCAGACTACCAAGCAGTACCTCCATGGAGGAGGGACAGAACCTACCTTGGGAATAAGCTCTGAAGTACTGCTGTGCCAAACCGAACATCACTCCTAGCCTGGATATCCAGAGTTATGCTTGGTAAAAGTATGGACTGTTTTCCAGGTGGCTGCTTGACAAATTTCTAAAAGGGACGAATATCCCTGGCAGCAGCCGGGGAAACAGCTGTACCTCTTGTGGAATGAGCCCTCAGGCCTGAGGGTGGAGTTTTACCTAGTTTTTCATAGCAGAACTGTATACAAGAAACAATCCACCTAGAAATAGTTCTCTTGGTGGCAGGCTTGCCCTTCCTAACTTCTCCATAAGTGAGGAACTGCAGGGAGTCAAACCTGTGACCCTTGGTACATTCTATGTAGTAGCTAAGAGCTCTTTTAACATCCAAACTGTGAAGCCTCCCTCTCCCGAGGAAGAATGATCAGTGAAGAAAACAGGGAGAGATACAGACTGATTCAGGTGGAAATCTGAAACTACTTTAGGCAAGAACTTTCTATTAGTTCTAAGGACCAATTTATCTCTGTGAAAAGAGGTGAAATCAGATTCCACTGACAGGGCTTGCAATTCACTGATACGTCTAGCAGAAGTAATGGCTACCAAAAACACAGTTTTCCAAGTCAAGTACTTAAGCTCTGCTGAGGACAAAGGCTCAAAAGGGGGTTGCATAAGCTGAGCAATGCAAACATTTAAGATCCCAAGCAGGAGCAGGATCCCTAAAGGGGGATTGGTGTGAAGCAATCCCTTGAAAAACTTACAGAATACAGGATGGGATGACAGTGAGGAAGACTTGCCCACTGACAGGAAAGCAGAAACAGCTGCCAGGTGTGTAACTTGAGAGTAGCTGGTCTGAGACCTAGGCCATTGAGATGGACCATATAATCCAGAACTGTAGGCAATTCAGCAGAGTCTGGAGAAATATTCTTCTTGGAACACCAAATGCTGAATCTTTTTCATTTGGAGTTGTAAGTCTTCCTGGTGGAGGGCTTTCGAGAAGCCTTAAGGATATCCAGAACCCCTTGGGAAAGATGCAGATCTGCAAACTCTAACTCTTCAAGAGCCAAGCCTTGAGATTGAGAGACTGAAGATTGAGGTACCAAATCCTCCCGAGAGGATGTTAACAGGTTGTAATTCCTGGGAAGAGACAGGGGAAGATGGACTGCTAGGGACAGCAACAAGGGATACCATGGCTGCCTGGCCCAGTCTGGAGCAATCAGAATCACTTTGCATGATTGTGACCTTATCTTGACTAACACTTTGAACAGGAGAGGGAAGGGGGGGAAAAGCATACAGAAATTTCCCTTCCCAGTTCAGAATCAGACCATCCAGGGGCACTGAGCCCAAGACTGGGGGCCTGCAACGAAAAAGAGGAAGTTGGTGATTGTCTGGGGCTGCAAAAAGATATATCTCTGGAGTGCCCCATCTTGAGAAAATCACCTTCAACACCAGAGGATCTAGGGCCCATTCGTGATGGCCCTGGGATATTCTGCTCAGTGCATCTGCTAGAACATTGTCCTTCCCTGGAAGGTGAACTGCTATCAGAGAGGTTTGCGGGGAATAGGCCAGGGACCACAACTTCTTTGCTTCTGTGCACAAGGCCATAGACCGAGTGCCTCCTTGCTTGTTGATGTACCACATGGTGGTGGTGTTGTCTGTTCTGATTCGAACCACCTTGTTCTGCACTGATTTGGAAAAAGCTTGCAGTGCTGGAAACACTGCTCTGAGTTCCAAGAGACTGATGTGTAGCAGAGATTCCTGAGGCTACCACAGTCCCTGGGTGGTGAGTTCCCCCAAATGGGCTCCCCAGCCCAGCAGGGAAGCATCTGTGGTGAGGACCACTGAATGAGACTGAGTGACAAATGGAACTCCTTGCCTCAAATTGTCCTGATCCTGCCACCATTGCAGGGCTTGGATCAGAGTTCGAGTCACTGGAATTAGTTTGGTAAGGGAAACCTTTCTTTGGGACCAAAAAGCTCTTAAGTGGAACTGAATGTCCCTCATTTGGAATTGTGCACCTTGCACCACTGCTATAGAAGCTGCCATGTGTCCCAGTAGCTGAAGAAAATACCTTGCTGGTCGAGACACCTGAAGGCTGAATGAAGAGGCCAGTTCCATGAGGGCCCTTGCCCTTTCCAGGGGAAAGAAGGCTCTTGCTTTTACCATATCCAGCTCTGCCCCTATGAAGGTGAGGAGCTGCACTGGTTCGAGAACTGACTTTGGTAGGTTGAGAAGAAATCCTAAAGAAGTGAGCACTTGCTGGGTCACTTGCAGGTGTGACTTGACTTGGTCTGGGGACTGGCCCACTATGAGCCAGTCGTCCAAATATGGAAAATGGAAATCTTTGTCTTCTTAGGAAGGCAACAACTACTGACAGGCACTTTGTGAAGACCCTTTGGGCTGATGTTATGCCAAAGGGCATTGCTCTTGAACTGATAGTCGCCTGAGGGCAACTTGAACCTGAGGTACTTTCTGTGGCAGCACCTGATGGGAATGTGAAAGTAGGCATCTTTGAGGTCCAGGGAGGCCAGCCAGTCCCCTGGCCTTAGAGAGGCAAGGATAATTCCCAGAGTTATCATCTTGAACTTTGGCTTTAAAAGATGTTTGTTCAGGTATCTTAGGTCCAGGATGGGTCGCCACTCTCCTGCCTTTTTGGGGGTTAGGAAGTACCTAGAGTACAATCCTTTGCCCCAGTGTAGGGTAGACACTCTCTCTACAGCTCTTAGAGCTAGGAGAGAAGAAACCTCTACCTATAGGACAAGGGTTTCTGAAAGATTTGCAGGTGGAAAAGATCTTGCTCTCAGCTTGGGAAATTTTTTGAAGCCGAGAACCAGACCCTGGCTTACTACTTCCAGGACCCACTTGTCTGATGTAAGAGACATCCAGTCCTGGACAAAGTAAGCCAGCCTTCCCCCTACTGGGATAGGAGAATCGACCCGGGCAGACCCATCAGGGTGTCTGCTTGGCAGGGGCTTTAGGCTGAGGGGTGGATGCAGGCCTGCTCATCCCCCTTCTGCCTCTCCCTCTGAATAACCCCCTCTGCGAAAAGGAAGAAGAGGCCTGTGCTTGGTAAAAAGGCCTTTGGAAAGGCCTGCCCCTGCCCTGCTGCCTTTGAGGAGTTGCTTGCCTTTCCTTGGCCTGAGCACTCCTGTAAGTGGTCCTGTATTCATCCATTTTCTTCATGTAATTCTCTGTCTGCTCTCCAGAGAATTACCCACTACAGGAAAATCCATGGCCTTAGCCTGGGTATCCTGTGAGAGGCTAGTACATCTGAGCCAAGCCATTCTCCGAAGAGCCACAGATGTAGCCATGACTCTTGATGATACATCATTGGAGTCTACAGCAGCATGAAACTGAACTTTCGATGCTTCAATCCCATCTGCAGCCACCTCCTCCAGCTCCTTGGCAAGCTGGGGGGGAAGCCTGTTTAGCCATTGCCAGTACAGTGTCCCACCTGGACTTCTGGTACCTGGCTGTATAGGCCATATAATTAGCCTGCCTGAGTCCCAAGGATGATGCCATGTACTGCTTCTTTGCCATGGCATCAGTCTTCCTGGAGTCCTTGTCTGGGGAGTGTGATGCCAAGGGAATGCTTGCCTTATCACAGGCAGCAGCCTGTACAACCCCAACAAGGCTGCATTTCAGATAAAGGAACTCTGTATCTGAGCCTGAAAGAGTATACCTCTTGTCCATTCTTCTGTCCACAGGAGGTATGGAATTGGGAGACTTCAGAATTTTTTGTGTCTGTTTCCCAAAAGATTTGTGGAGGGGAATAGACAGTCTCCTGGACTCTGGTATGTCCATCATCTCTACATAGTCAGGCTCTTCCTGATCCTCCACTGCCTCCTGCACAGGAAGCTGGAGGTTATCAGCCACCTTTCTATAAAACATTAAGTGTGAAGGGGACTCAGAAAGCCTAGGAGGAGAAACACCTGAAGGACTGTCTGGGGAGATGTCTGGGTCAATAGGCACATCCAGACTTTCACCATCACCATAATCATCTTCCAACTCTCCTTCCTCTTCAAACTCTGGTTCATAAAATTCTTCCAGGTATAATCCGGAACTGGGGAACCACTGAACGGGCCCCTGCCAAAGGTGCAGATCAGTCAGAACGAGTCAGACGATTCCCTGTCGAATCACTTTGGCTGTTTCATCGGCAGGCAGAGTATGAGATTCTGGATCCGAACCGGTCGACTTGTCTTTTCTTTTTGTCGGAACTGATTCCTCGGAATCGCTCTCCTTTTGCCCGAAGTATCACCCTGGTTAGAGGGCAATCCTTCTGGTTCAGTCGGAACCAAACCGGGCTGGCCATCCGGGTCAGCAGACTTCTCGGCCTCCCTTTCCCTCAGTCTACCTAATCTCTTTTCCAGGGTAGATTTGGGAACATTTTAGCAAATTTGGCAGTCTGAATCAATGTGGTCAAACCCCAGACAATAAACACAGGTGGTGTGGGGATCGGCCTTAGCAAAGACCTCCCCACACACACTGCAGTGTTGAAACCCAGTGGGCCCGTTTTTTTCCTTGCATTTCTCAGACATGGCCAACCTAACCAAACTTATCCTTTTTTCGGCAACTGCCAGGCAAGACTTCCCTATCGGTTCCTGACTGTGTCACAGGTCTTGGAAAAAAAATGTACTAAAACCATTTTTTTTTAGAACCTATATGGACCGGTAACCACACACTAAAGTAAAGTACAAATTTTACCTCAAAATGATCGGTTCAGCCGAACCGATCCACACTTTTACAAGTTCCACAGAGAAAACAGAACAAAACCTATCTAGTACTCATGGTACCACAGACAGAGACTTGAACCGACTATGCGGAAACAATAATTTCAGTAGAAAAACAGACACTTCAACCGACTTTGAAACGAGCAGCAGAAGAAAGCTCCGGAGCGACTGTTCAGTGAGGCGGAGTAAAGAATCTGACGGTTACAGTTCGAATAACAACAGGCAGAGGCTTCAACCGAGCTTGAGATGAACATTCTATGCCATGCATAGAAAAGTTAACCCTAAGTTCTCCGGGGCAGTTTAAAGGCTGGGGCAGTTTAAAGGCTGGGGCTAACTGCAATTGTCAGAATACAGCAAGATTTCATGTTATTTGAAATTGTCTTTACCAAAGAACAAAAGTCCAGGCGTTGATGGTTTTACAACCAAATTTTTTCAGACATTCTGTGATGACTTGAGTCCTTGTTTATTTTTAATGATATAAGAGGTCCAGGATGCTAAAACAACTTTCCCAGAATCTATGAATGAGGCAAAGATTATTTTGATACATAAGAAAGATAAACCTCTGCTCTGCACAATTACCTTACACCTACCTGTACCTGCTCCTGATCCCCTCCTTGCATACCTGTCTCCCTCTCACTCTTCTCTTTCTCATCCCCCACCTGCACTTATACTACCCCTTATAGACCATCTCTTAAAAAGGGTGTCTGGATCCTGTGTGTTCACCCTGCTGCATCTACATCACTAGTGAACTGCCTGTAATGGGTGCACTGTTCAACCTTGCATCCTATGCTTGGTCCCTGTACTGATTCTATATGTATGCTGTTCCTATGAACTGCCGTAACTGTTGCATCAGCCAATTATGTACTCAATTGCCATGAACTTGTTTTATAACTGTATGCATGTATTCACCATCTGTTATGTATGTATTTAAGAACTCTCACTCTGTACATCCCTCTCCCCATTTCCCCAAGACGTACCGGGAGATGAGCATTAAGTTGCTCAGTGTATCTTTCCTGTCGAAACAATTCAATAAATAAATAAATAAACCTCAAGATACACCCGATGGCTACCAACCAATAGCCCTACTTAATAATGATTACAAAACTGTGAGTAAGCTACTAGCCAATAGGTTAGTGAAAGGGATCCCAAACATTATTCACACAGACCAATATGGATTTATTCCAGAGAGAACAATTGCAAGCGCTCTAAAAAGAATTCAGCTTTTATTCAAATATGTTCAGAGCCTACCAGACACATACTTTGCACTGTTGTTGGATGCAAGAAAAGCACTTGATCTGGTAAACAGAGAATCTGGGCCTGATTCCAAGACATATGGCGCAAGTTGCCGGCACTTGTGAGTTGTGTCATATGCTGATATGCTGGGGACCCTGCGCCCAATTTCAGAACAGGCAGGATCCCCGGCAGCTACGTCCTGTGACTTGCAGCACCCCAGACAGTGCACCAAAGGGGGGGGGTGCCCCACAACAGGGTGCCACAAGCTGCAGCAATGCCATCTGACAGGGTGCAGGTCCCTTCCCCCGTAGCCCCGAATGCACAGCTCCCACCCAAAGCCCTGCTCCCTGAAACAATTGCACTGCCTCGCAGGGCTATACAGGGATTCCTCCCCATAGCTCCAATGCCAGCTGCCTGGCAACATGTACCCACAATCCCTGGTAGTCCAGTGGCCCTCCCACCAGGCAGTGCCAGTCCACCCCCACACCCCCACAGCTCTTCCCAGTTGGTGGCTGGCACAATCCGCCTCGTCTTTCATCTGGCTATCACATCAACTGAGCTCTTTGAGCTGATACTGTCATCAAAGGTACGTGTTCAATCAGTTATTGAGTGCATACTGTATACAGTAGTACGCGCTTGAAGGGTGCTCAGTTGGCGGCTGGCCATGGAGGCGAGAGGTGGGTTGTGCCAGTCGCCAACTGGGAACAGGTGTGGGGTGGACTGGCACTACCAGGTGGGGGGCCACTAAACTACTAGGGAATAAGTGGCACAGCAGTTATAATATTAGTGGTGAGCTGGTGATTGGAGATCTGGACTTGGGGATGGTTGGGACATGATCTGCTCTACGGGGCAATTCTCGGGGATCGGGGCTTGGGGGTGCTAGCAGCCTGCAGAGGGCTTTACAGGGCAGGTGCCAATGGGGGACGGGGTGGGGGGCTTACATGGGACATAGGAGGGTGGCTGTTGGGTGCACATGACACAGTGGTGCACCCCTGGACATAATGTAAACTTAGACCAGCTGGTCTAACTGTACTTAAACCAATGTCCTCTGGGGTTGTCTTGGAAAAGCACATGTGCTGTTCTGACAGCCACCCTCTCAGAATAGGGTGTAACTGCTGCCATAAACTCCCTTGCACCATGTTGCAAGAGGTTTATGGCATAACTAGTGGTGTAGGAGAACTTCGGCGCAGGGCCTTTTGGAATACCAAATGTCATTACGCATGGCGCAAAGTACTACTTGCGCCATTTTGTTTGGTGCAAGTTACTTTGTGACATGCGTAACCATTCTGGAATCGGGCCCCATATGTTTAAGATTCTAGAATTATGGGTATTACCTAATGATTACATTTATACAATTAAACAACTGTATCACAATCCAGGATCTCAATTTCTAATTAATGGGACTTTGACAGATAAACTCCAAATGTCAAAAGGGGTAAGGCAGGGGTGCCCCCTCTCCCCTTTGCTTTTTATATTGTGTATAGAGCCATTGCTAGAAGTAATTATAACTAACCCACTGATAAGGGGGAGACCTTTTGGAAATTAAGAGATAAAACTCAGTGTTTATGCTGATGACACTCTTAGATTGTTTAAAGATTTAAATATAGGTTCATCAATTGGAATCGAGTCAGGAGGTTGGAAACCTATTACGAATCACCACATATCAGTGATATCTTCTGGTCATTTCATTTCCCATATGCTCATCCAATAATGTTTTGAAACCATCCATAGTACTACTAGAGACTACTTGTTCTGGCAATGTGTTCCACACATCCGCCACCCTTTGGCTGAACCATGTACCTCTCCTCTCGGTGTTATACATATTTCCTCTTAGTCTAAGACCATGTGACCAAGTTGCTCTGCTGTTTTGGCTTTTGTTTAATCCTGTGCTTTCCCAAATTTCATCATTATTGAAAGCTGTATAGGCAAAGCATAGATCACCTCTAATCCTTCTATACTTGAGAGAGAACATGTTCAGTTCACCCAATCTTTCCTGATATGACATATTTTCTAAGTTCTTTATTTTCTTAGTGTAACCCCCCTGCAAATGGGGGTTCCCAAAAAGTCTTCCAGGAGCTTTCTTGAATGCTTCAAGCCTGAATGGTGTTTGGCGTTTAAGCTGTTTATCTGTCAGTGCTTTTAGAGCCTTTGGTACTGTCTCTTTAAGAGCTGTCTGCTTGCAGACATAATTAGTTTGTATGGGGGGGACTGTGTGTGTTCCTGCTTGAGCTACTGCCAAATCACTCTGTTTCTGCCATCGTTAAGTGAGCAGAAGGAGCACTCTTCAAAGATGTAATTGTTTGCTTGTAACCTGTTAGAGTAATAATGAAAATGCAGTTTGATTTAACCTGCTTTCTTGTAGCAAGGACACTACACAGTAGCTCCCTCATGTTGGTTCTAAACTGCTGAATTGGACCAGTCATGGTGGGGATCCTTTAAAATGGAGCCTGCTCTGGGTGAATCAGAACTTGGACTCTCCTCTGGAGCCTGCTGTAAGGGGATTGTAAGGGCAGTGACTCTAGGAAATGTAGTTTTGACTTCGGAGCCTTTTTTCCACCAACAGGGGAGTTTACTGTGAGTGACAGCCAAACCAGCCAACTGAACTGGGAGGAACTCAAAGGAAATGCCCGGCTCTGTCTACTCGAAAGATCAGATCAGTTTGGGCAGTGAAGAGACATGGAGCTGGGTGCTTCTTCGGTGTGTAGTTTTAGCGCAGGAAACACGTGTAAGGCCCTAAGTTTCGGTCTGCAGCTTGTGCAAACGCCCGTTCGGACTGAATCCGACCTGTGATGAGAATCAAGGAGATCTGAAGAGTAGAAACCAGGCTCACCCTGTAGAAGACTGGAGAAGTTGTTGAATTGTGCTCAGTCTGTCAGGAACTGACGCTGCTATGTGTTCTCCCGGGTATCGTGCAGTAATTGCGATTGGGATTGAGAAGCAGCCTGCCTAGTATAGTACTTTCCTTTTACATATAAATGTGTGTAGTGCTTGTGGGGAATCGTGTTTCAAATCCCCTGTACAGTGAACTGAGTGCATGAAGCTGGAAGTAAACCCCAGCTTAATCCAGACTACATCTATTTGCTCTAATCTGCAGTGGGGTCCAGTCACAAGGACCTTTTCCACAGGTTCTGCTCCTCCTGGCAATCCAGGACAATCTGCCTTCCATCCAGTTCCCAGCACTGAGTCCGTGAGTACAAAGCAGGGTAGCTCCCTGCCATCTATTTATCAAATTGCAAGTGTGTCATCTAATTGTTGTTTTCTCATTTCTTCACAAACTGAGCCATCCGGCTCTGGATTACAATTGGGTATTGTGCAAGTGTTTTTTTTTTTCCATCACAGGGCCCTAATTAGCTGCACCGATCCTGGCTAGCCCCCACCCCCCATCCTTGGTACCCAGTGAAAGTGACAATTTGGGACTCTGAATATGCGCACAGTACTGTGATTATTAATGTGTTTAACCTAATTAACCTGATTTCCCCCTGTCCTTGTTATATCCCCCTACATAAATCAGATTTGTTTGTTTCAGCAAAGTCACACTGTCTGAGGTATCTGTTTATGTTAAAGTATTGTTCTGTGGCTTCTGCACTGTATTATCTTGTTTTACAGGGGGGTCCCCAGAGTCCAGTCGACAGAGCCGTTCCTGGGGTAAGTGTACATTGTGAAGATGTTCCTAATGCATTGTGTGGGCCACTAGTGGGAAGAAAAGGGGGTTGCAGTGTCCCAGAGGGCTGTGACCAAGTCATACCAGACAGTATTAACCCTGACCTCTGGGTGGAGGCACCCGCCATTGGACCTAGACCCCTCAACCTATTAGTAGTTAAGCAGGCAGGGGTAGTAGCCCTTGGGATAGTGCCACCTAGGGGTCACATTAGTTATGTTTCTTTGCACCCTCTCCATCATCCTAGTATTCCCCATGCTCTGTAGAGCACAAAAAGGAGCACAGTACTCCATATGGGGTCTCACAAGTGATGAATAAAGTGGCACAATTACTCTACAGTCTCTGCTTTTAATGTTTCTAAATATATATCCCATTATTTCATTGCATTTTTGACCATCTCTTTAGTATGTGTATCAAATGACAAATTGTTTGTGTTAATTATTCCCAGATCTTTTTCTTCTGTGGCAGCTTGGATCACTATTATTCAGAGTGTAGGCAGCCATCCGATTATTATGGTAAAAATGTAATGCCTTGCATTTTCCCTCATTAAAGGTTAGTTTTTTCATTCTTGCCCACTGTTCTATTTGGGTTAGATCATTTTGAAAGTTAGAAATAGCTTCAGTGTTACTAATAATTGCCCCTATTTTTGTGTCATCCATGTATTTACATACCCAGGAATGATCTGAGGTTTTCATGGATGACACATAGATTTTAAAAAGTGTTGGGCCTAATACGGAGCCTTGGGGCACACCACTGGTCACCTTGCCCCAGTCAAAATAACATCCCTGAAGCACACTCGCTGACATCTATTATCCAACCATGATGCAACCCAGGATATTAGGTCTGATGGTAATTTTATTTCATAATGCACCTCAATCAGTTCTTTATGTGGGACAGAGTCAAAAGCTCTGGAGTAATCTACGTATACCACATCAACAGTTAACCCCATATCTAGCGCACCATGAACAGGCTAGAAAAACTAGGTTTGTCAAACATGATCTCCCCTGACAGAAATCATGCTGTGTTACATCAACAAAACCATTCTGTTTTGTATGGTTTTCAATCCTCTCTCTTATGAATTTCTCCAATAACTTGCCCAGAACTGATGTAAAGCCAATGGGCCTATAATTTTTAACATCACTCCTGTCTCCTTTTTTGAAAATGGGGGTGACATTAGCCTCCTTCCATTCAGTGATTGTCGTACCTTCAATTATGATTGATTGAATAGGCTTGCAATGGGACCTGACAGAACCTCTGCCAGCTCACTAAGTAACCTGGGGTGTACCCCATCTGGCCCAGCTGACTTATCAGTCTTCATTTTCTTTAATTTTTCCAGTACCTAATGTTTGGTTACTTTAGAGGGATCCTTAGTCACATAAGCTCCATAATGTAAATAATTTTTCCTATCTCTTTACTTTGAAACACGCTCACCAAATAATTATTACATTTTTGGCCATTTCTTGTTCGTTATCTATGGTGTTATCACCATCTCTTAATAGTAAGAGAGATGGGGCATTGGTCAGTATTGACTGTCTTGAAAGAGGTCAAAGGATTTGCCAGATTTACAGGATATCAGTTGAATCAAGATAAATCCATTCTATTCCAAAAAAACACAGGGATCAAAAGATCCACAATATATGACCAATCTTAATTTTGCTAAAGAAGATCAATTTAAATATATGGGTCTAATTTTTTTTTTTTTTTAAGCTTTTGTTGACTGGGTAAGTGCACTAGACAAATCCTGCCTATTTTCAGGCAAGACCCGGGGGAGGGGGATACAGATGAATGCCAATTGACCTTGAACCAGATTAAGCTGTTGGTGATATTTTTACTGAATGAGGGAAATTTGGCCAGGACACCGGGGAAATCCCCTACTCTTTTCGATAAGTGCCATGGGATCTTTAACATCCACCTGAACTACCACCAATCCAGGCAGATGGGACCTCGGTTTAATGTCTCATCTGAAAGACGGCACCTCAGAAGTGCAGCACCCCTCTCATGCTGCACTACAGTGTCAGTACTGGGATATTAACCAAGTGCCAGATGTGGGAACTGAACCCACAGTCCTGTGATCTCCTGGCCTCAGAGGCGAGTGTGCTATATAAACTGCAAGCATGGCAAAATCTCTCTATCTCGATCTCTGGGGGAGGGCTGAAGTTATTAAAATGATGGTGTTACCTCATCTTATATATGTGTTACAAGCGATGACTGGATCTCCAAATGCCAAATGGTTCTCAGAGATTAAACAGATTGTCAAAAAATTCTTATGGAGAGGGGGCAAACCCAGGATAGCCTGGGAATATCTGGTTACAGCAAAGGATCAGGGAGGGTTTGATTGTCCAGATCCATATATATACAATTTAAGTAATATTATGGTTGCCTTGTGGGAAATGACTTTTTCCCCCCGTTACAAAAACACAAAATATTACAGTATATTTTAAATCAAAATCACAAATAGATAGAAATGTAAATTACGTATCTACCATAATTCTTGATCTTCCCTTGTATCTTCACTGTTCATTACTGCTGGGTGTAAGCCTTTTTTTTTGGGGGGGGGGTTGGTGCCAATGGCGCTGCCCACGAGGTCAGTGCACTGCATGGCACTTGAGGGTTGGCAGTTAGGCGCTGCTGACTCCTCCTCCACCCCAGTTCTGTTCTGTCAGAGAGAAGAAAAAAAGGGTGATGGAGAAATTTTAAGATGAGGCAAGACAGCTGAGGTATAGGAAAAAGGAAAGGATATAAACTGCAAAAGGAATAAACTGGCTAGAGGACAGAGGGAAAGTACGACATTGCTAACTGGCATTAAGGCCCCAGACCCTAGGTGGCAGCACAGGAAACAGAGAGAGAGAGAGAGAGAGAGAGTGAAAGAGAGGGAAATGAATGAGAAGAGAAAGATAGAAGATATAGGAGAAGAAGGAGAGAGAGGCCTCCGCCATGCTCAGCCGGAAGACTATTTGCTTATCTTTATTCTCAAAAACCTGGGAGATATTCAGTCACCAGTGCAAGGATCCTGACAAGCTTCAGGGACCACTGGTTATAGGTCCAGAGCAGGAGAATTTGAGATGGTCTTGGAGAATATAAAGCATGGCGGAGTCTGACCTTCCCTGCCTCTAAACCCGCATTCGGGATGAAAGTCCTGGAGCATGGCCCTCTCAAGCTTACAACCCGAGGGCTTAGCCAAGGGGGGGGGGACTCCTAAACAGGAGAGGACCCTGTCCAGAAACCACCCTTATAATGTAGGGGGACAGTGAGAAAAGGAAAAGGGGGTTCCCTATGGGTCCTCCCACAGAATGTACTGATGAAGTCCCCACCCTTTAATTGAGTCAGTAATGGACCAGACAGGTCTGTGCCAAGTCACGGAATGGACCCCCCACTGAGAACCCCAGGGACCACCCTCCAAGGCCAGGGCGAAGACCATACTTGTTGCCCTCCTTAGGTTGGGCAATCTGTAACTTAGAAAAGGAAACAGCGGGCCCCTGAGGTACCAGGGGGACTCCGCCCCCAATTGGCCTCGTAGAGGGGGAGGGCAAGCAGGGTGGAGACAATGCCCAGAAGCTAAAGCCCAAGAAGGAAAGGTAGGTGGGAATCAATAATGAATGGTGAAGATACAAGAGAAGATTAAGAATTACGGTAGGTACTTAATTTACATGTCTTCCCCTTGTCAATCTTCACCATTCATTATTGCTGGGTGAGTACCAAGCCCTCCAGAAGAGACCTGGCACCGCCCTGAGGGAACGGTTTCCCTCAGCCTCCTGCAGGGGAGACGGAGAAGAGGGAGAACCTTATTGACATACTAGGCCATATATGATCTAAGGCTGTTCAGGCCGAGGAGGTGTCCCCCGTGGCCAGGAGGATGGAAGACACCCCTGTAAATTCCTCCTCACCCTGCAGGGAAAAAGACAGGTTCCCTGGAAGGCGGAGGAAATCACCCTACACCGGGTAATGGGTGACAGTCTTGATAGGCAAAGCCATGCCGTCCACCTAATGCAAATCGGTGTCCCTACCAGTCTGGAAGCCACCTCACTGGCATCATATGATGCCCTTGCCTGGTGTCTTGCAAGCTCCAGACCCTGTGGAGAGAGGGTAATGGCTTGCCTAGATTCCTCTGAATCAGGCAAGGATGCAAACACCTATGCCAGCATTGGCTACAGATGCCTATTGTAGGCAGTGTGGTGAGCCTGATGTGCTGTGATGCAGAACAGCACACAAGATGAAGAGAAAACTCTTCTTCACCACCGGTCGAACTCAGCAGAGTCTGTATCTGGTGGTCAGTCGTGCACTGGGTGTTTGTAGCCTAGAAGGAGTGTCTAGAGTTGTTAGCCCCAAGGGTAGATGAGACAGAGAACCAAGAGACTCCTGGGATGCACAATACCTCCTCCTCCTGCAGTCTGCTGGGGCTGGGGATGAGGCAGCTGGTGACTGCCAGGTGCAGATCAATGCTTTCTGAAAAGGAATAGGCCAGAACGGGACCACAAGGTGGTTCATACTGAATTCACTCAAGAAGGAGCATGTCACCCGCTTGGTATTGCGCATTACCACATGGGAAATATGGAACTCCTGAACCAACCTCGAAAGGAATTGCTGATATTGTGTGAGGAGGAAGTAGAGGAGCTCGGATGTTCAGAGTCCACCTGAGGCGGTGGGGACAGGTGAAAGACTTACTCATCCACAGTCCTGACATACCTAAGGAAGGCCACCACAGTAGTTGTGAATGTCTCCCAGGTCAAGGACCCATTAGAACCCACATGGCCAGGGAGAGGAGGTGGTGTCTGCAGCGGGATTGGGAAAGAGCACCTGACAGAAAGTACCCAGCCTCTGCCAGGGCTCTGAGACCTCACAGTAGATCCTCCCGCACGGGGGGATCCAGTGGTCGACCCAGTCAGCGGACGCTGCAAATTTGAGAAAAAATCCTGGCTGAGCCCTGAGGGAGATGCTCCCCTGTGGTGCGACCAGGGTTGCATGGTTCCAGAAGGGCAAACCCCAGCACTGCCCACTAAGGGCACCTTTGCAGTCTCAGAGGAGGAGAAGTAGGGCTCAGCACTACGGCTCCTCCCCTTCCCCCGTGAGGTAGTGGAGGAGGGCCCCGTGCTTCACCCGGCCTCTCAACCCCTGGACTCGAGGCCACCCTCTTCCTTGAGCCCAGTGCTAGGGGGTCCCCAATCCCGCCCGGCCTCGAGGAGGTCGAGAAAGGAGGTCCTGCCTCAATTGGTGTAGCCAGGACAACACCAGGAATGGCAGCAGCCCCAGCCCCCTAGGTTGGGACCATCACCCCAGAAGCCGCAGAATTACTACCCACCGCTGGGCCCCCGACACTGGTATCGACGTGGGGGCCTGCAGAGATTAAAGCATCCAGAGTCACTGAGAGATGAGCAACAAGGTGCCTGGTGTCACATTCGGGGGGGCTCCCCAAGTCCGAGGAATCAGGACGCCAATCTGGATCACAGAAACATAGAATTTGACAGCTGATAAGGACCGCTTGGCCCACTCAGTCTGCCCATTTCCCTACCTACTGGATAAGCTGCAGATCCTAGTTAACCAGCAGCCTACTTCTTCCTACCCCCACCCCCTATAATTGCCTTATGACTGTCCCATGCATGCTTGAATTCCACCACTGTTTTTGACTCCACAACCTCCTCCGGAAGACCGTTCCATGCATCCACAACCCTCTCTGTGAAAAAATACTTCCTTAAATTACCTCTGAGCCACCCCCATCTTCAAATTGTGCCCCTTGTTCTTGCACACCTCTTTTTTTGAAAGATGCTACCCTCTTGGACTTTGTTGATTCCCTTGAGGTACTTGAAAGTTTCTATCATGTCCCCCTCTCCTCCTTTCCTCGAGGCTATACATATTAAGCTCCTTAAGTCTCTCTTCATACGCTCTTCCGGTGCAGACCCTGCACCATTTTAGTTGCCTCCTCTGACAGCTTCCATCCTGTCTATGTTTAGTGAGATTGGGTCTCCAGAACTGCACGCAGTACTCCAGATGGGGTCTCACCAGCTTTCTGTACAGAGGGATAATAACTTCCTGTTTTCTACTGGTGATGCCTCCCTATGTATCCCAGTATCCCCAGCCCTCCTTGCTGCCCTCTCACATTGCTTGCCCACCTTTAGGTCATCTGATATGACTACCCCCAGGTCACTTTCCATTTTGTTGTTGTCAGTATCTCACCCCCATTGTGTACTCTTCCCTGGTTTTGTTTCCAGGTGCATTACCTTGCACTTCTTAGCATTGAATCTAAGCTGCCATACATTTGACCATTCCTCTAATCTTGCCAAGTCCCTTCTCATCCTTTCCACCCACCTTGTGCATCAACTCTGTTGCAGATCTTTGTGTCATCTGCAAAGACATACTTTTCTTACAGTCCCTCTGCAATGTCGCTATAAAGACATTGAAGAGTACCGTCCTAATACTGAACCCTGCAGTACCCCACTAGTAACCCCTTTCTTCAGAGTGGAATCCATTTACTATTACTTTCTGTCCTATTCTCCAACCAATTCTTTACCCAGGCTGTCATCTTGGGACCCCTCCCAGGCTGGCTAACTTGTAATTAATCTTTTGTGGGACTGTGTCAAATGCCTTGCTAAAGTCTAGGTAGGCCATGTCCACAGCCCCTCCCTGATCTACTACTTTGGTCACCCAGTCAAAGAAATCTATCAGATTCGTCTGGCATGACCTTCCTGCTGTGAATCCATGCTGCCTTGGGTCCTGTGCCCCTCTGGTCTCTAGATACTTGACAGTTCTTTCCTTCAGAAGTGATTCCATCATTTTGCCTATCACTGAGGTTAAACTAACAGGTCTGTAGTTTCCTGCCTCTGCCCTGCTCCCACTTTTGTGAAGGGGAATCACATCTGCCCTCCTCCAGTCCTCGGGTACCACCCCATCCTCCCATGATTTGTTAAAGAGGGTAGTCAGTGGAGTCACTAGTTCTACCCTTAGTTCTTTTAGAATTCTGGGATGAATCCCATCAGGCCCCATTGCTTTGTCCACCTTAGTTTTAAGAGTTCTTTCATAACCCTTTCTTCTGTAAATGGGTTGGTATCAACTTCTGTATCCAGAGTGTTTCTACTGTTTGTTTTAGGTACTCTCCCTCTTCATTTGTAAATACTGAGCAAAAATATTTGTTTAGTATCTCTGCCTTTCAGTCACCCTCTGCCCCCTCCCGCCCCTTTATTAAGCCTCACTATCCCTCCCTTGGTCTTCCTTCGCTCCCTGATGTACCTATAAAAGGTTTTATCCCCCTTCTTAACTGAATTGGCTATCTTTTCCTCGGTTTGGGCTTTTGCTGTTCTGACTGCCTTCCCAGTTTCATTTTGCTTTAACTGATACAGTTCTCTGTCCTGCTCCTTCTGTGATTCCTTGTACTTCCTGAATGCTTTCTTTTTCTCTTGAACCTTCACTACCATTTCCTTTGAGAACCATAGTGGTTTCTTACATCGTTTCATTTTGTTTATTTACTTCACACAAAGGCTTGTTACCTCTGTGATAGCAGTTTTTATTATTACCCATTGTTCTTCCACCCCTCCTTCCTGCCCATTTGCTAGTGCATTCCTTAGGCACTCACCCATTTTGGCAAAGTCAGCCCTCCTAAAGTCCAGTACTTTTGCTTTTGTATGGCTTGACTCTATTGCTGTGTTTATTGTGAACATACTGTTCGATGGTCGCTAGTTCCCAGATGGCTACCCACTTCTACATCTGTGATCCTCTCTCCATCTCCATTTGAGAACCAGGTCTAAGATTGCTCCCTCTCGAGTGGGCTCCAATACTAGTTGTCCAAGGCATGCCTCCTGTAGGGCATCTAGAATAACCCCACTCTTCGAAGTGGCTGCTGCAACTGTACTCCAGTTAACATCTGGCATATTCAGATCACCCATCAGCAATATCTCCCCTTTTTCTGCCATTCTAAGTATATTTTCTATCATTTCCTTGTCCATTTCCTCCCCCTGAGAAGAGGGTCTGTATACAACCCCTGTGCGGATTGAGGTGCCATTACCTGTCTCCAAATTTACCCACAGTGCTTCTTCTCCTCCCTGTTTACCCTTTTGTTCTGTTGCTTTGATTTCTTCCCTTTTGTAAAGAGCTACTCCTCCTCCTCTTTACCCTTCCTGTCCCTCCTGTAGATAGTGTATCCTGGTATGTTTACATCCAGTCATGGTTTTGTGTACCATGTTTCTGTGACTGCCACAATATCCAGATGTTCCTCCTCCATCAAGGCCACTAATTCAGGAAGCTTGTTACTCAGACTACGGGCATTGGTACTCATTGCTCTCCATTTTTGATGGATTTACCTTCTGTTGCAGCATCCCCCACTGACCTTTCTACCTCGGTCTTTTTCTCATTTAGTACCCTGTTTTGTAGGGAGGCTGGGATTTTCCTCGGGCTTATCAGTGCCTCCCCTTGACTAGTTTAAAGCTTGCCAATGAAGCATTTAAACCGATTGTTCAAAAGACTTGTTCCCTTCCTGGACAGATGCAGACCATCCTGCCTGTATAGGCTGGTGTCCCTCCAGGTGGAACCCCAGTCCCCAGTGAAGCCAAACCCCTGTGCTCCACACCATTTTTTCAACCATTCATTAAACTGCATGGTGCAAAGTACCCTCGCCTCACCCATGCCATTGACAGGCAGCACCTCTGAGAAGGATACTGTGTGTGCTAATTGTCTTAGGCCCCTCCCCAACTCTACAAAGTTCTCCTGCACTGCTCTAATCTCATGATGAGCCAAGTCATTTGTCCCTAGGTGGACAATGACATCCAGCTCAGACTCCTGTGCAGCAGTTATCGTGATCCTGAGGATGTGCTTCCTGTCCCTCCAAGCCATGGCACCAGGCAGGCACCTTACTTCAGTTTTCCCTGCTCCCCCCAGTTCTATACATCTAATAATTGAGTCCCCCACCAGAAGCTGCTTCCTTTCCCTGTGGTGTCCTCTGCCTCCTTCCTGTGGGCCTCCCTTATGACAGTTGTCCTCAGCCTCCTTAGTCTCCTGTGCGGGTGCATCCATAGGGGAGCTACACTCCCTCAGAATGGTGTATGGATTGTGGAGTGGAACAACTGACTGGGTGTGCCTCTGTTCCACCATCCTCACCCTCCCTGAGCCCACTGTGGTCCAACTGCTGTGCTTTCTTCGTAACCTCTGAGGTAGTGGTGGTAGCTCTGGTGCTCCCTGGATGGGGGAGGTTCCCTTCCTACTGTCCAGTGTGGCCTGGGGGAAGGTTCCCTTACTACTGTCCAGTGTGGCCTGAAGACAGGCAACTTCCTCCCTCAGGGCAGAGAGTTGTCTGCAAATAGGGCAGCATCTCAGCCTCCAGAAAGACTCCTGGAAGACTGCTGCCCCACAGCCATTACATTGCACTACTCCCCACATGTTTATCTACTTTTTTTTGTGTGTGTGTGTGTGTGTGATTGGTTTGTTATATAGAAATATATATATTATACAATGTGTATGCTTATATTGTCAGTGCAGTGTGCTAGAGAGGATATGACAGTGATATGCACCTTGCACTCTTGAGGAAATGATGTCAGAACCCCAGGTATAAGGAACTATTTCCATGGGTGGGTGTGAGGATGGGCAGGGTTGGGCCTAAACTGTGCCCTCATGAAACAATCAGCTAAAAGCTCTGACCCACCACTGCGGTGAGTGCCTTCCTGTCAGCAAGATGCCCTACACAACAGTTTGACAGAGAAAATACCCTGCTAATCAAACAGAGAAAAATCCAGACATCCAAGTCAGACACAGGTAAACCTCCCCAGCCCCAAAACAGCCTGGTGGTTTGTGCTCTGAAAGCAGTCAGCCCCAAAATAAGTCCGCTGTGCTTTAAACCTGCACTTACTTCAGGACTTATGAAAAATTCTTAGCCCAGGGTTTAAACTCTTCCTGCACTGAAAATCTTAAGAATTGGAACAAAAGTAAAGCTAGATCCACCTCCCTCTGTTGCTTGAAAGACTGTCTTTCCTGATAATTCTAAGTTCCTTATTTTACCTTTCAGTTAGAAGTAGCCTCCACCTGCAGAATATCTGCTACAAACCAAAGGTTCACCTCCCTCTGTTGTGAGTACAACTCGCTTTCTTGCAAATCCTATGTTCAGTATTGCAGCTTCCAGCTAGAGGTAGCTTCACCTGAAGAATATTAGCTGTTCTATGAGACAGTGTTGGACTGGATCAGCCAGCGAGTCTTCCCCCTCCAAAGAGGAGACCATGCACACTGCCAGACTAGTGACCCCAGGAGCCCCCTGCCAACGGCGCTGTGAACAACACCGCTGTGGGACATGACATATCACCCATGGCGCCACCCCAATCACCGGCGCTGCGAATGGTGCCAGGATCTGAGACAGCGCTGGTGGGCGGCACCGAGGATCCGCTGGTATCGGGCCCAGCAGCTGTGGGCCACAACACCTGCGAGTAGGTGACTGCTGTAGCAGTGCTCCCAACCCAGCTTCAGAGGGAATCAAGCCATTCCTCTGGCACTGTGGAAGAAACCTCCTCTATGGCAACGCTTCAATCAGAAAAGGAGGTTTCCTTCTTATCAGGCCACACAGACCTAGGAGGCGAGCCAGTGGCAGGGTCAAGAGTTCTACCCATGGCATCCCTAGAATGACAACGCCCTCTGAAAGTCATTGGGGCTCTGCTGACTTTAAATGCATGGATCTCAAGAATGCAGTGGTCCATGGAGAAGCAGGCGTCTCAATTATCCATTTCGTGGTTGGGACCCAGGCAACAAAGGCAGATGCCATGTAGGTCCATAACGGAATAATGCCGACTGCTGGGGCACCTATGCATGGGGGCATGGCCCATAGCCCCTAAACCAGACATGACACCGAAACAAACTCACAAAAACTACAGCAACAGACCCAGCGCCATTGGTAAGAATTTTAAGAAATAAAAGGAATGGGCTTATCGGGCTGTAACGGCGTTGGGTGAGCACTTCAGAACTGGGATGGAGGAAATGACAATGGCAGGAAAAAACAAAACGGCATCGAAAAATGAAGAAGGCCTTCTGATGCAGGAAAATTTTCTGGTCACACGTGCAACAGGTGCTACCTCGACGGAGAGAGAAAAGAGAACTGGGGTGAAGGAGTCAGCGGTGCCTAATGGCCAACCTTGAGCATGACGCAGTGCATCAGTCTCTTGGGTGGTGCCATTGGAGCCGACTGCCCCCCCAAAAAGCTCCCGAGCAGGTGCGTGTCTCCGGCTTACACCCAGCTGTAATGAATGGTGAAGACTGACAAGGGGAAGATCAGATACTTTGTTAAGAACAAAATATAAAGGTTTACAAAAATCTCTTGGTCTTTATATTTCATATATGCTAAATTTAAACCTGGATGTGCAAATATTCTTTGGTTGTGTGAGAAGATATACATCCAGAAGAATGACAGGGCCGATTCAGCTATAACATTTTTAAGAACACAAGGCTTTGAATTTTGGAGGGATCTTATAGATGACAGTTCTCTTATAAGCTACTATACATTTAGGGACACATTAAATCATGGCCCCAAAGGAAATTATTTGTTATATTTAGAATTAATTCAAAACTTTATTAAACTAAGTAAGCTTTACAATGAGAACCCCTTAAGTTTTAGTCAAATAATTAAAATACAAAAAGATATGATAGGGTTTACTTCTAGGAAGCTGTTACCCAAAAAGTATTTAAAAATGATTAATAAAAGCAAGGATACTTGTCTTAAAATAAAGACAGAATGGGAAAAAGAACTGGGGCTTCAATTAGCTTCAGATGATTGGAGGAACATACGAATTAATGCAAATTAATGCAGTTTTTCAGCAGAAAATAAATCAGTTCAACAAAAAAATAATAATAGGGCATATATAATCCCTAAAGTTATACATAAAATTGATCCAAGTTCTGATACTACATGTTGGCATAAACATGGAATAGACGCAGATTAGTATCACTGCTTTTGGAGTTGTCCAAAAATGTATGCATTATGGAAACAAACGGATGATCTGATTTCAAGTTTTCTGGAGGTGTGTATCACATGTGAACCTTTAACATTATTTCTTAAAACTAAAAATCAAAATAAGGTCCTTTTTTGGCAACTATAGCAAACAAAAAAATCATCTTGGATCATTGCAATAACCAGACCCCTCCTATAAATTTCCCAGATAAATGGTGGTGTATATTATAATAAACTATAATATTTGAGAAATTGTGGCACAACTGTGAAAATGTAGATGATTTGACAGGCTCCTCATGGAAAGAATTGAAATTATTATTACCACCACTAATACAATGTTAATGTTTTTGGGGGAGAGGGGATGGGATATAAGGGGTATATAAAGTGATAACTTTTATAATGATCTGATCTTAATAGATACATATCTTTATAAAGTTTGTTATGCATGTATATATCTATATAAGCAACAATAAATGGAAATTACGTACCTACCGTAATATTTGATCTTCTTGGATGAAGTCTCCACCACTCAGTCACACTGATGGGAGTATGCCGGAGGCACTAGGACCCAGCAGGAGCAAACTTTTTCAGGAGGGCCGGCACTGAGATGGAGCCGTGAGGAAGAAACACTGTGAGCCCGGCGCGTGTGGTAATAACCGTCTCGGCGTCAACCCTCCAACCGCCTCAGTACCTTTTTTTCTTAGGAGGTGCAGCGTAACTAACCTAAAAACCGGACATCAGATAGTCCGAATGACCTGTGCAAGAAGGGTCAACAACAAAGTCTTCACAGCCCAGCCATTGAGGGAGTGAAGATCAGAAACAGAGAAGTGAGCTCGGTGGATGGTGGGTGGGCGTGTGAATGACTGGTGGAGACTTCGTCCAAGAAGATCAAGAATTACGCTAGGGATGTAATTTCCATATCTTCCTGGACATAAAGTCTCCACCACTCATTCACACTGATGGGAGAGTACCAAGTTAAATAATCCCTCAAAACGGGAGGCAGGAGAACGAGAAGCTCATGTTTTAGGACAAAGGTCAATTAAGGATTGGCCTGCCAAATGACTGATGTCGTCTGGCATGGACTTCCAAGGCATAGTGCCTTACAAACGTATGCACGGAGCTCCAGGTAGCCGCACTGCAAATATCTGCAATGGGGACATTACGAATTTCCACCAGAGATGCCGCAACTGCTCTGGCAGAGTGAGTGTACACTCTGCCTTCCAGCTTGACCTGTGCCATGGAATAGCAATGGCGAAGGCATGCCACCAGCCACGCTGAAATGCACCTGATAGCAACAGGTTGACCCAGCCGGGTCGTGCTGAAGGAAACAAACAGTTGTTGAGCTTTACGAATTTCCTTCGTTCTATCCAGATAGAACAGCAAGGTTCTTTTTACGTCTAGGGAATGAAGGGTACGCTCTCCTTCATTCTGAAAGTTTGCAAAGTAGGTAGGAAGGACTAAAGGTTGATTTAGAAAGAATTCTGAGACAATCTTTGGCAGAAACTTGGGATGAGTCCTAGGAACTACTTTGTCCTTGTGAAATACAGTATACGGGGGGGTCTGTGACCAAGGCGTGTATTTCAAATACCCTATGAGCAGAAGTAATGGCCACCAGGAAGGCCATCTTCCAAGTGAGGAATTTCAACTCGCAAGTACCTAGAGGCTCAAAAGGTTTATGAGTGAGCATGTCTAGCACAAGATTAATGTCCCAGGCTGCAACTGGACGTCTAATAGGAGGTTTAGTATGCAGGATCCCTTTAAGAAACCTTTTAACTACAGGCAGCTGAGACAGTGACATGGAGAGTACTGGCTCATGATATGCTGAAATTGCACTAAGATTAACTTCGACTGTGGAGTATTGGAGACCTGTATTTGAGAGGTCTAAGAAATACTCCAACACTGTATTCAGCTGGCAGGAAAAAGGATTCCAAGAGGATTTTGCACGCCAGATAGAGGAATGTTTCCATTTAGCTGTGTAGGTCTTTCTGGTGGCTGGCTTGCATGCAGCCAAAAGAATATCCGAAACCCTACAAGAAACATTAAACCTAATCACCTCTATCTACTCTGGAGCCAAGTGTGGAGGTGAAGGGACCTCATATTTAGATGGACTACAGGGCCCTGGGTCAGAAGGTTCCTCTGAAGGGGAAGTGGTTTCTGACAGGTTTCCAATAGTCTGTTGACTAGGGGAAACCAGGTCTGACAAGGCCAGAATAGGGCAATGAGAATCATTCTGCCCCCATTTGCCTCCAGTTTGAGCAGCACCCTCTGAATCAGGGGAAGAGGAGGAAATGCGTATAGAAAGCATTTTGTCCACTGCAGCCTGAATGCATCCTGACAAAAAAATGCCAGGTCCTGGATTTCTGGAGCAGAACAGAGGCAGTTTTGCGTTGAGTCGGGATACAAAAATGTCCGGGTCCGGAGTTCTCTACTCTTCAAAGAGTGACTGAACGATGGTTAAGTCAAGAGACCATTCATGAGGACCTGACTCTGTTCTGCTGAGACGGTCTGCCAGCTCATTTTGTACTCCTGACAGGTAAACCGCCTGAATCAGAGTCTTGTGCTCCAGGCACCATTCCCACACTCTCATTGCTTCCCTGCATAATGGGTAAGAGTGTGCACCACCCTGTGTGTTGATGTAATACATCACTGCCTTGTTGACCATTTGAACGAGAATGTTCTTGTGACAAAGTATGTCCTTCAAAGCTTGGACTGCATAGAGAATGGCTTTCACTTCCAGGATGTTTATGTGAAGTTGAGATTCATCCTGAGTCCATGTACCCCGGGTGTGCAGATCCTGGCAGTGAGCTCCCCAACCCATCAGGGATGCATCTGTGGTAATGGAGATCTGATGATCCTGAGGGGTGAAGGGATATCCTTCCAGAAGATTATCCTCTTGAGACCACCAGGTGAGTGATCTCTTCATAGGTTCTGTCACCTTGATGAGTAAGGACTGAAGGTGAGTGGTTGGGGACCACTGAGTACTGAGCATCCACTGAGAGGTTCTCATGTGGAGATGAGCCAAAGGTACAGTGAACACCATGGGATGCCATGAGACCCAGCATCCACTGCATTGAGAGAGCTCGCACTGAGCTGTGTTCTCCGATGAAGTGGGCCATCTGTAAGATATCGTTCCTTCTGTCCTTTGGAAGAAAACCTTTCACACAGGAAGTGTCCAGAAGGGTTCCTATGAAAATGAGCTTCTAGGAGGGCTGCAACTGTGACTTTTTGAGGTTCAGTAGGACTCCCATGGATGTGAGGAAGTCTGAAGCCGTGGCCACAGCCTCCAGAGTCTGTTGCCTGGAGGAGCTTGCTAGAAGCCAGCCAACCAGATATGGGAACACTTGGATTCCGATTTTCCTTAGATGCACTGCGAGAACTACACAGCACTTTGTAAAAACTCAAGACGCAGAGGATAGCCCAAAGGGCAGGACTCTGAATTGATAGTGTTGACCCAATGCCATGAACCTTTGGTATTTGTGGTAATTTGGGTATATGAGAATGTGCTGGTAGGTGTCCTGCATGTCCAGGGAGGCTAGCTAATTGTGTTGATGAATCAAAGGCAGCAGGGTACCGAGTGATATCATCTTGAACTTTTCCGTGTGCAAAAATTTGTTTAACTTTCTGAGATCCAGAGTAGGGCGCATGCTGCCAGTTTTCTTTGGAACCAGAAAGTAATGAGAGTAGAAACCTGTGTTTCGTTGATCCAATGGAACTACTTCTACTGCCCAGTTGTTCAGAAGGTCTTGTACCTCGGAAGCAAGAAGGTCTGACTGTGCCACAGACAGCCTGGGCTGTCGCTCGGGAGGATGATCTGGAGGGGTTTCCGACAGATTGAGAGAGTACCCTTAACGGATTATCCTGAGGACCTATTTGTCTGATGTTATAGATTTCTACTGGTTGTAGAACTGAGTCAGACATCCTCCCACTGTCGAGGAAGAGTCCCCCTCAGGCAGCTGAGGTGGGACCTTGGCCGGAAACTCAGAAGGTGGCACTGGGCACTTTTGGGCCTTGTGCCTACTGCTACGTTTTCGTTTGGGGCTGAGGGGTTTGGTTTCTGTTAAAGCCTCCTCTGCCTTTGCCATGAAAGGGCTGACGGTTGTGAAACTGACACTTGTTCCCACCCCCTCGAGAGGGAGTAGGCGGAGGTCTAGCTGTCTTAATGGCAGACTTAGTGTTCTGTGTGGCCTCTAGTGCTTGTTCCACCTGAGGCCCAAACAGATACATACCGTCGAAAGGTAAGGCCATGACTTTCTGTTGGGCTTCATTCGTAAAGCCCAAAGTACGCAGCCAGGAGTGGCAACGGATACAAATGCCAGCCGCTGCCCGGGAAGCAGTATCGAAAGCGTCCACTGCAGCTTTAATTTGTTGGTTATTGGACTCGATGCCTCTAGTTATGGTCTGTAGTAGCTCTGAGTTAACCTCTGACTCGGGCAGAGCTTCTACCTTTGCTTTGAGTGAATGCCAAAGAACATACTCATATTGTGAAAAATAGCCCTGGTAGCTGGCAATGCGCATGCCCAGCATTGAGGCAGCAAAGACTCTCTTTCCTAAGGTGTCTATCTTGTGAGATTCTTTTATAGGATGGGCTGTAGATTCCTGAGGGAGGACAGCCTTATCATTCTCTGCCAGGACCACAATGGCATCAGCAAAGGCTTGTGAGGCCAAGAGGGAGCGATCCTTGGAAGGGACATAGTTCCAATCTATGGACATGGCCACAGAAGAAATAAGCGTTGGATTCGTCCACACCATCTGGGAAAGAGTCTCGAAAGAGGGCTATACTGGAGGGGTTAAATCCATAGGGATTTCTGGAACATGTAGATATTGGAGACGCAGAAGCTTCCCAGGATCGATTTCTGTGGACTGGAGAGAAAGAGTAGAATTTAAATTCTTGAGCAGAGACTTAAAGGAAAGGTTTTCAACAACAGGCTCTGCAGGAGGATTGATCCCTGCCCCCAGGGCAGAATCGGCATCAACATCATCACCCAGCTGAAGATCTGTATCGGGCTCAAAATCATCTCCTGACAGTCCAGGGGGGACTGTATAGATAGGAATGAGATGAAAACCAGGAGGAAGAAGAGAAGGAGAAAGCATCAGAGTCGAAAACCTTTGGAAACTAGATGGCACCATACACATCATCAGCGCCGCTGAAGAGAATGGCACCGAGTAGAGAGACGGCACCAACATAGAAAACGACACTGCACATGGCGCCGACAGGGAGCGCAACACCACACACGGTGTTGACGCCAACTCCGGCACCAAGGATGGCACCGACAGGGTATACGGCACTGCAGGCAGTGTCAACACCACCCGTGGCACCATAAAGGACCTCGGCACCGAAGAAGTAGGCACTGCAATCGACGGCGCTGTAGCAGAAGTCTGAGAACTGTGATTTGAAGGTAAAGGATGAAAAATGGCAGGAGATATTAAATGCATTGATGTGGACCCCTGTGTCGCAGCCACAGAGGGGAATAGACACCAGAGTGTGGAGTCGATGGTACTGAAGAAGACACCGTGTGACTAGGAAGTCCTAACTGCCTTGCCTGCAGATCTGAAACAGACAGGCCTGAAGGCCCCGACGACAGACTGGCCAGTTCGAGCAATCAGGACAACCTCCGAGCCCACTGCTCAATAAGAGCAGCCCAATGGTGAAACTGCTCATGGGAAGCCCCTCCAATAGGCAGAGAGGAGCTCCGGTGGTGAAGAGGCTGGCTACCAGAGACAGAAACCTGCAATTCCGAAAGAAGCAGAGACCGACTCCTAACCCTAACAACCGACTGTCCTACGTGCAGGCGTACCAAGGCGACCTGGTAGTGCCGACTTGCTTCTTGACGGTGGCGAAGAACTCGAGTTGAATGGTGCCGTGAATGGGGACGTTTCTTTTTATGCTTTCGAGTGGACTCCCTGAGCATTGGAACATCTGACGTCAGACCCCCTCCGGAAAGAGCAGCGGACCAGACCCAGCCCAGCTGACTGAACAGCTTTCATATGAAGTCTCCCTACCATCACCTGTCACACTCATGGTCGACTCTGTCAATGGAGGGCTGAAGACTTCTTTCTTGTACAAGTAAGAAATTTATTAAAATATAATCTGTACTTACTGTGATAAAATACAAAATAATAAAACTGAAAAGCAAGCTGCTAGTTTGAAGTTTTGACTCAGCGAAGCGGCAGCGTCATCACTAGGCACTAAGCGGCAAGAAAAAAAAATGGCAGTTGGAGGTTGACACCAAGATAGTCTTTACCGCATGCACTGGGCTCGCAGTGCTACTTCCTCGAGGCTCCATCTTGGCGCCGGCCCTCCTGAAGAAGTTTGCTTCTGCTGGGTCCTAGCACCTCCAGTGTACTCTCCCATCAGTGTGTATGAGTGGTGGAGACTTTATATCCAGGAATATCATTGTTTATAAAAACAAAATAAGGGTTATAGAAGTGATAATGATTTTATAACAATGATACAGAAGTTATAGATGTTATAAGCATATTCTTAGCTTAGTAGGTGTTACATAAAAGTTTAAAAAAAGTTAGAAAGTGTTAAGAAATGTTCTGAATAGTTATAGAGAGACGGTTAAAAGGTTAGAAGATGTAAAAGGGGATACATGGGGACATGTATTGTTTGTCAGGCCCAAATCTGTAATGCCCCAAAGTATGGGGCACAACAGAGAATTAAATAAATAAGGTGCCCCTTAGACCCCTGGGCAGGTGGGCAGCATAGAGGTGGTATAGGGACCCCCTGTTAGTGTGCCCCCCCATCGCAGAGCAGCTGCAGTATAAAAAAGGAAAAAGAAAATAAATGTTTCCCCTAGCTGCTTGCTCCTTGCAGACTCCTCCCCCAAGTAGACAGCATGAGCAGTGGTGACCACACACTGGAACTACTGTCCCTGCCCAGCATGTGTGTTTGTTTTTAAAAGAAAAGTGGCATGTGGGTGCAGGCTCAGGTTCGAGAATTAGAACCCCGAGTGTAACATTTTAAAAGTAGTTCATTTTTTAAGAGAGTTGTTGCCGAGCCAGGGAAAGAGCAGGATCAAGAGGGAGCAACGGGAACATAGGGCTTATCTCTGTTATTGAAACCCATTCTGTTGGCTCCTCTGTGGTGCCTCTCCTCCGGTCGGCGATTTAGCCAGTGTGGTCTAGTTCAACCATCGTGGTCTGGGAGTGCATCGATCAGGAGAAGCTATGGTCCGAAGTGCGGTGAGGGCTCAGTTTAGTCCCCTTTTTTATTTTAAACATGTTAAAGTATTCCGGTCCCTCAGTGGCGCTGCGTGGAACAGCTGCATCTTTAGGAGGAGCGTCAGGCCAGAGGAGTACCAGGCAGAGTACCCAGAAGCAGCGAGGACCTAAGGAAGCCCCCCTCTTGCCTGCTTGAAGTCCCCTCCCTCTGCATTTGCCTCCTAGTCTCCCAATCTCCATTTCTTCACCCCGGGCCAGGGTGGTGAGTTGGCGGCAGCACTGAGAACAAAGTGCTGGCTGCCGGAAGTTTAAAAAGTTAAATAAATTGTTCAAAAGTGCTCAGGGCACTTCAGAATTTGGCCGAGAGCTGAGAGAGGGAGGGACTGAGGGACAAAGTTTTAATAAATTAATTTTAATTAGGTGCAGCAATGCCTGGGGGTGGGGATAAGGGCAGAAAGGCCCTGTTGTGGAAATTTATATTTATAAGTTGGCTCCCCAGAGGCGAAGCTGAGGCAGAGTTTAAGGAAATAGCTCTTACTGAGGGCTATTAAATATTCATTAGAGCAGCTTCCTGGGGAAATAAAAGGGGCAAGGCAAGCTCCAGTTACCTTAAGAAGCCCTAGTGGGCTAAGTAAAGTAAGGGTTAGCAGCCCAGGTGTTTCGGTCCTACTCTCTACCCTAGGGCACTAGAAGGGCAAGAGAAAGTTAGGGGCACATTGTTTCTTTTATCTCCTGTAGCTTACTGAGAGCACTGTGTCAGTGATGTTGTCGTATGGGTGGAACGGGAGTTCATAGGTTTCCACCTGGGACCGCACGTAGAGGCAGCCAGCTGCTAGGTAGCCTAGCAAAAAAAAAAAAAAAAACACAACAGGGCTAGCTTAAGGGAAGAAGGGTAAACAGGGCAATTTAGAGTGGCAATAAGGCTGTACTGTAACTGAACTTGTTTAATTTTTATACTGAGTAACCAGTGGGCAAAAGAATGCTCATTTTCACTAGTGTCCAGTTACATAAATACAAACCACAAAAAAACATACACTATAAACATAAATACAATGCACATGCTGTCATCGAGGCACAGGTCAGGAAGCATAGCAAAAAATAGGAGCAGTTGTAAAATTCACAAAAAGTGTTTATTAGTACTAGCAGTAATATAAAAAAATAAACTTGTTCAGTATAACTATTTACAAAGGTCAAATAAACACAGAAAATCCATCTGAGTTTTCCTTCAGTCTCTCTCTGTGTGTCTCTTGCAAGAAATTGCAGCTCTGTTTTATAAGTCCTTGCAACCCCTCTCCTTAATAAGCATCCTGTTTTTTTTCTAAACTGTTCTTGTAAATTTCCAATGTTCTTGTAAGTGTCAGGCAGGTGAAGCAAAAACATAATGTCCCAGAACTGAGGCCCCTTCTCCACAGCTCTTCTGAAAAAGGACTTAAAAACTGCTGTCAGGTTAACCCCTTGAATTCCCAATAGCTTTTTGCAATCATCTCAAACTATAATTATATGCATTTCAACAGTAACACTATAATTTCTAAACAAATGGATCCCAATATCAGTTACAGTTCCACATAATGGTTTGCATATATTTTTATACTAGCAGATATGCAAGGGAGGAAAAGACAGAAACAGCAAGGGAAGACTGAGAGACAGTGAGAGGCACAGAATTGCGAGACTCTCGATGTGATCAAATCCTAGATGTCACAGGAAAATTTGGTTGCGCAACCAGACAGACGAGACAGGAAAGGAAAGAACAGAACAGATCCCTGCATTCAAACTCTCCATAACAACTGGGACAGGGTCCTATTCTACCCTGTGGCATACACCCCCCTCCTTAAGAGGGAACCTATTTTATCAAGCTGGTTTCCAAAACTTTCTATTAATTCTCTAACAATCTTAGCTTCTAATTTTTAGAAATTAAGCACATGTGCAGTATCCTTTTTTCTATAACAGTACAGCAAACAGTAAAGTTTAAACTCATACATTTGTTTTTCAACCTTCAGAGCCCTCAATTCCTGATCCATAGCTTGACAGACAAATCAGCATTGCTATTCTCGTTACCAGATTTGTGTATCACCTTGAATTTAAATGGCTGTAGTGCCAGGTACCACCTTGTGATTCTGGAATTTTTGTCTTTCATTTGGTTAAGCCAACAGAGAGGATTGTGATCTGTTAGAAGTACAAAGTCAGTTCCTAGCAAATATAACTTGAGGGACTGCATGGTCCACTTTGTTGCTAGACATTCCTTTTCAATGGTGGAGTACCTTTTCTCTCCATCGTGCAACTTCCTACTTAAGTACAGTCTAGGATGTTCAGTCCCATCTATATTTTGACTTAGAACTGCATCTAGGTCCACCTCTTATGCATCTATTTGTAACAAAAATGGTTTCTCAAAATCTGGGCTTCTTAAAACAGAGGCTGAACATATTGCAGCCTTAATGGCTTGAAAAGCTTCATCACACCCTGGGATCCATTTCACATTGTTTGGGTACCGTTTTTTCATGAGTTCAGTGAGTGGAGTAGCTAACTCAGCAAAACTGGGAACAAACCTCCGATAATAACCAGCCAGCCCTAAAAATGACCCAACATGTTTTTTGGTTTTAGGGACAGGGTTGTTAGATACAGCTTCTATGTTAGAAATTTCTGGCTTAACGTCTCCATTTCCCAACACATAGCCCAAAATGGAAATTACATACCTACCGTAATTCTTGATCTTCTTGGACAAAGTCTCCACCACTCATTCACACTAATGGGACTATGCTGGAGGCACTAGGACCCAGTGGGAGCCAAAAATCTTCAGGAGGGACGATGCCTGGGTAGGGCTGCGAGGAAGCGGCACTGCAAGCTTGACTCGTGTCATATAGGCTACCTGGCGTTGACCCTCCAACCGTCTCAGTACCTTTTTAACTAAGGAGGTGCAGCGTAAACTAACCTAGTGAAACTAACTTTATGTCTGACATAAGATAGTCCGAAGGACCCGTGTTAAAAGGGTCAACTCAACAGAGTTTTCACAGCCCAACAACAAGGGGCCTGAAGACCAAAAACAGGATGAGTGACCTCGGGGGATGGAAGGTGGGCGTGTGAATGAGTGGTGGAGACTTTGTCCAAGAGGATCAAGAATTAAGGTAGGTATGTAATTTCCATATCTTCCTGGACATAAAGTCTCTACCACTTATTCACACTGATGGGAGAGTACCAAGCTAAAATAATCCCCTGAGATAGGCGGCAGGAGAGAGGAGGTCACTTAGGACAGAAGTCCATTAAGGATTGTCCTGCCAAAGGACTGATGCTGCCTGGCACGGACATCCAAAGCATAGTGCTTTACAAAAGGGTGTATGGAGCTCCAAGTGGCCACATTGCAAATGTCTGCAATCGGCACGTTCCGGATTTCTTTCAGAGATGCCGCAACTGCTCTGGCAGAATGAGCATATACTCTGCCTTCCAGCTTAACCTGTGCCATGGAATAGCACTGGTGAAGGCATACTACTAGCCATGCTGAAATGCATCTGATAGCAACAGGCTGACCCAGCCGGGCTGTGCTGAAATAGACAAACAGCTGTTTTGAGGTGCAGATTTCTTTAGTTCTGTCTAAATAGAACCGCAAAGATCTCTTCATATCCAGAGAATGCAGGGTACGCTCTCCCTCATTCTGGAAATTCGCGAAGTAAGTTGGAAGGACCAAGTTCTGATTCGGGTGGAATTCTGAGACAACCTTGGGGAGAAACTTAGGGTAAGTCTTAAGAACCACCTTGACTTTGTGAAATACAGTATACAGAGTGTCTGTGACCAAAGCCTGTATTTCAGACATTCTGCAGGCGGAAGTGATAGCTATAAGGAAGGCGGTCTTCCAAGTCAGAAACTTCAGCTCACAACTAGCTAGTGGCTTGAAAGGTTTACGGGTGAACATGTTTAGCACAAGGTTAATGTCCCAGGCTTCTATCGGTCATCTGACCAGTGGCCTAGTATGCAGAATGCCCTTAAGAAACCGCTTGAACATAGGAAGCTGAGCCAGAGACAAGAAGTGCACATGCTCATGGTATGCTGCGATTGTACAAAGGTGAACCTTAATGGTCGAGTATTGCAAGCCTGTGTTTGAGAGATCCAGAAGATATTCTAGGACCTTGTTTGGAGGGCAGGAAAAAGGATTCCAGGAGGAATTTGCACACCAGATGGAGAACTGCTTCCACTTAGCCATGTAAGTTTTTCGAGTAGCTACAGTAGTTAGCGTGCAGCTAACAGAAATGGAAATTACTTACTTACCGTAATTCTTGATCTTCTTGGACGCAATCTCCACCACTGATTCACACTAATGGAATAGAGCTGGAGTTGCTAGGACCCAGTGGGAGCCAAACATTTTCAGAAGTGCCAGCGCCGGGATAGGACTATGCATACGGGTCACCATGAGACTAGCTCACGCCTGTGTAGGCTATCTCGGAATTGAGGAATACATAAAGTCCTCAGCTCCACTAGTGCATGCCAACTTGTAAATGTAGAGATAAAAAGAAAGAATAATGGCAATATTAGTATATGGAATTTTTAATCAGTGCAGTTAGAGACAGAAGGTTAGTTAAACTCACTAGCCGATCTCAAACGCAAGGCCAACAGGACTCTGATGACGCACGTTTGGTGCAAAACTAGTTGAGGTTTTAGCTTGTAGCTTGTACTGCTGAGCGGCTGTGCATATACTATGCACTGATTAAAAGATTTCCATATACCTGCGGTGCCATTGTTCTTCCTTTTTATATCTCGGAATTGACCCTCCAACCACCTCAGTACCTTTTCAACCAAGGATGTGCAGCGTAACTAGTAAAAATAACTTATCCTAACCTTCCGGGCCTGAAAGTTCTGGATGACCCTTGCAAGAAGGGTCAATTGAACAATGTCTTTGCAGTGGGAATCACAAGGCCATGAAGACCAAAGAAACAAAACTAGTGAGCCCAGGGGATGGTGGGTGGGCATGTGAATGTGTGGTGGAGACTGCGTCCAAGAAGATCATGAATTACTGTAAGTACATAATTTCCATATCTTCCTGGACTCAAGTCTCCACCACTCATTCATACTAATGGGAGCGTACCAAGCTAAAAGCAACCCACCCCGAGTAGGACGGTAAGAGATTGGGCTCACTCAGAAAGAATGTCCAAGGACTGTCCTACTGAAAAAAGAGCTGTCTGGAAAGAAGATTCAGAACATAGTGGTTACAAAGGTATGTACTTGAGCTCCAACTCAACACTTTGCAGAAGACTACAATGAACACAAAATGAAACTCCACAAGAAAGCCACAACCACTCTTCAAGAGCGATGAGAACCCGACGACTCAATTTGGTCTAAGACAAAAATGAATAGTGTCGAAGACATGCTACTAAACTAGCCTAAAACATTTCAGGGCAAGAAGGAGATCCAACTGAGGCAAGCTGAAGCTACACAAAAAAATGTTCGCGTGTAGTTCTTCATTCTGTGAAGAAAATCGCAGAACTGTTGAAAGAATCAGAGAGTGAAGGGAGCGTTCCCTTCCTTCTGAAGGTAAGGCAAAAAACTTTTACTAACTGAAAGAGCAGGAGTCAAAGTCTACTGATGCAAGGTAGACCGAGAAAGTGCAGATGGATATCCCCACTACCAAGTATGGCTGACCTGTGAACAACAGGTCCAAGAGGCACTTGAACCCCTTACTTGGTGAGCAATCGGAGGTCCAGGTAGGATTAGCTCATCAATGGAGAAGGGTTTCCACTTAGTCACTTAAGCCTTCCTGATGGAAGGTGAAAGCACGACTTAGAAGCCTCTTGTGGTGGTCTGGAAGAACAAGAGCCTACCCACTTCTTATTCCAAGAGGAATCATTCTGCCCCTGTTTGCCTACAACTCTAGTAGCAGTCTCTGAACTAAGGGAAGAGGGGGAAGTGTACAGGAGGAATGTATCCACCATGGAGAAACATTCCGACAGGTAAAACCAGGGTCTGGATTTCTGAGGCAAGATAGGAGCAGATCTGCATCGAAAGGGGACACAGGAAGGACCAAGTTCGGACTGACCCATTTGCTGAAAGTGACTGCATAACGATTGAAGTTACTCAATGTGATGAGGCACCACTCGCTCCGGCTTCCTGAAAGCGAGTAGGAAAAAAGCTCTAGATTGCTTGCTGATGAAAAACAAACAACACTGTTTCGTCACCTGCTCGAAGTGGGTAACTTCATGTCAGAGGATCTCTTTTGCCCTGGAGGTAACTAGGGGAGCTCCTAAGAGAAATAGCTGCTGGGAAGGTGAAACTAATACCTTCCTCTAAATAGAAAAAACTCTTCCTGGGAAAGGGAGAGGAGAGCAGAGGAACTGCTTCCGAAGAGTCTAGTCTGGAGCGAATGGCGCAGAACCAGTGTGCAGGAAGCGAAGGTATGAATACTGTGAACCCCTCTCTGAACAAGGACCTACTTGACCTTTACAGTCGAGAAAGGGAGAATTCTGTCTGTTAACTTGGAGCAAGCAAGAAAGTAGGAACCTGTGTTCCGACTTGCCGTCGAGTCACTTCTGTTGCTCTGAGGCTCTGATCAAGAGAAGAGAGTCTGAAGAAAAAAAAAAAATGAACAGACTGGGCTGCCGCCTAGGTCTAGGGAACATCTCTGAATTAAGAGAAAATCTCCCTCGGAGAAAAGCGATGACCCATACCTCCTCTGGATTGGACTTCCCCTAGAAGCAGAAGAAGTCAGGTGCTCTCCACCGTAGTCTAGAGAAGACCGCCTCAAGCAGCTGAGGTGGAACCTGGGCAGAATCCAGAAGGACAGAAGGATGGTATTGGTTAGTTTTGGGCTAGGCCCCCTGCTGTGAGGATATATATATATATATATATATATATATATATATTTTAACAATCAGTTAGAGCCTGACAAGGCTGTCAGCCTGCTACCTTGAAAGAACTGCCTGATACAAGAATGACAAGGATGTCGTCTGTCTGAGGGGCAGTGGGAGCCTGAACATCCAAAACTGAAATCGGAACTGGACCAATGATCATAGCTGAGGAGATATTAATCACCCGTTGCCGATGAAGCCACCGAAGGGGTATATAGCCCTTCTGTGATACTGCCCCTATCAAAGGTGTGGAAGAGTCTGGAAGGTTCCCGACCATTGAATTAGTGTGTTCCACAGGGTGTAATTGTACTGACGACTGAAAAGAGTCCAGACACAGAAGTGTTTGGTCCACTGAAAAAGTCTGAAATGTTATGGTGGACCACATATCACTGAGAAAAAACTGAGAAGATCTTCCATCACAGACTCTGCTGATAGAGAAGGCTTTCCCTCCAGTCTCTAAAATGAGTCATCAACTGTATCACCGACAAGTAGGACAGGGAAAAACTCATTCAGATGCACTTCTATCCCAGAAGAACCTCCAAAAGGAGATCTAGGTCAAAATCACTACAGACTCTGCCACCAGGAAAGGTGTTGAGGAGCTCGACGCCACTTAAGGAGCCGACAAAGTGCTGAGCAGAATGTGGAATTCTGCCAGCAAAGCAGCGCAGAACAAGAGTCCCACCAGCGGTAAACCACCGGAACAACACTAGATCCCACGTGGACCTCCACCCACTAGGATCCGTGGAAAATATTCAGCAAGACAGGACTTCATTCCGCGGAAAACACTTCGTAACAACTTCTTCGGAAGAAGAGGTCACGGAAAGGAAAACTCCACCACCTGTTCTGCCGGAGAGCACCAACCAGCACCACCCATGGCACCGGCATCACACGCGGCACCAGTGGCACAGGACACATGTGGCACTGCCCACAGAGCCACCCAGCACCAATGGCATCAGCGGTGCTGCACAGCACCAATGACGCCATCCACGGTACCGTGCAGCACCTGCAGCACTGTCCATGGTGCTGTGCAACACCAACAGCACCATCTATGGTGCCATTCAGCACCAATGGCACCAACAGCACCAATGGCGTCATCCATGGTGCCATTTGGCACCAACGGTGCCATCTACAGCACCATGTGGCAGCAACGGCACCAGCGGCACCATCCATGGCCCCGCATGGCACCAATGACACTGCCTGCAGCACCATACAGCGGTACCAACAGCACCTAAAGATCCTGAGGAAACAGGGTAGAATGAAAAGTGGTACCTGTGCCAGCCCCTGCATGGAAAAAGGTGAGGGGGTGAGCACGAGGGGTCGATGTGATGGCGAAGGCACCAAAATGGCACCGCGCACATCCCAGCGCCGGTCCAGCGGCTCTGAGGAATGGAGGCCCTGGAACCAGGAACACTGGCCAGGAAAACTGGACAGAAGTCGAACCCTCTACTTCAAAGGAGAGGGACAAAGGTGAAACAACTCACCGGAACTCCGAGGACAGAGATGGAATCTAGCGTCAAAGAATGAGGCTGTTAAGAGCAGGGCCAAGGGGAACCCACCAAAGTCGGTTCAGGCCTACCGCCCCTCACCACTGACAATCCCCGTGCAGACGTACCAGAGGGCGACCTCGAGCGGTACCAATTCTTCTTCCCCAAGGAGGAAGAAGAGCTCGAGGTCAAGCAGGCCAAACTTCGAACCGGCCAGTTTTGTGCTTCCGCGGACTGGCCTCCCCAGCACAGGACCCGCCTGCGGGTTGGACCCCTTTCATGAAAGGTCTCAGACCAGACACAGCCCCTCTGCTATAACAACTTTCAAACGAAGTCTTCCTACCATCACCCCTACCGTCTAAGGACGACCCCGTTGATGGCAGGTGAAAATTCTTTTTTCTTCTTCTTCATAATCTTTTTCTTCTTAAAATAAGAAAATAATATTAAAATATTAATTTAAACAAATACTGAACGGCTTAATGCTGCTGTCGTATAGACGAAAACTTTGACACCGGCAGACGAGCGACATCAACATCCAAGCACACCCGACGGTGGGAGAAAAGGAACTGAGGCGGCTGGAGGGTCGATGCCGAGATAGCCTACACAGGCGCGAGCTAGTCTTGGGGTGCCCTGCATGCGAGGTTCTAGCCCAGCGCTGGGCCATCTGAACATTTTCAGCTCCTGCTGGGTCCTTATGCCTGCGGCACTATCCCATTAGTAAGAATGAGTGGTGGAGACTTGAGTCCAGGAAGATTATCTGAGACCCTACGTGAAATGTTAAACCTGTTCATCGCTATCTCTTCAGGAACCAGGCATGGAGGTGAAGTGACTTCAGGTTGGGTTGTAACACAGGGCCCTGGGCCTGCAGGTTCGTATGAGGTGGAAGCTGTCTCAGAGAAGTTTCCGACAATCTGTTGATTAATGGAAACCAGATCTGATGAGGCCAGGATGGGGTGATGAGGGCCATTCTGCCCACCTGCGCCTCCAGTTTGAGCAGCACACTCTGAACTAGGGGAAGACAAGGAAATGCGTACAGAAAGCGTCTGGTCCACCGCAGTCTGAATGCATCCTGACAAAAAATGCCAGGTCCTGGATTTCTGGAGCAGAAGAGAGGCAATTTTGCATTAAGTGGGGACGCAAAAAGGTCCAGGTCTGGAGTTCCCCACTCCTCTAAGAGTGATTACAGGACATTTGTATAGAAAGACCACTCGTGAGGGTCTGTCTCCATTCTGCTGAGACGATCTGCCAGATCGTTCTGTACTGCTGGCAGGTAGACCACCTGGATCAGAGCTTTGTGCTCTAGGCACCATTGCCACACTCTCATTGCTTCATTTCATAAGGGGTAAGAGTGCGCTCTGCCCTGCTTGTTGATGTAGTATATCACTGCTTTGTTGTCTGTTTGAAGGAGAATGATCTTGTGACAGAGTATGTCCTTCAAGGCTCAGACTGCGTACATGACGGCTCTCATTTTTAGAATATTTATGTGAAGCTGAGACTCATCCTGACTCCAGCGACCCTGGGTGTGGAGATCCTGACAGTGAGCTTCCCATCCCAATAGGGATACATCCATGGTGATGGAGATCTGGGGATCTAGAGGGGCAAAGGGATAACCTTCCCGAAGGTTGTCCTCCTGAGTCCACCAGGTGAGTGACCATTTCGGTGGTTCCGTCACTTTGATGTGAAAGGACTGTGGGTGTGTGGTCGGTGACCACTGAGTGCTGAGCATCCACTGAGTAGTCCTCATGTGAAGGCAAGCCAGAGGCATAGTGAACACTGAAGATGCCATGAGAAGAAGCATCCACTACATTGAGAGAATCTGGACCAAGTCGTTCTCTCCGATGAAGTGGGCAATCTGGAGGATGTCACTCCTTCTGTCCCCTGGAAGAAAGGCTTTCACGTTGGAGGTATCCAGAAGGGCTGCTATGAAGAGGAGCCACTGGGAGGACTGTAGCTGTGACTTTCCCAAGTTTAGCAGGACTCCCATGGACGTGAGGAAGTTTGAAGCCGTAGCTACGGCTTCTTGAGTCTCTTGTCTGGAGAGGTTCGCAAGAAGCCAATTGTCCAGATACGGGAACACCTGAATTCCAAGCTTCCTCAGATACATTGCGAGAACTGCAAAGCACTTTGTAAAAACTTGAAATGCCGAGGACAGCCCAAAGGGCAGGACTCTGAACTGGTAGTGCTGACCCAACTCCACAAATCTGAGGTATTTGTGGTGGTCTGGGTGAATGGGAATATGTTGGTAGATGTCCTGCATGTCCAGAGAGGCTAGCCAATCATGTTGATGAATCAGAGGTAAGAGTGTACCGAGTGATATCATCTTGAACTTTTCCTTGTAAAGGAACTTGTTTAACTTCTTGAGATCAAGAACAGGGTATATGCTGTCTGTTTTCTTTGGAACTAGGAAGTAATGGGAGTAGAAACCTGTGTTCCGCAGATCCAGCGGGACTACCTCTACTGCCCTATTGTTTAGAAGGCCTTGTATCTCGGAAGCAAGAAGGTCTGACTGACAGACAGACAGCCTGGGCTGTCGTTTGGGCGGATGATCTGGAGGGGTTTCTGACAGATTTAGACAGTACCCTTTATAGATTATTCTGAGCACCCATTTGTCTGATGTGATTGACTTCCACCAGTCGTAAAACTGAGTCAGATGCCCTCCTACTACCAAGGAAGAGACCCCCTCGGACAGCTGAGGTGGGACTTGGGCAGGGATCTCAGAGGGTGGCACTAGGTGCTTTGGGACCCTGTGCCTTCTGCTGCATTTTCTTTTGCGGCTGAGGGGTTTGGTTTCTGTTATAACCCCCTCTGCCTTTACCACGAAAGGACTGACGGTTATGCAACTGATGTCTGTTCCCGCCCCTTTGAGGGGCTGCGGATGGTGGTCTGGCTGTTTTGATGGCCGTTCCAGTCTTTTGTGTTGCCTCTAGCACCTGCTCGACCTGAGGACCAAACAGGTATGTACCATCAAAAGGCAAGGCCATAACCCTCTATTGGGCATCATTTGTGAAGCCCCAGGTGTGCAACCAAGAGTGGCGATGGGTGCAAATACAGGTCACTGCTGCTCTGGAGGTAGTGTTGAAGGCATCCATGGCAGCTTTGAGCTGTTGTTTATTGGATTTAGTACCTGTAGTATTGGTTTGAAGAAGCTGTGTGTTCACTTCCGAATCTGGAAGAGCTTCTACCATAGCCTTGAGTGAATGCCAGAGTGTATACTCATATTGAGAGAAGTAGCCCTGGTAGCTTGCAATGTTCATGCCCAGGGTGGAGGCAGCAAAGACTGACTTTCCCAAAGTGACGAGTTTGCGAGATTCTTTGTTTATTGATGCCGAGATACTTGCAAAGGAATGGCTTTATTGGCCCTCTGCCAGGACACAACTATGGTATCAGTAAAGGCTTGTGAAGCCAGAATGGGTCGATCCTGGGGAGGGGCATATTTTCTGTCTATGGACAGCCACAGAGGGAATAAGTGCCAGATTATCCCATACCATTTACGAAAGTGTCTCAAAAGAGGGTTGAATGGGGGGAGTCAATTCCACAGGAATGTCCAGAACCTGCAGGTACTGCAGATGCAGCAACAGGATCGATTCCCGAAGTCTGGAGAAAGAGAGAGAGTGGTACTGTATTCAAATTTCTAAGCAGAGACTTAAAAGAAAGGTCCTTGACCAGAGGTTCTGCTGAAAGAGGTTTATTCACTGCTGCTAGGGAGGAATCATCAAAGTCGTCCTCCAGTCGAAGATCAGAATCAGGCTCAACACCATCTCCTACTAGTCCCGAAGTGACTGTATAGATAGGAAAAGGAGGAGGAGGAGGAGCAGTGCGAATCAGAGTCAAAAAACCCTGTATCGCATGCTGCACCATATGCGCTCTTGGTGCCGCTAGAGAAGGTGACACTGAAAACACAGGTGGCGCTGGCACTGGATGCAGCGCCACCGAACTAGAAGTTCCCAACCCTTGACTTGCAGAGGAAAAATGAAGAAATTCAGCAGGTGATAAAAGCACCGGTGTGGACCCCTGTGCCACAGCCATACGAGGGGGAAAAATGCCAGAGTGCAGCGTTGATGGCACCAGAGAAAGCGCTGCATGACTAGGAAGCCCCTCCCGCAAGTCTGAAACCAATAGGCCCGAAAGCCCTGGCGATGGACTCGCCAACTCGGGCAGACAGGACAACCCCCGAACCCATTGCTCCATAAGAGTGGCCCAATGGTAAAACTGCTCACCAGAGAACCCCCCAGTGGGTGGGGAGGGACTCTGGAGATGAGGATGCCTGCCGCCAGAAACAGGGGCCGTAGGGGACCCTGGAAGGGATGGAGTCTGGCCCCTGCTGCCAGTAACCGATGATCGACATGCAGACGTACCAGAAGGCGACCTCGAGCAGTGCCGTTTCTTTTTTGACCAGGAGGCAGAAGAAGAACTCAAGGCCGAGCGGTGCCAAGTCCTCGATGAGGATCGAGAATGGACTGCTTTTTTGTGCTTTCGGAAGACCACCCATCCTACCGAGCACTGACTGTTCGCCAGACCCACCCCCCTCCGTAGAGGGCGGGCGGACCAGACCCAGCCGCCCTGCTGACAGAAATAAAAATTACATACCTACCATAATTCCTGATCTTCTCTTGTATCTTTACCATTCATTATTGCTGGGTGTAAGTCGGAAGCGCACACCTGCTACGAGAGTTTTTTTTTTGAGGAGGAGCTGGTGCCCACGGTGCCGCCAACGAGAGTGATGCACTATGTGCTGCGCTAGGGGCGGCCGTTAGGCACCGCAGACTCCTCCTCCATCCTAGTTCTGTAAGCCAGAGAGTCGAATAAAAGAGTAGAAAAATAAGAGCGAGGCAAGAGAGCCAAGGGATAGTAAAAGAAAAGGAAAACAACTGAGAAAGGAATAAGCCGATAAAGGACAGGAAAGAGGAGAACCCTACCCTAAGGGACCACAAGGCCTCACTCCTGTGGTGGCTCTGAGGGAGGGACACATAAGGGAGAGGAGAAAGAAGAAGAAGAAGAAGAAGAAGAGAGGGGGATGTTGGGAGGAGGAAAATATTCTGCCAAATTGTGAGTTAAATTGACTTAAAGGCTACAGTCCAGAACCAAAGGGCAAGGAAGCAAGGATCCCTTCAAACAAAACTGACCTAAAAGGTTCAACCGAACCTTTTGCACAGCTTGTTACACAAAAGTCAGATTTCCTAAACCTCCCGCCATCCTGAAACCCATCACTCAAGCTGAGAGCTTACAGATTGCCAAAGCAAACAACCTGTTCCGGAGGGAGAGCGCCCAACTAAGAAAGGAAAAAAGGACCCCACTAGCAAATTGCCATATGTTAATAATGGTGGGAAGGGGAAGAAGGGGGTTGAAGCCCTAAGGGGGCACCCCCTTGTGAAGGCGGACAGAGAAAGAGAAGGAAACTCATTCCGACTCCCTGAGAGGCAGAGGCCAAAGAGTCAGATCACCAGTTCCAGAAGGCAATTTTTTTTTTTGTGAAAATGGGCTAGCAAGACTTTGACAAGCACCAGACTGGTGTACAGGACAAGATCCAGAGATACCAGTGAGGTCTGAGAACCAAAGGAACAGGACCGCTCAAAAACTTTTCCTGTTAATTGGTGATTGAACTAACTTGGCCTAAGAAAAAAGGTGCCAGAAGGGACACCTTCAAGGGTAATCAGAAAGAGTTCCTCAGGAGAAAGATAAAAGTTCTACTCACTCGCCTCCCTCTCCAGACTTAAGATACCTTCTTCTGAGAGAAGAACGGAAGACCCGAAGGCTTGGGAATTTAGGGTCTAAGGGACATGAAAGATGGAGGAGAGGGAGAGTGAGCAGGGTAGAGGGGACGCCCCAGAAGGAGGCCTATGAGGGGAAGGTGGCCGGGATTCAGTAATGAATGGTGAAGATACAAGAGAAGATCAGAAATTACACTAGGTATGTAATTTCTATATCTTCCCTTGTCAGTCTTCACCATTCATTACTGCTGGGTGAGTACCAAGCCCCCCCCACCCCAAAGGAGGACTAACATAACCCTGAGGGAACAAAACCCTCAACCTCCTGTTGGTGAGAAACAGGAAGGAGAGACCCTGGCCGTACTAGACTGGAAGCCTAAGGCCGAGGAGAGCTAGAAGGTGTCCCCTGAAGATAAGGGGATGGAGGAAGTCCCTGCAGCAGCCTCCTAGACCTGGTGGAAAAGAGGTGGGTCCCTCGGTAGGTGGCGCAAATCACCCTACGCCAGGCCAGGGGTGACAACCTTTATAGACGAAGCCATGCCGTCCGCCTGATGCAAATCGCTGTCTCCGCAAACCTGAAAGCCACCTCACTGGCGTCCTAAGATGGCCTTGCTTGGTGCCTTGCCAGTTTCAGGCCTACAGTGGAGAGGGCAATGGCCTGTCGAGATTGCTCCATATCAGGCATCGATGCTAGTACCTGAGCCAACACTGACCACAAGTGCCTGTTATAGGCAGCATGATGTGCCTGTTGTGACGCAATGCACAACATCACATGAGAAGAAGAGAACACTCTTCGCTCCCACTGGTCGAATTGTAGGGAATCCGAGTCCGATGGTCGGTCGTGCACCAGGCATTGGCGCCTGGAAGGGGTCTCTAGGAACACCAAACCCAAGGGCGGGTTGGGGAGAGAACCTAGGGACTCAGATGGAGCACAATATCTCCTCCTACAGTCTGCCGGAGCTGGGAGAGGGTCAGCTGGAGACTGCCAGGTGCGGACAGATGCCTCCTGGGAGGAAATAGGCCAGGATGGCACCACCAAGTTCTGGGCACTGAATTCACTGAGGAATCTGCACATCTCCCACTCAGTATTGTCGGTTTCACATAGGAAATACAGAGATCCCCAACCATCCTCGAAAGGAAGTGTTGATATTCAGTGAAATCAGTGTCGGAAGAGAGATGAGCAGTGGGTTCCTCTCCCTCCGAGGAGGGAACCGAGGAGGATGGGGAACTTGAATGTCCAGAAGACTCCTGCGGCGGTGGGGACAGGCAAAATACCCATTCGTGAATGTACCTAACATATGACGGGAAGGCCGCTGCAGTGCATCTGAACGTCTCCCAGGATAATGGTCCCGTAGGACCCACGTGAAAAGAAAAGAGGGAGGAGGCTGCAGAGGAATGGGAGGGGGCACCTACAAGGAGGCGACTGTCCTCTGCCAGGGCTCTGAAATCCAGGGAATGGAGCCCGAGCTGGAGGGATCCCTGAAATCAAACTGGGTCGCATGACGGTACCCTGGGAATGCGAACTCCGGAAGAACCCAAACGGGGAATCTCCCCTGTGATGCACCTGGGGTTGCATGAGTCCAGAAGGGCAACCAACAACGGTGCCACTGGAAGGGACCTCTGAACCTAAGAAGGAGAGATGGGGCTCGGCGCTACGGCTCCTCCCTGCACCCCAAGGGGTGGCAGGAAAGTGCCGACGCCCCTCACCCCGACCCCTCAACCCCTCAGACTCTGAGGACACCCTCCTCCTCGACCCCAGCGGAGTCTCTCGATCCAGACACCTCCCGAGGGAGGCCCCAGAAGATAGGACTCCTAATCCCTCCTGAGGGGGCGCAGCAGCACCAAAGGTGGCAGCTGCCATGGCCCCCTCTGAGGGGACAGTCCCCTCCTGAACCCTCAAGCCGCCCTCTCCCATAAACCCCAGGCCACCCCCAGGCTGGGAGTCCCAAGAAGAAGACCGCTGTGGAGATTCAGGAATGGGGGCACTGGGCCACCTGCCACCATGTCCCACAGAGGATTCTGATTCAGAAGAATCAGGGAGCCAGGCCAGGTCCACGTCCGAATCATCCCCCTCTGAAGAGGAGTCGACCAGAAGGACCTCGAAGGTGGCCATCCCAAGAATCCCCTGAGAAACGGCACCATAGAAACATAGAAGTTGACGGCAGATAAGGACCGCAAGGCCCATCCAGTCTGCCCATTTCTTTTTCTACCTTATAAATGTGCCATCGGCCTTTGCTCTGTCAGTGACCTATCTATTCATAGTCATTTGTATTGCTCCCTTATGCCTATCCCATGCCTGTTTGAAGCCCTGCACTGTATTCATAGCCACCACTTCTTGTGGTAAGCCATTCCATGCATCCACCACCTTTCTGTGAAAAAGAATTTCCTCACATTCCCCTTAATCGGCCTCCTCTAATCTCATGCTGTGTCCTCTTGTCCTGCTATTTTTCTTATATTTAAACATGTTAGACTCTTTCACCTTTGTTTATGCCCTTAAGGTGTTTGAATGCCTCGATCATATCACCTCTCTCCTCCTTTGCTCAAGGGTATACATATTGAGCTCCATTAATCTGTCCTCATATGTCTTCTGATGCAGTCCCTGCACCATTTTAGTTGCCCTTCTCTGGACTGCCTCAATTGGTTAATGTCCTTGTGAAGGTGTGGCCTCCAATACTGCACGAGTACTCCAGATGGGCCTAACCAATGTCTTGTACAGAGGGATTATTACCTCCTCTTACGACTTGTGATACCCCTACTAATACACCCTAACACCCCCTAGCCTCTACTTACTGCTTTAGAGGTCTGCTTGATGATTTTAGGTCATCAGTGATGATGATGATGATGCCCAAGTCTCTTTCTTCCTTTGTGACTGCTAGCAACTCCTCCCAGCCTATAAGTGGCTTCAGGGTTTCTTCCCTATGTGCATGATTTTGCACTTTGCATTAAATCCCAGTTGCCACTCTTCTGACCATTCTGCTAGTTTATCCAGATCTCTTCTCATTCTGCCCACCCCATCTGGCTCATCTACTCTGTTGCAGATCTTGGTGTCATCTGCAAACAGACAAGCCTTACCCTCTAGTCCATCTGCAAGGTCACTAATGAAGATGTTGAATAGGACTGGCCCCAGAACTGATCCCTGAGGTACCCCACTTGTGACTTGCCCCAGTGACCCCACGAATGGTGCTGGTGTTGCCACAATGCCAGCTACTCACAGTGCACTGCCCGTGGCCCTGAAACCCAGCCCCGACCCATCAACGGCCCCGGTCAAATCTCTGGGGCCATGCGCGGCACCAGAACCCAACACGGAGCCACCAATGAAGCCGACCGGGTCAACGGTTCCGCACACAACACCGCTGCGATCACCAGCACCACGAATGCCACCAGGATCTGAGACGACGTCAGAAGGTGGAGTCGAGGGTCCCCCAGTGCTGGACCCAGCAACCATGGGCCGCAACACTGGGGGAGCCTGCACCTCAGGAGAGGTGACTGCCGAGGCGGTGTCCCCGACGTGACCCCGGGAGGGGCTGCGGTGTTCCTCCAACACTGCAAGAGAGACCTCCTCCTCCTCGGCAAGGCTTGAAGATGAGGAGGCCTCCTCCTCACCAGACCGTATAGACCTGGGATGGGAGCCAGAGGAAGGGTTTAAAGTCCTGGCCTGGGAAGCCCGAGAACAACGACACCCTCCAAAAGTTGGCAGGGCCTTGCTGACTTTGAACGAGCGGATTTCAAGAACACGGCGGTCTATTGAAAAGCAGGCATTGCATCTGTCCATATCAATGTTAGGTCCCAGGTACCGCAGGCAGACATCATGCTGGTCCGTCACAGAGAAATGCCATCCACAAGAGCACCGACGCATGGGGGCATGGCCTGCTTTCGATTTTCACTTGGCTCCCGAACCGGACATGATGCGAAATAAAATACAACACAGAAAAAGCTCCCGGTGCCGTTAAAAGAAATGATTGGAATGAACTTACCAGTGCTGGGAAGAGAATTGGGATTGAGGAGTCGTCGTAGACTAGACAGCGTCGAACAAAGGCCTAGTGGCCTACTTCGAAATGCTCTGACTTGCGCAGCAGGTGCAGCCTCGATAGTGGGAGAAACAGAACTGGGATGGAGGAGGAGTCTGCGGTGCCCAATGGCCACCGCATTCTCATGTGTAGTTTGTCGCCTCAGGTGCCACTGTGGGCAGATTCTCCCCCAAAACCTCCCGTAGCAGGTGCGCCGCCCGCCTAAACCCAGCAGTAATGAATGGTGAAGACTGACAAGGGAAGATCAACTTTCATGCGAAGTCTCCCTATCACCACCTGACCTGTTCATGGTCAACTCCATCGAAGGAGGGCTGAAGACTTCTTCTGACGAAAAATTCACTCAATATATTAACTTATTTATTTTTCTTTTAAACTGGTAAGAAAATAATAAAACTAATCAAAACTGAAACACTATAGCTGCTGTTGTATAGACGTGAAGTTTTGACTGCCGGTGAGCGAGCGACATCATCACTGAAGCGCACTTGACGGGGAAAAAAGGAACTGATGCGGTTGAAGGGTCAATACCAGGTAGCCTATACAGTGCGAGCCAAGCTTGCTGTGCTGCTTCCTTGTGGCCCTACCTAGGTGCAGGCCCTCCTGAAGATTTTTGGCTCCGCTGGGTCCTAGCACCTCTGGCGTAGTCCCATCAGCGTGAATGAGTGGTGGAGACTTTATATCCAGGAAGATTATCTGGTTACCTGCATGCCCAATGCACACTAAGTAGGATTAATTGTCAGACCTGCCTTTTTGATTGACTGAATAACTACTTGTAGGTGTTCCAGGTGACTTTCCCAGTTTGAACTGTACCTCACAACATTATCCAGGTACGCAGCACAATAACCAGTATGAGGGGATAAAATTACATCTATGTAATGCTGGAATGTAGCGGTAGCACCATGTAAAGCAAATGGCATGGTGGTGAACTGATAGAATCCAACACGAGTGGCAAATGCAGTTTTGTCTCTGGAGTTTTTAGCTAAAGGAATTTGCCAGTAACCCTTGGTGAGATCGAGGGTACTGATATACTTTGCACTTCCTAGTCTGTACATCAAATCATCCATTCTGGGCATAGGATAACTGTCAAGTCCTGACACTTGATTAAGTTTTCTAGAGTCAAGGCAGATTCTAACACCCCCTTCTTTTTATGTTTGCTTGCACGCATGTGCAAGAAACGTAGTGCTATCATCCGAGTTTTTGTAGGTGTGGCACCTGTCTTCCAATTCAGTCAGTGTGTTTTCAGGCATGGCCACAGTTCGCCAATGAATGCTGCAGCTGTCTATGACAGCGGTTAAAAATGCAGCGCCATACAGTTCAAAGGCAGCGCTATGCTTCAGTGAGCAGCAATAAGATAGCCCTCTGGAGCCTACAAACGTATATATACACGTTTGCTGTTACTGTCCCTTTAAGTCTGCCAGCATAATTATAAGTTGCCCTGTCCATCATTGAGTTTTCCCTGCCCACTGCAAGCAACTTATCCAATTAAAATGTTTAGTGTCCATTTTGAGAAGAAGGACACCCACGGTAGTCATTTTGAGCTCTTTGCAGTGTGTGTAGTAATTTTTTTCATGTTGTAAAACTTTGTGGTCTTATATGTTTATGTAACCCCCCTGCAAATGGGGGTTCCCAAAAGTCTTCCAGGAGCTTGCCTGAATGCTCCAAGTCTGGGTGATGTTTGGTGTCTGAGCTGTTTAAATGTGGTTCCAAGTGAATGCTATTTGAGCCCTCCACGTACTGTCTCTTTAAGAGCTGTCTGCTTGCAGACAATTAGTTTGTATGGGGGGACTATGTATTTAATGCTCGAATCCCACCCGAGCTGCTGCCAATTCACTCCGTTTCTGCCATCGCTACATGTGCAGAGGAAGCCTTGATGAAAGACATAACTGTTTGCCAGAAATCATTTAGAGTGACTGAGAAAATGTAGTTTGTCTAACCTGTCTTTATTTTAGCACAAACTGTTTCAGTGTAGTTCTTTCATTTTTGTCCTAAACTGCTGTGCTGGGTCAATTGGGTTGAGGGAGCCATAAAATGGAGCCTGTGGACGAATCAGAACTTGGACTCTTAATTTTGAGCCAGCCACAAGGGGATTGTATGGGCAGTGACTCTGGGAAATGTAGTTTTGACCTTGGTGTCTTTTTCCACCAACAGAGGGAGTCTTATTGTGAGTGACAGCCAAACAAACCAACAGAATGATGTGGAGCTAAAGGAAATGCTCTGCTCTGCGACTGGAAAGCTCAGATCAGGTGTGACAGTGAAGAGAGAAGGAGCTCTGTGCTTCTACGGTGTATAGTTTCATGCGGGAAGTGCGTGTCAGGCCCTGAGGTTTGGCCTGCAGCCGTTGTAAGCGCTAGTTCGGACTGAATCCGACTTGTGAGGAGAAAGAAAGAAGTCTGAAAGGTAGAAACCAGGCTAATCCTGTAGAAGACTGGAGAAATTGCTGAATCGCACTCTGTCTGTCAGGAACTGAAGCTGCTGTGTGTGCTCGCGGGTATTTTGCAGTAATTGTGATCGGGATCTAGGAGCAGCCTGCCTGGTGTAGTACTTTCCTTTAACATATGAATGTGCATAGTGCTTGTGGGGAATCGCTATTTCCAATCCCCTGTGCTGTGTGCTGAAGCTGGAAGCAAACCTCAGCTTGTCTCGGACGAAATCCGTTTGCTATCTACTGCAGTGGGGTCCAGTCACAAGGACCTTGTCTCCATGCCCTGTTGTTCTGGCAACCCAGAAGAACATCCACCATCTGGTTCTCAGCTTGGGTATTGTGAGTACAAATCAGGGTATTCCTCTGCAGCCTGTTTTCAATTACAAGTGTGTCATCTAATTAATGTTGTTTCACTTCTTCATGGACTGAGCCATCTGGCTCCAGATTACAATTGGGTGTTGTGTATATATTTTTTTCTACAGGGCCCTGTCCATCTGCACCTGCCGGCCAACCCCGGGCAACAGACCTGGCTAGCCCCCAACCTGGGTACCCAGAGTGTGACTTTTCAGACCCTGTATGTGTGCACAGTACTGTGATTTAATTCTGCCAATTAACCTGATCTCCCCCTACTGTGTTTTATTTCCCCTAAATAAACCAGATTTGATGTTGTTAAACTTTAAACTGTCTGAAGTGTCAGTACCTACATATCAAGCATTGTACTGGTTTGTGCATGTTGATTAACCTTGTTTTACAGTGGGTCCCCAGAGACGAACCTCAGAATCAGTCTCAAGGGTAAGTGGTACTTTATGAATGAACAATGTGTACATGTGGGGTATTGGGACTGTAACTTCTGTGCATTGTGTGAGCCACTAGAGGGAATAAAAGGGGGTCCAAGGGCAGGAACGGCGCCGACGGCGGACTCGGCACTGAGGATGGCACCGCCCGACTCCACGGACCGCGAACGGCACCAAGAGCAGAGGTGGCACCGACAACGGCACCGACAGAGGAATCTGAAGGCCCCACGGCGCCAAGCCCCAAGGACACGGCACCCTGCTCAAGCTCGGCGCCGAGGATGGCGCCAAGGCGAGACATGGAAAAAGATGGCGCCATAACAGCTCCCACGGCACCACTAGCAGTGTCGGTACCATGAATGGCTCCAACAGAAACCACGGCGCCATGCGACAAGTCAGCACCGATGACTCCATCAGGGCCCACGGTGCTGCGAATGGCACAGAGGCCCACAATGGCACCGACCGACGGCATCGAGTACGGTGCTGACCTGGGTCTTGCAAACCATGGGTCCAACACCGGGGAGCTCTTCACCTCAAGGACTATTGCCATGGCAGCGCCCTCCCCGCCCGGGAGGAACGGAACGGGCCTCCCGCGCTCGCGGAAAGAAGCCTCGGCAATGGCTAGGCTAACAGTAGCCGAGGCCCTCCTCCTCGGGTCTGTATAGAACTGGGCGGGGACCCAGAGGAAAGGCCGAGAGAGCGTGGCCTGGCCCGACGAGTGCGCACCCGACCCTTGAAAGTCGGCGGAGCTCGCCCCACTTTCCACGTGCATTGCTCAATGACCTGGCCATCCATGGAGAAACAGGCATCACACGAATCCATGTCATGAAGCGGGCCAAGACACGAGAGACACTGGTCGTGCTGGTCGGTGATGGAATACTTTCGGCCGCAAGAGCACCATCGCATGAGGGGGCCGACCCGTCTTAGTAGATTTCTTGCCCTCCAACCGAGACATGACCAACGGAGAAAAAAACACCAAAAATAGACTTGACGTCGCGGAAATATAAAAATAAGGAAAGATCTTACCAGGCGACGTCGAGTGTTGGCAGAAACACAACCGGCAGGAGAACCGATGGACTTCGACCAAAGGTAAAATTTTATGTAACAATACTGCGGAGCAGGCCTAGGACTCTTCACAGCTTCCCACGAGGTGACCTCTATGACGGGAGACGAAGAACTGGCAGGCAGAAGGAGTCGACGCAGCCTAACAGCCAACCCGCGAGCGCCACGCAGTGCATTGGCCTTGAGGGTAGCGCCGATGGTGCGTCGGCTCTACCTACCTTTTAAAAAAAGGCTCCCGCAGGGTCCCGACCTCTGGCAGATACCCAACAGTGATGAATGGTGAAGACTGACAGAGATAAGATCATGCATTCTGCATGAGGCATCACAGTTAGTATTTTGAGGGGATGGAAGGTGGAGGCATCTGTTGCTGATAGGTTACCAGTATCTGCCAGTGTGTTATGTGAAAGTCTGCTGCAAGAGTAGTGGGGGATGGTGGTTCCTGCTGTGCGATGGAGCATATTTAGTGTGCCGGGGGGGGGGGTCTCAGAACTCGATATTGTATTTTCTCATGTTTTCGTCTTTACTTCTGCAGGTTCCATGGGATGCTTACTCCTTTCCCATCAGATAAGTATCACTTTATGTCTAACCTGATTTATACATCATGTTTACTGTCTAAGAACTACAGATCCTTTGTGAACCCTTTACAGTTAAACTTTTTATAAATTTTTCATAAGATATACAGACAAACCTCTTACAGTACAGTACAATGCAAGTTTTTTTTTTAAATATTGAGGCAGCATATAATAACGTTGCTACAATAATACAAGGAGCTTATGGTTTAAGATATAGTAAACAACACAGGTCATGTAATTGGCATATACTTGACATTTGTAGTGAACTTAAAGCAGAGGGTATGATTAGATACGGTTTATATTAAAATGTTACATAATTATATATGATGCTGCGAAAGGGAAAAAAAGTACATTTGTAAAAGGATTGTGGAGTAATAAAGAAACAACTGAAAACAGAGTATAAGAAAGAAAAGATATATAAGAAAATTAGGAAGAGAGAGAGAGGGAAACAATAAAAAAGGGTGAAAAAAGCGAGACCACAATTAGGTATCAGTAAAGGGGAAAATCCATATATATTAAGTCCATACATTGGTGTTGGAAGATTTAGTTGATTCCAAAAAATTAAAAAAGCCCTGCCAACAATTGTTATTTAACATGAGTCAGTCAGACAAGATATATGTCACACGGTCCAGAGAGGCATAGTGCAATAGTTGGTTAATGATACCGGGAAGGGTAGGGATTATGTTGGATCTCCAATGCATGAGGATTGTGTGTTTAACTTGAAGGAAGATTAAATTTAACCATCTGCTCTGCGAATATGAAATTTTATAAGAACGATAATTAAAAATACCAAGAATGCAATGTTTAGGGTCCAGTGTAAAAGGCTGACCTAACACTTTCATTGCAAATCTGTGAATACAGTGCCAAATCTTTTGTATGAGGGGACAATGCCATAAGATATGCGATAAATCCCCATTTGGGGAATTGCAGCGCCAGCAATTGTTATTGTTCAATAAACCAATTTTTTGTAATACAACAGGAGTTCTATACCACAAATGAAGGATCTTGGTTTGAATGCGGGAAATGAGTTTATCATTAAAGGATTTGTGACAGGAAAGTCAACATCTGGACCATCGTGCATTGGTGATATTATATTGTAGCAAAGTACTCCATCTGTTTTTAGCATTGATAGAGTAGTCAGGAAGGATATTACAAATATCTTTGTAAATAGTGCTATCTAAACTGGATGTTGTTTTTATCCATTTAGAGATGTGCTTATCATACAGAGAATTGACAGAGAAGGGTGTGAGGTAAGAGTTGCATGCAGTACGAAGCTGTAGATATTTCCAAAAATCCTGATGGGAAAGATTCCATATGCCTCGTAGGTCGGTGTAAGATTTTAACTTTAATGACTTGGGTTTAAGTATATCCTGCAAGAAAAAATTACTCACCTTAATAATTATGTTTCTTCTAGTGGAGTCTTGCTGTATTCTGATGAGTGCAGTTAGCCCCAGCCTTTAAACTGCCCTGGAGAACAATGGGTTAACTTTTCTATGCAGGGCCTAGAAATGTTCATCTCGAGCTCGGTTGATGTCTCTGCCTGTTGTAATACGAACTGCAACTGTCAGATCTTTACGAGCAAAAACTCACTAGGTATTCTGTGTGCAAACTGTAAAATTTTTACTAGACAACTGGCAGAAAAATAATCTTTTGGGTTCTTAAAGGAAGACTCAAGTCAGGAAACCCAAACACAAAAACCAATCAAATGAAATAACATCTCACCCCATGAGAAACAGAGGGTGTAAAGGGGGCACCCCTAGGGTGCCAACACTGCACCTGCCCACCCACATCCCAAAAATCTAGGTTCTGAGAGGAGGCAGAGCAGAATACAGCAAGACTCCACTAGAAGAAACATAATTACTAAGGTGAGTAATTCTTTCTTCAAACAATATGAAGTCTTGCTGTATTCTGACAAGTGCAGACTACCAAGCAGTACCTCCATGGAGGAGGGACAGAACCTACTTTGGGAATAGGCTCTGAAGTACTGCTGTGCCAAACCGAGCATCACTCCTAGCCTGGATATCCAGAGAGTAATGCTTGGTAAAAGTATAGACTGTTTTGCAGGTGGCTGCTAGACAAATTTCAAAAAGAGGGATATCCCTGGCAGCAGCTGTACCTCTTGTGGAATGAGCCCTCAGGCCTGAGGGTGGAGTTTTTCCCAGTTTTTCATAGCAGAATTGTATACAAGACACAATCCACCTGGCAATAGATCTCTTGATGGCAGGTTTACCCTTCCCAACTTCTCCGTGAGGAACAACTGAAGGGAGTCAAACCTGTGACCCTTGGTATGCTCTATGTAGTAGCTAAGAGCTCTTTTAATTTCCAAGCTGTGTAGCCTCCTCTCTCCCGAGGAAGAATGATCAGTGAAGAAAACAGGGAGAGATATAGACTGATTCAGGTGGAAATCTGAAACCACTTTAGGCAAGAACTTTCTGTTAGTTCTAAGGACCACTTTATCTCTGTGAAAAGACATGAAATCAGGTTCCACTGACAAGGCTTGCAATTCACAGATACGTCTAGCAGAAGTAATGGCTACCAAAAACACAGTTTTCCAAGTCAAGTACTTAAGCTCTGCTGAGGACAGAGGCTCAAAAGGGGGTTGCATAAGCTGAGCAATGCAAACATTAAGATCCCAAGCAGGAGCAGGATCTCTAAAGGGGGGATTGGTGTGATGCAATCCCTTGAAAAACTTACAGAATACAGGGTGGGATGACAGTGAGGAAAACTTGCCTACTGACAGGAAAGCAGAAACAGCCAACAAGTGTACCTTGAGAGTAGCTGGTCTGAAGCCTAGGCCATTGAGATGGACCATATAATCCAGAACCGTAGGCAATTCAGCAGTGTCTAGAGAAATTCTCTTCTTAGAACACCAAATGCTGAATCTTTTCCATTTGGAGTTGTAAGTCTTTCTGGTGGAGGGCTTTCGAGAAGCCTTGAGGATATCCAGAACCCCTTGGGAATGATGCAGATCTGCAAACTCTAACTCTTCAAGAGCCAAGCCTTGAGATTGAGAGACTGAAGACTGGGGTACCAAATCCACCCCTGAGAGGATGTTAATAGGTTGTAATTCCTGGGAAGAGACAGGGGAAGATTGTCTGCTAGGGACAGCAACAAGGGATACCATGGCTGCCTGGCCCAGTCTGGAGCAATCAGAATCACTGTGCAAGGTTGTGACCTTATCTTGACTAACACTTTGAACAGGAGAGGGAAGGGGGGGAAAGCATACAGAAATTTCCCTTCCCAGTTCAGAATCAGAGCATCCAGGGGGACTGAGCCCAAGACTGGGGGTCTGCAACAAAAGAGAGGAAGTTGGTGATTGTCTGGGGCTGCAAAAAGATTTATCTCTGGAATGCCCCATCTTGAGAAAATCACCTTCAACACCAGAGGATCCAGGGCCCATTCGTGATGGCCCTGAGATATTCTGCTCAGTGCATCTGCTAGGACATTGTCCTTCCAGGGAAGGTGAACTGCTATCAGAGAGGTTTGCAGGGAATAAGCCAGGGACCACAACTTCATTGCTTCTGTGCACAAGGCCGTAGACTGAGTGCCTCCTTGCTTGTTGATGTACCACGTGATGGTGGTGGTGTCTGTTCTGACCTGAACTACCTTGTTCTGTACCAATTTGGAAAAAGCTTGTAGTGCCAGAAACACTGCCCTGAGTTCCAAGAGACTGATGTGTAGAAGATATTCCTGAGGCGACCACAGTCCCTGGGTGGTGAGGTCCCCCAAATGGGCTCCCCAGCCCAGCAGGGAAGCATCTGTGGCAAGGACCACTGAATGAGACTGAGTGACAAATGGAACCCCTTGCCTCAAACTGTCCTGATCCTGCCACCATTGCAGGGCTTGGGTCAGAGTTCAAGTCACTGGGATTAGTTTGGTAAGGGAATCCTTTCTTTGGGACCAGAAACTCTTAAGTCCCTCACCTGGAATCTTGTGCCTTGGACCACTGCTGTAGAAGCTGCCATGTGGTCCAAGAGCTGAAGGAAATGCCTTGCTGGTCGAGACACCTGAAGGCTAAATGAAGAGGCCAGCTCCATGAGAGCTCTTGCCCTTTCCAGGGGAAGGAAGGCTCTTGCTTTTACCATATCCAGCTCTGCCCCTATGAAGGTGAGGAGCTGCACTGGTTTGAGAACTGACTTTGGTAGGTTTAGAAGAAATCCTAAAGAAGTGAGCACTTGCTGGGTCACTTGCAGGTGTGACTTGACTTGGTCTGGGTACCGGCCCACTATGAGCCAGTTGTCCAAATATGGAAAAATGGAAATCTTTTGTCTTCTTAGGAAGGCAACAACTACTGCCAGGCACTTTGTGAAGACCCTTGGGGCTGAGGTTAGGCCAAAGGGCATTGCTCTGAACTGACAGTGGCCTGAGGGCAACTCAAACCTGAGGTACTTTCTGTGGGAGCACCTAATGGGAATGTGAAAGTAGGCATCTTTGAGGTCCAGGGAGGCTAGCCAGTACCCTGGCCTCAGAGAGGGAAGGATAATTCCCAGAGTTATCATCTTGAACTTTGGCTTTAAAAGATGTTTGTTCAGGTATCTTAAGTTCAGGATGGGTCGCCACTCTCCTGTCTTTTGGGGGGTTAGGAAGTACCTGGAGTACAGTCCTTTGCCCCAGTGTAGGGTAGGTACTCTCTCTATAGCTCTTAGAGCTAGGAGAATAGAAACCTCTGCCTCTAGGGCAAGGGTCTCTGAAAGATTTGCAGGTGGAAAACATCTGGCTCTCATCTTTGGAAATTTTTTGAAGCTGAGAACCAGTCCCTGGCTTACTACTTCCAGGACCCACTTGTCTGATGTAACAGACATCCAGTCCTGGACAAAGTAAGCCAGTCTGCCCCCTACTGGGATAGGAGAATCGACCCGGGCAGACCCCTCAGGGTGTCTGCTTGGCAGGGGCTTTAGGCTGAGGGGTGGATGCAGGCCTGCTCATCCCCCTTCTGCCTCTCCCTCTGAAGAACCCCCTCTGTGAAAAGGAAGAAGAGGCCTGTGCTTGGTAAAAAGGCCTTTGAAAAGGCCTGCCCTGCCCCTGGACTGCTGTCTTTGAGGAGTTGCCTGCCTTACCTTGGCCTGAGCACTCCTGTAAGTGGTCCTGTATTCGTCCATTTTCTTCATGTAATTCTCTGTCTGCTCCCCAAAGAAAAAATTACTCACCTTAGTAATGTTGTTTCTTCTAATGGAGTGTTGCTATATTATGACATATGCAATATAACCCCAGGTTAGAACTGCTCCGGAGGTGAAAGAGTTAACTTCCATGCAGAGCATGGAACCTTGAGTGCAAGCTCGGTTGAACACTCTGTCTGTTGAAGCTCAAACTTAAACTGTCAGATCTTTACGAGCAAAAACTCACTAAGGTTCTGTGTGGAAGCCGTAAACCTACACTAGCCAGTTGCAATAACTACAAAACACCTTTTGATCTTGATCCCAAAACAAAGACTCAAGTCGGGGGATTCAAGAAGAAACTTAAGCATAACACCTAAGCACCCTAGAAGGGTGAAATAAAGTGGGTATCAAAGAAGTGCCAACATTGCACTGCCCACCCACATCCCAAAAACAGAGGTTCTGAGAGGGGCAGGCTGGGAGGGTCATAATATAGCAAGACTCCATTAGAAGAAACAACATTACTAAGGTGAGTAATTTTTCTTCAAACAACATGAGTCTTGCTATATTATGACATATGCAGACTTCACAGCAGTACCTCCATGGAGGAGGGACAGAACCTACTTGGGAAATAGGCTCTGAAGCCAGCTGTAGAATCGAGCATCACTCCTAGCCTGGATATCCAAGGAGTAATGCTTTGTAAAAGTGTGAACTGTTTTCCAGGTAGCTGCTTGACATATCTCTAGGATAGGAATGTCCCTGGCAGCAGCCAGAGACGCAGCTGTACCTCTGGTAGAGTGAGCCCTCAGGTCTGAGGGAGGAACCTTACCCAGTTTTTCGTAACAGAATTGGATACAAGAGACAATCCACCTGGCAATGGATCTTTTAGTGGCAAGTTTTCCTTTACCAACCTCACCATAAGTGAGGAACAATTGGAGGGATTCGAACCTGTGACCCTTGGTACGTTCTATATAGTAACTAAGGGCTCTTCTGACATCTAAACTGTGCAATCTCCTCTCACCAGAGGAGGAATGGTCAGTGAAGTACACAGGAAGAGACATGGATTGATTTAGGTGAAAGTCTGAAACCACCTTAGGCAAAAACTTCCTGTTAGTCCTGAGAACTACCTTATCTCTATGAAAGGAGATAAAATCAGGCTCCACTGACAAGGCTTGTAGCTCACTTATGCACCTGGCAGAGGTGATGGCTACCAGAAACACAGTTCATGTCAAGTACTTCAGCTCTGCTGAAGACAATGGCTCAAGGGGTTGCATAAGCTGAGCGATGCAAATATTAAGATCCAAGCAGGGCAGAATCCTGAATGGGGATTGGTGTGAAGCAACCCTTTAAAAACTTGGAGAACACAGGGTGAGCTGATAAAGAAGAGGGCTTACCTGCTGACAAGAAGACAGACACAGCTGCCAAGTGCACCTTTAGGGTAGCTGGCCTCAGCCCCAAGGAATTCAAATGCACCAAATAATTCAGGATCGTAGGCACACCAGCAGATTCTGGGGGAAATATGTTTACCAGCACACCATATGGAAAATCTCTTCCATTTTGAATTATAGGTAGCCCTGGTGGAAGGTTTCCTAGAGGCCTTCAAGATATCCAATACACCCTTGAGAAAGGTGTAGGTCAGCAAACTCTAACTCTTCAAGAGCCAAGCCTTGAGATTGAGAGATTTGAGGTTCGGATACCAAACTCTCCCCTGGGCACAGGTTAACAGGTTATGACTCCTGGGAAGGCATAGGGAAGGGTGGACTGTTAAGGACATGAGGAGTGGGTACCAGGCTGCCAGGCCCAATCTGGAGCGATCAGGATCATCTTGCAGGATTGAGATCTGATTCTGACTAGCACTTTGAAAAGAAGGGGAAGGGGGAAAAGCATAGAGAATCCTTCCAACTGAGAAGGAAGGCATCCAGAGGGACTGAGCCCAACACTGGGGCCTGCAACAAAAGGGAAGTTGGTGATTGTCTGGGGCTGCAAAGAGATCTATTTGGAGTGCCCCATCTGGCAAATATTACCTCAGTACTAGGGGATCCAGTGCCCATTCATGATGGCCCTGGAAATCCTGCTGAGAGCATCCGCTAGGACATTGTCCTTGCCTGGAGGTGAACTGCCATAAGGGAGGTGTTCAGAGAATATGCCAGAGACCACAACTTCATTGCTTTGCACAAGGCCGTAGAGCCGAGTGCCCTTGTTTGTTGATGTACCACATTGTAGTGGTATTGTCTGTTCTGACCTGAACTACCTTGTTCTGGACAGCTGTGGAGAAAACCTGAAGTGCTAGAAAAACTGCTCTGAGCTCCAGCAAATTGATGTGGAGCAGAGATTCCTGAGGGGACCACAGCCCTTGGGTGGAAAGGTCGCCCATGTGAGCTCCCCACCCCAAGAGGGATGCATCTGTAGTAAGAGTCAAGGAATGAGACTGGGGAGTGAAGGGAACCCCCTGTCTCAGATTGTTCTGATCCTGCCATCACTGGAGAGCCTGGATCAGGGTTCAAGTCACTGGAATCAATTTGGTTAGGGGATCCGTCCTTTGAGACCAAAAGGCTCTCAAATGGAACTGAATGTCCTCATCTGAAATCTTGCTCCTGCACTACTGCTGTAGAAGCAGCCACGTGCCCAGGAGCTGTAGAAAATGCCTTGCTGGTCGAGAGACCTGCAGGGTGAAAAAGGAGGCCAGAGACACCAGGGTCCTTGCTCTCTCCAGAGGAAGGAAGGCTCTGGCCTTTTTGTGTTCAGTTCTCGCCTATAAAGGTGAGAAGCTGGACAGGCTCCAGAACTGACTTTGGAAGACTGAGAAGGAAACCTAGAGATGTAAGCAGGTGCTGGGTTACTTGTAAATGAAGTTTGACCTGTTCTGGAGACTGGCCTACAATGATCCAGTCGTCCAGATAAGGAAAGATGGCAATCTTTGCCTTCTTAAATGAGCAACTGCTACTGCCAGGCATTTTGTGAACACCCTTGGAGCCGAGGAGGGTCAAGGGCATTGCTTTGAACTGGTAATGGCCTGAGGAAGTTCAAATCTGAGGTACTTTGATGGGAGCTTCTGATGAGAACATGGAGTAGGGCATCCTTGAGGTCCAGGGAGGCTAGCCAGTCCCTGGCCTTAGAGAGGATAAATAATACCCAGGGTCACCATTTTGAACTTTGGTTTTAAAAGGTGCTTGTTTAGATACCTGAGATCCAGAATGGGCGCCATTCTCCTGTCTTTTGGGGTAAGGAAGTACCTGGAGTACAACCTTTGCCCTGGTGTATGGGTAGAACCTTTCCACAGCTCTGAGAGCCAGGAGGGCAGAAACTTCTGCTCCAGGGCAAGTGCCTCTGATGGGTTTGCAGGTGGAAAAGATCTGGCTCTCATCTTCGGAAATTTTTTGAAGCTGAGAACCAGTCCCTGGCTTACTACTTCCAGGACCCACTTGTTTGATGTTAAAGACTTCCAGTCCTGGACAAAGTAAGTCAGCCTGCCTCCTACCGGTAGTGGAGAATCGGCCCTGGCTACCCCATCAGGGAGCCTGTTTTGCAGGGGCTTTGGGTTGAGGGGTAGAAGCAGGCTTACTAGAGCCCCTTCTGCCCCTTCCTCTAAAGAACCCCCTCTGGGCATAAGCAGAAGAGGAGGCCTGGGCTTGGTAAAACGGCCTAGGAAAAGGCCTGCCCCTGACATGCTGCCTTTGAGGAGTGACTTGCCTTTCTTTGGACTGTGCACTCCTATAGGTGGTGCTATACTCATCCATTTTCTTCATATAATTCTCTGTCTGCTCCCCAAACAGAGAATTTCCCACAACAGGAAAATCCATAGCCTTAGACTGGGTATCCTGTGACAGGGCAGTACATCTGAGCCAGGCCATTCTGTGAAGAGACACAGATGTAGCCATAACTCTAGATGAAACATCATTAGCATCTATAGCAGCATGAAATTGCACCTTGATGCCTCAATACCGTCCGCAGCCACCTGCTCCAGCCCCCTGGCAAGCTGTTCAGGGCCTGTTCTTGTTAGGCCAGGACAGTATCCCACCTGGATTTCTGGTACCTAGCTGCATAAGCCATATAATTTGCCTGTCAGAGTCCCAAAGATGCTGCCATGTACTGCTTTTTGCCATGGCATCCATCCTCCTGGAATCTCTTTTCAGGAGGGTGCGAGCAGAGGAATATTAGCCTTGTCACAGGCTGCAGCCTGCACTACCCCACATGGCTGCACTGCTGAGATAGGAACCTGTATCAGAGCCTGATAAAGCATACCTCTTGTCCATCCTTTTATCCACAGGGAGGATAGAATGAGGAGTTTTCAAAATTTTTACTGTCTGTTTCCTAAAAGAATTATGCAAGGGAATAGACAGTCTCGTAGACTCTGGAATATCCATCATTTCCACAAAATCAGGCTCTTCTTGATCTTCAACAGCTTTCTCAACAGGGAGTTGCAGAGTGTCAACAACTTTCTTGTAAAACAAAAAATGAGAAGGGGACTCAGATAGCCTGGGAGGGGATACTTCTGAGGGTCTGTCTGGAGAGATGTCCGGTTCAATGGGCACATCCAGACTGTCAAAATCACACTCACTCTCCTCGTACCCCTCCTCCCCTTCCCCTGGTTCATAAAAATCTTCAAAATCATAATCTTGAACCAAGGGAACCGACTGAACCGGGCGCTTGCCCAATGGTGCCGGTTCGGACGGAACTGGGGAAAGAGACTGGACAATTTGGATAGCTTTGGCTATTTCCTCAGTGGTTGGAGAAAGAACTTTTGGCCCCAAACTAGCTGACCTTCTAGCCCTTTTAGTTGGAACCGGTTCCTCAGAGCTGGCTCTTCGTTTGCCCGAGGAAGCATCGCCCTGGTCAGAGAGCACTCCCTCAGGTTCGGTTGGAACTGAACCGGGCTGGCCATCTGGGTCAGCGGACTTTTTGGCCTCCCTTTCCCTGAGCCTACCAACTCTTTTTTCCACGGTGGCAGCAGGAAAATTCTTACAAATCTGGCAGTCTGCATTGAGGTGGTCAAACCCCAGACAATATACACAAATGGTGTGTGGGTCAGCCTTGGCAAAGGCTTCCCCACAGAGGCCACAGTGCTGAAACCCAGTGGGTCCGGTTTTTCTTTGGGTTCTCAGACATAGTGCCAGCCTAACCAAACTTGCCCGTTAATGGCAATCCACCAAGCAAGACTCTCTTATCGGTTCCCAACCGTGTCACGGTCGTGGAAAAATTAATAAAAACTGTTCTTTTAGAACCGATAAGAACCGGGAACCGTGACTCTAAAGGGCTAGAAAGTAATTTTTAAACCTCTGATCGGGTTCAAACCGGAACCGAAAAGACGCTTACAAGTTCCACACAGAAGAAAATAATAAATAAGCCTATCTATTACTTACAATACCACAGACAGAGCTTGAACCAACGATGACGTGTTAAATTTCGCAAAATAAACCGAGAATTACACTTTAAAACCGATAAACAAACCAAGCAGCAGGAGGAATCTCCAGGAGCAACTGTTCAGTGAGGCGGAGTAAAGAATCTGACAGTTTAAGTTTGAGCTCAACAGAGTGTTCAACCGAGCTCGCACTCAAGATTCCATGCTGTGCATGGAAGTTAACTCTTTCACCTACGGAGCAGTTCTAACCTGGGGTTATACTGCATATGTCATAATATAGCAAGACTTCATGTTGTTTGAACAGAGAATTACCCACTACAGGAAAATCCATGGCCTTAGCCTGGGTATCCTGCGAGAGGCTAGTACATCTGAGCCAAGCCATTCTCCGAAGAGCCACAGATGTAGCCATGACTCTTGATAATACATCATTGGAGTCCACAGCAGCATGAAACTGAACTTTTGATGTCTCAATCCCATCTGCAGCCACCTCCTCCAGCTCCTCATGCTGGGGGAAGCCTGTTTAGCCAGTGCCAGTACACTGTCCCCACCTGGACTTCTGGTACCTGGCTGTATAGGCCATATAATTTGCCTGCCTGAGTCCCAAGGAAGATGCCATGTACTGTTTCTTTGCCATGGTATCAATCTTCCTGGAGTCCTTGTCTGGGGGTGATGCCAGGGAATGCTTGTCTTATCACAGGCAGCAGTCTGTACAACCTAACATAGCTGCACTGCAGATAAAGGAACCCGTATCTGAGCCTGAAAGAGTATACCTCTTGTCCATTCTTCTATCCACAGGAGGTATGGAATTGGGAGACTTAAGAATTTTTTGTGTCCGTTTCCCAAAAGATTTGTGGAGGGGAATAGACAGTCTCCTGGACTCTGGGATGTCCATCACCTCTACAAAGTCAGGCACCTCCTGATCCTCCACTGCCTCCTCAACAGGAAGCTGGAGGGTATCAGCCACCTTTCTGTATAACATGAAGTGCGAAGGGGACTCAGAAAGCCTAGGAGGAGAAACACCTGAAGGTCGGTCTGGGGAGATGTCTGGGGCAATAGGCACATCCAGACTTTCACCATCACCATAATCATCTTCCAACTCTCCCTCCTCCTCAAACCCCAGTTCATAAAATTCTTCCAGGGTATAATCTTGAACCGGGGGAACCGACCGAACCGAGCCCCTGCCAAAAGGTGCAGGATCAGTCGGAACCGGGTGAAGCAATTCCACAATACAAACTGCTTTGGCTATTTCTTTGGTGGTTGGAGTATGAGATTCTGGATCCAAACCGGTCGATTTGTCTTTGCGTTTTCTTTTTGTCGGAACCGATTCCTCGGAATCGGCTCTCCTTTGACCCGAAGAAGTATCGCCCTGGTCAGAGGGCACGCCTTCTTGTTCGGTCGGAACCGAACCCGGCTGGCCATCCAGGTCCGTGGACTTTTCGTCCTCCCTTTCCCTCAGTCTACCTATTCTCTTTTCAAGGATAGATTTGGGAAAATTTTTACAAATTTGGCAGTCTGAATTGAGGTGGTCAAACCCCAGACAATAAACACAGGTGGTGTGGGGATCGGCCTTAGCAAAGACCTCCCCATACACACTGCAGTGTTGAAACCCAGTGGGCCTGGTTTTTCTCTTGGGTTTCTCAGACATGGCCAACCTAACCAAATTTACCCTTTTTTCGGCAACTGCCAGGCAAGACTCCCCTATCGGTTCCTGACCGTGTCACGGGTCTTGGAAAAAAACATACTAAAACCAGTTTTTTTTTAGAACTGATACGAACCGGTAACCACAAAATTTACCTGAATGATCGGTTCAGCTGAACCGAACCACACTTTTTACAAGTTCCACACAGAAAACAGAACAAAACATATCTAGTACTCACGGTACCACAGACAGAGACTTGAACCGACTATGCGAAACTAAATTTCAGTAGAAAACCGGATCAAAACCGACACTTCAACCGACTTCAAACCGAGCAGCAGGAGAAATCTCCGGAGCGACTGTTCAGTGAGGCGGAGTAAAGAATCTGACAGTTGCAGTTCGAATTACAACAGGCAGAGACATCAACCGAGCTTGAGATGAACATTCTATGCCCTGCATAGAAAAGTTAACCCATTGTTCTCAGGGGCAGTTTAAAGGCTGGGGCTAACTGCACTTGTCACAATACAGCAAGACTTCATGTTGTTTGAAAAAGAGAATACCCTTATTTTTCCAGGTATGACAAAACATGGGGGTGATTATCAAGAGATATATGGTGGTTACCCCAGATGGGGGTGTAAGCTAAGGGTTTGGGGTTTGATTTAATATGCTTGTGAATGATTTTCCAATAGAATATAGAAGCAGCTATGGTAGGGTGAGACTTTAAAGAAGAGGTAAGGGTGTTATAAAGGAGAGAAGTCGCCACATTACCAGGACATAAGGATGTTTCCATATTGACCCATGAAGGAGTCTGGATGTTGGGTTTGTTAAACCATTTAATTGTTTGAGATGTACAGAAAGCCCATAAGTAGGCTTGGAACCAAGGAAGGCCAAAGCCACCTTTTGACCAATGGGATCTAAGTTTTTTACGACTAAATCTAGGTATTTTGCCTTCCCAAATGAAGCTGCCGATAATTTTATCTATTTTGGTAAGGAAACTAGAGGGCAGTATCAAAGGGGTACTGGAAAATAGGTATAATATTTTAGGAGTTATAGACATTTTAATGGCGGAAATTTTACCATTAAAAGAAAGTTTTAAGTAGCTTCCATCTATCAAGTGTTGTATGGATACTAGTTAATAAAGGGGAAAGATTAGCATCCCATAATTTATTCAATGTCGGGGTAATCCGAATGCCAATATAAGATATACCTTGGGGGGCCCAATGAAAGCCTAATGAGTTGTTCATGAGGGACTACAAAGGGTATTCAGTGGTAGCGTTTCAGATTTGTTAAGGTTTAGAGCAAGTCCGGAGAGGGAGGTGAAGTCATTCAGTAGTTTAACTAAAGGTTGCCCGGAACTTTCGAGGTTTTCAAGTAAAATAAGGAGATCGTCTGCATATGAGAGTGAAGTATATTGAGAATTACCAATAGTGATGCCTTTAATTGTACCAGATTGATGTAGGGATGCAGAAAGAGGTTCCATAGCAAGTATAAACAATGAAGGAGATAAAGGGCATCCTTGTCAGGTGCCTCCTGCTAAGTAAAAGGAGGGGGACAAAATAGAGTTTGTGAGAACTCGAGCTGAAGGGGAGGTATACAATAATTGAATCCAAGCACAAAATATTTGTAAAGCCAAAATGAGATAGCACCTGATATAGATATTCCCAACTGAGAGAGTCAAATGCTTTCTCAAAGTCAATGGCCATTGCAGCTGCAGGGGTTTTAAGAGTTTTTGCTTTGTGGATTAAATTGAGTAATGAAAGAAGATAATCAGAACTATTTCTATTTTTAATAAATCCTGATTGAGAAGTATGGATGAGTTTAGTCATTAAAGATTCTAAGTGAAGAGTTAATAATTTGGCAAAGATTTTTCCATCAGTATTAAGAAGTGAGATCGGTCTATAGTTTGAAGGAAGAAAAGGATCTTTGTCTTTTTTTGGTAAGATTGTTATAATGGCTTCAGCCATTGTGCATGGGAGTTTCTTTTTTAAGGTTGCTTCTTGGGATACATTGACTAATACAGGGCAAAGAGTGTCAGATAAGGTTTTATAAAATCACTGGGAACCCATCACTGCTGGTGATTTACCGTTTTAATGAAGATAAAGCAGTTTGGATTTCCTGTAAAGTGATTGGTTTATCAAGCATAGCTTTGTCCTGAAGGGACAGGTGGGGTAGATTCAATTTTTCCAGAAAATGTTGTATTAGGTTGGGATTTGTAGTATTAGGTTGCGAGTATAGTTGATGGTAAAAGGACTGCATAATTCTGTCTAAGCTAGTCCCCCTAAGACTTCACTAGGTTCCACGGACGACTGAGCACTGGTTTCTAGATCCGAGTATGACTCTTTATGGATAACTATAACAACTGTGTTTGTTTAATGATGCCTGTATCTCACCTGTATGTAACCTCTGTCTAAATGTCACTTACTTGTTGTCCACCGTCCCTGCGACGAGGTGCCTTTGTAAACGAGTCTCTGACTCAAAGGTTGTAAAACTGATTATTCTAATAAAATAAAAAAATAAAATAAAAGGTTGTCTGTGTGTGTCTGACCTGATGGATCTTTTAGACCTGCTATATGTCTCTGCATCTGTTAAGTTTTTAGGTGGTAAGAATCAACTTTCCGCATTTATCCCCTTGTTCTCAATAACCATGTTTAATCCTAAAAAGGGCAAGTTTAGCTTTCCTGGATATCAGTTCATTAATTTTAATTCTTAATTGTAGAATTTCCAGATGAAGCTGTGAATTATGATTGGGTTTATTTAATTTATAGTATTGGGTTTCTTTTTCTTTAAGAGATTTTTCCAAATTAGCTAATTGTTGTTCTCTTAATTTCTTTCTATGCGCTGCATAACTGATAATTTTACCTCTAATAGTGGCTTTTAATGCTTCCCAGATAGTACCTTGAGACATATTTGGAGTATCGTTAATAGAAAGAAAATCTTGAATCTGGGTTTTAATCCAAGGAGTGAATTCAGGGTCTTTGAGTAAAAGTGTGTCTTAATGCCAAGATGGGGATTCAGAAGGTGGACCCCAGAGTAAATGCAAACTGATAAGGGAATGATCAGATATAACAATAGGGAGAATCATCATATCAATAATTTTTTCAGTAATGAAGGAGAAGAGAACCAATAATCAATCCTAATTTATGATTTATGTAAAGAGGAATAAAAGGTGTAATCTCGTTGTCTGGATGATGTAGTCTCCAAATGTCAGAGAAACCTAAATCCTTCATAAGCATTGATAGAGCATTAATACTACGGTGGTGGGCATCATGTGATGAGCTAGTTCTGTCTAAATATGCTTGTAGTGCTAAGTTAAAGTCACCACCAATAAGAATAGGTGAATTATTTTTATTATTAATCATAATTTGTTGCAATAGATTATGCAAGAAAATAGGTAAATCAAAGTTGGGTGCATATACATTCACAAACATAAGCGGACCTGCTGTGGTGTTTAATAGGGTTATAATCCACCTACCATCTGAGTCTCTAATGATTTTATGGGGGGCCAATTAAGAGATTTATGTATTAAGATAGCAACCCATGTTTTTGGATAGAGAAGATGACGATATACTTGACTCATTCAGTCCCTTTTAAGTCTGTCACATCCTCTGGTAAAAGTTTAGTTTCTTAAGAAAGCAACATGTGTTTTATGCTTTTTAAGATAGGTAGTACTTGCTCGCATTTACAAGGCGAGTAGAGTCCCTTGACATTCCATGACTGTAAGATTAGATCACTCATGGTACTAAGATATAAGGTAATTAGTTACGAATAGGAATGAGGGACTCAATACCATTAATTTGGAGGATGTCACAGATTCAAAAGGTAAATATATATAATAAACAAATGTATACAGGGCCATTAAGTTGTATGGGTTCAAGATGCTTGAGTATTTGTATTCATTTTGTCTTGCAGAGGGAGAGTCTAGAGATAGGAATATCAAGTAATTAAACATTAGAACCAACAAACGTTAGTATAAACTCAGTAACAAGAATATTAATTTAAAACTTTTATTGAAATGCAGAGCAATAAGAGTCGGTAAATATATCAGATTCCTCACCTACACTACTAGGCGTGTAGAGTAATTAGTGAATCTCAAGATATGGTTTACCTTATAATCTTAAGATACTAAACTTTATATAACAGTATATTAAAGAAGTGTAATTGAGATTTGTGCTGAGGTAATTAAAGCATTACCCTGGAAAGAACCAAAACATCATTCTACCAAATAAAAAAGGATAATTATATAATGGTGTTAAATTCCAGACAACGAGAATTAGCTCAGACCTAATAATAAGTCCAATATTAAATAAAGTATACCAACATGATGGCACATAATGCTGGAACAGTGTGAGCCAGATAAAAGGATGCCCGATGTGTATTAATCCACATAAGCTAGGTTAAGAAATGCAGTATATACTATAGGTTCATAGTGCATTAGTGTATTGTGGACTCATTTTTATAAGTTCCAATGATTTGGAAGAAAATGGGATGAAAAATAATGTGAAAAGGCGGAAAACGCAATGTACAGAAATACAATTGGGAGCATGCTTTGGTGCAAAATCTGTGAGATATAATGGGAATACACCTGATGCACTACATACCAGAAGTGATGCAAAATAAATATTAAATAAGTAAATGATTTTAGAGTATTTGTCTAATCAACCTCCACATTCAAAATGATAGGGTTTATGTGGAAAAATGCTACAATAGTAGGGGTTAAGGGCACCCTGATATGAAATACAAAACTCTATATATGTATGTATATAGCGCCTGACCACACGGTGGCGCTAAAGCATATGAAAAATTAGACTGTAAGTAGCAATTATATATACTAATGTCTGGCACCACACAAGGATTAATTAGAAGAGATCTTACAAGCATTGTAATATTTATTCTAGTCTCTTATTTTTTTTTTTTTTAATACATAGAGAGTAAGTCCCACGTAGATTAAATAACTCCAGTATCGATTGGGTCACCTCCCACAGACAGATACAGGCTTCTCAGCAGTGGTAGCGATTTACCGCATTTAAGTGTTCCAAACCTGTTGGGTGCGATAGAGACTGCGCTTTGTGGTAAATACACGAAGGAATCGAGTGAGGTGGTGTGAAGAGGAGGGATTCTGGTGAGAAACAGCTATGCCTCATCTAATTATGGGCCACAGTATTTACTTACAATTTGGTTTAGTGGGAAAAGCCTCAGGTTGCTTTGCTCTTCGATTTTCTTCTCCTTTTCTTTTTGGGTGGTTCGGAGGATTTAAAGAGAGAGCGGGACACAGGATCAGCCCGGGAAGAGTCATTACCCGTTGAGAGCTTCTTCGGGTCTTGAGTAAACATGTCAGATACAGTCTCTCTCTCAGATCCTCCGTAGATAAGTGCAGATCTTCTTGGAGAGGGGTGAATTTATTAGACAAGGTAAGAGGAGTAGAAAAACTGATGTGACATTCCAAATGGGAAGCTGGAGAGGTGGAAATATTATTTGAACAGCAGGCATTTTTATTTAGAAAGGAACCAGATGCTTCTTTTCTTGTATTAGATGCGGAGCTTCTGGCAGGAGCTGTGCTGCAAACATGGTGGCTGCAGATTTCTCAGGGACCCGAGGGATAGTTTCAACAGGAAGGGCTCGACATTGTGATTGCAGAGTGTTTGTGCTGGAGCAGGAACGAGCTGCATTAGCATCGCAAGGCAATGTAAGTGTAGGCTGTATCACATTCAGAAATTCAGAGAGAGATTCTAGGGTACTGAAATCTCTGGTAGAGTCATTCAAAAAAAGATGCATTGTTGCAGGGTAACGTGGTGCAAACTTAATTCCACATTGATAAAGGATCGTTTCAATGGGGTTGTAAGCTTGCTTTTTAGATAATTCTTTAGAATAGTCTCTGAAAATTAGGATTCTGTTTTCTTGCCAAGTAATTACCTAATTGCCTCACTTTTGAAGAATCAGTTCAGTATGTGCGTGGTTTAGAAATCTGGCAATGATGGGTCTGGGTTTCCGGTCGGGTCCAGGCCTCAGATTTAAGGTGCGGTGAGATCTCTCAATGGTTAGGTCTTGGCTGGCTGGTAATTTAAGCAAAGAAGGAAGTACATGAGTTAGAAGAGCACTGGTGTCTCCTAGTTCAACACCTTCAGGAAATCCGAGAAATCTAAGATTATTATATCTGTTTCTATTTTCAATATCATCTATTTTGTCCTGAAGGTTCCTAATAACTCTGTCCTCTTCCCTGATGGTAGCCTGTAATGTGTTAATGGAATCTTCATTTTGAGATGCTTTAACATCAGTAGCGCTGATTTCTTGATCAAGTGCCTGCATATTATTGATATTTTGTTGAGATGCAATTTTTAATACATTGATCTCACTTATTAGTTGCTGGAACATTGCCTCTACTCTATTAAGAGAACTGTTATGTGGAGATTGGTCCGCCATTATTGTAGGCCTTAATAGAGAAATTGAAACGCTGTAGATAACACGTTCAGTAATTATGAAGCAAAAATAATACAACACCAGAGCTGTTCTGCGATGTACATGTAGTAAGATCTCAGATGTTGGTGAAGGTAGAAGTCTGGAATCTGTAGGATGGATGATGATGATATTAGGTGAATCCAGGGAGATGAAGAATCAAGCAGCCATCTTCAGCACAGCCAGGCCACACCGCCGTGACCCCTTTACTAAATTTTATTTTACAGGTCCGTCGAATGTCATCCATTCAATCGTACTTCTGGATCCCTATTACCCAGGTAAGAGATTCTATATATTTTTATGAGGGAGGGAGGGATGTTTACTGTAATGACTCAGCATAGCCTGTCAGTGTGTCTGTGACTGGCATCTGTGTGTATGTTGGACTGCATGGGTCTGTTTGCATGTGTGTGGAGGTGAGTCATTTAAATTGTTCTGATAGCCAAGAGATTGTGGGTGGAAGTTAGTGTGATTGAACTGTGGTGCAGGCGATAATGCTGTTTGCACTTGAGTGATCTGCAGACCTCAGACACGAGGGTGGGTGGGGTTGTTGGGTAAGGTCTTGTGAAAGCAATTCAAAAGATGGCAAACAAGAGATGGGTGTTGCTATGTGTAACCTTAGTCTGCCAGATGTAGACAGAAAATCAACTTCATCTAGGAGCATGCACATCCTGTTCTCCTGCAGGGGACATTCATCAGGCAGCTAGTAGCTCACTCATGATGTGGCAGCACTGGTTCTTGAACTCACCAATGGGGACAATGGTATGGGTTTGTCATGGAAGATCTTGCCAAACTAACCTGATTGACTTCTTCAACTGGGTCACTAGGGCAGTTGACGAAGGTCACGCTGTGGCTGTCCTGTAGCTGGACTTCAGCAAGGATTTAGACCCGTGCCATATGGGAGGTTAATGAGCAATGTGAAGCACATGGGGGAGGGGAAAACTGGTGGGTTGGGTTGAGAGCCAGCTGCAGGGAACATCCAAGCTAAGGCCAATAAAGTGAGGTACCACAGGGTTCAGTGCTGCACCCTGTTTTTTCAGTGTCTTCACAGGAGGCATTGCAGAGGGTGTCCAGAGTAAGATCAGTCTGTTCGTGAACAGCACTAAGATTTGTGCAAAAGTGGACAATGAGGAAGGGAGGTAGACACTCGGAGAAGATTTAGCTAAACTCAAGCACGGGTCTCGGGACTTTAGAAGAGTAGATTTTTATAAAGATGGAATGCCTCATGGATGTCCTGAAAGGTGGGTGAGGACATTTGGGGGGGAGGAGAGTGAGGACCAGTGACCAAATCTAAAATGATGGAAAGGGAAGGCAACACACATCTGCATTAGACAAGTAAGTCCCCCTGACATACCATTTCTGCTACCACAAGTAAGTAAGGGCAGGAAGAAAGAGAGGTGGCTGAGCATGTAAGGGCAAAAAAGTCAGCATTTAGAAGGGATAAGGAGACAGAGAGAGGAAGATGGAGTGGTTCTGAATGTAGCTAGGTTATAAGGGCAGGCTGGGTGGGCCAAGCAGCCTTTATCTGCCATTAGCATATATATTTCTATGTGTCAATGGAAGAAGACTTGGAATTAAATTTCCTGACCTTTGGGCAACCATTGCGGAAACATACTTGGATATGATTGCCGTAACAGAATCATGGTACAATGATGGTCATAGAAACATGGCCAAGCAGTCATTATATGCCAGCAAAATCTAACTCAGTTTGCCCACTTCTCCAAATTGGCAATTTCAGGATACTTCATGGAGGAGGAATCAGCTCCATGCAGGTGACCCTGCTGATCAGTAGATAGATCTGGGGATGGAAAAGTACATAGAGGGTTGCGCTTACCCAGAACAGAGTGATGGGGCTCTGAGCACAATGACCTCACCTAGAGCTCTGTGTACAGTTCTGTAGGCCACAACTACACAAGCACATTTGACAAGGTGGAAGTTATACAAAAGAGGCTGTTTGTTTGATTGAAACTGGTAAATAAGCAGATCTGTAAAGCTTTTAGTTGCTACATTGCATGAAAACAGGCCCATTGCTGTGGTGAGATTTGAACCTGTGGGTACCTATTTCCTTTTGTTTCTTTGTTTCTTTTAATTGCTGCATTGCAATAATTTATTTTCAGTGGCTGTGGTGGAATTGGAACCTGAATATAGGCATTATTTTTTTATTTATTCTTTTGAACTGCCCACTTCTATGGTTTACTATGATGGTTAGAATAGGTACACTGGCAGGTTTGTGAAGGTTTTAGTTGCTTCATTGCATGTGTACAGGTTCAGTGGCTGTGGTGGGATACAATCCTCAATATAGGCATTATTATTTTATGTTTTTGAACTGTCCACATCTATGGTTCATCATGATTGTTAGAATTGGTACACTGACAGGTTTGTGAAGGTTTTAGTTGCTGCATTGCAATAATTTAGTTTTAGCGGATGTGGAGGGATTAGAACCAGAATATAGGCAGTGTTTTTTTAGCCACCCGCATCCACTGTTGATTATGATGGTTGAAGTTGGAAAATTAGCAGCTTTGTGAAGGTTTTAACTGCTGCATTGCATGCGTACAAGTTCAGTGGCTGTGGTGGGATTTGAACCTGAATATAGGCATTATTATTTTTATTTATTCTTGTTGAACTACACACATCTATGGTTCACCATGATGGTTAGAACTGGTACATTGGCAAGTTTGTGAAGGTTTTAGTTGCTGCATTGCATGCATACAGGTTCAGTGGCTGTGGTGGGATTCAAACCTCAATATAGACATTATTATTATTTATTCTTTTTGAACTGCACACATCTATGGTTCACCAAGATGGTTAGAACTGGTACACTGACAAGTTTGTGAAGGTCTTAGTTGCTGCATTGCATGCGTACAGGTTCAGTGGCTGTGGTGGGATTCAAACCTCAATATAGACATTATTATTTTTATGTATTCTTTTTGAACTGCATGCATCTATGGTTCACCATGATGGTTAAAATTGGTACATTGGCAGGTTTGTGAAGGTTTTAGCTGCTGCATTGCATGCGACAGGTTCAGTGGCTGTGGTGGGATTCAGACCTCAATATAGGCATTATTATTTTATGTTTTTGAACTGCATGCATCTATGGTTCACCATGATGGTTAGAATTGGTACATTGGCAGGTTTGTGAGGGTTTTAGTTGCTGCATTGCATGCGTACAGGTTCGGTGGCTGTGGTAGGATTCGAACCTGAATATAGGCATTATTATTTTTATTTATTCTTTTTGAACTGCAGGCTTCTATGGTTTACCATGATGGTTAGAATTGGTACATTGGCAGGTTTGTGAAGGTTTTAGTTGCTGCATTGCAATAATTTAGTTTCAGCGACTGTGGAGGGATTCGAACATGAAGATAGACATTTTTTTTTTAACTGCCCGCATGTTATTTTTAGTTATATGTGTTTTTAGATTTTTAGATTAGATTTGGATGAAGTGTACAATGTACGCTGGTAACACGGTCATTGTATCAGCTTTTGTCACCAAATTTGCATCACAGGCTTTTTGACAGGCCACCTCATGAACACTGATACTGTTGTTTCGTTGATCGGTTCCGAAAGGTGAACCCGTGCAGTGTCTGTGAAATCACCTTTCGAGACTGAATAACACCATGACAGTGACTGAATTCATGAGAAGGTGTCCCAAGAATCTCATGTTGAAAATTTGGTGGCAAGAGTCAAAAAAAAAATGGCTGAGCTATCCACCTAAGTTGAAAAACCCCATTTATGCCATTATACAGCTTACTGGCATTTCCTCAGTTCACGGTCAGCTTTGAAGAGTGCAGATGTATTCCCTGTCCACTGAAGACTGTTGCGCTGGGCTCTGGAGGTAAGTATGGGGTGGGGGTGGTGAGCTCGGTTCAGGTTGGGGAAGGGGGCAAGGAACTCACCAAGGGACCTTTTTCTTCTTTCACAGGTGTTTTTAAAACAAAAAGAAACTGTGGGACGCTTTTGGTATACTGGGGTGGGCTCCCAGCGTGCCACCTGTATGTTTGTTATGGGAGGCTGGGGCCGGTGGGGATTAGGCACCATCGTCTGCCATACTGTGTGTGTATGTGGAGGCATGAGCACACTGGGTGGTCTCCCAGCATTCCAACTGGTAATTTGTTGGGGGGGCTACAGCCAATGGGGGATTGGGCTCCCCCACTGGCCACACAGTGTGCTGGTGGGTGCATAAGCAGAGGGGGATTGGGCACCCCCGTTCGGCACACAATGTGGGGGCCAGGGAGGACATTAGCAGAGGGAGGAAGCTAGAGGGATGTCATGCAAAACTGTGTATGACAGCAGTTCGGATGTGAAGATATAAAGATGTCAATATGCTAATTGCACACACGCTACCACCGCTGATTGCAGCGGATCTTTTGTTTGAAGTGAAGACCAGCACAGCTGAACTGCTGTCATACACAGCTCAGAATGTATTGGTCCGGTAGGGCAGCGCCTGCTACACTGAGTACTGCAGGGGTCAAAACTGAAGGCTTATACTGGAAAAGGTAACCCCACCAACACCCTGCAGCCAGTGAGAGGCATTGAGGTGTGCCTTGGACTCTTCGGCCCCAAAGTTCACTCCATTCTCCTATACAGCACCCATCTCACTGTATTTCCTGATGGAATGGAGTGAACATAAGGGCCAAAGACCCCAAGGCACACCGTGACACTTGTCTGCAGGGTAGGGTGGGGTAAAATGGCGTGGCCATTATGCTTGACGACCCAAAGGCACACCCCAATGCCTGTCAGTATCTGCAGGGTGGTAGTGGGGTTGGCTTCAGTTCAATACTTCACTGCCATTCCTATTATGCAGCTCTGTAACCCCTACACTACCAATGCCAATGCCAGCAAGCAAACATTCGGCATTGACAAATGCTTGCCTGTTTACAATTACCACTGGAGATGACCAAGCACTCCTTGACTCTTCTATGAAACCTGATTCTTTCATTTTATGTATTTTCTTAACCATGTCAGCTCTTAACCGCTCTGGTAACATGTATGTCTTTTGCCTATTAGGGCGACCATTCCTTGGCACTATTACGTGCTCGACCCCTTTTGCTCGGTCTGGTACTGTGGTAAAAGCACTGTTAAATGTCTTTAGCACATTACAAATGTCTGCAGTTTATTCTGAGGTTAAGGAAACATTCACCTTTACAGCATCAGCATTTACAGTTTGTTCCAGTCTATCATAAGTTACATCAATATCTTCTTTATCAGTTCTGGTAAAACCAGCAAAGCAGCTTTTGGCATTTTTTTCAGCTCATTTCTTGAGGAAGTTAGCAGGATTTTTCCTGTCAGGGGTCTCAGTCTCGTAGTTAACGGTGCCAATATGTCTAAGCACTCTATAAGGCCCTTGCCACTTCATTAACGGTTTATTTTCTGTTGTGGGTAACAGTAGCAAAACCTTTTCACCTGGCTCAAAACCTTTTTCTTTTACCCCAAAATATTGTAACCCCCCTACAAATGGGGGTTCCTAAAATGTCTTTCTGGGCTTGCCTAATGTCCACTGCCAGGCTGGTGTTCTGCGTCTCGGAATTGTAAGTGTTGCACAAGTGAGTGCTTAGCTAGCCTCCATGCCAGCCTCCTTAAGAGGCATCATTTTGTGGCGTATAATTAATCCGGGTAAGGGCTGAGTGTTTCTAGGCTTAAGTCCCACCTGAGCAGAAGTAATATTGCTCCATTCTGCCATTGCTAATTGTGCAGAGGGAGCTCTGTTAGAACTTGTAATTGTTTGATGATTAGCTGCTCTAATAATAATATTACAGTTTGTCTAATCTGCCTTTCTTTGCAGCATGCACATTTCTGTATTGCACCAATCAGTACCTTTTCAGGACCTTAAAATGGAGTCTGTCCCTAGGGGTCTTGTGGGAGTGAATTTCTGTAGGAATTGTAGTTTTTACACATTGGCTCCTAAATGGGCCTGGAGGGGGAGCCCTTGTTGTGACAGACAGACGAATCAACGAATTGAACCTTTTGGATCTTTGGGAAAGTCCCAAGCTGCTTGCAGCAGTCAGTCAGTCTGAGACTGGAGTTGAGAGAGTGAACAGCTCGAGATATTCAAGCAGCTGCTCCTGCGTAGTTGCATGGGAAACTGGTGTGAAGGCTGTGTTTGGCCTGCCTGCCTCATTTTCCCTTGTGAGGGAATACTTCAGTTAATTGTAACCAGACTGAATCTGAACAGGTTGGTGACAAGAATTACCAAATTGTGACTGCTTTGTTGCCTGAAGAAGACCGAAGATTTGCTTCACGCGATCGGCCTGTTAGGAAATCTGAAACCACCACAGAGCATATGGTTTGTGCAGAGACACTGTGACTGCATTTGGACTGTCATCAAAATATGGTACTACTTTTCTTTTACTAGAAGTGTGCTGAATGCTGCAGTGGATCACAATTTGGTTCCCCACTGCCTGCTTGTGTCACGCTTGTTGGAAACTGAATCCAGCACTACTGGACCGCCATCCAAATTGTTCACCTGGCCTGAGCCCTGCCACCTTGGCCCAGCCAGCTACTCACGCCACAGAGAAGACCATCAACGAGAGACCTGCTGTGGACCAACCCCTGCTCAACATCATGAACTGGAGCGACACCACGGTGAATCGTGTGGGCCCTGCTTCTCCTGGCAAACCAGCAAGTCATCCTGCAGACTCCACTTCATCCATTCTGTGTCTGTACTGGGTAGTGTGAGTAAACACCAGGGTAGCTCCCTGCAACAACAGCTCAATCAAAGTGTGTCATCTGATTTAATTGTTTTGCCTAATTATCACGAACTGAGCCTCCTGGCTCCGGATTACAAACTGTGGGTTATTGTGCATGACTTGTCTTTTCATCATAGGGCCGCGACCAGCTGCAACGCCGGCCTACCCCGGGCAACGTGTCAGGCTAGCCTACCTTGCCACTGGGTACCCACAGTGTGTGTGACTGTGTTGAGGGACTCTCAAGTACATGCCTTTAGCCTGACTGAATCAGTGTCTAAACCAATCAACCTGATTACGCCCTTCCTTGTTCATTTCCTGAATAAATCAGATCTGAATCTTTTGCACTTAACCTGCCTGTGGTGCACGTCTGTACAACTAGCACTGTGGCACTATTGTTTGCTGTTGTAACCCCCTGCAAATGGGGGTTCCAGAAAGTCTTCCAGGAGCTTGTCTGAATGCTCCAAGCCTGGATGGTGTTCGGTGTCTAAGCCGCTTATCTGTGAGTTCTTTAGAGCCTCTGGTACTGTCTTTTAAGAGCTGTCTGCCTGCAGACATCATTAATTGGATGGGGGGCCTGTGTGTTTCCTGCTTGAGACCCATTCAAGCTGCTGCTAAATCGCTCCGTTTCTGCCGTCACTAAGTGGGCAGAGTGAGCACTTTTCAAAGATGTAACTGTTTGCCAGACATCATTTAGAGTAATAACGAAAATACAGTTTGTCTAACCTGCTTTTCTTTGCAGTCAGAACTGTGTTTGTCTAGTCCCCCATTCTAGTTTTGAACTGCTGAACTGGACCAATCAGTGTGGGTGAACCTTTGAAATGGAGCCTGCTGCTGGCAAATTAGAACTTGGACTCTCATTGTGGAGCCAGCCACCTATGTACTATATGGCCAATGCTTCTGGGAATTGTAGTTTGGACTTCGGCGCCTTTTTTCCACCAACAGGGGGAGTTTACTGTGAGTGACAGCCAAACCAGCCAACTGAACTAGGAGGAACTCAAAGGAAATGCCCGGCTCTGTCTACTGGAAAGATCAGATGAGTTGGGGCAGTGAAGAGACAAGGAGCTGTGTGCTTCTTCGGTGTGTAGTTTTAGTGTGAGAATCGCATATAAGGCCCTAAGTTTCGGTCTGCAGCTTGTGCAAGCGCCTGTTCGGACTGAATCCGACCTGCGAAGAGAATCAAGGAGATCTGAAGAGTAGAAACCAGGCTCACCCTGTAGAAATTGCTGAATTGCGCTTGGTCTGTCAGGAACTGAATCTGCTGTCTGTTCTCCTGGGTATTGTGCAGTAATTGCGATCGGGATAGAGAAGCAGCCTGCCTGGTATAGTACTTTCCTTTTTACATACAAATGTGTAGTGCTTGTGGGAATCGCGTTTCAAATCCCTGTACAGTGAATTGAGTGCATGAAGCTGGAAGTAAACCCCAGCTTAATCCAGACTACATCCATTTGCTCTAAACTGCAGTGGGTCCAGTCACACGGACCTTGTCCACATGGTCTGCTCCTCCTGGCAATCCAGGACAATCTGCCTTCCATCCAGTTCCCAGCATTGAGTTTATGAGTACAAAGCAGGGTAGCTCCTGCCATCTGTTTATCCGAATTGCAAGTGTATCATCTAATTGTTGTCTTTTTTTTTTCATTTTTTCACGAACTGAGCCAACTGGCTCCGGATTACAATTTGGGTATTGTGCCAGTGTTTTTTCCATCACAGGTCCCCAACCAGCTGCACCGATCCTGGCTAGCCCCCCCCATCCTGGGTACCCAGTGAAAGTGACAATTTGGAACTCTGGATATGCACACAGTACTGTGATTATTAATGTGTTTAACCTAATTAACCTGATTCCCCCTTCCTTGTTACAGCTCCTTAAATAAATCAGATCTGTTTGTTTCAGCAAAGTTACACTGTCTGAGGTATTCGTTTATGTTAAAATATTGTACTGTGGCTTTTGCATTGTATCATCTTGTTTTACAGGGGGTCCCCAGCGTCCAGGCGACAGAGCCAGTCCTGGGGGTAAGTGTACATTGTGAATATATTCCTGATGCATTGTGTGGGCCACTAGTGGGAAGAAGGGTTACAGTGTCCCAGAGGGCTGTGACCAAGTTAGTTTAACTACTGCAAACCCCGACCTCTGGGTGGAGGCACTCGCCATTGGACCTAGGCCCCTCAACCTGTCAGTAGTCAGTGAGGCAGGGGTAGTAGCCCTTGGGATAGCGCCACCTGGGGGTTACACTGTGTTTAACCTTACTTCACAGGGGGTCTCCAGTGCAGAACAGGTGGAACCAGCCCTGGTGGTAAGTGCAATCAGAGTGGGGATATATCTGCTGTTTGGTGGTTATTGCATCTGTGGGTTTTGTACATTGTCTGGGCCACTAGAGGAGAAAGAGGGGGGGCACAGTGTCCCGGTGGGCTGTACCCAGGTCAGCTATGCTACCACTAACCCTGTCTTCTGGGTGGAGGCATCCGTTTTCAGTACTTAGGCCCCTTAACCTGCACCTAGCCATGCAGGCAGAGGTAGTAGCCCTTGGGATAGCGCCACCTAGGGGTTACAATATACAGTACCTTCTGCTGGTTTTGGTCCTCTTCCTGATTACTATGGGCAATTTCAACATATTTTGCCAGTTTCTTTCTTAGGGCACACATATAAAATGTTATAAATTGTTTCTGAGTGGAGTTATCGTCCCACATTTCTTTGTATCACATCCAGTGGCCCTCTTGGCTGCCTACCATACAGCATTTCAAATGGTGTAAACCCTGTTGATGCCTGCGGCACTTCTCTGTAAGCAAAGAGTAGGTAAGACAAGTACTGGTCTCAATCTTTCTCTTCCCCTTTTACAAACCTTTTTAACATGCATTTTAAGGTTTGGTTAAAATGCTCAACAAGACAGTCTGTCTGAGGGTGATGGGGAGGTTCTTATGGCAGTGATACCTAGTAGTCTGTACAGCTCCTTAAGTAATGCAGCACCAAACTTACTGCCCTGATCAGCATAATTTCTTTAGGCATGCCCATTCTGCTGAACATTTTGCAAGCTCTGCTGCTACTTTTGAAGCTGTGATAGCACGCACTGGAACTGCTTCTTGTATCGAGTAGAATAGTTGCATACTACCAAGATAAATCTATTACCCTTTTTACGTTTGTCTAAAGGACCAACTGCATCCATTGCAATTCTCTTAAAAAGGCACATCTATCAAGGGTAGGGGCACCAGTGGTACCTTTGTCTTTCTAGTGACTAGACGCTTTCTTTTTCTTATTTTGTATATTCTATTTTTGCTCCCCACAACCTGGAACTCTCTCAGGCTACTCCTACTCATCGCACCTCTCTACCGACCACTGATTTCCTGCCTTCCTTATAGGTAGCTGCCCTCCACCATCCACGGCTCACAAACCCCTGAGCTCTGAGCCCCCGAGGCAGGGCCACCACCATTCCAGTGCTCTATCTATAATCTAGTGTGCTGCAATGGTGGTGGAAGGACAGAGGGAGGTGGAGGCAAAGACTCGTATTGGTCGTATGGTGACGCGGCACTAGGGTGAGCGATTGCTGATCCAGGAGTGAGGTTTTTTTTCTATTAAGTTTCCCCAAGGAGCATGAGCGTGCAATGACGCCAGCACAGCCGAGCTGTAGGCGTCTGCTGTGCCTCCTCCCTTGTTTGCTCTGTGCTTTGCTGTGCACCCGCCTTCACAGGGTGTCACCACTGCAGTGGAGTCCCTGGATCCCTCCCCAGGAGAGGAGAGCAGTCCATCAGATGCTCAATCCTCTCCCTCCCCTGCTGACCCCTGGTGCCTGAGCTCGTTCCCGAACCCAGGTCACCAATGTGGCGCGAGATATGGTGTCCAGCACCTCAACCCTCAGTGCCACCAGGCCGGCACTACTGGGGCTACTTTCTGACACTCAGCACAGGAATTACAATAGGTAGCAACATCTTCATGAATTGTAGGCCAGTAAAATCTATACAGCAATCTGGCCAGGGCGCGATCCCTCCCTGAGTGACCAGTCATAGGACTATCATGTGCTATTTGTAACAACTCTGTTCTATACTTCTGTGGTATAACCAATTGTTCTGTCTGTTCATGTGTCTGAGGTTTAACCCAAACTCTGTATAGTAGTACATTACATTTTTTAAACCTTGGTTCACCCTGTCTTGATTTCACCCTCAGCTGCTTAAAATAACCCTGGAGAGAAACATTGTTAACTTGTTCTGAAAGAAAATCACAATCAGTGATCAGTTTAGTTTCAGTATTTTCATATGTTAACCCCTTATGCCCATCAGTCATTTGTTGCCACAGTTTCTTCAGGCATCTTCTTTCTTTCCTGGATTTCCGGATCTTGGAGCCGTGCTCAAACAAGTCCGAATCAAAATCAGCGAAAGGAAAAGAGTCCCACGATCTGAAATTTTCTTTGCCTGAGCTCTTGTCACCACAGCTGCTGAAAGAAAAAATTACTCACCATTGTAATCTTGTTTCTTCTAAGGGAATCTTACTGTATTCTGACTTATGCAGTATAGTCTCACCATCAGACTGCCCCGAATCGAATGGTTAATAGAACCTATGCAAATTATGTAATGCTAGGTTCGAATGGTTTTCAAATCACGGTCCCTGGTAAACAGTCCTAAACCATCAGAGTCTTATGAAGCCTGCATTAAGCAGTTTCCTACTACTAAAATGATGATAATAATAATAATAACCATAACAACCCTCCTAAACAAAGAGTAGGGTATGAATAAGGATTTACCCTCTTTGAAAAACAAAACTTTAAAGTGGCATCACTAAAACGCAAGTCATAGATGCACACAACCAGAACATAATATACCCCCAGGTTTGCAACATCTCTACCACAGCTGTAGTGTAGTGACCATAGGTTTTGAGTAGAGGAGGAAGGCAGGGAGGGAGCTCAGAATACAGTAAGATTCCCTTAGAAGAAACAAGATTACTATGTTGAGTAATTTTTTTCTTCAAACCCCAGGAAATCTTACTGTATTCTGACTTATGCAGATTACCAAGCAGTGCCTTTGGAGATGGGCCTATAACCTACTTAGGAAACAGGCTCTGCAGGACTGCTGTGCCAAACCTGGCATCACCTCTGGTCTGGACATCCAAACAATAATGTTTGGTGAATGTGTGGATGGATTTCCAAGTTGCAGCTTTGCAAGTGTCCACTGGGGGGATATCTCTAGCAGCTGCTAGAGAAACATAGAACTTGATGGCAGATAAGGACCGCTTGGCCCACCTAGTCTGCTCATTTCCCTACCTGATGGATAAGCTGCAGATTCTAGTTAATCAACAGCTTACTTCCTCCTACCCCCCCCACTAGAATTGCCTTATGTCTGTCCCATGCATTCTTTTATTCTCCCACTGTTCCTGACTCCTCAGGAAGTCTGTTCCATGCATCCACAACCCTCTCTGTAAAAAAAATACTTTCTAACATTACCTCTGAGCCGTCCCCACTCTATCTTCAAATTGTGCCCCCTTGTTCTTGCACATCTCTTTTTCTGAAAGATGCTACCCCTCTTATACTTTGTTAATTCCATTGATATATTTGAAAGTTTCTATCATGTCCCCCCTCTCCCTCCTTTCCTCAAGGGTACACATATTAAGCTGCTTTAGTCTCTCCTCGTATGTCTTCTGGTGCAGACCCTGCACCATGTTATCCAGCTTCTGAACAGCCTCCCTCTGTCTATGTCTTTGTGAAGATGGGGTCTCCAGAATTACGCGCAGTACTCCAGATGGAGTCTTACCAACTGTCTGTACAGAGGGATAACAACTTCCTGTTTTCTACTGTTGCTGCCTCTCCTATGCATCCCAGTATCCCCAGCCCTCCTTACTGCCTTCTCACATTGCTTGCCCACCTTTAGGTCATCTGATATAATTACTCCTAGGTCTCTTTCGATTTTGTTATTATCTCACCCCATTGTGTACACTTCCCTGGGTTTTGTTTCCCAGATGCATTACCTTGCACTTCTTTGCATTGAATCTGAGCTGCCATATATTTGACCATTCCTCCAATCTTGTCAAGTTCCTTTTCATCCTTTCCACCCCACCCTGCGTATCAACCCTGTTGAAGATCTTTGTGTCATCTGCAAAGATCCATACCTTTCCTTCCAGGTGCTCTCCAACGTCACTTATAAAGACATTAAAGAGTACTAGTCCCAGTACCAAACCCTGCGGTACCCCACTAGTTACCCTCCTTTCTTCACTGTGGACTCCGTTTACTATTACCCTTTGCATCCTGTTGTCTAGCCATTTTTTTTATCCAGGCTACCACCTTGGGACCCACTCCAAGGCTGGCTAATTTGTATATTAATCTTTTGTGTGAGACTGTGTCAAATGCCTTGCTAAAATCTAGGTAGTCCATATCCATAGCCCCTCCCTGGTCTACTGCTTTGGTCAGCCAGTCAAATAAATCTATTAGGTTCGTCTGACATGACCTTTCTGCTGTGAAACCATGCTGCCTTGGGTCCTGTGCCCCACTGGCCTCTAGGTACTCAACAATTCTTTCCTTCAGAAGTGATTCCATCATTTTCCTACCACTGAGGTCAAACTAACTGTTCTGTAGTTTCCTGCCTCTGCCCTGCTCCCACTTTTGTGAAGTGGAATCACATCTGCCCTCTTCCAGTCCTCAGGTACCACCCGTCTCCCATGATTTGTTAAAGAGAGGAGTGCATTGGTGTTACTAGTTGTACCCTTAGTTCTTTTAGAATTCTGGGGTGAATCCCATCAGGCACCATTGCTTTGTCCACCCTCAGTTTCAAGAGTTCTTTCAAAACCCTTTCTTCTGTGAATGGACTGGTATCGACCCCCCCCCCATTCAGAGTGTTTCTCTTGTTTGGTTTAGGTACCCCCCTTCCGTTGTGAATACTGAGCAGAAATTATCTCGCTCGTATCCCTGCTTTTTCACTGTCACCCTGACCACATTCCTCCCTTTTTAAGTCTCTGTATCCTCCCTTAGTCTTTCTTCGCTCCCTAATGTACCTATAAAAGGTTCTATCCTCCTTCTTAACTGAGCTGGCTATCTTTTCCTCAGTTTGTGCCTTTGCTATTCTGACTGCCTTCTCTGCCTCATTCTGCTTTAACTGATAAAGTTCTCTGCCCTGCTCCTTCTGTGTTTCCTTATATTTCCTGAATGCTGTCCTTTTTTTTTCTCAACCTTCCCTTCCACCTCTTTTGAGAACCATAGTGTTTTTTTCCTTCATTTTGTTTTGTTGATTTGCTTCACACAAAGGCTTGTTGCCTCTGTGATGGCTGTTTTGATTATTCTCCATTGTTCCTCCACCCCTCCTTCTCGCCCATTTGCTAGTGCTTTTCTGTGGCAGTCTCTCATTTTCCCAAAGTCAGCTCTCCTAAACTCCAATACTCTTGTTTTTGTATGGCTTGACTGTATGGCTGTGTTAATTGTGAACCACACTGTTTCGTGGTCACTTGTTCCCAGATGGCTACCCACTTCTAAATCTGAGATCCTTTCTCCAGCCCCATTTGAGAGTACCAGGTCTAAGACTGCTCCCTCCCGAGTGGGTTCCAACATTAACTGTCTGAGGCATACCCCCTATAGGGCATCAAGAATGACCCTGCTCTTGGATGTGCCTGCAGCAAAGGCACTCCAGTTAACATCTGGCATACTCAGGTCCCCCATCAACAATATCTCCCCTTTTTCTGCCATTTTAAGGATGCCTTCTATCATTTCCTTCCCCTGAGATGGGGGTCTGTACACAACCCCCATGTGGATTGTGGTGCTATTTCCTGTCTCCAGGGTGACCAACAGTGACTCATCAACTTCCTGTTTACTCTTTAGTTCTGTTGCATTAATCCCTTCCCTTATATAGAGAGCTACTCCTCCTCCTCTTTTACCCACCCTGTCTCTCCTGTAGATTGCGTATCCTGGTATGTTGACATCCCAGTCATGGTTCTCTGTGTACCATGTTTCAGTGACTGCCAAATATCCAGGCATCCCTCTTCCATCAAGGCCACTAGTTCAGGAAGCTTGTTACACAGACTGCGGGCATTGGTACCCATCACCCTCCATTTTTTGATGGCCTTACCCCTTTTAGCCCCCTCCCTGTCCTTATTGCCTTTTTCTGCATTTACCCCAGTCCTGCTCCCTACTGACTTCTCTACCTTGGTGTTTACCTCTCTAACTACTGTGTTTTGTGGGGGATTTCTCTGCTCCTTTTCAGTGCCTCCCCCCCTTGGCTAGTTTAAATGCTTGCCAATGAAGCATTTAAACCTATCACCTAGGATCCTGGTTCCTCCCCTCCCAGACAGATGCAGACCATCGCACCAGTATAGGCCTGCATCCCTCCAAGTGGCTCCCCAGTCCCCAGTGAAGCCAAAACCCTGAGCTCCACACCAGTGTTTCAACCATTCATTGAATCCCATGGTGCAGAATACCCTTGCATCATCCTTACCATAGACAAGTAGCACCTCCGAGAAGGTTACCGTACATGTTACTTGTCTAAGGCCCCTCCCCAACTCTACAAACTCCACTTGCACTGCTCTGATCCCACTCACAGCCAGGTCCTTAGTCCTTAGGTGGACAATGACATCCAGCTCCCTCACTCGTGCAGCTGCTCCCACGATCCTGAGGATCCGCTTCCTGTTCCTCCGAGTCATGGCACCAGGAAGGCACCTAACCTCTCTATCCCCTTCCTCACCCACTTCTACCCCCCCTAATGATTGAGTCCCCCACCAATAGTTGTTTTCTTCCCCGTGGGATCTCATGCCACCCTCCTGTGGGTCTCCTTTGTGGAGGTTCCCAGCATCCTCCTTGGTCTCCACTGCAGGTGCCTCCATAGAGGAACCACTCTTCGCCAGAACAGCATATGGATTGTGGAGAGGTACAACTGGAGGGATGCAACTCTATTCCACTACCCTCTCCCTCCCTCCCTGTGCCCACCTTGGTCCAACCGCAGTACCCCTAGTTGAATGGGCCCTGAGGCCTGCAGGTGGTTGGTTGCCTACCTTGCTATAGCAAAACTGAATACAAGCTACAATCCATTGTGCAATGGATCATTTTGTAGCAGGTTTTCCTTTTCCCACCTCTCCATAAGTGAGGGAGAACTGGGTTTGATCCCATCTGCTGACCTTTTGTGTGGTCAAGATAGTAGCTGACTGCCCTTTTCACATCCAGACTGTGCAGCCTGTGCTCACATGAGGAGGAATGGTCTGTGAAGAAGACTGGCAAAGTAACAGACTGGTTGAGGTGGAACTCTGATACCACCTTGGGGAAATCTCCTGTAAGTTCTTAGAACTATTTTGTCTCTATGGACAGCAATGTACCCAGGCTCTGTTGACAGTGCCTGGGACTTGGTGATCCTTCTAGCAGAGGAAATGGCTACCAGGAACATTGTTTTCCAAGTCACATATTTGAGGTCTGCAGTAGACACGGGCTCAAAGGGAGACTGCATTAGCTGGGCAATACAAATGTTCAAATCCCACATGGGAGTAGGCTCCCTGTGTGGTGGGTGCAACTGCAGTAATCCCTTAAAAAAACTTCTTGAATACTGGCTTCAAAGTCAAAGAAAATACCTTACCTGCTGATAAATAAGCTGAAACAGCTGCCGATGCACTCTCAAGGTGGAAATACTTAAACCTGTGGAATGCAAATGGGTCATATAGTCCAGAGCTGTGGAGAGATTGGCTTGGGTATGGTCTAATCCCTTACCCTGACACCAAATCGAAAACCTCTTCCATTTGGAATCATAGGTTTTCTTGGTAGAAGGCTTCCTGGAGACTCTCAGTATATCCAAGACTCCTTCTGAAAGATGTAAATCTGCATACTCTAAGTATTCAAGAGCCATGCTTTGAGTCTGAGGGATAGCAGATTGGAATACATGATCCTGCCCTGTGAGGATGACAGACAGGGTTGTACCTCCTGGGGAGACTGATTGGCTTGCTACGGACAATGACAGGATCATGGAGTACCAAGGCTGTCTGGCCCAGTCTGGAGCAATGAGGATCACTGAGGCTGGTTGAAGCCTGAGTTTGTTTTAACACTTTCAGTAAGAGGAAGGGAGGGAGGCATACAGGAACCTCCTGTCAATCCAGCAGAAGTGCATCTGGAAGTTGCGCCCTTGATGGGGGCCTGCAGTAATACTGTGGGACTTGGCGTTGTCTGGGGCTGCGAACAGATCCATCTCTGGGGTGCCCTGCCTCCCTGAAAATGGTCTCCAAGACCTCCTGTTCAGTGACCACTCGTGATGGTTCTGATTTATTCTGCTGAGGGCATCCGTCAGACATGTGTCCTTGCCTGGAAGGTGGACAGCTGAGAGGAAACATTCAGAGAGTAAGCAAATGCCCAGATTCTCATTGCCTCTGTGCAGAGGGAGTTGACCTTCTGCCCCTTGCTTGTTTATAGTACATGGTGGTTGTGTTGTCTGTTCTGACCAGGACCACCTTTCCTTTTATCAGATTGTGAAATGACTGAAGTGCCAGAAGAACTGCTCTGAGCTCCAAGAGGTTGATGTGCAGGAGGGATTCTTGCTTTTCCCACGTACTTTGTGCAGTGTGATCTCCCAGATGTTCTCCCCACCCTAGGAGGAGGCATCTGTCGTGAACCAGAGAGGGAACCTGCTGCAAGAAAGGTACTCCTTGCCTGAGGATTGCCTTTTCCTGCCACCACTGAAGGGCTTTGAGAAAAGTGACTGTTACTGGAACAAGCTTTGAGAGAATCCCTTGTCTGGAGCCAGTGATCTCTTAAATGAAACTGAATGTCTTTATCTGGAACCTGGCCCCTGACACAGTTGCTGTGGAAGCTGCCATATGGCCTAGCAATTGCAGGCAGTGCCTTGCTGGCCTGGAGACGTGAAGTTTGAAGGAGTTGGCCACCTGGATAAGGTTGTCCATCCTGTCCTAAGGAAGGTAAGTCATCCCTTGTTTTGTATCCAGTTCTGCCCCTATGAATCTGAGCAGCTGAACTGGTTCCAAAACAGACTTTTCGTGGTTCACCAAGAACCCCAGTGAGTAGAGAGTGGCTTGTGTTATTGACAGGGCCTCCCTTACTTACTGGTGTGACTGGCCCACAATGACCAGTTGTCTAGGTGAGGAACACTAACACCCCTTGTGCTTATGTGCACTACCACAGCTGTACATTTGTGAACACCCATGGAGCAGACGTCAGTCCGAAAGGCATTGCTCTGAATTGGTAATGACCTGATGGCAACCTGAACCTGAGGTACTTTCTGTGTGACCTTCTGATTGGGATGTGAAAGTAGGCGTCCGTCAGATCCAGGGATGCTAATCAGTCTCCCTGTTTTAGGGTGGGTAGTATGGTAGCCAGAGTAACCATCTTTAATTTTGGTTTTGACAGATGCTTGTTTAAGTATCTGAGATCCAGAATGGGTCGCCACTCCTGTTTTCTTTTGATGAGAAGTATCTTGAATGCAGGCCTTTTCCCATCTGGTTGGAAGGGACTGGCTGCACTGCCTTTTGTAGGAGAAGGCTTGAAACTTCCTTTTCCAGCAGGGCTATTTCTGATGGGGAAGAGGGTTTGAAAACTCTTGACCTCAACTTTAGCATAGCTTTGAAGCTGAGGACAAGTCCCTGGCCCACTACTTCTAGAACCCAATTGTCTGTGGTGATATTTTTCCACTCCTGGAAGTAGTGGGACAGCCTTCCCCCTACTGGAGTTGGGGAGGTGACCTGAACAGTCACCTCAGGGTGTCTGTTTGGACTGTGCTGCTGGCTGAATACTGGGTGCAGTGCGACCACTGCCCCTTCTGCCCCTGCCTCTTGTGATGTTATAGGCATTTAACATACTTATTAGACGGTCCCTAAGGTAAATGTAAGAAGCTGATAATTTGTAGATAGCCCCTAGAGGTGTGGGTGTTATGGGAAGTTTGCTTTGCTGGAGCAGTGTGTTTAAGATGGCTGCACAATAAAGATGAGTAAAAACTCATGCTGGTTTCATGATTACTAACAATCAAAACATGGCATCGAAGCGGATATCAAAACCTGAAAAGATAGACAAGAACATAAAAAGAACTCTAGAAGAAGGCGGTCTGGGTAAGAAAAACCGAGAGAGAAAAAAAGATGGATAAACTAAATCCTCCATCAGGTATGCAATTGTCTGAAATGTAACTGAAAATTGGAAGAGATTTAAACAAAGCGTTTAATATTTATTTAACTGCAAGTGGCGCTGAAAGTGAAGATGTCAAAACAAAGGCCTTGATCTTTCTACATGTAGTTGGGGAAGATGTGTTAGACATTTACAACAGTTTCCAGTTCAGTGAGGGCGAAAACATGGATCTTGATATAATTATGAAAAAATTTGAAGAGTACTTGGTACCGGAACAAAATGTAACCTATGAGAGATACAAGTTTTTCACATGCGACAAGAAAAAGGGTGATAGCTTTGATCAGTATTTAACAGAGTTCGTTCAGCTCTGCAAAGCGTGCAGTTTGGAGATCTGAAAGAATCACTGATTAAGGATAGAATTATATGCAGAATCACAGACAATGGGCTCAGAAAGATTGCTTAGAGACAAGATTTAACTGGACAAAGCTATAAACATGTGTAGAGCTGCTGACACTACCAAATCACAGGCTAAAGAGCTGAACAAAGAAAATGAGGGTGCTGTGCACACACTAAAGAAGCTTGAGACAAACAAGAAATATTTTTCGAAAACAAAGGAGCAGAAGGAGCAGCAGCCTAATCGGAAAACATGTGGTAGATGTGGAAATAACCATAACCCTAAAGTTTGTCCTGCCTATGGGAAGTCCTGCAGTAAGTGTGGCAAAAATAACCATTTTGTTAAATGCTGCAAAATGAAAAGTGAACAAAATAAAGTTCACATTTTCGAAGAAGATGAGCCGGAAGAGTTCTTTGTAGATTCTGTTGAGCTATGTGTTTCTGAAAAAAAGGAATGGATTGTACCTTTAACTGTGAATAAGACCATCATACCATTCAAGCTTGACACAGAAGCACAGGTGAACCTGATTTCATTGCAAGACTATGAAACTCTGCATGTAAAATCTAGAATTCACCCAGACAAGATAAAGTAATTGGTTATACAGGAAGAATATTCCAGTAAAGGGAGCTGCATGTAGCTCTGAGCACAAAGGCCAGCAGTTCAAGGTGTCTCTGTTAATTGTAGAAAGGATTTGCAACCAATTCTAGGCTTAAGTGCCTGTGAGAAACTCAATTCAGTGAGAAGAGTGTTTGTTGTGACATCACAAGCTTAAGCTAAATGTGATTCGTTATTTACAGAGTACATCAATGTGTTCAAAGGTCTAGGATGTTTGCCTGGGAAGCACAAAATAAACATAGATGACCAAGTGCCACCCATAATACACGTCTGCAGGAAAGTGCAGTTCACACTGAGGGACAAGCTGAAAGAAGAGCTGAATCGCATGGAAGTCGCAGGTGTAATCAAGAGATTGATGAACCTACAGACTGGGTGAGTTCTTTAGACATAGTTGAGAAGAAAAATGGCCAGCTCAGAATATGTCTTGACCCCAGAGACAAACAGAGATATAAAAGGAGCATTTCAGTTACCTAGCAGAGAAGAGATAATGTCACAGTTGCTGGTGCTAAATGGTTTAGCAAACTGGATGCTTCTTCGGGATTTTGGCAAATGAAGCTAGATAAGGCTGGTTCAAAAGTTATGCACGTTTAATACTCCAGAAGGAAGATACAGATTTCTTAGTCTGCCATATGAGGATACTGTCCGCTCCAGAAGTTTACCATAAAGAATTCATATGATTTTTGAGCACATTCAGGTGTTGAAACCATGATGGATGAAGTCATTGTGTGGGGTTTCACAAAGATGAACATGACTTCAGATTGAGACAAGCACTGGATCTGACAAGAAAAGCAACTCTTAAACTCAACAAAGAAAACTGTGAGTTTTGTAAAAACACTGACTTTGTGGGTGACTATTGTACAGATCAGGGCATTAAACCTGACCCTAAGAAGACATCTGCAATAGTGAATATGCAAGCCCAGCTGCAAAGATGATGTCAGGAGGTTCTTAGGGATGATTAACTACCTAGTGAAGTTTATCCTCAAGTTTCAGCATGATCAGCCCCACTCAGATGGCTGCTGGAGCAGAAAAATGAATGGATGTGGTCACATGAACGGGAGGAAGCTGGAAAGATCTGAAGAAGGCTATTACAGAAGAACCAGTGTTAAGGCAGGTGGAAAACATCTGGCTCTCATCTTTGGAAATTTTTGAAGCTGAGAATCAGTCCGACCACTACTTCCAGGACCCACTTGTCTGATGTAACAGACATCCAGTCCTGGACAAAGTAAGCCAGTCTGCCTTCCTACTGGGATAGGAGAATGGAGGCCAGGCAATCCATCAGGTGTCTGCTGGGCAGGGGCTTTGGGCTGAGGGGTGGATGCAGGCCTGCTCATCCCCTTCTGCCTCTCCCTCTGAAGAACCCCTCTGTGAAAGGAAGAAGAGGCCTGTGCTTGGTAAAGGCCTTTGAAAAGGCCCTGCCCTGCCCCTGGACTGCTGTCTTTGAGGAGTTGCCTGCCTTACCTTGCCTGAGCACTCCTGTAAGTGGGTCCCATATTCGTCCATTTCTTTCATGTAATTTCTGTACTGCTCCCCCAAAGAAAAAATTACTCACCTTAGTAATGTTGTTTCTTCTAATGGAGTGTTGCTATATTATGACATATGCAATATAACCCCAGGTTAGAACTGCTCCGGAGGTGAAAGTTAACTTCCATGCAGAGCATGGAAACCTTGAAGTGCAAGCTCAGGTTGAACACTCTGTGTTGAAGCTCAAACTTAAACTGTCAGATCTTCACGAGCAAAACTCACTAAGGTTCTGTGTGTTAAACCTACCACTAACCGTTGGCCACTAACTACAAAAACACCTTTTTGATCTTGATCCCAAAACAAAGACTCAAGTCGGGGATTCAAGAAGAAACTTAAGCATAACACCTAAGCACCCCAGAAGGTGAAATAAGTGGGTATCAAAGATGCCAACATTGCCTTACCCACATCCCAAAACAGAGGTTCTGAGAGGGGCAGGCTGGGAGGGTCATAATATAGCAAAGAGACTCCGTAGAAGAAACAACATTACTAAGGTGAGTAATTTTTCTTCAAACAACATAAGTCTTGCTATATTATGTCATATCTGAACTTACACAGCAGTACCTCCATGGAGGAGGGACAGAACCTACTGGGAAATAGGCTCTGAAGCACAGCTGTACCAAATCGAGCATCACTCTCGCCTGGATATCCAGGAGTAATGCTTAGTAAAAGTGTGAACTGTTTTCCAGGTAGCTGCTTGACATATCTCTGGGATAGAATGTCCCTGGCAGCAGCCAGAGACTGCAGCTGTACCTCTGGTAGAGTGAGCCTCAGGTCTGAGGAGGAACCTACCCAGTTTTTCGTAACAGATTGGATACAAGAGACAATCCACCTGGCAATGGATCTTTAGTGGCAAGTTCTCTTTCAACCTCACCATAAGTGAGGAACAATTGAGGGATTCGAACCTGTGACCCTCCTGCGTACTGCTCTATAGTAACTAAGGGCTCTCTGACATCTAAACATGCAATCTCCTCTCACACCAGAGGAGGAATGGTCAGTGAAGGCACAGGAAGAGACATGGATTGATTTAGGTGAAAGTCTGAAACCACCTTAGGCAAAACTTTCCTGTTAGTCCTGAGAACTACCTTATCTCTATAGAAGGAGATAAAATCAGGCTCCACTGACAAGGCTTCTTGTAGTTCACTTAAAAACCTGGCAGAGGTGATGGCTACCAGAAACACACAGTTTGTCAAGTACTTCAGCTCTGCTGAAGACAATGCGCTCAAGAGAGTTGCATAAGCTGAGCGATGCAAATATTAAGATCCTAGCAGGGCAGGATCCTGAATGGGGATTGGTGTGAAGCAACCCTTTAAAACTTGAAACGATTGAAAACAGGTGAGCTGATAAAGAAGAGGGCTTACCTGCTGACAAGAAGACAGACACAGCTGTGCACCTTTTAGGGTAGCTGGGCCTCAGCCCCAAGGAATTCAAATGCACCAAATAATTCAGGATCGCAAGGTCACCAGCAGATTCTGGGAAATATGTTTACCAGCACACCATATGGGAAAATCTCTTCCATTTTGAATTATAGGTAGCCCTGGTGGAAGGTTTCCTAGAGGCCTTCAAGATATCCAATACACCTTGAGAAAGGTGTAGGTCAGCAACTCTAACTCTTCAAGAGCCAAGCCTTGAGATTGAGAGAGATTTGAGGTTCGGATACCAAACTCTCCCCTGGGCACAGGTTAACAGGTTATGACTCCTGGGAAGGCATAGGGGAGGGTGGACTGTTAAGGACATGAGGAGTGGGTACCAGGCTGCCAGGCCCAATCTGGAGCGATCAGGATCATCTTGCAGGATTGAGATCTGATTCTGACTAGCACTTTGAAAAGAAGGGGGAAGGGGGGAAAAAGCATAGAGAAACTTCCCTTCCCAACTGAGAAGGAAGGCATCCAGAGGGACTGAGCCCAACACTGGGGCCTGCAACAAAAAAAAGGGAAGTTGGTGATTGTCTGGGGCTGCAAAGAGATCATTTGCGGAGTGCCCCATCTGGCAAATATTACCTCAGTACTAGGGGGATCCAGTGCCCATTCATGATGGCCCTGGAAATCCTGCTGAGAGCATCCGCTAGGACATTGTCCTTGCCTGGGAGGTGAACTGCCATAAGAGGTGTTCAGAGATATGCCAGAGACCACAACTTCATTAAGCCTGCACAAGGCCAGAGACCGAGTGCCCTCCTTGTTGATGCACCACATTGTAGTGGTATTGTCTGTCTGACCTGAACTACCTTGTTCCTGACAGCTGTGGGAGAAAACCTGAAGTGCTAGAAAACTGCTCTGAGCTCCAGCAAATTGATGTGGGAGCAGAGATTCCTGAGGGGACCACAGCCCTTGGGTGGAAAGGTCGCCCATGGAGCTCCCACCACCCCAAGAGGGATGCATCTGTAGTAAGAGTCAAGGAATGAGACTGGGAGATGAAAACCCCTGTCTCAGATTGTTCTGATCCCGCCATCACTGAGAGCCTGGATCAGGTTCAAGTCACTGGAATCAATTTGGTTGGGGATCCGTCCTTTGAGACCAAAAGGCTCTCAAATGGAACTGAATGTCCCTCATCTGAAATCTTGCTCCTGCACTACTGCTGTAGAAGCAGCCACGTGCCAGGAGCTGTAGAAAATGCCTTGCTGGTCGAGAGACCTGCAGGGTGAAAAAGGAGGCCAGAGACACCAGGGTCCTTGTCTCTCCAGAGGAAGGAAGGCTCTGGCTTTTTGTAGTTCAGTTCTCGCCTATAAAGGTGAGAAGCTGGACAGGCTCCAGAACTGACTTGGAAGACTGAGAAGGAAACCTAGAGATGTAAGCAGGTGCTGGGTTACTTGTAAATGAAGTTTGACCTGTTCTGGAGACTGGCCTACAAATGTCAGTCCAGATAAGAAAGAATGGCAACTTTTGCCTTCTTAAATGAGCAACTGCTACTGCCAGGCATTTTGTGAACACCCTTGGAGCCGAGGAGAGGCGAAGGGCATTGGTCTGAACTGGTAATGGCCTGAGGAAGTTCAAATCTGAGGTGCACTTTCGATGGGAGCTTCTTGATGAGAACATGGAAGTAGGCATCCTTGAGGTCCAGGAGGCTAGCCAGTCCCTGGCCTTAGAGAGGATAAAATAATACCCAGGGTCACCATTTTGAACTTTGGTTTTAAAAGGTGCTTGTTTAGATACCTGAGATCCAGAATGGGCATCGCCATTCTCCCTTTTTGGGGTAAGGAAGTACCTGGAGTACAACCCTTGCCCTGGTGTATGGGTAGAACCTTTCCACAGCTCTGAGAGCCAGGAGGGCAGAAACTCTGCTTCCAGGGCAAGTGCCTCTGATGGGTTTGCAGGTGGAAAAGATCTGGCTCTCATCTTCGGAAATTTTTTTGAAGCTGAGAACCAGTCCCTGGCTTACTACTTCCAGGACCCACTTGTCTGATGTTAAAGACTTCCAGTCCTGGACAAAGTAAGCCAGCCTGCCTCCTACCGTGTAGTGGAGAATCGGCCCTGGCTACCCCATCAGGGTTCCTGTTTGCAGGGGCTTTGGGTTGAGGGTAGAAGCAGGCTTACTAGAGCCCCTTCTGCCCTTCCTCTAAAGAACCCCTGGGCATAAGCAGAAGAGGAGGCCTGGCTTGGTAAAACGGCCTAGGAAAAGGCCTGCCCCTGAGCATGCTGCCTTTGAGGAGTGACTTGCCTTTCTTTGGACTGTGCACTCCCTATAGGTGGTGTATACTCATCCATTTTCTCATATAATTCTCTGTCTGCTCCCCAAACAGAGAATTTCCACAACAGGAAAATCCATAGCCTTAGACTGGGCATCCAGACAGGGCAGTACATCTGAGCCAGGCCATTCTGTGAAGAGACACAGATGTAGCCATAACTCTAGATGAAACATCATTAGCATCTATAGCAGCATGAAATTGCACCTTGGATGCCTCAATACCGTCCGCAGCCACCTGCTCCAGCTCCCTGGCAAGCTGTTCAGGGGCCTGTCTTGCTAGGGCCAGGACAGTATCCCACCTGGATTTCTGGTACCTAGCTGCACAAGCCATATAATTTGCCTGTCAGAGTCCCAAAGATGCTGCCATGTACTGCTTTTTGCCATGGCATCCATCCTCCTGGAATCCCTTTTCAGGAGGGGCAGCAGAGGAATATTAGCCTTGTCACAGGCTGCAGCCTGCACTACCCCACATGGCCCACTGCTGAGATAGGAACTCTGTATCAGAGCCTGATAAAGCATACCTCTTGTCCATCCTTTATCCACAGGGAGGATAGAATGAGGAGTTTTCAAAATTTTTACTGTCTGTTTCCTAAAAAGAATTATGCAAGGGAATAGACAGTCTCAGAACTCTGGAATATCCATCATTTCCACAAAATCAGGCTCTTTCTCTGATCTTCAACAGCTTTTCAACAGGGAGTTGTAGAGTGTCAACAACTTTCTTGTAAAACAAAAAATGAGAAGGGGACTCAGATAGCCTGGGAGGATACTTCTGAGGGTCTGTCTGGAGAGATGTCCGGTTCAATGGGCATCCAGACTGTCAAAATCCACTCACTCTCCTCGTACCCCTCCTCCCTTCCCTGGTTCATAAAAATCTTCAAAATCATAATCTTGGAACCAAGGAACCGACTGAACCGGGCGCTAGCCCAATGGTGCCGGTTCAATGGAACTGGGGAAAGAGACTGGACAATTTGATAGCTTATTATTTCCTCAGTGGTTGGAGAAAGAACTTTGGCCCCAAACTAGCTGACCTTCTAGCCCTTTTAGTTGGAACCGGTCCTCAGAGCTGGCTCTTCGTTTGCCCGAGGAAGCATCGCCCTGGTCAGAGGGCACTCCCTCAGGTTCGGTTGAACTGAACCGGGCTGGCCATCTGGGTCAGCGGACTTTTTGGCCTCCTTTCCCGAGCCTACCAACTCTTTTTTCCACGGTGGCAGCAGGAAAATTCTTACAAATCTGGCAGTCTGCATTGAGGTGGTCAAACCCCAGACAATATACACAAATGGTGTGTGGGTCAGCCTTGGCAAAGGCTTCCCCACAGAGGCCACAGTGCTGAAACCCAGTGGGTCCGGTTTTTCTTTTGGGTTTCTCAGACATAGTGCCAGCTAACCAAACTTGCCCGTTAATGGCAATCCACCAAGCAAGACTCTCTTATCGGTTCCCAACCGTGTCACGGGTCGTGGAAAAAAACGTAATAAAATCCGTTTTTTAGAACCGATAAGAACAGGGAACCGCACTCTAAAGGGCTAGAAAGTAATTTTTAAACCTCTGATCGGGTCAAACCGAACCGAAAAGACGCTACAAGTTCCACACAGAAGAAAAATAAATAAGCCTATCTATTACTTACAATACCACAGACAGAGCTTGAACCAACTATGCGGTTAAATTTCGGTAAAATAAACCGAGAATTACACTTTAAAACCGACAAACAAACCAAGCAGCAGGAGGAATCTCCGGAGCAACTGTTCAGTGAGGCGGAGTAAAGAATCTGACAGTTTAAGTTTGAGCTTCAACAGAGTGTTCAACCGAGCTCTCGCTCAAGATTCCATGCTGTGCATGGAAGTTAACTCTTTCACCTACGGAGCAGTTCTAACCTGGGGTTATACTGCATATGTCATAATATAGCAAGACTTCATGTTGTTTGAACAGAAAATTACCCACTACAGGAAAATCCATGGCCTTAGCCTGGGTATCCTGAGAAGGCTAGTACATCTGAGCCAAGCCATTCTCCGAAGAGCCACAGATGTAGCCATGACTCTTGATAATACATCATTAGAGTCCACAGCAGCATGAAACTGAACTTTGATGTCTCAATCCCATCTGCAGCCACCTCCTCCAGCTCCTCATGCAAGCGGGAAGCCTGTTTAGCCAGTGCCAGTACACTGTCCCCACCTGGACTTCTGGTACCTGGCTGCATAGGCCATATAATTTGCCTGCCTGAGTCCCAAGGAAGATGCCATGTACTGCTTCTTTGCCATGGTATCAATCTTCCTGGAGTCCTTGTCTGGGGGGTGTGATGCCAAGGGAATGCTTGCCTTATCACAGGCAGCAGTCTGTACAACCCCAACATAGCTGCACTGCAGATAAAGGAACTCCGTATCTGAGCCTGAAAGAGTATACCTCTTGTCCATTCTTCTATCCACAGGAGGTATGGAATTGGGAGACTTAAGAATTTTTTGTGTCTGTTTCCCAAAAGATTTGTGGAGGGGAATAGACAGTCTCCTGGACTCTGGGATGTCCATCACCTCTACAAAGTCAGGCACCTCCTGATCCTCCACTGCCTCCTCAACAGGAAGCTGGAGGTATCAGCCACCTTCTGTATAACATGAAGTGCGAAGGGACTCAGAAAGCCTAGGAGGAGAAACACCTGGAAGGTCGGTCTGGGGAGATGTCTGGGGCAATAGGCACATCCAGACTTTCACCATCACCATAATCATCTTCCAACTCTCCCTCCTCCTCAAACCCCAGTTCATAAAATTCTTCCAGGGTATAATCCTGAACCGGGGGAACCGACCGAACCGAGCCCCTGCCAAAAGGTGCAGGATCAGTCGGAACCGGGTGAAGCAATTCCACAATACAAACTGCTTTGGCTATTTCTTTGGTGGTTGGAGTATGAGATTCTGGATCCAAACCGGTCGATTTGTCTTTGCGTTTTCTTTTTGTCGGAACCGATTCCTCGGAATCGGCTCTCCTTTGACCCGAAGAAGTATCGCCCTGGTCAGAGGGCACGCCTTCTTGTTCGGTCGGAACCGAACCCGGCTGGCCATCCAGGTCCGTGGACTTTTCGTCCTCCCTTTCCCTCAGTCTACCTATTCTCTTTTCAAGGATAGATTTGGGAAAATTTTTACAAATTTGGCAGTCTGAATTGAGGTGGTCAAACCCCAGACAATAAACACAGGTGGTGTGGGATCGGCCTTAGCAAAGACCTCCCCATACACACTGCAGTGTTGAAACAGTGGGCCTAGTTTTTCTTGGGTTTCTCCAGACATGGCCAACCTAACCAATTTACCCTTTTCGGCAACTGCCAGGCAAGACTCCCCTATCGGTTCCTGACCGTGTCACGGGTCTTGGAAAAAAACATACTAAAACCAGTTTTTTTTTAGAACTGATACGAACCGGTAACCACAAAATTTACCTGAATGATCGGTTCAGCTGAACCGAACCACACTTTTTACAAGTTCCACACAGAAAACAGAACAAAACATATCTAGTACTCACGGTACCACAGACAGAGACTTGAACCGACTATGCGGAAACTAAATTTCAGTAGAAAACCGACCGAAAACCGACACTTCAACCGACTTCAAACCGAGCAGCAGGAGAAATCTCCGGAGCGACTGTTCAGTGAGGCGGAGTAAAGAATCTGACAGTTGCAGTTCGAATTACAACAGGCAGAGACATCAACCGAGCTTGAGATGAACATTCTATGCCCTGCATAGAAAAGTTAACCCATTGTTCTCAGGGGCAGTTTAAAGGCTGGGGCTAACTGCACTTGTCACAATACAGCAAGACTTCATGTTGTTTGAAAAAGAGAATACCCTTATTTTTCCAGGTATGACAAAACATGGGGGTGATTATCAAGAGATATATGGTGGTTACCCCAGATGGGGGTGTAAGCTAAGGGTTTGGGGTTTGATTTAATATGCTTGTGAATGATTTTCCAATAGAATATAGAAGCAGCTATGGTAGGGTGAGACTTTAAAGAAGAGGTAAGGGTGTTATAAAGGAGAGAAGTCGCCACATTACCAGGACATAAGGATGTTTCCATATTGACCCATGAAGGAGTCTGGATGTTGGGTTTGTTAAACCATTTAATTGTTTGAGATGTACAGAAAGCCCATAAGTAGGCTTGAACCAAGGAAGGCCAAAGCCACCTTTTGACCAATGGGATCTAAGTTTTTACGACTAAATCTAGGTATTTGCCTTCCCAAATGAAGCTGCAGAATAATTTTATCTATTTTGGTAAGGAAACTAGAGGCAGTATCAAAGGGGTACTGGAAAATAGGTATAATATTTTAGGAGTTATAGACATTTTAATGGCGGAAATTTTACCATTAAAAGAAAGTTTTAAGTAGCTTCCATCTATCAAGTGTTGTATGGATACTAGTTAATAAAGGGGAAAGATTAGCATCCCATAATTTATTCAATGTCGGGGTAATCCGAATGCCAATATAAGATATACCTTGGGGGGCCCAATGAAAGCCTAATGAGTTGTTCATGAGGGGACTACAAAGGGTATTCAGTGGTAGCGTTTCAGATTTGTTAAGGTTTAGAGCAAGTCCGGAGAGGGAGGTGAAGTCATTCAGTAGTTTAACTACAGGTTGCCGGAACTTTCGAGGTTTTCAAGTAAAATAAGGAGATCGTCTGCATATGAGAGTGAAGTATATTGAGAATTACCAATAGTGATGCCTTTAATTGTACCAGATTGATGTAGGGATGCAGAAAGAGGTTCCATAGCAAGTATAAACAATGAAGGAGATAAAGGGCATCCTTGTCAGGTGCCTCCTGCTAAGTAAAAGGAGGGGGACAAAATAGAGTTTGTGAGAACTCGAGCTGAAGGGGAGGTATACAATAATTGAATCCAAGCACAAAAAATATTTGTAAAGCCAAAATGAGATAGCACCTGATATAGATATTCCCAACTGAGAGAGTCAAATGCTTTCTCAAAGTCAATGGCCATTGCAGCTGCAGGGGTTTTAAGAGTTTTTGCTTTGTGGATTAAATTGAGTAATGAAAGAAGATAATCAGAACTATTTCTATTTTTAATAAATCCTGATTGAGAAGTATGGATGAGTTTAGTCATTAAAGATTCTAAGTGAAGAGTTAATAATTTGGCAAAGATTTTTCCATCAGTATTAAGAAGTGAGATCGGTCTATAGTTTGAAGGAAGAAAAGGATCTTTGTCTTTTTTTGGTAAGATTGTTATAATGGCTTCAGCCATTGTGCATGGGAGTTTCTTTTTTAAGGTTGCTTCGTGGGATACATTGACTAATACAGGGCAAAGAGTGTCAGATAAGGTTTTATAAAAATCAATAGGGAACCCATCACTGCCAGGTGATTTACCGTTTTTTAATGAAGATAAAGCAGTTTGGATTTCCTGTAAAGTGATTGGTTTATCAAGCATAGCTTTGTCCTGAAGGGACAGGTGGGGTAGATTCAATTTTTCCAGAAAATGTTGTATTAGGTTGGGATTTGTAGTATTAGGTTGCGAGTATAGTTGATGGTAAAAGGACTGCATAATTCTGTCTAAGCTAGTCCCTAAGACTTCACTAGGTTCCACTGACGACTGAGCACTGGTTTCTAGATCCGAGTATGACTCTTTATGGATAACTATAACAACTGTGTTTGTTTAATGATGCTCTGTATCTCACTATGTAACCTCTGTCTAAATGTCACTTACTTGTTGTCCACCGTCCCTGCGACGAGGTGCCTTTGTAAACGAGTCTCTGACTCAAAGGTTGTAAAACTGATTATTCTAATAAAATAAAAAAATAAAATAAAAGGTTGTCTGTGTGTGTCTGACCTGATGGATCTTTTAGACCTGCTATATGTCTCTGCATCTGTTAAGTTTTTAGGTGGTAAGAGATCAACTTTCCGCATTTATCCCCTTGTTCTCAATAACCATGTTTAATCCTAAAAAGGGCAAGTTTAGCTTTCCTGGATATCAGTTCATTAATTTTAATTCTTAATTGTAGAATTTCCAGATGAAGCTGTGAATTATGATTGGTTTATTTAATTTATAGTATTGGGTTCTTTTTCTTTAAGAGATTTTTCCAAATTAGCTAATTGTTGTTCTCTATTTCTTTCTATGCATGCATAACTGATAATTTACCTCTAATAGTGGCTTTAATGCTTCCCAGATAGTACCTTGAGACATATTTGGAGTATCGTTATAGAAAGAAAATCTTGAATCTGGGTTTTAATCCAAGGAGTGAATTCAGGGTCTTTGAGTAAAAGTGTGTCTTAATGCCAAGATGGGGATTCAGAAGGTGGACCCCAGAGTAAATGCAAACTGATAAGGGAATGATCAGATATAACAATAGGGAGAATCATCATATCAATAATTTTTTCAGTAATGAAGGGAGAAGAGAACCAATAATCAATCCTAATTTATGATTTATGTAAAGAGGAATAAAAGGTGTAATCTCGTTGTCTGGGATGATGTAGTCTCCAAATGTCAGAGAAACCTAAATCCTTCATAAGCATTGATAGAGCATTAATACTACGGTGGTGGGCATCATGTGATGAGCTAGTTCTGTCTAAATATGCTTGTAGTGCTAAGTTAAGTCACCACCAATAAGAATAGGTGAATTATTTTTATTATTAATCATAATTTGTTGCAATAGATTATGCAAGAAAATAGGTAAATCAAAGTTGGGTGCATATACATTCACAAACATAAGCGGACCTGCTGTGGTGTTTAATAGGGTTATAATCCACCTACCATCTGAGTCTCTAATGATTTTTATGGGGGGCCAATTAAGAGATTTATGTATTAAGATAGCAACCCCATGTTTTTTGGATAGAGAAGATGACGCATATACTTGACCGACCCAGTCCCTTTTAAGTCTGTCGACATCCTCTGGTAAAAGTTTAGTTTCTTGTAAGAAAGCAACATGTGTTTTATGCTTTTTAAGATAGGTAAGTACTTGCTCGCATTTACAAGGCGAGTAGAGTCCCTTGACATTCCATGACTGTAAGATTAGATCACTCATGGTACTAAGATATAAGGTAATTAGTTACGAATAGGAATGAGGGACTCAATACCATTAATTTGGAGGATGTCACAGATTCAAAAGGTAAATATATATAATAAACAAATGTATACAGGGCCATTAAGTTGTATGGGTTCAAGATGCTTGAGTATTTGTATTCATTTTGTCTTGCAGAGGGAGAGTCTAGAGATAGGAATATCAAGTAATTAAACATTAGAACCAACAAACGTTAGTATAAACTCAGTAACAAGAATATTAATTTAAAACTTTTATTGAAATGCAGAGCAATAAGAGTCGGTAAATATATCAGGACTCTCACTCTACACTACTAGGCGTGTAGAGTAATTAGTGAATCTCAAGATATGGTTTACCTTATAATCTTAAGATACTAAACTTTATATAACAGTATATTAAAGAAGTGTAATTGAGATTTGTGCTGAGGTAATTAAAGCATTACCCTGGAAAGAACCAAAACATCATTCTACCAAATAAAAAAGGATAATTATATAATGGTGTTAAATTCCAGACAACGAGAATTAGCTCAGACCTAATAATAAGTCCAATATTAATAAAGTATACCAACATGATGGCACATAATGCTGGAACAGTGAGCAGATAAAAGGATGCCCGATGTGTATTAATCCACATAAGCTAGGTTAAGAAATGCAGTATATACTATAGGTTCATAGTGCATTAGTGTATTGTGGACTCATTTTATAAGTTCCAATGATTTGGAAGAAAATGGGATGAAAAATAATGTGAAAAAGCGGAAACATAATGTACAGAAATACAATTGGGAGCATGCTTTGGTGCAAAATCTGTGAGATATAATGGGAATACACCTGATGCACTACATACCAGAAGTGATGCAAAATAAATATTAAATAAGTAAATGATTTTAGAGTATTTGTCTAATCAACCTCCACATTCAAAATGATAGGGTTTATGTGGAAAAATGCTACAATAGTAGGGGTTAAGGGCACCCTGATATGAAATACAAAACTCTATATATGTATGTATATAGCGCCTGACCACACGGTGGCGCTAAAGCATATGAAAAATTAGACTGTAAGTAGCAATTATATATACTAATGTCTGGCACCACACAAGGATTAATTAGAAGAGATCTTACAAGCATTGTAATATTTATTCTAGTCTCTTATTTTTTTTTTTTTTAATACATAGAGAGTAAGTCCCACTTAGATTAAATAACTCCAGTATCGATTGGGTCACCTCCCACAGACAGATACAGGCTTCTCAGCAGTGGTAGCGATTTACCGCATTTAAGTGTTCCAAACCTGTTGGGTGCGATAGAGACTGCGCTTTGTGGTAAATACACGAAGGAATCGAGTGAGGTGGTGTGAAGAGGAGGGATTCTGGTGAGAAACAGCTATGCCTCATCTAATTATGGGCCACAGTATTTACTTACAATTTGGTTTAGTGGGAAAAGCCTCAGGTTGCTTTGCTCTTCGATTTTCTTCTCCTTTCTTTTGGGTGGTTAGGAGGATTTAAAGAGAGCGGGACACAGGATCAGCCCGGAAGAGTCATTACCCGTTGAGAGCTTCTTGGTCTTGAGTAAACATGTCAGATACAGTCTCTCTCTAGATCCTCCGAGATAAGTGCAGATCTTCTTGGAGAGGGGTGAATTTATTAGACAAGGTAAGAGGAGTAGAAAAACTGATGTGACATTCCAAATGGGAAGCTGGAGAGGTGGAAATATTATTTGAACAGCAGGCATTTTTATTTAGAAAGGAACCAGATGCTTCTTTTTCTTGTATTCGTGCGGAGCTTCTGGCAGGAGCTGCAGTAGCAAACATGGTGGCTGCAGATTTCTCAGGGACCCGAGGGATAGTTTCAACAGGAAGGGCTCGACATTGTGATTGCAGAGTGTTTGTGCTGGAGCAGGAACGAGCTGCATTAGCATCGCAAGGCAATGTAAGTGTAGGCTGTATCACATTCAGAAATTCAGAGAGAGATTCTAGGGTACTGAAATCTCTGGTAGAGTCATTCAAAAAAAGATGCATTGTTGCAGGGTAACGTAGTGCAAACTTAATTCCACATTGATAAAGGATCGTTTCAATGGGGTTGTAAGCTTTTCGTTTTTTAGATAATTCTTTAGAATAGTCTCTGAAAATTAGGATTCTGTTTTCTTGCCAAGTAATTACACCTAATTGCCTCACTTTTTGAAGAATCAGTTCAGTATGTGCGTGGTTTAGAAATCTGGCAATGATGGGTCTGGGTTTCCGGTCGGGTCCAGGCCTCAGATTTAAGATGCGGTGAGATCTCTCAATGGTTAGGTCTTGGCTGGCTGGTAATTTAAGCAAAGAAGGAAGTACATGAGTTAGAAGAGCACTGGTGTCTCCTAGTTCAACACCTTCAGGAAATCCGAGAAATCTAAGATTATTATATCTGTTTCTATTTTCAATATCATCTATTTTGTCCTGAAGGTTCCTAATAACTCTGTCCTCTTCCCTGATGGTAGCCTGTAATGTGTTAATGGAATCTTCATTTTGAGATGCTTTAACATCAGTAGCGCTGATTTCTTGATCAAGTGCCTGCATATTATTGATATTTTGTTGAGATGCAATTTTTAATACATTGATCTCACTTATTAGTTGCTGGAACATTGCCTCTACTCTATTAAGAGAACTGTTATGTGGAGATTGGTCCGCCATTATTGTAGGCCTTAATAGAGAAATTGAAACGCTGTAGATAACACGTTCAGTAATTATGAAGCAAAATAATACAACACCAAGAGCTGTTCTACGATGTACATGTAGTAAGATCTCAGATGTTGGTGAAGGTAGAAGTCTGGAATCTGTAGGATGGATGATGATGATATTAGGTGAATCCAGGGAGATGAAGAATCAAGCAGCCATCTTCAGCACAGCCAGGCCACACCGCCGTGACCCCTTTACTAAATTTTATTTTACAGGTCCGTCGAATGTCATCCATTCAATCGTACTTCTGGATCCCTATTACCCAGGTAAGAGATTCTATATATTTTTTATGAGGGGAGGGAGGGATGTTTACTGTAATGACTCAGCATAGCCTGTCAGTGTGTCTGTGACTGGGTATCTGTGTGTATGTTGGACTGCATGGGTCTGTTTGCATGTGTGTGGAGGTGAGTCATTTAAATTGTTCTGATAGCCAAGAGATTGTGGGTGGAAGTTAGTGTGATTGAACTGTGGTGCAGACGATAACGCTGTTTGCACTTGAGTGATCTGCAGACCTCAGACACGAGGGGTGGGTGGGGGTTGTTGGGTAAGGTCTTGTGAAAGCAATTCAAAAGATGGCAAACAAGAGATGGGTGTTGCTATTGTGTGACCTTAGTCTGCCAGATGTAGACAGAAAAATTCCAACTTCATCTAGGAGCATGGACATCCTGTTCTCCCTGCAGGGGACATTCATCAGGCAGCTAGTAGCTCACTCATGATGTGGCAGCACTGGTTCTTGAACTCACCAATGGGGACAATGGTATGGGTTTGTCATGGGAAGATCTTGCCAAACTAACCTGATTGACTTCTTCAACTGGGTCACTAGGGCAGTTGACGAAGGCCACGCTGTGGCTGTCCTGTAGCTGGACTTCAGCAAGGATTTAGACTCGGTGCCATATGGGAGGTTAATGAGCAATGTGAAGCACATGGGGGAGGGGGAAAACTGGTGGGTGGGGTTGCGAGCTGGCTGCAGGGGAATATCCAAGCTAAGGCCAATAACAAGTGAGGTACCACAGGGTTCAGTGCTGCACCCTGTTTTTTCAGTGTCTTCACAGGAGGCATTGCAGAGGGTGTCCAGAGTAAGATCAGTCTGTTCGTGAACAGCACTAAGATTTGTGCAAAAGTGGACAATGAGGAAGGGAGGTAGACACTCGGAGAAGATTTAGCTAAACTCAACACGGGTCTGGGACTTTAGAAGAGTAGATTTTATAAAGATGGAATGCCTCATGGATGTCTCTGAAGGTGGGTGAGGACATTGGGGGAGGAGAGTGAGGACCAGTGACCAAATCTAAAATGATGGAAAGGAAGGCAACACATCTGCATTAGACAAGTAAGTCCCCTGACATACCATTCTGCTACCACAAGTAAGTAAGGGCAGGAAGAAAGAGAGGTGGCTGAGTATGTAAGGGCAAAAAAGTCAGCATTTAGAAGGGATAAGGAGACAGAGAGAGGAAGATGGAGTGGTTTTGCATGTAGAAGGTTATAAGGGCAGGCTGGGTGGGCCAAGCAGTCCTTATCTGCCATTAGCATATATATTTCTGTATGTCAATGGAAGGAGACTTGGAATTAAATTTCCTGACCTTTGGGCAACCATTGTGGAAATATACTTCGATCTGATTGTCGTAACAGAATCGTGGTACAACGATGGTCATAGAAATATAGACTTTGCTGGCATATAATGACTGCTTGGCCAACTCAGTTTGCCCACTTCCCTCTAAATTGGCAATTTCAGGATACTTCATGGAGGAGGAATCAGCTCCATGCAGGTGACCCTGCTGATCAGTAGATAGATCTGGGGATGGAAAAGTACATAGAGGGGTTGCGCTTACCCAGTACTGCAGTACAGAGTGATGGGGCGCTGAGCCACATGACCTCACCTAGAGCTCTGTGTACAGTTCTGTAGGCCACAACTACACAAGCACATTTGACAAGGTGGAAGTTATACAAAAGAGGCTGTTTGTTTGATTGAAACTGGTAAATAAGCAGATCTGTAAAGCTTTTAGTTGCTACATTGCATGAAAACAGGGCCCATTGCTGTGGTGAGATTTGAACCTGTGGGTACCTATTTCCTTTTGTTTCTTTTATTTGTTTTAATTACTGCACTGCAATAATTTATTTTCAGTGGCTGTGGTGGGATTCAAACCTGAATATAGGCATTATTTTTTTTATTTATTCTTTTTGAACTGCCCGCTTCTATGGTTCACTATGATGGTTAGAATAGGTACACTTGCAGGTTTGTGAAGGTTTTAGTTGCTGCATTGCATGTGTACAGGTTCAGTGGCTGTGGTGGGATACAATCCTCAATATAGGCATTATTATTTTATGTTTTTGAACTGTCCACATCTATGGTTCATCATGATTGTTAGAATTGGTACACTGACAGGTTTGTGAAGGTTTTAGTTGCTGCATTGCAATAATTTAGTTTTAGCGGATGTGGAGGATTAGAACCAGAATATAGGCAGTGTTTTTTAACCACCGCATCCACTGTTGATTATGATGGTTGAAATTGGAAAATGAGCAGCTTTGTGAAGGTTTTAACTGCTGCATTGCATGCGTACAGGTTCAGTGGCTGTGGTGGGATTTGAACCTGAATATAGGCATTATTATTTTTATTTATTCTTGTTGAACTACACACATCTATGGTTCACCATGATGGTTAGAACTGGTACATTGGCAAGTTTGTGAAGGTTTTAGTTGCTGCATTGCATGCATACAGGTTCAGTGGCTGTGGTGGGATTCAAACCTCAATATAGACATTATTATTATTTATTCTTTTTGAACTGCACACATCTATGGTTCACCAAGATGGTTAGAACTGGTACACTGACAAGTTTGTGAAGGTCTTAGTTGCTGCATTGCATGCGTACAGGTTCAGTGGCTGTGGTGGGATTCAAACCTCAATATAGACATTATTATTTTTATGTATTCTTTTTGAACTGCATGCATCTATGGTTCACCATGATGGTTAAAATTGGTACATTGGCAGGTTTGTGAAGGTTTTAGCTGCTGCATTGCATGCGCACAGGTTCAGTGGCTGTGGTGGGATTCAGACCTCAATATAGGCATTATTATTTTATGTTTTTGAACTGCATGCATCTATGGTTCACCATGATGGTTAGAATTGGTACATTGGCAGGTTTGTGAGGGTTTTAGTTGCTGCATTGCATGCGTACAGGTTCGGTGGCTGTGGTAGGATTCGAACCTGAATATAGGCATTATTATTTTTATTTATTCTTTTTGAACTGCAGGCTTCTATGGTTTACCATGATGGTTAGAATGGTACATTGGCAGGTTTGTGAAGGTTTTAGTTGCTGCATTGCAATAATTTAGTTTCAGCGACTGTGGAGGGATTGAACATGAAGATAGACATTTTTTTTAACTGCCCGCATGTTATTTTTAGTTATATGTGTTTTAGATTTTAGATTAGATTTGGATGAAGTGTACAATGTACGCTGGTAACACGGTCATTGTATCAGCTTTTGTCACCAATTTGCATCACAGGCTTTTGACAGGCCACCTCATGAACACTGATACTGTTGTTTCGTTGATCGGTTCCGAAAGGTGAACCCGTGCAGTGTCTGTGAAATCACCTTTCGAGACTGAATAACACCATGACAGTGACTGAATTCATGAGAAGGTGTCCCAAGAATCTCATGTTGAAAATTTGGTGGCAAGAGTCAAAAAAAAAATGGCTGAGCTATCCACCTAAGTTGAAAAACCCCATTTATGCCATTATACAGCTTACTGGCATTTCCTCAGTTCACGGTCAGCTTTGAAGAGTGCAGATGTATTCCCTGTCCACTGAAGACTGTTGCGCTGGGCTCTGGAGGTAAGTATGGGGTGGGGGGTGGTGAGCTCGGGTTCAGGTTGGGGGGGGGCAAGGAACTCACCAAGGGACCTTTTTCTTCTTTCACAGGTGTTTTTAAAACAAAAAGAAACTGTGGGACGCTTTTGGTATACTGGGGTGGGCTCCCAGCGTGCCACCTGTATGTTTGTTATGGGAGGCTGGAGCCAGTGGGATTGGACACCACCATCTGCCATACAGTGTGTGTGTGTGTGTGTGTGTGTGTGTGTGTGTGTGTGGAGAGGCATGAGCACACTAGGGTGGTCTCTCAGTGTTCCAACTGGTAGTTTGTTGGGGGCTGCAGCCAATGTGGGATTAGGCTCCCCACTGGTCACACAGTGTGCTGGTGGGTGCATAAGCAGAGGGATTGGGCACCCCTTGGCACACAATGTGGGGCCAGGGAGGACATTAGCAGAGGAGGAAGCTAGAGGATGTCATGCAAAACTGTGTATGACAGCAGTTCGGATGTGAAGATATAAAGATGTCAATATGCTAATTGCACACACCTACCACCGCTGATTGCAGTGGATCTTTTGTTGAAGTGAAGACCAGCACAGCTGAACTGCTGTCATACACAGCTCAGAATGTATTGGTCCGGTGGGGCAGGCGCCTGCTACACTGAGTACTGCAGGGGTCAAAACTGAAAGCTTATACTGGAAAAGGTAACCCACAACACCCTGCAGCCAGTGAGAGGCATTGAGGTGTGCCTTGGACTCTTGACCCAAAGTTCACTCCATTCTCCTATACAGCACCCATCTCACTGTATTTCCTGATGGAATGGAGTGAACATAAGAGCCAAAGACCCCAAGGCACACCGTAACACTTGTCTGCAGGTAGGTGCTGTAAAATGGCGTGGCCATTATGCCTGATGACCCATAGGCGCACCCCCAATGCCTGTCAGTATCTGCAGAGTGGTGGTGGGGTTGGCTTCAGTTCAATACTTCACTGCCATTCCTATTATGCAGCTCTGTAACCCCTACACTACCAATGCCAATGCCAGCAAGCAAACATTCGGCATTGACAAATGCTTGCCTGTTTACAATTACCACTGAGATGACCAAGCACTCCTTGACTCTTCTATGAAACCTGATTCTTTCATTTTATGTATTTTCTTAACCATGTCAGCTCTTAACCGCTCTGGTAACATGTATGTCTTTTGCCTATTAGGCGACCATTCCTTGGCACTATTACGTGCTCGACCCCTTTGCTCGGTCTGGTACTGTGGTAAAAGCACTGTTAAATGTCTTTAGCACATTACAAATGTCTGCAGTTTATTCTGAGGTTAAGGAAACATTCACCTTTACAGCATCAGCATTTACAGTTTGTTCCAGTCTATCATAAGTTACATCAATATCTTCTTTATCAGTTCTGGTAAAACCAGCAAAGCAGCTTTTGGCATTTTTTTCAGCTCATTTCTTGAGGAAGTTAGCAGGATTTTTCCTGTCAGGGGTCTCAGTCTCGTAGTTAACGGTGCCAATATGTCTAAGCACTCTATAAGGCCCTTGCCACTTCATTAACGGTTTATTTTCTGTTGTGGGTAACAGTAGCAAAACCTTTTCACCTGGCTCAAAAACCTTTTCTTTTACCCCAAAATATTGTAACCCCCCTACAAATGGGGGTTCCTAAAATGTCTTTCTGGGCTTGCCTAATGTCCACTGCCAGGCTGGTGTTCTGCGTCTCGGAATTGTAAGTGTTGCACAAGTGAGTGCTTAGCTAGCCTCCATGCCAGCCTCCTTAAGAGGCATCATTTTGTGGCGTATAATTAATCCGGGTAAGGGCTGAGTGTTTCTAGGCTTAAGTCCCACCTGAGCAGAAGTAATATTGCTCCATTCTGCCATTGCTAATTGTGCAGAGGGAGCTCTGTTAGAACTTGTAATTGTTTGATGATTAGCTGCTCTAATAATAATATTACAGTTTGTCTAATCTGCCTTTCTTTGCAGCATGCACATTTCTGTATTGCACCAATCAGTACCTTTTCAGGACCTTAAAATGGAGTCTGTCCCTAGGGGTCTTGTGGGAGTGAATTTCTGTAGGAATTAGGTTTTACACATTGGCTCCTAAATGGGCCTGGAGGAGCCCTTGTTGTGACAGACAGGCGAATCAACGAATTGAACCTTTTGGATCTTTGGGAAAGTCCCAAGCTGCTTGCAGCAGTCAGTCAGTCTGAGACTGGAGTTGAGAGAGTGAACAGCTCGAGATATTCAAGCAGCTGCTCCTGCGTAGTTGCATGGGAAACTGGTGTGAAGGCTGTGTTTGGCCTGCCTGCCTCATTTTCCCTTGTGAGGGAATACTTCAGTTAATTGTAACCAGACTGAATCTGAACAGGTTGGTGACAAGAATTACCAAATTGTGACTGCTTTGTTGCCTGAAGAAGACCGAAGATTTGCTTCACGCGATCGGCCTGTTAGGAAATCTGAAACCACCACAGAGCATATGGTTTGTGCAGAGACACTGTGACTGCATTTGGACTGTCATCCAAAATATGGTACTACTTTTCTTTTACTAGAAGTGTGCTGAATGCTGCGAGTGGATCACAATTTGGTTCCCCACTGCCTGCTTGTGTCACGCTTGTTGGAAACTGAATCCAGCACTACTGGACCGCCATCCAAATTGTTCACCTGGCCTGAGCCCTGCCACCTTGGCCCAGCCAGCTACTCACGCCACAGAGAAGACCATCAACGAGAGACCTGCTGTGGACCACCCCTGCTCAACATCATGAACTGGGCGACACCACGGTGAATCGTGTGGGCCCTGCTTCTCCTGGCAAACCAGCAAGTCATCCTGCAGACTCCACTTCATCCATTCTGTGTCTGTACTGGGTAGTGTGAGTAAACACCAGGGTAGCTCCCTGCAACAACAGCTCAATCAAAGTGTGTCATCTGATTTAATTGTTTTGCCTAATTATCACGAACTGAGCCTCCTGGCTCCGGATTACAAACTGTGGGTTATTGTGCATGACTTGTCTTTTCATCATAGGGCCGCGACCAGCTGCAACGCCGGCCTACCCCGGGCAACGTGTCAGGCTAGCCTACCTTGCCACTGGGTACCCACAGTGTGTGTGACTGTGTTGAGGGACTCTCAAGTACATGCCTTGTAGCCTGACTGAATCAGTGTCTAAACCAATCAACCTGATTACGCCCCTTCCTTGTTCATTTCCCCTGAATAAATCAGATCTGAATCTTTTTGCACTTAACCTGCCTGTGGTGCACGTCTGTACAACTAGCACTGTGGCACTATTGTTTGCTGTTGTAACCCCCCTGCAAATGGGGGTTCCAGAAAGTCTTCCAGGAGCTTGTCTGAATGCTCCAAGCCTGGATGGTGTTCGGTGTCTAAGCCGTTTATCTGTGAGTTCTTTTAGAGCCTCTGGTACTGTCTCTTTAAGAGCTGTCTGCCTGCAGACATCATTAATTTGGATGGGGGCCTGTGTGTTTCCCTGCTTGAGACCCATTCAAGCTGCTGCTAAATCGCTCCGTTTCTGCCGTCACTAAGTGGGCAGAGTGAGCACTTTTCAAAGATGTAACTGTTTGCCAGACATCATTTAGAGTAATAACGAAAATACAGTTTGTCTAACCTGCTTTTCTTTGCAGTCAGAACTGTGTTTGTCTAGTCCCCCATTCTAGTTTTGAACTGCTGAACTGGACCAATCAGTGTGGGTGAACCTTTGAAATGGAGCCTGCTGCTGGCAAATTAGAACTTGGACTCTCATTGTGGAGCCAGCCACCTATGTACTATATGCCAATGCTTCTGGGAATTGTAGTTTGGACTTGAGCCTTTTTCCACCAACAGGGGAGTTTACTGTGAGTGACAGCCAAACCAGCCAACTGAACTAGGAGGAACTCAAAGAAATGCCCGGCTCTGTCTACTGGAAAGATCAGATGAGTTGGGGCAGTGAAGAGACAAGGAGCTGTGTGCTTCTTGTGTGTGTAGTTTTAGTGTGAGAATCGCATATAAGGCCCTAAGTTTCGGTCTGCAGCTTGTACTAGCGCCTGTTCGGACTGAATCCGACCTGCGAAGAGAATCAAGGAGATCTGAAGAGTAGAAACCAGGCTCACCCTGTAGAAATTGCTGAATTGCGCTTGGTCTGTCAGGAACTGAATCTGCTGTCTGTTCTCCTGGGTATTGTGCAGTAATTGCGATCGGGATAGAGAAGCAGCCTGCCTGGTATAGTACTTTCCTTTTACATACAAATGTGTGTAGTGCTTGTGGGGAATCGCGTTTCAAATCCCCTGTACAGTGAATTGAGTGCATGAAGCTGGAAGTAAACCCCAGCTTAATCCAGACTACATCCATTTGCTCTAAACTGCAGTGGGTCCAGTCACACGGACCTTGTCCACATGGTCTGCTCCTCCTGGCAATCCAGGACAATCTGCCTTCCATCCAGTTCCCAGCATTGAGTTTATGAGTACAAAGCAGGGTAGCTCCCTGCCATCTGTTTATCGAATTGCAAGTGTATCATCTAATTGTTGTCTTTTTTTTTTTTCATTTTTTCACGAACTGAGCCAACTGGCTCCGGATTACAATTTGGGTATTGTGCCAGTGTTTTTTCCATCACAGGTCCCCAACCAGCTGCACCGATCCTGGCTAGCCCCCCCCATCCTGGGTACCCAGTGAAAGTGACAATTTGGAACTCTGGATATGCACACAGTACTGTGATTATTAATGTGTTTAACCTAATTAACCTGATTCCCCCTTCCTTGTTACAGCTCCTTAAATAAATCAGATCTGTTTGTTTCAGCAAAGTTACACTGTCTGAGGTATTCGTTTATGTTAAAATATTGTACTGTGGCTTTTGCATTGTATCATCTTGTTTTACAGGGGGTCCCCAGCGTCCAGGCGACAGAGCCAGTCCTGGGGGTAAGTGTACATTGTGAATATATTCCTGATGCATTGTGTGGGCCACTAGTGGGAAGAAAGGGGGGTTACAGTGTCCCAGAGGGCTGTGACCAAGTTAGTTTAACTGCAAACCCCGACCTCTGGGTGGAGGCACTGCCATTGGACCTAGGCCTCAACCTGTCAGTAGTCAGTGAGGCAGGGGTGTAGCCCCTTGGGATAGCGCCACCTGGGGTTACACTGTGTTTAACCTTACTTCACAGGGGTCTCAGTGCAGAACAGGTGGAACCAGCCCTGGTGGTAAGTGCAATCAGAGTGGGGATATATCTGCTGTTTGGTGGTTATTGCATCTGTGGGTTTTGTACATTGTCTGGGCCACTAGAGGAGAAGAGGGGCACAGTGTCCCGGTGGGCTGTACCCAGGTCAGCTATGCTACCACTAACCCTGTCTTCTGGGTGGAGGCATCCGTTTCAGTACTTAGGCCCCTTAACCTGCACCTAGCCATGCAGGCAGAGGTAGTAGCCCTTGGGATAGCGCCACCTAGGGGTTACAATATACAGTACCTTCTGCTGGTTTTGGTCCTCTTCCTGATTACTATGGGCAATTTCAACATATTTTGCCAGTTTCTTTCTTAGGGCACACATATAAAATGTTATAAATTGTTTCTGAGTGGAGTTATCGTCCCACATTTCTTTGTATCACATCCAGTGGCCCTCTTGGCTGCCTACCATACAGCATTTCAAATGGTGTAAACCCTGTTGATGCCTGCGGCACTTCTCTGTAAGCAAAGAGTAGGTAAGACAAGTACTGGTCTCAATCTTTCTCTTCCCCTTTTACAAACCTTTTTAACATGCATTTTAAGGTTTGGTTAAAATGCTCAACAAGACAGTCTGTCTGAGGGTGATGGGGGAGGTTCTTATGGCAGTGATACCTAGTAGTCTGTACAGCTCCTTAAGTAATGCAGCACCAAACTTACTGCCCTGATCAGTAATAATTTCTTTAGGCATGCCCATTCTGCTGAACATTTTTGCAAGCTCTGCTGCCACTTTTGAAGCTGTGACAGTACGCACTGGAACTGCTTCTGGGTATCGAGTAGAATAGTTGCATACTACCAAGATAAATCTATTACCCTTTTTACGTTTGTCTAAAGGACCAACTGCATCCATTGCAATTCTCTTAAAAGGCACATCTATCAAGGGTAGGGGCACCAGTGGTACCTTGTCTTTTCTAGTGACTAGAGCGACTTTCTTTTTCTTATTTTGTATATTCTATTTTTGCTCCCCACAACCTGGAACTCTCTCAGGCTACTCCTACTCATCGCACCTCTCTACCGACCACTGATTTCCTGCCTTCCTTATAGGTAGCTGCCCTCCACCATCCACGGCTCACAAACCCCTGAGCTCTGAGCCCGAGGCAGGGCCACCACCATTCCAGTGCTCTATCTATAATCTAGTGTGTGCTGCAATGGTGGTGGAAGGACAGAGGAGGTGGAGGCAAAAGACTAATGTGGTCGTATGGTGGCAGCACTAGGGTGACGATTGCTGATCCAGGAGTGAGGTTTTTTTTCTATTAAGTTTCCCCCAGGAGCATGAGCGTGCAATGACGCCAGCACAGCCGAGCTGTAGGCGTCTGCTGTGCTCCTCCCCTTGTTTGCTCTGTGCTTTGCTGTGCACCCGCTCTTCACAGGGTGTCACCACTGCAGTGGGAGTCCCCTGGATCCCTCCCCAGGGAGAGGAGAGCAGTCCATCAGATGCTCAATCCTCTCCCTCCCCTGCTGACCCCTGGTGCCTGAGCTCGTTCCCGAACCCAGGTCACCAATGTGGCGCGAGATATGGTGTCCAGCACCTCAACCCTCAGTGCCACCAGGCCGGCACTACTGGGGCTACTTTCTGACACTCAGCACAGGAATTACAATAGGTAGCAACATCTTCATGAATTGTAGGCCAGTAAAATCTATACAGCAATCTGGCCAGGGCGCGATCCCTCCCTGAGTGACCAGTCATAGGACTATCATGTGCTATTTGTAACAACTCTGTTCTATACTTCTGTGGTATAACCAATTGTTCTGTCTGTTCATGTGTCTGAGGTTTAACCCAAACTCTGTATAGTAGTACATTACATTTTTTAAACCTTGGTTCACCCTGTCTTGATTTCACCCTCAGCTGCTTAAAATAACCCTGGAGAGAAACATTGTTAACTTGTTCTGAAAGAAATCACAATCAGTGATCAGTTTAGTTTCAGTATTTTCATATGTTAACCCTTATGCCCATCAGTCATTTGTTGCCACAGTTTCTTCAGGCATCTTCTTTCTTTCCTGGATTTCCGGATCTTGGAGCCGTGCTCAAACAAGTCCGAATCAAAATCAGCGAAAGGAAAAGAGTCCCACGATCTGAAATTTTCTTTGCCTGAGCTCTTGTCACCACAGCTGCTGAAAGAAAAAATTACTCACCATTGTAATCTTGTTTCTTCTAAGGGAATCTTACTGTATTCTGACTTATGCAGTATAGTCTCACCATACGACTGCCCCGGAATCGAAATGGTTAATAGAACCTATGCAAATTATGTAATGCTAGGTTCGAGCATGGTTTTCAAATCACGGTCCCTGGTAAACAGTCCTAAACCATCAGAGTCTTATGAAGCCTGCATTAAGCAGTTTCCTACTACTAAAATGATGATAATAATAATAATAACCATAACAACCCTCCTAAACAAAGAGTAGGGTATGAATAAGGGATTTACCCCCTCTTTGAAAAACAAAACTTTAAAGTGGCATCACTAAAACGCAAGTCATAGATGCACACAACCAGAACATAATATACCCCCAGGTTTGCAACATCTCTACCACAGCTGTAGTGTAGTGACCATAGGTTTTGAGTAGAGGAGGAAGGCAGGAGGGAGCTCAGAATACAGTAAGATTCCCTTAGAAGAAACAAGATTACTATGTTGAGTAATTTTTTCTTCAAACCCCAGAAATCTTACTGTATTCTGACTTATCTAGATACCAAGCAGTGCCTTTGGAGATGGGCCTATAACCTACTTAGGAAACAGGCTCTGCAGGACTGCTGTGCCAAACCTGGCATCACCTCTGGTCTGGACATCCAAACAATAATGTTTGGTGAATGTGTGGATGGATTTCCAAGTTGCAGCTTTGCAGAGTTCCACTGGGGGATATCTCTAGCAGCTGCTAGAGAAACATAGAACTTGATGGCAGATAAGGACCGCTTGGCCCACCTAGTCTGCTCATTTCCTACCTGATGGATAAGCTGCAGATTCTAGTTAATCAACAGCTTACTTCCTCCTACCCCCACTAGAATTGCCTTATGTCTGTCCCATGCATTCTTTTATTCTCCCACTGTTCCTGACTCCTCAGGAAGTCTGTTCCATGCATCCACAACCCTCTCTGTAAAAATACTTTCTAACATTACCTCTGAGCCGTCCCCACTCTATCTTCAAATTGTGCCCCCTTGTTCTTGCACATCTCTTTTTCTGAAAGATGCTACCCCTCTTATACTTTGTTAATTCCATTGATATATTTGAAAGTTTCTATCATGTCCCCCCTCTCCCTCCTTTCCTCAAGGGTACACATATTAAGCTGCTTTAGTCTCTCCTCGTATGTCTTCTGGTGCAGACCCTGCACCATTTTGGTTGCCCGCTTCTGAACAGCCTCCACTCTGTCTATGTCTTTGTGAAGATGGGGTCTCCAGAATTACGCGCAGTACTCCAGATGGAGTCTTACCAACTGTCTGTACAGAGGGATAACAACTTCCTGTTTTCTACTGTTGCTGCCTCTCCCTATGCATCCCAGTATCCCCCAGCCCTCCTTACTGCCTTCTCACATTGCTTGCCCACCTTTAGGTCATCTGATATAATTACTCCTAGGTCTCTTTCGATTTTTGTTATTATCTCACCCCCATTGTGTACACTTCCCCTGGGTTTTTGTTTCCCAGATGCATTACCTTGCACTTCTTTGCATTGAATCTGAGCTGCCATATATTTGACCATTCCTCCAATCTTGTCAAGTTCCTTTTCATCCTTTCCACCCCACCCTGCGTATCAACCCTGTTGAAGATCTTTGTGTCATCTGCAAAGATCCATACCTTTCCTTCCAGGTGCTCTCCAACGTCACTTATAAAGACATTAAAGAGTACTAGTCCCAGTACCAAACCCTGCGGTACCCCACTAGTTACCCTCCTTTCTTCACTGTGGACTCCGTTTACTATTACCCTTTGCATCCTGTTGTCTAGCCATTTTTTTTATCCAGGCTACCACCTTGGGACCCACTCCAAGGCTGGCTAATTTGTATATTAATCTTTTGTGTGAGACTGTGTCAAATGCCTTGCTAAAATCTAGGTAGTCCATATCCATAGCCCCTCCCTGGTCTACTGCTTTGGTCAGCCAGTCAAATAAATCTATTAGGTTCGTCTGACATGACCTTTCTGCTGTGAAACCATGCTGCCTTGGGTCCTGTGCCCCACTGGCCTCTAGGTACTCAACAATTCTTTCCTTCAGAAGTGATTCCACCATTTTCCCTACCACTGAGGTCAAACTAACTGTTCTGTAGTTTCCTGCCTCTGCCCTGCTCCCACTTTTGTGAAGTGGAATCACATCTGCCCTCTTCCAGTCCTCAGGTACCACCCCGTCTCCCATGATTTGTTAAAGAGAGTAGTACGTGGTGTTACTAGTTGTACCCTTAGTTCTTTTAGAATTCTGGGGTGAATCCCATCAGGCACCATTGCTTTGTCCACCCTCAGTTTCAAGGTTCTTTCAAAACCCTTTCTTCTGTGAATGGACTGGTATCGACCCCCCATTCAGAGTGTTTCTCTTGTTTGGTTTGAGGTACCCCCCTTCCGTTGTGAATACTGAGCAGAAATATTAGTTCGGTATCTCTGCTTTTTCACTGTCACTCCTGACCACATTCCTCCCTTTTTAAGTCTCTGTATCCCTCCCTTAGTCTTTCTTCGCTCCCTAATGTACCTATAAAAGGTTCTATCCTCCTTCTTAACTGAGCTGGCTATCTTTTCCTCAGTTTGTGCCTTTGCTATTCTGACTGCCTTCTCTGCCTCATTCTGCTTTAACTGATAAAGTTCTCTGCCCTGCTCCTTCTGTGTTTCCTTATATTTCCTGAATGCTGTCCTTTTTTTTTCTCAACCTTCCCTTCCACCTCTTTTGAGAACCATAGTGTTTTTTTCCTTCATTTTGTTTTGTTGATTTGCTTCACACAAGGCTTGTTGCCTCTGTGATGGCTGTTTTGATTATTCTCCATTGTTCCTCCACCCTCCTTCTCGCCCATTTTGATAGTGCTTTTCTGTAGCAGTCTCTCATTTTCCCAAGTCAGCTCTCTAAACTCCAATACTCTTGTTTTTGTGTGGCTTGACTGTATGGCTGTATTAATTGTGAACCACACTGTTTCGTGGTCACTTGTTCTCAGATGGCTACCCACTTCTAAATCTGAGATCCTTTCTCCAGCCCCATTTGAGAGTACCAGGTCTAAGACTGCTCCCTCCCGAGTGGGTTCAACATTAACTGTCTGAGGCATACCCCTATAGGGCATCAAGAATGACCCTGCTCTTGGATGTGCCTGCAGCAAAGGCACTCCAGTTAACATCTGGCATACTCAGGTCCCCCCATCAACAATATCTCCCCTTTTTCTGCCATTTTAAGGATGCCTTCTATCATTTCCTTCCCCTGAGATGGGGGTCTGTACACAACCCCCATGTGGATTGTGGTGCTATTTCCTGTCTCCAGGGTGACCAACAGTGACTCATCAACTTCCTGTTTACTCTTTAGTTCTGTTGCATTAATCCCTTCCCTTATATAGAGAGCTACTCCTCCTCCTCTTTTACCCACCCTGTCTCTCCTGTAGATTGCGTATCCTGGTATGTTGACATCCCAGTCATGGTTCTCTGTGTACCATGTTTCAGTGACTGCCAAATATCCAGGCATCCCTCTTCCATCAAGGCCACTAGTTCAGGAAGCTTGTTACACAGACTGCGGGCATTGGTACCCATCACCCTCCATTTTTGATGGCCTTACCCCTTTTAGCCCCCTCCCTGTCCTTGTTGCCTTTTCTGCATTTACCCCAGTCCTGCTCCCTACTGACTTCTCTACCTTGGTGTTTACCTCTCTAACTACTGTGTTTTGTGGGATTTCTCTGCTCCTTTCAGTGCCTCCCAGCAGCTGGTTTAAATGCTTGCCAATGAAGCATTTAAACCTATCACCTAGGATCTGGTTCCTCCCTCCCAGACAGATGCAGACCATTCGCACAGTATAGGCCTGCATCCCTCAAGTCAGCTCCCAGTCCCAGTGAAGCCAAAACCCTGAGCTCCACACCAGTGTTTCAACCATTCATTGAATCCCATGGTGCAGAATACCCTTGCATCATCCTTACCATAGACAAGTAGCACCTCCGAGAAGGTTACCGTACATGTTACTTGTCTAAGGCCCCTCCCAACTCTACAAACTCCACTTGCACTGCTCTGATCCCACTCACAGCCAGGTCCTTAGTCCTTAGGTGGACAATGACATCCAGCTCCCTCACTCGTGCAGCTGCTCCCACGATCCTGAGGATTCGCTTCCTGTTCCTCCGAGTCATGGCACCAGGAAGGCACTCCCTCTCTATCCCTTCCTCACCACTTCTACCCCCTAATGATTGAGTCCCCACCAATAGTTGTTTTCTTCCCTGTGGATCTCATGCCACCCTCCTGTGGGTCTCCTTTGTGGAGGTTCCCAGCATCCTCCTTGGTCTCCACTGCAGGTGCCTCCATGAGGAACCACTCTTGCAGAACAGCATATGGTGTGGAGAGGTACAACTGGAGGATGCAACTCTATTCCACTACCTCTCCCCTCCCTCCCTGTGCCCACCTTGGTCCAACCGCAGTACCCCTAGTTGAATGGGCCCTGAGGCCTGCAGGTGGTTGGTTGCCTACCTTGCTATAGCAAAACTGAATACAAGCTACAATCCATTGTGCAATGGATCATTTTGTAGCAGGTTTTCCTTTTCCCACCTCTCCATAAGTGAGGGAGAACTGGGTTTGATCCCATCTGTGACCTTTTGTGTGGTCAAGATAGTAGCTGACTGCCCTTTTCACATCCAGACTGTGCAGCCTGTGCTCACATGAGGAGGAATGGTCTGTGAAGAAGACTGGCAAAGTAACAGACTGGTTGAGGTGGAACTCTGATACCACCTTGGGCAGAAATCTCCTGTAAGTTCTTAGAACTATTTTGTCTCTATGGACAGCAATGTACCCAGGCTCTGTTGACAGTGCCTGGGACTTGGTGATCCTTCTAGCAGAGGAAATGGCTACCAGGAACATTGTTTTCCAAGTCACATATTTGAGGTCTGCAGTAGACACGGGCTCAAAGGGAGACTGCATTAGCTGGGCAATACAAATGTTCAAATCCCACATGGGAGTAGGCTCCCTGTGTGGTGGGTGCAACTGCAGTAATCCCTTAAAAAAACTTCTTGAATACTGGCTTCAAAGTCAAAGAAAATACCTTACCTGCTGATAAATAAGCTGAAACAGCTGCCCGATGCACTCTCAAGGTGGAAATACTTAAACCTGTGGAATGCAAATGGGTCATATAGTCCAGAGCTGTGGAGAGATTGGCTTGGGTATGGTCTAATCCCTTACCCTGACACCAAATCGAAAACCTCTTCCATTTGGAATCATAGGTTTTCTTGGTAGAAGGCTTCCTGGAGACTCTCAGTATATCCAAGACTCCTTCTGAAAGATGTAAATCTGCATACTCTAAGTATTCAAGAGCCATGCTTTGAGTCTGAGGGATAGCAGATTGGAATACATGATCCTGCCCTGTGAGGATGACAACAGGTTGTACCTCCTGGGGAGACTGATTGGCTTGGCTACGGACAATGACAGGATCATGGAGTACCAAGGCTGTCTGGCCCAGTCTGGAGCAATGAGGATCACTGAGGCTGGTTGAAGCCTGAGTTTGTTTAACACTTTCAGTAAGAGAGGAAAGGGAGGGAAGGCATACAGGAACCTCCCTGTCCAATCCAGCAGAAGTGCATCTAAAGGAATTGCGCCCTTGATGGGGGGCCTGCAGTAATACTGTGGGACTTGGCGTTGTCTGGGGCTGCGAACAGATCCATCTCTGGGGTGCCCTGCCTCCTGAAAATGGTCTCCAAGACCTCCTGTTCAGTGACCACTCGTGATGGTTCTGATTTATTCTGCTGAGGGCATCCGCCAAGACATTGTCCTTGCCTGGAAGGTGGACAGCTGAGAGGGAAACATTCAGAGAGTAAGCAAATGCCCAGATTCTCATTGCCTCTGTGCAGAGGGGAGTTGACCTTCTGCCCCCTTGCTTGTTTATGTAGTACATGGTGGTTGTGTTGTCTGTTCTGACCAGGACCACCTTTCCTTTTATCAGATTGAGAAATGACTGAAGTGCCAGAAGAACTGCTCTGAGCTCCAAGAGGTTGATGTGCAGGAGGGATTCCTGCTTTTCCCACGTACTTTGTGCAGTGTGATCTCCCAGATGTTCTCCCCACCCTAGGAGGGAGGCATCTGTCGTGAGTACCAGAGAGGGAACCTGCTGCAAGAAAGGTACTCCTTGCCTGAGATTGCCCTTTCCTGCCACCACTGAAGGGCTTTGAGAAAAGTGACTGTTACTGGAACAAGCTTTGAGAGAGAATCCCTTGTCTGGAGCCAGTGATCTCTTAAATGAAACTGAATGTCTTTTATCTGGAACCTGGCCCCTGACACAGTTGCTGTGGAAGCTGCCATATGGCCTAGCAATTGCAGGCAGTGCCTTGCTGGCCTGGAGACGTGAAGTTTGAAGGAGTTGGCCACCTGGATAAGGTTGTCCATCCTGTCCTAAGGAAGGTAAGTCATCCCTTGTTTTGTATCCAGTTCTGCCCCTATGAATCTGAGCAGCTGAACTGGTTCCAAAACAGACTTTTCGTGGTTCACCAAGAACCCCAGTGAGTAGAGAGTGGCTTGTGTTATTGACAGGGCCTCCCTTACTTACTGGTGTGACTGACCCACAATGAGCCAGTTGTCTAGGTAGGGGAACACTAACACCCCTTGTCGGCTTATGTGTGCCACTACCACAGCTGTACATTTTGTGAACACCCATGGAGCAGACGTCAGTCCGAAAGGCATTGCTCTGAAGTGGTAATGACCTGATGGCAACCTGAACCTGAGGTACTTTCTGTGTGACCTTCTGATTGGGATGTGAAAGTAGGCGTCCGTCAGATCCAGGGATGCTAATCAGTCTCCCTGTTTTAGGGTGGGTAGTATGGTAGCCAGAGTAACCATCTTTAATTTTGGTTTTGACAGATGCTTGTTTAAGTATCTGAGATCCAGAATGGGTCGACACTCCCCTGTTTTCTTTATTGTGAGGAAGTATCTTGAATGCAGGCCTTTTCCCATCTGGTTGGAAGGGACTGGCTGCACTGCCTTTTGTAGGAGAAGGCTTGAAACTTCCTTTTCCAGCAGGGCTATTTCTGATGGGGAAGAGGGTTTGAAAACTCTTGACCTCAACTTTAGCATAGCTTTGAAGCTGAGGACAAGTCCCTGGCCCACTACTTCTAGAACCCAATTGTCTGTGGTGATATTTTTCCACTCCTGGAAGTAGTGGGACAGCCTTCCCTACTGGAGTTGGGGAGGTGACCTGAACAGTCACCTCAGGGTGTCTGTTTGGACTGTGCTGCTGGCTGAATACTGGGTGCAGTGCGACCACTGCCCCTTCTGCCCCTGCCTCTTGTGATGTTATAGGCATTTAACATACTTATTAGACGGTCCCTAAGGTAAATGTAAGAAGCTGATAATTTGTAGATAGCCCCTAGAGTGTGGGGTGTTATGGGAAGTTTGCTTTGCTGGAGCAGTGTGTTTAAGATGGCTGCACAATAAAGATGAGTAAAAACTCATGCTGGTTTCATGATTACTAACAATCAAAACATGGCATCAGAAGCGGATATCAAAACCTGAAAAGATAGACAAGAACATAAAAAAGAACTCTAGAAGAAGACGGTCTGGTGAAAAAACCGAGAGAGAAAAAAAAAGATGGATAAACTAAATCCTCCATCAGGTATGCAATTGTCTGGAAATGTAACTGAAAATTGGAAGAGATTTAAACAAACGTTTAATATTTATTTAACTGCAAGTGGCGCTGAAAGTGAAGATGTCAAAACAAAGGCCTTGATCTTTCTACATGTAGTTGGGGAAGATGTGTTAGACATTTACAACAGTTTCCAGTTCAGTGAGGGCGAAAACATGGATCTTGATATAATTATGAAAAAATTTGAAGAGTACTTTGTAGCGGAACAAAATGTAACCTATGAGAGATACAAGTTTTTCACATGCGACAAGAAAAAGGGTGATAGCTTTGATCAGTATTTAACAGAGTTACGTTCGCTCTGCAAAACGTGCGAGTTTGGAGATCTGAAAGAATCACTGATTAAGGATAGATATGCGGAATCACAGACAATGGGCTCAGAGAAGATTGCTTAGAGAGCAAGATTTAACTTTGGACAAAGCTATAAACATGTGTAGAGCTGCTGACACTACCAAATCACAGGCTAAAGAGCTGAACAAAGAAAATGAGGGTGCTGTGCACACACTAAAGAAGCTTGAGACAAACAAGAAATATTTTTCGAAAACAAAGGAGCAGAAGGAGCAGCAGCCTAATCGGAAAACATGTGGTAGATGTGGAAATAACCATAACCCTAAAGTTTGTCCTGCCTATGGGAAGTCCTGCAGTAAGTGTGGCAAAATAACCATTTTGTTAAATGCTGCAAAATGAAAAGTGAACAAAATAAAGTTCACATTTTCGAAGAAGATGAGCCGGAAGAGTTCTTTGTAGATTCTGTTGAGCTATGTGTTTCTGAAAAAAAGGAATGGATTGTACCTTTAACTGTGAATAAGACCATCATACCATTCAAGCTTGACACAGAAGCACAGGTGAACCTGATTTCATTGCAAGACTATGAAACTCTGCATGTAAAATCTAGAATTCACCCAGACAAGATAAAAGTAATTGGTTATACAGGAGAGAATATTCCAGTAAAAGGGAGCTGCATGGTAGCTCTGAAGCACAAAGGCCAGCAGTTCAAGGTGTCTCTGTTAATTGTAGAGAAGGATTTGCAACCAATTCTAGGCTTAAGTGCCTGTGAGAAACTCAATTCAGTGAGAAGAGTGTTTGTTGTGACATCGCAAGCTTAAGCTAAATGTGATTCGTTATTTACAGAGTACATCAATGTGTTCAAAGGTCTAGGATGTTTGCCTGGGAAGCACAAAATAAACATAGATGACCAAGTGCCACCCATAATACACGTCTGCAGGAAAGTGCAGTTCACACTGAGGGACAAGCTGAAAGAAGAGCTGAATCGCATGGAAGTCGCAGGTGTAATCAAGAGAATTGATGAACCTACAGACTGGGTGAGTTCTTTAGACATAGTTGAGAAGAAAAATGGCCAGCTCAGAATATGTCTTGACCCCAGAGACAAACAGAGATATAAAAAGGGAGCATTTCAAGTTACCTAGCAGAGAAGAGATAATGTCACAGTTTGCTGGTGCTAAATGGTTTAGCAAACTGGATGCTTCTTCGGGATTTTGGCAAATGAAGCTAGATAAGGCTAGTTCAAAGTTATGCACGTTTAATACTCCAGAAGGAAGATACAGATTTCTTCGTCTGCCATATGGGATACTGTCCGCTCCAGAAGTTTACCATAAAAGAATTCATATGATTTTTGAGCACATTCCAGGTGTTGAAACCATGATGGATGAAGTCATTGTGTGGGGTTCCACAAAAGATGAACATGACTTCAGATTGAGACAAGCACTGGATCTGACAAGAAAAGCAACTCTTAAACTCAACAAAGAAAACTGTGAGTTTTTTTGTAAAAACACTGACTTTTGTGGGTGATACTGTTACAGATCAGGGCATTAAACCTGACCCTAAGAAGACATCTGCAATAGTGAATATGCAAAAGCCCAGCTGCAAAGATGATGTCAGGAGGTTCTTAGGGATGATTAACTACCTAGTGAAGTTTATCCCTCAAGTTTCAGCATGATCAGCCCCACTCAGATGGCTGCTGGAGCAGAAAAATGAATGGATGTGGTCACATGAACAGGAGGAAAGCTGGAAAGATCTGAAGAAGGCTATTACAGAAGAACCAGTGTTAAGATTCTATGATTCTGCTAAAGAAACAAGAATATCAGCTGATGCTTCACAGTTTGGCTTGGGCTCAGTACTTCTGCAAAATTATGAAGGAATCTGGCAACCTGTAGCAAAAGCTTCCAGAGCCTTGACGAGCACCGAGATAAGGTATGTCCAAATAGAAAAAGAGTTACTAGCAATAACTTATGCTTGTGAGCAATTTCATCAGTATGTGTATGGTCAGGCCTTCACAGTGGAAACAGACCACAAGCCTCTATTAGCTATAATGGCCACGTCTCTAAATGACTGTCCAATGAGAATACAGAGAATGCTAATTAGATTACAAAAGTACGATGTTCAGTTGATCTATAGTCCTGGAAAGTACATATATGCTGCCGACACACTTTCACATGCTGTAGACAAGAGTGAAAGCCGGGAAAGTCAAACAGACAGAGAAATAAAGACATATGTTGACATGATCGTGACCTCTTTTCTTGTGTCCAACGAGAGACAAGAGCAGATCAGAAGAGAAACAGAGGCAGATGAAACAATGAGAATCCTGAGAAATACCATATTAAAAGGTTGGCCGAAGGAGAAAAGTGCCTGTCCGTTGTCCATTCATGATTTTTGGATGTGTAGAAGTGACCAATATGTTGTCAATGACATTATTTTAAGGGCAACAAGTTTGTTATGCCAGGAAAACTGTGCAAAGAAATGCTATGCAAGATACATGAAGAGCTTCTGAAGACTCATGACTCAGAACAGGTGAAACCAAGCAAAGAAAAACAAAAGAAAAACAGTTACATGACAGGAAAGCAAGAAACTTACCTGATTTAAGGCTTGGAGATCAAGTGCACCTTAGAGACTACGACAGAGGAATGTGGCTGCAAAGGGCCACTGTACAAGCACATATTGCACCCAAGTCATATCAGATTGAAACAGAAAGAGGAGCGGAGATGAGGCAGAATTGTGTGGATTTAAGATCTCTGCCAAAGGGTGAAGATGCCAATGTGACTGAAGTTGACTTACCAACTTTCACAGCAGTCAGTCAAGATAACACCAAAGAGACTAATAGCAAGGACGATTCGGAGCAGTGTGCATCCACTGATAAGTCACCAGAGAAGGAAGCAAGACCCAAAAGAGAAATTTGACGTCCTGAGAGACTGACTGAAACTTGTTAGATGAGTACAGTGGAGTGAGTGGTAAAGACTCACTAGAGAGTGAAGTACTAGTGACCTCTCCTCTCAAGATTAGGTTTAGTTTAATTTGAAACCGCAGTTTGTAAGAAGTTAAAATAATAATAATTCAGCCAAGTTACTGTAAGCCTATAATTCAGTTTGAAAATAATATAGAACTTTTCTTTAAGTGAGGAAGATGTGATGTTATAGGAATTTAACATACTTATTAGACGGTCCCTAAGGTAACTGTAAGAAGCTGATGATTTGTAGACAGCCCCTAGAGTGTGGGGTGTTATGGGAAGTTTGCTTGACTGGAGCAGTGTGTTTAAGATGGCTGCACAATAAAGATGAGTAAAAACTCTTGCTGGTTTCATGATTACTAACAAGCAAAACACCTCTGAAGTATCCCCTGGGCTGATACTGGGGAAAAACCTGAGGCTGGAAGAAAGGCCTATAAGTAGGCCTGCCTATGTCATCCCTTGCATGATGCTTCTGGGTGGTAGCAGCTCTTTCTTTGGCTGCTGCACTTTTGTATGCAGCCTTCTATTTGTCCATTTTCTTCATATATGCCTCTGTTTGCTCCCCAAACAGAGACATAGGGTCACATGGAAAATCCATGACCTTAGTCTGGGTATCTTGTGTCAGGTTAGTGGTTCTAAGCCAGGCAAACCTTTTGAGGGACACAGCAGATGCCATCTGCCTGGATGCAGTGTCATTCGAGTCCACTGCCATCCTGAACTACATCTTAGCTTCAGTACCTCTCTTTGCAGCCTCCTCCAGGTCAGCAGCGGGGGGCAGCCTTAGCAATTTGCAATACTGTGGTCCACATATTTTTCTGATATCTGGCTGTATAGGCCATGTAAGATGCCTGCCTAAGAGCCACAGAAGAACCCAAGTACACTTTTTTAGCTATGGAATCCACCATCCTAGAATCCTTGTCTGGAGGGTGAGAGGCCAGAGGGATGCCAGCTTTGTCACAAGCTACAGCCTGTACCACACCTTCATGGCTGGGGTGCCCAAAGAGGAATTCAGCCCCAGACTTAGCCACCCAGTATTTCCTATACACCTTCCTGTCTGTGGGTGGGATGGAATTAGGGTTTTGCCGAACTTTCATAGTCTGCTTTCATAGAGACTTATGGAGAGGGAGGAGTAGCCTCTTTGATGAGAGCACATACATCATCTCCTTATAATCCTCTTCCTCCTCATCCTCCACAGATTCCTGGGATGGGAGGTCGAAGGATTGAGACAATTGCTTCATAAAAGCAAAATAGGAGGTAAAATCCTCTGTTCCCTTGTCAGGGGAATCTGGTCTGTGAGGATCAGTGGAAATGTCTGGATCAATAGGGTCCCCAAAATCCTCATCATCTTCATCATCAGGCTCATTTCCAAAGTCATTGTCCCCATAAGGATCCCCACCTTGGTCTATTAATCTATTAAACCGGGGATAACATTTGAACTGGGAGTTTGTGGAAACGGTTGCTTGTCAACCCGAACTGGGGGACTGTAATGACTGAATAATCCTAATTGCATTAGCGATCTCCTCGGCAGAAGGAACCGCGAGCTGTTTCGGTTGCGGTTCCTGGTGCTTTTCCTTCTTCTTTTTCTTGACTGCAACAGCTGGTTCAGCAGCCTTATCTGTGGTTCGTTTTTTTGAAATAGAGCCATTGCCCCTTTCAGAGGGCAGCTCTCCCGGTTCATCCGGTTGGTCTGCGGCTGGGTTAGCAGCTTTATCAGCCATTCATTCTGACAGTCTTTTAAACCGTCTATCCAAGGTGGACTGCAGAAAGTTAGCACAAATCACAGTCTGTCTGTAAGTGGTTAGACCCCAGACAGAATAAACAAATTAAGAGTGAATCTGATTTTGCAAAAGTTCCCTTTTCGGTACAGTACTGGAAACCTGTGGGTCCTGTTCTCTTTTTAGTTTTCTGTGACATAACCCAGATCACCACACCAAAGTAAATTCTTGGGTTTTTGGTGGCACGAACCGACAGGAAAAACAGAGTTACCCGGAATGAAAATAGAATAGAATACCAGGAGTTACCGGTTGAATTCAAATACAATGAAACCAGGAGTTACCCCAGTTAAAACACAGATAAATTACAAAAAACAACTATACCGAGTCAGAACAGAAAAGTTAACTTTAAATTAATTAGTAAAATAAATAGAAGATGTCGGTTCCCCTCGGTTGAGGAACCGGGAGGAAAGCGACTACTTAGCCCTACTTGACTAAAAGCTGAACAATTACTACCTGAAAACCAAGGACAGTGAAAAGAATACCAATAAAATAAAGTTTACTAGTGAATAAACCGAGAAAATAAAGTTTCTTCAAGCGATGAAGGACAGCTCTCTGGAGACGTCTTACTGAGGCAAGCGGAGTAAAGAATCTGATGGTTTAGAACTGTTTACCAGGGACAGTAATTTGAAAACCAAGCTTGAGCCTAGCATTCCATCATTTTCATAGGTTCTATTAACCATTTCGGCTCAGGGGCAGTCCTATGATGACACCATACTGCATAAGTCAGAATACAGTAAGATTTCCTGAGGTTTGAATATCAGGATTTACTCCCTCTTTGATTAACTCAGTAAATCCTGGAAAGTAATTTCCAGTAATCGCAGGTATAGGTAACTTGGGTACTACCCCCACTTTCATTTGGTGCGACACACCCTTAATGGTCAGAGTCACTTGCGTGGTGGGATAGTATTGATTGTCCCCGTGGGTGTAGAGGACACCAGTACCTGGTCCTTTTGCACAGTGTTTTCCCAGTACCTCAACATGCACTAGGGTCTGTCTGCTTCCCGAACCAATGAGTCCCTTTACAGTCTTATCCCCAACCTTCACATTGTACTTGCCCCAATTTGCTAAGGACAAATCTGCTCCAGTGTCACTCTTCTTATGGCAATTTCCTGCAATATGACCTGGCTTATTACGGTTATAGCAAATAACATCTTTGAGCACAGATTTGTTACCCCCCCCCAGAGTTCTTATCAGACTTGGAGTTTAAATGGGAAAAGGAGTGTCTTATCGGTGCTTGGCTGTTACCTCACTGCTGTGGCATCTCTCTGGCCATTTGGTAGTCCTCGGCCAAAGAAACAGCCTTTTCCCCACTTTCTGGTCAGTGTTCCTTTACCCAAAGCTGCACATCTGTAGGCAGGATATTGAGGAATTGCTCCATTGCAAATGTGTTGATGATCTGTGGGACTGTTTTGTCCTCTGGTTGGAGCAATTTCATCAGGAGTTCTCCGAGTCGGGTGAAGGCTTCGAGGATTGTCGACTGAATTGTACTTCAGATATTGAAATCTCTGCCTGTAGGTCTCACCTGAGATGTCATACCTTTTCAGGATTTCGCTTTCACCAGGCATAGTTTTCTGACTGTGCAATGTCCATATTGCTGTAGGCAAGTTGGGCTTTCCCTCTCAATTAGGGTACCAGTCTGATTGCCCATTGCTGCTTTGGCCATTGGCAGGTTGTGGCAACTGTTTCAAAAGTTGTCAGGTATGCCTCGATATCATCCGAAGGACACAACTTTATAAATTTAATGGATTTAAGTTGCTTGTATTTTGTTGCTCGTCTGGATCTGTGACAGATCCTCTGCATTTCATAGCTTGCAAGGCATCCATCTATTGCTGCATCTCCTCTCTCCTCTGCTGCTCCTGTTGCTGCATCTCTTCTATCCTCTGTGCTTCCAAACATTGAATCTCTTTTTCTCTCTGCTTCTCCGTCTCTTTTTGTTGTCTATCCCACCATTTGAAAAAGTCCATCAGGCTTTCAGGTTCTGTCACTGCCTGTTCTTTTTCCATAACTTGTGCAGGCTGTACAATCTCAGCTTGGACTTCTGTCTCTGCTAGTTTGGCTGCCATTCTCCTGGTAACCACTCCTGGACTTGCTGCTGCAGAATCCATACCTTTCTCTATGCTTCCTTGGTACTAGGTCCAGTACCCATGCACAAAACTCCTGGCATAGAGTATGGAAGGTACAGTATAAATCCCACTACTAACACCATCTGTCATCGAGACACAGGTCAGAAAGCATAGGAAAAAACAGGAGCAGTTGTAGAATTCGAAAAAAGTGTTTATTAGTACTAGCAGTGACATAAAAAAATAAACTTGTTCAATATAACTACTGTATATACAAAGACAGAATAAACAAATAAGATCCATCTGAGTTTTCCTTCAGTCTCTGTGTGTCTCTTGTAAGAAATTGCAGCTGTTTTATAAGTCCTTACAACCCCCTTTTTAACAAACATCCTAATTTTTCTAAAATGTTCTTGTAAATTTCCAGTGTTCTTGTAAGTGTCAGGCAGGTGAACCAAGAACATAGTGTCCCAGAACTGAGGCCCCATCTCCACAGCTCTTCTGAAAAAGGACTTAAAAACTGCTCTCAGGTTAACCTCTTGAGTTCCCAATAACTTTTTGCAATCATCTCAAACTATAATTATATGCATTTCAACAGTAACACTATATAATTTCTAAAAAAGGATCATAATATCAGTTACATTTCCACATAATGGTTTGCATATATTTGTATACTACCAGATATGCAAGGGAGGAAAAGACAGAAACAGCAAGGGAAGACTGAGAGACAGTGAGAGGCAAAGAACTGTGAGACTGTTGGGGTGATCAAATTCTAGGTCTCACAGGAAAATTTGGTTGTGCAACCAGACAGACAAGAGACAGGAAAGGAAAGAACAGAACAGATCCCTGCTTTCAAACTCTCTGTAACAGCTGGTTCAGGGTCATATTCTACCCTGTCACACATGCACTGGTAATTGTTCAAGTGCCCCAAACTGTGTTCCATTGTCTGCAATTGCCCTGAACTGTGTTCTATAGCCTGCAATTGCCCTGAACCGTGTTATATCACCTACAATTGCCCCAAACTGCAATTGCCCTGAGCTGTCTTCTATTACCTGCAATTGCCCTGAACTGTGTTTCATTGCCTGTAATTTCCCCGAATTGTTCCGTTGCCTGCAACTGCCATGAACTGTGTTCTATTGCTTGCCATTGCCCTGAACTATGTTCTATTGCCTGCAATTGTCCTGAAACTGGCTAATTATCCATAGAACTGGTATTCACCCTCAGCTATTGGCAATTGCCACTGGAACTAGTCAGTTGCCCCGTAACTGATTATTTGCCCTCAGTAATTGGCAATTGTCCTGTGAACTGGTTATCTGCCCTCTGTAATTGTCCCTGGAACTGGTCAATTGCCCCTGGAACTGGTATTCATTGTCTGCTGTTAGCAACTGCTCTTGGAACTAGTCAACTGCCACAAAACTGATTATTTGCCCTCAGCAACTGGCAATTGTCCCCTGAACTGGTTTGTACTGCCCCAACCACCTACAATTGCCTTGGAATGGTGCATCTGTATTCAGCCTTTGGTAGTTGCACTGAACTAACAGTACTGCATGCAGATTCAGAGCTATCTAAAATCACGTGTTTGTGACTTCAATTGCATATCACTTGGTCTCTATCCAGCAGAGAAAAGCTTCTACAGCTTCATTCAGCATCACCATCCTCCAGCGTTTGCATCTATGGTCCTGGTCAAAATGGTTTTCACTCCGAGTAGGCTCTTCCTGGAAGAATTGCTTTGACATCCTGTTTATTATTTACCGCTGGTCCCAAGTTTCATCTAGGCCCAGTGTGATTCTTGACATCTGTTAATTGTTTCCAGTTCTCATTTCAGATTCTACAAGATCTTCTGTGTTCATCCATCTTTCGACACCCCGCTTGTTATTTTACTTTTCTTTTACATATCACCTGGTGTTGCTGTCTAGCACTCTTCATCTGGAATTGGTGCCCAAAGACCTGCATTTTCCTGGTTGCATCAGTGTTCCCACTTGCAGCATTCATCCCTTCAACTCATCCTGTCCCAGCAACCCACTGGAGGGATTGTGCCAAAGCAACTCCACCAGTTCGTCTTATCCCTGGCAGCCCATTGTAGGGTTTGTGCCAGGCATTCTCTTCAGCTCATCTTGTCCTGGCAGCCCCCCAGAGGGTTTGTGCCAAAGCATCTCCAGCAGTTTGTCTTGTCCCTGGCTGCCCATTGGAAGGGTTGTGCCAGGCATTCTCTTCAGTTCATCTTGTCCCAGCAGCCCAAGGGAGGGTTTTTTTGCCGATGAACTCATGGCCTGTTTACCAATCCTCTCGTAAATCCCAGTGGCCTCCCCAGGCCTACGCTGTAATGTCAGTTTCTGTGTTGCGACCAGGATTCCCTTGTGCCCATTTCTCTCTCTTCCCCTCTGCCTGGAACTTGTGAGCATGAAGACCATCACCAAAAGTGAACTCAAAAGTGCACTGATTTCTTGAACTTATTGTGATCTGGCTGCATTCTGCATTACAGAAAGAGCTTTTAGAGCTAATGGTCAATCAACTGTGACCATTTAGAGTACTCAGTTTAACTTAGAAACATTGAAGTTGTAGGCCAAGGTGCACCTTTTAGAGCTTACGTTATTTAGGTACCATTACTGTTCAGATAATGATAATGTTGTGCATTCTTCTTGTCATTATAATTGTTGGTGTTTTCCTCTGTGACAGTGTCCTCCTTTCCCTCCTGTCAAATAAATATCTTTGTTTCATCAGACCTCTGTGTAAGATGACTGCCTCTCCTTGTTGGGTGCCTCCATCCACCCACCTAGGAACTTATAGTGTTGCCCCACCACAATACCAGTTGGGGAGTTATACTGGTGCTGGTAGTAAGACAGTTACATCCATATCTCAGAGTGAAGAACCAAGAATACTACCAGAGCATCACATGATGACATCAGGGACAGCGTAAAGGTAAAATCTTCCTCTTTGCGGATGGCATCAAGTTATGTGGGAGGGTGGACATGGAGGAGAGAGTCAGGGATCTAAGAGAGGACATAGCAAAGTTAGAGAGGTGGTCTGCCATCTAGCAACTGGGGTTTAATTCTAAAATGTGCAAGGACATGTACATCGGATGCAAGAACCTGAGGGTAGAACACAGACTGGGGGTGTGACTGTCAAAGTATCGGAGAAGGAAAATAACCAAGGGTTACTAGCACCTGAAACCCTCTATGCAATGCAAAAAAGCAGCAGCTAGGGCAAACAGGATTCTGGGTTGCATAGCTAGAGAATTCACCAGCAGAAGAAAGGAGATAATCCTGGCTTTCTACACAGGTGCATGATGTGTCTGCACCTTGAGTTGTGTGTGTAGTACTGCAATCCCTACCTAAAAAAGGACATAAACCAACTAGAGTCAATACAAAGAAGGGGTACAAAGATGGTCTGGGATCAACGCAATCTCCTGTACAAGGAAAGGCTGAAGAATCTGAATATGTACTCACTCAAGGAGAGAAGGGAGCAAGGGGTCACAACAGAAAACTTCAAGTACCTTAAAAGTATATAAAAGGCTGAACTTGGGATCACTTAAGACTCAGTGAGAATAAGAATATGACAGTGCACAACTATAAACTGTCTGGTGGAAGGTTCAAGAAGTAGATCAGGAGACACTACTTCACTAAAGGAGTAGTAACAGATGGAAAGAGCTCCCAAAGGGGGTTGTCAACCAGAAAATAGTTGGGGGTTTCAAAAGGGGGTTGGGCAGAGTCAAGGGGAAGGTAAGAGTGCAAAGCGAGGGGTCCAGAGCAACACGTGAAAGAACAGGTCTTACTTCGAGATGCAGCTCTTGCAGCAGGTTACACCATTAGGACTGAAGCCGTCAGGCGTCAGGACCCCAAGGAAATGTTCTAGCTAACAGTCTTCAGCGGGGACTGCCTCCGACGTCGGTCCCGCCCCCGACGTCAGGCGTAGTACATAAGGAGGCAGTCCCGACACAATCCCCAGTTCTTTTCCCGCCATCGACTTTGCAGCATTGGCCTCTCGGTCAGTTTCTAGCGCGCGACGACTAGGAGAATTTCAACAGTTCTTTTTCATCAGATTTCGTCTAACGTCCTCTCCAACTTCCGTTGAGGGCCATTCATCGAAGTGTGCCTGCGGCAAACAGATTCCCTTTAAGGATCCTCACTCAGCCTGCGTTCGCTGCCTGGTCCCGGACCACGACACCCAGGCCTGCTCCATCTGCCAGGGATTTAACAGCTGTACGAGGATCCACTGCCAGAAGGCCCTTCAAGCTTTCCTCCTCGAGGAGAAACTTAAGGCAATGGACCGAGACCCTTCCTCCAGAGGAGAATCTTCAGGGAAGTCCCACAGGCACCACGAAAAGCACCAGAGAAGGAGAGACCCAGATCCCCTTCCTGGGCCTCGGACTCCCTCAGCTCGGGCTCCAAGTCAGACCGCTCTCCGTCGAGGGCCCGCTCTCAGCCTCCCCCGGTTCTTGTCAAATCAGCTAGTGGTTCCTCCTCTCTACAGCCTGTCAAGACCTCCAGGCCTGCATCTTCCACTCCGGCTAAGGCCTCGTCCAGGTCTGGGGAGCGCCATAAGTCGTCCTCCAGTCATCCGGCCTCCGACGTCAGGTCTGTCTCCCAACCGCTGCCACCCCAGCGCAAGACTAAGGAGCTGACCTCCCTCAAGCAGACGTCGGACCCGACGTCGGCCACGGCACATAGGCACTCCAAGGAACCGGTGACCGTCCGTCACCTGTCGCCGGTCAGGCATTCGCCCCCGAGGACGCCGGCGGGGGGACCGGCGTCAGCTACTGCAGAAAAGAGGACCACACCACCGCCTACCGACATCGGTCAGGAGGCGTTGGAGGAGGAGGAGGAGTCTACCCAGCCCGAAGACCAGGCGGGCGACCCCGGACCCGTCGAACTCCCATGGGAACCCTCTCTGGAACCAGAGGCCCCCGGGGATCCGACGCCTGGCCCCGATGACAGGCCACCGGCGCCCGGTCTGTCGTCAGGCCTAAATCTGGCAGAAGTGAAAGAGCTCTTCACCTTCTGGTGGGACACCATCAAGAAGGACGTGGTCACCATGCAACCTCCTCCTGCGCCCGCTGCCCTTCCGATGCCTGCACCCCCTCCTCCACCTAGGGGGTCAGCAGCATGGGCATCATCCCCCAAGCAGCCAGCATCACCTCCTAGGGGCAGATCTTTGGAGAAGAGAAAGGCTCCGTCAAGATCCACTTCAGGGTCACCCAGCCCCAAGAGACCCAGAAAATGTCGGTATACTCCGTTCACGGAGGATTCCAGATCTGACATCTCTGAGTGCTCCAGATCTCCTTCTCCAATCAGCGTCCCCTCTCCGGACCCACGTGACCTTCCCAGGTCCCCTCCGGATGACCCCTCGTTCTCCGAGATAATGAGGCATATTCAGGAGAACATGGGGTGGGATGCTGAAGAGCTTGACCCCGAAAGACTACGCCTTGCCCGCTACCTTCGGCAAAAAGACCCCAAGCCTGTGGTAGTGCCACCCTTGGTGGACACCTTTGTGGACGTCACCAAGGCTGCGTGGAAGTGTCCACATTCGACCCTGGCAATGCCGAAGAAGGCAGACTGCCTGTACAAGGCCCCAAGGGAGGACCAGTACCTGGTGAACCATCCTCTGGCCAACTCCCTGGTCATTACAACCTCACATGACCAGTCTCAGATACCGCAGCACTTCAGCACGCAGCCACTGGACCCGGAGTCCAAGCAGTTGGACGTCCTGGGCAGGCGCACATACGCGGCCGTGACTTGTGCCATTAGGTCGTTGAATTACCTCACCCACATGGTTCAGTTCCAGAACGCATTGTGGGAGCAGGGTCAGGACCTAGCTGAAAAATTGCCAGATGGTGGCCAGAAGGAGGAGCTGTTGCAACTCCTCCGTACGGGTTCGGACGTGGGGACCCAGGTTCTTAGAGCCGCATACGACTCTGTGGACTCTTCGGCCACAGCTGCGGCCTCAGGTGTGTGTCTCCGGAGACACTCATGGCTCCGTGTCTCCAGCTTTACCCCGGACGTCCAGAAGAACATCATGGACACCCCTTATCATGGCGAAGTTCTGTTTGGTGAAGCCTCGGAGAAGGTGATCACCAAATTGCAGGAAGCCGGGAAGACGATTAGATCTGTACATGCTATGTACAGGTCTCAACAGTTCTTCATGGGAACCAGAGTCGCTTTCACAGCCGGATCCAAAGGCAACAACCTCGTTCCGGCCAGCAACAGAGGGGCTCCTTCACCTGAAAACCCAGGCCAAGACATCCTCAGGCAGAGGCCAACGAGCCACAAAGTCAGCCCAACCTGCAGGATCCAATGCTGCCACAGCATGACTCCTTCCCGGCCCCCGGCCCTCCTCGGGATCAACGGGAAATGAAGGTCGGAGGTCGCATCGCGGACCACCTGCCAGGGTGGCGGTCGATCACCACCGACAGGTGGGTGCTGCAGTTGGTCGAAAAAGGCCATTATATAGAGTTTGTAGACAACCCACCCACAAGGCCTCCTCTGCTTTCCCGCTATTCGGGTCAGCACGCCCTGCTTATACAGCAGGAGGTGCTCTTGCTTCTAGAGAAGGAAGCTTTGTAGCACATTCCAAGGAACCAGAGAGAAGCAGGATACTATTTGCACTTCTTCCTGGTTCCAAAGAAAACAGGGGACCTCCATCCAATCTTGGACCTCAGCGACCTCAATCTGTCGGTAGTCTACAAGCGCTTCCGCATGGTGACCCTTCCGGGGCTAATCCCCATGCTGAAGAAGGATGCTTTCTTGGTGTCCCTGGACATGCAGGATGCTTACCTGCACATTCCTATTGCTCAGGCGCATAGGAGGTTCCTGCACTTCGAGTTTCTCGGCTGCCATTATCAATTCCGGGCGCTTCCCTTCAGACTGCCATCAGCACCTCAGGTTTTTACCAAGTGCATGGCAGTTGTGGCAGCATCTCTGAGGAGACAGGGCCACTACGTGTTCCCGTACCTGGACGATTGGCTTCTCATGGCCCCTTCCAAGGAGGCACTACTGATAGCCATCAATGTAACCAGACCCTTTTCAGTCTCTGGGCATCCTCATCAACCACGAGAAGTCTCTCCTGGTACCGTCCCAGAAACTGCAGTTCATAGGGGCAGTTCTGGACACCGTCAAGGGAAAAGCCTTTCTTCCCGAAGACAGAGCGGAACGCATTCGATCCCTCATAAGGGACCTGTCAGCGAAGAAGACCATCCCAGCCAGACTGGTCCTTCGCCTGCTCGGACACATGGCTGCAGCCATTCCTACAGTCCCGATGGCAAGACTCCACATGCGGGTAACCCAGTGGATGTTAAGGGTGCAATGGGACCAACGGCAAGGCCATCTGCAGCATCCAGTCAGAATCATGAAGGCCGTGGTTCGGGACTGGCAATGGTGGCTAGATCCGGGAACCCTCTCTGTGGGGGTTCCTTTCACAGAGCCGTCCCCGGTTATAACTCTCTCCACAGATGCTCAGGGCTGGGGTGGGGAGCACACTTGAATGGGGTGAGGTCTCAGGGAATATGGACTACCCAGGAATCTCATCTCCATATCAACATATTGGAGATGAGGGCGGTCCTTTATGCCCTGCAAGCCTTCCAGTCAGAGATTCCACTGAGTACTCTCTTGTTGCAAACAGACAATACTGTGGTGATGTATTACCTCAACAAACAAGGAGGCACACACTCTTACCCCCTTTGCAGGAAGGTCATGAGAGTGTGGGAATGGGTAATTCGACACGGCACAAATCTTGTTACTGTTGACGTTCCCAGGGTGGACAACACCGTCGCAGACAGCCTGAGTCATTCCCAGGCCAGAGTCCACGAGTGGAAACTTCTACAGGAGGTGATAGAGGATCTGTTCCATAGATGGGGCACTCCAGAATTAGATCTATTCGCGTCCCCATCCAACGCAAAACTGCCCAATTTTTGCTTGCTAGATCCAGGGCCTGGTGTTTTCTGGCGAGACGTGATTGTCCCTCTCCTGGGCGGGCAGATTCCTCTATGCCTTCCCTCCTTTCCCGTTGATCCAAGAGTTCTTCTCAAAGCATTGCAGAGCACGTGGCGCTTATCCTGATAGCGCTTCTGGCCCAGACAAATCTGGTTCCGCTACTGCATCAGCTATCTTGGGAACCTCCGCTTCCTTTGCCAATCAGCTCCCATCTGTTGTCTCAGGAGGAGGGTTCACTAGTCCAACCGGACTTACATTCATTGAATCTACATGCCTGGCTCCTAGAGACATAGCCATGATGCGGCACGGGGTCTCGCAAGAGGTGGCAGACGTGCTTTCTGCCGCTAGAAAACCGGCAACACATGCAACATACGCCATGAAGTGGCGCAGATTTTGCCTGTGGGCTCAAACGCGTGGTTTCTCGCCCTTAGACTGTCCTGAGAAGCTGGTTCTGGAGTACCTGCTTTCCCTGTTTCAATCCGGGCTAGCTTACTCCTTGATCAAAGTGCACCTTTGTGCAATCTCAGTTTATCATGCCCCCATAGGCCATCGTATGGTGGCTCAGTTGGATACTACTCATGCCTTTTTTAAGGGGGTCCTCCACCTTAGGCCGCCTATCAAGGATCCGGTTCCTCCTTGGGACTTGTCCTTCATCCTGGAGCAGCTTACTCTGCCACCCTTTGAACCAGCCGCAGATTGCGAGCTACGTCATGGAAAACATTGTTTTTAGTTGCAGTTACTTCGGTGAGAAGAATCTCCGAATTGCATGCACTCATGTGCAAACAGCCTTATTTAATTTTCCACCAGGATAGGGTATCCCTGAGGACAAATCCTAAGTTCCTGCCTAAGGTGGTTTCAGCCCTTACCCTTAATCAGGATATCGACTTACCAGTGTACTTTCCTAAGTACACCAATAGAGGAGAAGCGCTGCTTCACACCCTGGATGTTCACAGGTGTCTTAGATATTACCTAACCAGAACCAAACAGCACCGGAAAGCGGATCAGCTGTTCATATCCTTTGCTGAGACGATGAAAGGGGCCCCTGTTTTGAAACAGACCCTTTCACATTGGCTCATTCAATGCATCTCTTTCTGTTATGACAAGCGCAGCAAACCCTTGCCAGGCGCAGTCAAGGGCCATTCTACCAGAGGAGTGGCCACCTCCTTTGCAGCACTGAAGAATGTGTCCACTTCAGCTATTTGTGCTGCAGCCACCTGGAGCTCGGTGCATACCTTTATTAGGCATTACAGCCAGGACATCGCCTTAAGGCGAAGGGCTGGTTTCAGCCTAGCCATCCTTCAGGGACTTCTGTCCTAGGCTCGAGCAGGGTGGTACTCTCTGTTCTCCCTCCTCCCGATGGCTTTAGAATGTTGCCATTGCTTGGGAATCAGTCCTAATGGTGTAACCTGCTGCAACAGCTGTATCTTGAAGTAAGATAGTATAGTTACGTAAGAACCTACCATAACAGTAGATCTTCGAGAACAGCTCTTGCAGCAGGTACCTTCCCGCCCACCATCCCCCCTTTTGGAGGAGGTAGGTTATAGCCTAACATCCATCTTTCGGGATGGAACGATTTGTTTTTAGTCTTGGCCATCTGATAGCGGATCCTCGGTCTCCTCTTCTGATGTCATCCAGTGGCCGGGAGTCTCCGGCGGGAGAACTGAGGATTGTGGCTGAACCGCCTCCTTATGCCTGACGTCGGGGGTGGGACCGACGTCGGAGGCGGTCCCCGCTGAAGACTGCTAGCTAGAAAATTTCCGTGGGGTCCTGACGCCTGACGGCTTCAGTCCTAATGGTGTAACCTGCTGCAAGAGCTGTTTTCGAAGATCTACTGTTACGGTAAGTTCTTACATAACTGTACCTTACATACTCACTGTAACAACAGATCTTTGAGAGAATTTCTCATTGTTTCATTTCATTTTGTTTCATTTTTATTTTATACTGAAAAAGCCTGTAAGCAAGAAATGAAAATTACGTACCTACCATAATTCTTGATCTTCTTGTGTATCTTCACCATTCATCATTGTTGGGTGTCTGTCAGAAACAGGCACCCCTTGGGACATTTTTTTTTTGGAAGGAGGAGCAGGCACCATCAGCATCGTTCATGAGGCCGACACATTGGGTGGTGCTTGCTGGTTGGCCAGAAATGGTCACTGGGTCCTCCTCCACCTCAGTTCTGCTTGTTGGAGAGACAGAAGGAAATAAGTATAGAGAAAAGAAGGGTAGGGCAAGGGAGCCCAAGGCACAACAAAAGGAAAAGGAGCAACTGATAAAGAATATGTTGATGAGAGGACAGATAAGAAAATGGGGGCCTGAGGGTTATGGGCCAGGTGGCCCCAGTCCCTGAATGACCAAAAGGGAAGGAAGAAAGAGAGAAAGGATAGAGAGAGAGGGTTTAAGGAGCGTGGGATGAGAGGGGGTTGCCAGGACCCATCAGGGCAAGGTCGATCAGAAGATCACCAGGGGATGATTCAAGGAGATTCTGAAGTTTCAGAATTCTGGATGGGTAAGGCCACCCCCAGCTCCGATCCCAACTCCCTAGAAGAAAATCACATTCCTCACTCCCCCCCTGCAGTTACCACAAGGAGAAAAAAGGTTTTTGAGGAGGAGGAGGGGGGAAGGGAAGAGAAGGGACACGCTAAAACACACCATCCCCATCAGGGAAGGTAAGAGAAGGCAACAAGGACAAGGGAATTATGGACAGCCCCAAAATCATCCATCCTGGAACTCGCAAATGGACCTCATGGGATGGAGGCATCCCATAAAAAGTTCAGGACAGAGGAGATGCCCATCAGAAGACTCTGAGGAAAAAAACACCCCTAAGGGGTCTCACGTGCCCATTGCCAACACCCCCTCGAAGGCCTCCCAATGGCCTGCCGGAGAGGACAGAATAACTCATTGGGGGGGAGTGAGTAGGGAGGCGGTACAGCTCAGGGGTTGAGGCCCTGAGAGGGGAAGGTGGGAGGAATTCAGTGATGAATGGTGAAGATACACAGGAAGATCAGGAATTATGGTAGGGACGTAATTTTCATATCTTACCTGTGTTAGTCTTTACCATTCATCACTGTTGGGTGAGTACTGAGCACCCCGGAAGGAGGCCCAAGAAACCCTGAAGGAATAACATCCTTTAGTCCCCCCTGGTGGGAGAATGGGGGGAGGGGACACTTCACTAGCCGGTTAGGGCTGGGAATGGTCAGGATGAGGTGGGGTCCCCTGAAACCTAAGGGAAGGAAGATGCCCCTGAAGTTCCCATCTCGTCCTGTGGGAGAAGAGATGGGTCCCCTGGAAGGAGGAGGAGGAGGCCAGTAACCTGCACCAGGCTAAAGTAGACAACCTTGAAAGGCGAAGCCATGCCATCCACCTAATGCAGATCGCTGTCCCCGCGAGCCATGAAGTGACCTCATTGGCGTTGCACGATGCCCTTGAGTGGTGCCTCGCCAACTCGAGGCCTACAGCGGAGAGGCCTATGGCTTGTCGGGTAGCCTCAGAATCGGGGAGTGATACTAAATCCTGGCCTAGCATCGCACACAGATGTCTGTTATAGGCAGCGTGGTGCGCCTGATGTGAGATAATTGCCAGCAGACTCCACGTAAAGGAGAAATCTCTCTGCCACAGATGATCAGAATCCTGAGAGTCAGTATCAAGAGGCTGATTGCGGACCAGGCGTCTATGCCCAGATGGGGTGTCCATCATCATCGTCATCATTTTATTTGTTAGAAAGTGCCCTTCTGGAGCTCAGGGCGCCCCTACAATTCAAAACATAAAATAACATATCCACATAAACACATATTCATGGCTTTATACATAATTAAAATATTTATAAATCCATTACAAATCATAAATCTTATGAGCGCTGCCTAACAAGGCTTTTAATATTATAGGCCAGAAAAGATCTGGGTGAATAGGTGGGTTTTTAAAGCTATTTTAAAGCTCTCTATGGTCAGGCTATCTCGTATCTGACGAGGTACAGAATTCCACAGGGTCAGAGCCATAAAAGCAAAAGCTCTTCCTCCAGATGTCTTCAAACGGACCCTAGGAATCTCCAGCAATCCCTCATCAGAGGATCGGAGTGGGTGGGAGGGGCAGTAGGGAAGCAGGAGATTGTGCAGGTATTTCGGTCCCTGGTCATGTAGAGCTTTATAGGTCAGCAATGCGACCTATAAAGGTTATCTGCCACTGTACTGGTAGCCAGTGCAGTTCACGCAGGACAGGTGTTATGTGCCTGGATCTAGAGGCTTCAGTTAAGAACTGCACTGTTGCGTTCTGCACTAGCTGCATGCGATGGATGTCAACCCCTGGTAGCCCCAGGTAGAGGGCGTTACAGTAATCAAGACGAGTGGTGATAAAGGCGTGGACCAGAGTGGGAATATCTTCACTCGGAACCAGGTGTTTCACTCTAGGTATATTCCTAAGATGGTAAAAGGAAGATTTGACTATGGCCGACACCTGAGCCTTCAAGTTCAGTCCCTGGTCAAAAATTACACCAAGGTTACGCACCTGGTCCAAGACAATTAGCGGTTTCCCTCCCAGCTCTAAACCAGAAGACTGTCCCACCAACATCCTAGCTGACCTATGATCTGGGTCCACAACCAATACCTCTGTTTTTTCCGGGTTTAGCCTCAGTCAACTGGTACTCATCCAGTCCCAAATCTCAGTCAGACAGCTGTTAAACACCAATACAGTAGTTTCCTCCTGGCCGGGCACAAAAAACATGTACAGCTGAAAGTCATCTGCATAGCAGTGAAAACTCAGACCATACCATCTTACAATGTTCCTAATGATAGCAAGTATACTGCAAACAGCATGGGGGACAACACCAAGCCCTGTGGCACCCCGCAGGGCAGTTCATGGGGAGCTGAGGAATAAATCCCCAACACCACCCTCTGAAATCTGCCCTTGAAGAATGACTGAAACCAGCTAAGGACTTCTCCCTCCAGTCCACAGAAGAACCGCAGATGCTCGAGGAGTACCCCATGATCCACAGTATCAAATGCTGCCAAGAGATCCAGGAGAACCAGAATGGTATGGGATCTCCCATCTCTGGCCATCAGTAGATATAGCAGTTACGTAAGAAATGGAAATTACATGCCTACCATAATTCTTGATCTTCTTGGACGAAGCCTCCACTACTCATTTACACTAATGGAAGTATGCCAGAGGCGCTAGGACCCAGTTGGAGAAAACGTTTTTAGGAGGGCCGGAGCCTGAGATGGAGCCGTGAGGAAGTGGCACCATGAGCCTGGTGCGTGTGGTAATAACTATCTCGGAGTCAACCCTCCAACCGCATCAGTACCTTTTCTCCCCCCCCCCCGAGTAGGTGCAGTGTAACTAACCTAGAAAGGACTAACCTAAAAATCGGACTTAAGATAGTCCGAATGACCCATGTAAGAAGGATCAACAATAAAGTCTTCACAGCTCAGCCACTGAGAGAGTGAACACAATAAACAGAGAAGTGAGCTCGGGGGATGGTGGGTGGGTGTGTGAATGAGTGGTGGAGATTTCGTCCAATACGTTCAAGAATTACAGTAGGTACGTAATTTCCATATCTTACTGGACGTAAAGTCTCCACCACTGATTCAACTAATGGGAGAGTACCAAGCTAAACAATCCCCCGAGACGGGCGGCAGGAGATAAAGAGCTCACGTACATAGGACAGATGTCTGTTAAGAATGGTCCTACCAAACGATAGATGTCGTCTGGCATGGACATCCAAGGCGTAGTGCTCAACAAAAGTATGCACAGAGCTCCAGGTAGCCGCATTGCAAATATCTGCAAAGGGAATATTACAGATTTCTGCCAGAGATGCCGCGACTGCTCTGGTAGAGTGAGCGTACACTCTGCCTTCCAGCTTGACCTGTGCCATAGAATAGCAGTGGAGAAGGCATGCCACCAGCCACGCTGAAATGCATCTGACAGCAACAGGTTCACCCAGCCAGGACTCACTGAAGGAAGCAAAGAGTTATTGAGCCTTACAAATTTCTTTCATTCTATCTACATAGAACTGCAACGCTCTCTTAACATCCCGCGAATGAAGGGTATGCTCCCTTTCATTCTGGAAGTTCGAAAAGTAGGTAGGAAGGACTAAGGGTTGGTTTAGATGGAATTCTGAGACAACCTTGGGGAAAAACTTAGGATGAGTCCCAAGAACTACTTTGTCCTTGTGAAATACTGTGACCAGAATGTGTGTTTCAGAAACTCTACGGTCCAAAGTAATGGCCACCAGGAAGGCCATTTTCCAAGTGAGGAATTTCAACTCGCAAGTAGCTAGAGGCTCTAAAGGTTTACGAGTGAGCATGTCTAGCACAAGGTTAATGTCCCAAGCTGCAACTGGATGTCTAATAGGAGGTCTAGCATGCAGAATACCCCTTAAAAACCTCTTAACTAAGTGCAACTGAGCCAGCGACATGGAAAGTACCAGCTCATGATATGCTGAAATGGCACAAAGATGAACTTTGACTGTGGATTACTGCAGACCTGTGTTTGAGAGGTCTAAGAGTTACTCCAAGACTTTATTTGGTGGGCAGAAAAAAGGGTTCCAAGAGATTTTGCACACCAGATAGAGAAATGCTTCCATTTAGCTGTGTAGGTTTTTTTTAGATGCCGGCTTATGCTCAGCCAAAAGAGTATCAAACTCTATGAGAAACACTGAACCTATTCACCTCTATCTCTTCAGGAGCCAAGCATGAAGGTGAAGCGACCTCAGGTTGGGATGGACCACAGGACCCCGGGTCAGAAGGTTCGTCTGAAGGGGAAGCGTTTTTGGGGGAGGTTCCAACAGCCTGTTGAGTAGCGGGAACCATATCTGCTGAGGCCAGAAGGGGACAATGAGAATCATTCTGCACCCTGAGATTCCAATTTGAGCTGTACCCTCTGAATTAGGGGAAGAGGAGGAAACGCGTATAGAAAATGTTTTGTCCACTGCAGCCTGAACGCATTCTGACAAAAAATGCCAGGTCCTGTATTTCTGGGGCAGAAGAGAGGCAGTTTTGTGTTGAGTGGGGATGCAAAGAGGTCCAGGACAGGAGTTTCCCACTCTTTGAAGAGTGGCTGAATGATGGTTAAGTTGAGAGACCATTCGTGAGGATCCGCCTCTGTTCTGCTGAGACGGTCTGCCAGTTCGTTTTGTACTCCTGGCAGGTAAACCACCTGAATCAGAGCTTTGTGCTCCAGGCACCATTCCCACACTCTCATTGCTTCCCTGCATAATGGGTAAGAGTGTGCACCGCCCTGTTTGTTGATGCAGTATATCTCTGCCTTGTTGTCCGTTTAAAGGAGAATGTTCTTGTGACAGAGTATGTCCTCCAAAGCTTGGACTGCACAGAGGACTGCTCTCATTTCCAGGACATTTATGTGAAGTTGAGACTCATCCTGAGTCCACGTACCCTGGGTGTGGAGATCCCAGAAGTGAGTTCCCCAACCCATCAGAGACACGTCCGTGGTAATAGAGATCTGATGATCCAGAGGGACGAAGGGATATCCTTCCAGAAGGTTGCCCTCTTGAGACCACCAGGTGAGCAATCTCTTCAGAGGTTCCGTCACCTTGATGAGAAAAGAATGAGGATGAGTGGTTGGCAACCACTGAGCACTGAGAATCCACTGAGAGGTTCTCATGTGAAGACGAGCCAAGGGTACGATGAACACCGAGGATTCCATGAGGCCCAGCATCCATTGCATCGAGATAGATAGAACCAAGCTGTGCTCTCTGATGCATCAGGCCATCTGTAAGATATTGCTCTTTCTGTCCTCTGGAAGAAAAGCCTTCGCACAGGAGAAGAGTTCCTATTAAGAGGAGCTTCTGGGAGGGCTGCAACTGTGACTTGTTGAGGTTCAGTAGGACTCCCATGGATGTGAGGGAGTCTGAGGCCATAGCCACAGCCTCCAGAATCTCTTTCCTCGAGGGACTTGCTAGGAGCCAGTCGTCCAAATATGGGAACACTTGTATTCTGATTTTCCTGAGGTGCGCCGGAAGAATTCCACAACACTTTGTAAAAACTCGAGGCGCCGAGGGCAGCCCAAAGGGCAGGACTCTGAACTGATAGTGTTGACCCAATACCACAAACCTTAGGTATTTGTGGTGCTCTGGGTGTATGAGAATGTGCTGGTAGGCATTCTGCATGTCCAAGGAGGCTAGCCAATTGTATTGATGAATCAAAGGTAGCAGGGTACCGAGTGATAACATCTTGAACTTCTTGTGTAGGAACTTGTTTAACTTTCTGAGATCCAGAATGGGGCGCATGCTGCTGGTTTCCTTGGGACCAGAAAGTAATGGGAGTAGAAACCTGTGTTTCATTGATCCAGCGGAGCTACTTCTACTGCCCTGTTGTTCAGAAGGCCTTGTACCTTGGAAGCAAGAACGTCTGACTGTACCACTGACAGCCTGGGCTATCTTTCGGGAGGATGATCTGGAGGGGTTCCCAAAAGATTGAGAGAGTACCCCTCGCGGATTATCCCGAGGACCCATTTGTCTGATGTTATAGATTTTCAGTGGTTGTAAAACTGAGTCAGACGTCCTCCCACTGCTGAGGAGGAGTCCCCCTCAGGCAGCTAAGGTGGGACCTGGGCCGGAAACTCAGAAGGTGGCACTGGACACTTTTGGGCCTTGTGTCTTCTGCTGTGCTTTCTTTTGTGGCTGAGGGTTCTGGTTTCTGTTAAAATCTCCTCTGCTTTTTCCTCAGAAGGACTGACGGTTGTGAAACTGGCGCTTGTTCCCACCCCCTCGAGAGTGGCTAGCCATAGGTCTGGCTGTCTTAATGGCAGACCTAGTCTTCCGTGTGGCCTCTAGTGCTTGCTCCACCTGAGGTCCGAACAGATACATACCGTCAAAAGGTAAGGCCATGGCATGCTGCTAGGCATCATTCATGAAGCCTGAAGTATGCAGCCAAGAGTGGTGATGGGTGCAGATGCCAGCCGCTGCCACCCGGGAAGCGGTATCGAAGAAACAATTACTTACCATAGTAATTTTCTTTCTTCCCAGTGATGCTCGGACATTCATAACTTTGTGCAGTCATCCTGATGGGTTGGGCTGCCCGGAGAGATGAAACACATGCACATGATGGAATTCTTTGCACGTGAGCATCTTTCAAATACTGCCTCTACCAACTGTAGTGTTCTAAGCCCTTCAGATTTGTAAGAAGCCTGGAAGTCAGGCAACATGAAGAAATCCGACAACTAATTAATAAACATTTTTTAGGATTAGCCTAATAAAACAACTTACTTCAAAAAACCTCCAAGGGAGGAACTATATCTATATACAATAACGGCGTTCACCATACAGTGAGAAAAACTATTAAGAGAGACAGAAAACTCTGTTAAAATCTGTCTAGCATAGAGAAATGTATCCAGAAGGAATGGCTATGTGGCACTAGCATGCAGAATGCAGAGGCTGAAGTTCTGGAAGGGGAGGATGGGAGGGAGTTATGAATGTTTGAGCATCACTGGGAAGAAAGAAGATTACTATGGTAAGTAATTTTTTCTTCTAACCCCAGAAATGCTCAGACCACTCATAACTTTGTGCAGATTACCAAGCAGTACCCCCTGGTGGTGGGCACAGAACTTATTTTGGAAACAGACTTTGCAGGACTGCTGTGCCAAACTTGGCGTCACTTCTGGACAAAATATCTAAATTATAATGCTTTGTAAAGGTGTGTGCTGATTTCCAAGTAGCTGCTTTACAAATGTACAACAATGGCACCTCCCTAGCAACTGCAATAGTGGCAGCTGTTCCTCTTGTTGAATGAGCCCTCAGCTCAGCTGGGGACTCTCTACCTGCTTTAGTGTAGCAGAATTGAATACACTGGACAATCCACCAAGAAATGGATCATTTTGAGGCTGGTTTGCCCATTCCAACATCCCCATATGTAAGGAAAAGTTGTTTCTTGTCTTCCCTATGGCCTTTAGTAGCTGTCATGTAGTAGCTGAGAGCTCTTTTTCACATCCAGACTGTGAAGCCTTCTTTCACCAGAGCTTGTATGATCTGTGAAGAACACAGGCAGAGTGACTGATTGGTTCAGATGGAAATCTGAAACCACTTTGGGAAGGAATTGTCTGTTTTGTTCTGAGGACTACTTTATCCCTGTGGAAGGAAATGTAGTCCTGGTAAACACAGAGAGCCTGAAGCTCACTGATTCATCTTGCTGAAGTAATTGCTACCAGGAAAACTATTTTCCAGGTAACAAACTTTAAATGGGCTGTAGCCATGGGCTCAAAAGGAGCCCGCATCAATCTGGCTATACATACATTAAGATCCCAAGCGGGCACTGGTGCTCTGTGAGGAGGGTGCAAATGCATCAGGCCTTTGAAAAATCTTTAGAAAATGGGATCTGATGCTACAGACACCTTTGTCCTAGCAGACAGGTAGGTAGGTACTGCTGCAAGGTGAACTCTTAAGGAACTGGGTTGCAGACCTTGTGAATGTAAATGAGTTAGATAATCCAATACCAATGAGACCCCCTGCATCATTTGGGGTGAAGTTTCTACCAGAGCACCAGAAAGAGAATCTTTTCCACTTAGCAGAATAAGTTTTCTTAGTGGAAGGCTTCCTATAACCTTTCAAGATGCTTAATACAGCTTCAGAAAAGTTCAAGCCTGCATACTCTAACTCCTCAAGAGCCATGCCTTGAGGTGAAGAGATTTGATATTTGGGACCAGCAATGTTCCCTGATTGGAGGTTAGAAGATTGTGCCTGAGAGGCAAGCTTATTGGCCTGCTCACTGCCATGGAGAGCAGAAGAGAGTACCATGTCTGCCTGGGCCAATCTGGAGCTATCAATATCAGAGAAGCTGAGAGGGATCTGAGTTTCAGCAGTACCCTAAAAACTAGAGGGAAAAGGCATAGAGAAACTTGCCCGACCAATCCAGTACCAGGGCGTCCAGAGGGATTGTGCCTTGGGCTGGTGGCCTGCAACAATACTGAGGCAACTGGTGGTTCTGGTGGGATGCGAACAAGTCTATCTCTGGAATGCCCCACCTGTTGAAAATTATCTGCACCACCTGCTTGTTCAGTGTCCATTCGTGATGGGACTGATTGATCCGACCCAGTGTGTCTGCCAAGATATTGTCCTTTCCTGGCAGATGGATGGCTTGCAGGGACACCTTTAGGGAATATGCCAGAGCCCAAATTCTCATGGCTTCTGTGCATAGGGGACCTGATCTGGTGCCACGCTGCTTGTTTATGTAATACATAGTGGTGGTATTGTCCGTTCTGACTTGTACCACTTTGCCCATTACCAGTGTAGAGAAAACTTTTAGTGCTAGCCGCACTGCTCTGAGTTCCAGCAAATTTATATGCTGGAGGGACTCTGCCCCTGACCAGGTACCCTGACTTGTGTGCTCCCCTAGATAGGCACCCCAGCCCAGAAGGGATGCATCTGTTGTGAGGACCAGTGACGGATCCTCCTTCTGGAAGGGGACTCCCTGCCTTAGGTTGGATTCCTTTTTCCACCACAAGAGGGCTTGTAACAGAGGCCTTGTCACTGGAATGAGTTTTGAAAAGGGATCTTTCTGACTCCAATGAGTCCTGAGGTGAAACTGGATGTGTCTCATGTGAAACCTGGAACCCTGCACTGTGCCTGCGGATGCAGCCATATGACCCAAGAGCTGCAGGAATTGCCTGGCTGTTTTTTGACTGTGCAACTTGAAGGAGTTTGCTATGGCTTGAAGACTTTGTACCCTGTCTAGTGGTAAAAAGGCCCTGGCCTGTAGGGTGCTGAGCTCTGCCCCTATGAACTGTAAAGTCTGTGTAGGGGTGAAGACAGATTTTTTTCTGGTTTACTATGAAACTCAGGGACTCTAAAAGATCCTGTGTGAGCCTTAGAGAGATTGCGATCTGTTCTGGTGACTTGCCCACTACCAGCCAGTCGTCCAGGTATGGGAAGACAGTCACTCCCTGTCTTCGAAGAAATGCCACCACGGCTGCTAGGCATTTTGTAAACACCCTTGGTGCCGAGGAAAGGCCGAAGGGTAGGGTTGCAAACTGATAATGACCTGATGGGAGTCTGAATCTGAGATATTTCCTGTAAGATTCCTTTATGGGGATGTGGAAATAAGCATCCTGTAAGTCCAGGGATGCCAGCCAGTCCCCTTTTTGGATTGTTGGCAGAATCCGAGCCTAAGTGACCATTTTGAACTTTGGCTTTTTCAGGTGCTTGTTTAAAGCTCTGAGATCCAAAATTGGCCGCCACTCCCCATTTTTCTTTGTTGTTAGGAAGTATCTGGAGTAAAAACCTCTTCCTCTCAGGGTTGCAGGGACTAGTTCCACTGCTTTGAGCTGAAGCAGCTTCTGAACCTCTGCCTCTAGCAACGAGATTTGTGCTAGGGGTGGGGAGGTGGAAACCCTGGGTTTTTTTTGAGGAAGAAATTTGAACTGCAGAGACAGACCTTTGCCCACTACCTCCAATACCCACTTGTCTGTGGTGATGGTTGACCAGAGGGGGAGGAAATGGGACAGTCTGCCTCCAACAGGTAGGGAGGAGGCATCTTGCATCTCAGGGGTTCTGTTTAGGCTGGGGTTGAGGATGTGGCTGAGCCCCTCGCCTAGAGCCCCTTCTACCCCTACCCCTTGAGTAGCCCTGTGGGGGGTACTGCTGGTATTGGGGCATGGGTACTGGCTGGAAAAAGGGTCTTGATAAAAAGGAACGACCCCTAGCCCCCCTTCCACAGGGTCTGGTGGATGAAGAAACTCTGTCTCTAGCAGAGTTACTTCTATAAGTGGCCTTATATTCATCCACCTTTTTCATATAGGCTACTGTGGACTCCCCAAAAAGCACATTTCCTTCTAATGAGAAATCCAGGGCCTCTGACTGGGTATCCTGAGTAAGGTTTGTGGCCCTGAGCCAAGCAAACCTCCTCTGAGCCACTGTATTAGCCATCCATCTGGCTGCAGTGTCATTTAGATCAGCAGCCATTTGGAACTGGTACTTGGCCGCCTCTAGACCAAACCTGGCAGTTTCTGCCAGGTCATCTGACAAGGGTGGGGTGGCCTTCATGGACATTGCCAGTACCGACTGCCACAGGGATTTCTGATACTGTGCAGCATAAGCTTGAAAAGTGGCCTGTCTCATGGCCAACGAGGCTGACAAATAGCCCTTTTTGGCCAAACTGTCCAATTTTCTGGAGTCCTTGTCCGGTGGGTGTGAGGACAGAGGGACTTTAGCCTTATCACAGGCAGCTTGCTGTATTACCCCTTGATGATCAGGGTGGGAAAAAAGGAAGTCAGCTCCCTCCCTGTCCAGCTGGTATTTTTTATCTATTCACCTGTCAATTGGAGGAATAGAATTTGGGGTCTGCAGGAGCTTCATAGCATCCTTCTTAAAGAATTTATACACTGGGAGGAGGAGGGCCTTTGTGGGTGTTAAACCCATCATATTGAGGTACTCAATCTCCTCCTCATCTTCCACTTGTTCTGTTGTGGCAATATCCAGAGCATCTGCCATTTTCCTTACGAAAGAAAAATGGGAGGAAAAATCCTCAGACACTCTGGGAGGCAAGCCAAATTCCTGCTCAGGGGACACCTCTGGGGGGATAGGTTCGTCCTCCTCATAAGGCTCATCATCCTCTTTGAAATAGTGTTGCTCCGGAGCAGGGGGCAACACAGTAGCAGCAATCTGGGGGCCCTGGGAAGGGGCAGGAGGCTGAGGGATGATGCTCTGCAGAGCCTGAATTTTAAATGCCTGGGCTATGTCCTGAGCTGAAAGCATTACAGGCAGCTGCGCAGAAGTCGCTGGTTTAGCAGGAGAGGGTTCTGCATGCTTGAGCTTTAATTTCTTTAAGGGAACCGGCGAGTCAGACAGTTCTTTCCCTCTTTTTGCCCCTTTTTAGCCCGTATCAGGGGCAGGGGTAGAAGCACTCGTTAATTCAACCACAACAGACTGGGGTGTCAGCTGGTCAGAGCCTGAGGGACCCCTAGGAAACTTTTTATTAAGCTTTTCAAGGCATTTTTCAACAGTTTTTTCTGGGAATGTTTTACAAATCTCACATTCCTGGTCCAAATGTTCAAAACACAGACAAGCTACACATAAGGTGTGCTTGTCTGCCTTGGCAAACACATCTCCACACTTTAAGCAGTTTTTAAAACCAGGCTCCCCGGTTCTCTTCTTAGGTTTCTCAGTCATGGTGAAAGATAAAGAGAAAAAACCTCAACCGCTAAATGCCAAATGCCAATGCAGTTATTTAAACTGCTTAAAATTTTCCTTTTTTTTTTTGCAGTCGGTTTCGGAACCGAAGGGAAGGAGATGAAATATGAACCGGTTCAGCGGTTCTGTAACTGATAAAAAGCAGTTACAAATAAAGTCTTTTAGGACCAAAATTTAATGATAAAGAACAGGTTCTTTAGTTAGAGAACTGAAACAAAGTTAAAACTAACTCGGATCCCTCACGGTTATGCCGAACCGCGAGGAACTGAGAAAAACAACAATTTAAACAATAACAACTAAATGTAAACTAACTAATAGAGGCAGTAAAAGAAACTAAAAATACTTATGGTTTTTGATTTTTTCTTTCTTCTTCATGCGAAAGAGGGCAACAGAAACTCCGAGCGACTAGACTTTCAGGCAGAGAGAAAAATCTGAAGGGCTTAGAACACTACAGTTGGCAGAGGCAGTATTTGAAAGATGCTCATCTGCAAAGAATTCCATCATTTGCATGTGTTCCATCTCTCCGGGCAGTCCAACCCATCAGGATGACTGCACAAAGTTATGAATGGTCTGAGCATTACTGGGGTTAGAAGGCGTCCATTGCAGCTTTAACCTGTTGGTTATTGGACTCGATACCCCTAGTTATGGTTTGAAGTAGCTCTGACTTGACCTCCGATTTGGGCAGAGCTTCTACTATTGCTTTGAGCGAGTGCCAAAGAATGTATTTATATTGAGAAAAATAGCCCTGGTAGCTGGCAATGTGCATGCCAAGGGTTGAGGCAGCAAAGTCTCTCTTACCTAAGGTGTCTATCTTGTGAGATTCTTTGTTAATAGGCTGGGCTGTAGATTCCTGAGGAAGGACAGCCTTACCATTCTCTGCCAGGACCAGTATGGCATCTGCAAAGGCTTGTGAGGGGCATACTTCCTATCTATGGACTTGGCCACAGAAGGAATAAGAAACGGATTCTTCCACACCATCTGTGAAAGGGTCTCGAAAGAGGGCTGTACTGGAGGGGTTAAATCCACAGGGATTTCCGGGACATGAAGGTATTGGAGATGCAGATGCTTCCCAGGATCGATTTCTGTGGTCTGGAGAGAAAGAGTAGAATTTAAATTCTTGAGCAGAGACTTAAAGGAAAAGTTCTCAACAACAGGCTCTGCAGGGGGATTGATTCCTACCCCCAGGGCAGTGTCAGCATCAACATCATCACGGAGGCGAAGGTCTGGATTGGGCTCAAAATCATGTCCTGTCAGTCCAGGGGGAACTGTAATGACAGGAATGGAGTGAAAATCAGGAGGAAAAAGAGAAGAAGGAAGAATCGGAGTCGAAACCCCCTGAAGACCAGACAGCGCCGCACTCATCCCCGGTGACATCAAGGAAAACGGTGCCGAGAACAAAGAAGGAGCCATCATAGGAAACGGCGTTGCACATGGCACTGACAAAGAGCATGGCGTCGCTGTCAGTTCAGGCACCACAGATGGTGCCGACAGAGCCCACGGCACCACAGATGGCGACAACAGAGCCCACGATGCCGCAAACGGCACTGACAGAGCCCCCAGCACTGGAGAAGTTGGCACCATGGATGACGGCAACGTTACAGGAGTCTGAGAACTGCGATTAGAAGAAAAAGAAGGAAAAATGGCAGGAGATAGAGGCATCAGTGTAGACCCCTGAACCGCAACTGTGTGAGGGGGGGATAGACACCCAAGCACGGAGTCAACGGCACCGAAGATGTCGCTCGACTAGGAAGGCCCAACTGCCCCACCCGCCCTTCCAAAACCGAATGGCCCAAAGGCCCCAGTGTCAGACTGGCCAGCTTGGGCAATCGGACCAACCTCCGAGCCCACTGCTCCATAAGAGCAGCCCAATGGTAAAACTGCTTATCAGAAGCTCCTCCAATAGGTGGAGAGGAGCTCCGGTGTTGAAGAGATCGGCCACCAGAGACAGAAACCTGGCGACATCGACAAAGGTGGAGACCGGCACTTGGCCCTATTTACCGACCGTCTACACGCAGACATACCAGAGGGCGACTTTGAGTGATGCCAGTTCTGTTTTGACCTATGTGTTGAAGAAGAACTCGAGGCCGAACGGTGCAGAGAATGGGACCGTTTCCATTTATGCTTTCGGGGAGACCGCCCATCTCCCTGAGCATTGGACCGTCTGTTGTCAGACCCCCTCCCTCCGGGGAGGGCAGTAGACTGGACCCTGCCTGGCCGACTGAACAGCTTACATACGAAGTCTCCCTACCATCACCTGGCCCACTCATAGTCGACTCCGTCAATGGAGGGCTGAAGACTTCTCTCGTAAAAGCAGAATTAATAAATATAATCGGTACTGATCGAGAGACTATACAAAACAATAAACTGAAACTAAGCTGCTAATGAAGTTTAACTCCTGGCGAGCGACGTCACTGAAGCGCACTCAACGGCAGGATAAAGGAACTGAGGTAGTTGGAGGGTTGACGCCGAGATAGTCATTACCGCATGCGCCGGGCTCGCAGTGCCGCTTCCTCATGGCTCCGTCTCAGGCACCGGCCCTCCTGAAAAAGTTTGCTCCCACTGGGTCCTAGTGCCTCCGGCATACTCCTATTAGTGTGAATGAGTGGTGGAGACTTTATGTCCAAGAAGATGTTACCGTAACAGCTGATCTTCGAGAGAGGTTCCTGCAGTAGGTCATCACATATGGGACTGCTCCTCCTGGCATCAGGTTTGAACAGCAGACTTGTAGCTAGCAATCATCAGCGGGGACCGGCCCTGACATCAGGTGACGCGACGTCAGTCCGTCTATAAAAGGGGCGATCCCGCACCCTCCCTCCAGTTCTTTTCCACTGCAGACCTAGAGAGAGGATAGCAGAAAGAAAGAAAGGAGTAACAACTCCTGGAACCTTGTACCCTGGCTAGACCAGGGGACTATACAGTATACATTTCCAGGAGCTGGGGGAAAGGTGGGTGGGAAACTAGACCTACTGCAGGAACCTCTGTTGAAGATCTACTGTTACGGTAAGTTCTTACGTAACTGCTATATGTTACTTTGAGAGGGTTCCTGCAGTAGGTCATCACATATAGGACTGAATTCCAAGCAGTCCAACAGAAAGAAGCAGTCGGAGACGAGTTTCCGGGAGGAGGAAGATATCTGCCAACTAAGGATCTGCCTTAAGACAGAAGATCTTGCAGAACTGCAAGGACAAAACCAGCTCAACGCCTAGAGGCAATGTCCAGACTGTAGTGCTTAGTGAAGGTGTGGACAGAAGACGAAGTGGCCACTGCACAGATCTCCACAGTGGACACATTCCTGAAAAAAGCAGTAGAAGTGGCCACGCTTCTGGTGGAGTGGCCTTTAACCGCCCCCAGAAGGGTTTTTCCGTATTTCTGGTATGTGTAGTGAATACAGTTGGCCAGCCACCAAGAAATAGTCTGTTTAGAGATAGCCTTGCCCTAGCACTGGGAGGCAAAGGTCACAAAGAGTTGGTTCGACTTTCAAACTTCCTTAGTCCAGGAGGTATAGTACCTCAAAATCTGATGCACATCCAAGGTGTGCAGAAGATATTCCCCCCCTGTTGGAATGTTGAGGAAAACAGACCGGCAGTTCAACACTGGTTGAGAGTCGTCTCCGAAATGAGTTTCAGGAGAAAAGAAGGATTAGTCCTCAGGACCACCCGGTCCTTGTGGAAAATCAAATAAGGCTCTCTGCAAACAAAGGCCTGAAGCTCTGAAACCCTTCGAGCTGAAGTAACTGCAACCAAAAACAGCGTCTTCCAGTACAGGAAGCGCATATCACAACTTGCTGCCGGTTCAAAAGGGGGCAAAGTAAGTTTCTCCAACATAAAATTAAGATCCCAGGGAGGACAGGGGTCTGGACTGGAGGTCTGATGTGAAGGACACCCTTCAAGAAAGTTTTGGAAACCTCTAGTTGTGCTAGGGTTATGCTCTCCACTGGGAGGTGGTGGGCTGATACCGTAGAGAGATGGACCTTAAGAGAGGAGTAACTGAGGCCCAACTCAGACAGATGAAAAAATTACTCACCTTAGTAATTGTGTTTCTTCTAATGGAGTCTTGCTGTATTCTGACAATTTGCAGTTAGCTCCAGCTCTTGAACTGCCCCGAAGAGTGAAGGGTTAAATTCTATGCCAGGCATAGAATGTTGGGCTCCTGCTCGGTTGAAAACTCTGTCTGCGTCCTTTTGAAACCAAACCGTCAGATTCTTATGAGCTAAAACTCACTGACTATATAATGTGGAAATTGTAAAAACTCCTAGTAGCCAACTGGCAACAAAGGCTGTGGATTCCCTAAAAGACTCAAGTCAGGAAACCCAAAGAAACAAAACCAGGTAATAAGAACTAAAAACTCTTAATTAAACAAATACAAAGCACCCAACACAACAATAATGGGGTAAAGACACCCCTGGGGTACAACACTGCACCTGCCCACCCACTTCCCAAAACAGGTTCTGAGAGGGGAGAAAGGGAGGGAGGTCAGAATACAGCAACACTCCATTAGAAGAAACACAATTACTAAGGTGAGTATTTTTTTCATCAAACAACATGAAGTCTTGCTGTATTCTGACAATTTTCAGACTACCAAGCAGTACCTCCAAGGAGGAGGGTCAGAACCTACTTTGGGAATAGGCTCTGAAGTACTGCTGTGCCAAACCTAGCCTCACTCTTAGCCTGGATATCCAGAGAGTAATGCTTGGTGAAGGTATGAACTGTTTTCCAGGTGGCTGCTTGACAGATTTCTAACAAGGGGATATCCCTAGCTGCTCCAGAGATGCAGCTGTACCTCTAGTGGAATGAGCCCTCAGGCCTGAGGGTGCAGTTTTTCCCAGTTTTCATAGCAGAATTGAATACAGGACACAATCCACCTGGCAATGGTTCTCTTGGTGGCATGTTTTCCCTTACCTACTTCCTCATAAGTGAGGAACAACTGGAGGGAGTCAAACCTGTGACCCTTTGTACATTCTATGTAGTAACAAAGGGCCCTTTTAACAACTAAACTGTGTAGCCTCCATTCCCCTGAGGAGGTGTGATCAGTGAAGAACACAGGAAGACACATAGATTGGTTTAAGTAGAAATCAGAAGCCACTTTAGGTAGGAACCTTCTATTGGTTCTAAGGACCACCTTATCTCTATGGAAAGAAATGAAGTCAGACTCCACTGACAGGACTTGCAATTCACTGATACGTCTGGCAGAAGTAACAGCAACCAAAAACACAGTTTTCCAAGTCAAGTACTTGAGCTCTGCTGAGGACATAGGCTCGAAGGGGGATTGCATCAGCTGAGAAATACAAATATTCAAATCCCAGGCAGGAGCAGGATCCCTAAAAGGGTGATTGGTATGAAGCAATCCTTTGAAAAATTTACAGAATACAGGGTGAGATGACAGAGAGGAAGATTTCCGTACTGACAGGAAAGCAGAAATAGCTGACAAATGAACTTTGAGAGTAGCTGGTTTGAGGCCTAGGCCATTAAGGTAAACCATGTAATCCAGAACTGTAGACAACTCAGCAGTGTCTGGGGAAATGTGTTTCTTGGAACACCAAACACTGAACCTTTTCCATTTGGAGTTGTAGGTTTTTCTTGTGGCAGGCTTTCGATAAGCCTTGAGGATATCCAGAACCCCTTGGGACAGATGTAAATTTGCATACTCTAAGTCTTCAAGAGCCATGCCTTGAGATTGAGTGACTGGAGATTAGGGTAACACATCCTTCCCTGAGAGGAGGTTAGCAGATTGTAATTCAGGGGAAGATGGACTGCTAAGGACAACAACAGGGGGTACCAAGGCTGCCTGGCCCAGTCTGGAGCAATCAGAATCACTTTGCATGGTTGTGACCTTACCTTGACTAAAACCTTGAACAACAGAGGAAAAGGAGGGAAGACATACAGAAACTTCCCTTCCCAGTTCAAAATCAGAGCATCCAGAGGGACTGAACCCAAGACTGGGGGTCTGCAACAAAACAGAGGAAGTTGGTGATTGTCTGGGGCTGTAAAGAGATCTTTCTCCGGAGTGCCCCACTTTGAGAAGAGCACCTTCCGGTTCCACAGGCACATCTAGACTTTCACCGTTATAATTATATTCTTCAAAATGCCCCTCCTCATCAAACTCCGGTTCACAAAAATCTTCAGGGGAATAATCCTGAACTGGGGGAACCGACCGAACCGAACCCCTGCCAGAAGGCACCGGATCGGTCGGAACCGGATGAGGCGATTCCACAATCCGCATTGCTTTGGCTATTTCTTCAGCGGTTGGAACATGCAGCTCTAGATCCAAACTGGCCTATTTACTCTTTCGTTTTCTTTTTGAAGGAACCGATCCCTCAAGATCGGCTCTCCTCTTGCCCGAAGAAGTATCGACCTGGTCAGAGGGCACTCCTTCTAGTTCGGTTGGAACCGAACCGGGCTGGCCTACCAGGTCAGCAGATTTCGCGGCCTCCTTATCCCTAAGTCCACCTAACCTTTTCTCCAGGGTAGACTTAGGGAAATTCTTACAAATTTGGCAGTCTGAATCGAGGTGGTCAAACCCCAGACAGTAAACACAGGTGGTGTGGGGATTGGCCTTAACAAAGACCTCCCCACACACACTGCAGTGTTGAAACCTAGTGGGCCCATTTTTTTTCTTTGGTTTCTCACACATGGCCAACTTACCCTTTATATGGCAACCGCCAGGCAAGACTCCCCTATCGGTTTCTCACCGTGTCATGGGTGATGGAAAAAAACGCTAAAATTAAGTTTTTTTTAAAACCGATTCGGACCAGTAACCACACATTAATTTTTTCCTTTTCAAGATCTTACTACAAGATCGGTTCAGCCAAACCAATCGGAAAAATTTCACAATTTCCACACAGCAGCTACTAATCTCAGTACTTACGGTACCACAGACAGAGTCTCGAACCGAAAAACGGAACGGAAATTGGACTAAAACCGAAACTTTAACCGCGATAGAACCGAGTAGAAGGAGAAATCTCCGGAGCGACTGCTCAGTGAGGTGGAGTAAAGAATCTGACGGTTTGGTTTCAAAAGGACAAAGACAGAGTTTTCAACAGAGCTGGAGCCCAACGTTCTATGCCTGGCATAGAATTTAACCCTTCACTCTCCGGGGCAGTTCAAGAGCTGGAGCTAACTGCAAATTGTCAGAATACAGCAAGACTTCATGTTGCTTGAAGTAAGAGGTACTCTAATACCTGGGAGGCTGAGCAAGAAAAAGGGTCCAAGCATTTGGCTGTGGCCCAGATAGAAAATCTCTTCCACTTCATGGCGTAGGTGGATCTGGTAGAGGGTTTTCTGGCTTCCACCAGGACCTGAGCAACCTGAGATGAAACCCCATAGCGAGAAACCGCTATGTCCACAGGTGCCACGCATGAAGATGGAGAGACTGAAGACTCAGATGTACCAGGGTGCCCTGCTCCTGAGATGGAAGGTCGTGAGACAGTGGCAGGAGGACCGGCAGTTCTAGAACTAGTTGTAACAGTGGGAACCAAATCTGCCAGGGCCACAGAGGGGTGATCAAAATCAAGTGGGCCCCTTCTGCCTGTAGTTTCAACCGAACCTTCTGACTGAGAGGAAAGGGAGGAAATGCATATAGAAACCTCCCTGTCCAAGAGAGAGACAGTGCGTCTCACCAATAAGCACCATGCCCAGTAACGAACAAGCAAAAATTGGGTAGTTTTGCGTTGGATGGGGAGGTGAACAGATCTAGGTCTGGCCAACCCCAACGAAGAAACAGGTCTTCGACTACCTCCTGTTTTAGTTCCCACTCGTGAACCCTGGCCACTGATCAGCTGAGACTGTCCGCCAGGACGTTGTGCACGCCTTCACTCGTGGACTGCTGTCAGAAACAGGCCGTATACCCTTGAGGAAAGAAGGAGGGGGGACACACTAGAAACTTTTAAGTGCCTCAGTGGAATCAACAAAGTCCAAGAGGGTAGTATCTTTCAGAAAAAGAGACGTGCAAGAACAAGGGGACACAATTTAAAGATAAAGGGGGGCGGTTCAGGGGCAATGTGAGGAAGTATTTTTTCACAGAGAGGGTAGTGGATAGAGAACAGCCTTCCTGAGGAGGTTGTGGGGTCCAAAACTGTGGGAGAATTCAAGAATGCATGGGACAGACATAAGGCAATTCTTGTGGGGGTAGGAAGAAATAGGCTGTTGGTTAGCTAGGATCTGCGGCCTATCCTTTAGTTAGGCCAAGCAGTCCTTATCTGTCGTCAAAGTCTATGTTTCTATGTGCCGCATAGCCCAGTATCATACTTTCATTGCTTCCCTGCAAAGAGGGTATGACTGGGTACCTCCCTGTTTGTTGAGGTACCAGACAGTCTCCATGTTGTCTGTCTGGACCAGAAGTGTTCCCAGAAGGAGTAACAACTGGAAGGCCTGGAGAGCACAGAGGACTGCTCTGGTCTCCAGGATGTTGATGTGAAGATGCTGCTCCTGAGGAGACCACGAACCTTGAGTTCTGTGATCCCTCAAATGGGCTCCCCAACCCATATCGGAGGCATCCGATGTGAGGGTCTGGGAGTGAGTCAGAGAGTGGAAGGGGGCTCCCACCAACAAGTTGGTGAGGTCCTGCCACCAGAGGAGGTCTTTCTGAAGGCTGTTGGAGATCATGACCAATTGGTTCATGTTGACAGACTGTTGATCCCACTGGACTCGAAGAGACCACTGGGTAAGCCTCTTGTGCAGTCTGGCCACGAGGACAGTAGGAATGGCCTCTGCCATAAGACCCAAAAGACAGAGCACCGAGTGTGCTGGGTCCATCGAGTTTTGGCAACCAAAGTGGCCTGAGAAGCCAAGAGTCTCGACTCGATCTAATGGTAAGAAGACTTTGCACTGGACTGTATCCAGTACTGCTCCAATAAATTGGAGGCACTGTGAGAGTACTAACTGAGACTTGGGGAGGTTGACCGAGATGCCCAGCTGGGCAAACAGATCCAGAGTGATGGAGAGAGACTCCTTCAGGTTGTCCAGAGATGGGGCAGAAAAGAACCAGTTGTCCAGGTATGGGAACACATATATGCCCTGGCGGTGGAGAAACGCCGCTACCACTGCTAGGCACTTGGTGAAAACTCAGGGCGCTGAGGACAGGCCAAAGAGGAGTGTCTTGAATTGGAAATGGTTCTCCCAGAAGGAGAATCAAAGCAAGCAGAGGTGGGCTGGGAGGATGGGGATATGAAGGTAAGCATCCTGCATATCCAGGGAGCACAGCCATGTGTTTGACAGGAGCAGGAGTCCCTGGAAAGTCAGCATGCAGAACCTCTTGTATTCCACAAAGAGGTTGAGCTTGCTGAGATCCAGGACAGGACGCAGACACCCCGTCTTTTTTTGACTAGGAAGAAATGGGAGTAGAATACCCTTCCTAGTTGATTTGGAGGGAGGGGTTCTATGGCCACTTTTTGTAGCTGGGCCTGGATCTCTTGGTGTATGATGGGGATCTGAGCCGATGGGTAAAAGGACCTTTCTGCAGGCTTTGAAGGTGGAATCTGCAGGAACTCGATTGAGTGACCTCTTTGTATGAGCTGAAGAACCCATACATCTGCGGTGATGGACTTCCACCCCTCCAGGTGGAGTCCGAACCTCCCTCCTACTGGTTCCTCCAAGGGGGATGGAGGGAAAGAGAGGAGGGGAAGTGAGTCAGAACGCTGAAGGGAGTGGAGCTTTGGTTTCAGAGGATGCTTTAGTGAACTTAGCCTGAGGAGTTTGGGCTCCAGAGCCAGTGGCACGTCTTTTGCCCTGACACTTGTTCTTGTTCCATCTTCTCTGGCAACGAAAGGGCTGTTTCTTTTGACCTGTCCAATACATGAAGCGTATGTCTCTAAGAGACCTACTGCTCTCTTGCAGCCCTGTAATAATGTCTTTAGCGTTAACGCCAAAGAGGATGGGACCCCTGAAAGGTGCATCCAAAAGGGATGACTGGACATCCTGTACCAAACCTGTGAGGTGCAGCCATGCTAGGTGCAGATGGTAGATTCCCGAGGCTGCAGCCGGAGCCACGGAGTCCACAGAATCATGAGTGGCCCATAGTGCGTGACGGCAGGAAGATTTAGTCATGTGAACCTTGTCCAGCAGTTTAGCCCTGGGGTTTTCGTCAGGGATGTCCTGAAGGTCCCTCCTTCAGTTCTGTGAGAGAGGATTTCTGAAAAGCCACCACTTGGGACATGTAGTTCAGTGACTGGATGGCGCAAGAGGTGGACGAGTAGATCTTCCTACCAAACTGGTCAAGTTGTTTTGAGTCCTTGTCTGGTGGGGAGGAACTCAAGTGTTTAGGTTGAGCCGAGCGGTCATGCATGGCCGTGATGACCATAGAGTCGGCTTTTGCGTGAGAAGTCAGATGAGAGATACCTTCTGGGGGGAAGCAGGTTCTATCAGCCTTCCTGGAAACAGCCGGGTTGGAAGAGGGCTGTTGCTATATTGTAGTAACTAGATCCTTGTGCAGGCCCATCCAAAGGGGGATGGGTAGAGGGTCTGTGGTGGACAAGTCCAAATGTTGAGCCAGCCTTTTTCATGGAGGATCTACCTCTTTGGATGGCCAGACCCTGCTGTCTGAATAGTTCTCAAGAGGTCTCCAAAAGAAGGATCCTCCGGGGGGGGGATTTGGGGGATTCTCTTGGAGGAAGTTTGACTGGTGAACAAGGTTCAGAGAGGTCAACACTGGAGTCCTCATCCGAATCCTAGGGCTCTGAACCACTGGGAAGGGAAGGATCCATCCCTGTGTCGCCCACTAGAAGAGAATCCGCAGCACGTCCCAAAGGAACTGGAGTAGGTTGTGGTGCTCTGGGTAGAGGAATTCCTCTGAGCGGCTGGGACTGCCCAGGTTCTGTAAGGAGTTGCATCCTAGCATCCTGCCACCATGCTGGGACAGATTCATGATCAGGCGGCGGTGGTGGAAGAGGAGGAGGAGGCTGGAACCTGGGATACATGGCCAAGGGCGGGTAAGTGGGATGATGCCAGTAGGGATACTGGTACCCTGCAAACCCCGAAGGATAACCTGATGGTGGGTATCCGGACCGTGGGTATCCTGGTGTCGGGTATCCAGGTGTCGGGTAGCCCCGTGTTGGGTAGCCTGGCATCAGGTAGCCCAGCATGGGAGGCACCAGGCCCAGCGTCAGATGAGAAGGGTCCAGTGGATGGCTGCCTAGCATCGGGTAGCCCAGCATCAGGTAGTCCGGTGTGGGAGGCACCAGGCTTGGTGTCAGATGAGAAGGGTCCGATGGAGAGCCGCCTGGCTGGAACATGGGGGTCAGGCCCCGGGAGACTGCCAGGGGGTCCTGCAGGAGGAGCTGAGGGTCCGGCCAGGGGACGCGCAAAAACGCCACTGGGCAGCGGCAAGGGATCAGGTCTAGGGCCTGAGGGTCCCGAGGGAGGGCTCCATACCAGAAATATCCTGGGAGATGGGGGATCTGGTGGTGGAAAAGAGCCAGGCAAAGGGGGAAGCTCTGGAAAAGACCACAACAACAGGTCTAAGAGTGATCTCGATGGAAGGGAAAGGTCGGGAATGGGTGGCGAACCCCTGAGGGTACAGACCAGCAGGGATAAAGTGTCCCCCATGAGCACACTCGTCCCAGTGTTTGGGTCCACAAGGAAGCCTGACATGAGAGTAGATGCAGCTGTGTGGTCGATGGAGGGTCCATCGTCCAGCTTACCAGTCATGACCGGACTGACTGCCGAAGAAGGAACGTGGTCAGGCTGATCGGTCTGGGCTGGGTGCCTGGCGTCGGGGCCGGAAGGTGACTTATCAGTGGTGCTACGAGTGGGAGAACTGACAGAGACCTCTAGAGAGGCAACCCTTGGCTGCCCGCACACCTTGGTAGGAGGGGGAGAAGGCATCCGGCCTGCAGAAGTGGACTGAGTGCCCGAAAGAGTGGTACTCATGGTTCTGGAAGTGGAGGGTCTCCCTTGTGGCGATGGGATTTTCTCTCGGCGCTTCTCCTTGTCCTTCTTTTTTCTGGGGCTGGTGATGACGATCTCTCCCTAAGCTCCTGAAGCTCCTTTTCCATAGAAGCCAGCCGTTGGGTCAGAAGGTGGGCCTTGAGGGTCCGCTTGCATCAGGTCTGTGTGGCCTGGTTGAAACCCTGGCAAATAGCACACTCAGCTGAGTTGTGCCTAGACACCAGGCAGAGGAGACAGCGGGAGTGGTCATCCCCGTGCGGGATTTGGGCGCCGCACTTGGAGCACTTCTTTTGAAGACAAGATGACATACACTCATTCGAAAAATTCGAAGAAAAAATACAGAAGACAATGAAAATCACTGAATACTAAGTGGGTGACTGATCGCTGTTCTACCACATCTGTCGAACGAACTGAAGCGACGGTGGGAAAGAACTGGAGGGCAGGAGCGGAACCGCCCCTTTTATAGACAGGCTGGCGTCACAGCACCTGACATCGGGGGCCGTCCCCACTGATGATTGCTAGCTATAAGTTTGCCGCTTGAACCTGATGCCAAGGGGTGCAGTCCCATATGTGATGACCTACTGCAGGAGCCCTCTCGAAGTAAGATCATTTAGTACCCTGACCAGGGCTGTCTCAGTGCTGTGCCTTTTCCTGAAACCTGACTGGAGAGGGTCATAGATATCGTGGCTTGCTAAATGATCCTCCAGCTGCAGGGTGACCACCTTCTCAATAACTTTGCCCCTAAAAGGCAAGTTAGAGACTGGTCTGTAGTTAGCTGGGGAGTCAGGATCTAAGGAGGTTTTTTTCAGGAGGAGTCAGACAACCGCCTCCTTTAAGGGATCTGGAAAGACGTGTGAGTCCAGAAGGTGGATGAGGCAAAGAGCCTGGAGACCCATGGATCGCACAATACTGTCTCCGGCAGTCCATAGGGGCTGGTTCCAGGGAGTATGGACACTGCCAGGTGCTGTAGAATGCCTGCCGGAAGGGAACTGGCCAGGACAGAACCACCAAATGATGCACCCCGTATTCGCCTAAAAAGGATTGCGTTGCACGCTCGATATTGTCCTGAGCATAATGGGAGATGTGCAAGTCCCTGACCAGCCTTGAAAGGAATTGCTGATACTGCGCCTGATCAACATCTGAGGACAGATGGACAGAAGGCTCCTCTTTCCCTGTGAAGGAAGACGAGGAGGTCAAGGAACTTCAAGAGTCAGATTCTGGCTGCGGCAGAGGAACCAGTCGGAAGACCTGCTCATCCATAGCCCTAACATATTGTGGAAAAGCCGCAGTCTGAGATCTGAATTGGTCCCAGGTCAAAGGTCCCAGAGGACTGACACGGCCTGGGAGAAGGGGAACTGGTCACAGAGGCATGGGCGAACCTGCCACCTGATGTGATGCGTCTCTGCCAGGGCTAGAAGAATCCACAGGAGAACCTGGCATAAGTTGAAAACCGCAGGTCTGTAGATTTACTGTCCTGTCCTGAAAATTAAAATGGTGGGGACTAACCCTGTAGGGTGAGCTACCCTATGAGGGGACCAGGGCCATATGAATCCAGAAGGGTGGACCCCAGCCCAACCCAAGGAGATCTCCTTAAGAGAAGATGAATGGAGGAGACTGGGCTCAGCACTATGGCTACTTCCTCAACGCCGGAGGGTCACGGGAGTGTGTCGATGTCCAACACCCCTTTCCCTCAACCCTGTGGACTCTGAGGAAGCTCTCTTCCTTGCACCCTGTGCCAAAGAGCCCTCAACTCAGACGACCCCCTGAGGGGGGCCGCAGAAGGGGGTGCTTGATCTTGATTCTAAGAGGAGGGATGACACCGGGGATGGCAGCCATCCCCTCATTCAGAAACCCAATTGCCACACCCTCAGCAGTGAGACCACCGGTCCACAGCTGACTCCCCAAGCCGACATTGGCTCGAGAGGCAGCACGGGCTACAGTCACCTGTGCTGTGGGAGGGGGTACAAGGGTGCTAGGCCATGGGGAACCCTCCGATTCCAAAGAATCAGGCCTCCAGTCCAGATCCGCCTCAGAATTGTCTGCCTCTGAAGAGGAGACAATCAAGAAGGGCTCCAGCCCGGCGGCTCCAAGGGCTCCCCCACTCACGGCACTGCAACCCGGCCCCACACACCTTGTGGCGCCGCCACAATCACCGGAGTTGCAAATGGCTCCAGGATCCAAGGCGGCACCAAGGAATGTCCCGCACCAGGACCCACAGCCGTGGGTCCCAACAAAGGGGAGCCTGCACCTCCGAAGAGGTGACTGCCAAAGTGGTGCTCCCGGCCCGGCCCTGAACTGAGCCAGAGGCACCGCAGTAGGAACCTCCTCTATGGCAAGGCATGAAGAAGAGGAGGCCCCCTCTTCACTGGACCATGTAGGCCCAGGAAGGGACCCGGAGGGAGGGCAAAGTGTCCTGCACTTGGACCAATGTGAGCGACGCTGCCTACTGAAAGTGGGTGGAACCCTGCCAACCTTCAATGCACGGTACTCCAAAACTCGGTGGTCCATCAAGAAGCAGGCATTGCAGGAATCCATGTCACGATGCGGTCCAAGGCAGGAAAGGCAAACGTCATGCTGGTCGGTAACAGATCTGTCGGCCACAGGGACACCAACGCATAGGAGGCCAACCCGTTTATTTCTACTATTTTTTGTCCTGATGACCAGACATGATGCGTACAGTAACTGAAAACAAATCAGGCAAAGACTCAACGCCACAAATAAAAGGAAAGCTCTTACCGGGATCTAGAATGGCATCGAGTAGGTAGCAGAACCGAGGCGAGTCGATGGAGAAAGGAACAGCATCGAAGGCTTCCAGGCATCGACTACAACTAGGCTGCGCAGAGTACTCTCGAGCAGGGGTGCTGTCCCGACAGTGGTAGAAACAGAACTGAGGTGGAGGAGGACCCAACGGGCATTCTGGCCAACCCGTAGCACCACGCCCTGTGTCAGCTTCGCGGGCGGTGCCGATGGTGCTGGCCCCCCCCTCAAAAAAAAAATCTCCCACAGAATGCCGGTCTCTGGCAGACTCCCAACATTGATGAATGGTGAAGATTGACACAGGTAAGATATGCCCATTTTTACAGGCATCCAGTTATGATCAAAGAAAACTTCCAGTTACAATAAAAAACAACACAAATAAACATTCAAATATACAGTAATGTAACTATTTATTTATTATTATTTATTTTATTTTATTTAGTTTTTGTTGACCGGGTTAGTGCACTAGACAAATCCTGCCTATTTTCAGGCACGACCGGGAAGGGGGATACAGATGAATGCCAACTGACCTTGAACCAGATTAAGCTGTTGGTGGTATTTTTAGTGAATGAGGGAAATTTGGCAAGGACACTGGGGAAATTTCCCTACTCTTTTCAATAAGTGCCATGGGATCTTTAACATCCACCTGAACTACCACCAATCCAGGCAGATGGGACCTCGGTTTAACGTCTCATCCGAAAGATGGCACCTCAGAAGTGCAGCACCCCTCTCATGCTGCACTACAGTATCAGTACTGGGATATTAACCCAAGTGCCAGATGTGAGAACTGAACCCACAGCCCTCTGATCTCCCGGCCTCAGAGGCGAGTGTGCTACCTACTGAGCCACTGACACTGCAAAATTAATTAAAACATTTACAAACAGACCTAGACAATGGATATTTTTAAGGGATCTCTTAAAGGTTGCAATCCTTGTGTAACTGACTATACAACTTGGTAAATTATTATAAAGTTTAATAGCCATGAAATTCATTGAGTTTTGAGCAAAAAATGTATGGTGCAGAGGAACTTGAAAATAGCTTCTACTTTGTATTCTTGTATTAACATTACTAACATTTTTGGGAAATAATTTCATAATACAGTCAGGTAATAGACCACGATCGGCCTTGTGCAGGAAAATCAATGATTTAAAACTGAATATATCAGACAATGATAAACAACCAAAAGACCTATCAAGTTGACAGTGATGTGTCATTCATGGGAGACCAGTAGCAAAACAAACAGTGCTACTGAAAGTGGACCGAAGTTTAGTAAGTATTCTATCAGATGTATAAGAATAAATTATAGAACCATATTCCATAATTGAAAGTAATAAACCAAGGGGAAAGGATTGACCTAGTATCAGAGGTAAGATGTCTGTTAATTTGATGGAACATCCTCAACCTTTCTAGAGCTGACCAATTAAATGTAATATATGTTGATCAAAAGTCCCGCCACTTTCCAAAGCACTTGAATGGATTGAGGCAGATCAGCTTGTGATGTACCTGAGCCTGCACAAACTCCTTTGTCCGCAGCAGCATGGGTTTCGGGCAGGGCACTGCACCATCACAGCTTTGCTGGAATTTACAGACTTCATCCACCAAGCTTTAGACCAAGACCAGCTGGTGGGGGCTGCACTTATCGAACTATCAAAAGCATTTGATATGGTGTATCATGTGCTTCTCCTTGAGCAGCTAGCCAACACCGGACTCTCTCCAGATACAGTTCAATGGTTCAACAGCTATCTCTGCAATTGCTCACAGCGGGTCAAGATTGAGGATGTCATCACTGATAGCAGGCTGGTCCACTCAGGGGTCCCACAAGGGTCAATCCTGGGGCCCCTAATGTTTAGCATTTTCCTAAAACTCCCAGGCTCCTGCCCCAGTTGTATACTCCTGTACGCTGACGACGTGGTCATTTTCACTAGCAATCCTCACCCCAAGCACCTACAAGTGGACCTCCAACTTGGTTTCTCCTCCGCCAAAGCTTGGTTTAAAGAACATGGACTAGTACTCAACTATAAAAAAACAAAGACCATGATCTACTCCAGCTCCCTTAGTAAGCATAAATGGCCTTCCCCCTGTCTGTCAAGAATGACAGTGGTGACACACTGGATCTCATACAGCACTTTAAGTACCTGGGTATCACAATTGACTCCACCCTGTTCTATGCCCAGCACGTAGACAATACCGCAAAAGCTATCAATTCCAGAATCGGGGTACTCTACTGTCACAAATACAGCCTAACAAACGAAGCCCTGAACCTGGCCATCAATAGTTCAATTGTATCGCTCATCGATTTTGGCCTGGTCATATACAGGTCGGCAATGGACACTGCCCTCCGCCGCATCTCTTTGGCACTAAATAAGGCCTGCCGCCTCCTCACAGGTGCTGCAAGACTCACGCACACCTGTGAACTCTATGCTTGGGCAGGCTGGCTCCAACTGAAGAACAGAATTAAATACCAAACCTGCCTACTTGCCAAAAAAGCCTCACTAAATCTGCTGCCACCAGGAGTTCAGAACCTGCTCACATGACACGAGTGCTAGGCTGACCAGAAGCTCAGACAGTCAAATCTTTAGCGAACCTAGATGCCGCACTGCAATGGCGCAACATGCGTTCTCCTAGAGTGCACCCCATTGATCAACGCTCTACCACCTGCAATCTCCGAAGTAGCAACTATTGGTGCCTTCAAGCGTAAGCTTCATCAGCACCTCATTGCCGAGGACAACTGTGACTGCTTCATCTAACTTTTGGTGCATACAAGCGAAGACTTGTCAGCACCTCATAATCAAGGACACCTGCGACTGCATCCACATACCCCCCTCCCACAGTAATCACATGCTGCACTTAGACACACCTCTTGACCCAGGGGGCATCTCCCAACCTCAGCACTTCACTGATCCCCACCCTACCCCCGCCTACTCCCCCCCCCATCTCATGGCACACCCTTCTCTCCCCCCCCTCCATTTCTCCACTATGTCATCTTTGTCTGTTACTTCCTCTGTGTCTATCTTCTCCAGAGTGTTCGAACTCACGGACACAGGCATATGTTGTACAATGCCTCAGCAGTGTCTACTTGTGTAAATCTTTCTGTAACTTACGTTACCATCTCTGTAAATGTATAATTTGTTGTTCTCTGCTATTTTCTGTTCAGCTGATGTGGAACCTACAAAAGAGCATCTGCTCACAGGTGTTATACAAGAACGCAATAAATAAAATAAATAAATAAAAGTCAAATGAGACTCAAGGAGCAGGCCTAGATATTTAAATTCAGTTATCTGTTCAATTTGATTTCCAGCATTAGCATAGAGCACAAAGCTCATTAATAGTTTTTCTTAAATTTGAAAAAAAAAACTTAGATTTTGTTTTAGATGAATTCAAAACCAATTTATGTGCATCACACCACATATGATAACGGTGCTAAAAGAGATATAGGTCAATAATTATTTAAGTTAGACCTATCACCTGATTTAAATATTGGCCTGACTAATGCACATTTCCACTTTGTTGGAAAGACACTGTAACAGAATAATTAAACAAATTAGATAGTGATATAGAAATTGAATTACTCTTCTAAGTATCCTAAAATCAATACTGTCAAAGCCACCATATGGTCTAGGATTCATTTTAGTAATATACTGGGATATACTGTCGGGTTTAAGGGCATGAAAATTACATTTTGGTACTCAGACAGCTGTAGATTTAAGACTAGTTTTCCTGTTCTGAGTCATAAATATATTTAAAAACATCTATAGGATCTGTGGCATCAGTCTGTACGTAATTAGAAAAATGTAAATTAAAGGCATCAGCCACTTTAATGGGATCATTAATGAGAAAACCATCCAAAGCAACTGAAAATGTTTCAGGTTTTTTTGATCTTCCCATCAACTAATTCAGAGTAGTCCAAGTTGCTTCTGAATTGCCTCTTTCTTATTTATTTATTTGTTTTTCTTAATTCAGTTTCCTTTTGAAAAAAATCTATTTTGGCTGCTCTAATTGCAGATTAACATTTATTGTGAATGTTTTTTTACTCCAATAAATATGAATTGTTTCTCTGTTTACTGTATTTTTTCCATAGTTTGTTTCTGGACCTAATCAGCTTAAGCAGACTAGGTGTAATCCATTCATTCGTATCACATCTGACTCTATCTTTCTTGAGAGGTAATAATTTATCACAGATTACTGAAAACTGTGAACAGAAGGAGTTAAAAGCTACATCAAAGTTACATATTCTATCCAAAAATGACCAGTCAGTTGTTATTATTTCATCAGAGAATCTCTGTACATCCAAATTCTTTAGACTACGATATGTTACAACCTTAGGCTCTTTCTTACTCAATTTAGTTGACCAATCACAAAATACTGCACAGTGGTCACTAATACAGTCTGGTAAAACACCAGACAAAACAAAGTGAGATGGTGTGTTAGTAATCACTCAGTCCAAAGCAGATTCATATCCAGTTCTATAATTAGTGAGAGTTATGTCAGAGATTGTCTGATGAAAACCAAGGTCAGCAATTAAGTTCTTGGCTCCAATTGCTTGGAGTGAAAGCCAATTTATATTTAAGTCACCAACAATTATTTCTCTTTTGGATGGTAAAGAGTGAAAATTAGAAAAAAATAAATCTAAGCACTACTTAGTATTGCCTGGAGGAATATAAACATTAGTGATAGTTAAGATTTTATTATTATTACCTAAAGTGAGATTAATAGTAAGAGACTCATACAATACACTTTCCTGAATAAGAAACTGCTCTGAAACTGATAAATGATTAGCAACATAAATTATGCATCCACCCCCGTCTCCTGCCTATTCTATCCTCCCTGAATATTGTGTACCCTTGTAAACAGATTTCATCATCACATATCTTATTAGACAGCCATGTTTCCATTAAGACCATCATTAAGTAATATACCACGACAGGGTGTGGGTATATGCCAGGATTTACCACACCTGGTGCGGTTTGGTCACAAGGCTGAGTGAGTAAACCACACCAGAAGTGATAAATCCTGGCATATGCCCACACCCTGGAGTGGTATATTGTGATTATACAATGGCCCCCTTTTTTGGTGAGAGAAAAATGAAGAAATAGTTTTTGGTTTTTTCTTTGAATATTATTTTTTTATTGATTTTATTGCTCTGCCAAAAAAAATAGTTCCTTGTTGCTAGGTAATGTTCTCCCACACCCCCACCTTTTCGAGACTTCAGTTTTTTTTAATCCATTTGTCCAGCCCTGCGACTGAGTTGTGTTTGATCTTCCTGGATATAAAGTCTCCAACACTCATTCACACTAAAGGGAGTATACTGGAGGCGCTAGGACCCAGTGGGAGCCAAACTTTTTTAGGAGGGCCAGCGCTGAGATGGAGCCGAAAGGAAGCAGCACCATGAGCCAGGTTTGTGTGGTATAGACTATCTTGGCGTGGACCCTCCAACCGCCTCACTTCTTTTTTCCCACCGTCGAGTGCGCTTCAGTGATGACGTTGCTTGCCTGCTGGGAGTCAAACTAGCAGCTTAGTTTTCAGTTTTATTATTTTGTATTTCATCATGAAAACTACAGATTACATTTTAATAAATTACTTACTTGTACAAGAAAGAAGTCTTCAGCCCTCCATTGACAGAGTCGACCATGAGTGGGTTACATGATGGTAGGGAGAATTTGTATGAAAGCTATTCAGTCAGCTGGGCCGGGTCTGGTTCAGCCTCCCTCTCTGGAGGAGGGGGTCTGACAACAGACAGTCCAGTGCTCAGGGGGAATGGGCGGTCACCCCGAAATCATAAAACGACACGCTCCCATTCACAGCACCATTCAACCTCGAGTTCTTCTTCGGCCTAACAGTCAAAGAAGAAACAGCATCACTCGAGGTCACCCTGTAGTATGTCTGCGCATAGACGGTCAGTTGTTAGGGTCAGGAACTGGTCACCGGTTTCTGTCTCTGGTAGCTGGCCTTTTTGACACCAGAGCTCCTCTCCGTCTATTAGAGGGGCTTCTGATCAGCAGTTTCACTATTGGGCCGGCTCTTATGGAGCAGTGGGTTCGGAGGTTCTCCCAACTGCCTGAACCGGCCAGTCTGTTGCTAGGGCCTTCAGGCCTGTCAGTTTCGGATTGGCAGGCAGGGCGGCTAGGATTTCCAAGTTGCGCAGTGCTTTCTTCAGTGCCATCGACTCTGCGCTCCGGTGTCTATCCCCGTCACATGACTGCGGCACAGGGGTCCACACCAGTGCCTTTATCTCCTGCCATTTTTCATCCTTTACCTTCAAATCACAGTTCTCAGACTTCTGCAAGGGTGCCATCACCTGCAGTGCCAGATGCCCTGTCAGCACCATCCTTGGTGCTAGGGTTGGTGTTGGCACCATGTGCGCTGCCGTGCTACCTGTCGGTGTCATCCTTGGCACCAGGGGTGGTGAGGGCACCAAGTACAGTGCCATGCTTCCTGTCGGTGCCATGTGTGGTGCCATTTTCTGTGTCGGTGCCGTCTCTGTACTCTGCACCATTCTCCTCGATGATGCCAAGGATGTGTACAGCGCTGCCTAGTTTCCAGAGGTTTCTGACTCCGATTCTTTCGCTTACTCCTCTTCCTCCTGGCTTTCATTCATTTCATGTCTACACAGTACCCCCTAGACTGTCAGGAGATGATTTTGAGCTTGATTCAGATCTTCAGCTGGGTGATGATGTTGATGCCGATTCTGCCCTGGGGGAGGGATCAATCCTCCTGCAGAGCCTGTTGTTGAAGACCTTTCCTTTAAGTTTCTGCTTAAGAATTTAAATTCTACTGTTTCTCTCCAGACCACGAAAATCAATCCTGGGAAGCTTCTGCATCTCCAATATTTACATGTTCCGGAAATCCCTACGGATTTAACCTCTCCAGTACTGCCCTCTTTTGAGACTCTTTCCCAGATGGTGTGGAAGAATCCAGCTCTTATTCCTTCTGTGGCCAAGTCCATAGATAGGAAATATGCCCGTCCCAAGGATGGCCCCATCTTGGCCTCACAAGCCTTTGCTGATGCCATAGTGGTCCTGGCAGAGAATTATAAGGCTGTCCTCCCTCAGGAATCTACAGCCCATCCTATAAACAAAGGATCTCGCAAGATTGACACCTTGGGTTAGCGAGTCTTTGCTGCCTCAACTCTGGGTATGCGTATTGCCAGCTACCAGGGCTATTTTTCTCAATATGAGTATGTTCTTTGGCATTCACTCAAAGCAATGGTAGAAGCTCTGTCAAGTCGGAGGTTAACTCAGAGCTACTTCAAACCATAACTAGGGGTATAGAGTCCAACAATCAACAAATTAATGCTGCGATGGATGCTTTCGATACTGCTTCCCAGGCGGTGATGGCTGGCATTTGCACCCATCGCCATTCCTGGCTGCGTACTTCTGGCTTTACGAATGACGCCCAACAAAAAGTCATGGCCTTACCTTTTGATGGTATGTATCTGTTTGGACCTAATTGGTGGAACAAGCACTAGAGGCCACACAGAAGACTAGGTCTGCCATTAAGACAGCTAGACCTCCGCCGACTCCCTCTCAAGGAGGTGGGAACAAGCGTCAGTTTCACAACCATCAGTCCTTTCGTGGCAAAGGCAGAGGAGGCTTTAACAGAAACCAAACCCCTCAGCCACAAAAGAAAATGCAGCAGAAAGCACAAGGCCCAAAAATGCCCAGTGCTGCCTTCTGAGTTTCTGGCCCAGGTCCAACCTCAGCTGCCCAAGGGGGACTCTTCCTCGACAGTGGGAGGATGTCTGACTCAGTTCTATGACCAGTGGAAATCTATAACATCGGACAAATGGGTCCTCAGGATAATCTGTGAGGGATACTCTCTCAATCTGTTGGAAACCCCTCTGGATCATCCTCCCAAGCGACAGCCCAGGCTGTCTGCGGCACAGTCAGACCTTCTTGCTTCCGAGGTACAAGGCCTTCTGAACAACTGGGCAGTAGAAGTAGTTCTGCTGGATCAACGAAACACAGGTTTCTACTCCCATTACTTTCCTTAACAAGGACAAAGTATTGCTTAGGACTCATCCCAATTTCCTTCCTAAAGTTGTCTCAGAATTCCATCTGAATCAACCTTTAGTCCTTCCAACCTACTTTGCAAACCTCCAGAATGAAGAAGAGTGTACCCTTCATTCCCTAGATGTAAAAAGAGTCTTGCGGTTCTATCTGGATAGAACGAAGGAAATTCACAAGGCTCAACAACTGTTTGTTTCCTTCAGCACGACCCAGCTGGGTCAATCTGTTACTATCAGGTGCATTTCAGCGTGGCTGGTGGTATGCCTTCGCCATTGCAATTCCATGGCACAGGGTACGCACACGCTACGAGAGCAGTCGCAGCATGTCTGGCAGAAATTCGTAATGTCTCCATTGTAGACATTTGGAGCTCCATGCATACTTTTGTTAAGCACTATGCCTTGGATGTCAATGCCAGATGACATCAGTCATTTGGCAGCACAATTCTTAACGGACTTTTGTCCTAAAAAGTTAGCTCCTCTCTCTCTCTCTCTCTCTCTCTCTGTCTGTCTCCTGCCACCCGTCTTGGGGGATTATTTAGCTTGGTACTCTCCCATTAGTGTGAATGAGTGGTGGAGACTTTATGTCCAGGAAGATATGGATATTACGTACCTAACGTAATTCTTGATCTTCTTGAACGAAGTCTCCACCACTCATTCACATGCCCACCCACCATTCTGTGAGCTCACTTCTCTGTTTCTGGTCTTCACTCCCTCAATGGTTGGACTGTGAAGACTTTGTTTTTGACTCTTCTTACACGGGTCATTCAGACTATCTTATCTCCGATTTTTAGGTTAGTCCTCTCTAGGTTAGTTACGCTGCACCTCCTTTGAAAAAAGGTACTGAGGAGGTTGGAGGGTCGACACCAAGACAGCCTATACCACACGAGCCTGGCTTGAGTTGCCGCTACCTTGCGGCTCCATCTTGGCACCGGCCTGCCTGAAAAAGTTTGACTCCCGCTGGGTCTTAGCGCCTCCGACGTACTCCCATTAGTGTGAGTGAGTGGTGGAGACTTCATCCAAGAAGATCAAGAATTATAGTAGGTACATCATTTCCATGTTTTTTTATTTTTAAAATGTAACAACCAGGATTTACTGTGTGATTTGATGTTTTGTTTTTGTGCGTCATCGTATGGTGGGAACTCTAAAGGGCTGCCATCGGTGACCTTGTGCTTCTGGTTCACTGTGCGGTCGGGAGAAAATATATTAGAAGATTCTGGAGAATATCTGTTTTTATTTTTGTTTTTCACTGTTTGCTGTGGCTTCGGGTTCTGACTGGAACTGATGGGGCAGCGTGTCGACACGAAAGTTGGCAGGCTCGGCGTTTGCATTTCAGAACTCAGTAGGGCTGACAGGAGGAAAAAAAAAACTGCGATCCCCGTGAGCATTGCTGTGATGGAGCACAACCAAAATGAAAATCTGAGGCACAACAGGTAAGGTGGTTGTGAGCAGTCAGTGAGGAGCTACTTCGAGAAAATATATTTTGAATTCCATCATCAGTTTACAGTGGGAATGGCCGGTACTGTGAGCTGTGGTGTTCTGTGACTGAGCATCTCGCTGCCTTTGCCAGTCCAGGATTACAATAGTTGGCAGTGATTTCTACGAGGGTTCCTGCTGAGGCCGACTGGTGGCTGGCACCTTTTCCAGTTGGTACACTAATGGATATATAACGCTGGAAAGGTGCCAGACAACCAATCAGAGTGCAGGATTTGTCAGTTTGTATTTATGCCATTGTATAATATCAAATTTATTTTCAATTACCCAGCATTCAAACTGATTCTTTTTTGCTAATAGACTTGGAATGTTAAGGTGAGCTATCTTAAGAGTTGGTGTGGTACCAGCGGATATGTTCTTTGTAACAAAATTCTTGCGACAAGGGCCAGGATTTGGATGGACAGAACTGAATAGTAGCAACAATAAATGGAAATTACGTACCTACCGTAATTCTTGATCTTCTTGGACAAAGTCTCCACCACTCATTCACACTAATGGGATCTACGCCAGAGGCACTAGGACCCAGTGGGAGCAAACTTTTCAAGAGGGTCAGCGCCAGAGATGAAGCCACGAGGAAGTGGCACCGCGAGCTATGGCTCATGCAGTAAAGACTCCCTCGCAGTCGACCCTCCAACCGTCTCAGTACCTTTTTTTCCAAGGAGGTGCAGCGTAACTAACCTAGAGGTCTATGTAACCCACCTGCAAATGGGGGTTCCCAAAAAAGTCTTCCAGGAGCTTGCTTGAATGCTCCAAGCCTGAATGGTGTTTGGTGTTTAAGCTGGTTATCTGGGAGTGCTTTTAGAGCCTCTGGTACTGTCTCTTTAAGAGCTGTCTGCTTGCAGACATAATTAGTTTGTATGGGGGGGCGGGACTGTGTGTTTTCCTGCTTCAGTCCTGCTCGAGCTACTGCCAAATCGCTCCGTTTCTGCCATCACTAAGTGGGCAGAAGGAGCACTCTTCAAAGATGTAATTGTTTGCTTGTAACCTGTTAGAGTAATAATGAAAATGCAGTTTGATTTAACCTGCTTTCTTGTAGCAAGGACAGTGCAAAGTGGCTCCCTCATGTTGATTCTGAACTGCTGAATTGGACCAATCATGGTGGGGATCCTTTAAAATGGAGCCTGCTCTAGGCGAATCAGAACTTGGACTCTCCTCTGGAGCCTGTTGTAAAGGGATTGTAAGGGCAGTGACTCTGATAAATGTAGTTTTGACTTCGGCGCCTTTTTTCCACCAACAGGGGGAATTTACTGTGAGTGACAGCCAAACCAGCCAACTGAACTGGGAGGAACTCAAAGGAAATGCCCGGCTCTGTCTACTGGAAAGAACAGAGCAGTTTGGGCTGTGAAGAGATAGGGAGCTGTGTGCTTCTTCGGTGTGTAGTTTTAGCGCGGGGATCTCGTGTAAGGCCCTAAGTTTCGGTCTGCAGTTTGTGCAAGGGCCTGTTTGGACTGAAACCGACCTGTGAAGATAATCAAGGAGATCTGAAGAGTAGAAACCAGGCTCACCCTGTAGAAGACTGGAGAAATTACTGAATCGCGCTCGGTCCGTCAGGAACTGAATCTGCTGTGTGTTCTCCCAGGTATTGTGCAGTAATTGCGATTGGGATAGAGAAGCAGCCTGCCTGGTATAGTACTTTACTTTTACATATAAATGTGTGTAGTGCTTGTGGGGAATCGCGTTTCAAATTCCCTGTACAGTGAAAAGAGTGCATGAAGCTGGAAGTAAATCCCAGCTTAATCCAGACTACATCCATTTGCTGTAAACTGCAGTGGGTCCAGTCACAAGGACCTTGTCCACACGGTCTGCTCCTCCTGGCAATCCAGGACAATCTGTCTTCCATCCAGTTCCCAGCACTGAGTTTGTGAGTACAAAGCAGGGTAGCTCCCTGCCATCTGTTTATCGAATTGCAAGTGTGTCATCTAATTGTTTTTTTCTTCTTCATTTCTTCACGAACTGAGCCAACCGGCTCCGGATTACAATTTGGATATTGTGCCAGTGTTTTTTTTCTATCACAGGGCCCTAACCAGCTGCAACCGATCCTGGCTAGCCCCCATCCTGGGTACCCAGTGAAAGTGACAATTTGGGACTCTGAATATGCGCACAGTACTGTGATTATTAATGTGTTTAACCTAAGTAACCTGATTTCCCCCTTCCTTGTTACAGCTCCTTAAATCAATCAGATCTGTTGGTTTCAGCAAAGTTACACTGGCTGAGGTATTCGTTTATGTTAAAGTATTGTACTGTGGTTTTTGCATAGTATCATCTTGTTTTGCAGGGGGTCCCCGGGGTTCAGTCGACGGAGCCAGTCCTGGGGGTAAGTGTACATTGTGAAGATATTCCTAATGCATTGTGTGAGCCACTAGTGGGAAGAAAGTGGGGGTTACAGTGTCCCAGAGGGCTGTGACCAAGTTAGTTTAACTACTGCAAACCCTGACCTCTGGGTGGAGGCACCCGCCATTGGACCTAGGCCCCTCAACCTGTTAGTAGTTAAGCAGGCAGGGGTAGTAGCCCTTGGGATAGCGCCACCTAGGGGTTACATCTTGCAGGCTCACCGCTGGGATTGTGTGTCCTCTAGTGGCCATTTTTACGAACCACTGTTAAGAAAAAAAATAAATAAATAAATGGGTACTCCGACAGAAGTGGCTGTGCACTGGTTGGTGGAGTGGTGTACTGGGGAGTAGATCGACCCTCAAAATGCTATGCTTATCCTGGACATCCCCCTGGGTATCAATACAGACACTGTACAGGGAGTACTTTCCAAGGTGGAAGGTTTACAAAACCCTGTGGTGGTGGGTCGACATGCTAATCTGCTCACCCACACTTTCCTGGCCCTAGTAGAGTTTAAGGATCACATAGATAGCTACAAAGTGCCACAGACTGTTACCCCAGAGGGAGCCCTCACTGCCTGGAGAGTGGTAACTAAGGACAGTAAAGACCCGGGGGGGAATGAGCCCCCCCCCACTATCTGAAACTTTTGAGGAGAAATTTAATAAATGGTTGCTGGGGGAAGGGAAAACTGTGGAGGACTTGAAGAAACTATTCTTGCCACCTGGGGGTGTTCCTCCCCCAACACCCTCTCCCACTCCAGTACTATAATGGTGGCTGAACCAATGCAGGCTCCTATTTCTGCACCTGCCATTACTCACGACTCTTACCGAAGGTTGAGGATCTTCTCTGGCACCGTCCCCACCCCCCCCCAAGGGGAGGATGACTGGGAAACCTGGATAGACTATGTTGCCCCTCAAGTGCTAGAATGGCAATGCTCGGAAGCCGAAAAGCGAAAGAGGGTTAGTGAGAGCCTCAGAGTTCCTGCCCTGGCTACCATCCGTGCTAAATGGGCCAGTAACCCTGAAGCGACTGCACAGGACTATCTTGAGGCCTTGGAGAATGTGTATGGGAGCCCAGATTCTGATGAGAACCTGTGTTGGAGAGTAAGAAATGCACAACAGTACCAAGGGGGGGACTTGTCCGTGTATGTATCTCGGCTGGAAAAATTGTTGCAAGAATGCCTCAGAAAGGGTAGTTTGCCAGCGAATGGACTGGACCAAACCAGGCTGGACAGGATCCTTAAGTCTGCCCCCTTCTCAGAACTGCTGTTGCTTCAGTTACGCCTGGCAAATCAACTGGAATCCCCACCCTCCTATGATGAGCTAATGAGAGAAATTCGAGGAGTTGAGAAAAGGCGACCTCGGGAGGGACTTGCACCAATAGCTGCAGCTACGACCCGAGTGACTGAGGGTGACCCATCAAGTGAAGTTCAGGGGAAGAGGTTGGCAGTTAATGAGTGCTCTGAGAAGGAAAAAGATATGCCACAATGGGGCGAACCGTTGAGAGAGTTCGGGGAAATAAAAAACAGTCTCTTTATGAAGGCCATACCTGCGAGTATAGGCCCTGACCCTCATCCGACTGCATCTGCTATGGGGGTTGGGGTACCCACCCATGCATCTCCTGCTGACAACAGCTCAAAACTCAATGTCTTGACCATGGAAGTGGGGAAATTGATGAGATGTCTCCAAACGCTTATCACGCTGCAGACAGAGATGGCACCATGGTTTCCAGTTAGTAGTACCCCCGCCCTGGCTCCCAGTGTGATGCCTCGGCCAGCTCAAACTCCAGAAAGTATGTTTTGCTTAATTGTGGGAAGGATGGGCACATGAAGAGAGAATGCCAGTCCCCAAAAGACACAGACAAAGTTGCATATAGGCTACAAGGAGAGCTTCAGAGAACAAATCAGTAGTTAAGAGGTGCACGCAATGATCCCAGTGAGGGCCCCAAAAATGCGAACTCACATCCCTTTGTGGCAAGGTCAGTTTCCCAGGCCCCCACTACCGCCTCTCCAGACTGGTCCAGAATAGTGGGTCCCTCCATGGAGACCACTGTAAAGGTGAATGGAGTGTCTACTAGAGCTGTATTAGACAGTGGCTCCCAAGTGACAATTATGTTCCAAGACTGGTATCAGGAGCATTTGTCTGATGTACCCTTACAACCGTTGGAGGGGCTGCATGTCTGGGGGTTAAGTGAGAAGGCCTACCCCTATTCTGGATATATCCGAATTTGGCTGTCTTTTCCCACCTCTGTGGCTGGAGTGGCTGAGCAAGTAGAGACCCTGGCCTTAGTGTGTTCCCCTACTGGACTGTATGATGGGGTTCCTCTACTAATTGGGACTAATGCGCATATGTTTGGACGGTGGCACAGTTGTGTTATGAAAAACAGGGATCAAGGGCTGGTAGAGCTTTAATAATTCTGACCTTGATTAAGAAGGCCTATGAGGCAGAGAGAGATGTTGAAACAGTCGAACTGGAGGAACCGGTTGGAATTGTCTGGAAGAAGGATCCTGAGTCTCTGATCCTGGCGCCAAATGCCCAGTGTACCTTACAGGGAGAGGTCCATATCAGAAAGGATGTCAAGAATAAAATATTAATGTTGGATGCACCAGGTGAAGGAAAATTGCCAGAGGGACTGCTGGTCAAGCCTAGTATTTTGCCTGCTAGAGCCCATGCTTATGCCAGAAGGATAATGGTTCAAGTTCATAATGTGTCTGACAGAGAGATTCGAGTAAACAGAGGTTGCACCCTGGCTAATGTGCATTGTGCAGACACTGCAGTGCTACCCAGTTGCAAGAGTTCAGGGAAGAATGACAGAGTAATGCCTGACTTGTTTGATTTTGGTGACTCCCCGTTGCCAGCTGAGTGGAAAGTGAGGATCAGTGAGAAGCTTGCCCAGAGAGAGCAGGTGTTTTCTTTAAAGGAATGGGATGTAGGATGCATGCAAGGAGCTGAGCACCATATCCGGCTGCATGATGAAAGGCCATTTCATGAGAGGTCTCGACGCCTGGTACCTGCTGACATAGATGATGTGAGTCGGCATCTGCAAGAGATGCTAGCTGCTGGTGTAATACAAGAATCCAGAAGCCCCTATGCTTCCCCCATTGTGGTAGTGAGAAAAAAGAATGGGACAGTAAAGATGTGCGTGGATTATCGCACTTCAAACCGGCGGACTATCCCTGATCAGTACACTATGCCCCGCATTCAGGATGCTTTGGACTGTCTAAACAGGAGCAAGTGGTTCTCTGTGCTGGATCTCCGCAGTGGGCACTACCAGATCCCGATGGTCCCCAAGGACCGTGAGAAGACAGCCTTTATCTATCCGCCTGGCTTCTATGAATTCATGAGGATGCCTCAAGGGATTTCAGGCGCCCCCGCCACTTTTCAAAGATTGATGGAGCAAGCAGTGGGGGACATGAACTTACTAGAGTGCCTGGTATACCTAGATGATGTTATTGTGTTTGGCAGCTCACTGGAGGAACATGAGAGCAGATTATTCAAGGCGTTGGACCGACTGGAAGACTTTGGCCTTAAACTGTCCATTGATAAGTGTCAATTCTTTCAAACATCAGTAAAGTATGTGGGACACATAGTATCCACCGAGGGAATAAAGACCGACCCAAGTAAAGTTGAGGCCTTGGCCACCTGGCCACAGCCCAAAAATCTAAAAGAACTGCAAATATTCCTGGGATTCTGTGGTTATTATCGGCGTTTCATCAAGGACTATTCAAGAGTGATCCGCCCTTTACTTAACCTTACTCAAGGGTATCCCCCAACTCACAAAAGATACAAAAAGTCAGCGTCCCTAGAGACTGAAAGAGTGTATTTTCATCCAAGTGAAGTATTTGGGGCCCGCTGGACTCCTGATTATGAGACTGCTTTTCATGAGATCATATATCAACTTACCCACGCTCCAGTGTTGGCCTATGCTGATCCAACAAAACCGTATGTCCTGCACACTGATGCTAGCTTGCAAGGGTTAGGGGCTGTGTTGTACCAAGAGCACGAGAATGGCCTGAGACCAGTGGCCTTTGCCAGCAGAAGCCTGACCCCATCCGAAAAGAACTATCCTGTACATAAGTCAGAGTTCCTAGCTTTGAAGTGGGCCATTGCTGACCAATTCCACGAGTACTTGTATGGGGCTAAGATACTGGTAAAAACTGACAATAATCCTTTGACCTATGTGCAGACTTCAGCTAAATTGGATGCCACTGGCCACAGGTGGCTTTCTGCATTATCTACATACGCCTATGCTGTTGAATACAGAGCAGGCCTGAACCACATAGATGCTGATGCTCTCTCCCAGAGGCCTGTTCCCCAGAATGACTGGGTCAGACTGTCAAAACCTAATATTCGAGCACTCTGCCAGAAGTTTGATAGGGAGGAACAAATGTCCATGGACGCAGTGGACTGTATGGTGGATTGTTTGGGACCTTGTGAGAATTGCATACCTGCTGCTTATTGCCACTTTTCTGCAATAGACATTGGTGCACTGCCTCAGATGGACAATGACAGTATTCGGCGGGCTCAATCCCGAGATCAAATCAGCTTTAGACGCCCTCTATGCAGGGAAAAATGTGTCCAAATTACGTTCCACTGATTTGAGAACTGCATTGTTATACAAAGAAGGTCCTAAGTTGAAACTGATCAATAGACTGTTATACAGAGAAACAGTAGACAGAGGGGGACAAGTAGACAAACAACAACTAGTGCTGCCCACTGCTTTTCGAGACTCAGTGCTGAGGTCCTTACACAACCACATGGGGCACCTTGGTATAGACAGAACACTTGACTTGGTGAGATCCAGATTCTATTGGCCTAAGATGGGGGCTGATGTGGAGCAACATTCGAACTTGTAGTCGCTGCTTACAGAGAAAGCTTTTGCCCCAGAGGGCTGCCCCTTGTTAATGTAAGCTTCCGCAAATGGGGGTTCCTAAAGAGACTTCCGGAGCTTGCTTTGAATGCTCGAAGCCTGAATGGTGTTTCGTGCTTAAGCCATTTATCATGAGTGTTTTTAGAACCTCTGGTACTGTCTCTTTAAGAGCTGTCTGCTTGCAGACATAATTAGTTTGTATGGGGGACTGTGTGTTTCTTTGATTGAGTACCACTCAGCTGCTGCCAATTCACCTCATTTTTGCAGTCACTAGAGTGCAAAGGGAACCTGTCTGAAAGATGTAACTGATTGCCAGAAATCATTTACAGTAATAATAAAATTACAGTTTGTCTAACCTGCTTTCTTTGCAGTCAGAACTGTCTGCCTAGTTCCCCATTCTGGTTTTGAACTGCTGAACTGGACCAATCAGTGTGGGTAAACTAGCTCTAAAATGATGCCTTGAGCGAATCAGAACTTGGGACTCATAATCTGAGCCAGCCACAAGAGGATTGTATGGGCAGTGACTCTGGGAGATGTAGTTTAGACTTCGGTGCCTTTTTGGTACCAACAGCAGCAGTCTATTGTGGTGACAGCCAATCCAGTCAAAACTGGGAGGAACTCAAAGGAAGTGCCGGTTTTTGTCTGTTGGGAGTTTCAGTTTGAGATCTGAAAGTGAAGGGGAAAGAAAACCCTGTGCTTTTCAGTGTGCAGTTTAGTCAAAAGCGTGTGCAAGGCCAGAGTTCCGGTCTGCAGCTTGTGTAACAGCTTGTTAGGACTGAATCTGTCCTGTGAAAAAGAATCAAAGGATTCTGAAGAGTAGAAACCAGGCTCACCCTGTAGAAGACTGGAAGAATTGCTAGAAAATTACTTTCGGTCTGTACTGGAACTGAATCTATATGTGTTTCTCCGGGTATTGTGCAGTAATTGCGATCGGATACAGGCCTACTAGCTCATAGTACTTTCTTTATATGGATGTGTGAAGAGGTTTCAGGTACCTCAAGTGAGCCCTGCTGACATTGAAGGACCATCTTATTTTGGAGGTCGTGAGTACTAACTGAGGGTGCGCTCCCTGTTGAATTGCCACATTAAATCCAAATGGAATTACTGTACTGCTGACTGTTTAATTCTCCTTTTCTCTGTGTGAAAGGGCCCCTACCAGCTGCCCACGGTTTGGACTAGCCTACTGGGGCTTGGGTACCCAGGGACAGTAACTGATAGGGATAGGCCTGTGCACAGAGCCATAGGTAGATTATTAGGAGTGATAAGCTAATTATACCTGATTTCCCCTGTCCTTGTTATATCCCCTAATAAATCAGAGCTGCTTGTTTGCAAAGTTATACTGCCTGAGGTATTTGTCTATGTTAAAGTACTGTACTGTGATTGTTGCACTGTATCTCATTTCACAGGAGGTCCCAGTGCCGAACCAGACCTGGGGTAAGTGTATACTGTGAGGTAATTCTGATATATTGTGTGGGCCACTAGTGGGAAGAAGAAAGGGGGTTACGAGTGTCCCAGAGGGCTGTGACCAAGTTAGTTTAACTATTGCAAACCCTGACCTCTGGGTGGAGGCACCACGCCATTGGATCCAGGCCCCTCAACCTGTTAGTGGCAAATCAGGCAGGGGTAGTAGCCCCGGGATGAGCGCCCATCTAGGGGTTACATCTTGGAGGCTCACCGCTGGGATTGTGTGTCCTCTAGTGGCCATATTTACTAACCACTGTTAAGAAAAAAATGGGTACCCGACAGAAGTGGCTGTGCCCTGCTGGTGGGGGTGTACTGGGGAGGAGATCGACCCCCAAGTGCTATGCTTATCCTGGACATCCCCTGGTATCAATACGGACACTGTGCAGGGAGTACTTTCCAGGTGGAAGGTTTACAAAACCCTGTGGTGGTGGGTCGGCATGCTAATCTGCTCACCCACACTTTCCTGGCCCTAGTAGAGTTTAAGGATCCCATAGATAGCTCCAAAGTGCCACAGACCATTACCCCAGAGGGAGCCCTCACTGCTTGGAGAGTGATAACTAAGGACAGTAAAGACCCAGGGGGGAATCAGCCCCCACCACTATCTGAAACTTTTGAGGAGAAATTTGCTGAATGGTTGCTGGGAGAGGGGAAAACTGTGGAGGACTTGAAGAAACTATTCTTGCCACCTGGGGGTGTTCCTCCCCCAACACCCTCTCCTGCTCCAGTGCCCGTAATGGTGGCTGAACCAATGCAGACTCCTATTTCTGCACCTGCCATTAGTCACGACTCTTACCAAGGGTTGAGGATCTTCTCTGGCACCCTCCCACCCCCAAGGGGAGGATGGCTGAGACCCTGGATAGACTATGATATTTGCCCCAAGTGCTAGAATGGCAGTACTCGGAAGGAGTGGCGAAGAGGGTTAGTGAGAGCCTCCGAGGTCCCTGCCCTGGCTACCATCCGTGCTAAACGGGCCAGTAACCCTGGGCGACTGCACAGGCCTATCTTGAGGCCTTGGAGAATGTGTATGGGAGCCCAGATTCTGATGAGGACCTATGGTGGAGAGTAAAAGAAATGCACAAATTGTACCAAGGGGAGTTGTTGTCTGTGTATGTCTCTCAGCTGGAAAAATTGTTGCAAGAATGCCTCAGAAAGGGTGGTTGCCAGCTGTATTGAACTAGACCCAACCAGACTGGACAGGAACTTAAGTCTGCCCTCTCTCAGAACTGCTGTTGCTTCAGTTACTCCTGGCAAATCGACTGGAATCCCCACCCTCCTGTGATGAGTTAATGAGAGAAATTGAGGAGTTGAGAAAAGGCGACCTCGGAGGTACCTGCACCAACAGCTGTGGCTCGACCGAAGTGACTGAGGGTGACCCATCAAGTGAAGTTCAGGGCAGAGGTTGACAGTCGATGAGTGCTCTGACAAGGAAAGATATGCCACAATGGGGCTTAACTGTTGAGAGAGATCCGGGAATTCAAAACAGTCCTTTTAATGAAGGCCACGCCTGCAAGTACGGGCCCCTGACCTATATCCGACTGCATCTGCTATGGGGTGGGGTACCCACCCATGTATCTCCTGCTGATAACAGCTCCAAACTCATTCCTTACCATGGAAGTGCAGAAACTGACGAGATGTCTCCAATGCTTATCACGCCGGCAGAGATGGCACCCAGGTTTCCAGTTAGTAATACCCCGCCCTAGCTCCCAGTGTGGCGCCTCGGCCAGCTCAAACCCAGAAAGTATGTTTTGCTATACATTGGGAAAGATGGGCACATGAAAAGGGAATGCCAGTCCCCAAAAGGACACCGACAAAGTTAGCATATAGGCTACAAGGAGAGCTTCGAGAAGAAATCAGTGGTTAAGAGGTGCACGACATGATCCCAGTGAGGGCACATTCAAAAATGCTAATTCACGTCCCTTGTGGCAAGGTCAGTTGCCCAGGCCCCCCACTACCGCCTCTCCAGACTGGTCCAGAATAGTGGGTCCCTCCATGGAGACCACTGTAAGGTGAATGGAGTGTCTACAAGAGCTGTATTAGACAGTGGCTCCAAGTGACAATTATGTTCCAGGATTGGTATCAGAAGCATTTGTCAGAAGTACCCTTACAACCATTAGAAGGACTGCATGTATGGGGGTTAAGTGAGAAGGCCTACCCTATTCCGGGTATATCCGATTTGGCTGTCTTTCCCCACCTCCGTGGCTGGAGTGGCCAACAAGTAGAGACCCTAGCCTTAGTGTGTGTCCCCCACTGGACTGTATGATGGTGTCCTTTGTTGATTGGAACAAATGCTCATATGTTCGGAAGGCTGGCACAGTTGTGTTATGAAAACAGGGGTCAAAGACTAGTAGGCTTTAAGAGTTCCGCTTTTACTAAGAAGGCCTATGAGGCACAGAGAGATGCTGGAAAAACAGAACCAGAGGAACCGTCGGAATTGTATGGAAGAAGGATCCTGAGTCTCTGATCCTGGCGCCAAATGCCCAGGTACCTTACAGGAGAGGTCCGTATCAGAAAGGATGTTAAGAATAAAATATTAATGTTGGATGCACCAGGCGATGGAAAATTGCCAGAGGGACTGCTGGTCAAGCCTATATTTTGCCCGCTAGAGCCCATGCTTAGTGCCAGAAGGGTAATGGTCCAGTTCATAATGTGTCTGAAAGAGACATTCGAGTAAACAGAGGTTGCATCCTGGCTAATGTGCATTGTGCAGACACTCGCAGTGCTACCCAGCAGCAAGAGTTCATGGAAAAATGACAGAGTAATTCCCGACTTGTTTGATTTGAGCGACTCCCCTGCCAGCTGAATGGAAAGTGAGAGGATCAGTGAGAAGCTTGCCCAGAGAGACCAGGTGTTTTCTTTAAAGGAATGGGATGTAGGATGCGTGCAAGGAGTGAGCACAATATCCGCTGCATGACGAAAGACCATTTCGTGAGAGGTCTCCTGGCACCTGCTGACATAGATGATGTGAGACGGCATCTGCAAAGAGATGTTAGCTGCTGGTGTAATACAAGAATCCAGAAGCCTTATGCTTCCCCATTGTGGTAGTGAGGAAAAGAATGGAACAGTAAGGATGTGTGTGGATTATCGCACCTTAAACCGGGCGGACTATCCTGATCAGTACACAATGCCCGCATTCAGGATGCTTTGGACTGCCTAACGGGAGCAAGTGGTTCTCTGTGCTGGATCTCCGTAGTGGGTACTACCAGATCCCATGGCCCCAGAGGACCGTGAGAAGACGGCCTTTATCTGTCCGCTTGACTTCTATGAATTCATGAGGATGCCTCATGATTTCAGGTGCCCCAGCCACTTTTCAACGATTGATGGAGCGTGCAGTGGGGACATGAACTTACTAGAGTGCCTGGTATACCTAGATGATGTTATTGTGTTTGGCAGCTCACTGGAGGAACATGAGAGCAGATTATTTAAGGTATTGGACCGACTGGAGGACTTTGGCCTTAAACTGTCCATTGATAAGTGTCAATTCTTTCAAACATCAGTAAAGTATGTGGGACACATAGTATCCACCGAGGAATAGAGACCGACCCTATAAAGTTGAGGCCTTGACCACCTGGCCACAGCCCAAAAATCTAAAAGAACTGCAAAGATTCCTGGGATTCTGTGGTTATTATCGCTTCATCAAGGACCTATTCAAGAGTGATCCGCTTCCTTTACTTAACTAACTCCATTTCGCAAGGGTATCCCCCAACCCACAAAAAATACCAAAAGTCAAGGCCCTCAAGACTGAAAGAGTGTATTTTCATCCAAGTGAAGTATTTGGGCCGCTGGACTCCTGATTGTGAGACTGCTTTTCATGAGATCATATATCAACTTACCCATGCTCCATGCTGGCCTATGCCGATCCAAGAAAAACCTTCGTCCACCACACACTGATGCTGGCTTGCAAGGGTTGGGGCTGTGTTGTACCAAGAGCCGCGAGAATGGCCTGAGACCAAGTGGCCTTTGCCAGTAGAAGCCTGACCCATCCGCAAAAGAACTATCCTGTACATAAGTTAGAGTTCCTAGCTTTGAAGTGGGCTATTGTTGACCAATTCCATGAGTACTTGTATGGGGCTACAAATACTAGCAAAACTGACAATAATCCTTTGACCTATGTGCTGACCTCAGCTAAGTTGGATGTCACTGGCATAGGTGGCTTTCTGATTATCTACATATGACTATGCTCTTCGAATACCGAGCAGGTCTGAACCACATAGATGCTGATGCTCTCTCCGGAGCCTGTTCCCAGAATGATTGGGTCCGATTGGCAGAACCTGACATCTGGCACTCTCGGCGGAAGTTTGACAGGGAGGAAAAATGTCCACGGACGCAGTGGACTGCATGGTGGATTGCTTGGGACCCTCTGAGAATTGCATACCTGCTGCTTATTGCCACTTTTCTGCAATAGACATTGGTGCACTGCCTCAGCTGGACAATGACAGTATTCGGCGGCTCAATCCTCGCGATCCCATGATCAAAGCAGCTTTAGAAGCCCTCTATGCAGGAAAAGATGTGTCCAAATTACGCCCACTGATTTGAGAAACTGCACTGTTATACAAAGAAGGTCCTAAGTTGAAACTGATCAATAAACTGTTATACAGAGAAACAGTAGACAGAGGGGACAAGTAGACAAACAACAACTAGTGCTGCCCACTGCCTTCGAGACTCAGTACTGAGGTCCTTGCACAACCACATGGGGCACCTTGGTATAGACAGAACACTTGACTTGGTGAGATCCAGATTCTATTGGCCTAAGATGGGGGCTGATGTGGAGCAACACATTCAACTTGTAGTCGCTGCTTACAGAGGAAAGCTTTGCCCCAGAGGGCTGCCCCTTGTTAACATCACCACCAGTGCACCCATGGAGCTGGTCTGTATTGATTTTCTGAGTTTGGAGTCAGATCAAAGAAATATCAGTAATGTGCTGGTGGTCACTGACCATTTCACGAGATATGCCCAAGCTTTCCACCAAAGACCAGAAAGTATCCACTGTAGCCAAAGTACTCGTAGAAAACTTTTTTTGTTCACTATGGGGCTCCAAAAAGAATCCATTCTGATCAAGGAGAGACTTTGAGAGTCGCCTGATCAAAGAGATGCCTTTCTCTGTGGGGAGTGAGAGTCCAGAACCACTCCTACCATCCCCCAGGGGACCCACAGCCTGAACGTTTCAACCGCACTTGCTAGATATGCTAGGCACCCCTGCACCCAGAGGACAAGCCTAGATGGAGCCAACAAATTAGCACCCCTGGTACATGCTTATAACTGCACCAAAAGTGATGCCACTGGTTCTCCCTACCGCCTGATGTTTGGAAGAAGCTCGACTACCCGTAGATGTGTGTTTGGGGTCTCTCCTGATGGGGTTCAAGCTGACAACTATTTACAGTATGTGAAAGTTAAAGGCCCAGCTAACTCATGCGTACTAACTGGCTCAAACCATGGCTGCCAAAGAAATCTGGCCAACAAAGAAAGGTATGATAAAAAGGTGAAAGCACAGGAACTCCAGGAGGAGATCGGTATTGTTAAGAAATCTGGGACTGCATGGCAAACACAAGATTGCTGACAGATGGCACCATCTCCTCACATTGTAGTGGGCAAACTAGATGATCTGCCAGTGTACAAAGTAAGGCCTGAGAACAATTCAAAAGATGTAAAACAATGCATAGAAATCATTTACTACCCATTGGACAAATCTGATTGAGTCTGAGCCCCCAGAAGATCGCCCTCTGGACCAGTGACTAGAGCGCTGCTGCAAGAAAAGATCAAGGAAGTCTGCACCTGCCAGAAGCAGAGTTAAAGTGTTCCCCTGCACAAGTCCCAGTTGAGCATGACTGTCAGTCCATATCAGAAGAAAGTGAGAGTGACTTTGAATACTATCCTTCTTACGAACTGAGTCAATTGTTTCGGGCAATCCCCTAGTCAATACTGGAGACAAAGCTGGGCCTTCTGGACTGTCTATGCCCCTGATTCCATCCCTGGAGCCAATGCTCCCAGAAAGTGAAGTGCAAAGCATCAGATCAGATGAAATGGAATCATTGTGCATGGTTGAACTGTTTGAGCTTTCAGGGAGGAAAATGATAGATTGGGGCAGACTGGTGATACACCTGAACAAGAAGAGTATTTTGAGTGCCTGGACAGTCCATCTGCCAGTGTCTGAAAGCTCTCCATGCGAGCCAAATGTGTGGACTCAGAAACTGTAACTCCTGGAGCTGAAAGTGCCCCCAGTTCTAGCCCTCTACCCCATGGAGACTCCTGACAAGTGAGAACAATGCTGAAAATGAGGCTCAGAGTGCAGAGACTGTAACAGCTCCCCTAGAAAGACTGGTCGAGCTGTAAAGCCTGTGGTGCACCTCAGTTATGATTCCCTGGGCCGCCAGGACCTGCCTCTCAATGTTGTCCATAAAGGAGTGTATGTGTCCCCGAGCTCATTGCCCAAACTGAGGCGTTAGTGCTAACTCCAAGTTACTTGTGTTGCCCTCTAAGTATGGTGCCCTTGCCCGTCCAGCCCCAAGGTAACTGATAGGAAGGGTCCCTCTCTTCAGGTTTCATGTACAAGAGGTAATAACTTGAGTTATGGTAACAATGTGTGTGTTATACTGTGTAAAGAGTGACGTACTGCAATGTTTCAGAAATGGTTCTTGGTAAAATGATGTATTGACTGATGATTACATGTGAGCCTAATGCAGATGTATATGGTTGCAGTTGAAACTTATGGGTACTTGCTTGACGCGACGCAAGCTTTTCCCAGGCCAGGAAGGTGTAACCTCTGCAAATGGGGGTTCCAAAGACTTCCAGGAGCTTGCTTGAATGCTCCAAGCCTGAATGGTGTTTGGCGCTAAGCTTATTTATCAGTGAGTGTTTTAGAACCTCTGGTACTGTCTTTTAAGAGCTGTCTGCTTGCAGACATAATTAGTTTGTATGGGGACTGTGTGTTTCTTTGATTGAGTACCACTCAAGCTGCGCTAAGTTCACCCCATTTTGCAGTCACTAGGAGTGCAAAGGAACCTGTCTGAAAGATGTAACTGATTGCCGAAATCATTTACAGTAATAATAAAATTACAGTTTGTCTAACTCCGCTTCTTTGCAGTCAGAACTGTCCTGCCCAGTTCCCAGCTCTGGTTTTGAAACTGCTGAACTGGAATTCAATCAGTGTGGGTAAACTAGCTCTAAAATGATGTCTTGGACGAATCTGAACTTGGGACTCATAATCTGAGCCAGCCACAAGAGGATTGTATGGGCAGTGACTCTGGGAGATGTAGTTTAGACTTGGTGCCTTTTGGACCAACAGCAGCAGTCTATTGTGAGGACAGCCAATCCAGTCAAGAACTGGGAGGAACTCAAAGGAAGTGCCCGGTTTTGTCTGTTGGGAGTTTCAGTTTGAGATCTGAAAGTGAAGGGAAAGAAACCCTGTGCTTTTTCAGTGTGCAGTTTTAGTCAAAAAAAACGTGGTAAGGCCCAGAGTCTCGTCTGCAGCTGTGTAACAGCTTGTTAGGACTGAATCTGTCCTCAGAAAAGAATCAAAGGATCTCTGAAGAGTAGAAACCAGGCTCATCCTGTAGAAGACTGGAAGAATTGCTGAAAAATTGCACCGGTCTGTCAGGAACTGAATCTTGCTGTGTGTTCTCGGGTATTGTGGCAGTAATCATGACTGGATGGCCAGATGCCTGCCTGGTATAGTACTTTCTTTTATATGATGTGTGAAGAGGTTTGTGTACCTCAAGTGAGCTCCTGCTGACATTGAAGGACCCTATCTTATTTGGAGGTCGTGAGTACTAATTCAGGTCGCCCTGTTGAATTGCCATTAAATCCAAATGGAATTACTGTACTGCTGACTGTTTAATTCTCCTTTCTCTATGTGAAAGGGCCCTCACCAGCTGCCACGGTTTGACTCAGCCACTAGGGCTTGGGTACCCAGGGACAGTAACTGATAGGGATAGGCCTGCACAGAGCCATGGGTAGATTATTAGAGTGATAAGCTAATTAACCTGATTTCCCCCGTCCTTGTTATATCCCCTAAATAAATCAGAGCTGCTTGTTTCAGCAAAGTTATACTGCCTGAGGTATTTGTATTAAAGTATCTGTACTGTGATTGTTGCACTGTATCTCATTTCACAGGAGGTCCCAGTGCCGAACCAGACCTGGGGGTAAGTGTATACTGTGAAGGTAATTCTGATGATATTGTGTGGGCCACTGTGGGGAAGAAAGGGGGTTGCAGTGTCCCAGAGAGGGCTGTGACCAAGTTAAGTTTATCCATTGCAAACCCTGACCTCTGGGTGGAGGCACCCGCCATTGGATCCAGGCCCCTCAACCTGTTAGTGGCAAATCAGGCAGGGGTAGTAGCCCCTGGGATAGCGCCATCTAGGGGTTACATTAACATCACCACCAGTGCACCCATGGAGCTGGTCTGTATTGATTTTCTGAGTTTGGAGCCAGATCAAAGAAATATTAGTAATGTGCTGGTGGTCACTGACCATTTTACGAGGTATGCCCAAGCTTTCCCCACCAAGGACCAGAAGGCATCCACTGTGGCAAAAGTACTTGTAGAAAACGTTTTTGTTCACTATGGGGCTCCACAAAGAATCCATTCTGATCAAGGAAGAGACTTTGAGAGTCGTCTGATCAAAGAGATGCTTTCTCTGCGGGGAGTGCGAAAGTACAGAACCACCCCTTACCACCCCAGGGGACCCACAGCCTGAACATTTCAATCGCACTTGCTAGATATGCTGGCACCTCCACCCAAAGGACAAGCCTAGATGGAGCCAACAAATTAGCACCCTGGTACATGCCTACAACTGCACCAAAAGGTATGCCACTGGGTTCTCCCCCTATCGCCTGATGTTTGGAAGAGAAGCTTGACTGCCGGTAGATGTGTGCTTTGGGGTCTCTCCTGATGGGGTTCGAGCTGACAACTGTTTACAGTATGTGCAAAAGTTAAAGGCCCAGCTAAATCATGTGTACCAACTGGCTCAAACCATGGCTGCCAAAAGAAATCTGGCCAACAAAGAAAGGTATGATAAAAAGGTGAAAGCACAGGAACTCCAGGAGGGAGATCGGGTATTGTTAAGAAATCTGGGACTGCAGGGCAAACACAAGCTTGCTGACAGATGGTACCATCTCCCTCACATTGCAGTGGGCAAACTAGATGATCTGCCTGTGTACAAAGTAAGGCCTAAGAATAATTCAAAGGATGTTAAAACAATGCATAGAAATCATTTACTACCCATTGGACAAATCTTGATTGAGTCTGAGCCCCCAGAAAATGACCCCTCTGGACCAGTGACTAGAGCTGCTGCTAAGAAAAAATCAAGAAAGTCTGCACCTACAGAAGCTGAGTTAAAGTGTTCCTCACAAGTCCCAGTTGAATATGACTATCAGTCCATGTCAGAGGAAAGTGAGTGTGGTTTTGAATACTACCCTTCTTACGAACTGAGTCAATTGTTTCGGGGCAATCCCCTAGTCAATTCTGGAGATGAAGCTGGGCCTTCTGGACTGTTTAAGCCCCCAGCTTTGTCCCTGGAGCCAATGCTCCCAGAAAGTGAAGTGCAAAGCATTAATTCAGATGATATGGAATCATTGTGTGGGGCTGAACTGTTTGAGCTTTCAGAGGAGGAAAATGATGGACTGGAACAGACTTGTGATATACCAGAACAAGAAGAGTATGTTGAGTGCCCTGATAATTCATTGCCCTTGTCAGAAAGCTCTCCATGTGAGCCAAGTGTTGTGGACTCAGAGACTGTAACTCCTGGACCTGAAAGTGCCCCAAGTTCTAGCCTCTCTACCCCATTGGAGACTCCCTTGACAAGTGAGGACAATGCTGAAATGAGGCTCAGAGTGCAGAGACTGTAACAGTTCCCCCTAGAAAGACTGGTCGAGCTGTGAAGCCTGTGGTGTACCTCAGTTATGATTTCCTTGGCAGGCCTGTGGACTTGCCTCTCAATGTTGTCCATAAAGGAGTGTATGTGTCCCCAAGCTCATTGCCCAAACAGAACATCAGTGCTAACTCCAAGTTACTTGTGCTGCCCTCTAGGTATGGTGCCCCTGCCCCATCCAGCCCCAAGGTAGCTGATAGGGAAGGGCCCCCTCTATTCAGGTTTCATGTACAAGAGGTAATACCTGAGTTATGGTACAATATGTGTGTAATACTGTGTAAAGAGTGACGTACTGCAAAGTTTCAGAAATGTGTTTCTGGTAAAGTGATATAGTGACTGATTACATGTATAAGCCTAATGTGATACTGATGTAAATGCATATGGGTGTATTGAAACTTATGGGGGTACTTGCTTGACGTGGATGCCAAGCTTTCCCAGGCCAGGAAGGGTGTAACCCCCTGCAAATGGGGGTTCCCAAAAAGTCTTCCAGGAGCTTGCTTGAATGCTCCAAGCCTGAATGGTGTTTGGCATTTAATCCGTTTATCTGTGAGTGCTTTTAGCGCCTCTGGTACTGTCTCTTTAAGAGCTGTCTGCTTGCAGACATAATTAGTTTGTATGGGGGGTACTGTGTGTTTTTCTGCTTGAGTCCTGCTCGAGCTACTGCCAAATCGCTCTGTTTCTGCCATCACTAAGTGGGCAGAAGGAGCACTCTTCAAAGATGCAATTGTTTGCTTGTAACCTGTTAGAGTAATAATGAAAATGCAGTTTGATTTAACCTGCTTTCTTGCAGCAAGGACAGTACAAAGTGGCTCCCTCATGTTGATTCTGAACTGCTGAACTGGACCAATCATGATGGAGATCCTTTAAAATGGAGCCTGCTCTGGGCGAATCAGAACTTGGACTCTCCTCTGGAGCATGTTGTAAGGGGATTGTAAGGGCAGTGACTCTGGGAAATGAAGTTTTGACTTCGGTGCCTTTTTTCCACTAACAGGGGGAGTTTACTGTGAGTGGCAGCCAAACCAGCCAACTGAACTCGGAGGAACTCAAAGGAAATGTCCGGCTCTGTCTACTGGAAAGATCAGATCAGTTTGGGCTGTGAAGAAACAGGGAGCTGTGTGCTTCTTTGGTGTGTAGTTTTAGCGCGGGGATCTCGTGTAAGGCCCTAAGTTTCGGTCTGCAGTTTGTGCAAGCGCCTGTTAGGACTGAAGAGAATCAAGGAGATCTGAAGAGTAGAAACCAGGCTCACCCTGTAGAAGACTGGAGAAATTGCTGAATCGCGCTCGGTCTGTCAGGAACTGAAGCTGCTATGTGTTCTCCCAGGTATTGTGCAGTAATTGCGATCGGGATAGAGAAGCAGCCTGCCTGGTATAGTACTTTCCTTTTACATATACATGTGTGTAGTGCTTGTGGGGAATCGCATTTCCAATCCCCTGTACAGTGAATTGAGTGCATGAAGCTGGAAGTAAACCCCAGCTTAATCCAGACTACATCCATTTGCTCTAAACTGCAGTGTGGTCCAGTCACAAGAACCTTGTCCACACGGTGTGCTCCTCCTGGCAATCCAGGACAATCTGCCTTCCATCCAGTTCCCAGCATTGAGTTTGTGAGTGCAAAGCAGGGTAGCTCCCTGCCATCTGTTTATCGAATTGCAAGTGTGTCATCTAATTGTTGGTTTTTTTTCTTCACGAACTGAGCCAACCGGCTCCGGATTACAAATTGGGTATTGTGCAAGTGTTTTTTCCATCACAGGGCCCCAACCAGCTGCAAACCATCCTGGCTAGCCTCACATCCTGGGTACCCAGTGAAAGTGACAATTGGGACTCTGAATATGCGCACAGTACTGTGATTATTAATGTGTTTGTGCCCACACCCAGATACCTTGATGCACCCCAGGTTCAAGTTGATCTGCAGTGCTTCTATCCTAGAGTATGCCTTGCAGCTCATTTTTCTAATGTGACTCCTCTTCCCATAGACGATGACAGTATCACCAGAACAATCAATGATATCAATCCCCAGCGAAGTGCATGGACACCCTCTCCAGGACATTTTGCTGCTGTTGATTACTTTGTTAACCAATGCATGGAAAACACAACTAACTTCAATCTTCATTGCAAGCACAACCATTCCAACCTGACACCTGGTGAGCTTGCAGCCCTCAGATCTCTACAATGTAAGAATGACGTTGTTATTAAACCAGCTGATAAGGGAGGTGCTGTTGTGGTCTGGCAAAAGGAGCTATACATCACTGAAGCCACACAGCAACTCTCTGACACCAAATTTTATTTTTCTCTTCCACAGGACCCCACTGCTGACTATCAGACTGAGGTCACCATCACCTCTGCTATTGAAAACAAAGAGCTCCCTGCTTCTGCCAAGAGACTCATAGTTCAGCATTCCCAGACATCCAGGTTTTATCTCCTTCCCAAAATCCACAAAACAGGTAACCCGGGTCATCCCATAGTGTCTGCCTGCTCCTGCCCCACATCCCACATCTCTGCATTTTTGGACAGCCTCATGAGACCCCTTGTTGAGTCCCTGCCCTCCTACGTTAAAGACACTAACCATGCTCTCCAGTTATTTGACAGGTTCAGATTCAGTGACTCTCATCAGCTCAGCTCCACCATGGACATCAAATCTCTTTACACAGTGATCCCCCATGATGATGGTCTGACAGCTTTGCAGCATTTCTTGAATAAGCGGGAAGTCCTGCAGCCACCCACACACACACTAACTCGTCTGGCAGAACTGGTTCTTACACTCAATGCTTTTTCTTTTAATAACAGTTTTTTTCAGCAGGTCAGTGGAGTTGCCATGGGTACCAAGATGGGTCTCAGCTTTGCTAATCTGTTTGTGGGTTGGGTGGAGGAACGTTTTTTTCTCTCATTCACAGGGACTGTGCCTGAACTCTACAAATGCTACACTGATGACTGTGTGGGGGTCACCTCCTGCTCCAGGGAGACCCTCCAAGTCTTTCTTGACAAGTTTACCACGGCCCATCCTTCCCTTCAATACACTATTGAAATATCCTCCTCTACACTGCCTATTCTGGATATCCAGCTGTCAGTACAGAACACTGGTCTGAAGACATCAGTTTATTACAAACCCACTGACTCTCACAGTTTCCTCCTCCACAGCTCCTTCCATCCTAAACATGTCAAAATGACCTGCCTTATTCACAGTTTCTTAGACTTCGCAGGTTATGCAATGAAGAGGATGATTTTGCTGAGCAGACCCAAATAATGCATAGTTTTTTTATCAACAGGGGATACCCTAAAAGCACAGTGGACAGAGCACTCTCCCAGGTCAGTTACATGCCCCGTAACCTTGACCCCACGCAGGAAGGATACTGTCACACAAGAACAACGGCGAATTCCACTAGTGCTTCCCTTTCATCAGAGCATACCTTCTCTTCACAGGATCATCACCAGTAACTTTCCTATTTTGCAAACTGACCCTAACATTGGTGCTTCCTTTACAGAATCACCTATTGCCTCCTACCGCCGGCCACCTAACCTGCAGAATCTCCTAGTTAAAAGCAGCCTACCTACTCCTAACAGTTCCTCCCTCCCAGGTACCAAACCTTGCAACAGGACTCGCTGCTACACCTGCAAATTTATTTCCAGTGTGACTGAAATTCAGGGGCCTACAGGTGTTTTTCCCATCACCAAGGAGTTCTCATGCACCTCCACTAATGTGGTGTATTGTATTCTTTGCAGGAAGTGTACAGCTATTTACATCGGAGAAACTGGTAGGCGTCTTGCTGACCGCTTCAGGGAACATTACAGAGCAGTCAGGAACAGTGACACTGCTAAACCCATTGTATCCCACTTTATCTCCAGGGACCACAATGTCAATGACCTTTCTGTTTGTATCCTTCAGCAGGGCTTCTGGGATCCTGACCAAAGGAAAAACATGGAAGCCAAGCTGATCATCCTCCTTGGCTCCCAGCAGCCCTCTGGTTTAAATGATAGACTTATTTTCCACTAACACCTTTCAGCCATCCCCTTTTTTTCCTCTATAGTCTATTTGTTTTTGTACCCATTTAATTTATTTTTCATTTTCACCATATGTCTCCATCTCTGTCTCCTTCCCACACATTTGTCACCTTTCAGCCTTCTTACTAGGCCCTGTTAATTAGTTTCCACCTGGGAATTTCCCTAGCTCTTTCACTCCCATTATGCTTCATCTTTCCCATCATCACCTTTTTGTTTCACAGATTCTCTCTTAATCTTACCATTTATCACTTCTTCTCCCTGAGCCTCCCCTTTCTTCTTTCACCACATATATATATATATATCTCATTTTACCTCCCCTCTACACTAACTTTGTTTTTTTTCTCTTTTAGGTATTTCGTGAAGAAGACCTAATGTCGAAACGTAGATTTTTAACTCTATTTTCAGCGTGCATTTAATATAACCATTAATGTGTTTAACCTAATTAACCTAATTTCCTCCCTCCTTGTTACAGCTCCTTAAATAAATCAGATCTGTTGGTTTCAGCAAAGTTACACTGGCTGAGGTATTCGTTTATGTTAAAGTATTGTACTGTGTTTTTGCACCGTATCATCTTGTTTTGCAGGGGGTCCCCAGGGTCCAGTCGACAGAGCCAGTCCTGGGGGTAAGTGTACATTGTGAAGATATTCCTAATGCATTGTGTGGGCCACTAGTGGCAAGAAAGTGGGGGTTACAGTGTCCCAAAGGGCTGTGACCAAGTTAGTTTAACTACTGCAAACCCTGACCTCTGGGTGGAGGCACACGCCATTGGACCTAGGCCCCTCAATCTGTTAGTAGTTAAGCAGACAGGGGTAGTAGTCCTTGGGATAGCGCCACCCAGGGGTTACATCTAACTTAACAAAATCAGACATAAGATAGTCCAAATGACCTGTGTAAGAAGGGTCAACAATAGAGTCTTCACAGCACAGCCATTGTGGGAGGGAGGGAAGACCAAAAACAGAGACATGAGCTCGGGGGATGGCGGGTGGGCGTGTGAATGAGTGGTGGAGACTTCGTCCAAGAAGATCAAGAATTACGGACCCCCGTCCCAAGACGTGCGGCTGGAGAAACTGAGAGCTCACATACTTAGGAGAGAAGTCCATTAAGAATAGTTCTACCAAACGACAGATGTCATCTGGCAGGGACATCTAAAGCATAGTGCATAACGAAAGTATGCACTGAGCTCCATGTAGCCACATTGCAAATATCTGCAATGGTCACATTGAGGGTTTCCACTAGAGATGCCGCAACTGTTCTAGTAGAGTGAGCGTACACTCTGCCCTGTAGCTTAACCTGTGCTATAGAATAACAGTGGCGGAGGCATGCTACCAGCCTTGCTGAAATGCACCTAATAGTGACAGGTTGACCCAGCCGGGTCTCGCTGAAGGAAAACAAACAGTTGTTGAGCCTTGCGAATTTCTTTTGTTCTATCCAGATTGAATCACAGTGCTCTCTTAATATCCAAAGAATGAAGGGTACATTCCCCTTCATTCTAAAAGTTAACAAAGTAGGTAGGTAGGTAGGACTAAAGGCTGGTTTAGATGAAATTCTTATAAGTAGAACTAAAGGTTGGTTTAGATTAAATTCTGAGACAATCTTAGGAAGAAACTTAGGGTGAGTCCTAAGAACTACGTTGTCCTTGTGAAATACAGAGTACAGGGGGTCTGTGACCAGAGCATGTATTTCAGAAACTCTATGGGCCGAAGTCATGGCCACCAGGAGGACCATTTTCCAAGTGAGTAACTTCAACTCGCAAGTAGCTAGAGGCTCGAAAGGTTTCCGAGTGAGTATGTCTAGAACAAGGTTAATGTCCCAGGCTACAACTGGACATCTGATAGAAGGCCTGTTATGCAGAATACCCTTAAGAAACCTCTTAACTACAGGTAACTGAGCCAGAGACAAAGAATGTACAGGCTCATAAGCTGAAATGCCACAGAAATGAACTCTGACAGTAGAGTACTGCAGACCTGAGAGGTTTAAAAGGTACTCCTAGACTTTATTTGGTGGGCAGGAAAAAGAATTCCAAGAGGATTTTGTACACCAGAGAGAGAGAAACACTTCCATTTGGCTGTGTAGGTCTTTCCAGTGGCTGGTTTATGCATAGCCAAGAGGATATCTGAAACCCTATGGGAAACATTGAACCTATTCACCTGTCTCTCTTCAGGAGCCAAGCGTGAAGGTGACGTGTCTGCAGATTGGGATGGACCACAGGACCATGGGTCAGAAGGTTCATCTGAAGGGGAAGTGCCTTAGGGAGGGTTGCTGACAGACTGTTGAGCAGCAGGAACCATATCTGTCGAGGCCAGAAGGGAGCAATGAGAATCATTCTGTCTCCCTGAGACTCGAATTTGAGAAGTACCCTCTGAATTAGAGGAAGAGGAGGAAAGGCGTATAGAAAGCATTTAGTCCACTGCAGCTTGAACGCATCCTAACAGAAAATGCCAGGTCCTGAATTTCTAGAGCAGAAGAGAGGCAGTTTGGCATTGAATGGGGTGCAAAAAAGTCCAGGTCTGGAGTTCCCCACTCTTTGAAGAGTGACTGAGCGACGGTTGAGTCGAGAAACCACTCGTGAGAATCTGTCTCCGTTCTGCTGAGACGGTCTGCCAGTTCATTCTGCACACCTGGTAGGTAAACCACGTGGATTAGAGCCTTGTGCTCCAGGCATCATTCCCACACTCTCATAGCTTCCCTGCCTAATGGATAAGAGTGTGCACTGCCCTGCTTGTTGATGTAATACATCACTGCTTTGTTGTCCGTTAGGAGAAGAATGTTCTTGTGACAGAGTATGTCCTTCAAGGCCCAAACTGCATAGAGGACGGCTCTTATTTTCAGGACGTTTATGTGAATTTAGGACTCGTCCTGAGTCCACGTACCTTTGGTGTGAAGATTCTGGCAGTGAGCTCCCCACCGCATCAGGGACACATCAGTGGTAATGGAGATCTGATGATCCAGAGAAGCAAAGGGATACCCTTCCAGGAGGTTGTCCTCCTGCGACCACCAGGTGAATTACCTCTTTAGAGGTTCTGTCACCTTTATGGGAATGGACTGAGGGTGAGTGGTTGGGGACCACTGAGTACTGAGCATCCACTGAGAGGTTCTCATGTGGAGACATACTAGGGGTACAGTGCCATGAGACCAAGCATCCATTGCAGCTAGATAGCTCGAACTGAGCTGTTTTCTCTGATGTATCGGGACATCTGTAGGATATTGCTCCTTCTGTCCTCTGGGAGAAAGGCTTTTGCACAGGAGGTATCCAGAAGAGTTCCTATGAAAAGGAGTTTCTGGGAGGGCTGCAACTGTGATTTGTTGCGATTTAGCAGGACTCCCATGATTATCCGGAGGACCCATTTGTCTGATGTTATAGACTTCCACTGGTCATAGAACTGAGTCAGACGTCCTCCCACCACTGAGGAAGCGTCCCCCTCGGGCAGTTGAGGTGGGACCTGGGCCAAGAACTCAGAAGGTGGCACTGGGTGCTTTGAGGCCTTGTGCCTTCTGCTGCATTTTCTTTTGTGGCTGCGGGGTGTGGCTTTTGTTAAAGCCCCCCTGCCTTTTCCCCCGAAAGGACTGACAGTTGTGAAATTGACACTTATTGGCACCCCCCCCCGAGAGGGGGTGGGTGTGGGTTGAGCTGTCTTAATGCCTGACCTAGTCTTCTGTGTGGTCTCCAGAGCTTGTTCCACTTGGGGACCGAACAGATACATACCATTGAAGGGTAAGGCCATGATCTGCTGCTGGGCATCATTCGTGAAGACTGAAGTACATAGCCACCAGTGGCGACGGGTACAAATGCCCACCAATTCCACTCAAGAAGCAGTATCGAAAGCATCCATTGCAGCTTTAACCTGTTGGTTACTGGATTCGAGGCCCCTGGTTATGGTGTGAAGTAGCTCTGAATTAGTTTCCGACTCAGGCAGAGCTTCTACCATTTACTTGAGCGCATGCCAAAGGACATACTCGTATTGAGAAAAATAGCTCTGGTAGTAGCTGGCAATGCTTCACGATATCACTTTGGACTTGTATCATCTACCTCACGCTAGCTGGGGATATCGAGGCTAATCCCGGTCCTCCTAGGTCACCGAACCCAGGACAACCTCCCCCATTGCTATACCTCCCTAAATCCAATGGTCTCACCCTGGCTCATATAAACACTAGGAGCCTTCTAGCCAGCCTTCCCGACCTTCAGGTCTGGATGAATGTAAACTGCCCGGACATCTTAGCTATCTTGGAGACTTGGCTAAAACCCACAGTTACAGACTCCCAGTGCTCCTTTTCCGAGTATAATATGCTCTGGGCTGACCACTTGGGGACAAAAAGAGGTGGAGGGCTAACGCTATACTACAAATCACACCTTAACATCACACTCATACAGGACCCCCCTCTGCCAAATTGCAAAGTACTCCACACCCTCCTTTTACTTGGCGGTGTAAAGAAACTCCATATCTTCTGTATATATGTCCTTCCCAAAAACTCCAAACAGGGTCTCTCAGAACTCATGGATAACTTGCTATCAGGTACAGGCAAAAAGGAAAAATTACCTTAGTAACGTTGTTTCTTCTAATGGAGTCTTGCTATATTATGACACATGCAGTGAGTCCCAACCTTCGAACTGCTCCGGAGGTGAAAGAGTTAACTTTCCATGCTAGGCATGGAACGCTGAGCTCGAGCTCGGTTGAAAACTCTGTCTGTTGTTCTTCAAACTCAAACTGTCAGATCTTTACGAGCTAAACTCACTGAGGTCCTGTGTAAACCTACACTAGCCAACTGGCTACTAAACATAAGAACACATTTTTGGTCCCAAAACAAAGACTCAAGTCAGGAGAGCCAAAAAATGAAAAACACAACACCAAGTCACCCCAAAAAAGGAGGGGTTAAAATAACAAGGTGGGCATCTACTAAGAGCCAACACTGCACTGCCCACCCACATCCCAAAAACAGAGGTTCTGAGAGGGGCAGGCAGGGGGGAGGTCAGAATATAGCAAGACTCCATTAGAAAAAACAACATTACTAAGGTGAGTAATTTTTTCTTCAAACAACATGAAGTCTTGCTATATTATGACATATGCAGACTACACAGCAGTACCTCCATGGAGGAGGAACAGAACCTACTTAGGAAATAGGCTCTGAAGCACAGCTGTGCCAAACCGAGCATCACTCCTAGCCTGGATATTGAGGGAGTAATGCTTGGTAAAAGTGTGAACTGTTTTCCAGGTAGCTGCTTGACAGATCTCTAGAATAGGGATGTCCCTGGCAGCAGCCAGGGAAGCAGCTGTACCTCTGGTAGCGTGAGCCCTCAGGCCTGAGGGAGGAACCTTACCCAGCTTTTCATAACAGAACTGGATACAAGAGACAATCCACCTGGCAATGGATCTTTTAGTGGCAGGTTTCTCACCAACCTCGCCCATAAGTGAGAAACAGTTGAGGAGTCAAACCTGTGACCCTTGGTACGCCTAAGTAGTAACTAAGGGTTCTCTCACATCTAACTGTGCAGCCTCCTCTCACCAGAGGAGGAATGGTCAGTGAAGTACACTGGAAGAGATATAGATTGATTAAGGTGGAAATCTGAAACCACCTTAGGCAAGAACTTCCTGTTAGTCCTGAGGACCACCTTATCTCTATGAAAGGAGATAAAACTGGGCTCCACTGACAAAGCTTGTAATTCACTTATGCGTCTGGCAGAAGTGATGGCTACCAGAAACACAGTCTTCCAAGTCAAGTACTTAAACTCTGCTGAAGACAAGGGCTCAAAGGGAGGTTGCATAAACTGAGCAATGCAAACATTAAGATCCCAGGCAGGGGCAGGGTCCCTGAATGGAGGGTTGGTATGAAGCAATCCCTTAAAAAACTTAGAGAATACAGGATGAGCTGAAAGAGAAGAGGGTTTACCTGCTGAAATAAAAGCAGACACAGCTGCCAAATGTATCTTTAGGGTAGCTGGTCTCAACACAAAGTATTTAAATGGACCATATAATCCAGAACTGTGGGTAAATCAGCAGATTCTGGGGAAATATGCTTCCCAGAGCACCATATGGAAAACCTCTTCCATTTGGAATTGTAAGTAGCCCTGGTGGAAGGTTTCCTAGAAGCCTTCAGTATATCCACTACACCCTGTGAGAGGTGTAGATCAGCAAACTCTAACTCTTCAAGAGCCAGGCCTTGAGATTGAGAGATTTGAGGTTCGGGTACCAAACCCTTCCCTGAGCACAGGTTAACAGGTTGTGATTCCTGGGAAGACACAGGGGAAGATGGACTGCTAAGGACAGTAGGAGTGGATACCAGGGTTGTCTGGCCCAATCTGGAGCAATCAGAATCATCTTGCAGGATAGAGATCTGATTTTGACTAACACTTTGAACAGGAGAGGGAAGGGGGGAAGCATAGAGAAACTTCCCTTCCCAATTGAGAACTAAGGCATCCAGAGGGACTGAGCCCAACACTGGGGGCCTGCAGCAAAAAGGGAAAGTTGGTGATTGTCTGGGGCTGCAAAAGATCTATCTGCGGGTGCCCCATCTGGCAACATTACTCCAGGACCAGGGATCCAGTGACCATTCTGTGATGGCCCTGGGAAATCCTGCTGAGAGCATCTGCCAGGACATTGTCCTTGCCTGGGAGGTGAACTGCTGTAAGGAGGTGTTCAAGGAGTAAGCCAGAGACCACAACTTCATTGCTCGGTGCACAAGGCCGTAGACCAAGTGCCTCCTTGTTTGTTGATGTACCACATTGTGGTGGTGTTGTCTGTTCTGACCTGTACAACTTTGTTCTGAACAGATTTGGAAAAACTTGAAGTGTTAGAAAACTGCTCTGAGCTCCAACAGATTGATGTGGAGCAGAGATTCCTGAGGGGACCACAATCCCTGGGTAGTGAGGTCGCCCATGTGAGCTCCCCACCCCAAGAGGGATGCATCTGTAGTAAGGATTAAGGAATGAGACTGAGTGACAAAGGGAACCCCTTGTCTCAGATTGCTCTGATCCTGCCACCACTGTAGGGCTTGGATCAGGGTTCGAGTTACTGGGATCAATTTGGTTAGAGGGTCTTTCCTTTGAGACCAAAAGGCTCTCAAATGGAACTGGATGTCCCTCATCTGAAACCTCGCTCCCTGCACTACTGCTGTAGAAGCAGCCATGCACCCCAAGAGCTGTAGAAAATACCTTGCTGGTCGAGGGACCTGCAGGGTGAATGAGGAGGCCAGAGAGACCAGGGTCCTTGCCCTGTCCAAAGGAAGGAAGCTCTGGCTTTCTCTGTGTTTAGCTCTACGCCTATGAAGGTGAGGAACTGGACAGGCTCTAGAACTGACTTTGAAAGATTCAGAAGGAAACCTAGAGAGGTAAGCAGTTGCTGAGTTATCTGTAGATGTAACCTGACTTGGTCTGGAGACTGGCCTACTATGAGCCAGTCGTCCAGGTAAGGGAAAATGGCAATTTTTTGCCTTCTTAGGGAGGCAACTGCTACTGCCAGGCATTTTGTGAATACCCTTGGAGCAGAGGTGAGGCCAAAGGGCATTGCTCTGAACTGGTAATGGCCTGAGGGCAGCTCGAACCTGAGGTACTTGCGATGGGAGCTTCTGATGAGAATATGGAAGTAGGCATCCTTGAGGTCCAGGGACGCTAGCCAGTCCCCCGGGGCTGAGAGAGGGTAGAATAATTCCCAGAGTCACCATTTTGAATTTTGGTTTTAAAAGGTGCTTGTTTAAGTATCTGAGATCCAGGATGGGCCGCCATTCTCCTGTCTTTTTGGTGTAAGGAAGTACCTGAGTACAATCTTTGCCCTGGTGTAGGGTGGAACCTTCCACAGCTCTGAGAGCCAGGAGGGAAGAGACTTCTGCCTCTAGGGCAAGTGCCTCTGATGGATTTGCAGGTGGAAAGGATCTGGTTCTCATCTTTGGAAATTTTTTGAAGCTGAGAACCAGTCCCTGGCTTACTACTTCCAGGACCCACTTGTCTGATGTCAGAGACTTCCAGTCCTGGACAAAGTAAGCCAGCCTGCCCCCCACAGGTAGTTGAGAATCGGCCCTGGCAACCCCATCAGGGTGCCTGCTTGGCAGGGGCTTTAGGCTGAGGGGTGGAAGCAGGCCTGCTTGTGCCCCGTCTGCCTCTCCCTCTAAAGAACCCACTCTGGGCGTAAGCAGAAGAGGAGGCCTGGGCTTGGTAAAAAGGCCTATAAAAAGGCCTGCCCCTGCCCCTGGAAGGCTGCCTTTGAGGAGTGGCCTGCCTTCCTTGGCCTGTGCACCCTATAGGTGTTCCTGTACTCATCCATTTTCTTCATGTAATTCTCTGTCTGCTCCCCAAACAGAGAATTACCCACAACAGGAAAATCCATGGCCTTAGTCTGGGTATCCTGTGACAGGCTAGTACATCTGAGCCAAGCCATTCTGCGAAGTGCCACAGATGTAGCCATGACTCTTGATGACACATCATTAGAGTCTACTGCAGCATGGAATTGCACCTTGGATGCCTCAATACCATCAGCAGCCACCTGCTCCAGCTCCTTGGCAAGCTGGACAGGGACCTGTTTTGCTAGAGCCATAACAGTATCCCATCTGGATTTCTGGTATCTAGCAACATAAGCCATAATTTGCCTGTCTGAGTCCCAAGGATGCTGCCATGTACTGTTTCTTTGCCATGGCATCAATCCTCGGAGTCCTTGTCAGGGTGTGAAGCCAAGGGAATATTTGCTTTGTCACAGGCTGCAGCCTGCACTACCCCAACATGGCTGCATTGTTGAGTAAGGAACTCCGTATCAGAGCCTGACAATGTGTACCTCTTGTCCATTCTGTTATCCACAGGAGTTATAGTGTGAGGAGTTTTTAGAATTTTTACTGTCTGTTTCCCAAAAGATTTATGCAAAGGAATAGACAGTCTCCTAGACTCTGAGATATCCATCATTTCCACATAGTCTGGCTCCTCTTGATCATCCACAGCTTCCTCCATAGGGAGCTGGAGGGTTTCAGCCACTTTTTTATAAAACATAAAATGAGAAGGGGACTCAGAAAGCCTAGGAGGAGACACTCCTGAAGGTCTGTCTGGGGAGATGTCCGGTTCAATGGGCACATCCAGACTTTCAAATCCACATTCATTCTCCTCATACTCCTCTTCCCCCTCCTCCAGTTCATAAAATTCCTCTAAATTGTACTCTTGAACCGGTGGAACAGGCCGAACCGTACGCTTACCTGATGGTGCCGGTTCGGTCGGAACCGGGGAAAGCGACTGGACAATTTTAATCGCTTTGGCTATTTCTTCAGTGGTTGGAGAGGAAAGTTTGGCTCCACACCAGCTGATTTCCTAGTCCTTTGCTGGAACCGACTCCTCAGAGTTGGCTCTCCTTGCCCGAGGAAGTCTCGCCTGGTCAGAGGGCACCCTCTGGTTTGGTCGGAACCGAACCGGGCTGGCCATCCAGTTCAGCGGACTTTTTGGCCTCCCTTTCCCTGAGCCTACCAACTCTCTTTTCCAGGGTAGCTGCAGGAAATTTTTTGCAAATCTGGCAGTCTGCATTGAGGTGGTCAAACCCCAGACAATAAACACAGGTGGTGTGGCGGTCAACCTTAGCAAAGACTTCCCCACAGACACTGCAGTGTTGAAACCCAGTGGGCCCGGTTTTTCTTTTGGGTTTCCCAGACATAATGCCAGCCTAACCAAACTTACCCGTTTATGGCAATCCACCAGGTAAGACCCTCTTATCGGTTCCCAACCATGTCACGGGTCGTGGAAAAAAACGTAATAAAACTGTTTTTTAGAACCGATAAGAACCGGTAACCACACTCTAAATGACAGATTAATATATTTTAAACAACCTGATCGGTTCAAACCGAACTGATAAACCGTTTACAAGTTCCACACAGAATAGAAATTAATGTAAAACCTATCTAGTACTCACAATACCACAGACAGAATCTGAACCGACCGGTTGCGGTTTAAATTCGGTCGAAAACCGAGAAAAACAATACTTTAACCGACAAAATGAACCGAGCAGAAGGAGAAATCTCCGGAGCGACTGTTCAGTGAGGCGGAGTAAAGAATCTGACAGTTTGAGTTTGAAGAACGACAAACAGAGTTTTCAGCCGAGCTCGAGCTCAGCGTCCCATGCCTGACATGGAAAGTTAACTCTTTCACCTCCGGAGATGTTCGAAGGTTAGGACTCACTGCATATGTCATAATATAGCAAGACTTCATGTTGTTTGAATGACATTATCTGCCTCGGGGATTTCAACCCAGACTGGTCTGAGAATAACGCAGCCCACCTATCATCAATCACTAGTGAGGCCAACCTCTCCCAGCTCATCCAGAAGCCCACGAGAGTCTCTCGGGGGGGTGCCTGTGCCACCCTGCTCGATTGGATCCTCACTAATAGGATGGAATGCGTGAACACGGCAGGTGTGCTCCCAGACACCATAAGCGCTCACTATCCCGTGTACTGTGTGTGGGACACCTCCACCCCTTCGTTTCCCTCTAAAGTCGTTTCCTTCCCTGACGTATCACACCTAAGGGTTGATGCTTTCATAACTGATCTCGACCTTGTTGACTGGTCGCCTATCTACTTAACTGAAGACATAAACCAGGCCACTGACTACTTTAACTCCGTTCTTCTCTCTCTGCAAAACCTACACATCCCCGTCTGTACACGCAGGGTGGCAGGGAAGGTGACCAAGTGGCTCACACGGCCCCTGCTTCAAATGCTGAAACATAGGGACAGACTTTGGGCTGCATGGAAAGTCTCTCGCTTGAGAACTGACTTTGAAGCCTACAGGGCTTCTCGGAACAACTGCAAAAAACACGTGCACCTGGCTAAAAGCACCTACTTTAGGAACCTCCTAAAATCCTCTGCTGACAACCCTAAGATGTACTGGGCCCAAATCAAGGAAATTCTTGGCAATAACAAGCCTCAGACTCCTACTGACATGATTATACAGGGCACCCACTGTAACAACCCGCTCACCATTGCCAATGCTTTCAATTCCCTCTTCTCCTCGCTACCGGCTGGCGCTCCTGAGGATCACGGAGTTAACTGGCCCGCTGCCCCCAACTTCGGCCGCACTCATCCCACCTTTGGCAAGAAGTCACCACCACGACTGTGAAGTACGAAACTTAATTCCATTCCAGCCCGTCGGGGCCCAGGCCCTGACGGCATCCATCCTGGGATTCTCAGGCAGTTTGCTCCCTGGCTTACCAAGCCAGTCACCAGGCTTTTCAATCTTTCTATTAGTACCTCCTCCGTCCCATCAGCCTGGAAAACGGCTAGAACCATCCTATCCTTAAGAAGGGCGATGTCAAACAAATGACCAACTACCGTCCCATCTCTCTCTTGCCCACCCTTAGTAAGCTTCTCGAGAAACTAGTTCATCGCCAGCTCTCAGAACACCTCGGCAAGTTCAATCTCCTGACCCTCTGTCAACATGGCTTTAGGCCTGGACACAGCACCACCACGGCTCTAACCCAACTTACCAGTGACATAAAAAGCAATATGGATATCGGCCTACTCACCAGCACTGTCTTCATTGATCTGTCCAAAGCTTTCGACATGGTTCATCACCAACTTATGCTGTCAAAGTTCCAATCCACTGGGGCCTCTGACCCCACTCTATCTTGGTTCCGTAGCTACCTGGACAATCATACCCAGGCTGTAGCTTTCCACAAGGCTATATCCTCTCCCAGATGGATCACCCGTGGCGTTCCTCAGGGGTCCATTCTTGGTCCTTTACTTTTCTCCCTCTTCCTGAATGACATTCCCTACTCCTTCTGACTCAGCTGTATTCTCATGTACACTGATGACCTGGTCCTCTACTCGGCATCTAAATCGATCGAGAACATCAACCTCTCACTCTCAAACAACTTTCATGTCCTTCAACAATGGCTACTGAACAACCATCAACATCTTAACCTGGACAAAACGCGAGCCATGCTTTTTGGCTCTACTAAAAAAACTACCTACCATGGCCTCAAAGCTCCTGGTTCGGTGCCAGGACGGTTCCCCGGTCACTAACACGTCCTCCTTCAAATACCTGGGGGTCATCCTTGATCCCTCCCTTGACTTTTCTACGCATATCAACTCAGTCTGTCACGCTGTTAACGCGAAAACTGGTGGTGCCTACCGTGTGCAACACTCCTTCACACCATCTGCTAGACTATCAGTAGCTGGGGGGTGCTTCTCCCACAGCTCCAATATGGACTACCTCTTATATACTCTGCTAACTCCAGCATGCTCAGCAGATGGGACACCCTCTTATAATAATATCTGCAGATTTGCTTTATCTGCCCCACGCCTCACTCATCACTGCCTCCTTTACTCCAGGTTAAACTGGCTGTCACCCATGGAGCTTCAGGCCCTCTCCCTGGGCTGCTTTATAGACTCCCTAACTAGACCCCCAAGACTGGACTCCCTGGCTCAACTGCTGACCCCTGTTTCTCAAACTTGCTCCCTCAGATCCTCCTCTGCACCCCTGCTTTCATGTAGACCTTGCGCCACAAAAATGGGCGAACAGGCTTTCTCTTGCTTTGCTCCTAAGTTCTGGAACTCTCTCCCCCCTCAGGTCAAAAACGCCAACTCCCACCGGGTTTTTAAAAACTCGCTGTTTTCTCACCTACGCACCCTTGGTCACTGCCAATGTTCATAACACAACCTCATTTGACCACCGGCCTGTTGCCAGGACCTCCTCCCATTTGTCACAACATTAAAGCTTTTTTTTTGTGTTTGTATCCTGGAGTACCAACTTGTTGTTCTTTCCACTGTGTACTGCTGTTATATTTTTCTTTTTTTTTATTCTTTGCTGCAATCTAATGTTTTCTTTAATGTTACTATGTCATGATGTGTCACTGTAATTTGTTGGTATCTTTGTCTTGTACTCTTCCGTGTCGTGCCTGAAAATAGGCAGGTTTGCTGCCTAGCGCACTTACCTGGTTACCAAAAGCTAATAAATAAATAAATAAATAAATAAATACACATATCCAGGGTGGAGGCAGCAAAGATTCTCTTACCTAAGGTGTCTTATGAGATTCTTTATTGATAGGCCAGGCTGTAGATGCCTGAGGGAGAATGGCCTTGTCATTCTCTGCTAAGACTACAATGGGATCAGCAAAAGCTTGTGAGGCCAATATGGGTCGATCCTTGGGAGCAGCATACTTCCTATCTATGGACTTAGCCATGGAAGAAATGAGAGCAGGATTGTTCCATACCATCTGAGAAAGGGTCTCAAAAGATGGTTGTACCGGAGGAATTAAATCCAAAGGGATCTCCGGGATATGTAGGTGTTGAGAGTCTTAAAAGCTTCCCAGGATTGATTTCTGTAGCCTGGAGAGAAAGAGTGGAATTTATTTTTTTCTGCAGATACTTAAAGGAAAGGTCTTCAACCACAGGCTATGCAGCAGGATTAATCCCTGCTCCTTCAACATAATCACCCAGACGAAGATCTGGGTCAGGCTCAAAATCATCTCCTGACAGTCGAGGGGGGACTGTATGGACAGGAAAGGAGTGCAAATCAGAATGGAAATTAGAAAAGGAAAGAATCGGAGTCGAAAAGCCCTGGAGGCTGGATGGTGCCACACCAAGCCTTTCGGTGAGTGCCAAGCCCCCCGAATGGGGCATAACCCTACAGGACTAAGTCCCTTTGCTCTCAGTGGGTGGCACACCAAGAGGGAGAAACTTCATGGGACTGGAGAGGCCTGGGAGTGGGGAGAGTGAGACGGGGACACCTCAGAAGGAGTAGGAAGTTGCCCCAATAGACGCTGTCTCAGCCTATGGGAGAAAAGATAGGTTCTCTGGTAGGGGGAGGAAATCACCCTACACTGGGCCAAGGGTGACAACCGGGGAAGACGCAGCCATGCTGTCCGCCTAGTGCAGATCGCTGTCCCTATGACCCTGGAAGCTACCTCATTGGCATCGTAAGATGCCCTTGCTTGGTGCCTTGCTAGCTCCAGGCCACGTGCAGAGGGTGCAATGGCTTGTCTGGTTACCGACGTGTCAGGCATAGTGGCTAGGAGTTGACCTAACCTGGACCACAGGAACCTATCATAGGTAGCGTAGTGGGCCTGATGTGCTGAAAGAAAAATTACTTACCATAGTAATCTTTTTTCTTCCCAGTGATTTTCAGACATTCTTAACTTTGTGTAGCCAGCCTGGTGGGTTGGACTGCCCGGAGAGATGGAACACATGCAAATAATGGAATTCTTTGCACGTGAGCATCTTTCAAATACTGCCTCTACCAACTGTAATGTTCTAAGCCCTTCAGATTTGTAAGAAGCCTGGAAGTCAGGCAACATGAAAAAATCCAACAACTAATTAATTAAAACATTTTTTTAGGATTAGCCTAATAAAACAACTTACTTCAAAAACCTCCAAGGGAGGGACTATATCTATATATAATAATGGTGTTCACCATACAGTGAGAAAAACTATTAAGAGAGACAGAAAACTCTGTTAAAATCTGTCTAGCATAGAGAAGTGTCCCCAGAAGGGTATGGCTATGTGGCACTAGCATGCAGAATGCAGAGGCTGAAGTTCTGGAAGGGGAGGATGGGAGGGAGTTATGAATGTCTGAGCATCACTGGGAAGAAAGATTACTACGGTAAGTAATTTTTGCTTTTAACCCCAGTAATGCTCAGACCATTCATAACTTTGTGCAGACTACCAAGCAGTACCCCCTGGTGGTGGGCACAGAACTTACTTTGGAAACAGACTTTGCAGGACTGCTGTGCTAAACTTGACGTCACTTCTGGACAGAATATCTAAATTATAATGCTTTGTAAAGGTGTGTACTGATTTCCAAGTAGCTGCTTTACAAATGTCCAACAATGGCACCTCCCTAGCAGCTGCAATAGTGGCAGCTGTTCCTCTTGTTGAATGAGCCCTCAGCCCAGCTGGGGACTCTCTACCCGCTTTAGTGTGGCAGAATTGAATACACTGGACAATCCACCGAGAAATGGATCTTTTTGAGGCTAGTTTGCCCATTCCAACATCCCCATATGTAAGGAAAGGTTGTTTCTTGTCTTCCCTATGGCCTTTAGTAGCTGTCATGTAGTAGCTGAGAGCTCTTTTCACATCCAGACTGTGAAGCCTTCTTTCACCAGAGCTTGTATGGCCTGTGAAGAAGACAGGCAGAGTGATTGATTGGTTCAGATGGAAATCTGAAACCACTTTGGGAAGGAATTGTCTGTTTTTTCTGAAGACTGCTTTATCCCTGTGGAAGGAAATGTAGTCCTGCTCAACACAGAGAGCCTGAAGCTCACTGATTCTTCTTGCTGAGGTAATTGCTACCAGGAAAACTATTTTCCAGGTAACATACTTTAAATGGGCTGTAGCCATGGGCTCAAAAGGAGCCCGCATCAATCTGGCTATACATACATTAAGATCCCAAGCGGGCACTGGTGCCCTGTGAGGAGAGTGAAAATGCATCATGCCTTTGAAAAATCTTTTGAAAATGGGATCTGATGCTACAGACACCTTTGTCCTAGCAGACAGGTATGCAGATACTGCTGCAAGGTGAACTCTTAAAGAACTGGGTTGCAGACCTTGTGAATGTAAATGAGTCAGATAATCCAACACCACTGAGACCCCTGCATCATTTGGGGCGAAGTTTCTACCAGAGCACCAGAAAGAGATTTTTTTCCACTTAGCAGAATAAGTTTTCTTAGTGGAAGGCTTCCTATAACCTTTCAAGATATTTAATACAGCTTCAGAAAGGTTCAAGCCTACATACTCTAACTCCTCAAGAGCCATGCCTTGAGGTGGAGAGACTTGAGATTTGGGAACAACAATGTTCCCTGATTGGAGGTTAGAAGATTGTGCCTGAGAGGCAAGCTTATTGGCCTGCTCACTGCCATGGAGAGCAGAAGAGAGTACCATGGCTGCCTGGGCCAATCTGGAGCTATCAATATCAGAGAAGCTGAGAGGGATCTGAGCTTCAGCAGTACCCTGAAAACTAGAGGAAAAGGGGGAAAGGCATAGACAAACTTTCCTGACCAATCCAGTACCAGGGTGTCCAGAGGGACTGTGCCTTGGGCTGGTGGCCTGTAACAATACTGAGGCAACTGGTGGTTCTGGTGGGATGTGAACAAGTCTATCTCTGGAACGCCCCACCTGCTGAAAATTACCTGCACCACCTGCTTGTTCAGTGTCCATTCTTGATGGGACTGATTGCTCTGACTCAGTGTGTCTGCCAAGATATTGTCCTTTCCTGACAGATGGATGGCTTGCAGGGACACCTTTAGAGAATATGCCAGAGCCCAAATTCTCATGGCTTCTGTACATAGGGGACCTGATCTGGTGCAACTCTGCTTGTTTATGTAATACGTAGTGGTGGTATTGTCTGTTCTGACTTGTACCACTTTGCCCATTACCAGTGTAGAGAAAACCTTTAGTGCTAGCCTGACTGCCTGAGTTCCAGCAAATTTATATGCTGGAGGGACTCTGCCCTTACCAGGTACCCTGAGTTGTGTGCTCCCCAGATGGGCACCCCAGCCCAGAAGGGATGCATCTGTTGAGGACCAGTGAAGGATCCTCCTTCTGGAAGGGGACTCCCTGCCTTAGGTTGGATTCCTTTTTCCACCACAAGAGGGCTTGTAACAGAGGCCTTGTCACTGGAATGAGTTTTGAAAAGGGATCTTTTTTCTGACTCCAATGAGTCCTGAGGTGAAACTGGATGTCTCTCATGTGAAACCTGGAACCCTGCACTGTACCTGTGGATGCAGCAATATGACTCAAGAGCTGCAGGAATTGCCTGGCTGTTTTTTGACCATGCAACTTGAAGGAGTTTGCTATGGCCTGAAGACTTTGCACCCTGTCTAGTGGTAAAAAGGCCCTGGCCTGTAGGGTGCTGATCTCTGCCCCATGAACTGTAAAGTCCGTGTAGGGGTGAAGACAGATTTTTTTCTGGTTTACTATGAAACTCAAGGACTCCAAAAGATCCTGTGTGTGTGCCTTAGAGAGGTTGTGACCTGTTCTGGTGATTTGCCCACTATCAGCCAGTCGTCCAGGTATGGGAAGACAGTCACTCTCTGTCTTCGAAGAAATGCCACCACAGCTGCTAGGCATTTTGTAAACACCCTTGGTGCCGAGGAAAGGCCGAAGGGTAGGGTTGCAAACTGATAATGACCTGATGGGAGTCTGAATCTGAGATATTTACTGTAAGATTCTTTTATGGGGATGTGGAAATAAGTGTCCTGTAAGTCCAGAGATGCCAGCCAGTCCCCTTTTAGGATTGTTGGCAGAATCCGAGCCTAAGTGACCATTTTGAACTTTGGCTTTTTCAGGTGCTTGTTTAAACTCTGAGATCCAAAATTGGCTGCCACTCCCCATTTTTCTTTGTTGTTAGGAAGTATGTGGAGTAAAAACCTCTTCCTCTCAGGGTTGCAGGGACTAGTTCCACTGCTTTGAGCTGAAGCAGCTTCTGAACCTCTGCCTCTAGCAACGAGATGCGTTAGGGGTTGGGAGGTGGAAACCCTGGGTTTTTTTTGAGGAAGAAATTTGAACTGCAGAGACAGACCTTTGCCCACTACCTCCAATACCCACTTGTCTTTGGTGATGGTTGACCAGAGGGGGAGGAAATGGGACAGTCTGCCTCCAACAGGTAGGGAGGAGGCGGCCTGCATCTCAGGGGTTCTGTTTAGGCTGGGGTTGAGGTTGTGCCTGAGCCCCTCGCCTAGAGCCCCTTGTACCCCTACCCCTTGAGTAGCCCTGTGGGGGGTACTGCTGGTATTGGGGCATGGCTACTGGCTGGAAAAAGGGTCTTGATAAAAAGGAACGACCCCTAGCCCCCCTTCCATAGGGCCTGGTGGATGAAGAAGCTCTGTCTCTAGCAGAGTTACTTCTACAAGTAGCCTTATATTCATCCACCTTTTTCATATAGGCCACTGTGGACTCCCCAAAAAGTGCATTTCCTTCTAATGGGAAATCCAGAGCCTTTGACTGGGTATCCTGAGTGAGGTTTGTGGCCCTAAGCCAAGCAAACCTCCTCTAAGCCACTGTATTAGCCATCCATCTGGCTGCAGTGTCATTTAGATCAGCAGCCATTTGGAACTGGTACTTGGCCGCCTTTAGCCCAAACCTGGCAGTTTCTGCCAGGTCATCTGACAAGGGTGAGGTGGCCATCATGTACATTGCCAGTACCGACTGCCACAGGGATTTCTGATACTGGGCAGCATAAGCTTGAAAAGTAGCCTGTCTCATAGGCAAGGAGGCTGACAAATAGCCATTTTTGGCCATACTGTCCAATTTTCTGGAGTCCTTGTCCGGTGAGTGTGAGGACAGAGGGACTTTAGCCTTATCACAGGCAGCTTGCTGTATTACCCCTTGATGATCAGGGTGGGAGAAGAGGAAGTCAGCTCCCTCCCTGTCCAGCTGGTACTTCATAGCATCCTTCTTAAAGAATTTATATACTGGGAGGAGGAGGGCCTTTGTGGGTGTTAAACCCATCATATTGAGGTACTCAATCTCCTCCTCATCCTCTACTTGTTCTGTTGTGGCAATATCCAGAGCATCTGCCATTTTCCTTACGGAAGAAAAATGGGAGGAAAAATCCTCAGACACTCTGGGAGGCGAGCCAAATTCCTGCTCAGGGGACACCTCTGGAGGGATAGGTTCGTCCTCCTCATAAGGCTCATCATCCTCTTTGAAATAGTGTTGCTCCGGAGCAGGGGGCAACATAGTAGCAGCAACCTGGGGGTCCCTGGGAAGGGGCAGGAGGCTGAGGGATGATGCTCTGCAGAGCCTGAATTTTAAATGCCTGGGCTATGTCCTGAGCTGAAAGCATTACAGGCAGCTGCGCAGAAGTCCCTGGTTTAGCAGGAGAGGGTTCTGCATGCTTGAGCTTCTTTAATTTCTTCAAGGGAACCGGCAAGTCAGCCAGTTCTTTCCCTCTTTTTGCCCCTTTTTCGCCCGTATCAGGGGCAGGGGTAGTATCACTTGTTACTTCAACCACAACAGACTGGGGTGTCAGCTGGTCAGAGCCTGAGGGACCCATAGGAAACTTTTTATTAAGCCTTTCAAGGTGCTTTTCAACAGTTTTTTCTGGGAATGTTTTACATATCTCACATTTCTGGTCCAAATGTTCAAAACCCAGACAAGCTACACCATAAGGTGTGCTTGTCTGCCTTGGCAAACACATCTCCACACTTTAAGCAGTTTTTAAAACCAGGCTCCCCGGTTCTCTTCTTAGGTTTCTAAGTCATGGTGAAAGATAAAGTGAAAAACATCAACCGCTAAATGCCAAATGCTAATGCAGTTATTTAAACAGCTGAAAAAGGTTTTCCCTTTTTTTTTTTTTTGCGGTCGGTTCCGGAACCGATAGGGAACCGATGGAACCAAGAGAGGAGATGAAATATGAACAGGTTCAGCGGTTCTGTAACCGATAAAAAGCGGTTACAAGTAAAGTTTTTTAGGACCAAAATTTAGCGATAATGACCAGGTTCTTTAGTTAGAGAACCGAAATAAAGTTAAAACTAACTCGGATCCCTCACGGTTATGCTGAACTGCGAGGAACCGAGAAAACAACAATTTAAACAATAATAAACTAAATGTAAACTAACAATTAATAGAGGCAGTAAAAGAAACTAAAAATACTTATGGTTTTTGATTTTTTTCTTTCTTCTTCTTCACGCGAAAGAGGGTGACAGAGACTCCGAGCAACCAGACTTTCAGGCGGAGAGAAAAATCTGAAGGGCTTAGAACACTACAGTTGGTAGAGGCAGTATTTGAAAGATGCTCACGTGCAAAGAATTCCATCATTTGCATGTGTTCCATCTCTCCGGGCAGTCCAACCCACCAGGCTGACTGCACAAAGTTATGAATGGTCTGAGCATTACTGGGGTTAGAATGGAGAGAAGCAACTGTGCCAAGTAGAAAGTCCTCCTCCCCCCCAGAAGTCAAAATCTATAGAATCTTGATCTTGGGGCTGGTCACAGTGAGGGGCGCGAAGCCCATCAGGAGTGTCCAGCTGCGTCAATCCTGACTGAGGATGAGGCATAAAACCTGGAGTCTCCGGGGGAGGGCACAATACCTCTGGCAGAGATCCCAGGGGGTTGGGACTCTGGAAAAGGGTCTCTGCCAGAAACGCAATGACACCTCCCGAAAGGGAGCAGGCTGGGGGGCACCACAAGGATGTCCACATTGAAATTGCCTAAAAAGGCGTGCGTCCAGTGTTTTTGATTGTGCTGCATGGGTGGGGTGATGTGCAGGTCCTCCAACATCCTCACGAGGAATCGCTGATACTCTGCGAGATCAGCAGCTGGGGAGATGTGGACAGACGGTTCCTCTCCTCCAGAAGAGGGGGATGAAGAGTCAGAGGGCCTCAAGAGTTCAGAAGCAGGCTGCTCAGAGAAAGGTTGAAAAACCTGTCTGTCCATAGCCCTGACGTAAGAGGAAAATTGAGCAGTCACAGCTCTGAACTGCTCTGAGGAAAAAGGTCCACTAGGACCAAGAATACCTGGGAGAGCAGGAGAAGATGGCAGAGGAGAGGGAACAGAGACAACAACAAGAATTGGCTGTCCTCTGTCTGGGCCAGAGAGCACACCTGGAGCCCCAAGGGAAGAGGGCGCTCCGGAAAACTCAACAGCCGACAGCTGGTCAACCATACTGGAACTGCCTAGGCTACGCCCTGAAGAATACCGCCTGTGAGGTGACTAGGGCTGTGAGAGTCCAAAAGTATGGTCCCCCACCTTCAAAGAACAGGGCCCTCTCGAGGGAACTGAAAAGGAAGGGTGGAGATCCACACTACGACTTCTTCTGGAACCCGGGTGGGTCCCAGAAAAGGGTCGCCATGTCGAACCCCTACCCCTTGACCCCTCAGAGTCTGAAAGAGCCCTTCTCCTAGAAAAAGCCAGCCTAGGCAGCTGGCAGCCCTGGTCAGTCCCCAAAGGGACAATCCAGGGAGCAGCACCCTCCCCTCCTGTGGGTGCTCTGATCGGCCCCAAAGTTGGGCGATCCAGGCATACCACCTGAGGCGGTACCACCACTGAGGGGTCAGAAAACCCTCCGAGGCCAGGTTGCAGGGCAATGGCGGCCTGCACCACCGCCTGCTGGTCAGAACCCCTGACCCTGGACCCGGGGGCCACTGTCTGCTCCTCAGAAGGGGTCTGGCTCCGGTTTGTTGAGGACACTACCAAGGTGTCCACCTGAGCAGCCAACTCCAAAGAGTCAGACTGCCTATCTGACTCAGAGTCCGATTCCGCCTCCAAGGAAGTGGAGACCGAAGTCCTGTGCCACACGGTATGTGGACGTCTACTGCCATCCCAACTGAATGGGGCACCAGAACAAGGCACTGCACGAGAGTCGGTGCCGAAGCCCTCAAGTGCACTGTGAGCAGTGCGTGAAGGAGACACGGTGCCGAGGATGGCAGCAGTATCGGCACCGGGACCTGTCATGGCGCTGTCCCAACCCAAGGTGCCACAAGCGGATCCGAGACCAGAGACAGCGCCATCGATGGACCCGACCACACTCTTGGCACCGTGGTCAGAAACCCCTGTGGTGCCGTGTCATTGCTTGGTGCCACAAGGGGCACCAGAGCTGGACACGGCACCATGCTCAACCATGGTGCCATGAACAGCACCAAGGCAATAGACAAGGACGGTGCTGTAGAGCCTCCCACGGTGCCATCAGCACCGTCAGCGCCGTGAATAGCTCTGATAGCAGAGACGGCGCTGAGCGACGGACTGGCACTGACAATGGCGCCATCAGGGCCCACTGTGCCACAAACGGTGCTGAGGCGCTAGACAGTGCCGACGGATGGCGCCGAGGATGGCGCAGGACCCAGGCTTCCCCAGCCCGGGAGATGACACTGGGCCTTCAGCCCGGCGACAATTGCTGGGCGAGGTGCCCCCGCCCGCCCCCAGGAGGGACGGACTGGTCTCCTGCACGACGGAAGGGGCTTCTGCAATAGCTAGGCTACAAGAAGCAGAAGCTCCCTCCTTCATGGTCCATACAGAACTGGGTGAGGACCCGGAGGAAAGGCAGAGAGACCGTGGCTTGGCCCGACGAGTGCGTGCCTGTCCCCTGAAAGTCAGCGGAGCTCGTCCCACTTTCCACACGCGTTGTTCGATGACACGACGGTCCACGGAGAAGCAGGCATCGCACAAATCCATGTCATGTAGCAGGCCAAGACACACGAGGCAATGGTCATGCTGGTCAGTGACGGAGTACTTACGGCCACACTGGCACCGATGCATAGAAGGCTGTCCCATCTTCAAAGTTTTCTTGCCCCCCCCCCACCGAGGCATGACCTATGGAAAAAACAACCAAAAACAAGACTTGACGTCACAAAAAGAATAAAAGGAACAGTCTTACCAGGTAACATCGAGTGGTGGCGGACAACAGAACTGGCAGGATAATACAAAATCGGCATCGACAAACTCGGCGTCTAGATGATAACATGCAGCCGAAGGCTTCAGAGCGGGAACAGGCCTCTTGCAGCACAGCTTCCACGAGGTGCAACCTATACAGCGGAGACGAAGAACTGGCAGGAGGACGGGGTCGACCACACAATGGCCAACCCACTGAGCGCCATGCAGTGCATCAGCCTCGAGGGCAGCGCTGATGGTGTTGACTTCACCCATCCCCCCAAAAAAGAGTTCCTATGGGGTCGGACTTTCTGGCCACTACACCAAAGGTGATGAATGGTGAAGATTGACACAGATAATATCAGCCCAGCACACGGTGCTGACAAGAAGGCCATGGTGATGACAGAGCCCTCAACACCATGGGATAAGCGTATGAGACCCCTCGGTGCCCATGAACAGTGCTGACAGAGCCTCTGTGTTGCAGATGATACCGGATAGCGCCCTTGGTGCCACAGGTGGCTCTGGGAGTGTCCCAAGGTTCCGAATACTGCGATTTGAAGGAAAGGAAGGAAAATTAAGGAGATAGAGGCATCGGTGGGGACCCCTGTGCCTCAGCCATGTGAGGCGGGAAAATACCTGAGCACGGAGTCGACGGCACCGAAGAAGGTGCCGTGTGACTAGGAAGGTCCAACCACCCTACCCGGTCCCTTGAGCGGCCCAAAGGCCCTGGAGTGACTGGGTCAGGCAGCTGGATCAACCTCCGAGCCCATTGCTCCATAAGAGCAGCCCACTGGTGAAACTGCTCATAGGAGGCCCATCCAATAGGCGGGGACGGGCTCCGATGTCGAAGAAGTCGGGCACCGGAGCCAGAAACCATTGACTCCAAGAGAGAAGGAGGAGACTGGTGCCTAGCTCCAATGACTGTCCGTCGACACAGAGACATACCAGAAGGCAACCTCGAGTGATGCCTTCTCTTTCTCGACTTGAGCGCCAAAGAACTCGAGGCTGAACGGTGCTGTGAATGGGACTGTTTCCTTTTATGCTTTCGGGGGGACCACCCATCTCCCTGAACATTGGACCGTCCATTGTCAGACCCACCCTCCAGGGAGGGCGGCGGACCGGACCCAGCCCGGTTGACTGAACAGCTTTCATACGAAGTCTCCCTACCGTCACCTGATCCGCTCATGGTCGACTCCATCAATGGAGGGCTGAAGACTTCTTTTATTAATAAATAAAATTAAATCTACTTGGTACTTTTGAAGATAAATTACAGAACAATAAACTGAAAACTATGCTGCTAGTTTGAAGTTTGTCTCCCGGAGGGCGAGCGACGTCATCACGGAAGCGCACTCGATGATGGGAAAAAAGGAACTGAGGCAGTTGGAGGGTCAACACCGAGGTAGTCTTTACTGCACGAGCCATGGCTCGTGGTGCTGCTTCTTCGTGGCTCCATCTCTGGCGCTGACCCTCTTGAAAAGTTTGCTCCTGCTGGGTCCTAGCACCTCCAGTGTAGATCCCATTAGTGTGAATGAGTGGTGGAGACTTTATGTCCAGGAAGTTCAGAAGGATTCACTTATGCCTAGGCCCATAATCATGACATTTCTGGTTTAATTTTCAGGGCCTTATACTATGGTTTGAGACAGTGCTTGAATTCAAGAAATTGTAACAGCTTTGTAAATGACATAACCAGTATACAGAAACCTCAGTACATTTGCTGTTGTAAGTCCCCAAGCTAACAATCAATGGAATGCACATGTATACTGAACATGATACAATGGCATAAATACAAAATGAATATGAATACAATTTTTTAAAGCAGCCTTCCTGTAGCCTCCCACTGTAGACTCCGACTGGTGACTCCCACCACTCCAGCAGGAGCCACTGACACGGAGAGCCACTGGAGCAGCTCAAGTTTTAAATGGTTGTGCCCCGCCTCATTCAGTCATCTCCATCCACGCCCCCAACCACTGGCTCCTGCCACCAACTGGGTAAGGGGAAACGGAGGGACAACACAGCAGCAGGCAGTTAATTGGGCCACACCTATAGAACTCATAGCTGCCTGGCACTAGAACCACATGGAAACTTTTGCAAGCAGTCCACTAGGAGCTGCTCACGACAACATTAGATGTCGGCTACTACATAAACGTTGGTGACCCCTTCCCTCCTCAGTTTCCCACCAGAGATCATGCTCGGAGGAGCTCCCTGTAGAGAACCAGGAGAGAACCTATGGCTGTGCAGAGAAATGAAAATTACATACCTACCGTAATTATGATCTTTCTATGTATCTTCACCATTCATCACAGATGGGTACTGGCCGGAGATCAGGACCCCGCAGGAGCTTTTTTTTTTTTTTTTTTTAAAGGGATAGGCGGAGCCGACGCAGCATCGGCGCCACCCTCAAGGCCGACGTACTATGTGACGCTCGAGGGTTGGCCATTAGGCTGCTTTGACTCCGACTGCCTACCAGTTCTGAGTCACCGGAGAGGTAAGAGGAAGGGATGGAGGGTGGGACAAGAGAGTCCAAGGAAGAGAAAAACTGAACTAAAAGGAGAAATAACGACTGAGAGGACAGCATAGAAGAAATAAGACTAAGGGGATTAGGTAGGGGCCCCAATCTCTGGAAGCGGAAGAAGGGAGGGGAGGGAGGGGAGAAAATTTAGGAGAGAGTGAGAGGTAACAAGGATCCGAGACCCTTGTCCGTCACCAGACTGTATAGGAACTGCAAGGAGTAGCAAAGCTCTCTGCCAGAATTCAAGGCACAGAATAACTGGCAATACCCCAAAAGCAGAGTCGGCTATTCTGGAGAAGGACAGGGTACAGGGACTTAGTACTCTCTCTGGAAAGATATTTGGTGAAAAAAGCGGATTTTTTTTTTTTTAAACAGTTAGATGGGACCAGAAGGATAACAGAAGGAGGGCAACCACCAACTCCCACCCTGTTAGGGTGGAGATATGTAGTAGAGAAGGAGTGCCACTCGAGCTGTACCCCTTAAGGGAGAAAATACCCCTCTGTGTGGCTCCAATTTACCCCACTCAAAAGAGAGGGGTAGGCACAGAGGGAGGGGACCCAGAGACTGAGGCCCCAGGAGGATGGCGGGCGGGATTGTGATGAATGGTGAAGATACACAGAAAGATCATAATTACGGTAGGTACGTAATTTTCATATCTTATCTGTGTCAATCTTCACCATTCATCACAGATGGGTGAGTACCAAGCCCCGCCGAAGGGGGTTGATTCATTGCACCCTAAGGGACAGAGTCCCTTAGCCCTCAGTGGGTGACATGCTAAAGGGGGGAACCTTCTGGGCCTGAGGAGGCCCGAGAGTGGGGACAGCGAGACCGGTTCACCCCGGAGGGGGAAGGAAGTTGCCCCAACAAATGTCGTCTCGCCCTATGGGAGAAGAGGTAGGTTCCCTGGTGAGCGGAGCAAATTACCCTACGCCGGGCCAAGGGTGACAACCGGGAAAGACAAAGCCACGCCGATCTCCTGGTGCAGATCGCTGTCCCTACAACCCTGGTAGCTACCTCATTGGTGTCGTAAGATGCCCTTGCTTGGTGCCTTGCTAGCTTCAGGCCACGCAGAGAGCGCGATGGCTTGCCTGGTTTGCTTCGAACAGGCAAGCAGCTAGGATCTGACCTAGCGCTGACCACAAGAACCTGTTGTAGGCTGCATAGTGGGCCTGATGAGCTGAATGGAGAGAAGCAACCGTGCCAGTAGAAGGTCCTCCTCCCCAGAAGTCAAAATCCAAGGAGTCTTGATCTGGGGGCCGGTCACGGTGGAGGGCGCGAAGCCCGTCAGGGGTGTCCAGGTGCGCCAATCCGGACTGCGGATGAGGCATAGAACCTGGAGATTCCGGGGGAGCGCAATACCTCTGGCTGAGGTCCCTAGGGGCAGGAACTCCGGAGAAGGGCCTCTGCCAGAAACGCAAGGACACCTCCTGAAAGGGAGCAGGCCAGGGCGGCACCACAAGGGTGGCCCCACCAAAATCGCCTAGGAAGGCGTGTGCCGCATGCTCAGGATTGCTCACAGACAGGGGAGAAAGGTGAAGGTCCTCCATCATCCTCACGAGGAAACGCTGGTACTCAGAGAGATCAGCGGCCAGAGATATGGACAGAGGGTTCCTCTCCTCCAGAAGAGGGGGATGAGGAGCTGGAGGTCACCATATGTTCCGAGGGTGGCCGCACGGGGGGAGGTTGGAAAACCTGGCTGTCCATAGCCCTAACGTAGGCCGGGAACCGAGCAGCCACCGCTCTGAACTGCTCCCAGGTGAGAGGGCCGCTAGGACCAAGAATGCCTGGAAGCGCTGGAGAATGTGGCAGAGGGATGGGGCAGAGCCGAGAGAAGAAGTCAGCTGACCTCCGCCAGGGCTAGGGAGCGGACCATGGACACCCGAGGAGGGTGTCCCGGAAGACTCCACAGCCGACAGCTGTACAACCACGTTGGTACTGCCAAGGCTGCGCCCAGAAGAATCCCCCCAGTGAGGCGACTGGGGCCGTATAGGTCCAGAAGGATGGTCCCCTGCCTCCAAAGAATGGGACCCCCTCAAGAAACCGGAAGGGGAAGGGCGAAGTCCCAGACTGCTCTCTGCCCAGGGCCCGGTGACCCCAGAGAAAGGCCGGCGCGCCGACCTCACACCCGACCCCTCAGAGTCTGAGAGGGTCCTCGCCCGAGAGGGCCAGCCTAGGTAGCTGACAGCTCTGGGCTGCCCCCAAAGGGAGACCCAGGAACAGCACCCCCCTCCTGTAGACTTCCGGTGGGCCCCAAAGTTGGGCGATCAAGACACACTACCGGATGGGGTACCACCTCCGACGGGTCGAGGAACCCCCCAAGGCCAGGTTGCATGGCAATGGTGGCATGCACCATAGCCTGCTGGTCAGTACCACTGACCCTAACCTCGGGAACTACCTGACACTCCTCAGAAGGGGGCTGGCTATGACTCGTCGTGGAGACCACTGGCTCGCTCTCCTCCACAGACAACCCCGAGGGGTGTGACTGCCCGTCTGACTCCGAGCCCGACTCCGACTCCGAAGAGGTAGAGTCTGAGGCCCTAAGCCAAACGGTAGGAGGGTGGGTGAAGGCGACCTTGCCAAAGGGCCCAGCAGCCAGAGCAGTGGCCGAGGCAGCACCTGTGCCCTCCACAACCCCGCAAGCGGGGCTGACAGAAGGCTCCAGGGCAGCTTGGGCCAAAGGTCCAGAGCCAGGGCCAGCCAGCGGGCGCTCGGCCAAGTCCACCGCACTGGGGCGGTACCAGAGACAGATGGCACCGACGCAGCCCCAGTTGATGACTCCAGCGCCGAGCGCACTGAGGATCAAGCGCGGCTCGATAGCCTTGAGGGCGGACTCGGGCGCTGAACACTTCTTAATCGCTTAGGTTCGGCGCCGCGAGCGCACTGGAGAGTACTAACGCACCGGCGGCACTGGACTGACGATGCCGGTAGGGCCCCACGGGCCTGCGTTCAACCTCAGCGCCATGCGAGACATGACGAAAGGTGCCGCTGAATCCAGGGCCATGGCGCCGCTGAAAGCGCGATGCCCGTGAATGGCGAGACAGGGCCCACGGCGCCGAGAGACGAAGTCGGCATCGACGCCGGTGCCGCGAACAGCACCGGGCGGTTTCTACGGCGCCGACTAACGGCGTTATAGGACGGTGTCGACCCGGGCCTTCCGAGCCACGGGAGCGACACCGGGAGCCTTCACTCGGGGGCGATGCCAGAAGCGGCGCCCGCCCGCCTCCCAGCAGGAAGCGGATGGGCCTCCTGCGCTGGGAGGAGCCTCGGTAATGGCCAGGCCAAGTAGCGAGGCTTTCCCTCGGTCCGGAGTAGAACCGGGAGGGGACCGGAGGAAAGGCCGAGAGAGCGAGCTTGGCCCGAGTGTGAACCCTACCCCCGAAAGTCGGCGGAGTTCGCCCTACTTTAAACGCACGCTGTTCAAGGACGCGGTGGTCTATGGAGAAGCAGGCATCGCACAAATCCATGTCGTGAAGTGGGCCAAGACACGCGAGACACCGGTCATGCTGGTCGGTAACGGAATACTTGTGGCCGCACTGGCACCGACGCATAGGGGACCGACCCGCCTTGGAAAACTTCTTGCCCCCCGACCGAGACATGACCTACGGAAAAAAACACCAAAAATAGACTCGACGTCGCAAACTTTCAAATAAAAAGGAAAGATCTTACCGGCGACGTCGAGTGGAGGCAGAACCTAGAACTAGTAAGACCGACGGACTTAAATGTCGCAGTAAAGGCTGACAGGCCTAAATTCTTCTTTCAACAGCTTCCCACGAGGCAACCTCGACGGCGGGAAATGAAGAACTGGTAGGCAGGCGGAGTCGAAGCAGCCTAACGACCAACCCTTGAGCGCCACGTAGTACGTTGGCTTCGAGGGCGGCGCCGATGCTGCGTCGGCTTCGCCTATCCCTTTTAAAAGCTCCCCGCTGGGTCCTGATCTCCAGCCAGTACCCATCTGTGATGAATGGTGAAGATTGACACAGATAAGATCAGCAGATAGATCCCCACAGAGAAGAAGACAGAACTCCCTAGAATCTCAGGATCCTAAAGGGGGAAGACAGGTGGGATGGCACAGCCTAATGAAAGAGATGCTCTCTAAGATCTACTGTTATGGTGAGTATGTAACTGTTCTATCTTCTTTGAGGATATCTCTTTGATCAGGCCACACCTATGGAACGAGTACCAAGCAGTATTGACCATAAAAACAGTCTGGGGGGGGACTGAAGCCTACGAGCCTAAGAAAGTAGACCTTGAAGTACAGCTAGGCCAAAGCCAGTCCTTTCGCAGGAGAGAATGTCCAGACTGTAGTGTTTAGTGACAGTGTGGACAGTACTCCTGCTGTCAGCTGCAGAGATTTCTGCGCAGACACATTTTTGAAACTTGCAACAGATATGGCCATGCCTCTAGTGGAATGACCATGAACAACCCAGGAAGTGGGGTATCACCAGCAGAAAGAGAGAGGTAATAATACCCCTGTATAGATGATTGGTGAGACCCCACCTTGAGTACTGTGTACAGTTCTGGAGGCCCCATCTCCAAAAGGACATAGGGTGGAGGCAGTGCAAAGTAAGGCAACCAAAATAGTGCAGGGTCTGCATCAGAAGCCCTACGAAGAGAGGCTTAAGGATTTAAATATGTACTCCCTAGAAGACAGGAGGGAATGGGGGATATGACAGAGACATTCAAGTACCTCACAGGAATAAACAAGGTACAGAAAGGGAGCATTTTCCACGGAAAAGATGCTCAAGGACAAGGGATCACAATATGAAGCTGGAGGGGGGGGAGGCTGAGAGGAAACGGGAGGAAGTACTTCTTCACGGAGAGGGTGGTGGATGCTTGGAAAAGCCTCCCAGAGAAAGTTGTGGAGGCTAGAATGGTCACCGAATTTAAGAATGCATGGGATAGACATAAGGGAATCTTAGATGCAAGGGTGGGGGGTGTAAGCCGGAGTCCGAGTAGGGTCTCCGGTAGCACTATAGGTAGGGAATTTAGGGCAGACTAGGTGGGCCAAGTGGTCCTTATCTGCAGATAACTTCTGTGTTTCTATGTTTACCATACTTCCTATAACAAAAAGGAATACAGTTTGCTAACCATTTGGACAGGCACTGTTTAGAAACTGGAGCACCCTCTTTCCCAGGGGCGAATGAAAAAAAAGCTGTGCGGACTCCCTGCAGTCCTTTGTGCAGTGTATACAGTACCTGAGTATTCTGCTTATATCTAGAGTATGGAGCAAAGTTTTCCCTGGCTTGGCATGCTCAGGCAAATAAACTGACAGGTGGATGGTTTGATTTAAAGTAATCTTAGACACCACCTTTGGTAAAAACTTAGGATTAGTACTCAAAGACATTCTGTCAGTGGAAAATCAAATGAGGCGGCTCACACATTAGAGCCTGTAGTTCTGAAATCCTTTGAGCAGAAGTAATGGCAACCAAATACAATGCTTTCCAAGAAACAAAGCATAAGCCAGAAGTCATGTCTGGCTCAAAAGAAGCCAAAGTAAGTTTTTCCAAAAACAAAATTCAGGTCCCAAGCCGGGACTAGATTGCAGATGGGAGGCTTCAAGTGCAAAATGCCTCGCAAGAAAGTACAGGCCACCTCCAACTGTGCAACCGTACGACCCTCATTAGGCATATGGAATGCTTAAATGGCAGCTAAGTGCACCATGATAGAGGAATACTGCAGGCCTGCATCTGACAAAGACAGCTGATACTCTAGAACCTGATTTACTGGACATGTAAATGGATTTAAGTGAGAAGTGACCCACAAAGCAAACTGCTTCCACTTCATGGAATAAGTGGCCCTGGTGAAGGACTTTCTGGCAGCCACCAGGACATCAACCACCTTTTTGGGAAACTCCAGTCTAGCAATGGCTATGTTTTCAGGACCCATGCATGAAGATGAAGTGATCCGAGGTCCAGACAGAACAGGGTTCCCTGTTCCTGTGACAGAATTCCCTGACATAAGGGTAGGGATACTGGTGGTTTCACTGCCAGTTGCTGCAGTAGAGGGAACCAGACCTGGTGAGGCAAGGAGGATCAGAGTTGCCCCCGTCATCTGGAGCTTGAGTAGCACCCTCTGAATGAGAGGAAAGGGAGAGAAAGCATACAGGAACCTCCCTTTCCAAGTCAGGGACAACGTATTTCACCAGAAAACTTCAGACCCTGGAGCGAGCAAGCAGAAAAGTGGCAGTTTTGCATTGTGTGGGGACACAAAAAGGTCCAACTCTGGATGACCCCATCTGTTAAACAGGTCTTCTGCCACTGAGGTAAACAGTTTCTACTCGTGCATTGTGGACTGTGACCTGCTCAGCCTGTCTGTCAAGACATTTTGGGTGCCTGGAACATGTACTGCTGACAGTTCTAGACTGTGTTCCAGAACCCAATACCAGACTCTCACTGCTTCGCTGCAAAGGGAGTAAGTGTGAGTTCCCCCTTGCTTATAGATGTAATGCATCATACTGATGTTTTCCATCTATATTAACAGAGGACCCGGGAATAGGTGAGCCTGGAAGGCCTGTAGGCTGTACAGGACAGCTTGCATTTCTAGAACATTTATGTGCAGGGAGCTCTCCATCGACTGTGGTCCTAAATGTGCCACCAGCCCATCCCCAAAGCATCCATAGTTAAAACTTGTTGAGGGGAAGGGATCAAGAAGGGAACTCCTTCAAAAGGCTGCTGGGTTCCATCTACACTTGAGTACTTTGCATACAGAACAGGTTACTAGAACCCTCTCTTCTAGATCATCTGTGAGCTGGCCCCACTGGACTCTTAGGGTCCACTGAGGGATCCTCAAGTGCAGTCTGGCCTGAGGTACTGTGACAATGGCCACTGCCATCAGGACCTGGCACTGAAGGAATGTCCTGGCTTTAACATACCGGCTGCTGTGGATCATTTGGGCCTGTGCAGTCAGATGCTTGGTCCTGTCCAGAGGCAGGAAGGCTGAGCCTTGGGCTGTGTCCAAAACTGCTCCTATGTACTTTAGGCGCTGACATGGTGTCAAGATAGACTTGGGTACACTGACTGTGACCCCTAGGGCATTGAACACCTGCCTTGTTCAAGCTAGGGTGTGCAGGAGCTGCTCCTAGGAGCAAGCTTTCCATAGCCAGATGTCCAGGTAAGGAAATACACAGAGACCTTCCCTGCAAAGGACTGCTGCCACCACTGCCAAGCATGTGGTAAAGACCCACAATGCAGAGGACAAGCCAAAAGGCAATACTCTGAATTGGTAGTGTTCCACCTGAAACAGGAATCTCAAATATTTTCAGTGAGGTTTGTGAAGTTTTATATGAAGGTAGGCATCCTTCATGTTGCGGTAACAGATTCAATCACCTGTTTATAGTAGTGGGAGCAGGCCCTGTAGGGTAACCATTCTGAACTTTTTGTACTCTACAAAAAAAGTTCAGGTCCTGGAGATCTAGAATAGGCTGCAGATCTCCTATCCATTTTGGGACTAGGAAGTACTATGAGTAGAACCCTGTGCTTCTCTGTTCCAAGGGTACAGGCTCTATAGCCCACTTCTGAAGCATGGTGTGGACTTCCTCCAGGAGCAGAGGAATGTGTTCTGGAGGATAGTGTGGTGACACTACTGGGTGATCTAGAGGTAGTTCTAGAAGTTCCAGAGCCATGGCCTTGTGCTATAACTTTCAGGACCCATGCATCTGATGTCACCGCCTTCCACAGATTTAGGTGGCAGGAGAGACACCCCAACAACCACCCCTACAGGTAATGGTGGTTAGGGGGCATACAAAGAGTCAGGTTCCTGCTGCACCACCACCCCTAGAGGCTTTTAAATGGGACCTGGACTGGTTCCTGGGGTGGACAAGGCTCCTGTTCCCTTGCCCTTACCTTGTTGTCTGGTAGTAAGATGATGTCTAGTACTGACCAGATGGAAATGTATCCTTTGTTTACCCCTTGGTTGGGTATGATAAAGGGAGTGTACTGACTTCAGGGTCCTACCTGAGGCCTGGAGGTTAGAGAGGATAGCCTGGACTTCTGATCCAAATAACTTGCATCCTCTAAAGGGGGCATTGAGAATGGACTGTTGTACAACATTTGCAAAGCTTGCCACCTTGAGCCAGAAGTACCTCATTAGGCGTATTCCTGAGGCAGCAGCCCTGGTTGAAGCATCAGCTATATCATAGGCTGTACAAAGTAGATGTTTTCCTATGTCAGCCCCAGCTGTGAGAACTTTGAAAAGCTCTTGTTTGGGTATACCTTCTGGGAAGGCTTGAGCGGCTGCTTTAGCCTTTCTCCAGAGTGTATCCTCGTAATTAATCATATGGGCCTGGTAGTTAGCAATTCTGAGGCCCAGGAAGGCTGAGGCAAAAGTTATCTTACCTAGCAGATCCAACCTCCTGGACTCTTTTATCAGGAGGAAATGAACTAAGGTGTTTTGGTGCCCTTGATCTATCATGGGCAGCACTGACCACTACAGAGTCTACATCAGGTTTACCAGTAAAAAAAGGGTTTCCCTGAGGGAACCATATACATCTTATCTGCCTTTCTTGGTATGGTAGGGATTACATTCGGCCTATGCCAGGCAGCAACAGTGGCATTCTCCAGGGCAGGGAGGAGGGGCGGTATCACTGTAGGAGGGGCATCCAGTAACTCCAAGAAATCTATAAGGTTTTTCTTGGTGGTATCCTGTTCCTCCAAATTAAACCCCATGGCAGCCTGTAATTGCTGCATCATGATAATAAAAGATGGGTTCTTTTAGGGAGGGGGATGGTGGGATATAAACCACCCAGTCCTCTTTGCAAGTAGAGACAGTGGAACTAGTCTTTTCATAAGGATTCTCCATATAGTCTTCAGCCTCCTCCTCATCATCCTGCATCATGAGATAAGGATTATACTGGATGTCATCGTTGGACTAAGATAAGGATTATACTCTTAAAGTCATTGTCGGTCTGGTCAATGGGTCGAAGGGAGTGCACTGGTGAGGCTGTCATTGCTCAAGGAGGCAGCTGAGACACAGGCCTAGGATGCGTCGTCATGCCCCATCGATGGACCTCCTGGTACTGGAGGAGGAGGAGGAGATAACAGGTGCCTAAACATGCCCGTGAAGGATGATAGCATCGCCTGGACATTGGCGCCCGTGTGGCTGATGGGTATGCCAGTGAAATTCAATGGGAGGAGCCAAAGCCCCCGACATTGATGGCAATGCACCAGCCGTACTAAGCCTGGTGGTGCCTACAGCCTGTCCAGACCTGGCAGTTAGGTCAATAGTCAGTGTGGTGTGGGGCGTAGTGTCACCGCTGGAGAGGTTGACAGTGCAGTAGAGGTCATACCCATGCGAAGGGGCATCCTGGAGCACACCCAGTGCTTATGCTCGTGGGTCCCAGATGATGTCTCCCAGGATTTTGATAACTTGGACCCAGAGAAGTCTCTTTTGCTGGAGCTCCTTCTCCACATGGGCTACCTGCTGCTTTAAATGTTGCTTCTCCAATGTGCCTTTCTGACATCACCAGGTGGCTTTGTAAATCAGGCAGGCTTGCTGTGGTCGAGGCAACACATGTAGATGTCATGCAAATTGCTGGTGTTAATCTTTTTCAACACATTCACAATAATGGAACAGTTTCGACAGTTCCTTTGACAACATATACGTTTTTATTAATCAATTATAAAAGTGACTGCTTAACTATGGTAAGAAAATAAAGAAAGTGGAGGCTACTGCAGCAGCACTTCCATGCACAGTCCAATGAGTATGGTCGATGGCAAGAAAAAAGCTGGGAGGGAAGGGGCTCCCATGTTTATGTAGTAGCCGATGTCTGAAGTCATCGTGGGTGGCCCGATGGACTGCTTGCAAAAGCTTCCATGTGGTCCTAGTGCTTGGTAGCTACCAGTTTCATAGGTGTGGCCTGATGATAGAGATACCCTCAAAGAAAATCTTAAGTACATGGCCTCTTCAATAAGCAGACTAGTTAGACTGCAAGAGCTTCTTCTCCTGGCAAATTGGTATATTCATATGTATATCTGTTCCTCTGTGTTTACCACCTCAGTTTGTAAAGCCCAGTGTGGTACTTATGCATAGTTTCTACGGATATTTACTGCCTCTGATGATCAAGTCTTTGGTTCAAACAGTCTGCATGGCATTGTAAAGAGAACAGAAATCAAACTCACAAAACATATTTTCCTGTAAAATCATGGAACGAGAGCCTGATAGTGTTTTATCAGTGTTGTAGCAGTCTTACACATATGATAGGGGAAGCTACTCAATTCTTCTCCTAGCTGTGCTTCATTTTATCTAAGCCATACACTCTTTCTCTGTACTCACAAGACATTTTCCTTGAAGTGCTGTTGCCATTTGCTGAGACTTGCCCTGATGAGTCTGAGTTTCTCCCTGCAGGAGCTTTCAGCTTGCTCCACCTCTTGAGTGAATTTTTTCATCAGTTCTCTCCACTCCTCCAAGACCTCCTGCACTGCTGCCATGTCAGACACATCCTGTTTGAAACATACATGGCACAGACAAAACAAGAGGGGTCAGAGGACAAAAGAAGAAATTCTATCACACTGATCATAATTAATTTTTATGGATGCATAGCACAGAGCTATGCTGATGTACTGCTATCTGTGGAAGGGGTCTGATTAGAATTCCTAACACAGCATAGCTGTGTTGTTACAAGGGAGTGGAGTCAAAAGATCTGTCTGCATTTTCTGCATTCTCTAAACTGTGTTTCCTTCTCCCCACCTCCTCCCCTCCTCGCTGCACTATTTTCTGTAGAATAGCGCCACACTTTTGTCTTTGTATTGCTATCTGTAGAAGGGATCTGACCAACATTCCTAATGCAGCACAGCTGTGTTGTTCCAAGTGAGTGGAGTAAAAAAATCTGTCCACGTTTTCTGCATTCATTTAACTGTGTTTCCTTCTTCTCCCCCTCCCCTCTCCTTCCCTTGACACATTATTTGATTGGCATCTTCCCCATTCAGTAAATTTCTCTGCTTTCTATCACTTTGAGAAGATGTGCTAGGCCAGACTAGTAACAATACAGATAGAGGTTGTACATTTCTGAGACAAGCACTATAACCATGGTCAAACCTGAGTACGATACAAGCTGCTAATGAACAGCTGCTTTCTCTCAGTGTTTTGGGGTTTTTTACTCTAAAACCCAATCCTGCAAATCTTGTTTGAAAAAAAAAAGTCAATAATTTTTGCCATTATCTTACTTTCTCATGGATACTTTATTTATGTGTTGTTATGTAACTTCTGTTGTTGAAATCAGGGAGTAAGAGAAAGTGAGAGAGTCAAGGTTGTTTCCAGGGAAAGACAGCATTTCTAAATACATATATACCACCATCAACACAATATGGCTGTCACCAGTCCCTTGTGATTAGGGCATATATTGTTTTTTTAATTTTTATTTTACAATTTGGGAAATTTTCAAGCAACATGTACAGTAGCAGTGAAACCCTTCCAAACAGTCTTCTGAGTTTAATTCTATTTTGGCCTGATTATGACAAAATGCCTCTTATTGAAGAGCTGCTGGCACCTCAAAGAAAACTTTGAAAAACAGAACATTTAGGTATAATTCCACTCACATTCCATATATATCCTACATATTTATCCTCCCCATTATTTATTGCTGAGGAAATTTGCAAGAATACTTGTTCTTTACCCCCTAGACTTTATCCGCTTCTATAGCTTACTCTCTACTTCATGTCATAATCCTCTGTTGTGACATCACAATCTGTTGCTATGGGGGTAACCGATGTCACAAGCAGTGCATTATGACCTTGGGTAGGGAGAGAGCAACAGGAATAGATGAACACTTCAGAAACAAAGATCCTATTTTCATACAAATGACCTCAGTAATAAATAATGGGGATGAGAAATACAGAACTAATGTGAAATACAAGCTGAACTCTGCCTAAATAAGATGTTTTGTTAAACTTCTCCTAATCATGTCAGCTGCTCTTTAAGGAGCTAATATTTTGCTTAATAAGCTGCTGAAGCCATCGAGAAAATGTCTGACAACATTAGATACAACTGGGTTATTTTAGATATTATTTTTCTGTAATTCTCTGTCCTTTTCTTTCTTACTATGGAAGTCTTGTTGACATGACAACGTGCACACTATTTTAAAAGGGACTGTGGTTAACAGAACAAGCCGCTGCCTTGCTAGGAGATTGTGGTTGCTGGACAGTGTTTCTGTGATGATTATAATGACATTCTTTGATTATGTTTCTGAATAAAAATGTTTTTTATTAATGAAGTTTGGCAGTATTCATTTACTGAAGTACAGTTATTTAAGAACTTACCATAACAGTAGATCTTCGAGAGAGGTTCCTGCAGTAGGTCATTACAAGTAGGACTAGCACCACCTGACATCTGGACCACACAGCAAACTTTTCCAGCAATGCCTGGCGGGGGACCGCCCACCCAACGTCATGTGACAGATGTCAGTGTAATCCTATATAGTGGGTGGTCCCCATGCCCGCCCTCTAGTTCTCCCACTGGAGTCCCCAAAGCAAAGACGGGAGAAGGAAACAGGTTCTGGAGCCCCAAATAAATATGAGGGCAGGAGGGTGGGAAAAATATGACCTACTGCAGGAACCTCTCTCTAAGATCTACTGTTACAGTAAGTTCTTAAGTAACTGTACTATCTTACTTCGAGAGGGTTCCTGCAATAGGTCATTACAAGCAGGACTGAATCCCAAGCAGTTCCTTCCAAAGAGAGCCCAAGAGAAACACAGGAGGAGGAGAATCCAAAAAGGAAAGTACAGAATGGGACCAGCCTAGGACAGAAGGCCCTGCAGAACGGCAAGGTCAAACCCGGCCCTCCACCTAGAAGCAATGTCCAGACTGTAATATTTGGTAAAGGTATGGACCAAACTCCAAGTTGCTGTTGCACAGATCTCTGCTGCAGAAACATTATGAAGAAAAGCTGCAGATGCAGCCATGCCTCTCGTGGAATGACCTATAACAGATCCCGACAGAGGTTTGGCGTACTTCTGATAACAGAAGCGGGGGCAGTTAGCTAGCTACTTAGAGAGGCACTGTTTGGAAACAGCCTTCCCCAAGGAACTGGGGGCAAAGGAAACAAAGAGCTGGTCATCCTTACGGGAATCTTTGGTCCGATGAATATAGCGCCTTAGGATATGGTGCACATCCAAGGTATGCAAGAGTGCCTCACCTCTATTCCTGGGAGCTGGATAATAGACTGGTAGTTCCACTGACTGATTCAGCAAGAACTCCGACACCACCTTAGGCAAGAACTTAGGATTTGTTCTGAGAACCATCTGGTCTCTTTGGAAAATCAAATAAGGCTCCTTAAACACTAGGGCCTAAAGCTCAGAAATTCTTCGAGCGGAGGTAACAGCAACTAAAAACAGTGCTTTCCAAGACAGATAGCACAAGTCACAGCTCATCACTGGTTCAAAAGGAGGGAGAGTGAGCTTCTCCAACACAACATTCAAATCCCAAGGCAGTGTAGGGCTGTGGATGGAGGGTTTCAGATAAAGAATCCCTTTCAGGAAGGTTTTGGAAATCTCCAACTGGACCATAGGCTTACCATCCACAAGCACGTGATAGGACGAAATGGCAGACAGATGTACCTTTAGAGAGGACTAAGATAATCCTGAGTCAGAAAGATGAAGCAGGTACTACATGATATGTGGGACTGTACAAGTGAAAGTGTCCCAACCCTTGGAAGCCGCCCAAATAGAGAAACGCTTCCACTTCATAGCGTAAGTGGATCTGGTGGAGGGCTTTCGAGCCTACACAGAAATAAAGCACAAAACTACCAGCGAATGCTGTGGAAGTTTACCACAAGATAACATGCACGAGTTGATGGCGGGAAAGAACTGGAGGGTGGGTGTGGGGACTGCCCACTATATAGGGTCACGCTGATGTCGGTCACGTGACGTCGGGTGGGCGGTCCCCCATCAGGCATTGCTGAAAAAGTTTGCCGTGTGGTCCAGATGCCAGGTGACGCTAGTCCTATTTGTAATGACCTACTGCAGGAATCCTCTCGAAGTAAGATCTAATGTACCAGTTCGTGAAATCGCGGAGGAGTTGTTGAGATTTGTGGAATGTTTCGGGTCACTTTTAAAACTATTTATTGTGGATTATCAATTACAGTTCATTACAGAAGGATATAAAACCAAAAATCTAAGGCTGACCATAGAAGGTTGAGGGAAGGACTCAAGGGTGGTTCTGGACAGGGGTGGCTCCAACCACTGGGCAGGTCAAAGAGAGAGAGACAGAGAAAGGAATGAAGGGAGGAGAAAACGAGAGAGAGAGAGGGAGAGACAGAGAGAAAAAGAGAGGGGGGGGGAGAGAGAGAGAGAGGAACAAAGTTTTGTAACCCCTGAACAGGGGATAAGCAACATCCCTATTAGGGTGGGCACAGAGTACTTTCTGTAGACCATAGTCAAGATGGCATGTTCTGCTGCAGAATGTTGAAACAGACCTACTGTAGGTCGGGCAGTACAGAGGGAGGACCTCAAGGATTGGTAGAAGAAGAACTGTCCCAGGAGCCCCTTACAGAGATGGGACTTACAGGGAGTTAAGAAAAGAGATGGCCATCTGCCAGGGAAAAGAGGAACAGGAGTTCTCTGTCCACTTCACCTTCCAAAATGTGCTTTTTTTGGGGAAATACTCAGCCTGAGAATAAGAAAAAGGATTCCACTGAGAGTTCCCCTTTCTCTCCCCCTCCCTGTGGAGGGCTGAGAGAACACCCCTGGGGCAAAGTCAAAGGCACACCTGGTCTAGAGTTAGCCAGCACACCATCTAGCCAGAAGGCATAACCCCATCAGATCTCATCAGCACTAAGCAAAAGTGGTGGTGAGTAACAGAAAGCTGAAGCCTTTCAAAAAAAAAAACAGAAGAGAGTAGAGAATCCCTGGATGAGGGATGTTCGTGCGGACTTTTTTCCTTGTTGACAACCCAGGAACGTGGGATGCCAAGGAGGAGGAAAATTGAGGAAAGGGCCCAAAAGGCACCACCAGATGTAGAGATGGCATGAGGGCCCACAGGGTTCAAGGAGCCATAGAATAGGGACTTAAGGTCTGCCAAGAGGCGATCCTTGAGAGCTGCCCAACAAGGTGCAGATGGGAGGCTGGCACGATGGAAACAGCAGAGTAGGTATCCCATCTACAGAGATTCAGAAAAAAACAGCCACATTCTGCTATGCCAAGATGGAAGGAGTCCTCTGTTTTATAGACAACTCAAGCCCTGGGGAACCATATGGGAGAAGGGAAAGCGTGCCTGCTCACCTTCACCCTAGAAACACCTCAAAGAGCTGTGCGCAGTGTGCCAGGCGGTGCCAGCAAGAGTAACCTCTCAGAAGGGAGATGGCCAACAGGAAGGTGGCACCACCCAATGGTCTTGCCATGAGGGGAAGGTGGGCAGGAAGCAGTAAAGAATGGTGAAGATTGTCACAAACCAACTCAGCAGGTCAGCCCTCTACTCCCAAAGTGCCAACCTCTGAGTGTAGAATTGTGAACAGTTAACAGAACAAGGTAACCCTCTTGTCTGTTTTGTGGGTTCGAGTCACCTTAGTCCCAAGTTCTGGAGGGATTCAAACTGATCACCTCTTGTTAGCGTACCCAATTGTCAGGCTCAGATAATTCTGTCTTCGGGGGGCCCAGATATTTTGCCTATGGGCACCTAAGAAAAAATGACTCACCTTAGTAATGTTGTTTCTTCTAATGGAGTCTTGCTGTATTCTGACAATAGCAGTGATTCCCAACCTTCGAACTGCCCCGGAGATGAAAGAGTTAACTTTCCATGCAAGGCATGGAACGCTGAGCTCGAGCTTGGTTGAGACTCTGTCTGTTGCTGTTTGAACTCAAACTGTCAGATCTTTACGAGCTAAACTCACTGAGGTCCTGTGTGGAAGCTGTAAACCTACACTAGCCAACTGGCTACTAACATAAAAACAGATTATTTTGGTCCCAAAACAAAGAATCAAGTCAGGAGACCCAAAAAATGAAATAAACACAACAGCCACTCACCCAAAGAAAAAGGGAGATAACAAAAAAGGTGGGGCACCTCCTGAGTGCCAACACTGCCACTGCCCACCCACATACCAAAAACAGAGGTTCTGAGAGGGGAAGGCGGGGGGGAGGTCAGAATACAGCAAGACTCCATTAGAAGAAACAACATTAATAAGGTAATTTTTTCTTCAAACAACATGAAGTCTTGCTGTATTCTGACAATAGCAGACTACCAAGCAGTACCTCCATGGAGGAGGGACAGAACCTACTTAGGAAATAGGTTCTGAAGCACAGCTGTGCCAAACCGAGCATCACTCCTAGCTCGGATATCCAGGGAGTAATGCTTGGTAAAAGTGTGAACTGTTTTCCAGGTAGCTGCTTGACATATCTCTAAGATAGGAATATCCCTGGCAGCAGCCAGGGAAGCAGCTGTACCTCTGGTAGAGTGAGCCCTCAGGCCTGAGGGTGGAACCTTACCCAGTTTTTCATAGCAAAATTGAATGCAAAGACAATCCACCTGGCAATGGATCTTTTAGTGGCAGGTTTTCCTTTACCAACCTCACCATAAGTGAGGAACAGTTGGAGGGAGTCAAACCTGTGACCCTCGGTACGTTCTATGTAGTAGCTAAGGACTCTTTTCACATCTAAACTGTGCAGCCTCCTCTCACTAGAGGAGGAATGGTCAGTGAAGTACACAGGAAGAGACATAGATTGGTTAAGGTAGAAGTCTGAAACCACCTTAGGCAAAAACTTCCTGTTAGTCCTGAGGACCACCTTATCTCTACAGAAGGAAATAAAGTCAGGCTCCACTGACAGGGCTTGTAACTCACTTATGCGCCTGGCAGAAGTGATGGCCACCAGGACCACAGTTTTCCAAGTCAAGTACTTAAGCTCTGCTGAGGACAAAGGCTCAAAAGGGGGTTGCATAAGCTGGGCAATGAAAACGTTAAGATCCCAAGCAGGGTCAGGGTCCCTGAATGGCTGATTGGTAAGAAGCAATCCCTTGAAAAACTTGGAGAATACAGGGTGAGCTGAAAGAGAAGAGGGCTTACTTGCTGAAATGAAAGCAGAAACAGCTGCCAGATGCACCCTTAGTGTAGCTGGTCTGAGTCCCAAGCTATTCAGATGGACCATATAGTCAAGGACTGTGGGCAGATCAGCAGAGTCTGGGGAAATATGCTTCCTAGAGCACCATATGGAAAATCTTTTCCACTTGAAATTATAAGTAGTTCTGGTGGAAGGCTTCCTCGAGGCCTTTAGAATATCCATAACACCTTGGGAGAGGTGTAAATCAGCAAACTCTAACTCTTCAAGAGCCAGGCCTTGAGATTGAGAAATTTGAGATTCGGGTACCAAACCCTCCCCTGAGCACAGGTTAACAGGTTGTAATTCCTGGGAAGAGATAGGGGAAGATGCGCTGCTAAGGACAATAGGAGAGGATACCAGGGCTGTCTGGCCCAATCTGGAGCAATCAGGATCACCTTGCAGGGTTGAGACCTGATTTTGACTAGCACTTTGAACAGGAGAGGGAAGGGGGGAAAAGCATACAGGAACTTCCTTCCCAACTGGAGAACTAAGGCATCCAGGAAACTGAGCCCAACACTGGGGCCTGCAGCAAAAAGGGAAGTTGGTGATTGTCTGGGGCTGCAAACGATCTATCTGAGGGTGCCCCATCTGGAGAATATCACCTCCAAAACCAGGGGATCCAGTGACCATTCGTGATGGCCCTGAGATATCCTGCTGAGAGCATCTGCCAGGACATTGTCCTTGCCTAGGAGGTGTACTGCTGTGAAGGAGGTGTTCAGGGAATAAGCCAGAGACCACAACTTCATTGCTTCTGTGCACAAGGCCGTAGACTGAGTGCCTCCTTGCGTGTTGATGTATCACATTATGGTGGTATTGTCTGTTCTGATCTGAATAACTTTGTTCTGAACAGACTTGGAAAAGGCTTGAAGTGCTAGAAATACTGCTCCGAGTTCCAACAGATTGATGTGAAGCAAAGACTGCTGAGGGGACCACAACCCCTGGGTGCTCAGGTCTCCCAAGTGGGCCTCCCCACCCCAAGAGGGAGGCATCTGTAGTAAGGATTAAAGAGTGAGACTGAGTGACAAAGGGAACTCCCTGTCTTAGATTGTTCTGATCCTGCCACCACTGCAAGGCCTGGATCAGGGTTTGAGTCACTGGGATCAGTTTGGTCAGAGGGTCCTTTTTCTGAGACCAAAAGGCTCTCAAGTGGAACTGAATGTCCCTCATCTGAAATCTTGCTCCTGCACCACTGCTGTAGAAGCAGCCATGTGCCCCAGGAGCTGCAGAAAATGCCTTGCTGGTCGAGACACCTGTAGGGTGAATGAGGAGGTCAGTGTGATAAAGGTCCTTGCCTTGTCCAGGGGAAGGAAGGCTCTGGCCTTTTCTGTATCTAGCTCTGTGCCTATGAAGGTGAGGAGCTGAACAAGCTCTAGAACTGACTTTGAAAGATTCAGAAGGAAACCCAGAGAGGTGAGCAGTTGCTGAGTTATCTGCAGGTATAACCTGACTTGGTCTGGGGACTGGCCTACTATGAGCCAGTCGTCCAGGTATGGGAAGATGGCAATCCTTTGCCTTCTTAGAGAAGCAACTACTACTGCCAGGTATTTTGTGAACACCCTTGGAGCAGAGGTTAGACCGAAGGGCATTGCTCTGAATTGGTAATGGCCTGAGGGCAGCTCGAACCTGAGGTACTTTCGATGGGAGCTTCTGATGAGAATATGGAAATAGGCATCCTTGAGGTCCAGGGAGACTAGCTAGTCCCCTGGCCTTAGAGAGGGTAGAATTATTCCCAGAGTCACCATTTTGAATTTTGGCTTTAAAAGGTGCTTGTTTAAGTATATGAGATCCAGGATGGGCCGCCATTCTCCTGTCTTTTTGGGGTAAGGAAGTACCTAGAGTACAATCCTTTGCCTTGGTGTAGGGGTGGAACCCTTTCCACAGCTCTGAGAGCCAGGAGGGAAGAGACCTCTGCCTCTAGGGCAAGTGCCTCTGAAGGATTTGCAGGTGGAAAGGATCTGGTTCTTAGCTTTGGAAATTTTTTGAAGCTGAGAACCAGTCCCTGGCTTACTACTTCCAGGACCCACTTGTCTGATGTTAGAGACTTCCAGTCCTGGACAAAGTAAGCCAGCCTGCCCCCTACAGGTAGTAGAGAATCGGCCCTGGCAAACCCATCAGGGTGCCTGTTTGGCAGGGGGTTTTGGCTGAGGGGTGGAAGCAGGTCTGCTTGTACCCCGTCTGCCTCTCCCTCTAAAGAACCCCCTCTGAGCATAGGCAGAATAGGAGGCCTGGGCTTGGTAGAAAGGCCTATGAAAAGGCCTGCCCCTGGGATGCTGCTTCTGAGGAGTGGCTTGCCTTTCCTTGGCCTGGGCACTCCTATAGGTGGTCCTATATTCATCCATTTTCTTCATGTAATTCTCTGTTTGCTCCCCAAACAGAGAATTACCCACAACAGGAAAATCCATGGCCTTAGTCTGGGTATCCTGTGACAGGCTAGTACATCTGAGCCAAGCCATTCTACAGAGTGCCACAGATGTAGCCATGACTCTAGATGAAACATCACTGGAGTCCACTGCAGCATGGAATTGCACCTGGATGCCTCAATACCATCAGCAGCCACCTGCTCCAGCCCTTGGCAGCTGGCCAGGGACCTGTTTTGCTAAGCCATGACAGTGTCCCATCTGGATTTTTGATACCTAGCAGTATAGGCCATATAGTTGGCCTGTCTAAATCCCAAGGATGCTGCCACGTACTGTTTCTTTGCCATGGCATCAATCCTCCTGGAGTCCTTGTCTGGGGGTTTGAAGCCAAGGGAATATTTGCCTTATCACAGGCTGCAGCCTGCACTACCCCAACATGGCTGCATTGTTGTGTAAGGAACTCCGTATCTGAGCCTGACAGTGTATACCTCTTGTCCATTCTTTTATCCACAGGAGGTATAGTATTAGGAGTCTTTAAAATCTTAAATGTCTATTTCCCAAAAGATTTGTGTAAGGGAATAGACAGCCTCCTAGACTCTGGGATATCCATCATTTCCACATAGTCAGGCTCTTCCTAGTCATCCACAGCTTATTCCATAGGGAGCTGGAGGGTTTCGGCCACTTTCTTATAAAACATGAAATGGGAGGGGGACTCAGAAAGCCTAGGAGGAGACACTCCTGAAGGTCTGTCTGGGGAGATGTCCGGGTCAATGGGCACATCCAGACTTTCAAAACCACAATCACTTTCCTCATACTCCTCTTCCTCCAGTCCATAATATTCCTCTAAATCATAATCTTGAACCGGTGGAACCGGCCGAACCAAGCGCCTTCCTGATGGTGCCGGTTCGGTCAGAACTGGGGAAAGCGACTGCACAATTTTTATCGCTTTGGCTATTTCCTCAGCGGTTGGAGAAGATACTTTTGGATCCACACCAGCTGATTTTTCCTTTCTTGTTCTCTTAGCTGGAACTGACTCCTCGGAATCGGTTCTCCTTTTGCCCGAAGAAGTCTTGCCCTGGTCAAAGGGCACTTCTTCTGGTTCGGTTTGAACCAAACCGGGCTGGCCATCCGGTTCAGCGGACTTTTTGGCCTCCCTTTCCCCTGAGCCTACCAACTCTCTTCTCTAGGGTAGCTGCAGGAAAATTTTTACAAATCTGGCAGTCTGCATTGAGGTGGTCAAACCCCAGACAATAAACACAGGTGGTGTGGGGGTCAGCCTTAGCAAAGACTTCCCCACACACACTGCAGTGTTCAAACCCAGTGGGCCCGGTTTTTCCTTTGAGTTTCTCAGACATTGTGCCAGTCCTAACAAAACTTACCCTTTTAATGACAATCCGCCAGGCAAGACACTCTTATCGGTTCCTGACTGTATTACGGGTCGTGGAAAAAAACGTAATAAAATCTGTTTTTTTTAGAACCGATAAGAACCGGTAACCACACACTAAAAGTACAGATAAAGATTTTACAACAACTTGATCGGTTCAAACCGAACCGATGAACCGTTTACAAGTTCCACACAGAATAGAAAACAATATAAACCTATCTAGTACTCACGAATACCACAGACAGAGACTGAACCGACAGGTTACGGTTTAAACTCGGTCGAAAACCGAGAAAAGCGGTACTTTAACCAACAAATTGAACCGAGCAGAAGGAGAAATCTCCGGAGCGACTGTTCAGTGAGGCGGAGTAAAGAATCTAATGGTTTGAGTTCAAACAGCAACAGACAGGGTCTCAACCGAGCTTGAGCTCAGCGTTCCACGCCTGGCATGGAAAGTTAACTCTCTCATCTCCGGGGCAGTTTGAAGGTTGGGACTCACTGCTATTGCCAGAATACAGCAAGACTTCATGTTGTTTGAACCAGGTATTACAAAATGAACCCTTATAACTCCATGCAAAATCTAGAGAACTCTTTTCTGTTTCCCAGTTTGGTACCACAGTAAGCTCATGCACAGTGTCAACTATAACCATCTAAGCTTCACTTATAAAAAAAAGAAGTTTCAAGGCACCCCAGGCAGTTTTTGTTTTTAATATGTATCTTTACTTTAAAATAGGTAAAAAATAGGAAAACAGTAAATGCAGAACAAGATATCCTAACACATACAGTCTTAAAAACAAAACAGGTTTCAAAGTGCAAATTCCTACAGTCCATACACTCAGACTGATCTTAGCTAATTGTATTCTTACTTTCTTAATCTTTCAGTGCTTCGATGTTCCTCTCTCTCTCAGTCAGTAAATGAATGTTTCTCAGTAAGGTCTGCTCAGAATATTTAAAAGCAGTCTTGAGCCGGCCTTCTCTCTGAGGTCACCTAACTCTGCATTGGTGTATTAAAATTTATATTTTATAACACAGGATGTCCTACTAAGATATTTAAAAAAATAATAGGTGACATAAATGAATCTCCTCTCTTCATGTGACTTGCCAAAACCGGTCTGTGATCTGCTTCACACGACATCAGAGTCTCTTTGAAATAATTCACTGGATACCCCAAGCAAATGCATATTGGACTTCCTAATTAAGTCTGGGACCTGCTTCACACAGACATCAAAGTCTCTTTGATGTAATTAACTGGCTTCCCGGGAAGACACCCAAAACACATGCATATGCCCCTTTTCCTCATGACACCTAGTGCAAATCAAAGGATTTCCCTCAGGGCATTATAAAATGGATATATTGGTTCCTGGCTTCAAAGCAAATTGACAAGGCAATTGCACCTCAGATATCTGTAGTTTAACCTACATCCTGTCCTTTGAACTTATCCCTGGAGGGGGTTTGATGTGTCAGTTTCAGCAAGATATTTTCTCCTGACACACTCCCATACATATTTTATATTGCAGAAAAAATATCATATTGAAATCAGAACCAGCTGTCCACGTGACACAAACATATCTTGGAAGATCAAGAATTACGGTGAGTATGTCATTTTCATATCTTCCATAGATCAATCTTCACCATTCATTACTGGTGGGTGAGTGCCAAGCACCACATAAGAGGTGCTGGCACCTCTATGAGGGCAGAAAGTCTCCCTCAGCCTCCTGTGGGGGAGAACACAAAGAGGTGGGGGCCCCTTATGGGCCTGGCAAGTCCCGAGACTGGTCAGGGTAAAACGGAGACTCCCAATGCCTGGGAGATGGAAGGTACCCCGCTAACTTGTGCCTCACTCTGTGGGAGAAGAAATGGGTCCCCTGAAAAGGAGAGGCAATCACCCTCACTGGGCCAGGGGTGACAACCTTGAGAGGCGAAGCTACAACATTTGCCTGTTGCAGACTGCAGTTCCTGCCAGTCTGGAAGCTACCTCACTGGTGTCATAAGATGCCTTTGCTTGGTGTCTCACCAGCTCTAGACCATGGGCAGAAAGGCTAATGGCCTGCCTGGTAGCCTCAGAATCAGGCATAAATGCCAGGACTTGGCTCAGCATTGTCCACAGGTGCCTGGCATAGGCAGCCTGGGGGGCCTGGTGCGCTGAGATGCACAGAAGAAAATGAACAGCCAAGAAGACTCTTCCACCCCAGCAGTTAAACTCAGCCGAGTCAAACTCCGGGGAGTTTTTTGTGCCTTGGGCGACGATGCCCAGAAGGGTTGTCCAGGAGCTCCACTCCTGAAGAGGGGTGGGGCATAGCACCTGGAGACCCCAGGGGTGCACAATACCTGCACTGACAGTCCCTCAGGGCTGAAGAAGGGGCAGAGGGATGATGCCAGACCCTGTGTGACGCTCCCGTGAAGGATCGAGGCCATGGAGGGATGACAAGGTTGTTAGCTCTGTATTCCCCAAGGAATGCATGCCTTGCATGGGCAGGATTTTGGCTTGCAAAGTGGAAAATGTGCAGCTTCTCCAGCATGTGGCACCCAGATAGGGGGAGGAACAAGGAGCCGGCAGGGTGGAGGGGCCAGTAGAAAGGATGAGGGACATGGAGGGGGGGGAATGGAGGAAAAGGAGCGGTCAGAGTGCTCCTGTTAGGGGATTCTATGATCAGGGGTATCAAATGGGATAGGGAGGGAGAAGCCTGGCCAGTTAGAACAAAATGCTTCCCTGGACTAACGGTGCACAGGGCTAAGTACCCAGGTATATCAGCTGGCAAAGGATTGTGGGGTTCCCGGACATACTGGTCCACCTGGGTACAAATGACATTGAGGGAAATAGCGAGCTAGAGGTACAGGCAAGATTCAGGAGCTTGCCAGGGTCTGTCATGACATAGGATGCACAGTTTCCTTCTCAGTAATCCTGCCAGTGCCAAGGGCTAGTGGGGAACACAAAAGGAAGATTGGGAGATAAACCAGTGGCTCAGGGGTGGTGTGAGGCCAGAGGTATGGGTTGATGGGGATTGGGGAGACCTGGGAGGATAAGGAGCTGTATGCTAGAGATAGACTCAACTCAATTTGGAGGAGGGAATCATTAGTTGAAAATAGAGGGGTTCATTGGTGAAAAGTGGGGTTTAAACTTGTGAAGGGAGGGATGGGAGAAAAGGCTGTCGGGGGTACGATAAAGGAGGACTCTGTCTCCACCCCTGGGAGCTGGAGGATTGCGGAAAAGGCCGACTGGTAAAGTGCAGACCAGGGAAAACAGAACTGCATGGGAACACGAGCAGGGAAATGGAAGTATAGGAAAAGGGTGAAGGTAGTCCTGCTAAATGTCAGGAGCTTGGAATAAAATGCCTGAGCTCCAGGTAATGCTAACTGAGGAGCAGTGGATGTGGCAGGTCATTGAGACCTGGGCCACTGCAGGACACGACTGGGACCTGAACCTAGAGGGTTACACTATGTTCAGGAAGGACAGGGGGGAGGAGGGGAGGAGGGGTAGCAATGATAGTCAAAAACTGCATTGGCATAGGGGGAGTAGAGGAGGCGGAGGGAACCATGGAAGCGATTTGGGTCACCTTGATAACAAGGGGGGGCAAGAGAGTAAAAATAGGAGTGGTATACAGACCCTCTGCACTGGCGGAGGAGCTGGAGGAGAGTCTGGTGGCAGATGTTGGGAGACACTGCACACTGGGTAGAGGAATGGTGGTGGTGTTGGGGGACTTAAACATGCCAGGAACAGACTGGGAGACTATGACATCTTCTATGACCAGGGAACAGAGGTTGTTGGATGTCTTTCAAGATGCGTTCCTAACTCAGCAGGTGGGGGAACCGACCAGGGAGGCGCGGGTACTGGATGTGGTCCTGGCAGACAGTGACCAGATTAGGGGCCTGGAGGTAAGGGACCCGTTGGCGGGGAGTGACCATGCCACAGTCTGGTTCTGCTTGGACCTAGGAGGGCTAGAAGGCTGCACAAAGACGGAGGTAACTGACTTCAGGGGAATGGATTTTAAGGAAATGGGAAGGATCCTTAATGAGTATTTGGATGTGATTGGGTCAGACATGGACGCTGATAGTAGGTGGAAATCATCAGGAGGGGTGCAAGATGCTACCAGCACCTGTGCAAGAGTAAGACGAAATGTGGTAGGTTCAAAAATTGCTGGTGGACCAGGGCGGTCCAGGAGGTGGAAAGCGGGAAAGAAGGCAGCCTATATGCAATTCAAGTGCTCAAGGAATGAAAGGGATCGAGGAGAGTATGAGCTGATGGCTAGAAGGGCCACTAGGGTGGTGAGGGCGGCTAAGGCAAGGAAGGAGCAGAACCTGGCCAGGGAAATTAGGAGAGAGAACAAGGGGTTCTTTAGATGCTGGGGAAAAATCAAGGGTGAAGGGGCAGATTAGTAGGATTAAATCAGGGGAGAGATGGGCACAAGACCCGGGGGAGCAGGCTGAGGTACTAAATGAGTACTTCACCTCAGTTTCTCCAAGGAAAATGGGGGTGCTGCATCATACATGGGAGGAGACAGAGATACTGAGGAGGGGGGACCCTTACTGATCGGCGGGTCTGGGGAGAGGGGGAGGCATCACTGGCAGGAGGGGGAGGGCTAAGCAGGGAGAAGAGGTACTGGAAGTGGAAATCACAGCAGAGAGAGTGAAGGAAGCCCTCAGCTCCCTTAAGACGGAGAAAGCACCAGGGCCGGATAAATTACATCCCAGAGTGCTGAAGGAACTTGCGGATGTCCTGGCGAAACCCCTGGCAGAGCTTTTCACCATCTCTCTGAGGACAGGGTGGGTGCCCCAGGACTGGAAGGTGGCGCATATAGTGCCTATCCACAAGGGGGGATCAAGGGAGGTGGCAGGAAACTACAGGCCTGTCAGCCTGACATCGGTGGTGGGCAAGGTGATGCAGGGCATTGTCAAGGAGAGGCTGGGGGGACCTGGAAAAGTCAGGGTGCCTGGACAATAGACAGCATGGATTCGTCCCAGGGAAATCGTGTCAGACAAACCTTGTGGAGTTCTATGACTGGGTGACGAGTGCCTTGGACATGGGTAGACCAGTGGATGTCCTCTTTCTAGACTTCAGCAAGGTATTTGACTCTGTTCCTCACATGGGCCTGTTGGATAAGCTGGGAGAAATTGGGGTGGGGAACCAGATGATCAGATGGATAGGCAATTAGCTCCAGGACCAGACCCAGAGGGTCGTAGTTGGTGGGATAGTCTCATCCCCAAGGAGGGTCATTAGTGGGGTCCCACAGGGATCAGTCCTTGGGCCCCTCCTGTTCAATGCCTACGTCTCTGACATAAGGACAGGAATCAGGAGTGAGATGAGTCTCTTTGGATGACTCAAAACTGGGGCGGTGGTGGATGGGAAGGGGGGAGGGTGGCCCTACAGGGGACCTGGAGGCTCTGGAAAGATGGTCTAGAAAGTAGGCTGAGGTTCAATGCAGGGAAATGCAAGGTACTCCACCTGGGGGCTGGAAACCCGGGCCAAGTGTACACCCGGGGGGGGGAATGCTACAAGTCTCGATGGCTGAGAGGGACCTGGGGGTGGTGGTGGATGTCAAGATGAACAACTCGGAGACTTGTAGGAGGACAGCAGCCAAGGCCAACAGGATGCTGGGATGCATCGCTAGGGGGATCACCTCCAGAAGGAGGGAAGTGATACTCCCTCTGTATAACTGCTTGGTGACACCACACCTTGAGTACTATGTGCAGTTTTGGAGGCCACACTTAAAGAGGGACATTAAACTCCTGGAGAGGGTCCAGAGGAGGGCAACCAAAATGATTTGGGGGTTGGGGGACAGGACCTATGAGGAGAGGCTCGAAGAGCTAAATATGTACACATTGGAAGAGAGAAGGGACCGGGGGGGGCATGATAGAGGTCTTCAGGTACACGAAGAGGGTAAATGGGGGAGGAACAGTCAGGGTGCTTGAAGGAAGGAGGAGGAGGAGGCCACTAGAGGCATGGGGTGGAAGCTGGAGGGAGATTCAGGGGAGAAAGGAGGAGGTGCTACTTCACTGAGAGGGTGGTGGAGCCATGGAATGCACTGCCGAGGGGACTGGTGGAGGCAGAGATGGTGGAGGGGTTCAAGAGGAGCTGGGACAGGTACAGGGGAAGGGTTCTGGAAGCAAAATCCAATGCAGCAAGAATATCCGGAACTGGGACGGGAGAAGCCAAAGAAGGCAAGGGGGGCAGCAAGGTCAGCACCCAGGGTGGGGGCTGACCAATCGAGCAGACTCGAAAGACCATTAGGCCTATTCTGCTGGCATTTTAGTATGTTAGTATCTCTGAAAGGAAGTGCAGATAGCTGGTGACATCAGCATCAGATGATAGATGGATGGAGGGGTCCTCTTCCTTGGGGGAGAAAGACGAAGAGGCTGAGGAGCTCAATTCAGGGATCTGTGAGGTTGACAGGTCAGGTCTAAAGAAGACCTCATCCAGAGCTCTCAGGTACAGAGGGAATGTAGATGCCGATGCTATGAACTATTCCCAGGTCATGGGTCCCGTAGGGCCAAACAGGTCTGGGAGAGGAGGAGGAGGAGGAGGCAGAGCAAGAGAAGAACAGCCCTGATGGGCCAGAGTAGGTCCTCTGCTAGAGCTACAAGAGCAAGCAGGGGAACCCTCCTAGGGGAAGGGGCTGTGCAACCCACCCATTGATGGGTGCTCAGACAGGGGTGGACAGGGTGGTGCCCTTGGGGAGAAACACCCAGATGGGGTGATTGGAGTCAGTCTGGCCCTTATGGGCAGCCCCTAACCCCACCAACTACAGGCCCTGTTGGTTCTAGCAAGGAGAGGAGGGAAGGGTCAGCACTTTGGCTCCTCCCAGAGCCTCCAGTCACTCTGGAAAAGGGTCACCGCACTGATCTCGACCTCCTCACCCCCATCTCACCTGACAGGGACCTGCTCCTCAGGAGGACCCTAGTACCTGAAGTCAGGGGTACTAAGCCAGCCTCAGCACCGCTAATGGCACCAGAACTCATCCCGGAACCCGCCCTAGTGCCTGAGTTCAATATGGCACCGTGAATGGCGCCTGAATCAGACCTGGCATGAGAGCTGGCACCGGACCCCAACCCAGGACCACCCTTGGTGCAAATCACATCACCGGTTGTTGGCGCCAGCAGCGTCCAAGTACCACAAGTGGCACCGGAGGGTGCGGAACAGATGGCCTGAAGGACAGCCCCGGAAAGGGTGGTGGCAGACTACACAATACCAGAGATCCTAAGGTTGGGTGGAGGAAAGTCCCAAGGCTCAGGGGAGCTGGGCAGCCAGTTGGGATCATCCTGATCATCCCCCTCCAAAGAGAAGGAGATCAAGGAGATATCCAAGGAGGTTACCACAGAGACTCTCCCTCTCCCAGCACCATGAAGATACCAGAAGGGGACCCAGCACCGACATCGGCACCACTTTGCTCACCGACACCGAGGGCAATGTCAGGAGCCAAAGTGGCACTAGAAGGTGGTACCGAGGGCTTCACTGGCTCGGGGTCAGCATAAAGCTGTGACTGCAACTGCAACACCAGGGACGTCCTTTCCCCTCGGGGGTAATGGACTGCGAGGAGTGCTCAGCTGACACCCCCCCTCCGGGAGGAGACCAACTGTCCCGCTGACTTGGTTCCATGTCATAACAGCGATCATGGAGAGGCGATCACCGTTAAGGCCAGTGTACATTGCCAAAAATCAGTTTCAGCGATGTACACTCCTGGCGCACAGCAACAGGGCACCAGAGACATTAATTTTTTTTTTTTTATGCTTCAACCCCCGCACCTCCCTACTACAGGATTCTCAACTCCAAGGGGGTGCATGTCAGGGGTGTGTGTGTGTGTGTGTGTGTGCAAAAGACGACAAAAAAAAAAATTCCCAGACCAGTGCAAAAAATGAGCGTGTGCCCAGAACCGAACCCGGCACCCTCCCAACCCTAGTCTACCAACAAACCACCATGCCACATGGCCAGCTTGGCAGCCTACCACCGCACTACACCCCACAAATCCTCCCTCCCCTTCCACCCGTCGATGGCGTGGTCCTCTGCTGGCTTGTGTATATATAGCTTAATATCCTGTCATTATATTCGGCTGACCCTCTTGTCAGGTCACCCTCCCTGCTCGGTAGCCCTTTGCACAGGTGCCATGATTGAGTCATCCTTTTTGAAAACGCTCAGTCGCGGTCACCATCATCACAGGCTACCACTGACCCCTTGCACAGGCTTCCCGTCCCAGTGAGATTAGGAATAGCAGTGGCCTGCTCCACCTTGGTACATACAGTACCAGGGGCCAATCAGGGGGAAGGGCCCAATGACCTGACCTTGGTGTCCCAAGAATGGCACCGCCCTCCGAAGGTGGGAGGTTTTTGACCCACCTTCAAAGCATGGATTTCGAGGAAATGGCAGTCCATGGAGAAGCATCCACATCATGAGATGGACCCAGACAGCTAAGACAGCAGTCATGGTGGTCCGTTATGGTAATCAGTTTGCCACAGAGGCACTGATGCATAGGAGCACATCCCACCTTAGACTAACTAGACATGACCACGTGGACAAATAAAAAACAAAGTGAGAGTACTCAATGCCATACTAAGAATGCTAGGAGGCAGTATAGCGCAGTGGTCTAAGGCTCTGAGCTGCAAATCTGGTGACATCCAGCAGACCAAACCTGGGTTTGACTCCCACAGCTTCCATTTGCATACTGTGTGACCCTGAGCAAGTCACGTAACCTCCTTGTGCTCCCAGGTCGTGCCTGTAAAAAAGCTTTCAGCTTAGTGTGCTATACCTGGGTAAACAACTAAATAAAAAAAAAAAAGAATAAAGCAAAAAAAAGACAGAAGGAAAATACTACTGGCTTCCTGAAGAAAGACGGCATCAATGGTTGAGGTATGGCATCAAGGAAAATGTGACGGCAGCAGAACTGACACGGCTAAATTTGTATACACGGCCTCAGCTCCCACGAGAGCCAAACTCAATGGTGTGAAAAGAAAAACTGAGGAGGTTGGGGGGCTGGCATTGGGTACTGGCCAACCCATGAGCACTATGTCGTATGTTGGCCTCGAGAGTGACACCGTGCCCAATGCCGGCTCTTCCTCCTAGAAAAGCTTAAAGCTATATGCTCCTGTGGGGACTGGCACCTCCATCTTATATCCACCAGTAATGAATGGTGAAGAGTGATCTATGGAAGATTAACGGTCACACTAACAGTACATGTATTTCAATCGTAATTTGTACATAACAGGACTTGTGTGATAATGTGGTTACTAAAGTTTGAGTAGTATTCTCTTTCAAGAAGGATTCATAGCTTGTGGTTTTTAGCATTTCCCAGCCATAAACTGTAATTGAGATTGAGAAAGGAGGTTCAGAATTCAGAGGCTAGTAGGAAATGCCTCAGATCAACACATTCCTAAGAGCTATGTTTTTCTGAGCTGCGAGTAAAGGACAGTGTTGTTATCAGTTCAGGTGATCTGCAAGAGTTAAAAAAAATGGACAGCAATAAATAACACACAGGGAGCTTAGCCATTGTCTAATACTTTTTAGTACAACAGCAATTCAAATTGCTGAAGTACACAGTGTCTTAGATATTTAAATATCTTAAAACAATTCTATATAGGATTCTGCCAAGCATTAAAACATTATTCAAGAACAGTTTCACTATGAATAACAAAATAGCAGCAGCTCTGTATGTTATCAAGATTATTTTTATGGCTGCAGTGGGTATAGCCCTGCAGACATCTTGCGAGCACAGCAGAGTAAAAGAAGCTTACTGGATACCGGACAGACTTTTTAAATTGTGGAAGTGAACGGCAATCACTCTGAGTTCACCACACTATTTTGTCCATCGTACAACACGGTACTGTCTGCTGTGACTAAGATGATCGCAGGAGTTCTCTACGCATATGTGACATCTTGTGCATGCACAATGAACTCCGGTGGCACAGTCCGCTTCAAATCTGCTGACTGCTTGTGGAAGATCATTAGTAGAACTTTTTTAAACAGACTCAAGCAAATAAAGACTTCAGAAATTTCCAACCTTCTGCCCACTTCAGTAGTATAGGATGGCCCTACATGGCGACAGAAAACCTGTACTGTAGTATATTTACAAATGATGAAAACAATGACCTCAGGGCAGGCAGCTTTTTTCATTTGTTCTGAGTTCAGGCTCCCCCTAGTATGTTCAGCGACTCAGTTGGTTATTCTTACCAGAGTCCTCCTACTTTACGCCCCCCCATCCCATCACTGAGGAAATCTCGAGGGCCAATGTTCCTCCCACAATGCTGCTGAACATAGTATGCAGATCGAGTCTCCCCATAGTTCTATGAGCCTCCCCTGCAATTGGTGCATGCCAGTGGTAGTCTCGCCCCCACCAACCCCTAGGATCGAGAAACTCAAAATCTGGAATTTCCTTATGCCCTAGTAGCGCATCTCCAACAGCGGGAAAGACGAAGAATAAAGACCCATTGTATGTCGAGAGCACTTGAACTGGCAACCCAAGGGACACTGCTACAGGCCAGAGAAGGTAAATTGTGCAGGATCTGAGATCAGTCAATAAACCGTGGGCCATTACAGCCACCTACGAGGAGGCGGAGGCATCAAAACTACTATTGCGGCCAGGGAAAGACAACTGGATAGTAAAGGGAACAAAATCAGTGGTTGAAGAATTAATCACTGATCAAAATGTACCACTGGGATCTGGTCTGGGTCTCATCCACTCGCTGGTTATTGTTACATGAATTTCAGTCAGGCGAGACTCTGGGAGGTAGGGCAGTCAGGCTGGGATCAGTGTGGGTGTTAAGTGGGAGGTGTGGGTGCCAGTATGGAGGGGCAGTTGATCATGTGTGTTTGTGTATGTTTGGGGGGTGGTAATGAGCTGGGATCCCAAGGGGTACTGTATGTGTGTGGGGAATCTATCTGGTATCCCTGGATATGTGTGGGATATTGTGCTCGGTTCACTTGGGATGGGATGACTGGGCCTAGGCTATTCGGGTGTGGGTGGGTGTGCAGGGAGCTGGGTTGGTTGGTTGGTTGTGTGTGTGGGTGTGTGTGTGGTGGGGGAGGGAGGAGGGGTTGGGCCCAGATCGCTGACACTTGCTCTGGTTGGGAGGCAGGGAAATTGTGCCAAGATTACAGGGTGGTTGTCCAGGATCCCTGGGTTGGGCCAGGATCATTTGGGGTTTGGAGGTTTTGGACTGGAATCACTCGGGTATGGGGTGGTGAGCTGGGATCACTTGAGGTGTGGTGGTTAGATTGGGACTGACTGGGTTGGGATTACTCTGGGTTTGGTTGGCACAGGATGCTATTGCTCTGGGTTTAGGATTCTGGCTTGAATTGTTTAGGGAATCTGCCTGGGATCACTTGAGGTTACAAAGTCTGTCTGCAATCACTCTGGAGTTGTGATCAGGTTGGAATTACTCTTGATCGTATGGCATCTGGCTAGATTCTCTCTCTTGGATGAGGTTCTGGCTTGGACTGCTTGGTAGTTGGGCTAGGATCATTCTGGGTTTAGGGGCTTGGTCTTGGATCACTTGGAGGTCAGTCTGGGATCACCAGGGGTTCAGGAGTCCATTTGAAATCATTAGGGGAGTTGGTCAGGGATCATGCTGGGTTCAAGGGTCAGGCATAGATTATCACTGGTGACTTAGGTTGGACTTGCTTAGGATTCAGGAGCCTGGCTGGGATACCTTGGGGTTTGCTGGAATTGGGATGGGGTCACTCAGGTTGTATGGATCTGGACTGAGATTGCTCTTTGTTCAGGGGCTGCATTGGGGTTGTAGTATTGCTTGGGGCTGAGCACGCTCAGGGGTTCAGGAGCTGGTGTCACTTGGCATACAGGTTGATACAACTTGAGGTTCAGTGGCTGGGTTGGGATCGCTTGGGGTTCAGGGGCTGGGTTGGGGTCACTTGGGGTTCAGGGGGATAGGTTTGGGATCGCTTGGAGTTCAGTGGGCTGGGTTGGGGTCAGTTGGAGTTCAGAGGGCCAGGCTGGGAATACTTGGGGCTCACGTGGTGGCAGGCTGGGATCGCTTTGTGTTAGGGGGGTCAGACTTCTATCTCTTAATGTTTGGGGATGCCAGGCTAGTACTGCTTGTGGTTCGAGGGGGTTGGGATCTCTCAGGGAGGGGGCCACTGCTGTGAGTTTAGAGGGGTCAGGCTGGGATCGTGGTGGGTCTGGGAGGCGGTCAGGCTGGGATCACTGTGAGTACAGGAGGCCGGGCTGGGATGGCTTGATGTTTACAGGAGGCTGGCATGGGATGGCTCCATGTTGGGGGGAGCTGGGACACTCAGTTGGGTGGGGTTGGGCTGGGATCACTTGGTGTTTGGGGGTGGGCTGGGATTGCTCAGTGTTTGGGGAGGTGGGCTGGGGTCACTCCGTGTTTGAGGGGGTCGGGCTGGGATCACTCAGTGCTTGGGCTGGGATGGCTCAGTGCTGGGGGAGTTGGGCTGACATTGCTCAGTGTTTGGGGAGCTGGGGTGGGCTTGCTTGAGGTTTTTTTTTTTCATTTCTTTTGTTAACCGGGTAAACACAAGAGCCAAGGCCCTTTTTCATATGTGACCCGAGACTATAAAATAGTCACAAGATGTTATACAAAAAGATAACTTTTACATTCACTTAATACAAGAATACAAATACATGACATATAAAACAAACAATATAATACAAATTATTTAAAATAACAGTGACATTGCAAGCTACTCAATAAAGTATGCTTCAATTTCTTTTTGAATAAATTATGACTATTCATAGTCCTCAATTCAATTAGAAGATCATTCCAGCATTTTGGTGCTTGGCTAGAAAAAGCTTGAGCACCCATTTTAGTTTTAGTGACTTTCAAATTTAAACAAGAAAGAAAATTTGATCTCAAGTTTCTCGGAGCTTCCCTTACAGATATCAGAGAATACAAGGGAGAGAGACTTTTTTGTCTCAATACATTATCTGTTTTACAACAAAGAGAGTATATGGAACGCAAGTTAGGCGGTAGAAACCCTGAAACTTGATATAAAGTACAATGATGTGTATTATAAGGCAATCTATAAACAAATCTACAAATACTATGAAAAGTCATTGTTAAGTTATTTACCACATGTTTAGACAAACTAGCAAACAAAAATGAATTATAATTCAGTTGAGAAAGTAGTACACTTATATGTTTCCTGGCTTGTAAAGTTAACACATTCTGTAGTCCGAATAAAACCCCTATTTTTTCATTTACTGATTTTGTTAAAGTTAATACATGATTTGAAAATGTTTAAATTTGAGTCCAAATTCATTCCCAAATATCTAAAACATTGCACCTGCTCCAAATTAGTTCCATTTTTACCAAAAATATTCAGTTTCCCTAATTTAACCAACTTTTGTTTAGAGGCAAATATCATACTCTTGGTTTTTGAAATATTCAATGATAATTTTAAGTCCAACAAACAATTTTCTAGACTCTGAAAATCAACAGTCAAATCTTGGGGCTTGGCTGAGATCACTGAGCATTGGGGTTGGAATCACTCTGTGTTCAGAGGGCTGGCATACCTGTTAGAACTTGCCAAACATTTTACTTATTTGTAATTTTTGTCCAGGAGAGGTACACTGAGCTGTGACAACTCATTTACAGGTGTGGCCTGTGAGAGTGGGTGTGGTTTATATAGACCTGTTTTACTGACTGTGCATGTTGGCCAGGACACCAGAAAAACTATCTTAGTAAAAGTCCCATGGGATCTTTAACTTCCACCTGGGCAGCAACCAGAGATGGGCAGAAGGAATCTCGGTTTAATATCTTCTCTGAAGGACGGCACCTCAACAGTGCCGCACCCTCAAATGCTGCATTACAGGGTTTGATGTTAATTTTATTTATAGTATCAGGGTTTGATGTTCATTTTATTTATAGTATCAGGAGAGTACCATTAAGCTTACTCTCTTTTACAACAGCATGCTGGAAATCAATAAATCATTACAATGTTATTAGCCCAAGTTCCATGTATGGTCTAGATGCAATGACCTCCTAATGTTTTGGCCCCAGAGGCAAGCACGCAACATACAGTACTGAGATGCTGACACAGCAGAGTAACAATGAGAGGATGTACCTTCTCATTTTGTAAAAATTGTTTTCTTTATTGATCACCCCCCCACCCCACGTAAAACCAGTTGTTAAATCCCCAAGTCTTTAGTGAGTAAAATAACACACAACATGTTGTGCATAATCCATTGCTTAAACAAAAACTACTTTGTTGGCCAACAGCTGTGGGAGCATTCCTGCACATACCCACAGTAACAAAAAAAAAAGTCCAGCCAATAGCCTTTTCGCTTGCCTTCACAGTGCTCCATTGTCATTTGCCCTCACATAATGTGGCTGCCCTGGTGTCCACGCATCGTCACAGTGATTAAAAAAAAAGTCCTGATTCAGCCAGTACAACTACTGCTACACATCTTTCTCAGTCCCAGGTTTCCAACACACCGAACCTGCTATACCGCTACTGGTCAGGCTCTAGGCTTTCACTACTCAACAGAAATGGGCTGGCCAACAACCAGCCATGCCTCCTACCATTACTAAACCACTTCTGCTTTCCATACAACTGTACCACCCACTAACCATATAACGAAGGGAACTATTTTTCTGAGTGTGCACCCGCACTGTGTTTTTATATATATATATATATATATATATATATATATATATATATATATATATATAAAAAATTAAATGTAACCCCCCTGCAAATGGGGGTTCCTAAAGACTTCCCGGAGCTTGCTTGAATGCTCCGAGCCTGAATGGTGTTTGGCGTTTAAGCCATTTATCTGTGAGTGCTTTTAGGGCCTCTGGTACTGTCTCTTTAAGAGCTGCCTGCTTGCAGACATAATTAGTTTGTATGGGGAGGGACTGTGTGTTTCTCTGCTTGAGTCGCACTCGAGCTACTGCCAATTCACTCTGTTTTTGCAGTTGCTAGGAGTGCAAAGGGAGCCTTTCTGAAAGATGTAACTGTTTTCCAGAAGTCATTTAGAGTAACAATGAAAATACAGTTTGTCTAACCTGCTTTTCTTTGCAATCAGAACTGTGTTTGCCTAGTCCCTCCATTCTAGTTTTGAACTGCTGAACTGGACCAATCAGCGTGGGGGACCTTTTGAAGTGGAGCCTGCTGCTGGCAAATCAGAACTTGGACTCTCCTCTTGAGCCGGCCACAATGGGACCGTATGGCAGATGCTTCTGGGAATTGTAGTTTGGACTTCGGCGCCTTTTTGCACCAACAGGGGAAGTTTAGTGTGAATGACAGCCAAACCAGCCAAGAACTAGGAGGAACTTAAAGGAAGTGCCCGGTTTTGTCTACTGGAGTTTCAGTTTAGCTCTGGCAGTGAAGAGGGAAGGAGCCCTGTGCTCTTTCGGTGTGCAGTTTTAGTCGGGAAACGCGCGTAAGGCCCCAAGTTTTGGTCTGCAGCTTGTGCAAATGCTTGTTTGGACTGAATCCAACCTGTGAAGAGAATCAAGGAGATCTGAAGAGTAGAAACCAGGCTCACCCTGTAGAAGACTGGAGAAATTGCTGAATCGCGCTCGGTTTGTCAGGAACTGAATCTGCTGTGTGTTCTCCCGGGTATTGTGCAGTAATTGCGATCGGGATAGAGAAGCAGCCTGCCTGGTATAGTACTTTCCTTTTACATATAAATGTGTGTACTGCTTGTGGGGACTCGCGTTTCAAATCCCCTGTACAGTGAATTGAGTGCATGAAGCTGGAAGTAAACCCCAGCTTAATCCAGACTACATCCATTTGCTCCAAACTGCATTGGGTCCAGTCACAAGGACCTTGCCCACATGGTCTATTCCTCCTGGCAATCCAGGACAACCTAACTCCCATTCAGTTTTCAGTATTGGACTGTGAGTGCAAGCAGGGTAGCTCTCTGCTGTCGGTTTATCGAATTGCAAGTGTGTCATCTAATTGTTTTGGTTTTTTTTCTTCACGAACTGAGCCAACCGGCTCCGGATTACAATTTGGGTATTGTGCATGCATTCTCCATCTTCAGGGCCCCAACCAGCTGCACCAAATAGGCTAGCCTCTTACTGCCTGGGTACCCAGTAAGAGTGACATTTGGGATTCTGAAATATGTGCACAGTACTGTGATTATTAATGCGTTTAAACTAATTAACCCGATTCCCCCCTGTCCTTGTTATATCCCCCTAAATAAATCAGATCTGTTTGTTTCAGCAAAGTTACACTGCCTGAGGTATTTGTCTATGTTAAAGTATTGTACTGTGGTTTTTGCACTGTATCATCTTGTTTTATAGGGAGTCCCCAGAGTCACGCTCACCGAACCAGTCCTGGAGGTAAGTGTATACTGTGAAGGTAATTCTGATATATTGTGTGGGCCACTAGTGGGAAGAAAGGGGGGTTGCAGTGTCCCAGAGGGCTGTGACCAAGTTAGTTTAACTATTGCAAACCCTGACCTCTGGGTGGAGGAACCTGCCATCTGATCCAGGCCCCACAACCTGTTAGTGGCCAATCAGGCAGGGGTAGTATCCCTTGGGATAGCGCCACCTAGGGGTTACATAAAAACATTATTTTATGGGTCAACCTTTCAGCACAGCAATAGCGCTACTGATGCCAGCGACTTGGGGTTTAGCAGCAAGTTTTGATTGTCAGGGGTCAGCTGGGGAAGGGTTCAAGCACCCCAGAGGGTGCTTTCCTCCTGGGAAAGAGGATTGCCACTCTCAATGCAATACTGCCACCTGGATGACCACAGGTGGCAGTGCAGTCAGGGTGCCTTGGACGGGCGAGATGCAGGCTGGTGACCGACTGATGCAGTACCACTCTTAACACGTTTGCAAATTGGTCCCCCTTGCATGCCTGTGTCTGGAAAGTGAGGGAGAAATGGCAAAGGTGGCTTTGCCTTCAACAGGTGAAGGACCCCAGTGTACCCAGACTGACCCTATCGCTCCGAGTTCATCTCTTGGCAAAACTTTTGTATGCTTGGGGGTATTTCCCCTCCACCCCATACCCGCCTGGGGAACAAGCCAAGGCAGTGTGGTGGATGATGACTGGAGCAGGAAGAAATTGGTTGGGAGGTATCATGGAGCCCAGAAAGAAAGACAGAGGCAGAAATTGGAAGGGTGAATTAAAAGAGAGTATTAACAAAAAAAAAAAATGCCGACCCAGTGGCGTGGAGAGCTGAGATGCTTAGCGTCTTACCTCATGACACACCAGCAACCCGAGTTCGGATCATTCGTAGGTTGGCCAGGGGAGGGAGGCGCGAGCATCCCACTGGACAGCTCTCCTTCCTCAGAGAGGCAAGTAGTGTGACCCGCTGCTTGCCTGCCACCTGGAGGTGCCCGGGTGGTAGTGCAGTTCGGGCACACTCAACGAGCCAAACAGGGGCACTTGAGGACATCTCCACGGAGGCTGAGCTCATCCATCACGTCACTGCACACTGGGTGGCTCTGGGCGGGGCAAGAAAAAACTTGGAGGAAAAAACCCTCCAGCTGCAGGATGATGTCCGGGACTTCGGAGGCCCCACCCTGACAACTGCACATAATTCCTGGTGAGTCAGTGGTGCAGCGGAAGAGGTCTGGACTGAAGGGGGGGGCAGTCTGTAGGCGTAGGTGGATAAAAGTATTGATGGGGGGACTTTTTTTTAATTTTGCGGATGAAAACCCTTGAATATTAGTAGTAGTACACTTCAGGGATTACATCATTGGATATTTCATTGCATAGGTGTACTAGTTATTCGACCTGTGGCCTTCTGATTAAGAAAGCTTGTGATGCCTGCAACCTGGATTCGGGAACGGGCCTGGGTTGCCACAGTACTTCCACCAGGATGACTGACCACAGATAGTGGTGCAGGCTGGAGCCAGTACTAAGGGAGGGGGATGTCTGTGCTCTGACACTTTGGCATCAGATACAATCTTCATGATGTCCAAGGGACAGGGAAACCAAAAAGGACAGAAAACCCTGCTCACTGTCTTGTTTAGCCCTCTTTTATTTATTTATTAATTGAATTTTGGTAACAGAGTATGCCCACTGAGACCATCAGGGGTGATCAGGGAATTAGTTACAGGCAAACATGATATGCGAAAATTACAAAGTACATAAACAACATGAAATTGCCATAGGTACAGATATGGGTAAAGAATCAAGAAATTAAGTATACTGCACAGTAAATTATAAACAACATGCCCCGAGAAATTAGCCAACCGACATCTAAACAAAGACCGCAACATCAGAACACAAATCAGTGCCATTTGCACCGCTTAACCTGTTTTATTTATTTATTGAACTCTTGGATGACACCTGGGAGCGGATGCTCGTTGAGAGGTTCCACATCAGATACATTAACACAAGAAGACACAATATAGATACAGTAAATTATACATAAAGTACAAAAAAATTCAACAGTACATGGGTTGCAATGACAAACAGTTATACAAATTGTGCTAAGGCATAGTACATGGTATGCCAGCGTCCTGCGGAGGAGAGAGAGGCAGAGACAGACTGTTAGGATGAGGCAGGGAGGGGCAGTGGGAGCTGGGATAGCAAGGGCAGAGGCAAAGAAAAGAGACAAAGGGTAGGGAGTGGGAAGCAAGTGCTTTGGGCAAAGACTTAACTTTGTGGGTCAGGAGTTGGAAGTGCTGAGGCAGACTAAAGCTGCGGGCGATGACTAGTGGAGCACCTACACGTACTATTGTCGGTAAGGTGCTGACGGAGTTTGCACTTAAAGGAACCAAGGGTTGTGGCTCCAGCTATGTCAGGTGGTAGACCTTTTATCCACAGCTTGTGGCAGCAGACACCCAGGATAAATGTGGGGGGAGGGGGATTGTGTGTCCCATTAGCACCTTTGCTCCTGGTTGCCATTTTCAAGTGCCAGTGTGCTAATGACCACACAAAGCATGCAGGCTACTATGAAGCCATTTGCAAGCCATTATGTGGCCATAGCTAGACCACTTACTCGCAGAGAGGTTGCGAGTGTCTCGGAGCTGCCCTTCCCCCACACCGAATTTGCACAGCTGGGCCACTTACTTGCAGAGAGGTCGCAAGGGTCTCGGAGCTGTCCTTCCCCCACACCGAATTTGCACAGCTGGGCCACTTACTTGCAGAGAGGTCACAAGGGTCTCAGAGCTGCCCTCCCCCCACATCAAATGTGCACAGCTGGGCCACTTACTTGCAGAGAGGTCGCAAGGGTCTCGGAGCTGTCCTCCCCCCACACCGAATTTGCACAGCTGGGCCACTTACTTGCAGAGAGGTCACAAATGTCTCAGAGCTGCCCTCCCCCCACATCAAATGTGCACAGCTGGGCCACTTACTCGAAGAGAGGTCATGAGGGTCTTGGAGCTGCCCTCCCCCTACACCGAATTTGCACAGCTGGGTCACTTACTCACAGAGAGGTCATGAGGGTCTCTGAGCTGCACTCCCCCCACACCGAATTTGCACAGCTGGGCCACTTACTCACAGAGAGGTTGCGAGGGTCTCGGAGCTGCTCTCTCCCCACACTGAATTTGCACAGGTACGCAACGGGGAAAACAAGCCTTGGAGGATCCTGCCAGAGTCACTGCTCGCTCGCTGCCTAGCTGCTGTCTGTACTGCTGGACTTTAATATTGAATTTATGAATTGTTAAAAGGGGCTAATTTTTTGTGTCCCCACACATGTGGAGGTAGTTTTTTTAGTTGCTTAAAAACCGTCCAAGGGCAGTGGCCAAAACACTTGCCTTGCAGCTCTTTACTGAAGTTTGTATTTTGGCGCCAAGTCATTATTTAAAAACTTCTACAGGAACCTGCCTGACTGAGTGCTATGCGATTCTGCTCTACCTGCCTTTAAATTAATTTAATTCTAAGCAGCCCTATCTGCCACTAGCCCAGGCTTGATCTTTACTTAAATTATTTATTGTAATATCACAAACTAAACTGGGTTTGCCTGTTTCAGCTGCAGCTTTATGAAGTTGCTTTAGGCGCATAGTCCCTGTTTAAAACTTAAAACTGTAAGCTGCCTGACTGACTACCCAAGCGATCTGTCCTACTTTCCTCTTAAATTAATTTAACTCAAAACAGCCCCATTTGCCACCAGCCCAGGCCTGATTTAAAATTAAGTATTTATTTAATCTCATAAACTCAGTCGGGCTGCCTGTTTCCACTGCAGCATTAGGCTCTAAGGGCAGAGAAAAAGTCTGCACTAAGTAAGGGAGTGCCAGTCAGCTCAACAATCCAGAGCTTTGCTTCGATTTCATTGTGGCGCAACTCCAATAATTGGTGCCTTCTCAGCATGCAGCTCTGAATGTAAGCCCTCCCACAAATCTCTTACCATACTTAATCCTGTCCCTTCACCCTCTCCTTTGTCCACAGCTGGGCCACTTACACGCAGAGAGGTCGTGAGGGTCTCGGTGCTGCCCTCCCCCCACACCGAATTTGCACAGGTACGCAATGGGGAAAACAAGCCTTGGAGGAGCCTGCCAGAGTCACTGCTCGCTCGCTGCCTAGCAGTTCTCTGTACTGTTGGCCCTGCCGGCACTCTGCGATGGCTGCCTCATCGCCCCCACCACCACCCTTGGTCGACACTGGGTTATATACCTAAGATCACATGATCGTTTGGAACCAATCAGCCCACTTTGCCATCAGCAGCCTATATTAGCTCACCACTAGAGGCCACCATCTCATTTAATTGCATTTAAAAATGCAGTACGAATACAACATGAATAGCTACTTTTTGGGTCCTTATCCAAACCATCACACTCCCTCCCCCCACTCTCCCCACGGAAAAGCCTCACATATGAGATCCCCAAGTCTGCTTCCCTAATCACCACCACAGAATTATCCCCCCTGTACCACCAAAATTCCTTCTCCCCAGTTCTACTCAGCAGCAATTATACCCCTAACTCAAGCTACACTGCAATCAGGACCTCATTGGAACTACTTCCTCTCTTCCCACACAGTCACCCCCATGTAGCCCCCATCACTCCTTGTCTCCAGCCCTGTTAGCCCAACTTGTCCGCACCCTCCCTATACCAGTTGGGCACACCAGAATCCCCACTACGTCATGCTTCCACCACTCTGTACCCAAATTGCACCGGAAAGCTCTTCTCCACCTCCTTCTCTCAGGGAATGTACATCCTAATCCAGGCACAACTTCACCTAGAGTTACCAAGGAGGGCAGGCATGGTGGCCTCCTACTGGCCTCCCTCAACATCTGCAGCCTACCCAGGAAGTTTACTCCTCTCCAGGGCTGGATCACCCAACACACTCCTGGCCTTATCTGAGACCTGGCTCTCTAAAAACATCCCAGATGCTTCTGTCACCCTCAGTCACTACTCCATCTTCCGCACATACAGGACAGGCAAGAGGGGAAGTGGTAGTGCCATCTATGTCAAAACATCTCTGCAAGCCCTCACGGTACCCCTTCCCCCACCAGCCCATGGTGCCCAAGCCATAACCATCAAGGTCATCCTTGGCACGCCTGGTAAACCTCTATACATTATAGCGGTTTACATCCCCCCCCTCGAATCAAAAGCATGCCTTTGATTCTATACTGTCCAGCATCACCCATCTCCCTCCCAAGAGCGAAGTGATTATTATGGGAGATTTTAATGTGAATTGGCTATCCACCACATCTGCCACCTACAAAGATGCTGCCGAGCTTATGACCTCACCCAGGTTGTCCAGTCCCCCACCAGGCATGACCCAAGAACAGGGTCCTCCACTCTTATCGACCTCATCTTTACTAACCTTCCTAATCACCTCTCCAAGGTTAAAGTGCTCCCTGACGTGATAAGTGGCCATTCCCCCATTTCCTGCTGGTGGTCGAATAAAATCCCTCCCAGCCGCCCTAAAGTTGCCATCCAAAGGCGCATCAAAAAAGGATCCCTCTCACGCCTCAAATTGTACCTCTCTTCCTGTGACTGGTCACCCATCCACACTGCCCAGACTGCAGATGCTGCCCTCATCTCCTTTATTACCACCTTCAACACTGCCTGTGACATCTTCGTCCCCTTCATAAAGCAGGTCATAAAAAACAGGGATACCCCATGGATCTCGCAGTCCCTCCTTGACCAGATGCACCACAGAGATAACCTGTGGCACAGGGCCCTGAACTCCCAGCTACCCCAGGACAGACAACTCTACAGAGAGGCGAGAAACAAATGCAACTGGGCCATCCGGCAAGCAAAGGCAACCTACTATAAGCAAGCCTTCACCACCACCTGGCGCTCAGGGAAAAACTTCTGGAACAATATTAAGGAGCTATGTGGGAAAACCGTCTGCCCTGCCCCGGCGCAGCATCAAGTCAAGGGAGCCCTCTCCCAGGACTCCACTACCATATCCAATGCCCTAAACACCACCTTCTCAGACCTCAGTCACATTCTCCTGCAAAACTTCTTTTACTCAATCACTAGCTGCCCCTTGGACACCTCTGCCTCAATAGCACCCCCTCCCTTCCAGCCCGTGAATCATCTCCTGCAGGCAAACTAAACATTACCTCTCCAAAGCCTTACACAACTCGCACTACAGCAGTGACTCCCTTGACCTCAAAATTCTCCGACTAACACTGGATGAGACCCTGCCACACCTCACCAAATTACTAAACTGGTCGCTGCGCCTAGGTCAATTCCCCTCTCTATGGAAAAGAGGAATTATAACTCCGATCCTAAAGAGCGGTGACCCCAATTCCCCTGTAACTACAATTCATTTCTATCCCCAAAAGCTCTCAGAAAAATTGTGTTGGACCAGCTCACACGATTACCTGGCCAAACACAATCTGCTCTGTCATGAACAACACTTGTTTCAGGAAGAGACACAGCACAACCATGGCCCTACTTGAATTTACATCATACATACATACATGAGGCACTGGAACAGGGGTCAATAACAGGAGCAATTTATGTCAATTTGACCAAAGCATTCGACACCGTCAGTCACGCACTACTTCTCCACTCCCTCCCCTCCTACCATTTTGCCCTTGAGGCTATCTCCTGGTTCAAAGACCATCTCACTGGCTGGACGCAACAAGTCAAAATGAACTCCACCCTCTCCTCCAAATGACCAGGCCTAACGGGTGTCCCTCAAGGGTCTATTCTAGGGCCACTACTTTTCACTCTCTTCCTAAACTCCCTCCCACAGTCCTGCAGCAGAAAGTTCTTACTCTATGCAGACGACGCCATAGTTTTCTAGAAACACCCCAATCCTAACTCCCTCCGAACTGCCCTACAAGGCTTTTTTAGAGAATCAGAATCCTGGTTTACTGAGCATCGCTTAATACTAAACTACAACAAGACGAAATCTATGATCTTTGCCCACTGCCAAAGCCCATGCAGTAATGCCCCTCTAACCATCTCAAACTCACAGGGCCTCCACATTGAACAGGTCTCAAACTTCAAATATCTGGGTGTCATGCTGGACACATCCTTCACCTACCACAAACACATTAAACACCTTTCCTCCTCTAACACCTGGCTAGGGATTCTATACAGACATAAGCACTGCCTACCCCCCCAGGCCTTACATCTTGCTGTAACCTGCTCAGTCCTTTCACTGGTCGACTACGGTACTGTAATTTATGGCACCACAGACCAAACAGCCCTACACTGCATCAGCCTAGCTCTCAACAAAGCTTGCCAACTGGTCACAGGCTGCGATAGGTTAACCCACAAGTGTGAGCTCTACAAGCTTGCAGACTGGCTGACCTTCGAAGGGAGACTTAAGTACCACACTTGCCTCCAAGCCAGAAAAATACTTATGAATCTTACACTCAAGGGCCTCCACCCCATCATCCAGCCAGTCCTTCACAGGAGGGACCCTAGACACACTGCAAGTACCTCCCTCCTAGTCCACCACTGTAGGACCTCATTAGGACAAAGGTCTTTCCGTTATCGTTCTCCCTTCTGGCTTAACAACCTACCACCCTCCATCTCCCTGGCCCCCAGTCTTGGCCAATTTAAAACTGGTATCAAGAGCCTCCTTCTTGACTTGGAGGCCTGGAGCTGTAACCAACATTCCTCCCCCTTGTCTGAATATGATAAATGACTAGCTTATCCTCTGACTACATCCTCAGGTCCTACAATCTAGCTGTATATAAACCTCAGCTCAGGGCTCTGAAAATGACCCTCCAAATCTGTAACCTGACTTGTCTCACCACAATGACCCAGGGTCCTCCTAAGATCCTAGAGATGGTAACCAACCAATGTAAATACACTGTACTGTGTGACCTATGTATAATATGATTAAATGTAATGTTTGTGCTTTTCATAGTTTCATAATTTGTTGTTCAAGTCCTATCAGCCATAGGCCGTACACGGACTTGTCACATCAGTGGACATACTCCCATTTCTTTTCATGCATATATTCATCTAACTTACGTTTAAAAGTATTCATTGTAGGAGCTTCTACCACATCACGTGGCAGTTTATTCCATACTCCAACCAACCTTTGATTATACCATTTCCCCCTTCTCTGTGTTCTATATGTTCCTCCTAGTAGTTGATATGGATGTAATCTAGTGGCCCTATTTAGTACTCCTTTTTTTCTGAATCTGGCACATTCCCATACTATCTCATCATGGAAACATCTATATGTATAACATAGGTCTCCTCTCAAGTAACGATATGTCATGGAATAAAGGCCTAACCTGCGCAATCTATCATTATATCTCATGTCCTTGACAGCACCTATCTTTTTCGTGTACCTACGCTGTACTTTTTCTACTAATTTACCAGTTCCCACATCCTGTGGGGAATTAAGGGGCACTCCATATTCAAAAAGTGGCCTTACCAGAGATCTGTACAAAGGCAACATGACTTCCTCATGCCTACTTTTCATATTTCTTAATATGTTCCCTATCACTCTATTTGCCTTTTTTTACCATTTCTGTATTATGTTTACTAAAAGTTAATGTGCCTGTTATTATTACTCCCAGGTCTCTTTCAGAGTTTGTACTAGCTATTACTACATTGTTTAATTTATATTCTGCCCCCTTGTTGTTTACTCCAAGGTGCATGACCTTACACTTGTTTACATTAAATCTCAAACAGTGGTTTTCAGCCCATAGATCCAATTTAAACAATTGTGCCTGGAGACTATTTCTTCCTGGTTATTTACTACAGCTCCCATCTTTGTATCATCTGCAGATTTGCAGATCCATGCACCATCAGTAACCTGCATAGAGACAATAATTTAAGCAGTAGAGGACCCAGGACTAAGCCCTGGGGCACCTCACTCGTCACTCTTCCCCAGTCTGAAAGAAACCCTCAAAGTTGGACCCTCTGGGTCCTATCAGTAAGCCATGGCTTTATCCAAGAACACAGTTGCCAATGCACTCCCAGGTCTATTAATGTCTGTATTAATGTTCTGTGGGAGACTGAATCAAACGCCTTGGTGTAGTCTAAATACAGAACATCCACTGGGAGTCCACCATCCAACGCCTGACTTACCGTTTCAAAAAAATGAAGCAAGTTGCTTGTACAGGATCTACCTGCCTCAAATCCATGCTGACTAATATCTAGTACCTGGAGATGCATTACATTTTTCTCCAATAAGTCCTTTATACAACTCTCCATTACTTTCCCCACAACAGAAGTAATGCTGTTAGGCCTACAGTTGTCTATGTGTGTTTTTTTTTCCAGACTTATATATAAGTGTTACGTGTGCCACTCTTCACTCATCAAGCACCACACACTCTCTCAGAGACCTGTTAAACAGTACACACAATGGTCCAGCCAATTCATTCTCCATGGTCTTTAGAAACAAGGGGTGATATCCATCTGGTCCACTTGATTTAGAACTTTTTAAGTTTCTTAACTGCTCCTTAATCTGTTTTTCTGTAATTTGCCACTCTGGATGGTTCTTACATCCCACTTGTAGTCCTACATCTGGCTATTTACCTGGTTTATCTAATTTAAACACTCCCACGAAGTGTTAATTAAATGCCTCTACAATTTCACCTTCTTTCGTTAAAGTACTGTCACCCACAGTTATATTTGTTATTTGGTTGTTATTTTCCTTTAAACCCCCAATACAACTATAAAAACTTTTATAGTTATTTTTATTGCATTGTGCCAATCTTTGTTCTGCTTTTGCTCTAGCTCTCTTTATACTTTGTTTACACTTCCTTGATAATTGCACCAATTGTTTTTTTCTAGTATCTGATGGATTAGCCCTATATTTTTTATAAGCTTTCTCCTTTTGCTTTACCAATTTCCGTATTCTTGTATTAAACCATGTGGGTATACAACCTTTGTCATCATATTTTACTACTTCTGGTACATACTTTTGTATACATTCTTGAAGTTTTTTGTTTATTATATCCCAAGTGGTATGCAAGTCTTTTAGTTCTAAATCTACTTCCCAAGTCCAGGCCTGTAGGGTCTGTTTTATTCTTGAATAATGTGCTTTAGAGTAGTTCAGAAACTTTGTTTTTCCTTTTATTTTTTTTACCTTATCATTAATCTCAAAGCTGACCATGTTGTGGTCACTGTTTGCCAGAGGAGGGGCTATCCTAATATCTTCTATCACAATATCACTACCTCCAAAAACAAGATCTAGTATATGACTTCCCCTTGTTGGCTCATATACATATTGATTTAACCCATTTGTAAAGCATATTTCTTATTTTATTTTATTATTTATTTGTTCTAGGATTACAAATACCTTTGAGCTGAGGCTCTTTTACAAAGGTTCCACGTCATTGGTACAATTGAGACGATCATAAGCAAAGATAACAGTTTATAAAATTAAAAAAAAAACACATAGTCTTGTAGATGAAAAAAGAACAATAAGGTGAAACTTTGGGGAAGGGAAAGGGAAAGGAGGAGGGTGAAATCAGGGAGACTAAGTGGATGGGAGAAAAGGGGAGGTAGGTTGGGGGGGACAGAGAGAGGAGAGGTGGAAGGCGGATAAAAATAGAGGTAGTGCAGCCGGGTGGCATTTGTCATGGACCAGCAGGGGAGGTGAAGATAGGAGGGGGGGTTGCTGGCGAAGTGCAGGAGTAGATATGGATCCAAAAGGGCATCTTCAGCTAAGGAACCAAAAGACATGTTTAGCCACAACAGTCACAGAGGTTGGAGGCAGTCAGTGTTAGGCGGAGATGAGTCTTAAAAGTGCTGAGTGATAGTGAGGATGAGATGTCGCTGGGAAGACCGTTGTACCAACTAGTGGCCTGGTAAGCAAAGGATCTTTGGCCTTGTGTTGTGCGGCAATGCGGGACTTGCAGAAGCTGAGGTTTCGATCCCCTGGTATGTCGGGTGTGGATTCTCGGTTGTATGAGGGCACAGACTCCGGTGGGGGGCAAGGCCCAGCAAGATTTTCTTAGTAGTAATACAAGTTTGGTGTTTTATTCAATTGGCAAGATTCAACCATCCAGTTTGAGAATAGAGGTCACAGGTGTGAGTTAGGCATTGGGAGCCAGTGACAAGTCGACAGGCCTTGTTGAAGGCGGTGGATACACGTTTTGAGTGCGGTGGTTGTAGCAGAGCCGTAAATGATAATGCCATAATCAATGATGGATATGATGGAGCTCTGGACAGTGACAGCGAGGGCTTCAGGTGTCAGGTGTTTCCTATGACGGAATAACAGGCCTAGCCGGGAGTTAGCGGCTTTGGCGACATGGTCGATGTGGGCAGTGTAGGAGAGGTGAGGGTCAAGGGTGATCCCGAGGTATTTAAAGTTTTTGACCTGTTCCAATGCGGCACCTTGTCTGGTGATAACGGAGAGTTGGAAGTGCTTATCTTTATTATGGGAGCTGCTGAAGATCATGGCCTTCGTTTTTTTTTGATTAAGGATCAGTTTGTGCTTTGTGAGCCAATTCTCAACCGAGGTGAAGCCGAGTTGGAGATTTTCTTGCAATTTCTTCGGGTCCTGGTGTGTAGCAAGGATTACTGCATCATCGGCATACAGGATGATATGTTCAGTGCAGGAGTCCGGTAGGGTGTTAAGGAACAGGATGAAGAGTAGGGGACCCAGTACTGAACCCTGGGGGACTCCAGAGAGGACAGGTTTGGAATCAGAGTGCACATCTCCAATTTTTACATGCTGGGTGTGGTTTTCAAGATAGTTTTTGAAACAAGAGATTGAATCATTGGAGAGACCAGCATTTTTTAGTTGGCTTAGCAGGAGGGAGTGGTGGACAGTATCGAAGGCTTTGGTCAGGTCAGTGAAAATAGCACCAGTTAGTTGTCCATTGTCAAGGGAGCTGTGAATGGAGCTGGTGAATTCAAATAAGGCAGAGGATGTACTATGACCTTTTCTAAAGCCATGTTGCTGTTTACAGAGAATATTATAATTGTCCAGATGCTCGGTAAGTTGGTCTGCTACTATTCGTTCCAGTGCCTTCGACAGGGGAGGCAGATTGGAGATAGCGCGGAAGTTCACATGGTCAGCCTTATCACCACTTTTGTGAAACGGGGTAACAGTGGCCATTTTCCATTTGTCTGGGAATTGGCTAGAGGAAAGAGAGAGATTAAAGATCTTGGTGAGGGGCCCAAATACCTCGTCAAGCGTTAGGGCCAGTAGCTTGAGGTCAAGTGTGTCATTGCTTGTTCTAGATTTGCTGATGGCTTTGGCAATGCAGTTTCAAACTTGATGTTTCTTTAGTGCTTTAAAGTAGGAAGGTGGGTGACAGGCGTGGGTGGAGAAGTTGGGGGGATGGGAGCTGACACATCTTGGAAGAAGTCGGAGGGAAGAACACTGCTAAGGTCAGTGAAAGCTATGTTAAAAGTGTTAGCAATAGTTTTAGAGTCGAGTGTAGTGTGCCCATTTTATGTTGAGTATGTTCGGCGAAGATTTTGACTGCTTCCCAGTGACATCTTTAATGTTTTTCCAGAAATCCCTCCCTTTTCCCCAGGAGTTAGTGAGGGCACTTTTATAGTAGTCAGATTTCTGTTGCCGAATGGATTTGGTGCAGTCATTCCGTGCCCATTTATAATTCTGGATGTCGAGTTGCTTACCGGAGTTTCTAGCCAGTTCCCAGAGGTGGTCCCTGGATTTAAGTTTTTTTAGGAGGTCTCCTGACAGCCAAGGGTTACTGAGCGATTTAACTTTACGCTTTTTGAGGGGGGCAAATTTATTACAGGCTTCATTGAAAATGTGAATAAATTGCTCCAGTGTAGTATTAGCATCTGTTGCCTTGAAGATGGGGGACCAGTCCTACAGACTGAGGTGCGATTTGAGGTGGGGTAGCTGGCCACGGGGTAGGACTCTGCTAGTGATGATTTTTGGAGGGGGCTTATAGAATTTGTTTGACCAGGTACAGCTGATGGGAGAGTGGTCACTGAGTGAGTCAGGGAGGACTGAGGTTTTCATGATCCGAGAGGGGTGGTTGGTTAGGATCCAGTCGAGTAGGGTGCAGGTCCCAGTTCTGTAGTTCTTTCTGGTTGCATAGTCAACCATTTGAGTCAGGTTAGCTGATATAGCAGGTCCTTAAATGACCCACCTTCAGCTGAGAGCAATTAATGTTAAAGTCACCGAGAAGGATGATTTCGGGGTCCGATTGGTGGGATTTGACAAAGTCAAGGACAGTGGTTAGACCAGGTCCCTGTTCTTTAGGAGGTATGTAAACAGTGACAACTGTGAGGGCCTTATTGTGGGCGCCTAATAGGAGTCTGATGGGAAGAATCTGAGCAGGTGTTGCTGGAAGATTGGAATCAATGGGGTGTCCTCGGAAAGTGTCTTTCACATATAAGGCACACCCTCCACCTCTTTTGGACTTACGATCAACCCGGAAGACATTGTAGCCAGGAAGGGTGATTGCCTGGTCAGGAATCTTTGGGGTGAGCTAAGTTTCAACTACTGACAGAATATCCGGGTTATGTTGGGTGGTAAAAGGCTTGCAGTGCATCAAGCTTAGGAAGTAAACTGCAGATGTTCAGGTTTATTTCTAAAAAATCTTTTATTTAGGCTGCTTCTTCCTAGATTTGTTATCCAGTCAATGGTAGGCATATTAAAGTCTCCGATTAACAGGGTATTTTTCTTTTGTGTCCTTTCTTCAATTAAATTGAGAAAGCTTTCGTTCTCAGCATCAGTCCAGGGGCTCAGTAGCATAGCCTAGTGTGTAGGTTTCATTTCATATTTGAAACCTCACCCATAGCTGTTCTTGGTCTGCCACATTATTTCCGTTGTTTTCTTAACAATAAGCTTTCAAATCACTAGAAATATATAAACCAACACCTACACCTCTCTTGTTATTTCTAACTTTCTGGAAGTAGTCATATCCTGCAAGATCATTTCCCCAATCTCCCTCTTTACTCCACGTCTCCATGATTCCACATATGTCTATCTCATCCCTTACAACAATATACTTTCATTCATCCATTTTGTTTCTCATACTTCTTGCATTCAAAAGCAATATTTTAAGTTCTTTTTTCTTCATCTTACTAGTTCTGTTTCGTCCCAGTCCTTTATCTATTTGTTTCCCAGTTTCAGGTAGTATAGTTTTTTTAACTGTCCCTATACCCTCTCTCCCCATGTTTATCAGTTTAAATTACTTTTTATCCTTTCCCTGAAAAGGCATCCCATTTCTTTACTTCCCTTCCTACTTGGGTGTAACCCATCTCTCACAAACAATTAATTTCTGTGTTCAAGCATCTCCCATGACCTTACACAATCGTAACCTTCAATCATCGACCATCTTCTTAACCAGTTATTTACCCTTTTAGCCTTCCTATTTATTTCTGCTCCTGCTCTGGGAATTAGAAGGATTTCAGACGAAATTAATGTTCCATTTATTTCCTTGACTATTTTGCCTATAGTCAAATAATGTAGGTACATTTGGTCTTCCCTAGTATACTTCATATCATTTGTTCCCACGTGGGCCAAAACTGTTGTATTGTCCACTCCTTTTTTTACCGTCTTTGGAACAAGTGTCACTATATCCTCCAAAGTTGCATCAGGTAGATATGAACTAGCTACCACCTCCTCAGTGGCGTCATGCCCATAGGACCCGAGGGGGCATGTGCCCCACCCCAATATTGTTGTGCAGTCTATTAAAAAAATAATTGATTTAGTATTTTATTTTATTCTCTGGAGGGCCAAAAAAAAAAAAACAATGCTGTTTTTCCAAAGTCTTTTTGGTGTGTGGGGGGTGGGGCGGGACCTCAGAATTTGATTGGTGTGGTCGGTGTGTGTGGTGTGGAATTGGACTGGGCACCATGCAGAGCTGCCACTGGCGACTTTAAAAAAATGTACTTGCTCCCGCTGGCGACTGGCTTTGGGGCTGAGCCTGTAAGTAAGGTAAAAAAAAACAACAGACAGTTGATTGGTACTCGTTCAACATCAGCCCCAAGCCCCCAATCACACTTCTCCTTTTTGCTTGCCTTGAGCCACTGCCAGCCAGCCAATCACAGCGAGGTGTGAAGAAATCGCTCACGCAGCAAACTGGTTCATTCGTCATTCATTTAAGCGCCATCTCAGTCGTTGGTCAATTCCTAGTTGGATCATTTGGATGAAAGAGTGCAGTGTTTCAGGCCAGAAGACAAGTTAGTTCCTGCCTGGTTTAAGAAAAAGAAAAAGTCTACCGCCAAGCAGCTGGCAGCAGGAGGAGAAGGAAAGCTAGGAACTGGAAGCAGTGCCCAGCAGCTGGTGAGGTGACCCGAGCAAACAGTCAGTAAAGAAAAATCGGCTGTTGAATTCAATTGCCACAGTGAGTCACAAAGTGAGTGTGTGCGCGTGTGTGAGGATCGGGTCTGGTGGCTGGGAGTCGGGGTCTGGGAAAAACAGTGCTGCAGGCTGGCATTGGCTGATTACTTACTGTAGTGTTGTGCAGTGGGCCTTGTTTGCCATGTGTTTTTATTTTCTGACTGGCCTGGGTTTGTTCACTTATGGGGGGAAGGGCTGCTGAAGTGCTGATGAGACCTCAGCCACATTAGTTTGTCAGATCCCTGTCATCAGCTAAACAAGTAGGTAGGTGAAGCTGTGTCCTATAGTTACCCTGAGAGGAAGAGACCATTTGAGTAGTGTTCTGACATTGTGGGATCGTGCCAATGTCATGATGCAGCAGCAGCTTGACCCACATATTATCTTTTTAGTAGGTCAAAAAGCTGCACCTGTTTGTGGCCGGAGTGACTGGAAGATGCGGTAGCGTTCCAGTCAAGAAAGCTGCAAAGTCATTTATAGGACATCTTCAGAGGGGAAATTGCAGCACTTCAAGCACACTTAGAACACCCCTGAAGCCTTCAGGGGTGTTTTGAGTGTGCCTGAAGTGCACAATTTCCTCTGACACTGGATGCCAAATGGAGGATTTCCTGACTATACCAGGTGGTGAGCACTGAGCAGTGAGACAGGGTGCATAATACAGTCAGCTTACTACATCTGAGAGTGGAGATGTGGAGCACTGGTACTGAGAGGTTGCAGCGATCATTGTCGATCTGATCTCCACCAGGCAAGGGAATAAGCAGCACAGATAGGGGCCAAAAAAAATCTATACTACAGGCTGTGAAGGGAAAAAATAAAATGTGAAGGCTGTTCCAGTACATAAAATAAGTGGCAGGTATGGATTAAGCAGCGCTGAGAGGTCAGAGGGGCCAAAAAATATCATGCTGTCATTTTTTAGGGCAGAGTCAGACTAAGTTGGCAGGAGGACTGACAAAAAATAAACAACTTAAGTCACAGTACATTGTGACTGGCTGTGTCTGAAATGTGTTACAATTTATTGGTAATTGAAAAAGGTAGATGCCAGAGAGGTAATTGGGGGTTCTTCCCAATATCCTCCCTTGCCAGTTAGGTTATCATAAAAAGCCAAAACAGGCAGAATTTTAAACAAACATTTGTCAATGCCAAATGTTTGCTTGCTGGCATTAGCAGTGGAAGTGCAGGAGTTAGACAGATACAGTACAGGAATGGCAGTGATGTATTGAACTGACGCCAACTCCACCCCCACTGTGCAGAGATGGACAGGCATTGGGGTGTGCCTTTGGTTCATCGCCCATAAGGGTCAGGACATTTCACCTCACCCTACCCTGCAGACATTGACAAGTGTCGAGGTGTGCCTTGGGGTGTTCGGGCTTTACGCTCACCTCATTCCATAAGGAGATACGCTGAAACGGGTGCAGTATTGGAGAATGGTGTGAACTCTGGGGCCAAAGAGTCCAAGGCGCACCTCGATGCCTATCACTGGCTGCAGGGTGGGGGTGGAATGATGTGAGCGTCAATTCTTGTGAGGATTTTTTGTACCAGATTTTCAATATAGGCATTTTGGGACCTCCACTCATGAACAGTGTTAGTGTGATTTTCTTAATCTGACCCGAACAATGATTTCCCTCAACGAGCGTGCTATTCTGCGCCGGAAGTGCGAAAACACTTTTGGCCAGGATGTGAAAAATGACAGCTGTAATTTTCATAAGGATGTGTGGAAAAATGCCAGTGTTGAAAATATGGAGTGAAAATAGTACAAATTTGTGAAGTTACGAGGGTGCGTAGAAACTGCGCAATGCACGCTCGTAACACAGTTATTTTATGGACTTTTGTCACCAAATTTTCAACATAGGTATTTTAGGACCTCTGCTCATGTACAGTGTCACTTTTCTTAATCTGTCCCGAATACTGATTTCCCACAGTGACCGTGCTATTCTGAGCTGGAAATGCTAAAACACATTTTGGCCAGGATGTGAAAAATAGCAGCTGTACTGTTCATAAGGAGGTGTGAAAAAATGTCAGTGTTGAAAATCTGGAGTGAAAATATTGCAAATTCGCGAACTTCACGGTGTGTGTGGAAACTGCTGGCATGCTAAATAACACAGTCACACGAAAAGGAATTTTTTCACCAAATTTGCAACATAGGCTTTTTGAGAGCCCACCTCATGAACAGTGACACTGTCATTTTGTTAATCGGTCCTGAAAGGTGATTCCGTGCAGTTACTGCGAAATCACCTTTTGGGACCGAATAATCAGGTGACAGTGACTGAATTCATGAGATGGAGTCCTAAGAACCCCATGTTGAAAATATGATGCAAAAATTCAAAACAATGACTGAGATATGAACCAAAGTTGAAAAAAACCCTATTTATGACATTATACACCTTACCGCATTTCTTCAGTTTGCGGTCGGCTTTGAAAAGTGCAGACATGTTCCAGTCCACCAAGATCGTCGTGCCGGGCTCCCGAGGTAAGTATGGAGTAAGGGGGGTGTAGGGAGGGGTGCGAGGGTTGGGGGGGCACGAAACAGTGAGGGACCATTTTCTTTTTCACAGGTTTATTTTTGAAAAGATGACGGTGACTTTTGCCACGCCTGGGGTGGGCTCCAGCGTGGCACCTGTAAGTTTGGGGGCAGTGGAGCCAACGGGGATTGGGCACCTGCTGGCTACACAGTGCGGGGAGCACATGATGATGCAGGACTTTTGTCTCGCTGGGTGGGCTCCCAGCATGGCAGTGAAGTTTGTTTTTGGGGGGGGCACTGGAGCCAACGGGGATTGGGCCCCCCGTCGGACAAACAGTATGCTTGGGGGGGTGTACATGTGCCAAGGGGGATTGAGCACCCCCTCAGCACACAACAAATTGGGGGAGTGCATCATGCAGATGCAGTGGCGTACAGTTTGACTGCTAAGGTGGTGACGTGTAGGCAATTCGCATACTGCTGATGGCTGGGCAGTATGCAAATTGCCTACACATTACCACTGCTGATTGTAGCTTATTGTTTGCTTTCAACTGTACGCCACTGCATTTGAACTGCTGTCATAGACAGCTCTGACAGTCACTGGTGTGGTGGGGCAGCACCTGCATAAAGGAGCAGGGCATTGGGAGCGGGGTGCCACACCTATGAAAACTCGTATGGTGGCACTATGTTTCTTGCACATGCATGCAAGCAAACATAAAAAAATTAGTCCAAAGGGCATTGTGGATAGTGTAAACAGCTACTTATTTAAAAAAAAAAGCAGAGACAAGACAGGCTGAAAATGTTTTTATTTAACAAAAGACATGACTGCAGACTGAATGAAATAGGTGTTTATTTCCTTTTCATCCTCATCAGGTGCAGAATTATCCACAAGTAGCCCACTCTTTTCTTAAAATGACCCAGCTTTCTTAACCTCAATGGGCCAACTGAACTCATAGATTGTATTTCTGGAATTACCACTGTTTGAGATATTAATTATGCTGGCTGTGTATTCCTAGCCATTGGTATGATGGCAATCCTGAAATAAGTATTATTCACCCTAAAGGTTCTTTCATTTTAAGAACTTGAGCGCTTCCTCAGTCTTTCCCATAGTGTTGACAGAATGTCTTTCTCGCTGCTTGGTATTGAGGAGCGGGGTGTACAAGAAAGGGAATGAGAGACCATTTGTTTTCTCTGAATCTGCTCAAGTGACATTAATATGATGTTTTGTAGGACAAGGAAAATAACTCTGCTAATGTATACTGAGGAGAGTAGTTCATTTATGTTGCTGTTCCTGCATAGAATACCTCTCATCATCGGTAGAGTGGTAGTAATGGGCTTCGTTTTCCCTTCAAGGCTCCTAATATTATGGACTGAGTTTTTTTTTTGCTAATCTTTTGTACACAAAGCTGATGACAGAATGGTTAATTGCTGTTGGGGGGGGGTCAAGAAGCGGCATGACAAGGAGGGAGAGACTGTTTGCCTCTTTAATTTGTGGCACTGCTCTAGAGAGGAGAGCAGAAAGTTTGTCTTTAACTGCTAACCCATATTACAACAGTTTTTCTCTGCAGTCTGCCCCTGATCTCTCCAGATATGTCTCCCCCTCCTAATCTGCCACTTTCCCTGAAGTGATAATGTCTGGCAGGCTGACTAATATTAAATTGCACAGATATTTTGACACCAGCTGCTGCCATCCTAGTTTACAATGATCTGAATACATGCTTGGGGAAGTGCTCATACAGGCCGTGTTTCACCTTTGGCATGTAACACAAAGTGAAAGGGAAGCTGTGTCCCATATTCCCCCTTGTTTTGGGGTTACCACCATAGCCATTTGTCAGTGGTGATTGTTGTTAGTAAAGGTACTCATTAATTTTTATTAGGTTTGTTCTGTTGTGACAGACAGCATGATGTGTGCTCTTAAATGAAGTGCAACTGCACAAGTTCAGTTCTTTAAAAATTTCTTTGAAATACAAAAGGTCAGTGTACACACACTGAACAAAGAACAATTTATAATTGCTCTATCATTATTATGGCATTTAGCTTGCTGGGGAACAGCTTTCTGGCCTGCTAAAAGTCACCAAAATGTACCTTTTGACTTCAGTTTTTCAAAATGTTCGCAGGGGAGCATGCCCCCAGACCCCATAGAGAGGTTTGGATTTTGTGCCCCTCCAGAATTTCTGAGTGCATGACACCCCTGCACCTCCTTTAAATTTTTTGTTGTATAAGCATCCGTATATTTTATCATGGAATCACCTATTACATAAATTATTTTTGTATATTGTTTACCTCTTGTCTCAATTTCCATGTTATCATTTTGACGCTCATTTTCTGATGTATATATAATATTTATATCCATACCCTGCCCACCTTCACCTTCAGTTATATTGGTTTGTATAATGTTTTCTTGGTCTTCATCTCTTAATATATTTCCTGGTGATACTGTCCTATCCTCACCATTCGTTATTAAATGTGTTAGTGGGGTAAAAGAATTTGCTAGGAGAATATCAAAACTCATGGCCTTTCTTTGTCTTTTTTTATTATATTCATTTGGCTGCACTACCCACTCAGTATCCTGTTGCTGCCTACTCCTTTTCATAGTTGTTCATGTTCCATGTCATATGTGCCTCTGTTCAGTGTTTCTGATGTTTCTAACTGCTTCAAACACGTAACTTCAAACTCCAAGCCCAAAATCTTTGATTTTAAAGTTTTATTCATGGAGCATTGCTCACATATGTACTCCTGCAATCCACTCTGCACCTCAAGTGTAAATTTATAACACTCGCAACATTTTACACCTATTTCACCCATTTTCAGGGTGACAAATAAGCCATCCATACTCATAGTTATACTTTAGATGTCCTATATCTTACAGTCTTTCCCCTTTCTCCCCGCTTGAACATGCTGTTAGACGCTTGTGTCTCAGTGCTGCCTCAGCACGGGCGCGATGCACGCCGAGCTCACAGTGCTCGCTCCAACACCTGTATTTGTGTGTCACGATCTGGAAGTATTCTGTGGGACACCAGGTATACCGGGACAATTACCCCAGAGAAGTAATTAAAACAATAATCACTAGGTCCTAAACAAGCTAATTATTCTGCCTGAATAGCCCAAGTTGTGTAGCAGTAAAATTTCTACTCCTCCTGCAAGGCGTCCCTTCGAGCTGTAGTTCTCAGTAGCAAAACGAACTACAGTTCCCACAAACATCAGCTACAATCTCTGCCTCTACTCCTCGTACAATTACTTCGAGGCAGAGATATATGGTATAGAGCCAGAATGAAATACAAGCCACTCAGAGCCCAGTCCCTCCTGTCCCTCAGCTTTTTAGGCTGACTCACAGGTTTGGGGATGAGCAGAGAATCATTCAGCATTCGTACCAATGCCTGTATTTGTGTGCCGTGACCCAGAAGTATTCCGTGGGTCACCAGGTACACCGGGACAATTACCCCAGAGAAGTAATTAAAACAATAATCACTAGGTCCTAAACAAACTAATTATTCTGCCTGAATAGCCCAAGTTGTGTAGCAGTAAAATTTTTACTGCTCCTGTGAGGTGTCCCTATGAGCTACAGTTCCCAGTACTAAAACGAACTACAGTTTCCACACACATCAGCTACAATCTCTGCCTCTACACCTCGTACAATTACCTCGAGGCAGAGATATATGGTATAGCACCAGAACGAAATATGAGCCACTCACAGCCCAGGCCCTCCTGTCTCTCAGGTTTTTAGGCTGACTCACAGGTTTGGGGATGACGTGGAGCCTTTGCAAAGGAGTCTATGACTCAAAGAATTGCAATTCCAATTTTCAATTAATAAATAAAAATAAAAAACTTAGAAGCTCTGTGCAGTGCCTCCCCACCTTTCTATGCATTGAGCAGAGCAGCACATGTCACCCTCACTAGATGCCCTGTATAATAAAATCCCTGGTGCAGTGGTACCCCCATCCTGCTGTGATCCCTGTAGTGATATGTTTAAATCCCTTGTAGTCCAGTGGTAAACCTCTTCCACCCCAGTCCCCGTAGTATTACAGTTTTGTCTCTGATAGTCTGTTGCCCTCTTAGTGGAACATCATCAGGGTAAGAAGGGGTATCAAAGTTGTAAACTTTGTGAATGACAGCTTACAGTACACACTGCAAGACCACTGGCCGACAATGTCAACCAATGGGCTTTTAGGGAGTACTGTAGGCTGTCATTCATTGACAGTTCAGGCGGCGGGCAGTCGTGGAGCTGAGAGGAAGGCTGTGCTGCTTGCCAACCCAGGGACCTGCTGGGAGGGGGAAGAGTGGGTGGGGGGATCACTACACTATGGAAAATGGGATTTCTTTATTAACTCTTATGGGGATTGGACTGGGGAGGGGTTCAGAGCACTATTGGAAACCAGGGAATTTTTTATTTACATGCTGCCATGGATCGGAAGGGGAGGGGCAAGGAGCACTATTGGACACCGGGGACTTTTTCATTTTTAAGCTAATGGGGATTGGACCAGGATGGGGGGGAGGGACCACTACATAGGGATATTTTAATTTGTCTATACGTGCGATCATCGATCAGCGGCTGCGTGGGGCATTGGGGGAGGTGCACATAGCCACCTGCCAGCCATGCAAATGAGCCCATAATGGGTATGTAAATGTCCACCTAGCGCCTTGCATGCCTAATGGGATCAATTGCATAGCTCTCTTTATGAATAGGGGGCATGAGCTCTGGTGCTATACAGTATGTGCCGCAGACCATCCTTCTGGCTGGCTATGGGAGCGGTGCTAATGGGGTTTCCCATGGGTTAGCGCTGCCCCCACCTTGCCCCTATTCACAGTCAGATAGTCCACTGGCTATCCGACTGTGAATAGCACAGTTGCCCACCAGCGCAACCAGGGAGCACAGCACAAGCTTTTGCACTCACTGTGTGCAATCTTTGTGAATCCTGCCCAATAATTTTACATTAAAGACTAAAATCAACAAATCAGTGGCCACAAGGAAATCTACATCGTCAGTTTCAAATCAAAAAGTTACCACTGTTTCCTTTGGTGCTCCAGCTGTTAGCAGTACTTCATCCCAGCTGTTGCCAATGTTTCAGCAACGTGGAGGAGCTCTGGGATGCCAAGATGAAACAACGATACTTGAAACAGGTTTGCCTGGAACCTCTGATCCACTAAAGAATGTGGATAATGCTATGATAGCAGACCGAGATGAGACAGATTCATCTTCTACAAATATCTCAACAATGAATCGTTACCAGGTGAAAGAACAACTTGGAACAATTCATAATGCTATAGCCCAGCAATCAAATACTGCTATAAGCAGCTCAGCTTTTCTGCATGCTTTGGTGACCGACGCTGAGATTCAGCTTGGAGGAAGAACGCCACAGGTTGCAAAGGACTTTGCAATGAAACAAATGACTACTAATACAGAGGAGAACAAAATTACCCCAGATTTAGCAACCTCAAAAGAACTGGGAACAAATTTGCTAGTCTAGACAACTAAGAAAACAACTGAACAGAAGATACAGAATGGTTCCCAGAAGAGACTGATGACACACTGCTGAAATCATCTTCCACTGTAAAAGGGCTAAGCAAAAAATCTACTTTGTCCTGTTTATCTCACTCAGCCAGTAAGTGTGATAAAAAATACAGGACTGAATGAATGTACCCCTGAAATAAACACTCAGAATTTGAATATAAAGCAGTATCTCACTAAGGAATTGCATTCACCTGATAATAATGGAATGTTGCCCCTGAGCATATCCAGGTCAGAACACACACATACTACAGCTTCATTAAATAAAACTTGGGACTCAGAAGATATTCAGATAATAATCAGGAAGACATGGAAGACGCCCTGGCATAGGCAAAAAACACAGGTTACTCACCTGTAACAGTAGTTCTAGGAGAGGCACATGTTCATCCACTTGTTCTGGCATTGTCCTTTGCCCTTTAAATCTTGACGGAAAGTCTTCAAGCTGGCTCCTCCCACCCACCCAGATGGTATAACCCTTGGCTCCACCCCATGATGCCAGATTTTGCCTGCCGGAAGCAGTATTGTGTGCCACAGCCATGGGAGGTTGGGTGGGTCCATGTGGATGAATAACATATACCACTCCCAGGGGGAGGTCATGTCAGACCAACCTCGTTGAATTTTTTGACTGGGTGGCTAGGGAGGTGGATCAGGGGAGGGCAGTGGACATGGCCTATCTGGACTTCAGCAAGGCCTTTGACACTGTGCCACATAGAAGACTACTACACAAACTGGGGAATATGGGTGTGGGCAGGACAGTAGTGTAGTGGGTAGGTAACTGGCTGGGTGGCAGGACACAGAGGGTGGTGGTAAATGGCTGTCACTCCAGAGAGGGAAGAGTGACCAGTGGTGCCACAGGGATCAGTGCTGGGACCGGTCCTATCTCAACATCTTCATCAGTGACATTGCGCAGGACCTAGAAGGCAGAATTTCACTGTTCGCTGATGACACAAAGCTCTATAACAGAGTAGACACACCAGAGGGTGTAGACAGAATGAGAAGGACCTGCAGAAACTTGAAGAATGGTCAGGGTTTGGCAGTTGAAATTCAATGCAAAGAAGTGCAAGATAATGCATATGGGGCACAAAAACCCTGGCACAATATATCAGTTGGGGGTGAGGATATAGCAAGCACCAAACAGGAAAGGGATCTTGGGGTTATCATCTCTGATGACCTCAAGGTAGAGAAACAGTGTGACAAGGCAGCAGGTAAAGCAAATAGGATGCTGGGAAGTATAGGCTGGGGCCTCACCAGCAGGAAAAGGGAGGTCATAATTCCACTATACAAGACACTAGTGAGACCCCACCTGGAGTACAGTGTACAGTTCTGGAGACCATACCTACGTAAGGACATAGACAGGGTAGAGAAGGTTCAGAGGAGGGCAACAAAGATGGTGCATGGATTGCATCACAAGTCCTATGAAGACAGGTTGAAGGAACTGAACATGTACTCCCTGGAGGAGAGTAAGGAGAGAGGGGATATGATAGAGACATACAAGTATCTCACAGGGAGGAACAGGGTGCAGGAATACACAATTTTTAAGCGAAAAAGATGTACCAGGACTAGAGGGCATGGGATGAAGTTGGAGGGAGGACGATTCAGAGGAAACATGAGGAAGAATTTCTTCACATAACGGGATAATGGACAAGTGGAACACCCTGCCAGAGGAAGTGGTGGGGGCTGAAACAATCACGGGATTTAAGAATGCATGGGATAGACATAAAGGAATTCTGGAGGTCAGGGGTAAGGGGCAACAGACTTCTAGGAAAACATAAACTGAACTTACAAGCTCAAACGGGCAGACTGGGTGGGCCATAGGCCCTTATCTGCCGACACTGTCTATGTATCTATGTAGAACTACTGTTACAGGTGAGTAACCTGTGCTTCTAGGGATGTGGATATGTTGTTCTATCCACATGTTCTGGCAGACTCCTAGCAGTTCTCTGGGAGAAGGGAGGCAAGGCGAACACCCCGTACTAGGAAATAAGGATTGGGGAATGGAGGCCCCAAAACCAGCATCCTGATGTAACTCTAGGTCAATGTGGTAATGGGAAATGATGGTGTGTGTTGACTTCCAGGTAGCAGCCCTGCAGATTTCTTGGATAGGGACATCCCTAGAAGCAGCCACCGTCACAGCAGTATGGCAGGTGGAATGAGCCCTTAGCTCTCCGGGAGGCTCCCTACCCGCCAACCTATAGCAGAAATCAATGCAGGATGTGATCCACCTGCCAATCGTATGCTTGGCTGCAGGTATGCCAGGTGCAGCTTCAGCACAGGTGACAAACAGCTGCCAAACTTCTCCCAGCACGCCAGCCATGTGCTCTTTGTAACAAGCGAGCGCTCGCCTCAGGTCCAGAGTATGGAGCCTGTGTTCAGCCTCAGAGGTGTGATTCAGGAAGAACACCGGTCCAGTCATCATCTGATTTAGATGAAACTCTGAAACAACCTTCGGGAGAAACTTCGGGTTGGGGCACAGGACAACCTTGTCCCTGTGGAAGACCAGGCAAGGAGACTCCACCGAAAACGCCTGGAGCTTACTGATCCTTCTGGCTGACGTGATAGCCACCAGGAAGGTGGTGTTCCACGACAGGTGAGACATCTCACAGCTGTGAATCGGTTCAAATGGCTTGCCCATGAGCTTTTCCAAAACCAGCAACAAGTCCCATGGTGGTGGTGGTTCACACACCGAGGGGAAATGTGATCTAGGCCTCTGAAAAAGTGCCATACCACCTTCTCCTGTGTCACCGACTGTGGACCAACCCACACCTGGTAAGCAGAGAAGGCTGCCAGTTGCACCTTAAGGGTCATCGACCAAAGTCTCCCCTTGGGAGAGAGACTACAGGTAGTCCAAAATGCTAGCCACTGGACAAGACGAAGGGTACAGTCCCTTGCCCTGACACCAAATGGAGAATCTCTTCCATTTGAAGGCATAGCATTTGCTGGTTGATTCTTTTATAGATGTCTCAACTACAGTGAGGACATCTTCAGAGAGACCCAAAGTCTGGAACTCTAGCCACTCAGGAACCAGGCTGTTGGGTGCAGTACATCCCCGATTGATGGAGAGTAGGTCCGGGTGTATGGGAAGATGCCTCGGGAGCCTGTTGCTGAGGCTGAGGAGATCAGGGTACCAAAACTGGGGGGCCACTAGAATCACCCATACTTTTTTCCTCCAGACCATGACAACACTTTGTGAATCAAGGGAAGTGGAGGGAAGGCATAGAAGAGGCCTGGGGTCCATGGCCTCGAGAAGACATCCCCCTGCAGTGAGCCCTGCTGAGGGTGGCATGCACAAAACAGCCTCAGCTTTGCATTCTCCCTGGAGGCAAACAGGTCCACCTGAGGGGTACCCCACTGGGATAACAGACTGTGAACTACCTCCGGATGGAGAGACCACCCGTGAGACACCTCGCTTATCAAGCTGAGGGTGTCCACCAGCTAATTGGAGACTTCTGTCACATGGATGGCTAGGAGATCTGCCTCTAGGCTGTGCATGAGAGTCCAGATACAGAGAGTTTCCTTGCACGGGGCAGGGAGTGCATCCCACCTTGCTTGCTGTGGTGGTACATGGTTGTGGTGTTGTCCGTCTGGACTTGAACCACTTGACCCTGAACAAACAGAGTGAAGGCACTCAGCACCAGCTGGACTGCTCGGAGCTCCAGTAGGTTGATGTGATGGGCATCCAAGCCCATGAGAGAGGCATCATTCGTTAGGATGACCGTCGTCTCGGGGCAGACAAACGGCATCCCTTCCTGCAGATGCTCTGGGACCAGCCACCACTGGAGAGCATCCCACATCCTCTTGGTCACAGTGACCAGCTGGTTGAAGTGACCCTTGCGCTGACAGCACTGACTGACCAGCTCCCATTGTAGAGAGCGCATATGCCAACGGGCCCATCGGACCACACTGGTACAGGCCAACATGTAACCCAAAGTCCAGGGCATGGCACAAGTGTCCAACCAGAAGTGATTGGGCAAAGAAGGAAAGAACCTCTTTCCTGTCAGCTGGGAGACAAGCTCTGGCTTGGCAAGAGTCGAACTCTGCCCTGATGAAGCTGATCACTTGCAAGGGCACAAGTTCCAACTTGGCCTCATTGACTAGGAAGCCAAGGTCGACGCAGGTCTGGAGGGCCAGGTCCCTGGATCACTCCATCTCCTGACTGAAGGGACCAGCTATCAGCCAGTCATCCAGGTAGGGGTACACCTGGACCCCTCAGCACTTCAGGTAAGCTGCCACCACTGCTGTGCATTTGGTGAAGACCCTGGTGGCCGAGGAGAGGCCAAATGGTATGGCCTGGAACTCGTAGAGGGTTCCCTCAGCGTGGAAGTAGAGGAAACTTCTGTGGGACGGATGGATCGGGACGAGCAAAAACACGTCCTGGAGATCCAGAAAGCAAAACCACATGTCTTGCTCCAGAGATGGTATGATCTGGGACAGTGTTGCCATCCTGAAGGTGCAGGATCCGAGGAATCTGTTCAGGTTGTGCAGCTCTAGAATGAGGTGCCAGCCCCCCCGTCAGCGTTGGCACCAGGAAGTACCTGGATACAAACTCTGGGTGTTCCAGAGGATCCACAACCCTGACCATGACCTCCTTGCAGAGGAGCTGGGCTCTGTCATCTAGAAGAGCCAACCGAATGTCTGTGGAAACCAAGTCCTCCTGGTGGGGCTAGGGCTCGGCTGGGAGGGCACTGCTCAGATTCCAGAAGCAGACCCTGACCAACCACTTCTGGAACCCACCTGTCCGTGGTGACAGTGGACCAGAAGGAAAGAAAGTGGCGGAGCCAGCTCCCCACAGGAGGATCAAGGGGAAGCGTGATGGGTATGAGGGTGGAACCCCCATCCTGTCACTGAGCAGGCTTGGAGGAGGAGGACCCGGCTGTGGACCCACTGGGTCCCTTCCCTCTGGGTTTTCGAACCACTAAGGCCACGGACTTGGGCCTTGGTCACCAGGACTGAGCCTGCTGGCCTGACTGATGATGGGCTGGTTTTGCTGCAGGAGTGGAGGGCCAAAAGGACTTACACTTCTGCTGCTTGGAGCCCTTGGGATCCTTCTGGGCGAATGTCATGGAGTCCAAGGTGGCATTGGACTTCTTGATATGCTGGAGGTGACCCTCCACACTGGGCCCAAACAGGCCAGTGCCTAAGAAGGAACATGCCCCAGCTTGTACTGAGTGTCTGCCATGAAGGTCGAGATCCACAGCCAAGCCCTACGGTGCATGGCAACTGTGGCCGCCACCGAGCAGGCACAGGACTCTCTGATATCCAGAGCAGTCTGAAGTTGCTGTTTGGCCACAGCCTGACCCTGGTCCTAGACCTGCTTGACTGTAGTCTGGAGGTCCACAGGGAGATGAAGAATCACCTCATCCAGAGAGCCCAGAAGGGCATGGGAGAAGTGTGCCATCATGATGACCGAGCTCACCTGGCAGAGGCCGAGTGAAGAGGCAGCAAAGACCTTTTTAGTCAAGAGATCCAATTTCTTGGACTCCTTATCCAGCAGTCTGTTTACATCCCCAGAATTGCCCAAGCACTGAAACACAGAGTCAGCCACCAACCCTTTGGCCGAAGGGTGCTCCATGAGCCCTGAGAGGGTTCCGGTGGGCATCGCATAGTTGTGGGCCATCCAGACCAAGGGAGCAGGACTGGAGGCGGGGCGCTGCCAGAGCTCCAGAGCAGGGCCGACAATGGCCTCAGCCACCGGGAAAGTCTCCCTTGGAGAGTCCCCTTTATCCAGAATCTCTGTGAGGGGATAGTGAGCCCGCTTTTGGATGGGCTCCAACTTCATCACGTTGACTCAGAGATGAGACGGAGGATGCCATGAAGGACATAGGACCTTCCTCCGTAGAGAGGTCCCCCACTGACTCCATGTCGACCGGACGGGAGTGCAGTGAGGAATCTTCAGGCTCTGAGGAGTCTGCATAGGCAAGGGGGCAATGAGAATCATTCTGCCCCCCCTGGGACTCCAATCTGAGCAGTACCCTCTGAATTAGGGGAAGAGGAGGAAAAGCATATAGAAAGCGTTTTGTCCACTGCAGCCTGAACGCATCCTGACAAAAAATGCCAGGTCCTGGATTTCTGGAGCAGAAGAAAAAATTACTCACCTTAGTAATGTTGCTTCTTCTAATGGAGTCTTGCTATATTATGACAATTACAGTATGAGTGCAGGTTAGAACTGCTCCGGAGGTGAAATAGTTAACTTTTCCATGCAGGCATGGAACCTAGAGCGCGAGCTCGGTTAGAAACTCTGTCTGTTGTGCTTCAAAGGTAAACTGTCAGATCTTTATGAGCTAAAACTCATTAAGGTTCTGTGTGGAAGCTGTAAACCTACACTAGCCAACTGGCTACCAACATAAACACTCATTTTTTGGCCTAAAACAAAGACTCAAGTCAGGAGATGCAAAAACACAACACCAATTCACCAAAAAGGTAGGTGAAAACAACAAAGTGGGCATCAAAAAGTGCCAACCCTGAACTGCCCACCCACATCCCAAAAACAGAGGTTCTGAGAGGGGCAGGCAGGCAGGGAGGTCATAATATAGCAAGACTCCATTAGAAGAAACAACATTACTAAGGTGAGTAATTTTTTCTTCAAACAACATGAAGTCTTGCTATATTATGACAATTGCAGACTACACAGCAGTACCCCCATGGAGGAGGGACAGAACCTACTTAGGAAATAGGCTCTGAAGCATGGCTGTGCCAAATCGAGCATCACTCCTAGCCTGGATGTCCAAGGAGTAATGCTTGGTAAAAGTGTGAACTGTTTTCCAGGTAGCTGCTTGACATATTTCTAGACTAGGAATGTCTCTGGCAGCAGCCAGAGAAGCAGCTGTACCTCTGGTAGAGTGAGCCCTCAGGCCTGAGGGAGGAACTTTACCCAACTTCTCGTAACAGAATTGGATACAAGAGACAATCCACCTGGCAATGGATCTTTTAGTGGCTGGCTTCCCTTTCCCAACTTCGCCATAGGTAAGGAACAGTTGGAGGGAGTCAAACCTATGACCCTTGGTACGCTCTATGTAGTAACTAAGGGCTCTCTTCACATCTAGGCTGTGCAATCTCTTCTCCCCAGAAGAGGAGTGGTCAGTGAAGTACACTGGAAGAGAAATAGATTGGTTAAGGTGGAAATCTGAAACCACCTTAGGCAGAAACTTTCTGTTAGTCCGAAGGACTACCTCATCTCTATGAAAAGAGATAAACTCCTGCTCCACTGACAACGCTTGTAATTCACTTATGCGTCTGGCAGAGGTGATGGCTACCAGAAACACAGTTTTCCAAGTTAAGTACTTGAGCTCAGCTGACGACAAAGGCTCGAAAGGGGGTTGCATAAGCTGAGCAATGCAAACATTAAGATCCCAGGCAGGGGCAGGATCTCTGAATGGAGGGTTGGTGCAACAACCCTTAAAAACTTGCAAAATACGGGATGAGCTGAAAGAGAAGAGGATTTACCTGCTGAAATAAAGCAGACACAGCTGCCAAGTGCAGCTTGAGGGTAGCTGGTCTCAGCCCCAAAGAATTCAGGTGGACCATATAATCCAGGACAGTGGGAAGATCAGCAGAGCCTGGGGAAATAAGCTTTTCCAAGCACCATATGGAAAACCTTTTCCATTTAGAATTGTAAGTAGCCCTGGTGGAAGGCTTCCTTGAGGCCTTGAATATATCCATTACACCCTAGGATAGGTGTAAATCAGCAAACTCTAACTCTTCAAGAACCAAGCCTTGAGATTGAGAGATTTGAGATTCGGGTACCAGACCCTTCCCTGGGCACAGGTTAACAGATTGTGATTCTTGGGAAGGCACAGAGGAGGATGGACTGCTAGGGACAGCAGGAGTGGGTACCAGGGCTGCCTGGCCCAATCCGGAGCTATCAGAATGACTTTGCAGGATTGGGATCTGATTTTGACTAGCACTTGAACAGGAGAGGAAAGGGGGGAAAGGCATAGAGAAAATTCCCCTCCCAATTGAGGGCTAAGGCATCCAGCGGGAGAGGGCCCAACACTGGGGGCCTGCAGCAAAAAAGAGGAAGTTTGTGATTGTCTGGGGCTGCAAAAAGATCTATCTGCGGAGTGTCCCATCTGGCAAATACTACTCCCAAGACCAGGGGATCCAGCGACCATTCGTGGTGGCTCTGGGAAATCCTGCTGAGAGCATCTGCCAGGACATTGTCCTTGCCTGAGAGGTGAACTGTCGTAAGGGAGGTGTTCAGGGAGTAAGCCAGAGACCACAACTTCATCGCTTCCGTGCACAAGGCCGTAGACCGAGTGCCCCCTTGCTTGTTGATGTACCACATTGTAGTGGTGTTGTCTGTTCTCACCTGAATACTCTTGTTCTGAACAGATGTGGAAAAAGCTTGAAGTGCTAGAAAAACTGCTCTGAGCTCCAACAGGTTGATGTGGAGCAAAGATTCCTGGGGAGACCACAGACCCTGAGTGGTGAGGTCGCCCATGTGAGCTCCCCAACCCAAGAGGGACGCATCTGTAGTAAGGATTAAAGAATGAGACTGAGTGACAAAAGGAACCCCTTGTCTCAGATTGCTCTGATCCTGCCACCACTGTAGGGCTTGGATCAGGGTTTGAGTTACTGGGATCAACTGGGTAAGAGGATCCATTCTTTGAGACCAAAAAGCTCTCAAATGGAACTGGATGTCCCTCATCTGAAATTGTGCTCCTTGCACCACTGCTCTGGAAGCAGCCATGTGTCCTAGGAGCTGCAGAAAATGCCTTGCTGGCCGGGAGACCTGCAGGGTAAATGAGGAGGCCAGGGAGACTAGGGTCTTTGCCCTGTCCAGGGGGAAGAAGGCCCTGGCTTCCTGTGTGTTCAGTTCTGCGCCTATGAAGGTAAGAAGCTGGACAGGCTCTAGAACTGACTTTGAGAGATTCAGAAGGAAACCTAGAGAGGTAAGCAGTTGCTGCGTTATCTGAAGGTGTAAACTGACCTGGTCTGGGGACTGGCCTACTATGAGCCAATCGTCCAGGTAAAGAAAGATGGCAATCTTTTGCCTTCTTAGGTAGGCAACTGCTACCGCCAGGCATTTGGTGAACACCCTTGGGGCAGAAGTGAGGCCGAAGGGCATTGCTCTGAACTGGTAGTGGCCTGAGGGCAGCTCGAACCTGAGGTACTTTCGATGGGAGCTTCTGATGGGAATATGGAAATAGGCATCCTTGAGGTCCAGGAAGCTAGCCAGTCCCTGGCCTTAGAGAGGTAGAATAATTCCCAGAGTCACCATTTTGAACTTTGGCTTTAAAAGCTTGTTTAAATATCTGAGATCCAGGATGGGCCGCCATTCTCCTGTCTTTTTTGGGGTAAGGAAGTACCTGGAGTACAAACCTTTGCCCTGGTGTAGGGGAGGAACCCTTTCCACAGCTCTTAGAGCCAGGAGGGTAGAGACCTCTGCCTCTAGGGCAAGTGTCTCTGATGGAGTTGCAGGTGGAAAAGATCTGGTTCTCAGCTTTGGAAATTTTTTGAAGCTGAGAACCAGTCCCTGGCTTACTACTTCCAGGACCCACTTGTCTGATGTTAGAGACTTCCAGTCCTGGACAAAGTAAGCCAGCCTGCCCCCTACAGGTAGAGGAGAATCGGCCCTGGCAATCCCATCAGGGTGCCTGCTTGGCAGGGGCTTTGGGCTGAGGGGTGGAAGGCGACCTGCTTATGCCCCATCTGCCTCTCCCTCTAAAAAAAACCCTCTGAGCATAGGCGGAGGAGGAAGCTTGGGTTTGGTAAAAAGGCCTATGAAAAGGCCTGCCCCTGCCTCTAGGTAGCTGCTTCTGAGGAGTGGCCTGCCTTTCCTTAGCCTGTGCACTCCTATAGGTGGTCCTATATTCATCCATTTTCTTCATGTAATTCTCTGTTTGCTCCCCAAACAGAGAATTTCCCACAGGAAAATCCATGGCCTTGGACTGGGTGTCCTGAGACAGGGTAGTACATCTGAGCCAAGCCATCCTGCAAGTGCCACAGATGTAGCCATGACTCTTGATGAAACATCATTAGAGTCCACTGCAGCATAAATTGCACCTTGGATGCCTCAATACCATCCATAGCCACCTGTTCCAGCTCCCTGGCCAGCTGGTCAGGGACTTGTTTTGCTAGGGCCAGCACAGTATCCCATCTGGGTTTCTGGTACCTAGCAGCATAAACTCATATAATTTGCTTGTCTGAGTCCCAAAATGCTGCCATGTACTGTTTCTTTGCCATAGCATCAATCTTTCTGGAGTCCTTCTCAGGAGGGTGTGAAGCTAGGGGAATATTGGCCTTGTCACAGGCTGCAGCCTGCACTACCCCCACATGGCTGCATTGTTGAGAGAGGAATTCAGTGTCGGAGCCTGATAAGGTATACCTCTTGTCCATCCTTTTATCCACAGGAGGTATAGTGTGAGGAGTTTTTAAAACTTTTACTGTCTGTTTCTTAAAAGATTTATGCAAGGGAATAGACAGTCTCCTAGACTCTGGAATATCCATCATTTCTACATAGTCTGGCTCCCCCTGGTCATCAGCAGCTTCCTCAACAGGGAGCTGGAGAGTTTCAGCAACTCTTTTATAAAACATGAAATGAGAAGGGGACTCAGAAAGTCTTGGAGGAGAAACCCCTAGGGGTCTATCTGGAGAGGTGTCTGGATCAATGGGCACATCCAGATCTTCAAAACCAAATTCACTCTCCTCATATTCCTCTTCCCCCTTCCCCGGTTCACAAAAATCCTCAAAATCATAATCTTGAACCGGTGGAACCGGCCGAACTGAACGCTTACCAAAAGGTGTCGGTTCGGTCGGAACTGGAGAGAGAGAGAGAGACTGAACAATTTTAATTGCTTTAGCTATTTCCTCAGCAGTTGGGGAGAGAACTTTTTCTAAACTAGCTGACTTTCTAGCCCTTTTTGATGGAACCGGCTCCTCAGAACCGGCTCTTCGTTTGCCGAGGAACTCGCCTGGTCAGAGGGCACTCCCTCTGGTTCGGCTGGCACCGAACCGGGCTGGCCATCCGGGTCAGCGGACTTTTTGGCCTCCCTTTCCCTGAGCCTACCAACTCTCTTCTCTATGGTGGCAGCAGGGAAATTGTGACAAATCTGGCAGTCTGAATTGAGGTGGTCAAACCCCAGACAATAGACACATGTGGTGTGTGGGTCAGCTTTAGCAAAACCTTCCCCACAAACACCACAGTGTTGAAACCCAGTGGGTCCGGTTTTTCTTTTGGGTTTCTCAGACATAATGCCAGCCTAACCAACTTGCCCGTTTATGGCAATCCACCAAGCAAGACACCCTTATCGGTTCCCAACCGTGTCACGGGTCGTGGAAAAAAACATAATGAAATCCGTTTTTTTTAGAACCGATAAGAACCAGGAACTGCACTCTAAAAAAGGGCTAATAAATTTTAAAATACAACCTGATCAGTTCAGACCGAACCGATAACAAAGTACAAGTTCCACACAGAATAAAATAAAAGTAAGCCTATCTATTACTTACAATACCACAGACAGAGCTTGAACCGACCGGTTGCGGTTTAATTTCGGCTAAAAACCCAAAAATAATACTTTAAAACCGACAAAATAAACCGAGCAGAAGGAGAAATCTCCGGAGCGACTGTTCAGTGAGGCGGAGTAAAGAATCTGACAGTTTACCTTTGAAGCATAACAGACAGAGTTTCTAACCGAGCTTGCGCTCTAGGTTCCATGCCTGCATGGAAAAGTTAACTATTTCACCTCTGGAGCAGTTCTAACCTGCGGTCATACTGCAATTGTCATAATATAGCAAGACTTTATGTTGTTTGAAGAGAGGCAGTTTTGTGTCAAGTGGGGACGCAAAAAAGGTCCAGGTCTGGAGTTCCCCACTCTTTGAAGAGTGACTGAACGACGGTTAAATCGAGAGACCACTCGTGAGGATCCACCTCCGTTCTGCTGAGATGGTCTGCCAGCTCGTTTTGTACTCCTGGCAGGTAAACCATCCTGAATCAGAGCCTTGTGCTCCAGGCACCATTCCCACACTCTCATTGCTTCCCTGCATAATGGTTAAGAGTGTGCACCACTGTTTATTGATGTAGTACATCACTGCCTTGTTGTCCATTTGAAGAAGAATGTTCTTGTGACAGGCTATGTCCTCCAAAGCTCGGACTGCAAAAAGGATGGCTCTCATTTCCAGGATGTTTAATGTGAAGTTGAGACTCTTCCTGAGTCCATGTACCCTGGGTGTGGAGATCCTGGCAGTGAGCTCCCCAACCCATCAAAGACGCGTCCGTGGTAATGGAGATCTGATGATCCAGAGGGGCAAAAGGGATATCCTTCCAGAAGTTTGTCCTCCTGAGACCACCAGGTGAGCGACCTCTTCTGAGGTTCAGTCACCTTGATAAGAAAGGACTGAGGGTAAGTGGTTGAGGACTACTGAGCATCCACTGAGAGGTTCTCGTGTGAAGATGAGCCAAGGGTACAGTGAACACCGAGGATACCATGAGGCCCAGCATCTGTTGCATCGAGATAGCTTGAACCAAGCTGTGTTCTCTGATGTATCAGGCCATCTGTAAGATATCACTCCTTCTGTCCTCTGGAAGGAAAGCCTTCACACAGGAGGTGTCCAAAAGAGTTCCTATGAAAAGGAGCTTCTGGGAGGGCTGCAACTACGACTTGTTGAGGTTCAGCAGGACTCCCATGGATGTGAGGAAGTCTGAGGCCGTGGCCACGGCCTCCAGAGTCTCTTGCCTGGAGGGACTTGCTAGACACTAGTCATCCAGATATGGGAATACTTGTATTCCGATTTTCTTGAGGTGTACCGCGAGAATTGCACAACACTTTGTAAAAACTCGAGACGCCAAGGATAGCCCAAAGGGCAGGACTCTGAACTGACAGTGTTGACCCAATGCCACAAACCTTAGGTATTTGTGGTGCTTTGGGTGTATGAGAAAGTGTTGGCAAGCATCCTGCATGTCCAGGGTTGCTAGCCAATCGTGTCAATAAATCAAAGGTAGCAGGGTACCGAGTGATATTATCTTGAACTTCTCCTTGTGTAGGAACTTGTTTAACTTTCTGAGATCCAGAATGGGGTGCATGCCACCAGTTTTCTTTGGGACCAGAAAGTAATGGGAGTAGAAACCTGTGTTCCGTTGATCCAGCGGAACTACTTATACTGCCCTATTGTTCAGAAGGCCTTGTACCTTGGAAGCAAGAAGGTCTGACTGTACCGCTGACAGCCTGGGCTGTCATGTGGGAGGATGATCCGGAGGGTTTTCCAAAAGACTGAGAGAGTACCCCTCGTGGATTATCCTGAGGACCCATTTGTCTGATGTTATAGATTTCCACTGGTTGTAGAAGTGAGTCAGACGTCCTCCCACTGCTGAGGAGGAGTCCCCCTCGGGCAGCTGACGTGGGACCTGGGCCAGAAACTCAGAAGGTGGCACTGGGCGCTTTTGGGCCTTGTACCTTCTGCTGTGCTTTCTTTTGCAGCCGAGGGTTCTGGTTTCTTTAAACCCTCCTCTGCCCTGACAGGACTGACGGTTGTGAAACTGGCGCTTGCTCCCTCCACCTCGGGAGGGGGCGGGCGTAGGTCTGGCTGTTTTAATGGCAGACCTAGTCTTCTGTGTGGCCTCTAGTGCTTGCTCCACCTGAGGTCCAAACAGATACATATCGTCGAAAGGTAAGGCTATGACTTGTTGCTGGGCATCATTCGTCAAGCCCAAAGTACGCAGCCAAGAGCGGTGACGGGTGCAGATGCCAGCCGCCGTGGCCCATGAAGTGGTATCGAAGGCATCCATTGCAGCTTTTACCTGTTGGCTATTGGACTCGAAAACCCTAGTTATGGTTTGAAGTAGCTCTGAGTTAACCTCTGATTTGGGCAGAGCTTCTACCATTGCTTTGAGCAAATGCCAAAGAACATGGTCATACTGAGAAAAATAGCCCTGGCAGCTGGCAATGCGCATGCCCAGGGTTGAGGCAGAAAAGACTCTCTTATCTAAGGTGTCTATCTTGTGAGATTCTTTGTTTATAGGATGGGCTGTAGATTCTTGAGGGAGAACAGCCTTATCATTCTTTGCCAGGACCACTATGGCATCAGCAAAGGCTTGTGAGACCAAGATGGGGCGATCCTTGGGGTGGGGGGCATACTTCCTATCTATAGACTTGGCCACAGAAGGAATAAGAGCTGAAGTCTTCCACACCATCTGTTAAAGGGTCTCGAAAGAGGGCTGTACCAGAGGGGTTAAATCCATAGGAATTTCCGGGACATGAAGATACTGGAGACGCAAAAGCTTCCCAGGATCGATTTCTGTGGTCTGGAGAGAAAGGGTCTAATTTAATTTCTTGAGCAGGGACTTAAAGAAAAGGTCCTCAATAACAGGATCTGCAGGAGGATTGATCCCTGCTCCCAGGGCAGTGTCAACATCAACATCATCACCCAGTCTAAGGTCTGGATCGGGTTCAAAATCATCTCCCAACAGGCCGGGGGGGATAGTATAGACAGGAACGGAGTGAAAACCATGAGGAAGAAGAGAAGGAGAACCTCTGGAAACTAGACGGCACCACACCCATTCCCAGCGCCGAAGAAAACAGCGCTGAGAACAAAGAAGGAGCTGTCACAGAAAACGGCGTTGTACACGGCACTGACAAAGAGCGAGACACTGCACCCGACGCTGGTGCCACCCCATCACTGGAGGCACCAACAGATAGTGTGGCACTGTGCCCGGTGCCACCACCAGCCCCAATGCCGAGGACGGCGTTGACAGAGCCTGTGGCACCACAGATGGCGCTGACAGCACTCGCTGCACCGCAAGGGACTTTGGCCCAGGGGAAGTCGGCACTGCGGATGACGGCAACGTCATAGAAGTCTGAGAACTGTGATTTGAAGTTACAGGATGAAAAACGGCAGAAGATAAGGGCGTAGACCCCTGTGCCATAGCCATGTGAGGGGGATAGACACCAGATCACAGTCGATAGCACCGAAAGAAAGTGCTGCGCGACTAGGAAGACCTAACCGCTGCACCTGCCGTCCCGGAACCAAAGGGCCCGAATGCCCTGATGTCAGATTGGCCAGTTCGGGCAGTCAGGCCAACCTCCAAGCCCACTGCTCCATAACAGCAGCCCAATGGTGAAACTGCTCATTGGAAGCTCCTCCAATAGGTGGAGAGGGGCTCCCGGTGTCAAAGAGGTCGGCCATCAGTGACAGAAACCGGCGACTCTGACAGAGGTGGAGACCGGTGCCTGGCCCTAATAACCAGCCATCTACGCTCAGATGTACCCGAGGGTGACCTCAAGTGATGCCGTTTCTTCTTCGACCTGTGTGTCGAAGAACAACTCAAGGCCAAACGGTGCTCAGAATGGGACCATTTCTTTTTATGCTTTTGGGGAGACCGCCCATCTCCCCGAGCATTGGACCGTCTGTTGTCAGACCCCCCTCCGGGGAGGGCAGCGGACCAGACCTGGCCCCGCTGACTGAACAGCTTTCATACAAAGTCTCCCTACCATCACCTGCCCCACTCATGGTCGACTCCGTCAATGGAGGGCTGAAGACTTCTGTCTTATAAGTAGAATTTATTAATATAATCGGTACTTATCGAAGATAAAATACAAAACTATAAACTGAAAACTAAGCTGCAAGTTTGAAGTTTGACTCCAGATGTGCGAGTGCTGTCGTCACTGACGCGCACTCGACTGCAGGGAAAAAAGAAACTGAGGCAGTTGGAGGGTAGATGCTGAGATAGTCATTACCGCACACGCCAGACTCATGGTGCTGTTTCCTTGTGGTTCCATCTCAGGTGCCGGCCCTCCTGCAAAAATTTGCTCCAGTTGGGTCCTAGCGCCTCCGGTGTACTCCCATTAGTGTGAATGAGTGGTGGACACTTTATGTCCAGGAAGATCTGTGTCGACCTGCCCCGCTGTTGGGTGACAGCCAAGTGATGGCCGGTGTGGGAGCAGGAGCGTTGCCACATAAGAAACTGTGTTTCTTCTAATGGAGTCTTGCTGTATTCTGACATACGCAGTTAGCCCCAGCACTTGAACTGCCCTGGAAGGGAAAGAGTTGATTTCTATGCCAGGCATAGAATGTTGCGTTCGAGCTCGGTTTTCAAACCTCTGTCTATGGTGCCTCAGAGTGTAACCGTCAGATTCTTATGAGCAAACTAACTACACTTCCAGTGTGGAAATTGTAAAACATATAAGCCAACAGGCAACAACCTGGGTCCAAAAGATGCAAGTTGAAAACCCAAGAGAAAAAACAGGTAGTGAACAAAATATATAAATCAAAGTTAAAACATAACAACAACCACCCCACCCTGAAGAGGAGGGGTGCAAAATACACCCCTGAGGTGCAACACTGTACCTGCCAGCCCACATCCCAAAACTAGGTTCTGAGAGGGGGAGGAGGTCAGAATACAGCAAGATTCCATTAGAAGAAACACAATTACTAAGGTGAGTAATTTTTTCTTCAAACAACATGAAGTCTTGCTGTATTCTGACAGTAACCGAACTACCAAGCAGTACCTCATGGAGGGGAGACCAGAACCTACTTAGGGAATAGGCTCTGAAGCACAGCTGTGCCAGGCCGACAACACTCCTAGCCTGGATATCCAGGAGTAATGCTTGTAAAGTGTGAACTGTTTTCCAGGTAGCTGCTTGACATATCTCTAGAATAAGTGTCCTGGCAGCAGCTGTACCTCTGGTAGAGTGAGCCCTCAGGCCTGAGGAGGAACCTTACCCAGTTTTCATAACAAAGTGGATACAGAGACAATCCACCTGGCAATGGATCTTTTAGTGGCAGGTTTCCTTTACCAACCTCACCATAAGTGAGGAACAGTTGGAGGAGTCAAACCTGTGATCCTTGAGTGCGCTCTATGTAGTAGCTAAGGGCTCTTTTCACATCTAAACTGTGCAGCCTCCTCTCGCCAGAGGAGGAATGGTCAGTGAAGTACACAGGAAGAGACATAGATTGATTAAGGTGGAAGTCTGAAACCACCTTAGGCAAAAACTTCCTGTTAGTCCTCAGGACCACTTTATCTCTATGAAAGGAGATAAAATCAGGCTCCACTGACAAAGCTTGTTACTCACTTATGCGTCTGGCAGAAGTGATGGCTACCAGAAACACAGTTTTCCAAGTCAAGTACTTAAGCTCTGCTGAAGACAAAGGCTCAAAAGGGGGTTGCATAAGCTGAGCAATGCAAACATTAAGGCACCAAGCAGGGGCAGGGTCCCTGAATGGAAGGTTGGTGTGAAGCAATCCCTTGAAAAACTTGGAGAATGAGACCACGTGATGCGCCTGAAGGAGTAGCAGGTCTAAGGGGCTCGCTCTCGCTGCTCGGAGAAAATAATTAACTTCTCGTCTTTTTTTAGAGCTATCGCTTGCACGTACCGTAGTGTTAATAATTGCAGAAACGATCGGAGAAGGGATCCCGGTCTCTGACCTAATGGAGGAACCAAAACAGAATTGAAAGCGAAGAGGCCTAGAGCGCAGCACTTCGGCCGGACCCTCCGGAGGACTCTAGTACAAATCACGCATATCACGGGAGCTTAACCATCAAGGATGCCCTTTTTAAACTTATAGAAGGCGTCGTGAATTTAAGCCTGCACTAACCCAGTTGGCTACGTCAGTCATGGATGCAGAAGCCGCATTTCATCCTTAGAGCGAAATGCTGAAAAACAAGGCCCAGCCATGGTGGGACTCAGAAGATCTGTAGCTAAGCTGGAAGATCGCATGAAGACAGAAGGCAGAAACCACAGAAATAATCTTGTTTTGTTGGGGCTGCCAGAAGGGAGAAACCCTAACACAATCGCCTTTTGCAAATGTTTTTGAAAAATAATAGGTCCATCTCCTAATGGCCGTAATATATTATAGAAAGGGGCATAGGGCCTTAAGAGCTAAACCTATTCCTCGGATCCTCAGGGCCTATAATTTTTAAACTCCTGAATTATCTTGATAGAGAGCATATATTGAAAGAAGCGAGAAACTTTCTGCGATCCTTTGGGAGGGCAAAAAACTCCGAATAGTGCCTGACCTAACATTAAAGAACAGGATGGCAAGGGCTAGTTTTCGTCCCATTACCTCCAAGCTTTGGGCCGCAGGAATAGAACACCGCATATTGTACCCTGCCAAGCTGGAAGTTACCTTTAAGGATGGGAAGAAGCTGTCTGAGGCTCCAGACGAAGCTCTGAAGGCATTAAAAGATATTTTTCTGGACCTTTTTCATAAGACCTGAAGTGCATTGTTACGTCTTAATTTTCAGCATATATATTTATCGGCTGGACTGAATTGCTATCACATAACATGGCTTTCTTCACGAACATAAGGATGGACATTAAATAATTAATGGACTTTATATTCCTTACCCACCCCCCATTTATTTCCTCCCCTTCACCCCCTCCTCCCCTCCATTTCCTCTCCTTCCCCCTCTTTCCCCTCCCCTTACGTCCTCCCTGCCTTCCTCTCCTCCCGAGTCCCCTTCCTTTCCTTCCTTTCTTCCCCCTCCCCCCCTTTTTTCTTTGTTTTTCTTCCCCTTCCCCTTTTCTTTATAAATATCCCCCTTGTTTTTTTTTTTTTTTTTTGTACCTAATAGAAGGAATGTTAAAATTAATAAGTTTAAAATTATCTCTGCATAGCATAACTTACTATGTCTAGTTGAGGGCTTCAGTCCTGCTTTGGTTCAGGTTTTTGGGGAAGGGTTGCTTAGCACAGCTTTGTATATGGAGGGTGACTATTCTGTTTGGGACTAGGCCACTTTTTTGTACAGTAGCGCTTGGAATCATCCCCAGGCAGTACAAAGCCCTTAAAGTTATATGATGGCCAGACCACTAACAGATTGGGATCTATCAATCCCTCCTTTTCCCCTAGAATCAGACAGGGCTCCTTCCCTATTATTACTTTGCCATAGTTTTGTGGCTAATAACAGGACTAGAGGCTAAGCCATACTTGCTGAATTTATAATTAGTAAGTATGGGGTTGTTAAATATAAGTTCATATGTATAACGTTGGGCGATACCCTAGAAGTTTAAACTGGCTAATACATTTTAGCATGAGTATGACTAGCTCGGTATGTTGTTTTAAAATGATACGTTATTGCCTTAATCTTAGTTTTTCTTACCAATATCCACCTGGTAACTTTATAAAGTGGTTTAAGGTGGATAATTTATTAGGGTATGTAACACCCCCTTTTATTTTCAAGGTTCTATATTAATGTTAGACCTCAAGGCGAGGTAAATTGTCCTTTTTCCTTTTTCCATTTCTGAGCGAGGCCCCACTTTCGGACGTGCTACGTCCAACAGTTGGAGGCAGGGGCCGGGGTGGAGTTAGTTTCGAAGATTGGGATAGGGGTGGATTTGGGTAACAGGAGGGTTTCACTTTTTATTTCTTGTTAAGCTGGTGTTACTGGGGAGGTCTGGCAGCTCAACAAATTTGGAAATGCTTTTAACTACTCATTATATGTTTTCTGACTTAAACATAATTTCTTGGAATATAAAAGGGAAGGGATAACAAGAAAAGTATATTATCCTCAACCATCTGCACGGTTTAAGAAGTCAATAGTATTTTACAAAGAAGCATATGACCCCTGATCAGCTTCCTTTTCTTAGGAAAGATGGGTGGAGCCAAGTTTTTGGGGTGGGGCTTTCCACGAGCAAAGAGGTGTTGCCATTTAGTGAGCTAACAATGTTCATTTGTTTCATCAGAGGTAATTGCTGACCCAGAAGGCAGGCATGTCATTATAGTGGGTAAATTGGCGGGGGCAAGCTTAGTGCTAGGTTCAATTTATGGTCCCTAATCAGGAATCGGCTACCTTTTTACCCAGCTGGCAGTTCTCATTGCTCCCTGTAGCTGACAAACCGATAATTTTGGGTGGAGACTGGAACTTGGTCCAATCAAACTATTTGGATCGTTCATGGTCTAAAGGCTCTCCGCCATCTTATTGAGAGCACTGTTGAATTCATGTCATCATTAGGGTTGTCTGATCCATGGCGGTAAACTTATCCTAAGACTAGAGGTATACGTTTTACTCTCGGTCCATAAGAGCTATTCTCGAATAGACTACTTCTAGATAAGCTACTAGATTCTTACCCTGATCTATGGGGTTACTATTTCGGGTAGATGTCATTTCTGACCACTCAGCTGTTGGCCTCAGTGCGAACACCCTCTCCATTACCCAGATCATATTCATGGCCTTTAAACAACCACTTGATAAAGACTCTTCTTTATTAGGCGATTCACTTCTATATGTCTCATTCTATTATGAGAACTACAGGGATCATTGCAAGCAGTGGATATGGTGTAGGCGTGGGAAGCCACCTGGAGGCGAGATTAGATTAGCAACAATTAGTAGATAAGCATTGCTCGCTCAGCAATGGATTGTCTTGACAAAATCAGAGCCTTGGACATCATAGGTGAAAAATCTAGAACTACTTCCCAGGAGCAGGGAACTTGCTTCTCTGCATGCGATGGTACAAGCGACCATGAAGAAAGTAGAGAATCAGCCTATGGTTTGAAGGCGTCTTACATGAGCAAGGTAGTAAAACAGGGAAGATGTTAGCTTGGCAGCTAAAACAACGAGCAGCAGCAAGATGGGTTATATGATAAACCACCCTCAGACTGGTGAGATGACTTCTGACCCCAAAGATATTTTAAATATTTTCGTTAATTTTATAAGAACCTATATTCAAGCGAGCCGTTGCAGCCAGGAATGCCCTCCAGAATGAAAGATTTCCTTGCCGGTATCTCCTTCCCCAAGCTTTCCCAAGACCTTTGTCGTTCTCTAGAAGCTCCCCTCAAGCTAGAAGAAGTTTCACAATCTATTGATGCCTTGAAACTTGACAAGGCACCAGGCCCAGATGGGTTTTCTGCCTTGTTCTATAAAACCTTAAAGAGACCCTGGTCCCTTTATTGCACCAACTGTTTACTTTTTGGTGTAAGGAGGGATCAGGACCACTCCCTTTTTGAGGCTAGGATAATTCTCCTACCAAACCAGACAAACCCCCAGATATGGTGACTAAACTATAGGCCTATATCCTTATTAAATATTGATATAAAGATATTTGCCAAGATTTTAGCCAATAGGCTAAAGACAACGGACAGAGCTATTAAGCTCTGAACAGGCTGGTTTTGTGAAGGGCTCTCGTGCGGACCACTTTAGAAAATTGTTTATTTAATACAAGAGTCTAGAGCCCAGACAAAGAAGCCTCTCTGGTCGCACTAGGCGCCGAGAAGGCATTCGATAGGGTGGAGTGGGATTTTATGTTTAAGGTGCTCTCTAAATTTGGTATCCCAGATACTTTTCTGGGTTACATTCGGGTCTTGTATACATGCCCCTCTGTGAGAATTTCCTGTAATAACCTGATCTCACTTCCCTTCCGACTAGAGAGGGGAACCCGGCAAGGGTGTCCCCTGTCACCATATTTATTCAATTTGTACCTGGAGCCACTCATCAGAGCTATCAAGTCAGATACTGGCGTCCATGGAGTGCGCATGGAGATGCGAAATTTAAGGTCTCTGCTCATGGAAAGTTTATTAATCCATACATGGCATAGTCAATCCTCACTCCACAGCTGTTGTCTATTTTCACGTTTGGTGATTTTCTGGATACAAGTTAAACAAAAGCAAGACTTTAGTTTACCGCTTCCCCCTCCTACAACGAACTTGGTGTCTTTCCTTAGGTTTGAGTTGGCAGATGGAATATCTTCCATATTTGGGTATCAAAATCTCTAAGGACTTAACGGAGTTATATGACTTGAACCTTAAACCTCTAATTAAATTGATTAGGGAAGATCTTGGAAGATGGTCCAAACTTCCCTTATCCTTTTGGGGGAGGGTCAATACGATAAAAATGATGGTCATGCCGAAATTTTCCTACTTCCTCTTTAACCTTAATATATATCTTCCAAAATCTTTCTTTAATCTTTGCCACAGGTACTGCGCTGATTTTATCTGGAATGGCAACCCACCCCGTAGAGCTTATGGTAAACTTACCCGACGTAGGGAAGAAGGTGGCCTACAGCTACCAGATTTTTATATTTACTATCTGGCAAGCCACGTGGTAAGGCATGTCAATGGGTATTAGGAGCCCAGACACCTGTAGCAAATGACACTATCGATTAGCTAGTGGCGCAGAGCGTTAACCTAGATCTAGAATCCTTACTTTTTTCCTCTTGGTCCAAAATACTGCCTAAACTTAAAGCCACCCCACTTGGCTGGAGCATTAAAGCCCTCCACCAATTGTATTTGCAATTAGATACCCCCTTTAGGAAAGACTTGATGCAGCCTCTGGTCAATAACCCGAACATACTGATTGGTAACCAACCGTTAAGATGCAGTGTGGGTAACCCCAGCCAGAAACTTAGAATTGCGGATTTTGTCTCCGGAGGCTACTTTAAACCGTTGTCAGAACTGGTGGATAAGCTGAGAATAGATCCTAAGGACAAGTTCCGTTTATATCAAATACGAAACTGTATTCGTGCTTTTTTAAAGAATGGTCAGGGGCATGAGAAAGCAAGCATCCTGTTAAAGGAAATTTCAAAGCTGACATTATCCGGAAGAGCGATATCTAAAATCTACAAGTTCATCCTTGTATTAAGGGATACTAAGGCCTCTCCAGTTCCCCACTATTGGGAAAAGAGATCTGTCCCTGAATTGGCCAGAATCAATTTGGGGAAAGGTCTGGAAGGACTTATACAATTATGTTAAACAGGATAGGCTCGGGGTTTACAATTCAATATTCTGCAATTTATATCTTTCCCAGCTAAACTTTCACGTATATACAAGCAAAGATCTCCTAAATGTCAAGACTGTGGCAACCCCTGGGCTACCACCCTGCATAAACTCTGGGAGTGCCCTAAGGTAATTAAATTTTGGGAATTAATCCGTTTATGGATGGCCCCTCTTTGCGAAGTAGTGCAATGTTTTAACCTCGAGATTTGTATCCTAGGCAATTTCTCCCACATCCCATCTGTAGTTCATAAAGGCCAATTAGCACTAATCGCATTAGTGGCTAAGTTGCTGCTTCACCGTTATTGGCGTAGAGAGGGAATACCCTCTTGTAAGGAATGGTAGGACACCTTTTTAGAAGCTCTAAATGCAGAGAATGGTGGCCTCTTTTTAATTCAAGGAAAAATTTGACAAATTTTGGGGTAATTTATACCAACGGCTGAAGACCAGTATGCCAATTACTGCAATTAACACCCAATAGGGCCTTATATTCCTATAGTTTGTATTTCAACTCTTTAGCTAATTGGGCCCTAAGGGCATAATTGTAATGGCCAATGAGCTTGGTATCCTCCCCATTACATCCTTTTTTTCTCTCTCGTCACTCTTTTCTACTTCCTCTCCTTCCTTTATCATATGCCTTTATTTCCTTGTACCTGTTCTCTGTAATTTGTCATTTTCCCTTAGTCTTGTATGCAGAGTGAAGCTAGTAGGATGTGATACTAAGGGTGTGTTTTATTATTTTTTATATATAGACATAGTAACTCTTAGGGCATTTTGAGTTTCTCCATTATGTCCTAAGTAGAGCTGCCAGACCTGGGGGGAGGGGTTTGGGGGGTGGATGGGTGGGTTCCTTTTTCTTTTCTTCCTTTCTTAATTATTTTTTTTCCCCTGCTCATTTTGTCTGCTTAACCTACTTATTGTAACTAATGTAAAAGGTGCAGGGGACGGGGATATTATGTATGATTTATTGTTAATACAATAAAGTACAGTTATTTGCAAAAAAAAAAAAAAACTTGGAGAATACAGGGTGAGCTGAAAGAGAAGAGGGCTTACCTGCTGAAATAAAAGCAGAAACAGCTGCCAGATGCACCTTCAGTGTAACTGGTCTCAGCCCCAAGCTATTTAAATGGACCATATAATCAAGGACTGTGGGCAGATCAGCAGACTCTGGGGAAATATACTTCCCAGAGAACCATATGGAAAATCTTTTCCACTTGGAATTATAAGTAGCCCTGGTGGAAGGTTTCCTAGAAGCCTTCAGAATATCCATAACACCTTGGGAGAGGTGTAAATCAGCAAACTCTAACTCTTTAAGAGCCAGGCCTTGAGATTGAGAGATTTGAGATTCGGGTACCAAACCCTCCCCCTGAGCACAGGTTAACAGGTTATAATTCCTGGGAAGACACAGGGGAAGTTGGACTGCTAAGGACAGTAGGAGTGGATACCAGGGCTGTCGGGCCCAGTCTGGAGCAATCAGGATCATCTTGCACGGTTGAGATCTGATTTTGACTAGCACTTTGAACAGAAGAGGGAAGGGGGGAAAGCATACAGGAACTTCCCTTCCCAACTGAGAACTAAGGCATCCAGGGGGACTGAGCCCACCACTGGGGGCCTGCAGCAAAAGAGGGGAAGTTGGTGATTGTCTGGGGCTGCAAAAAGATCTATCTGTGGGGTGCCCCAACTGAAAAATATCACCTCCAAGACCAGGGGATCCAGTGACCATTCGTGATGGCCCTGGGATATCCTGCTGAGAGCATCTGCCAGGGACATTGTCCTTGCCTGGGAGGTGAACTGCTGTGAGGGAGGTGTTCAGGGAATAAGCCAGAGACCACAACTTCATTGCTTCTGTGCACAAGGCCGTAGACTGAGTGCCTCCTTGCTTGTTGATGTACCACATTGTGGTGTTGTCTGTTTTGACCTGGATAACTTTGTTCTGAACAGATTTGGAAAAAGCTTGAAGTGCTAGAAATACTGCTCTGAGTTCCAACAGATTGATATGAAGCAGAGATTCCTGAGGGGACCACAACCCCTGGGTGGTCAGGTCGCCCAAGTAAGCCCCCCACCCCAAGAGGGAGGCATCTGTAGTAAGGATTAAAGAGTGAGACTGAGTGACAAAGGGAACCCCTTGTCTCAGATTGTTCTGATCCTGCCACCACTGTAGGGCCTGGATCAGGGTTCGAGTCATTGGGATCAATTTGGTCAGAGGGTCCTTCCTTTGAGACCAAAAGGCTCTCAAATGGAACTGAATGTCCCTCATCTGAAATCTTGCTCCCTGCACTACTGCTGTGGAAGCAGCCATGTGCCCCAAGAGCTGTAGAAAATGCCTTGCTGGTCGAGACACCTGCAGGGTGAATGAGGAGGCCAGACAGACAAGGACCTTGCCCCGTCCAGGGGAAGGAAAGCTCTGGCCTTTTCTGTGTCTAGCTCTGTGCCTATGAAGGTGAGAAGCTGGACAGGCTCTAGAACTGACTTTGAAAGATTCAGAAGGAAACCCAAAGAGGTGAGCAGTTGCTGAGTTATCTGTAAGTGTAACTTGACTTGGTCTGGGGACTGGCCTACTATGAGCCAGTCATCCAGGTAAGGGAAGATGGCAATCCTTTGCCTTCTTAGAGAAGCAACTACCACTGCCAGGCATTTTGTGAATACCCTTGGAGCAGAGGTCAGACCAAAGGGCATTGCTCTGAACTGGTAATGGCCTGAGGGCAGCTCGAACCTGAGGTACTTTGATGGGAGCTTCTGATGAGAATATGAAGTAGGCATCCTTGAGGTCCAGGACACTAGCCAGTCTCCTGGCCTGAGAGAGGTAGAATAATTCCCAGAGTTACCATTTTGAATTTTGGTTTAAAAGGTGCTTGTTTAAGTATCTGAGATCCAGGATGGGCCGCCATTCTCCTGTCTTTTGGGGGTAAGGAAGTACCTGGAGTACAACCCTTGCCCTGGTGTAGGGTGGAACCCTTTCCACAGCTCTGAGAGCTAGGAGGGAAGAGACCTCTGCCTCTAGGCAACTGTCTCTGAGGGATTTGCAGGTTGAAAGGATCTGGTTCTCAGCTTAGGAAACTTTTTGAAGCTGAGAACCAGTCCCTGGCTTACTACTTCCAGGACCCATTTGTCTGATGTCAGAGACTCCCAGTCCTGGACAAAGTAAGCCAGCCTGCCCCTACAGGTAGTGGAGAACCGCCCTGGCCAACCCATCAGGTGCCTGTTTGGCAGGGGTTTTGGCTGAGGGGTGGAAGCAGGTCTGCTTGTACCCGTCTACCTCTCCTCTAAAGAACCCCTCTGGGCATAAGCAGAAGAGGAGGCCTGGGCTTGGTAGAAAGGCCTATGAAAGGGCCTGCCCCTGCCCCTGGGATGCTGCCTCTGAGGAGTGGCCTGCCTTTCCTTGGCCTGTGCACTCCTATAGGTGGTCCTATATTCGTCCATTTTCTTCATGTAATTTTCTGTCTGCTCCCCAAACAGAGAATTACCCACAACAGGAAAATCCATGGCCTTAGTTTGGGTATCCTGTAATAGGCTAGTACATCTGAGCCAAGCCATTCTATGAAGTGCCACAGATGTAGCTATGACTCTTGATGACACATCATTGGAGTCTACTGCAGCATGGAATTGCACCTTGGATGCCTCAATACCATCAGCAGCCACCTGCTCCAGCTCCTTGGCAAGCTGGCCAGGGACCTGTTTTGCTAAAACCATAACAGTATCCCATCTGGATTTTTGATACCTAGCAGTATAGGCCATATAGTTAGCCTGTCTGAGTCCCAAGGATCCTGCCATGTACTGTTTCTTTGCCATGGCATCAATCCTCCTGGAGTCCTTGTCTGGGGGTGTGAAGCCAAGGGAATATTTGCCTTATCACAGGCTGCAGCCTGCACTACCCCAACATGGCTGCATTGTTGTGTAAGGAACTCTGTGTCTGAGCCTGACAATGTATACCTCTTGTCCATTCTCTTATCCACTGGAGGTATAGTGTTAGGAGTCTTTAAAATCTTAAATGTCTGTTTCCCAAAAGATTTGTATAAGGGAATAGACAGCCTCCAAGACTCTGGGATATCCATCATTTCCACATAGTCAGGCTCCTCCTGGTCATCCACAGCTTCTTCCATAGGAATCTGGAGGGTTTCAGCCACTTTTTTATAAAACATGAAATGGGAGGGGGACTCAGAAAGCCTAGGAGGAGACACTCCTGAAGGTCTGTCTGGGGTCAATAGGCACATCCAGACTTTCAAAACCACATTCACTTTCCTCATACTCCTCTTCCTCCTCCTCTGGTTCATAAAATTCCTCTAAATCATACTCTTGAACCGGTGGAACTGGCCGAACCGAGCACCCGCCCGATGGTGCCGGTTCAGTCGGAACTGGGGAAAGCGACTGCACAATTTTGATCGCTTTGGCTATCTCTTCAGCGGTTGGAGAGGAAAGTTTTGGCTCCACACCAGCTGATTTTTCATTTCTAGTTCTCTTAGCCGGAACTGACTCCTCAGAATCAGCTCTCCTTTTGCCCGAAGAAGTCTCGCCCTGGTCAGAGGGCACTCCTTCTGGTTCGGTTTGAACCGAACCGGGCTGGCCATCCGGTTCAGCGGACTTTTTGGCCTCCCTTTCCCTGAGCCTACCAACTCTCTTTTCTAGGGTAGCTGCAGGAAATTTTACAAATCTGGCAGTCTGCATTGAGGTGGTCAAACCCCAGACAATAAACACAGGTGGTGTGGGGGTCAGCCTTAGCAAAGACTTCCACACACACTACAGTGTTGAAACCCAGTGGGCCCAGTTTTTCTTTGGGTTTCTCAGACATTGTGCCAGTCTAACCAAACTTACCCTTTTAATGGCAATCAGTCAGGCAGAACCCTCTTATTGGTTCCTGACCGTGTCACGGGTCGTGGAAAAAACTGTAATAAAATCCGTTTTTTTTAGAACCAATAAGAACCGGTAACCACACTCTAAAAGTACAAATTAAGATTTTCTAACAACTTGATCAGTTCAAACCGAACCGATGAACCATTTACAAGTTCCACACAGAATAGAATAAAATATAACCTATCTAGTACTCACAAATACCACAGACAGAGACTGAACCGACAGGTTACGGTTTAAATTCGGTCGAAAACCGAGAAAAGCGGTACTTTAACCGACAAATTGAACCAAGCAGAAGGCGAAATCTCCGGAGCGACTATTCAGTGAGGCGGAGTAAAGAATCTGATGGTTTGAGTTTAAACAGCAACAGACAGAGTCTCAACCGAGCTTGAGCTCAGCGTTCCATGCCTGGCATGGAAAGTTAACTCTTTCATCTCCGGGGCAGTTCAAAGGTTGGGACTCACTGCTACTGTCAGAATACAGCAAGACTTCATGTTGTTTGAATCAGGTTCAACTGACAGGAACAGTAATTCACTGATTTGACTGGCAGAAGTGATAGCTACCAGAAACACAGTTTTCCAGGTCAGGTACTTAAGCTCAGTCGAAGCCAGAGGTTCAAAGGGTGGCTGCATAAGCTGAGCAATGCAGATATTGAGATCCCAAGCCGGAGTAGGCTGTCTAAAAGGAGGGTTGATATGAACCAGACCTTTAAAGAACTTACCAAAGACAGGGTGAGACGCCAGGGAAGAGCCCTTCCCTGTTGAGAGAAATGCAGACACAGCTGCTAAATGAACTTTCAAAGTGGCTGGCCTAAGGCCTAAGCCATTAAGGTGAACCAGGTAATTCAAAAGTGTAGCAATGCCAGCAACATCTGGTAGAATACCCTTATGGGAACACCAAATGCTAAACCTTTTCCATTTGGAATTATACATTTTCCTGGTAGAGGGTCTCCAAGAAACCTTAAGGATGTCCAAAACTCCCTGAGAAAGATGCAGGCCTGCATATTCTAACTCTTCAAGAGCCAGGCCTTGAGACTGAGAGACTGGAGATTGGGGTACCAGATCCTCCCCCTGAGAGGAAGTTAGGAGATTGTGTCTTTTGGAAAGAGACGGGGGGGGAGTGAGACTGCTAGGGACAACAAATGAAAATTACGTACCTACCATAATTATGATCTTTCTGTGTATCTTCACCATTCATCATATTTGGGTACGTGGCCAGAGGTCATGACTCCGTGGGAGCTTTTTTTTTTGGTAGGCAGAGCCGATGCACCATCAGCGCCACCCTCGAGGCTGATGCATTGCGTGGCGCTCGCAGGTTGTCCGTTAGGCACTGTCGACTCTGCCTGCCTGCCAGTTCTGAGTCGCCGGAGAGGTAAGAGGAAGGGAGTGGAGGGTGGGACAAGGAAGTCCAAGGGACAGGAAAAAGAAAAAGATATAAAACTAAAAGGAGAAATAACAACTGAGAGGACAGAAAGAGAGAAGTCGGAAACTAAAGGGATCGGGATGGGCCCCAATCTCTGGAAATAGAGGAGGGAGGTAGGGTGGGGTAAAGAATTTAGAAGGTAGAAAGAGAGGGGAGAAGGTTAAACACATCCCAGACCCTGGTCTGTCTCCAGATTGTATAGGAACTGCAAGGAGTAGCCAAAGGCTTCTTGCCAGAATTCAAGGCACAGAATAGCTGGCAAAAACTCCATCTGAGCAGAATCGGCTATTCTGGAAGAAAGACAGGGCACAGAGAATTAACACCCTCTTAAGGAAAGATTTTTGGTGAAAATGGAAAAATTGTATTTTTTGGTTTTTTTTGTAATAAAGGATAGCCCAAAGGACAAGGAAAAATAAGATGGACAGGAAGAAGGAGGAGGAGGAGGAGAGTGGAGGGCAACTGCCAACTCCCACCCCACAGGAGTGAAGCTAACGCACTGGAGAAGGAGTGCCCCCCACTGACCACTCTCCCCAGAACCTTATGCCCCTATGTGCCTCTGTTCACCCTACTCCTAACAAAGAAAGGAGGGGGTGAGGCTGGGCACAGGGAGGGAGGTGGACCCAGAGACTGAGGCCCCTTGGGGATGGAGGGTGGGACTGTGATGAACGGTGAAGATACACAGGAAGATCATAATTATGGTAAGTACGTAATTTTCATATCTTATCTGTGTCAATCTTCACCATTCATCACATTTGGGTGAGTGCCGAGCCCCTCCAAAGGGGGTTTTCTTTTTATACCCTAAGGGACAAAGCCCCTTAGCTCTCAGTGGGTGACACACTAAGAGGGAGAAACTTCAGGGCCTGGAGAGGCCCGAGAGTGGGGAGAGTGAGACGGGGACCCCAGGAGGGGGAAGGAAGTTGCCCCAACAAACACCCTCTCACTCTATGGGAGAAGAGATAGGTTCTGTGGTGAGCGGAGTTAATCATCCTACGCTAGGCCAAGAGTGACAACCGGGAAAGACGCAGCCATGCCGTCCGCCTAGTGCAGATCGCTGTCTCTACAACCCTGGTAGCTACCTCGTTGGCATCATAGGATGCCCTTACTTGGTGCCTTGCTAGCTCCAGACCACGTGCAGAGAATGCAATGGCTTGTTTGGTTTGCTCTGTGTCAGGCAACAAGGCTAGGAGTTGACCTAGCCTGGACAACAAGAACCTGTCGTAGGCTGCATAGTGGGCCTGATGTGCAGAAATGGAAAGCAACAACTGTGCCAAGTAGAAAGCCCTCCTACCCCAGAAGTCAAAATCCAAGGAATCTTAATCTGGGGGCCAGTCACGGTGGAGGGCGTGAAGCCCATAGGGAGTGTCCAACTGCGTCAATCTGGACTGCGGATGAGGCATGTAACCTGGAGACTCCGGGGGGGGCGCAATACCACTGGCAGAGATCCCTAGGGGCAGAAACTCTGGAGAAGGGCCTCTGCCAGGAACGTAATGATGCCTCCTGAAAGGGAGCAGGACAGGGGGGCACCACAAGGGTGGCCTCGCTGAAATCGCCTAGAAAGGCATGCGCCGAGTGCTCTGGATTGCTTACAGTGGAAAGGGTGAGGTGCAAGTCCTCCAACATCCTCAGGAGGAAACTGGAGAGATATGGACAGAAGCTCCTCTCCCCCAGAAGAGGGGGATGAAGAGCTGGAGGGCACTGAGTGCTCAGAGGGTGGCTGCTCGGGAGGAGGTTGAAAAACCTGTCGGTCCATTGCCCTAACGTAAGCTGGGAACCGAGCAGCCATAGCCCCGAACAGCTCCCAGGAGAGAGGCCCGCTAGGACCAAGGATGCCTGGGAGCACAGGAGAGTGTGGCAGAGGGATGGGGACAGAGCCAAGAAGAGATGTCGGCTGACCTCCGCCTGGGCTAAGGAGCAGACCAAGAGCACCCGAAGAAGAAAGTGCTCCGGAAGACTCCACAGCCGACAGCTGAACAACCATTTCGGTACTGCCTTGGCTGCACCCGGAAGAATACCCCCTGTGAGGTGACTGGGACCGTATAGGTCCAGGAGGATGGTCTTCTACCTCAAAAGAATGGGGCTCTCTCAAAGAGACCGAGAAGGAAGAGTGGACATCCACACTACGGCTTCTTCCAGAGCCTGGGTGGGCCCCAGAAAAAGGTTGCCATGCAGACCCCATGCCCCTCGACCCCTCGGAGTCCGAAAGAGCCCTCCTCCTCGAGAGGCCAGCCTAGGTAGCTGACAGCCCTGGCCAGCACCCAAGGGAGCTATCAGGGGCACAGTACCTCCCCTCCCCTCCCCTCCCATAGAAGCCCTGATCGGCCCCAAACTTGGGCGATCCAGGCACACCACAGGTGGGGTACCACTGCTGAGGGAGTCAGTGAACCCACCAAGACTGGGCTGCAGAGCAGTGGTGGCCTGCACCACTGCCCGCTGGTCAGCACCCCTGACCTAAGTCTCGGCAGCCACCGACCCCACCTCAGAAGAGGCTGACTCCGGCTTGCTGAGGACACTACAGGGCTACCCACACCGACAGTCAACCCCAAGGAGTCAGACTGCTCGTCTGACTCAGAGTCCAACTCCGCCTCTGAATAGATAGAGGCCGAGGCCCTGTGCCAGACTGTAGGAGGGCGCCCAGTGCCATCCTTGCCAAATGGGATGCCAGAAACCGAGACCATGCCCAAGTCAGTGGCAGTGCCCCCCACAGCACCACGAGCAGTATCTGCGGAGGACATGGCCCTGGCCCGAACAGCAGCCCCAGAGGCAGAACCAGTCACAGTGCTGTCTGGCCCCACAGCACCGCTAGCGGCGCCGAGGGCAGGGATGGCACCGACGACGGCTCAGACAGCTCTGACGGCACCACCGATGGCACCGCCCGGCTCCACGGCACCGTGAATAGCGCCGAGGGCAGGGTTGGCACCGAGGACGGCACCGACAGCGTATTCCAAAGCCCCCATGGTGCCGAGTCCAGAGGTGGACACAGCGCTGTGCTCAACCTTGGTGCCGCGAATGGCGCCGAGGCGAGAAGAGGACAAAGACAGCGCCGTAGAGACTCCCACGGCGCTACTAGCAGTATCAGTGGCATGAATGGTGCTGACAGTAGCCACGGCACCGAGTGACAGATCGGCACCGATGGCTCCGTCAGAGCCCATGGCACTGTGAATGGCACCGAGGCCCACAATGGCGTCAAGGATGGTGCTGACCCGGGCCTTGTGAACCGCAGGTCCGACACCGGGGGAGCCTTCACCCCGAAGAAGAGCACTGCCTTGGCAGCGCCACCGCCCCCCCGAAAGGGCGGGACGGTCCTCCTGCACCGTGGAAGAGCCTCAGCAACTGCCAGGCTACTAGAAGCGAGGCTCCCTCCTCCTCGGTCCATGTAGAACTGGGAGCGGACCCGGAGGAAGGCCGAGTGCGTGGCAGCCCAACAGGTACACCGGCCCTAAAGTAGGCGGAGCTCGTCCCACTTTTCCGCAGCGTGTTGTTCGATGACAGGCGGTCCACGGAGAAACAGGTGTCGCATGAATCCATGTCATGAAGTGGGCCAAGACACGTAAGGCAACGGTCGTGCTGGTCGGTGACGGAAAATTTACGGCCACAAGGGTCCCATCGCACGGGGGGCTGTCCTGTCTTCGAAGTCTTCTTGCCCTCCAACCTAGACATGACCTACGAGGAAAAAAACACCAAAAACAGACTCGACGTCGCCAAGAATAAAAATAAATGGAAAGATCTTGCCAAGCGACGTCGAGTAAGGTAACTAGAATCGGCAGGAAAGGAGCCGACAGACTGTGGCATGGAGGAATAATAAGGCTGAAGATGAAACTGCATAGGCGGTAGGCCTCAAGTTCTGCAGAGCTTCCACACGGGGTGACCTCGACGGTGTGAGATGAAGAACTGGCAGACAGGCGGAGTTGACAGCGCCTAACGGCCAACTCATGAGCGTCACGCAATGCGTCGGCCTCGAGGGTGGCGCCAATGGTGCGTCGGCTCCACCTACCAAAAAAAAAAAATTAAAAAGAGCTCCCACGGGGTCATGACCTCCGGCCACGTACCCAAATGTGATGAATGGTAAAGACTGACACAGATAAGATCAGAGGATACCAAGGCTGTCTGGCCCAGTCTGGAGCCAGTAGAATCACTGTGCAGGGCTGTGACCTGATCGTGACCAGAACCCTGAACAACAGGGGAAAGGAAGGAATGGCATAAAGGAACTTGCTTTCCCAGTTCAATATCAGGGCATCCAGGGGAACAGTCCCTAGGACAGGGGGTCTGCAGCAGAAGAGGGGAAGCTGTTGACTGTCTGGGACTGCGAAGAGATCTATCTCTGGAATGCCCCACCTGGTGAAGAGATTACTTTCAGTATGAGAAGATCCAAGGACCATTCGTGATGGCCCAGGGAGATACTGCACAAAGCATCTGCTAGTGCATTGTCCTTCCCTGGGAGGTGGACTGCTATTAGGGAAGTTTGCAGGGAGTAGGCCAGAGACCATACTTTCATGGCCTCCATGCACAAGGTCGTAGACCGAGTGCCCCTTTGCTTGTTGATGTACCACGTGGTGGTGGTGTTGGCTGTTTTGACCTAAACCACCTTGTCCCTTACTAAGTCCAAAAAAGCTTGAAGGGCTAGGAATACTGCCCTGAGTTCCAGAAGATTGATATGAAGGAGAGACTCTTGTGGAGGCCAAACACCCTGTGATGTGAGGGCTCCTAAGTGGGCTCCCCAGCCCAGGAGAGAAGCATCTGTATTTAGTACCACTGAATGAGATTGACTGAGGAATGGGACACCTTGTCTGAGATTGTCCTGATCCAGCCACCACAAAAGAGCTTGGACCAGAGTCTGAGTCACTGGAACTAATTTGGTGAGAGAATCTTTTTTTCTGAGACCTAAAAGACCTTAGGTGAAACTGAATGTCCCTCATTTGGAACCTGGTTCCTTGTACCACTGCAGTGGAAGCTGCCATGTGGCCTAGGAGCTGAAGAAAATGTCTTGCTGGGTGAGAAACCGCAGGATGAAATGAGGAAGCAAGATCTGTAAGGGCCTTTACCCTTGTTAGGGGGAGGAAGGCTTTTGCTTGAACAGTATCTAACTCTATCCCTATGAAAGTCAAGAGTTGTACTGGTTCGAGAACTGACTTTGTCAGATTGAGAAGGAATCCCAGAGAACTGAGCAAATCTTGAGTGACTTGAAAGATCCCCTGCCTTCTGAGGAAGTCCACTACTACTGCAAGGCACTTTGTAAACACTCTTGGAGCCAATGTTAGGCCGAAAGTCATGGCTCTGAACTGATAATGGCCTGAAGGCAGCTCGAACCTGAGGTACCTTCTGTGGGAGCACCTGATAGGAATGTGGAAATAGGCATCCTTGAGGTCCAGGGATGCTAACCAATCTCCTGGCCTGAAAAAGGGAAGAATTACTCCCAGAGTCACTATTTTGGACTTGGAAGAGGATGCAGCCCTGTTCATCCCCCTCCTGCCTCTCCCTCAGAAGAACCCCCTCTGTGGGAAGGGAGAGGAGGCCTGGGCTTGTAGAAAGGCCTGTGAAAGGGCCTGCCCCTGCTCCTAGACTGCTGCTTTTGAGCAGTGGTTTGCCGTTCTTTGGCATGTGCACTTCTGTAGGTGGTCCTGTACTCATCCATTTTCTTCATGTAAGCCTCTGTCTGCTACACAAAAAGAGAGTTACCCACCACAGGGAAATCCATGGCCTTAGCTTGGGTGTCCTGAGAAAGGCTAGTGCATCTGAGCCAAGCAAATTTCCTGAGAGACACAGTTGTAGCCATGTCTTTCGATGCCACATCGTTAAGAGTCTACAGTGGCATGGAATTGCACTCTGGATGCCTCAGTCCCATCAGCAGCCACCTCCTCCAGCTCTTTGGCTAGCTGAGGAGAAGCCTGTTTAGCCAGTTCCAGAACCATATGCCACCTGGACTTCTGGTATCTGGCTGCATAGGCCATATAATTAGCCTGCCTGAGTCCCAAGGAGGATGGCAGGTATTGTTTCTTGGCCATGGCATCCACCTTCCTGGAGTCTTTATCTTGGGGGTGAAGCCAAAGTTATATTAGCCCTGTCACAGGCTGCAATGATTGAACAAAAACTCTGTACCTGAGCCTGACAGCATATACCTCCTGTCCATTCTCTTATCCACAGGAGGTAAAAGACTTTGATGTCTGTAAAATCTTTTGTGTCTGTTTCCCCAGGGATTTATGGAGGGGAACAGACAACCTCTTGGACTCTGAGATGTCCATCTTCTCCACAAAATCAGGCTCTTCCTCCTCCTCAACAGCTTCAACCATAGGGAGCTGGAGGGTTTCAGCTACCTTTTTGTAAAACAAAAAGTGAGATGGGGACTCAGAAAGCCTTGGAAGGGAGACATTGGAGGGTCTGTCTGGGGAGATGTCCAATTCAGTGGGCACATCCAGACCTTCATAATTACTGTCATTATCATCATCGGATGATAACTCTTCATTCCCCCTTCCACACCAATTCATAATAAGCATCCGGATCATAATCCGATGGAGTTGTATACGACCGAAAAGAGCGCCTAACCGATGGCGCCGGTTCAGATGGAACCTGACAAAACAATTGCACAATATTGATCGCTTTGACTATTTCTTCAACGGTTGGAGTAAGGGATGCTGGATCCGAACCGGCTGACTTTTTTCGTCTTTTTGATGGAACCGACCCCTCAGGGTCAGCTCTCCTTTTGCCTGAGGACGTCTTGCCCAGGTCAGTGGGCACTTCCTCAGGTTCGGTCAGAACCGAACTGGGCTGGCCATCCGGGTCAGCGGACTTCTCTACCTTCTTTTCCTTTAGCCTACCCAATCTTTTCTCCAGAGTGGCCTTAGGAAAATTTTTGCAGATCTGGCAGTCTATTTTGAGATGGTCAAACCCTAGGCAATAAACACAGATGAGGTGGGGTTCGGCCTTAGCAAAGGCCTCCCCATACTCTGTACAGTGTTGAAACCCAGTGGGACCTTTTTTCCTTGGGTTTCTCAGACATGGCCTGACTAGAAAAAATTGCCCTTTACAGCTTTTAGCCAGGTAATATACCCCTATCAGTTACCAACCGTGTCACGGGTTGTGTAAAGAAACTGAAAGAAGTTTTTTTTTTTTTTTTTTAAACCAATAGGAACTGGCACACCACTACTAAAATCCCAGAAAATAAATTTAAACACAGAAGGTCGGTTCCCAACCGGACCGACCTAGAAGGAACTCAAATTTACAATTTCCATAGAAGAAAACACAAAATCACAGTTCACTACCTACCTACACTACTGTTTACTGTACCATAGACAGATGCTCGGAACTAAAAATAAACAAATCAGTTGAAAAACTGATGTGTTTTGAAACTTTACTGAACTGAAGCAAAGGAGCAATATCCGGAGCGATTTCACAGTTAGGCGGAGTAAAGAATCTGATGGTTACACTCCGAGGCACCACAGACAGAGGTTTGAAAACCGAGCACTAGTTCAACATTCTATGCCTGGCATAGAAATTAACTCTTTCCTCTCTGGGGCAGTTCAAGTGCTGAGGCTAACTGCATATGTCAGAATACAGCAAGACTACATGTTGTTTGAAGGTCTTCGTAGCATTGATGCAACTTGCACTGAAGCCTCTCCTCACCTGAGGAGGATGAAGATGAACAGCAGCAGCAGCGCCACTTCCCATGGTGCCAAGAGTGATACCGCTGATGCCAGTGGGACCTGCTCGACCCAGAGGATGAGGAGGTCCTAGACCTTGACCACGGCTGCCATGGGTGCTGACGGGGATCTCAGAGGAGCAGGGGAGTGCCGTGGCTCCTCCTGGTCTAGGTTGATGTCCGGATGGTCCGGTTCACTGGGCTGAGCTGACTCTTCGGTGGTCACCAGCAGGGCCGGAGTCCTGAACAAGGAGTTGTCAACCTCTTTGGATAACAATCGGTTGACCGTTTTGAGAAAAATATCAGCCGGCACCTCAACCAACTGGTCTGACGGGGGCACCGTGAAGCCAGTGGCCAAGGCCACAGTTTCGACCATGGTCAAAACCTGAGATTCTTGAGACAAAGAATGGTCCTGGTCCCAAGAACATCTACGGTGAGTCTTCTCTCTCTTGGACTCCCTTCTTGCGGGAGTTGTGCGAACCCAAAGGACCCTCTCCCTTGGTCTGGAGAGACTGGCACAGCTCCTTGAAGGAGCCCGAATAAGTGGAGCCCAACTTGAGCGGAACGAAGTCCGTAGCTGAAGAGAAATGCGCGGTGGCCTGAGCTGCCTCTTCCTCGAAGGCCGTAAGTTGTTCCAGCTGCTCGGGGGAACCCGCAGCCATGGAGGCCACCCAACGGGCGTCCTTGGAGTTGACCGGCGGATGTTGCTTTTCCAGGCGGCCCAACTTCAGGCAGGCGAGGTGGTCCTTGATGACCGATGCGTGAAACAACCAGCAAATATTGCAAGCCTGGGTATCATGCTCGTGGCCCAGGAAGTAAACGCACATGGCATGGGGGTCGGTACGCGACATCTTCTGCCCGCATGGGCACTGGCGAAATTCAGGTGAGGACTGGTCCTCCATCGCAGTCACGATCGAAGATCGAGCTGAAGACTGAACTCTGACGAGTTAAAGTTTTGGAAATAAATAGGAAGATTTGAGCACCAGGGCCTACTCAACGTGGGAGTGGTAAGGAGGAAACCTGTTTCTTCCAGCGGAAAGGAAGATCTGGCGTCACTGGGTGGAGCTGAGGGTTATACCACCTGGGTGGGTGGGAGGAGCCAACTTGAAGACTTTCTGGCAAGATTTAAAGGGAAAAGGACAATGCCAGAACGTGTGGATAGAACAACATATCCACATCCCTAGAAATGTATTTTAGCAAATCAACATTTCACAAAAAATGGAGTTGCTAATTGACCAGCACAAGAAATTTAAGGCTTATTTTGCCTTAACCTAAACCTATTACAAGAAAACTCTGAAATTTCCCCAACTACAACAGATAGTAAATCTAATGGAAGCTAGTTTACCAACCCAAAGACACTTAAACACATCAGAAGCATCCAAAAAAGAATTAAAAAGAAAGCTACTGGACTTTGAGACTCATTCGAGATGACAGAATATAAGAATTTTCAGGGTGCCAGAAGGGGTTTGCAAGATACATTTAAACAAGTGGCAGCAGCATACCTGGAAACAGATCCCAGCAATATTACACTGTATATCGATCCATAGAGGCCTGTGGACAAGACCAGATGAAGCAGCCACTCCCAGACCAATTATACTGAAATTTATTAGATCAGGAGATAAAGATCTGCTCATGTTAGCAGTATATAAGAAAAAGAGAATTCAGTTAATTGGAGCATCAATATCAACCTACAATGACTTGTTTTACGAACTGATACTAGAACAAAAAAAATATGACATCATAAACAAGCATTTGTCAATGCCGAATGTTTGCTTGCTGGCATTGGCAGTGGTAGTGTATAAGTTACAGAGCTGCGTAATAGGAATGGCAGTAAAGTATTGAACTGAAGCCAACCCCACCACCACCCTGCAGAGAGTGACAGGCATTGGGGTGTGCGTTTGGGTCGTCAGGCATAACGGCCGTGCCATTTCACCACACCCCACCCTGCAGACACTGACAAGTGTCACGGTGTTCATAGGGTCTTTGGCCCTCATGCGCACCCATTTCATTAGGAAATATGGTGAGATGGGTGCCATATAGGGAGAATGGGGTGAACTTTGGGGCCGAAGAGTCCAAGGCATATCTCGATGCCTCTCACTGGCTGCAGGGTGTGGAATGGTATGAGCATTACAGGCAAGAATCCCAAGTCACACCCCTGATGCCTGTCATTCTCTACAGGGTTGGGCGTTATGGTTGGAAACCCTAATACCTCAGGCATTCGTTGGTATTTTCACTCCAAATGTTCAACATGTTTTTGTGACCCCACCTCATGAACAGGGGAATATCAGTTTGTTAGCAAGCTGCTTATGCACAGCGACTACGCATTTAGCACCACAGGTGCAAAAACATTCGAACAGGATGTAAAAATGACAGCTGTACTGTTCATGGGGAGGTATAAAAATGGCAATGTTGCAAATCTGCAGTAAAATATTTAAAAAATGGTGAAGTCACGGCGTACACAGAAACTGTGCACGCTTACCGTTAATATAATTAGGTTGGGGATTTTTACAGCAGATTGTCAACTCAGGCATTTTGGTGCCTCCGATCATGAACAGTGTCACTGTGATTTTCTTCATCTGTGCCGAACAATGATTTCCCACAGCGACCATGCATCTCTGCGCTGAAAGTGTGAAACACACTTCAGCCATGTTGTGAAAAATGACAGCTGTACTGTTCATAAGGAAGTGTGGAAAAATGGCACTGGTGAAAATCTGGACTGAAAATATTACAGAGTCATGAACTTACGAAGGTGCGTGGAAACTGCGCAATGCTCACTCGTAACACAGTCATTTTATGGACTTTTATCATTAAATTTTCAACATAGCCATTTTAAGACCTCTGCTCATGAACAATGTAACTGTGATTTTCTTAATCAGTCCTAAACATTGCTTTCGCACACCAACAGCACCATTGTGCGCTACATGTGCGAAAACACATTTTGGGCGACATATGAAAAATGGCAGCTGTACTGTTCATAAGGAAGCGTAATATAATGGTAATGTTGAAAATCTGGAGTGAAAATATTAAATTCACAAACTTACGAGCATGCATAGGAACTGCGCAACGTACGCTCGTAAAACAGTCATTTTTAGGAATGTTTTCACCAAATTTTCAACATAGCCATTTTAAGACCTCTGCTCATGAACAGTGTCACTGTGATTTTCTTAATTGTCCCGTACATTGATCTCAATTACCGACTGCATCATTGTAAGCGCTTACATAGCGGAAACACATTTGGGTGAGATGTGAAAAATGACAGCTATACTGCTCATAAGAAGGTGTGGTAAAATGGCAATGTTGAAAATCTGGAGTGAAAATATTGAAAATTCGCGAACTTACAGTGTGCGTAGGAACTGTAGCATACGCTAATAAAACAAGTCATTTTAGGAATTTGTTCACCAAATTTTCAACATAGCCATTTAAGACCTCTGCTCATGAACAGTGTCACTGTGATTTTCTTAATTTGTCCTGTACATTGATTTCGCACACCGACTGTGCCATTGTGCGCTACATGGGCGGAAACACATTTTGGGTGAGATGTGAAAAATGACAGCTGTACTACTCATAAGAAGGTGTGTTAAAATGGCAATGTTGAAAATCTGGAGTGAAAATAGTGAAAATTCGCGAACTTACGAGCCTGCATAGGAACTGCATAGCATGCGCTCAGTAAAACAGTCATTTTGGAATTTTCACACCAAATTGTCAACATGGGGTTTTGGGACCCCTTCTCATGAATGATGTCACTGTCATGGTATTATTTGGGCCTAAGGGTGATTTCGCGCAGTGACTGCGAAATCACCCTGAGCCTGAGCTCGACAGTGACATCGTCATGAAGAGTACCAAAACCATGTTGAGTGAGTGCAAAATTCAAAAATGCTTGAGATATGCAATAAAGTTGAAAACCCCTATCTAGCCCATTATACAGCTTACCGGCATTTCCTCAGTTAGCGGTCGGCTTTGAAGAGTGCAGGCGTGTTCAGTCCACGAAGGTGTTCGCCGAGGAGCTCGGAAATAAGTATGGGAGTAAGGGGGTATAGAGGCAGGGTGCGCAGTGGGTGGAGTGCGGGTTTTGGGAGGGCTGGGAGGCGCCGTGTGACCGTTCTTATTTTGCAGGTGAAAAAAAAAAAAAAAGATGGCGTGGGGCGTTTGCCATGCTGGGTGGGCTCCCAGCGTGGCACAGGACAAATGAGGGGCTGTGGAGCCGGCGGGGTTGGGCACCCCGTCGGCCATATAATCAGTTGCCACGCTGGGCACCCAGTACTGGGGGGTGAGGACAGTGGAGCTGGCAGGGGATTGGGCACCCCTATCGGCTATTCTATGAGTTGCCACGCTGGGGTGGGCACCTAGCATGGCATGTGGAAGGCTTTGGGGGCGCAGCACAAGCAGGCAGAGTTGGGCACCCCAGTCGGCTACGTTGTGTGTGGGGGAGGACAGCACGCAGTATGCGCTAAGGCTAGGTAGGGGGAGCTGCGCATGAGCAGGCAATATCTTATCACTGCTCACTGAAGCGTAGCTCCTCAACTGTATGCCACTGCATTTTGGAGCTTGTCATAGACAGCTCCAGCATGCATTGGCTTACAGGGGCCGCGCCTGCCAACACACTGACTGAATTGGAGGAGGAGGTGACACACCTCCGAAATCTCGGATGATGGCACTATGTTTCTTGCACATGCGTGCAAGCAAACATAAAAATACTTTAGACTAGCAATATAAAAGCGGTGACTATTTTACCCGCCAAATTGTGTACGAACATTGAAGGTCTTTCTTATAGTTATGAAAACCTTGCGGATGCAATGAAAGATTTACAAGAAAGACTTCCTCAAATCTGTCACTAAAATACAACAGGGGCTGTAGTTAACTGCCAGATGTATTCTAATTAAGTTTACAATTGTTGAGGGAGGGAATGACGTAGGCTGCATTTAAAAATAGGGTACAGCAGCTCTAACGAGCTGCCACGATTTACAAATACTTTTTAATTATTTTTTCTTTCAGGTTGGGGGTAGAGGGGTAAAGGTGAAGGGGGGATAAAGTACTGCTCTGTAAGAACTTACCATTATAGTAGGTCTTTGAGAAGAGCTCTTGCAGCAGGCAATAACCTTTAGGACTAAGCCACCAAGTAGCAGGGCCACACAGAAACCTTCTAGCTAGCAGTCTTCAGCAGGGACCGCCCCAACATCGGCTCCACCTGACATCAGCCAATGGTACAAAAGGGGAGGTCCCCAGCACCACCTCAGTTCTCCCGCCGGAGACCCAGAGTCTAGAATGGAAGGAGAACCAGGCAGGTTCTTTGCCAAAAATTAACAGCAGAGAGAAAGCCAGGAGGGAATGAGGGAGGGAAAGCAACGCCTGCTGGAAGAGCTCTTTTTGAAGATCTACTGTTACGGTAAGTTCTTATGTAACTGTACTATCTTATTTCGAGTTGGAGCTCTTGCAGCAGGCAATAACCATTAGGACTGAGTCCCAAATGATAAAAGGATAAGGACTAGGAAAGTCTCGGAGAAGGCTGAAAAAACTGCCAACTAAGGACTCAGGACAGAAGGCCCTGGAGGACTGCCAGGCCAAACCTAGTCCAACGTCTGGAAGCCACGTCCGTGTTGTAATGCTTGACAAAGGTATGAACAGAACTTCAGGTAGCTGCTGCACAGATGTCTGCTGTGGAGACATTTCAGAGAGAGGGAAAGAAGGCCTTGTCCTGAACTGTATTCAGGACCAGCCCAATGAACTGGAGTCTCTGACTGGGCCATGGGGACAATTTGGGAATATTCAGGGTGATCCACAGCTCTAGGAAGAACGTAAAGGTGTCTCCAAGAGTGCAGACTAGCTGTTCCCTCATGGAAGCAGCCAGAAGCCAGTTGTCTAGGTAGGGAAAGACGTAATGGTCCTGGCACTGCAGAGACGCAGCCACCATCGCTAAGCACTTGGTGAAGACTCTGGGAGTGGAGGAGAGGCCGAATGGCAAGGCTCGAAACTGGTAATGCTGGCCCTGGAAGAGGAACTGCAGGAACCTCCTGTGGAGCGAAAAATATCAGAATGTGCAGGTATGCATCCTGAATATCTAGACAGCAATGCCGGTCCCCTTGGTGCAGGAGGGGAATTAGACCTGGTAGTGACCATCCTGAACCTCTTGTATTCAATGAACTTGTTCAGGGAGCTGAGATCCAGGATGGGCCAAAGGTCCCTGGTCTTTTTGGGGACTAGGAAAAAGTGTGCATAATACCCTTTTCCTTGTTGAGCTGGGGGGACTGGCTCTATAGCCTGCTTTTGCAGGAGGGCCTGAATTTCCCCTTTGATCAGGAGACATGAGAAGGAGGACAACGGGAGGACACTGGTGGAGTATCCGGAGGAATGTGCTTGACAAACTCCAGAGCATGACCTCTCTATGAGCTGTAAAACCCAGAAGTCTGATGTTATTTAACTCCAGCCCTTGGGATGGAGGGAGAAGTGACCCCCTACCACTTCCCCCAATGACTCCACTGGAGGGGGGGTCTGGGAAGGAGTCATTGGAATGCTCCAGGAGTGGACAGAGGGTCCTGGGAGGACTTTGTGGCTCGAGAGACAGAGCTTCCAGGAGTCCGGGAGGTGGCCTTTCTTTTCAGGCTAACCTTCTGCTGAGGCTGAGTTCGGGGCTGTTGTCCTGAGGGCTTCCAAAATGGCTATTTTCTGAAGGATTTTTGGTTCCCGTTGTACATTTTTTAGATAGACCAAATGGACTTCCTTGACACTTGGAGGCGATTAATCAGTATTTCATTCTCATCTCCAAAAAGGACCGAGCCCTTAAAGGGGAGGTCCAGGATGCCTAACTGCAGATCCTGAGAGAACTCTGAGATCCTAAGCCATGCATGGCGCCTGAGACAAATGCCAGAGGCTGCCGCTTTGGCTGCCGTATCTGCAGTGTCGTATGAGGCACACAAAATATGGGTACCTACATCCTACCCCAATTTGAGGAGATCCATGAGCTCATTTTTTTGTGCCAAGTCTAGAAGGGCCTGTGCTATTTCAATACCTTTCTCCCACAATGCATTCTAATACTGCACCATGTGTGTGAGAAAGTTGAGGGACCTGATGGAGCAAGTGGAAGATGAATAGACCTTTCTGCCCATCTGGTCAATGTATCTGGACTCCTGATTGGGTGGCTGAGTGCTTAGGTGCTTCAGCTTCTTTGATCTATCATGAGCAGCCATGATCACCATCAAGTCCACCGTAGGGTGTTCCGCCAAGAAAGGCTCTTCCCTAGGGGCCCTGTACAGCCTGAGTTCTTGGAAATGGTGGAGGAGGTGGAAGGATGTTTCCAGGTTAACCTTGTCAGGTCCAGAAAGGTGTCTACTAAAGGAGGCACCACTAGAGGCTTGGGCTCCTTCTGCCTCAGGTATTTAGCCAACCTCCACCTCTCCGGGTCCAGGTCTTCTGTCTCCCATCCGTTGGAAGCCTGAATATGCCTCATGACGTCCATGAACATCAGATCATCAGGAAGTGACCTGGGGGTGTCCTTGTTATCAGATGAAGAAGGGCAAACCCTAGGATCCGAATGGTCTGAGCCCGAGGACACAGAACTACGGCTGGAGTCCACCAAAGAGGAGGACAAATAGCTAGAGCATCATCGGATGTGGGACCAGCGACAGCTATGGGACCAGCATCTGCTGTGGTAAGACTGGCGGCGGTGGCGACTAGAGGAATGGGAGCTTTTGCGGTGATGACGCTTTTTGTGCTGGGGTCTACCGCGTTGATCTTCACGGTTTGGAGAGCGGCTCTTAGGGGGAGGAGCCAGCTGCTTAGGTTCCTGACCCCTGCCATGATCCAGCTCCAGCTCCAGTTCTGGTTCAACAGTGACCGGTTCCTTAGGGGGCAGCAGGTCCCCTATGACTTGATTCCACCAAAAGGAGAAAAGCTCCTGGATCTGGTCTGTGGAGAACTGTGGGGTCGATGAACCGGCTGGTGAATATGGAGCTGGCATTGGTTTACACGTAGAGCATCCCATGTCAGGATGTCCTGCGTCAGAGGTGGTGGCAGAGACAGGAACTCAATGGGTTGATTAGGCATCTCATCCCACCCAAGATCTTCAATTAGTAAAGAGTGGCCAGGTGAAGAGGAGAGCGAAGTCTGATCTGATGTCTGAGAAGGTGTGCCCGCAGCGGACGGCTGCTTAGTGGTGTCCAGTGGGGAAGCAGCCAATGGCTTGGCCGCAGCCTGAGGCGGCAGCACAGAATCTGACTCCTGCCCCTACAACAAGGTGCCTTATCCAAGGCCTTGGACAAGACTATCGTTGGTACTGTTTTGCCAGGTGCCAGAGTCTCGCTGACCTTCTTTTGGCTGGTCCCAGCCCCTAACGTGGAGGGTGACTCTGCTGTTGTTGCCTTCACCTTAAGAGGCATTAAGGTAGGGCCCGAAGACCCTGACCCCAATTTACCTCTGCCTGATGCCAGGATGACGGCGAGGGGTTTGGTTATCAACTGCCCGGAGGAGCCGTGGGTTAGCCGGGAAGAGTGGTCTGAGCCCCTGTGGGATGAGGAGCCAGACAATGACTTTTTGTGCAGAGGAGAGCTGGAATGGGAGTGCCCCGGGACTTTTCCTGGTTTTTGTCCCAGTGTTTGTGCTTCCCTGAATCCTTTTTCTTCTCCTTGTGCAGCTTAGAAGTGGTGGAGGTGGAAACCGACAAGGATGAAAAGGAATCTTCCCCATTGGCTGTCTGCATCTTGGAAAGCTGCTTTTCTAGGAGGTGTGCCTTGAGGGCCTTCTGTCAGCGGATCCTTGCCTGGCAGTTGAACGCCCGGCTGTGCTCGCAGGCCATGGTGTCATGGTTCGGGCCTAGGCAGAAGAGGCAGGCTGCATGGCCGTTCTTCGACGGTAGCTGCTTGCTGCAGGCACACACAGATTTTTTATGCTCCGTGGATGAAACGGACAATGCCAGAGAAGAAGACATGCAGAAGGGAAACAAATTCGGAAATGTTGCTGAAAAAAAGCAAAGAAAATGATGAAGGCGCGAAAGCGGTCTAAACTGTTGCGAGTCTTAACCTGAATTCAGATTGTCTCAGCTAACTCTGTCCTAGTTTGAACAAGTTTCTGAAGGACAGTAATTTGAGCATTCAAGTAAAGTGCTGAAACCCGAGCTGCTGCTAACTCACCCTCCTACAGCTTTTTTCTTAACTTGTTCCCTCTGTTCTTTCTCCGCAGCTACCCCTGAAAACTCCTTCCTCTCCTAGGCTCACTCCCAGTCCCTGAAGTTTTGCACAGAAGTGGCAGACGCCACACGGAGACTCTACAGAGCACATAGGTACAGACCTCTCCAGCCAGGATGCCTTTGTTTATTGTGCCCATCTGCCGTTTGAATTTTGGCACCCTTTTCTTCCTTCTTTTGTCTGCTTTCGACCACAGGACTGATCAATGCTAGTGAATTACCATGGGACTAATTAATTTAATTTTACACTCGTAGCATACTTTAGCATGCCTTTCTTTTGAGAGCAGATTCCCGATGCTGCTTTGCAGTGTCTCCCACCCACCCCCCTATCTGGGCTCTTTCTTTTATACCTCATGTCCTCCAGGGGCTGCCTCTTATTGGCCATTTAGCAACGTGCATTTTTTTCTACCTCCGTGTTTAAATTCATTCTGTTATGTCCACTGACCACTAGAGGGCGTTCACAGCCAGCTTTCCCCAAGACAACTTTTACTTATGGGAAATACAGGTTTGTCAGCCTGGGCACTGAGAGAAAATGGAAATTACATACCTACTGTAATTCTTGATCTTCTTGGACAAAGTCTCCACCACTCATTCATACTGTTGGCACTACGCCGGCGGCGCTAGGACCAAGTGGGAGACATAAATCTTCAGGATGGCCAGCACCGAGGTAGGGCTATGGCACCATGAGACTGACTTGTGCCATATAGGCTACCTCGGAATCGACCCTCCAACCGACTCAGTACTTTTTTACTGAGGAGGTGCAGCATAAACTAACCTAGTGAAACTAGCCTAAGATAGACATAAGATAGTCTGAATGACCCGTATAAGAAGGGAGTGAAGACCAAAAACAGGTAAGTGAGCTCGAGGGATGGAGGGTGGGCATGTGAATAAGTGGTGGAGACTTAGTCCAAGAAGATCTAGAATTATGGTAGGTATGTAATTTCCATATCTTCCGGTACATAAAGTCTCCACCACTCATTCACACTGATGGGAGAGTACCGAACTAAAATAATCCTCCCGAGAACAGTGGCAGGAGAGAGCAGCTCACTTAGGACAGGAGTCCATTAAAGATTGTCCTGCCAAAATCGGCCCTCCAGTACAGCGGCAAGGCATCTGTCTGCGGCGCCAACATCCAAGGTTCGGGGACGGACCCGGGAGTCTGAGGGCTGGCCAGGGGGAGAGGGATTGAGCATCTCCCTCTCTGGGGGAGATGGGGAAAGAGTGTTGGAAGAACCAAGGGCTGGTTCAGCTGGAATTCTGAGACTACTTTGGGGAGAAACTTAGGGTGAGTTCTGAGAACCACCTTGTCCTTGTGAAATACTGTATAGGAAGGGTCTGTGATGAGGGCATGTATTTCAGACACACTGCAAGCGGAGGTAATGGCTATGAGGAAGTCGGCCTTCCAGGTCAGGAACTTCAACTCGCAGGTTGCTAGAGGTTCGAATGGTTTGTGAGTGAGTATGTCTAGCACAAGGTTAATATCCCAAGCAGCAACTGGTCTCTTGACTGGTGGCCTAATGTGGAGTATACCGTTAAGGAACCTCTTAACCAAGGGCAGCTGAGCCATAGACATAGTGTGCACAGGATCGTGATCAGCTGAGATCGCGAAGAGATGAACCTTTACTGTTGAGTATTATAGCCCTATATTTGACAGGTCTAGTAGATACTCTAGGACTTTGTTTGGTGGGCAAGAAAAGGGACCCAGGGAGGACTCTGCATATCAGATGGAGAATGACTTCCACTTTGCCGTGTAAGTCTTCCTAGTGGAAGGCTTGTGCACTGCTAGGAGAATGTCTGAGACTCTATGGGAGACATCAAATCTACCCATTTCTATCTCCTCAGTAGCCATGCGTGAAGATGAAGGGATCTCAGGCTGGGATGGACCACTGGACCTTGGGTCAGAAGGTCCATTTGAAGTGGTAGCTGTCTCAGTGGAACTTCCAATAATCTGCTGATTAACAGAAACCAGATTTGATGAGGCCAGAATGGGGCGATGAGGATCATTCTGCCCCCCTGTGTCTCCAACTTGAGCAGCACCCTCTGAATCAAGGGAAGAGGAGGAAATGCATACAGAAAGCATCTTGTCCACTGCAGTCTGAATGCATCCTGACAGATTACACCAGGTTCTGGATTTCTGGAGCAGAAGAGAGGCAGTTTTGCGTTGAGTGGGGATGCAAAAAGGTCCAGATCCAGTGTGCCCCACTCTTCGAAGAGCGATTGCATGACGTTTACATCGAGAGACCACTCATGAGGATCCACCTCTGTTCTGCTGAGGTGATCCATTAGATCGTTCTGGGCCCCAGGCAGGTAGACTGCTTGGATAAGCGCTTCATGATTCAGGCACCATTCCCACACTCTCATCGCTTCCCTGCACAGGGTATAAGAGTGTGCCCGCCTTGCTTGTTGATGTAGTACATCACTGCTTTGTTGTCCATCTGAGGGAGAATTATTTTGCGACAGAGGATATCCTTCAGGACAGAACAGCTCTCGTTTCCAGGACATTTATGTGGAGTTGAGACTCGTCCTGATTCCACAGACCCTGGGTGTGGAGATCTTGACAGTGAGCTCCCCATCCGACTAGAGATGCATCTGTGGTGATGGTGATCTGTGTCTCCAGTGGGGCAAAGGGAAAGCCTTTCAGTAGGTTGTCCCCTTAAGTCCACCAGGTGAGTGACCGTTTTATAGGGTCCATCACCTTGACGTGAAAGGACTGTGGGTGTGTGATCAGGGACCACTGAGTACTGAGCATCCACTGAGTGGTCTTCATGTGAAGATCAGTCAAAGGCACCATGAACACTGATGACACCATGAGACCCAGCATCTGCTGCATCGAGAGAGCTCACACCAAGCCATTCTCTTTGATGAAGCGAGCCAACTGGAGGATATTGTTTCTCCTGTCCTCCAGGAGGAAGACCCTTGCACTGGAGGTATCCAGGAGGGCTCCTATGAAGAGGAGTTGCTGGGAGGGCTGTAGCTGCAATTTTTCCAGATTCAACAGAAGCCCCATAGAAGTGAGGAAACTGGAAGCTGTGGTCACTGCTTCCTGTGACCCTTGTCTGGAGGAGCTTGCTAGGAGCCAGTCGTCCAGATACGGGAATACTTGAATTCCGAGTTTCCTTAGGTGCGCTGCGAGAAATGGAAATTATGTACCTACCGTAATTCTTTATCTTCTTGGACGAAGTCTCCACCACTTATTCACACTAATGAGATCTACACTGGAGGTGCTAGAACCCAGCGGGAGCAAACTTTTCAAGAGGGCTGGCACAAGAGATGGAGCCACAATTTCCTTCCTGGGTCAGGGAAGCCCTTAGCAGTAAAATTCTTTGTGGATTTAATGTCCCTCATGGAGGGACAATTGCTGCTGGGGGGGGCACTTGAATATCACTTTAAACCCCTCTTTGGATGTGTAACCCCGCTGCAAATGGGGGTTCCAAAAGACTTCCAGGAGCTTGCTTGAATGCTCCAAGCCTGAATGGTGTTTATGCTTAAGCCATTTATCAGTGAGTGTTTTAGAGCCTCTGGTACTGTCTCTTTAAGAGCTGTCTGCTTGCAGACATAATTAGTTTGTATGGGGGACTGTGTGCTTCTCTGTTTGAGTACCACTCGAGCTGCTGCCAATTCACTCCATTTTGCAGTCACTAGGAGTGCAAAGGGAACCTATCTGAAAGATGTAACTGGTTGCCAGAAATCATTTAGAGTAATAATGAAATTACAGTTTGTCTAACCTGCTTTCTTTGCAGTCAGAACTGTGTCTGCCTAGTTCCCCATTCTGGTGTTGAACTGCTGAACTGGACCAATCAGTATGGGGTAAGCTAGCTCTAAAATGGTGCCTTGGACGAATCAGAACTTGGACTCATAATCTGAGCCAGCCACAAGAGGATTGTATGGGCAGTGACTCTGGGAGATGTAGTTTAGACTTTGGCCTTTTGGACCAACAGAAGCAGTCTATTGTGAGTGACAGCCAATCCAGTCAAGAACTGGGAGGAACTCAAAGGAAGTGCCAGTTTTGTCTGTTGGAGTTTCAGTTTTAGCTCTGGCAGTGAAGGGGAAAGGAACCCTGTGCTCCTTCAGTGCACAGTTTTAGTCAAAAAACATGTGTAAGGTCCAGAGTTCCAGTCTGCAGCTTGTGTAACTGCTTGTTAGGACTGAATCCGTCCTGTGAAGAGAATCAAAGGATATTTGAAGAGTAGAAACCAGGCTCACCCTGTAGAAGACTGGAGAAAATTGCTGAATTGCACTCTGTCTGTCAGGAACTGAATCTGCTGTGTGTTCTCCCGGTATGTGCAGTAATTGCGATCGGGATAGAGAAGCAGCCTGCCTGGTATAGTACTTTCTTTTACCATATAAATGTGGAGGAGTCTCGTGGAGCTCAAGAGTAGCCCTGCTGACGTTGAAGGACCCTATCTTGTTTGGAGGTCGAGTACTAATTCAGGGTCGCTCCTGTTGAATTGCCACATTAAATCCAAATGGAATCACTGTACTGCTGACTGTTTAAACTAATTTTTCTTTTCTCTGTGAAAGGGCCCTACCAGCTGCCACGGTTTGGACTAGCCACTAGGGCTTGGGTACCCAGGGACAGTAACTGATAGGGATAGGTCTGCACAGAGCCATAGATAGATGAGTAGAGTGATAAGCTAATTAACCTGATTTCCCCTGTCCTTGTATATCCCCATAAATAAATCAGAGCTGCTTGTTTCATCAAAGTTATACTGCCTGAGGTATTTGTCTATGTTAAAGTACTGTACTGTGATTGTTGCACTGTATCTTATTTCACAGGAGGTCCCAGTGCGGAACCAGTCCTGGGGGTAAGTGTATACTGTGGGAGGTAATTCTGATATATTGTGTGGGCCACTAGTGGGAAGAAAGGGGGTTGCAGTGTCCCAGAGGGCTGTGACCAAGTTAGTTTAACTATTGCAAACCCTGACCTCTGGGTGGAGGCACCCGCCATTGGATCCAGGCCCCTCAACCTGTTAGTGGCAAATCAGGCAGGGGTAGTAGCCCCTGGGATAGCGCCATCTAGGGGTTACATCTTGGAAGCTCACCGCTGGGATTGTGTGTCCTCTAGTGGCCATATTGACGAACCACTGTTAAGAAAAAAATGGGTACCCCGACAGAAGTGGCTGTGCACCGGCTGGTGGAGTGGTGTACTGGGGAGGAGATTGACCCCCAAAATGCTATGCTTATCCTGGACATTCCTGGGTATCAATACGGACACTGTACAGGGAGTACTTTCCAAGGTGGAAGGTTTACAAAACCCTGTGGTGGTGGGTCGGCATGCTAATCTGCTCACCCACACTTTCCTGGCCCTAGCAGAGTTTAAGGATCCCATAGATGGCTCCAAAGTGCCACAGACCATTACCCCAGAGGGAGCCCTCACTGCCTGGAGAGTGATAACTAAGGACAGTAAAGACCCGGGGGGGAATGAGCCCCCACCACTGTCTGAAACTTTTGAGGAGAAATTTGCTAAATGGTTGCTGGGAGAAGGGAAAACTGTAAAGGACTTGAAGAAACTATTCTTGCCACCTGGGGGTGTTCCTCCCCCAACACCCACTCCCGCTCCAGCATCCGTAATGGTGGCTGAACCAATGCAGACTCCTATTTCTGCACCTGCCATTAGTCACGACTCTTACCGGGTTGAGGATCTTCTCTGGCACCTCCCACCCCCAAGGGAGGATGACTGGGAGACCTGGATAGAACTATGTTGCCCAAGTGCTAGAATGGCAATGCTCGGAAGGCGGCGAAAGAGGGTTAGTGAGAGCATCGAGATCCTGCCCTGGCTACCATCCGTGACTAAACGGACCAGTAACCCTGAAGCGACTGCACAGGCTATCTTGAGGCCTTGGAGAATGTATGGGAGCCCAGATTCTGATGAGGACCTATGGTGGAGAGTAAGAAATGCACAACAGTACCAGGGGAGTTGTTGTCTGTGTATGTATCTCGGCTGGAAAAATTGTTGCAAGAATGCCTCAGAAAGGGTAGTTTGCCAGCGATTGAACTGGACCGAACCAGACTGGACAGAATCCTTAAGTCTGCCCCCTTCTCAGAACTGCTGTTGCTTCAGTTCGCCTGGCAAATCGACTGGAATCCCCACCCTCCTATGATGAGTTAATGAGAGAAATCAGGAGTTGAGAAAGGCAACCTCGGGAGGACCTGCACCAACAGCTGTGGCTACGACCAGTGACTGAGGGTGACCCATCAAGTGAAGTTCAGGGGCAGAGGTTGACAGTCAATGAGTGCACTGACAAGGAAAAAGATATGTCACAATGGGGCGAACTGTTGAGAGAGATCCGGGAATTCAAAAACAGTCCCTTTATGAAGGCCACGCCTGCAAGTACGGGCCCTGACCTATATCCGACTGCATCTGCTATGGGGGTGGGGGTACCCACCCATGTATCTCCTGCTGATAACAGCTCCAAACTCAATTCCTTGACCATGGAAGTGGAGAACTGACGAGATGTCTCCAAATGCTTATCACGCCGGAGACAGAGATGGCACCAAGGTTTCCAGTTAGTAGTACCCCGCTCTGGTTCCCAGTGTGGCGCCTCGGCCAGCTCAAACTCCAGAAAGTGTGTTTGCTATAATTGCGTGGAAGGATGGGCACATGAAGAGGGAATGCCGGTCCCCAAAAGACACTGATAAAGTTGCATATAGGTTACAAGGAGAGCTTGGAGAACAAATCAGTGGTTAAGAGGTGCACAAAATGATCCCAGTGAGGGCACCAAAAATGCTAACTCACGTCCTTTTGTGGCAAGGTCAGTTGCCCAGGCCCCCACTACCGCCTCTCCAGACTGGTCCAGAATAGTGGGTCCCTCCATGGAGACCACTGTAAAGGTGAAAGGAGTGTCTACAAGAGCTGTATTAGACAGTGGCTCCCAAGTGACAATTATGTTCCAAGATTGGTATCAGAAGCATTTGTCAGACGTACCCTTACAATCATTAGAAGGACTGCATGTATGGGGGTACATCCGAATTTGGCTGTCTTTCCCCACTTCCGTGGCTGGAGTGGCCGAACAAGTAGAGACCCTAGCCTTAGTGTGTCCCCCCACTGGACTGTATGATGGTGTCCCTTTGTTGATTGGAACAAATGCTCATATGTTCGGAAGGCTGGCACAGTTGTGTTATGAAAAACAGGGGTCAAAGACTAGTAGAGCTTTAAGAGTTCCAGCTTTAATTAAGAAGGCCTATGAGGCACAGAGATGCTGAAAAATAGAACCAGAGGAACCGGTCGAATTGTATGGAAGAAGGATCTGAGTCTCTGATCCTGGCGCCAAATGCCCAGTGTACCTTACAGGGAGGTCCGTATCAGAAGGATGTTAAGAAAAAATATTAATGTTGGATGCACCAGGCGATGGAAAACTGCCAGAGGGACTTCTGGTCAAGCCTAGTATTTTGCCGCTAGAGCCCATGCTTATGCCAGAAGGGTAATGGTCCAAGTTCATAATGTGTCAGAAAGAGACATTGATAAATAGAGGTTGCATCCTGGCTAATGTGCATTGTGCAGACACTGCAGTGCTACCCAGCAGCAAGAGTTCAAGGAAGAATTACAGAGTAACGCCTGACTTGTTTGATTTGATGACCCGCTGCCAGCTGAATGGAAAGTGAGGATAAGTGAGAAGCTTGCCCAGAGGACCAGGTGTTTTCTTTAAAGGAATGGGATGTGGGATGCGTGCAAGAGCTGAGCACAATATCCGGCTGCATGACGAACCATTCGTTGAGAGGTCTCGACGCCTGGCACCTGCTGACATAGATGATGTGAGACGGCATCTGCAAGAGATGTTAGCTGCTGGTGTAATACAAGAATCCAGAAGCCCTTATGCTTCCCCATTGTGGTAGTGAGGAAAAAGAATGGAACAGTAAGGATGTGTGTATTATCGCATCTCTAAACCGTGGACTATCCTGATCAGTACACAGATGCCCTGCATTCAGGATGCTTTGGACTGCCTAAACGGGAGCAAGTGGTTCTCTGTGCTGGATCTCCACAGTGGGTACTACCAGACTCGCATGGCCCCAGAGGACCGTGGGAAGACAGCCTTTATCTGTCCGCTTGGCTTATGAATTCATGAGGATGCCTCAAGGATTTCAGGTGCCCCAGCCACTTTTCAATGATTGATGGAGCGTGCAGTGGGGACATGAACTTACTAGAGTGCCTGGTATACCTAGATGATGTTATTGTGTTTGGCAGCTCACTGGAGGAACATGAGAGCAGATTATTTAAGGTATTGGACCGACTGGAGGACTTTGGCCTTAAACTGTCCATTGATAAGTGTCAATTCTTTCAAACATCAGTAAAGTATGTGGGACACATAGTATCCACCGAGGAATAGAGACCGACCCAAGTAAAGTTGAGGCCTTGACCACCTGGCACAGCCCAAAAATCTAAAACAACTGCAAAGATTCCTGGGATTCTGTGGTTATTATCAGGCGCTTCATCAAGGACTATTCAAGAGTGATCCGCCTTACTTAACCTTACTCAAGGGTATCCCCAACCCACAAAAATACCAAAGTCAGCGTCCCTCAAGACTGAAAGAGTGTATTTTCATCCGAGTGAAGTATTTGGGGCCGCTGGACTCTGATGTGAGACTGCTTTTCATGAGATCATATATCAACTTACCCATGCTCCAGTGCTGACCTATGCCGATCCAAGAAAACCTTCGTCCTGCACACTGATGCTAGCTTGCAAGGGTTGGGGGCTGTGTTGTGCAAGAGCACGAGAATGGCCTGAGACCAGTGGCCTTTGCCAGTAGAAGCCTGACCCCATCCGAAAGAACTATCCTGTACATAAGTTAGAGTTCCTAGCTTTGAAGTGGGCTATTGTTGACCAATTCCATGAGTACTTGTATGGGGCTAAAATACTAGTAAAACTGACAATAATCCTTTGACCTATGTGCAGACCTCAGCTAAGTTGGATGCCACTGGCCACAGGTAGCTTTCTGCATTATCTACATATGACTACGCTCGAATACCGAGCAGGTCTGAACCACATAGATGCAGATGCTCTCTCCCGGAGCCTGTTCCCAGAATGATTGGGTCCGATTGGCAGAACCTGACATTCAGGCACTCTGCGGAAGTTTGACAGGGAGGAACAAATGTCCACGGACAGTGGACTGCATGGTGGATTGCTTGGGACCCTCTGAGAATTGCATACCTGCTGCTTATTGCCACTTTTCTGCAATAGACATTGGTGCACTGCCTCAGCTGGACAATGACAGTATTCGATGGGCTCAATCCCGATCCTATGATCAAATCAGCTTTAGAAGCCCTCTATGCAGGAAAAGATGTGTCCAAATTACACTCCACTGATTTGAGAACTGCACTGTTATACAAAGAAGGTCCTAAGTTGAAACTGATCAATAAACTGTTATACAGAGAAACAGTAGACAGAGGGGACAAGTAGACAAACAACAACTAGTGCTGCCCACTGCCTTCGAGACTCAGTACTGAGGTCCTTGCACAACCACATGGGGCACCTTGGTATAGACAGAACACTTGACTTGGTGAGATCCAGATTCTATTGGCCTAAGATGGGGGCTGAGTGGAGCAACACACTGAACTTGTAGTCGCTGCTTACAGAGGAAAGCTTTGCCCCAGAGGGCTGCCCCTTGTTAACATCACCACCAGTGCACCCATGGAGCTGGTCTGTATTGATTTTCTGAGTTTGGAGTCAGATCAAAGAAATATCAGTAATGTGCTGGTGGTCACTGACCATTTCACGAGATATGCCCAAGCTTTCCCACCAAAGACCAGAAAGCATCCACTGTGGCAAAGTACTTGTAGAAAACTTTTTGTTCACTATGGGCTCACAAAGAATCCATTCTGATCAAGGAGAGACTTTGAGAGTCGCCTGATCAAAGATACTCTTCTCTGTGGGGAGTGAGAAAGTCAGAACCACTCCTTACCACCCCAGGGGACCCACAGCCTGAACGTTTCAACCGCACTTTGCTAGATATGCTAGGCACCCTGCACCCAAAGGACAAGACTAGATGGAGCCAACAAATTAGCACCCTGGTACATGCTTATACTGCAAAAGTGATGCCAGGGTTCTCCCCTACCTGATGTTTGGAAGAAAGCTCGACTACCGGTAGATGTGTGTTTTGGGGTCTCTCCTGATGGGGTTCAAGCTGACAACTATTTACAGTATGTGCAAAAGTTAAAGGCCCAGCTAACTCATGCGTACCAACTGGCTCAAACCATGGCTGCCAAAAGAAATCTGGCCAACAAAGAAAGGTATGATAAAAAGGTGAAAGCATAGGAACTCCAGGAGGGAGATCGGGTATTGCTAAGAAATCTGGGACTGCATGGCAAACACAAGATTGCTGACAGATGGCACCATCTCCCTCACATTGTAGTGGGCAAACTAGATGATCTGCCAGTGTACAAAGTAAGGCCTGAGAATAATTCAAAAGATGTAAAAACAATGCATAGAAATCATTTACTGCCCATTGGACAAATCTTGATTGAGTCTGAGCTCCCAGAAGATGCCCCCTCTGTACCACTGACTAGAGCTGCTGCTGAAAAGATCAAGAAAGTCTGCACCTACAAAAGAAGAGTTAAAGTGTTCCCTCACAAGTCCCAGTTGAGCCTGACTGTCAGTCCATATCAGAAGAAAGTGAGAGTGACTTTGAATACTATCCTTCTTACAAACTGAGTCAATTGTTTTGGGCAATCCCTAGTCAATACTGGAGGCAAGCTGGGCCTTCTGGACTGTCTAAGCCCCCAACTCCGTCCTGGAGCCAATGCTCCCAGAAGTGAAGTGCAAAGCATCAGATCAGATGAAATGGAATCATTGTGCATGGTTGAACTGTTTGAGCTTTCTGGGGAGGAAAATGATGGATTAGGGCAGACTGGTGATACACCAGAACCAGAAGAGTATTTTGAGTGCCCTGACAGCAGTCCACTGCCAGTGTCAGATCCTCTCCATCTTGAGCCAAATGTTGTGGACTCCAGAAACTGTAACTCCTGGAGCTGAAAGTGCCCCAAGTACTAGCCTCTCTACCCCATGGAGACCCCCTGACAAGTGAGGACAATGCTGAAAATGAGGCTCAGAGTGCAGAGACTGTAACAGTTCCCCTAGAAAGACTGGTCGAGCTGTAAAGCCTGTGGTGCACCTCAGTTATGATTCACTTGGGAGGCCTGTGGACTTGCCTCTCAATGTTGTCCATAAAGGAGTGTATGTGTCCCCGAGCTCATTGCCCAAACTGAGAGTCAGTGCTAACTCCAAGTTACTTGTGTTGCCCTCTAAGTATGGTGCCCTTGCCCCGTCCAGCCCCAAGGTAACTGATAGGGAAGGGCCCCCTCTCTTCAGGTTTCATGTACAAGAGGTAATAACTTGAGTTATGGTACAATGTGTGTGTAATACTATGTAAAGAGTGATGTACTGCAATGTTTCAGAAATGTGTTCTTGGTAAAATGATATATTGACTGATGATTACATGTGTGAGCCTAATGCAAATGTATATGGTTGCAGTTAAAACTTATAGGGTACTTGCTTGGCCTTGGACGTCAAGCTTCCCAGACCAGGAAGGTGTAACCCCCGCAAATGGGGGTTCCAAAAGACTTCCAGGAGCTTGCTTGAAATGCTCCAAGCCTGAATGGTGTTTGGCGTTTAAGCCATTTATCAGTGAGTGTTTTTAGAGCCTCTGGTACTGTCTCTTTAAGAGCTGTCTGCTTGCAGACATAATTAGTTTGTATGGGGGGACTGTGTGCTTCTCTGTTTGAGTACCACTCGAGCTGCTGCCAATTCACTCCATTTTTGCAGTCACTAGGAGTGCAAAGGGAACCTATCTGAAAGATGTAACTGGTTGCCAGAAATCATTTAGAGTAATAATGAAATTACTGTTTGTCTAACCTGCTTTCTTTGCAGTCAGAACTGTGTCTGCCTAGTTCCCCATTCTGGTTTTGAACTGCTGAACTGGACCAATCAGTGTGGGGTAAGCTAGCTCTAAAATGGTGCCTTGGACGAATCAGAACTTGGACTCATAATCTGAGCCAGCCACAAGAGGATTGTATGGGCAGTGACTCTGGGAGATGTAGTTTAGACTTGGCGCCTTTTGGACCAACAGGAGCAGTCTATTGTGAGTGACAGCCAATCCAGTCAAGAACTGGGAGGAACTCAAAGGAAGTGCCCGGTTTGTCTGTTGGAGTTTCAGTTTTAGCTCTGGCAGTGAAGGGAAAGAACCCTGTGCTCCTTCAGTGCACAGTTTTAGTCAAAAACATGTGTAAGGTCCAGGTTCTGGTCTGCAACTTGTGTAACTGCTTGTTAGGACTGAATCCGTCCTGTGAAGAGTCAAGGATGTTTGAAGAGTAGAAACCAGGCTCACCCTGTAGGGCTGCAGAGAATTGCTGGTGCACTCTGTCTGTCAGGAACTGGATCTGCTGTGTGTTCTCCCGGGTATTGTGTGCAGTAATTGCGATCAGGGATAGAAACAGCCTGCCTGGTATAGTACTTTCTTTTTACCATATAAATGTGTGAGGAGTCTCGTGGAGCTCAAGAGTAGCCCTGCTGACGTTGAAGGACCCTATCTTGTTTGGAGGTCGAGAGTACTAATTCAGGTCGCTCCTGTTGAATTACCACATTAAATCCAAATGGAATCACTGTACTGCTGACTGTTTAAACTAATTTTTCTTTTCTCTGTGTGAAAGGGCCCTACCAGCTGCCACGGTTTGGACTAGCCACTAGGGCTTGGTACCAGGGACAGTAACTGATAGGGATTGGTCTGTGCACAGAGCCATAGGTAGATGAGTAGAGTGATAAGCTAACCAACACTGATTTCCCCTGTCCTTGTTATATCCCCATAAATAAATCAGAGCTGCTTGTTTTCAGCAAAGTTATACTGCCTGTATTTGTCTATGTTAAGTACTGTACTGTGATTGTTGCACTGTATCTTATTTACAGGAGGTCCCAGTCGGAACCAGTCCTGGGGTAAGTGTATACTGTGGAGGTAATTCTGATATATTGTGTGGGCCACTGGTGGGAAGAAAGTGCGTCAGTGTCCCAGAGGGCTGTGACCAGTTAGTTTAACTATTGCAAACCCTGACCTCTGGGTGGAGGCATCCGCCATTGGATCCAGACCCCTCAACCTGTTAGTGGCAAATCAGGCAGGGGTAGTAGCCCCTGGGATAGCGCCATCTAGGGGTTACAGATGCTTTTGGATTTTGATACTCCTCTGGCACACAGATCTAACACTCTCCAAAAATACACAAAATAAACCATCACTTCCCTGTGCGTGGTGAACACCTGGAGACAATTTTTTCCTAAGACAAAAGAATACACCCACTGGGCCCTGCACATGGGAAGTGGGGCTCGACTGGACTACTTTATAACCACGGTTGAGCATTTACATTCCATTTGTGATGTATGGCATGGGATCACCTTCTTATCAGATCATGCTCCCTTATATCTCAAGGTGGAGTTAGAGGCGCAGTATATAAGCAAACCAACTGGTGCCTGAACCTTGCCCATCTTCGGGACCCAGAGTTCCTTGAATTGGTCCAGGAGGCTGTACCAAGAATTAAACAAGAAAACACGCAACATGCAGTTGCCCCCACATTTCTGTGGGATACTTTAAAAGTAGTCTTAAGAGGGGAGATTATACGATTTTCTGGCATTAAAAAACGGCAGAGGGAAAAAACACAAAGACCTGCAGGAGGAGCTATTACATTTACAGCATTGGCCAGATCAAAATGACCCCACAATACGACAATGATTAAGAATTGTAAAACAAAACCTACAAAAAATTGAAGACCAATCGGTACAACAAATACTATTTTATCTAAAGTTAATACATCATGAGGGGGGGACCTAAGGCCTCCAGAAATTTAGCAAGAAATTTGAGAGAACAGAGAACCAGAGCGAACATAATCAGCATGGTAGATCCTAAAACAGGGAGATTAGCAAAAAGACCCCAGGTATTAGACTTATTCTGCAGCAGTTTTACCATGAGTTGTACACTAAAGAAGAGGAAATTCCCCTAGACAACATCAAATCATATTTACAGAGTTTACGAATACCATAAATCAGCCCACTACAGGGTGAAGCCTTGCTGGTGCCAATCAAAGAGGGTGAACTACTCAAGTTCTAAATAGCTCTCAGACCCTGAAGGCGCCAGGTCCAGATGGGTATCCCTCTGAATTTTATAACAAATTAAAAAGCTGCTACTACCCATATTACTCCTGGCCTTACATGCGGTCCGGGAGGAGAACCCCCACATGGCAACTATGCCACCATATCAACCATGCTTAAACCCCATAAGATGTTGAACACCCCACCTCATTTCACCCCATTTCAATACTAAATTATGATTACAAAATGTTCATGTCAGCCATGGCCTCCAGAACAGCCTATTACTACCAGCTATTATTGACCTGATCAAGTGGGCTTTATTAAGGGCAGGCAGGTCAAGCGATACCATAAAGCGTGCATTTCTTGAAAGTAGGTTATGCCACAGAAAGACAAATCCTTTAGTGCTACTGGGGTTAGATACTGAAAAGGCATTTGACTGGGTCAGCTGGTCTTTTTATGCAGACTCTGAAGCACTCAGATTCCGGAACAACTTATAAAACAATTACAAAATCTTTATGCCTCCCCTAAAGCAAATGTTAAGGTGGATGGGTCACTTTCAGATACATTCCAGCTCTCTAGGGGCACCCGGCAGGGATGCCCAATGTCCCAAATGTTGTTTGCTCTATATCTTGAACCCCTGGCCATTGCCATCAGATCTTCTTGGGACATAGAGGGCCTTCCATTGGGAGGTTGCCCGTACAAGATATCTCTATTTATGGACAATATTCTGCTGGCTCTTACCGAATTGAACAATCCATCGCAGAGGTATGGAAACAGCTACAAAAATTTGGTAAGCTAGCAGGATATAAAATTAACAAATCAAAAACCAAGGTATTGATGTACAATTACCTCCCTCCCTCCCACTTCAAAAGAGACTTCCCATTTAAGTGGCACAGACAAGAGATGATATACTTGGGAATAAAGCTCACAAGAAACCCCATTCATGCAGAGCTCTCAAATCTCGAACCTTTAACCCTAAAATTGACAGAAGATCTGTCTCGTTGACCATGTCTCCCCCTAAGCTTTTTGAGTAGAATAGATACAATTAAGCAGAATGTATTTCCCCACATATTGTTCTTTCTTCAGACACTGCCCTTCACCACGGCTAAAACATATTTCCAGGTGTGGGACAGAATGATATCCCACTTTATTTGGAGCGGAAAGGGTCCCAGAATTAGATATTCTGTTCTGCAGCTGGCCAGAGAGAGAGAGGTGGCCTTAACCTCCCTGACCTCAAAAAGTATGCGATGGCAGCACAGTTAAGGATAGTCCTACACTGGCTAAATATTTATTTATTTAAAGTTTCGAAATTACAACCTTTGAGTCAGCGACTCCTTTGCAAAGGCTCCATGTCAGGACAAACAGACAATAACAACAATAATTAAATATTAATGTACAGAGGTGATTACAAGAAGTCAGAAGACATAATTCCATGGACTGGGTAGTTACATTTTGGGATTGCTATTGCAGTCCAAGTCAGATAGACAAAGCACCATTTAAGAACTTGAGTACTTTCCAGAAGTGTGTTACACTTTGCAATCAAAGGACCTTGTCTCAGGTTGGATAAACAACCCTGCGTCTATGTGGCATAATGTGTTTAGGTGCAACAACAAGTCTCTGAGTCTAGTAGGTGCATCTTGATGCTGGCTTTGAACTGGCTAATGCTTGGGGCTTGTGCTATGGATGGGGGGAGTTCATTGAGCCCGGTGGGCGCTCGATAAGCAAATGACCTTTGGCCTAGCGTGGTCCTTCTTAGGGGGGACTAAGGTTTGTGTTTTCGCTGGGTGTCTTACGGTAATCCTGTGAGTGTTGAGTTTTATTAGTGGGTGGAGTCCAATGGGTGCAATACTCTTGGCCTGGAGGCAGGTGTGGTATTTTAACCTGCCTGAGAAAGTCAGCCAGTTAGCTTTTTTGTAGAGCTCGCAGGTATGGGTTAGCTTATCGCTATCCGTAACCAGACGGCTGGCTTTGTTAAGGGCCAGATTGATTCGTTTTAGTGCCGTGGGATCAGCTGCTCCATATATTGTTATTCCATAGTCTACCAGAGATAGGACGCATACTTACTGCCAGGCCAGGCGCGCGGGGCGGGAGGCATTGTCTGTGCCTGAAAAGGGTCCCTAGTCTGGCGTTTACTGAGGCTGAGAGTTGCTATATGTGCATGTGGTAGGTCAGTGATGTGTCTAGCGTGATGCCCAAATATTTGAATTGTGATATTTGGTCAATTATGGTGCCCTGGTGGTTGGTTATGTTTAGTTGGGAGCTACAGTAAGGGCTTTGTCTGTGTGTAAAGATTATGGATTTTGTTTTGCTGAGATTTAGTACTAATCATTGATTCAAGAACCAGTGTTCTATTTCCTGGAAATTAGTTTGGAGATTGTGCTGAAGGGCATTCAGGGTAGAGTCTTTCCAAAAGATTACTGCATCATCTGCATACAGTAGGAGCTTACAGTTGCAGGCGCTAGGGATGGCATTCAGGAATAGGGTGAATAGGAGCGGGCCTAGAATTGATCCTTGTGGTACGCCCGACTTAACTGAGAGAGTTTTGAGGATAGAGTGGTATTTATTTTTACTTCTGGTGTCTGGTCTGTGAGGTAGTTCTTGAACCAAAGTCAAGGCCTGGACCTAGGTTGAGTGATGGAGTTGGTGTAAAGCAAATTGGATTAACAGTGTCTAAAGCTTTAGTTAGATCTATGAAAATTGCTCCTGCTAGGTCACCCGCGTCGAGGCTTCATGGATATGGCGTAGCGAGAGGAGAGCCGTGGTGGTGCTATGACCTGCTCTGAAGCCATGTTGTTCTTAGCAGAGTAGGGAGTGATTTGTCAGGTACTCAGTGAGTTGGTCTGACACTATTCTTTCGAAGGCTTTTGAGAGAGAAGAATCGTGGTTGCCTATAGTTACCAGGGTCGGTTGGATCACCCTTTCTTAGTAAAGGAGTGATGATACCCCTTTTCCAGAGAGTTGGGAATTGCCCTAGGCGAAGTGATAGGTTGAATATTTTAGTTAGGTGAGGGATAATTACATTTAGTGTTAGCCGCAGGATCTTTAGGTCTAAGCTATCACTGCTGTGTCTTTTGTTTTTTAAGGCTTGTGTGAGGTAGCGTTTGGTTTTATTGCACGAGATAGATTTAAACTGGAAAGGTGGGCTGCTGGTCTTGGGGAGGGTGTGCGATGACGAGGTGGGTGGGCTAAAGAAGTTTGAAGGGAGTATGTGGCTAAGGTCTGAGAAAGAATTATTCAGAGTATTGGCTATTAAGGTGGGGTCTTGTGAGGGTGTGCCATTATGAGTTATTTGGGTAGGTGGATGGTTATCTGATTTCCCACATAGTTCTTTGATGTTGCTCCAAAACTTGCTCCCTGCGCCCCAGGACTCTGTTAGGGCTTGTTTGTAGTGGTTTGCCTTAGCTAGCCGAATGGCCTTGGTGCACTTATTTCTGGCCTCCCTGTAGAGCCGCCTGTCATGGGGGACTTTGGAATTGAGGGCTTTATACCAGAGATTGTCTCTATGTAACATCTTGTCTAGTAGGGGTTGTGTTATCCACGGTGTATCCCTTGCTTTTATAAACTTTTTGGCAAGGGGGGCATGTTTGTCACAGGCTGCATTGAAGATATTTATAAAGGAGGTGAGAGCTCCATCGATGGATATGGCAGTGTGGACCGGGGACCAGTCACTGGTGGAGAGGCTGTGGATAATCTTGGATATTGCTCCCTGTTTGAGGTGTCTTTGGTAAGATAATTTAGGGCATTTGTGAGGGCTCCTGTTGGACCAGGTGCAGGAGAGAGGAGAGGAGAGTGGTCACTGAGGACGTCTGGGAGGACTTTGACGTTAGATAGGTGTTTGGGGGAGTTCGTCAGGACGAGCTCAAGGAGCGTATGTGCACCTGTTCTTGGGTCCCAACGTGTGGGGGTTTGGACAACTTGAGTCAGATCGTGTGCAGTTGCTGCGTCTTTAAAAGGATCTGCTCCTTTTGATAACAAATTTACATTAAAGTCACCCATTAATATGAGATCACTTTTTGTGGGGAGCATAGCTATATCTGCCAGTATAGAATCAAAAGCTTCTTTCTGGTTGTTGGGTATATAAACTGACATTATATACAGTACAGTGGTTTCCCGAGGGAGCCAATTGTAATCTTGATGGTGACTGCTTGGGCACTGTATTTCGGGTTTGGCAAGGGGATTAGTAGAGGCTTAAATTTTGCTCTGGCATAGATGGCACACCCACCTCCCCTCTTTACCTCCCTATCATCTCTAAATATGATGTAGTCATTTAGTGCAACTGCGGAGTCAGGGATCAGAGTAGTTAGCCATGTTTCAGATAGGGCAAGGATGTCAGGAGAGTGTTGTGCAACCCACCCTTGGAGAAGAGTTAACTTTTTTGGTAGGCTACGTATGTTTATGGAAGCCAGCGTCAGACCTGCATTGCTTGGGTTTTTTGCAGTAGTAGCTGGGGCCGGCCCTGGGTTAGGGTGTACATCACCTGCCAATAGTAGTAGTAACAAGAGCGCATGTCTGAGTGCAGTTAGCTGTAGCCGTTTTGTGAGTCTTTATTGTTGCTGGTACTTGTATTGTTATTTGGAGATTTGCATGGAATGGGGAGGAATGGATCTGTAGGGCTTTTTGTACATGTAAAGGGAGAGGTTGGGAATATTGAGGAGGTGTAGGGGTAGTGGAGCTTGGGATGCCTTCGTTAGCCCATTTGTGGTGTAGCTAAGGTTCAAGGTTATGTTAGAGAAGAGATGTAGGTTCATATGGCCATTAGCTGGGAAGTTGTTACTTGGAGGTATAGGTGGGGATGTGTAAGAGACCAAAGCTAATGTTAGCATTATTTGTATTAGTTTCATTTGGCTGCTTAACATGGTTTATTTTTTTTTTTTTGGTTTGTTTTCTTACTTTCCTCTGTTTTTAAACGTGAGCCCCCTACTGTTCAATTGGTATAACCAGCAAATGGAAAAGTGAGCTGATAGGATTTTGCGCTCACGTGATGCAGCCTATAAATATGAGAGTCGACCAAGAGTGGTGGTGGGGCCTAAATCACGCTGGAAAGAGGAGCTGTCCCGAGGTGGTAAGCTGCCTGCCGTAGAGACTTACACTGCAATTCAGGGCTTGAGGGGAGATTCAAACTCGGTCCCTCGCGACCTTGCTTTGGGGGGAGGGCTTCAAGAAAGTGCCACTCTCAACCTCCTGGTCCTCGGTCTGTGGACAAGGAGAAAGGGTCAGTGAGCAGGGTTAAATACTAAACTAACAGGGCATTTCTCAAAGGGGCTGGGCTTAGTAAACAGTAGAAGTCAGCTTAGCAATTAAAATGCTGTCTTTGGTTAAGCTGTATAGCTCTAGAATTGAGAGATGTTTTATTTCAAATGCTGAAATCACTTTTGCTTCTATGGGCACTTAGCCAGAACTTTTCGATGTTGGGCTAGGATTTTAAAAGTGGCGCCAGCAGATAAGAGGGAGCCCTGGACTGCAAACAACTCTGGCGTTTAAATTTAAAGCAATTATGGCGCCAGAAAAGGCGCTTACAAGCACAGGCAAGGTTTACAATTGAGCAAGCAGTAGCAGTAGTAAAACTATAGTTTTAAACAACACTGTGGAAATTAGATGTTTTGGCGCCAGAATCAGTGTGAGTCCTCTTTACAATTTAACAGTCTCTACGAGTGTGGGGGCACAAATTTAGTTTAGCAAGTTCCTGCAATGTTCTAAATCGAGCTGGAAAGAGGAGCTGTCCTGAGGTGGTAAGCTGCCTGCCGTAGAGACTTACACTGCAATTCAGGGCTTGAGGGGAGATTCAAACTCGGTCCCTCGCGACCGCCCGCGACCTTGCTTTGGGGGGGAGGGCTCCAAGAAAGTGCCCCTCTCAACCCCCTGGTCCTCGGTACTGCAATTCAGGGCTTGAGGGGAGATTCAAACTCGACCGCCTGCGACCTTGCTTTGGGGGGAGGGCTTCAAGAAAGTGCCCCTCTCGACCTCCTGGTCCTCGGTCTGTGGACAATAAACAGTATGATGCACACTGGAAACAATTAGAAGTAACCTGGGGAGACCTATACAACACTCAGGAGCAACTTTTTGGGACGCCCCCCCAAGTACCAAGGGATAATGAATTATCCGAAGTTCACCAGGGAACCCTTAAAAATATGGCTTAAAGTCAGTAATGATTATTTTATATTCCCTGAAAAATTGTTCTTGGAAACACTGAAGTATAATGCAAATTTGACAGCAGGCCCCTATGTAGTTCAATGGCAGAGATATGGCATTTTATTCATTTTCCAGTTAGTGGGCAGAACAGGTCTCCTTCCCTTTGTTTCCCTTCAGAAGGAATATCACTTGCCCCATAAGTATTTTATTTCTTATTTACATCTTAAATCATACCTTCAGCCATACAAACGGTCACTCGAGGCCCTAAGTGAAAACTCTACCCAAATAATACTACTGTTACAAGCTCATATCAGAGGAACGACCTTGGATCACTTGATTAGTAAGACATATAAGGCCGTAAATGAAAGACAGGGAGACCCAACCAACTCAATCAGGTTTAGATGGGAACAAGAACTACAGGTATCAATCAGTGAGCAGGACTGGAAGGACTGCTTTACCAACTACAAAAATCTTTTTCTCACCATACTGGCGTTAATACATGTGGAAACTCTGTTTTCTTTTTTCCGCACACCAGCCTTGCTGGCTAGTATGGGAGAATTAGGGGAGGGACAGTGTTGGCGAGAACGTGGGGATGATAGACCAAATCAGAGCCATGTCCTTTGGTCATGTCCTAAGCTATCCAAGTTTTGGAAGGAGATCCTCGAGGAGCTGAGTGCACTTTATGACACCACTGATTTATTCACTCCCACATTTTTATTGACTTTTATTAAACCAAAAGGTCTGCGAATTGACAAAAATTTGCTGAAACAAATGTTAAAATTTATAACAGCAGCCCACAAAATTATCACTAGACCGTGGTTTACAAATAAAATACCCACTAAAAAAACCTGGATTGTTTTGTCCAGGGAGATATGCCCTTGAGCAATTCTCGGCCAAGATGATGGACAAAGTTCAACAATCTGATGTACAATGGCAAAAGTGGATATCGTACCAACTAAATCATTATGATGATTTTGTACCTTAAGCTATGTACTGAACATGTAATTTTGCTCTTCTTTTGCAATAAAAAGATACTCGGGATATGATCTGTGATGCTCCTTGAATTTTAGTGGGAATAAAATCTGGGGAGGGATAGGGGAGGACTTACCGTGCTATGCCTGATTTGATTTGAATGGATTACAGACTGAACTTAAAATGAGTAATTATGGTTCTCTGGACAATGAAGTAGTAAGATGTTAATTTATTTTCCCCTAATATGACTGCTACAAGTATACATGTAATATATTGTGATGTTATCAACTGGTATTAATAAGTGATGTATTGCTGCTTGTAAAAGTGTTGCATTTATAAATTAAATAAAAAGACTAAATAAAAAAAAAAAGAGATGGAGCTGCAAGGAAGCGGCACCACGAGCCGTGGCTCGTGCAGTAAAGACTACCTTGGTGTCGACCCTCCAGCCGCCTCAGTACCTTTTTTTCCCCGAGGAGTTGCAGCGTAACTAACCTAGAGGTCTAACCTAACAAAATCGGATATAAGATAGTCCAAATGACCCATGTAAGAAGGGTCAACAATAGAGTCTTCACAGCCCAGCCATTAAGGGAGTAAAGACCAAAAACAGAGACGTGAGCTCGGGGGATGGTGGGTAGACGTGTGAATGAGTGGTGGAGACTTCGTCCAAGAAGATCAAAAATTACGGTAGGTACATAATTTCCATATCTTCCTGGACATAAAGTCTCCACCACTCATTCACACTAATGGGAGAGTACCGAGCTAATAAACCCCTGAGACAGGCGGCAAGAGAAACTAAGAGCTCACATACTTAGGACAGAAGTCCGTTAAGAATAGTACTACCAAATGACAAATGTCATCTGGCACGGACATCTAAAGCATAGTGCTTAACAAAAGTATGCACTGAGCTCCATGTAGACACATTGCAAATATCTGCAATGGGCACGTTGCGGATTTCCGCCAGAGATGCCGCGACTGCTCTGGTAGAGTGAGCGTACACTCTGCCTTCTAGCTTAACCTGTGCCATAGAATAGCAGTGGCAGAGGCATGCTACCAGCCATGCTGAAATGCAGCTAGTAGCGACAGGTTGACCCAGCCGGGTCTCACTGAAGGAAACAAACAGTTGTTGAGCCTTGCTAATTTCTTTTGTTCTATCCAGATAGAATCGCAGTGCTCTCTTAACATCCAAAGAATGAAGGGTACGTTCCCCTTCATTCTGAAAGTTAGCGAAGTAGGTAGGTAGGACTAAAGGTTGGGTTTAGATGAAATTCTGAGATGACCTTAGGAAGAAACTTAGGGTGAATTCTAAGAACCACTTTGTCCTTGTGAAATACAGTGTACAGGGGGTCTGTGACCAGAGCATGTATTTCAGAAACTCTACAGGCTTAAATGGTGGCCACCAGAAAGGACGTTTTCCAAGTGAGGAACTTCAACTCGCAGGTAGCTAGAGGCTCGAAAGGTTTCCGAGTGAGCATGTCTAGCACAAGGTTAATGTCCCAGGCTGTGACTGAACATCTAATAGGAGGTCTGGTATGCAGAATACCCTTAAGAAACCTTTTAACCACAGGTAACTGAGCCAGAGACAAGGAATGTACCAGCTCATGATAAGCTGAAATGGCACAGAGATGAACTTTGACAGTGAGTACTGCAGACCTGAATTTCAGAGGCCTAAAAGGTACTCCAAGACTATTTGGTGGGCAGGAAAAAGGGTTCAGAGAGGATTTTGTACACCAGAGAGAGAAAAGCTTCCATTTGGCTGTGTAGGTCTTTCTAGTGGCTGGTTTACATGCAGCCAAGAGAATATCTGAAACCCTACAAGAAACATTAAACCTATTCACCTCTATCTACTTAGGAACCAAGTGTGAAGGTGAGGCGCCTTCAGATTGGGATGTTGAGCAGTGGGAACCATATCTGTCGAGGCCAGAAGGGAGCAATGAGAATCATTCTGTCTCCCTGAGACTCGAATTTGAGAAGTACCCTCTGAATTAGAGGAAAAGGAGGAAAGGCGTATAGAAAGCATTTTGTCCACTGCAGCCTGAACGCATCCTGGCAGAAAATGCCAGGTGCTGGATTTCTGGAGCAGAAGAGAGGCAGTTTTGCGTTGAGTGGGGATGCAAAAAGGTCCAGGTCTGGAGCTCCCCACTCCATGAAGAGTGACTGAGCGATGGTCGAGTCGAGAGACCACTCGTGAGGATCTGTCTCCATTCTGCTGAGACACTCTGCCAGTTCGTTCTGCACGCCCGGTAGGTAAACCGCGTGGATTAGAGTCTTGTGCTCCAGGCACCATTCCCACACTCTCATTGCTTCCCTGCATAATGGGTACGAGTATGCACCTCACTGCTTGTTGATGTAATACATCACTGCTTTGTTGTCCGTTTGAAGGAGAATGTTCTTGTGACAGAGTATGTCTTTCAAGGCATGGACTGCATAGAGGACGGCTCTCATTTCAAGGACGTTTATGTGAAGCCGGGACTCGTTCTGAGTCCACGTACCTTGGGTGTGGAGATTCTGGCAGTGAGCTCCCCACCCCATCAGGGACACATCGGTGGTAATGGAGATCTGATGATCCAGAGGAGCAAAAGGATACCCTTCCAGAAGGTTGTCCTCCTGCGACCACCAGGTGAGAGACCTCTTTAGAGGTTCTGTCACCTTGATGGGAAAGGACTGAGGGTGAGTGGTTGGGGACCACTGAGTACTGAGCATCCACTGAGAGGTTCTCAAGTGGAGACGTGCTAGGGGTACAGTGAACACCGAGGATGCCATGAGACCCCAGCATCCGTTGCATTGAGATAGCTGGAACTGAGCCGTTTTCTCTGATGTATCGGGCCATCTGTAGGATATCACTCCTTCTGTCCTCTGGGAGAAAAGCTTTCACACAGGAGGTATCCAGGAGAGTTCCTATGAAAAGTAGTTTCTGGGAGGGCTGCAACTGCGATTTGTTGCGATTTAGCAGGACTCTCGTGGACATGAGGAAGTCTGAAGCCTTGGTTACGGCGTCCAGAGTTCCCTGCCTGGAAGGGCTTGCTAGAAGCCAGTCATCCAGATATGAAAACACTTGAATTCCGATCTTCCTGAGATGCGCTGTGAGAATTGCACAACACTTTGTAAAAACTCACAGCGTCAAGGATAGCCCAAAGGGCAGGACTCTGAACTGATAATGTTGACCCAACGCCACAAACCTCAGGTATCTGTGGTGCTTTGGGTGTATAAGAATGTGTTGGTAGGCATCCTGCATGTCCAGGGAGGCTAGCTAATCATGTTGATGAATCAAAGGTAGAAGGGTACCTAGAGATATCATCTTGAACTTTTCCTTGTGAAGGAATTTGTTTAACTTTCTGAGAGCCAGAATGGGGCGCATGCCTCCAGTTTTCTTCAGAACTAGAAAGTAATGGGAGTAGAAACCTATGTTTCGTTGGTCCAGCGGAACTACTTCTACTGCCCTGTTGTTCAGAAGACCTTGCACCTTGGAAGCAAGAGGGTCTGACTGTACTGGCGACAGCCTGGGCCATCGTTTGGGGGGATGATCCGGGGGGTTTCTGAAAGACTGAGCAAATATCCCTCGCGGACTATCCAGAGTACCCATTTATCTGATGTTATAGACTTCCACCGGTCGTAGAACTGAGTCAGATATCCTCCCACCACTGAGTAAGAGTCCCTCTCAGGCAGTTGAGGTGTGACCTGGGCCAAGAACTTAGAAGATGGCGCTTTGGAGCCTTGTGCCTTCTGCTGCATTTTCTTTTGTGGCTGCGGGGTGTGGCTTTTGTTAAAGACCCCCCCGCCTTTGCCCTGAAAGGACTGATGGTTGTGAAATTGACGCTTATTGGCACCCCTCCCCGAGGGGGTGGGTGCGGGTCAAGCTGTCTTAATGGCTGACCTAGTTTTTTGTGTGGCCTCCAGAGCTTGTTCCACCTGGGATCCGAACAGATACGTACCGAAGGGTAAGGCCATGACCAGGGACCCTGGTTTTCCATTTTTACTGGTAACAATCACGGAATCCTGCTTGGTTTGCGGATTTTGAATTCTTGTACCGGTGCCTCACAGAAATTGCATGTCACTGCACAGAATCTCTAAGATTTCAGCATTTTTTTTAACTTGTTTTAATTTTCTCTTTCTATGTCCCCTTCTCACAACATCAGTCTCCACTTTTCAGAGATCCCTAGATTGCGTATCCCTTAGCTTCACTACCAGGTAACACTCATGAGCTCCTGTGGTCCTGCCCCTATCCTGCCTGGATTATACCCCCCAGGTGGGAAGGGAGGGGACCCGAGGTCACCCCTCCACACTCCCTTAGTGTGTGTGTCAGACAGCTCAGTGGGTCCCTCATGGAGCCTGGTTATGAAGTCTGGGGCACCTGGGACCTTTCTGCCTGTGGCCAATGTGGGGTGATTGTTCCTGGTTTTCTAGTCTGTGTCCCTGAGGGCACTGGCACTAGAGGAGATCCAAGGAGGTAGGTCACAAAGAAACATGCCACTGCTCCAGATCCTGGCTAGCATCCTCCCCTCCTGATCACTCTGCAGCACCATTGCATCACCACCCGTTGTCACACAGGTGGTGGTAAAGCAGCAGGACCTGCAGCCCACCCTTCCTGGAGGAGGAAAGCAGTCCCCCAGGTGCTCAATCCTACTCCCCTGGCCAGACCTCCAGCAACCCCAGTTCACTTCTGACCCTGGGTCACTGGCATTGTCAGGTGTCAGGTGTCAGCATGGCTCAGTTGGAGGCACATCCGCCTCTGGACCAGAAGGTCGTGGGTTCTCGTCCCACACCGGGATTGGACTTGCACCTAAAAATCACTGGCATCCGAGTGCAGTACTGGGGGGTGCTATCCTTCGGATGAGATGTTAAACCGAGGTCCCTTCTGCCCATCCTGGTGTTGTCCTGGTGGGTGTCCAGGTGGAAGTAAAAGAACCCAGGGCACTCTTTGAGAAGAGCAGGGAACATTCCCGGTGTCCTGGCCAACATTCCCCTTCCCATAAACCGGTTCATGCAATTATTCAGGCTGTATGTGGGTGATAATGTGCGATATGGCCGCCACCACACATTCAGTCACTTCACTACCAGTCTAGCATTGCTTGTAAAGCGCTTTGGGATACTGTGTATGAGAAGCGCTATATAAATGCTGATTCTTCTTCTTCATTGCAACAATAGTGCTACCATAGCGCCAGCTGGCTGACCCAGATTTCAGCATCTTAAAATGAATACTGCTGTGCTTTGCATTCTTTCTGCTTTGCTGCATATAGAGTCAGTAAGGAAATCACCCGCACTGCTTTGTTGTAATCAGCCATTCAGTTTAACCACCCATGCCTAGTGGTTAGAGTAACAAACAGTGAATGAACTGGGTACATCCAGCAGACTTGGGTTTGATTCCCACAACCTCCACTTGCATACTGTGACTCCAAGCAAGTCACTTAACCTCCCCAGTGCTTCTAGGTCACTCCTGAAAACGGACAGTTCTGCCTAGTGGGCCTTACCTGCTTTACAAAGAATATAAAAAAAAAATACCAATATATGTTTACTACATCATAGAATAGTAGTCAGGGTACCATGTAATTTACTTGGGTTTTACTTGAGCTGAACTGATTTTGTATAGGTAAAGATAAATGTTCAGATACATTTTATATGTTTTATAAGCTTGTTTTTAGATTTTAGTCAGGTTTTTATTGTATTCTTTGCATATAAGCATCTAGGGGGTAGACTGCTAAATGCAGGATCACTGTTACCAACTAGCTTATTCAAGTTTATAATCAGTAGGGCCATCATCCTCAGTTGTTTGAATGAAAACTAGTCTGAATGAAAGTATGTTCACAAAGAAGAAACTGCCTTACAACTTATGAAAAGACTTCACAGTTAGCACCCCATTTAGGTGAATTGGATAATTTGCACCTTTTCTCCCACCTGCTGTTTCAGTCTCTGTGACAACAGAATCAACAAAAAGCAAATGTTAAGTATTTAAGTGTACTTATGTTTGGCCAGTGGATTTTGAAAGCACAGTCAATGACATACAGAAGGTAAGACCCCAGGGGCTGTATGATGCTAGTGGGCAGAGTGGTGCTCAACTCACATCTGAGCAAAACATGAAAGCTGGGAGACACCTTTTTCATGGACACCAAGTAAAAAAAAGCATCCACATGTCTGGGAGATGCATAAATCCATTTGAGCATCCTCCACTAATCACTTGTGAGTTTTTTAAGTGAAGACACTTTATTTAAAAGAAGCAAATTTAAGCAGGTTTTTTTTGCTCTTCCTACCCCCTGGCAATTCACTCCTGCAGGCATGCCAAGGCCCCCTACCACCGCTGCTGAGTCCCGACCACCATCCACTGCCCCTTAGTGCTGAGCTACCAGGTAACCCAAAGTAACCCTTCATTGAGTGGGCCCCTGCCCCTGTGGGAGGCTACCAGGGAGGAGAATTGTCCTAAAGAGCTTCCTGTGTATCCTGGGCATGGCAGGGGTCAGAACGGACACATGTCTGGGGCTTCCTGCTTATGGAGGGACCAAAAGCTGTCCTTCAGTTGGTCAGCGGGTGTTTTCCCATTTTCTTGGGAGTGTGACAGGCCACATGATGTCAAGGTACAAGCCGGCGTCCGTCATGCTCCCTCCTGCAGTAAAGGCTGACATGTTGTTGTGCCTCTGGCCTCCACCACAGGCCAGCAAATGCTGAGCAGTGAACCCACCCTCCCTCATAGGAGAAGGTGAGTGGTCATTGGACACTCAAGCCTTCACCCACCAGCTGACCCTCCAACACCCAAGTCTGTTCCCTAACCCTGGTCAGCAGTGTCACAGGCAGAAATCCAATTCAGGCAGTTAAATTATAGATAGGAAAAAACAAAGGTAGTCCACCTTATCGGTGATGGTTCAGATTAATTCACATCTGAATTCTAACAAGCAAAGAGGCCAAGTCATTTGTAACTTGTGCATGTGGGATGTGAGTGTTGAAGAAAGGGGATCATAGTGCAGTCACTACTGCCATCACCCCAAAGGGATGTGGACTGCATTGTTGCTACTGCCATCACACCGAAGGAGTGGGGGCTGTAGTGCTTCTGCCATCACCACTGGTGGATGGGGAATGTAGTACTGCTGCCGTCCCACCTGAAGGATGGGGGCCATAGTGCTGATACTGCCATCACACCTGAAGAATGGTGAACGTAGTACTGCTGCCATCACACCTAAGGGATGGGGGCCACAGTGCTGCTGCTTCTGTCACACCTGAGGGAGGGAGGTCGTAGTACTTTTGCTGCTGCCATCACACCAGAGGGATGGGTGCCGTAGTGCTGTTGGTGCTGCCATCGCACCTTAGGGATGGGGCCGTAGTGCTGCTTCCATCACACCTTAGGGACGGGGGGCTGTAGTGTTGCTGCTGCCATCACATCTTGTACCTAAAATAAGTTTAAATTGATACAAGGATGGAAGGATGTGTAATAGTGGAGGTCAAAATTACTAAAATGCATGTTAGCAGAGTTAAAAATTGTTAAATAAAGTACACAAAACCAAACACCGGTAAAACAGGATTTTGGCTTAGCAGACACCGGTGACAATACCATTTTTTACAATGTGCAAAACAGAATATGCCCTTTCTCAATCCCAGTAAACCAGTGTCCCTGGCCATGACCTGCTGCTGGGCATCATTCGTGAAGCCCGAAGTATGTAGCCAAGAGTGGCAATGGGTACAAATGCCCGCCGCTGCTCGAGAAGCAGTATCGAAAGCGTCCACTGCAGCTTTAACTTGTTGGTTATTGGACTCGATGCCCCTGGTTATGGTGTGAAGTAGCTCTGAATTAGTTTCTGACTCAGGCAGAGCTTCTACCATTTGCTTGAGCGAATGCCAAAGGACATACTCATACTGAGAAAAATAGCTCTGGTAGTAGCTGGCAATACACATACCCAGGGTAGAGGCAGCAAATACTCTCTTACCTAAGGTGTCTATCTTATGAGATTCTTTATTGATAGGGTGGGCTGCAGATGCCTGAGGAAGGACAACCTTGTCATTCCCTGCTAAGACTACAATGGGATCAGCAAAAGCTTGTGAGGCCAATATGGGTAGATCCTTGGGAGCAGCATACTTCCTATCTATGGACTTAGCCACAGAAGGGATGAGAGCAGGATTTTTCCATACCATCTGAGAAAGGGTCTCAAAAGATGGTTGTACCGGAGGAGTGAAATCCATAGGGATCTCCAGGACATGTAGGTATTGGAGTCTTAAAAGCTTCCCAGGATCGATTTCTGTAGTCTGGAGAGAAAGAATGGAATTTAAATTTTTCAGCAGAGACTTAAAGGAAAGATATTCGACCACAGGCTCTGCAGCAGGATTAAGCCCTGCTCCTTCAGCATCATCACCCAGACGAAGATCTGGGTCAGGCTCAAAATCATCTCCTGATAGTCCAGGGGGTACTGTATGGACAGGAAAGGAGTGAAAATCAGAATGGAAATTAGAAGAGGAAAGAATTGGAGTTGAAAAGCCCTGGAGGCTGGACAGCGCCGCACCAAGCATCAACGCCGATGAAGAACATGGTGCCGAACCCAAGGAAGTCGGCACCATCAGAAACAGCCCAGCACACTGTGTCGACAAAGGCCATGGCACCAACAGAGCCCCAGTGCCACAGACAGCGCCAGTAGAGCCTTTGGCACTGCAGACGGCACCGACAGAGCCCCCGGTGCCCCAGACAGCATCGAAAGAGCAATCAGCACCGTGGATGGCGCTGACAGAGCCCTTGGCACCGCGGACAGCTCCAAGAGTGTTCCAAGGTTCTGAAAACTGTGATTTGAGGAAAAAGAAGGAAAATTAACAGGAGATAAAGGCGTCGGTGTGGGCCCTTGTGCTGCGGCCATGTGAGGGGGAAAACACCTGAGCACGGAGTTGACGGCACTGAAGAAGGCGCTGCATGACTAGGAAGGTCCAACCATCCTACTCAGTCCCTCAAGCGGCCCGAAGGCCCCAGCATGACCAGGCCAAGCAGTTGGATCAACCTCCGAGCCCACTGCTCTATAAGAGCAGCCCACTGGTGAAACTGCTCATCGGAGGCCACCCAATAGGTGGGGATGGGCTCCAATGTCAAAGAGGTCGGGCACTGGAGCCAGAAACCGGTGACTCTGAGAGAGAGAAAGAGACCGGTGCCTAGCCACAATGACTGACTGTTGACACGCAGACATACCAGAAGGCGACCTCGAGGGATGCCTTCTCTTTCTTGACTTGCGCGTCAAAGAAGAACTCGAGGCCAAACGGTGCTGTGAATGGGACAGTTTCCTTTTATGATTTTGGGGGGACTGCCCATCTCCCCGAGCTCTGGACCATCCATTGTCAGACCCACCCTCCGGGGAGGGTAGCGGACTGGACCCAGCCCGGCTGACTGCACAGCTTTCATACGAAGTCTCCCTACCGTCATCTGACCCGCTCATGGTCAACTCCATTAATGGAGGGCTGAAGACTTCTTTTATTAATCAATAAATTCAATCTACTCGGTACTTTCAAAGATAAATTACAGAATAATAAACTGAAAACTATGCTGCTAGTCTGAAGTTTGACTCCCGGAGGGTGAGCGACGTCATCACTGAAGTGCACTCGATGGCGGGAAAAAAGGAACTGAGGCGGTTGGAGTGTCGACACCGAGGTAGTCTTTACTGCACAAGCCACAGCTTGCAGTGCCACTTCCTCGCGGCTCCATCTCTGGTGCCGACCCTCTTGAAAAGTTTGCTCCCACTGGGTCCTAGCGCCTCCGGCATAGATCCTATTAGTGTGAATGAGTGGTGGATACTTTATGTCCGGGAAGATCTGCAAAGCACTTTGTAAAAACTTGCAGCACCAAGGACAGCCCAAAGGGCAGTACTCTGAATTGGTAGTGCTGACCCAGGGCCACAAATCAAAGATACTTGTGGTGGCTTGGGTGCATGGGAACATGCTGGTAGGCATCCTACATGTCCAGGGAGGCCAGCCAATCATTTCTTTTTTTTTTTAAATATATCTTTATTTCCATTTTTATTCCAGACTTTACAGAGTTATTATCGAACCAGTTTTCACAATAAACATTAGGCAGGCTATTATAAGCATAAAGTTCATAAAGGAGAGTTGATTTTTATGATATATTTCAAGAGACTATAATTAACTGTCAGACTTAAATAGCAGTATAGGTCCATCTCCACTTAATATAGGTATTTGATATGGTTTGGAGTTTTATTATCAGGTCTCCCTTTCCTCCCCCCCTTTTTTTTTGGGGGATATATCTGATAGTTATAGTATACCCAGATCTGCCACAAAGGGCAGTTATTTCTTGTTCACATAAGGGCAGAAGGTGGGGTCACGCTCATTACAATAGCTAACCCAGCCCTGCCATTTCTGTATAGGAGATGAACCCCTACTGCGTAATTCAGCATTAAATCTTTCAGCTACATACATTTCAGACATCAGATTCCTTCAATCTTGTATTGTTGGAGTTTGGTCAGACATCCAGCATTGGGTTATTGCTTTTTCGGCTGCCAGAAGGCAAACTGGTAATATCTAGTCTTTCCAATGAGGAGCATGGTCCTGATAAATCCCCAACAGAAACTGTTCGGCAGTTAATTCAATAGTGTCACTGAACAGGAGAGAAAGCTCATTTTGAAGGGAGAGTATAAAGGGCATAAGGTATGGGCATAGCCAGAAAATATGTCCCAGGGTGGCAATCCTGCATCCACACTGTCTCGAACAGAAACCGTAATTGGGGGGAAGGAATTTGACAAGGGCTGCTGGTGCCCTGAAATAACAAGATCTGCACCTCCAAGCAAACTCCCTCCAATGGGGGGGGACTGGATGGACTTAATCTCTGTAACAGCCGATCCAGTCCATAATTTAATCGGAATTGTTAAATCTAGGTCTTTGTTCCATTCATTGAGGATGGATCCAGTTGAGTCCTGACCTTCATTCCTCATCCCTTTATGTATTAAACCTATGAGTTGTAGACTCCAATTGCCATTCATTGATTCAATGAATAATTTTAATAGGTTTGGTGTGGGAAATGGAAGTACAGTATGGATAAGATGTTTTTATTACGTAGGATGTGATTGCGAATTTAGAAATATCGAAATTGGTCAGAAGTTCGAAGTAAGAACTGAGATTGTAACCTTTCAAAAGGGATGATACCCAAAGGGGAAAGAAATTGGTATATATGAGAAAGGCCAAGGTTTCTCCATTGAACAAAGGTCTGGTCTTGGAAGTCAGAAACAAACGTTTCATCTTGAGATATAAGTTTGCAATATTCATAAATTTTTAGAATAGGATTCCTCTTCCTCAGCCTTCTCCAAAGCCTATAAGGTTGGGATGTTATGTTTGTTAGATCCGAGGATGGGATAGACCTCTCGTCCGAGGAGAAGAGGATCTTTTTAGTGTTGTAAAGGTCGTTTAAATGGAATTCTATTGTATTCCAGGGAGAGCAGAAAGACTCTGCTAACCACAGTATCAGAGTTCTTAGGAAAGCCGCTTGGGCGTACAGGGATAGATTTGGAAGATTGAGGCCCCCCCCTGTGAAAGTGATAGTTTTAGGCTGGAGAGTCTGATTCTCAGACGTTTATTGCCCCATAAGAAACTGGAGAACAGCCCATCCCATGATTTGAAGCAAAATTTAGAAGGATATATAGAGATTGTTTGTAATAAGTACAGTATTCAAGGGAGAATATTTGAATGAATAATCTCAACCTTTTGGTGGAAGGGAAAGATACCTGTTGCCCATCGGTTAAGATCAGACTGGATCTGGTTAGATAAGGGTTCATAATTGACTATTTCCAACAGTCCGAGATCCCTGGGAAGTTGGAGGTCCAAGTATGAAATCTTAATGGATAACCATTTAAAAGGGTGTGTTTTTTTAAGTTGTAGAGAAGGGGTAAAGTTAAATGAAAGAATCTCAGTCTTGGCTAGGTTAAGTTTAAAGGTGGATATTTTTTCGAATTGGGCTAACATTTTCTAAGTTTCCGGGATAGACCGAGAAGGAGATGACAGAGTCAGTAGGACATCATTCACAAACATGCAGACTTTGTATTCCTGACGTCCAATTTGTATTCCCTCAATTTCTGGGATGTCCCTAAGGACTGCCGCTAGGGGCTCAATAAAAAGAACAAAAAGGTAGGGGGATGGGGGCATCCCTGACGTGTACCTCTACCTAGGGGAACAGAAGAGGACAACGATACATTGGAGCGGATGTAGGCCCATGGGGCTTTGTAGAGGTTAACTAGATTTGTAATAAACTGGGGGGGGAAGGGGATTGGAATGCTTTCAGGGTGTCCCAGAGAAAGGGCCACAAGACACGATCGAAGGCTTTCTCTGTGTCAAGACTAATAAAGACTGAAGGGATCTGACGAGTAGTAACATATTCCTGAAGTAGTATATTATCTGATGTATTTCTTTTGTTAATAAAGCCAGATTGGTCGGGATGTATTATTTGGGGAATGATTGATTCTAATCTGGTTGCCAATATGGCATATAGATTTTATAGTCAACATTAAGGATAGAGATTGGACGATAAGATCCCGGGTCCAAGAAGGTTGGTTTGGGGATGGGGGCTATTGTGGCAAAATCCCAAGGGGGGGACTGCCCACCCTTGAAGATGTGATTAAATAAAGAGTGCATTTTAGTGATTAGTTCTTTAAGAAATCTTCTATACCACTCTGAGGAGTAACCATCGGGGCCGGGACATTTTCCCGGTTTAAGGCCTTCAATAGTTTCTTCTATCTCTAATTTAGATATGGAAGTGGTTAATGTTTTAGTTTGGAGGGGTGATAGGGTTGGGAGTCGGGCACCTGTCAGGAACTGTTGTACTGAGGCTTGTGCATAGTGAGGGTCTGCTGAGTATAGGTTAGAATAGTAGCCCGAAAAGGCTTTTTCAATATGTGCTTCAGAATGATGTATTATACTTGTCGAAAGAGTTTTAAGTTTCAGGATAGTTGCAGACCTCTTTCGTTCACGTAGTCTATGCGCCAAAATCTTAGTGCCTCTACAGCCCCCGTCATGTGCAGATTAGTGAAGAAAATATAAAGATTGTTGTACTTTATTGTCAATTATTTTTTGTAAGGCTGCCTTGTTATCTTTTATTAGTATCTGGAGGTCCTCATCTCCCTTCCTGTATAACAACTGATAGTTGGTTAGTAGGTTTGATAGCCTATGGTATTCTATTTCTCTCTCTCGGTGTTGTCTGGCTGAATATGCTATCATTTCGCCCTGGATGGTGGCTTTCATGGCATTCCATTGTATTGTTTCGGGGACTTTTGGATCCGCATTCTCTTAAAAAAAGAAGGGGAGCCGACGCTGAATAGCCTCTTGAAATTCCTTGTCTCAAAAAAAAGATGGGTCAAGTCTCCAAAGGGATTTCTTCGCTTCCCTTCCCATATCAAGTTTTAAGGTCAGGGGATGATCATCTGATAAAACTTTTGGACCCAAAGCAATATCCTGAACATTTGACAGATGTTCACATGTTGTCAGAAAATAATCTAATCTAGAATAGGATTTAAATCTTGGGGAACCGTATGTGAAACCTGGTGAGGATGGGAATATGCGTCTCCAGACATCGACCAACCCTAAGTGTTCGATGGAGTGTTTAAGTTATTTGGTTGTTGAATTAGTACGGTGTTTTGGGGGTTTGAGCAATCTATTTGTGGGGATAATGTTAGGTTTAGATCACCACCCAAGATCAACTGACCCTGGAGGAGGTCGAGGAGGGTGGATAAGAAACCCCTGATTGTGGGGAATTTGGTTTGTGGAGGAAGGTATACATTGACCAATGTGACCTGTTTGCTGTATAGGTGTCCCTTTACAATAACATAGCACCCCTGAGCATCTATAAGTTTGTTGTATTTAAATTGGTGTGGTCTGTGGGATCAGGATTTCCACCCCTCTCTGTCTACCCCTGGGATGTGAAGAGGCCACTACCCTATATTGACTGCCCCAGCTTAGTTTGGAATGTTCTGAATCTGTAAGATGGGTCTCTTGTAGACAGATCAGGTCGGAAGGTTGTTTCTTTAAAAATTGCATTAATCGAGCTCTTTTTATGGGGTCGTGTAGACCATTTATATTATGTGACATCATTTTAACTGGATTCGTTAGAGTCATTTCTTTTGATTTTGTAGTACTGACTGTTTTTTAAACCCTCCTCTCTCTCTCAGGAAGAACTCTGTGAAGAATAACAGGACCATGCTTCCCCCTAACAGACCAGACCGTCTCCTGAAAATGAAAATCTTTCTGATCAACATAGCACATTTGGTTCAATAAACTACATATCTTGAAATTCTCATTCGTCTGTGTGTGTAGTTTTTTCCCTCCCCCCAAAAACTTTTCAAACTTCTAACTTGTAAACTACCACAAATAACCTTTTCGTGGAATAAGGTAAAATTAACTAGGTGACCTAAAATCAGGTTATTAGGCTTAATAAGCCTTGTAATGTTTATAATAGAAGAGGTAAATACAGAAACTAATAATAAGTTTGTACGTAGGTTTAAACTTTTATATGTTATAATCAAATATTTAATAACTTTATACAGGTTGACTCCCATTTGGGAGGTGCTCTGATAGAGCTCCTCCTGAAACACCCCCTCCACAGTCCTGAATTGAATAGTGGCGGGGTGCATGGCTCTTAAAAGTGGTCCCTGAGAAATTAATCCCAGGGTCAGAAACAGGGCCATAAAAGAAGTAATTAGAAAACTACTCCATGGTGGAACCGGTTGAGCCAAAATGGTGGTGGAGTTCACTTGGATCTCGAGAGACTCCACCGGAAAATGATATTCTCACTTCAGCTTAATGAGGTGTGGGGAGAACAATACATATGGCTGAGGACCAGGGAAAGCAGTCAGGGTCCGATCAGGAGAGCATTCCCTTATGTGTTAGACCCTCAGGTGGCGTGGGGTTCCCCCTCAAATTTTTAGTAATTCAGTCAAAATTAAATGTTTAAGTTTTCTGGTGTACTTAATCAAAGTAAGAAGGTAACCTCTAAGAGGGAAATTTAAAGATTATTGGACTCATATTTTACGGGTGAGAGGTCGGTGGAACTCGTTAGTTAGATTCTCTAGTGATGTGGAGGGTCTCATTCCGCTTCCCCCCCCATTCCCCCCCCTTTCACCATATGACTTTCCTCTTATCCTCCTACTTTCTGTTTACTATATTTTCCCCAAGTTAAGATCTCAGATAAGCTTTCAAGAGGGAGTTAGGATGAAGTATTGATAATGAATGACGTTGATTAAACTGGTTGTATCTCCTCTCCTTCTCCCTTCTCTCAGATCAAGTGGAAAATAAAAAAAGAAAGAAAAAGGTCCCAACGAGTTAGTTATCATTTCCATGTTTCAACTTGGAACTATTTATAGGATTGTTATCTGATTTGGAACCATTCCAATGAAATCGAGGTCTTAAAATAGCTTTTCCTTCTGTTTAATTCAGGAAACTCTTCGTCGCACCATCAAAAGATAAAGGCCTGGTTCAGACTGACCGACTCAGTGCCCAGAAAATTTCAAAGAGATCCACCATAGGACACGGGTCTAGAGGGGGGAGCTAGTCAGAGGGGGGACAAGAACCACGGGAAAAGAAGGAAAAGCAGTACATAAGCCTCAGAAAATGGCACCCCCCAGTTTGGGAATATCCCTACCATCTGGGAGTGCTCTGTGGCCCATGTGGCCAGTTACAATCAAATTAGTTAATTGCCAGAGCCTAGTGAAGACAGCCGCTAACCCTCACTCCCTAGGCATCCCCCAACGCTCCCACACCCCTGCCCCCATGCCCCGAGGCAGGATACTCTAGTCAAGCCCAATTGGCTTGAAAATACAAAAAGTACCTCAGAAAAGATCAAGGAGGCATGGTAGGGTTGCTAAATTGTAGCAGGCATTTAAGTATGTCAGTTATCGATGTTTCCGTGGCAGGAAGCAGATTTGGCCGCTCTGTGGTGTAGAATTGCTTCTGACGTGTTCTCACAGTTTCGTCTGTCTTCTCTGTGAGGATTCCCTTTAACAAAAGATCCGAGGTTGCTTCTGCAGCTGAGGAGTATGTCTGGGGCCAAGTCGGCAAGGAGACCATCAATTTGGCTGGATACGGATACGGAATCGTATTTTCTGAGCCCTGGGGACAGGAAACAAGGGACTATATTCTCTATGTTGCCTCTGGGTGCAGGGGGCGTAATCGTTGTCGAATAGGATTCTTTGTTGACCCCATATAATTTTACCTTTCTGCCAGGCTTTGGTGAGTAAGTGTTCTTTTGTTTGACAACTTAGGAAGCGGACCACAAAAGATCTAGGTCTAGCTTCAGGACGGATGGGCTTTGGGCCCAAAGCTCGGTGCACCCTCTCCAGGTCAAGCTGGTAGTCAGGGTCTAGTTCTAACGACAGGTGGAGGAAGTAATCAATGAAGGCCCTGGGGTCAGTACCCTTCTCGCCCTCTGGAAGGCCAAAAAGACGTATATTTTGCCTTCTTCCTCGGTTCTCAGAATCTTCTTGTCGAATTGTGATGGCTAGCTGCTCTGATGCTAAGGTAACTGTTTCTTCAATTTCCTCTATTTTAGAGGTGCTCAGAGAGATTTGTTGGTCAGCCTCTGCTACTTTGTTTTGTAGGCTTTGTAATTCTTGCCTAATATCTTTAAGTGATTCTCGCACTTCACCACAAAAGTCAATAATTGCAAGGACAATCATTTCAGTGGCAGGCTTTATGTTTTTCTTGTAGCCTTTGTTTTTGGATTGAGTCGCTCGCTTTTTCAGTCCTGGAGTTAACTTTTGCTGGGCCTCCCCCTCGTCTGATTCTGGTTCTTCCCCCTTGACATTTTCGGCGATGGGATGAAATCTATTTCTGTGCTGTTTAGCATTTTGCAGTTGGTCAGAGCAATATAGTATAGTAAGCATGGAACTGATCTGACCCCTTTTGTTGTTTTGGATGCTGAATTTTTTGCTTTTTTTGTTAAATTTGTTAAGCCTCTGGTGGGAGCCTCTCTCGATGCATCTTCACATGGGCATAACTGGAACCGGAAGTCTCTCCAGCCAATCATTTCAATGAATCAGAGGTAGAAGCATACCGAGTGATATCATCTTGAATGTTTCCTTGAAGAGAAACTTGTTTAACTTCCTTAGGTCTAGAATAGGGTGCATACCGCCTGTTTTTTTTTTTTTAACTAGGAAGTAATGGGAGTAGAAAATGAAAATTACGTACCTACCGTAATTCTTGATCTTCTCTTGTATCTTCACCATTCATTACTGCTTGGGTTAGTGCTGGAGGCACGCACCCGCTATGGGAGATTTTGTTTTTGGAGTCGGCTCCAACGGCGCCGCCCCCAATAGTGACGTGCTGCATCATGCGCGAGGGGCGGCCAGTAGGTGCTGCAGACTCCTCCTCCACCTCAGTTCTGGTACCCGGAGAGGCAAAAATAAAGGGTAAGAAAAAAGGAGAGCGAGGCAAGAGAGCCGAGGGACAGAAAAAGGAAAGGATATAAATTGAAAAAGGAATAAGCCGGTAGAGGACAGAATAGAAGAGAGAAAATGCCTACCCTTCTGGGGCGGCTCTAAGGGAGGAACAGATAAAGAGAAAAGGAAGAAGAAGAAAGGAAAAGAAGCGATGCTGAGAGGGGAGAACACTGCCCATAGATAGATCAGTTGAGAGGCTTATAAGCTTGGAACCAAAAACAAGAGAGCAAGAATCCCTCCTGATATGACTGAGAAAAGGTTCAACTGAACCGCTTGTACAGATTGGACACAAAGGGCAGATTCTCTAACTTCTCATCATCCCAACCCCCCTACACTCTAGCTAAGAGCTCACAGACTGCCCAGGCAGAAAATCTGTTCCGGAAGGAGAGCGCCCAACTATGAGGGGGATAAGCCCTTAGCACCTGGTTAAGTGCTAACACCGAAGTGTGTGGGTAGGGGTTAAGCCCTGCAGAAGGCAAATCAGTATGAAAGGATAGAGTGGGAACTCAATCGTACTTCCTGAAGGCAAAGCAAGGACAACAGCTTAAGGTTAAAGAAGTGCAGAAGCACCAACCCGAAGAAGCTGACAATATTAATTAATACCTGCCAGAGGGAACCTGAAAATTGGGGCCGTGCCATAGAGGGACAGTCTCTTCAGTTATGAGCTGAACAACGTGGCTAAGAAGCCAAGAGGTCACCCTTAGGGGCAATCAGAAAGAGTTCCCTCAGGATAGAATAAGACCTACTTGTTTCCCTTTACCTTGAGGAAAAAGGGTCCATCCAGAGAAGATCGGAAATCAGGATAGGTTTTTTTTTTGGGGGGGGGCATAAAGGCCAAAGAGGAAGGGAGAGGAATGAGAAGGGAGGGGGAGATGCTGCAGTTGGAGGCCACTGAGGGGAAGGTGGGTGGGTATCAGTAATGAATGGTGAAGATACAAGAGAAGATCAAGAATTACGGTAGGTACATAATTTTCATATCTTCCCTTGTCAATCTTCACCATTCATTACTGCTTGGGTGAGTACCAAGCTCCCCCCCAAGAGGGGATAACAGAAACCCTGAGGGAACAAGACCCCCAGCCTCCTGCTGATGTGAAACAGGAGGGGAAGACCCTGGGCTAATCAGACGAGACGCCTATGGTGGAGGAGAGCTAGGAGGTGTCCCCTGGGGATGGGGAGATGGAGAAAGCCCCTGCAGAAGCCTCCTAGCCCTGGATGAAAAAAGACGGGTCCCCTGGAAAGCAGAGCGAATCACTCTACGCCAGGCCAGGGGTGATAACCTTGATAGACGAAGCCATGCCATCTGTTTAATGCAGATTGCTGTCCCTGCAAGCCTGAAAGCCACCTCACTGGCGTCATAAGATGCCCTTGCTTGGTGTCTTGCCAGCTCCAGGCCTATAGCAGAGAGGGTACTAGCTTGTCAGGATTGCTCCATATCAGGCATTGATGCTAGGACTTGGGAGAGCATAGAGTATAAATGCCTACTGTAGGCAGAATGGTGAGCCTGATGTGATGCAATGCATAATATCGCACGAGAGGAAGAGAACACTCTTCACTCCCACCGGTCAAATTGTAAGGAATCTGAGTCCGGTGGATGGTCATGCGCCAGGCGGTGGTGCCCGGAGGGAGTTTCTAGGCATGCCAATCCTGAAGGCGGGTTAGGAAGAGTACCTAGAGACTCCAATGGGGCACAATACCTTCTTCTGCAGTCTGCCGGGGCTGGAGTAGGGGTGACTGGCGACTGCCAGAAATGGATAGATGCCTCCTGGAAGGGAATAGGCCAGGATAGTAACACCAAATGCTGGACACTGAATTCACTGAGGAATTCATGTGTCTCCTGTTCGGTATTGTCTCGTCTAACAAAAGAGATACGAAGATCCCTCACCATCCTTGAAAGGAATCGCTGATATTCAGTGAAATCAGCATCGGAGGAGAGATGAGCAGTGGGTTCCTCTCCCTCCGAGGAGGAGGAGGAGGGAGACGAGGATGATGGAGAGCTCAAATGTCCAGAGGACTCCTGCAGTGGTAGGGATAGGTGAAACACCCGTTCATGCATGTATCTAACATATGAGGGGAAGGCCGCCGCAGAGCCTCTGAACGTCTCCCAGGATAACGGGCCCATAGAACTGACATGGCCTGGGAGAGAGAGGGGTGGCTGCAGAGGAATGGGAGAGGGACACCTACAGCGAGGCAATTGTCCTCTGCTGAGGCTCTGAAATCTGGAACATGGAGCCCAAGCTGGCAGGATCCCGGACAACAAACCAGGTTGCAGAACGGCACCCTAGGGATCTGAAGCCTGGAAGAGCCTAGTAGGAGATCCTCCCCTGTGATGAACCTGGGGCTGCATGGGTCCATAAGGGCAGCCCACAGCAGTGCCACCAGAGGGGTCCCTGGAGCTCGAGAGGGAAAAATGGGGTCCGGTGCAAAGGCTCCTACCTGCACTGCTGGTGGCAGGTGAAGACTGAGGCACCTCAACCCTGTCTCTCAACCCCCCGGACTCTGAGAACACCCTCCTCCTCAACCCCAGTGACACCCCACCCTGAGCAGGTGCAGCAGCACCGGGATCGGCAGCTACCATAGTCCCCTCAGGAGGATGCGCCCCACCTCCACGCCATCTCCCTCCAGGGACCACAGACCACCCCCAGCCTGGGAGGCCTCAGGAGAGGACAGCAGAGGAGACAGAGGAATAGGCCCGCTGGGCCGCCTAGCACCTCGTCTCACTGGAGACCCTGACTCCGAAGAGTAAGGGTGCCAGGACGGGTCCACATCTGAATCATCCTCCTCCGAGGAGGAAGAGACCAGCTGGACCTCAATACTGGCCACCCCAGAGGTCTCCAGAGAAACGGCACCGTGAACGGCACCGGTGCCAGCGGCGGCGCTGGACGACCTCAGACCACCCGTAATGCCCAAACCCGGCCCTGACTCCCCAATGGAGCCAGTCAGACCCATGGCACTGCCCCCGGTGCCGGAACCTGACTCGACGCCACTAGGAGCACTGACTGGGCCCATGGTGCCGCAGGTGGTGCCAAGAGCCAACAGGGCGCCGAACAGCGCCGCCACTGCATTGGGATCCGGCGGGCAACCAAAAAGGCAGCGCAGGGATCACCCGATGCCGGCCAAGCAGACCTGGGCCTCGACACTTGGGGGAGCCTGCACTCAAGAGGTGAACTGCTGAGGCGGTTCCCACCGCGCTGCCCCAGGAGGGACCCCGCATTCTTCCGACACCGAGAAAGAGGCCTCCTCCTCAGCAAGAGAAGATGAGGAGGCCTCCTCCTCTCCAGACCATATAGGCTTGAGAGGGCACCTGGAGGAAGGGTCTAGAGACCTTACCTGGGAATCCCTGGGGTGGCGCCGTCCCCCGAAAGTTGGCGGAGCCTTGCCGATCTTGAACGTGCGGACTTCCAGGACGTGATGGTCCATCGAGCAACAGGCGTCGCACACATCCATGTTATGGTTGGGTCCCAGGCAGTGAAGGCAAACATCATGCCGGTCCATGATGGAAAAATGCCAGCCGCAGGAGCACCGACGCATAGAGGCATGGCCCGCATTAGACTTGCATTTAGCCCTCGAACGTAACATGATGTGAAACAATTAAGGAAAAAAACAGAACAATTCTCGTTGTCGTTGAATATAATAAAAAAAAAAACAGAACGGTCTTACCAGTTGATGACATCGAGAAAAAACAGGATGAAGGAGAAGTCTGTGAAGACGGCATCGACAAACGACAGTTAGGCCTAGTGACGTACTAACTAACTCTTCCGTGCAGCAGGTGCAGCCTCGAAGGTGGGAGAAACAGAACTGAGATGGAGAAGGAGTCTGCAACTTACCTAACGGCTGCCTCGTGCATGGCGCCTTCTTGTCGCTAATGAGAACTTGCTGTTGGAGCCGACTAAAAAAAAATCTCCAGAAGGATGCACGCCCGCACTCAACCCAAGCAGTAATGAATGGTGAAGACTGACAAGGGAAGATCCTGTGTTCTCTTGCTCCTGTGAAACTATGTCTACTGCCCTGTTGTTCAGAAGGCCTTGAATCTTGGAAGCAAGGAGGTCTGACTGAGTGATCGACAGTCTGGGCTGTCATTTGGCTGGATGATCCGAAGGGGTATCTGAAAAATTCAGAGAATAACCCTCGCAAATTATCTTGAGAACCCATTTGTCTGAAGTGTCTGATTTCCTGTGATTGTAAAACTGAGTCAGATGGCCCCCTACTGCCGAAGAAGAGTCCCCATTGGACAGCTGAGGTGGGACCTGGGCCGGAACTTCAGAAGGTGGCACTAGGTGCTTTCATGGCCCTGTGCCTTCTGCTATGTCTTCTTTTGTGGCTGAGGGGCTTGGTTCTTGTTGAAGCCCCCTCTGCCTTTACCACAAAAGGACTGATGGTTTTGCCAGGGGTGCCTGCCCCAATGAGGGGCAGCAGGGACCGGTCTGGCCATCTTGATAGCCGTTCCTTTTTTCTGTGTGGCCTCCAGTGCCTGTTCCACCTGTGGGTCAAACAGATAAACCCCATCAAATGGTAAATTCATGACTCTCTGCTGGGCATCATTTGGGAACCCTGAGGTTCGTAACCACAAGTGGCATTGGGTGCATATCCCAGCCGCTGCTGCTCTAGAAGCAGTTTCAAAGGCATACATAGCAGCCTTAAGTTGCTGATTATTGGACTCAATACATCTAGTGATAATTTGGAGAACCTCTGAGGCAACGTCCAACTCCAGGAGAGTCTCCACTGTGGCTTTTAGCGAATGCCAGAGGGTATACTCATATTGTGAGAAATAGCCCTGGTAGCTAGCAATACGCATGCCTAGGGTAGCGGTGGCGAAGACTTGCTTCCCCAATTTGCCAGTACTACAAGATTCTTTGTTTACTGGATGAGCCATAGACTCCTGAGGGAGAATAGCTTTGTCGTTTTCTGTCAAGACCACTATGGCATCAGCAAAAGCTTGGGAGGCCAGGATTGGTTGATCCTTAGGTGGAGCGTAAGCACCCGATTGTCCTACACCATTTGTGAGAGAGTCTCAAAGGAGGGCTGTACTGGTGAAGTCAATTCCACAGTGATCTCCTGGACATGCAGATACTGAAGGTGCAACTTCCCCGGATCAACCTCTGAAGTCTGGAGAGAGAGGGTGGAATTCATATTCTTCAGTAGATACTTAAAGGACAGGTCCTCGACCAGAAGCTCCGCTGAAGTAGAGGGCTTACTTCCCACTCCAAGAGATTAATCTTCATCGAAGTCGTCTCCTAACTGCAGATCAGGATTGGGCTCACTATTGTCTCCTACTAGCCCAGGAGGGACAGTATATAAAGGAAAGGGAGGAAAGAGAGCAGGAGGAGGTGCTCCTCAAATCGGAGTTGAGAGTCCTGGCACCCAAGGCAGTGCAGAAAATGGTACCAGTGCCACTGCCAAGACCAGAGTCAAAGGTGGCACCACAACCATCACTGCGCGAGTGCCTGGAGACCCCAACCCAAACTTCGGGGCACCCAAGGATGAAGATATGAAAACATGAGTAGGAGAAAATGGTACCTGTGCTGGCCCTGCTGGCCCCTGCACTGCAGCCATGTGAGGGGGGAAGCACAAGAGCGTAGCGTCAATGGCACTGTAGAAGGTGCTGCACGACAAGGCTGACCCAACCACCCTGCCCACAGGTTTGAAGCCCCTAGGCCTAAAGACCCTGGGGCCGACTCTGTAGATTTGGGAAGTCAGGATAACCGCTGAACTCACTGCTCCGTAAGAGTGGCCCAATGATGAAACTGCTCACCGGAGTACCCCCAGGGGGTGGGGAGGGACTACCAAGTCGAGGATGCCAGCTACTAGGAACAGAGGCCACAGGGGACCCGACAGAGTCGGACTTCTGTCCCCCATTACCAACAACTGACATGCAGACATACCAGAGGGCGACCTCGAGTGGTACGGTTTCTTTTTCAACCAGTGGGACACAGAAGAACTCGAGGCCGAGCGGTGCTGGGTTCTCGATGATGACCAAGAATGGGCCAGCTTCTTTTTGTGCTTTTGGAAGGACCCCCTTCCTCCCGAGCACTGGACTGCCCATAGTCAACCCCTCCCCATATAGGACTGCGGACCAGACCCAGCCCTGCCAGAAACACAGCTTTCATGAGAAGTCTCCCTACCATCACTGGCCCCGTTCATGGTCGACTCCGTTGAAGGCAGCTGACAATGACTTCCGTGTTATTTTGTAGAAGAAAAGAAAAACCTTTTTTTTTTTTTACCAAATAAATAAATAACTAAAAATCAAATACTGAATGACTAAAGCTGCTGTCATATGGACGTGAAGAAAAAATTACTCACCTTAGTAATGTTGTTTCTTCTAATGGAGTCTTGCTATATTATGACAATTGCAGTATGACCGCAGGTTAGAACTGCTCCGGAGGTGAAATAGTTAACTTTCCATGCAGGCATGGAACTTAGAGCGCGAGCTCGGTTGAAAACTCTGTCTGTTGTGCTTCAAAGGTAAACTGTCAGATCTTTATGAGCTAAAACTCACTAAGGTTCTGTGTGGAAGCTGTAAACCTACACTAGCCAACTGGCTACTAACATAAACAATCATTTTTTGGTCTAAAACAAAGACTCAAGTCAGGAGACCCAAAAAATGCAAAAACACAACACCAATTCACCCAAAAAGGTAGGTGAAAACAACAAGGTGTGCATCAAAAAAGTGCCAACCCTGTACTGCCCACCCACATCCCAAAACAGAGGTTCTGAGAGGGGCAGGGAGGGAGGTCATAATATAGCAAGACTCCATTAGAAGAAACAACATTACTAAAGTGAGTAATTTTTCTTCAAACAACATGAAGTCTTGCTATACTATGACAATTGCAGACTACACAGCAGTACCCCCATGGAGGAGGGACAGAACCTACTTAGGAAATAGGCTCTGAAGCACGGCTGAAAGAACCGAGCATCACTCCTAGCCTGGATGTCCAAGGAGTAATGCTTGGTAAAGTGTGAACTGTTTTCCAGGTAGCTGCTTGACATATTTCTAGAATAGGAATGTCTCTGGCAGCAGCCAGAGAAGCAGCTGTACCTCTGGTAGAGTGAGCCCTCAGGCCTGAGGGAGGAACTTTACCCAACTCTCGAGCAGAATTGGACAAGAGACAATACACCTGGCAATGGATCTTTAGTGGCTAGCTTCCCTTCCAACTTCGCCATAGGTAAGGAACAGTTGAGGGAGTCAAACCTATGACTCTGGTACGCCTATGTAGTAACTAAGGGCTCTTCACATCTAGGCTGTGCAGCCCCTGTCCCCAGAGGAGGAGTGGCAGTGAAGTACACTGGAAGAGAATAGATTGATTAAGGTGGAAATCTGAAACCACCTTAGGTAGGAACTTTCTGTTAGTCCGAAGGACCACCTTATCTCTGTGAAAAGAGATAAACTCCTGCTCCACTGACAGCGCTTGTAATTCACTTATGCGCCTGGCAGAGGTGATGGCTACCAGAAACACAGTTTTCCAAGTCAAGTACTTGAGCTCAGCTGAAGACAAGGGCTCGAAAGGGGGTTGCATAAGCTGAGCAATGCAAACATTAAGATCCCAGGCAGGGGCAGGATCTCTGAATGGAGGGTTGGTGTGCAACAACCCCTTAAAAAACTTGCAAAATACGGGATGAGCTGAAAGAGAAGAGGATTTACCTGCTGAAATAAAAGCAGACACAGCTGCCAAGTGCACCTTGAGGGTAGCTGGTCTCAGCCCCAAAGAATTCAGGTGGACCATATAATCCAGGACTGTGGGTAGATCAGCAGAGACTGGGGAAATATGCTTTTCCGAGCACCATATAGAAAACCTTTTCCATTTGAATTGTAAGTAGCTCTGGTGGAAGGCTTCCTTGAGGCCTTCAATATATCCATTACACCTTGGGAAAGGTGTAATCAGCAACTCTAACTCTTCAAGAACCAAGCCTTGAGATTGAGAGATTTGAGATTCGGTACCAGACCCTTCCCTGGGCACAGGTTAACAGATTGTGATTCTTGGAAGGCACAGGGAGGATGGACTGCTAAGGACAGCAGAAGTGGATACCAGGGGCTGTCTGGCCCAATCCGAGCTATCAGAATGACACTGCAGGATTGGGATCTGATTTTGACTAGCACTTTGAACAGGAGAGGAAAGGGGGGAAAGGCATAGAGAAACTTCCCCTCCCAATTGAGGGCTAAGGCTTCCAGCGGGAGAGAGCCCAACACTGGGGGCCTGCAGCAAAAAAGAGGAAGTTGGTGATTGTCTGGGGCTGCAAAAAGATCTATCTACGGGGTGCCCCATCTGGCAAATACTACTCCCAAGACCAGGGATTCAGTGACCATTCGTGGTGGCCTGGGAAATCCTGCTGAGAGCATCTGCCAGGACATTGTCCTTGCCTGGGAGGTGAACTGCCGTAAGAGAGGTGTCCAGGGAGGCCAGAGACCACAAACTATCGCTCGTGCACAAGGTCGTAGACCGAAGTGCCCCTTGCTTGTTGATGTACCACACTGTAGTGGTGTTGTCTGTTCTGACCTGAATACTCTTGTTCTGAATAGATTTGGAAAAACTTGAGTGCTAGAAAACTGCCTGAGCTCCAACAGGTTGATGTGGAGCAGGGATTCCTGGGAGACCAGAGACCCTGGTGGTGAGGTCGCCCATGTGAGCTCCCAGCCCAAGAGGGACGATCTGTAGTAAGGATTAGAGAATGAGACTGAGTGACAAAAGGAACCCCTTGTCTCAGGTTGGTCTGATCCTGCCACCGCTGTAGAGCTTGGATCAGGGTTCGAGTTACTGGGATCAACTTGGTAAGAGGATCCTTTCTTTGAGACCAAAAGGCTCTCAAATGGAACTGGATGTCCCTCATCTGAAATCTTGCTCCCTGTACAACCGCTGTGGAAGCAGCCATGTGCCCTAGGAGCTGCAGAAAATGCCTTGCTGGCCGGGAGACCTGCAGAGTAAATGAGGAGGCCAGGGAGACCAGGGTCTTTGCCCTGTCTAGGGAAGGAAAGCCCTGGCTTCCTGTGTGTTCAGCTCTGCGCCTATGAAGGTAAGAAGCTGGACAGGCTCCAGAACTGACTTTGAGAGATTCAGAAGGAAACCTAGAGAGGTAAGCAGTTGCTCGTTATCTGGAGATGTAATTTGACCTGGTCTGGGACTGGCCTACTATGAGCCAATCGTCCAGGTAAGGAAAGATGGCAATCTTTTGCCTTCTTAGGTAGGCAACTGCTACTGCCAGACATTTGGTAAATACCCTTGGGGCAGAAGTGAGGCTGAAGGGCATTGCTCTGAACTGGCCTGAGGGCAGCTCGAACCTGAGGTACTTTCGATGAGAGCCTCTGATGGGAATATGGAAGTAGGCATCCTTGAGGTCCAGGGGAGCTAGCCAGTCCCCTGGCCTTAGAGAGGGTAATATAATTCCCAGAGTCACCATTTTGAACTTTGGCTTTAAAAGGTGCTTGTTTAAATATCTGAGATCCAGGATGGGCCGCCATTCTCCTGTCTTTTTTGGGGTAAGGAAGTACCTGGAGTACAAACCTTTGCCCTGGTGTAGGGGAGGAACCCTTTCCACAGCTCTATGAGCCAGGAGGGTAGAGACCTCTGCCTCTAAGGCAAGAGCTCTGATGGAGTCGAGGTGGAAAAGATCTGGTTCTCAGCTTTGGAAATTTTTGAAACTGAGAACCAGGCCCTGGCTAACTACTTCCAGGACCCACTTTGTCTGATGTTAAAGACTTCCAGTCCCGGACAAAGCAGCCAGCCTGCCCCCAGGTAGAGAGGAGAATCGCCATGGCAATCCCATCAGGGTGCCTGTTTGGCAGGGGCTTTGGGCTGAGGGGTGGAAGCAAACCTGCTTGTACCCCGTCTGCCTCTTCCTCTAAAGAACCCCCTCTGAGCATAGGCGGAGGAGGAGGAAGCTTGGGCTTGGCAAAAGAACTATGAAAAGGCCTGCCCCTGACTCTAGGAAGCTGCTTTTGAGGAGTGGCCTGCCTTTCCTTGGCCTGTGCACTCCTATAGGTGGTCCTATATTCATCTATTTTCTTCATGTAATTCTCTGTTTGCTCCCCAAACAGAGAATTTCCCACAACAGGAAAATCCATGGCCTTGGACTGGGTGTCCTGAGACAGGGTAGTACATCTGAGCCAAGCCATCCTGCGAAGTGCCACAGATGTAGCCATGACTCTTGATGAAACATCATTAGAGTCCACTGCAGCATGAAATTGCACCTTGGATGCCTCAATACCATCCATAGCCACCTGTTCCAGCTCCCTGGCCAGCTGGTCAGGGACTTGTTTTGCTAGGGCCAGCACAGTATCCCATCTGGGTTTCTGGTACCTAGCAGCATAAGCCATATAATTTGCTTGTCTGAGCCCCAAAGATGCTGCCATGTACTGTTTCTTTGCCATAGCATCAATCTTCCTGGAGTCCTTCTCAGGGGGGTGTGAAGCTAGGGGAATATTAGCCTTGTCGCAGGCTGCAGCCTGCACTACCCCACATGGCTGCATTGCTGAGTGAGGAAATCAGTGTCAGAGCCTGATAAGGTATACCTCTTGTCCATCCTTTTATCCACAGGAGGTATAGTCTGAGGAGTTTTTAAAACTTTTACTGTCTGTTTCCGAAAAGATTTATGCAAAGGAATAGACAGTCTCCTAGACTCTGGAATATCCATCATTTCTACATAGTCTGGCTCCTCCTGGTCATCAACAGCTTCCTCAACAGGGAGCTGAAGAGTTTCAGCAACTGTTTTATAAAACATGAAATGAGAAGGGGACTCAGAAAGTCTTGGAGGAGAAACCCCTAGGGGTCTATCTGGAGAGATGTCCGGATCAATAGGTACATCCAGATCTTCAAAACCATATTCACTCTCCTCATATTCCTCTTCCCCCTCCCCCGGTTCATAAAAATCCTCAAAATCATAATCTTGAACCAGTGGAACCGGCCGAACCGAACGCTTACCAGAAGGTGTCGGTTTGGTCGGAACCGGAGAGAGAGACTGGACAATTTTAATAGCTTTAGCTATTTCCTCAGCAGTTGGGAAGAGAACTTTTGGAGCTGACTTTCTAGCCCTTTTTGATGGAATCGGCTCCTCAGAACTGGCTCTTCGTTTGCCCGAGTAAGTATCACTCTGGTCAGAGGGCACTCCCTCCGGATCGGTTGGTACCGAACCGGGCTGGCCATCCGGGTCAGCGGACATTTTGGCCTCCCTTTCCCTGAGCCTACCAACTCTCTTATCTATGGTGGCAGCAGGGAAATTGTGACAGATCTGGCAGTCTGAATTGAGGTGGTCAAACCTCAGACAATAGACACAGGGTGGTGGGTCAGCCTTAGCAAAGCTTCCCCACAAACACTACAGTGTTGAAACCCAGTGGGTCCGTTTTTCTTTGGGTTTCTGGACATAATGCCAGCCTAACCAACTTGCCCGCTTATGACAATCCACCAAGAAGACACCCTTTATCGGTTCCCAACCGTGTCACGGGTCATGGTAAACCGTAATGAAACTGCTTTTTAGAACCGATAAGAACCAGGAACCGCACTTCAAAAAGGGCTAGTAGATTTAAATATAACTCTGATCGGGTTCAAACCAACCGATAACAAATTACAGTTCCACACAGAAAACTAATGTAAACCTATCTATTACTTACATTACCACAGACAGAGTTCGAACCGACTGGTTATGTGTTTAATTTCGCAAAACGAAAAATAATACTTTTAAACCGGCTAAATGAACCTAGCAGAAGGAGAAATCTCCGAGCGACTGTTCAGTGAGGCGGAGTAAAGAATCTGACAGTTTACCTTTGAAGCACAACAGACAGAGTTTTCAACCGAGCTCGCGATCTAAGTTCCATGCCTGCATGGAAAGTTAACTATTTCACCTCCGGAGCAGTTCTAACCTGCGGTCATACTGCAATTGTCATAATATAGCAAGACTTCATGATGTTTGAAGCTTGGACTCCCGCAGTCAAGCAAGCGACATCATCACTGAAGCACACTCGATGGCAGGAAAAAGGGAACTAAGGCGGCTGGAGGCTTGACGTCGAGGTAGCCTATAAAGTGTGAGTCAGTCTCGCGGAGTCGAATCCACGGGGCCCTACCTCGGTGCCAGCCCTCCTGAAGATTTTTGGCTCCTGCTCGGTCCTAGCGCCTCCGGCATAGTCCCATCAGTGTGAATGAGTGGTGGAGACTTTATGTCCAGGAAGATCTGCTCTCTTTTATACTCACTGCATACTGCTCTCTGATCTAACCTTCCTGCCCTGAAATTTGCATCTACTCAATTCTCCCCCTCCCCATAATCTGCCATCTGCTATAGACGTCTGGCTGGTGCATTTTTGCCTTCTACTGCACTTGGTAGAGCTAAAACTTAGCAATTTTTCATCTCTCATTCTAAATTGTCCAGGACTAGCTTAACCCCCAATTTAAAAACCCTATCTAGTGTCAACAGGCAGTACTCACAATTTGCTGCCGTTTTCAAAGTTAAGCAAGGTTCCCCACACGTAGCTATGATATGTCTATCCGCAAGGTTTCCTTGTTCCCTATCGCCCCTCCCAGGCACTTCATTCTGCCAGGGGAGCCCTCCTTGAGGTTCCCAGGGTGAGGCTGTGGTGCTCCGGAGATAAGGCGTTTTCGGTTGTCGCGCCCACCTTGTGGAACTCTTTGCCTGAAAATCTGAGGAGGGCTCCCTCGGTGGAAGCCTTTAAGAAGGGCCTCAAAACATATTTATTCTGGTTGGCCTTTTATCACTAACTGCTGAACGGAACTGTTGGAAATGCTGTAATTGTATTTTGGTTGGTTTTATTAACTTGTTTATTTTATTGTTGTTTGTACAGCGCCCAGAGTTTGTGGAAATAAGCACTTAATAAATGATTTATCTATCTATCTGTCTAGCTATCTATCTATCATTGCACCCACTCATTTTATCCCTTTAATCCACCTCTTACTTTTAGCCTCCTTGCCTAGCTCTCCCATCCCTCCTATGGTTTTTCAATTACCTTCTAGCTGGGATCCGCTGTTCAATTGTGCCCATCTCAAGCTTGACCCGGAACGCTTGACCACCATGGGAACTCTCAGCTCTGGGACCACCAAGATTGCCATCCCCCCACATCCCCCTAGCTTGGTCAGAGACAATGCTTACTCCCCTATTGCTCTCAGCACTCTTCACTGCAATCTCTCTCTATTCTGATGCCACAAATCAACCCTACGCATCAGACGCGCAGACATCGACAAACCTAAAATTCTTTGCAAACACTGGAGACTTACTCATTTAACATGCCTACTTCTCCTCCTCCTCTCTGGTTCCGTTCATGCCAACCCTGGACCTGCACCCTCTAACCTCTCCCGCAAACCACTTGTTGGCCAGGACAAGAAAACCATCAGCAATGCCCACCTCAACATTCAAAGTATCCTCGCTAAGAAAATTACCTTTGAAGCCTGGGTCGAGTACTACAATTTTGACTTCATCGCCCTCTCTGAAACCCGACTTACCTCCAAAGTCTCATCGAACAAAATCATCAGGGACACTGGTTTACTGCAAGCATGGTGATGTGGACGCAAATTCTGATTGGCCCATGGAAAAACGACACCAAAACAGAAATAGCATTTGTTCTCGGGAGGCTGTGATATGAAGCCTTTAAAAGTTACAGCATGGTAGCGTGCTTTCTTCTTTTGCTACTGCCCTCTCTGAAACCTGACTTACCTCCAAAGTCTCATCGAACTAAATCATCAGGGACACTGGTTTACAGCAAGCATGGTGATGTGGACACAAACCCGGAATTCTGATTGGCACACAGAAAAACGGTGCCAAAACAGAAATAGCAGTTGTTCTCGGGGAGGCTGTGATATGAAGCCTTTAAAAGTTACAGCACGGTAATGTGCTTTCTTCTTTTGCTACTGCCTATACTACATGAACTGATTATGATCGACTGTCTTGCTGCTGGAGTCCTGAGGCTTCTCAAAGTAAAACAAATCTAAATTCCACCCTGCATTCTATTTGTGAGTATGGATGGTCTGTGCACCGTGACTGAATTTATTTTCTCCTGGCTGCAGTAGCTGTTGGTCCGACCACTGGAGGCTGTATTTTTTTGGTTTAAAATGAACTGTAAACCTGTAATGTTAATCATTTTTATTTGTATAATCTTTTTATTAAGTTTCAAGATTATAACAACTTACAAAACACATACACCACAACAAAAACACAGGTGCAATCAATTATATTATCCATGTACAATTAGTTATGTACTAGCAAAGCCACTTTCTTCCAGTCAATTTCATGCATATACAATTATATTCCATTCTGAGTATTCCTGAGTTTATTTTCATTTTTGTTTTTATACAGGCACTTTTCACTTTGCATCCACCCTACTCAAGTCCCATATGGAGGGTTATCTCCTCTTCCCTACTTAGTGAGGCCAGCAAGGGTGCCCATTCCCTATAGAACACTTTTCTCTGTTTCTGATCATAGATACATAGATACATAGACAGTGTCAGCAGATAAGGGCCTATGATCAGGGCTAACGTTTGAATTATCATGCTGCGCCACTGCTGAGCTGTAGGTACTACATGAGAAACCCACGTGTTCTGTATGCAGTGCCGTGCCAATACCAATAACACCCTGATCCACCTGGGAAACGGTTCCCACTCCCCCGATTCATTCCAAACAGACCTACTGGGGTCTACCTGTAAGGGAAACCTTGCTATTGTGGAAACTTCGTCTTTCACTTCCCCCCAAAAAATCTGTAGTACTCTACAGGTCCAAAAACAATGCACATGTGTCCCTTTTTCCTTTCCATACCGACCACAAAGGGGAGACAGAGGGATGTGCTTTGTTTACTATCATGTGAAGGTAGTAAAGCCTGTGTAAAAATTTATAAAAGACTTCCTTAAATCTATTACATATCAACAGGCCTGTGTGCATTTTCAGCACTACCCACCAGTTCTCCTCCGTAATTTTCCTTCCAATATCTTTTTCCCATAACTGTTTTATTTTTTGGGTGTGATCAGGGTAATCCTGTTTCCCCATAAATGCTTTAGGGTCTTTTTTGGCTAGATATAACAAGGCTTCTGTCGGGTACCGCCCATGGGTCCGGGTCCCTCCCCTTCCCATTTTCAACATAAATGCTCAAAGCTGCAGATACCAGAATAACTGCTTCCCACCCAGTCCAAGTGTTTGGATAATGTCCCCAAACGGGCTTAGCATACCATCCCTTAGCAGGTTCCCTATACTCTGTATCCCCCTTGTTTCCCATTCTCAGAATCCTCTGTCCTCCATTCCCGGAAGGAAGAAGGGATTCCCTGCCATGGGCAGCAACAGGGTCTCATCTTTGCATATTCCCTTTCGCCTTCTGAGGCGACCCCACACCTCCAACACTGCCCTCACTAGTGGGTTATTCCCACCCTGTGTACAATATGCTTTAAGGCCTTTACTATGTAGGTACGCCAAGAGGCGTCCTGAGCATCCTCATTGTTCTACATCAACTCAGCTCGACACCTCAGGTCGATGCACCCAATCTGCAATATAGCGGTGTTGGATCGACAGATAATTAGTGAGATCCGGGAAATTGAGTCCCCCCCTCCTTGTCATTTCTGCCTTCAGTCTCTGAAGGCAGGCTCGTGGCCACTTACCCACTATATAAACTGAGAGAACAATTTCTCTACCCTTTTAATATCCTCCTTTGTTAGACCCACAGATACCATCTGCATAGGGTATAATATTCTGGAGAGGGGATTCATTTTAATCAAGTTAATTCTACCCAACCATGAGATGGGTAATTGTATCCAGCTCCTCAGTTCTGCTTCGATCGTTTTAATGAGTGGGGAATAGCTTAACCCATATAAAGATCCTACTGCCTTACCCACTTTGATAGTCAGATAGGTGATACTGGAGGGCGCCATCTGAATTCCCCACCATTCATCCTCCTTCCTATTTCCTGGAAAGCAAAGCATTTCCCACTTACCAAGATTTATTTTATATCCCGAGAAAGCAGAAAAGGCTTCTATCAACTCCAACAGGGGCGGCATGGAATCCTGAGAATCTTTACAAATAGAAGCATTTCATCCATGTACGAGGTGATCTTGTGTATGGTTCCCCTAGCCCCCATAATATCCTCAATCCCCTGACACTGCCAGATTGCGACAGCTAGTGGCTCCAGTGCCACTGCAAACAGCAGGGGAGAGAGGGGGCATCCCTGCCTCACACCACGCTCTTAATTAAAATTGTCGGTGGGCACCCCATTAACCAAGACCTGTGCTCTGGGGGCTTTATACATGGCTCAGACCCACTGAATATATGAGTCACCCAGACCAAACTGGGTCTGCACCTCGAAGAGGTACTCCCACTCCACCCTACCAAATGCCTTTTCAGCATCCATAGAGATATTGTAGGTTTCCCCCATCATCTGACCTGCTCTACACACTATGTTGAACAAGCGGCGCATATTATGATAGCAAAATCTCCTTTTTATAAACCCGGTCTGGTCTGGGTGGATCAGCACAGGGAGGACATCCTCCAACCACATGGCCAGTATCTTAGCCAAGATTTTGAGGTCACAATTTAAAAGGGAGATTGGTCTGTATGATACACACTATGCCTCATCTTTCCCTGGTTTGGGAATTAAGCAGACCACTGCATCGTAACAGGTTTTAGGTAATTGTGGGTGCTCCTCCCCTCATCCTTCCAGAATATCCCACTTAAAACTTCGGCCATTTGTCCTGCTAGGGCCTTATAAAATTCCAAGGGGAATCCATCAGGGCCACTCGCTTTTCCCTGCTGTAGTTTCCCTATAGCCTTCAATATTTCCTCCTTGGCAATAGGTTGATTTAGCTGCTTCTCCGGGCACTCGTGAGCCTTGGAAGCTCCACCTTATCGAAAAACTCCTTGATTATGTGACCCTTGCCCCTGCATTCAGCTTTGTATAATTGGTTAAAGAACTCCCAAAAGCAGTCTCTTATTTTCCTGGGCTCTCTGTGCATTATACCCCCTTTATCCCTGATTCCGGTCACTCTAGTGGGGCACCTGTCCCCTTTCATGAGTCTCACCAAGAGGGGACCAGGTTTCTTAGACCATTCAAACATCTGGCGTTTACAATAGAACCAGGATACCTTTGCCTCCCCTCGCACCAGGGCATTCAGGGCCTCCCTAGTCACAATCAGGAGTTTCTCTGCATCTCCCTGTTCACCCCAACCCACTCTTTTCTCTAGATCCTTGAGCTGTTTCTCCAGTCCCAGACTCTTTTCTTGTTTCTCTTTTTTAATTCTGGCCATGAATTCTATTATTGCACCTCTCATGAAGGCTTTCCCTGCTTCCCAATATGTGGCTCTCGAGACTTCAGTCCCTTCCTTTGTATCCTTATACAGCTTCCTTTGGTCCACCAAGTGTTCTTTAAACTCCTTATTGAGGAGCATATAGGAAGGGAATTTCCAGTGGGGTGGGAGCTCCCTCTCCACACTCATCTTAACTCGCGCTACTACCATGGCGTGGGTCTGATACATGAATGGGGCTATGAGTCACATCTATCAAGATATTCCATCCCCATGGTAAATAAATGTAGTCAATACAGGAAAAAGTCCCGTGGGGGTTAGAGAAGAAAGTGTACTCACTTGTCCCAGGGTTTACCATCCTCCAGCCATCTACCAGGTCCATGTCTGCCATGTCCACCTGCCACTGGCGCAGCACCTCTGTCACCCTGCCCTTACTCTCTGAATGGTCCAGAGCTGGGTTCATGGTACTGTTCAAATCTCCTCCCAGAATTAGCCCTGGAAATTGTTCTCTAATAAGCAGGTCTAAGAGATCATGGAAAAACCAAGGATCATATACAGCTGGAGCGTAGACACTGCCAAATGTGACCTGTTCCCCATACAACTGTCCAACAATAAAAATATATCTGCCCTCCCTGTGGTCCTTTACCACCCTATCAACCTCCAATGGTAGATGTTTGTTCAAGAGAATAGCTACCCCTCGCTTACGTGAGGAGTATGATGCTGCCAAGCATTTTCCAACCCAGCCTCGAGTAAGCTTAGCATGTCCAGGGTCAGACAAATGGGTCTCCTGGAGTAGTGCCACCTGGGCTCCCCTTCTCTTAAGAGCCGTCAGAAGCATCAACCATTTAACTGGGTTGACAATCCCTCGCACATTCCAGGAGACCACCGACAATTCCTGTGCATTAGCCATAATGCTTAACCCCCTTCCTCTCTTGATTCACTCCACCCGGTAATTTTGGTTCTACTAGATTAAAGCGCCTATATATTTGACTTTCTGGAAGCTTCACTGAACTATTTTCAGTACAGGATGCAACATCAAACACAGAATAACAGCAATAAAACACAGTATAAACAACAACAGTACCCCACTTCCTCCCTCCCTCATCCTTCATCCATTCATATCCTTTGTTAACATTGTCATTCATCTCCTCCCTTCTTCCCCCCAAACCAGCCACCTCCACCCACCACAACAGAACATCCCACATACAAGCCACCTTCCCTCCCCGTTCCTTCATCACCCCTCCCGCAAAAGTGACACTAGCTGCTCTAATGGAATGAGTGTCTATTCTCCCTCTGTCAATATGTATGCCTCGCCACTCCTGCAACAGCTGGTGTACAGACCACCACAAGACCCATACAGAAATGACGACCTGTATTATAGTGACATAGCAGGCAACCTTGCAAAGTTTTAAGTTATGTATCTAATATATGAACCACCAAACTCTAAAACTGTCTTTCCTCCCCCGTCCCCTTATAAACATCCCCCAAAAAAAAGCAACATTATGAGGTGCAGACCATCAAGGCAATAGGCAAATGCAGTTTTAAACATAAGAATCAAAACAGAGGTTGCACATGGAGCAAAGGTGCTGGGATAAAGGCAAGCAGAAATTCAAAAAAATCCCGCACTCAAAAAAAACTAAATGAAAGGACTGCTTCACCAATATCTGAAAGTGCTTCATTTTATTATAAGTGACATGTGCCGAGCCCTGATGCATTTCGGAACTGATTTCCTTTCTCAAAGGGTCTAATATGACACTAAGGCCACTGCCTTATATACCATACAATTGATGACATCATTAAACAGCATCAAATACAAAGTGCAACTAATTATTCATTAAAAGTAGTTACGTAAGAACTTACCGTAACAGTAGATCTTTGAGAGAGGCTCTTGCAGTAGGTAATTACATATAGGACTGACGCCGGCAGGCGGCAGGACCCCACAGAAAAATTTCTAACTAGCAGTCCCTGGCAAGGGACCACCCCCACGTCAGGTGACCGCATCAGGAGATGTCAGTATAAAGGGCAGTCCCTGATGCCCGCCCCAATTCTTTTCGTGCACAGGCCAGAAAGGTCGGATGAGAGGAGCGGATATTTCCTCACTGAAAAGAACCTGAAAAGTCTAGGATGGAGGGCGGAAGGTATTACCTACTGCAAGAGCCTCTCTCTCAAGATCTACTGTTATGGTAAGTTCTTATGTAACTGTACTGTCTTACTTCGAGAGGGCTCTTGCAGTAGGTAATTACATATAGGACTGAATCCCAAGCAGTCTGGAACAAAGAGAGGCACCGGGAGGGGGAAAACTACTCCAAAAAGCAGTTCTAGCTGTGCAAGCCTCAAGATAGGAGACCTTGCAGAACAGCCAGCCCCAAGCCTGCTCTACGGCGAGAGGCAACATCCAAACTGTAGTGTTTAGTAAAGGTATGGACGGAAGTCCAGGTGGCGGCAGCACAGATGTCTGCCGCAGACACATTCTTGAAACAAGCCGCTGAGGTAGCTACTCCTCTTGTGGAGTGGCCTCTTACTTGACCTGGGGGGGTCTTCTTGTATTTGTCATAACAGAAAGTGATGCAATGAGCCAACCACTTAGATAGGCATTGCTTGGAAACAGCATTGCCTTCCCTTTTATGAGCAAAAGAGACGAACAATTGATCAGTCTTTCTGAGATCCTTCGTCCTGTTGGTGTAATATCTCAGAATCCGGTGAACATCCATAGTATGGAGTAAATACTCCCCTTGATTAGAGTACTACATGAAAAGGCAGGTAACTCTATGGACTGATTTAGAGTAGACTCAGCTACTACTTTAGGAAGAAACTTAGATTTCATGCAAGAGCAACATGTTCCTTTGTAAAATCAACAAGTATGATCTTACACATCAGGCCTGGAGCTCGGAAATTCTCCGAGCAGAAGTAATGGCCACCAGGAAGAGAGTCTTCCATGAAAGGAACTTCAAATCCACAGAAGCTGCAGGTTCGAAGGGAGGGAGAGTAAGTTTCTCGAGAACAAAGTTCAAGTCCCAAGGGGGAGCCGGAGTACGGATGGGGGGGCCTCAGATGGAGGACCCCTCTGATGAAGCTCTTAGAGACCTCCAGTTGAGTGAAAGCTTTGTCTGTGAAGGGAACACGGTAGGCCGAGATGGCCACCATGTGTACCTTCAGAGAAGAATGACTGAGATCCAGGTCAAACAGATGACGTAGATACTCCAGCAGAAGACCCGATGAACAGGAGAAGGGTTCCACATTCTTGGAGGCAGTCCAGATAGTGAATCTTTTCCACTTCATGGCATAAGTGGATCTGGTGGAGGGTTTTCTGGCCTCCACCAAAATCTCCGCCACTTTGGGAGACACTCCAAAATGGGATTGGGCTAAGTCTGCAGGAGCCATGCATGCAGTTGAAGGGATTTGAGGCCTGGATGGACCAGGGTCCACTGATCCTTAGTCAGTAAACCTCGAAAGAGAAGAAGAGGAGGATCCTCTGAGTATTGCTGTAGAAGAGAGAACCAAACTTGCCTGGGCCAGAAAGGAATGATCAGAATCATTCGTGCTTCTTCCAAAGCCAGTTTCTGGAAGACTCATGGGATAAGTGGAACTGGGGGAAAGGCATAGACGAATCTGTCCTTCCAGTCTAGAGACAGAGTGTCGCTCTAAAAAGCACCTCACTCTGGAACGAACGAGCAGAAGACGGGAAGTTTTGCGTTTAGAGGGGATGCAAACAGATCGACCTGTGGTGTTCCCCAAAGTTGGAAGATATTGTCTAGGACCCCTTGGTCCAGTTCCCACTCGTGAGTCAGGGCAGAAGAGTGACTTAGCTTGTCTGCCAGGGTGTTGTTGACTCCCGGAACGTGAATTGTCATGAGGTGAAGGTCGTGTTGTGTTGCCCAATCCCAAACCCTCATTGCCTCCCTGCAAAGTGGGTAGGACCGAGTCCCTCCCTGTTTGTTGATGCACCACACCACGCACATGTTGTCCGTCTGGACGGCTAGGTGGCCGGGAAGGATGTATTGGTGAAGGGCTTGGAGAGCGTACAACACTGCCCGAAGCTCAAGCACACTGATGTGGAGAGCTTGTTCTAGCTTGGACCAGGAGCTCTGGGACCCCAACCTTCACCCGAGGCATCCGTGGTTAGAGTCTGGGAGGGGGGAGGATGAAAGAAAGGAACTCCCTGAGACAGGTTCTCTTGAACCATCCACCATTGCAAGTCTCGAAGCATCGACAAGAAGACCAAAACTGAGTGATCTAGGCCGTCCACTAGCTGATCCCATTGGGAGCGTAGAGTCCACTGAGAAATTCTCATGTGGAGTCGAGCGCGAGGAACCATCGGGATAGCAGCCGGCATGAGCCCGAGAAGGCAAAGGACCGACCTTGCAGAGACCGTCCTGCGGTCGGACAGGACTTATTTGGTCTGGAAGGTGGACGCCTGTCCGGAGGCGGAAGGTGTCTGCCCATGGTCGTGATCGAGAATCGCCTAATAAACTGTAGTCCTGGATGGGACCAGATGAGACTTGAATGATTGATGGTAATACCCAGGCAGGCAAAACCTGCTGAAGGGAGAGGCAACGTAGGAGTTCCTTCCCGGACGAGGCTGCCAGAGCCAATCATCCAGGTATGGAAAACCTGCACTTTCGGTACGCAGGTGGGCCGCCACTACTGCCAGGCATTTGCAAACACTCGGGGGGCCGAGGATAGACCAAATGGGAGTGCCTTGAACTGGTAGTGGTCCCCCTGGAATGCAAAACGAAGGTATTTGTGATGAGATGGGCGAATGGGAATGTGCAGATAAGAATCCTGCATATCCAGAGCACACAGCCATTGACCCAGCCGGAGGAGGGGCAGAAGGCTCTGCAAAGAGAGCATCATGAACCTCTTGTATTCTACTAAAAGATTCAGGGAACTGAGATCCAAAATTGGTCTGAGATCTCCTGTCTTCTTTGGGACCAGGAAGAAATGGGAATAGTAGCCCATCCCTTGCAGATGAAGGGGGACGGGTTCTATTGCTTGTTTCAGCAGGAGACCCAAAATTTCCTCTTGGACCAAGAGAAGATGTTCCCTTGAATACGACGACTTCAGAAGGGGGGTGGCAATATGGTTTCTGAAGAAACTCTATCGAGTGTCCTTCTGCTATGAGCTGGAGCACCCAAGAATCTGTGGTTATCCTCTCCCATCCTGGAAGGTGGAGAGAAAACCTCCCTCCTACCGGTTCCTCCGGGGAGTCTGGAGGCAGTGGAAGAGGGAAGGAGTCAGGTGGTGTGGGGCAGTGTCGCAGCTGAAGCACCCACTGCTTTTTTGGGCGGGGGGGCTTAGCAGCTGTGGGGGCCCGGCGTTTTGTGGCCTGCCTTCCCTTGGGTTTCGCGTTTGGCTGATTCCGCTCATGAAGGGACTAGCGCTATGCTGGTTGGGGACGTGCACATGGAATCAACTGACTTCAGTGCCATCCTCTTCTGCTAAATCGGTGATGATGTCCTTGACATCAGCACCGAAAGACCCGACTCGGAAGGGTGCTTCCTGGATAGCAGATTGCACCTCCGGGACCAACCCCTGACACGGAGCTAAGCATGATGCCGTAGGGCCTCACAGCAAAAGCTGAGCTCTGCCCAGCAGTGTCCACTGCATCGTGACGTCACATGAAGCATGTGTCGACTGGCCGAACAAGCAGAACGGACAAGATCAGCCAACTCCTGCTTGACCTGGGAGTCAGGCAGGGAGTCCAATTTGGCTTCCACCTGAGTCAGAATGGCCTTCTGGTAGTCCCCCATATGGCCGACATAGTTCAGAGCCCTGATCCCCAGCATGGAAGAAGCATAAATCTTTCTCCCATACTGGTCCAGAAGGCGTGATTCCTTATCAGGTGGTGAAGAGCTAAGGTGTTTGGGGTTTGCCGACTGGCCGTGAGCAGCGATAATCACAACCGAGTCGGCACGAGGGTGAGACTCCAGGAAATCGATACCTTCTGGAGCCTGATATAGCCTATCTGACTTCCTAGGAAGAGGGGCTAAAGCCGACGGCCGGTTCCATACAGTGGTAACGAGGTCGGCATGAGGCTCTATCCAGGGTGGCACTAAGGTAGGAGCTGTCACGGGCAGATCTAGATGTTCAGTGAGTTTCAGACACTGTGGATCTGGTTCTAAGGAAGAGTGCCACTGATGAACCTCCTGGATTTTCCTAAGCAACTCCATAAAAGAAGGATCCTCCGGAAGAGACTTCAGAGGAGTCCTTGGCCTGGGTTTCGACGGAGAGCGCAGCTCATCGTCTCTCTCAGAGCAACCGCCAGAAGAATCCGAGGAGTCTGAGGGTGAAGAGAGGAGGATGAAGAGGAAAGAACCCTTTCCCAACCCGGAAAGGAACGCACTTTGGGGAGCCCTGGGAGCGTGGTCCTGCCCCTCTGGATCCAGACGAAGAACCCTGGAACCGGAGGTGGCGAGGGCGCCGCCATGGATGTACGGGAACCTGAGATGGCACCATTGTCGGAAGGCGGCTCTCGACCTCTTTGGTGAGTTGAGCCTTGGCCTCAGCCCACCAGGAGGCCAGAGTCTCCTGCAGGTCCACCGGCAGCCACGAGGGCGGTGGAGAAGGAGGAGGTGGGGGATAAGGATATGGGTTATATCCATATGGAGCGTATCCAAAACCCAGCTGCGGGTAGCCCGGCGTCTGGTACTGTGGTGTCAGGTACTGTGGCGTCGGGTACTGTGGCACCAGATATTGCAGTCCCAGGTACGTCGGCGTCGGATAAGACGGGGGGTACCCAGGAGCCGGAGGGCTGCCGAAGCAGACGGCCTGGCCGGTAGGCTTGTGGGCGGGTCCACATTGGAGGGCCCGACAGGAGCGGGAAGTCTCCCGGAGTCGGCAGAACTGGCGTCGGGGTCGGCATCGGAGGCCCCGACGTCGGAGGAGCCGACGTCAGATCTGATGCAACAACCGGAGGACGGTCTAACAGAGGAGGAAGATCCCCAGCGTCGCCTGGGGATGGAGGGGAAAAATCCCTGGGGTCGGGCTGGGGAGACTCTGGGTCCCCAGATGGCAGTGAAGGCTGCGGGGAACCAGGTACGACGGACGTGGGAGGGTCCGTCATCGGTTCCTTCGTCCAGCCGGACGTCGGATGAGCCGATGTGTGGCTTAAGGGCGAGCTCCCGGCGGGCGCCGGAGGAGCCAGTGTCCAGCTTATGGGAGCCATCACCGGAGGCAGGTCGAGTAGAGGGATCGGCCTGGTCCGGTGGAATGGAGGCTGCGCGCTGCCCCGAAGGGTCAGATGCCTTACCGGCCCACTATGGGTGGACGTCGGAGGAGCTGAAGCCCGACTTACCGGAGTCACCCACACTGGTAGGCCGCAAGCCTGCGGCCGAACCAGGGGCAGAGGCCTCCAATTGCCCGGAGGCACCCGCAAGGCCTTAGCACGAGCCAGATGGGCGGGCTGATGCCCCCTCGGAAACCTCCGAGGCGGCTGTCAAGGAGTGGTCCCCTTGAGGGGATGTTACCTGTGTCCCAGCGACTCCCGAGGGAGACGCGGTCGCGGTAGAGGAGCCCTTGTCCCGGTGCCTCTCCTTCTCCTTCTGATGGCCTTCGGGGGACGTGAACGCCTGCCTCAGTTTTTTGAGCTCCTTTTCCATTGAACTCATTTTCTTCTTCAGAATATGGGCTTCCAGGGATTGCTGCTGCCTTTTCCGGGTAACCGCGTTGAAGCGGAGGCAGTGCTGGTACTTCTCGACCGGGTGATCGGGGCCTAGGCAGAACAAGCACAGGGAATGGCCGTCCTTGTGTGGTAGTTGAGCGCCAAACGGATCACACTTATTTTTGTGCTTGGAGGGTGTAGGGGACGACATACACCGATGATGGTACCTGACGTTAGTTAAAAAAAACAAATTATTTTGGTAAAAACTGATCAATATAGGACTGACAGAGCACAAACTTTTCTGTGCGGTGCTGCATGAGCTAACGGCGGGAAAGAACTGGAAGGCAGGCGTCAGGGCGTCTCCTGACGCCGGTCACGTGACGTGGGGGTGGTCCTTCAATAGGACTGCTAGCTAGAAATTTTTCCGGGGGTCCCAGCTGCCTGCCGGCGTCAGTCCTATATGTAATTACCTACTGCAAGAGCCCTCTCGAAGTAAGATTAACCATTACAAATAAAGATCATTTGGTACATAGTAGGCAAACACTATCTACAAAAGAAACTTGACTTAAACCAAGTATAGGCTGCTTTAGATGTGGCAAATGTAGTATGTGCACTAATATACAACCTAACAAAGAATGTACATGTTTTAATGTAAATAATCAAAAAAAGTATCAGATTCAAGAATTGATAACTTGTGACACCTGTGGAGTAATATACATGACCACTTGTACATGTAAAGCATTCTATATAGGAAAAACAAAAAGACAGTTAAAGAATAGCTGAACATGTGAGAGCTATTAAACACAAGGATCCAAGTTATGCTACAGCATTACATATTATGAAGAGTAAGGATGAGAACAAACATACCTTTTTATTTCAAGGATTGAGAAGGTATATAGAAACCAAAGAGGAGGTGATTTTGAGAACTACATTTTAGAAAGAGAAGGATTTTGGATATGTACTCTGAATGCATATAAAACACCAGGTCTGAATGAAAGATTTGAATTAATTTATTTTCTTAAAAGGAAGAAATAAAGTCCTTTTCTCTTTCCTTTCCATTAACTTTACTATTTTCTTCCCCCACTCTTTCTCTGTAACCAAAAATCCCTCCGTCCCAAAGAATAACCTTTCACTCCGCCTTGTCTGCATTTAGAACTGACTTGAGTTTGACAGCTTACATATTTTATGTATGTCTTGTGATTTTATAGTATATAATAAGAATTTTGGTGGTAGCATTAAGTAACAATGTAGATTTTGTATGTCTATAGAATTTTAACAAATCTTATTTTTAAACTTCCCTCTTTTTTAAGATGGTTATCAGCAGTAAAATAATAAGCGGAGCAGATTGGAACTCTTGGTCTTCTTACCTCATCTGATTCTACTACCTGGGCAGGTTTTCCATCTAAATACACATACAGGTTTTTATAACAAAAACTGTAATTAAAGGATAGGTTTGTAGTTTATTTATTGTACTGTATTTATATGTATACTGTTTTAAATCATTGTGTTGCACAATACACTAGCACTTTATTTGTAATGGTTGTTTAATGAATAATTGGTTGCACTTTGTATTTGATGCTGTTTAATGATGTCATCAATTGTATGGTATATAAGGCAGTGGCCTTAGTGTTACATTAAACCCTTTGAGAAAGGAAATCAGTTCCGAAATGCGTCAGGACTGGACACATGGTACTTATAATAAAATGAAGCACTTTCAGATATTGGTGAAGCAGTCCTTTCATTTCGTTTTTTGAGTGCGAGATTTTTTTGAATTTCTGCAGTTTTAAACATAACACATCAAAACAGTTACCTCATTGCACCAGGATTTACCCTGCCTCCCTTCCCAGTCCATTAAGTCTGTTCCCTGCCATAGGCAGAAGCCAACCACTTATTCTAATCCGTGTTCTGGCAATCATGGGCAATGTCATTTACTGTGAGGGAGAGAGCAGGCCACGCCATATACACACATGCTAAGCCCCTTCCTGACCTCCCCTTCTCTTCGCATATTCAAGCAGTAGCAACAGGCCTGGTAGCTCCAGATGGCTCGTGTAAGCCCGCCAAAGAGTCTCACCCTTGCAAGGCAAACGTCCTCTCAACAGGGGCCATGGAAATGAGGCCAGACCTCCGCAGACACCTCCCTTCAGCTGCCTTGCACCTCAGTCAATCTTGGAGCCCAAAACAGTTAACACCCCTCACCATTTCCAACTGGCCTCCTCCTTCACATGGGTTACAGTCACAGTCCACATCAAGTAGGTGTACCAGGCTACACAACTGGGTTTTCATGCCACAAGCTCGGGGGCAATTATATATGCCCTGGTGTTTCCAAACTGCAACTAAAATGCTCAACAGTGAAAACATGCAAACTGGGAACTGGGTAGCTGTATCTCAGACCCATGACAAACCACTTCATTTATCCAACTTCTTCTGCAAGTCATTCACAAACTGTTCTGCTTTGGCTACCTCCCAGAAGGAGTAGGTCGCCCCCTCATGACGAACCTTCAAAATCGCAGGATAAATCAGAAAATTCTCCACTTTGAGGCCCTCTCAGCTGACTCATTAAGGGATTAAACATCTTCCGCTTTTTAAGTAATTGAGCGGAGTAGTCCTGTGAGAGAAACAGCTGCTTTCCTTCATATTCCAGGGCACCTTTCTCCCGATACGCTTTTAGGATCGCCTCCCGGTCTTGAAATGCATGGAACCGCACAACAATTTGTCTTGGGGGTTGGTCTCCTGGGGGGAGAGGCATCACTGCCCAATGGGCCCTTTCCAGCTTTAGGCACCCATTTTTAGGCTGTAGTTCCAGCAATTCAGGTAAGGTTTTCGCACAAAAGCCCAGCACATCACCCCCTTCCATGCCCTCTGGGAGCCCTCTCAAATGGAGATTAAGTCGTCTATGATAATTCTCCTGGTAGTCAAATGCTTCCTTGAGTTCCTCCAGCTCCTTCTGAATAGCAGTCACTTGCCTGGGGACCTCCAGTGTCTCTTCTTGAAATTCAGTCCTCTGCCTCCGCAGTTCTGCTGGAGTGCAGTGTTTGTTACTCCAAGACCTCTTGCAATTTGAGGTCGATTTTACTGTCCAGTTTAAGAAGCCTGGGTTCAAGTGCCCTAATCACTTACCCAGTCACTTTGTGGCCTAGTGCACTCATTTCCACCACCAAGAGTGAGATTATGCCTGCTCTTTCACCCACCGTAAAGGCCATCGACTTCTTTCCCCTTTTTATTAACCAGACCCTTGTTTTTTCCCAGATTTGGTGTTAAGTATTCCTCCATGTTGCCTTCCAACATTCTCTCAAGTCGTCTATTGTGCACAAAGGTCGGGTTTTAAAACTTAGATTTTTAATTTTACCAGCTGTTGACTCGGAGCAGCGTTCAGGCATGTCTAACTGGTTAGCTGCTCACCAGAGCCCCCCATCTTAATCATTTTTAAATGAGATTGTAGCTCGCTGGCTATGAGAAAAAAATGCTTTCCGTATTCTGAGGGCTCAGAATCTGACCGATGACATGCAAGTACTAGCGAGAGTATTTGTGCTAAATATATTACTAAACCGGCATATTCAGCCCAAATACTCCCGATGTTACTTGCACGCTGTCAGATTCCGAGCCCTCAAAATGCAGAAAGCATGTTTTTTTTACCATACCCAGCGAGCTACAATCTGGTTTACAAATGATTAACATTACAGGTTTAAAGTTCATTTTAAACCAAAAATATACGGCCTCCAGTGGTTGAATAAATAAAATGGATTTATGTAAAAATATGCAGCATGATTGGATGCAAGGTTTCATTGGGGGGGGGGGTTACAGCTAGGGAACTAAGTTGAGTGTTCTGTTGCAGTCTTTTTCGATGTTAAAGTCTCAGCTTCCAAGTCGGAACACGTATTCTGTTCCCTTCTCGGGTGCTATGTTTTTTATGCTGGTAAGTGTTAACTCTTTCCTTAACTAATCCTTGTGTAGCATTCTCTTGTCTGTAGCCTAGCTTGGCCTAGCTCCCTAGAGTTCTGAAGATCCGTGGAGGGGGAGGGAGGAGAGACGAGCAAAACCGAGATCAGGCGGCAGTCTGTTGTTGAATGGTGTTTTTTGTTACCTGACATTTAAAAACGTCATTGTGGATTGTTCTCTTGTCTGTGCCAGCCAAATGTGCTACTCTCCATTTAAGAAATAATAAAATTCAGTACAAAATGTGAAGAGAATGTGCCATTTATTTTTTTGGACTGTGATTGGGGTAGGGAGAAACCGATTTGGATGCCTGGCATGGGGGGGGGGGGCACTGACAGTGGCCTTGCTTGTGTGGTGGGGACAATGAATGTGCTAGTGGGGTGGGAAGAGTGGCAGTGCTGGTGGGGTGGGAAGAGTGGCAGTGTTGCTGGTGGGGTGGGAGTGACGTGCTGGTGGGGTTGGGTGGGAGAGTGACTGTGCTGGTGGGTTGGGTTGAGGTGGTTGTGCTGGTGGGATTGGGTGAGAGAGTGACTGTGCTGGAGGGTTGGGTGAGGACAGTGGCAGTGCTGGTGGGGTGGGGACAGTGACCGTGCTGGTGGGGTTGGGTGGGGAGAGTGACTGTGCTGGTGGGGTTGGGTTGAGAGAGTGGTTGTGCTGGTGGGATTGGGTAGGGAGAGTGACTGTGCTGGAGGGGTTGGGTGGGGACAGTGGCAGTGCTGGTGGGGTGGGGACAGTGACCGTGCTGGTGGTGTGGGGACAGTGACCATGCTGGTGGTGTTGGATGGGGATAGTGACCGTGCTGGTGGGGTTGGGTGGGGAAAGTGACTGTGCTGGTGGGATTGGGTGGGGAGAGTGACCGTGCAGGTGAAGTTGGGTGGAGAGAGTGGCCGTGCTGATGGGGTTGGGTGTGGAGAGTGGCCATGCAGCTCTGTCTGGGTGAGGAGACTGGCTGGGCTGGTCCATTGGGGTGGGGACAGTGTCCGTACTTATCCATTGGGGTGGGGAAAGTGTCTGCACTTGTCCATCGGGGGGGAGTGTCTGCACTGGTCCACTGGGGTGCAGCAAGTGTCTGCATTGGTCCATCAGGGTGCGGAAAGTGTCCACGCTGGTCCGTCAGGGTGGGAAGAGTGTCCGGTCTGGTCCTTTGGGGTGGAGAGAGTGGCTATGCAGCTCCGTCTGTATGAAGAGAGTGGCTGGGCTGGTCCGTCTTGGTGGGCAGAGTGGCCGTGCTTCACCGTCAGGGTGTGGATAGTGTCCGGGCAGGTCCGTTAGTGTGGGGATAGTATCTGGACTGGTCCTTCTGTGGGGATAGTGTCCTGGCTGGTCCGTCAGGGTGGAGACAGTGTCCAGGCATGTCCGTCAGGGTGGGGATAGTGTTCGGGCAGGTGCGTTGGGGTGGGGATAGTGTCCGGGCAGATCCGTCGGGGTGGGGATAGTTTCCAGCCTGGTAGGTCAGGATGGGGATAGTGTCCAGGCTGGTCTGTTGGGATGGGGTTATTGGTCGGGCTGGTCTGTCAGGGTAAAGATGGTGTCTGGGCTGGTCCATCAGGGTAAGGAGAGTGGCTGTGCAGCTCTGCTGGAGTGGGGAGAGTGGCCGTAGAGCTCCGTTGGGGTTGGGATAGTGTCCGGGCTGGTAGGTTGGGGTGGGGACAGTGTCTGGGCTGATCCATTGGGGTGAGGTTATTGGTCGGGCTGGTCTGTCAGGGTAAGGATAGTATCTGGGCTGGTCCGCTGGAGTAGGGAGAGTGGCAGTGCAGCTCCATCGGGGCGGGGAGAGTTGCCGAAGAGCTACAACGGGGTGGGGATAGTATCTGGGCTGGTCCGTTGGAGTGGGGTTATTGGCCGGGCTGGTCTGTCTGGGTGTGGATAGTGTCTGGGCTGGTCAGTTGCGGTGGGGATAGTGTCTGGGCTGTTTAGTCAGGGTGGGGATAATGTCCGGGCTAGTCCGTCGGGGTGGGGTTATTGGTCGGGCTGTTCTGTTGTGGTAAAGATAGTGTCTGGGGTGTTCCATTGGTGTAGGGAGAGTGGCCATGCAGCTCCGCCAGGGTGGGGAGGTTGGTCATGCAGTTCCATTAGGGTGGGATTAGTTTCCCAGCTGGTCTGTCGGGTGGGTGGGGTTATTGGCCAGGCAGGTCTGTCTTGGTATGGATAGTGTCCGGGCTGATCCATTAGGGTGTGGATAGTGTCCTGGCTGGTCCGTTGGCATGGGGAGATTGGATGGTCTGGTCCGTCAGTGTGGGAAGAGTGTCCAGGCTGGTCGGTTGGGGTGAGGATAGTGCCCGGACTGGTAGGTAGGGGTGGGGATAGTGCCCGGGCTGGTTCATTTGGGGTGTGGTTATTGGTCGGGCTGGTCCATCAGGGTAAGAATAGTGTCCGGGCTGGTCCGTCGGGGTGGGGAGATTTGACGATCTGGTCTGTTGGGTTGGGGAGAGTGTCCAGGCTGGTCGGTTGGGGTGAGGATAGTGTCAGTACTGGTAGGTCAGGGTGGGGATAGTGTCTGGGCTGGTTCATTGAGGTGGGGTTATTGGTCGGGTTGGTCCATCAGGGTAAGAATAGTGTCTGGGCTGGTCTGTCGGGGTAGGGAGAGTGGCAGTGCAGCTCCGCCGGGGCGGGGAGAGTGGCCGTACAACTTCATCGGGGTGGGGATAGTGTCCGGGCTGGTTCGTCAGAGTGGGGTTATTGACCGGGCTTCTCTGTCAGGGTGTGGATAGTGTCCGGGCTGGTCCGTTGGGGTGGGGAGATTGGCCGGTCTGGTCTGTCGGGGTGGGGAAAGTGTCCAGGCTGGTCGGTTGGGGTGAGGATAGTGTCCAGACTGGTAGGTCAGGGTGGGGATAGTGTCCGGGCTGGTTCATTGGGGTTGGGTTATTGTCGGGCTGGTCCAGCAGGGTAAGAATAGTGTCTGTGCTGGTCCATCAGGGTAGGGAGAGTGGCAGTGCAGCTCCGTCGGGGCAGGGAGAGTGGCCATAGAGTTCCATTGGGGTGGGGATAGTGTCCGGGCTGGTCCTTTGGGGTGGGGTTATTGGCCGGGCTGCTCTTTCTGGGTGTGGATAGTGTCCGGGCTGGTCCGTTGGGGTGGGGAGATTGGCTGGTTTGGTCTGTCAGGGTGGGGATAGTGTCTGGGCTGGTCCATCGGGGTGGGGTTATTGGTCGGGCTGGTCTGTCAGGGTACAAATAGTGTCTGGGCTGGTCCGTCGGGGTAGGGAGAGTGGCCGTACAGCTCCGCTGGGGTGGGGAATAGTGGCCCGTGCAGCTCCATCAGGGTGGGAATAGTTTCCGGGCTGGTCCGTTGGGGTTTAGGAGATTGGCCAGTCTGGTCCGTTGGGGTGAGGAGAGTGTCTGTGCAGCTCTGTCTGGATGAGGAGACTGGCTGGGCTGGTCCATTGGGGTGAGGATAGTGTCCATACTGGTCCATTGGGATGGGGAAAGTGACTGCACTGGTCCACTGGGATGGGAAAAGTGTCTGCACAGGTCTGTCAGGGTGGGGAAGTGTCTGTACTGGTCCATCAAGGTGGGGAAGTGTCCACGCTGGTCCGTCGGGGTGGGGAGAGTGTCCAGTCTGGTCCTTTGGAGTGGGCAGAGTGTCCGTGCAGCTCCATCTGTGTGAGGAGAGTGGCTGGGCTGGCCCGTCTGGGTGGGCAGAGTGGCCATGCAGCACTGTTGGGGTGTGGATAGTGTCCGGGCAGGCCCGTCAGGGTGGAGATAGTGTTCTGGCTAGTCTCTTGGGGTGGAGATAGTGTCCGGGCAGGTGCATTGGGGTGGGGATAGTGTCCGGGCAGGTCCGTCGGGGTAGGGAGAGTGGCTGTGCAGCTCCAACGAGGTGGGAAGAGTAGCCATAGAGCTCCGTCAGGGTGGGGATAGTGTCCAGGCTGGTTCGTCGGACTGGAGTTATAGACCTGGCTGGTCTGTCTGGGTGTGGATAGTGTCCGGGCTGGTCCATCAGGGTGGGGAGATTGGCCAGTCTGGTCTGTCGGGGTGGGGATAATGTCTGGACTGGTCTGTTGGGGTGGGGATAGTGTCCGGGCTGGTTGGTCAGGGCGGGGATAGTGTCTGGGCTGGTTGGTCAGGGTGGGGATAGTGTCTGGGCTGGTCCGTCGGGGTGGGGTTACTGGTCAGACTGGTCTGTTGGAGTAAAAATAAAGTCTGGGCTGGTTCATCGGGGTAGAGAGAGTGGCTATGCAGCTCCGCCGGGGTGGGGAGAGTGGCCATGTAGCTCCATCAGGGTGGGAATAGTGTCCTGGCTGGTGCGTCGGGGTGGAGTTATTGGCCGGGCCAGGCTGGTCTGTCTGGGTGTGGATAGTGTCCGGGCTGGTCCATCGAGGTATGGCTAGTGTCCAGGCTGGTCTGATGGGGTGTGGATTGTGTCCGGGCTGGTCTGTTGGGATGGGGAGATTGGCCGGTCTGGTCCGTCGGGGTGGGGAGAGTGGCTGGTTTGGTCCATCGGGGTGGGGTTATTGGTTGGGTTGGTCCGTCAGGGTAAGGATAGTGTCTGGGCTGGTCCGTCGGGGTGGGGAGATTGGCTGGTCTGGTCCATTGGGGTGGGAAGAGTGGCTGGGCTGGTCGGTCTGGGTGGGCAGAGTGGACGTACGGCACTGTCATGGTGTGGATAGTCTCTGGGCAGGTCTGTTAGAGTGGGGATAGTGTCTGGACTGGCCCATGTTTGAAGATAATGTCCTGGCTGGTACTTCAGGGTGGAGATAGTGTCCGGCCAGGTCCACTGGGGGTGGGGATAGTGTCCGGCCAGGTGCGCTGGGGTGGAGATAGCGTCCGGGCAGGTCCTTCGGGGTGTGGATAGTGTCCGGGCTGGTAAGTCAGGGTGGGGACAGTGTCCTCGCTAGTAGGTCTGGGTAGGGATAGTGCCTGGGCTGGTCCATTGGGGTGAGGTTATTGGTTGGGCTGGTCCATCAGGGTAAGAACAGTATGTGAGCTGGTCCATTGAGGTAGGGAGAGTGGCCATGCAGCTCCACCGGGGTGGGAAGAGTAGCCATACAGCTCCATTGGGGTGGAGATAGCATCCGGGATGGTCTGTCGGAGTGGGGTTATTGGCTGGGCTGGTCTGTCTGGGTGTGGATAGTGTCCAGGCTGGTCCGTCGGGGGTGTGGATAGTGTCCAGGCTGGTCTGTCAGGGTGTGGATAGTGTCCATGCTGGTCTGTCGAGGAGTGCATAGTGTTCGGGCTGGTCTATCAGGGTAGGGAGATAGGCCAGTCTGGTCTGTTGGGGTGGGGATAGTGTCAAGACTGGTCCATCACGGTGTGGATAGTGTCCAGGTTGATCTGTCGGGGTGGGGATAGTGTCTGGGCTGGTTGGTTGGGGTGGGGATTGTGTATAGGCTGGTCTGTCAGGGTGGGGTTATTGGTCGGGTTGGTTTGTCAGGGTAAAGACAGTGTCTGGGCTGGTCTGTCGGGAGTAGGAAGAGTGGCTGTGCAGCTCTGCCGGGGTGGGGAGGGTGGCCGTGTAGCTCCATCAGGATGGGAACAGTGTCTGGGCTGGTCTGTCGGGGTGGGGTTATTGGCCGTGCTGGTCTGTCTGGGTGTGGATAGGGTCCAGGCTGGTGCATTGAGGTGCAGACAGTGTCCGGGCTGGTCCTCTGGGGTGGGGAAGATTGGCTGGTCTGGTCCATCAGGGTGGGGAGAGTGGCTGGTTTGGTCCATCGGGGTGGGGTTATTGGCCGGGCTGGTTTGTCTGGATGTGGATAGTGTCCAGGCCGGTCCGTCGGGATGTGAATAGTGTCCAGGCTGGTCCATCGGGGTGTGGATAGTGTCTGGGCTGGTCTGTTGGGGTGGGGTGATTAGCCGGTCTGGTCCATCGGGGTGGGAAGAGTGGCCAGTCTGGTCCATCGGGGAGTGGAAGAGCGGCCGGTCTGGTCCGTCGGGGTGGGTTTATTGGTCGGGCTGGTCTGTCGGGGTGGGGATAGTGTCCAGGATGGTCTGTTAGGGTGTGGATAGTGTCCGGGCTGGTCCGTCGGGGTGGGAATAGTGTCCGCGTTAGTTCATCAGGGTGGGGGATTAGTAACCAGGCTTGTCCATCAGGGTGGGGATAGTGTCCCAGCTGGTCCATCAGGTTGGGGAGGGTGGCCATGCAACTCCATCAGAGAGATGACGGGCTGGTGTGCTGGGTTTGGGAATGTAATGTTGCTTGTCATGCATTCTGCCCTGCCAGATTTGTGCTGCTGTGCTGACCTGACCTGCCTTGCCATCTGCTGCCTCAGGAAACAGCCTTTCTAAGTGCCGGCTGGTAAGGTTTTTTTTTTGGGGGATAGCCCTGCTGCTGTTTGAATGGGAAAGCAAGTAAGGGAGGGAAGATGGGAGGGTGCATGAGAAGGCTTGTGGAGGGATGGGCTTGGCAGACTGGTACATGTGCTGGGGAAAAATGGTTCTGGCCTTGGGGGATGCTGGAAGGAGGGGCAGAGTGGCACATAAATTGCAGTTACATAAGAACTTACCATAACAATAGATCTTCGAGAGAGGTTCTTGCAGTAGGTCTTCACATATAGGACTGAGCCCCCAGGCATCAGGTACCAACAGCAAACTTGTAGCTAGCAATCATCAGAGGGGCCCGCCCCTGACATCAGGTGACGCGACATCAGCCTGACTATAAAAGGGGCGGTCTCGCCCACCCTCCAGTTCTTTTCTACTGGAGACCTAAAGAAAGGTAAGTAGAAAGAAAGGAGTGATAACTCCTAGGACCATGCTTTCTCTCTAGACCCAAGGGCTAGGCAGGATGAAAAATAAAGGAAAACATTCCAGGAGTTGGGGGAAGGTGGGTGGGAAACTAGATCTACTGCAGGAACCTCTCTCAAAGATCTACTGTTAAGGTAAGTTCTTACATAACTGCAGTATCTTACTTCGAGAGGGTTCCTGCAGTAGGTCTTCATATATTGGACTGAATACCTAGCAGTCCAAAAGAAAAATTCAGAGATACGTCCAGGAGGAGGAGAGATCACCAACTGAGTGAGTTATGACAGGAGGCTTTGCAGAACTGCAAGACCGAAACCAGTCCTGCACCTACAGACTGTAATGCTTAGTGAAGGTGTGGACAGATGACCACGCGGCCTCTGCACAGATCTCTGCTGTGGACACATTCCTGAAAAAGGCGGAAGAAGTAGCAACACTCTTAGTGGAGTGACCCTTAACCACCCCCGGAAGGGATGTCCCATGTTTTTAGTAAGTGAAGTGGATGCAGTTAGCCAACCACCTCGAAATGGTCTGTTTGGAAATGGCCTTGCCCTCCATCTGCAAATTCATATTACACAACTGATATGTTTAAAGAAACTACACATTTTTCTGAATCTCAAGATACTGTAATATCTGGTGACTATAACCTCCCTCATATTAACTGGGACTCATTCTCAGGACAGTCCTATGCCAAGAAAGGACTAATAGATGTGGTAGTTAGTACTGGAATACAACAACTTGTTACTGAACCCACTCAAGGTCCTAATATTTTGGATCTATTATTTACTAACATAGAGCAACAAATTAGCAATTTACAAATTTGGGATCCACTTGGGACCAGTGATCATTCATCTATCCTTTTTGAAATTCAACAGTTTAAAACTACACAAAAGAAGTTATACTATACAAAACATTATAACAAAGCAAATTTTTCTAAAATCAATGAATACTTACAAAACATAAACTAGGAATCTAATCTTCTTAATTGTACAACACAACAAGCTTGGGACTTTTTAAAAAACATTGTACATTATTTGGAAAATACCTTTATTCCATCTAAGAGGAAATTTAATAATAAAGGGAAAATTACCCTTGGTTCAACAAGACAATTAAAATCAGATTAAAATAAAATTAAGCTTTTAGGAAACTTAAGAATAGTTCTGTTCCATTTAAAACTACTCTATCACATAAATACAGACTATCTGTGAAAACTCAAAAAGTTCTATTAAATTGGCAAAAAATAAGCTAGAATTTAAACTAGCTCACACAAAAGACTGTCACAAATCTCTTTTCTCCTATATAAATAGTAAAAAGGTGCATCAAGGACCACTGGTCCCATTATAACCAATGGCTCTTCTCTATCTGATATAGAAACCTTGAATCTCTTTAATAAGTACTTTTGTTCTGTCTTCTCTCAAAAATCACCTATTGGTACATTTGAAGTTCACCACGTAGATTATCATAGGCTCTATCCAACTGACATTATACAGGCTATCAAAAAACTAAAAAAAAAAAAATAGTCCGGGCCCAGACGGTATTCATCCATGGTTTCTGATCAAAACCTCTATAAATATTTCTATACCTTTGTCAATTATTTTCAATAAATCCTTACAAGAAAGCATTGCAGCAAATGATTGGCATTCAGCAATAGTTACTCCCATATTTAAAAAAGGCAATAGAGGCTATGTGCAAAATTATCGTCCAATTAGCCTGACCTCAGTGGCTGGTAAATTAATGGAACGAGTAATGAAGTCTCTAATAGATCAAGATTGTAAAAAATTAGGAATTTATGATTCAAATCAGCATGGGTTTACTCCCAAGTATTCCTGCACCACCAATCTGATATCTTTTTATAATAATATAAGTACTCTACTAGATGCGGGTATCCCTACTGACGTAATTCTTCTGAACTTTAGTAGAGCTTTCAATAAAGTCTCACATGAAAAACTCATTACTAAAATGCACAATCTAGGTTTGTCACCTGATATTGTCAACTGGACTTTAAACTGGTTGACAAATCGTTCTCAGAGAGTCAGAACTAATGATATCTTGTCTGATTCCGGTAGTGTGACAAGTGGTGTACTACAGGGGTCGGTCTTGGGACCAACATTGTTTAACCTCTTTATCAGTGATTTAAAAACAGGGCCAAATAACTTCATGGTTAAATTTGCAGATGATACTAAATTGGGGGGCAAGGTTAATAATGAAGAAAATATTTCTGCATTAAAGAAGGATTTGGAAAAATTAACACTTTGGGCAAATGAAAATCATATGCAGTTTAATCAAGACGAATGTTTAGTAGTGCATTTTGGTGTAAATAATCCAAAAACGATATATCATATAAACGGACTACCACTTCACTCATCAAATTGTGAAAAAAATTTTTGGGATATATGTTAATAATAAACTTACATTAAATGATCACTGTGTTAGAACTGCTTGCATAACCAACAGACTTTTGAGGCAAATAAAACATGCTTTTGTTAATCGCACTGAACAATGCCTTATTCCATTGTATAGGGCATACATTAGACCGTATCTTGACTATGGCTCCCCTTTCTGGAATCCAAACCAAAAAAAGACATAGCAATTCTTGAACAGGTTCAAAGGAGAGTAACTAGAATGATTCCAAGATTAGCAAACTTGGATTATCAGAACAGATTAAAAGCTACTGGTCTCTTCTCTCTCTCTTCAAACTAGAAGATTAAGAGGTGATATGCTTATGGTTTTTAATTTAATAAATTCACCAGATCTAATGGAAAAATGTGGTCTAACTCTCCAAAAGGAAACATGTTCCGAGACTGCATAATAAATAGCTTGAAGTAAAAACTTATAAAACCAGCAAAAGGAGAAACTTTTTTCCAATAAGAGCATCCATTGTATGGAACACCTGGACACAAGAATTGGTAGAGGCAACTAGTGCCACTGTCTTTAAAAACAAATTACATATTTGGTTGAGGGATAATAGATAAATAATGTCCCACATAGTGTGGGAAACAGTCTCAATGGGCTTTGAACTTCTTCTGTTCTTTCATACCAAGTAATACCAAGTAATAAGAGCTGATTGGTCTTACGGACCTCTTTAGTCCAGTTTATATAATACCTCAGAATCCTATGCACATCTAATGAGTGCAAAAGATATTCCCCCCTGTTAGAATGTTGAGGATAATAGACCGGTAGTTAGACACTCTGGTTGAGAGTAGTTTCTGAAACTACCTTTGGAAGGAAGGGTGAGTCCGCAGAATGACTATGTCCCTATGGAAAATCAAATAGGGTTCCTTACAGACAAACACCTGAAGTTCTGAACCCTTTCTGGCAAAAGTGACTGCAACTAAAAACAAAGTCTTCCAAGAAAGGAAGCACATGTCGCAGCTAGAGGCTGGCTCAAAAGGAGTAAGGGTCAGCTTTTCTAACATAAAGTTAAGGTCCTGGTGGGGGGACAGGGGTTCCGGACTGGAGCTTTCAAGTGGAGGATGTCTTTCAGAAAAGTTTTGGCAACCTCAAGTTAAGCCAAAGTTTTGCCCTCCACCAGGAGGTGGTAGGCCAACACCACAGACAGATGGACCTTGACTGAGGAATAACTAAGGCCTGTCTCCAATAGATGTGCAAGGTACTCTAACACCTGTGCTGCCGAACATAAAAAGGGATCCCAGCCCTTGGCTAGGGCCCAGATCAAGAATCTTTTCCACTTCATGGCGTAGGTGGATCTGGCAGAAGGTTTTCTGGCTTCCACCAAAATATGAGGAAACACCATAGCGGGCGACCACTATGTCCACAGGTGCCACACATGAAGGTGGAGAGATTGAAGGCTCAGATGCACTAGGGTGCCCTGCTCCTGAGTCAGAAGGTCGTGGGATAATGGCAGGAGAACCGGAGGTTCTAGAGCCAGATGTTGCAAGAGAGGGTACCAAATCTGGCAGGGCCAGAGGGGAGCAATCAGAATCAAATGTGCTCCTTCCTCCTGAGGTTTCACAGAACCTTCTGAATGAGAGGAAAGGGAGGAAAAGCGTTAAGAAACTTCCCTGTCCAAGACAGAGACAGTGCGTCTCGCCAAAAAGCACCATGCTCAGGAACGAGCGAGCAAAAGTTGGGTAGCTTTGTATTGAATGTGGAGGCGAACAGATCTATTTCTAGCTGACCCCTTTGAAGAAAGAGATCTTTGACCACCTCTAGCTTTAACTCCCATTCGTGAACCTTGGCCACTGATCAACTGAGACTGTCCGCCAGGACATTGCTTATGCCTGGAACATGGACTGCGGTCAAGAAAAGGCTGTACTGAATCGCCCAGTACCCAACCCTCATTGCTTCTCTGCAGAGGGTACAAGTGAGTTCCTCCCTGTTTGTTGATATACCAGACTGTGGGCATATTGTCCATCTGGATAAGAAGTGATCCCAGTAGAAGGAGGGACTGGAATGCCTGGAGGGCATATAGGACTGCTCTTGTCTCCAGAACGTTGATGTGGAGCAGAAGCTCCTGATTGGAGCAAGACCCTTGTGTCTTGTGAACCCCCAGATGGGCTCCCCAGCCCAAGTCCGAGGCGTCTGTGGTAAGGATCTGGGTAGGGATAGGGGAATTAAAAGATTGGAAAGATCTTGCCACCAATGAAGATCTTTCTGTAGACTGTTGGAGATCATGACCTTCTGGTTCATGTCATCCATCCTCTGATCCCATTGGACTTGAAGAGACCACTGGGTGACCCTCATATGTAGTCTGGCCAGAGGAACCATCAAAATGGCCACTGCCATCAGTCCCAAAAGACGAAGCACAGCATATGCTGGGATCCACCGAACCTGGGCCACGAGAGTGGCTTAAGAAACTAAGGTCTCGGCTCAATCTGATGGCAGAGAAGCCTTGCTCTGAACCATGTCTAGTACTGCTCCAATGAATTGGAGTCACTGGGATGGTAGTAGCTGGGACTTGGGCAGGTTGACTGGGATACCCAGAAAAGCAAACAAGTTAAGAGTGAAAGAGAGTGTCTCTTTCAGGCTGTTCAGAGAGGGTGCTGTGAGGAGTCAATCGTCCAGGTACGGCAACATGTCAATGCCCTGGCGGCGAAGAAAAGCCGCAACCACCACTAAACACTTGGTGAACACCCGATGGGGCTAACGAAAGGCCAAAGGGGAGTGCTCAGAATTCAAAATGGGCCTTCTGAAAAGTAAAACGGAGAAAGTGGTGGTGGGCTGGGTGAATGGGGATATGCAGATAGGCATCCTACATGTCCAGGAAGCACAGACAAGCATTTGTTTGGAGGAGGGGAAGAAGCCCCTGAAGGGTCAGCATGCAAAACCTCTTGTACTCGATGAAGAGGTTGAACATGCTAAGGTCCAGAATCGGTCTCAGACTGCCCGTCTTCTTTGGAACTAGGAAGAAGCGGGAGTAAAATTCCCTTCCTAGTTGGTTTTGAGGGAAGGGTTCTATGGCCACTTTTAACAGGCGGGCCTGAATCTCCTGGAAGACTATGGGAATCTGATCCGTTCGATAAAAAGACAGTCCCAGAGGATGAGGGGCAGGTATCTCACCCACACACAGCCTGGATAATTGCATGAACTGGTTTTATGGGAAGGGGAATGTTGGCCAGGACACCGGGAATGTCCCCTACTCTTTGCGAAGAGTGCCCTGGGTTCTTTTACTTCCACCTGGACACCCACCAGGATAGGCAGAAGGGACCTCAGTTTAATGTCTCATCTGAAGGAAGGCACACCCCAGCAGTATGGCACCCCCCTAATACTGCACTCGGATGCCAGCAATTTTTTAGGTACAAGTCCAATCCCGGTGCAGGACCTTGTGGTCCAGAGGCGGATGTGCTGCCAACTGAGCCATGCTGACACCTTATAAACTCCTTGATAAATGAGCCACCTTAGTACATATCTAAATCTTACTCAGCAACTGGAATTACCCTTCCCAATACAAATACATAATCTTACTTTGAGTTGAAGCTCTTGCAGCAGGCAGTAACCATTAGGACTAAGCCATCGGGTGTCAGGGCCCCAAGGAAACCTTCTAGCTTTCAGTCTTCAGTGGGAACCGCCCCCATTGGCTCTGCCTGTCATCAGCCTATGGTGCAAAAGGGGCGGTCCCCTGCCCCACTTCAGTTCGTTTCTCCGCCGTCGACCCATTCACATTGGTTCCTCGGATGCCTCCTCATTTCATTTGATTTTTTTTTTTATACTGGAAAGGCATATGAGCAAAATTGACCATTTTCACAACCGTCCAGTTGTAAAGTAGAAACAGAGGCAGAATATACACACTCTGTACATGACAATGGCTCGAGCGATACAGATAGATGGAAAGAAGTTACATACATTGTAAAATAGTTTCATACATTGGGGAAGAGAAAAGAGCATGGGTCATGCACAACTGATACAATATAAACAGCAGGTCAAATCAGTATATATACAATATACATAGGTAAATTTACTGTGAAGCAGTAAACCTTCTGGTGAGCTAAGAAATGAAAGGGAGATGTGGAAAGAGTGTGGTGGGCAGGAAGAGAAAAAAGTTGCAGGGCAGCAAGGGGAAAATCCCGGCAGAAATATGTCAGAGGTGTTTGGGAGGGCACCTTCAAGGCTACTCAGAAGCAGTAGGAAAAGAAGGCTTAGATTTACCACCTAGGGCAGTTGCATGGTGGCTTGTTGAGTAAGTATTCTTTCAGTTTAACCTTGAAAATACTGAGGGAGGGGCTGCTAACGAGGTCAGGTGGGAGCATGTTAAAAAGCTTGGATCCCCAGTAAGCAAGTGATCTTTGACCCAATGAGGTGTTGCAGTACGGGATCCAAAAAGGGGATGAGGCAGAGCTCCTAGTTTGGTGGGTGGGGCAGACCTTCTTGAAAAAGAGAGGAAAGGCTGTGAGGAAGATGATTATTGAGGATTTTATAGAGAAACATAGAGGCTTTCCATTTGAACCTACAAACGAACATACGAATTGCCGGCAGAAAAGGCTCACAGGTCTTTCCAGTCTGCCTGATTGTGCAGCTCTTAGTTTTATATTACTACAGCTGCCCCAGCCCCATCCAAACTCCTCCCTTCCTCCCCTTTCCTGGCAGTGGCGTCGCCAGGCTGATTTTGGGGAGGCTACAGCCACCCCAATGTAAGTTGAAGCCCCCCAATCATTTCCCCATTGAGAGAAATAATCACACCTTCAATGACTTGCTGGAATAAAGAAGCTGTGATTTCTTTAAGGATGTGGCACTTCACAGTGCGACCACATGGAGCGCACTTTCATTTTTTTCCGCTTGACTTCATGATGCTGATCACGGAGAAAAATGAAAGTGACTGAAATTGAATGAGCGTGCAGGCAGGATTCAGGTTTGGATTTAGTCACTGGCTGCAGAAGATCTGGAGCGACTCTGGAATGGGATGTTATTGAGCACTGAGTAGTGAGAGGAAGACAGAACCAGCGAGAAGGCAGGGATTATATTCAGATTCACAGAGTCAGAGGAGGGCTGGACTGACTGACAGGGTTGGCAATGGCATGGCAGTTGGCACTGCAGCAGGTGAGCCAGTCGTTGGACCACAGGGGAGTGATTGACAGGGGTGGGATGGGGTCATACAACCGAGTGACCGCCTCAACTTCCTGGTAATGCACATGTCTGGAAATCATGGCTTCAACTTTTGCCTTTAAAATAAAACAGTTTACAGCCCTCGTTTTGGAATGGGACTTTTTTTGAGCATGTCAGTGTTCACAGCCCTATCTGGTAAGACGCTTTATTTATATTGGACTAAAAATAAGTAATTCCAGCATGAACACGTTTCCCCTCAGCTCCTCGCCTGTCTAGCTTGTGGATGCGCAGAGCCGAAATTGCAGACAGACCATCTAAATTTTAATATTTTTACAAAAATACACAGTATGCAGCCGTTACATTAAAGTATGCTACTACTAGTTCATTTTACATTTGTGACGCTTCCTCCCTAAACCTTCAGTTTGGGCAGCTCAAAATTAGTCTTAAAGGCTGACAGTGACAGTGTCCTTTATTGTTCTCAGCTTCTTGCCAGAAATAACTAGAGATCAGAGAAAACTAACAGCCTTTTTCTCAGTTGCCTACCTAATGGATTTGTGTTGAGTGTTTGTGCTTGTGGCAAGCAAGAGTAGCAAGCTCAGACAAGGCAGCCAGAGATACAGAGCACTGCCTAAGCTATAACCTTTTTTATCTGACTTGTCTCATATTTGCTCAGGGAACTGTAACATTCCCAGCAGATCTGCTGGGATAATGCTGTCTGTCTGTTTTCCTCTAGGGTCTCCAGTAAGCTTCCAACTTTCTTTGGGATCCTTAACATTCCCAGCAGATCTGCTGGGATAATAGTGTCTCTCTTGTTGTCCTCCTCGGTGATCCAGTAACTAAACGTTTCCACATGTACCAATAAATAGAGGTCATGATAACCAGCCTTTTTAAACATATCTTTCCCCCATTAAAATGCAGGAAAAGCCACCATTTGAAGGCAAAAATGTCAAAAGTTTCCGGGGGGGAGGAGGCATGCCCGTGGACCCCCCTAGTTGGGTTAAGATTTTGACTGAGGGGCATTAGCCCCCCCAACTTTCTCCCTCTGGTGACGCCCCTGGAGAACAAAGGGTTAACATTTCTATGCAGAGCATAGAATGCTGAGCTCAAGCTTGGTTGATGTCTCTGTTTTCCTTTGAACGCTAACCATCAGTTTCTTACGAGCAACACTCTAATAGTATTCTATGTGGAAATTGTAACACAAAATTTTTAATAGCCACCTGGCAACAAAAAGTTTTGGACTACCAAAAAAAGACTCAAGTCAGGAAACCCAAAACTCAAAACCCAAACAGGGATATAACAAAATAAACACCCATACAAGAAGAGGGTGTGAAAAAAGTGCCCCTGAGGTGCAACACTGCACCTGCCCACCCACTTCCCAAAAACAGGTTCTGAGAGGGGAGGCAGGGAGGGAGGTCAGAATACAGCAAGACTCCAATAGAAGAAACATAATTACTAAGGTGAGTAATATTTTCTTCAAACAACTGAAGTCTTGCTGTATTCTGACAGCTGAGACTACAAAGCAAGTACCTCCATGGAGGAGGGACAGAACCTATTTTGGGAATAGGCTCTGAAGTACTGCTGTAGCTAAACCGAAAATCACTCCTAGCCTGGATATCCAGAGGTAATGCTTGGTAAAGGTATGGACTGTTTTCCAGGTGGCTGCTTGACAAATTTCTAAGGGAGGATATCCTGGCAGCAGCCAGGGAAGCAACTGTACCTCTTGTGGAATGAGCCCTCAGGCCTAAGGGTAGAGTTTTTCCCAGTTTTTCATAGCAGAATTGTATACAAGACACAATCCACCTGGCAGTAGATCTCTTGGTGGCAGGTTTGCCCTTTTCTACTTCTCCATGAGTGAGGAACAACTGGAGGGAGCCAAACCTGTGACCGTTGGTACGTTCTATGTAGTAACTAAGGGCTCTTTTAACATCTAAACTGTGTAGCCTCCTCTCTCCTGAGGAAGAATGATCAGTGAAGAAAACAGGAAGAGACATAGACTGGTTTAAATGGAAGTCCGAAACCACTTTGAGTAAGAACCTTCTATTGGTTCTAAGGACCACTTTATCCCTGTGAAAGGAGATAAAATCAGGTTCCACTGACAGGGCTTGCAATTCACTGATACGCCTGGCAGAGGTAATGGCTACCAAGAACACAGTTTTCCAAGTCAAGTACTTAAGGTCTGCTGAGGACATAGGCTCAAAAGGGGGTTGCATAAGATGAAATGCAAACATTGAACAATAAGATCCTACGTGCTGAAAGTAAATGGCAGTGCCTGTTAGGAGCACATAGGGAAAAAGGCTTGAATGCGATGTTAAGTATCATTCCCTACCTTAAGAAGATTACTGTTATACTATATTTCGTTGTTATAATGATTCTATTTGTGATGTTTTTTCTATGCATTTAGTGCTGTGATTTGTATACTCTATGTACTTCACTATTTGGTGGTGTTTAATTAGTATGTGTTGATGTAATGTGAAGCACCTAGTGACCTGGATTGCCTGTGCTTTGTATTGATTGCTCCGATTGATTTTTAGTGCGTTTTATTTATTTCAATGATTGTAGTGTTAATTGAATTATGGACTATACAGTATGTGTCTTTGTATGAGCTAACATTACATTGAAAAAAGCGTCTTTGCGACGTGAAACGTACGTCTGTGGCTTTTTAACTGCTGCTTGCTTCAGCTATCTTATTAAAGCTGTTTTAATATATTCCAAGCATTGGATATGAATTTATGTCGATCACTGGGCAGCCGTTCTGAGTGTTTCTTTTGTGATTTCTTTGGTGTTTGGCTCGTTTTATCCGTTGGTGGCCGCCTTCTTGTACATACAAACATTCAAATCCCAGGCCGGGGCAGGGTCTCTAAAAGGAGGATTGGTGTGAAACAATCCTTTAAAAAAATTTACAGAACACAGGGTGAGAGGATAGTGAGGAAGACTTCCCCACAGAGAGAAACGCAGAAACAGCTGACAAGTATACCTTAAGAGTAGCTGGTCTGAGGCCTAGCCCATTAAGATGGACCATATAATCCAGAACAGTAGGCAATCCAGCAGTATCTGGAGAAATATGCTTCTTAGAACACCAAATGCTGAATCTCTTCCATTTGGAGTTATAAGTCTTTCTGGTGGAGGGCTTTCGAGAAGCTTTGAGAACATCAAGAACATCCAGAACCCCTTGGGAAAGATGCAGATCTGCAAACTCTAACTCTTCAAGAGCCACGCCTTGAGATTGAGAGACTGGAGATTGGGGTACCAAATCCTCCCCAGAGAGGATGTTAACAGGATGTAATTCCTGGGAAGAGACAGGGGAAGATGGACTGCTAGGGACAGCAACAGGGGGTACCAGGGCTGTCTGGCCCAATCTGGAGCAAATAGAATCACTTTGCAAGGTTGTGACTTTATCTTGACTAAAACTTTTAACAGGAGTGGTAAGGGAGGGAAGGCATACAGACACCTCCCTTCCCAATTCAGAATCAGGGCATCCAGGGGGACTGAGCCTAAGACTGGAGGTCTGCAACAAAAGAGAGGGAGTTGGTGATTGTCTGGAGCTGCAGAGAGATCTATCTTTGGAGTGCGCCACCTTGAGAAAATCACTTTCAACACTTGAGGGTCCAGGGACCATTCGTGATGGCCCTGAGAGATCCTGCTCAGTGCATCTGCTAGCACATTGTCCTTCCCTGGAAGATGAACTGCTACCAGAGATGTTTGCAGGGAATAAGCCAGGGATCACAACTTCATGGCTTCCATGCACAAGGCCGTGGATCGAGTGCCTCCCTTCCTGTTGATGTACCACATGGTGGTGGTGTTGTCCGTTCTGACCTGAACCACCTTGTTCTGTACTGACTGAGAGAAAGCTTTCAGGGCCAGAAAAACTGCCCTGAGCTCTAGGAGATTGATATGGAGAAGGGATTCTTGGGGGGACCACAGCCCCTGGGCAATGAGGGCCCCCAGATGGGCTCCCCAGCCCAGTAGAGAAGCATCCATGGTAAGGACCACTGAACAAGGCTGAGTGGCAAAAGGAACACCTTGTCTTAAATTGTCCATATCCTGCCACTATTGGAGGGCTTGGATCAAGGTCAGAGTCACTGGGATCAGTTTGGTAAGGGAATCTTTCCTCTGAGAACAAAAAGCTCTCAGATGGAACTGAATATCCCTCATCTGGAATTTTGGCCCTTGGACCACTACTGTTGAAGCTGCCATGTGGCCCAAGAGCTGGAGGAAATGCCTTGCTGGTCGAGACACCTGAAGGCTGAAAGAAGAAGCCAGTACTATAAGAACTCTTGCCCTTTCCAGGGGAAGAAAGGCTCTTGCTTTGACAGTATCCAGCTCTGTCCCTATAAAGGTAAGGAGCTGCACTGGCTTGAGAACTGACTTGGGAAGGTTGAGAAGAAATCCTAGAGAAGTAAGCACTTGCTGGGTCACTTGCAGGTCTGACTTGACTTGGTCTGGAGACTGGCCCACTATGAGCCAGTCGTCCAGATATGGAAAAATGGAAATCTTTTGCCTTCTTAAGAAAGGCAACAACTACTGCCAGGCACTTTGTGAAAACCCTTGGGGCTGATGTTAGACCAAAGGGCATTGCTTTGAACTGATAGTGGCCTGAGGGCAACTCAAACCTGAGGTACTTTCTGTGGGAGCACCTGATGGGAGTGTGAAAATAGGCATCCTTTAGGTCCAGGGAGGCTAGCCAGTCTCCTGGCCTTAGAGAGGGAAGGATTATTCCCAGAGTTACCATCTTGAACTTTGGTTTTAAAAGATGTCTGTTTAGATATTTAAGGTCTAGGATGGGTCGCCACTTCCCTGTCTTTTTTGGGCTCAGGAAGTACCTGGAGTACAGCCCTTTGCCCCAGTGTAGGGTAGACACTCTTTCTATGGCTCTTAAGGCCAGAAGAGAAGAAACCTCTGCCTCTAGGGCAAGGGTTTCCGAGAGATTTGCAGGTGGAAAAGATCTGGCTCTCATCTTTGGAAATTTCTTGAAGCTGAGAACCTGTCCCTGGCTTACCACTTCCAGGACCCACTTGTCTGATGTAATAGACATCCAGTCCTGGACAAAGTAAGCCAGCCTGCCCCTACTGGAATAGGAGAGTTGACCTGGGCAGGCCCATCAGGGTGTCTGCTTGGCAGGAGCTTTAGGCTGAGGGATGGATGCAGCCCTGCTCATCCCCCTTCTGCTTCTCCCTCTGAAGACCCCCCTCTGGGAAAAGGAAGAAGAGGCCTGTGCTTGGTAAAAAGACCTTTGAAAAGGCCTGCCCCTGCCCCTAAACTGCTGCCTTTGAGGAGCTGCCTGCCTCTCCTTGGCTTGAGCACTCCTGTATGTGGTCCTGTACTCGTCCATTTTCTTCATGTAATTCTCTGTCTGCTCCCCAAACAGAGAATTACCCACTACAGAAAAATCCATGGCTTTAGCCTGGGTATCCTGCAAGAGGCTAGTACATCTGAGCCAAGCCATTCTCCGAAGAGCCACAGATGTAGCCAAAGCTCTTGAAGACACATCATTAGAGTCTACAGCAGCATGAAACTGAACACTAGATGCCTCAATCCCATCTGCAGCCACCGCCTCCAGCTCCTTGGCTAGTTGTGGGGAGGCCTGTTTCACCAGTGCCAGTACAGTGTCCCACCTGGACTTCTGGTACCTGGCTGTATAAGCCATGTAATTTGCCTGTCTGAGTCCCAGGGAAGATGCCATGTACTGTTTTTTTGCCATGGCATCAACCTTCCTAGAGTCTTTGTCTGGGGGGTGTGAAGCCAAGGGAATGCTTGCCTTATCACTGACAGCAGCCTGCACAACCCCAACATGGCTGCATTGGTGGTATGAAAACTGTTTCTGAGCCTGAGAGTGTATACCTCTTGTCCATTCTTCTATCCATAGGAGGTATAGAATTGAGAGACTTCAGAATTTTTTGTGTCTGTTTCCCAAAACATTTGTGGAGGGGAACTGACAGTCTCCTGAACTCTGGGATGTCCATCATTTCCACATAATCAGGCTCCTCCTGATCCTCCATTGCCTCTTCCATTGGAAGTTGGAGGGTCTCAGCCACCTTTCTGTAGAACATAAAGTGGGAAGGGGACTCAGAAAGCCTAGGAGGGGATACACCTGAAGATCTGTCTGGGGAGATGTCCGGTTCCACAGGCATATCTAGACTTTCACCATCACCATCATCAAATTCCCCTTCCTCCTCAAACTCCGGTTCACAAAATTCTTCCAAAGTATAATCGTGAACCGGGGGAACCGACCGAACCGAGGCCCTGCTGAAAGGTGCCGGATCGGTCGGAACCAGGCGAAGCGATTCCACAATCCTAATTGCTCTGGCTATTTCTTCAGCGGTCAGAACATGGACTTCTGGATCTGAACCAGATGATTTTTCTTTTTGCTTTCTTTTTGTTGGAACCGACCCCTCGGGATTGGCTCTCCTTTTGCCCAAAGAAGTATCACCCTGGTGAGAGGGCACTCCTTCTGGTTCGGTCGGAACCAAACCAGGCTGGCCATCTGGGTCAGCGGACTTCTCGGCCTCCTTTTCCCTCAGTCTACCTAATCTCTTTTCCAGGGTAAATTTGGGAAAATTCTTGCAAATTTGGCAGTCTGAATCGAGGTGGTCAAACCCCAGACAATAAACACCAGTGGTGTGGGGATCGGCCTTAGCAAAGACCTCCCCACACTCACTGCATTGTTGAAACCCAGTGGGCCCATTTTTTTCTCTTGGGTTTATCAGACATGGCCAACCTAACCAAATGTACCCTTTTTTCAGCAACCACCAGGCAAGACTCCCTTATCGGTTCCTAACCGTGTCGTGGGTGTTGGAAAGAAACGTTTCAAAACACGTCTTTTTTAGAACCGATAAGAACCGGTAACCACACACTAAAATTTACACAAGAATTAAACAAATGACCACACTTTTTACAAGTTCCACACAGAAACACAGTACAAAACTATCTAGTACTCACGATACCACAGACAGAGAATGAACCGAGTTATGCAGGAAACTTTTTTTGGTTGGAAACTGATGAAAAAACGACACTTAAACAGACTTTCAAACCGAGCTGCAGGAGAAATCTCCGGAGCGACTGTTCAGTGAGGTGGAGTAAAGAATCTGACGGTTAGCATTCAAAGGGAAACAGACAGAGACATCAACCGAGCTTGAGCTCAGCATTCTATGCTCTGCATAGAAATGTTAACCCTTTGTTCTCCGGGGCAGTTTAAAGGCTGGGGCTAACTGCACTTGTCAGAATACAGCAAGACTTCAAGTTGTTTGAAAGTCTGCTTCTTCTGCCCCGTGTGGTACATGAAGCGTAACGTCCCAAAGGGAGCATCCGCTCTCCTGCAGCCCAGTAATTATATCTTTGGCGTTGCCACCAAAAAGGATGGAACCCCTAAAAGGGGCGTCCAGGAGGGACGACTGGACGTCTTGTACCAAACCTGCAATCCTGAGCCAAGAAAGGCAACAGATGCAGATTCCTGTGGCTGCCGTCCTAACCACTGAGTCCACCGAGTCATATGTTGCTCTTAAAGCATGACGACAGGAGGACTTGCCCATTCGGACTTTGTCCAGCAACTTGTTACAAAGTGTGTCATCCTGGGCCTCCTGAAGGTCCCTCTCCAGCTGTGTGAAACATAGTTCAGGGACTGGATTGCACAGGAGGAAGAGGAGTAAACCTTCCAGCCAAACTGATCCAACTGTCTTGAGTCCTTGTCGGGGGGTGAGGAACTCAAATGTTATGGCTGTGCCAACCGGTCGTGAGCAGCAGTGATGACCATGGAGTCAGCCTTAGGATGAACAGAAAGATGTTGGATCCCTTCTGGGGGATAGTAGGTACAATCAGCCTTTCTGGAAACAGCAGGGATAGAGGATGGCTGCTGCCAGATAGTAGTAACCAGATCCTCAGGAGGACCCATCCGGGGGGGAATGGGTAGGGAATCTGCAGTGGCCAGATCTAAGTGTTCCACCAGTCTCTTACACTGGGGATCCACTTCTTTGTAAGGCCAGCCTCCTGCTGCCTGTATAGTGTGCAGAAGGTCCCCAAAGGAGGGATCTTCTGGAGGAGATTTTGGGGACTCCTTGGGTGGAACCTCAACTGGGGACTGAGGATCTGAAGGGTCAGAGTCAGTGTCCGAGTTGGAAGGCTCAGAACCGCTGGGGATGGAAAGGTCCACCCCAGAGGGGCCTACTGGTAGAGCACCCGCTTCTCGTCTGGAGGGTGTCGGTGGGGGAAGGGACCTAAGTAGGGGGATACCACCCACAGACTGCCTTAACTCCATGATGAGCTGGGTCCTGGCATCCTACCACCACACGGGGATCGTCTCTTGATCTGGCGTTGGAGGTGGAGGAGGAGGAGGGTACCCTGGGTACTGCAGGTATTGCCAAGAAGGGTAATGGAAACCTGGCAATCCTGGGTTATAGACGTAAGGGTTGTACCCAGGATATCCCGGTGGCATGTGGCCTGGCGTCGGGTAAAGTGGTGCTGATGACAGGCTGCCCGGTGGTGGAGCATGGGGGTCTGGCCCCGGAAGACCGCCTGGAGGTTCAACTGGACCTACCGGGGGAGGTGCCAGAGGGCCACAGGGTGGCGTGGGATCTGGGAGGACCCCGATGGTCCCGAGGGAAGAGGCTCTATAGAAGGATTCTTGGCCGGTAAGAGACTCCTGTCTGGAGGCGGCAAGAGACCAGGCAATGGGGGTAATTCTGGAAGGGACCCCAACGAAAGGTCTAAAAATGATTCTGATGACAGGGAAAAAAGCAGGATCGGGTGGCGAATCCCTGGGATGAAGGACCCGGAGGGACGAAGAGTCTCTAGACAGCACACTCAGACCGGCATCAGAGGCTTCACGGGAGCCCAACGGGTGAGAAGAAGGGTCTGGGTGGGCGACGGAAGATCTGCCATCTGACTTATCAAACCTAACTGGGCTAGTGGAAGCAGAAAGGCCACCACTAGGCTTATTGGTCGAGGCCGTGCACCTGTCGACGGGGTCGAGGGGTGACTTATTGGCAGTGCTGGGAGGAGACACAACAACAACCTCGATAGAGGCTGCCCGCTCACCTCGGCAGGAGGGGGAGAAGGTGCCCGGCCCAAAGAGGCAGACGGGGTACCTGAAGGAGTACTCACAGTTTTTGGAGCAGGCCTCCTGCGTGGCGATGGACTCCTGTCCTGGCGCTTCTGCTTATCCTTCTTTTTTCTTGGGGCCGGCAACGATGACCTTTCTCTCAACTCCTGGAGCTCCTTTTTCATCAATGCCAGCTGTCGGGTAAGGAGGTGGGCCTCGAGGGTCTTCTTGCGACTGGTCCGGGTGGCTTGATTGAAGACCTGACAGCACAGTCATCCGAGTTGTGCCTAGGGGCCTAGATGAAGGCAATGGAAATGGTGGGTCCCCCATGCGGGATTTGAGCTCCGCACTTAGAGCACTTCTTCTTTGGGCGAGTTGACATACAATCAACGCATCCAAAACCAATACAAATAAAAGATTACATTTTTTTTATAGTGAGAGCCCCTAGACTCTGGAATACCCTGACACAAGAACTTGTGGATTCACCTTCTTTTCTTATTTTTAAACAAAGGCTTGATAAATGGTTGGAAATAAATCTGGAATTAAACTAATGTGCCACACTAATTATGGGGGACAATCCCTATGGGCCTCTGCCTTCTTTTGTCCCACAAATACCAAGTAACCTCCAGTGCCTCCAGGCCGGCTTGATTTTTTAATTTTTCACATGTAGAATGCAGAAATGGTATGCATGAAATGCCGTTCTCATATTAGTAACATGTGGCTACCATACCTCTCAACCTTTTGTCCCCCAAATGTGGAACACTGCCTGTCAAAATGTGGAACAAATGGGCAAAATGTGGAACACTTAATCAAATCTTTACCTAAGAAGCTCAAAACACTGTTAGCATGTTGCCTTTATGTTCAGAAAGTCTGTTATGAATTGAATAATATATTTTTTGTATCATTTACTGTGGATTTTTGCTTTCAAATGTTAATTTTGAATGTGGAACAAGTCCTCACAATGTGGAACAGGGAGCTTTTGAGAAGTAAAATGAGGAACGTTCCTCATAATGTGGTACAGTTGAGAGGTATGGTCGCTACTCACACAGTAGGATGAATCAGTAATTCTGAAGTATTTGGTATGGGGGGGTAAGTGTTGACGGCAACCTGGGCTGCCATGACCAGGCCCTCTACTCACTGTCATAGGGTATACAATAAACACAACCAAAGTACTTACCTTTCAGGGTGGGTCCTGCATGGCTGTGTGTGGGTGTCTGGAGAGGTCGGTCACACAAACTTCCTGTGGTGTCTGTTCTCTTGGGTGGTATGGTGGGACTGCCTTGTTGGTGCCAGGTCAATCTGTGTTTGTTTGGGTAGGGTTGGGGAACTTCAGATATGAGTTCTTAATGTGTTTGAGCGCCGACATGAAAACTAAGAGGCTCCTTTTTCATGGAGACCAAGTAAAAAGTGGCCAATTTACTGTGACTGCTATTCTGGATTGGTTTAATCTTTGGGAGATTTCTGTATCTCTCCATAAGCATCCGCACTAATCCACTTGTGGAATTTTTTTGGGGGATGCACTTTGTTTACAAATAAACCAATTCAGGCAGTTAAATGTTAGGACTGAACTGTGGGAGTCCACCTTGGCATCTGGTGGTTCCGCTTAATTCAAGTATGAGCTCTGACAGACTAGCTTTGGTACATGGCATTGGGCGGGTGCCATCGTGATGCCGCTGCTGCTGTCACACCTGAGGGGTGGGGGCTACAGTGCTGCACCTGCTGCCATCACACCTGAGGGGTGGGGGCTGCAGTGCTGCACCTGCTGCCATCACACCTGAGGGGTGGGGGCTGCAGTGCTGCACCTGCTGCCATCACACCTGAGGGGCGGGGGCTGCAATGCTGCACCTGCTGCCATCACACCTGAGGGGTGGGGGCTGCAATGCTGGACCCGCTGCCATCACACCTGAGGGAGGGTGACCGTAGTGCTGTTGCTGCTGCATTCACACACTTGAAGGGTGGGGGCTGCAGTGCTGCACCTGCTGCCATCCCACCTGAGGGGTGGGGGCTGCAATGCTGCACCCGCTGCCATCACACCTGAGGGGTGGGGGCTGCAATGCTGCACCTGCTGCCATCACACCTGAGGGGTGAGGGCTGCAGTGCTGCACCTGCTGCCATCACACCTGAGGGGGGGCTGCAGTGCTGCACCCGCTGCCATCACACCTGAGGGAGGGTGACCGTAGTGCTGTTGCTGCTGCATTCACACACCTGAGGGACAGGGAACATATTGCTGTTGCTACTGCCATCACACCTGAGGGGTAGGGGCTGCAGTGCTGCACCCGCTGCCATCACACCTGAGGGAGGGTGACCATAGTGCTGTTGCTGCTGCATTCACACACTTGAGGGACAGGGGACATATTGCTGTTGCTACTGCCATCACACCTGAGGGGTGGGGGCTGCAGTGCTGCACCTGTTGCCATCACACCTGAGGGGTGGGGGCTGCAGTGCTGCACCTGCTGCCATCACACCTGAGGGATGACGGCCATAGTGCTACACCTGCTGCCATCACACCTGAGGGGTGGGGGCTGCAGTGCTGCACCTGTTGCCATCACACCTGAGGGAGGGTGACCGTAGTGCTGTTGCTGCTGCATTCACACACCTGAGGGACAGGGTACATATTGCTGTTGTTACTGCCATCACACCTGAGGGGTGAGGGCCGTAGTGCTGCTGCTGCTGCTGTCACATCTCATACCTAAAATAAATTTTATTTGGTACAAGGATGGATGGATCTACAATAGTGGAGGTCAAAATTGCTAAAATGCATGTTAGTAGAGTTAAAAATGGTTTAATACAGTACACAAAACTAAACACCAGTTAAAATGGATTTTCGCTTAGCAGACACCGGTGACAATACTGGTTTATACAATGTGCAAAATGGAATTTGCCCCTGCCTATTCTTTGTATCAGAGAGGGTTTCATTCACCGAACTTCACCTGGATTTTGAAATAATCCATGCTTGAATCCATCTCCCTAAATTTAATTATAGGAAAAAATATAATTCTATCACTTCCATCTACCTACCCCCCAGTACACCATTCTCTGAGCATTAATCTCTCATATCTTACAAGTCATCCTTCCCAAGTAATAGGGAATGGATTATTTTAGGGGATTTCAATCTAAACTGGGCCAGTGGCCAGTCTGACTGCGCCACTGAACTTCTCATAGGTTCTGGGTTTCACCAGATAATGACAACCCCTACCAGAACAAATTATAAATCTGGCTACAGCTCCACCATTGACTGGATCATTGCCTCAAATCCCTCCAGACTGACAGCCTCGGGTGTTCTTCCTGATTCCGTCAATGACTACTACGCTGTTTTCTGTCACTGGTCGGTCAGAGCCCCCAAATCCACTCCGAACTAGATCCTCACAAGACAATTAAAAAAGGCTAACTCAGAGGAACTATCTCTTGCTTTTAAGTCAGCAGACTGGTCATTCACATCAGACATGGAAAACATCGACGTTGCCCTAGATGAATTCACCAAAACATTTAACGACATCTGCGATTCCCAAAAAGAAGATTAGGGTACGCTGAAGATCAAACGAGTGGATCGCCCCAGACCTCTTCAAACTCATGCATTGCAGACAAAAAGCTTTGGTCAGGTACAGGAAATTACCCTCTCCCACTCTCCTCCAAGAGTATAAAACTATCCGCAATAAATGCAAATCTGCAGTTAGAACTGCTAAAATCAACCACCTAAAAACAGCCAACTATGTAACAGAGCTAATTCTAAAAAACTCTGGGGGACCTCAAACTCCCTCCTGGGTAAAGATAAAAACTGCCAGCAGATAACACTTCAGTCAGAAGGGAAACCGATGAATGACCCAACTTGCGTAGCCAACATGTTTAATTCCTTTTTCGGGGACATTACAAGCATAAGACAACCATCCCTTCAGAAACACCCAAGCAGTACCCGAATAACACCCTTTACCAGGAAGTTTCTCACCCCACTTTCTACTTCAAAGTTCTCTCTCCCTCTGATACTATTAGATTTATTAGATTAAACAACCATAGACCCAGCACTGGTTACGATGGCTTTCACTTTTGCATCCTTAAACTCATATTTAAGGACACAGCTGCACCCCTTACTAACATTCTTAATTTCTCTCTTTGTTCAGGCACCTTTCTGGTAGCCTGGGAAAAAGCAACCATCAGGCCTCTTCACAAAGCCGGCTCAAAACAGGATGTAAGCAGTTACAGGCCTATCTCGCCTCTCCCCCCAAAATCTTGGAAAAAATAGGTCATTCACAAATCACTGAGCACCTAAGCAAGTATGACATCCTGACCGAGGCTCAACATGGCTTTACGGCAAAACACAATACAGAAACAGCTCTTGTCAGGGTCACTCAGGACATCTACAAGGCCATGGATGATGGCCTGTACACAGGAGCAGTCTTCATGGACCTTATTAAAGATTTTGACTTGGTGGACCACAGCCTACTATCTAACCTTGCAGCTCTTAATTTCTCTATAAACAGTTGACTGGTTCAGCAACTATCTCAAAGTACAGTTCCACAAGACAGTCATCGATGGCCATCAGTCGTCCGAATATCGTGTTAAGTATGGAGTCTCTCAAGGGTTGCTACCTGGGCCCCTCCTCTTTTCTCTGTTGATAAACAACTTACCATCCATCTATTCACAAACAAACATCATCCTTTATGCAGATGACAACACCTTATACTGCAAGGATGCAAACCCCTCCACCCTACTCTCCAATCAGATTTCAGCAACTTCTACACCTGGTTCAACTCACAGGGAATGGTCATGAACTAAAAAAAAAAAAATATAAAAATAAATGCATGGTTTTCGCTGGCACATGCAAACCGTCAAATTTCAATTTCACACTCTGAGACAGTGATGGCTTGGTCATACAGTGGGTGCGAAAATTCAAATACCTCATCCTCATACTCGGCGAGCATCTTTCTTCCATTAGCCACTTCATAATCAATAAAATCCACCAGAAATGAAAATGCATTGCCACCCATTAATTCTTGATCTTCTTGGATGAGTCTCCACCACTCATTCACACTATTGGGATCTACGCGAGGTACTAGGACCATCGAGAACAAACTTTTGCTGGAGGGTGGCGCAAGGAATGGAGCATGAGCCCCAGCTCGATGCGGCAATGACTATCTCGGCATCGACCCTCCAACCGCCCTCAGTACCTTTTACCAAGGAGGTGCAGCTAACTAACCTAGAAGGTAGCCCATCCCAAAAACCGGACATAAGATAGTCGGCGACCCATATAAGAAGGGTCAACAAAGAAGTCTTCTCAGCCTAAAGATTTGAGGGGTGAAGACCAACAACAGAAGGTGAGCTCGGGGGCGGAGGGTGGGCGTGTGGATGAGTGGTGAGACTCGGTCCAAGAAGATCAAGAATTCACGGTGATACGTAATTTCCATATCTTCCTGGACATAAGTCTCACCACTCATTCACACTATTGGGAGAATGCGAGCTAATAAACCCCGAGAGGGTGGCAGGAGAGACCAAGAGCTCACGTTTCTAGGACAGAAGTCCATTAAGGATGGCTCTGCCAAAGGAAGAATGTCGTCTGGCATGGACATCCAGTGCATAATGTTTAACAAAAGTGTGCACTGAGCTCCAGGTGGCCGCGTTGCAAATGTCTGCATTGGGCACATTGCGAATTTCCGCTAGGGTTGCCGCGACTGCTCTAGTAGAGTGAGCATAAACCCTACCCTCCAACTTAACCTGCGCCATGGAATAGCAGTGCCAAAGGCATGCCACTAACCATGCTGAGATACATCTGATAGCGACAGGTTGACCCAGCCGGGTCTCGCTGAAGGAGACAAACAGTTGCTGGGCTTTGCGAAAATCCTTGGTTCTATCTAGATAGAAATGCAAAGCTCTCTTAACATCCATAGAATGAAGAGATCATTCTCCTTCATTTTGGAAGTCCGCAAAGTAAGAGGGAAGGACTAGAGGTTGGTTTAGATGAAACTCTGACACAACCTTAGAAAGAAATTTCGGATGGGTCCGAAGGACTACTTTGTCATCATGGAACACAGTGTCGGAGGATCTGTGACCAGGGCATGTATCTCAGAGACCTTGCGAGCTGAGGTAATGGCCACTAGGAAGGCAGTCTTCCAGGTGAGAAATTTTAGCTCACAGGTGGCCAGAGGTTTGAAAGGTTTCCGAGTGAGCATGTCTAGCACAAGATTAATGTCCCAGGCTGCAACTGGATGTCTTGTAAGAGGTCTGGTATGCAGAATTCCTTTAAGAAATCTCTTAACCACAGGTAATTGAGCTAGCGTTAAGGAAAAAAATGGCTCATGATACGCTGAAATGGCACTAAGGTGAACTTTGACTGTAGAGTACTGCAGACCTGAATTTAAGAGGTCCAAGAGGTACTCCAGAACCTTATCTGGTGGACAGAAAAAGGGATTCAAAGAGGACTTTGCACACCAGAGCGAAAAACACTTCCATTTAGCTGTGTAAGTTTTCTGAGTGGCTGGCTTCCGTGCAGCCAGAAGAATATGTGAAACCCTACGAGAGACATTGAACCAGTTTACTTCTACTTCTTCAGGTGCCAAGCGTGAAGGTGAAGTGATCTCAGGTTGGGATGGACCACCGGCCCCTGAGTCAAAAGGTTCATCTGTAGGGGAAGAGGTCTCGGAGGGACTGCCAACATACTGTTGAGAAGTGGAAACCACAGCTGTCGAGGCCAGAGGGAGCAATGAGAATCATTTGTCCCCTGGGATTCGAACTTGAGAGCACCCTCTGAATTAGAGGAAGAGGTGGAAAGGCGTAAAGAAAGCGTTTTGTCCACTGCAGCCTGAACGCATCCTGACAGAAAATGCCAGGCCTTGGATTTCTGGAGCAGAAGAGAGGCAGTTTTGTGTTGAGTGGGGATGCAAAAAGGTCCAGGTCTGGAGTTCCCCACTCTTTGAATAGTGACTGAACTATGGTTGAGTCGAGAGACCACTCGTGAGGATCTGTCTCTGTTCTGCTGAGACGGTCTGCCAGCTCGTTTTGTATTCCCGATAGGTAGACCGCTTGAATTAGAGCCTTGTGCTCCAAGCACCATTCCCATACCCTCATTGCTTCCCTGCATAAGGGGTAAGAATGAGCACCGCCCTGGTTGTTGATGTAATACATCACTGCTTTGTTGTCCGTTTGAAGGAGAATGTTCTTGTGACAGAGAATGTTCTTCAGCTTCGGACCGCATAAAATCGACTCTCATTTCTAGGGCGTTTATGTGAAGCTGGGACTCTGCTTGAGTCACACACCTTGACGTGGAGAGCCTGACAGTGAGCTCCCCACCCCATTAGGGATGCATCCGTGGTAATGGAGATTTGATGGTCCAGAGGAGCAAAAGGATATCTGTCCAGGAGATTGCTCTCTTGAGACCACCAGGTGAGTGATCTCTTTAAAGGTTCTGTCACCTTGATGAGATAGGACTGCGGGTGCGAGGTTGGGGACCACTGATTACTGAGCATCCACTGAGTGGTTCTCATGTGCAGATGTGCTAGGGGTACAGTGAACACTGAGGATGCCATGAGGCCTAGCATCCGTTGCATCGAGAGAGCTGTAACTGAGCTGTTCTCCCCGATGTGATGGGCCATTTGAAGGATATCTTTCCTTCTGTCTTCTGGAAGAAAAGCCTTCACACAGGAGGTGTCCAGAAGAGTCCCTATAAAAAGGAGCCTCTGGGAGGGCTGCAGTTGCGACTTCTTGAGGTTCAGCAGGACTCCCATGGACGTGGAGGTGAGAGGTCATCTCACAGCGTCCAGAGTCCTTGCCTGGAAGGGCTTGCTGAAACCAATCATCCAGATAAGGAACACCTGTATCCCGACCTTTCTGAGGTGCGCTGAGAACTGCACAACACTTGTAAAACCCGCACCGAGGGATAGCCCAAAGGACAGGACTCTGAACTGATAATCTTGCCCCAGAGCCACAAACCTCAGGAATTTGTGATGCCTCGGGTGAATAGGAATGTGCTGGTAAGCATCCTGCATATCCAGGGAGGCTAGCCAGTCATGTTGATGAAGCAAAGGCAACAGGGTTCCTAGCGAAATCATTTTGAATTTCTCCCTTGGGAGAAATTTGTTTAGCTTTCTGAGATCTAGAATGGGGCGCATTCCCCCGGACTTCTTTGGAACCAGAAAGTAAAGGGAGTAGAACCCTGTGTTCCGTTGATGCAGTGGCACCACTTCTACTGCCCTGTTGTTTAGAAGGCCCTGAATCTCAGCGGCGAGAAGGTCTGACTGAAGGGTCGACAGCCTGGGCTGCCGTTTGGGAGGACGATCCGGAGGGGTCTCCAGAAGATTGAGTGAATACCCCCCGCGAATTATCCGGAGGACCCATTTGTCTGAGGTTATGGACTTCCACTGGTTGTAGAAGTACATCAGATGACCTCTCACCGGAGAGAAAAGTCACCTCAGGGCAGCTGAGATGGGACTTGGGCCAGTAATTCATAAAGGCGGCTGAAGCTTTGGCCACCTTTCTGTTGTGCCTTCTTCTGAGGTTGGGCAGGTTGGTTTTATGAAACCTCCTCTGCCTCTACCGCTGAAAAGGACTGGCGATTATGAAACTGGCGTTTATTGACCCTCAAAAGGGGCAGGAGGGGGTCGAGCCAACTTAATGGCTGACCCTGGTCTTTTTGTGTACTTCTAGGCTTGCTCTACCTGAGGACCAAAAGATATGCACCATCAAGGGCAGCGCCATTATCTGCTGCTGTCGCGTCGTTCGTGAAGCCGAATGCACGCAGCCAGGAATGACGGTGAAAATACCAACGCTGTGAGGCGAGAAGCGAGTGTCGAAAGCATCCATGGCTGCTTTAACCTGCTGGCTGTTAGATTCGATACCTCTGGTAATGGTTTGAAAAGCTCTGGCTTTGCATCCGACTCTGGAAGAGCTTCAACCATCTGCTTGATAGAGTGCCACAGGATATACTCATACTGGGAGAAATAGCCTTGGTAACTGGCAATATGCATACTTAGGGTAGAAGCAGCAAAGACTCTCTTGCCTAAGGTGTCTATCTTACGAGATTTTTTGTTAATAGGTTGAGCTGTAGTAGTTTGAGGAAGAACGACCTTATAGTTCTCTGCCAGGACTACAACAGGATCCGCAAAGGCTTGAGACGCCAAAATGGGACAATCCTTGGGGGCTGAATATTTCCTATCTATGAATTTAGCCACCGAAGGGGTGAGAGCAGGATTATTCCATACCATTTGAGACAGCGTCTCGAAGGAAGGCTGAACCGGAGGAGTCAAATCCGTAAGGATCTCCGGGGCATGAAGGTACTGGAGTCTTAACAATTTCCGAGGATCGATGTCTGTAGTCTGGAGAGAGAGAGTGGAACTCAGATTTTTCAGCAGAGACTTGAATGACAGGTCTTCGACCACAGGCTCTGTAGCAGTAATAGATCCTGCTTCGTCCACTTCATCACCCAACCGAAGGTTTGGGTCAGGCTCAATGTCATCTCTGACAGTCAGGAGGGACTGCATGGACAGAAGGAATGAAAATCAGAAGAGGGAAGAAGGAAAGCGAGAGAGAAAGGAGGTCTGAAAGCAGAGGAGCTCCAGAGCCCCGGCCGAGGAAGCATGCGACACCGAACGACGCCGAGGACCGCAGCACACCGGCGAGGCAGAGGGCCACGCAGTGCAACGGCGCTGAAGAAGCTGCATGGCGCCGAGGAATGACGTCCAGCGCTACCACCGCGCCCGATAAGCGCCGGCGCCAAGGGCGCCGAAACACCCCAGACTCTGAAAACAGGTTTTGAAGGAAGAGCAGGAGATAAGGGCATGGTGTGGCCCCTGCGCCCGTAGCCATGTGAATTGGAAAACACTAAGAGCGGCGAGTCAGCGGCACCGAAGAAGGTGCCGCGCGACCAGGAAAATCCAACCACCCTACCTGGTCTCCTAATGAGCCCAAAAGCGCATGAGAGACCAAGCCAGGTAGCTGGACCAACCTCCGAGCCCATTGCTCCATAAGAGCGGCCCACTGATGAAACTGTTCATCTGAAGACCTACCTGCAGGCGGGGTAGGGCTCTGATGTCGAAGCTGTTGGCTACCAGAAGCAGAGGTTGGCGACTCTGAAGGAGGAGACCAGCAACTAGCCCCGATAACCGAACGTCTACGCGCAGACATATCAGAGGCGACCTCGAGTGATGCCTTCTCTTTTTAGACCTGTGGGCTGAAGAAGAGCTCGAGGCCGAACGGTGCCAAGAATGTGACCGTTTATTTTTATGCTTCCGGGGGGACCGCCCATCCCCCCGGGCATTGGACTGACCGTTGTCAGACCCCCCCCTTCAGAGAAGGTGGCAGACCGCACCCAGCCCGACTAACTGAACATCTTTCATAAGAAGTCTCCCTACCGTCACCTGACCTGCTCATGGTCGACTCCGTCAAAGTAGGCTGAGACTTCTTTATTTTTAAAAATAAAAGTAAACTAAGTGATACTTTATCGAAATAATACTACAAAATAACAAAACTGAAAACAATGCTGCTAGTTTGAAGTTTGACTCAGCGATGACGGCGTCGTCACTGAAGTGCCTCGGCGGTAGGAGAAAAAAAAGACTGAAGGCGGTTGGAGGGTGGCCTTGAGATGATCATTGCTTTCGAGCTTGAGCTCACGCACCATTCACGCAGCTCCATCTCTGGCGCCGACCCTCCAGCAAAAGTTTGCTCCCGATGGGTCCTAGTGCCTCCGGCGCAGATCCCAATAGTGTGAATGAGTGGTGGAGACTTATGTCCAGGAAGATACTTGGACTGCTTTACAGGATTAGGAAACTCCTCATCCTGGAATCAAGAAGCGGGCTAACCTCCAGCCTACTCTTGCCTCTCCTAGACTACGACTCCATAATCTACTCCCTTCAAAGCAACACTGTCACATTCAATAAACTCAAATCAGCTTACAATAACATCATCAGATTTGTGACTGGGGTTCCCCGCCGTACTCATAGCTATGCTCTCTATGAGGCAATCCATTGGTTATCCCTTGAGGAGACAAGAACACAAAGGGTGGGAAAGACCAGGAAACAGGGGCGTCAACAGAGGGAGAAAGTTGGGGGGGCTAATGCCCCTCAGTCAAAATCTTAACCCAACTAGGGGGGTCCAGGGCATGCCCCCCCCCCCCGGAAAATGTTGACATTTTTACCTTCAAATGGTGGCTTTTTCCTGCATTTTAATGGGGGAAAGATATGTTTAAAAAGGCTGGTTATCATGACCTCTATTTATTGGTACATGTGGAAACATTTAGTTACTGGATCACCGAGGAGGACAACAAGAGAGACACTATTATCCCAGATCTGCTGGGAATGTTAAGGATCCCAAAGAAAGTTGGAAGCTTACTGGAGACCCTAGAGGAAAACAGGCAGACAGCATTATCTCAGCAGATCTGCTGGGAATGTTACAGTACCCTGAGCAAATATGAGACAAGTCAGATAAAAAAGGTTATAGCTTAGGCAGTGCTCTGTATCGCTGGCTGCCTTGTCTGATCTTGTTACGCTTGCTTGCCACAAACACTCAACACAAATCCATTAGGTTGGCAACTGAGAAAAAGGCTGTTAGTTTTCTCTGATCTCTAGTTATTTCTGGCAAGAAGCTGAGAACAATAAAAGGACACTGTCACTGTCAGCCTTTAAGACTAATTTTGAGCTGCCCAAACTGAAGGTTTAGGGAGGAAGCGTCACAAATGTAAAATGAACTAGTAGTAGCATACTTTAATGTAACGGCTGCATACTGTGTATTTTGTAAAAATATTAAATTTAGATGGTCTGTCTGCAATTTGGCTCTGCGCATCCACAAGCTAGACAGGCGAGGAGCTGAGGAAACGTGTTCATGCTGGAATTACTTATTTTAGTCCAATATAAATAAGCGTCTTACCAGATAGGGCTGTGAACACTGTCATGCTCAAAAAGTCCCATTTCAAGCGAGGGCTGTAAACTGTTTTATTTTAAAGGCAAAGTTGAAGCCATGATTTCCAGACATGTGCATTACCAGGAAGTTGAGGCGGTCACTGGTTGTATGACCCATCCCACCCCTGTCAATCACTCCCTGTGGTCCAACGACTGGCTCACTGCTGCAGTGCCAACTGCCATGCCATTGCCAACCCTGTCAGTCAGTCCAGCCCTCCTCTGACTCTGTGAATCTGAATATAATCCCTGCCTTCTTGCCGGTTCTGTCTTCCTCTCACTACTCAGTGCTCAATAACTTCCCATTCCAGAGTCGCTCCCGATCTTCTGCAGCCAGTGACTAAATCCAAACCTGAATCCCGCCTGCATGCTAATTCAATTTCAGTCACTTTCATTTTTCTCCGTGATCAGCATCACGAAGTCAAGCGGAAAAAAATAAAAGTGCGCTCCATGTGGTCGCACTGTGAAGTGCCACATCCTTAAAGAAATCACAGCTTCTTTATTCCAGCAAGTCATTGAAGGTGTGATTATTTCTCTCAATGGGGAAATGATTGGGGGGCTTCAACTTACATTGAGGTGGCTGTAGCCTCCCCAAAATCAGCCTGGCGACGCCACTGCCAGGAAAGGGGAGGAAGGGAGGAGTTTGGATGGGGCTGGGGCAGCTGTAGTAATATAAAACTAAGAGCTGCACAATCAGGCAGACTGGAAAGACCTGTGAGCCTTTTTCTGCCGGCAATTTCATATGTTCATATGTAGGTTCAAATGGAAAGCCTCTATGTTTCTCTATAAAATCCTCAATAATCATCTTCCTCACAGCCTTTCCTCTCTTTTCAAGAAGGTCTGCCCCACCCACCAAACTAGGAGCTCTGCCTCATCCCCTTTTTGGATCCCGTACTGCAACACCTCATTGGGTCAAAGATCACTTGCTTACTGAGGGACCCAAGCTTTTTAACATGCTCCCCACTGACCTCGTTAGCAGCCCCTCCTCAGTATTTTAAGGTTAAACTGAAAGAATACTTACTCAACAAGCCACCATGCAACTGCCCTAGGTGGTAAATCTAAGCCTTCTTTTCCTATTGCTTCTGAGTAGCCTTGAAGATGCCTTCCCAAACACCTCTGACATGTTTCTGCCGGGATTTTCCCCTTGCTGCCCTGCAACTTTTTTCTCTTCCTGCCCACCACACTCTTTCCACATCTCCCTTTCATTTCTTAGCTCACCAGAGGGTTTACTGCTTCACAGTAAATTTACCTATGTATATTGTATATATACTGATTTGACCTGCTGTTTATATTGTATCAGTTGTGCATGACCCATGCTTTTTTCTCTTCCCCAATGTATGAAACTATTTTACAATGTACAGTATATAACTTTTTTCCATCTATCTGTATAGCTCGAGCCATTGTTATGTACAGAGTGTGTATATTCTGCCTCTGTTACTACTTTACAACTGGACGGTCGTGAAAATGGTCAATTTTGCTCACATGCCTTTCCAATATAAAAAAAAAAATCAAATGAAATGAGGAGGCATCCGAGGAGCCAATGTGAATGGGTAGTGGCGGAAAGCAATCTGAAGTGGGGCTGGGGACCGCCCCTTTTGCACCATAGGCTGACGACGGGCAGAGCCGACGTCGGGGGCAGTCCCCGCTGAAGACTGAAAGCTAGAAGGTTTCCTTGGGGCCCTGGCACCTGGTGGCTTAGTCCTAATGGTTACTGCCTGCTGCAAGAGCTTCAACTCAAAGTAAGATCATGTATTTGTATTGGGACGGGTAATTCCAGTTGCTGAGTAAGATTTAGATGTAACCCCCCTGCAAATGGGGGTTCCCAAAAGTCTTCCAGGAGCTTGCTTGATTGCTCCAAGCCTGAATGGTGTTTGGCGTTTAAGCCATTTCTCTGTGAGTGCTTTTAGAGTCTCTGGTATTGTCTCTTTAAGAGCTGTCTGCTTGCAGACATAATTAGTTTATTGGGGGGGGGGGACTTTGTGTTTCTCTGCTTGAGTCCCACTCGAGCTGCTGCCAATTCACTCCATTTTTGCAGTCACTAGGAGTGCAAAGGGAACCTATCTGAAAGATGTAACTGTTTGCCAGAAATCATTTAGAGTAATAATGAAAATACAGTTTGTCTAACCTGCTTTTCTTTTCAATGAGAACTGTGTCTGCCTAGTTCCCCATTCTAGTTTTGGGCTGTTGAACTGGACCAATCAGTGTGGGTTAAGGTGGCTCTAAAATGGTGCCTGTGGATGAATCAGAACTTGGACTCGTAATCTGAGCCAGCCACAAGAGGATTGTATGGGCAGTGACTCTGGGAAATGTAGTTTGGACTTCGGCGCCTTTTTGCACCAACAGGGGGAGGCTATTGTGAGTGACAGCCAATCCAGCCAAGAACTGGGAGAAACTCAAAGGAAGTGCCGGTTTGTCTACTGGAGTTTCAGTTTTAGCTCTGGCAGTGAAGAGGGAAGGAGCCCTGTGCTCCTTCGATTGTGCAGTTTTAGTCAGGAAACGCGTAAGGCCCCAAGTTTCGGTCTGCAGCTTGCGAAGTGCTTGTTTGGACTGAATCTGACCTGTGAAGAGAATCAAGGAGATCTGAAAGTGAAACCAGGCTCACCCTGTAGAAGACTGGAGAATTGCTGATCGCTCGGTCTGTCAGGAACTGAATCTGCTGTGTGTTCTCCCGGGTACTGTGCAGTAATTACGTCGGGACAGAGAAGCAGCCTGCCTGGTATAGTACTTTCTTTTCCATATAAAATGTGTAAGTGCTAGTGGGGACTTGCTTTCAAATCCCTGTACAGTGAATTGAGTGCATGAAGCTGCAGTAAACCCCATCTTAATCCAGACTACATCCATTTGCTCTGAACTGCCTTGGGGTCCAGTCACAAGGACCTTGTCCACATGGTCTGCTCCACCTGGCAATCCAGGACAATCTGCCTTCCATTCAGTTTCAGCACTGAATTTGTGAGTACAAATCAGGGTAGCTCCCTGCCATCATCTAATTGCAAGTGTTCCATCCGATTACTTTTCCTTTCTTTCTCCACGAACTGAGCCTACTGGCTCCAGATTACAATTTGGGTATTGTGCATGCATTTTCCATCTTCAGGGCCCCAACCAGCTGCACCAAATAGTCTAGCCTCTTATTGCTTGGGTACCCAGTAAGAGTGACATTAGGGACATTTGGGATTCTGAAATATGTGCACAGTACTGTGATTATTAATGCGTTTAAACTAATTAACCTGATTTCCCCCTGTCCTTGTTATATCCCCCTAAATAAATCAGATCTGTTTGTTTCAGCAAAGTTACACTGCCTGAGGTATTCGTCTACGTTCAAGTATTGTACTGTGGTTTTTGCACTGTATCATCTGATTTTACAGGGAGTCCCAGAAGTCACACTGCCCGAACCAGTCCTGGGGGTAAGTGTATACTGTGAAGGTAATTCTGATATATTGTGTGGGCCACTAGTAGAAAGAAAGGGGGGTCGCAGTGTCCCAGAGGGCTGTGATCAAGTTAGTTTAACTATTGCAAACCCTGACCTCTGGGTGGAGGCACCCGCCATCGGATCCAGGCCCCTCAACCTGTTAGTGGCAAATCAGGCAGGGGTAGTAGCCCTTGGGATAGCGCCATCTAGGGGTTACATAGATATGTACTAAGGTTGCTCATTAATTAAGGAGTTTATAAGGTGTCAGCGTGGCTCAGTTGGCAGCACATCCGCCTCTGGACCACAAGGTCGTGGGTTCTCGTCCCACACTGGGATTGGGCTTGCACATGACAGAAACATAGTGCCATCATCCGAGTTTTCAGAGGTGTGGCAGCCCTCTTCCAATTCAGTCAGTGTGTTTACAGGCGCGGCCACAGTTCTCCAATGCCTGCTGAGCTGTCTATGACAGCTCCAAAATGCAGTGGCATACAGTTGAAAGGGGGAGCTACGCTTCAGTGAGCAGCGATCAGATATCGCCTGCTCATGCAGCGCTCCCTACACACCACCACACACATGCCGCGCTGCGCACCGGCCCCCCACGCACACACACTGTATGACTTGTGCTGCGCTCCCCAAAAAGCCTTCAAATGCCACGTAGGCACCACCCCAGCGTAGCTCGTCATGTATAGCCTGGCCAGGGTGCCCAATCCCCGTCGGCTCCACTGTCTCTCCCCAAGCATCCAGGTGCCACGCTGGGAGCCCACCCCAGCGCGGCAAAATGTTCTAGCCAATGAGGTGCCCAATCCCCCGTCGGCTCCAGCCCCCAAACACCCTTTCCAGCTGCCAGCTGAGAGCCCACCCAGTCGCGGCAAGCGTCACACATAGTCTAAAGCCCTGTAAAGAAGAAAAGCGTTCCCTCGGTCTCGCCCTCCCCACAACCACACACGCACCCTGCCTCCTCCACCCCCCTCACCCCATACTTGCCTCCGGAGCTCAGCGTGACGATCTTCAGTGGACATGGAAGATGTCTGCACTCTTCAAAGCCGACTGCGAACTGAGGAAATGCCGGTAAGCTGTATAATGGGATAGATAGGGTTTTTCAACTTTGCTGCATATCTCAGGCATTTTTTGGAATTTTTGCACCAAATTTTCAACATGGGGTTTTTGGGACCCCTTCTCATGAATGCTGTCATTGTCATGGCGTTATTCTGGCCCGAAGGGTGATTTTGCAGTCACTGTGCGAAATCACCTTTTGGGACTGATTACCAAAATGACACTGCCAGTGTTCATGAGGTGGAGCTCTCAAGCCTATTTTGAAATTTGGTGGAAATCACAAAATAATTTCTGTGCGTGCAGTATAGCAGTTCCAGCAGGCTCGTAAGTTCACAGATTTTCAATATTTTCACTCCATATCTTCAACATTGCCATTTTACCTCACCTCCTTATGAGCAGTACAGCTGTCATTTTTCACATCTTTCCCAAAATGTGTTTCCGACCATGTAGCGCACAATGGCACAGTTGGTGTGCGAAATCAATGTATGGACACATTAAGAAAATCACAGTGATACTGTTCATGAGCAGAGGTCTTAAATGGCTATGTTGAAAATTTGATGAAAAAATCCTAAAATGACTGTTTCTGGCGTCGTTGCGCAGTTCCTATGCTGACTCATAAGTTTCTTGAATTTTCAATATTTTCCTCCAGATTTTCAACATTGCCATTCTATTACACTTCCTTATGAACAGTACAGCTGCCATTTTTATGTCGCCCAAAATGTGTTTTCACACATGTAGCGCACAATGGTGCAGTCGGTGTGCGAAAGCAATGTTTGGGACAGATTAAGAAAATCACAGTTACACTGTTCATGAGCAGAGGTCTTAAAATGGCTATGTTGAAAATTTGGTGACAAAAGTCCATAAAATGACTGTGTTACGAGTGAGCAATGCGCAGTTTCCACGCACCTCGTAAGTTCATGACTTTGTAATATTTTCAGTCCAGAGTTTCACCAGTGGCATTTTCCACATTTCTTATGAACAGTACAGCTGTCATTTTACAACGTGGCCGAAATGTGTTTTCACACTTTCAGCGCAGAGATGCGTGGTCGCTGTGGGAAATCATTGTTCGGGACAGATAAAGAAAATCACAGTGACACTGTTCATGATCGGAGGTCCCAAAATGCCTGTGTTGACAATCTGCTATAAAAAATCCCCAAACTAATTACATTACGGGTGTGCGTTGCACAGTTTCTATGCACGCTCATGACTTCACCACTTTTTTTAATATTTTTACTGCAGATTTGCAACATTGCCATTTTTTATACCTCCCCATGAACAGTACAGCTGTCATTTTTCACATCCTGTTCGGAATGTTTTGCACCTGGTGGAAAGCAATGTCGAGTCGCTGTGCATAAGCAGCTCGCAACAAACTGATATTGCCACTGTTCATGAGGTGGGTCACAAAAATCATGTTGAAAATTTGGAGTGAAAATACCAACGAATGCCTGAGGTATTAGGGTTTCTAACCATAACGCTCAACCCGTGAGAATGACAGGCATCAGGGGTGTGACTTGGGATTCTTGCCTGTAATGCTCATACCATTCCACACCCTGCAGCCAGTGAGAGGCATGGGTATGCCTTGGACTCTTTGGCCCCAAAGTTCACCCCATTCTCCTATACCGTACCCATCTCACCGTATTTCCTGATGGAATGGGGTGCGCATAAGGGCAAAAGCCCCAAGGCACACCGTGACACTTGTCAGTGTCTGCAGGGTAGGGTGTGGTGAAATGGCGTGGCCATTATGCCTGATGACCCAAAGGCACACCCCAATGCCTGTCACTCTCTGCAGGGTGGTGGTGGGGTTGGCTTCAGTTCAATACTTCACTGCCATTCCTATTACGCAGCTCTATAACTTCTACACTACCACTGCCAATGCCAGCAAGCAAACATTCGGCATTGACAAATGCTTGTTTTTTCTTATTTCCAACTTTATAAAACAGTGGATTTTATGTTAGATATAGGTATAAGAAGTGTCACATATAGACAAGGCGTGGCCAGTGACCTAGTAGATAGCCATTTTGGCTAGTAAAGATTTGTTTGGCATGAGTATCATATATTGATGGGATCACTTTCTAATATTTATTTGATAATAAACTGAGTGAAAATTCATTAGAATGTGGTGATGGGACTTTTAAAATTATAAAAAAACACGTTAGTTGCATTTAAAAATATTTTTTGTGTAAACATTTTTTTTTTATATGAATGTATGGTCAAAAATCAATTTAACTTTATATTTATTTACCAGTCCCCCAGAAGCAGTCTTAATATTGGCGAAATGTTGGGGAACAGCAAAATACGTGTTGAAATAAAGAAAAAAGAAAATTAAACTTTATTTGCATCTGGTTTGTACCTGAGATGGTAATACCTGTGAGTGCTGTAAATCTGGCATGAAAATATTACAAATTTGTGAAGTTACAAGAGTGCGTGGAAGCTGCGTAACGCATACTTGTAACACAGTCATTTTACGGACGTTCGTCACCAAATTTTCAGCATGGGCATTTTAGGACCTCTGCTCATGAATACCGTCACTGTGATTTTCTTAATGTGTCCCGAAAACTGATTTCCATCATGCATCGCATTATTCTGCGCTGGAAGTGCCAAAACACATTTCGGCCAGGATGTGTAAAATGACAGCTATACTGTTCATAAGGAGGTGCAGAAAAGTGCCAATGATGAAAATCTGTACTGAAAATATTGCAAATTTGCGAAGTTAACAGCATGCATGGCAACTGTGCAATGCACGCTCGTAAAACAGTCATTTTTTATATATTTTTTTTACCAAATTTGCAACATAGGTTTTTTGAGAGCCCACCTCATGAACAGTGGCACTGTAGTTTCGTTAATCAGTCCCGAAAGGTGATTCCGCACAGTAACCACAAAATCACCTTTCGGGACCAAATGATGCCATGACAGTGACTGAATTCAAGAGGAGGGGTCCCAATAACCCCATGCTGAAAATCTGGTGCCAAGATTCCCCAAAATGCCCGAGATATGCACCAAAGTTGAAAAAAAAACCTACTTATGCCACTATACAGCTTACCGGCATTTCTTCAGTTTGCGGTCAGCTTTGAAGAGTGCAAACGTGTTCCTGGTCCACTGAAGATCATTGCGCCAGGCTCCGGAGATGAGTAGAGGGTAAGGGGATGTGTGTGGGGAGGTAGAGTACACAGAGGGTGGACGCGGGTTGGGGGAGGGTCATCGGAGACTTTGAGGGACTGTTCTCTTGTTTTATAGGTAAAAAAAGAAAACAGACAACACAGGTCAGTTTTCTTTTTATTTTTACAGGTGTGTTTGGCACACTGGGGTGGGCTCCCAGTGTGCCACCAGCATTTGTGGGGAGGGAGACCGCAGCCGATGGGGACTGGCCCCCTGTCAGCACAAAAACTGGCATGGGGACGCATGATGCCAAGGGAGATTGGGCACACCCTTGGCATAGGCAAAATATGACTGTGAGGCCATTATGCTGACGGGGATTAGGCTCCCCTATTGGCAAAGAAAGACTGTTTTGGGGAGGCACATGATGCCGAGGGGGATTAGGCACACCCTCGGCACACAACAAATGGGGGGGCATTATGCCGACGGGAGTGGACTCACCCGTCAGCAAATGAACTGGGTTGGGGGTATGCTGATAGGGGGATTGGCCACCCCCGTCAGCTTTCATGGGGCTGTGAGGAGGTGGTGGCAAGCGCCGCCATGTTTACAAAAAATGTTACATAGACTGGCAAGAGCCCTGCAATGGACGGGTTGCTCCCTCATTGCAGCGATCGACTGACGCTGCAAAGACAAGGCCGCCCCTCATTGCAGCAGAAAAATCGTTTCAACTTGTTGGCACTTTTGGAAACCAATGTCATCAGCACAGTGTTTCTTGTACACCAGTGCCAAGCCCCCAGATGCAGTGCTGCTGCTGGCTGCCACAGTGCCGCACCTCCACAACCCGCTAATGTTTCTTGTGCATGTGCGCAAGCAAACATAAAAAGAAGAAGCAGGACAAAAATTGGGCCTCTGGAGACCTCCTTACCCTAATGACGGATAGGGATCAAGCTTGGTCCACCTATATGGCACCCCCGTCCCCTGCCATCTGGGATGTCTATAGGTACCAGAAAAATCAATGCAAACATCTGGCCAAGTCCCTCAAACAGACTCATTTCCATAATCTCCAACCGGCTAACCCTAGGAAATTCTGGTCATCCATCGGCTCCCTCCTAAACACCCACGCCAGCAAGGCACCCCTACAACTAAACTCCCCGGATGGCCTCATTATGGACCCCCTGGAAGTGGCCAGGGCTTTCAATGACACATTTTCTGGCCTATCCATGTATCTAAGTAAACTTCCAAACAGCCAGCCAAATTGCTCGGTCCCCCATTCAAACCCCCTGTCGACCACTGCTGGGTCTACCGCCCATCCTCACACCCATTTCTATTTCAAAGCCCTCTCAACTGCTGACACTGCCAAGCTTCTCAAAAGCCTCCCAAATCATGGCTCCCCTGGGGCCTATCCCCAGTCTTTCTCAGGCTTGTCTCCCTAGCCATCATTGAGCCTCTCACTTGCATCTTTAACCTCTCCCTCTCCTCCTTCTCTATGACTGACCCCTGGAAGATTGCCAAGGTGATTCCCATCGTCAAAGCCAGTGGCCCTCGATCCACGGACAATTATCATCCCATCTTCATCCTCCCCCACCTTAGTAAACTACTTGAGAAGGCTATCCACCAACAGCTTGCTAAGTACATGGGCAAACACAACCTCTTGAGTAGCCAACAACACGGCTTCCACAAGAACCATTCCACCACCACCACCACTACACATGCACTACGGACCAACCACATCCTCATAAACATGAACCATGGTAACGCCACTGGCACGCTCTTCATAGACCTCTCTAAAGCCTTCGACATGGTCAGCCATGCCCTCCTCCTCTTCAAACTACAGTGCCACGGCTGTTCTCAAGAGGTTACAAACTGGTTCCAGAGCTACCTCACCAATCATACCCAATTCATGTGTATTGGACCTGCCTGCTCCCCCACCCTGCCCGTCTCGACGGGTGTCCCCTAGGGCTCCATTCTGGGCTCCCTTCTATTCTCTTTATTTATTAACTCCCTTCCTTCAGACAGTCTCAAATGCCACTCTCTCCTCTATGCTGACAACCTCATACTTTACTATAGTGACAAATCCCTTGCCCATATTTCCTCTGTTCTTGCTCATAACTATGCTGCGGCCCACAACTGGTTTGCTGACAACCTCCTTCTGTTTAATGCCAAAAAACAAAGTCCATGCTGTTTGGATCCAAGCTCTTCCTAGCCAAATCCCAAACTCTCCCCGCTCTCAACATTATCTCCCTTGAAGGCCAAGCCTGGGAAGATGTCAATACCTTTAAATACCTTGTAGTCCTACTCGACCCCGCCCTCTCTTTCTCTGACCACATTAACTCTCTGGTTCAAAGATTCCACCAAAAATTAGGTGCTTCCTACAGATTCTTGCAATACCTCATCCTGGAGGCCCGACTTGCCATTGTCCAAGGAAATCTACTCCCAATCCTGGACTACTGCTCCCCCATCTACGCTAGGATGTCCACAACCCTTAAGGCCAATCTCTCTTCTGCCTACAATATTGCATGTCATTTCACCTTGTTGGCCCCTTTCACTACTTACCACTGTGTCCTTTACAATTTGCTAGGATGGCTTCCGCTGCAAGGCCGCTCTGACCTCGCCCTTGGCTGTATGGTCGACTCCACCATCCAGACTGGCCAGGAGTCTCTTCTTGCAGCCATCCTCACAGTCCATACTGTACACCGCTGCCTCCGCTCACACAGCATCCCCCCCTCTGAATATTCCTAGGATATCTACAATGTGGATGGTAGAGCCCTGTCGTTGGCTACCCCATGCTGTGGAATATACTGCCTGCTGAGCTCTGCTTCATCGACACCCATGGCCACTTCAAATTTCACCTCAATGAGTGGCTCCGGGTGACTTCCGGGTGCCACTGCTTCCCTGAGTAGTCCCCTCATTTCCTTCCTGGCTGCCCATACCACATGAGTTTTGTGCCTACACATCTCCCTCTGCTAGGCTCCCTTTACCCTTCCCTCACCCCCTCCCTCTACCAGCCCTCTATCCTTTCATTCCACTCCCCAAGGGACATGGCTCATCTCCAAAAGCAACTTGCTGTATATCGTACGTAAATTTATGTATTTTTCTCCTAAACATGTACATGTCAAGTGGATCTATGTAACATAGAAACATAGAATTTGACAGCAGATAACGACCGCTTGACCGACCTAGTCTGCCCATTTTCCTACCTAACAGATAAGCTGCAGATCCTAGTTAATCAACAGCTTACTTCCTCCTACCCCCCACTAGGACTGCCTTATGCCTGTCCCATGCATTCTTGAAGTCCCCCACTGTTCTTGACTCCACGACTTCTGCAGGGAGGCTGTTCCATGCATCCACAACCCTCTCAGTGAAAAAATACTTCCTCACATTAACTCTAAGCCGTCCCCCCTCAATCTTCAAATTTTTCCCCCTTGTTCTTGCACATCTCTTTTTCTGGAAGATGCTACCCTCTTGGACTTTGTTAATTCCTTGAGGTACTTGAAAGTTTCTATCATGTCCCCTCTCTCCCTTCTTTCCTCAAGGGTATACATATTAAGCTCCTTTAGTCTTTCTTCGTATGTCTTCTGGTGCAGACCCTGCACCATTTTGGTTGCCCTCCTCTGGACAGCCTCCACTCTGTCTATGTCTTTGCGGAGATGGGGTCTCCAGAACTGCACACAGTACTCCAGATGGGGTCTCACCAACATTGGTGTATTTCATAACCTTGCACCATATGGAGCTATGAGTTCCTGCTACCCTGTATATCTAGTGTACTATTGTAACCTGTTATTTATTGTCAAACTGTATATTATTGTAACCTGTTAGTGTCATCAGACTGGCTACAGTCTTAAGCATTGCTGGTTCTGTAACTCTGTGCCACTGTATGGTGGCCTGGGTCGTGCCTGAAAACGGCCCCTGGGATCAGCGCACCTACCCGGTTAAATAAAATAGTGATGGTATGCTGCTTTCTGAAAATGGACAGAAGGCACAACTGCTAAATGATTAGTTTACATCTGTTTTCAATGACATGTTGGATAGTGCCACATTGGGCATAATTACTGTAAATGAGATTCCACCATTGCTTGATACTAAAGATATTGAAACAAGGTTTAAACATATTAACCCAACCAAGTCTCCAGGCCTGGATGGTGTTCATTCCAGTATACTTAAAGAACTGGCAAGAGTTTGGGCAGGTCCTGTCACATGGATTTCTCAGACATCTATCAATACTGTAATTAATTCCTGGAGAGAGGCATTTGTTACCCCAATATTTAAAAAATAAGTAAAAAACAAGCATTTGTCAATGCCGAATGTTTGCTTGCTGGCATTGGCATTGATAGTGTAGGAGTTACGGAGCTGCATAATAGGAATGGCAGTGAAGTACTGAACTGAAGCCAACCCCATCACCACCTTACAGACAGTGACAGGCATTGGGGTGTGCCTTTGGGTCATCAGGCATAACGGCCACACCATTTCACCACACCCTACCATGCAGACACCGACAAGTGTCACAGTGTGCCTTGGGGTCTTTGGCCCTTATGTGCTCCCCATTCCATCAGGAAATATTGTGAGATGGGTGCGGTATAGGAAAATGGGGTGAACTTTGGGGCCGAAGAGTCCAAGGCACACCTCGATGCCTCTCAGTGGTTGCAGGGTGTTGGGGGGGTGGAATGGTATGAGCATTGCAGGAGACAATCCCAAGTCACAGCCCTGATGCCTGTCATTTTCTGCAGGGTGCGGTGTTATGGTCAGAAGACCTAATACCTCAGGCATTCGTTGGTATTTTCACTCCAAATTTTCAACATGGGTTTTTTGTGACCCCCCACCTCATGAACAGTGGCAATATCAGTTTGTTAGCCGGAAGTTGCTTTTGCACAGCGACTATGGCATTTGTCACCACAGGTGCAAAAACACATTCTGAACAGGATGTGAAAAATGACAGCTGGGGAGGTGTAAAAAATGGCAATGTTGAAAATCTGCAGTGAAAATATTAAAAAAACTGGTGAAGTCATGAGCGTGCATAGAAACTGTGCAACGCACACCCGTAATGTAATTAGTTTGGGGATTTTTTACAGCAGATTGTCAACACAGGCATTTTGGGACCTCCGATCATGAACAGTGTCACTGTGATTTTCTTTATCTGTCCCGAACAATGATTTCCCACAGCGACCACGCATCTCTGCGCTGAAAGTGTGAAAACACATTTCGGCTACGTTGTGAAAAATGACAGCTGTACTGTTCATAAGGAAGTGTGGAAAAATGCCACTGGTGAAAATCTGGACTGAAAATATTACAAATTCATGAACTTATGAGGGTGTGGTTCCCACCCTTGGGGAACTGCTTACTTTTGCATTAAACATGGAGTCCAGTCAAAAGTGCTACATTGCAGAATTAGAATAAGCATACCCCAATAAATCTCATACCAAAAATTAGAATTCTACATTACTTCATTCTAAAGTTATGAGTTATTTTGTAACCTTGATTTCACTACCTATTCAAAAAAGCCAGTTTCAGTGAAAAGTCACTGTAGCATGCAGCCTTCTCCAGTTCCTGGGAATCAATCGGGAACTGGAGAAACCAATAAACATAATCAATTATCTAAATTGAACTCTCTAACACAGAGTATTGAGAAATAACTTAGTTTAAATAAAATAACTAAAAGCACTAAACCATTCTGGAGGGCAGAAGAGCGGTTGCAAGTGGTACAGTGGAGCTGTACTTTGAGGTAACTTCTCTCTTCAGTGGAGAAACAAATCTGACGTTAGACTATTGGGGGCAAGACTGACCACAGTGCAGAGTTTCAACTTCATTGTAATTCCAGATTCTATAATTAGCATAAGTCCTATTTCTGGGCCAACTCAATCCTGTGGACTGATGGCTGTTTCTGAATATATATACTGATGGGTTCCTGGGGTTAGAAAAGAAATGTCTTGAGAGAAGCAAGATGTTCTGGTCCCCAACGAGGCAGACAATGGAACCAATGTAGTGCTTTGTGATGGCGGGGAAAAAGGAACGGAGACCGTTGTGGCAGGTGCTACTTTAAATGCTGCCATGACATGCCTGGTGCCATGCACTGATGTTGCTCTCCTCAAAGTTCTGGTTCTTGTGGGGTTCTACTGCCTCCAACTCTAAGACCAAAGAGTGGGGCTCCACAGAGGGAAACTGACTCTTGAAAGATCAATAAGGCAGGAAATGAAAATAATAGGAGTGTGGTTTTCCATAGCACCTGACATGTACATTTTAAATTGAGATCTACTGTAATGTAATGCTGGTGCTATTTTATCTTGCCCCCAGGATCCTCGTGTAATTTAGGTGTTGTACCTAAATGACATTATCCAGGTGTAACAACAACAAAAACAAAAATAAATAAGACTGAGGAAGGCAAAAGAAAGCAGAGAATCTAATCTCAATCGAGCATTTAAAACAAGACAAATCTCCGGGTCTGGATGAAATATATCCAAGAATATTAAATGAGTTGGCAGGTGAGTTAGCAGACCCCTTGAAGCACCAGTTTAACAATTTGCTTCAGATGGGAGTCATGCCAAAGTACTGGAAGAAAGCTGACGTAGTGCCCCTACATAAGGATGGTAGCAGGGAGGATGTCAGTAACTACAGACCGATCACATCAGTGTTAAGAAAACAAATGGAGGCCCTGATCAAACAAGATCTAGTGGAATACCTGGGTAAGAATGGCCTACAGGATGACAAACAGTATGGTTTTGTGGCGGGCAGGTCATGACAAACGAACCTGATAACATTCTTTGATTGGGTGACTAGGGAAATGGATAAGGGCCATCCAGTGGACCTCCTCTATTTCATCTTCAGCAAGGCCTTTGATTCTGTGCCACATAACCGCCTGCTTAAGAAACTAGAGGATATAGGCATAGCAAGCTGCCTTATTAAATGGGTGGGTAACTGGCTGGACGGCAGGAAGCAGAGAGTAGGAGTAGTAGTAGTCAACGGGGAGAGGTCAGATGAGGAGAAGGTGATGAGTGGGATCCCACAGGGCTCGGTCTTAGGACCAGTCCTGTTTAATGTGTTCATCAGTGACATAGGAGTAGGTATCCAGGGCAAACTTGCACTGTTTATGGATGACACTAAGGGGGTAGGACGGACAGCTAAGAAGCAGTTGGGAACCTACAAAAAGATCTGAAGAAGTTAGAAAAATGGTCTAGTATCTGGCAACTGAAATTTAATGCCAAGAATTGTAAGGTGATGCATCTAGGCAAGAATAACCTGAGGACTACCTATTGGCTTAATGGGGTCAAGCTCAATGCCTCACAAGAGGAAAGGGATCGAGGAGTTATCATATGTGACACCCTAAAACAAGCCAACCATTGCAATGCAGCATACAGTAGGGCCAATGAAATGTTGGAGGGTGTGGGGAGAGGATTTGACAGTAGACATTGGCAGGTGATACTGCCTCTATACAGAGGTCTGGTGAGACCCCACCTGGAATACTGTGTCCAGTTTTGGAACCCATACCTTAAAAAGGACAGGAACAGGCTAGAAACTATACAGAGAAGGGTGACCAAAATTATACAGGGGCTCCAGAGGCTACCATATGAACGGCGGCTGGAGGCATTAAATATGATCTCACTAGAAAAAAGGGGGGAAAGAGGGGATATGATAGAAACCTTCAAGTACCTGAGGGGATTAAATGCAATGTCCTACTCTGAACTATTCACCAGGGCCTCCAGCTCAAATACAAGGGGGCATGGATGGATCTGAGGGGTTGGAATTTCAAAAGGGATCTTAGGAAACACTATTTCTCAGAAAGGATAGTGGAGCCATGGAACAGGCTGCCTGTGGATGTGGTAGAAGCTAAGACCATGTTTGCATTCAAAAGGGGTTGGGATAAAGTCACGCAGTTCTGTAACAGAGTGGACACACCAGAGGGTGTAGACATAATGAGGAGGGACCTGCAGAAGCTTGAAGAATGGTCAAGGGTTTGGCAGTTGAAATTCAACGCAAAGAAGTGCAAGATTATGCATATGGGACACAAAAACCTTGGAACATCATATCAGTTGGGGGGGTGAGGATATAGCATGCATCAAGCAGAAAAGGGACCTTGGGGTTATCATCTCTGATGACCTCAAGGTAGGGAAACAGTGCGAAAAGGCAGCGGGTAAAGCAAATAGGATGCTGGGATGCATAGGCTGGGGCATCACCAGCAGGAAAAGGGAGGTCATAATTCCACTATACAAGACACAAGTGAGGCCGCACCCAGAGTACAGTGTACAGTTCTGGAAACCTTACCTACGTAAGGACATAGACAGGGTAGAGAAGGTTCGGAGGACGAAAACAAAGATGGTACAGGGATTGCATCACAAGTCCTATAAGGACCGGCTTAATGACTTGAATATTACTCCCTGGAGGAGAGGAGGGAGAGAGGGAATATGATAGAGACATACAAGTACCTTAAAGGGAGGAATTTTCCACTGAAAAAGATGTTCCAAGACTAGAGGGCATGGGATGAAGCTGGAGGGAGGGTGATTCACAGGAAATGTGAGGAAGAATTTATTCATAGAAAGGGTAGTGGACAAGTGGAACACCCTGCCAGAGAAAGTGCTGAGGGCTGAAACAATCACTGGATTTAAGAATGCATGGGGTAGACATAAGGGAATTCTGGAGGTCATGCGTAAGGGGCAACAGATTTCTAGAACAACATAAAGGGAATTTACAAGCTCAAATGGGCAGACTGGGTGGACTATAGGCCTTTATCTGCCGATGTCTATGTTTCTGTATATCTATGTAAGAGTTTGCCTGAATTAAATCCGTTGGTAAAAGTATGGGCTAGGTCCCGAGATCTCCTAAGGTCTCAGGAACTTAAGAGCAAACTAGATGGACCTATGGTGTTTTTCTGCCGTCATTTTTCTATGTTTCTAAATGCATGGAGAGGGGATGGTAGAGAGAGGGGGTCAAGGTCTTATAATGAGTAAGTGGCAGTGGTGGGATTCAAACCTGGGTCTCCAAGATAGCAGCTCTGCCCTCTAAGCACTAGGATGCACTGTCTCACTGTGTGCAACTTCAGTTCTCTTTAAGGTACCCATCCTCATATAAAGCCATCCACAGTTTTGCCCACCCATCCAGAGGTTCTCAGATTTTCATTAAATGTTATATCCCTATTTAACTCAACTGACCCTGCCTGGATGTTTAAATAAATGGAGAAGTCCAGCAAGCTGCAGCTGGGAAGTAGCAGTTTGTGGAGCATTTTAAGCAGGAGTCTTTTTTGTAATATGTAGGTTATTTTTCAAAAACCATAGCATCAGAAACAGTTCTGCCAATTTTACAGCCATTTACAGAGATAGTACACCTTAGCACATCATCTACCGCCAGCAATGTGGAACTGCTCCAGAGTGCAGGCACAGTTTCTCTTTGTACCTTTTCCTAGTCATTATTTCTCCCTACGCATTTAGCTTGCCAGGACCAATATATGCTTGTTTCATGCCAAGTTTGTTATACTGCTTGCATATTCCAGAATTTTTTTCTTTATGCTCTTTTGTACATAGTATGTATATCATTTGACAATATTGATCTCTCAATTTGATGTGTGTCTTAATATAAGGTATTATGTTCTCTGCCCTACTGTTGATTATGTATATCCCTTATTGTACATGTCCTGCTGTAAACTGCTGTTATGTATATAGGACCTCCTTGTGAATGAGCCTGCTCAATGGAGTTTTCCTACAATAAACTACAACTACAAACTACCTGATACTTTGACAATCTGGCCTTCTCTTTTTGCACCAAATCTTTCGGCTGCTGGATCTGGGTCAACAAATTGGAGGAGTGTAACCCCTAGGTGGCACTGTCCCAAGGGCTATTACCCCTGCCTCCTTGGCTAGTAGCAGGTTAAGGGGCCTGAGTTCTGAAACGGGTGCCTCCACCCAGAGGTCAGGGTTGGTAGTGGTCAAGCTAACCTGGGTACAGCCCTTCGGGACACTGTAACCCCCCTCTTTTCTTACTAGTGGCCGGAACAATTAAGCAATAAGCCACGAGGGGTGTGGGTTATCGAGGATTTACCATGGCTGGAGTGGTTTGCCCATGAGGCAGCAGAGAGTAACCGCCGCCAGCTCGGGGTAAATCCCTCGGATAACCTAGAGTCCTCTAGTGGCTTATTATGACATACTCAAGTACTGCTTTTTATTATTTAAAAAAAAAACAGTACTTGTTATAATGCTTAAATAAGTGACTCAGTAGTAGAGCAGTCAGTGTTTTTGTTTACTTTCCCCTGGTGTATGTAGCTGCTGTTTTACAGTCTCCGCTTAGCAGGGAAACAAGATGGCAGCTGGAGTTCTGCGATTTCGCCGTCAGATTGCTTTTTTTCCAAGATGTGGCTGGCTGGCACCTTTTGCGGTGATTATCAGAGGATTTACAATGGTGGTAAGGTGCCAGTCAGTTGTTTTGATTGGTTGTTGTCTAAGGTCCATGGTATAATACACAATAATCCCTTTCACAAAAAACCCTTGATACACCACACTAGTACCCACACTGTTTGCACTTGCCACCAGGGCTTTCTTCTGACCCGGCACTGCAGACCCCCTGTAAAACAAGGTTATACACAGCAAATAACAGCATATGTACTCTTGCACAAACTGGAACCACAGTCAGGGTAACTGCAAAAAAAGAGATCTGATTTATTTAAGGGACTTGAACAAGGGAGGGGTGTAATCAGGTTAATTTGCTTAAAGGCTGCATCAATCAAACAGTTATGCATGCACTTCAGGGTCCATAAACAGTCACATACTTTGGGTACCCAGATGGAGAACGGTGGGCTAGCCAGGAATGTTGCAGCTGGTTGGGGCCCTGTGATGGAAGAAAGCAACATGCACAACACACACTATTTGTAATCCGGAGCAGGAGGGCTCGGTTCGTGAAAAGAAAACAACATGACAATCAGATGACACACTTTTAGATTAGGCTGTTGTTGCAGGGAGCTACCCTGATAATTACTCACGATACCCAAGACTGGACACAGGCTGGATGAAAATTGAGACAGCAGGTGGTTAATCTGGAGTGCCAGGAGAAGCAGGGCCCACATGAATCAATGAGGTGCCATTCCTGTTCAAGCGTGGAGCAGCGTGCTGATCCCTAGGCAGGTCTCTCGTTGATGGCTTTCTCTGTGCAGCGGGTAGTCTGGCTGGGCCAGTGTGGCAAGGCCCCGGCCAAATAGAGACAAATTCGGATAGAGTCCATTTTGGGCTGGATACAGCTTCCAGTGAGCAGAACACAGTTCACACAGTGGGGAACCAAATCATGACTCACTTTCAATACACAGCACATTTACATGTAAGGAAATTCTACTGTATCAGGCAAACCACTGTCCGGTCAGGATTGCAAAGTCTCTGCACAAATTGGGGATTCAAAAGCAGCTGGAAATCCTGACAGGCCGATCGCATTCAGCAAACTCTTCGGTCTTCTTCAGGCATGAGCCAGGTAAAAAAAAAAATCAGTGGCTTACTTCGTTCTCACAAACTTGGATTTAGTCCGAAATAATTCTCTTCTCTTCTTCTCAGGGGCAGCAGGCAGACATGCAGGCCACAACTTGGGCCTTTTCATAATTCTCCAATGCAAAACTACTCAGACGGCTGCTTGACTGTCTCAAGCTGTTGCTTCTTCAGCTCCCAACTTAGATCTGACTCAACTGCCAGCAAGCCTGGGACTTTCCCCAGAATCCAAAAGGTTTGGTTGGCTGATCTGTCTGTCAGTCAGTCTCAAAAAATGCTCCCCTTCAGGTGCAAAAAGGTGCCAAAAGCCCAAAACTACAAGTCCTACAGATTTTGGCTCCAGACAGCTCCTATAGTCTGGCTCCATTTTAGGTCCCACCAGTACTGATTGATCCAATTTGCAGTCTCGGGCCAAGATAGTGGAGATAAACAAAACAGTCCTTGCTGCAAAGAAGGCAGGTTAGACAAACTATATTATCATTACCACTCTAAATGATTTTCAGCAAATAGTTACATCTTTCAACAGAGCTCCCTCTCAGATTACTTATGACTGCAATCCAGGCAGCTCTTAAAGAGATAGTGCACAGAGGCTATACAGGCACTCTCTGGCAATCACATTTAAACTGCTAAAATGCAGGACATCAGCCTAGCAGTGAACATTTAGACAAGCCCAAGGAAGACTTTTCAGGAACCCCCATTGTTGGGGGGTTACACCCTTCCCTGCCTGGAGAAAACTTGGCGTTCACGTCAAGTCTGTACCATCATGCATCAGTTAACATAAACTTACTACTTTACTATACATATTCACTACACTTTATGATACTATATCCATTCTGACAACATATTGTGCATATTTCACAGAGGTAAACTGAACGTTACTATACTGAATCAGGTAATAACTTCTTGTACCGTAAACAATGCAAAAGGGGGCCCTTCCCAATCAGCTAACATGGGGCTAGAGGGTGTGGGGGCACCATGGTGAGAGGGAAAGACAAGTAACCTGGAAGTGGCTGTCAAGCTCAATTTGAACAGTGAGCTTGGTGAGACATAAACACCTTTGTGCACCACATTGAGAGGCAAATCCACTGGCCTCCCGGGAGAATTGTAACTGAAGCGTACTACTGGCTTGACAGCTCGGCCAGTCTTTCTGAGGGGGACAACTACAATCTCTGTACTCTCAGCACTGGTCCGGGGACTCTCGTCACTTGTGAGGGGTGCCTCTGCCTAGATGGGAACGTCCAAACTTGAGGCACTGTCGGCTCCTTGCTCTGCAGGCTCTGTTTCTACAACACTTGACTCAATTTGCGAAGGCTCAGGTACAAACAAACTTTGAGGCACTGAAGGGAGGTTGTCAGCACTCTCATGGTGTTCTTCAAATTCTGGTATGTCACCAGAAAGACTCATTCCTTCAGCCCCTCCCTCAGGGAAATCATACAGTTCCACAATACACAGAGACTCAGCATCTTCAGACGTGATACTTTGCACTCCACTTTCAGGGAGCATTGGCTCCAAGGACAAAACAGGGGGTTAGGCAGTCCAGAAGGCCAAGCTTCATCCTCATAATTAATCAGGGGGTTACCTCAAAACAGCTGACTCAGTTCTTAAGAGGGGTAACAGGCATAGTTGCACTCACTTTCATCAGAAGTGGACTGACAGTCACTATCATTCTGTGCCAGCTGTGGAAGAAACCTTAAATCTGTGACCACTGGGGTAGGTTGACTCTGTCTCTTTCTTGCAGCAGCACAAGTCACCGGCCCAGGGGGCTCAATTTCTGGGGGTTCAGCCTCAATCATGACTTGGCCGATAGGTAGCAAGTGGTTACGGTGCATGGTCTTGACAGCTTTGGAGTTGTTCTCTGGGTGCACCTTGTACACAGGTAAATCATGGCAACTTTCCAACTACTACATGGGGAAGATGGTGCCACCAATCAGCAATTTTGTGTTTACCATGCAGTCCCAAATTGTGTAACAACACACGGTCTCCACGTCGGAGCTCTTGAGCCTCTACTTTTTTATCATGCCTCTCTTTGTTGGCTAGATTTCTCTTGGAGGCCATTGTCTGGGCCAGTTGATAGGAATGGCTCAATTGAGCTTTCAGTTTTTGTACATATTGCAAGAAGTTTACGGCTTGGACCCCATCTGGAGAGACCCCAAAACAGACATCATCTGGCAGCCGGGCCTCTCTCCCGAACATGAGGCAGTATGGGGATAACCCAGTAGCGTAATTTTTTGTGCAATTGTATGCGTGTACCAAGGTGCTAATCTGCCGGCTCCATTTATGCTTGTCTTTTGGGTGGAGGGTGCCCAGCATGTCTAGAAGGGTGCAGTTAAAATGTTTTGGTTGAGGGTCTTCCTGCGGGTGATAGGGGGTGGTTCTCGACTTTCACAACCCCCCATAGAGAGAGCATTTCTTTGATTAGTCGACTCTCAACGTCTCTGCCCTGGTCAGAGTGGATCCGCTGGGGGGCACCATAGTGGACGAAGAAATTTTCCACTAGCACCTTGGCCGAGGCAGACGCCTTTTGATCTTTGGTGGGAAAACCTTGTGCATACCATATGAAATGATCCTTAACCACTAACACATTGCTAATGTTCCGCTGATCAGGTTCTAAACACAAGAAGTCTATGCAGACTAGTTCCATGGGGGTGCTGTTAGTAATACTAACAAGGGGGGCAGCCCTCTGAGGCAGGGCTTTTCTTTGCAGGCAGCAACTACAAGTCTTTACATGGTGCTCAACATCGGCCTCCATTTTGGGCCAGCAGAAGCGAGATCGTACCAGGTCAAGGGTTCTGTCAATACCAAGGTGCCCCATGTGATTGTGGAGGGACCTCAGTACCAAATCTTTAAAGGCAGTGGGCAGGACCAATTGTTGCTCATCTACTTTGGCACTACGATCTACTGTCTCTCTGTACAACAACCAATTGAGCAACTTCAATCTGGGGTCTTCTTTAAACAAAGCAGTTCGCAAGCCAGTGGAATGTAACTTAGACACATCTTTCCCTGCATGCAGGGCATCAAGTGCTGGCTGAATCATGGGATCTTGGGATTGAGCCCACTGAATGCTGTCATTGTCAAATTGAGGTAGTGCACTAATATCTAGAGCAGAGAAGAGGCAATAAGCAGCTGGTATGCAGGTGTAAGAAGGGCCCAAGCAATTCACTAAACAGTCCACTGTGTCCGCAGACATCTGTTCATCTCTATCAAACTTTTGGCACAATGCTCGACTATCAGGTTCAGACAGCCTGACCTAATCACTCTTGGAAGTGGGCCTTCATGATAGGGCATCTGCATCAATATGGTTCAGGCCCGGTCTGTATTCGACAGCATAATCATAGGTTGATAATGCAGAAAGCCACCGTTGCCCAGTGGCGCCTCACTTAGCTGAAGTCTGTACATAGGTAAACAGGTTATTGTTAGTCTTCACCAATATCTTTGCCCCATAGAGGTATTCATTAAACAGGTCAACGATGGCCCATTTTAGCGCAAGGAACTCCAACTTATGCACAGGGTAGTTTTGTTTGGATGGGGTCAAGCTCCTACTGGCGAAAGCTACTGGTCTCAGGCCATCTCATGGTCTTGATACAGCACCACTCCTAAACCCTGCAGACTAGCATCCATATGCAGCACATAGGGTTTGGTGGGGTCAGCACAGGCGAGGATATGGGCGTGGGTGAGCTGGTATATGAGCTCATGGAAGGCTACTTCACAGTCGGGCATCCAGCGGGGCCCGAAGAGTTCACCTGGGTGGAAGTATACTTTTTCTGGTTCTTTAATGGCCCCTTTTATGTATTTATGATTGGTAGGAGGGTAACTCTGGGTAAGGTTCAAGAGTGGATGAATCACCTTGGAATAGTCTTTTATGAAACCTGCAGTAGTAGCCACAGAACCCCAGGAAACGTTGTAGTTCTTTCAGATTAAGGGTCTGGGGCCAAGTAGTCAGTGCTTCAACCTTACTGGAATCAGTCTCTATCCCTTTTGCAGATGCTGTGTGTCCCACATACTTCACGGAGGTTTGGAAAAACTGGCACTTGTCAATGGACAGCTTGAGGCCGAAGTCTTCCAGTCGGTCTAGGACTTTAAACAGTCAGTTCTCTTGCTCCCTTAAGGTGCTCCCAAACACAATGACATCGTCCAAGTACACCAGGCATTCCAGCAAATTCATATATCCCACCGCACGTTCCATCAGTCGCTGAAAGGTGGCCGGGGAACCCGATATCCCCTTTGTCATCCTCAGAAACTCGTAGAACCCCCAATGGACAGATGAAGGCTGTTTACTCATGGTCTTCTGGGGCCATCAGGATCTGGTAGCATCTGCTGTGAAGATCCAACACCGAGAACCATTTGCTCCCATTCAAGCAGTCCAGGGCATCTTGTATATGAGGCATGGTGTATTGGTCTGGGATGGTCCGCCGGTTCAGGGTTCGACAATCAGCACACATCCTCACAGACCCATTCTTCTTACGCACAACCACAATGGGATAGGCGCATGGGCTTCTGGATTCTTGTATCAAGCCAGCAGCGAGCACTTCCTGCAGGTGTCTTCTCATATCATCTATGTCTGCTGGGGCTAGGCGTTGGGACCTCTCTCGAAATGGCCATTCATCGTGCAGGCGTATGTGATGCTCCACACCCTGGACACATCCCACACCCCATTCCTTCAACAAAAAATGGAAATTACCTACCTACCGTAATTCTTGATCTTCTTGGACGAAGCCTCCACCACTCGTTCACACTGATGGGATCTTCACCGGAGGCGCTAGGACCCAGTGAGAACAAACTTTTTGCAAGAGGGCTGGCGCCAGAGATGGAGCCACAAGGAGCAGCACCATGAGCCTCAGCTCGTGCGGCAATGACGACCTCGCCGTCGACCCTTCAACCACCTCAGTACCTTTTTTCCGAGGAGATGCAGCGTAACTGACCTAGAAGGATAGCCTAACAAAAAACGGACATAACATAGTCCGATCGACCAGTATAAGAAGGGTCAACAAAGAAGTTTTCACAGCCTAAACACTGAGGGAGTGAAGACCAACAACAGAGGTGAACTTGTGAATGAGTGGTGGAGACTTCATCCAAGAAGATCAAGAATTACGGTAGGTATGTAATTTCCATATCTTCCTGGACATAAAGTCTCCACCACTCATTCACACTGATGGGAGAGTACTGAGCTAATAATCCCCTGAGAGGGCGGCAAGAGAAACCAAGAGCTCACAAATTTAGGACAAAAGTCCAATAAGGATAGTCCTGCCAAAGGAAAAATGTTGCCTGGCATGGACATCCAGGGCATAGCGCTTGACAAAAGTATACACTGAGCTCCAGGTAGCCGGATTGCAAATGTCTGCAATGGGCACACTCTGGATTTCCGCCAGAGATGCCGCGACTGTTCTAGTAGAGTGAGCATACACTCTGCCCTCCAGCTTAACTTGCGCCATGGAATAACAGTGGCAGTGGCGAAGACATGCCACTAGCCATGCTGAAATGCACCTGATAGATACAGGTTGACCCAGCCGGGTCTCGCTGAAGGAAATAAACAGATGTTGAGCCTTGCGAATTTCTTTTGTTCTATCCAAATGGAAACGCAGAGCTCTTTTGATGTCTAAAGAATGAAGGTACGTTCTCCTTCATTTTGGAAGTTCGCAAAGTAAGTAGGTAGGACCAAAGGTTGGCTTAGATGGAATTCTGACATAGCCTTAGGGAGAAACTTAGGATGGGTCCTAAGAACTACTTTGTCCTTATGACACACAGTATACGGAGGGTCTGTGACCAAGGCATGTATTTCAGAGACCCTGCGGGCCAAGTTAATGGCCAGCAGGAAGGTCATTTTCCAAGTGAGAAATTTCAGCTCACAGGAAGCTAGAGGTTCGAAAGGTTTTCGAGTGAACATGCCTAGCACAAGGTTAATGTCCCAGGCTGCGACTGGACATCTGATAGGAGGTCTGGTATGCAGAGTACCCTTAAGACACCTCTTAACTTCTGGTAACTGAGCCAGTGATAAGGAAATTACTGGCTCATGATAAGCTGAAATGGCACAAAGGTGAACTTTGACTGTAGAGTATTGTAGACCTGAATTTGGGAGGTCTAAAAGGTACTCTAGAACTTTATTTGGTGGGTAGGAAAAAGGGATCAAAGAGGATTTTGCACACCAGAGAGAAAAACGCTTCCATTTGGCTGTGTAAGTTTTTCTAATGGCTGGCTTGCATGCAGCCAAAAGAATATCTGAAACTCTCCGAGAGTCATTGAACCTGTTCACTTCTGTCACTTCAGGAGCCAAGCGTGAAGGTGAAGCGACGTCAGATTGGGATGGAACACAGGCCCCTGGGTCAGAAGGTTTGTCTGAAGGGGAAGCACTTTTGGAGGGGTTTCTGACATACTGTGGAGTAACGGAAACCATATCTGTTGAGGCCAGAAGGGAGCAATGAGGACCATTTTGTCCCCCTGGGACTCGAATTTGAGAAGTACCCTCTGAATTAGTGGAAGAGGAGGAAAGACGTATAGAAAGCGTTTTGTCCACTGCAGCCTGAACGCATCCAGAGAGAAAACGCCAAGCCCTGGATTTCTGGAGCAGAAGAGAGGCAGTTTTGTGTTGAGTGGGGATGCAAAAAGGTCCAGGTCTGGAGTTCCCCACTCCGCAAATAGTGACTGAACTATGGTTGAGTTGAGAGAACACTCATGAGGATCTGTCTCTGTTCTGCTTAGACGGTCTGCCAGTTCATTCTGCACTCCCAGCAGGTAGACCGCCTGAATTAGAGCCTTGTGCTCTAGACACCGTTCCCACCCTCTCATCACTTCCCTGCATAAAGAGTAAGTGTGCACCGCCCTGCTTGTTGATGTAATACATCACTGCTTTGTTTTCCGTTTGAAGGAGAATGTTCTTGTGACAGAGATGTCCTCCAAAGCTCAGACTGCATAAAGGACGGCTCTCATTTCTAGGACATTTATGTGAAGCTGGGACTCATCCTGAGTCCACGTACCTTGGGTGTGGAGATTCTGACAGTGAGCTCCCCACCCCATCAGGGACGCGTCCATGGTAATGGAAATCTGGTGGGGAGCAAAGGGATACCCTTCCAGAAGATTGTTCTCTTGCGACAACCAGGTGAGTGACCTTTTCAGAGGTTCTGTTACCTTGATGAGAAAGGACTGAGGGTGAGTGGTTGGGAACCACTGAGCATCCACTGAGAGGTTCTCATGTGGAGGTGTGCTAGGGATATAGTGAACACCGAGGATGTCATGAGACCCAGCATCCGTTGCATTGAGATAGCTTGAACCGAACTGTTCTCTCTGATGTATCGGGCCATCTGTAGGATATCACTTCTTCAGTCCTCTGGTAGAAAAGCTTTTGCTCAGGAGGTGTCCAGCAGAGTTTCTATAAAAAGGAGTTTCTGGGAGGGCTGTAACTGTGATTTCTTGAGATTTAGCAGGACTCCCATGGACGTGAGAAAGTCTGAGGCTGTGGCTACAGCGTTGAGAGTTCCTTGCCTGGAAGGACTTGCTAGAAGCCAGTCATCCAGACATGGGAACACCTGTATTCCAATCTGAGATGCACTGCGAGAATTGCATAACAATTTGTAAAAACTCGTGGCACCGAGGATAGCCCAAAGGGCAGGACTCTGAACTGATAATGCTGGCCCAGAGCTACAAACCGTAGGTATTTGTGATGCTTTGAGTGCACAGGAATATGCTGGTAAGCATCCTGCATGTCCAGGGAAGCTAGCCAATTGTGTTGATGAAGCAACGGTAACAGGGTCCCGAGCGATATCCATTTTGAACTTTTCCTTGAAAGGAAACTTGTTTAACTTTCTTAGGTCCAGAATGGGGCGCATGCCACCAATCTTTTTCTTGACCAGGAAGTAATGGGAGTAAAAACCTGTGTTTCATTGATCCAGTGAACTATTTCAACTGCCCTGTTGTTCAGAAGGCTTTGTATCTTGGAAGCAAGAAGGTCTGACTGTATTGTTGACAGCCTGGGCTGTCGTTTGGGAGGACGATCCGGAGGGGTTTCTGAAAGGTTGAGGGAGTGCCCCTCGTGGATTATCTGGAGGACCCATTTGTCTGATGTTATAGACTTCCACTGGTTGTAGAACTGAGTCATACGTCCTCCGGAGGAGGAATCCCCCTCCGGCAGTTGAGGTGGGACCCGGGCCAGAAACTCAGAAGGTGGCACTGGGCGCTTTGGATCCTTGTGCCTTCTGTTGCATTTTCTTTTGAGGCTGAGGGGCTTGGTTTTTATTGAAACCTCCCCTACCCTTGCCCGGAAAGGACTGACAGTTGTGAACTTGATGCTTGTTAACACCCCTGTGAGAAGAGGTGGGAGCGTGTCAAGCCATTTTAATGGCCGACCTAGTCTTTTGTGCAGCCTGGAGGCTTGCTCTACTTGAGGTCCGAACAGATACATACCGTCAAAGGGTAATGCCATGACCTGCTGTTCGGCATCATTCAGTAGGCGGTGCGTAGCTAGGAGTGATTATGGGTACAATGCCCCGCCGCTGCCGCCGAAATAGTATCGAAGCATCTTAGCTTTTAACCTGCTGGTTGTTGTACTTGATACCCCTGGTTATGGTCTGAAGTAGCTCTGAACTAGTGACCTACTTGGGCAGAGCTTCTACCATCTGTTTGAGCGAATGCCAAAGAACATATTCATACTGAGAAAAGTAGCCCTGGTAGCTGGCAATACACATACCCAGGGTGAAGGCAGCAAAGACTCTCTTACCTAAGGTGTCTATCTTATGAGATTCTTTGTTTATAGGCCGGGCTGTAGATGCCTGAGGAAGAATGGCCTTATCATTCTCTGCCAAGACTATAATAGGGTCTGTAAAGGCCTGGGAGGCCAAAATGGGTCAATCCTTGGAAGCAGTATACTTCCTGTCTATGCGCTTAGCCAAAGAAGGAATGAGAGCATGATTATTCCATACCATCTGAGAGAGCGTCTCAAAGGATGGTTGTACCGGAGAAGTTAAATCCATAGGGATCTCCGGGACATGAAGGTACTGAAGTCTCAAAAGCTTCCCAGGATCGATATCTATAGTCTGGAGAGAACGAGCAGAATTAACATTTTTCAGCAGAGACTTAAATGACAGGTCTTCAACCACAGGCTCTGCGGCAGGATTAATCCCTGCTAGGGGGTGGGAGCACTGTGGAGCCCAAGCTTGTCGGCAGCAATCTGCATCAGCTCTCTGATTTTCTTATATACAGTAAATATTCTTAAAATACTCAATTTAGAGCCACAAGTGAAAGAATATTTTTATCTCACTGGAAAGAGGAGTATCGAAAATCCAAGATGGGAAACCCGAAGCGAGATAAAGGTGGTGGTACTGGAGGGAAATCTTCAGGAACTGTGCAGACCACGCGACCAACTTTAGAAACGCAGGCTGCCACAAGTTCTGAGCCCGAAGAAAATATGGCATCTATAGGCCTGAAGTTACAACGACTGATTAAATCGGTATCAGATTTAAGTACCAAAATGGATGCGATAGGTTCTAGAGTGTCTCTGGTAGAGAAAACCGTGGAGGGATTACAAACGGAAATGTTGGATTTAAAGAGGGGAACTGAGTCGTATTCTGCTGCAACTGCAATGGTGATTAAAGAAAATACACATTTACGAGCACGACTGGAGACCCTAGAGAACCAAGCCAGATCGTCTCATATTCGGATCCTAGGGTTGCCTGAAGGGTCATAGGGAGAGCACCCTCTCCTGTTTTCACAGGACTGGCTACAAGATAAAATTGCACCGGAGGGTCAAAATCTCCAACTGGGGCTGCAGAAAGCTTTTCATATTACACCTTGAGGGTATAGGGAAGACCTGGAAACCCCTCGCACACTCCTTTTAGTTACTGATGGTGTGGTCACCAGAGATAAAATACTCAGGATGGCCAGACAAGCAGGTCCTCTAATTCAAGAAGATCACCCTGTGTACTTATTCCCGGACATTAGCTATTCAACCAGAATGCGCCAAAAGAAATTTGATAATACCAGGAAACTACTTCGAGAGGCCTCCATTACCCATGTGGTGGTTTTTCCGGCTCGACTTAGAATAGCACATGCTGGGAAAGTCTGGGTCTTCTCCAACCCTAATGAAGCTGCTAAATGGGCCTCTCGATTTGCCACGAGACGCAGAAGTCGTTTGCAAGACTCAGACACTGAAGAAGGGGTTCGACCTGAAACAGAAGAAGGCTGAACTTATTAAAGTAAAGTGCCACTAATTCTTTACTTGCAAGATTTAATTTTCAGAGTGACTTTGGAATTTACGGGTCCCTCGTTTGAAAATTTTTTTGTGACACCTTCCCCTTTTATAATTTTTACTTGAACTTTAATTAAGGATACAATCTACAAGGGGAAAAGCAGACTTAAACAAGAGCTGAAGTTCTATAGCCTCTAGAGGGTGTCATGAACGTTTAAAATAACTCCTAGTTTAACAATGTTCCTCTGTCTCCTTATTCTATCACAGAATGGTTAGAGAGTAGAAGTTTTGCTGCCTAATAGTTCCTTTTTTCAGGAAGATATGTATTTTCTTTAGATATACAGTATGATACCATTAACCCGCATAGGGTACGGCTTGTTGGATATCAAATATAGTCTTTTAGATAATTGTATTATTCATACTGCTCATGGGCTGCCTTTAACAGCTTTATGACGAAAATGTCTTTAGTACTTAACCTAGGATTCCTCCTAAAGAGGTATCAAAATATTTGGGATACAGAAATTCTTTGATTAATGAGCTTGTCTCTCTTTGGAAAATATAACATGTATGGTTTGCTCAGATATGGATGTGACTGTGTACAAATACATGTCAATAACAATAAAAATAAAGTATAAAAAAAAAAAAAAAGAAAAGATTAGTCCCTGCTCCTTCAACATCATCACCCAGTGGAAAATCTGGGTCAGGCTCAATATCATCTCTTGACAGACCGGGAAGGACTGTATGGACAGGAAAGGGGTGAAAATCAGAAGAAAATGAAGAAGAGAAAGGATTCAAAGTCGAAAATCCTTGAAGGCTGTACAGCACTGCATCCAGCTTCGGCCCCAAAGGCAAGGGAGCCGGCGCAGACAGAAACAACCCAGCAGATGGCGCCAACAGAGACCATGGCACCGACAGGCGCATCGGCATGGAGGAAGGCACCGACAACCCCAGCGGCGCAGAGGATGGCATTGGCGCCGAGGATGGCGCAGAGAGCAATTCAGGGCCCCAAAGACTCCAATTTTTACAAAAAAGAAGAAGAATACCAGGAGATAAAGGCATCTGTACGGCCCCTTGTGCTGTAGCCATGTGAGGGGAGAAAACACCTGAGCACAGGGTCGACGGAGCAGAAGATGGCGCCGCACGACTCGGAAGATCCAACCGCCCTACCCGTTCCCCCGAAGGCCTCGGAGTGACCGGGCCAGGCAGCTGGACCAACCTCCGAGCCCATTGCTCCATAAGAGCGGTCCACTGATGAAACTGCTCATCGGAAGCCCTTTCAATAGGCGGGGAAGGGCACCGATGTATAAGAGGTCGGCCACCGGAGCCAGAAACAGCTGACTCCAGAGGAGAAGACTGGCATCTGACCCCAACGACTGACTGTTGATGCGCAGACATACCAGATGGCGACGAGTGATGCCTTCTCTTTTTTGACCTGTGGGCCGAAGAAGAGCTCGAGGCCGAACGGTTCTGAGAGTGCGACCGTTTCCTTTTATGCTTCCGGGGGGACCACCCATCCCCCCAGGCATCGGACCGTTCATTGTCAGACCCTCCCTCCGGAGAGGGTGGTGGACCAGACCTAGCCCAGCTGACTTAACAGCTTTCATAGTCTCCCTACTGTCACCTGACCCGCTCATGGTCGACTCCGTCAATGGAGGGCTGAAGACTTCTTTTTTCAATAAGTAAAGTTTAAAAATAAGCGGTACTTTGTTCTAGATAAATTACAAAACAATAAACTGAAAACTATGCTGCTAGTTTGAAGTTTGACTCCCGGTGAGCGAGCGACGTCATCACTGAAGCGCACTCGATGGCAGGGAAAAAAGGAACTAAGGCAGTTGGAGGGTTGATGCCGAGACAGTCATTGCCGCACGAGCCAAGGCTCGCGGTGCCGATCCTAGCGGCTCCATCTCTGGCGCCGGCCCTCTTGCATAAAGTTTGCTCCCGCTGGGTCCTAGCACCTCCGGCGAAGATCCCATCAGTGTGAATGAGTGGTGGAAACTTTATGTCCAGGAAGATCACTTGGTCTCTCTGGGCAAGTCTCTTGCCAGTTCTAGCCTTCCGTTCAGCTGGCAACGGGGAGTCACCAAAGTCAAACAAGTCTTGGGTCACTCTCTCCTTCTCACCAGGGTGTTTGTTGCTGGGCAATACTGCAGTGTCTGCGCAGTGTACCATAGCTAGGGTGCACCCTCTCTTCACCTGGATCTCCCGATCTGACACATTGTGAATCTGGACCATCACTTGTCGTGCATAGGCATGGGCACGAGCAGGCAAGATGCTGGGCTTGACCAATAATCCTTCTGGCAATTTTCCATCACCTGGCGCATCCAACATCAATATTTTGTTCTTGACATCTTTCCGGAGGTGACCTTCCACTTGAATGGTACACTGGGCATAAGGGGCCAGTACCATTGAATCGGGATCCTTCCACACAATCCCCACCGGTTCATCCTGGTCTACTTCCTCGGGTTTCTGTTGCAAATCACAGGCCCTCTTGATCAGAGCCTGAATTCTCAGGGCCCTCCCAGTCCATCGCCCTTGTTTCTCATGACAGAGTTGCACCAGTCTCCCAAACATACGGGCGTTTGTCCCAATTATCAGGGGGACCCCATCATACAGCCCGGTTGGGGGACACAGTAGGGCCAATGTCTCTACTTGCTCCTCTACACCAGTTACAATTGCAGGAAAAGACAACCAGAAGCGGACATACCCGAGGTAGCGATAAGCCTTCCAGGGATTGCAAAGGCACATCAGATAAGTGTTTGTCATACCACTCCTGGAATACAGTGGTCACTTGTGACCCACTGTCAAGCACAGCCCGAGTATGAATACCATTCACAGTCACTGTAGTCTCCATTGAAGGGCCCACTATTTTGGACCAGTCTGGAGAGGCAGTAGCAGAGGCCTGGACAGACGATTTAGCCACAAAGAAATCTGAGTTAAGGTTTCTCAAACCCTCACTGGGGTAATTTCGGGCACCCCGTGGTCACTGATTTGCTTTTTGGAGCACCCCTTGGAGTCTGTTTACTTCTCTTTCTAAGTCCTTCTGAGACTGGCATTCTCTTTTCATTAGGCCATCCTTTCCACAGTTGTGACAAATGATAGACTTCTGGGTCATCCTGGGAGAGAACATCATATGAGGAACTGAAGCAGTAGTAAGAGATAGGGGTCTAGTATCTGCTTGCAGTGGTGAAAGTGGTGCAACATGTCATAACAGTTCCTTTAGAGTGGCAGTCAGTCTGGAGACACCCTCAGTAGCGGATGCCTGAGGGTGCACCCCCACCCCCATGGCAGTCACGTCCTGAAAGGGTCCAGAATCTTGTTCCATGGGGGAAACCCTTGCAGAGGCACGTGTCTTCATCTCTCGGACTTCCTTTAGTAGCTCGTCTTTCCAATGCTGGGCCCAGGACGGGAAGTCCTTTGCATTCTCAGAGTGCTCGTTAAGTGCCGACTTTTGCCCCGAGCCTCACTTGGCTGATCACTCTTGGTCACTTGCGCAGCAGATATGGGTGCAATTCCCCCATGGGTCACCTTTGCTCAACCCTCCAAACTTCTTTCATTAGCTCGTCATAGAAGGGGGGCGATTCCAGTCAGGTGGCAAGGCGCAATTGAAGCAGTAACAATTCTGAAAATGGAGCAGACTTAAGGATCCAGTTCAGCCTAGTTCGAGCCAGTTCATTTGATGGCAAACTACCCTTTCTGAGGCACTCTTGTAGTAGCTTTTCAAGTCGAGATACATACACAGACAATGGCTCCCCCTGGGGTACTGCTGAGCATTTCCTACTGTCCACCACAGATCCTCATCTGAATCCGGGCTCCCATACACATTCTCCAAGATAGTCCTGTGCAGCTGCTCCAGGGTTATTGGACCGCTTGGCACGGATGGCAGCCAGGGCAGGACCTCAGAGGCTCTCGCTCAACCTCGTTTGTTTCTCTCCTTCTGAGCATTGCCATTCAAGTATTAGAGGGGCAACATAGTCTATCCAGGTGTCCCAGTCATCCTCCCCCTGGGGGGTGGGGAGGGTGCCCAAGAAGATTCTCAGCCTTTGGTAGGAGTCGTGACTAATGGCAGGTACAGATATAGGGGCCAGCATTGGCACGGGCACAGAAGGCGGGGCAGTAACAGGTGCTGGAGTGGGAGGGGATGTTGGGGAAGGAACACCCCCAGGTGGCAGGAATAGTTTCTTACCATCCTCTACGGTTTTCCCCTTCCTCCAGCAACAATTTAGCACATTTCTCCTCAAAAGTCTCAGATAATGGTGGGAGTTCATCCTCCCCAGGGTCTTTACTGTCTTTTGTTATCACTCTCAAGGCAGCTGGAACCCCTTCTGGGGCAATAGTCTGTGGCACTTTAGAGCTATCCACAAGGTCACTACACTCTAAGGCTATGAAAGTTTGGGTGATCAAATCAGCCTGTCTACCCACCACCACAGGGTTTTTTAAAACATTCAGCTTTGGAGAGTACTCCCTCTACAGTGTCCTTACTGGTACCCAGGGGAATATTCAGTATAAGCAGAGCATTTTTGGGGTCAATCTCCTGCCCAGTACACCACCCCACCAACTGGTGTACAGCCATTTCTACTGGGGTAGCCATTAATCTTTAACAATAATTCGTAATTTTTGGCCACTAGAAGGCACAAAATCCCAGCGGCGAGCCTCCAAAATGTAACCCCTAGGTGGCAACATCCCAAGGGCTACTACCCCTGCATGCTTGACTAGTAGCAGGTTAAGGAGCCTGAGTTCTGAAATGGGTGCCTCCACCCGGAGGTCAGGGTTGGTAGTGGTCAAGCTAACCTGGGCACAGCCCTCCAGGACACTGTAACCCCCCTCTTTCCTTACTAGTGGCCAGAACAATACACAGTAATCACTTTCGCAATACCCCTGATATACCACACAAGTACCACACTGTTTGCACTACCACCAGGGCTTTCCTCTGGCCCGGCCCTGGGGACCCCCTGTAAAACAAGGTTATACACAGCAAATAACAGCAGTACAGTATTCTTGCACAAACTGGAACCACAGTCAGGGTAAATGCAAAAAATAGTTAGATCCGATTTATTTAAGGGACTTGAACAAGGGAGGGGCGTAATCAGGCTAATTTGCTTAAAGGCTGTATCAATCAAACAGTTATGCATGCACTTCTGGGTCCATAAACAGTCACATACTCTGGGTACCCAGATGGAGAATGGTGGGCTAGCCAGGAATGTTGCAGCTGGTTGGGGCCCTGTAATGAAAGAAAACAACATGCACAACACACACTATTTGTAATCCGGAGCCAGAGGGCTCAGTTCGTGAAAAGAAAACAAGACAATCGGATGACACACTTTTAGATTAAGCTGTTGTTTCAGGGAGCTACCCTGATGATTACTCATGATACCCAAAACTGGACACAGGCTGGACAAGACAGCAGGTGGTTAATCTGGAGTGCCAGGAGAAGCAGGGCCCACACAAATCGCAGAGGCATCCTTCTGTTCAAGTGTGGAGCAGGGGGCTGATCCCCAGGCAGGTCTCTCGTCTATGGCTTTCTCTGTGCAGCAGGTAGTCTGGCTGGGCCAGTGTGGCAGGGCCCCAGCCAACTGGAGACAAATTCGGATGCAGTCCGTTTTGGGCTGGATACAGCTTCCAGCGAGAAGAACACAGTTCACACAGTGGGGAACCAAATCACAACCCACTAACAACTCACGGCACATTTACATGTAAAGGATTCTACGGTACCAGCAAGTAGAACACAGTAGGGAACCAAATCACGACCCACTTTCAATACACAGCATATTTACATGTAAGGAAATTCTACTGTACCAGGCAAACCACTGTCCGGTCACGATCACAAAGTCTCTGCACAAACCGGGGATTCAAAAGCAGCTAGAAATCCTGACAGGCCGATTGCATTCAGCAAAATCTTTGGTTTTCTTCAGGTATGAAACTGGTAAAAAAAATCAGTGGTTTAGTTCATTCTCACAAACTTGGATTTAGTCCGAAATAATTCTCTTCTCTCCCTCTCAGGGGCAGGAGGCAGGCATGCAGGTCACAACTCAGACCTTTCCACAGTTCTCCCACACAAACTACTCAGATGGCAGCTTGACTGTCTGAAGCTGTTGCTTCTTCAGCTCCCAACTTAGATCTGACTCAACTGCCAGCAAGCCTGGGACTTTCCCTGGAATCCAAAAGGTTCGGTTGGCTGATCTGTCTGTCAGTCACAACAAAGGCTCCCCCTTCAGGTGCAAAAAGGCGCCAAAAGCCCCAAACTACAATTCCTACAGATTTTGGCTCCAGAAAGCTGATGTGTTCCGGCTCCATTTTAGGTCCCACCAGTACTGATTGGTCCAATTTGCAGTCCCGGGTCAAGATAGTGGAGATAAATAAAACTGTCCTTGCTGCAAAGAAGGCAGGTTAGATAAACTACATTATCATTATCACTCTAAATGATTTTCAGCAACTAGTTACATCTTTCAACAGCGCTCCCTTTCAGATTACTTCTGACTGCAATCCAGGCAGCTCTTCAAGAGACAGTGCACAGAGGCTATACAGGCACTCTCTGGCAATCACATTTAAACTTCTAAAACGCAGGACACCAGCCTGGCAGTGAGCATTTAGGCAAGCTTAAGGAAGACTTTTTGGGAACACCCATTTGTTGGGGGGTTACATGACAAAAATGGAACAATCTAAGTGAAGCTATGGCCTGAGATGGATAGGAAAGATGAAAAAATTACTCACCGCAGTAATCTTCTTTCTTCCTGGGGGTCCTTTAGCATCAGTAACTTTTTTGCACTTAGCTGGCTAGGTGCAATTGCCCTGGATGAGTGCCTTTAAGAGAGATTTAATGAGCGTGGGGGCCAAGCCAATCAAAAGAGAGGAGGGGGTGTGAACTGAGTGAGAGTTGTTGACTGCTTCAGAATTTTTTCAAGGAAAAAAGAGGGCAAATGCCCCGAAAAAGAATTAACAGGATTCAAAAAACATGCAAATGTCCAAAAGTGTAAATAGAAACAACAGCAACACGAGGTAAAAACTCATCATTAAGAAATGCCAAATTTGGTAAAAGGCGACGTGAGAACCCTTCTCCGACATGTGAACCGGGGAGAAAGGGTAGGAGCTTACTGATGCTAAAGGACCCCTGGAAGAAAGAAGATTACTGTGGTGAGTAATTTTTTCTTCTTACCCCATGAGTCCTTTAGCATCAGTAACTTTTTTGCAGACTACCAAGCAATACCAAGTGGGAGGCGGGCAGAGAATCTACTTAGGAAAGAGGCTCTGCAGAACTGCCCTGCCAAATTTGGCATCAGATCTGGTCTGCACATCCAAACTGTAGTGTTTCACAAAGGTGTGCCAGATTTCCAGGTAGCTGCTTTGCAGACATCCAGTAGGTGAATGTCCCTTTCTGCTGCAAGCGAGGCTGCAGTGCCACTGGTGAAATGGGCCCTGAGCCCCACTGGAGGTTGTTGATCAGCTTTCTCATAGCAGGATCTAATACAAGAGACCAACCAATGAGAAAGAGTTCTCTTGGTAGCTGGTCTTCCTCTGCCTACATCCCCGTAGGTGAGGAACAACCGAGTGGAAGAGCCTCTAGACTGTCTAGTATGCTCTAGGTCGTGAAAGATGGCTTTTTTGACATCCAAGCCATGAAGCTTTTGCTCGCCAGGAGTGGATGGCTCAGTAAAGAAGACAGGCAGAGTAATGGACTGGTTCAAGTGAAACTCTGAAACCACCTTTGGCAGAAATTTTCTATTTGTCCTGAGCTCAACTTTATCTTTGTGAGGGATTATGTAATTCGGCTCAGTGCACAGGGCCTGTAGCTCTGAAATCCTCCTGGCAGACGTAATGGCTACCAGGAAGACAGTCTTCCAAGTTACAAACTTGATGTGGGCAGTGAACATAGGCTAGAAAGGTGGATTCATGAGCCCATCTACGCAAAGGATCAGGCTCCAAGGAGGAACAGGGTCCCTGGTTGGAGGCTGAAGGTCTAAGAGGCCTTTGAAAAACTGTTTAAAAATGTTGTGGGGAAAAAAATGATTTTTTCTTTCCCATCTAAAGGTAGGCGGAAATTGCCACCAGGTGTAGCTTGAGTGAAGATGGTTTCAAGCCTGACGCCTGTAGGTGTATCAGGTAGTCTAGCAGCAGAGGGTCTGAAGCTGATAGGGGTCTAACCTTTTCACTTCTGCACCAGAGGGAAAACCTTTTCCATTTGGCTGCATAAGTCTTCTTAGTGTTCAGTTTCTTAGCCATCCTCAGTATCTTAAGGACCTATTCAGAGTACTGTGAGGATGGAAACTCTAACTCCTCAAGAACTTGGCTTTGAGGTGAAGAGAGTGTATGTCTGGGTACTGCACTCCCATCTGAGGAAGGGTCAGCAGGGAGCAAGTCGGGGTCAGGTGAATGGGCCTGTTGCAGGACATTGAGAGAAGGAGAGGGTACCAGACTTGCTTGGGCCAGTCCGGAGTCACTAGGATCATGGATGCAGGCTGCTGCCTGAGTTTCAGCAAAACCCTGAATATCAGGGGAAAGGGAGGAAATGCGTATAGGAACCTCCCTGACCAGTCCAGGACCACAGCATCCAGAGGAAATGTTCCCGGATCTGGGGGCCTGCAACAGTACTGAGGAAGCTGAAAATTGAGAGGCGAGGCAAACAGATCCACGTCTGGTGTGCTCCACTGCCTGAGCACTGCGGCTAGTACTTGCTTGTTCAGTGTCCATTTGCTCTGACCTTGACTGATGCAGCTTAGAGCATCCACCAGAGTACTGAGTTTGCTTGGGAGGCGAATAGCTGAGAGGCTGACTCCCAGGGAAAAAGCTAGAGACCAGAGCTTCCAGAGTATTCCTGATCTGGTACCACCCTGCTTGTTTATGTAGAATATTGCAGTGGTGCTGTCTGTTCAAATTTGAACTGCCTGCCCTTCTATGCTGGAGGCAAAAGCTTTGAGAGCTAGGATGACTGCTCCAAGTTCCAAAAGATTTATGCGCAACTGTGACTCTTCGGGATTCCAGTTGCCACTTACTGAGGCACTGTCTAGATGAGCTCCCCAGCCCAACAGGGAGGCATCTGTGGTGATTACCTTTGTGGGAAGAGGAGCTTGAAAGAGAACCCCTGGCTGCAAATTTGCTGGATCCTTCCACCGCAGCAAATGTTGGAGGAACTGCTCCGACACCGGTGTTAACTTTGGAAAATGTGTTGCTTCTCTGAGACCATCGAGCTCTGAGGTAGGCTTGCAGGAGTCTCATCCTGTACCTGACCCCTGGGACTACTGCAGTCATAGAGGCCATATGTCCCAGAAGTTTGAGGAAATGTCTGTCTTGGCTGTCCCTGGCTGAAAGAATCTGCCACTGAAAGGAAACTCTGAATTCTTTCTTGTGGGAGGAAAGCATATCCCTTCTGAGTGTCCAACTGGGCCCCCTATGAAGGTGAGCAGCTGGGGGGATTCTGGGTGAGATTTCTTGAGATTTACCAGGAAACTCAGAGACTCCAGAGTGCGTTCTATGAGGGAAAGAGATTCCTTGACTTGGCAAGGAGACTTTGCTACTATGAGCCAGTCATCCAAATAGGAGTAGAGAGTGACATCCAATCTCCTGAGATGTGCTGCTACCACTGCGAGACACTTGGTAAAGACTCTTGGGGCCGAGGACACACCGAAGGGCATTGCAGTGAACTGATAGTGACCCAAAGGAAGTTTGAACCTGAGAAACTTCCTGTGAGATCTCCTTATAGGTATGTGGAAGTAGGCGTCCTTTAAGTTGAGGGAGGCTAGCCAGTCACCCTGCTAAAGGACTGTATGACCAGTGACAGAGTGACCATTTTGAATTTGGGTAATTTCAGATGTTTGTTTAAATATCTGAGATCTAAGATAGGTCACCACTCCCCAGTTTTCTTTTGTGTCAGAAAATACCTGGAGTAAAGGCCCTTGCCCTTCTTGTACGTGGGGACCCTCTCCACTGCTCATAAAGCCAGAAGGTTTTGTACCTCCATTTCCAACAGCGGAATCTGTGATGGTGACAGAGGTCTTGACACCTGGGTAAGCTTGAGGTCTGGCAGCTGCTTGAACTGTAATGACAGACCCTTCTCCACCATCCCCAGCACCCACTTGTCCGACTTGATGAGGGACCAGTGCTGAAGATAGTGAGAGAGTCTGCCTCCAACTGGAAATGGGGAGGAGACCTGGACACTCACATCAGGACTTAGACTGAGGCAGATGGATGGGTAGAGGTGGCTCTTCTTTGGACCCTTCTGCCCCTGCCTTTGAAAGACCCCCATACCGGCTAAAGTCATATTGGGAATAGGGATTATAAGGCCTGGGAACAAAACTTCTGCCCCGGGACGGGATCTCTGAGGGGTGGCGGGTTTAGGCTTGGATGAATGGCTCTGCCAGGAGGCCTTGTACTCATCAACCTTTTTCATGTAGTCAGTGGTTCTGTAATCAAACAACATATTTTGATCACAGGGAAAATCCATGGCCTTGTTCTGAGTGTCTGTGGTCAGACTGGTTGTTCTAAGCCAGGCGAAGCATCTCAGAGAGATGGCATGGGCCATTGCCCTAGAGGCTGCATCATTATTGTCATCTGCCATGTGGAATTGGTACATAGTAGCTTCCAAGGCAGTTTTTGATGTATCCACCAGCTCCTGCACCATAGAATCTGATCTGTTGCGGTGATAGCCTGGACAGATTTCCAAAGGGCTTTCTGATATTTGGCTGTGAATACTATGTAAGAAGAAAGCATGAGAAGCAGGGAAGCTGTGGCATACATTTTCTTTGCTATAAAGTCAATTTTCTGGGACTCCTTGTCAGGGGGAAGAGGGCGACAAGGAGACTCTAGCTTTCTCACAAGCTGCCTGCTGCACTATACTCTCAAGGCTAGGGTGTGCTGACAGGAAGTCGGTACCGTTTTTAGACAATTTATATTTTCTCTCAAGCCGCTTATCAACCCCTAGTACTGAAGTGGGGTGTTGAAGCACCTTCATGGTATTTTTTCTAAATGCATTATAGACAGGGATGACCAGGGTCTTTGAGGATGAAAGACCCTTCATCTCCCTATAATCTTCGTCTTCATCGACATCCTGGTTGGGCTCCTGCGTAGGGAGGTCCAGGGTATCCAGCACATTTTGTATAAATGTAAACACAGAGGAAAGATCCTTGTGGTCACCTGGGGGATCCCCAAGGCGAGGGTCCGGGGACTCCTGGGGCTCAAGGCCCTTAAAATCCATGTCAGGGGCATCATAAAATTGATCATCATCTGCATCACCCTCACAGTCTACAGAACAGAGAACTGTGGAAGAGTGCTTGCCAGCCCCAGTAAATTGAGGACCCATCTTTTGAAGGGTCTGAAACAGTTGCCATGCTTTTTCCATATCTTGCACTGATGGAAGAACCTGCACAGTTTGTAAGTGTTTTTTTTTCTGTATGCTTTAAGCTGAATGTTGTCTCACATTGGTTTTCCCAGGAGCAACGGGAGCATATCTGTCTTGACAGAGTTTCTCTTTAGCCACTTCATCAGAGGCTTGATCAAGCTTCCTTTTTTCATGACTCTTATTATTTTTCAATTTGTGAGGAACTTCATCTTTTGAAGCTTTATTTTTTGACTGGGATCTGGAAGGTTCCTCAGCACCTCTGCTTTTGATATTAGTACTTTTGAATGGCCCCTCACCAGAAGCCTTTGATTTATCCTCAGCCATAACAATCAAAGGTTTGTTTGCTATGTTTGCCAATTTAAGCAAAACAAACCAGTTCTGGACCTACGAACTGAATGCAGGTTTCTGTGAAAATGCCACCGGCCAAGTCCTTGCCCAGTTAAACTCTGTCTATTGCCAGTGCCTTTTTTTTCTTGGTTGTAAAACTGGAATCTATACCAGTGCCAAACTTAATAGAAAGCCAGTAATACTCAACTGTGCACAGGTGGCTGCTGGACCCTTATGGACAGTCCTGACACAGATGATACCAAGGTCCAGTAATAAAACAAGAAAAAATTACTCACTTTAGTAATGTTGTTTCTTCTAATGGAGTCTTGCTATATTATGACATATGCAGTGAGTCCCAACCTTCGAACTGCTCCGGAGGTGAAAGAGTTAACTTTCCATGCCAGGCATGGAACGCTGAGCTCGAGCTTGGTTGAAAACTCTATCTGTTGTTCTTCAAACTCAAACTGTCAGATCTTTACGAGCTAAACTCACTAAGGTCCTGTGCGGAAGCTGTAAACCTACACTAGCCAACTGGCTACTAAACATAAGAACACATTTTTTGGTCCCAAAACAAAGACTCAAGTCAGGAGACCCAAAAAATGAAAAACACAACACCAAGTCACCCCAAAAAGGAGGGGTGAAATAACAAGGTGGGCATCTACTAAGTGCCAACACTGCACTGCCCACCCACATCCCAAAAACAGAGGTTCTGAGAAGGGCAGGCAGGGGGAGGTCATAATATAGCAAGACTCCATTAGAAGAAACAACATTACTAAGGTGAGTAATTTTTTCTTCAAACAACATGAAGTCTTGCTATATAATGACACATGCAGACTACACAGCAGTACCTCCATGGAGGAGGGTCAGAACCTACTTAGGAAATAGGCTCTGAAGCACAGCTTTGCCAAACCAAGCATCACTCCAGCCTTAATGTCCAGGAGTAATGCTTGCAAAAGTGTGAACTGTTTTCCAGGTAGCTGCTTGACATATCTCCAGAATAGGGATGTCCCTGGCAGCAGCCAGGAAGCAGCTGTACCTCTGGTAGAGTGAGCCCTCAGGCCTGAGGAAGGAACCTTACCCAGCTTTTCATAACAGAATTGATACAAGAGACAATCCACCTGGCAATGGATCTTTAGTGGCAGGTTTCCTTTACCAACCTCACCTAAGTGAGTAACAGTTGAGGGAGTCAAACCTGTGACCCTTGGTACGCCTATGTAGTAACTAAGGGCTCTTCACATCTAAACTGTGCAGCCTCCTCTCGCCAGAGGAGGAATGGTCAGGTAAAGTACACTGGAAGAGATATAGATTGATTAAGGTGGAAATCTGAAACCACCTTAGGCAAGAACTTCCTGTTAGTCCTGAGGACCACCTTATCTCTACGAAAGGAGATAAAATCAGGCTCCACTGACAAAGCTTGTATTTCACTTATGCGTCTGGCAGAAGTGATGGCTACCAGAAACACAGTCTTCCAAGTCAAGTACTTAAGCTCTGCTGAAGACAAGGGCTCAAAGGGAGGTTGCATGAGCTGAGCAATGCAAACATTAAGATCCCAGGCAGGGGCAGGGTCCCTGAATGGAGCGTTGGTGTGAAGCAATCCCTTAAAAAACTTAGAGAATACAGGATGAGCTGAAAGAGAAGAGGGTTTACCTGCTGAAATAAAAGCAGACACAGCTGCCAGATGTACCTTTAGGGTAGCTGGTCTCAGCCCCAAGGTATTTAAATGGACCATAAAATCCAGGACTGTGGGTAAATCAGCAGATTCTGGGGAAATGTGCTTCCCAGAGCACCATATGGAAAACCTCTTCCATTTGGAATTGTAAGTAGCCCTGCTGGAAGGTTTCCTAGAAGCCTTCAGTATATCCATTACACCTTGGGAGAGGTGTAGATCAGCAAACTCTAACTCTTCAAGAGCCAGGTCTTGAGATTGAGAGATGTGAGGTTTGGGTACCAAACCCTTCTCTGAGCACAGGTTAACAGGTTGTGATTCCTGGGAAGACACAGGGGAGGATGGACTGCTAAGGAGAGTAGGAGTGGATACCAGAGTTGTCTGGCCCAATCTGGAGCAATCAGAATCATCTTGCAGGATTGAGATCTGATTTTGACTAACACTTTGAACAGCAGAGGGAAGGGGGGAAAACATAGAGAAACTTCTCTTCCCAATTGAGAACTAAGGCATCCAGAGGGACTGAGCCCAACACTGGGGCCTGCAGCAAAAAGGGAAGTTGGTGATTGTCTGGGGCTGCAAAAATCTATCTGCATGGGTGCCCCATCTGGCAACATTACCTCTAGGACCAGGGATCCAGTGACCATTCGTGATGGCCCTGGGAAATCCTGCTGAGAGCATCTGCCAGGACATTGTCCTTGCCTGGGAGGTAAACTGCCGTAAGGGAGGTGTTCAGAGAGTAAGCCAGAGACCACAACTTCATTGCTTCGGTGCACAAGGCCATAGACCGAGTGCCCCCTTGCTTGTTGATGTACCACATTGTGGTGGTGTTGTCTGTTCTGACCTGTACAACTTTGTTCTGAACAGATTTGGAAAAAACTTGAAGTGCTAGAAAAACTGCTCTGAGTTCCAACAGATTGATGTGGAGCAGAGATTCCTGAGGGGACCACAATCCCTGGGTAGTGAGGTCGCCCATGTGAGCTCCCCATCCCAAGAGGGATGCATCTGTAGTAAGGATTAAGGAGTGAGACTGAGTGACAAAGGGAACCCCTTGTCTAAGATTGCTCTGATCCTGCCACCACTGTAGGGCTTGGATCAGGGTTCGAGTTACTGGGATCAGTTTGGTTAGAGGGTCTTTCCTTTGAGACCAAAAGGCTCTCAAATGGAACTGGATGTCCCTCATCTGAAACCTTGCTCCCTGCACTACTGCTGTAGAAGCAGCCATGTGCCCCAGGAGCTGTAGAAAATGCCTTGCTGGTTGAGACACCTGCAGGGTGAATGAGGAGGCCAGAGAGACCAGGGTCCTTGCCCTGTCCAAAGGAAGGAAGGCTCTGGCTTTCTCTGTGTTCAGCTCCGCGCCTATGAAGGTGAGGAGCTGGACAGGCTCTAGAACTGACTTTGAAAGATTCAGAAGGAAACCTAGAGAGGTAAGCAGTTGCTGAGTTATCTGTAGATGTAACTTGACTTGGTCTGGAGACTGGCCTACTATGAGCCAGTCGTCCAGGTAAGGGAAAATGGCAATTTTTTGCCTTCTTAGGGAGGCAACTGCTACTGCCAGGCATTTTGTGAATACCCTTGGAGCAGAGGTGAGGCCAAAGGGCATTGCTCTGAACTGGTAATGGCCTGAGGGCAGCTCAAACCTGAGGTACTTTGGATGGGAGCTTCTGATGAGAATATTGAAGTAGGCATCCTTGAGATCCAGGGATGCTAGCCAGTCCCCTGGCCTTAGAGAGGGTAGAATAATTCCCAGAGTCACCATTTTGAATTTTGGTTTTAAAAGGGGCTTGTTTAAGTATCTGAGATCCAGGATTGGCCACCATTCTCCTGTCTTTTTTGGGGTAAGGAAGTACCTGGAGTACAATCCTTTGCCCTGGTGTAGGGGTGGAACCCTTTCCACAGCTCTGAGAGCCAGGAGGGAAGAGACTTCTGCCTCTAGGGCAAGTGCCTCTGGTGGATTTACAGGTGGAAAGGATCTGGTTCTCATGTTTGGAAATTTTTTGAAGCTGAGAACCAGTCCCTGGCTTACTACTTCCAGGACCCACTTGTCTGATGTCAGAGACTTCCAGTCCTGGACAAAGTAAGCCAGCCTGCCCCCTACAGTTAGGTGAGAATCGGCCCTGGCAACCCCATCAGGGTGCCTGCTTGGTAGGGGCTTTAGGCTGAGGGATGGAAGCAGGCCTGCTTGTGCCCCGTCTGCCTCTCCCTCTAAAGAACCCCCTCTGGGCGTAAGCAGAAGAGGAGGCCTGGGCTTGGTAAAAAGGCCTATGAAAAGGCCTGCCCCTGCCCCTGGAAGGCTGCTTTTGAGGAGTGGCCTGCCTTTCCTTGGCCTGTGCACTCCTATAGGTGGTCCTGTACTCATCCATTTTCTTCATGTAATTCTCTGTCTCCTCCTCAAACAGAGAATTACCCACAACAGGAAAATCCATGGCCTTAGTCTGGGTATCCTGTGGCAGGCTAGTACATCTGAGCCAAGCCATTCTGCGAAGTGCCATAGATGTAGCCATGACTCTTGATGACACATCATTAGAGTCCACTGCAGCATGGAATTGCACCTTGGATGCCTCAATAGCATCAGCAGCCACCTGCTCCAGCTCCTTGGCAAGCTGGCCAGAGACCTGTTTTGCTAGAGCCATAACAGTATCCCATCTGGATTTCTGGTATCTAGCAACATAAGCCATATAATTTGCCTGTCTGAGTCCCAAGGATGCTGCCATGTACTGTTTCTTTGCCATGGCATCAATCCTCCTGGAGTCCTTGTCAAGGGGTGTATGAAGCCAAGGGAATATTTGCCTTGTCACAGGCTGCAGCCTGCACTACCCCAACATGGCTGCATTGTTGAGTAAGGAACTCCATATCAGAGCCTGACAATGTGTACCTCTTGTCCATTCTCTTATCCACAGGAGGTATAGTGTGAGGAGTTTTTAGAATTATTACTGTCTGTTTCCCAAAAGATTTATGCAAAGGAATAGACAGCCTCCTAGACTCTGGGATATCCATCATTTCCACATAGTCAGGCTCCTCTTGATCATCCACAGCTTCCTCCATAGGGAGCTGGAGGGTTTCAGCCACTTTTTATAAAACATAAAATGAGAAGGGACTCAGAAAGCCTAGGAGGAGACACTCCTGAAGGTCTGTCTGGGAGATGTCCGTTCAATGGGCACATCCAGACTTTCAATCCACATTCACTCTCCTCATACCCTCTTCCCTCCTCCGGTTCATAAAATTCCTCTAAATCGTACTCTTGAACTGGTGGAACCGGCCGAACCGTACGCTTACCTGATGGTGCCGGTTCGGTTGGAACCGGGGAAAGCGACTGGACAATTTTAATCGCTTTGGCTATCTCTTCAGCGGTTGGAGAGGAAAGTTTTGGCTCCACACCAGCTGATTTCCTAGTCCTTTTTGCTGGAACCGACTCCTCAGAGTCGGCTCTCCTTTTGCCTGAGGAAGTCTCACCCTGGTCAGAGGGCACTCCCTCCGGTTCGGTTGGAACCGAACCGGGCTGGCCATCCGGTTCAGCGGACTTTTTGGCCTCCCTTTGCCTGAGCCTACCAACTCTCTTTTCCAGGGTAGCTGCAGGAAACTTTTGCAAATCTGGCAGTCTGCATTGAGGTGGTCAAACCCCAGACAATAAACACAGGTGGTATGGGGGTCAGCCTTAGCAAAGACTTCCCCACAGACACTGCAGTGTTGAAACCCAGTGGGCCCGGTTTTTCTTTTGGGTTTCTCAGACATAATGCCAGCCTAACCAAACTTACCCATTTATGGCAATCCGCCAGGTAAGACCCTCTAATCAGTTCCCAACCGTGTCACGGGTCGTGGAAAAAAACGTAATAAAATCCCTTTTTTTTAGAACCGATAAGAACCGGTAACCACACTCTAAATAACAGATTAATATATTTTAAACAACCTGATCAGTTCAAACCGAACCGATAAACCGTTTACAAGTTCCACACAGAATAGAATTAATGTAAAACCTATCTAGTACTCACAATACCACAGACAGAGTCTGAACCGACCGGTTGCGGTTTAAATTCGGTCGAAAACTGAGAAAAACAATACTTTAACCGACAAAATGAACTGAGCAGAAGGAGAAATCTCCAGAGCGACTGTTCAGTGATGTGGAGTAAAGAATCTGACAGTTTGAGTTTGAAGAACAACAGACAGAGTTTTCAACTGAGCTCGAGCTCAGCGTTCCATGCCTGGCATGGAAAGTTAACTCTTTCACCTCTGGAGCAGTTCGAAGGTTGGGACTCAGTGCATATAGCAAGACTTCATGTTGTTTGAAAAAAGGTTTCCTCGTAATTGCCAATCTAGAGAGAAAATCGCCATGCACTGTTTAAGTTTGAAATCTACTGCAGGTGCCTCGCGGTAAACCACACAAGGTCTGAGGTAAAAAACAAGGCAACTGTCCCTAATTCGACTGTTCCCACAAGAATTTAGCCAAAAATGAAGGAAACCATCGAAAATAAACACCCATAATAAAATTAAGCTTTAAAGTAAATAGTCGCTGTAAAAATAAAGTCTAAATAGCGCCGTTGTGCTAAAAATAAAAAAATTGCACAGCGCTAATGAAAAAGTAACATTTTTCACACAGCACACTAAAGGAAATAATTTATGAGGAAAACTTTACCCAGATAAGCACTAGGAGGCTGTCAACAAGGAAAGTTGGGAGACACCTCAGAGGCAATACTGCTCAGTACAGCAGAGAAAAAATTCTGAAGCAGTCAACAGCTCTCACTCAGTTAACACCCCCCTCCTGTCTTTTGATTGGCTTGGCCCTACGCTCATTAAATCTCTCCTAAAGGCACATCTCCGGGGCAACTGCACCTAGCCAGCTAAGTGCAAAAACGTTACTGATGCTAAAGGACTCCTGGAGTAAGAAATGTGGGTAGCACATTACCACAAAAAATTAAAGTAATACAAGTGAACTGTTATTTAGACTATATGCATTTTTTTTGTGTTTGTTTTTGGTTTTTATCACTATTACTTTTTTCTCTCCTCACGGCGGCACTCTGGTTTGGGGCCGGCTCCGCACGCCCGGACAGCTGAGTAGCTCGAACTGCACCCTGAAGGATCTGGGATGGCCATCATGCCATCCTGCTGGAGGACTCCCCTGTTTCTCTACCAGCCAGGACAGCCCTGGACCCTCCCTGATAGGACTCCGCCAAAGTCCTCCGGGTGGCTCGGAGTGCAGCCATCAAGCTGCACCGTCGCACCCAGCCATTTTTCCTCCTAAGACCCCTGGAGCGTGGACGTGCAAAGACATCAGACACAATGTGCCGAAGTCCGCCACGCTCCCCCTTGTCACCGACACTAGTAGTGCCCCTTGGGGTCCCCAGGGGCTGCCACAGCATGGTGAAGTTCCCCAGCCCACCCCAGGATCAGGAAAGCAATCTACGGATGCTCAATCCCAGTCCTCCCCCGCTGACCCCCAAGGGCCCGGGCTCATTCCCGAACCCGGGTCACCAGCGTGTTGCGAGGTGTGGCGTCCAGAGCCTCAACCCTCAGCGCTACCGGGCTGGGTGACTATATGCATTGTTAAACTAGTTATAGCACCAGTTCGTCACAACCTAGCTTAGCTGACATTCTCAACCTTTATCAATCACAATTTAATCTCTACACTGACTTTGAAGTTATTTATTGTAGATTAACTGAATGTTTTGCATGTTTAGCTGGAACTCATAAATCTAGAAATGGACTCATGTATACTGTATTTTGAACAAGACACAGCAGATCTGTTAAGCAAGAAGATTACCTTTGATGCAAGGAGGCTGATGAAGTGTCCCACAAGCTGCACCCATGATTTCTCAATGATATGGAGTCTCTTAGCCAAATGGAGGTTATTCCTTTCAATCACCTGTTAGCAACATATTAACAAGCATCATCATCACATTGTGCTACCTTTTTTATACTTGAGACGTTTATTGAGTTTTTCAAGATATAGCTACAGAGAGTCAGAGAGACTGCAGACAATAGTATATCCTGCCATGGTTGTATACAGTAAAGTGTTGGGTAGTATAGTAAAAAAGCTTTCTGGCACAAAGTTTTGTCCAAGTCCAATAACTTTTGTTTCTTCCATCCACTGATAAGATGCTGATAGTTGGCAATTCTCTGTGGAAGAAGAAAGGTCAGAACAGGCAGAGAAAAGAGTAATACGAGTTATCATCCACCTATCTTCTCACTTGCACAGAACTGGAAGGTCAAACATGCAACTGCACAGATCAAAGCCTGGTAGTGTGTCTCGGTTGGCGGATGCTAAACAGAGTCAGTATAGCACAGTGGTCTAAGGCTCTGAGCTGCAAATCTGGTGACATCCAGCAGAGCAGACCTGGGTTTGAATCCCACAGCTTCCACTTGCATACTGTGTGACCCTGAGCAAGTCACTTAACCTCCTTGTGCTCCCAGGTCGCTCCTGTAAAAAAGCTTTCAGCTTAGTGTGCTATACCTGGTTAAACAACTAAAAAAAAAAAAAAAAAAAAAAGAGTTTGCCTCAGCCAGTGGAAAAAAACAGGTTACTCACCTGTAACAGCAGTTCTAGGAGCGGTATATATTGTTCATCCACTCTTGTTGGCATGTCCTTTGCCTTTAAGATTCTTGACAGAAGTTCTAAAAGCTGGTTCCTCCCACCCACCCGGGTGGTATATCCTCAGCGCCACCCCTTGACACCAGATCTTGCCCGCTGGAAGCAGAGGGTTGTGCGTCAAAGCCGGGGATGTTGGGTGGGTCCATATGGATGAACAACATATATTACTCCTAGAAAGTACAGTTACATAAGAACTTAACGTAACAGTAGATCTTCTGAGGACTGTCTCTTGCAGTAAGTCATTACTTCTGGGAGTATCCACCAGGTGTCACTGTCACATGGTAGCTTCTTCTAGCAGTCTTCCATGGTGGCCGCCCACACGACATCACTTCCTGTGGATGTGTATAAGAGTGGGCGGCCCCCAGTACCCTCTGTTCATCCCCGGCTTTGGCAAGCACAGCCTGGGCCGAGAAGAATGAGGGCCAGAGAAATAGCGATCCCACCCAACATCCTGAGTTGCAGATTTGAAGTAAAAAGGCAGGGGGATGGAGGGCGGGGACTTACTGCAAGAGACAGTCCTCGGAAGATCTACTGTTACGGTAAGTTCTTACATAACTGTACTATCTTCTAAGGACTGGACTCTTGCAGTAAGTCATTATTTCTGGGAGATTCCCAAGCAATTTCCAAATCCAAATGGGAGGAAAGGCAAAGCCATGTAAGCAAAGGCACAAGAAAGGGCAACTTGAACCGTACTGTTAGTGGCCGATGGGCCGAGGTGGGTAAGGATCAGAGTCACCATGATGTCCTAACTCAAACCTGTAGGTGAAGACACATGAGCCTCAGCAGAGGTCAACTTGAACCGCACCCCTAGCAGCCGAGAGGCTGAGGCGGGAAAGGACCACGTTGTCCTAACTGAAACTTGAAGGTGAAGACATTGAGCCATCGCAGAGGTCAAACTGAACTACACCCTAGCGGCCGACTGACTGAGGTGGGTAAGGACCATGGTGCCTGAAGTCTAACCCGAAGGCGAAGAAACAGAGCCATGGGAGAGATCAACTTGAACTGCACCCCAGAAGTGGGCTGGGATAAGGACCAAGGAAACCACCATGTCCTGACTCAAACCCATAGGTGAAGACATGTGGCATGAGAAAAGTAGAACTGCAGACAGCCAGGCACAGAGATGCATCCCGAAGAGACAGAGGTCAACAGGCCCTGGCAGAAAGTCAGATTCAGAAATACACAAGTAGAGTGGATCAGATAGCAGAAATGGAGCACTGGGGAAAAACATCCAAGGGCTCCAGGAGGGAGAGAATCAGTAGTTCTAAACAGATCCGCAGGGGGGAGTGAAGCATCCAATCCAGAAGCAAGCCTCCCAGAAAGTGAAAGAAATCCCCGGGGCCTCCGTGGCCTGCATGAGGGAGCAGGGGATACCGTGAAAGCAGCTTAGGGTGCAGGAGCAGGTCCCACCCCATGTGAGGGACGGGAACACCGCGGAAGGGCAGACTGAGCTGCCTCCCAGACTCCCTACCTCGGTCCCTAGGGGCACCCCGGGAAGGGGGCCGGGAACAAGACGGCCTGCTCGTGGGGGCATAGGGATGGTACCTGGGGGCGGGATAGAGGTCCTGAAGAGACTGAAGAGTATGCCCCGAAGTCAAAAGGGAATCAAGGATGGCCCGAGCACCAGGGCCAAACCAACAGGTTCCTAGAAAAATGGGCGTTGGCGACCGACAGCTGGGTGTCAGGCGGCAAACCGAAACCCACAGCCAGGTGAAGCTGCCAAGGCGACGCTGGGTGGCCCAGGGCAGGGCCGATGCATCATCCGCATCACACGCATGCAGCAGACGCAGCAAGGGAGGGAATGGTAGAGAGCGGCTGAGCCAGCTTGATTGACTCAGAGGAGGGAAGCAAGTCAGTTTCCTCTGTCGATCTGGCTTGCATTACAGAGACCTGGGTTGGGGACGATGCAAGTCCAGTTTTTGAGGCTGCCATTCCCCCCCAGGTATACTGTAGTGCACTGCCCCAGAGAGGAGCGTAGGGGTGGTGGTGTAGCCATCTGTTATAGATCTGACTTGGGCTTCACCGTGCACCCAGTGGGAACCCCAGATTCTTTTGAATGTGTGGCCATTCGTGGGGGTCCAGGTGCAGGGTACAGAATTTTCCTGGTTTACCGCCCTCCTGGGATGGCAGGGAATTTTCTGTAGGAGATTGCCAAATTTGCTGCCAGTGAAACACTGGAGGCCCCCAGATGTATTATTCTGGGGGACTTCATTGTTTGGGCCGACGACGAATTGCCTTGGCCCAGTTACAACCTCCTCCAAATTATGTCTTCTTTGGGCCTGTCACAAGCTGCTTCTGCTATGACCCATCAGAGTGGTCACACATTGGATCTGGTGTTCTCACTGGGGCTCGAAATGGATAATCTTGGGATTGATCAGGTGGTTTGGTCCGATCACTGCACGGTGCAGTTCATGTTCAGGGCTCCCACCAGATGCCCTCCCCCTACAGAGATGATGAGCTGCCTCTCTTTATGGGGATTGACTCCAGAGGGTTTTTTGGTGGCAGCTGATATATCTGATGTGGGAAATGTATGCGTTGGAGACATTGGTTCGATGGTCGACTCTTATAATAGAGTTCTATCTGATGCCATTGACTCCCTCGCACCTGTCCGTGTACGACCCAAATCTTCATACCTGAGGTCTCCTTGGTTTGATGGGGACCTCAGGGAGATGAAGAGAAAGGGTCAGAGGTTAGAGTGCTGCTGGAGGAAGTCTGGCCTGGATGCAGACAAACTGGCCCTATGTATGCATTATAATGCATACCAGGGGGCAATCAACCATAAGAAGGCAGTGTTCCTGTCCAGGGAGGTTGCTGCCGGGAAGAGCTGACCATCTATACTTTTTTTGGACAGTAGACAGGTTACTCCATCCTGCCTGTCTGCAGCAAAATAAGTTTTTTTCAGACTTTGAATGTGAAAAGTTTGCTCAGTTCTTCTGGGACAGAGTGTTCAGTATTCGGCAGGGAGTTTCTCCAGTCAGCAATGTCATAGCTGGCAGTGGTTGCCAGAGGTATCCTAAGTGCACTCCGCCTACTTGGGGGAGTTTAAACCAGTGGATGCCAGTGAAGTTATTGGGGTGGCGACCAATCTGAAGCACACATTTTGTGAACCGGATCCGGTGCCGATGCGTTTCTTGATGAGATGCATCAACACCGTTAGCCCAGTGTTTGCTCAGATAGTCCGCTGCCCCTTATCTGAGGGGTTTTTTCCTGATGCCTTGAAGGAGGCACTGGTGAGACCACTCTTAAAGAAATCATCTTTGGACCCGGAAGTCAGGGCAAATTACCGACCTATCTCCAATCTTCTCTTTTTAGCGAAGGTTGTGGAGAAGGTAGTGGCGCTTCAGTTGGAGGAGCACCTCATGACCCATGAGTTGTATGAACAGTTCCAGTCGGGGTTTCGGGCAAGGCAAAGCACAGAAACCGTGCTTGTTCGGGTGCAGAATTACCTCCTCAGGGCCAGAGATCGGAGAGAAAAGACAGTTCTTGTTCTCCTGGACCTCTCCTCAGCTTTTGACACTGTAGACCATGATGTGTTGCTTGACCATCTCAGGGAACTCTGCATACTCACCAGCACTGACATCTGCTTGTTTGAGTCCTTTTTATCCAACAGAGGTAGTGGATTATGATGGGGAATTTCTCCTTCTCTGCTAGTCTCCTTTCTTGTGGAGTACCTTGGGGTTTGGTTTTGGCCCCTATGTTGTTTGCAGTGTATATGCTGCCCCTTGGGGGGTCATTAGGAAGTATGGCTTGGGTTTTCATTGCTATGCTGATGATACCCAGCTATATTTAGCCTTTGCCCCAGGAACATCCAACCTGGTGGATGTGCTAAACAGCTGCCTTGCCGAGATTAATGACTGGATGGCGTCTAGCTGGTTGCGACTGAACCCCGATAAGACAGAGGTATTGGCAGTGGAGTCGAACAGAGTGCGTGATAGGTTGGCCTCTGATTCAGAGACTGGACTAGTTCTGGGTTCTGTCTCATTGAAGGCCTCCTCAAGGGTGCGATATCTTGGAGTTATTTTGATAGGAGTTTGACTATGGAGGCACAGATTTCCTCCGTTGTCTGCTCCTGTTTTTTCTATCTTAGAAATATCGCCAGGATAAAGCCCCTTGTTCCGCCTCTGGACCTCCCTACTTTGATGCATGCCTTGGTTACATTGAGGCTTTACCATACTCCAGTAATGCCCAATGAAGCTGCCTTACAGTACTAATTCTCACACTGTTCATACTGCCAGTTCCTAAACTGATCAAAAGCCAAAATACAACTGCTGATAAATACAAGGACCTACTTCCTTACAGTTCTTTAAGGCAATCCAGAACAGGAACGTCTACCTCTTGGATATTTACTCACTTATACCAAACAGTACCAAGAAACCTTGTAAAAATGCCTTTGTCCTTGTTGGCTCTAACTATTATATATGCATTATCCTTACCTACCTATGACAACACCCAAACAAAAGCCTCTACTGATACAAAACACAAATACAAGACATTACAAAATAAGATTTCTTAACAGGTTAAGCCAATACCTTAAAAAATGACTACTACTTCTCCTACTTTGCTCGGGAAATGCTGAGCTAAACCCAGGACCAGTTGCTAATTTGGAAACCCCTGCAAATCTCCCCCAATATAAAGGTACAGTATTAGCTTCCCACACATTAATGCGTGTAGCCTGCTGAAAAAGCTGGACCATATACAGACCTGGGCTATACATGCAGCCCCTGACTTCCTCGTGATCTCAGAATCCTGGCTTAAACCATCATTGCCAGATAAATCCATTAACATTCTGGGTTACAATACATACTGTTGTGACAGACCAACTAGAGGGGGAAAGGTCTTAATATATGCAAAGAGCAAATTTGTAGTGACGGTCATAGATGTTACTACAAAGCCCAAAAAAATTGAATGCCTGGCCCTTAAACTATCCCTTACTAAGGAGAAATCGCTTCTAATTATAGCCTGCTACCATCCTCCGTCTGGTGGTAAGGCTCTCCTCCCTCATCTCCAAAACATTACTGCCTCCGCTAATAGAGTGCATCACTCTAGGGGACCTTCACTTGAATTGGAATGATGACAGTTCTAAAAGCCTGAAGGACCTTTGAGAGACTGTGGGATTGGTACAAATGACACCTGCAAACACTAGGCCAAATAGAACATTCCCGGAGCGTAGTTCCCTACTGGATCTTATGCTTGTAAGCAAGCCCCACAACATTTCACATGCAGGTGTGTTCTTCAATGATACAAGTGACCACTGTGCTACTGCCTATATTAGACACCCCCTGCAATTAAACCAGGCCACAAAATTTATACTGAGAAGGAGCATAAAAACGTTCTCCCAGAACAAATTTCTGGAAGACCTAAGCAGGATCAGATGGCAGGGCTTCTATCTAGCCTCCTCCATTAGCGAGGCATTCAATATCTTTCATAGCCTCCTAATTAATCTAATCGATAAACAATTTCTTAGATCTAAAGCTTATTAGATCTAAAAAAAGATCCGCTGGGTAGTTCTCTCCTATTTTGAAGAAGGCACATAGAGACAGGGATTACTGGTGGAAAAAAACGAGGAAATCACAACTGGAGGCAGACTGGTTAGCATTCCGTATGTCTAGAAATGCCTGCACTAAACTAATTAGGTCTGAAAAAACTAGGTACTTCCAAGCTGAACTAGAAGCCAATAAAAACAACTCAGCCAAATTCTGGAACATCCTTAGAGAAGTTGAAGGATACCCAACAGAATCATCTGTTCCAGCCAAAATATTATCCAATGGGCATACTTTTACAGACAGAGCCAAAATTCTTGGACAGTTAAACGATCACTTTGCCACTGCAGGGCTAGCTTTTGATACCTCACCCATTAGTAAAATTACTCCTCAGGGTGACCCTGCTGTTCACCTTAGTAACACTTCTAATCCTAACTTACCTTATTCTCCTGTATTTACCTTCAATACAGTCACTTTTAAGCAGATTGAGGACTTACTACTTTCCCTGGATACTAAAAAGAGCGCAGGTGCAGACAACTTAGCACCATACTTTCTTAAACTTGGCTATCCTTACTTGACCGCCCCCGTTACACATCTGCTCAATTTGTCATTAATGCATGGAGAACTCCAGCTGTGGAAAACTGCTCATATTCTACCCCTATTCAAGTTGGCAGACCCATGTGATCTGAACAATTACCGACCTATATCTATACTCCCTGCACTGTCGAAACTACTCAAAAAAAATTGTTAATGCCCAATTAAGAGAACACTTGGAGATGCATAATTTATTAAACCCTGCACAATCTTGCTTCAGAGCCAAACACAGTATGGTAACAGTACTTGTGAAAGTAACCACAGATTGGCAAACTGCACTAGATACTAAGAAACATGTGGTTGCTCTTTTCCTGGACCTGAGCAAAGCTTTCGATACTGTGGAGCACAATATACTGCTTATGGCTCTGAGCAGCCTTGGACTTGACACCTCTGCAATCAAATGGTTCTCCAACTACCTCACCAATAGACTGCAACAAGACAAAGCTGCAGGTGACCTGTCATCTCAAAAAACCCTTCTGCGAGGCATTCCCAAGGCTCCATATTAGGCCCGATCCTATTCGCAATTTGTATCAATAACCTGGACAGTCATCTACAAGCAGCTAATATACACTTATTCGCAGATGATACTGTACTATATACCGTAAACTCCTCCTTAGATGTGGCGCAGGAGAAGCTGCAGCAAGACTTTATTAAGCTCCAACATAATCTCATTAAACACAAACTTCTCCTCATTGCCAAAAAAACAAAAGTCATGGTTCTCTCACCAAAAGCTGGCCTCGGATCGACACCCACTCTTTGGATTTTTATGCTCCTAGATGAACCTCTAGAATGAGTCGAAACTTTTAAATACCTAGGATTCTGGTTGGACAACACGCTGAACTTCCAGTGCCACCTGAATGAAATATCGAAGAAACTAAGGCAGCGGGTTAGACCTATTTTATAGGCTTAAACATCTCCTAACCCTAGATGCTAGAAAGAGGCTAGTACAATCTACTTTCTTACCTATATTGGATTATGCTGACTTCATGTACTCTCACTGTCCACTAATGTTGCTCAGTAAACTTGACATCTTATACCACTGGGCCCTAAGATTTATTCTCAATCTACCCTCACGTATTCATCATTGTCTACTATACCAGGAATCGGGTTGGCCTTCTCTATCAGCTAGGAGGAAAAGAAATGCTCTTCTCTGGCTCCACAGAGCACTCTCAAATAAGCTCACTACATACATATCTAGCTTATTTGTGCATGCCAAGGTTTCTATGGACTAAGACACTTCTCTATGCTTTGCTTTCAGACTCCTAGAGTAAATACAACCTATGGCTCGGCAGCAATTAACTTCTCTCTTCCATCCCTATAGAATTCCATGCAAAGCACGCTAAAACTATCATCACTTCCAAGCCTAACTACATTCAAAAAGTTAGTTACTACCTGCCCAAGGGAAAACTGTAATTGTTTCAGACAAAGATGATTCTCCATACTTTTTCCAATTAATCTGGAATCAGCATATTCTTGCATACTTTCACCTACCCTGGCTCTTTATTCTCTTCTCTCTTTCCTTTACACAGCTGCTTCTTGCATTCCCTATTCTGTCTATTAACAGAGGTGGCTGATGAGGATTATTAACTTTCTATATGTTCTTATACTCGAATTGTTTAGCTTATAATATTGACAGGTTAGCTGTTGTTGACCATTTGCGCACATCCTGTAAAATTACTGTATTCGTCTATGCCTATGTACTTTTTGTATTGTATGTAATGCTTTTTATTTCATGTCCAGGACCACTTTGAAAATGAGCTTGCTCAATGGTGTTTATGCCTGGTAAAATAAAGTTATTAATTGATTGATTCACTACTGTAATGCGCTCTATCTCAGGGTCACGGGAGGATCTCTCCGCAGACTGCAGCTAGTGCAGAACACAGCTGCCCGGTTACTTACTGCGCAGCCTAAATCTTGCCATATTACACAAGTGTTGCGTGAGCTGCATTGGCTGCCAGCCAGGTGGAGGATCCTCTTTAAGGTGGGGCTTCTCACCTATAAGGCCCTACATGGTCAGGGCTCTGGTTACCTGTTAGACTTTCTGGTTCCTGCTGTCTTGGCTCACCCCCTCTGTTCCTCCTATGGTGGCCTCCTAGTGGTTCCCAGGTCAAGGTTGAAATCAGCTGGCGATGGGGCATTCAATATCGCTGCCCCGGTCCTGTGGAACTCGCTCCCTTTTGGAGTTAAGGGGGCCCCGATTTTGGAGGTATTCAAGGCCCGCCTTAAGGCCCTCTTATTCACTCAGGTATTTTTAGACTAAGTTAATGATTGATTAACTTTGGTTTTAATTAGAGTAAGTATAGTTGATTACTTGCTGCAATTTAATGTTTTTATATAATTATGTGTATAATTGCGTTATGTTATTTTGTTGATGCATTTTGAATATATATTAATTTGTTGCATGGCTCCCAGAGCCTCCGGGAATGGGCGTCTTTAAATAAAAGTTTACTTACTTAAAAGGTCCAACACTGAGGCACCAAGAGTGTGAAGGTACTGGACCATATGACCGAGGTAATTGAGGATATGAAGTAGCAAAGTGCTGGAAGAATAAACCTGAACGCCAGATAAATCCATGTGCCGGGAAATCGTGATCTGGCGGCACGGAACTGGTATGGCGAGGTTGGGCGGTCCGGCCATGGGCCGCCACCCTGACTACACAGTCCTCCACAGGGGTGGAGGACAAGTAGGAGTGGTCAGGAGGGGCATGGTAGAACCGATCAGTGCCACCAGGAGCAGGCTGGGTGGAGGCAGGACAAGACCAAACACTACAGAGTGCATGAAAATACACAGGAATCAAGGGCAGAGCCACCAGGGCAGGCTCCTCGGGAACATTGAGGTAGGCAGCCAGGCCCCGATGAAAGGAGTCCTGATCCACAGCAGGGAAAATAATTGTGCTGGATTTGCAGCAGGAGCCCCGTGAAAGATGAATCCAGTTGGGGGGGCAAGGAGGGTAAAAAGGGGTGACCTCCAGATGGGAGGACATGGATCAAGGGGAAGCAAGATCCACAGGAGCCCTGCCAGGAACATCCTCCAGGAGGGATACCCCCCTCTCAGAATCACCATAAAGGGAGTCCGTATAAATGGGAGGAGGGGTGGACCAGGCGGGAAGCACTGGGTCCGGGCGCAAGCGCTCGGGCAATGCGAGAAGGGAATGAGATGAGGCTGGACCCCTGACCCAGGCTCTGCAGGACCTCCAGAACAACATGGGCAATGTCCGGAGCATGTGACGGGTCCAGGGACGGAGGACGCCCAAGGGTGGCATGAGGAGGGGGGGCGGGCCAGCCCAGGAAGTGCTGACCCCAAGCAGCGGGGGAAGGCACCGCTATCCATGTGAACCGGGACCAGGAAAGGAACAAGGGATGCAGGGCAAAGTCTATGTCACCTGGCCGAAGGCCTGGAAACAGACGCACCCAAAGGGCACCAGGGGAAGCCCGAGGATGCCACCAGGTGCTAGGACAAGCAGGAGGGGCTCAGTCCCGGGGTGGGAAGCCCCCATTGTCAATGAGGGAGGCAGCCCTGTCAATGAGGGAATGAGGAGAGGCCCCTCCGTTGAAGGTGGAATCATCTCTGTCAACGAGGGAGGAAAAGGAAGCCTCTTTGTCAATGGTGGAATCTTCCCCGTCGACGAGGGAGCAAAATTGAAGCCTCTCCATCGAAGGGAGAAGCTCTCCTGTCAACGAGGCCTGCAAGGCATGCTGTCCCGTCAACGAGGAGCACTCTGTCAATGGAGAAAAGGGCTCAGTTGATGGGAGAGGTGCTTCCGTCAATGAGGGAGAGGAAAGAACCTGTGTCATCAACGGGGAAAACATCTCCATCATCGAGGAACGTGCCGTCAATGGGGCAACACATCCCATCAACGGAAAACATCCAGAAACATGCTCAGTCAATGGGGAAGCATCCCCATCGACGAACATGCCGTTGATGGGGCAACACGTCCCGTCAACAGAAAACGTTCAGCAACAAGCTCCGTTGACAAGGGAAGCATCCCCGTCAAGGTAGAACGTGCCGTCGACGGGGCAACAGTTCCCGTCGACGGAAAACATTCTGAAACAAGCTCAGTCAACGGGACAAGGTCTGTCGATGAGACAGTAAGCCCATCAGGCTCCGTCAAAGGGGGATCAGCCCCGTTGATGAGGAAGGCACCATCGACAACGAAGGAGGGACTGGGGGACAGCAGGTGTACCGTTGAGCACTAATGGAACACCGGGCCTGCTGTAAAGGAAACGTGCCTTTCAAGAAGAAGCTTCAGGCCCAGCCAGAAAGCCTGGGCCTAGAAGCAGCAGGGGTACTGTGAGTGGGTCACAGTCCTGCCATGGGAGTCTGAGGGTGCTGAGAGCAAGTCCCAGGTCCCAGATCCAAAAGAAGAAAGTCAGTTCAAGTTCAAGTTGAAGACTGCAACCCAGGAGGTCAGAAGAGTGGACTGTGTGAGCAAAAGCCGGCAAGAAAATGAACAGAGGGTTCTGGGGGCTGCCCACTCTTATACACATCCACAGGAAGTGATGTCGTGAGGGCAGCCCCCATGGAAGACTGCTAGAAGAAGCTGCCATGCGACAGCGACATCTGGTTACTTCAAGAGACCAGTCCATAGAAGATATGAAAAATACATACCTACTGTAACTCTTCATCTTCTTGGACAAAGTCTCCACCACTCATTCACACTGATGGGATCTACGCCGGAGGTGCTAGGACCCAGTGGAAGCAAACCTTTTGCAATGAGGGCCGGTGCCAGAGATGGAGCCACAAGGAGCAGCGCCATGTGCCTCAGCTTGTGTGGCAATGACTGTCTCGGCATCGATCCTCCAACCGATTCAGTATCTTTTTTTCCAAGGAGGTGCAGCGTAACTAACTTAGGATAGCCTAACAAGAAAAAATGGACATAAGATAGTCCGAGCGACCTGTATGAGAAGGATCAACAAAGAAGTCTTCCCAGCCTAAGATTGAGGGAGTGAAGACCAACAACAAAGGTGAGCTTGGGGGATGGTGGGTGGGCGTGTGAATGAGTGGTGGAGACTTTGTCCAAGAAGATCAAGAATTACGGTAGGTACGTAAATTCCATATCTTCCTGGACATAAAGTATCCACCACTCATTCACACTGATGAGAGAGTACCAAGCTAATAATCCCCCGAGAGGGTGGCACGAGAGACCAAGAGCTCACAAATTTAGGACAGAAGTCCGTTGAGGATAATCCTGCCAAATGAAAGATATCACCTTGCATGGACATACGCACTGAGCTCCAGGTAGCCACATTACAAATGTCTGCAGTGGGCACATTACGGATTTCCACCAGGGATGCCGTGACTGCTCTAGTGGAGTGAGCATACACTCTGCCCTCCAGCTTAACCCGTGCCATGGAATAGCAGTGGCGAAGGCATGCCACCAGCCATGTCGAAATGCATCTGATAGCGACAGGATGACCCAGCCGGGTCTCGATGAGGAAACAAACAGTTGTTGAGTTTTGAGAGTTTCTTTTGTTCTATCCAAATAGAAACACAGAGCTCTTTTAACACCTAAAGAATGAAGGATACGCGCGCCTTCATTTCGGAAGTTCGCAAAGTAAGTAGGTAGGACTAAAGGTTGGTTTAGATGGAATTCTGAAACAACCTTAGGGAGAAACTTAGGATGGGTCCTAAGGACTACTTTGTCCTTATGAAACACAGTATACAGAGGGTCTGTGACCAAGGCATGTATTTCAGAGACGCTGAGGGCTGAGTTAATGGCCATCAGGAAGGCCGTTTTCCAAGTGAGAAATTTCAGCTCACAGGAAGCTAGAGGCTCGAAAGGTTTTCGAGTAAGCATGTCTAGCACAAGGTTAATGTCCCAGGCTGTGACTGGACGTCTGATAGGAGGTCTGGTATGTAGAATATCCTTAAGAAACCTCTTGACTACTGGTAACTGGCCCAGTGATAAGGAAAGTACTGGCTCATGATAAGCTGAAATGGCACAAAGGTGAACTTTGACTGTAGAGTATTGTAGACCTGAATTTGAGAGGTTTAAAAGGTACTCTAGAAATTTATTTGGTGGGCAGGAAAAAAGATTCAAGGAAGATTCTGCATACCAGAGAGAAAAAAGCTTCCATTTGGCTGTGTAAGTTTTTCTAGTGGTTGGCTTGCATGCAGCCAAAAGAATATCTGAAACTCTCCAAGAGACACTGAACCTGTTCACTTCTATCTCTTCAGGAGCCAAGCATGAAGGTGAAGCGACCTCAGATTGGAATGGACCACAGGCCCCTGGGTCAGATGGTTCGTCTGAAGGGGAAGCGCTTTGGGGGGGGGGGTTCCGACATACTCTTGAGTAACGTAAACCATATCTGTTGAGGCCAGAAGGGAGCAATGAGGATCATTTTCAGAAGTGCCCTCTGAATTAGTGGAAGAGGAGGAGGAAAGGCGTATAGAAAGCATTTTGTCCACTGCAGCCTGAACGCATCCTGACAGAAAATGCCAGGCCCTGGATTTCTGGAGCAGAAGAGAGGCAGTTTTGTGTTGAGTTGGGATGCAAAAAAGTCCAGTTCTGGAGTTCCCCACTCTGCAAATGGTGACTGAACTACAGTTGAGTCGAGAGACCACTTGTGAGGATCTGTCTCTGTTCTGCTTAGATGGTCTGCCAGTTCGTTCTGCTCTCCCGGCAGGTAGACCACCTGAATTAGAGCCTTGTGCTCTAGGCACCATTCTCACACTCTCATCGCTTCCCTGCATAAAGGGTAAGCATGTGCACTACCCTGCTTGTTGATGTAATACATCACTGCTTTGTTGTCCATTTGAAGGAGAATGTTCTTGTGACAGAGAATGTCCTTCAAAGCTCGGACTGCATAAAGGACAGCTCTCATTTTTAGGATGTTTATGTGAAGTGGAACTTGTCCTGAGTCCGTGTACCTTGGGTGTGGAGATTCTGACAATGAGCTCCCTACCCCATCAGGGACGCATCTGTGGTAATGGAAATCTGGTGATCCAGGGGAGCAAAGGGATACCCTTCTAGAAGGCTGTCCTCTTGCGACCAACAGGTGAGTGACCACTTCAGAGGTTCTGTCACTTTGATGAGAATGGACTGAAGGTGAGTGGCTGGGGACCACTGAGTACTGAGCATCCATTGAGAGGTTATCATGTGGAGGCATGCTAGAGGTACAGTGAACACCAAGGATGCCATGAGACCCATCATCTGTTGCATCGAGATAGCTCAAACCGAACTGTTCTCTCTGCTGTATTGGGCCATCTGAAGGGTATTGCTCCTTCTGTCCTCTGGAAGAAAAACTTTCGCACAGGAGGCGTCCAGAAGAGTTCCTATAGAAAGGAGCTTCTGGGAGGGCTGCAACTGTGATTTTTTGAGGTTTAGCAGGACTCCCATGGACGTGAGAAAACTTGAGGTCGTGGCTATGGCATCGAGAGTTCCTTGCCTGGAGGGGCTTGCTAGGAGCCAGTCATCCAGATACAGGAACACTTGGATTCCGACCTTCTGAGATGCACTGTGAAAATTGCACAACACTTTGTAAAAACTCATGGTGCTGAAGATAGCCCAAAGGGCAGGACTCTGAACTGATAATGCTGGCCCAGAGCTACAAACCATAGGTATTTGTGATGGTTTGGGTGTATAGGAATATGCTGGTAAGCATCCTGCATGTCCAGCGAAGCTAGCCAATCGTGTTGATGAAGCAAGGGTAACAGGATCCTGAGCGATATTATCTTGAACTTTCCCTTGAAAAGAAACTTGTTTAACTTTCTGAGGTCCAGAAAGGGGTGCATGCCACAGGTCCTTTTCGGGACCAGGAAGTAATGGGAGTAGAAACCTGTGTTTTGATGATCCAGTGGAACTATTTCTACTGCCCTGTTGTTCAGAAGGCCTTGTATCTCAGAGGCAAGAAGGTCTGACTGAGCTGTTGACAGCCTGGGTTGTTGTTTGGGAGGACAATCTGGAGGGGTTTCTGAAAGGTTGAGGGAGTACCCTAAGCGGATTATCTGGAGGACCCATTTGTCTGATGTAATGGACTTCCACTGATTGTAGAACTGAGTCAGACATCCTCCCACCGCTGAGGAGGAGTCCCCCTTGGGCAGTTGAGGCAGGACCCGGGCCAGAAACTCAGAAGGTGGCACTGGGCACTTTGGGGCCTTGTGCCTTCTGTTGCATTTTCTTTTGAGGTTGAGGGGCTTGGTTTTTGTTGAAACCTCCCCTACCCTTGCCCTGAAAAGACTGATGGTTGTGAAACTGACACTTGTTAACACCCCCCCCCCGGAAAGGGGTGGGAGCAGGTCAAGCCGTTTTAATGGCCGACCTAGTATTCTGTATGGCCTCCATCGCTTGCTGTACTTGAGGTCCGAACAGATACATACTGTCAAAGGGCAATGCCATGACCTGCTGTTGGGCATCATTCGTGAAGCCCAAAGTGCGGAGCAAGGAATGACGACGGGGACAAATGCCCACCGCAGCTGCTCGGGAAGCAGTATCGAAAGCCCATAGCTGCTTTACCTGCTGGTTGTTGGACTCGATACCCCCTGGTTATGGTCTGAAGTAGCTCTGAACTAATGTCCGACTTGGGTAGAGCTTCTACCATCTGTTTGAGTGAATGCCAAAGAACATACTCATATTGAGAAAAGTAGCCCTGGTAGCTGGCAATATGCATACCCAGGGTGGAGACAGCAAAGACTGTCTTACCTAAGGTGTCTATCTTATGAGATTCTTTGTTTATAGGCTGGGCTGTAGAAGCCCGAGGAAGAATGGCCTTATCATTCTCTGCCAAGACTACAATATGGTCTGCAAAGGCCTGGGAGGCCAAAATGGGTCGATCCTTGGGAGCAGCATACTTCCTGTCTATGTACTTAGCCACAGAAGGAATGAGAGCGGGATTATTCCATACCATTTGAGAGAGTGTCTCAAAGGAAGATTGTACAGGGGGAGTTAAATCCATAGGGATCTCCGGGACATGAAGGTATTGGAGCCTTAAGAGCTTCCCAGGATTGATATCTGTAGTCTGGAGAGAAAGAGTAGAATTCTAATTTTTCAGCAGAGACTTAAATGACAGGTCCTCGACCACAGGCTCTACAACAGGATTAGGTCCTCTTCCTTCTATGTCATCACCCAGCCAAAGTTCTGGGTCAGGCTCAATATCATCTCCTAACAGTCCAGGAGGGAATGTATGGACAAGAAAGAAGTGAAAATCAGAAGGAAAAGGTTCGGAGTCAAGAAGCCCTGAAGGCTGGAAGATGACATACTAAGCCTTAGCGTCGAAGAAGTGTGTGGCGCTGTTTGACATAGCACAGTGCACGGCGCCAACAGGGCCCCCGGGGCAGAGGATGGCACTGAGGGTGGCGCCGAGAAGCCCAACAGCACTGAGGGTGGAACCGTCAAGCCCAACGGCACCAAGGATGGCGCCAACAATCTCAACGGCACTGAGAATGGCCTGACAAACACATCGGCGCTGAGGACGGTGCCAATTGACCCATCGATGCCGACAGCGTAGAAAACAACCCAGGGCCCCGAAAAATAGGATTTGAAGAGAAAGAAGAAAGGAGACCAGGAGATAAAGGCATCGGTGTGGCCCCCTGCGCCATAGCCATGTGATGGGGGAAAACACCTGAACGCAGAGTCGACAGTACCGAAGAAGGCGCCATGCGACTAGGGAGGCCTGACTGCCCTACTCGATCCCCTGAAAGGCCGAAGGCCCCAGAGTGAACAGGCCAGGCAGCTGGACCAACCTCCGAGCCCACTGCTCAATAAGAGCGGCCCACTGATGAAACTGTTCATCTGAAGCCCTACCAGAAGGTAGGGAAGGGCTCCAATGTCAAAGAGGTCGGTGACTGGAAACAGAAACCGGTAACTCCGAAGGAGGAGACCGGCAACTGACCCCAATAACTGACCGTCGATGCACAGACATACCAGAGGGCGACCTCGAGTGATGCCTTCTCTTTCTTGACCTGTGGGCCGAAGAAGAGCTTGAGGCCGAACGGTGCTGAGAATGCAACCGTTTTCTTTTATGCTTCCGGGGGGGACCGCCCATCCCCTCGGGCATTGAACCGTCCATTGTCAGACCCTCCCTCTGGAGAGGGTGGCGAACTGACCCAGCCCGGCTGACTGAACAGCTTATACAAATCTTCCTCACTGCTATCTGACTCCGCTCATGGTTGACTCATTAACGTAGGCTGAGACTTCTTTCTTGAATAAGAAAAATGTTATATTAATCGGTGTCACAAATTTGCTCAACTGGTCGGCCCTCTACTCCCAAAGTGCCAACCTCTGCGCGTATGATTTATGGACAGTTAACAGAACAAGGTAACCCTCTTGTCTGTTTTATGGGTTCAAGTCACCTTAGTCTCAAGTTCTGGAGGGATTCAAACTGATAACCTCTTGTTAGCGTAACCAATTATCAGGCTCAGATAATTCTGTCTTTGGGGGGCCATATATCTTTGCCCATGGGCACCTAATGAGGTCTACAAAATGAACCCTTTGAACTCTATGCAAGACTTTAGAGAACTCTATCCATTTCCAAGTTTGGTATAACAATAAGCTTAAAAACAGTGTCAAATATAACCTTCAAAAGCTTCACTTAAATAAAAAGAAATGTCAAGGCACTCCAGGCAGTTTCCGTTTTAAAATATATATCTTTACTTTAAAATAGGAAAACAGAAAATCATTACAGAACAAAATATCCCAACACATACAGCCTTAAAACAAACGGGTAAAAGTGCAGATTCCGAAAAATAACTCTCAGACTAATCTTGTCAAAAGTCCTTACTTCTGAATCGTCCAGTGCTGATGTCCTTCTTTAAGTCAGAAAAAAAATATTGTGTGTTTTTCAAGGTTTGCAGTGGGCTTAAGAACAGTCTTGAGCCGGCCTTCTCTCTGAGGTCACCTAACTCCACCTTGGTGTAACAAAATCTATATTTTATAACACAGGATGCCTAAATAAAATATTTTAAAAAAAGTAATAGGTGACCTCACTGACTTTTGTCACCTCAGGTTAACCAGACAAAACCAGTTTGTGCTCTGCTACACATACATATCAAAAGTTTCTTTGATATAAGTCACTGTATTCAAAGCAAAAGTGTATTTGACTCTTTAATCCCATCTGGGCATTGGTATCTACACATCAAAGGTCTCTCTGATGTAATTCAAGGGTTTCCCGGGAATGGATATTGGACCTTCCAAATTCGTCTGGGTCCTGCTTGGCCCAGACATCAGCCTCTTTGATGAAATTAGCTGGTTTCCTGGAAGGTTATTTGCAACACTGGCCAGTGTCCCTTTTCTCAGAACATCTAGGGCACATCAAAGGATTTCCCTGAGAACGTCATGAATGGCTAATTTTATTTCCTGGGATGAAAGCAAATTGACAAGATAATTGCACCCCAGATAACTGCAGTTTAGCTATGTCCTGTCCTTTGAACTTATCCCTGGGGGGTTTTGATGTGTCAGTTCAGCAAGACTATAGTTTCCTCAAACTGATCTTCCCATTACATATTTTATATGTAATAAAAAAAATTGATACAGCACTCAGAACTGGCTGTCTAAGTCACACTTCCTCCCCACCTAGACTGAATTTGGGGGCTCTATCCCCTAAACTGGATGAGCTTCCCAAATCAGTTCCCTCCTCATAGACCCTAGACAGCCCACCTAAGTTCTGATTCTTGGCTCCGGCCCTATATACGATTTTCAAATCATACCCTTGTAAAGCAAGACTCCATCAGAGCAGTCTACCATTGTTTTTCCCTCATCTGCGTCAACCAAACCAGAGGGTTGTGGTCAGTCTGCACCACAGAAGGCTGCCCATACAAGTATGGCTCCAATTTATTTAGGGCCCACACTAGGGCAAGACACTCCTTTTCCACCATGGAGCAGCTTCCAGCTCAGGTATGCGATAGGGTGTTCGGTCCTTTGGCTGGATAACTGACTCAGGACTGCCCCGATACCCATGTCTGAGGCGTCCGTCTGAACTATAAAAGGTTTGCTATAGTTGGAACCTGTCAAAACAGGAGCACTTCACAGTGCCTCCTTTAGATTGGAAAAGGCATCCTCACAGGCTGGGCCCCAGGTGATTTTCTTGGGCATCCTTTTCTTTGTCAGGTCAGATAGGGGTGCAGCCAGGGCACTGTAATTGGGTACAAACTTTCTATGGCACCCTTCTGTCTTGAGAAAACTCCTGGCCTGTTTCTCAGTTTCTGGTCTGGGCCATGCCTGGATTACCTCTATCTTGATTTGGTTAGGACGGAGCTGTCCTTGGCCTACCACATGCCCAAAGTATGCCACCTCTTCCATGGCCACCTGGCACTTCTTGGCTTTGACAGTGAGCCTGGCCCTCTGTATTCTGCCCAGCACTTCCCTAAGGTGTGACAGGTGCTCCTCCCAGCTGGTACTGAAGATGGTAATGTCATCCAGGTATGCCACAGCATACTCTTCAGCACCATTTAACGCCTGGTTCACCAACCTTTGGAAAGTGGCCGGGGCCTTCTTCATTCTGAAAGGCATTACTTTGAACTCAAATAAGCCTATTGAAGTGATGAAGGCTGACCTCGCCCTAGTTCTGTTTGTCAACTCTACCTGCCAATACCCCTTGGTCAGGTCAATGGTCGTAAGGTAGGTTGCCCCCACAACTTGTCCAGGAGTTCATCCGTCCGGGGCATCAGGTGGGCGTCTGACTTCGTGACTGCATTCAGTCCACGATAGTCTACACAGAAACAAGTGGAGCCATCTGGCTTGGGTGCAAGGACTACGGGTGAGGCCCAGGGACTGTGGATTACCCCTAAATACAGCATCTCCTCCACTTCCCTCCTAATGTCCTTTTGGACAGCCTCTGATACCCGATATGCTGTCCGCCGTATGGGTGTCTGTGTCCCTGTCCCCAGATCATGTGTTGCTAAGGGGGTTAGTCTAGGCTTGGCACTAAACAAGGGGGCAAAGTCTGCTAAAACTGCCCTCACTTTCTGGATCTGGTCCAGGGTCAGCTGGGGAGACAATTGTACTGCCTCCACAGAGGACTCCCACTTACTCTCTTCCAGCAAGTCCAGAAGGGGGTCTCCTTCATCCGTCCCCTCCCCATGACTACACACTGCAAACACCATGTCAGCCCTATTTGCATATGTCTTCATCATGTTGACATGGTACATCCTTTCTGTCTGTCTATGGTCAGGTAACTCCACAATGTAGTTTACGCCATTTACCTTCCTAACCACTTTATATGGTCCTGCCCACTCAGCTTGCAGCTTGTCTTTCCAGACAGGAATAAGGACCATGACTTCCTGACCCACCATGTACGAGCGAGCTCTGGGTCTGCGGTCGAACCATACTTTTTGTCTCTGTGGGGCAGCTGCCAGGTTGCTCTGGGCTGTCCCCATAAGCTCCTTCAGCCTTTCTCTAAACCGTAGGACATAATCCACAATGCGAGTTCCCTGGGTAGCATGCTTGCCTTCCCATTCCTTCCAGATCAAGTCTAGGGGCCCACGTACCCGGTGTCCATACAAGAGTTCGAAGGGGGAAAATCCTGTCGACTCTTGGGGCACCTCCCTGTATGCAAACAACAGGTGGGGACAGTATTTCTCCCAGTCCCTCCCATACTGTTCAGCAAATGCCCAGAGCATTGACTTTAGGGTACCATTGAATCGTTCCACAAGTCCATTGGCTTGTGGATGATATGGTGTTGTGCATCTCTGCACCACCCCACATTTCTTCCATAGACATTTCATTAGGTCTGACATGAAGGAACCCCTCGATCGGTGATTACCTCCTGCGGAAACCCAACATGGGAGAAAATCCCAAGTAAGGCATCTGCCACTTTGTCTGTCCTCAGAGAGGATAGCACGACTGCCTCTGGGAACCAGGTGGCATAATCCACCAGCGTCAGGATGAATCTCTTCCCTGAGGAGCTGTGGGTATTTAAAGGCCCCACAATATCCATTCCCACCCTCTGGAATGGCTCCTCCACTACGGGCAATGGAATCAGGGTGGCTTGGGTTTTCTTGCCCGCCTTCCCTATTTCTTGGCACCGGTGACAACACCTGCAATACTTCTTCACCTGCTGGGTGAAGTTAGGCCAGTAGAAATTCTGGGCCAACCGCTGCATTGTGCACGTGATTCCCAGATGACCAGACAAGGGAACATCATGGGCAACCTTAAGCAACTGCTCACGATATCAATGTGGAACGACAAGCTGCCTGCCTAGCATCCCTCCCTCTGTCTGTACTGCCTCTGTATACATAAGTCCATTTCCCAATAACCTTATGTCTGCCGTCACCTCCCTGTGTGCCCTCAGAGTCTGCCCAAGCCCTCAGCTTCTCTAAACTAGGGCCACTCCTCTGAGCAGCTGCAAACCCCTCACACAGTCCCAAGGCATGGGAAAGGTCCCCTTCAGTCACTAAACTAGGGTCCCTAGCACTAGCATCAGGGCCCTCAGGATCACTGTCAATCCCAACCCTCTGACAAGAGGTCACCCCTTCCTCTTCGGAGTAACCCTCTGTAGCTGTGTGGTTACTTGCTACCGGGGACATTTCTACCCCCTTTGTATCAGTCTCCCCATCTGGGGAGACAGGCTGGGGAACCAGACTCTCAGCAGTTTTCACACTGGTTTCTGTGGGGTTCGGGGAACTACTATTTTCCCTTGCCACTTGGGTATGGGTAACTGCACATACCACCCCCTTCTGGAGATTGTTACCCAGGATCACATCCACTGCTAATGGCTATGGGTAACTGCACATACCACCCCCCTGTTGGAGATTGTTACCCAGGATCACATCCACTGCTAATGTATTGGCTACAGCCACCTGTTGCACAGTTCCCCCTGTTTCCTCCCAATCCAAGAGAACACTAGCGAGTGGCAATGTTTTCTCTTCACCAGTAAACCCTTGTACAGTTACGTATTTATTGGGGATAAGCTGACCAGGCTGTACCAGATCCCCCTTTACCAATGTCAGTGATGCCCCTGTGTCCTTAACCCCTGCGTCTGTACACCATTTACTATGACTGGGTGCATGTGTTCCCTCATGTTCACTGGCATGCTCCCAGGGACACACAAACAACCCACTTCTTTTCTAGCACCCTGTTGTGTATTAGGGCTTGCCTTTTTGGGGCACTGTCTGGCAATATGCCCAGTTTCCTTACACAGCCAACATGCATTTCTTACTTCAGATAAATCTTTTCAATGAAACCTGGGGCTAACTGGTTTTGGTGGAGGCAGTGAGGGTTTTAGCTGCCCTGAAGGTGCACTTTTCCCTTTCTGCACTGCCATGCCCACCCCATTCACTCTCAGAGCAGGTCTGCTCTTGGCATAGCTGTCCAAGAGTTCAGCAGCCTCTTGCACTGTTTTTGGATCTCGGTCCTCTAGCCAGGTTTTTAGCTGTGCTGGGCATGCCCAATAAAACTGTTGTAATAAAATCACATTTTCAATTTTATCAACAGAGTTGGCCTCAACTCCTTCCCACCAACAGTTTAAGAACTGAAAACATTTTGTGGCTAGCTCCTCATAGCTCATATCAGGGCTTCTCCTGAGCTTACAGAATTTAGTTCTGTATGATTCAGCAGTTAATTCAAACTTTTTTAACAGTGCAGCTTTTAACTTGCTGTAATCGTCACTGTTCTCATTGTTCATTTGACCCGATGCATCCCGAGCTTTCCGGTAAGTAGCAGGGATAGCTGGAAGCTCCAGGACTCTCTAGGAATTTTAGCCTGAATACAGACTTTTTCAAAAGAATTTAAAAAGGCATCCATGTCCCTACCTTAAACTCGGCTATTAACTTGGAGTTCAATTTGTAACCCAGTCCTGCAGTCCCAGTTAAACCCAAGCCACTTATCTGCCCTGGTGCCGCTGGTTGGAGTCGTAGCTTCTCCAGTTTGTGTTGCCACTGGTGCTCCTCTCTCCTCTCCTCTGCCTCTCTGCATTCTCGCTCTCTCTTCTCCTCTGCAGCTCACTGGTGCTCATGTTCCTCACGGTCCACCTCCCTCTGTTGTCGCTCTGCCTCCAGTTTCATCCTGCTCAACTCAATTTGCAGCTTGAGTACCTCTGGATTCAGGATACTGGTGACCTTCCCCTTCTGCTGTGGCCCTTCACTGACAGTGGCCCTGCTGTCCTCCTCATCTGCTCGGGACCCCTCACTGGCCTCTAGTCCTGCCACACTCGAGGTCTGGTCCCTTTCAGTCATGGAGTGTGACTCCCTGCTCTGGGTATCTGCTACCATCAGGGCCTCTATGAGGTTCTGCTTTTTGGCTGTCACCTTGAACAGGACTCATCTGTCCTCGCACAACTGTTTTAACTGTTCTACAGTGTGCCTGCTGTAGTTGGACATCATCTTTCCTAACTACTGCTAATCTGACTGGCACTTTAGAAAAAAAAATGGGTGGGAACTTGACTGTAAGCCAAGGGACATAGTTCTGTTTCCTTTTGAAATAAAACACTGCCTTTCTTTTTTCCAAGTGAGCTGAATGGTCTCAAGCCGACACAATGAACAATGAAGCTTATGCCACCAAACTTTTTATGCCACTGCTGCCAACCAAATCTGTCACAAATTCACTGAACCGGTCAGCTGTCTACTTCCAAAGTGCCAACCTCTGAGTGTATGATTTGTGGACAGTGAACAGAACAAGGTAACCCTCTTGTCTGTTTTGTGGGTTCAAGTCACCTTAGTCTCAAGTTCTGGAGGGATTCAAACTGATAACTCTTGTTAGCATACCCAATTATCAGGCTCAGATAATTCTGTCTTCGGGGGGCCAGATATCTTTGCCTACGGGCACCTAACCAGGTCTACAAGATGAACCCTTCGAACTCTATGCAAGACTTTAGAGAACTCTATCCATTTCCCAGTTTGGTATAACAATAAGCTTAAACACAGTGTCAACTATAACCTTTAAAAGCTTCGCTTAAATAAAAAGAAATGTCAAGGCACTCCAGGCAGTTTCCATTTTAAAATATATATCTTTACTTTAAAATAGGAAAACAGAAAATCATTACAGAACAAAATATCCCAAAACATACAGCCTTAAAACAAACAGGTAAAAGTGCAGATTCCAACAAATAATAACTCTCAGACTAATCTTGTCTAAATACCTTACTTCTGAATCTTCCAGTGCTGATGTCCTTCTTTAAGTCAGAAAAAAAATATTGTGTGTCTGTCAAGGTTTGCAGTAGGCTTAAGAACAGTTTTGAGCTGCATTCTCTCTGAGGTCACCTAACTCTGCCTTGGTGTAACAAAATCTATATTTTTGTAACACAGGATGTCTAAATAAAAAAGTTTAAAAACATAATAGGTGACCTCACTGACTTTCCTCTCCTCAGGTTAACCAGACAAAAACGGTTTGTGCTCTGCTACACATACATATCAAAGGTTTCTTTGATATAAGTCACTGTATTCAAAGCAAAAGTGTATTTGACTCTTTAATCCCATCTGGGCATTGGTATCTACACATCAAAGGTCTCTCTGTTGTAATTCAAGGGTTTCCCGGGAATGGATATTGGACCTTCCAAATTTGTCTGGGTCCTGTTTGGCCCAGACATCAACCTCTTTGATGAAATTAGCTGGTTTCCTGGAAGGTTATTCATAACACTGGCCAGTGTCCCTTTTCTTAGAACATCTAGGGCACATCAAAGGATTTCCCTGAGAACATCATGAATGGCTAATTTTATTTCCTGGGATGAAAGAAAATTGACAAGATAATTGCACCCCAGATATCTACAGTTTAACTATGTCCTGTCCTTTGAACTTATCCCTGGGGGGTTTTGATGTGTCAGTTCAGCAAGACTGTAGTTTCCTCAAACTGACCTTCCCATTACATATTTTATATGTAATAAACAAAACTGATACAGCACTCAGAACTGGCTTTGTCACAATCGGTACTTATTGGAGATATACTACAAAACAATAAACTGCAAAGTATTGCTGCTAGTTTGAAGTTTAACTGCCAGAGGGCGAGCGACGTCGTCGCTGAAGTACACTCGACAGTGGGGAAGAAAGGAACTGAGGCGGTTGGAGGGTCGACGCCGAGATAGTCATTGCTGCACGAGCTGAGGCTCATGGTGCCGCTCCTCGCGGTTCCATCTCTGGCGCCTGCCCTCTTGCAAAACATTTGCTCCTGTTGGGTCCTAGCACCTCCGGTACAGATCCCATCAGTGTGAATGAGTGGTGGAGACTTTATGTCCAGTAAGATCTACAGTTACAGGTGAGTAACCATTTTTTCTAGGATCATGGATATGTTGTTCTATTCACACTTGTTGGCAGACTCCAAGCAGTTCTCCAGGAGGAGGGAGGCAAGGCACACACCCCCTGCTTGGGAAACACAGATTGGAGACCTGAGGCCCTAAAACCAGCATCCCGGCATGACTCTAGGTCGATGTGGTAGTGGATAATTAATGTGTTTGCTGACTTCCAGGTAGCAGCTCTGCGGATTTCCTGGCTAGGGATGTCCCTGGAAGCAGCCACCGACAGCAGTATGGTGGGTGGAGTGAGTTCTTAGCCCTTCGGGAGGCTCCTTGCCCACCAACCTATAGCAGAGATCAATGCATGATGTAATCCATCTGCCAATCATCTGCTTGGCTGCAGATCTGCCAGGTGCGGATTCAGCGTAAGTGACAAACAGCTGGTGAATCTCTCCCCGAACTTCAGCCATCTGCTCCTTATAACAGAAAAGCGCTCATCTCAGGTCCAAAGTATGGAGCCTGTACTCAGCCTCTGAGGTGTAATTAGGGTAGTACACCAGCAGAGTCAACACCTGGTTAAGGTGAAACTCTGACACCACCTTCGGAAGGAATTTCAGGTGGGGGCGCAGGACAACCTTGTCCCTGTGGAAGACCAGGTAAGGAGACTCAACAGAGAGATTCTGTAGCTCCCCCCCAGTCCTTCTGGCTGACATGATAGCCACCAAGAAGGCGGTGTTCCACAACAGATGTGACATCTCACATCTGTGCATCGGTTTCAATGGCTTGCCCATTAGCTTTGTCAGTAAAACAGTAGATCCCAGGAATGGAAATATGGTCGAGGCCTTAAAAAAGAAGCACCAGACCACCTCCTGAGCCACCGTCTGCTGACCAGCCCATGCCCGGTAAGCAGAGATGGCTGCCAGGTGCACCTTAAGGGTCGTAGACTGGAGACCCCTTTGGACAGAGACCAAAGGTAGTCATGGATGCTAGCCACCGGAAAGGACAAAGGGTCCAAGCCCTTGCCCTGACACCAAATGGAAAACTTTTTCCATTTGAAGGCATAGCACCTCCTGGTTGAATCCTTCCTGGATGCTTCCACAACTGTGAGTACATCCTCAGAGAGACCCAAAGCCTGGAACTCTAGCTGCTCAGGAACCAGGCTGTCAGGTGCAGGGATTGAAGATCCGGATGGAATACCTTTCCCTGACTGACTGATATCAGGTCCAGGCATACTGGAAGATGCCTCAGAGGCCTGGAGCCGAGGCTGAGGAGATCTGGATACCAGAACTGGTGAGGTCAGTCTGGGGCTACCAGGATCACCTGTGCCTTGTCTCCTCTGACCTTGAGGATCACCTTGTGAATTAAGGGAAGCGGAGGTAAGGCATGGAAGAGACCTGGGGTCCACAGCCTCAAGAAGGCATCCCCCTACAGCGAGTCCTGCTGAGGGAGGCGGGGCATGAAACAGCCTCAGCCTTGCATTCTCCCTGGAGGTGAACAGATCCACCTGAGGTTTGCTCCAGTGGGAGAACAGGCTGTGTACTACCTCTGGATGGAGAAACCACTCGTGGGACGTCTCACCCACATGGCTGAGAGCATCCGCCAGTTGGTTTGAGGCACCTGCCACATGGATGGCTAGGAGATCTGCCTCCAGTCAGCTCATGAGGATCCAGATGCGGAGTGCTTCACTGCACAGAAGCCGGGAGTGCATGCCACTCTGCTTGTTGGGACAGTACACAGTTGTGGTATTGTCCATCTGGACTTGCACCACCTGACCCCAAATGAGCGGAGCAAATGATGACAGTGCTAGCCGGACTGCTCTGAGCTCCTGCAAGTTGATATGACATCGGGATTCCTCAGGGGTCCACAGCCCATGGACTCTGTGATTCCCCATGTGGGCACCCCAGCCCATGAGAGAGGCATTGGTCATGAGAACTACTGTCAGCTCGGGATGGACAAACGGGATCCCTTCCTGCAAATGTGCTAGGACAGTCCAACACTGGAGAGCATTCCACATCTTATGGGTCACCGTGACCAGCTGGTTGAAGTGACCATGTTGCTGAGTCCACTGGCTGGCCAGCTCCCATTGAGAGAGGCGCATATGCCACCGGACCCATCGGACCACGGAGGAGCAGGTCACCATGTACCCCAGAAGGCGCAGGAAGTTCCAGGCAGGGCACAAGTGCCCAAGCAGAAATGACTGGGCAAAGGAGGAGAGAACCTCCACCCTGTCCATTGGAAGCCTGGCTCTGGCTCGGCAAGAGTTGAGCTCTGCCCTGATGAAGCAGATCACCTGCGAAGGAACAAGTTCTCACTTGGTCTCGTTGACCAGGAGACCAAGATCGATGCAGGTATGGAGGGCCAGATCCCTGTACTTCTTCACCTCCTGTCTGGAAGAACCTGCTATGAGCCAGTCATCGAGATAGGCGTACACCCTGAACCTTTGATGCTGAAGATGGGCCGCCACCACTGCAATGCATTTTGTGAAGTCCTGGGAGGCTGATGACAGGCCGAATGGCATGGCTCTGAACTCAAAGAGGGCTCCCTCTGCTCGAAAGTGAAGGAACCTTTGGTGAGACGGATGGATTGGGACATGAAAGAACGCATCCTGGAGATCCAGAGAGCAAAACCACATGTTCTGCTCAAGAGATGGTATGACCTATGACAGAGTTACCATCCTGAATGTGCAATACCTGAGAAACTGGTTCAGGTCATGCAGATCTAGAATGGGGCACCAGCCCCTGTCCATTTTGGGACCTGGAAATGAACCCTGGATTGACAGGGGGGGTCTGCCAGTTTGGCCACCACCTCCTTGCGGAGGAGTTGAGTGATGTCATCTCAGAAAGCTGACTGTGTACGGACACTGTTTCCTCCCATGGGGCGCAGGCTTGGCTTGGTGGGTACTGCTCAAATGCCAGAGGTAGTCCCTGGCCGACCACTTCTAAAAGTCACCTGCCCGTTGTGACAGTGGACCAGGCAGAAAAGAAGTGGTGGAGCCGGCCCCCCACGGGAGCACCCAGAGGTGGTGTGATGGGTATGGGGGTGGCCACCCCATCCCATCACTGGGCAGGCTTGGTGGAAGAAGGTCAGGCTTGGGGACCACCTAAACCCCATCCTCTGGGTTTATGGGCCACCGGGGGCCCAGACTTGGGTCAAGGGCTCTAAGGATGAGCCTGCTGCTGTCACTGCCCCAACTGGAAATGGGACTGCTTGACCACAGGGGCAGAAGGCCGAAAAGGCTTTTTCTTCTGCTTTTTGGAACCCTGGGATTCCTTCTGAGCAGAGGTCACAGAGTCCAGGGTAGCACTGGACTTTTCTATGCGCTGGTCAGTACCCAGGAAAGGGACATCCGTCAATTTGTGCTGAGTGTCCCCTGTGAAGGTGAAGCCCCTCAACCAAGCCCTGCAGTGCATGGCAACTGCGGCCGCCACTGAGCTGGTGTAGGAGTCCCCGAGGTCCAGAGCCATCTGAAGTTGCTGTTTCGCAACTGCCCGGCCCTGGTCACGGACCTGCTTGACTGTAGTCTGGAGGTCTGCAGGGAGGTGAGGAAGAACCTCATCAAGAGAGCCCAAGAGGGCATGAGAAAAGTGCACTACGATGATGGCTGAGCTTGCCTGACGAAGGCCCAGACTTTCAGGCCAAATGGTCCAATTTTTTGGACTCTTTGTCTGGGGGTCTACTGGTGTCTCCCGAATTACTTAAGCGCCTGAACACAGATTCAGTCACCAGTTCCTTGGGTGAGGGGTGCTCTGTGAATCCCAAAAGGGAACCAATGGGTACCGCATACTTGCAGGCCATTCAGGCTGAGGGTTGTGGGGAAGGAGGCAGGGTGCTGCCACAGCTCCAAGGCCAGACCAACAATGGCATCGGCCACTAGAAAGGCGTTCATCAGTGAATCCCCTCATTTGAGCATGTCAGTGAGGGGATATTCGGCCCATTTCTGAATGGGTTTTAACGGCATCCCACGAATTTGGAGATGAGATGGAGGATGCCCATGAAGGAAGAAGGACCTTTCTCTGTTGAAACACAGATTCCTCGTCCAACTGCGAAAATGCAGATTGGCATCCTCAGACTCTGGATAGATTTGCCAGCTACCAGAGTCACCCTGAACCCGCCTGGGGTGGTCGGGAGAGAGGGTGACGGATTGTCTACGCGGGAGGCCTGGAACAGGCTGAGACTCCTTAGAAGGAGCCCCTGAAGGAGGTTGCTTAGGTGGCGGCTCCACCACGACTGGTGGAGAGGCTGGTTTCATCCAAGCTGGAATGGTCTTGACTGGCTCCACAGGCAGAGGAATGGTTAGGACCAGCTCCTGAGGAGTAGACATCAGCCTAGAGGGCGGACAGCCAAATAATGGCCAAGGTAGAAGCCGGAGCCGACTTCTGTCTGGACATAATCAGCTGCTGCCACATCAAATCCTCGTAGCGTTGAAGCAGTTTTTGTTGAAGCCTCTCCTCATCCGAGGAGGATGAGGAAGGGTGGTGGCGGCACTACTTCTTAGACTGCATATGCGCCTTCATTGGCCTGTTAGTTGCAGGGGTCTGAGACCTCGACTTGGGCCATTGAAGGAACCGATGGGGTTGTTCGGAAGGAGCCTGGGAGAACCGCAGCTCTTCCTGGTGAAGGACCAGGACCACAAGGGGATTCCCAGCAGGCTGGGTCTCCTCCTTGGTGGTAGGCAGGACCAGGGTCCTGAATAAGGAGTTGTCGACCTCATCGAGCGACGACGGGTTGATGGGGTGGAGAATAATCTCAACCTGGTCATCATCCCACGTCTTAGCCAGCTGGTCTGATGGGGGTACTGTGAAGCCAGTGGCCAAGGCTGCAACCGTGACCGAAATTGAGACAGAAGATTCCTGGGACCGAGATCTCTCATGGTCCCAAGAACATTGGCAGCGAGACGAAGATTCCTTATGCTCCTTGTCCTTCTTACGGGTCCAAGAGATGTGCACGCCCGAGGGGCCTTCTCTCTTGATAGGGAGGGACTAACACATCTCCCAAAAGGAGCCTGAGAAGGTGGAGCCCAGACTGAGTGGGACGAAGATATACATAGAAGAGGACCGATCAGTGGCCCAAGCTGCCTCCTCTTCGAAGGTCTTCATCTGTTCCAGCTGCCCAGTGGACCCCGCAGCTGTGGAGACTGCCCAAAGGGCTTCCTTGGATTTGATTGGTGGATTGTCTTTTTCCAGTCTACCCAATTGCAGTCATGCGAGTCGATCATCCAAAACATTTGGATGAAAAGCGCAACACATTTTGCATGCCTGGGTGTTATGTTCGTGACCAAGGCAATAAACGCACGAGGCATGCAGGTCGGTCTCAGACATCTTTTGCCTGCATGGGCAGTGGCAGAAACCAGGTGAGGACTTGTCCTCCATCGCGGTCGAGACTGCGAAACAATTAAGAGAAACTCTAACGAGTCGAAGTTTGGGTAAATCTGTAGATTTATGTGCCAGGGCCTACAGTAACATGTGAGTGACAAAGAGGGAACCTGAATCTTCCAGCAGAAAGGAAGATCCGGCATCAAGGGGCGGAGCCGAGGCATATACCACCCAGGTCAGTGGGAGCAGCCATCTTTTAGACCTTCTGGCAAGAATCTTAAAAGGAAAGGACATGCCAACAAGTATGAATAGAACAACATATCCATGGTCCTAGAACCATAAATTACCTTAGAAATAATTTAAATTGCAGCCACAACTGTTGAGTAAATAAATAGCTCTTTACTTAACAGAAGGTCAAAAGTAGCATTACAGGAAATATATGTTTAACACAAGAGAATAACACTGTTACAGGAAAAGTAAACAAATGTTTTTAAATAACAGATAAAAGAAAAAGGCTATTACTAAGATATGCTATTATTACTCTTACCCTTCCCTATCCATAAAGAGAAACTGGACCCTATGCTATCTGCCAACTCTCACGGACATAGCTAGAAGATTAGGCTCCAAGCTTGGCCTCTCGGATGTAACTTCCCCAGCAACCCCAAGAGCAACTCCCCTATAACTGTCTTTCAGCATCTTGTATTCTCTCTTGAGAATAGGTGATTCATGTTCCTCCTTTGAATGAACCAACCATTTGCCATATATGTATTTAATTGTCCCAATCAGACTGGACACATATCAGTGTCCAATTGTATTCATTTTAACCTTAAGTTTATATGTGAGTGATCCAATCCCTTTAAACTATGCGTGAGTGTGTGAGTAGGTGTACTTCCCACTCTTGGTCATTTTCTCTAAACTGTACAACCTGGCTGTCACTTTATCTAGATGCTGCTGGGCAGTGGAATCCCAGTGCGTTTTTTTTTTTTTTCAGACTGCAAGAAAAATTCCAGCCAAAAATCCAAATCATTAACTCCTTCCTTCCCATTTCTGTCACGGGGGGACATGATAGAAATTTTCAAGTATATGAAGAGGATCAAAAAGGAGAGAAGGGTTTATTTAAAAGGAAGAAGGCTAGAACAAAAGAGCACAGTCTAAGATTGGAAGGAGGAAGATTTAGAGGCAATGTGAGGGGGCGTTACTTCATTGAGAGGGTAGTGGAGGCATGGAATAGGCTACCAGAGGAAGTGGTGGGGGCTGAAACGGTGGAGGGATTCAAGAGGGCATGAGACAGACATACAGGGTTGGCAAGTGGGGGGAAGGGGAGGTCCCGGGAAAAAGGTAACGAGTAAGCAGGGGGGAAGGCAGAGTCGATGGGCCAGAGGAGTCCTTTTCTGCCATCAGAATTCTATGATTCTATTATCTAAATGGGTTAAGGGGTGATGTAATATGATAAAATAGAGGGAGTACAAGGGAGGAAAAATCTGCTAGGCCCATGGCCCTATAGACTGAAGGACACCCCATTGGGAGTCATAGGACAAAAGATGCATCATGATCCATGATATGCACAAGCAATAATACCTGACAAGGTGGGCAGTATTGGGCAATACCAGACCACCCAGGGGTGTAATGAGGTCCAACGCCACAGGCGGAGGGCTTATAGCTCCTGGAAGGTCCGGTATTCCCCATACCGCCCACCCTGAAGGGTATTATTGAGCTTAGAAAATGGGCTACAGGTGAGATTTAAACACACACACATATATATATATAGAGAGAGAGAGGGAGAGAGAGAGAGATACATACAAATAAAAATATATGTATAAAACAGAAATAAAAAACACAAAACTAATTTTTCTGGTAAAGTAGTCCCTGTATTGATACAATCACCACTGGCGGTGGCTGCTGTGTTTTTTGTAAAGTTTGTTTCCTATTTGAATCTGCTTGCTGTACTTTATGTTTGCTTGCTGTTTTGTCTGCCCCCTCCAAACACAGAAGAGCCACTGTTTTTTTTTTATTTATTTTATGAACGGTGATTTGGAACAGTGATCTTTCTAGTTGGGGCGGGCAGGAGAGAGAAATGTGCCATCAGCGAGTGGACTACGGTGGGTATGATATGTGGAAACGCAGGGCAAAGGAAGGTAACTGATTTTCTTTATGGGAGAAAAACGTTCCTGGTGTTTCTCTATTTTCGGCGACCGTGATTTCAGTCAGTGAGCAGCCCAGAGTAGCTCTGAGCACGCAACCTGTTTCCACTACTGATTTGGATTTAAAAGGCTGTTTTTTTAAGACAACAAAAAGCCTTCACTTTTTTTTTTGGGGTGGGGAATAAATGGCAATGTAGTCATGATTTTAGTGTGGCAGTCTCTGTAGTGAAGCAGCAGATGAATGGAGCGAATGGAGCAGAGCTGTATGGGGGAGTGGGTGCCGTTTGATTGGAAAAATTGATCTGATGACTGCGTGGACCACTGGCTTTGATGAAGAAAAAGTGTGGGTTTGACAACGGTTTTAAGTACATAGGGCAGAGAGTTTTGTCTCTTTTTTGGCTCTGTGTACAGAGTGGGGGACGTGACCTTGTTCCAAGTTGAGGGTGGGGGCACATCCCTCGCAAAGTGAGGGGGGGAATGGCAGCTTCTGTGTGAAAATTGGCACCAGGATATGAGTGATGGGGTTGGCATGCCAGGCACTTGTTTTTAGCGGCGCTCTAACTGCTAGTTAATGTACCCCCCCAGCATGCCTGGCAGCAAATCAGATTCCTTAAATGTTTAAGCCGATTCTCTAAAATACCCATTGTTGTCACCAGGTCCTGAACTGCAGCAGGAGCCCCTGTAAAATAGAAACCAAATGCTCCATATTGTAAAATAGAGCTTACAGTGGTATGCCACTGTGACAAGGCTGTAGACGTCTGTGAAAACCAAAGGTGCGTTATACACTTTTTTTGCTGATAGGAGAGAAGTGAAAAGCAAACTACAGGTAGAGATATGAGCATTCTCCACCAAAATGGAAACAAGTACCAACTGTGGGGTGAGGAGGGGTGTGGTTCCATTTAATTCTGAGAGTACCCTCTCCAGAACCTCTCAGAAGGGGTGGAGAGTGGCACTAGACCAAAATATGAGTATAATTAGCTTTTTGGTCTCCACATTGCCTCCAACAGGCCCCATACTGTGAGCCCATATATTGAGCTTGTATATTTGGGGTGAAGAAATATTTCTTACAACACTTCCAGGCAAATTCCTGCCAGGGGACCAAGGAGGTTACTTTAAAAGAGGAGATAGCTGACTTCAACCATTTTTCAGGGGGACAGGTATCTCCAGCTCCACAAACTACTTCAGAGGTAGGGAGGACAATCTGATAGCCAAAAGTTGCACCAATCTCATACATGTTGCAAATTAGATACTCTGACTGGTCTACCTGGAGAGCCCCTACAAAAAGACTTAACAGTAATGAGAAGGGGGAAGGAGTCACCTATAGCTAGGGCCTAGTGCTGTAATATAGGAGCAAAGCTGAAGGTACTGGAAATGATCCTCTGACATCAGGTCATAGGTGGAGTGTAGGTCCTGGGATGTTTGCATAATCAGTTAAGTTAAATGCTGAAATTCATAAGTGAGGCTCTGCTTTGATCAGTGGTGAAATAGATACATTTTCAACTCATCTATATGGGCTGGGGTGAAGTCTGAATCCCTGGCTATCACCCTACAAAAGAATATTAGAGGTGCCAGGCAGATTTGCATAAAGGTACTGTAGCTCTCAATTTGACATAAATCATTAAGCTGGAACTCCAAAAGCTTCTAAAGGGCCAAACAAGAAAGGAGAAACCACATCTACACAATCTGCAGATGGGATGCAAAGGAGTACCACTTCAAATATGGTAAATTCAAACCCTCCATATCTTTTGGCAATTGAAGACGAGTAAATTTAATCGGGGGTCTGGTCCCCCCCACAGAGAAACCTAGGTATTATTCTATTTCATGAGGTAAAATGTATTTCTGAAAGAAACACAGGCAGTTTGCAAGAAATATAGAATCCTTGGAGGGGTATTCATGCAAACAGTCTCCGTCCTAGAGAAAACTGCGATGGACAAGAGTGTCCCAAGTATGCTGATCTGCTTGTATTTGTTTTGTGAGGGGGTCAAAGTTAACTAGCTTTATAATGGTCAGTTGTATGACAGCTAAGCAATTGTGTCATAGTGCTGCTGCTGATGCTGAGATTGTTGTAGCTATCACTGTGTATTTAATAAGTTATGTATGACAGAATTGAATAACAGCAGCAGCACTGTGACACAATTATTTAGTTGTCATACAGCTGACCATTAAATATTGTCAACTGACCTAACAAAACAAACTTATTGTCTGACAGATGATGAATTAAATGGTGCTCCTTTTACTAAAAGTACTCAATTGTAGTACAAATTCTCATTCACAAAAGTCTCACTAACAAGTATGCCCAAGAGTTTTCCGCAGTGGCAGTTCTCTGTCAGTGATCAACTGTTCTGCAAAAATCACTGTCTTATGCTGACAACATAGCGTGGCAAAGGCAGAACAGCAAATCGCTTGGGTTTCGTGAACGAGCACATACTAAGAGGGTCATGATTCCAACACATGCACAGAGTAATCAGTTCATGGAGCGCGAGTCTGTTTTCTTTAATTGACGTAACACAGACTCAGGCTTCACTGATCTCAGCGATCGTAGTTTTTCTCACTGGCGGCTCCAGCGCTATCAGCTAGCATTTCCCCTCCCGAACATTAACTTTTGTGCACATTCCAAAATATCTTAAAGAATGACATAAAAAGACTTGGTGGCATAAATCTTTATTATGCAAGTATGTAAAACCCCTGAAAAAATAAGATATTGAAGTGGATACCTGCCCTTTAATAAAACTGATACATGTTACAGCAGTGTCATAAACTCATCAGTCATGGGTGGACAAAGGATTTTGTTTTGAAAATCCAAAAAGATTCACGTTTTGCAAGTCAACTTCAACAATATTGCCTCATGGCCCAGTGAAGATATTTTTCACCCTCATAAATGACTATTTGTGTTCACTAGGGGTTTGGGACGGACCACGTGTAATGGGCTGCCAAATGTCACAGCTGATGAACTTCTTGACACTAAGCTTTTCACCCATTGCTGGGTTAATAAAAGTACTAGTAACCTTGATAACCTCACAATATTTACATTTTCCACACCTATGGGTACCAGGTAGCAGACTGCTGAAAGCTGCTGGTAACAAAATCTCCCACATTTTGGGCTCTCTTGTAAACCATATGTGGCAGCTGTGCCACATATTCCTGAAGCTTAGGTTCAGTTTGTGGGATGCTCCAGTGGTTCTGGATAATGTTTTCCACCTCATTAACTCAGATGTTATAAGTAGTAACAAAATGTATATGTTCTTCTTGTTCAGTCTTGTTTGGCCTAACCCAAGGTCTAGATATGTGCTCCCTCTGGTGCTATGGCCTGCACTGTCTTCAGTGCTGGGAGAGGTGCCAGGTCCAACGCCAGCCCCAGGTCCATTCCCACTTCTGATGCCGCTCACAGCATCAGGAGCCCACCCAGTGCTGCAAATGGAACAAGAACCAGTGACAAACCTAGGGGTGATACCATCACCAGCACAGTACCCTCTGTCAGATCCAGGACTGACACCATGGCCTGTGCCACACCTGTCACCGGAAGCGGCATCAACCCCACCCTAGAGCCATGAGGGCTACACAGGGACAGACCAACACCTCAGCAACCGTGTGTCATATGGCCTCATTGCTGGTCTCTGTCCTGACACTGTGAATGGTATCAGGAGGGAACCCGATGTCACAGCTGGCACCACCCCACAGACTGACACCGCAGGTGGTATCAGGAGCTGGCGACCGAGAGTTGGCTGTGACACTGAGGTTTCCACTGGTATAAACTGAATGTAGAACCTTGGCCATACTCTCGGACTCTGCAGCAGAATGCAACAGGCAAGCACAATGCCGGAGCAGGTGTTTGGGCATCACTACGCTTTCTTCAGATCTCCTAAAGTATGGGACCATCTGTAAACTCCTAAACCAAAATAACGTTATGAAACTGCATTGGAGTAATTAGCTTAGCAGTCCTTAATGGACAGGCAATTGAGTCAGAAGATGAAACTGGTGGCTTAGTGTATCTTGTGCACAATTTTGTACTGTGATTAGGATTTTTTGGAGTAAAGAATTGAGCAAGACCACTCCAGTCTCCTGATTTTTTTTACAAGTTGTGCTGGTAGAATGCTTTGTTTTCTTCCTCTGGGTCGATAATATGTTGTTCTCACCATACTTATCTCCCTGCTATTGAGCACCTTGTACTGGACCTTGAAATCCATCACTGGCCTTATTAAGCCGAACCTTTGTCCGTGGAACTAAACATTTTACTTGATATTGTAATGTTATCACTACTGGAAATTGACAGTTATATTTATCCTCTAAAAATGAAGTCTACAGCACAATATGAAGGCACAAAGGAAACACGATCAGAAAAGTATACTTGAATTATTAACACTTCCAACTGGCTAAATTGGTGGCTAACTAATTTTGGAGGACAAACCAAAGTACCCCTTGATTTACAGTAAGACACAAAGTATTCTAGCGAGCTGCATCTTTCACAGTGCCTTAGTTTACCTTAATTGCTAATTTGAGTGCTGTTGAGCACCACAAGTCCTTCTCTTCTGCTAACTGCATGACCTGCTCCTCCAACCGGTGCCTCTGCAGCTCATACAGTCCATGGTATTCATCTAAGAGACTGAGAGAAAGCAGAAATAATCACCTCTAGAAAGCAAACAACAGTGGGTTCAGCTGAATTTATACCTTTGAATCCACAGAGGTTAATTCTTTCAAATAGGCTAAAATTTTGAAGGTTACAGAATCAGAAATCAAGACTGGTTTAAGTCAGTCCAGCTTTGTGATTTAAACCAACGGTGTATACCCAACACAACAAATAATCACTGCAAATTAGGCACAAACAGGTTCAAACGTGTTCCAAATTAGACCCTCAATGTGAAATGGAATTATAAACCTGGAGACATATGTTTGAATCCCACCAATGCCAATGGACAGGAAAGGAGTGAAAATCAGAAGGAAATGAAGAAGGGAAAGGATTCAAAGAAGAGGAGCCCTGAAGACTGGATGACGCCCTAACAGGCCTCGGCGCCGAAGAGCACAGCGCCGAAAAAATGCACAGCACCGAAGAGCCACATGGCACTGAAGACGGCGCCGAGAAGCCGCATGGTGCCGATGAGGTGCTGCCGGTGCCAAGGACGGGTGCTGACAAGGCGCTCACAGAGTTGATCCTCAATACGCCGGTGATGGCGCCGATGACAGACACACACTGGCGCCAAAGACGGTGCTGAGTATGCCATTGACGCCAAGGGCGTCGAAAACATCCCAAGGTTCTGAAAAACAGGATTTAAGGAGAAAGTAGGATGAATACCAGGAGAAAGAGGCATTGGTGTGGCCCTCTCCGCCGCAGCCGTGTGGGGGGGAAAACACCTCAGCGTGGAGTCGACGGCACTGAAGATGGTGCCACGTGACTTGGGAGGCTCAACCACCCTACCTGATCTCCCAAAAAGCCAAAAGGGCCCTGAGTGACCAGGCCAGGCAGCTGGACTAACCTCCGAGCCCATTGCTCCATAAGAGCAGCCCACTGATGAAACTGCCCATCTGAAGACCTACCAGAGGGCGGGGTAGGTCTCCAATGTCGAAGACGCCGGCAACCAGAAACAGAAACCAGTGACTCCGAAGGAGGAGACCGGCAAGTAGCCCCAATAATTGACCGCTCACGGCAGACATATCAGAGGGTGACCTTGAGTGATGCCTTCTTTTGACCTGTGGGCAAGAAGAGTTTAGGCCTAACGGTGCTGAGAGTGCAACCGCTTACTTGTATAAGCCGAGAGACCACCCACCCCTCGGGCATTGGACTGTCCGTTGTGAGACCCCCCCTCCGGAGAAGGTGGCAGACCGGACACAGCCCGGCTGACTGAACAGCTTTCATACGAAGTCTCCCTACCATCACCTGACCTGCTCATGGTCGACTCCGTCAATGTAGGCTGAGACTTCTTCCTTTAATAAGAATACATAAACTAAGCGATACTTTATTCGAGATATTACTACAAAACAATAAACTGAAAAACTATGCTGCTAGTTTGACTCCCGGAGGGAGAGTGACGTCATCACTGAAGAGCACTGGACAGTGGGGAAAAAAGGAACTGAGGCAGTTGGAGGGTCGACGCCGAGATAGTCATTACCGCACGAGCTGGGGCTCGCGGTGCTGCTCCTCGCGGCTCCATGTCTGGCGCCAACCCTCTAGCAAAAAGTTTGCTCCTGCTGGGTCCTAGTGCCTCCAGCGGATCCGATTAGTGTGAATCAGTGGTGGAGACTTTATGTTCAGGAAGATCTGTACTGAGCATGCGCAGAAGTGAAATGCTAAAATGTAATAACTTTGGAACAGATTAATATTTTTTTTCACCAAATCAGTGAAAGGCACATCTGTGGGCCAAGCCCTTCTACCCTGTAAATTTCGGACCAAAATTCCAAACTGTCTGGGCACAAGATCATGACAAAAACCAGCAAAAAAACAGTAATGTTTTATGTTTCTTTGTGATCTGATTTCCGGAATCTGCATATCTGACTAGAATGAAACTTGGCACATCAAGATCTACCCCATGAGACCGTGCATGCAACACTTCATGCAAATCCACAGAATGGTTGCAAAAATATTGAAGTGTAAAATGTGAGGTTTAAGATAGAAACCCCTGCTCAACCCCAAATACAATGGCGTGACCATGTCACTATATATCTATATATGTTGTGCAGACTGTTTTGATGTGTAGGCGTACTTCTAGTAAGTCCTTTCCTTTGTTTGTTGAAAGGAATTTTTTTCTAAATTTGTATGATGTTTTTATGGCCCCTGGGAATCTCCATATTAGCATTTTTAATGGCTCTTGTTCCTACAATGCCTCCTGTTCCATGTGACAGTGATGCATCCAGGAGCATTAATTCAGCAACAGCTGCGTATTTCTCAAGTTTACAGTAGTACACCCGTAGGAACAAAACTTAGTTATAGAAATATTTGTTGGCATTATTTTTTTTAATTACTATTTTATATTCTTTATAAATGCTTAATTATTAATTAGGGTAATTGGGGTATACTACAGAAACAACTGGTTTTAGTTGCTATCTACATAAGTTCTCTAAAGCAAAAAGGAAGATTGCAAGAAAAAAAACTTCCTTCCACTTCATTCTGCTTAAGTGAAACTTAAGGGGATATGCCATCTCTAATTCTAAAAGATACCTTAGGCTAGGCCTCTTTAGACTGCAATATTATAAGACATTCTGCGGTTCTGCTAGTTGTGGAAGAGGATGCCTTGCATTCCTAAGGAGCTACAGAGGGCAAAGGTGTCAGACTTTCCTAGACAACTAGTGATAAAATGTGCTTCACTGCTCGAGAAACAAGACAGCTAAGAAAAAGACAATGCATTGCAAACACAGAACATGTATTTTTGTTCACTTCATCAAAATTAAGATTCCTACAGAGATTATGAAAACAGCATTTGAAAGCTTGTGTTGTTACCTTCTAAAGACCTAAAGTTTGTTAATGCAGGGGTTCTGGGAAAGGGACTATTCACCAAAATGTGTTATGCCAATACTGCCAGAGATAACCTATTAATTTTGGTATTATCCTGAGAGGGCACATCACGAGACATTTAAAAATAGAACTTTTGTGCACTTGTCTAGCAAAAGACAGACGTTATGCCATTTTCAAGAATTCTACTGTAAGATCTTTTGGAGAAGGAACTGTCAAGAAATGAGTTACTGTATGTGCAACATGTCCAGCTCAAGAACAAAGAAACTAATGCTGAAAAAAAGATTATCTGTCTTTTGAGAAACTTCCTAGCATGCTACCTGGAAGAACACTATCTCATTTTGCTCTGCAGTAAATGTAGATTAAACAGCTATAAGTATTGTTTGCAAAATCTGCAAGGAAGCAGGTTCTATGAAAGACTTTCTGAATTATAAACGTTATAATGAAAATAAACATGTCAGCTGGGATATTCAAAGCAGTTGCGCCAGCGCAAGTACAGACTTGCGCCAAGGAGCGATATTCAGCGGGATCCATTGTGCAGTGCAAATCTCATTGCGCCAATGCGCAACTATAATGAATGCATGTGCAAGAGCAGGGGGCGTGCCCATGAATATTTGGCGCAGTGTATATTTAACTGTGGGAACCATGGCATGGAGCAAAACCTGGTCGCCGAGTAGACTTGAGCCTATAAATACAGGGCGCAAGCACACAGACAGCACTTGTGCCAGGCGAGAGGGAGAGAGAGAGTGGCAAGAGACAGTGGACAGACAGAGCAAGCGAGACAGAGTGACTGTCACACGCAGCCACAGGGGTAGAGGGACAGAGGTACATAGATACATACATAGATACATAGACAGTGTCGGCAGATAAGGGCCTATGGCCCACCCAGTCTGCCCATTTGAGCTTGTAAGTGCAGTTTATGTTTTCCAAGAAGTCTGTTGCCCCTTACCTCTAACCTCCAGAATTCCTTTATGTCTATCCCATGCATTCTTAAATCCCGTGATTGTTTCAGCCCCCACCACTTCCTCTGGCAGTGAAGCGTGAACCAGGGGCTGAGAAAGCGAGATGAAAATGCAGGCATAGTGCCACGCAGTGCACCGGGGTGGCATACAGCCCGCAGCAGCCAACCGCCCAGGGGGAGACAGGACATCAGGGGCCATGGATAGTGCGCCCTTTATAATGGAGGCCATAATGAGGGATGTGAGGGGGCAGGAGGAAGAGCAAAGTGGCCGTGGAAGGGCCTCAGTGGTACGCTTGGAACAGGTGGTACCGTGCCTGCACCACCATCGAGAACTACACAGATACGGAGATTGTGGGATGGTGCCGCCTGAACAGGGCCATTCTGAGGCAGCTCTGTGAGCTGTGCCGTGAGGAGATGCAGGCACCCACCAGATGGAGCCACACAATGTCTGTGGAGACAAAGGTGACAGCTGTCATGTACCTGCTCACAACAGGCACCTTCCAGAGACCAACTGAGGACACCACAGGCTTAACCCAGTTGGTCACGTCACGCCTCCTCACACTGTTCCTCAATGCTCTGCTGCCACATGCTTCGGAATACATCTATTTCCCCAGCACACAGGCGGAGCATACAGCAACCAAGCAGGACTTCCACAGGGCAGCACGCATGCCTGGAGTGCTTGGGGCCATTGACTGCATCCATGTGGGCATCCGCATGCCATCTGGCCCTGAGGGTGTGGCCTATATGAACAGGAAGGGGTTCCCAAGTGTGAATTGCCAGGTGGTGTGCAATGCCAAGGGGCGCATCACCAAGGTCTGTGCCATACACCCTGGGAGAGCACATGATGCATTCATCTGGCACAGCTCTGTATTGTGCCACAGGTTCGAGTGTGGGGACATCCCCACGGGCCACCTAGTGGGTGAGTATGGGATGGGCAAGGGGTGCCGGGCAGTGCAGGTATTGGTATGGGGGAGGGCAAGGTGGATGTGCTGGCAAGGGTGCCAGGGACAGGCAGGGGGCACAGCAAAGGAGAACACAGGGCTGACCATGTTATTATCAACACAGGAGACAGCACCTATCCACTGAGGCTCTGTCTGCTCACTCCCTATCGGTGCCCGTCATCCCCAGTAGAGGAACACTATAATGAGGCACATGCCAGCATGAGAAACATCACTGAGCGTGTATTTGGGATGCTGAAGGCATGGTTCCGTTGCCTAGACAGGTCTAGCAGTGCCCTACAGTACAGCCCCTCGAAAGCCTGTGGCCTATTTCTAGCCTGCTGCATACTGCACAACACGGCCATTGACCATGGGACAGCTGTCGAGGCTGATGAGGACGACAGTAGTGGGGATGATGAGGGCAATGGGCCGGAGGGTGGTGGACAGCCCCCTCCCTGGGCGGAGGGATCCCCGGCTGCAAATGATGGCACGGCAGTATCGGGACACCATCGCACAGGAGCACTATGGTGCATGCAGGTAGGTGGCACCAAACCCAAGCACTGGCCACACACACAGGTACAGCACACAGGCAGGGGCATGCATGGCAATGGGCATGCACACACAGAGGCATGGTATAGGGGTTGCAGCATCAGTGGCACACATCCACACACAACTGCACACAGCAGCAAACAGCAACACACACATGCACCCACATGCCGGCTAGTGGTGGGGGATCAGATGCATTGCACCAGTGCACCCAGTGTAGAACTGCCCTCATCACGCCCACGCCACACGGGCCAGCGGCCGGGCATGCACACAGGCAGCGTGTGGCGCGACACACAGGTGCCACACCAGTGGTATACACACACACACACACACACACACACACACACACACACACACACACACACACACACCGCCCATGCATGCACAGGGCAGCAGCAGCAGACTGCGGCACGCACATAAGGGCTGCCGCGTGGAACCATGGCCACCGCAGCCATGGGGGTGGCTGCACTGGGGCCGATTGGCAGCCACAGGGGGTGTTTGCAACAGCCTCCCCAGGGGTTGTACTGTGGGAATATGACCGGGTCCATGCAGGGTTGTGTAGGTGCACAAACAGGTCCGCCCCAGGCGTGCCTGGGATGCCAGCAGCACAGCCCGGCATCGACAGGGAGGGTGTTGCTTGACACTGGGATTTTGGGGTGGACAATGCACTACGTGGTGTCCGTGGTGGCCAGCCACGTCCTGTGGCAGCCAGCAGTGCAAGGCCATCCGTGATCGCATTGGCTATGTAATCCTGGGATGCAGTCATGTCCTTCCGGAAGTGCTGTAAAGCAGCCAGGAGCTGTGCAGTAACTCTCTTGCACTGCTCGTCCACCTGGCGCAAATCTGCGTGCAGTGCATGCACCCCAGCAGCAAGCAAGACCTGTTGCTCCACGGAGGCCTGCAGCAAATGGGTGTGCTCTGCCAATGGGTCGGTGCCCAGAGGAACCTGGGCGGGGCACTGACCCTCTTGCAGTGAACGACCATGCTGCACAACCCCCCACTCAGGCGGACATTGCACAGTGGGGTCCTCATGAGGTAAGTTCCTATCAGGCGCCCCAGCAGTGGACCCTGTGTCCAGCTGCCCTGTGGCCCTGCCCCTGCTGCCACTGCCCATCCAGCCGCTGAACGCTGCCCAGGCCTGTGTGGCTGCACCACTGCCACCACATAGCACTGCTGTGACAGTGCAGACAGCAGCACCAGCAGTGGTGACGGGCAGCTGTCCCACCACTGTCAGGCCGCTGGGCATGCTGCCTGTGATGGTATCTGGTATGGGCATCTCCCCCACAACACCACCCATGCTGTCCAGGATTATGGTCAGGTCGTCAAAGGGTTGGACCATACCCTGATCTGTGTTTCCACACAGAGGATGCCGAAACTGGCATCCTGTAGGAACACATCCAGGGCCTTATCTGACCCCATGCCCAGGACATCCGGCTGGACAGTGGTGGTGTGCTGCAGCCGATCAGGCCCCCGGATGCCCGTGAAGGTGGATTACTGGTCCTTCAGGGCTGGGCTTGCCTCCAAGGCTGCTGCTGGTGCCCAATCCTCTGCATGCAGGCATACTGATGCTGAAAGAGAAAACAGATGTGTCGGTGATGCAAGACCCCATTCCCCCCCAACACAACCACTGCATGCTGTGCATGCCCAACATATGTACCATGCAGTGATGGGTTGCCATCTATCTGGAATCCTCCACCTAGCAGAACCTCCACAGTGCTGCGGTGCATAATGGCTGCCACCAACTCCTCCTGTGCCAAGAGCTGTGGCACATCAGCAGACCCCCCCTCTGGTGGTTTTCCAGGCTGCAAGGATGGTTGCCACCTATTCTTTGATGTGCCACTTATCGGCGCCCACCTTTTTGCGGCACTCCTGCACTGACCGCTGGTGGATGCCCTGCTGGTTGACGCATGCCACCACCTCCTCCCAGGCCCCAGCCCTGGCCTGTGGTGTGCCTGTGGCACCACTCAATAGTGGCTCCCCATCGAGGTTGGCCTCAAACAGGGCCTCTGCCTTTGTAAAGTTGGGCCTTCACTTGCGAGCAGGCCCACGCTCCTCACCCTCCTCACGTACCGACATGTTGCCACCTGTGGACATGGACAGCACAGTATGTCAGTATCAGCAGCACCCTACTCTGTTCCCCCTGCTGAGCTGGCTGGGCTCAGTGTGCCCCTTACCTCAGATGATTGCAATACTGGTCCATGGCCTGTGCCGGTCCGTGGCGCTTTTATAGTGCAATGCATGCAAATGAGCCTTGATGCAATGGTAATGACATGCTAATTTCCCCAGTGCGCCACGCATTGGCTGATAAGCTCATTAGCATGTGGTGGCTGAGCATCACGAATTTGCTCCATGCGCAATGAGATTGCTCTGGAGCAAGTCGCGGCGCAATGCCCAGGCATGCACACTGCGCAGGCCTGCATTGCACATGCGCTGGGTGGTGTGCGCCCACCTATTGCGCACTGTGCACCCACTGCGTAATAGGGACCATGGCACATGGTGCGCCGTGCCTTCTATTGCACACATACGCACTGTGCGGAGGCCGACCCCTGACCCCTGTTTTAACTTCTGCCCCTGGGTGTACCCGGACCTGTGACCCCGCTTGACAACGCCCATGCTGCACATCTCCGTGACTGCATGATGGGCTGACACAGCGCATGTCCCCTCAGCCAGCGCATCTGCTGCATGTACTGGCAACGTGCGCCTAATGCTGCCGTTTTGCTCAGCAGCTCATATCACAGTGATGGTGAGGCAACAGCAGCAACATGGACAGGTGGCCAACTGGACGCAGGTGGAGCTGGCCAACTTCATGGCGTGCGTCCAGCCACACGCACCCCAGCTGTTTGGGCAGGTGCCACCGCAGCAGCCCTGGATGGCTGTGTGGCAGACAATTGTTGACGCCCTCACGCAGCGCACAGGGGTGGCCAGAAATGGGGAGCAGTGTCACCACTGGTACAGGGACCTGTTGTGGAGGGACCCAGAGGCTGGAGGCACGTGTCTGGCATGGGGATGTGCCACAGCCAGGTGAGTAGGCCCATCATGCATGTGTGCCCTGGTGCTATGCTGTGGTGCTTGCTACGGTTCCTGGCATGCCCTGCAGAGTGGTGTACTTCCATTGTGCGCAGTACGGTGTGGCATCGCCCTCTGCCACATGCATTTTGTTACCACTCTGTGGGACGTGTCGGGCAGTGGCTCACCCTGTGCACAGGGGTGGGGGTGGCGGGCAGCTGCCGTGGTTGGTTACTGATGTGTACCTGTTTCTGTTCCATCCCCAGGACTTGAAGACAGACGTCGGGCGGTGCTGGTGGGTCGCCAGGGCGCAGCAGCCCAGGGAGGAGGAGTGGCTCCAGTGCCAGTGGGGTCACAGAAGCCAGGTAGGAAGAACAGGTTACTCACCTGTAACAGTAGTTCTAGGAGTGATATATGTTGTTTATCCACACTTCTTGGCATGTCCCCTTCCACTTTAAATCTTGCCGGAACTCTTCAAGCTGACTCCTCCCACCCACCCAGGTGGTATATACCTCGGCTCCGCCCCATGACGCCAGATCTTAGCCCGTTGGAAGCAAGGTTGTGTGCCCGAAGCCAGGGAGGTCGGTGGGTGTGTGTGGATGAACAACATATACCACTCCTAGAACTACTGTTACAGGTGAGTAACATGTTCTTCTAGTAGCGTGGATATGTTATTCATCCAGACTTATTGGCAGACTCCAAGCAGTTCTCCAGGAGGAGGTAGGCAACGCGCACACCCCCTACTTAGGAAATAAAGATTGGAGAACCGAGGCCCCAAAACCAGCATCCTGGCGTGACTCAAGGTCGATGTGGTAGTGGGTAATGAAGGTGTTTTCTGACTTCCAGGTAGCAGCCCGACAGATTTCCTGGATAGGGATGTCCCTGGAAGCAGCCACCGATGCAGCAGTATGGCGGGTAGAATGAGTTCTTATCCCTCTGGGAGGCTCCTTGCCTGCCAACTCATAGCACAGAACTATGCATGATATAATCCACCTTGCTATGGTCCGTTTGGCTGCAGGTCTGCCAGAAGCTGCTTCAGCATAGGTGACAAACAGCTGGCGAACCTCTCCACGAATTTCCACCGTCCTCTCCTTGTAGTAGGAGAGAGCACATCTCAGGTCCAAGGTATGGAGCCTGTACTCAGCGTCCGAGGTGTAGTTAGGGTAGTATACCGGCAGAGTCAACACCTGGTTAAGGTGAAACTCTGACACCGCCTTCGGAAGGAATTTCGGGTGGGGGCGCAGGACAACTTTGTCCCTGTGAAAGCGCCTGGAGCTCCCCTGTTCTTCTGGCTGACGTGATAGCCACCAGGAAGGCCGTCTTCCGTGAGAAGTGTGAGCTCACACTTGTGCATGGGGTCGAATGGCTTGCCCATGAGCTTTGGCAAAACCAGCAACAGATCCCATGGAGGTGGAGGTTCATGCACCGGAGGAGATAAGTGATCCAGGCCTTTGAAGAAGTATCTGACCACTGTTTCCTGCGACAATGTCGGCTGACCGGCCCACATCCGGTAAGCAGAAATGGCTGCCAGGTGCACCCTGAGGATCGATGGCCGTAGACCCCCTTTGGTGAGAGACCAAAGGTAGTTGAGAATGTTAGCCACAGAACAGGATAAGGGGTCCAGACTCTTACCCTGACACCAAATAGAAAATCTTTTCCATTTGAAAGCATAACATTTCCTGGTCGATTCCTTTCTAGATGCCTCCACCACGGTGTAGACATCTTCAGAAAGACCCAAAGCCTGGAACTCTAGCCACTCAGGTACCAAGCTGTGAGGTGCAGGGATTGAAGGTCCAGATGGAATACCTTCTCCTGGTTGAGAGATATCAGGTCCGGGAATGTGCAAAGCCGCTCCGGAGGCCTGCAGCTGAGGCTAAGGAGATCTGTATACCAGAACTGGCACGGCCAATCTGGGGCTACCAGGATCACCTTTGCCTTGTCCATCTTCACCTTGAGTAACACCTTGTGGATCAAGAGAAATGGAGGGAAGATGTAGAGGAGGACTAGGGTCCATGGCCTCAAGAAGGCATCCCCCTGCAGCAAGTCCTGCTGAGGGGGGCAGGCATGAAACAGCCTCCACCTGGTGTTTTCCCTGGAGGCAAACAGGTCCACCAACAGTTTTCCCCAATCGGAGAACAGGTTGTAAGCTACCTCTGGATGGAAAGACCACTCGTGGGATGTCTGGCCTATGCGACTGAGAGCATCCACCAGCTGGTTCGAGGCTCCTGCCACATGGGTGGCTAGAAGATCTGCCTCCAACTGGCTTACGAGGGTCCAGATGTGGAGTGCCTCCTTGCACAGCAGACGGGAGTGCGTGCTGCCCTGCTTGTTGAGGTAGTACATGGTCATGGTATTGTCGGTCTGGACTTGAACCACTTGACCCCGGAGCTGAGGAACGAAAGCTGACAGCGCTAGTTTGACTGCTCTGAGCTCCAACAGGTTGATGTGACATTGGGACTCCTCGGGGGTCCAGAATCTGTGGGCTCTGTTGTCCCCCATGTGGGCTCCCCAGCCCATGAGAGAGGCATCGGTTGTAAGGATGACTGTCGGCTCAGGGCAGACAAATGGGATCCCTTCCTGCAACCGGTCTGGGGCAGTCCACCATTGGAGAGCATCCCACATCTTCTGGTTTACAGTGATCAGATGGTCAAAATGACCATATCGCAGAGTCCACTGGGCGGCCAGCTCCCACTGGAGGGGGGCGCATGTGCTACCGGGCCCAATGGACCACTGAGGTGCATGCCACCATGTAACCCAGAAGGCACAGAAAGTCCTGGGCAGGGCGCAAGTGCCCAACCAGAAATGATCCCCCCCCCGTCCACTGGGAGCCCAGCTCTGGCTTGACAAGAGTCGAGCTCTGCCCTGATGAAGCCCATCACCTGAGAGGGCACGAGTTCCGACTTGGTCTCATTGATCAGGAGGCCGAGTTGGGAGCAGGTTTGGAGGGCCAGATCCCTGGACCTCTCCACCTCCTGAAGGGAGGAACCTGCCAAGAGCCAGTTGTTGAGATAAGGGTAGATTCTGACTCCTCAATGCCGAAGGTGGGCCGCCACCACTGCAATGCAGTTGGTGAAGACCTGTGGAGCTGATGACAGACCGGATGGCATGGCTTGGAACTCGTACAGGGTCCCCTCAGCCTGGAAGTGGAGAAACCGCTGATGGGATGGACAGATTGGGACATGAAAGAACACGTCCTGTAGATCCAGTGAACAGAACCACATGTTTCACTCCAGGGATGGTATGATCTGATTCAGAGTTACCATCTGGAAGTTGCAAGACCTGATATATTGAGTCAGGTCATGGAGATCTTGGATGGGGCGCCAACCCCCATCCGCTTGGGCACCAGGAAGTACCTAGAAACGAAGCCTGGGTCTGTAGGAGGATCTGGCACTGGAGCTATGGCCTCCTTGCAGAGGAGCTGAGCTACGTCATCTCGAAGAGCTGACTGAGTGCAAGCTGAGATCCTTTCCTCCCGAGGAGCGTGGGCTCGGCTGGGAGGGTACTGCTCGAATTCTAGAGGCAGTTCCTGACTGACCACTTCGAGAACCCACCTGTCCAAAGTGATATCGGACCAGGCAGAAAGGAAGTGGTGGAGCCGACCCCCACTGGAGGACCCAGAGCTGGTATGATGGGTGTAGGGTTGGCAACTTCAACCAGTCACTGAGCAGGCTTAGAGGAGGAGGCTCCTGGACCTGCACCTCTGCCTCCTTTATGGGGCTGTTGAGGGCCCTTCTTGGGCCGTGGGTGCCAAGCTTGAGCCTGCTGCTGCTGTTGCTGCCGACCACCTTGATAGGAGGGCTGCCTGACTGCAGGGGAAGAATGCCGAAATGGTTTCTTCTTTCTTTTCTGCTGGTTCTTGCCCAAAGAGCCCTTGGCAGAAGTAGCATCCAAGGTGGCATTGGACTGCTCTATGCGCTGAAGGTGACCGGCCACTCCTGGTCCGAACAAGTCGGTGCCTAGGAAGGGCACATCAGCAAGCTTATGCAGAGTATCCGCCGGGAAGAAGGAAAGCCTCAGCCAAGCCCTGTGGTGAGTGGCCACTGCGGCTGCTAATGAGCGGGCACAAGAGTCCCCAATGTCCAGGGCTGTCTGGAGCTGCTGTTTTGCAACAGCACGTCCCTGGTCATGGACTTGCTTGACCGTGGTCTTCATGTCCGCTGGGAGATAAGGGAGGACCTTGTCTATTGACCCAAGAAGGGCATGAGAGAAGTGTGCCATGATGACAGCCGAGCTGGACTGATGAAGGCCTAAAGAAGAGGCCACATAGACCTTACTGGCAGAGTGGTCCATATTTGTGGACTCCTTGTCTGGGGGTCGGTCAGTGTCAGCTGAGCTACCAGTGCACCTAAACACAGAGGTGGTCACCAGGCTGTCGGCTGAAGGGTGCTCTGTGAATCCTGCAAGGAACCCCATGGACACCGCGTACTTGCGGGCCATTCGGGCAGATGGTGCTGGGCAGGAAGCAGGATGCTGCCAAAGCTCAAGCGCTGGGACAACAATGGCTTTGGCCACTGGAAAGGCCTCCGTTGGGGTGTTCCCCCTTTTGAGAATTTCAGTAAGGGGGTACTCTGCCTTTTTCTGGATGGACTCATGGGGCATTCTGGTGGATTCGAAGATAAGGTGGAGGATGCCCTGTCATGGACGACTCATCATCCCTGGGATGTGAGTGCAGTCCAGTGACGTCAGAGTCCAAAGAGTCAGGATACAGCAGTCTCCCGCCTAAGTCACCCTCGATGCGCTGAGGGCGATTGGATTGGGGGGGACTGTTATTGATAGACGTCGGGGAAGACCGGTGTGTGCTCGGTCCTCTTTCAAGGGCACCCCTCCCTGAGACTGCTTAGGCGGTGGTTCCACCAGAATTGGTGGAGAAACCGAAATAGGTTGAACCGGGATACGTGCCTGCCCCACAGGCGGAGGAACCAATGGCTTTGGTTCTGGAGGTGCCAGGGTAGGCGGTGGAGCCGGCTTCTGCCTGGTCTGAATCAGCTATTGCCACATGAGGTCTTCATAGCATCGACAGAGTTTCCGCTGAAGCCTCTCCTCATCCAAGGGGGATGAAGACCTGTAGCGTCGCCTCTTTTTAGAGTGCTTATGGCTCTTTCTCAGCCGTTCGGCTGAGAGGGTTCTGGACCTCGACCGAGATCCGGGAGGCCGACTCGGTCGATCAGGAGACACTGGGGTCAGTGAAAACCGAGGGTCCGGAACCGAGTCCTTAATGGGGATACCAGTGGGCTGGGTCTCCTCATCAGGGAAGACAAGGACCGCAGTCCTTTCCAAGGAGTTGGGCTGAGCCGGCTACAAGGGGTCAATTGGGTCGAGAACAATCCCGACCTCGTCGACCACCTCCTCGGTCCCCTGGTCAGACGGAAGGTCTGTGAAGCCGGCGGCTGAGGATGCGATCTCGACCGAAGTTGAGATCGAGTGCTCCTGGGACTCTGACCTTTCTCGGTCCCAAGAATGCCTTCATCGGGACGAAGACTGGTCCCTCTCTCTCTCTCTCTCGTGAGAGCAGGAGAAGTGCGAGCCCGAGGGCACCTCACCCTGGGTGGGAAGAGACTGGCACAACTCCTTGAAGGAGCCCGAAAAGGTGGAGTCAAGGTTCAATGGAACAAAAAAGCTTTGATTGGCCGAAGCTCGAGCTGCTTCCTCCTCAGATGCCTTCATTTGTTCCAGCTGTTCGGCGGATCCCACGGCCGCAGAAACTGCCCACATCGCCTCCTTCAATTTCACCAGCGGGTTCCTTTTCTCCAGTCTCCCCACCCATAAGCGTGCCTTGCGGTCGTCCAGGACATTGGGATGGAAGGCCAGGCAAAACCCACATGATGAAGTGTCATGTCCGACACCTAGACAGTAGATGCAGGTTAGGTAGAGATCAGTGCGCGACATCTTCTGGCCACAGGGGCACCGGCAAAATCCGGGGAAAGCCTTTTCCTCCATGTCAGAAGTGGTAAAATCGCAATCACTAACTCCAACGAGTTTAAGAGTAATTTTCAGTAAAAAATGATGCTTTGAATCCAGGGCCTATGAATTGCTGTAAGAGCACGAGGGAACCTGTATCTTCCAGCAGAAAGGAAGGTCTGGTGTCATGGGGCTCAGCCAAGGTATATACCACCCGGGTGGGAGGGAGGAGCCAGCTTGAAGATTTCCGGCAAGATTTAAAGTGGAAGGGGACATACCAAGAAGTGTGGATGAACTACATATCCACGCTCCTAGAACTGACACTGTTCTGCGCACCATCAGTGGGGGGTGGCAGGGGCATGGGTGTGGGCGTGGCTGCCTATACTGTGTGTCGTGACAGCTGTCTGTGTTGCACTGTGTGTGGTGCCTGTCACTGTGGCGCATCCATCAGTCACGTGCCTGCTGCTGGTGGGGTGGGTGTGCGTACAGCTGCCACTGATGTTGCTGTGGTGCAGTCGGGGCACTATGCCATGTGACTGCCATGGTGCAGTCGGATGGCCACTGTGCGGCGAGGCCCACTGCTGTGCAGTGATGTGGTGTGCTGCCTTGCCGGCAGGTGATGGCCCACACCCCTGTGGGTGACCTGTATGGGCTCTCCAGGGGGGGGTGTTCCCCCTGCCCAGTGCGCGCTGTGGTTGGGCCGTGTTCCTTAGGACACTGCACTGATCACTTGTTCTGTCCCTTGTCCTAGGTGTCCACCGACGATGAAGGAGGCCCCTGTACTGCAGGCTACTGAGGCAGCTAATCCTGGTTACCTCAACAACAATGGAGGCTGTCTTCCAAGTCCGGAGGCTGCTCCTGGCGGTCAGGAGGCACCAACGGCAGCAGGGGGTGGCAGGATGAGGCTGCCGCTAGCCCTACATTGTGTTCCTCTGTTTCCATAGCCAGTCCCTCGTCCCACTGTACAGTCCCTGTTCCCTTCCCTCACTATCCTACCCTTTCCCACCCCCTTGTTACTGTATATAGTTATTTTGAATACATTTCTATTTTGACTTACCTGCCTGTGTCTGTTTTGCAGGTGGCATGAGGAGCCATGCTGCAGTGGCCCAGTGCCTGTCCATGTGGTGTGCATGTGTTTGGGCACATGTTGTGCTTCTGTGGATCACTGTTGTGTGTCCCACGGTAGTGGTGTCACTCCCCATGGTTGCTGGCTGTGCCTTGGGGTGGCTGTCAGGGTTTTGTGGCGGGTGTGTCTGCTTGGCTGTGTGGTCCTGGGTGTGGTGTGGCCTGGCCTGGTCTGGATGTGCAGGGGGGCACCTGCTGCCTGTGGGGGCTCTTTTGTTGTTCCTCCATCCCCCACTGGCACCCCCTGTTCCCTCCTGTCTGTGCCACTGTTGTGTTCTGGGATGGGGGTCTGGGTGCCTGTGTATGCCCTACTATGCCCTGCTGGTGGTGACCTCTTGTGGCCAGTCACTCCACTGCCCTGGCTCTGTCCCTGGGTCTCCGCTCTGTGCCGTGGCCCCCCTTGGTTGCTCTGGTGCTCTGCTCCCATGGTTGCCCTGCGGCTTCTGTGTCTGCCCATGGGACACCTGTGGTTGCCTCATGGCACGTCCACTGTTGCACCATGGCACATGCACAGTTGCACCATGGCACAACTGTGCCATATTTAGCTGTGTTGCGCTGGCGCAGTCCGGCATGCGCATCCTCTGAATAGGGCACTCACTGTGCCACGGCGCATCGGTTTTGCACTGTGCCAGACCTGCGCCGGCCTTTGGTGCATTTCTGAATATCTGGCCCATTGTGTTTACTGTCTAAATACACCAGATTTTATGCAGAACCCAAAAATGTTTGTTTGGAGACTGTATCATGTTGCATGCAAAAGTTATGAAGAAAAGTAATTTTATGTTTAAAAACTGAACTCTAAACAGAGGGGCAGTCCTCAGAAAGGGTGGAGAGCTAACCCTTACATTATTTATTTATTTTATTTCAATTTTGTTAACCAGGTAGGACCACTGGGCCCCGAAGGTCTCTTTTTCAGGGGAGACCGGAATTAGTTACATAAAGTAAAAACAGTTTGCAAGGTACAGTACATAAGAGAACATGTAACTTTTGTTTACAATCAAGACACTGTGCACATCAAGGAATCATACACTCATCAGTAAACAATTAATTTCACAATCACAATGAGACAATAGTACAGACAGTGGTGAGGTTCAGAACAGTTTTATCCCTGCCCATCTGTAATAGAACATAAGAACACAGGGTTATATCATCATGTAATAATTCGGTATTATATACAGCCTTCATAGTGGAATTCTACAAAATGTGTTTTTGCTAATATTAATTATGTACTGTGACTCTACAGATCAAAATTATTTTTTTTAAAAAAAGGAGACATTAGGCTCCTAGGCTGTAAGTCCAATATGACTCCCTCCTCCTGAGAAGATCAGAATCTCCTCTTTTATTCTTCTGCCTTTTTTCTTTCCCTGGGAATAGTCCTTTGTGATCAGTGCTGCTCGCCTTAATTTGATACTGAAAGATAATTGCTCGGGTACGTGCGAAGAGTGGGATTGCACTCACTGGTAGGAGCAGACACTGGTAGCTAGTAAGTGAGCATGGAGTCCTTACCTGAATATTCCATGGGAGGGGGCTTCCTGGACGTGGTGAGGGAGTTTGTTCCAGAGGACTGGGGCGGCAGTGACAAAGGATTTGCCGCCAACCATGGTCCGCACCCTAGGTACATCCAGGAGGTTTCACCCAGAGGTATGGAGAGGCCATGCTGAGCGCCTGAGAATCAGGAGACCGTCCAGACAGACTGGGGAAGGGTGGCTGCATATTAGCTTGTACGCATTACACAGCAAGGGGTACTGAAGGCGATCGTCTAGAGAAGGCCAGTGTAGGGAAGCAAGAGCTTCGCAGTGGTGTCGCCGTTAGTGAGACCGACGGGCAAATGAGGCTACCTTGTTGTAGAGAACCTGAAGAGCTCTTGTTTTGCCATTCCCTGCAAGACAGGGGCAGCAAAGGTCAGGGTTTGAGGAGAATGCAGTTGGTGATGGAATTCTTGGCCTCAGGGATGAGCTGGTCTTTCAGACAGTACAGCAGGCCAAGTTTGAGATGCACTGTTTTAGTTATCTGGTCTATGTGAACTTTCAGGGTAAAGCTCTGGTCCAGAGTTAATCCAAAGTATTTGAGGGAGCTCACCAGCTCTATGTGGCTGCCGGATGTGGAGGTCAGTGGGAGTAGGGAACTCCTGTCGAGGCCAAGAGTTCTTTGTCCAAAGACCATGGCCTTGGTCTTGTTTATGTTTAGGACCAGCCTGTTCTCAGTGAGCCAGGCTTCCAGCCAAGGAAGTTAGCCTGGAGCTGGGGCCCCAGGTCAGCTCATTTGCAAAATCCAATCAAAGTTGGTAAAAATTGCAGGAAATGTTGTCAGGATGATGCTCTGACCAGAAATAATAAAACTGAACACTGGGAAATCCAGCCCAGTTCTTGCCTATGTACCATGCTATAAAGATCTGTGTCTGTGGACCTGCTAATGTTATTGTTCTAAGATTCCTGCAAGACCTAAAGCCAAGAGCCACGCCTTCCTGGTGATGTCTGGACCACCAAGGAACCAAGCTTTTATTGCCGATTTCATACCAGAGATGCTGAGGTCCTGAGGTTTGAGCCTGCAAGGAAACAAAAACTACAACAAAGCACAAGAAAATAGAACTTTTCACAGCAGAATCTTTCAAATTTTGGTGCAGTAAAAAACAACAGTTATGTAAGAACTTATCGTAACAGCAGATCTTTGAGAGAGGTTCCTGCAGTAGATCATTACAACTTAGGACTGGGCCCCCGACGTCAGGACCTCACGGCAAACTTCTAGATAGAAATCCATAGTGGGGGACCGCCACCGGTGTCGCCTGATGGGATGTCAGCGTGACACTATAAAGCGGGTGGTTCTCACGCCCACCCTCCAGTTCTCCCACCAGAAGATCTCAGAAAGGTAAATGGGAGAAAGGAGAAAACTCCTTGAGACCTGAGCTGCTAAAGAGCACCCTGGGAAAGGAAAGAATAAACAAAACCTAGGGAAGTTGGGAGGCAAAAAGAAAAAATTACTCACCTTAGTAATGTTCTTTCTTCTAATGGAGTCTTGCTATATTATGACATATGTAGTGAGTCCCAACCTTCGAACTGCTCTGGAGGTGAAAGAGTTAACTTTCCATGCCAGGCATGGAACCTTGAGCGCGAGCTCGGTTGAAAACTCTGTCTGTTGTTAATCAAACTCAAACTGTCAGATCTTTACGAGCAAAACTCACTAAGGTTCTGTGTGACGCCAGAACCTACACTAGCCAACTGGCTACTAAATATAACAACACATTTTCTTGGTCCCAAAACAAAGACTCAAGTCAGGGGATCCAAAAATTAAAAACATAACACCCAAACACCCCAAAAAGGAGGTGAAAAATAAGGTGGGCATCTACTAAGTGCCAACACTGCACTGCCCACCCACATCCCAAAAGTAGAGGTTCTGAGAGGGGCAGGGGGGAGGTCATAATATAGCAAGACTCCATTAGAAGAAACAACATTACTAAGGTGAGTAATTTTTTCTTCAAACAACATGAAGTCTTGCTATATTATGAAATATGCAGACTACATAGCAGTACCTCCATGGAGGAGGGACAGAACCTACTTTGGAAATAGGCTCTGAAGCACAGCTGTGCCAAACCGAGCATCACTCCTAGCCTGGATGTCCAGGGAGTAATGCTTGTGTAACCCCTAGATGGCGCTATCCCAGGGGCTACTACCCCTGCCTGATTTGCCACTAACAGGTTGAGGGGCCTGGATCCAATGGCGGGTGCCTCCACCCAGAGGTCAGGGTTTGCAATAGTTAAACTAACTTGGTCACAGCCCTCTGGGACACTGCAACCCCCTTTCTTCCCACTAGTGGCCCACACAATACATCAGAATTACCTTCACAGTATACACTTACCCCCAGGTCTGGTTCCGTACTGGGACCTCCTGTGAAATGAGATACAGTGCAACAATCACAGTACAGTACTTTAACATAGACAAATACCTCAGGCAGTATAACTTTGCTGAAACAAGCAGCTCTGATTTATTTAGGGGATATAACAAGGACAGGGGAAATCAGGTTAATTAGCTTATCACTCTAATAATCTACCTATGGCTCTGTGCACAGGCCTATCCCTATCAGTTACTGTCCCTGGGTACCCAAGCCCTAGTGGCTAGTCCAAACCGTGGCAGCTGGTAGGGCCCTTTCACACAGAGAAAAGGAAAATTAAACAGTCAGCAGTACAGTAATTCCATTTGGATTTAATGTGGCAATTCAACAGGAGCGACCCTGAATTAGTACTCACGACCTCCAAATAAGATAGGGTCCTTCAATGTCAGCAGGGCTCACTTGAGGTACACAAACCTCTTCACACATCCATATAAAAGAAAGCACTATACCAGGCAGGCTGCATCTGTATCCCGATCGCAATACTGCACAATACCGGGAGAACACACAGCAGATTCAGTTCCTGACAGACCGAGTGCAATTTTCAGCAATTCTTCCAGTCTTCTACAGGGTGAGCCTGGTTTCTACTCTTCAGAGATCCTTTGATTCTTTTACAGGGACGGATTCAGTCCTAACAAGCTGCAGACGGAACTCTGGGCCTTACGTTTTTGACTAAAACTGCACACTGAAAAGCACAGGGCTCCTTCCTTCTTCACTGCCAAAGCTCAACTGAAACTCCAACCGACAAAACCGGCACTTCCTTTGAGTTCCTCCCAGTTCTTGACTGGATTGGCTGTCACTCACAATAGACTGCTGCTGTTGGTCCAAAAGGCACTGAAGTCTAAACTACATCTCCCAGAGTCACTGCCCATACAATCCTCTTGTGGCTGGCTCAGATTATGAGTCCAAGTTCTGATTCGTCCAAGGCACCATTTTAGAGCTAGCTTACCCCACACTGATTGGTCCAGTTCAGCAGTTCAAAACTAGAATGGGAACTAGCAGACACAGTTCTGACTGCAAAGAAAGCAGGTTAGACAAACTGTAATTTCATTATTACTCTAAATAATTTCTGGCAAACAGTTACATCTTTCAGATAGGTTCCTTTGCACCCTAGTGACTGCAAAAATGAAGTGAATTGGCAGCAGCTTGAGTGGTACTCAATCAGAGAAGCACACAGTCCCCCATACAAACTAATTATGTCTGCAAGCAGACAGCTCTTAAAGAGACAGTACCAGAGGTTCTAAAAACACTCACTGATAAATGGCTTAAATGCCAAACACCATTCAGGCTTGGAGCATTCAAGCAAGCTCCTGGAAGTCTTTTGGGAACCCCCATTTGCAGGGGGGTTACACTTGGTAAAAGTGTGAACTGTTTTCCAGGTAGCTGCTTGACATATCTCTAGGATAGGGATGTCCCGGCAGCAGCCAGAGACGCAGCTGTACCTCTGGTAGAGTGAGCCCTCAGGCCTGAGGGAGGAACCTTACCCAGTTTTTCATAGCAAAATTGGATACAAGAGACAATCCACCTGGCAATGGATCTTTTAGTGGCAGGTTTCCCTTTACCAACCTCACCATAAGTGAGGAACAGTTGGAGGGAGTCAAACCTGTGACCCTTGGTACGTTCTATGTAGTAACTAAGAGCTCTTTTGACATCTAAACTGTGTAGTCTCCTCTGCGCGAGGAGGAATGGCCAGTGAAGTACACAGGGAGAGACATAGATTGATTAAGGTGGAAGTCTGAAACTACCTTAGGCAAGAACTTTCTGTTAGTCCTGAGGACCACCTTATCTCTATGAAAGGAGATAAATCAGGTTCCACTGACAAAGCTTGTAACTCACTTATGTGCCTGGCAGAAGTGATGGCTACCAAAAACACAGTTTTCCAAGTCAAGTACTTAAGCTCTGCTGAAGACAAGGGCTCAAAAGGGGGTTGCATAAGCTGAGCAATGCAAATATTAAGATCCCAGGCAGGAGCAGGGTCCCTGAATGGAGGATTGGTGTGAAGCAACCCCTTGAAAAACGTGGAGAATACAGGATGAGCCGAAAGAGAAGAGGGTTTACCTGCTGATAAGAAAGCAGACACGGCTGCCAGGTGCACTTTTAGGGTAGCTGGCCTCAGCCCCAAAGTATTCAAATGCACCATATAATCCAGGACTGTGGGTAAGTCAGCAGATTCTGGGGAAATATGCATGCCAGAGCACCAAATGCAAAAACTCTTCCATTTGGAATTATAAGTAGCGCTGGTGGATGGCTTCCTAGAAGCCTTCAATATATCCAATACACCTTGGGAGAGGTGTAGGTCAGCAAACTCTAACTCTTCAAGAACCAGGCCTTGAGATTGAGAGATTTGAGATTCGGGTACCAAACCCTCCCCTGAGCACAGGTTAACAGGTTGTGATTCCTGGGAAGACACAGGGGAAGGTGGACTGCTAAGGACAAAAGGAGTGGGTACCAGGGCTGTCTGGCCCAATCTGGTGCAATCAGGATCATCTTGCAAGGTTGAGATCTGATTTTGACTAGCACCTTGAACAGAAGAGGGAAGGGGGAAGGCATAAAGAAACTTCCCTTCCCAACTGAGAAGGAAGGCATCCAGAGGGACTGAGCCCAACACTGGGGGCCTGCAGCAAAAAAGGGGAAGTTGGTGATTGTCTGGGGCTGCAAAAAGATCCATCTGCGGGGTGCCCCATCTGGCAAATACTACCTCCAATACTACGGGATCCAGTGACCATTCGTGATGGCCCTGGGAAATCCTGCTGAGAGCATCTGCCAGGACATTGTCCTTGCTTGGAAGGTGAACTGCTGTAAGGGAGGTGTTTAGGGAATATGCCAGAGACCACAACTTCATTGCTTCGGTGCACAAGGCCGTAGACCGAATGCCTCCTTGCTTGTTGATGTACCAACATTGTAGTGGTGTTGTCTGTTCTGATCTGTACAACTTTGTTCTGAACAGAGGTGGAAAAAACTTGAAGTGCTAGAAAAACTGCTCTGAGTTCCAACAGATTGATGTGGAGCAGAGATTCCTGAGGGGACCACAGTCCCTGGGTAGTGAGATCGCCCATGTGAGCTCCCCACCCCAAGAAGGATGCATCTGTAGTAAGGATTAGGGAGTGAGACTGAGGGATGAAGGGGAACCCCTGTCTCAGATTGCTCTGGTCCTGCCACCACTGAAGGGCTTGATCAGGTTCGAGTCACTGGGATCAATTTGGTCAGAGGGTCTCCTTGAGACCAAAAGGCTCTCAAATGGAACTGGATGTCCCTCATCTGAAATCTTGCTCCCTGCACAACTGCTGTAGAAGCAGCCATGTGCCCCAGGAGCTGCAGAAAATGCCTTGCTGGTCGAGAGACCTGCAGGGTGAAAGAGGAGGCCAGAGAGACCAAGGTCCTTGCTCTTTCCAGAGGAAGGAAGGCTCTGGCCTCTTTTGTGTTCAGTTCTGCACCTATGAAGGTGAGAAGCTGGACAGGCTCTAGAACGGACTTCGAAGATTGAGAAGGAAACCTAGAGATGTGAGTAGTGCTGAGTTACCTGAAGGTGTAGTCTGATTTGTTCTGGAGACTGGCCTACTATGAGCCAGTCATCCAGGTAAGGAAAAATGGCAATCTTTGCCTTCTTAAGTGGGCAACTGCTGCAGGCATTTTGTGAATACCCTCGGGGCAGGGGTGAGCCGAAGGGGCATTGCTCTGAACTGGTAATGGCCTGAGGGCAGTTGGAATCTGAGGTACTTTCGATGGAGCTTCTGATAAGAACATGGAAGTAGGCATCCTTGAGGTCCAGGGACGCTAGCCAGTCCCTGGTCTTAGAGAGGTAAAATAACTCCCAGAGTCACCATTTTGAATTTTGGTTTTAAAAGGTGCTTGTTTAGGTATCTGAGATCCAGGATGGGCCGCCATTCTCCTGTCTTTTTGGGGTAAGGAAGTACCTGGAGTACAACCCTTGCCCTGGTGTGGGTGGAACCCTTCCACAGCTCTGAGAGCCAGGAGGGTAGAAACTTCTGTTTCTAGGGCAAGTGCCTCTGATGGATTTGCAGGTGGAAAGGACCTGACTCTCATCTTCGGAAATTTTTTGAAGCTGAGAACCAGTCCCTGGCTTACTACTTCCAGGACCCACTTGTCTGATGTTAGAGACTTCCAGTCCTGGACAAAGTAAGCCAGCCTGCACCCTACCGGTAGAGGAGAATCGGTCCTGGCTACCCCATCAGGGTGCCTGCTTGGCAGGGGCTTTGGGCTGAGGGGTGGAAGCAGGCTTGCTTGCACCCCGTCTGCCTCTCCCTCTAAAGAACCCCCTCTGGGCATAAGCAGAAGAGGAGACCTGGACTTGGTAAAAAGGCCTATGAAAAGGCCTGCCCCTGCCCCTGGGATGCTGCCTTTGAGGAGTGGCCTGCCTTTCCTAGGCCTGTGTACTCCTATAGGTGGTCCTATATTTATCCATTTTCTTCATGTAATTCTCTGTCTGCTCCCCAAACAGAGAATTGCCCACAACAGGAAAATCCATGGCCTTAGACTGGGTATCCTGTGACAGGGTAGTACATCTGAGCCAAGCCATTCTGCGAAGTGCTACAGATGTAGCCATGACCCTTGATGACACATCATTAGAGTCTACTGCAGCATGAAATTGCACCTTAGATGCCTCAATACCATCTGCAGCCACCTGTTCCAGCTCCCTGGCAAGCTGGTCAGGGACCTGTTTTGCTAGAGCCAGCACAGTATCCCATCTAGATTTCTGGTATCTAGCAGCATAAGCCATATAATTTGCCTGAGTCCCAAGGATGCTGCCATGTACTGTTTCTTTGCCATGGCATCAACCCTCCTGGAATCCTTTTCAGGGGGGTGCGAAGCTAGAGGAATATTTACCTTGTCACAGGCTGCAGCCTGCACTACCCCTACATGGCTGAATTGCTGTGTGAGGAACTCCGTATCAGAGCCTGATAATGTATACCTCTTGTCCATCCTTTTATCAACAGGAGGTATAGTGTGAGGAGTTTTTAGAATTTTTACTGTCTGTTTACTAAAAGATTTATGCAGAGGAATAGACAGTCTCCTAGACTCTGGAATATCCATCATTTCTATATAATCAGGCTCCTCTTGGTCATCAACAGCTTCCTCAACAGGGAGCTGGACAGTTTCAGCAACTTTCTTATAAAACATAAAATGAGAAGGGGACTCAGATAACCTAGGAGGAGAAACCCCTGATGGTCTGTCTGGAGAGATGTCCGGTTCAATGGGCACATCCAGACTTTCAAACCCACATTCACTCTCCTCATACTCCTCTTCCCCCTCCCCCGGTTCATAAAAATCCTCAAAATCATAATCTTGAACCGTGGAACCGGCCCAACCGAGCTCTTCCCTGATGGTATCGGTTCGGTCGGAACCGGGGAAGGTGACTGGACAATTTGAATTGCTTTAGCTATTTCCTCAGTGGTTGGAGAAAAAACTTTTGGCACACTAGCTGACTTTCTAGTCCTTTTAGTTGGAACCGGCCCCTCAGAGCTGGCTCTTCTTTTGCCCGAGGAAGTATCGCCCTGGTCAGAGGGCACTCCCTCCGGTTCAGTTGGAACCAAACCGGGTTGGCCATCCGGGTCAGCGGACTTTTTGGCCTCCCTTTCCCTGAGCCTACCAACTCTCTTCTCAATGGTGGCAGCAGGAAAATTACTACATATCTGGCAGTCTGCATTGAGGTGGTCAAACCCCAGACAATACACACAGGTGGTGTGTGGGTCAGCCTTAGCAAAGGCTGAAACCCAGTGGGCCCGGTTTTTCTTTTGGGTTTCTCAGACATAGTGCCAGCCTAACCAACTTGCCCGTTTATGGCAATCCGCCAAGCAAGACTCCCTTATCGGTTCCCAACCGTGTCACGGGTCGTGGAAAAAACCGTAATGAAACTTTTTTTTTTAGAACTGATAAGAACCGGGAACCGCACTCTAAATAAGGACTAGTAAAGTTTTAGAACAACCTGATCGGTTCAAACCGAACCGAAAGACATTTACAAGTTCCACACAGAATAAAATAAAAGTAAGCCTATCTATTACTTACAATACCACAGACAGAGCTTGAACCGACCGGTTGTGGTTTAATTTAGGTCAAAAAACCGATAAAACAACACTTTAACTGACAAAATGAACCAAGCAGAAGGAGAAATCTCCGGAGCGACTGTTCAGTGAGGCGGAGTAAAGAATCTGACAGTTTGAGTTTGATTAACAACAGACAGAGTTTTCAACCGAGCTCGCGCTCAAGGTTCCATGCCTGGCATGGAAAGTTAACTCTTTCACCTCCAGAGCAGTTCGAAGGTTGGGACTCACTACATATGTCATAATATAGCAAGACTTCATGTTGTTTGAATATGACCTACTGCAGTAACTGTTATATCTTACTTTGAGAGGGTTCCTGCAGTAGGTCATTACAACTTAGGACTGAATTCCAAGCAGTCAAGAATGAACAGTCAGAGACTGGGGTCTGGGAGGTGGAAGTGTCTGCAGAGAAGGATGCAGACTAGGACAAAAAGCCCTGAAGAATGGCCAGTCCAAAGCCGGCCCTGTGCCTAGAGGCAATGTCCAGACTGTAATGCTTGGTGAAAGTATGGACAGTACTCCAGGTGGCAGCAATACAAATGTCAGAGGCGGACACATTTCTAAGAAAGGTAGTAGAGGCGGCCATGACGTGGGTCTAATGCCCCTTGACCGCCCCTGGAAGTGGTTTCTCTTACTTCTGGTAAATGAAAATGATGCACTTAGCCAACCACTTGGAAAGGCATTGCGTGGAAACAGCTACGCCCTGATGTTTGGGTGCAAAGGAAACAAATAACTGGTTCAACTTGCACACCTCTTGTCTGAGAAATGTAATAACGCAAGACCCTGTGCACATCAAAGGTGTGCAAAAGGTGTTCCCCCCTGTTGGAGTATTCAGGATAATAAACTGGCAGTTGGATATCCTGGTTTAATGTCAGCTCAGATACCACCTTCGGAAGAAAAGAAGTGTTAGTCTTCACAGCCACCCTGTCTCTGTGGAAAATCAAATATGGTTCCTTACAAACAAGGGCCTAAAGCTCAGAAATTCTTCAAGCTGAGGTAATGGCAACTAAAAATAGTGCTTTTCAGGACAAATAGCGCATATCACAGCTTGCTGCTGCTTCAAAAGGGGGCAACGTAAGCTTCTCTAAAATAAAGCTAAAATCCCAGGGAGGAACCGGGCTGCAGACTGGAGGTTTCAAGTGAAGAATCCCCTTAAGGAAGGTTTTAGAGACCTCCAGCTGAGCAATATTCTTGCCGTACACCGGAATGTGATAGGCAGATATCACTGAAAGGTGGACCTTCAGCGAGGAATAGCTGAGACCCAAATCAGAAAGGTGCAAGAGGTACTCAAGAACCTGGTGTGCCAGGCAAGAAAAGGGGTCCAGATCTCTGGTAATCATCCAGATTTTCCATTTCATAGCACTTGTAGTTCTAGTGGAGGGTTTTCTGGCTTCCACCAAAAATGAAAATTACATACCTACCGTAATTCTTTATCTTTCTGTGTATCATCACCATTCATCACTACTGAGTACCTGGCTGGAGCCAGGACCCCGGGGAGCTTTTTTTTTTTTTTTATGGCGGAGCTGATGCAGTGGCAGTGCCACCCTTGAGGCCGATGTGTACTCACGGGCTGCAGGTTGGTCATCAACTGTCACCGGGCGTAGCTCCCCGCAGTTCTGAATCGCCGAGAGTGAGGAATAAGGGAGGAGGTGGGACAACACAGTCCAAGGGATAAATAAAAGGAAAAGATATACAAAACAAAAGAGGAATAAGCGACTGAGAGGACAGAATGAAGGAGGAAGGCTAAACTAAGGGATTGGGAGGGGCCCCAATCTCTGAGAAAGAGGAAAAGGTAAGGAGAAAGAGAGGGGAAAAATATTGGGAGGGGAGAGGACAGTGTCAACTGAACCTGCGGTCTGGACCCCCAAAAATATTAAGAGACTGAACCAAGTTCAGACCATCTGCATAAGAGGAGTAGATGTTAAGGGAAGAAAACCTGGCAAGGCAAGCAAGGTTAGTTCACAAGAAGTGAGAAACTCCTTGCAGAGGACGACTATCCCAAAGGGATTAGTCGTAAGGATGATAGGAGCAGCTTGAGGGGGTAAGGAGTGGAGACATGTCCTCTCCCCTATCCAAAGGAAAAAGGAGGGGGGAACTTCAAAGAAGAGCTCCTCCTAAATTAAAAGAATTGGATTAGTCCTCAAGGACAGAAGAAGAAGGGGAAACAGAGGGCTCCAATTGCACCACCCCACCCCTAAGAAGGGGTGGGAAGGCCGCAAGGTGATAAGGGAGAATCCCCCTCTCACCCTTCACCATCTAAGCAGTAAGCTGAAGTCCACCCCTGTGTGTCTTCAGGGTCCTTCCACTCCTGGCCAAAGGGAAGGAGGGAAGGGAGGAAAGAGACATACAGAGGGAGGGGGAACCCAGAGACTGCAGCCCCAGGGGGATGGAAACATAGAAACACAGAATTTGATGGCAGATAAGGACCGATTGGCCCACCCAGTCTGCCCATTTCCCTACCTGACGGATAAGCTGCAGATTCTAGTTAATCAACAGCTTACTTCCTCCTGCTCCCCCACTAGAATTGCCTTATGTCTATCCCATGCATTCTTGAATTCTCCCACTGTTCCTGACTCCATAACCTCCTCAGGAAGGCTGTTCCATGCATCCACAACTCTCTCTGTGAAAAAATACTTTCTAACATTACCTCTGAGCCGTCCCCCCTCTATCTTCAAATTGTGCCCCCTTGTTCTTGCACATCTCTTCTTCTGAAAGATACTACCCTCTTGTACTTTGTTAATTCCCTTGATATACTTGAAATTTTCTATCATGTCCCCCCTCTCCCTCCTTTCCTCAAGGGTATACATATTAAGCTGCTTTAGTCTCTCCTCGTATGTCTTCTGGTGCAGACCTTGCACCATTTTGGTTGCCCTCCTCTGAACAGCCTCCACTCTGTCTATGTCTTTGCGGAGATGGGGTCTCTGGAATTGCACGTAGTACTCCAGATGGGGTCTCACTAACTGTCTGTAGAGAGGGATAACAACTTCCTGTTTTCTACTGTTGATGACTCTCCCTATGCATCCCAATATCCCCCCAGCCCTCCTTGCTGCCTTCTCACATTACTTGTCCACATTTAGGTCATCTGATATAATTACTCCTAGGTCTCTTTCGATTTTTGTTGTTCTTATTAACTCACCCCCCATTGTGTACTCTTCACCTGGGTTTTTGTTTCCCAGATGCATTACCTTGCACTTCTTTGCATTGAATCTGAGCTGCCACGTATCTGACTATTCCTCCAACCTTGCCAAGTCCCTTTTCATTCTTTCCACGCCACCTTGTGTATCAACCCTGTTGAAGATCTTTGTGTCATCTGCAAAGAGGCATACCTTTCCTTCCAGGTACTCTCCAATGTCACTTATAAAGATATTAAAGAGGACTGGTCCCAGTACCAAACCCTTCGGTAACCCACTAGTTACCCTCCTTTCTTCACTGTGGACTCCGTTTACTATTACCTTTTGCGTCCTTTTGTCCAGCCAGTTTTTATCCAGGCTGCCACCATGGGACCCACTCCAAGGCTGGCTAACTTGTATATTAATCTTTTGTGTGAAACTGTGTCGAATGCCTTGCTAAAATCTAGGTAGGCCATATCCACAGCCCCTCCCTGGTCTACTACTTTGGTCACCCAGTCAAAGAAATCTATTAGGTTCGTCTGACATGACCTTCCTGCTGTGAAACCACGCTGCCTTGGGTCCTGTGCCCCACTGGCCTCTAGGTATGTAACAATTCTTTCCTTCAGAAGAGATTCCATAATTTTCCCTACCACTGAAGTCAAACTAATTAGTCTGTAGTTTCCTACCTCTGCCCTGCTCCCACTTTTGTGAAGTGGAATCACATTTGCCCTCCTCCAATCCTCAGGTACCACTCCATCCTCCCATGGAGGCGGGATTTAGTGATGAATGCTGAAGACATACAGAAAGATCAAGAATTATGGTAGGTACATAATTTTCATATCTTATCTGTGTCAGTTTTCACCATTCATCACTACTGGGTGAGTACAGAGCCCCCCAAAGGGGGCCCAATACAACCCTAAGGGACTAAGCCCCTTAGCCTCCAGTGGAGGAGACGCTGGAGGGGAGAACCTTTATGGGCCTGGTGAGGCCCGAGACTGGTCTGGGTGAGACAGGGACCCCCGGAGTGGGAAGAAAAGTGCCCCAAAAGTTGCCATCTCACCCAACGAGAGAAAAGATGGGTTCTCCAGTAGGCGGAGGAAATCACCCTACACCAAGCCATGGGTGACAACCAAGAAAGACGAAGCCATGCCGTCCGCCTAGTGCAGATCACTATCCCTACAATCCTGGAAGCTAACTCGTTGGCGTCATAGGACGCCCTTGCTTGTTGCCTTGCTAGCTCTAGGTCCTGAACAGAGAGGGCGATGGCCTGTCTGGTTACCTCCGAATCAGGCACAGAGGCTAGAAGCTGACCTAACCTGGACCACAAGAACCTGTCATAGGATGCATAGTGGGCCTGATGTGAAGCAACAGACATCAACATCCGTGTTGAGTAGAATGTTTTCCTCCCCCAGAAGTCAAACTCCGCGGAGTCTGAATCTGGAGACTGGTCATGGGAAGGGGTGCGAAACTCAGAGGGAGCATCCAGCTGCATCAAGCCCACAAGTGGGTGAGGCATGTGTCCTGGAGACTCCATGGGAATGCAATACCGCTGGCGCAGATCCCTTGGGGCTGGGACTGTGGAAAAGGGATGGTGCCAGAGCCGCTGTGATGCTTCCCAAAAGGGAACAAGTCACGCGGGAATCACCAGGTTGGCCATGCTGAACTCGCCTAGGAAGGCATGCGTCATGTGCTTGGGATTGCTTTCCAAGGCAGGGGAAATCCGGAGATCGTCCATCATCCTCGCGAGGAAGCGCTGATATGAAGAGAGATCAGATGCTGGGGAAATGTGAACAGAGAGTTCCCCTCCCTCTGAGGAGGAGGATGAGGAAGTGGACAAGTCCAGAGATTCAGGGTTTGGTTGTTCTGGGGGAGGGTGGAACACCCTTTCGTCCATGGCCCTAACATATGCTGGAAAATGAGCAGCTGATCCCCTGAACTGTTCCCAGGTCAGAGGTCCCTTAGGACCGGAAATACTTGGGAGAGAGAAGGGATGGAGGCAGAGGAAAAAGGGCCAAATCCTTCACAGAAGAACAGCCTCTGCCAGGGTAGGGGGGGCCAAGCGGATGCTCCCAACTAGAAGTAAGACCCAGAAATCCCAGCAACAGCTGGTCAACTGTATTGGAACTGTTATGACCATGCCCTAGGGAAGAATCCCCCCTGTGAAGTGACTGGGACTGTGACAGTCCAGAAGGACGGTCCCTGGCCTCCAAAGAAGAGGTCCCTCTCGAGGGGAGAGAAGGGGAAGGGCGAGGATCTGCGCTACTACTCCATGCACCCGGGTGGGTCCCAGGGAGAGGCCTCTGCACAGAACTCAGGCCCATCGACCCTTCAGACTCTGAAAGAGACCTCCGCCTCAAAACCACCAGCCTAGACAACTGGCAGCTCTGAGTGGACTCAGAGGAGACCACCCAGGGTGCAGCACCCTCCCCTTCCATGGGTGCTCTGGGCTGTCCCAAACTCGGACTGTCCAGCTAGAGGGACAGACAACTCCAGGCTGCACAGAAGCAGTCACCTGGACTACTGCTGGCTGGTCAGACCCACTTACCCCAAAGTCAGCAAGAATTGTCCACCCCACAGAGAGAGGCCGAGTGGGGGCTGAAGTTATAGACACTGAGGGGTCAGAAGACTCCGAGGAGTCCGGGAACCATTCTGAATCCAACCCAGAATCCTCCTCCTCCGAGGAGGTGGAAACTGAGGTCCGATGCCAGACCACCTTCCAACCCCTGCCTGCTTCTGGGCTGCGAGAGGTGCCAACCTCAGCCCCAGCACCACAGGCAGCACCAGGAGTCCAGGCAGCACCAGCCCGGCAGCACGAAGCCAGAGGCGGTACAGTCCTCCTCCCCGGTGCAGTGAATGATGTCAGAGCCAGAGATGGCACTGACAGTGGCACCGGCCTCCTCCCCAGCACCACAAATGGCACCAGAGCCAGAGGAGGCACCGACGATGGCACCGGTCTCCTCCCTGGTGCTGCGAATAGTGCCAGAGACACAGACGGTGCCGATGATGGCGCAAGCTCCTCCTTGGCGCCACCAGAGGTGGCCCTGACCACGGCACCATCTCCCTCCCCAGCGCAGCAAATGGCGCCAGAGTTGGAGATAGCGCTGTCCCCAGTCTCGAGGCTGCAAACAGCACCAAGACCAGAAACAACTCCAGAAACTACTAGTGTACCTTCCACAGCACTGTTCCCATTGCCAACACTGCAAACGGTGCTGGCAGCCAAAACGGTGCCAAGAGACAGCCCGGCACTGACCATGGCGCTGTCCGGGCCCCTAACGCCACAAGTGGCACTGAAGCCCGAAACGGCGCCAGCAGATGGCATCAAGGACGGTGCCGGCCCTGACCTGCAAGTCCCAGGACGCGACACCGGGGGAGCCCTCACCTCTGAAGAGGCGATTGGCAGAGCGGTGCCTCCTGCCTGACCCCCAAGAGGGACAAACTGGACCTCCTGCACCGTGGAAGGAGCCCCCGCTGCAGCAAGGCTAATTGAGGCAGGGGCCCCCTCCTCTGCGGTCCATGTAGAACTGGGAGGGGACCCGGAGGAAGAGTCGAGCGTCCTTGCCTTGGCCTCTCGACTGTGTACCTGTCCCACGAAAGTTGTCGGCGCACTCCCTACTTTAAACCCGCGCAACTCAATAGCAGAGCGATCCATGGAGAAGCAGGCATCGCAGTTATCCATGTCATGGTTCAGGCCAAGGCAGGCGGCGAGACACCGATCATGATGATTCGTGACGGAATAACGGTGGCCGCAGGGGCACGGACACATGGGAGGCCACCCTGCCTTCGACGACTTTTTGCCCCCAGAACCAGACATGACCTGTCAGAAAATTAAACAAAAACAGTACTCAATGTTGCTGTAAATAAAGAAATAAAAGGAACAGTCTTACCGTGACCCAACGGCGTCAAGCAGAGGCATGGCGAAACAGAACCGAATGATAAATTCGAACCACAAACTAGGCCACAAGTTATGGTGCAGTTATCAAAGAGCTCTCTACATGAAGTTCTGATCTCTATGGCAGGAGAACAGCTGACAAGGGGACGGCACCGACAACAGCTGACGACCAACCAGTGAGCGCCACGTAGTACGTCAGCCTCGAGGGCGGCACCGCCACTGTCGGCTCCACCTATGCAGAAAAAAAAAAGCTCCCTGCCAGGTACCCAGTAGTGATGAATGGTGAAGACTGACACATATAATATCTTAGGCTACTTGAGAGGAAACCCCAAAACGTGACACCGCTATGTCCATAGGTGCTATGCATGCAGGTGGAGAGATTTGAGGCCCGGGTGTATCAAGCTGCCCTGCTTCTGAGTGAGAAGGTCATGCAGAAGAGGTAGAGGTACTGGAGGTTCCAATGCTAGCTGTTGCAGCAGGGGGAACCAGATCTGCCAAGGCCATAGAAGGGCAATGAGAATCATGTGTGCACCCTCTGCTTGAAGCTTCAGCAAGATTTTCTGCAGAATTGGGAAGGGAAGGAAGGCATATAGAAACCTCCCTGTCCAAAAAAGTGACAGTGCGTCTCGCCAAAAAACATCACACTCGGGAACAAATGATCAAAAATTGGGTAGTTTTGCATTAGACAGAGAGGCAAAGAGGTCCAGTTCCGGACGGCCCCACTGGTTAACCAGACTTTCTACCACATCTTGATTCAATTCCCACTTATGAGCCCGCGCCATGGTGTGGCTAAGACTGTCCACCAGGACGTTGTGGACACCCGGGATGTAGACTGCTGTCAAGTGCAGATTGTGCTGGACTGCCCAGAACCACATCCACATCGCCTCCCTGCAGTGGGGGTACAAGTGGGTGCTTCTCTGTTTGTTTATGTACCAGACCGTGGCAGTATTGTCGGTCTGGACCAGGAGTGTTCCCAAGCATAAGAGGTTCTGAAATGCCTGGAGAGCATACAGCACAGCTCTCACCTCCAGAATGTTGATACACAAATGCATTTCCTGATGGGACAACTTCCCCTGGGTTCAGTGGTCTTCCAAGTGGGCTCCCCAACCCTGAACCGAGGTGTCCATTGTGAGGGTCATGGAAGGGGGGGTTGAAAAGGGGCCCCTGAGGAGAGGCTAGACAGCTCTTGCCACCAAAGCAGATCCCTCTTCATGCTGTTGGAGACCATGACTCTGTGATCCAGGTTGTCCAAGCGTTGATCCCATTGGATCCTGAGTATCCACTGGGTCACCCTCATGTGCAGTCAGGCCATTTGAACTGTGGGAATGGCTGCTGCCATAAGACCCAACGGCCGAAGAACAGAGTAAGCTGTAGTCCAAATAGAGTTGGCTACAGCAAAAGCTTGTAGTTTCAGTGTGTCCACTCTGTGCAAAGGAAGGAAGGAAGGCCCTGCCCTGGACTGTGTCCAGCACCGTTCCAATAAATTGGAGGCACTGGGAGGGCAAAAGGCTGGACTTGGAGTAGTTCACTGTAATGCCAAGACATGAAAATAGGTCCAGGGTGAAGGAGAGAGACTCCCTCAGACTGCCCTGAGATGGGGCTGACAGAAGCCAATCATCCAGGTATGGGAACACATAGATCCCCCTGTGGCATGAGGCCACTGCCACTACTACTAGGCACTTGGTAAAAACCCAAGGTGCTGAAGACAGGCCAAAGGGGAGAACCTTGAATTGAAAATTGTTCCCCTGGAACGCAAACCTAAGGAAGCGTCAGTGGGCTAGGAGGATAGGGATGTGCAGGTTGGCATTCTGCATGTCCAGCGAACAAAGCCACTGATCCTTGAGGAGCAGGGGTAAGAGTCCCTGGATTGTCAACATGTAGAACCTCTTGTACTTGACAAAGAGGTTCAGCAGGCTGAGATCCAAGATGGGTCTTAGATCTCCCATCTTTCTGAGCACCAGGAAGAAGTGAGAGTAATACCTTCTTTCATCCTGTGTTGGAGAAACTGGCTGTATGGGTGATTTGGACAGAAGAGCCTGAATTTCTTCCCACACCACTGGAAGGTGGATTGACAGGCAATGAGACCTGCCCCGGAGGGCTGTCCAGGAACTTTACTGAGTGTCCTCTTGCGATCATCTGCAACACCCAAGCATCTGAGGTGATCGTCTCCCACTCTCTGAGGTGGAGGGTGAACCCCCCCCCATCGGTTCCATCAGCAGATCTAAAGGACGTGGAGGGGTGTCCCACAAGTAAGGAGGTAGAGTGGAAGGCTGGCTGATGGCCTCACGCTGCTCTATGGCATTTGGTTTGGGGGGGTTGGCGCCCCACAGCCTGAGGCATGACGTTTGCCCTGATATCTGGCCGGGGGCTCCTTTTTCCTTTTTTGTTGTGGGCTGTGACAAGGTTGCTTGGATTTCAAGCTGGAGTGATAGAGGGAGCGGACATCTTGAGGAGACCTACCACTATCCTGAAGCTCCGTAATAATGTCCTTTACATTCCCCCCCCCAAACAAGATGGTGCCCTAGAAAAGGGTGTCCAGGAGAGTGGCTTGGATCTCTGGTGCCAGGCCCGCCAAGTGGAGCCAGGCAAACCTCCTGAGGCAAATGCCCGAGGCAGTGCTGCATGCCACAGAGTCTACAGAGTTGTAGATGGCACATAGTGCATGGCTGCAGGAAGACCTATTAAGCCTAACCTTCTTAAGGAGTCTGTTCCTGAGATCCTGATCTGGAATAGCCAGAAGCTCTGATTCCAGGTCTGTCAGGGAAGATTTCTGGAAGAAAATCATGTGGGCCACATAGTTCAAAGACCTTAAGGCACAAGTAGAGGAAGCGTACACTTTGCAGCCATATTGGTCCATCTGTTTGGACTCCTTGTCCGGCGGAGAGGCACTAAGCTGCTTAGGCTTGGCCAATCTGTCGTGGGCTGCAGTGATCACTATGGAGTCTGCCTTGGACTGCATAGTGAGGTGAGAAACCCCTTCTTGGGGATAACAGGTCCTGTCGACCTTCTTAGAGACTGCAGGGAGAGAGGATGGCTGCTGCCAGATGGTGGATGTCAAGTCCTCATGCAGCCCCATCCAAGGAGGGATGGGCAAGGAATCCACATCCAAAATATCCTGTTTTTGGATCCAGCTCCTGGGTAGCCCCGCCACAAAAGGCCTGGATAGACCAGAGTAGTTCAGCAAATGAAGGGTCCTCAGGGGAGACTTGGGGGACTCCTTCGGCTGAGGTTCAATAATGGAATGGGATCTCAAACTCGCTGAAGAGTCAGAATCTGATTCTGAGTCCAAAGATACCAGTCTGTTGGGTGAAGAGACCTTGTCCAATGCCTCCTTTGTGGGTCTGTCACCAGGCAAGGTCCTGGGAGGGCGTCTGGCAGGTTCCCTATCCGATGACCAGGGGTCGGCAGGGAACCGGCTCCTGGAAACCATCTTGGGGGCCGGTGTAGGGATCGTTACTGGCTCTGGACAAGCCAACTTTTGCAAGAGTTGAGACTTTGCATCCTTCCACCAAGATGGAACAGACCCTGGGGTATCCATCTGTGTCTTATCTGGAGCCTAAGGCTGTGGGGCAGGAGGAGGAGGAGGTGGTGGAGTTGGCTGGAACCCTAGGTACCCTGAGTGAGGGTAAGAGGAGTAGCCAGAGTAATGATAGCCAAAGAGGTAGCCCAGTGGGTTGTACCCCTGAAAAAGCTGACCCTGCAGCGAGTACCCGGTCACACAGGCAGGCAATGGGTAACCTGGCACCAGGTAATAGGGGTATTGCGGCAGAGGGTAGCCAGGGACTATGCCCACCAGGGGAAGGGCAACTGGTCCTGCAGGAGGTGGAGCCAAGGGACAGCTAGGAGTGGATGGGCCCGATGGCAGGCCTTGAGGGTCTGGGATCCCAGAGGGACCTGGTATTTGTTCAGGCATCAGAGCAAGAAGGAGTAGGCAGGGTGCCTGCAGAGCCATCAGGCAGCGGGACTTCAACCGGTACTCCAGCCATCAATGGGCTGGGAAGGGCGTCGACTGGTGAGGAGCTCCAAGGTATGGGTTCCCCAGTGGTATCCGACATCAGAGAATCAGGCGTCGGAGAGACCAAAGAGTCTGATGGCTGGTCTATGGTGTGCGAGGGGCATCTGGGGGAGGTGATCCCTGTCAACAGATCCGCTAGAACAGCAGAAGACCCAGCAAGCAATAAGCCCGATGTAGGGGAGAAGATCCCCAAAGACACAGCACTCGTCTCCTGCAGGGAATCAAGGGAGAGTGAGGGTTGGGTTGAGTCACAGAAGGAGAGTCCCTGGAGGGAGAACCCTCGAGGGAAGAAGTTGGGTCTGGCAGCTGGCTCTGATCACCGTTGGGGAAGTCCACAGAGTCCGACAGGAGAGCCTCGGCCGTGCGGTCGTCAGGCGAGCCGGCGACCAACTGATCTGCCGTGACTGAGCAGGCATCGGAGGAGCCAGTGTTCGACTTATCAGTCGGGGTCAGACAGATGGCAGATGAACTGGAGTCCAGCTTATCGACTGGGGCCGAGCGCTCTACGGAAGAACCAGAGGATGACTTACTGGTTGGAGTACTGAGCACAGGCCCAGAAGTGGTACCCTCCTGAGGGGAACGTTCCTTCCACCCTCTGACTATGGCGGGAGGGGGAGCCGGCGTCCAGTTCACCGAGGTGGAAGGAGACCAGGCAGGAGGGGTACTTACTGAAACTGACGCTTCCCCTGAGGCCGCTTCTTCAGTCTGGTGGTGCTGGACAGAGGGGGACTGATCCCGGTCCCAGCGCTTCTTCTTCTTCTTTTGCTCAGTAATGGGAGAGGAAGAACATTCCCATAGCTCCTGCAGCTCTTTTTCCATGGAAACCAGGTGCTTCTCGAGCAGATGGGCTTCAAGGGCTTTTTGGTGTCTTACTTGTGTGGCCCAGTTGAAGGATAGGTAGATCGAGCAGTCCTGGGCCCAGTGTTTGGGGCCTAGGCAGAGGACACAGTGGGAGTGATTGTCCCTGTGTGGGATTTGAGCACTGCACTTGTCGCACTTCTTCTTCAGGAGACGCGACGCAGAAGACATGCAATATTGAGATTAATACTGTTGGTATAAAGAAAATAAAGAAAACCATTAGCTGAAAAAATGCAGGTCGACTGGAAGCAAAGTTCTCCGTGAGATACGACTGACACAGGTCGGCGGTGGGAAAGAACTGGAGGGCAGGCATGGGGACTGCCCCCTTTATAGTGTCACGCTGACATCCCATCAGGTGACGCCAGGGGGGCGGCTATGGATTGCTAGCTAGAAGTTTGCTGTGTGGTCCTGATGCCAGGGGGCACAGTCCTAAGTTGTAATGACCTACTGCAGGAACCCTCTCCAAGTAAGATCTTCTGTTTGTGTAATGGACATTCTGACTAAAGTAATGCTTTGAAGTTCCTGCCAAAATCAAAACAAGGACAGAGACTGCCTATTGATGTCCATCAGCCAAGAAGCTAGTCTGCAGTGCTGTACTGATAACAAATGGGTCCAAAGTCCAGGGTTCGAGTGGAAACAAGAGTAAAAACAGAAACAGCCACAAAGTCCAGTTACTAAAAGAACTTTGCTATCCAGGAAAAAGAAGGATTTTTCACCAACATTCTAAATTAAGAAAGAATCCAGACTCCACAGCTAATGAAATATCTGAGTATTATTTGAATTAATTTTATAATATTCTAATTGATCTTAGTTGGGAGGTTGTAGGAAAAATTAATTTCTTAAATACCGAAGCTTGGGTACATGGTTTAATCTTAAATATAAATAATGATATATATATATAAACATTTTGCATTACATAAAGTATTGAGATAAGTTTCATACAGAAATATAATCCAAGACACTAAGCAGAAACAGTTAGGGTCTGGCAGAGGTTGTGTGAACCTGCTTTTGCTGAGCAGATGGGGAAAGGATTTTAGTTGCTGGATAAGCTTTAAATTATCAGTCTGTGGACTTTCGGGCAGGAGTGCTGACTTGTTTAATAAGTGTTGTTTGGTGTGGGGGGATCCATAGTGGAAGCTGGATATTCATTTATCTTTTCTATAGGTATTGTGAGCAGCTTTCTGGAAGTTTCTGTCTTTCTCAGCCAGGATCAATTTACAGCTAACTGGGCTTAAATACCAGGGCTTTTCACATAGCAGTACTGTAGAAACAGTTGGGGTCTGGCAGAGGTTGTGTGAACCTGCTTTTGCTGAGCAGATGGGGATAGGATTTTAGTTGCTGGATAAGCTTTAAATTCTTATCAGTCTGTGGACTTTCGGGCAGGAGTGCTGACTTGTTTAATACAGTGTTTGTGTGGGACCTTCCACCAGAGGAGGTTGCAGTGCATGGAGGTGCAGTGAGGGGCTGATGCACTCTCATGAGAGTTGGGTGTGGGCCCTGATCCCACCCTCCCCACCACTCCCTCCCCAGATCACAGCTCATTTATAGGGAACACCTGCCCTGCAATTGTAGGAAGAGGCTTCAGATGCTGCTCATGTAGTTATATCCAACAATGCAGCCACAGGGCAGGGAAAAAGCATAGATAAGTCTAAAATAGGAGTGCAGCATCCACAATGAATTGCTGAGTAGTGCAATAGTTGGATATTGTGGAGGGCCTTCAACTGGAATATATCAGGTAAACTTTGTGTTAGAGGCTGGGCTAGGATTAGTTGGTTATTTGACCTAGAAAAGACTGCTGTGATGATGGGGAAGGGACCACATATCACTAGAGCAGGTATCTTTGGGAGGGTGGTTGGGTGCACAGGGTGTGGTGCAGCCATGATACTGGACTGGGCTTGGAAGTTTGGGAGATGCCCAGTGTGCTACCAGCTGGCACAGCTTAAGGAGGAGGTATAGGGGATCCAAAGGCAGCTGCGGGTGCTGAGGGAGGACTGGAGAGATAGGAGGCAAGTGGTCACCTACATGGACGGACTAGGTGATGGGGCCTCCCAAGCTGGGGAAGGAGTGAAGAGAGGTGCTCACACTAGGAGAGGAGGGAAGGGGGGGTACACAGGAGGCTCTAGGGGACCCTGGCAGGTGGGGCCCAAAAGGTGGAAATTTCCACAGCAGTAGGCAAGAGTCTTGGGGCGTGCAAAGGAAACCGAGAGGGGCAGTAGGGACAGGGGGGCACTGGGGGATGGACTATGGCTCACAGATTGTTTTAACCCTCTACATCCATTGGTAGAAGAGGGGTGTGTGGGGGAGGAGGAGGAGGAGGAGGATGATGCTGCTGCTGGTGAAGCTGGGGCAGGGACGGATAGAAAAGGTGAAGGGGCAAGAGGCAAGGGCGCAATACAGGGGGTCCTGGACAGGATAGGGGAAGAGGGGTGGGGGGAGAAGAAAAAGGAGAATCAGGGGAACAAGGAGGAGGCTGATGGTATGGAATAGGGGAGCATGACAGGCAGGAAGGTGCAGGACGTAAATGGGATGATAGCGAGCAGAAAGCCAAGTAGGCAAACAGATAGGACGGATGGATTAGTAAGAAGTAGGGAAAGGGATACAGAGAAAGATACTCGGGGGGGTGAAGAAGGCCAGGACACAGGTAGAGGAGGTGACCAGGGACAATACTGAAGGGGCTACCTTCAACACCCAGATTGTGGGAGGTGCGAGGAGCTGGTTGAGGGGAGAATCCGGACAAAGGGATGAGGAGGGGCATGGAAGGAGGGGGAACCCGAGGGGTGAACAGAGAGGCAAGGGGGAGGTTAAAGTACTGCTATTGGGGGACTCCATGATCAGAGGCATCCAGTGGGAAGGGCAGAAGCAGGGTAAAACCTGTCTGATCAGAACCAAATGCCACCCAGACCTGACAGTGCATAAGGCTAAGCATGAATTGTATTCACTGGCAAGGGAATGCGGGGGGACCCCAGACATTCCAGTGCACTTGGGGTCAAACGACATAAATGGTAATAGTGAACCAGAAATTCAGGCAAGGTTCCAGGAGTTGGCCAGGGTATGCCTTTCCATAAGCTGTAAGATCTCCTTTTCAGAAATCTTGCTGGTGCCAAGGGCTAGTGGGGAAAATTAGATAAAGATTAGGGAGATAAATCAGTGGCTTAGGGAGTGGTGTGGGGAATTGGGGTATGATCTGGTGGGGGACTGGGGGGAGACCTGGGAGGATAAGGGGCTGTACGCTAGGGACAGGCTCCACCTTAATTTGGAGAGGAAGGAAATCCTTAAGCTCAAACTAGCTGGGTTCACCAGCGAAAGGTGGGGTTTAAACTTGTGAAGGGGGGAGGGATCAAAAAGAGGTAATGCCAGCTGGTACAATAATTGAGGGACAGGGTCTCCACTCCTCCAGGGGGCTTGAGAGAGAGAGAGAGAGAGAGAGATGGAAATGGGTCACCAGGTGGGTGCAGGAGCTGAGAAATGGGAGCTCAAGGGGGAAAAAGGAGAGGAGGGAAAAGGGATGGAGAATGGTCCTGATAAATGCCAGGAGCTTAGGAAATAAGATGCCTGAGCTCTAGGTGATACTAGTTGAGGGGGAGGCAGATGTGGCAGCAGTCACTGAGATCTGGGCCACTAAAGGGCATGAGTGGGACCTAAATCTGGAGGGTTACACTATGTTTAGAAAACATAGGGGGGAGGGAAGTGGGGTCGACGCAGCACTGTTAGTCAGAAATGGCATGGGTATTGGAGAGATAGAGGAGGCAGAGGGAAACATGGAGGCTATTTGGGTCACCTTGCTGACCCCAGGGGTAAGAGAGTAAAGGTTGAAGTGGTATGCAGACCACCAGCACTGGCGGAGGTCCTGGAAGAAAGTTTGGTGGCAAATCTCGAGGGACGTTGTAGATTGGGAAAGGGAAGGGTAGTGGTAATGGGGGACCTCAACATGCCAGGAACAGACTGGGGGACTATGATGTCACCAGTGGCCAGACAGCAGAGGCTGCTGGATGTCCTTTAGGATGAGTTTCTGACACAACAGGTGGGTGAGCCAACTAGGGAAGCCCGGACATGGGATTACCTCCAGAAAGGCGGAAGTGATCCTTCCACTGTACAACTGCTTGGTTAGGCCATACCTCGAGTATTGTGTACAGTGTTGGAGACCACATTTAAAGAGGGACATCACACTCCTAGAGAGGGTCCAAAGGAGGGCAACCAAAATGATCTGGGGCCTGGGGGAGAGGACCTATGAGGAGAGGCTCACGGAGCTCGACATGTACACCCTGGAGGAGAGGAAGGACAGAGGGGACATGATAGAGATCTTTAAGTACATGAAAGGGATCAATAAAGGAGGCCCAGTCAGGGTGCTCTAAAGGAAGGAGGGTGGGGCAACAAGAGCTCACGGGTGTAAGCTGGAAAGGGGCACGCTCAGAGGGGAGAGGAGGAGATATTATTTTACTGAAAGGGTGGTGAAGCCACGGAATGCACTGCCCAGGGAACTGGTAGAGGCGGAGACTGTGGATGGGTTTAAGAGGGGATGGGACAGGTATAGTGGGAGGGTAAATCTGACCAGGCCCAATACAGGTGGAACATCTGGGACTGGGGATAGTATAACCCAAGGGGGAAGGGGGACACTAAAATCAGCCCTCAGTGCGGGTGCTGAAAATCGAGCAGACTCGAGAGACCATTAGGCCTATTCTGCTGGCATTTTAGTATGTTAGTATGTAATGAGTTTGCAAGTTCTTATGCAAGAAAGTTATGCTATATAGGAAAGGGAAAGGGGAAATTGATTAACCAGGAGAGAGAGACTAAGCCACAGCTTGTTTTCGGGTGCAATCTGGAAGCACAAGGAAGTTAAGTGACTTGCTCAGGGTCACACAGTATACAAGTGGAGGCTGATAGGATTCAAACCCAGGTCTCCAGGTTTGCAGCTCGGTGCCCTTAACCACTATGCCAGACTGCCTACTAATAAACAAAAGCATGCTGAAGGCATGGTGTACAGCTAATACCACATAACCCAGACAGATCATCTTAGGGTACCTGGTTCATTCCACTGGGGTGTCAAACAGATGAGGCATACTGATGAGTCCTGGTAGGACGAAACACGTGTCTATGTCATCTGTTAGCACCCTTTGCAAACTGTGTGAGAGGCCTTTCGGCACCATGCAATTCTGCTTAAAGTTGAACCAGCATAACATTCTGTGGTGATCTGCATATGCAGCCCATGATGCTTTGCATTGTGTGGGCATGTGTGATTTTGTATTCTATTCATTATGTTGAATATTGCTCATTTCTTTGTTGCTTTGCTTATTTTCTGAAATGTTTGTTTTATGTTTACATTGCTTTTCATTATGTTTGCGAGGTTTTATATCTATGCAAATTATTAATAATTAGAAAAATAGTACAGGGACAAATACAATCTATTTTTTCTACATAACACATCTGGGTGTGACAAAAACATTTTTCGAATTATCTAGAACTTATATACAAATAGGTGTAAAATAAGATTTGAGCCAGGCTCATAATTATTGATAAAACTTTGCAAATTTTGTGACACGGGCTAAAGGCCTAGCTATAGTAAGTGCCCATAATAAGAAACTGGTATTCTGAGCTATTGTTACAACATACATATGATTTTAATTAACTCTCCTTGTCCAGGGACCTCTAATGAAGGCTACATTTACAGATGGCAAATGCCTGAGGGATAACTGAGTGGGCTGTTCCGTAAGGAAACAGCTAGCATCTTCAGGGATTAATTATAGTATTTCTGACCTTGGGTAATTTGTTTGCTTTTTTAATAGTTAAAAGGAAAAGCTTTACAAACAGAACATTCATGTCTGCTGGCTAGACCTACACACATACCTAGAAAACAGCTTAGATAAAGTTATTTAGTTGACACCAGAATATCAGGCTCCCAATAGCAGACTGCTGCTGTAGCAGTTATTACTCTCTGAATCAATGGTCCTGCATGCATGATTTTTGTCTTTGACTGGGTGACCAAGGAAGTAGACAAGGGCCACATTGTGGATCTGCTGTACTTTGACTTCAGCAAGGCTTTTGCTTCGGTACCACACAAAAGGTTGCTCAGAAAGACGGAAAACCTGGGTGCAGCTAAAACCATAGTGAACCGAGTGGGTAGTTGGCTAGAAGGAAAGCGGCAGAGGGTGGTGGTCAACAGGGTTAAATCAGAGGAAAGGGGAAGTTATGAGCGGGGTTCCACAGGGATCTGTCCTGGGTGTGGTCCTCTTCAACATGTTCATTAGTGACATTGGTGAGGGAGTCCAGGGCAGGCTGTGTCTCTTCGCATATGGCACAAAACTATGTGGGAGGGTGGATAGTGATGAGGGAATAAAGGGATATGCAGAGGGACCTACAAAAACTAGAGGGGTGGTCAAAGGTCTGGCAGTTAAAATTCAATGCCAAAAAGAGCAAGGTAATGCACATAGGGAAAAGGAACCCCAAGACAGAGTACTGGATGGGTGGGGTGAGATTTAACACTACAAAAGAGGAACAGGATCTAAAAGTTATCATCAGCAACTCCCGAGCCAGTGCAGCAAGGCCTATATCAAGGCTAAAAGAATGCTGGGATGCATTGGGAGGGGTACTGATAGCAGAAGAAAATAGGTAATACTTCCTCTATACAGATCCCTGGTGATCCCCTCACCTGGAGCACTGAGTCCAGTTCTGGAGCCCTCACCTTAGAAATGACAGGAATTGGTTGGAAACAGTGCAGCGCAGAGTAACAGAAATGATTCAAGGCCAGCAGGGCAGATCCCATGAGGAGTGCCTCAAGGCGCTAAATATATTCACACTGGAAACCAGAAGGGAGATATAATAGAGACCTTCGAGTTCCTTAAAGGAATTAACAAGGTAAACTGCGGGGAATTATTTACCCTGAATACCAACTCAAGGTCACGTGGTCATGAGTGGAAATTAACAGGGGGAGGTTCAGAAGGGACACAAGAAAGTACTTCTTTATGAAAAGTGTGGTGGAAGTTGAAGTGGTGGGAGCAAACACAGTCAGGGGATTAAAGCAGGCCTGGGATAGAATGAAGGGAACAGTGGTTGCCCCGGGTGACAACACCAAGGAGCAGAATGGGGATAGGATGGGGAGGGTTTGTGCCCTAGAGGAACAACAGGTTCCAGGGAAGGTTCCAAGGATTATAGGGAGTATGGGGAGACTGGGTGGGCTTCTGATCTTTTTCTTCCATCATGGTTTATGTTTCTATCATTGTCACATGGGATGGGAGGCATTGCGGGAACAAGAACAGCCATAACAAATGCTAACATGGAGACCCCTGGGGCCATAAAACCAGCACGCAAATTTAGGAAAAAAAAATCCTTCCAGCAAATAAAGGGAAGGACTTACTAGGAGTGCACCTACAAATCAAAATACTGCACAACATTTTTTATGTTTAAATTTTGACTTCATCTCCCCTTAAAGTGCAGCAGTGCATCCTCAAGCTGGACAGCAACATTCCTTCATGCTGGGGCACTCTCCATGACATCAGGACCTTACATGTGCCTACTAACTTGCAAGAATGCTGGAGAGGTGCTGACATCACATAGAATGTCCCCCATGTCTCAACCTCTGGAGGTGCCTTGCTGGGGTGTTGAACTTAATCACTGATTTTGTTTTAAAGGGGATCTCTTGGCTCCTTTGCAGCAATGCCGCAGGACTTGGGTACCAATTTAGAAAACTGCAATGTAGTATTGGGCGGGGGAGGGTTTGCTCAGAATCAGCTATATAAAAACCTACACTACTCTAAGTAAGTGGATAAAAAAGTATTACATTGCGTTTTGCTAAATCAGGACCACACATTACTGCAGCATTGCTGCAGGGAAGGGAGCTGCGAGTTCATGGCTCTCAGCATTTTTGCAGGGTAGCTGCGAGTGCACCTCAAATCAATGGGACTAAAGCCTCTGAAACAGTAAGATATTATAACTCATACCAGTAATATAATAGCTTTATTCCAAATGGAATACATGCTTTTATTTTATGGTTAAAACTTCAGGCTACAGTTTCTACATCGGGGCATACTGCTATCGGCAAAATCTGGGCTACAGTTTGTACACTAGGGCATACCATGGTCAGTACCAGGGCCCCAACAGCCCCATTTCCAGGTGGGACCTTTGCTTCCCAGTCTGAGCCTGTCTGCTTTCAGTTTGGCTGCCATTCTTCTGGTTATCACTTGTGGGCTTGCAGTTGCAGGATCCATACCTTTCTTCTGTGCTTCCCTGGTACCTGGTCTAGTACCCACACACAAAGCTCTGATCTTAGAGTACGCACAGCGCAAATCCCACTCTGACACCACCTGTCATCAAGGCATTGGTCAGGAAGCACTGACAAACCAGGAGAAGTCATAAAATTCGCAAGCAGTATTTTATTATTATTAATAATAAAATAAAAAATTAGAATTGCACAGGATAGCTCTTACACAGGCAGCTCAAATAAAACAAAGTCTTTCATCTGAGGGTATCTCTAAATCTCTTTTCCCCTCTGAATAACAAAATGATAGGGTCTTATACAACACCATCACACGCCCCCATCGATCAAGACTCATCGGAACCACAGAAATGTCGCTGCTCATAGCTGCCATTTACTTCTAAGTAATCACTTTTAGAAGTGATTTTCAACAACCTGTATGTCATCTAAAGAACCCTCTAAACTCTTCTGGTACTGTGAATGCAGAGAAAAAATCTATACGGGAGACTCCCATGACAACTGTGTCTGCTGCTTAGGCCTTGGCCACAACATGAAGGCTTGTGAGATTTGCCAGGGGTTCAATTCCGCAACCAGGTGACATAGAAAAGGGGCTTTGGAGAAATTTCTATTCCGAAAGACCGTAGCTGGGATGGAGAAACAGCTCCAAGAAAAATCTGCTACGCCAGCTTCATCAACTGATTCGCAGTCATCAAAATCTGGGTTGAATTCTTCAGGGAATCCTAAACACAAGCACTGGGACAAAGACAAGACTTTCCAGACCAGATTTAGGTCACCCCTGTGAACTACAGGTATGACCTCTGCAGCAACATCGTCCGCTCTAGTGGTGATGTCACCCGCCATCCCCCCCGACCATTGACCAGACACCAAGGTCGGAGCTTGGCATAGGCGCTGCCAGGCCTATTACAGCCGGTAGGTCACTGTAGTTGATGGGGACTCAGCTTCTACCACTCCAGTCAGGCCTGCCAACCAAAGTGGTGCCTATGCTCTGGCAGTCCTTATCACCTTTTCAGACATGATAAGGCGTCTACTGCCTGGCCTCCCTGTTCCAGGGGGACTGTCAACGGGGACTTTTATAACTGCCAATCAACACCACAAGTCACAAGCACGGTCCTTACCTCCCCTTCGATGTTACAGTCAACAACATGTATGAATACAATCCTGATCTTATGATGCAGGAAGATGAGGACAAGGAGGAAGACTATGCTGAGAGCTGCAATGAACATGGCACCAGCTCCGCAGCATAACAGGCATACTTTCTAAATTCAAGGGTGTTCCTTAAGACCAGGTAGCCCCAACTTGCCTTACAGATGCACAATTCTGAAAATAAAATAAGAAAATGGGAAAGGTCTTCAGAGGGAATCTTCTATGTTGCTTAGCTTTGGTGGCACAGCAAAAACTGAAGAGTCCTTGCTATTCAGAATATTCTTGTGGCCAGGATTCTATGCTGGTTCACAGCTTCGGGCTGTAACATTTCCCCTAGTGGGTGTGCACATTACCCATATCGCCGTGTAACTGTACAAAAAATGATTCTCCCAATTTTTGATTACAGTGACGCTGTCTACAGTGCCGCTCCCAAAACTTCCCTAATCAGACTAGATACCCTTTTCCACTCCTTCTGCCGTTTCGCCCTTGACTATTCTCCCAGTACCCATCACTGTGTCCTCTACCAATCCCTGTGCCTCCCCTCTCTTCTGTGCCAGGCTTACGGCCAAGTTTTGGAAACAGTCCCTGCCCCCGTATCTCTACACAGCCCCATCCTCGCCACCACCACCCCCACCCATTCCCTGAGGCACTATGACACCCGCTCCTTTGCTATCCTGTGCAAGTCCACCACTGCAGGTCAAGCAGCGTTTTCCAACTGCATGCCTAAACTGTGGAACTCGCTCCTCTCAGCCATTCACCACACTCCCACTGCGCACTCCCTCAACTCCCTCATCAATGCCCATTTCAGCTCCACATGTTCATGCACCTAATTTCCCCCTTCCCTGACTTAGGCCTGAGCACTTATTATTCTGCCTGGCAAGGCCGTCACCTTTTGCTGCTGGACTGAAACTTCTGGCTGGAGTTGTTGGACTTGCTGTTACTCATCTGAGTTTGTATTATATCATAAGTAATTTCCTATTCCTATTGCACTGTATCATACTTTCTGATGTTTCCTGTGCACAATGTACTGTTCCTTTCACTGTATGATGTATATTATTTGTACTGTTCCTTTCACTGTATGATTTATGTTATTTGTACTGTTCCTTTCACTGTATGATGCATATTATTTGTACTGTCTCAATGTCTCTCACCCCCTGCCCCCCAACACCAGGACGCATCTGGAATCGAGCAGTTTGTCTGCTCGGTATACCTTCCTGGTAAAACTTTTAAATAAATAAATAAATAACCTATTGACAGTATGCAGCGCTCCAGAAAAACTCTTACTGCAGGGGCTGATGTGGGAAAGCCTTTGCTCCGCACAGCACATGGCATTTCTAATGCTTCAGCCAAGGTTGTGGTCTCTGGCATTTGTCTCAGGCACTACTCTTGACTCAGAGTAGCAGGTTTTGCCACTGATATACAACAAACAATTCTCAATGCCCCATTCAGAGGGCAGAAATTGTTTGGCCATGAGGTAGAAAAGGTTTTAAAAAATCTTCAGCCCTCAGGCAAGACCTTAAAATCAGTACACTCCCCATACCATACCCAACCCAGGGGAAGGAACAGGGGTACTTTTCATCCAACTGGTATCAGGGCTAGCATTCCACCTTCAGATAACCAGGAAGAGGCGAAGGTGTAGGGGCCTTCCCAGTCCCCAGCATCACCCCAGGTGCCCATACAAAAGCTCCTAAAGCTAGTGGAGCCAGTGGCTCCACCCTCACTGGCTCAGCATAACTCCTTATACACCCCCAACCACCTTTACCTCCAGGGGTGGTTGTAGGGGCTTACCTCTCCCTCCACTTGGACCAATGGAGGGAGGTGACTAGACACATAGGTTCTGGAGATCATAAAAAAGGGTCATGCTCTGAAGCTTCTGGACAACCCTCCAGATCATCCAACTGTGGTAACAACATACCTCCCAGGGCACATGTCCCTCTTGTTAGAGGAAGTACAGACTGCTCTAAAATCAAGCCATGGAACATGTACTTCTAGAACAGAAGAACACAGGCTTTTACTCCAGAAACTTCCTCGTCCCAAAGTGGACAGGGGGTCTGTGGTCTATTCTGGATTGAAGAGATCTGAACTTCTTCACAGAATACAAGAAGTTCCAGATGGTCACTCTGCAGGGTCTCCTTCCTCCATTGTGAACAGGAGACTGGATATGTTCCCTGGATATGAAGGATGCGTACCTTCAAATCAAGATCCAGAAACCTCACAGAAATATCTGCAGTTCTTGTTTCAGGGGGAACATTACCAATTCAGAGTGTTGCCCTTTGGCTTGTCTTCTGCACCACAAGTCTTTACCAAATGTTTGGCAATGTTAGCAGAAGCCCTTCACAGGGAAGGTCTGTATGTTTTCCCTTACCTGAACCACTTGCTATTACCATTTGATGCTCTGAGGGTGACAGTCAACATACCAAAGTCTGCACTAACACCCGGTCAATGACTACAGTATATCGGGGCAGTTCTGATTATCACCCAGGGGTCAGCCTTCCTGCCCCCTAGACAGGGCCGACTGCCTGATAGCCCAAGCACAATTGGTGCACGACAGCCATTATGTCATAGCAAAGACATTTCTATGCCTTCTGAGCCTCATGGCCACAGCCATTGTTACAGTGCCACTGGCCAGGCTGCACATGCAGATTCCCCAGTGGACTCAGAGTCCAGTGGGACCAGCTGACAGACAATCTAGAGCAGAAGGTTCTAATCACATCCCCCTTATGCAAGGCGCTCAAGTGGTGGATGGAACATAAAAACCTGCTCAGGGGAGTTCCGTTCTTGATTCCTTCCTCTATTCAGATCCTCAAGATGGATGCTTCTGGATTCAGACGGTGAGATCACCTGGGCCCGCTACAGACACATGGTACATGGAGCCAGGTGGAGCGCACTTTGCACATCAATGTTCTGGAAATGAGAGCAGTCCTATACAGACTCCAGGCCTTCCAGAACCACATACCCCCAGGTCCTCTGCTAACACAGATGGACAATGTCAGTGTGATGCATTACATCAACAAATAAAGGGAAGCTCATTTATATCCGGTGTGCAGGGAAGCAATAAGAGTTTGGTATTGGGCTCTGGAACACAATCTAAAACCATCAGCAGTACATATTCCAAGTGTTCAAAACACCTTGGCAGACAAGCTATGCAGGTCACAGTCCAGGATGCAGGAGAGGGAACTGCCGACCTCGGTAGTCGGCAACCTATTCAAAAGATGGGTTCGTCCAGAGTCAGACCTTTTTGCATCACCGCACAATGCAAAACCATGTGCTTCTGCTTGCTTGCTCCAGGGCCTAGAGTTTTCTGGTAAGACGTGTTGTCCCTCTCCTGTAAAGGGAGTTTTCTGTATGCCTTCCCTCCCTTCCCACTAATTCAGAAAGTACTACTCAAGCTGAAGATGGAGGGGGCAACTGTAATACTCATTGCTCCCCTATGACCTCAGCAGATTTGGTATCCTCTGCTGCAACAGCTAGCAGTGGAACCCCCAGTACCTCTGCCGTATGCAAGGGTCTACTGTCTCAGGGGTAGGTACCTCTGCCCCATGCAATGGTCTACTGTCTCAGGGGTATGCTGACTGTATGACGACACCATTACAGTGAACATGTTGATGCTAACAACACTGACAGTTCGCTGTACTGGTGCGCCTGAGATCCCGGCACTCTGTCTCCCGGTCCTGCACCCCCTCCCCAAATCAAGTCCGACTCAGAGTTGGAATCCTTTCGTTCGAGGGTGAGTGCGAAGGGCAAAGTCCCCCACATAGGGTGTTCGGGGGTGAAGCCCCTCGATAGAAAAACAACTGGGGTCTCCTGCCGGATTTATGTCGACTGCAACTTACGGTCGACATAAATCTATCCCTGTGATGTCGGTCGACAACATAGTTGCCGAACCGGCACTGTAGATCCCTGTCTCAGGAACAGGGAACACTGGTCCACCTGGACTTGAAGTCCCTACATCTGCATGCATGGCTCCTGAAGACATAGTCATAGCTAGCTTTGGGGTATCACAGAAAGTGATGGATGTTCTGGTGGCTGCTCAAAAACCATCCACCAGACATACCTACTCCATGAAATGGGCCACTTCACATAACCTGGATCCATTTATCTGTCCAGTCAATCATGTTCTAGAGTACCTGCTGTCCTTATTGGTTTATATGCCTGCAGTATTCCTCCATCAGAGTGTACTTGGCCACTATATCAGCTTTCTATGTGCCTGTGGAGGGACGTACATTTGCTCAGCTGGAGGATCTGAATTTTATTTTAAAAAAGCTGATTTTGGCTCCTTTTGAGCCAGCTGTGACTTGTGGCTTATTCTTTCACTTAATCTTTTGGAAAGCATTATTTTTAGTTGCAATCACTTCTGCTCGAAGGATTTCAGAGCTTTAGGCTCTAATGTGTGAGCCTCCTTATCCGATTTTCCAGAAAGTCAGTGTGTCTTTGCATGCTAACCCTAAGATTCTTCCAAAGGTGGTGTCTGAGTTTACGTTGAATCAAACCATCCACCTACCAGAATATTATCCAGAGCATGCCAATCCAGGGGAAGCAGTGCTCCATACATTAGATATGAACAGAATGCTCAGATACTATACACAGTTACACACCATATAAAAGACTGCAGATAGTCCTTTCAACTTTTTGTTTTGTCGCCCTTGGAAAAGAGAGTGCCCCAGATTCTAAATAGTACTTGTCCAAATGGCTAGCACATTGTATTACGTTCTGTTACAGAAAGTACAGGAATTAACTTCTTGTTGTGGTTTGTAGTTATTCCATCAGAGGCATGGCCACTTCTGTAACTTGTTTTCAGGAGGTTTCCACTACAGAGATCTGTACAGCTGCCACCTGGAATACTGCCCACACTTTCACTAAGCACTACAGTCTGGACGTTGTCTCTCATAGATGAGCTGGGTTTGGGCTAGCTGTGCTACAAGGCCTATTATCATAAGCCTATAGGTTCCAGCCGCCCAGACTGTAAGCTTCTGGTACTGCTTGGTACTCATTCCAAAGGTGTGGCCGGATGAAACAGATATCCTCAAAGAAGACAGAAGGGCTTATCAAAGATGGATCTAACACATTGTGGACTGATAGACAAAACACAAATGAAAATTACGTACCAACCGTAATTCTGATCTTTCTGTGTATCTTCACCATTCATCACCTGTGGGTTCTGGTCAAAGGTCATGACCCCGCAGGAGCTTTTTTATTTTTTTGGGATGGGCTGACTCGACACACTGTTGGTGCTGCCCTTGAGGCTAATGCACTGTGTGGCGCTCGCAGGCTGGCCATTAGGTGTTGTCTACTCCGCCCTCCCACCAGTTCTGAGTCACTGTAGAGTAAGAAGGGGTTGGGAGGGAGGGACAAGGAAGTCCAAGGAACAGAGAAAGGAAAACATATATAAATAAAAGGAGAATAAAATGACTGAGAGGACAGAAGGAGAGTTAGAAATCTAAGGGGACTGGGAAGGGCTCCAATCTCTGGAAGGAGAAAGAAGAGGGAAGGAGGGAAGGAAAAGTTAGAGATAGGGAAGGGGAAGAAATACCCCAATCCTTTGACCTGTCACCAGATTGTATAGAAACTGTGACGGAGTAGCCAGAAGGCTGAACTGCCAGAATTCAAGGCACAGAATCACTGGCAATAAACTCCAACATGAGCAGAAGTGTCTATTCTGGAGAAGACAGGATACAGGGGTGTACTCCCCCCCCCCACCAAAACCATATATCTGGAGGTGAGAAACAAAGTTTCTTAAATTAATTGGAGGGAAGAGTCCTTAAGGATAAAAACGGAGTAGGATATGAGGAGAGAAGAAAGGAAGAGAGGGCAACCACCAACTCCCACCCCAAAGGGGTGGAGCTGAATCACTGACGAGAAAATGCAACCTCCCCCGATTTCTCTCACCTCCTGACAGGGAGTAAAAATCTCCCTGTGTGCCCAAGGTCACCCAGCTCCTGACCGGTCGAAAGGAAGGGGGGAATTAGGGGGCAAACAGAGTGAGGATGACCCAGAGACTGAGGCCCCAAGGGGTTGGAAGGCAGGATTTTGATGAATGGTGAAGAAACACAGAAAGATCAGGAATTACGGTAGGTACATAATTTTCATATCTTATCTATGTCAATCTTCACCATGCATCACCCGTGAGTGAGTACCGAGCACCCCCAAAGGGGGCCCTAAACCTTAAAGGACAAAGTCCCTTAGCCCTCAGTGGGTGAGATACTGAAAGGGAGAACCTTTATGGGCCTGGTGAGGCCCAAGAGTGGGGAGAGTGAGATGGGGACCCCCCCGGAGGGGGTAGGAAGTTGCCCTGACAGACACCGCCTCACCCTACGGGAGAAAAGATGGGTTCTCTGGTAAGGGGAGGAAATCACCCTACGCCAGGCCAAGGGTGACAACTGGGAAAGATGCAGCCATGCTGATCGCCTAGTGCAGATCGCTGCCCCTACGACCCTGGTAGCTACCTTGTTGGCGTCGTAAGATGCCCTTGCCTGGTGTCTTGCTAGCTCCAGGCCACATGCAGAGAGAGAGAGAGAGAGCAATGGCTTGTCTGGTTACCTCCATATCAGGCAAAGAGGCTAGGAGTTGACCTAGCCTGGACCACAGAAACCTATCATAGGTAGCGTAGTGGGCCTGATGTAAAGCAATTGAAAGAAGCAACCGTGCAGAGTAGAAGGTACTCCTCACCCAGAAGTCGAAATCCATAGAATCTTAATCTGGGGCCGGTCACGGTCGGGGTAGCAAGGCCCATCAGGAGTGTCTAGCAGCATCAGTCCTGACTGAGGATGAAGCATACGACCCAGAGACTCGGGGGCACAATACCTCTGGCTCAGATCCCTAGGGGCTGGGACTCCAGGGTCTTTGCCAGAATTGCAATGATGCCTCCCAAAAAGGAGCACGCCAGGCGGGCACCACAAGGGTATCCGCACTGAAATCACCTAGGAAGGTGCACATTGAGTGCTACGGATTGTGCTGAGTGGGTGGGGTGACATGCAGGTCCTCCGTCATCCTCTCGAGGAAACGCTAATACTCTGCGAGATCAGCAGCAGAAGACATGTGAACAGAGGGCTCCTCTCCCCGTGAAGAGGGGGATTAAGAAGCGGAGAACCTCAGACATCCAGGGGTTGGCTGCTCAGGGTGATGGTGAAACACCTGTCTGTCCATGGCCCTGACATACGATGGGAAGTGAGCAGCCACACCCCTGAATTGCTCCCAGGAGAGAGGTCCCCTAGGACCAAGAAGGCCTGGGAGCGAAGGTGACAGAGGAGTGGGCACGAGGCCAACGGCAGAAGGCGACAGTCCTCTGTCCAGGCAAGAGAGTATACCAGGGGCCCCAAGGGTAGAAGGGGCTCTGGAAAACCCTACAGCCGACAGCTGATCAACCATACCGGAACTGCCTAGGCTGTGCCCTGAAAATTCCCCTCTGTGAGGGGACTGGGACCATGGAATTCCAAAAGGACGGTCCCTACCCTCCAAAGACCAGGGCCCTCTCGAGGAGACAGAGAGAAGGATGAGGGTCCATGCTATGACACCTTCCTGAACCCGGGTGGGTCCTGGAAAAGGGTCGCCACATCAAACCCCAACCCCTCAGAGTCAAAAAGAGCCCTCCTCCTCGCACAGACCAGCCGACAACCCTGATCAGTCCCCGAAGGGACCACCCAGGGAGTAGTACCCCCCCGGTGGGTGCTCCGATCGGCCCTAAAGTTGGATGATCCAGGCACACCACCTGAGGGGGTACCACAACTGAGGGGGCAGAAGAAACAATTACTCACCTAAGTAATATTACTTCTTCCAGGGTATTCTTTAGCATTACTGACACATGCAGTATACCAGCTGGGTTCAGCTGCCCCGGAGAGGAGGAGTCAGTGCAAATGAGGAAGGCCATTGGCCAATCAGGATACAGTTAGAGAAAAGCGCTGTCTGCAGTCAGTCTGAGGGACCTAAGAACGCATTTCAGAGCTGAAAAAGAGCAAAAACTGTGCCCGCTAGGGGCAAAACAACTGTTGGCAATAACCCACCATATATTCTAACCCACTTTTATGAAAGAAAATGTTCTTTTTTTTTTTTTAAATAACACAAATGAATGACAGTTGTCAAGTTTGGCTAAATCCCATAACAGATCCTTTAGACAAGGTTTCCAGGGGAGGAAGGGTGGGAGTGTCAATAATGCTAAAGAATCACCTGGAAGAAGTAATATTACTTCAGTGAGTAATTGTTTCTTCTCACCCCAGGAATTCTTTAGCATCTATTGACAGATGCAGACTTCGAAGCAATGTAGTTGGGAGGAGGGCACAGAAACCTATTTTAAGAAGAGGCTCTAAAGTACCATTCTGCCAAATTTGGCATCCTATCAGACTACACATCCAAGAAAAGATCTTACTGAATGAGAGAAGCAAATTTCAAATAAGTGATTTGCACACTTCTAGTAAGGATATAGCCTTGAACACTGCCCAGGAGGCAGCTGTTCTCCAGGAAGCAGGCCCTAAGCATGAGAAGGGCTGAATGTCAGCCTTGCTGTACCAGACCCAAAATAAGGGAAAACAGTCCCATGGGAAAATACTCTTGGTTACTGGTTTCTCCTTTTCTGCGAAACGCAGGAAAGAAAGGGATGATAATGACAGTACCTGAACTGCTAGAACCGCTGACAGGACTAAGTCATGCCCCATCCGAGCAGCTTGAGATAGCCTAGACAGGACTTGCCGGAGAGCAGTACAGGCAGAGACAAAGGGTTGATGAAGGTGGAAATGGTAGACACTTGGGAAAAGGATTTCCTATCCGTCCAGAGGACTAAATTATTCTTAAAGGCACTGAGAGGATAAAACCTAAAAAAAAACCCTGAAACTCTGAAAATCCGTCTGACAGAGGAAGACAAGCAGAAAGGTTGTCTTCGATGTTACTCGCTACAGGACAGAATTGTCACAGGTTCAAAGGGATATCCCATGAACTTGAATATACAGAGAGTTGTGTTTCATGGGAAAAGACACCAGTCCCTAGAAGGGTCTGGAAGTGAAATGGCCCCTTGTGGAATTATTTGAAATGGTATGAGAAATGACAGATTTCTCTTGCCTGACAGAAAAAGAATCCAAGTAACCTCTAGGTGTACTCCCAGAAAAGAAGCCTACTGACCTACTGTAGGTAAGAAAATAAAACCTTTATATTTTTACAGGAAACAAGTCACAAAGACCAAACTAGTTCCGTGTACATGACAGTAATGCTTGGATATGAACTAAATACTCCAGTCATGAGAGGAAAGAGGGTTGAAAAACTCTAGGCTCTTGTCCTTGTCCCAAGGGGAAAAACCGCTTCCACTAAGAAAAGTACAGTTACGTAAGAACTTACCGTAACAGTAGATCTTTGAGAACAGCTCCTGCAGCAGGTTACACCATTAGGACTGAAGCCGTCAGGCATCAGGACCCCACGGAAATTTTCTAGCTAGCAGTCTTCAGCGGGGACCGCCCGCCAGGCGTAGTATAAGGAGGCGTGTCCCGCCCACAATCCCCAGTTCTCCCGTCGGAGACTCCCGGCCACTGGATGACATCAGAAGAGGAGACCGAGGATCCGCCATCAGATGGCCAAGACTAAGACAAATTGTCCCATCTCGTAAGATGGATGTTTGGCTATGACCGACCTCTACAAGAAGGGGGATGGTGGGCGGGAAGGTACTTGCTGCAAGAGCTGTTCTCGAAGATCTACTGTTACGGTAAGTTCTTACGTAACTGTACTATCTTACTTCGAGATACAGCTCTTGTAGCAGGTTACACCATTAGGACGGATTCCCAAGCAATGGCGACATTCTAAAGCCATCGGGAGGAGGGAGAACAGAGAGTACCACCCTGCTTGAGCCTAGGACAGAAGTCCCTGAAGGACGGCTAGGCCGAAACCAGTCCTTCGCCTTGAAGCGATATCCAGGCTATAATGCCTAATAAAGGTATGCACCGAGCTCCAGCTGGCTGAAGCACAAATAGTTGAAGTGGACATATTCTTCAGCGCTGCAAAGGAGGTGGCCACTCCTCTGGTAGAGTGGCCCTTGACTGTGCCTGGCAAGGGTTTCCTGTGCTTGTCATAACAGAAACAGATACACTGAATGAGCCAACGTGAAAGGGTCTGCTTCGAAACAAGGGCCCCTTTCATCCTCTCAGCAAAGGATACGAACAGCTGATCCGCTTTCTGGTGCTGTTTGGTTCTGGTCAGGTAATATCTAAGACACCTGTGAACATCCAGGGTGTGAAGCAATGCTTCTCCTCGATTGGTGTACTTAGGAAAGTACATGGTAAGTCGATATCCTGATTAAGGGTAAGGGCTGAAACCACCTTAGGCAGGAACTTAGGATTTGTCCTCAGGGATACCCTTATCCTGGTGGAAAATTAAATAAGGCTCTTTGCACATGAGTGCATGCAATTCGGAGATTCTTCTTGACGAAGTAACTGCAACTAAAAACAACGTTTTCCACGACAGAAAACGCAGCTCGCAATCCGCGGCTGGTTCAAAGGGTGGCAGCGTAAGCTGCTCCAGGATGAAGGGCAAGTCCCAAGGAGGAACCGGATCCTTGATAGGCGGCCTAAGGTGGAGGACCCCCCCTTAAAAAGGCACGAGTAGTATCCAATTGAGCCACCATACAATGGCCTATGGGAGCATGATAAGCTGAGATTGCACAAAGGTGCACTTTGATCGAGGAGTAAGCTAGCCCAGATTGAAAAGGGAGAGCAGGTACTCCAGAACCAGCTTCTCAGGACAATCTAAGGGCGAGAAACCGCACGTTTGAGCCCACAGGCAAAACCTGCGCCACTTCATGGCGTATGTTGCATGTGTTGCCAGTTTTCTAGCAGCAGACAGCAGGTCTGCCACCTCTTGCGAGACCCCATGCCGCATCATGGCTATGTCTCTAGGAGCCAGGCATGTAGGTTCAATGAATGTAAGTCCAGGTGGACTAGTGAACCCTCCTCCTGAGACAACAAATGGGAGCTGATTGGCAAAGGAAGCGGAGGTTCCCGAGATAGCTGATGCAGTAGCGGGAACCAGATTTGTCTGAGCCAGAAAGGCGCTATCAAGATCAGCGTTGCGTGCTCCCTGCGAAGTTTGAGAAGAACTCTCTGGATCAATGGGAAAGGAGGGAAGGCGTAGAGGAATATGCCCGCCCAGGAGAGGGACAACGCGTCTCACCAGAAAACACCAGGCCCTGGATCTAGCGAGCAAAAATTGGGCAGTTTTGCATTGGATGGGGACGTGAATAGATCTAATTCTGGAGTGCCCCATCTGTGGAACAGATCCTCTGCCACCTGCTGTAGAAGTTCCCACTCATGGAGACTCTGGCCTGGGAATGACTCAGGCTGTCTGCGACGGTGTTGTCCACCCCAGGAACATGAACAGTAACAAGGTTTGCGCCATGTCGAATTACCCATTCCCACACTCTCATGGCCTCCCTGCAAATGGGGTAAGAGTGTGTGCCTCCTTGTTTGTTGAGGTAATACATCACCACAGTATTGTCTGTTTGCAACAAGAGAGTACTCGGTGGAATCTCCGACTGGAAGGCTTGCAGGGCATAAAGGACCGCCCTCATCTCCAATATGTTGATATGGAGATGAGATTCCTGGGTAGTCCATGTTCCCTGAGACCTCACCCCGTTCAAGTGTGCTCCCCACCCAAGCCCTGAGGCATCTGTGGAGAGGGTTATAACCGGGGTAGGTGCTGTGAAAGGAACCCCCACAGAGAGGGTTCCCGGATATAGCCACCGTTGCCAGTCCCGAACCACAGCCTTCGTGATTCTGACTGGATGCTGCAGATGGTCTTGCCGTTGGGCCCACTGCACCCTTAACATCCACTGGGTTACCCACATGTGGAGTCTTGCCATCGGGACTGTAGGAATGGCCGCAGCCATGTGTCCGAGCAGGCGAAGGACCAGTCTGGCTGGGATGGTCTTCTTCGCTGACAGGTCCCTTATGAGGGATCAAATGCATTCCGCTCTGTCTTCAGGAAGAAAGGCTTTTCCCTTGACGGTGTCCAGAACTGCCCCAATGAACTGCAGTTTCTGTGATGGTACCAGGAGAGACTTCTAGTAGTTGATGAGGATGCCCAGAGACTGAAAAAGGGTCTGGGTACATTGGATGGCTATCAGTAGTGCCTCCTTGGAAGGGGCCATGAGAAGCCAATCGTCCAGGTACGGGAACACGTTATGGCCCTGTCTCCTCAGAGACGCTGCCACAACTGCTATGCACTTGGTAAAAACCCGAGGTGCTGATGACAGTCCGAAGGGAAGCACTCAGAACTGATAATGGCAGCCGAGAAACTCGAAGCGCAGGAACCTCCTGTGCGCCTGAGCAATAGGAATGTGCAGGTAAGCGTCCTGCATGTCCAGGGACGCCAAGAAGGCGTTTTTCTTCAACATGTGGATTAGCCCTGGAAGGGTCACCATATGAAAGCACTTGTAGACGACCGACAGATTGAGGTCGCTGAGGTCCAAGATTGGACGGAGGTCCCCTGTTTTCTTTGGAACCAGGAAGAGGTGCGAATAGTATCCTGCTCCTCTCTGGTTCCCTGGAACATGCTCCAAAGCTTCCTTCTCTAGAAGCTTGAGCACCTCCTGCCGTATAAGCAGGGCGTGCTGACCTGAATAGCGGGAAAGCAGAGGAGGCCTTGTGGGCAGGTTGTCTACAAACTCTATATAATGGCCTTTTTCGACCAACTGTACCACCCACCTGTCGGTGGTGATCGACCGCCACCCTGGCAGGTGGTCCGCGATGTGACCCCCGACCTTCATTTCCCGTTGATCCTGAAGAGGGGCCGGGGCTGGGAAGGAGTCATGCTGTGGCAGCAATGGATCCTGCAGGTTGGGCCGACTTTGTGGCTCGTTGGCCTCTACCTGAGGACGTCTTGGCCTGGGCTTTTCGGGTGAAGGAGCCCCTCTGTTGCTGACCGGAACAAGGTTGTTGCCTTTGGGTCCAGCTGCGAAAGCGACTCTGGTTCCTGCGAAAGGAACTAAGCTGAGACCTGTACATAGCATGTACAGATCTAATTGCCTTCCCGGCTTCCTGCAATTTGGTGATCACCTTCTCAAAGGCTTCACCAAACAGAACTTCGCCATGATAAGGGGCGTCCATGATGTTCTTCTGGATGTCTGGGGTAAACCCAGAGACACAGAGCCATGAGTGTCTCTGGAGACACACGCCTGAGGCCGCAGCTCTGGCCGAAGAGTCCGCAGAGTCGTATGTGGCTCTAAGAACTTGGGTCCCCACGTCCGAACCCGTACGGAGGAGTTGCAACAGCTCCTCCTTCTGGCCACCATCTGGCAATTTCTCAGCTAGGTCCTGTCCCTCCTCCCACAATGCGTTCTGGAACTGAACCATGTGGGTGAGGTAACTCAACGACCTAATGGCACAAGTCGCGGCCACAGTCGTGTGCCTGCCCAAGACGTCCAACTGCTGGGACTCCGGGTCCGGTGGCTGCGTGCTCAAGTGCTGCGGTTTCTGAGACCGGTCATGTGAGGCTGTAATGACCAGGGAGTCGGCCAGAGGATGATTCGCCAGGTACTGGTCCTCCCTTGGGGCATTGTACAGGCGGTCGGCCTTCTTCGGCATTGCCGGGGTCGAATGTGGAAGCTTCCACGCAGCCTTGGTGACGTCCACAAAGGTGTCCACCAAGGGTGGCATGACCACAGGCTTGGGGTATTTTTGCCGAAGGTAGCGGACAAGGTGTAGTCCTTCGGGGTCAAGCTCTTCAGCGTCCCATCCCATGTTCTCCTGAATATGCCTCATTATCTCGGAGAACGAGGGGTCATCCGGAGGGGACCTGGGAAGGTCGTGTGGGTCTGGAGAGGGGAAGCTGATTGGAGAAGTAGATCTGGAGCACTCAGAGATGTCAGATCTGGAATCCTCCGTGGAAGGGGTATACTGACGTCTTCTGGGTCTCTTGGGGCTGGGTGACCCTGAAGTGGATCTTGACGGAGGCCTTCTCTTCTCCAAAGATCTGCCCCTAGGAGGTGATGCTGGCTTCTTGGGGGGACGATGCTCGTCCTGCTGACCCCCTAGGTGGAGGAGGGGGTGCAGGCATTGGAGGGGCAGCGGGCGCAGGAGGAGGTTGCATCGTGACCACATCCTTCTTGATGGTGTCCCACCAGAAGGTGAAGAGCTCCTTCACTTCTGCCAGATTTAGGCCTGACGACGGACCGGGTGCCGGTGGCCTGTCGTCGGGGCCGGGCGTCCCTGGTTCTGGAGAGGGTTCCCATGGGAGTTTGACGGGTCCGGGGTCGCCCGCCTGGTCTTCGGGCTGGGTAGACTCCTCCTCCAACAGCGCCTCCCGACTGGTGTCGGTAGGCAGTGGCGTGGTCCTCTTTTCTGCGGTAGTGGATGCCGGTCCTGCCGGGCGCCCTCGAGCGAATGCTTGACCGACGACGGTGACGGACGGTCATCGGTTCCTTGGAGTGCCTATGTGCCTTGGCCGACGTCGGGTGGGCTGACGTCAGGTCCGACGTCCGCTTAAGGGAGGTCAGCTTCTTAGTCTTGCGCTGGGATGGCAGCGGTTGGGAGACAGACCTGACGTCAGATGCCGGATGCCAGGAGGACGACTTATGGTGCTCCTCAGACCTGGACGAGGCCTTAGCCGGAGTGGAAGATGCAGGCCTGGAGGTCTTGACAGGCTGCAGAGAGGAGGAACCACTAGCCGATTTGACAAGAACCGGGAGGCTGAGAGTGGGCCCTCGACGGAGAGCGGTCCAACCTGGAGCCGGAGCTGCGGGAGTCTGAGGCCCTGGAAGGGGATCTGGGTCTCTCCTTCTCCCGGTGCTTTTCACGGTGCCTGTGGGACTTCCCTGAAGATTCCCCTCTGGAGAAAGGGTCTCGGTCCATTACCTTAAGTTTCTCCTCAAGGAGGAAAGCTTGGAGGGCCTTCTGGCGGCGGATCCTCGTACGGCTGTTAAAGCCCTGGCAGAAGGAGCAGGCCTGGGTGTCGTGGTCGGGGCCCAGGCAGTGGACGCAGGCTGAGTGAGGATCCTTAAAGGGAATCTGTTTGCCGCAGGCACACTTCGATGAATGGCCCTCCACGGAAGTTGGAGAGGACATCAGATGAAATCCGATGAAAAAAACTGTTGAAAATCTCCTAGTCATCGCACGCTAGAACTGACCAAGAGGCTGATGCTGCGAAGTCGACGGCAGGAAAAGAAATGAGGATTTATGTACTATGCCTGACGTCGGGGGCCGGACCAACGTTGGAGGTGGTCCCCGCTGAAGACTGCTAGCTAGAGAATTTCCTTGGGGTCCTGACGCCTGACGGCTTCAGTCCTAATGGTGTAACCTGCTGCAAGAGCTGTATCTCGAAGTAAGATCTGAGGTTTACGTGGTACTAAAACTCTTTTTTTTGTCTGTTTTTCAATAGACGTTCCAGGCCTTGTTTGACTACAGGGACTGTAGGAGATCTAGCCTCTCAAGAACCAGGCCTTGAGGAAAAAAGACTGGGAGTTGAGAAAACACTACTCCTGTGCAAGAAAGGAAGTAGCTTGTGGAAACGAAAGGAGCCAGAAGGCTGTTTAACTGAAACATTTTTTATCAGAAAGCATCAAGGTTGTCCAGAGCCATCGGGATCATGGTGGCTGATTCCTTAATTAGAAAGGTACTTAGGAAACAAGGGATATATGGGAGAGAGAACACTTCTCTGACCAGCCTTGAGATAAGAAAGTCTGTTGGAAAGAACCCCAAGCTGGGGCCTGCAACAGGAAAAAGGAAAAAACTGGTGGTTCGGGCTGGAGGCGAAAAATCAGATCTGCACCTGACCTTACCCCCTGAATGATGTGGCTAGGACTTGTGTGCTGAGGGCTCACTTGTGGTGGCCCTAACTAATGCGGCCTAGAGGATCTGCCAAAGGGTCCACTTGTGGTAGCCCTGACTATGCCAAAGTGTTGTCCTTGCCCAACAGATGGATGAGTGACTAAGACACCTCCAAAGAAGCCAGCTAGAGATCAAAACTTGTAGCTATTGCAGAGAGATTGGAAGCCTTGTGTCCCAAATGCTCATTGGTGTGATACGGGGCAGGAATATCATCCGGTCCTCTCTGAACTAAATGACCCCTGGACTGAAACAAAGCAGGCCTGATAGAGATGCTCTGAGATTCCAGGGACTGATGAAAGAAGGACTCTCTCAGAAACCAAGACCCAATGATGGAACCCCCGAAGGGAAGCGTCCACTGGAAGGAAGCCTCTGCACCGAAGATTTGAAGGGGAGAGGTGTGAAGTTCATGGTTTCCTTACACCAGTCCAGCTTGTAACAGGGTTCAGGCTTCACGAAAAATGCTCTTATTTGGAATCTGACCTAGAGGTCTAGCCCCTGGAACTCTAGTGACAAAATTATGCACCACATACAGGGAACAAACTTCCCCTGACAAGAGATGAGCAAGAGTTGCCGAGATTTAGATGGTTAGGGAACTTTTTTCTAGTAGGTACAAACAAACCCCAAGACTATAGGAAATAACATGTCAGACTAAGGGCTTGAAAACAAAAGTCAAGGAAAATTGGCTAAGGACAGCCAAGCCTCTAAGAAGGGAAACCAGGGATTTCCTGTCTTCAGGTGAGAACCGCCAACCTACCCAGATACCTGGAGAACAGCCTGATTTTTACTCCGTATCTGAGAACACTCTGGAGGCAGTCTAAATGGCATGGAAGAAAACTGGTAGCCACCTGAGAAAAAAACCCAGGCTAAGGAACTGAGAACATAGAATGCATCGAGGGAAACAAGAAAAGCCCCTGCGTTTGCAAAAGAAAGACCCGAGTTAAGGAAGCATCCTGACCCCAGGTTGAGGAAGTTGATAATGATTTGCTGTTCCCTATTTTCCTTTAGAATCCAGGTAACAGCCCAAAAAAAAAGGTCCAACTCCCAAGGAAAAGGGAACCCTTTCACGACTTTGAACCTCACGAGGTTCTAGTGCTCTAGTTCCACCGCTGACATACTACTGGAGAAAAACAGAGAATGCAGCACTTGGAGGTAAACTTCAGTTATTTATTTACTTATGTACATATATATATACACACACACACACACACGGATATATATTTATATGTCAATATCTGCATACATCTATCTCCTTTTATTTATTTATTTTTACACCGACTAAAGAAGGGGTAAAAACTTGAACCAAGAAGAAAAGTAACTGAAGAAAAAGGGATTACCAGGAATGAAAAGAGCATTCCTGCCTAAATCCCTGGAAAACTTCACATTTGGAAATTTCCTAATGTGTTTGCGTAGGGAAAAAAAAGGGTTAAAGGGAGAATAATTCCTACCCGAAGTACCCCATATCCTGAGACTTCTGGGGAAGGAACGCTTATCTTTAACTGAGTACTAGGAGAGTTAACCTCGTCCATACGTGCCTGTCAGCTTTAGTTTGCCATAAAGACAAATCAAAATTTGCACCAAAGCATAACCCAAAAGGCCAGAACTTTTCAGACAGGTAAGCCCAAGGGAAATGACCTACGCCAAGACTCCAGAAGCTGTAACATTATGACTTAAGGCTATGAGAGCACAGTGCTACCATATGCCACTTGGGTATTTCAGCAAACCTCCTTGTGAACAGTGTTCCAGAGTTGTCGCACTATGGGAAGGACAGGAAATATCAAAAAACTCTTAATATATAATAGCGTATGCTACAAAGTTAGGAGGCACTACGTAAAATTTCTTACACATGGTATATGATTATCTAGAGTATCTCTGGAGGGAAAGCAGACAGTGGCACAAGGCTGAGAAGTAGGCTACTGTTTGCACTAACTCTCTTTAATCTGAAAGTGTACAGATAAAAACAGCAGAACACTTACCAAGCTGGTATTTCATCAGAATGCTTCTGTCAACCCCAAAAAATAAGGAGGGGTTTCAAGACCCTACCTGTAGGTGTCTTCAGAGAGTTGCCAGCTTCTTTGGAGGAGAGCAACCACCGGATCTACAAAGTCGTCCTCCACCTCTTTATCAGTGTCATCCTGGAGGGAAAAGTCCAGGGAATCCAGTGGTAGAATATAAATGCCTCATTATACCATTTATTTTATCTATATTTATTGAGTTCTAGGATTACAAATACCTTTGAGCCAAGGCTCAAACCTGAATCAACCTCAGGGTGACCAACTGGAATTAGTGGGCCCTGAGAGGAGTTCATGAAGGAAAATCCTTCCTAAATTACTACTAATAATAATAACAATAATATCTTTGGGCATAAGGATTAACATGGAGAGGAATACTCGGACCCGAAGGAGCCGAGAACACATCCAGAAATATAAAGTCTGGAATAATTGCCAAGCTCTCAGAAATTCGGTTACAGAGGGCATAATTTTATCAACCCTGATGACTCCCTAAGTCCTTCAGGAGGGAGGATCAGAGGAGATTAATCTCTATCTTTGTGCAGGAAAGAGGGCACCCTGCCTATTTTCAAATTAAAGGCTTGGACAGAGAAGAAAAAAATTACTCACCTTAGTAATGTTGTTTCTTCTAATGGAGTCTTGCTGTATTCTGACATATGCAATTAGGTCCTGCCTTTCAACTGCCCCGGAGAACAAAGAGTTAAACTTTCTATGACTAGTATAGAATGTTCACCACGAGCTCGGCTGAAGCCCCTGTTGTCTACTGTTTAAACTGCAACCGTCAGATCTTTATGAGCAAAGACTCACTAGGTGTTCTGTGTGGAAACTATAAAATTCTTACTAGCCAACTGGCAAATATATCATAGGTCTCATAGGTAAATACAGAGCCATATAGACGTTAGTCCTTTTGCTCACCATTTAGTTAGTAACCCTGGATATTGTATTTGAATAGAAAGCTATCCAATCTGTTTTTAAATGTGTTCACAGTATCACTAGCTACTACTTCCAAGGGTAATCTATTCCAAATATTGGTGGCCCTCAGTGTGAGCCAGGATTTCCTTTTATTCGTTTTTGGACATTCAACAAAAAGTTGTAGTGGGTGAGATCTGGTATTATATATAGGTTCCCTGTATTTCAAGCCAAGTAGTTCCTATAAATCTGGATTGATAGTTGCTTTATATATTAAACACATATCTCCCTTAAGCGTCTATATTCCAAGGAGTACAGACCTAAAGTGTTTAACCTTGTTGTGTAATCTAAGCCTTTGACCTCTTGTATATCTGGTGGCTCTCCTTGACTCTCTCAAGTGCCACTATTTCAGTCTTACCCATGGGTGACCAGAACTGTGCACAGTAATCCAGGTAAGGCCTCACCAAGGACGTATACAGGGGCAGGAGAACATTCCTACTTCTTGATGTGATATGCTTGTTGATACAGTGTAGAATACTGGTCGATTTTTTAATAACTGCATTACAGTGCGTCTTAAATGATAGGTCTTTCGTAATCATAATTCCCAAGTCACTCTGTTGATCAACAATACTAAGCATTTTACCACCAAGTATATAGGGTAACTGCTTGTTTGCCTTTCCACAATGTATAACACAACACTTGTCTACACTAAACGTTAGTTTTTTCTCTACTGCCCAAAGTTCCAGTGTATCTAATGCCTTTTGTAGTGCTATAGCATCGTTTTGGTTATTAATTGGAAATCCAACCCTGGTGTCGTCAGCAAACTTGGAAACCCAAACCCCATTATTGACCTTCAATGAGGCAATGTATGTATTGAATAAACAAGGCCCCAAGAAAGATCCCTGGGGAATCCCGCTCGTCACTTCGGCCCATGCTGAGTTGGCCCCATTTATGTTGACTGATTGTTTCCTAGAGGTAAGCCACGCATCCATCCATTTTGTTATTGTTCCTGGTAGGCCATGCAATATTAATGCGTCGATGAGCTCGCCATGAGGGACCTTATCAAAGGCCTTTGAGAAGTCGAGATATACCACATCCACAGGCTGCCCCTCTCCTAATGCCCTGCTGACCCTTCCATAAAATTCCAGGAGGTTGGTCTGGCAGGACCTTCCAGTGGTGAAACCATGCTGGATGGGGTCTACCAAGTCTGTCTCCTTGATGTGTTCCATAATATACTCTTTTAGGATACCTTCAAATATTTTTCCCAGGACTGACGTCAGACTAATGGGTCTGTAATTGGATACATCATGTTTATTCCCCTTCTTATATATGGGAACCACACTTGCCTGTCTCCAAGCCTCCAAAACCATCCCCTTTCTCAGTGAGGTTTGAAAGATTACTGTCAGGGGTCCCGCCAAAAGGTCTGCCAGTTCTTTAATTATTCTTGGATGAATTCCATCTGGACCTTGGGATTTATTTTGATCGATTTTAAGTAGCCTTTTGAGTATAGCTTCACTAGTTATCAGTGATTCTATGTTTAGTATAGTAGGCAGGTGTTCCAGTTTAGGGGAGGATTTATTGTTGAATACAGATAAAAAGAAGTCATTGTATAACTGGGCTGTGTGGGACTGGTCCATAATTGTTTTACCATCATTTGTGTGTAATGGGCCAATAGGTCTGTAAGTTCCCTTTTTGTTATTAATATATGCGTAAATGATTTGTAATTATCCTGACTTTTGTTGCTAATTTTAATTCAAATTTTGATTTAGCTTCTTTAATACATTTTTTGGACTTTTTTAGTAGGGCTTTGTAAGTATTCCACCATGTGTTACTTCCTGATTTTTTGGCCTTGTAAAAAGCTCTATTTTTTTTCTTTATCAAAAGTCATATTGATTTAGACATCCATTTGGGTTTACTTTTATTGGTGACATCTGTTTTCTTTATTAAAGGGGTGAAGGTTTGAGTGGCAAGAGTTATTTTACCCACAAAAAGATCCCACATAGACTCGAGTGTTTTGTTCTGGAAGTCCTCAACCCAATACCAATTTTTTAGAAATAATCTCATGCTAGTAAAGTCAGCTTGATTGTAGTTAAATTTGCTAGTCCTACTTTTATTATCATCGGATAATATGTCAAGGGAAAAATAAACCATGGAATGGTCACTGGATCCGAGAGGAGCTATAACTTTACAGGATGATATAATATCCTCTAAGTTACTTAATACTAGGTCAAGTATGTGGTTGTTCCTGGTATTTGAATTAACCCATTGGTTCAGCCCTGATAGTAAACATGTTTCCAAATATCGTGATTCTGTAATGCTACTTGTCTGTAGGGTTGTCCAGTTAATACCTGGTAGATTGAAATCTCCAACTACTATATTGTTTTTTGTTCCACCTATAGTATTCAGAAAATCTAGCAGTTGTTCCTCCTGACCTATTGTTACGGATGGGGCTCTATATATTACTCCAATGTTGATGGCATGTGAACGGCGGGGAGATATTCTGACCCACAGAACTTCAGTTTTGTCCCATTTGGATGTATCAATTTCTTCGGAATCTATTTTGTCAGAAATATATAAGGCCACTCCCCCACCCTTTTGGTCCTTCCTATCCTTATGGTACAAACTAAAACCATTTATTTGTTTATCCCAAGAATCATTTGGGTTCCACCAGATCTCGGTTATGGCACATAATCTGATGTTTAATTGTTCTAGGGTTAATTTTAATTCGTCCATTTTATTATTTAAGCTCCTAGCATTTAAAGAAAGGAAATTATATGGGGTACATTCGTGTGTATATTTAGAAGAGAAAAGTTTTTTGGTTTCAAAGGAAGACTCTAGTCAGGAAACCCAAAAACAAAACACATCCAAAACACAACCTCTCACCCAAACCAAAAAGAGGGTGTAAAAAGGACACCCCTAGGGTGCCAACACTGCTACTGCCCACCCACATCCCAAAATCTAGGTTCTCAGAGGGGAGGCGGGGGGAGGTCAGAATACAGCAAGACTCCATTAGAAGAAACAACATTACTAAGGTGAGTAATTTTTCCTTCAAACAACATGAAGTCTAGCTGTATTCTGACATATGCAGACTACCAAGCAGTACCTCCATGGAGGAGGGACAGAACCTACTTTGGGAACAGGCTCTGAAGTACTGCAGTGCCAAACCAAGCATCACTCCTAGCCTGGATATCCAGACAGTAATTCTTGGTGAAAGTATGGACTGTTTTCCAGGTGGCTCTTGACAAATTTCTAAGAGAGGAATATCCCTGGCAGCAACTAGGGAAGCAGCTGTACCTCTAGTGGAATGAGCCCTCAGGCCTGAGGGTGGAGTTCTACCCAGTTTTTCATAGCAGAATTGTATAAAAGAAACACTCCACCTGGCAATAGATCTCTTAGTGGCAGGTTTGCCTTTACCAACTTCTCCATAAGTAAGGAACAACTGGAGGGATTCAAACCTGTGACCCTTGGTACGCTCTATGTAGTAGCTAAGGGCTCTTAACATCCAAGCTGTGTAGCCTCCTCTCTCCCAAGGAAGAATGGTCAGTGAAGAAAACAGAGAGAGAAATAGACTGGTTGAGGTGGAAATCTGAAACCACTTTAGGTAAGAACTTTCTGTTAGTTCTAAGGACCACTTTATCTCTGTGAAAAGAGATGAAATCAGATTCCACTGACAGGGCTTGCAATTCACTAATATGTCTGGTAGAAGTAATGGCTACCAACAACACAGTTTTCCAAGTCAAGTACTTAAGCTCTGCTGAGGACAAAGGCTCAAAGGGGGGGTTGCATAAACTGAGCAATGCAAACATTAAGGTCCCAAGCAGGAGCTGGAGCCCTAAAGGGGGGATTGGTGTGAAGCAATCCCTTGAAAAACTTACAGAATACAGACTGGGATGACAGAGAGGAAGACTTGCCTACTGACAGGAAAGCAGAAACAGCTGCCAAGTGTACTTTAAGGGTAGCTGGTCTGAGGCCTAGGCCATTAAGATGGACCATATAATCCAGAACCGTAGGCAATTCAGCAGAGTCTGGAGAAATATTCTTCTTAGAACACCAAATGCTGAATCTTTTCCATTTGGAGTTGTAAGTCTTCCTGGTGGAAGGCTTTCGAGAAGCCTTAAGGATATCTAGAACTCGATGGGAAAGATGCAGATCTGCAAACTCTAACTCTGCAAGAGCCAAGCCTTGAGATTGAGAGACTGAAGATTCGGGTACCAAATCCTCCCCTGAGAGGATGTTAACAGGTTGTAATTCCTGGGAAGAGACAGGGGAAGGTGAACTGTTAGGGACAGCAACACGGGATACCATGGCTGTCTGGCCCAGTCTGGAGCAATCAGAATCACCTTGCATGGTTGTGACCTTATCTTGACTAGCACCCTGAACAGGAGAGGGAAGGGGGAAGCATACAGGAATTTCCCTTCCCAGTTCAGAATCAGAGCATCCAGGGGGACTGAACCCAAGACTGGGGGTCTTCAACAAAAGAGAGGAAGTTGGTGATTGTCTGGGGCTGCAAAAAGATCCATCTCTGGTGTGCCCCATCTCAAGAAAATCATTTTCAAAACTGGAGGATCTAGGGCCCATTCGTGATGGCCCTGGGATATTCTGCTCAGTGCATCTGCTAGGACATTGTCCTTCCCTGGGAGGTGAACTGCTATCAGAGAGGTTTGCAGGGAATAGGCCAGGGACCACAACGTCATTGCTTCTGTGCACAAGGCTGTAGACCGAGTGCCTCCTTGCTTGTTGATGTACCACATGGTGGTGGTGTTGTCTGTTCTGACCTGAACCACCTTGTTCTGTACAGATTTGGAAAAAGCTTGCAGTGCCAGAAACACTGCGTTGAGTTCCAAGAGATTGATGTGAAGCAGAGATTCCTGAGGTGACCACAGTCCTTGAGTGGTAAGATCCCCCAAATGGGCTCCCCAGGCCAGCAGGGAAGCATCTGTTGTGAGTATCAGTGAATGAGACTGAGTGACAAATGGATCCCTTTGTCTCAAATTGTCCTGATCCTGCCACCGTTGCAAGGCGTGGATCAGGGTTCGAGTCACTGGGATTAGTTTGGTAAGGGAATCCTTTCTTTGGGACCAAAAGGCTCTTAAATGGAACTGAATGTCCCTCATTTGGAATCTTGCTCCCTGGACCACTGCTGTGGAAGCTGCCGTGTGGCCCAGTAGCTGAAGGAAATGCCTTGCTGGTCAAGACACCTGAAGGGTGAATGAAGAGGCCAGTTCCATACGGGTCCTTGCCTTTCCAGGGGAAGGAAGGCTCTTACCTTTACTGTATCCAGTTCTGCACCTATGAAGGTGAGGAGCTCTACTGGTTTGAGAACTGACTTTGGTAGGTTGAGAAGGAATCCTAAGGAAGTGAGCACTTGTTGGGTCACTTGCAGATGTGACTTGACTTGGTCTGGAGACTGACCTACTATGAGCCAGTCGTCCAAGTATGGGAAGATGAAGATCTTTTGTCTTCTTAGGAAGGCAACTAATACTGCCAGGCACTTTGTAAAAACCCAATGTTAGGCCAAAGGGCATTGCTCTGAATTGATAGTGGCCTGAGGGCAACTCGAGCCTGAGATATTTTCTGTGTGAGCACCTGATGGGAATGTGAAAGTAAGCATCTTTGAGGTCCAGGGAGGCCAGTCAGTCCCCTGGCCTTAGAGAGGGAAGGATAATTCCCAGAGTTACCATTTTGAACTTTGGCTTCAAAAGATGTTTGTTCAGATATCTTAGGTCCAGAATGGGCTGCCATTCTTCTGTCTTTTGGGGGGTTAGGAAGTACCTGGAGTACAATCCTTTGCCCCTGTGTAGGGTGGGAACTCTCTCTATAGCTCTGAGAGCTAGGAGAGAAGAAACCTCTGCCTCTAGGACAAGGGTCTCTGAGAGATTTGCAGGTGGAAAAGACCCGGCTCTCATCTTGGGAAATGTTTTGAAGCTGAGAACCAGTCCCTGGCTTACTACTTCCAGGACCCATTTGTCTGATGTAAGAGACATCCAGTCTTGGACAAAGTAAGCCAGCCTGCCCCCTACTGGTATGGGAGAATCAACCCGGGCAGACCCATCAGGGTGTCTGCTTGGCAGGGGCTTTAGGCTGAGGGGTGGATGCAGGCCTGCTCATCCCCCTTCTGCCTCTCCCTCTAAAGAACCCCCTCTGTGAAAAGGAAGAAGAGGAGGCCTGAGCTTGGTAAAAAGGCCTTTGGAAAGGCCTGCCCCTCCCCCTGGACTGCTGCCTTTGAGGAGTGGCTTGCCTTTCTTTGGCCTCAGCACTCCTGTAAGTGGTCCTGTACTCATCAATCTTCTGCATGTAATTTTCTGTCTGCTCCCCAAACAGAGAATTATCAATTACATGAAAATCCATGGTATTAGCCTGGGTATCCTGTGAGAGGCTAGTACATCTGAGCCAAGCCATCCTCCGAAGAGCCACAGATGTAGCCATGACTCTTGACGATACATCATTGGAGTGTACAGCAGCATGAAACTGTACTTTCAATGCCTCAATCCCATCTGCAGCCACCTGCTCTAGCTCCTTGGCAAGCTGGTTCGGGGTCTGTTTAGCCAGAGCCAGCACAGTGTCCCACCTGGACTTCTGGTATCTGGATGTATAGGCCATATAGTTAGCCTGCCTGAGTCCCAAAGATGCTGCCATGTATTGTTTCTTTGCCATGGCATCAGTCTTCCTGGAGTCCTTGTCTGGGTGGTGTGAAGCCAAAGGAATGTTTGACTTATCACAGGCAGCAGCCTGCACAACCCCAACATGACTGCATTGCTGAAAAAGGAACTCCATGTCTGAGCCTGAGAGAGTGTACCTCTTGTCCATTCGTTTGTCCACAAGAGGTATAGAATTAGGAGACTTCAGAATTTTTTGTGTCTGTTTCCCAAAGGATTTGTGGAGGGGAATAGACAGTCTCCTGGACTCTGGAATGTCCATCATCTCAACATAATCAGGCTCTTCCTGATCCCTACTGCTTCCTCCACAGGAAGCTGGGGGGTATCGGCCACTTTTTTGTAAAACATGTAGTGTGAAGGGGACTCAGAAAGCCTAGGAGGAGAAACACCTGAAGGTCTGTCTGGGGAGATGTCTGGGTCAATAGGCACATCCAGACTTTCACCATCACCATAATCATCCTCATACTCTCCCCTCCTCCTCCTCCGGTTCATAAAATTCTTCCAAAGTATAATCTGGAACTGGGGGAACCGACCGAACCAAGCCCCTGCCAGATGGTGCTGGTTTGGTCGGAACCAAACTAAGCGACTACACAATCCTTATCGCCTTGGCTATCTCATCGGCGGTCGGAGTATAAAATTCTGGGTCCGAACCAGTCGATTTGTCTTTTTATCAGAACTGGTTCCTCAGAATCGGCTCTCCTTTTGCCCGAAGAAGTATCGCCATAGTCAGAGGGCACTCCTTCTGGTTCGGTCGGAACCGAACCGGGCTGGCCATCTGGGTCAGCGGACTTCTCAGCCTCCCTTTCCCTCAGTCTACCTAATCTCTTTTCCAGGGTAGATTTGAGAAATTTCTTGCAAATTTGGCAGTCTGAATCGAGGTGGTCAAACCCCAGACAGTAAACTCAGGTGGTGTGGGGGATCAGCCTTAGCAAAGACTTCCCCACACACACTGCAGTGTTGAAACCCAATAGGCCCGTTTTTTTCCTTGGGTTTCTCAGACATGGCCAATTCTAACCATAAACGTACCTTTTTTTCTGCAATCCACCAGGCGGGACTCCCCTATCGGTTCCTGACCATGTCACGGGTCTTGGAACAAAACGTAATTAAATCCATTTTTTTTAGAACCGATACGGACTGGTTACCACACTCTAAAGTAAGCACAAGTTTTTTAACTCAAACTGATCGGTTCAGCCGAACCGATCCACAATTTACAAGTTCCACACAGAAACAGAACAAAAACCTATCTAGTACTCACGGTACCACAGACAGAGACTTGAACTGACTAAGCGGAAACAGCAATTCGGTAGAAACCGACCGAAAACCGACACTTCAACCGACTTTTTGAACCGAGCAGCAGGAGAAATCTCCAGAGCGACTGTTCAGTGAGGTGGATTAAAGAATCTGACGGTTGCAGTTTAAACAGCAGACAGGGGCTTCAACTGAGCTCGTGGCGAACATTCTATGCTAGTCATAAAAAGTTTAACTCTTTGTTCTCCGGGGAAGTTGAAAGGCAGAATCTAACTGCATATGTCAGAATACAGCAAGACTTCATGTTGTTTGAAACAACTACTACAGAACAAGACTTGTAATAATAGAAGTCCCAAGGGGACTTGTGTTACCCTGAGGTACCCTCCTCAGTGCTTTTAGAGGAGGGGGAGGTAGACTGAAAGCCCAGATAATAAAAGTTAGGCCAAAGCTTAAACAAATCAAAATCAACTTTGAGATTTGTTTTTTTTTTTTCACAAATAGGAAAAAAACAGAACCAACTCCACACCTCTTGTCAACAAAGCCCACTGCACAGCAAACAAGAGAGTCTCACCCCAAAAGAGAAGAGATTACCTTTCAAATATCAATCATTTTGAATTTAAATAGAGAAAAAAGGGTTACAAGAAATTGCGCTGGTGCGCAACGAAAAAATTGCTCATGCGCATGGAAAAAAATCAATAATTTTAGTGCAAAAGCATAGAAAACCACTGATAAATACTAAAAACTAATGAATTAAATTAAAATGCTGAAAATTATCATGCACGAGAGCAAATTTTACTTCAGAAAAACCACTGAAGCGGGAAAACATGAAAAATCCCACAACTGCATGGAACCCAGCGCAGGTGCGGTAAAAATAGATAAAATTAAGAACATATACAAAATACCTTAGAAGCAGCACTCAAAAAGAAAGAAAATGGCACAGGAGGATCTCTGAAGAGGAGAGATCCGGGGCAGTGTTGCCAGTTCAGCGGAGAAAAAGTTCTGCGGTCCCTCAGGCTGACTGTAGGCATAACTCTACTCTAACTGTATCCTGATTGGCCAATACCTTCCTTATTTGCATTGACTCCTCCTCTCCGGAGCAGCTGAACCCAGCTAGCATACTGCATCTGTCAACAGATGCTAAAGAATTCCTGGGGTGAGAAAACCCCCCGAGCCCAGGCTGCAGAGCAATAGTGGCCTGTACCACTGCCTGCTGGTCAGCACCCCTGACCATAGACATAGGGGCAACTGCCCGCCCCTCAGAGGGGGGCTGGCTCCAGTCAGTCGAGGAAACTACAAGGGTGTCCACGTGGGACGCCAACTCCAAAGAGTCAGACAGCCTGTCCGAATCAGACTCCAACTCAGTCTCCGAGGAGGTAGAGACTGAAGTCCAATGCCAGACAGTACGCGGGCGCCCGCTACCAGCCCGAGCGAAGGGGGTACCAGTCCAGGTGTCTGCACCAGAGCCAGTGCCAATGTCTCCAACCGCACCCCAAATGGTACCCGAAGAAGACACGGCTCCGAGGGCGGTAGAAGAAGTGGAGTCAATGCCTGCCATGGCGCCATCCTGACCCATGGCACAGCAAGCGGCACCGAAGTCAGAAACGGTGCCGATGACGGCACCGTGAGTGGTTCCGAGGATGACACCCCCCACAGTGCCATGTCGTCACTTGGCGCTGCAAGCAACACCAGAGCTAGACATGGCGCCATCCTCAGTCTCAGCGCAGTGAACAGTGCCAAGGCGAGAAGGTGTCGAACACGGCACTGTAGAACTTCCCACAGCACCGTCAGCACCATCGGTGCTGCAAACAGTGTCGAAAGCAGAGATGGTGGCAAGTGACGGACTGGCGCTGAGGCCCAAGACGGCGCCAATGGACAGTGTCGTGGACAGTGCCAACCCAGGTTTCCTAGCCCGAGGAAATGACACTGGGGGAGCCTTCATCCCCAAAAGGGCGATTGCCAGTGCGGTGCCTCCCGTCCACCCCCTTCGGGAGACAGACTGGATCTCCTGCACCGCAGAAGGGGCTTCTGCAGTGGCGAGGCTACTAGGAGAAGAAGCCCTCTCCTCCACAGTCCGTATAGAACTAGGAGGGGACCAGGAGGAAAGGCAGAGAGACCATGGCTTGGCCCGATGAGTGCATGCTCATCCCCTGAAAGTCGGCGGAGCTCGTCCAACTTTCAATGCGCATTGCTCAATGACACATTGGTCCACGGAGAAGCAGGTGTCACATGAATCCATATCGTGAAGCGGGCCAAGATACACGAGGCAACGGTCATGCTGGTCAGTGATGGAGCATTTACGGCCGCACAGGTACCGACGCATAGGGGGCCACCCCATCTCCAACGATTTCTTGCCCCCGGACAGAGACATGACCTATGGTAAAACAAGCCAAACAAAGATTCTATGTTCCTGACAAAATAAAGGAACAGTCTTACCACAGCAGCGTCAAGTGGAGGTGAAAACGGAACCGGCAGGAAAAACAGATGGCGCTGAGAGACATTTCGGCATTGAGAGACTTTTTCGATGTTGATGCCCAAGAAAAACTAGGCCTCTTGTAGAGTAGCTCTTCCCAAGGTGCGACCTCTACAGCAGGAAACAGAACTGGCAGGGTGGCGGAGTCAATAACACCTAACGGCCTACCCACGAGCACCATCCAGTGCGTCAGCCTGGAGGGCGGCGCCGACAGTGCGTTGAATCCGTCCATCCAAAAAAAAAAAAAAGCTCCCACTGGGTCATGACTCCGGCCAGAACCCACAGGTGATAAATGATGAAGACTGACACAGATAAGATCATGGCTTTACAAAAAACAGGAGTTATAACACAAACCTGTTAAGTTTCTATGACATGGTTAGAATGAATCTAGACCACAATGAGCCAGTTGACGTCATACTTTTTTACTTTAAAAAAGCGTTTGACACATTACCATATAAAGGAATTATTTATAAGTTATTAAACTTGGGGGTAAATATCATGCTTATTAAATGGATAAAAGATTGGCTTTCAGACAGAAAACAAAAGGTTCAAATAAATGGAATGTTATCACCTGATGGTAACGTGTATAGTGGTGTACCTCAGGGATCAGCGTTGGGACCACTTCTGTTTAAATTGTCTTCGACCTCCAAATAACGGGCAAATAAATTGGTCAAATTTACAGATGACTTAAAATTAGGAGGAAGGGTAACCAAAGCTGTAGATAGAAGTAATATGATTAATGACTTGAAACACACTGTAGATTGGGCGGATAAAAACAGGATGAATTTCAGTCTAGATAAATGTGTAGTAATGCACTGTGTTAGGAACAACCCTAAACATGAATATTCGATTCATGGTAAATAACTTCTGGTAGTAGACGAATTTAAGGATTTAGGGGTGACAGTAAGTTACAATATGAGTAGTAACCACTGTAGACAAGTGGTCAGGAGAGTAAACCATCTGGCAAACTGTGTCAGGAGAAGCTTTTCAAACAAAATGAAACAAGTGATGTTACCAGTTTACAAATCCTAAATTAGGCCGCATCTGGATTACTGCTCTCAGTTTTGGAGCCTAGGCCTGAAAAAGGATGTAGACCTGCTCAAAAAAGCCCAACGACAATATACGAAGCAAATCTCTAGACTAAGGAATAAACCATATGACATGAGACGGAGGCATTAGGCTTGTGGCCACTGAGCCTATGGAGAAGCAGGGGTGACCTGCTATGTCTCCAGAAAATACTAAGGATGATGAATTTTCATGAGTTGGGTATATCATATAAAAAGCAGGTACATAATTTGAGAACTCACAATAGGCAAATATTAGAATATACACCAAGGACAAATATGAGGAAAGAAAAAATTACTCACCTTAGTAATGTTGTTTCTTCTAATGGAGTCTTGCTGTATTCTGACTATTGCAGTTAGGTCCTGCCTTTCAACTGCCCCGTAGGACAAAGAGTTAACTTTCCATGGCCAGCATGGAACGTTCAGTGCAAGCTCGGTTGAAGCCCCTATCTGCTGTTGTTTAAACTCCAACCGTCAGATCTTTACGAGCAATACTCACTAGAAGTTCTATATGTGTAACCCCCCTGCAAATGGGGGTTCCCAAAAGACTTCCAGGAGCTTGCTTGAATGCTCCAAGCCTGAATGGTGTTTGGCATTTAAGCCATTTATCAGTGAGTGTTTTTAGAACCTCTGGTACTGTCTCTTTAAGAGCTGTCTGCTTGCAGACATAATTAGTTTGTATGGGGGACTGTGTGTTTCTTTGATTGAGTACCACTCAAGCTGCTGCCAATTCACTTCATTTTTGCAGTCACTAGGAGTGCAAAGGAACCTATCTGAAAGATGTAACTGTTTGCCAGAAATTATTTAGAGTAATAATGAAATTACAGTTTGTCTAACCTGCTTTGCAGTCAGAACTGTGTCTGCTAGTTCCCCATTCTAGTTTTGAACTGCTGAACTGACCAATCAGTGTGGGTAAGCTAGCTCTAAATGGTGCCTTGACGAATCAGAACTTGGACTCATAATCTGAGCCAGCCACAAGAGGATTGTATGGGCAGTGACTCTGGGAGATGTAGTTTAGACTTCAGCACCTTTTGGACCAACAGCAGCAGTCTATTGTGAGTGACAGCCAATCCAGTCAAGAACTGGGAGGAACTCAAAGGAAGTGCCCGTTTTGTCGGTTGGAGTTTGAGTTGAGCTTTGCAGTGAAGAAGGAAGGAGCCCTGTGCTTTTTCAGTGTGCAGTTTTAGTCAAAAACGGTAAGGCCCAGAGTTCCGGTCTGCAGCTTGTTAGACTGAACTCCCTGTGAAAAGAATCAAAGGATCTCTGAAGAGTAGAAACCAGGCTCACCCTGTAGAAGACTGGAGGAATTGCTGAAAATTGCACTCTGTCTGTCAGGAACTGAATCTGCTGTGTGTTCTCCCGGTATTGTGCAGTAATTGCGATCGGGATACAGATGCAGTCTGCCTGGTATAGTGCTTCTTTTATATGGATGTGTGAAGAGGTTTGTGTACCTCAAGTGAGCCCTGCTGACACTGAAGGACCCTATCTTATTTGGAGGTCGTGAGTACTAATTCAGGGTTGCTCCTCGTTGAATTGCCACATTAAATCCAAGTGGAATTACTGTACTGCTGACTGTTTAATTCTCCTTTCTCTGTGTGAAAGGGCCCCTACCAGCTGCCACGGTTTGGACTAGCCACTAGGGCTTGGGTACCCAGGGACAGTAACTGATAGGGATAGGCCTGTGCACAGAGCCATAGGTAGATTATTAGAGTGATAAGCTAATTAACCTGATTTCCTGTCCTTGTTATATCCCCTAAATAAATCAGAGCTGCTTGTTTCAGCAAAGTTATACTGCCTGAGGTATTTGTCTATGTTAAAGTACTGTACTGTGATTGTTGCACTGTATCTCATTTCACAGGAGGTCCCAGTGCCGAACCAGACCTGGGGGTAAGTGTATACTGTGAAGGTAATTTTGATATATTGTGTGGGCCACTAGTGGGAAGAAAGGGGGGTTGCAGTGTCCCAGAGGGCTGTGACCAAGTTAGTTTAACTATTGCAAACCCTGACCTCTGGGTGGAGGCACCCGCCATTGGATCCAGGCCCCTCAACCTGTTAGTGGCAAATCAGGCAGGGGTAGTAGCCCCTGGGATAGCGCCATCTAGGGGTTACATATGGAAACTGTAAAACTCTAGCCAACTGACAACTGAATTTATTAAAAAGCTTTTTTTTGGTTTCAAAGCAAAGACTTAAGTCAGGAAACCCAAAAAACAAAACACAACACACACCCAAAGTAAAGGAGGGTGAAAAAGGGGCACCCCTATGGTGCCAACACTGCTCCTGCCCACCCACATCCCAAAAACCAGGTTCTGAGAGGGGAGGCGAGGGAGAGGTCAGAATACAGCAAGACTCCATTAGAAGAAACAACATTACTAAGGTGAGTAATTTTTTCTTCAAACAACATGACGTCTTGCTGTATTCTGACTATTGCAGACTACCAAGCAGTACTTCCATGGAACAGGGACAGAACCTACTTTGGGAATAGGCTCTGAAGTACTGCTGTGCCAAACCAAGCATCACTCCTAGCCTGGATATCCAGAGAGTAAGCTTGGTGAATGTATGGACTGTTTTCCAGGTGGCAGCTTGACAAATTTCTAAGATAGGAATATCCCTGGCAGCAGCCAGGGAAGCAGCTGTACCTCTAGTAGAGTTAGCCCTCAGGCCTGAGGGTGGAGTTCTACCCAGTTTTTCATAGCAGAATTGTATACAAGAGGCAATCCACCTGGCAATAGATCTTAGTGGCGGGTTTGCCCTTAATCGACCTCTCCACATGTGAGGAACAACTGGAGGGATTCAAACCCATGACCCTTGGTGCGCTATGTAGTAGCTGAGGGCCCTTTTAACATCCAAGGTGTGCAGCCTCCTCTCTCCAGAGGAGGAATGGTCAGTGAAGAAAACAGGGAGAGACATAGACTGGTTAAGGTGGAACTCTGAAACCACCTTAGGCAAAAACTTCCTGTTAGTTCTTAGGACCACTTTATCTCTATGGAAAGAAGTGAAATCAGGCTCCACTGACAGGGCTTGCAATTCACTGATATGCCTGGTAGAGGTAATGGCTACCAAAAACACAGTTTTCCAAGCCAAGTACTTAAGCTCTGCAGAGGACAAAGGCTCAAAGGGTGGTTGCATAAGCTGAGCAATGCAAACATTAAGGTCCCAAGCAGGAGCAGGATTCCTAAAGGGGGGATTGGTGTGCAGCAATCCCTTGAAGAACTTACAAAACACAGGATGGGCTGACAGAGGAGAGGGCTTGCCTACTGACAAGAAGGCAGAAATAGCTTCCCAATGCACTTTAAGTGTAGCTGGCCTAAGTCCTAAGCCATCAAGATGGACCATATAGTCCAGAACTGTAGGCAACTCAGCAGATTCTGGAGAAATATGCTTACTAGAGCACCAGACAGTGAACCTTTTCCATTTGGAGTTGTAAGCCTTTCTGGCAGAAGGCTTTCGAGAAGCCTTAAGGATATTCAGAACCCCTTGAGAAAGGTGCAGATCAGCAAACTCTAACTCTTCAAGAGCCATGCCTTGAGGTTGAGAGACTTGAGGTTCGGATACCAAATCCTCCCCTGAGAGGATGTCAACAGGTTGTAATTCCTGGGAAGAGACAGGGGAAGGTGGACTGCTAAGGACAGCAACAGGGCGTACCAGGGCTGTCTGGCCCAGTCTGGAGCAATCAGAATCACTTTGCATGGTTGTGACCTGATCTTGACTAACACCTTGAACATGAGAGGGAAGGGGGGGAAAAGCATACAGAAAATTCCTTCCGATTCAGGATCAGAGCATCCAGGGGGACTGAGCCCAAGACTGGGGGTCTGTAACAAAAGAGAGGAAGTTGGTGATTGTCTGGGGCTGCAAAAAGATCTATCTGTGGAGTGCCCCATCTCGAGAAAATCACTTTCAGAACTAGGGGATCTAGGGTCCATTCGTGATGGCCCTGGGATATCCTGCTGAGAGCATCTGCCAGGACATTGTCGTTCCCTGGGAGGTGAACTGCTATCAAAGAGGTTTGCAGGGAATAGGCCAGGGACCACAACTTCATTGCTTCTGTGCACAAGGCCGAAGATCAGGTGCCTCCTTGCTTGTTGATGTACCAGATTGTGGTGGTATTGTCTGTTCTGATCTGGACCACCTTGTTCTGTACAGATTTGGAAAAGACTTGCTGTGCCAGAAACACTGCTCTGAGTTCCAAGAGACTGATGTGAAGCAGAGATTCTTGAGGTGACCACAGCCCTTGGATGGTAAGATCCCCCAGCTGGGCACCCCAGCCCAGCAGGGAGGCATCTGTGGTGAGTATCACTGAAGGAGACTGAGTGACAAAGGGAACTCCTTGTCTCAAATTGTCCTGATCCTGCCACCACTGCAAAGCCTGGATCAGGGTTCGAGTCACTGGGACTAGTTTGGTAAGGGAATCCTTTCCTTGGCACCAGAAGGCTCTTAAGTGGAACTGAGTGTCCCTCATCTGAAAACTTGCTCCTTGGACCACTGCTGCAGAGGCTGCCATGTGGCCCAGAAGCTGCAGGAAATGCCTTGCTGGTTGAGACACCTGAAGGGTGAATGAAGAGGCCAGTTCCATAAGGGTCCTTACCCGATCCAGGGGAAGGAAGACTCTTGCCCTTATTGTATCCAGCTCCGCCTCTATGAAGGTTAGGAGCTGTACTGGCTCAAGAACTGACTTTGGAAGGTTGAGGAGGAATCCTAAGGAAGTGAGCACTTGCTCAGTTATTTGCAGATGTGACTTGACTTGGTCTGGAGACTGACCCACTATGAGCCAGTCATCCAAGTATGGAAAGATGGAGATCTTTTTTCTTCTTAGGAAAGCAACCACTACTGCCAGGCACTTTGTGAACACCCTTGCAGCTGATGTTAGGCCAAAGGGCATTGCTCTGAACTGATAGTGGCCTGAGGGCAACTCGAACCTGAGGTACTTTCTGTGGGAACACCTGATGGGAATGTGAAAATGGGCATCTTTGAGGTCCAGAGAGGCCTAGCCAGTCCCCTGGCCTTAGAGAGGGCAGAATTATTCTCAGAGTCACCATTTTGAACTTTGGTTTTAAAAGGTGCTTGTTCAGATATCTTAGGTCCAGGATGGGCCACCATTCTCCTGTCTTTCTGGGGGTTAGGAAGTACTTGGAGTACAATCTTTTGCCCTTGTGTAGGGTAGGAACCCTCTCTGTGGCTCTGAGAGCCAGGAGGGAAGAAACCTCTGCCTCTAGGGCAAGGGTCTCTGATGGATTTGCAGGTGGAAAGGATCTGGTTCTAATCTTGGGAAATTTTTTGAAGCGGAGAACCAGTCCCTGGCTTACTACTTCCAGGACCCACTTGTCTGATGTCAGAGACTTCCAGTCCTGGACAAAGTAAGCCAGCCTGCCCCCTACAGGTATGGAAGAATCGGCCCGGGCAGACCCATCAGGGTGTCTGCTTGGCAGGGGCTTTAGGCTGAGGGGTGGAAGCAGGCCTGTTCATTCCCCATCTGCCTCTCCCTCTGAAGAACCCCCTCTGAAAATAAGAGGAGGAGGAGGAGGCCTGGGTTTGGTAAAAAGGCCTTTGAAAAGGCCTGCCCCTGCCCCTGGACTGCTGCCTTTGAGGAGTGGCTTGCCTTTCTTTGGCCTGAGCACTCCTGTAGGTGGCCCTGTAGGTGGTCCTGTACTCGTCCACCTTTTTCATGTAGTTCTCTGTCTGTTCCCCAAACAGAGAATTACCAATGACAGGGAAATCCATGGCCTTAGCCTGGTACATCTGAGCCAAGCCATCCTCCAAAGGGCCACAGATGTAGCTGTGACTCTTGAGGAAACATCATTGGAGTCCACAGCAGCAAGAAATTGCACCTTGGATGCCTCAATCCCATCTGCAGCCACCTGCTCCAGCTCCTTGGCAAGCTGGTCAGGGGCCTGTTTAGCCAGAGCCAGCACAGTGTCCCATCTGGACTTCTGGTATCTAGCTGTGTAGGCCATATAGTTAGCCTGCCTGAGTCCCAAAGATGCTACCATGTACCGCTTCTTTGCCATGGCATCCGTCCTCCTGGAGTCCTTATCTGGGGAGTGTGATGCCAAGGGAATATTTGCCTTATCACAGGCAGCAGCCTGCACTACCCTCAACATGGCTGCACTGCTGAGAAATGAACTCCATGTTCAAGCCTGAAAGGGTGCACGTCTGTCCACAGGAGGTATGGAATTAGGAGTCTTAAGAATTTTATTTGTCTGTTTCCCAAAAGATTTATGGAGGGGAATAGACAGTCTCCTGGACTCTGGGATGTCCATCATTTCAACAAAATCAGGCTCCTCCTGATCCTCTACTGCTTCTTCCATTGGAAGCTGGAGGGTTTCAGCCACTTTTTGTAAAACATAAAGTGGAAGGGACTCAGAAAGCATAGGAGAAACACCTGAAGGTCTGTCTGGGGAGATGTCTGGGTCAATGGGCACATCCAGACTTTCATAATCACCATCATCATCCTCATACTCTCCCTCCTCCTCCTCCGGTTCATAAAATTCTTCTGAAGTGTAATCCGGAACCGACCAAACCGAGCCCCTGCCAGATGGTGCCGGTTCAGCCGGAACCGAGGTTAGCGACTGCAGTTTTTATCACTTTGGCTATCTCGTTAGCGGTCGGAGTATGAATTTCTGGATCCGAACCGGACGATTTATCTTTTGTCTTCCTTTTAACCGGAACTGACTCCTCAGAATTGGCTCTCCTTTTGCCCAAAGAAGTTTCGCCCTGGTCAGAGGGCACTCCTTTTGGTTCAGTCGGAACCAAACCGGGCTGGCCATCCCGGTCAGCGGACGTCTCGGCCTCCCTTTCCCTCAGTCTACCTACTGTCTTATCCAGGGTAGCTTTGGGAAAATTCTTACAAATTTGGCAGTCTGAATCGAGGTGGTCAAACCCCAGACAATAAACACTGGTGGTGTGGGGATCAGCCTTAGAAAAGGCTTCCTCACACACACTGCAGTGTTGAAACCCAGTGGGCCTGTTTTTTTTCTTGGGTTTCTCAGACATGGCCAATCCTATCCAAAACGTACCCTTTTTTCGGCAATCCGCCAGGCAAGACTCCTCTATCGGTTCCTGACCGTGTTATGGGTCTTGGAAAAAAACGTAATAAAATCCATTCTTTTTTAGAACCGATACGGACCGGTTACCACACTCTAAGTAAATTCACAAACTTTTTTAAACTAAACTGATCGGTTCAGCTGAACCGATCCGAAATTTACAAGTTCCACACAGAAACTAAATGTAAAACCTATCTAGTACTCATGGTACTACAGAAAGAGACTTAAACCGACAGATTTGGTAGCAGAAATTTGGTAGAAACCGAGCGAAAAACGACACTTTAACCGACTTTTTTTGAACCGAGCAAAGCAGAAATCTCCGGAGCGACTGTTCAGTGAGGTGGAGTAAAGAATCTGACGGTTGGAGTTTAAACAACAGCAGACAGGGGCTTCAACCGAGCTCGCGATGAACGTTCCATGCTGGCCATGGAAAGTTAACTCTCTGTTCTCCGGGGCAGTTGAAAGGCAGGACCTAACTGCAATAGTCAGAATACAGCAAGACTTCATGTTGTTTGAATATGCTTTCCATCCAAGAACAATAAGTTTATGGAACCAGTTGCCGGCAGATCTTATAAATGAGCTTTCCAGTGTTGGTTTCAAAGCCAAGTTAGACACTTACCTACATGAATGCAACTTCTGTAGTTGCACCCACTGAGAAGTGGGGGACAGTATCTATGGACATTGTTGCCTTCTGCTGTCCTATTTATGCAGTATAAACCGCAGTTATGTGCTTACTGTAACAGTAGATCTTTGAGAAAATCTCTTTCAACAGGCCGTGCTGTCCCACCCTCCTTCCTCCTTTCTTTTTGAGGGTTGTAACATAGGATTCTTGTGCTGCTGTCTCCATCGCTACATTTTCCAGCTCTCTGTCTCGCCTGCTATGTGGAGGGCTGCAATCTCTCCTGGTTCCCTATAGGAGGTCCTCCAAGCATGATCTCTGGCAGGACACCGAGTAGAGGAGGGGCTGCCCATGTTTACCTATACACTAACATCTGATGTTGTCGTGGGCGGCCCCTGGCTAACTGCTTGCAAAAGTTTTCATGTGGTCTTAGTGCTTGGCGGCTATATGTTTCAACAGTGTGACCTGATGAAAGAGATTCTCTCCAAGATCTAGTGCTACAGTAAGTACATAACTGTTCTTTCCTAATTCACTTTGGTGTTGAGTGTACATAGTTATCTCAGACGATCCACAATTATTGTAGTGCTTGGGGTAGGGTGTTCAGGAGTTATACTAGACCTTACATATCTATGCTGTTCCCACTTTACTCATTCTGTTGCGTTTGGGGCAGAGGGTGGATGGAGGGTGGCGGGGGAGGTTCCTTGGGGACCATAGTGACTTTCTTTGGTCCTTTTTCTATAGCATGGCCACGATAGCTTCATTTGACTCATTGAAACTTATTTCTTTGAACACTTTACAGGTTTAAACAGCCCTTTGAAATGTAGAAAAGTTCTGCTAAAGCTTAATGATATGCAGTGGGATACTGCTGTGTTGCAGGAGACCTACCTTTCTGTGGGGGATGCCACACACCTCTGCTGTTCCTGGGCAGGGGCAGTATTGCCATAGTGCCTTCACATCTCAATGGGGAGCAGGGGTGGCTGTCTTCTGCAGAAAGGTGCTTCAGCTGGGGATCCATAGTCAACACACCAATACAGAAGGCAGAGTAGTAATTGTGCAAAGTACTTTTTAGGCAGAGCCAATTGTTCAGGGCAGCATATACAGTACGCTCTGAATACCCTGGACGCCATCTTTTTTGATACTGGATGGACCGGCTAGTATTATTCTGGAAGTAGATTTGAACTTGACCCTTAACCCCAACATAGATAGAATGGGACCGGGGAAGGGCAGCAACCCTAACTGTAGACCATGTTCTTACACTGTATGGGACTGTGGTCCTATAAGTTATCTGGTGCCCCTTCATCCCCTTTAGCAGGATTTTGCTTATTATTCCCCAGTCCATGACTTGACTACAGCAGACTTGATGTAATATATGTATCACAGAACCTTATCTCCTGGACTTGAAATAGCTCCCTGGGGAACATTCTCATATCTGACCATACTCCAGTGATATTGTCTCTGGCCTGGGGAGAAGATTTAACCCTCGCAACAAATGGCAATTCAATACCGCCTTACTTCAGACTAAATTTCAAGACTGGTTAGAAAATGAATTACTAGAATATTTCCTGCATAATAAGATCCCTGATACCTCCACTGAGAGGAGGCAATGAATCCCACTATCAGGAGAACCTCATTGACTATACCTCTAAACTACATAAAGATTGGGATACGCTGCGAGGCAGAAGTAAGGTCTTCTCAAAAGACTCCCGCACGACTTCCAAACTTACCCAAACCACCAGGATTCCCCTCAGACCCCAGATTACTGAAGCTAGGCTACGCCATTCCTGAAGGAGTCATATCACCATGGGACACAGTATACCCTTTCTAAACTGAACCAGTCTTACTGAAGTTTGGTGAGCAGGTTAGGAACTTGTTAGCATACAGACTCCAGTGAAGCGGAAAGATATATACCCCTTACACACAGACCTGATGGGACCACTGTTTCCTCACTGGGCTAGATTAACGATGAGTTCAAAAACTTTTATCAAATCCTTTACTCATCTGCGGCATCATCCCCTTCCCAGGACCACTATACTTGCTTCTACCAGGACATTTACCTTCCCAAGGTCTCAGAGACAGCCACAGCTGCTTTGATCAAGCACATTATTGCCTGGGAGGTATCAGAAGCAATATCTGACATGTCACAGTGAAAATCCCTGGACCCAGATGGCTATCTTAGTGAGTTTTACTGGACATATCACACCGATCTTGGCACCTAGACTCTCACAGGTTTTCAACCATGCATGGGTCAAAGGAACACTTCCACCATCCTTTATGCAGGGTCTAATAATCCTGATCCTCAAAAAGGGAAGAGATAGTATTATGCTCACAACACAGATCCATATCACTAATCAATGTCGACGCCAGGATTTTTGCGAGGGTGCTCTGGACCCCATTATGGGAATACCAATTCATCCTGATCAAGTGAGATTCATCTCAGGCTGTCTGGGCTCAGCCAATACTAGGAGAATCCTGGATCTCTTGTGGAAAAGACAGGATCAGCAGAGCCCACTGCCACATTGTCTTTAGATGGCGAGAAGGCTTTTGACAGGGTGGAGTGAGCATATCTCTTTCATACCCTGTCCCATTTTGTTTTCCCTCTACGCTTTGCAGATCTCATTAGATTATTGTATGTAGGTCCCACAACATCAGTTCTTACGAGTTCTGTGATATCTCTGCCCTTCCCACTACAAAGTGGGACAAGTCAAGGGTGCCCCCTTTCCCCCTTTTCTTCCTCCTGCCATAGAGCCCCATCACATAAAATCTGTGCATCAAGGCACTTCACAGGCATTACAGTCTCATGTATCCTGCACTACAGTAGATAGTTCTCTTTGCAGATGATATCGCTATATTTTTGACTGATATACCCAATTCCCTTGGGAATTTGTCTCAGATAATCTAGAAGTACTCACAGTTGTCTGGGTACAAACTTAACTGAGCAAAATCACAAATCCTGCCACTGAACCCTGCCCACTCCCCATCTTTATTTTCTATCCACCCCTATCAGTGGACCCAGAAGGGGTGACCTTCCTCAGTACCCAAACTAGGCCCACCATGAATGACGCCATATTTGCTAATACAGGGTCTATGCTTGACAGACTTACAACAGACCTCACCAAGTGAACATCTTCCATGCTCTTGACGTAGGGCAGGGTTAATGACTGAAATTGACTGCTCTCCCTAAAATCCAAAACATCATGTTTAACCTGCCAGTTCAGCTACTTCTTTTTCAGATACCTCTTGCCCTAAATGTCTGCATACATAAGGGATGGTAAGGCACCAAAAATCAAGATGCAGACCTTAAGGAGACATTGGTGTGAAGGAGGTTTCAGCCTTCCCAACCTGAAAAGACAACATATCCATGTGTTTAGGCAGGCCTTAGCATGTCTCAAACGGAACCTACCCCTGTACCCACCCAGGTAGCTCTCCCTGAAGCTGACACAGGGAATCTGTCCACCCCATCAGCATTACTGTTCTCAGAGTGGGAAGCCAAATGTACTTTATCTTGCTGTGCTAGACACACAAAAAAGGTCTAGAAGAAGCATATCACTGCAGTAGGTTTGCAGCCACAAACCTCCAGGTACAGACCAATATGGGACAACTCTGGACTGCGAAAAGATGGCAATCCAGTTTACAGGGATCAGTGGAAAAAGGCAGTTATATTCCTGGGAGATCTATATCACACCACTATAGGAATCCTATCCTCATTCACAGAATTCTCCACTAAATATAATATCCCCAAGATCCACTTTGAGAAATATTTAAAGATTTGAGACCTCTTGCAGTTAAAGATCTCACAAACCCACACATTGCCTCTTCCCACCCCTATAGAGAAATGCGTTGACACGCTCCATTCTGTAATACGGACTACCCCTTGCATCAAAAACCTGTACTACTCCACTCAGGGCCTGATCCCCTCAGCAGTGCCAGGGGAAACAGGAACAGGAAATCAACCTAGCCATTCCCAGGAGGAACAGGATTCCGTATAGATTCTGACCAACAAATCCTCCAGGTAGATTCAAGTCAAGACCCTCCAATACAAGATTCTCCACACAGCTTACCACACTCCCTTGTTGTTGAAAAGGGCAAGTCTTATGACTAGCAGGCCACCCTCTCCCACATTCTGGGGTACTGCCCTGTGCAGAGGGACTACTGGGATAGAATACTGTGTTACCCACCCGTAGGGACACTGTCCCCTTGTCTAGACTCGCCTTGTCCCACCTGAGACATGACATTCTCCTACACAAACCCTCTGAGCAGTTCAGGCACTTGCAGCAGCTAAGAGGATAATTATGTGCCACTGGAGAGTCCCTGAACCCCCCACAGTAGCAGAAAGGGATAATCTCCTCCCCCTTATGGCACGCTACACATAGCACACATAGTTGCAGTTTAATTATCTGTGTGTGAAGCCGGCCTGGTGGCGCTGAGGGTTGAAGCGCTGGACACCACACCTCGTGCCACGCCGGCAACCCGTATTCGGGAGTGGATGTGGGTCACCGGGGGTCGGCCGGGGAGGAATAGGATTGAGCATCCAGAAGACTGCTCTCCTTTCCTGGGGAGGGTGGGATGTGAACTACAGAGCTATCGTGGCTCCCAGTGGAGAATGGGGGCATTGCTGCAAGCAGGCTATGCTGAAGGGTAGGGAGGAGTCGGCAGACGTCCAGCAGTGGGGGTGTTCCTGCTCCCGTCATGAACAGGATGTCATTGCATGTCCGATTGTCTGGGACCAGGAAAACAAGGAAAAATCCTGGCACGTGGGACAGTGAAGGCAGGTCCAGCAGCCAGTCCCCCACGCTCAGTGCCAGATCAGCTCCCAGCTAGCTTCTGGCTCTCCACCACTCCCCGGCAGCCCCCTAGATTATAGATAAAGCACTGGGAGGAGTTGGCAGCCCCACCTTAGAGGCCCAGGGCCAGTGGGCAGGCAAGTCAGTGGAAGGGCTCCCCCATCAGAGGTTGGATCTGGAGAAGATCTCAGGCAAGCAGGAAAGGACTGGATCACAAGTTCTGCCGGAGACAGCTCTTAAGGGACCGGTGACGGAGCATAAAGAGAACTGACAAAAGAAAAAATGTACCTGTGTATGAAAAAATCTGGGAGCCATACCGCTCACAGAAGAGTAACACGAGTACCAGCTTACCCCCTCACAGGTGAAGAAATGGCTAACTCTAATTTAATTTAGCATACACAGACATAACGCTACCTAGAACTAGAGAGAACCTTCATCCCTACAAGGAAAAAGTACAATAACAAGGGTAAAATACCATCCTGGCTAAATAACTCAATACTCAAACAGATAAGAAATAAAAAAAATTGCTTGTTTCTCTAAAAAAAGGCACAGCTACAAACAAGGAGATAATACTGGGTAAATATAGGGCAGCAGTTAGTAATTTAAAACAAAATTAATCAAACTAGCAAAACGCAATATGGAATTTTGTATAGCCCATGCCAGGGACAACCATAAGGCTCTATTTTCCTACCTAAATAGTAAAAAAAAAAAAAACTGTAATAGCCAGATTGAGCCAATCACTGATGGTAGTTCTATAATTTCCTCAGATAAAGAGACGGCAGACATCTTCAATAAATATTTTTCATCAGTATTCACTAAGGGGGGAAATCCCAGTAAAAACATTATCCCAACTCCAACAGCGACTAATAACAATTACACTATAACCATCTCTGATGCATTACATATACTAAAAACATTAAAACAAAACTCAAGCAGTGGCCCAGACTCTATTAACCCCAGATTTTTGATTGAAACAAGTAATGAAATAACGGGTCCACTCACTATATTATTTAACAAATCATTACTTGAAAGATCCATTCCAACTGATTGGTTAACTGCTACAGTTATACCGATATTCAAAAAGGGTAATCGTACACTGTTTAGTAACTATCATCCTCACATCCATTCCTTGCAAACTAATGGAAAAAGTTATAATGGGCCTACTGGAGAGAGAAACTGAACGACTTGACATTAATGATAACTCCCAACATGGATTTAAGTTACGACATTCTTGTACTACGAACCTAATTGCCTTTTATAACACTATTAACCTAGGATTGGATAATGGTACACCCATGGATGTTGTACTCTTAGACTATAGTAAGGCATTTGATAAGGTCCGTCACAATATATTTATATCTAAACTTTTGCATCTTGGTTTTTCCCCTGACTTGGTTAAATGGATAGATTGCTGGTTGACAAGTAGAACCCAGTGTGTTAGGATAAATGGCGTACTTTCCAGTAGGACGGGCATTGTCAGTGGAGTGCCACAGGGTTCAGTATTGGGCCCTGTGCTGTTTAATATATTCATTTCAGATATGCATATTTGCCCTGGGAACACACACTCCAAATTTGCAGATGATACCAAATTAGGAGGTATGGTGGATTCTGAAAAAAAACAGGGCTGCACTTACTCATGACCTCGAATCACTAGAACAATGGGCGGATACAAATAAGATGACTTTTAACATCAGCAAGTGTTCAGTCCTCCATTTTGGCCATAATAATCCCAAACAAACATATAGGCTTAATGAAAAAATTGCTCACCTTAGTAATTATGTTTCTTCTAGTGGAGTCTTGCTGCATTTTGACAAGTGCAGTTAGCCCCAGCCTTTAAACTGCCCCTGAGAACAATGGGTTAACTTTTTTATGCAGGGCATAGAATGTTGATCTCGAGCTCGGTTGATGTCTCTGCCTGTTGTATTTTGAACTGCAACCGTCAGATCTTTACGAGCAAAACTCACTAGGTGTTCTGTGTGGAAACTGTAAAATTTTGACTAGCCAACTGGCAGAAAAATAATCTTTTGGGTTCTCAAAGGAAGACTCAAGTCAGGAAACCCAAAAACACAAGCACCAATAAAATTGAAATAACATCTCACCCCATGAGTAACAGAGGGTGTAAGGGGGCACCCCTGGGGTGCCAACACTGCGCCTGCCCACCCACATCCCAAAAAATCCAGGTTCTGAGAGGGGAGGCGGGGGGAGGTCAGAATACAGCAAGACTCCACTAGAAGAAACATAATTACTAAGGTGAGTAATTTTTTCTTCAAACAACATGAAGTCTTGCTGTATTCTGACAAGAACAGAATACCAAGCAGTACCTCCATGGAGGAGGGACAGAACCTACTTTGGGAATAGGCTCTGAAGTACTGCTGTGCTAAACCGAGCATCACTCCTAGCCTGGATAGCCAGAGAGTAATGCTTGGTAAAGGTATGGACTGTTTCCCAGGTGGCTGCTTGACAAATGTGTAAGAGAGGGATATCCTGGCAGCAGCTGTACCTCTTGTGGAATGAGCCCTCAGGCCTGAGGGTGGAGTTTTTCCCAGTTTTTCATAGCAGAATTGTATACAAGACACAATCCACCTGGCAACAGATCTCTTGGTGGCAGGTTTGCCCTTTCCAACTTCTCCATAAGTGAGGAAAAACTGGAGGGAGTCAAACCTGTGACCCTTGGTATGCTCTATGTAGTAGCTAAGAGCTCTTTTAACATCCAAACTGTGTAGCCTCCTGTCCCCTGAGGAAGAATGATCAGTGGAGCAAATGGGGAGAGATATAGACTGATTCCGGTGGAAATCTGAAACCACTTTAGGCAAGAACTTTCTGTTAGTTCTAAGCACCACTTTATCTCTGTGAAAAGAGATGAAATCAGGTTCCACTGATAGGGCTTGCAATTCACTGATACGTCTAGCAGAAGTAATGGCTACCAAAAACACAGTTTTTCAAGTCAAGTACTTAAGCTCTGCTGAGGACAAAGGCTCAAAGGGGGTTGCATAAACTGAGCAATGCAAACATTAAGATCCCAAGCAGGAGCAGGATCCCTAAAGGATGGATTGGTGTGAAGCAATCCCTTGAAAAACTTACAGAACACAGGGTGGGATGACAGTGAGGAAGACTTGCCTACTGACAGGAAAGCAGAAACAACTGACAAGTGTACCCTGAGAGTTGCTGTTCTGAGGCCCAGGCTATTAAGATGGACCATATAATCCAGTACTGAAGGCAATTCAGCAGTATCTGGGGAGATATGCCTCTTGGAACACCAAATGCTGAATCTCTTCCATTTGGAGTTATAAGTCTTTCTGGTGGAAGGCTTTCGAGAAGCTCTGAGAATATCCAGAACTCCCTGAGGCAGATGCAAATCTGCAAACTCTAACTCTTCAAGAGCCATGCCTTGAGATTGAGAGACTGACGATTGGGGTACCAACTACTCCCCTGAGAGGAGGTTAACAGGTTGTAATTCCTGGGAAGAGACAGGGAGGATGGACTGCTAGGGACAGCAACAAGGGGTACCATGGCTGCCTGGCCCAGTCTGGAGCAATCAGAATCACTTTGCAAGGTTGTGACCTTACCTTGACTAGAACTTTGAACAGGAGAGGGAAGAGGGGAAAAGCATACAGAAATTTCACTTCCCAGTTCAGAATCAGAGCATCCAGGGGGACTGAGCCCAAGACTGGGGGTCTGCAACAAAAAAGAGGAAGTTGGTGATTGTCTGGGGCTGCAAAAAGATCTATCTCTGGAGTGCCCCATCTTGAGAAAATCACCTTCAACACCAGAGGATCCAGGGCCCATTCGTGATGGCCCTGAGATATTCTGCTCAGCGCATCTGCTAGGACATTGTTCTTCCCTGGAAGGTGAACTCCTATCAGACAGGTTTGCAGGGAATAAGCCAGGGACCACAACTTCATTGCTTCTGTGCACAAGGTTGTAGACCGAGTGCCTCCTTGCTTGTTGATGTACCACATGGTGGTGGTGTTGTCTGTTCTGACCTGAACCACCTTGTTCTGTACTGATTGGGAAAAAAACTTGCAGTGCCAGAAACACCGCCCTGAGTTCCAAGAGACTAATGTGTAGAAGAGATTCCTGAGGCAACCACAGTCCTTGGGTGGTGAGGTCCCCCAAATGGGCTCCTCAGCCCAGCAGGGAAGCATCTGCGGTAAGGACCACTGAATGAGACTGAGTGGCAAATGGAACCCCTTGCCTCAAATTGTCCTGATCCTGCCACCATTGCAGGGCTCAGATCAGAGATCGAGTCACTTGGATTAGTTTGGTAAGGGAATCCTTTCCTTGGGACCAAAAAGCTCTTAAGTGAAACTGAATGTCCCTCATCTGGAATCTTGCACCTTGGACCATTGCTGTAGAAGCTGTCATGTGGCCCAAGAGCTGAAGGAAATGCCTTGTTAGTCGAGACAGCTGAAGGCTGAATGAAGAAGCCAGCTCCATGAGAGCTCTTGCCCTTTCCAGGGGGAAGGAAGGCTCTTGCTTTTACCGTATCCAGCTCTTACCCTATGAAGGTGAGGAGCTGCACTGGTTCGAGAACTGACTTTGGCAGGTTGAGAAGAAATCCTAAAGAAGTGAGCACTTGCTGGGTCACTTGCAGGTCTGACTTGACTTGGTCTAGGGACTGGCCCACTATGAGCCAGTCGTCCAAATATGGAAAAATGGAAATCTTTTGTCTTCTTAGGAAGGCAACAACTACTGCCAGGCACTTTGTGAAAAACCCTTGGAGCTGAGGTTAGGCCAAAGGGCATTACTCTGAACTGATAGTGGCCTGAGGGCAACTCGAACCTGAGGTACTTTCTGTGGGAGCACCTGATGGGAATGTGAAAGTAGGCATCTTTGAGGTCCAGGGAGGCTAGCCAGTCCCCTGGCCTTAGAAAGGGAAGGATAATTCCCAGAGTTATCAACTTAAACTTTGGCTTTAAAAGATGTTTATTCAGATATCTTAAGTCCAGGATGGGTCACCACTCTCCTGTCTTTTTGGGGGTCAGGAAATACCTGGAGTATAATCCTTTGTCCCAGTGTAGGGTAGGTACTCTCTCTATAGCTCTTGGAGCTAGAAGAGAAGAAACCTCTGCCTCAAGGGCAAGGGTTTCTGAAAGATTTGCAGGTGGAAAAGATCTGGCTCTCATCTTTGGAAAATTTTTGAAGCTGAGAACCAGTCCCTGGCTTACTACTTCCAGGACTCACTTGTCTGATGTAACAGACATCCAGTCCTGGACAAAGTAAGCCAGCCTGCCCACTACTGGGATAGGAGAATCGACCCGGGCAGACCCATCAGGGTGTCTGCTTGGCAGGGGCTTTAGGCTGAGGGATGGATGCAGGCCTGCTTATCCCCCTTCTGCCTCTCCCTCTGCGAAAAGGAAGAAGAGGCCCGTGCTTGGTAAAAAGGCCTTTGAAAAGGCCTGTCCCTGCCCCTAGACTGCTGCCTTTGAGGAGTTGCCTGCCTTTCCTTGGCCTGAGCACTCCTGTAAGTGGTCCTGTACTCATCCATCTTCTTCAAGTAATTCTCTGTATGCTCCCCAAACAGAGAATTACCAATTACAGGAAAATCCACGGCCTTAGCCTGGGTATCCTGTGAGAGGCTAGTACATCTGAGCCAAGCCATTCTCCAAACAGCCACAGATGTAGCCATGACTCTTGCTTACACATCATTGGAGTCCACAGCAGCATGAAACCAGCAGCGGCTCTAGCCACAAATGGTTACCAGGGAACAGCTGGGGCACAACAGATGGCAGCCAGGGCACTGATATATTGTTACTATGGGAGAAGCTTTGCACTATAAGGGGCACCAACTGGGGCACAGCATTTTTTTACCGGGGCACATGCCCTGGCGGGCCCTGGTGTAGAGCCGCCACTGCATGAAACTGAACTTTTGATGCCTCAGTCCCATCTACAGCCACCTCATCCAGCTCCTTGGCAAGCTGGGGGAAAGCCTGTTTAGCCAGTGCCAGTACAGTGTCCTACCTGGACTTCTGGTATCTGGCTGTACAGGCCATATAATTCGCCTGCCTGAGTCCCAAGGAAGATGCCATGTACTGCTTTTTTGCCATGGCATCAATCTTCCTGGAGTCCTTGTCTGAGGGGTGTGATGCCAAGGGAATGTTTGCCTTATCGCAGGCAGCAGCCTGTACAACCCCAACATTGCTGATAAAGGAACTCCATATCTGAGCCTGAAAGTGTATACCTCTTGCCCATTCTTCAAACCACAGGAGGTATGGAATTGGGAGACTTCAGAATTTTATGTGTCTGTTTCCCAAAAGATTTGTGGAGGGGAACAGACAGTCTCCTGGACTCTGGGATGTCCATCATCTCTACATAGTCAGGCTCCTCCTGATCCTCCACTGCCTCCTCCGTAGGAAGCTGGAGGGTCTCAGCTACCTTTCTGTAAAACATAAAGTGGGAAGGGGACTCGGAAAGCCTAGGAGGAGGAGAAACACCTGAAGGTCTGTCTGGGGAGGTACACCCTGACTTTCACCATCACCATATTCATCTTCCAACTCTCCTTCCTCCTCAAAAAATTCTTCCAGGGTATAATCGTGAACCAGGGGAATTGACCGAACTGAGCCCCTGCCAAAAGATGCTGGATCAGTCGGAACCAGGTGAAGCGATTCCACAATACGAATCGCTTTGACTATTTCTTCGGCGGTTGGAGTATGAGATTCTGGATCCGAACCGACGATTTTTCTTTATGCTTTTATTGCCAGAACCGACCGCTTGGGATCAGATCTCCTTTGCCTCAAGGCACGCCTGGTTAGAGGGTACTCCTTCTGGTTCGGTCAGAACCAAACGGGCTGGCCATCCAGGTCAGCGGACTTCTCAGCCTCCCTTTCCCTCAGTATACCTAATCTCTTTTCAAGGGTAGATTTGGGAAAATGTTTACACATTTGGCAGTCTGAATCGAGGTGGTCAAACCCCAGACAATAAACACAGGTGGTGTGGGGATCGGCCTTAGCAAAGACCTCCCCACACTCACTGCAGTGTTGAAACCCAGTGGGCCCGTTTTTTTGTTGGGTTTCTCAGACATGGCCAACCTAACCAAACTTACCCTTTTTTCCGCAACCGCCAGGCAAGACTCCTATCGGTTCCTGACCGTGTCACAGTCTTGGGAAAAACATACTAAAACCCTTTTTAGAACTGATATGGACCGTAACCACACACTAAAGTAAGACACAAAAATTACCTGAACGATCGGTTCAGCCGAACCGATCCACACTTTTTACAAGTTCCACACAGAAAACAGAACAAAACCTATCTAGTACTCATGGTACCACAGACAGAGACTTGAACAGACTACGCGGAAACTAAATTTCAGTAGAAAATGGACTGAAAACTGACACTTCAAACGACTTCGAACTGAGCTGCAGGAGAAATCTCCGGAGCGACTGTTCAGTGAGGCGGAGTAAAGAATCTCACGGTTGCAGTTCAAAATACAAGAGGCAGAGACATCAACCGAGCTCGAGATCAACATTCTATACCCTGCATAGAAAAGTTAACCCATTGTTCTCCGGGGCAGTTTAAAGGCTGGGGCTAACTGCACTTGTCAGAATACAGCAAGACTTCATGTTGTTTGAAAATAAGGTAATGACATCTACCTGTGAAAGGGACCTGGGAATATGGGTAAATGACAGTCTTTCATTCACCAATCACTATAGCCATATGGTTAAAACAGCTAACTCGATACTAGGAAGAATCAGACACACGTTCATATCAAAAACTGAAGAATGCATTATCCTCCAGTACAAATCTCACATCAGACCTTATGTTGATTATGGTTCACCTGTGTGGATCCCATATTTGACCAAAGATTTAAAAATGCTCGAACAAATTCTCAGAAAAGAGCAACTAGGATGGTCCCTCACTTAGCTCCACTGTCTTACAAAGAAAGATTGCACAAAAAAGGCCTCCACTCTCTTGAATTCAGGAGATGTAGAGGTGACCTTCTGTTCTTGTACAAAATTTTGAAATCACCCTCCCTTATGACCCAGTGTGGGATCAGGTTGTCACAGAGAAAAATAGTCCCCAGGCTCCACAATAAGCAATTGGTAGTTGAAAAGGCAAGAACAGTCAGAAGGCTTCACTTCTTCTCTGTAAGAACACCGAGACTTTGAAACAGACTACCACAGGAGTTAGTAGACACCGAAACCCTTAACTCCTTCAAGAAAGGTATTGATAAATGGCTGTCCAAAAATATTCATAGGATTTAATTTGCCACCTCTGTGGGGGACGCTCTCGCTGGGCCTTGGCCTTCTTTTATCCGTAGATACTTAGCCATACCTAGTCATACCTAGCAGATATTCTACTGCTTATCAGTGGTAGCTGAATGGGAGACCATCCTTAGAGCCTTCCCCCGCTGTTTCTTTCTCCGCTTTCTCCCACATCTTCTCTTTACTGTCTCCCACCCCACCCCACCCCTCATATCTGTTTACACGCACTTGAAATATGAAAAGACCTTTCACTTCTCCCCTTCGTAAATGCCTACAAATGACAATTACATACTCAGTGTAATTGTTAATCTTCCAGAATATCTTCATTATTCATTCACATGTATTGGTCTAAGCTGGAGGCACCAGTACCCCATGGGAGCAAAGTCTTTTGCAGCTAGGAGAGGACTGACGTTGGTTGGTGGTGCTGCCCATGCAGTCAATGTACTGATGTCATGCACATGAGCTAACTAGTAATCGATACTGGCCCCCTTCCTTCCTCAGTTCTGCTTGCCAATAGAAGAAGCAAGTGGAAAGAAAAAGAGGGCTATAGACGCCTAGCCCCAAAGGGATTTTTATTTATTTATTTCAATCTAGGATTACAATACCTTTGAGCTGAGGCTCTTTTACAAAAGTTCCACGTCAACGTGTGCAACAGTCATCATTTTTAGTTACAAACATATAGTCACTGACTTACAGACATATAATAACCAGTACAAAGACTTGAGCTATGAGCAAGATGGGGGGTCGGTGGGGGGTAGTGAGGGTAGGAGATCGAGGGGTAGGGAGGCAGGGGGTAAGGGGAAGTATGGGAGATGGTTGGGGCAGGAGGAGGACACGGGGGAGATGGGCGAGGGCTGGAGATAGTGCAGCCAGGGGGCCCTTGTTGAGGGAATATGACAGGTAAGGTGCTAGGGGTGCAAAGACTGATTGTAAGTGCTGGTGCTAGGGCATGTGCGGCTGGAACGGTGGAAATGTTAAGATGGGCAATCGCAGGATACAAGCAGTGAGAGGCACAGCTTGGACTTGAAGAGGCCAAGTGTTGGAGCAGTCGCTATGTCGCTGCCAAGAGAGTTGAGCCAGTTGGATGCCCGATAGGCAAATGATCTTTGTCCTTGGGTCGTGCGACATCATGGGATGTGTAGTAGATGGAAATTGGATCTCCTTGTAGTGACATTCCTATGTCTAGGCTTAAGGAGGGCACAGACACCAGGTGAAGCAAGCCCCATTATAATTTTCTTGGCCGCGATGTAGGTTTGGTATTTTATGCGTTTGTCCAGTTGAAGCCATCCAGATTGGGAATAAAGGTCACGTGTGGGTACGACGATGTGAGCCAGTGATGAGACGACAGGCCTTATTCAGGGAGGTTGCGATACATTTGAGAGCAGTGGTAGTTGCAGACCCATATATGATAAGACTCCTGAGCAGACCGGTCTAGGGTCCGAGAGTGTGTCAGCGATTCTTACTGTTTGGGACCGTTCTTCAAGGTAGCTCTTAAACCAGCCAATGGTGTCTGATGACAGCCCAGTGTTCTGAAGCTGGACAAGTAGGAGGCGGTGATTGATGGTGAAAAGGAATATAGGATATAAAAATAGTAGAAAAAAAACTACTACCAACTTAGAGAAAAAACAAGAGCTGGGCCTACTGTTTGGCACAAGGGTAGTGGGTATAAAGAGCCTGAACCTGTTATCAGCAACCTGGACAGGAAAGTAGAGATAAGAAAAGTGTAGCAGCCCTGGCATATAGCTCTGGAACATACAGTACACAGGGATCTAGAAAACTCCTGCGAAATTAAGATGGCCAAATGCCAGCTAGTATGAAAAATACCTTTGCATGCCAAGAGGAAAATCTCTCAGATAAGCAGCATAAACCCCCTTTAAGGCTCCCTTCCGAGGAGGTTGACAAGTAGTGTAACTGGACAGAGTCCAGGGACCACAAATACTATCTTCTTGCCACACCCCAAGGAGCAATGAAAAGAAAGAGGTAATGAATGTGAAAAAAATGAAATGTGGAAAACGTGAACTCCAACAAGGTGAGCAGTATAGCATTGAAAATTCTGAGCATCTGCTTCTTCCTTTAATACAGATGTAACCCCTAGGTGGAGCTATCCCAAGGGCTTCTACTCCTGCCTGATTTGCCACTAACAGGTTGAGGGGCCTGGATCCGATGGCGGGTGCCTCCACCTAGAGGTCAGGGTTTGCAATAGCTAAACTAACTTGGTCACAGCCCTCTGGGACACTGCGACCCCCCTTTCTTCCCACTTGTGGCCCACACAATATATCAGAATTACCTTCACAGTATACACTTACCCCCAGGACTGGTTTGGTAATCGTGACTCCGGGGACTCCCTGTAAAACAAGATGATACAGTGCAAAAACCACAGTACAATACTTTAACATAGACGAATACCTCAGGCAGTGTAACTTTGCTGAAACAAACAGATCTGATTTATTTAGGGGGATATAACAAGGACAGGGGGAAATCAGGTTAATTAGTTTAAACGCATTAATAATCACAGTACTGTGCACATATTTCAGAATCCCAAATGTCCCTAATGTCACTCTTACTGGGTACCCAGGCAATAAGAGGCTAGCCTATTTGGTGTAGCTGGTTGGGGCCCTGAAGATGGAAAATGCATGCACAATACCCGAATTGTGATCCGAACAGGTAGGCTCAGTTCGTGGAGAAAGAAAGGAAAAGTAATCAGATGGAACACTTGCAATTAGATAATGGCAGGGAGCTACCCTGATTTGTACTCACAAATTCAATGCTGAAACTGAATGGAAGGCAGATTGTCCTGGATTGCCAGGAGGAGCAGACCATGTGGACAAGGTCCTTGTGACTGGACCCCACGGCAGTTCAGAGCAAATGGATGTAGTCTGGATTAAGCTGGGGTTTACTTGCAGCTTCATGCACTCCATTCACTGTACAGGGAATTTGAAACGTGAGTCCCCACAAGCACTACACACATTTATATGGAAAAAGAAAGTACTATACCAGGCAGGCTGCTTCTCTATCCCGATCGCAATTACTGCACAATACCCGGGAGAACACACAGCAGATTCAGTTCCTGACAGACCGAGCGCGATTCAGCAATTTCTCCAGTCTTCTACAGGGTGAGCCTGGTTTCTACTCTTCAGATCTCCTTTGATTCTCTTCACAGGACAGATTCAGTCTGAACTAGCAGTTGCACAAGCTGCAGACCGAAACTTGGGGCCTTACACGCGTTTCCCGACTAAAACTGCGCACCGAAGGAGCACAGGGCTCCTTCCCGCTTCACTGCCAGAGCTAAACTGAAACTCCAGTAGACAAAACCGGGCACTTCCTTTGAGTTCCTCGCAGTTCTTGGCTGGATTGGCTGTCACTCACAATAGACTCCCCCTGTTGGTGCAAAAAGGTGCCGAAGTCCAAACTACATTTTCCAGAGTCACTGCCCATACAATCCTCTTGTGGCTGGCTCAGATTACGAGTCCAAGTTCTGATTCTTCCACAGGCACCATTTTAGAGCTCCCTTAACCCACACTGATTGGTCCAGTTCAGCAATTCTAAACTAGAATGGGGAACTAGGCAAACACAGTACTTATTGCAAAGAAAAGCAGGTTAGACAAACTGTATTTTCATTATTACTCTAAATGATTTCTGACAAACAGTTACATCTTTCAGATAGGTTCCCTTTGCACTCCTAGTGACTGCAAAAATGGAGTGAATTGGCAGCAGCTCGAGTGGGACTCAAGCAGAGAAACACAGAGTCCCCCCCATACAAACTAATTATGTCTGCAAGCAGACAGCTCTTAAAGAGACAGTACCAGGGGCTCTAAAAACACTCACAGATAAATGGCTTAAACGCCAAACACCATTCAGGCTCGGAGCATACAAGCAAGCTCCTGGAAGTCTTTTGAGAACCCCCATTTGCAGGGGGGGTTACACAGAAAAATCCAGTAGAGAGCTGCACCTTGTCCCCAGTGTCAGACACTTTCACAAAGCAGAAAGTTCAGCGGTATGGACAAGGTGAAGCCAATGTTGCAAGAAGCAACAACAAGGATATACCTTGAGGGATATCCCTTGGTAGGGAGAGACGAAAAAATTACTCACCTTAGTAATGTTGTTTCTTCTAATGGAGTCTTGCAATATTATGACATATGCAGTATAACCCCAGGTTAGAACTGCTCCGGAGGTGAAAGAGTTAACTTCCATGCAGAGCATGGAATCTTGAGCGCGAGCTCGGTTGAACACTCTGTCTGTTGAAGCTCAAACTTAGACTGTCAGATCTTTACGAGCAAAAACTCACTAAGGTTCTGTGTGGAAGCCGAAAACCTACACTAGCTGTTGGCTACCAACTACGAAAACACCTTTTTGATCTTGATTCCAAAACAAAGACTCAAGTCGGGGGATTCAAGAAGAAACTTAAGCATAACACCTAAGCACCCTAGAAGGGTGAAATAAAGTGGGTATCAAAGAAGTGCCAACATTGCACTGCCCACCCACATCCCAAAAACAGAGGTTCTGAGAGGGGCAGGCTGGGGGGGAGGTCATAATATAGCAAGACTCCATTAGAAGAAACAACATTACTAAGGTGAGTAATTTTTTCTTCTAACAACATGAAGTCTTGCTATATTATGACATATGCAGACTACACAGCAGTACCTCCATGGAGGAGGGACAGAACCTACTTGGGAAATAGGCTCTGAAGCACAGCTGTGTCAAATCGAGCATCACTCCTAGCCTGGATATCCATGGAGTAATGCTTTGTAAGAGTGTGAACTGTTTTCCAGGTAGCTACTTGACATATCTCTAGGATAGGAATGTCCCTGGCAGCAGCCAGAGACACAGCTGTACCTCTGGTAGAGTGAGCTCTCAGGCCTGAGGGAGGAAGCTTACCCAGTTTTTCGTAACAGAACTGGATACAAGAGACAATCCACCTGGCAATGGATCTTTTAGTGGCAGGTTTCCCTTTACCAACCTCACCATAAGTGAGGAACAATTGGAGGGATTCGAACCTGTGACCCTTGGTACGTTCTATATAGTAACTAAGGGCTCTTTTGACATCTAAACTTGCAGTCTCCTCTCACCAGAGGAGGAATAGTCAGTGAAGTACACAGGAAGAGACATGGATTGATTAAGGTGAAAGTCTGAAACCACCTTAGGCAAAACTTCCTGTTAGTCCCAAGGACTACCTTATCTCTAGAAAGGAGATAAAATCAGGCTCCACTGACAAGGCTTGTAGCTCACTTATGCGCCTGGCAGAGGTGATGGCTACCAGAAACACAGTTTTCCAAGTCAAGTACTTCAGCTCTGCTGAAGACAATGGCTCAAAAGGGGGTTGCATAAGCTGAGCGATGCAAATATTAAGATCCCAAGCAGGGGCAGGATCCCTGAATGGGGGATTGGTGTGAAGCAACCCTTTAAAAAACTTGGAGAACACAGGGTGAGCTGATAAAGAAGAGGGCTTACCTGCTGACAAGAAGACAGACACAGCTGCCAAGTGCACTTTTAGGTTAGCTGGCCTCAGCCCCAAGGAATTCAAATGCACCAAATAATTCAGGATCAGTGGCACACCAGCAGATTCTGGGGAAATATGTTTACCAGCACACCATATGGAAAATCTCTTCCATTTTGAATTATAGGTAGCCCTGGTGGAAGGCTCCTAGAGGCCTCAAGATATCCAATACATCTTGAGAAAGGTGTAGGTCAGCAAACTCTAACTCTTCAAGAGCCAAGCCTTGAGATTGAGAGATTTGAGGTTCGGATACCAAACTCTCCCCTGGGCACAGGTTAACAGGTTGTGACTCCTGGGAAGGCATAGGGTAGGGTGGACTGTTAAGGACATGAGGAGTGGGTACCAGGGCTTCCTGGCCCAATCTGGAGCAATCAGGATCATCTTGCAGGATTGAGATCTGATTCTGACTAGCACTTTGAAAAGAAGTGGGGAAAAGCATAGAGAAACCTCCCTTCCCAACCGAGAAGGAAGGCATCCAGAGGGACTGAGCCCAACACTGGGGGCCTGCAACAAAAAAGGGGAAGTTGGTGATTGTCTGGGGCTGCAAAGAGATCTATTTGCGGAGTGCCCCATCTGGCAAATATTACCTCCAGTACTAGGGGATCCAGTGCCCATTCGTGATGGCCCTGGGAAATCCTGCTGAGAGCATCCGCTAGGACATTGTCCTTGCCTGGGAGGTGAACTGCCGTAAGGGAGGCGTTCAGAGAATATGCCAGAGACCACAACTTCATTGCTTTGGTGCACAAGGTCATAGACCGAGTGCCCCCTTGCTTGTTGATGTACCACATTGTAGTGGTATTGTCTGTTCTGACCTGAACTACCTTGTTCTGGACAGCTGTGGAGAAAACCTGAAGTGCTAGAAAACTGCTCTGAGCTCCAGAAAATTGATGTGGAGCAGAGATTCCTGAGGGGACTACAGCCCTTGGGTGGAAAGGTCACCCATGTGAGCTCCCCACCCCAAGAGGGATGCATCTGTAGTAAGGTCAAGGAATGAGACTGGGGAGTGAAGGAACCCCTGTCTCAGATTGTTCTGATTCTGCCACCACTGGAGGGCCTGGATCAGGGTTCGAGTCACTGGAATCAATTTGGTTGAGGATCCGCCCTTGAGACCAAAAGGGCTCAAATGGAACTGAATGTCCCTCATCTGAAATCTCGCTCCCTGCACTACTGCTGTAGAAGCAGCCATGTGCCCAGGAGCTGTAGAAAATGCCTTGCTGGTCGAGAGACCTGTAGGGTGAAAGAGGAGGCCAGAGACACCAGGGTCCTTGCTCTGTCCAGAGGAAGGAAGGCTCTGGCTTCTTTTGTGTTCAGTTCTGCGCCTATAAAGGTGAGAAGCTGGACAGGCTCCAGAACTGACTTTGGAAGATTGAGAAGGAAACCTAGAGATGTAAGCAGGTGCTGGGTTACTTGTAAATGAAGTTTGACCTGTTCTGGAGACTGGCCTACAATGAGCCAGTCCTCCAGATAAGGAAAGATGGCAATCTTTTGCCTTCTTAAATGAGCAACTGCTACTGCCAGGCATTTTGTGAACACCCTTGGAGCCGAGGAGAGGCCGAAGGGCATTGCTCTGAACTGGTAATGGCCTGAGGGCAGTTTGAATCTGAGGTACTTTGGATGGGAGCTTCTGATGAGAACATGGAAGTAGGCATCCTTGAGGTCCAGGGAGGCTAGCCAGTCCCCTGGCCTTAGAGAGGGTAAAATAATCCCCAGGGTCACCATTTTGAACTTTGGTTTTAAAAGGTGCTTGTTTAGATACCTGAGATCCAGAATGGGCCACCATTCTCCTGTCTTTTGGGGTAAGGAAGTACCTGGAGTACAACCCTTGCCCTGGTGTATGGTAGAACCCTTTCCATGGCTCTGAGAGCCAGGAGGGCAGAAACTTCTGCTTCCAGGGCAAGTGCCTCTGATGGGTTTGCAGGTGGAAAGATCTGGCCTCAACTTCATAAATTTTTGAAGCTGAGAACAAGTCCCTGGCTTACTACTTCCAGGACCCACTTGTTTGATGTTAAAGACTTCCAGTCCTGGACAAAGTAAGCCAGCCTGCCCCTACCGGTAGTGGAGAATCGGCCCTGGCTACCCCATCAGGAGCCTGTTTTGCAGGGGCTTTGGGTTGAGGGTAGAAGCAGGCTTACTAGAGCCCCTTCTGCCCCTTCCTCAAAGAACCCTCTGGGCATAAGCAGAAGAGGAGGCCTGGCTTGGTAAACGGCCATGAAAAGGCCTGCCCTGCCCCTGACATGCTGCCTTTGAGGAGTGACTTGCCTTCTTGGCGCACTCCTACAGGTGGTCCTATACTCATCCATTTTCTTCATATAATTCTCTGTCTGCTCCTCAAACAGAGAATTTCCCATAACAGGAAAATCCATAGCCTTAGACTGGGTATCCTGTGACAGGGCAGTACATCTGAGCCAGGCCATTCTGAGAAGAGACACAGATGTAGCCATAACTCTAGATGAAACATCATTAGAGTCTACAGCAGCATGAAATTGCACCTTGATGCCTCTCAATACCGTCTGCAGCCACCTGCTCCAGCTCCCGGCAAGCTGTTCAGGGGCCTGTTTGCTAGGGCCAGGACAGTATCCCACCTGATTTCTGGTACCTAGCTGGTAAGCATATAATTTGCCTGTCTGAGTCTCAAAGATGCTGCCATGTACTGCTTTTTGCCATGGCATCCATCCTTCTGGAATCCTTTTCAGGAGGGTGAGAGGCTAGAGGAATATTAGCCTTGTCACAGGCTGCAGCCTGCACTACCCCACATGGCTGCACTGCTGAGATAGGAACTCTGTATCAGAGCCTGATAAAGCATACCTCTTGTCCATCCTTTTATCCACAGGGAGGATAGAATGAGGAGTTTTCAGAATTGTTACTGTCTGTTTCCTAAAAGATTTATGCAAGGAATAGACAGTCTCCTAGACTCTGGAATATCCATCATTTCCACAAAATCAGGCTCTTCTTGATCATCAACAGCTTCCTCAACAGGGAGTTGCAGAGTGTCAGCAACTTTCTTGTAAAACAAAATGAGAAGGGACTCAGCCTGGGAGGATACTCCTGAGGGTCTGTCTGGAGAGATGTCCAGTTCAATGGGCACATCCAGACTGTCAAAATCACACTCACTCTCCTCGTACCCCTCCTCCCTTCCCTGGTTCATAAAAATCTTCAAAATCATAATCTTGAACCGAGGGAACCGACCGAACCGGGCGCTTGCCCAATGGTGCCGGTTCGGACGGAACTGGGGAAAGAGACTGGACAATTTGGATAGCTTTGGCTATTTCCTCAGCGGTTGGAGAAAGAACTTTTGGCCCCAAACTAGCTGACCTTCTAGCCCTTTTAGTTGGAACTGGCTCCTCAGAGCTGGCTCTTCGTTTGCCCGAGGAAGCATCGCCCTGGCCAGAGAGCAGTCCCTCAGGTTCGGCTGGAATCGAACCGGGCTGGCCATCCGGGTCAGCGGACTTTTTGGCCTCCCTTTCCCTGAGCCTACCAACTCTTTTTTCCACGGTGGCAGCAGGAAAATTCTTACAAATCTGTCAGTCTGCATTGAGGTGGTCAAACCCCAGACAATATACACAAATGGTGTGTGGGTCAGCCTTAGGCAAAGGCTTCCCCACAGAGGCCACAGTGCTGAAACCCAGTGGGTCCGGTTTTTCTTTTGGGTTTCTCAGACATAGTGCCAGCCTAACCAAAACTTGCCCGTTAATGGCAATCCACCAAGCAAGACTCTCTTATCGGTTCCCAACCGTGTCACGGGTCGTGGAAAAAAACGTAATAAAATCCGTTTTTTTTAGAACCGATAAGAACCGGGAACCGCACTCTAAAGGTCTAGAAAGTAATTTTTAAACCCCTCTGATCGGTTCAAACCGAACCGAAAAAGACGTTTACAAGTTCCACACAGAAGAAAAAATAATAAATAAGCCTATCTATTACTTACAATACCACAGATAGAGCTTGAACCAACGATTGCGGTTAAATTTCGGTTAAAGAAACCGAGAATTACACTTTAAAACCGACAACCAAACCGAGCAGCAGGAGGAATCTCCGGAGCGACTGTTCAGTGAGGCGGAGTAAAGAATCTGACAGTTTAAGTTTGAGCTTCAACAGACAGAGTGTTCAACCGTGCTCGCGCTCAAGATTCCATGCTCTGCTCTTTCACTGCCGGAGCAGTTCTAACCTGGGGTTATACTGCATATGTCATAATATAGCAAGACTTCATGTTGTTTGAAAGGAACAATAAAGGTAAAGGCCAGGGAGCCTTTTTTTTTCCTTTTGGGAGGAGGGTATTGGGATCCTCGTTCCAATTTAGTTTATCTTTTGAGAAGAAAAAAATATATTCCACCCTCAACAAGGAGGGGGAAAAAATGATTCCCGAGAGGGAATGACAAGAAGAATGCCAGTGTGCCATAGCACCACTGGGTGAGCTGCCCAGAGGCCCTGGCTCTTACTTAAGTGGAGCCAGGTGGGCATGCGTGTGAATGAATGGTAAATGATATTCCTGAAGATCAATAGTTACAGTTAATACGTCATTTTCTTATCTTCCAAGAATCAGTCGTCACCATTTATTCCCACTTATGGGTCAGAAGAATACCGAGCTTTCTCAAAATAGGGAGGAGTTGGCTCACCCTGAGGGAAGATATCCCTCAGCCCTCTGCATGGGGGAGAACCACTGGAGGGCAGGGACTCCTCACAAGTCCAGCAGGACCTGAGACTGGTTAGGGACAGGTGGAGGTTCCTGTGGCCCAGGAGCAAGAGGGTGCCCCGGCAAGTCATGCCTGAGCCTGCAAAGAAGAAGCGAGCCCCTTGGAAGTGCGAATTGACTCTTTACTTCCAATAGCTTTGTATGACGTCCGAACTATCCACTGTTTACCGGACACAAAATGGTCATCCAGGTAATTATGAACTATGCACCTTGCACAGAGCCAGAAGTGCTAACCTGGAAAGATGAAGCCATAACAACTGCTGAATGCAGACTGCAGTTCTACCAACCTGGAAGTTACCTGACTGGCATCGTATAATGCCCTTGATCGATGCCTCACCAGTTCCAGACCCTGGGCAGAAAGGTGACTGGCCTGCTGGGTTAATTTGTAGTCAAGAACTGCAGCTAGGACCTGACCTAGCTGTAACCATAAGCGCTTGCTATAAGCTGCCTGTTCCCTCGTGTGCAGCAATGCACATGATGGTGAGTGCCAAGATAAAAAATCCTTCTCCCCCAGGCATCTACCCATGCAGAGTCAGCCTCAGGAGGTCTGTAACACACACAGGCCTAGTTGGGGTCTGCAGTATCTGACTCCCTGAAGTGGGATGAGGTAGGCTCCTGCAGATCCCATGGGAGTGCAATGTCTGCGTTGGACATCCATTGGGGCTAGAGAAGGAGAAAAAGGATGGAGCCAGACAGTCCTGGATGCCTCCTCAAAGACCTGAGGCCAAGCAGGGATGACAAAGTTGTCATCACTGAAATCCTGAAGGAATCTCAGTGGCAAGGAAATAGGATTACAACCTACCAAGGATCCTATGTTTAGCTCCCTTAGCATCTCCATGAGGAACCAGTGGTACGCGGAGTAATCAGCATCCACAGATAGGCGAAGGAAGAAGTCCTTATCTTCACAGGAGGAAGTCGGGGAGAAGGAGCTGGACTCAGGAAGAGGCGGTGCCAGGGTTACAGGCCTGAACTGGACCCACTTGGACTGTAGGTTGAATTGATGTAGGGCATCATCAGTCATCCCCTTTTGACACCAGATGAGAAGACTGGGTGGACCCAGGATACATGGCAACTCAGGGAGGGGTGGAAGAGGCCCAGGAGGGATGAAGAAACCAGAGGCTCCAGACTCTCTACCAGGGCTGTGGGAATGCTTTAGGGGACCTCTCCCAGGGAAGGACCTGGCAAATCTGCCTGAGTGGAGTCAAGCAACACCAGTGGCATGACCTAGTCAGTGCCCTTGGGGGGAGACCCCAGGTGAGAAGAGCAGAGCCACACAGATCCCACAAGGCAGCTCCAGTTCTCACCAGTGTTGTTTGCCATTGGTTCTGGGGAAGAAACTGGCCACCGAATCACTGCCAGAATCCCGTCCGATGCGGTCTCCAGCAACTGTGTCAGAGATAGTAGCAGGCTCAGTGGTGGGTTCCAACACCTCACCAAGGCCAGTGCTGTCCTTGTAGCCTTGCACATCACCAACACGTACCACCCCCTGAGCCATCTCCATCTCCATCCCCTGCACCGCAAACACCATAGAGAACCAACTTAGCAAAGCAAATGCCATCTTGTCTGGACCCGGTACCGAGGATTGCATCGGAACCTGAACTAGCACTGTGAGCGGCACCAGAATAGGTAATGGCACTGGCATCAATCCTGGGGACAGCCCTAGGGGTGACACTGTCATCAGCATCGCGCTCGGTACCGGGTCTTGCATCAGAGTCATCATTGCCACCCCCACACTCCTGTGCCCAAAAGTGGTGCCATCTTCCTCCTTAAGGCCACAAGGACTCACAGGGCAGGAGATAACAAACACCTGGGTCTGTTCATGAAAAGGGGTTACCAATGCCCACCATACAGTGCATACCACATTTTAAAAAATCAAGAATTGTCAGGCACATCTTTTTGACTAAATCTGAATGCTGGCTATATGGGCAGATAGATAACATAACTACAGAATTCTAGGGTATCCATATTTTTTTTGATGGGGTATCCCGCTTCATTTTGCTACTTTTTTTACCTGAAAAAGTGTGACATGCAAAAACACATGTTTTACTAATTGTTTTTGCAAGCTTTATTTACGGTTTTCCATTATTAAATTAAGTTCACTTACTAATGTGGAGTTGTGTTTTTTATTATCTGTACTCTTTAGCCCATTGTAATGCTCCATTTTTAATTTATGCAGCTTTGTATTTAGTGTGGTGAATGTAACAGTTGGTATCACAGCACGTTACTTTCACCCACATGGCCCGCAAATCTGTAATTGTGCTATGCGCACTTTAAAAGATTTTCTGGCTTCTCTCCTAGTTTGCCTGCTTGTGATAACTGACTGTGTTACTGCCTGATCTATCTTTCCCACAGAAGGGACAGCAACCTTTGACCCTCACTGTACTTGGGGTCACATCAGGCCCAATGTTTACCCGTCAGTCTGTGACAGTTGCAAAGTCATAACCTGCCCATCAGAACTAAGGAGGAACCACAGAGGGAGGAGCCGAGTTGTGGTTTAAAACCCATTGTTTGCACGTGGCTTCTCCATGTGTAGGGCTACATTGCACGAAGATAGGCACTGCATGCAACAACAAGGGTTGCAGTTACATTCACCACAGGTAGACTTTGGTTACCATCATTCACTGATTGTTGAGAAAATTTTCAGAGAGCATATTTCAGTGACAACTGCATGTCTAAGGAAAGTGCTGGGCATAAATTGTAATAGGGATTATTCAGTGTATATGGGGTGGAGAGTTGAAATGTATTTTCTTTGTGGTGTCACTCGTTACATTCACCACGATATGTGGCGTCAACCATCATACCTGCCAGTACTGTTATTATTGTCAAATTGCTCCAGGTTTTGTAACACTATGTCAGTTATTAGTAGTGGTGTGATAGCCATGAGGCATGTTCAGTAAATTTTTTATAACTTGAAATAAATGTGTGGTGTCCCTTGTTATATTCACCACGTTATATGGTGTTAAGCATCACACTTGCCAGTAATGTAATTGTTGATTTTTTTCATGTTTTATAACAGGAAGTCAGTCAGTAACAGTAGTATGTTAGTTGTTAGGCAAGTTTAGTACAGTTTTAGTAAGTCAAACATAAGTGTGGTGTCACTTGTTACATTCACCATGGTATGTGGTATCAAACATCACACCTGTCACTACTGTTATTATTGTTAGATTTCTCCAGGTTTTGTAGCACTGTATCAGTTATTATTAGTAGCATGTTAGCCATTAGGCATGTTCACTAAACTTTGTAAAATAGAAACAAATGTGTGGTGTCACTCGTTACATTCACCACGGTATGTGGTGTTAAGCATCACACTTGCCAGTAATGTAATTGCCAAAATTTTTCATGTTCTATAGTAGTATGTCAGTCAGCAGCAGTAGTATGTTAGTTGTTCGGCATGTTCAGTATAGTTTTAATAAGTGAAACATAAGTGTGGTGTCACTTGTTACATTCACCACAGTACGTGGTGCAAAACATCACATTTGCAATTAATGTAATATAATTCTTAAAAATATTTGTTTCTCATGTTTTAATACAACTCATTACATGTTTATTAAAGTTTTTACTACTAAAACAAATGTTTTGTGTCAGGTGCTACATTCAGCACGGTGTGTGGTGTCACTTGTTACACTCACCACAATACAGTTCTTTTATCTCAGGAACCTGTGGGGCTTTTATCTCCCAATATGTTTATTTTTTCATACTTGGGTCATAATATCTTGAAATGCATCACAAATGTAATCTAGAAATAATTTGAAAATTTGACCCTCATGTCACACTTTGGTAACCCCTTTTCATGAACAGACCCACCTCTGATAATAAAGTTATTTGAATCAAGTACTGAGAGGTACCAATGTAATCTTTCTCAGTCTACCTTCATATTTTCTTTAATTTCTTCAGTTTTTCTGTATTGCTCCACGTTGTGAATGGGGTATAAGAAAAAATTACTCACCTTAGTAATTGCTTTTCTTCTCATTGAGTCTTGCTATATTATGACATATAGCAGTTAGCCACAGCACTTGAACTGCCCCGGAGAGGAAAGCGTTAACTCCAGGCTGACTGGAGTTCCAAGCGCGAGCGCCTTGCTGAAAGCTCTATCTGGCTAGTTTCAAATTGAAACTGTCAGATCTTTACGGAGCCAACACTAAGCAAAAGTATGTGTGGAAAAAACTCTACACTAGCCAAATGGCTACCTACTAGTAGAAATAACAATAACAGAAACAACAACAACAATATCACCCTGACAAGCACTATTAGCCCCCTCCCCAAAAGACTCAAGTCCAGGAGGGGGGCCAAACCTACAAGTAAAACAGAAATACCTAGTTTTCCTAATCCTAAAGAAAAGGGAAAAAAGGAAAAAAGAGCTATAATGGCATGACACAGTGCTTGCACCAATTTGCCAACCCCTTACCCAAGTAGAAGTTCTGAGAGGGGCAGGTTGGGGGGTGGTCATAATATAGCAAGACTCCATGAGAAGAAAAGCAATTACTAAGGTGAGTAATTTTTTCTTCAAACACCATGAAGTCTTGCTATATTATGACATATAGCAGATTACACAGCAGTACCTCCATGGAGGAGGGCCAGAACCTACTTAGGAAATAGGCTCTGAAGCACGGCTGTGCCAAACCGAGCATCTCTCCTGATAGGACATCCAGGGAGTAATGCTGGTAAAGGTGTGAACTGTTTTCCAGGTAGCAGCTTGACAGATTTCCAGAATGGGAATATTCTCCAGCAGCCTAGAGAGATGCAGCTGTACCCCCAGGGAATGGGCCCTCAGTCCTGAGGGGGGTCTCACCTAGTTTTTGTAGCAAAATTGGAACAAGACAATCCACCTGGCAACTGTCCTCTTAGTGGCAGGTTTCCTTTGCCAACCTCTCCATAGGTAAGGAAGAGTTGGAGGATTCAACCTGTGACCCTTTGGTGCGTTCCAAATAGTAGCTAAAGCTCTTTAACGTCCAAACTGTGCAATCTCCTCTCACCCGAGGAAGAATGCTCAGTGAAAAATACTGGAAGGGAGATGGATTGGTTAAGATGGAAATCTGAAACCACTTTAGGTAAAAACTTTCTGTTAGTCCTGAGGACTACCTTATCTCTGTGAAAAGAAATAAAATCCTTTTCCACTGACAGGGCTTGTAACTCACTTATGCGTCTGGTAGAAGTGATGGCCACTAGGAAAACAGTTTTCCAAGTTAGGAACTTAAGGTCTGCTGAAGACAGAGGTTCAAAGGGGGGTTGCATTTGCTGAGCAATGCAAACATTAAGGTCCGAGGCAGGGGCTGGGTCCCAAAAGGAGGAAGTTAGTGTGAAGTAACCCCAAAAACTTGGAAAACACAGGGTGAGAAGAAAGGAGGCAGGCTTTCCTGCTGATATAAAAGCAGAGACAGCTGCCAGATGAACCTTTAGGTAGCTGGCCTGAGGCCTAAGGAATTAAGATGGACCAAGTAGTCCAGCAAAATGGGCAAATCAGCAGATTCTGGGACAATTTGCTTCCCAGAACACCAGATGGAGAACCTCTTCCATTTGGAATTATAAGGGCCCTAGTGGAAGGCTTCCTAGAGGCCTTTAAAATATCAAGGACACCTTGAGAAAGGTGTAATTCAGCAAATTCTAACTCCTCAAGAGCCAAGCCTTGAGGTGGAGGGATTGAGGTCCGATACCAAACTCTCCCTGGGCACAAGTCAGCAGGTTGTGGACCCTGGGAAGGCCCAGGGGAGGGTGGACTGACAGGGACAGAAGCAGTGGGTACCAGGGTTGCCTGGCCCAGTCTGGTGCAATCAGAATCACTTTGCAGGGCTGGGATCTGATTTTTACTAACACCCTGAAGAGAAGGGGGAAGGGGGGAAAGGCATATAGGAACTTCCCTTCCCAATCCAACAAAAAGGCATCCAGGGGGACAGCCCATTACTGGAGGTCTGCAACAGAACAGAGGAAGTTGGTGGTTGTCTGGGGCTGCGAAAAGATCTATCTGAGGAGTGCCCCATCTGGCAAAAACTGACCCCAGCACTAGGGGATTCAAAGACCATTCGTGATGACCCTGAGAAATCCTGCTGAGGGCATCCGCTAGGACATTGTCCTTCCCTGGAAGGTGAACTGCTACTAGGGAGGTGTTCAGGGAGTAAGCCAGAGACCACAACTTCATTGCTTCGGTGCACAAGGCTGATGACCGAGTGCCCCCCTGCTTGCTGATGTACCACATTGTTGTGGTATTGTCTGTCCTGACCTGAACTACTTTGTTCTGGACAGATGCTGAGAAAACCTGAAGAGCTAAAAAGACAGCTCTGAGTTCCAACAGGTTGATGTGGAGCAGAGATTCCTGGGGGGACCACACTCCCTGAGTGGAAAGGTCGCCCAAGTGCGCTCCCCACCCCAGCAAGGAGGCATCCGTGGTGAGGGTGAGGGAATGAGAAATGGGAATGAAGGGGACCCCTAGTCTTAGATTGCTCTGATCCTGCCACCACTGAAGAGCTAGAATCAGAGTTTGGGTCACTGGGACCAATTTGGTAAGGGGGTCCCTCCTTTGGGACCAATAGGCCCTCAAATGAAACTGAATGTCTCTCATCTGGAATCTTGCTCCTTGCACTACAGCTGTGGAGGCAGCCATGTGCCCTAGAAGTTGCAGAAAGTGCCTTGCTGGTCAAGAGACCCGCAGGGTGAAAGAGGATGCCAGGGCAATCAGCTTCTCTACCCTTCCCGAGGGGAGAAATGCCCTGGCCAACTTTGTGTCCAATTCCGCACCTATAGAAAGTTAGTACCTGAACTGGTTCTAGAACTGACTTTGGTAAATTCAGCAGGAATCCCAGGAAGTGAGAAGCGCTGGGTGACTTGCAAGTGGGATTTTACCTGATCTGGGGCTGACCCACAATGAGCCAGTCGTCCAGGTAGGGAAACACAGCAACCCCTTGCCTTCTTAAGTGAGCCACTACCACAGCTAGACATTTGTGAATACCCTTGGAGCAGAGGTAAGACTGAAGGGCATTGCTTTGAACTGGTAGTGACCTGAGGCAGTTCGAACCTGAGGTATTTTCGGTGAGAAGGCCTGATCAGGACATGAAAATAGGCATCCTTGAGGTCCAGGGAGGCTAGCCAGTCCCCTGGCCTGAGGGAGGAAAAATCATTGCCAGAGTTAACATTTTGAACTTTGGTTTCAAAAGATGCTTGTTCAGGTACCTTAAGTCTAGAATGGGCCGCCATTCTCCTGTCTTTTTTGGGGTAAGGAAGTATCTGGAGTACAGCCCCTTGCCCTGGTGACAAGGAGGAACCATTTCCACTGCTTTGCAGTCTAGGAGGGAAGAGACCTCTGCTTCCAAAGCAAGGGCCTCTAAAGGGCTTGCAGGTGGAAATGTCTGGTTCTCATCTTTGGAAACTGTTTGAAGCTGAGAACAGACCCTGGCTTACTACCTCCAGAACCAATTTGTCCGGGTTAGGGACACCCAGTTCTGGCTGAAATAAGCCAACCTGCCTCCAACTGGTACAGGAGAATGGCCCTGGGCATCCCATCAGGGTGCCTGCTTGGCAGTAGCCTTGGGCTGAGAGGTGGGGGACGGTTTACCTGCGCCTGGCTCACTCTCTGCCTCCTGAAAACCTCTGTGCAAAAGCAGAGGAGGCTTGGGATTGATAAAAGGCCTGTGGAAAGGCCTGCCCCTACCTCTGGGAGTGTGCCTGTGGAGTGGCATGCCGCCCTTGGCCTGGGCACATTTGTAGGTAGTTCTGTATTCATCCATCTTTTCATATAATTTTCCGCTTGCTCTCCAAACAGAGAATTTCCCACCACAGGAAAATCCATAGCCTTTGACTGAGTATCCTGTGACAGATTAGTGCACCTGAGCCATGCCAACCTACGGAAAGCTACAGAAGTGGCCAGGACCCTAGAGGAAACATCATTAACATCTACAGCAGTATGAAATTGAACTTTAGAGGCTTCAATGCCATCAGCAGCCACCTGTTCCAATTCACTAGCCAGCTGGCCATGGGCCTGCTTGGCTAACTGCAACACTGTATCCCATCTAGATTTCTGATATCTAGCCACATAAGCCATATAATTTGCCTGCCTGAGTCCCAAAGAAGCTGCCATATACTGTTTTTTCACCATGGCATCAATCTTCCTGGAATCCTTATCAGGAGGATGTGAGGCCAGGGGGATATTAGCCTTGTCACAGGCTGCAGCTTGTACCACACCTACATGACTACACTGCTCAGTGAGGAAGTCTGTATCAGGGCCTGATAAGCATACCTTCTGTCCATTTTTTATCTACAGGAGGGACAGAATGAGGATTTTTAAAATTTTGTTGTTTGCTTCCTAAATGACTTATGCAAAGGAATAGACAACCTCCTAGACTCTGGGATATCCATCATCTCAACATAATCAGGCTCCTCTTGCTCATCCACAGCCTCTTCCAAGGGAAGCTGGAGGGTTTCTGCAACCTTTTGTAAAACATAAAATGAGAAGGGACTCAGACAGCATAGGGGAGATTCTAATGGTCTGTCTGGAGAAATGTCTGGTTCAATGGGCACGTCCAGACCCTCCCAGCCACATACATAATGATCAAAATCTTCCTCCCCCTCCTGTGGTTCATAAAATTCCTCAACATCATACTCTTGAACCACTGGAACCGAACGAACCAACTTTTTGCCAGCTGTTGGTGGTTCGGCCGGTCCCTGAGACAGTGACTGGACAATCTGTATGGCTTTAGCTATCTCTGCAGCAGTTGGAGAGGCAATCTTGCACTCCAGACCTGCTGATTTCTTAGATTTTTTTACTGGGACCGGTTCCTCAGAACCAGCCTTCCTTTGCCCGAGGAAGTCTCGCCTGGTCAGAGGGCACCCTCTGGTCCAGTGGTTGCTGGACCGGCTGGCCATCCGGGTCAGCTGACGCGTGGCTCTCTCGCTCCTGAGCCGGCCCATCTTTCTCCAGGGTGGCTGCAGGAAATTCTTACACACCTGGCAGTCTGACAGGAGGTGGTCAGCCCCAGACAATAAACACATGGTGTGTGGGTCAGCCTTGGCAAAGGCTTCCCACAAACATCACAGTGTTGAAACCCAGTGGGCCCAGTTTTCTTTTGGGTTTCTCGACATAATGCCAACCATCCAAAAACTTGCCCTTTTATGGCAGTGCAGGCAAGACACCTTATCGGTTCCTAACCGTGTCACGGTATTTGAAAACCCAATTTAAAAGTTAGGTTTTTAGAACAGATAAGAACCGGAACCGCACTCTAAAAGCCCAAATTATTGTTTAAAATTAGTATTTTTGTAAACCGATCGGTTCAAAACCGAACCGATAATGAATTTCACACAGACTTTAAAATCCTGTACTTACGGTTTACCAGATAGAGCTTTGAACCGAAATGCGGTAAAATAATTACTTTGCCGGTTAAAATGAACGAGAAACGCCTTTGAACCGAGAAATGAACCGAGCTGAAGGAGAGATCTCCGGAGTGACTGTTCAGTGAAGCGGAGTAAAGAATCTGACAGTTTCAATTTGAAACTAGCCAGATAGAGCTTTCAGCAAGGCGCTCGCGCTTGGAACTCCAGTCAGCCTGGAGTTAACTCTTTCCTCTCCGGGGCAGTTCAAGTGCTGTGGCTAACTGCCATATGTCATAATATAGCAAGACTTCATGGTGTTTGAATTAAATGTTTTCCTTTTTTTCTCTCTGGGTCTGGATGGTTTAGGAATACAGAGGTTTAACCCTTATGCAGTTGATTGAATTTGTAATGGTGATAGAGGTTTATTCTCCAGTTTGTGGCAGCCCTAGAAGTTCACAGAACTATTCCAACGGTCCTACAAGCGTGATGAGAATGTCGACCAGATCAGCTCACGAAGGCATTTGGGTATCTTCACAGAAGTGGTTTGAGGCCCATCCTACAGAACATCAGCATGCAACTTCTTCTATAGGAGGCTATTGGACATTGTGCAACTCCTCTTTACCACTGCCAGATGGCACTAGAGGTGCACCGCCCAGCCCAGTGGATTGACTGGGGGAATCAAAAGTTAATAAGCAAGATTACACTACACCATAAATTCTCAGACTGTCATAGTCAGCCTCCCCCAAATACGGTAATAATCATGGGCCTCCCTGTAGAAAAGTAGCATACTCTGCACAGTTCATCAGGAATAAAGTGAAACTTGGTTGTGTAGCTGGCTCTCATTTTATCCAGCTTATTGTAACCCCCGCCAGGCCAGCCTGCTTGTTCCTCCATTGTGACTCTTAAACCATTGTTACACCTTGTTGCAGTACCTTCATGGGTCAGACTGCTTTTTCGGTGTGTTTCCCCTCTATCTAGAATAACCTTCTTGCCTGCTTCTGCCTCTCAACCTCTTATCCTGCTCTCAAGCAACTTCTTTTTAATTAGTACTTTTTGTCTGAAGCTGGCAGGCAGCTAGTCCTCCAGTCTGGTGTCCTGTACCCGATTCTCCTGGGAGTTCCCCTGGGTTACCCACTCCTCCCCCGTGACAGGGCCAGTGAGAGGAGTGTTGACTTTCTCCCCCCTCCAGAAGCATACATCTGGTTCCCGGAGGTTGGCGTGGGTCCCGCCGGCCATCATGGAGCCTGCCAGCTCCTATCTTTCTATTTTTCACTCCGGTCCCATGTACCATGGAATTAGCAGGGTGGCTAACCCCTGCCTTCGTGGAACTAACCAGGTGTTCCGGAAGTGGGACCACCCCTTCTGGTCGGCGTGCCTGTGCTGGCATCTAGCCACCACTAGGCATCAGGCTACAGCGTGACAAACTATCCCCCCTCCCCAAGGAAGGAGAGCAGTCTATGGATGCTCAATCCTTCCTCACTCTGGCCAACCCCCGAGTAACCCGAGTCTGTTCCCGAACCCAGGTTGCCAGCATGGCATGAGGTGCGGCATCCACCACCTCAACCTTCAGTGCCACTGGGCCGGCTCTTAAGTAACTTCTCTGGTATCCATTTGCTCCATCATGTCTTGTGCCTAGTACCTCTCTGCTTTACCCTTGTATTTGGGCTGTTCTGCCACCAGTCTGCTTGATCAGTTGTTACCTCTCGTTATTTTGATGTTAAAGATTTTTTCTTTAAACCTTTGTTTTAGTAGGAGAGACACAGTAAGCTGAAAGCTTGTTTACAGGCACAAGGAAGTTGAGTGACTTGCTCAGGGTCACACTGTATGCAAGTGGGGACTGTAGGATTCAAACCCAGGTCTCCAGGTTTGCAGCTCACAGCCTTAAACCGCTGTGCTATACTGCCTCCTATTTTATTACAGCAACACAGAGCAACAGACATACAAACCCCCAGGGGAAACGCTGCAACATTTGGTGACCCTGGAGCAATAATGAAACAATGGCTGAGCTAGTCTTATGCAAGTTATTCTTATATCAGGTACCTAGAGGAGCATTTATTACATTGCAAGCAAATAAATCTGGCTCTCCCCTCTGATCTGCAGGCCATCTAAGTTCTACCCCTTCTGTGGAGGGGGGAAAGGTCTGGCACCTTGGCTGCCACTCTAAAACCTTGTATCCTTGTACCTGCTCATCCATGGTCCATGGGTATACCTGTGCTTGTGTGCAAACTACCTCCACTTCTACAGCACTACTGAAACCAACTATATACATTCAGGCAATCACAGTTGTGGTGGTCCTTGCAACATTGTCTATAGCAGATGGGGAGTGTCTGGGGGTGTTACGGGGTTCAAAAAGTCTAGCAGTCCAGGTATGAGAGGTCCTGTTCAACCCGGGTCCAGCTGAACCCTGTGGCAATAGTCTGAGTCAAGGAAGGGGTATCAGTAGGTTGAGTATTTGGCCATAGTACCTGCTGCAAAGCTTGACAGCCTCTCATAAGTGGCCACCTGTGTGAGTGACTGGAGAAATTCAGAGAAGGATGGACTCTCTGTGGTATGTCATTTCATCAGAATCAGCCTCTTGGCTGTTGCTCCCACTACTGTGGCCCATCCTGCTCCTGACTGTTCCTGGGGAGGCCTGTCTTTTCACACCCTATGAGCAGCAAGGGGGTTCTGGGGGTACCCCTGGAAAAACCCTTCAACACATGTCTTGTATGTCTTCCCAGTATGCACGGAGTCGTAGGCACTCCCAAAGGACATGGTATAGGTGGGCATTCGGTTGGCTGTATCACCAGCACTTGTCAGTGGTGAGTCCTAGGAGTTTAAGTTTAGCTAGGGTATAGTACCATCTCAGCAGTGTCTTATTCATGATGAGATGGATACGTCCATCTCTGCAAGTGGAGTGAATTCTCAACCAGCTGTGAGTCCACTGCTACTCGGAGATGTGCGACTTTAGCTCCTGTTCCCAGAGGGCTCTGGCTGAGTGTGTTGGATCCAGAGAGGCACCCTGAAGTAGGGCATATATACTGTTGGCTCCATTTTGTGTTGAATTTTGTTGACCTGGTAATCTCACTGGGCCTAGAAGTCCCTTTTTCAGGGGTGACCAGGGGGATACAGATGGTAAGCAACTGAAATTGAACCAGATTAAGCTGTTGGTGGTATTTTTAGTGAACAAGGGAAATTTCGCCAGGACACCGGGGGAATTCCCCTGCTCTGTCTGCAGGGGTGCTGTCACTTCCTGTAAGCAGGATGGAGGAGCCCAGTTTGATGGCCGACATGGATTCTGAGGAGGAGGAGGACATGGAGGAGAGTTTTCACCTGGCTGGTGAAAATGCTGCAGAAAGACTTGAGACTGAAATGGAGACCGATGGAGTTTTACCACAAACTGAGAGAAAAGTGTAGAGGCAGGTCTGCTCTACTGATGCCGTGCCTTTGAGCATTCCTGAAGGTATGAATACTGGCTTTATATCTCTACAGACACATGAGGGAGCTCCCTCACAACAGACAGGAGCTGGAAAGGCTCAAATGGCAGATGTGAGCACTGAGGAAAAAATGCAAGCAGCTCCATTGGAGCATCGACCCGATGTGGAGGAAATAACTAAGCAATATGAGGCAAACGGGTGGTCAAGTGTGCAGGACCAAACTTCATCTATCCAACAGGATGGCAACAACACTCCAGTGCAGCTTGGTAAGAGACTGGATGTCAATAAAGATATTCCCATTGATTTCAACTCCTGGACACCTGAGGATGCTTTAGCAAATGCAGGATGGAAGCAGACTTCTGAAGGTAGATGGTTATCTGACACAATGGGAGGCCTTTGAGAGCCCACAACACACTGAATCCTTGACAGCAGTCCACTGCAGCAGAGACACAGGTAACCAAATCGGCCAGGGGGTGAGTACAGACACTTCACAACAGTCTGCAACTTTATTGACAAACTGTACTGAGTTTAAAACTGTGGATAACAATGCTAATAATAATAATAATACCAGCTGTGAAATGGGCTGGCCTAAACAGCCAAAAGTCCCATCACCCAAAGAAAGAGGAGCCCATGTTTTAACACGTAATGCAGAGAATATAAACAAGCATTTGTCAATGCCGAATGTTTGCTTGCTGGCATTGGCAGTGGTAGTGTAGAAGTTACAGAGCTGCGTAATAGGAATGGCAGTGAAGTATTGAACTGAAGCCAACCCCACCACCACCCTGCAGAGAGTGACAGGCATTGGGGTGTGGCTTTGGGTCGTCAGGCATTACGGCCACGCCATTACACCACACCCCACCCTGCAGACACTGACAAGTGTCATGGTGTGTTTTGGGGTCTTTGGCCGTTATGCGCACCCCATTCCATCAGGAAATATGGTGAGATGGGTGCTGTATAGGAGAATGGGGTGAACTTTGGGGCCAAACAGTCCAAGGCATACCTTGATGCCTCTCACTGGCTGCAGGGTGTGGAATGGTATGAGCATTGCAGGCAAGAATCTCAAGTCACATCCCTGATGCTTGTCATTCTCTACGGGGTTGGGCGTTATGGTTGGAAACCGTAATACCTCAGGCATTCGTTGGTATTTTCACTCCAAATTTTCAACATGTTTTTTTTTTTGTGACCCCACCTCATGAACAGTGGCAATATCAGTTTGTTAGCCGAAAGCTGCTTATGCACAGTGACTACGGCATTTAGCACCACAGGTGCAAACACATTCCAAACAGGGTGTAACAAATGACAGCTGTACTGTTCATGAGGAGGTGTAAAAAATGGCAATGTTGCAAATCTGTAGTAAAAATATTAAAAAAACTGGTGAAGTCACGAGCGTGCATAGAAACTGTGCAACGCACACCTGTAATGTAATTAGTTTGGGGAATTTTTACAGCAGATTGTCAACAGAGGCATTTTGGGACCTCCGATCATGAACAGTGTCACTGTGATTTTCTTTATCTGTCCCGAACAATGATTTCCCACAGTGACCACGATCTCTGCGCTTGAAAGTGTGAAAACACATTTCGCCATGTTGTGAAAAAATGACAGCTGTACTGTTCATAAGGAAGTGTGGAAAATGCCACTGGTGAAAATCTGGACTGAAAATATTACAAAGTCATGAACTTACGAGGGTGCGTGGAAACTCGCAATGCTCACTCGTAACACAGTCATTTATGGACTTTTGTCACCAAATTTTCAACATAGCCATTTTAAGACCTCTGCTCATGAACAGTGTCACTGTGATTTTCTTAATGTGTCCCATACATTGATTTTGCACACCGACTGCGCCATTGTGTGCTATATGGGCAGAAACACATTTTGGGCAAGATGTGAAAAATGACAGCTGTACTGCTCATAAGGAGGTGTAATAAAATGGCAATGTTGAAAATCTGGAGTGAAAATATTGAAAATCTTGAACTTACGGTGCGTAGGAACTGCATAGCATACGCCGCATCAAGTCATTTTAAGGATTTGTTCACCAAATTTTCAATGTAGCCATTTTAAGACCTCTGCTCATGAACAGTGTCACTTTGATTTTCTTAATGTGTCCCATACATTGATTTCCAAGACACCAACTGCGCCATTGTGCTCTATTAGGAAACACATTTTGGGTGAGATGTGAAAAATGACAGCTGTACTGCTCATAAGGAGGTGTGGTAAAATGGCAATGTTGAAAATCTGGAGTGAAAATATTGAAAATTTGCGAACTTACGAGTGTGCGTAGGAACTGTGCAATGCACGCTCGCAAAACAGTCATTTTTAGGAATTTGTTCACCAAATTTTCAATGTAGCCATTTTAAGACCTCTGCTCATGAACAGTGTCACTGTGATTTTCTTAATTTGTTCTGTACATTGATTTTGCACACCGACTGCGCCATTGTGCGCTACATGGGCGGAAACACATTTTGGGTGAGATGTGAAAAATTACAGCTGTACTACTCATAAGAAGGTGTGGTAAAATAGCAATGTTGAAAAACTGGAGTGAAAATATTGAAAATTTGTGAACTTACGAGCATGCGTAGGAACTGCGCAATGCACTCTCGTAAAACAGTCATTTTTTGGAATTTTTCCACCAAATTTTCAAAATAGGCTTCCTGAGAGCCCATCTTATGAATGTTGGCAGTGTCATTTCGTTACTTGGGCCCAAAAGGTGATTTCACGCAGCCACTGCGAAATCACCCTTTGGGCCCGAATAACGCCATGACAGTGACATCATTCACGAGAAGGGGTCCCAAAAACCCCATGTTGAAAATTTGGTGCAAAAATTCCAAAAAATGCCTGAGATATGCAACAAGAAAAAATTACTCACCTTAGTAATGTTGTTTCTTCTAATGGAGCCTTGCTATATTATAGACATTAGCAGTTTGATCCAGCTCTAGAACTGCCCCGGAGTGAAATGGTTAAAACCATTCCAAAATAGAATTTTGGCACAAGAGCAGCTCTATCTGTGTCATTTCAAACTTGAACTGTCAGATCTTTACGAGCCAAACTCACTAAGGTCTGTGTGGAAACTGTAACCTACACTAGCCAAATGGCTACCTAAATAATAACAACCATTGTTGGTCCCAACACCCAAGACTCAAGTCAGGGGACCAGAAATACTAACACCATTCTAATAATATGAAAATGGAACATAAGTATAATAAAACACACACACGCGTACACATACACACCCCCAATGTCCCAAAGGGGACAAAATGCTAACAGGACATAAGTAGTGCCCACACTATGTTGCCCGCACCCCACCAAGTAGAGGTTCTGAGAGGGGAGGTTGGGGAGGTCTATAATATAGCAAGACTCCATTAGAAGAAACAACATTACTAAGGTGAGTAATTTTTCTTCAAACAACATGAAGTCTTGCTATATTATAGACATTAGCAGAATACACAGCAGTACCTCCATGGAGGAGGGGCAGAACCTACTTAGGGAATAGGCTCTGAAGAACAGCTGTGCCAAACCGAGCATCTCTCCTGGCCTGGACATCCAGGGAGTAATGCTTGGTAAAAGTGTGTACCGTTTTCCAAGTAGCCGCCTGGCAAATCTCTAATAAAGGGATATCTCTGGCAGCAGCTAGAGACGCAGCTGTACCCCTGGTAGAATGAGCCCTCAAACCGGGGCTCTGCCCACTTTCTGATAACAAAATTGGATACAAGAGACAATCCACCTGGCTATTGATCTCTTAGTGGCAGGTTTGCTTTTCCCAACTTCACCATAGGTAAGGAAAAGTTGGAGGATTCGAACTCTGACCTTTGGTACGCTCTATATAATAACTAAGAGCTCTCTTAACATCCAGGTTGTGCAACCTCCTCTCACCCAAAGAGGAGTGATCAGTGAAAATACTGGAAGGAGATAGATTGATTAAGATGGAAATCTGAAACCACCTTAGGCAAAACTTCCTATTAGTCCTAAGGACTACCTTATCCCTGTGGAAAGAAATAAAGTCAGTCTCCACTGACAAGGCTTGCAATTCACTTATGCGTCTGGCAGAAGTGATAGCCACTAGAAAAACAGTTTTCCAAGTTAGGTACTTAAGCTCTGCAGAAGACAGAGGTTCAAAAGGGGTTGCATTAACTGGGCAGTGCAAACATTAAGGTCCCAAGCAGGGCGGTTCCTAAAGGGAGGACTAGTATGGAGTAATCCCTTAAAAAACTTGGAAAACACAGGATGAGAGGAAAGAGGGGATGACTTTCCTGCTGACACAAAAGCAGACACAGCTGCCAAATGAACTCTCAGGGTAGCTGGTCTGAGACCCAAGGAATTAAGATGTACCATGTAATCTAACAAAATGGGCAATTCAGCAGATTCTGGGGAAATATTTTCCCAGCACACCAAATGGAAAACCTTTCCATTTAGAACTATAAGTAGCCTAGTGGAAGGCTTTCTGAAGCCTTTAGGATCTCAAGAACACCCTGAGAGAGGTGTAAATCAGCAACTCGAACTCCTCAAGAGCCAGGCCTTGAGGTTGAGGGATTTGAGGTCCGGATACCAAACCCTTCCCTGGGCACAAGTCAACAGATTGTGATTCCTGGGGAGGCACAGGGGAAGATGGACTGTCAGAGACAGAAGGAGTGGGTACCAGGGCTGCCTGGCCCAATCCGGGGCAATCAGAATCACCCTGCAAGGCTGAGATCTGATTTTGACTAGTACTTTGAATAGGAGAGGAAAGGGGGGGAAAGCATAGAGGAACTTCCCCTCCCAATCCAGAAGAAGGGCATCCAGGGGAACTGAGCCCAGCACTGGAGGCCTGCAACAGAACAGAGGAAGTTTGTGATTGTCTGGGGCTGCAAAAAGATCTATCTGAGGGATACCCCACCTGGCAAAAACTATCCCCAGCACTGGTGGATCCAGGGACCATTCGTGATGGCCCTGGGAAATCCTGCTGAGGGCATCCGCTAGGACATTGTCCTTCCCTGGAAGATGAACTGCTATGAGGGAAGTGTTCAGGGAATAGGCCAGAGACCACAACTTCATTGCCTCGGTGCACAAGGCCGAAGACCGAGTGCCCCCCTGTTTGTTGATGTACCACATTGTTGTGGTGTTGTCTGTTCTGACTTGTACCACCTTGTCGTGGACAGATGCAGAAAAAGCTTGAAGAGTTAAAAGACAGTTCTGAGTTCCAGCAAATTGATGTGAGCAGAGATTCCTGGGGACCAAACTCCTGAGTGGAAAGGTTGTCATGTGGGCTCCCAACCCAGAAGGGAAGCATCTGTAGTGAGAGTCAAGTCGTGAGAAGGGGAAATGAAGGGGACCCCTTCTCAATTGCTTGATCCTGCCACCACTGGAGAGCTAGGATCAAGGTTCGAGTCACTGGGACCAACTTGGAAAGGGGGTCTCTTCTCTGAGACCAAAAGGTTCTCAAGTGAACTGAATGTCTCTCATCTGAAATCTGGCTCCCTGCACAACAGCTGTGGATGCAGCCATGTGCCCCAGGAGCTGCAGAAAGTGTCTTGCTGGTCGAGAGACCTGCAGAGTGAAGGAAGAGCCGAGAGCCACTAAATTCCTTACCCTTTCTGGGAAGAAAGGCTCTGGCTAGCTTTATGTCCAATTCTGCCCCTATAAAGGTGAGTACCTGGACTGGTTCCAGAACCGACTTTGTAGGTTTAGCAGAAAACCAAGGGAGGTGAGAAGCTGCTGGGTGACCTGCAGGTGACATTTTACCTGTTCTGGGACTGGCCTACAATGAGACAGTCGTCTAGATAGGGAAAAACAGCAATCTCTGCCTCCTTAAGTGGGCCACTGCCATGCTAGACACTTTGTGAATACCCTTGGAGCAGAGGTAAGGCCGAAGGCATTGCTCTGAACTGGTAATGACCTGAGGGCAGTTTGAATCTGAGGTACTTTGATGGGATCTTCTGATTAGGACATGGAAATAGGCATCCTTGAGGTCCAGGGAGGCTAGTCAGTCCCTGGCCTTAGGGAAGGTAAAATCATTGCCAGAGTTACCATTTTGAACTTTGGTTTCAAAAGATGCTTGTTCAGATATCTGAGATCTAAAATGGGCCACCACTCTCCTGTCTTTTTGGGGTAAGGAAGTATCTGGAATACAGACCCTGCCCTGATGCAGGGAGGAACCCTTTCTACTGCTCTGAGAGCTAACAGGGATGAGACCTCTGTTTCCAGAGCGAGGGTCTCGAAGCACTTGCAGGTAGAAAAGTCTGCTTCTCAACTTGGGAAACTTTTGAAGCTGAGAACCAGACCCAGGCTTACTACTTCCAGAACCCACTTGTCTGAGGTTAAAGAAGCCCATTCTGACTGAAGTAAGCCAGCCTCCCCCACTGGTACAGGAGAATCGGCCCTGGGCACCCCATCAGGGTGCCTGTTTCGCAGGAGCTTTAGGCTGGGGGTGGGAGCAGGTCTGCCCACCCATCGTCTGCCCCTGCCTCTGAAGAAGCCCCCTGAGCATAGGCAGAGGAGGCCTGAGTCTGGTAGAAAAGCCTGTGAAAAGGCCTACCCCTACCCCTGGGGGCATGCCTTTGAGGAGTGGCTTGCCGCTCCTTATCCTGGGCACTCTTGTAAGTAGTCCTATATTCATCCATCTTCTTCATGTAGTTCTCTGCCTGCTCTCCAAACAGAGAATTTCCCACCACAGGAAAATCCATAGCCTTAGTCTGGGTATCCTGTGACAAACTAGTACACCTGAGCCAGGCCAACCTACGAAAAGCTACAGATGTGGCCATGACCCTAGAGGAAACATCATTAACATCCACAGCAGCATGAAACTGAACCTTAGAGGCTTCAATGCCATCAGCAGCCACCTGTTCTAGTTCACTAGCCAGCTGGCCACGTGCTCTTGGCCAATTGCATATCCCATCTAGATTTCTGATACCTAGCTACATAAGCCATATAATTTGCTTGCCTGAGTCCCAGAGAGGATGCCATATACTGGTTTTTTGCCATGGCATCAGTCTTCCTGGAATCCTTGTCAGGAGCATGTGAAGCCAAGGGAATATTAGCTTTATCACAGGCAGCAGCCTGAACTACCCCAACATGACTGCATTGCTGAGAAAGGAATTCTGTATCAGGGCCTGACAATGTATACCTTCTGTCCATCTTTTATCTACAGGAGGCACAGAATTGGGAGCTTTAAAATTTTAATTGTTTGTTTCCTAAAGACTTATGTAAAGGAATAGACAATCTCCTAGACTCTGGAATATCCATCATTTCTACAAAAGCAGGCTCCTCTTGCTCATCCACAGCCTCTTCTAAAGGAAGCTGGAGGGTTTCAGCAACTTTTATAAAACATAAAATGAGATGGGGACTCAGACAGCATAGGGGAGATTCTAAAGGTCTGTCTGGAGAGATGTCCGGTTCAATGGGCACACCCAGACCTTCCCAGCCACATTCATACTGTTCATAATCCTCCTCCCCTTCTCTGGTTCATAAAATTCCTCAATATCATAATCTTGAACCACTGGGACCGACGAACCGACCTTTTACCAGATAGTGGTGGTTCGACGGACCCTGAGACAGTGACTGGACAATTTGTATGGCTTTTCTATCTCTGCAGCAGTTGGAGAAGGAATTTTGGACTCCAGACCTGCTGATTTTCTTGTTTTCTTTACTGGAATTGGTTCCTCAGAACCAGCTTTTCTTTTGCCCGAGGAAGTCTGGCCCTGTCAGAGGGCACTCCCTCTGGTTCGGTTGGCACCGAACCGGGCTGGCCATCTCGGTCAGCGGACTTTTTGGCCTCTCGTTCCCTGAGCCTGCCCAATCTTTTTTCCAGGGTGGCTGCAGGGAAATTCTTACATACCTGGCAGTCTGACTGGAGGTGGTCAAACCCCAGACAATAAACACATGTGGTGTGTGGGTCAGCCTTGGCAAAGACTTCCCCACAAACATCACAGTGTTGAAACCCAGTGGGCCCGGTTTTTCTTTTGGGTTTCTCAGACATAATGCCAGCCTAACCAAAAACTTGCCCTTTTAACGGCAGTGCCAGGCAAGACACCCTTATCGGTTCCTAACCGTGTCACGGGTATTGGAAAAAAACGTAATAAATCCGTTTTTTTTTAGAACCGATAAGAACCGGGAACCGTACTCTAAAATAGTAACTTTTAGTTTTAAATGAGTTTTAAACCCACTGATCGGTTCAAAACCGAACCGATAACTTACAAGTTCCACACAGACAAAACCTTCATTTACTTACGGTTACCACAGATAGAGCTTGAACCGAACGGTTTTGCGGTTAAAATAAAACTATTCTCGGTTAAATCCAACCGAGAAAACACTTTTTAAACCGAGAAATGAACCGAGCAGAAGGAGAAATCTCCGGAGCGACTGTTCACTGAGGTGGAGTAAAGAATCTAACAGTTCAAGTTTGAAATGACACAGATAGAGCTGCTCTCATGCCAAAATTCTATTTTGGAATGGTTTTAACCATTTCACTCCGGGGCAGTTCTAGAGCTGGATCAAACTGCTAATGTCTATAATATAGCAAGACTTCATGTTGTTTGAAAGGTGAAAAAAACCCTATCAATCCCATTATACAGCTTACCGGCATTTCCTCAGTTCGCGGTCGGCTTTGAAGAGTGCAGACGTGTTCCCGATCCACCATGATAGATCACCCGAGGTCGAAATTAAGTATGGGGTGAGGGGGATGTGGGGAGGCAAGGTGCACAGTGGGTGGTGCTGGTTGTTATGGGGGGCCGAGACTGCGTGGGACCGCTTTTAATTTACAGGTTGTGTTTTTTTTTTAAACTGACGACGGGACATTTGCCATGCTGGGATGGGCTCCCAGCGTGGCACCCAATGCTACTGGGGGCAGTGGAGCCGGCGGGATTGGGCACCCTGTCGGCTACACCATGATGACTTCTCGCTGGGGTGGGCACCCAGCGTGGCATGTGGAAAAGGCTTTTGAGGGGAGCACAGCACAGCTGAAGGATTGGGCACCCCGTCGCTATACAGTGTGTGCGTGGGGGCAGCACGCAGTATGCGTGACTGACTGTGTGTGTGTGTGTGTATAGGGGGAGGCCGCGCGACGAGCAGGCTTATACATCTGATCACTGCTCACTGAAGCGTAGCTCCCCCTTTCAACTGTACCCCACTGCATTTTGGAGCTGTCATAGACAGCTCCAGCATGCATTGGCGGACTTGGGCCGCGCCTGCCAGCACACTGACTGAATTGGAAGAGGGGGTGACACACCTCCAAAAACTCGGATGATGGCACTATGTTTCTTGAACATGCGTGCAAGCAAACATAAAAATGGTGAAAATCATACTGCTTCAAGTTCCTATCAGGCAGAACAGTCTGGAAATGAAAACTTGCTTGATTCTCAGTCCAACAATACTAGGGGGCCCAGAGAAGAGGAGTCAGATGAAGATTATCTCCCCCCCCCCAGGATCAAGGATGGCCTTCAGCCAGACCAAGACCTACATTTTCAGAACTTTTTAGAAACAGACCTGCACAGGCACCAAGGAAAAATGCAGTTAGACTGATATACAGAAGAGGTTTGAAGGAACACCTGGACAGGATTTTCATAGCCCGAAAACTTTTGAAAGAATCAATGTTGTTTCAGGCTTCAGAAATATATGCCCTAATACACATCATGGGTGAAGATGTATATGACATCAGCTTTCTCCAACACTCAGGGCTTGAACACTTTTGGACAAAATACAATATGTTGCGTTCTACACCATTATGGGTTAACTTCATGGCCATTCCACTTACAAAACCTCTGTTGAACATCATTACAATAATGTTTCATAGTGAGGGGGTGAACATCAATGACATTTTTTTCTAGCTGCAAAAGAGATCTACTGTGTTGGGTCAGCCTGATCCAGTCATTGACTCTGAAGGTATCTGGACTGGGGGATGGTGGTTTAAAGTGAAACTATTTCAGAATAACTCTATTGTTCAACATATACCAAACAGTTTCTTTTTAGGCCGAGACAGGGGTGTGTGTTTTTATCCAGGGCAACCGAAGGCCTGCTATAAATGTGGCTCCCCAACCCACTTAAGCAGCACCTGTGACCATCTGAAATGTGCTCTGTGTGGGGAATTTGGGCATGTAAGCATGTCTTGTACCAACATCTTTAAATGTAATCTTTGTGAAGAAATGGGTCGTGCATACCATCAGTGCCCCTGGGCTGGCCAAAATAGGTCAGATGGCATTAACCAGGAGAACCTGGTTCACACAGCCCAGGATAATGCCATGCCTGAATAAAATCCGGGTCCCTCCAGGCCCCCCCCCATAGAGATCCTGGCTCACAGAACCCTGAGGGTCAACCTGAAGCTCAACCCCAGAGGTCTAGTGATACTACAGATCTTAGAGAAGAACCTTTGGTCACAACCAGTGCTCCTGGCCAGCCCATTCCTGAGCAGCCAGAAATGCCCCCTCCATCAGACTTCAAGCTCCCTAAGGCAAGGCGAGTTACAAGGGCTTCCACAAAAAAATCTGGCCAGCCCTCCACTATTCCCCTTCAAAATGCATTTCACGCACTACACAGTTAGAAAGAAGGGGAATCTGATTTAGAATCAGATGTTTCTTCAAGATCTGAACATGTATCTGACATGGAGGAAGAAACAACCCCTGCCCCCTTACTAAGAAAAAGAAGGGGAAAAAAAGAAAAACATTTGAAAAAAGTGATGATAAAAGGAGAAGCAAAGCCTTTCTGATTTTCATACTTCCCTATGGCAACCTTACAGGTAGCATCAGTTAATGTGCGGCATAAAAAACTATAAAAAAAAAGATTAACTGCTATTCATTATTTTTTGAACTCTCCTTATGAGATCATTATTTTACAGGAGACTAGACTGAACTCCATCTTTTTTATTGAGCAGGTTGGAAAAGCATGGATCTCTGGTCCCTCTTTCTGATCATTTGGATTGGATGCAGTTGATGGCCTAGGTATTTTATTTAAAGACCAGCATTTTTCTTTGCAGAAGTTGATTGATTGATTTAATACCAGGCCGGGTATTCATTTTGGACTGTATGCATAAACATTTTGCTCTACGTATTATCAACACTTATACACCACAAACTAAGGCTGCCAGGGTTGACCTATTTGAACAGATCAGACCTCATTTGTTCACAGCTAGGGGAAGGGACATGAACTGTGGACTAGATTTTAAATCAAAAGAGGAGTTGCAGAAAAAAATATACTGTGATTCACAGTCTTTGCAGTCCATAGTTAACATGGCTAATCTGTCTGATACTTACAGAAAACTGCATAAAGAACCAGGTTTTACATATTACAGGAATAAGTATGCTACCAGAATAGATTAAATTTTTTCCTCTAGGCTTTTGGTTCCATGAAAGGTTTCCGTCCTACCATGTGACTTCTCTGACCATCTTATCCTTAACTGTGTTTTATATTTAGGTAATATCCCTCAACACCTTTTTACATCCCCTAAAAGATGGAGCATAAACATATCTCTTCTAGAACAAGATCAAATCTGCATAGAACTTAGACAACTATTCTTTTTTAGACACTCCACTAAATGTCTGTATGATGACATAATGCAATGGTGGTTAGATACTAAAATTGATATAAAGAATTTATTAATTCACTTAGGGAAAGTTAAGTCCAATACAGAATATTTACTATATTTGGAACACAGGAATAGACTGTACAGATACAGATCATTATCACAGGACAATAGAACTCAATTTCTAAAACAAATTAATGAGCTGAAAAATAAAACGTTCACCTATCAATATAAAAGAGCTATTTCTTTGGAAGCTGAAATGAGGTATGGCACGGAAACTCAGCCCAGTTCTGATCCATTTTCTGCTTGCAAACAACGCTTGGATGCCACATTAATCACTGAACTTCAAGATGAGGAAGGTGAAGTAAAAACAGAAGATATGGATATACTCACTGTTATTCAGAAACACTTAGAAAAAAACCTTTCTTCATCTTACAGAACAGAGGCCTCATTTCATAATTTTTCCTAGACTGCACCACCTACTCTGAGAAAAGATCAGAAAATAATGCTAAATGGCCCTATTTCAAAAACAGAAATTGAAGCAGCTATTAACTGCCTTAAAGATACTTCCTCTCCAGGAATGGATTGAATATCTAGTGCATTTTATAAAAAATTATTGCGTGAACTTCTGGATTCTCTCTATCAATTATATAATGAACTTCTTTCTAATACATCTTCAAACAATGGCTTCGGGGAAGCAATATTAATATTTCTTTATAAAAAAGGAAACAAGAAACTTCTGTCAAACTGGAGACCAATTAGTATTTTAAACACTGATTATAAAATCTTGTCTAAAATTTTGTGTAATACGTTGCAACAAGTGTCTCGTACTTTGATACACCCGGCACAAACCTGCTCCATTCCAGAAAGGAATATTTCTCATAATCTAGCTCTTTTAAGAGATATTTTTGAATTCAGTATGCAAAAGAAGCTTCAGGGACATGTGCTTTCAATTGACCGGGCTAAGGCCTTTGATAAAGTTTCCCATACCTCTCAAGTGTCCCTGATTTTGCCTCAGAATTTTGCTCTGTTCCTCCTAACAATTGTGTTTCTGTGATCAAACAGTGGGGGTTGTAAGCACAAAATAATGTCAAACAATAAAGTTACAGACTTGTTCTTTCTTAGAGAATGCATTTTACACTAAGCCCCTTATTCTACCAGCTTTCTGAGTGGATATGAGCAATTCTGAAGACGTGTCCCTGATTTTGTTCCTTTGTCCCTGATTTTTTTAAGCCTTGTCCCTGATTTCTGAGGCAGCGGGTTGAGAGATATGTACATACCTTTTTCAGGTTCTAGAGGCTTATGGAATACCGAACAATATGAATAAGTGGATAAAAATATTATATACAGGTGCAAGATTAACACCTTATGTCAATGGGGTACTGGGAAAGTCTGTTGCCATGAATGTTGGTATAAGACAGGGGTATATAATTTTTTTGTTGCACTGTCACTTTAAATTGTATTTTCTATTTAAAGGACCTTCTGTAATTACCAAACTAGTCCCTGAGGAGGCGCTTTTGGCTCGAAACTGGTCGGGCTGTTCTTTTGTCTGGGAGCTGTTGTTACCTTGCATGGCGCCACTGTGTTTGTTATTCATCTAATGTATGTGAGTTTAAATACAGTTATATATATTTCTCAAGAAGTGATGGTGCTGTTTCTTTTGGCTGCTATCTTATCCTTTACAGTGGCACAACCTGTACTGGAGCCGCTATTGCTGTGATGTTTTGTATTTTTTTAGCAGGCTCAGTCAGACTTCTTTGATTGTCGCTGGAAGTTATTGGCGACCGCTTTTTATTGCCATTATTGTGGTCGTTTTTTTGCAGCCTGTGGTTTGTATCTCGACAGCCTGCATTTTGTCTTTCATTATGTCTTCCAATTTGGAAGATTTGCATGTAGGTAGCGTCGGCTCCCAGACCTTTAGTAAGTTTTTGTTTTCGGGCATTGGGACATCTAACCCATTTGTTAGCCCGGATCCTGACGTTACTGTCTCTTTACCACAAAATATAGCCTCTGGTGATATTTCAAGTTGTGAGCCAGTGGCTAGTATATTTACAGCCTATTATGAGTTGGAAAGACTGGCACTTAAGGCTCGACGTATTTACTGGAACCTTACTAGCCTTGAAGCTTATGTTCAGGTGAATCGCATTCCGAGAGGACTTCGAGTCATTAAATGGCCTTGCTGTGGTTTGGAACGGCAAGATTTTAAGGATGACTGGATTAGCCAGATGCAAGCAGCCTCTATGCTTTTTCAGGAATGCTTAATAAGGGATTATCAGACACAGAAGATTTTGATTGAGCCTTTGGTAAAAGAAAAATAAATTGCTTTTGCCAGCTACAATGCTGACTCAGACTTCAGTGAACTTGAGAATAAGTTACGGTTGGCAATTATTAAACAAGATGCCTGGCTTAAAGCTATAAAAATTAAGAAGTTCGAACGAGACCGTCAAGATTATGCTCTTAATAGAGTTTTCACATGGAAGGGGTCTGAGTCTTCTGGAAAACGTAAACGGGGCATTATTAAAAATAAAATACAACAAAATAAATCGATTTTATGCTCCAATACTAGTACCTATGCTGAGAGTAGTTTTTACTCGACATCAGATTCTTCTGAAGACCCTTTAGAGGAGGTTGGCGCGGTAAACAACAGCCAACCGCGCCGTTCAGAACGACTAGTGAGGTTCGAGGTGGATCAAAGACACGATGTGGTGGGCGAAGGAGATGCAAGAGTAAAAGCCTCTGGAGGCAAACGGCAACCATCAATGATGCAGAAAACTCCACAGAAGTTCAGAGGGAGGTCGATACACTGAATGTTGTAAATCTTTCTGACGTTGTACTTACTAATAATCAGATCTCTGTGCTGGAGAAAGGATTGAAATTCAAACCTTCATGTAGTACTTCAAAGTTTAATATTTTTTTGGATGTTAAAAAGTTTACTCGGAAATTGAGCATTAAATCTTTTTTCAATAGACATCGTAATGAGTCTCTGGCTAATCAATCGCAAGGGTCTGAAATATTTACACAGGTACAGCAACAAGAGGGACACCTGCAGCACTTTAAAGGTCCATCTACTTTTAACCCACCACCTTCAGCTGCAATTATGGTTTTTGAAACTGCTTGCTTGAATGATATAGACTCTATATTTAAGAAACAGAGTAATTGTACATTCAGTAATCTGAGTAATGGTGAGAAGTTAGCATTAACTGAGCTGGAGAATAACTGCCTAATTACTATCAAACCGGCAGACAAAGGAGGAGCAGTGGTGGTTCTCAATACTAAGGATTACATACAGGAAGTATATCGTCAGCTGGATAATGGAATTTTTTATAGACCCTTGACAAAAGATCCTACTTTGGACTTTAAGAAGGAAATTGATGTTTTCCTCCTTCGGACATTCCAAACTGGTATGATATCTAAAAGTTCCCTTGATTTTCTTACAGTGCAACATCCAGTGAGAGCTACCATTTATGTTCTGCCGAAAATTCATAAAAGTGTACAAAGTCCTCCAGGTAGACCCATTGTTTCAGGAATTGGTTCACTTATTGAACCTCTCTCCCAATATGTAGATGCACATATACGGGAGATAGTGGGGTCATTGCCCTCTTTTTTGAGGGATACTACACAAACTCTGGGTATCCTGGAGGACTTACAAATTGAGCAGTCATGGCTTTTGGTGTCTATGGACACTGAGTCTTTATACACCAAAATACCACACGAGGGTGGACTTGAGGCAGTGAGTACCTGGTTAGACCTCACTACTACATTGGATGCATGTGAAAAGGATTTTTTGGTTAAACTCTCTGAGTTTGTGCTTAAATTCCATGTTTTCAGTTTTCAGGGGAAATATTATCACCAAATTAAAGGGACAGCCATGGGAGCTACATTTGCTCCTAATTATGCTAACCTTTATTTGGGACAATGGGAAAGGCAGGTGATTTATGACCGTGACAAGAATCCTTTTTATGATAAGATCGATTTGTGGAGACGCTTTATTGATGATGTTCTGATGGTGTGGTGAGGGGCTTTTGGTGAGCTAGAAAGTTTTGTGGAATATTTGCATTTATCAAATCTGCATTTAAGATTTTCAATACAAGCAGATCTTAGGCATGTTAATTTCTTGGATTTAGATATTGTAAAATTACAGGATGGTACTATTCGTACTTCTATTTTTCGTAAGTCTACAGATAGAAATTCAGTTCTACATGCTTCCAGCTGCCACCCCCGCCACACCATCAGTAACATTCCCAAATCTCAATTTATGAGAGTTAAGCGTAATTGTAGTGAACCTGAGGATTTTGAAAGTCAAATGAGTGCAATGGCAGTGAGATTTAAGAATAGAGGTTATGCTACTGATGTGCTGCAAAAATCAATGGATCAAGTTCGTAGTATGCCCAGGAGTGAGTTGCTAGAATATAAAGTTAAAGTAGAAAATGATGAACATCTTAACTTTATTACCACTTTTGGTAAAAATACATTAGAAATCAAGAATATTATTGATAAACATTGGTCCATTTTAAGTACTGATTCCACACTAAAGGACATAACAAAAAATAAACCTAGGATGGTTTACAGAAAGGGCAGGAATATTTCTGATCTATTGGTATATTCATACCAACCGGTGAATAAATCTAATACCAGTTGGTTACCTCCACCACCAGTGGGTTTCTTTTGTTGTGGTCATTGTAAGTTTTGTAACATCATGGATCAAAAGAAACAATTTTCTACTGTTAATGTTAATAAACAGTTTGATGTAAGACAGTTTAACTGTTCCACCACAGGGGTGGTGTATCTCGCTACCTGTACCTGTGGTGCTTTCTATGTGGGCAAAACTTTGAGGGCACTAAAATTGCAGGTTTGTGAACATATTAGTGATATTAGATGCCATAATGACAAGAATGCTTTAGTACAACATCTACAGTCATACCATTATGATAGTAAACATACATTTACTTTCTGTGGTATTGATAAAGTTAATGTTGGACCACGTGGTGGGGATCTAGAGAACAAAATACTGTGCAGGGAGTCCTTTTGGATTTACACATTGGGGCCCAGATATTCAAAAGGGTTGCGCCATGCGCGCAAGTCCAAAACTGTGCCATTCTGCGATATTCAGAAGGAGGCAGTTGCACCACCGAAAACATGCTGAGCAACAGCGCAATGAAAATGAAGGCATACGCAACCGAAGGGGGTGGATCCATGCATAAAGAGCGCAATGCGATATTCAAAGACTTGCGCGATGCGCAATAGCGGCACAGCCGGAAATTGCACACCAGCGGAAATTAGCCAAAATAAAAAGGCTCAAGGAAGCCGGGCAAGAACGCTACAAGGCTGCCAAGTGGGGGAGAGAGAGAGAGAGAGAGAGACATAGCCAGCCAGCCAGCCAGCAAAGGGCAGGCAAGGAAAGCGTGGGCCATAGTCTGTAGAGGTCAGCAGGGGGTGCCCGGTGCAGTGGAAGTAGCAGTGAGGACAGCGGGGTAACACAGCAACACCAGCCAGGGGGTCAGAAGCCAGGAGATGGACAGTGCCAGTTTCCACATGGAAGCTGTAATGAGGGGTGAGAATGCATGCTGCAGGGGATGGCCGTGGAAGGGCCCGTTGACCGAGCATGCCTCGAGGCGGTACCGTGCCCACATCAGCTTTGAGCTGTACACAGATGTAGAGATCGTGGGCCGGTACCTCCTGAACAGGGCAATACTGAGATGGCTCTGTGAGCTGTGCAGTGATGTGATGCAGGCACCCTCATGACAGAGTCACGCTTTGTCGGTGGAGACCAAGGTGACAGCCTGCATGTGCCTGCTCGCCATGGGCACCTTCCAGAGGCCAACAGGGGACACCACAGGCATCACACAGTCGGCCACGTCACGCATCCTCACCCAATTCCTCAGCGCACTGCTGCCACATGCTGTGGAGTACATCCATTTCCCCAGCACCGCTGCAGAGCGTACAACAAACATGCAGGAGTTCCACAGGGTAGCACGATATGCCTGGCATGCTAGGGGCCATAGACTGCACCATGTGGCCATTCGCCCCGCCCATGGCCCCGATGGCCTTCGCATATTGGAACAGAAAGGGATTCTCTTAGTGTCAACTGCCAGGTGGTGTGTGATGCCACTGGGCGATAATCAATGTCTGTGCCACACACCCTGGCAGAGCACATGATGCCTTCATATGGTATTAGTCTGCACTGTGCCATCGATTCGAGAGTGGGGACATCCCCACAGGACATCTAGTGGGTGAGTACACATGTATGGAATGCAAACTCGGGGCAAGGGTGGGAATGCCACAGGTGCCATGGCAGTGGCACACAGGGAGATGGCCAATATGGACCTGAACATGAGACTGATCTTCACTATCTCCACACAGGTGACAGTGGATACCCACTCCGTCCCTGGTTGCTCACACCGTAACGGCACCCCATGACCCCAGCACAGCAATGCTACAATGAGGCACAGGCCGCAACACGCAACATCATAGAGTGGGTGTTTGGGATGCTCAAGGCACTCTTCCGATGCCTAGACACCTCCGGCAGTGCCCTACAGTACAGCCCCCAAAAGGCCTGTGGGATATTCCTGGCCTGTTGCATCCTGCACAACATGGCCAAAGACCATGGGATAGCCGTACAGGTTGAAGAGGGGGGACAGCGATGGAGACGCCAGTGGCACCGGTGTTGATAGTGATGAGCAGCCCCCCCTAGGATGGCAGGACCCCCGACTGATCCGGCAGGCCCAGCTGCACCGGGACACCATCACAGAGGAGCACTACGCACAACACAGGTAAGTCAAGGGGACATGTGCAAGCAACACTGTCCATGCGCAACACTGGCACACAGGGGAACACACCAGGGGTGCATGACGGTCAGGGGAGTGGAAGGGTCCAGGCATACAAACACACCATCAGGGAGGGGTGAGCACTCATATGGATACACATACACCAGGCACAGAGCATACATGGGCAGATGCACAGCACTGCAGAACTGACATTGCTAACACACAGCACCACCGACCACCCCCCACCACCTGTACTGTCCAAGTACGTGTGTCAGATGCTGGGCACCCTTGCACCTTGGTGTACAGTATAATGCAGGCATCATCATGCACACGCATCTGTGGACAGCAGTTGGGTGGGTGTGCAGGTGGTCCGTGTGTCGGCGTGGTGAGCAGAGCACCCAGCAGTGCACTGCCCACCATGACACACATTGCACACATGGCAGCACCAGACAGGGCCGCACTGGGAGACAGCTCAGTCATGTGGCACTGTCCCGACCACAGCGGATGCGTAGTCAGCCCATGACCCAACAGCACTGGTAGGCTGAGCAGGGGTCCATGGGGTGGCACTGTTGCACCACCAGGGGTCCCACTGCGCGAACGCGACCTTGCCGCACAGGGTCTGCAGCATGCCGAACAAACCTGCACCAGGGGTGCCGGGATGCCAGCAGAACCCAGCGCAACAGGCCTGGTGTCGCACGACGCTGGAATGGGAGTGGAGAGTGAACTGTGGGTGTGGCGGTACAGGGCACTTGACTGTGTGCCCAATGCGGCCATGACAGAGACCACTGCCTGGGTCAGCCTGTCAATGGCGGCGGTCACATCTGTCCGCATACGAACCAGCTCGGCATGGTCCAGAGCACACTCCCTGCTGTGCCGCTCCACAGACACAGACAGTGCCTCCACGGACATTGCAACCCGCCTCTGCAGATGTACTGATTCCTGCAGCAGGAGGGTGTGCTCCTCCAATGGGTACTGTGCCCCAACGGCATCCTGTCCCCCAGGGTGTGGAAGGTCCTGATGCACAACACCCCTTGAGGGTGGGCGCTGTTCGCCAGGACCAGGAATGGGCGGATCACAGGGCGGCGGACATGTGCCACCGCTTGACACTGTACCCCCAGACCTGGTGGGTGACTGCTGCTGCTGCCCCTCCAACCGCTGTGCCCCAGGGTCCACTCGTTCCACCGCTGTGCTGGCAACAGTGCCAGACACCTGCACAGCCACCGTGCTGCCCAACTGGTGCTGAAAGGCACAGCCTGGGACTGTGCCAGTATGCTGGTACACAAGTTGGAACCAGAAAGGCCCTGGGCACGTGCTTGGCCTGCTGTGTGTCCGCAGGACACACACCTATCACTGCCCATTGCAGTCCTTAGATCATCAATGGTGCAGGTACGTGTACAGCCATGGTCACAGCATGCTGGCATGCTCGCATGCCAGACTGCTGAGAACAGGCTGTGCACCCCGCACCGAATCAGCGACACCAGAGTTGGCGGCCCAGCGTGCATGCTGCTGCAGTGCCAGCTGGCTGGTGATGGAGGTGGATGGACCCTCCTCCATGTCCAGCAGGTCATCATCACTGCCTGGACCCACCACCACCGTCTCCTGAAGATGAACAGGATCTGTAACAGAAAGAGAGTACATGTGAGTGCATGTGAACAACCTTGCCCCAACCCCCCCCAACACCACCACCATGTCATACCGTGCAGTGATGGACTTCCACCTGTCTGGAATCCACCTCCTGGTATGCCCTCAATAGCGCTCCGCTGCATGGATGCGACCAGTGTCTCCTCAGTCGGGGTCAGCTCCAACACCACTGGCGGGCCCCCGCCAGTGCCAGCACTTGCCGCCCTGAAGGCTGCCACCTTCTCCTTCAACCTCCTGTGGTCTGTCCCCATCTTCTTCTAATTCCTGCACGAGCGCTGGTGGCCTGCAGGTTAACGGCCCCGAGCCCCTCCCATGCAGCCTGCGGGACTGAGGGTGCCCTCTGTCCACTCAGTACTGGCTCCTCATCCAGGTAGGCCTGGAAGAGGGCCTCTGTCTCTGCTGCTGTGAAGTTGGGCCTCCTCCTATGCCCACCGTCCTCACCCTCACCTTGGCTCTGCTCGGTCATGGCGATCTGTATGGGGGAAGTGGACACCTGTCACTGTGCAGTCTACAGCATTTTCCCATGACCATTGTCCAGAACATCACACAGCATGCAACTCACCTCTCACCTGCAGTAACCGAATCTGTCCAGCACAGCCCAATGTCGCACTTTTATAGCGCAATGCATGCAAATTAGGAGTGGAGCAACTATAATGACATGCAAATCGCGCCACTGCGCCTTTGAATGGCTGATCAGATGATCTGCATGTGTCGGCTGAATATCGCGAATCTGCACTTTGCGCAATACGGATGAGTCGGCTGAGCCAATGGCGCAGATCTGTGACTGTGTGGTACACTGCATTGCGCATGCCCAGATAGCTTACGCAGGCGTCTGCCGCGCTGCTGACGTGTTGAGCGCGATCGGCAATTCAGGCCATGGCCACCATTGTGCCAGTGGTGCTACAGCAATGGCCACTATATGGCGCTGTGGCATTACTGCGCAATAGTCCACTGTGGCACTGGTACGCAGCTGGTCGGTCACACAGGATGCCTATACGTCAGATGGCGCTGTGCGTAGCCTTGCGTCATTGCCCATGACCTTGTCTATGATCTTTGCCCCCTGGCGCTGTTCGCCTGCCATGTGTACATCCCTATTGCGCTGTCTGGTGACAGCGCTATGTGAAGAGACGGCGCTGTTCGCACACCGCGATTGAAGCCTGTGGTGGTCTATTGCGCAACATCTCCACGTGGGGTTACGGCGCAGCGGGGCACCATATTGCCTGCTGTAAAGTTGGTACCATGGCTAGGAGGAGAGCTGTGTCCTGGAGCCAACTGGAAGTGGCCAACCTGGTGGCCCTAGTAGAGCCCCAGTATGGGGCACTTTATGATGAGGCGCCCCTCACCATTGCACGAACACAAGTGTGGCAGCAAGTGGCCACTGACCTGGTGGGGATCACTGGATGGTGCCGGTCTGCTGAGCAGTGCCGGCACCAGTACAGTGACCTCCGCCGGAGGGATCTGGACGTGTTTGAGAGGCTGCGGTCACGTGCCAGGCGGGGCGTGGTGCCTAGGCCACGTAAGTGTACCATCTATTCACCTGTATTCTCTGTAGGGGTGTGTGTGTGTTTTGGTGGCTGTGCATAGGTGATGGCTCGGCCACGGCTGGCTGTGTCAGTGTGTGCAGCTGTGAGATGAATGGGTATGGCTGTGTGGGCAGGCACTCTCACTGGGGCAGTGGGCAGTCTGCTTTTGAGTCACACTGATGTTTGTCTCAACATATGTCTCCCACAGGCCGGGATGTGAGGATGCAGGCCCAGGTTGACGAGGGCCGTGCCAGGGCCCCGGTGCCAGCAAGGGTTGCACCCCAACAGCAGCAGCAGCGGCAGCAGCAGCAGCAACAGCGGCAGACACAGCTGCTTGAGCAGTGTGAGTATCATGACTTCATGGATGCTATTGCATGCTGGGGGGGGAGAGACCAGTAGCCCTGCACAATACAACCATGCAGGAAAGGGGAGGTCATAATTCCACTAGACAAGACACTAGTGAGGCCCCACCTGGAGTACAGTGTACATTTCTGGAGACCATACCTACATAAGGACGTAGAGTGGGCAGAGAAGGTTCAGAGGAGGGCAACAAAGATGGTGCATGGCTTGCATCACAAGTCCTATGGAGACAGGTTGAAGGAACTGAACATGTACTCCCTGGAGGAGAGGAGGGAGAGAGGGGATATGATAGAGACATACAAGTATCTTACAGGGAGGAACAGGGTGCAGGGAAACACTATTTTGAAGTGCAAATGATGTTCCAGGACTAGAGGGCATGGGATGAAGTTGGAGGGAGGACGATTCAGAGGAAACATGAGAAAGTATTTCTTCACAGAACGGGTGGTGGACAAGTGGAACACCCTGCCAGAGGAAGTGGTGGGGGCTGAAACAATCACGGGATTTCAGAATGCACGGGATAGACATAACGGAATTCTGGAGGTGAGGGGTAAGGGGCAACAGATTTCTAGGAAAACAAAGTGAACTTACAAGCTCAAATGGACAGACTGGGTTGGCCATAGGCCTTTATCTGCCGACACTGTCTATGTATCAAAGTCTGTATGCACGACACAGGTGACATGCATCACTGTCCAGTATCACAGCACATCTGTGTATGCGTCACTGGTGGTCGAGGCATGCACTGGGCGCATAGCTGTGTAACTGGCATCGCACCACGTTGCCACATCACTTGACAGCCTTGTTTGTGCTGTGATGGACATGGGCAGTGTGTGTGTGCAGTGGTGCGCATAGCTGGTGCCGCCTGTTTGTGATGGCCATGTGCATGTTCACTGTGGGTGGGTGCATGCCATCACAGGTGCGGACATTGGGCTATATGGCTTGCAGGTTGGGTGGTGTTCAGGGTTGTGGTCAGTCACAGCCATTGACTGTGTTCCCATTTTCTTAGCTCCCGAGGTTCTCCATGATTGGTAGGGATGTTCTAAGGCCAGACAGCTGTTGGCAGACAACCAGGCCATCCTGCAGTCAATCCAGTGCCATGGCCTTCACAGGAGGCGGCACAGGACGGGGCGCCACCAGGCAGAGGACGAGCAGCCGGCTGGCCCATAGCTTTTGTTACCCTTCCCACTTCTCCCATCCCTACCACCCTGCCTTCCCTCTCCAAGTTTTTCATCCCTACCCCTTGAACACCCCTACCTTGTACCCGTCCCCCTTGTAAATAGTTTTTATTGTTATGGTTCTGTAGTTTATCTAAATATACATTTCTATTTTGATATGAATAATGTGTTAGTCTCTGATTTGCAGCTGGCTATGGGTGCTCAGTTGCAGGGGTGTACATGCCATCTGGGGTGGTATGGTCCTGGGTATATATGTGTGTGTGTGTGTGTGTGTGTGTGCGTGCGTGTGTGTGCATGGGGAGGTGTCTTCAGCATGGCAGTGACTTTCTGTTGGTCTTGCCGTCTGCTGCCACCCACTGCTGGGTGCACAGGGTGTGTCTGGCTTGTATGCCTCTGTGCTGCACGGGGTTGACGTGTGCTGGGGGGGATGCATGGTTTCCTGCAGTGCCGGTCACTGCACATGGGTGGTGTCTTGGGGTCACGGTGCAGGGTGTGCTGTGCATACGGGGAGCTGATGTGCACTGTGGTTGTCAACCCCCTGTGTGTGGCACTCTCAGCCTGCCAGTGGTTGTGCTGGGGTGTCATGGCTCTACTGTGCTTTGTTGGCTTCTCCCATGGGCCAGTAGATCATCCGTCACACCCCCAGTGATGCTGTGCTTGGGGTGTGCAGGTGTGGTGTTGGTTCTGCAGTGTGTTCCTGTGCCCATGTGTGGCATGGCTGGCGGTGGGCCCCAGCCTGCCTCCCTGGATGTGCAGTTCCATTGCTCTGGGTGGGGGGGGGCTCTGCTTGCGCTATGGCACCTCTGGACTGCTCAGCTGAGCTGCCCTGTTTGCGCTATGGCGCAGTTAGTGCGACATTCAGACGTTGGCTGCTTGCGCAATTTGTTCTGCTCCATGTTTGAATATCGCACCTGTTGCACATATGCGTAATTGGTTTGTGCTTGCTCCTGCTGTTGCGCACATTTTGGGCGCAGTTTGAATATCCGGGCCTGGGTGCCTTGGAACATCCAGGATTAAATGACACTTTTGATACTGCACCTTTTTTAAGGTTTAAATATTCCAAATAATGCATTAAGAGGTTAAATGTAACATAATGTGCCATTTACAGTGTTTTCTTTTCCCTTCCTCCTAGGTTGGAGTCTCTTCAATGATTTTGGTATATGATGTATTGCTGTTTTTCAATATATATATGTATATACATACATGTGTATATATTTTTTTTGCATCTCCGTGACTATGCCCATTAGATAAATTACTTGCTAATTTAATAGTATTTTTGATTCATGGTATGAATATTGATAAAGTAAATTCATTACCATTATTGTTTCTTCATATTATAGTGTGCATACTAATAAGTGTTTGGTGTTATTGGTGTTATTATATATATATATTTTTTTAAATATAATTTTTTTGTTGCACTGTCACTTTAAATTGTATTTTCTATTTAAAGGTCCTTCTGTAATTACCAAACTAGTCCCTGAGGAGGCGCTTTTGGCGCGAAACTGGTCGGGCTGTTCTTTTGTCTGGGAGCTCTTGTTACCTTGCATGGCGCCACTGTGTTTGTTATTCAACTAATGTATGTGAGTTTTAATATAGTTATATATATTTCTCAAGAAGTGTTGGTGCTGTGTTTCTTTTGGCTGCTATCTTATTCTTTACACTGGCACAACCTGTACTGGAGCCGCTATTGCTGTGATGTTTTATAAGACAGGGGTGTCCCATAAGTCCCTTGCTTCACACTTTTGTTTTAGATCTTCTGATTCGGAACATACACATTGAATGATAACATACAGGGTTTGACCCCCTCACCTCAGGTAGAACCACAGAAAACTGCAGCATATGAAGATGATCTCTGTTTTTTTTCTTTCCACTCAGGAATCAGGACATGAATTGCAACACGAATTAGTTAAGTACACACATATTTTGGTGCGGTAATTAATAAAGATAAAAGTAAAGCCTTTAGACTAGGAAGTTTTAATGAACAAGAAAATGTTCATAGCATAGTGGACATCCCAGTGGTACGTCCCAGTATTTCAATTCTGGAGATTCAGTTTGGAGAAGGAAACCTTCAGGTACTAAATTGGGAAATTAAACTCGAGATATGCGAGGCTGAGGTACAGGTTTGGAAAAACTGGAAATTTTCCAAAAAGAAAAGGGTACTTACAATTAAGAAATTTCTCTTACCTAAATTTACTTATCTCAGCTTTATTTATCCCCCTCCCACCTGTTTCAAGACCCGTCTTTTTAGCTGTTTTTTATTTTCAGATGTGCTGGGGGAGCAGATTAAACCCCATCAAAAGAGATTATACCTATTTAGCATGCAAGTCAGGTGGGTTGGGAATGATAAACCCCCTGGTGTTTTTTCACTCTTTTTTTTTTTGCAAATCAATCCTTCCTTGGGGGTGGGATGTGGTGGTACTCCCATGGCAACAATGGACATTTCTATTATTGAAACCTTTTTATAGTAAATGGGACAATTTGCCTCCTAAAGTTTTAAAAATTGATAATATACCACAATATGCAGACTCTTCGCTCCGGAAAACGAAACAGTGGAAAATAAAACAAGCAGGCTATTAGGACTTTTTCCAGGAAAGAGTTATATTCCCACATCATGATGTCTCAAGGGGTAACCCAAGTGGAATTTCCAAGCTGCATTCCTCTAAAATACCTACAGTACTTAAGGTTCTAAATTATAAAAGAATTTCAACAAAGTTTTGGGATACTATTTGGCTTAGTTGTCATGGTAGATTAGGAGTACGGGGTAACATGAAACATAAAGATATTGAAGACAGATACTGCCCTAGATCACAGTGTATTCAAATAGAAGAAACAGAGGCATACTTTTTTTTAGACTATCTGTTATGTTCTAACATTTAATCTGGTCTTGTTCAACAAACTCACACTGCAACAGGAATAGAGCAGCTTTCATTTTTATTCAGGAGCCTCTCTCTCTCAACAACACTCTCTGTCTGCTCTCTTTCTAGCTTACACATATCGGAATGCTGCCCTCAAGTGGCAGAAGTAACGCAATGCATTACCATTTCAAATACATAACATTTCCTCCCCACTAAATTATATTGTTACCAAATGAACAAGTATTAGCATTATTCGCTATTATTAAGATGGTTCATACTATGCTAGAGGTAGGGGGTAGACTGCCCCAGGCCTCGAACCAGTCAAGGGGATTATTCTGCCCCGATAATTTGATCTGGCTCTCTAACTACACAAAACATACTGTTCCTTTTAAATGTCTCACAGGTTCAGATGATCTGGAGGTTTTGAAATTCGGGATGGATAACGTCTCTCGTGAGCAACCCATGGCATGGCTGCCCTGTCTGGTACCTCCCTCCGATCCTCGGTTGGCGGTTGTACAGCCTCACCACTGCTCCTCTCCACCTCCTCCTTTGCATCTTCAGAAGGTGTTGAGACTTCCGTAGTAGGGCTTCTGTCAGCTACGGCAGATGGAATCCACATTTCCGTGGGTTTTCTTCCCTGGAAGTGTTCCCCATCTGTGCGCTGCTGAAGATCTAGGAGCTGTTCAGCATGACGCTTCCATTTTACTCCAGATTCAACATCAACTGTATACTACACTGGACCCATCTGAGATGTCACCACACCAGAGGTCCACTTTCCCCCTTCCGGTAATCTCGAACAAGCACCTCTTGACCAACAATGAACTGCCGGTCCTTTGAACGAGCTTGCCGGCGTAGTATTTGAGATTCTTGGTTCTTCAAAACCTCTGATGCCACATCTGGCTTAAGCAAATCAAGACGGGAGCGAAGCTTATGCCGAAAAAACAACATTGCTGGAGATTCCTTTGTTGTAGCATGGGGTATAGTTCGGTATGCCAACAGGAAGTTATCCAACTTGTGTTGTAAGGTCAAAGACACCCCCCCCACTGATTTCAGAGCATTCTTCATGGTTTGCACAAAACGCTCCGCTAGACCATTAGTCGAGGGGTGATATGGGGCACTACGAATATGTCTCACACCATTGGACTTCAAAAATGCTGCAAAGTCACTAGAAATAAATTGTGGTCCATTGTCACTGACCAGCTGTTCAGGAATCCCATAACGGCTAAATAGTCCTTGCAGCACTTGAATGGTCTTACTGGTAGTAGTGGTGTCCATGACTTGAATTTTGGGCCACTTTGAGTGGGCATCTACAACAATTAAGTACATGTGTCCCTCCCACGGCCCCACAAAATCTACATGAATGCGCTGCCACGGTGCACCTGGCCACATCCAGGGATGTAGAGGTGAGGGACACGGCATTTTCTGAACACGCTGACAAGTAGTGCATGTTTTGCTTGTTGCTCAATTTGCAAATCAATCCCTGGCTACACCAATATAGCTTCTAGCTAAAGCTTTCATTCTCACTACACCCGGTGTCCCACATGTAGCTCTTCCAAAACGCGGGTGCGTAGCTTGAAGGGACAATCACCCAGACACCCCATCAAGCAACCTTGCAGTACTGAAAGCTCATTACGTCTGGCGTAGAATGGTGATAACTCACCGTGAATGTCCTGGTTCACAGTAAAGTCCTTTTGTTACTAAGTCCAAGACTTGAGACAACACAGGATCAACTTTTGTCTCCTTTTTAATTTCAGAACTTGTGATAGGTAATTTCTCAAGCTGACTGATGTAGAAGACATTGACGGTGTCCACTTTGTCACTGTGGGCTACCTGCAGAGGCAATCTTGAGAGCCCATCAGCATTGCCATGAAGAGCCACCTTCTTGTATTCAATGCGGTAGTTGTGAGCTGATAACAAGAGAGCCCAATGTTGCATTCTGGCTGCTGCCATGGAAAGAATACCTTTGTGGGGGCTGAAAATGGTCATGAGGGGATGGTGATCAGTGAGGAGTGTGAATTCCCGACCATAAAGGTATTGGTGGAATTTGCGAACTCCGAACACTATTGCCAAAGCTTCTCTCTCGATTTGGGTATAGTTTTGTTCAGCTTTGCTGAGAGTTCTTGATGCAAAGGCAATTGGCTTTTTTGTCCCCATTCAGTAGAACATGAGAAAGAACTGCTCCCACCCCATAAGGTGAGGCATCACACGCCAGTCTGATGCTCAGCTGTGGATTATAGTGAATGAGCACATCTTGAGAAACAAGCTGCTTTTTAGCCTTCTTAAACGTGCTCTCGCAGTCCTTTGTCCAACACCAGGACTTCCCCTTGCACAGCAAACCATTTAGTGGGTTGAGAATCGTAGCCAGATTGGGAATAAACCTACCATAATAATTTAACAGGCCCAAGAATGACCGTAACTGGCTCACATTTTCTGGTGATGGGGCGTCCACAATTGCTTTTTCTTTCTCAGGTGATTTGTGGAAGCCCGCTGCATCTATGGTATGGCCCAAGTACTCCCAATGAAGTCTTGAAAAATTCACACTTCTCCTTCTGGACACGCAAACCAAAATCTTCCAATTGCTGCAGAACTGCATCCAGGTTCTTCAGGTGCTCTGCATCATTTCTTCCGGTCACCAGTATATCATCCAGGTAACAGTGAACATTTGGAAGACCTCGTAAAACCTGGTCCATAGCTCGCTGAAATATGGCTGGAGCTGATGCAATGCAAAAGGTGGCGATTATAGCAGAAGAGACCTTTTGGGTGGTTATTGTGAGATATTTCTTTGAGTTTTCATCTACTCTCATTTGTAGATAAGCATGTGACAAATCCAGCTTACTGAAGCGTTGGCCCTGTGCCAGCGATGCAAACAAGTCTTCGATGCGTGGAATTGGATACTGTTCCACACACAGAACTGGATTTATGGTTACTTTAAAGTCTCCACATATTTGCACGGACCCGTCTTTCTTTACCACTGGCACTACTGGCGTTGCCCAGTCACTACACTGTACAGGTGACAAGACTCCAGCTTCAGTTAGGCGAGTTAATTCGGCCTCCACTTTCGGTTTGAGTGCATAAGGTACTGGACGAGGTTGACAAAACTTTGGTTTGTGCTGTGGCTTCAAAAACACTCTTGCCTCAATGCCCTTCATTGTGCCTAGCTCCCCCTTGAATAAAGGAGCATGTTTCTGCAACACTGCTTCTAGAGTGTTGTGGTCACCCGTATTAACAGTCGTTATCTCCTGCCAGTTGAGGCGTATTTTCTTCAGCCTTTCTCAGCCTAAGAGTGAAGGATAGTTACCTTTAACCATGTACAGAGGCAGTAGTGCCATTTGCCCATTTATTTTCACCTGCACCTTGATGACACCTTTAGGTGAAATTGCCTCGCCAGTGTATGTCCTCAGTACACTGTCAGTCGTTTCCAAGGGTAGATATCTCAGCATAGTTTCATACTTGTCTGTAGAAATCAATGAAACTGCAGCCCCTGTGTCCAATTCCATTTTCAGTGGTTTCCCTTCAATTTCAGGTGTTACACAGATGGTTGCTGTTTCCCCTTTAAGAGTCAGCACGTGCAATGCTAATTCAGTATCAGTGTCATCACTGCACGTTCCCTGTGTTTCCACACAATGTACTTCTCTGTTTCTACATTTCGCAAATTGCTTCCCTTTGCTTCCATTGATTTCCCCTCCTTTCTTTTTCCCTCTGCATACTCGCCCAATGTGGCCTTTCTTCCCACAGTTATGACATGTCTGTTTTTTAAACCAGCAGTCCTTATCACTGTGATTAGCCTTCCCACAGCGACCACATTTATTAGGCTTCCTGGGAGAAGAGAAGGATAAAGCATTTACTTTCAGGGAATCACTTAGGTGCTGAGCCTCCCGTGCAGCTGTTTCCATTGATACAGCGATCTCTATCGCTTTCTTGTATGTCAGTCCCGCCTCCGTTAAGAGACGCTTCTGTGTTGCTTCACTTTTTAAACCGCACACAAATCTGTCTCGGAGGGCATCATCTAAATGGGTGCCAAACTCACAATGCTCAGCTAATTTCTTTAGAACAGACACATACTGTAACAGACTCTCACCCTCTGCTTGATTTCGTTTGTGAAAGCGAAATCTTTCAGCAATCACCAGAGGCTTAGGAGAGAAATGTGTCTGTAAGACCTCCACAATACTGACAAAAGTTTTCTCCCCGGGCTTTTCTGGTGCTATAAGACTTCTCAGCAAACTGTACGTTGTGCTGCCCATGACACTCAGTAACACAGCCACTTGTTTTTCATCACTTATATCATTTGCTGTTACAAAATGTCCAAATCTCTCAATATAAGTTGTCCATTGTTCCACATTTTCATCAAAGGCATCAATATGTCCTATAGTCGCAGCCATCTTTTTTGTGTCTCTCACGGGTTCACTCGTGGGTCCAAAAGTTACATCTCAGGAAAACCCTCACAGCTGTAGTTCGTTCTGGTAAGGTACCGGAGAGTAACTAAACACCGTGTCGCCAATTATGTTATGTTCTAACATTTAATCTGGTCTTGTTCAACAAACTCACACTGCAACAGGAATAGAGCAGCTTTCATTTTTATTCAGGAGCCTCTCTCTCTCAACAACACTCTCTGTCTGCTCTCTTTCTAGCTTACGCATATCGGAATGCTGCCCTCAAGTGGCAGAAGTAACGCAATGCATTACCATTTCAAATACATAACACTGTCCACATACTAAATATTTATTATCCTTTTTTGGCCATCAGATGGCAGTGGTCTTACCTGAAATGTCTTTCTTACCAGAATTTTATTTTAGGAGACTACACAGGTTATTTGAAATCATATCATCTGAGCACCCTTAATGTTATATTTGCATCCATCAAATTTTATTTTTGGCAAGCAAGATGACAGTTTGTGACTCAACAACTGAATACGTTCCTCCTTACTCTTGCTCAAACGATAGAAAATTCTCTAAAGGAGGGTAAAAGACAGGAATATAGGACTTTACCAAAAGTGAGGGCTGATGTTTTGTGGCGTAGAATTGCTTGGCTAGATTAGGATAGATCTTTCAAATATTGATAAAATAAACTGAAGAAACCTGGTTCTTCATGCTGCTGAACTAGTATTTGGGTTAGTCAGAAGGACTTGAGGTAATATCTTGATCTGAGTTACCCCATGTGATTTTATCAAAGAAACATTGTGATTCCTCATATAACGATTTAGTAATAATGTAGGCATTTACTATATAAGTTTGTATTATTGACTTTGAATATTGTTTGATTGTAGTTTAATTTCTTTTACTTTTTTATGATCAAAAAATAATTTTTTGGAGATTTTTATTTTTTTCTTAAAGAGATGTGAGGGTAACTATGAAGTAATATTTTTTGTTATTGATTTATTTCTCATTTTTAGTTCTTTAAGATTCTTTGTATGATTTGCTGAAGTAAAAGAACAATATCAACAAAAGTATGTATAATGAAATGTATTGTGTTTCTTTTGTATGTGTTTTGTTTACTTATGTAAATAAAATTCCTCTACTCTTTTCAATAAGTGCCATGGGATCTTTAACATGCACCTGGGAAACAAAAACCCAGAGGAAGATTACACAATGGGGGTGAGGTAGTAACAACAAAAATGGAAAGAGACCTGGGGGTAATCATATCAGATGACCTTAAGGTTGGCAAGCAACGCGAGAAGGTGGCAGGGAGGGCTGGGGGGATACTGGGATGTATAGGGAGAGGTATCACCAGTGGAAAACAGGAAGTTGTTATCCCCCCGTACAGACATTTGGTGATACCCCATCTGGAATACTGTGTCCAGTTCAGCAGACCCCATCTGTGCAAGGACATAGACAGGATGGAGGCAGTTCAGAGGAGGGCAACTAAAATGGTGCAAGATCTGCAAGAGAAGCCATATGAAGAGAGACTAAAGGAGCTTAATATGTATACCCTTGAGGAAAGGAGGGAGAGGGGGGACATGATAGAAATGTTTAAGTGCCTCAGTGGAATCAACAAAGTCCAAGAGGGTAGCATCTTTCAGAAAAAGAGATGTGCAAGAACAAGGGGACAAAATTTGAAGATAGAGGGGGGATGGCTCAGGGGCAATGTGAGGAAGTATTTTTTCACAGAGAGGGTGGTGGACGCATGGAACAGCCTTCCAGAGGAGGTTGTGGGGTCTAAAACTGTGGGAGAATTCAAGAATGCATGGGACAGACATAAGGCAATGTTTGTGGGGGGTAGGAAGAAATAGGCGGTTGGTTAAATAGGATCTGCAGCTTATCCTCTAGGTAGGGAAATGGGCAGACTAGGTGGACCAAGCGGTCCTTATCTGCCATCAAAGTCTATGTTTCTATGTAGCATCCACCTGAAATACCGCCAATCCAGGCAGACAGGACCTCGGTTTAATGTCTCATCTGAAACACGGCACCTCAGAAGTGCAGCACCCCTCTCATGCTGCACTACAGTGTCAGTACTGGGATATTAACCCAAGTGCCAGATGTGGGAACTGAATCCACAGCCCTGTGATTGCCTGGCCTCAGAGGCGAGTGTGCTACCTGAGCCACTGACACTGCCATTTCTAGAGAGTGTTATTCATGCCCTCAATGGATGGTTCTCTGGGAGTGTCACTCTGTGGGGGGACAACCGCATCCCTTATTTGCAAGTACCTCCAAAAGTGGTTAGCGGGGAGTTGGTGCTTAGCTTTTAAGGTGTCATAGGACTGGGCTGTGTTTCTACCCAGGAACAGCAGGTCCCACACCCGTTTAATGCCCTGAGCCTCCCATATCCTCCAGTGGATGGTCTTTTCCCCCCCAACTCTAATGGCCGGGTTGTGCCACAGTGGCATGTATCTTCATTGGGTGGGGTCTTGCTTCAGTATGGAGTTCACCTTTCCCCAGTATTTTATTGATATCATGGGTGGGGGTAGGGGATTGAAGTTTTGCTTACCCCTGTACAGAATTACTGCTGGGGAGGGACCCCTGCCATAGCTGCCTCAAGAGGAAGCCAGGTCGGAGAAGTCTGACTGACTGGTGTAAACCATCTTACGACTTGGGCCGAGATGAAAGCCATGCGATACCTCTGAAACCAGGGGAGTCCCCATCCTCCTTTGCGCCACTGTTGCCTCAGTTTTAGTCTACTAAATCATGGCTGTTTTCCTTCCCATAGGAAACCTTCTACCAGCGCATCTATTTTTTGAAGCCATTTCTGCAGTATCTGTACAGGTAGGTGTACTAGCAGGTAAAGCAGTCCCGGGGCTGTCATCATTTTGACTGAGTCAATCTTCCCTGCTAAGGAGAGCTTCAGGGCCTTCCATCTGTCTACCTCCAGTCTGAGTGACACCAATAGGATTGTGAAGTTGGTCAAGATCATTTTGGAGATACTAGGGTGCAGTATGATGTCTAGGTATTTGATGTCCCCCGGAGACCACTTGAGACCTAGAATCGTGAAGGGCTCTTCTGACCCTGCTGAGTTTAACAGAAGAACCTCAATTTTTGCCTGGTTTACCCAGAGCTCGGACACCCATGAGAAGTCTGCTAGCGTGTTCAGACCTGTTTGGACCACCTTGGGGTTGTATGCTGTGGTGACCAGTAGGTCATCCGTGTACAAGAAGGTGTTAAAGGTGACCCCTCCTACCTGTATGTCTGTAATCCTCCTAGATTCCCTGATAGCAATACCCAGCAGTTCTATTGCATGGATGAACAAGAGGGGTGACAGTGGGCACCCCTGCCTTGTGCCCTTTTGTAATCCAAAGGGTGGGGACATTATGCGGTGGGTGAGTATGGAGGCCATCAAGGAGATGTATAGTAGCTTAACCCATGCTATGAAGCTTGGGCCTATACCCATGGTGGTGAGGGTCTACATCAGAAAAGGCCATTCAACCGAGTCAAAGGCCTTTTCAAAATCAACTGCTAACATCGCCATGGGGGTTTGGGAGGACCTAATCTCATGCATTAAGGTGATCAGGGTTCTGTGGTGGTCCGACCCTCATCTCCCTTTGACAAACCCCGCTTGGGCTGGGTGTATGAGGCCAGTTAATACCTGTTCCAGTCGTCCGGCTAACACCTTTGACAATAGTTTGGCGTCAGCATTTATGAGGAAGATGGGGCAGTAGCTCCCTGGGGCCAGTGATTTTTGTCTTTCTTTGAGAGAACCATGACGGTTGCTTCCCTCATCAATGAGGGTAACACCCCTTTTGCCACTGAGTCCCCATATGCCCTAATCAAGTATTTGGCCAGGTTTGCCCCCTTTACTTGACAGAGGTCAGTGGGAAGACGGTCTTTCCCCAGTGCTTTACGTGGGTTCATGGCTCGGATTGCCCCTACCACCTAGTTTTCAGTTAGGGAGGCATTCAGGGCCTCAGCTGCTGCGTCCATCACCCTCGAGATGGGAAGACTGGCCAGGTACTGCTCAACTTTGAAGGGGTCTGGGGGGTGGGGTGATGCATACAGTTGCTCGTAGAACTGTGTCATAATAGCATTAATCCCTTTCTGTGTGAAAAATTTATTACCCTCTCTGTCGGTGAGTGCGAGGATAGTCCTTACCACCTGTTTGCTTTTCAGCCTGTAGGCTAGCTCCGTGGTGCTGAGCGATGGAGCATTGCTAAGCGATCTGGGTTTGTGTCCCATGCCCAGATGTCGGGAGTGGAGGCCATCAAGGAGGGTGTTTCAGTGCCCTTTGAATGCTTCCCTCCCATGGGGTGGGTTGGTGCTGAGTACTCTCACAGTGGATCCTGGTGGTGGACTTGCAGAGGCATTCTTGGCATGGGTTACCACATGCCTCTAAACACCCCTAGGATGTTTCTGTGGCTACATATGTGGGGAAGGTGGGTGGTGCCCTGAAAACAGAAAATAGCTGGCCTGCACTGCTGAATGACAGCCTCTGGCAGGTCTTCACCATGCCACGCAACTGCCCAAAGCACTGTGATGCGCTTTTGGCCAATTTCTGCCTGGTGTTGCTGTCCCCTCGTGGGTCAGTTGAGCCTAAGAGGTGGCACGTTGGCTGACATGGCAGCGAGAGCCAACTCCAGCAGGCAGTAGAGACTGTCATGAGAACGTGAAGGAGTGGGGCTGCAGGAAGCCCAGAGGAGAAATAAATAAATTGGAGCTAACAAAAAAGGAAATTGCAGTTATGTTAAGTATGATGAAATTTCTCCTATTTCTGTCCTTTCCCTTCTTATAAGACATTTTTATTTTATTTATATCTTCAGAAACAACCTTTGAGCGAGAGCTCTTTTACAAAGGTTCCACATCATGAAACACAGTACAGAATGAGTGTCTCTCCTGATTAAACAGTTGGGAAAAAAAAATAATTACATACATAGTTGCATACATATAATCACACCTAGTACAGAGTTACACAGATAATTACATAAGTACATGCAACATCAATAGGACAAATTACAGATTTGAAGTGCTAGAAAACAAAGGTACATCAGTGCTATTTTTAAGGGTTGTTTCAAGCACAAGATTAAACACATATACCATAAATAAAAGCAATTGTTAGGACAGCTACCTAGGAAGTGGTGAGAGACGTTACTATGGTGCAGCCTTGTGGGAGGGCCTTGTCATTACAAAGTAACAAAGAGGGTGGTGTGGACACAGGTCAGAATCAACTAGTCAGGATGGGTGAGAGGAGTTACTGTGGTGCAGTCTAGTGGGAGGGCCTTGTCATTACATAGAAACAGAGGGTGGTGTGGACATGAGCCAAGGGCAACAGCAATAGCAGGGGGCACCCATAAAGGTAGCAGCCAGAGGGTGTGACTAAGGAGGTCAGGGGCATTTCCGGAAGGAGAATGGTCTAGTGAGTGTTTTATTAGACATAGTGAGTGTTAACATGTTTGATCTGCAATACTCCAACAGAGGGGCATAGCAACTGATCAGCTTTGCACAATTTCTGCCAGCTCCACAGCAGACATGGCAAGAAGCACAAAACAATTTCTCTTTCACTGAAGCTGCCAGCCCACTACATACCAATGTAAGAGGCATCCATTACAGTAGGAAGTAGCATAACAAGGAGGCAGTGTGAAAGAAATGCAGTAAGAAAGATAGAGCAATTCTACAAGAAGACAGATTGTTTCCAACTTCTTTGGTTTCTGTAAATCTCTCCAAGCCACTTGCATGCATATTAAACCCTAACCCAGTGCAAAGCATAACAGGTATGCAAATCCTTATGGTGTAGAATGGTAAGCTCAATATGAACTGTCTCACATAAACGTAAATTTTATATAGTGCTACTGTCCATGCCCTACATGTTTTTAATCAATCAATCAATCAAAATCGTTATTTATCCAGACAAACACCATTGAGCAAGCTCATTTACAAGGTGGACCGGTGTCACACAAGGTCAAAGTACAATACATTTATATAGAGACAATAATACAGACATTTGTATACAATAAAATAATACACTCAAAACAATAGCATTAGGTCCAGTTTAAGGAGTTAACAAGAAGTAAACAATATACATCACATTATTCGGAGGAAATGATAAGTGTAACTGGTGGGGACAAGAGATAATTAAAACATTCTTGCTGTCGGCACTGCCTAGCACAAGTCATGACATGGCATTCAGGCTTAGAGGGGGACGTCGTGAGAAGCTGTAAGGAGAGTAAGGGGTTACAAGGTAAGGTAAGGGCTGCTCTAGTTAAGGGGTGCTAGGACAACAAGGCAAAGGATAACACATGGTGGGAGGTCAGGTAGGGTAAGGAAGAGTAAGCAGAATGAACAGAAGTAGGGTGAAAGGAATATAGGCTTGAAAAAACCATAGGACCAAGACTTAGGTAGCAATGCAGAGGACAGGGTAATAGCAGACACCGAATCGTGCTAAGAGTGGGGGAAAACAGTTGCAGAGTTCCTTAACAGCATGGGCATATAAAATCTTGAAGATGGTGAGACTGACAGGGATGCTCAGTTTCACTGATTTTTGCAATTTGTTCCAAAGGGAAGGCAACACAAAACTTATGGCCGCTCTCCCAAAGTGTGTATTAGCAATAGGAACTTTCAAGGAAATCAAAGAGTAACTTCTCTGTGCATAGTTTCCTAACAAACTTAGCGGAAGACAGCCAGAAATATATTGGGGATGTTTTTTGGTAATAGCTCTGAAGGTCCAGAGTGCTGCATTTCTGTTCTGCCTGTACTGAAGAGAAGGCCACCCCACGGTTGCATACAAAGAACAATGATAAGTGGGAAGGGGTAGGCCAGTTTTAAATCTCAGGGTTCTGTGATACAGGGTGTCCAACTTAGCAAGAGGCAGTGCACTGACTATAAATGAAGTCTGCATAGTCAACTAGGGAAAGGAATGTTGATTGAACCAATCGCATCTTAGCATCTCTGGTCATGAGGTGGTTAATCCTGAAGAAGAAACTAAGCCTCTGCCTCAGCTTTTGCAGCAGATCCTCAACATGATCCATGAAGGAGAGTCTCTGATCCATCCAAACCCCCAAATACTTGAATTTCGTGACAAATTCCAACCTTTCTCCTAGTATAGTGGTAATCTGAGGAACAGAACCAACATTGGTTGGGTTCGCAGCATGAATGGCAGGTGAGAACAGCATCGCTTTTGTTTTTTTGGCATTGAGTAGAAGTTTTTTATTTAGGAGCTGACTCTGTAGCAGGTTGAAGTCAGCTTGCAAGTCTCCACAGGTGGCTTCCGGTGTTGGGTGGCTTAGGTAGAGCACCGTATCATCTGCAAACAGGTGAATATTGACCTCCTTAATGCCGTCATCAATACTGTTTATGTAAATTGCAAACAGTAAGGGACCCAGGATGGATCCCTGTGGTACACCTCTTTTTAATGGTTTGAGAGGGGAAAGTTCACCTTCAGCCTTAACCTGCTAGAGTCTATCTGTGAGGTAGTCATTGAACCAACACATGGATGTTGGGTCCAGGCCTATCATTTTCAGGATGGAAAGAAGCAGGCTGTAGTCAACAGTGTTGAAGGCCTTGCTTAGGTCCAGGAACACAGCGCAGATGACGGTTCTGTTCTCCAGGTCTCATTGCCAATCATTAGTCACTTTGGTCAGGGCCGTAATGGTGCTGTGTTTTGCTCTGAAACCAGATTGCATAGGGTTTAGAATGTTCATATTGTCTAAGCAGGTTCTCAGCTGGGCGTTCAGAATTTTTTCCAAAAGTTTACACAGTATGGGGAGAAGTGAGATCGGTCTGTAATTGTTAAGATCACAGGGGTCCCCTGATTTAAACAGAGGAATGACGTGGGCAGCTTTCCATAAGCGTGGGAGAATCCCCTGGGACAAGGACAGGTTGAAAAGATGAGTAATTGGCACAGCTAGAACATGGTATGCAATCTTTAGGAAGTAGTGGTCAAGGAAATCAGCACCAGCATTTTTCTTAATGTCCATTTGTAGAAGAAGGTCTTCGACCTCTTTCAGTGATGCAGGTAAAAAGGAGAAGACTGTGTTAGTCGTGCTGGGTTCAAGATTCTGTGTGCTAATCCGAGAGCATAACGCGCATGCAAGTGAGTTGCAAATGCTAGACCTGCAGTGGCAAAATGGTTATTAAAGGCCTGTAAAATCTCCATTCTATCGCAAATAGTAGCATTACCATGTAACCCCAAGATGGCGCTATCCCAGGGGCTACTACCCCTGCCTGATTTGCCACTAACAGGTTGAGGGGCCTGGATCCAATGGCGGGTGCCTCCACCCAGAGGTCAGGGTTTGCAATAGTTAAACTTACTTGGTCACAGCCCTCTGGGACACTGCAACCCCCCTTTCTTCCCACTAGTGGCCCACAATATATCAGAATTACCTTCACAGTATACACTTACCCCCAGGGCTGGTTCAGGCACTGGGACCTCCTGTAAAATAAGATACAGTGCAACAATCACAGTACAATACTTTAACATAGACAAATACCTCAGGCAGTATAACTTTGCTGAAACAAGCAGCTTGGATTTATTTAGGGGAATATAACAAGGACAGGGAAATCAGGTTAATTAGCTTATCACTTTACTCATCTACTATGGCTCTGTGCACAGGCTCTATCCCTACCAGTTACTGTCCTGGCTACCCAAGCCCTAGTGGCTAGTCCAAACCGTGGCAGCTGGTAGGGCCCTTTCCACAGAGAAAAGAAAATTAGTTCAAACAGTCAGCAGTACAATGATTCCATTTGGATTCAATGTGGCAATTCAACAGGAGCGACCTGAATTAGTACTCACGACCTCCAAACAAGATAGGGTCCTTCAATGTCAGCAGGGCTACTCTTGAGCTCCACGAGACTCCTCACATTTATATGACAAACTGCAACAGGCAAAGTCCTTTAATGGCAGCAGGATTCACTTGAGGTACACAAGCCTCTTCACACATTTATATGGTAAAACAAAAGTACTATACCAGGCAGGCTGCTTCTCTATCCCGATCGCAATTACTGCACAATACCTGGGAGAACACACAGCAGATTCAGTTCCTGACAGACCGAGTGCAATTCAGCAATTTCTCCATGTCTTCTACAGGGTGAGCCTGGTTTCTACTCTTCAGATATCCTTTGATTCTCTTCACAGGACGGATTCAGTCCTAACAAGCAGTTACACAAGCTGCAGACCGGAACTCTGGGCCTTACACACGTTTCCCAACTAAAACTGCACACTGAAAAAGCACAGAGCTCCTTCCTTCTTCACTGCCAGAGCTCAACTGAAACTCCAACAGACAAAACCGGGCACTTCCTTTGAGTTCCTCCCAGTTCTTGACTGGATTGGCTGTCACTCACAATAGACTGCTCCTGTTGGTCCAAAAAGGCGCAAGTCTAAACTACATCTCCCAGAGTCACTGCCCATACAATCCTCTTGTGGCTGGCTCAGATTATGAGTCCAAGTTCTGATTCGTCCAAGGCACCATTTGCAGTTAGCTTACCCTACACTGATTGGTCCAGTTCAGCAGTTCAAAACAGAATGGGGAACTAGGCAGACACAGTTCTGACCGCAAAGAAAGCAGGTTAGACAAACTGTAATTTCATTATTACTCTAAATGGTTTCTGGCAAACAGTTACATCTTTCAGATAGGTTCCTTTGCACTCCTAGTGACTGCAAAAATGGAGTGAATTGGCAGCAGCCGAGTGGTACTCAATCAAAGAAACACACAGTCCCCATACAACTAATTATGTCTGCAAGCAGACAGCTCTTAAAGAGACAGTACCAGAGGTTCTAAAAACACTCACTGATAAATGGCTTAAACGCCAAACACCATTCAGGCTTGGAGCATTCAAGCAAGCTCTTGGAAGTCTTTTGGGAACCCCCATTTGCAGGGGGATTACAACCAGAAATAATTTATGAGGGACGTATGTTTCCAGACGTGTGGCCAGACAGCTCTTTGATTGTATTCCAAAATTTAGTAGGGCTCTTTGTAGCAGAGTCCAGTTCAGAATGACAGAAGTTGGTCTTTGCCTCTCTAACCATCTTGGTGCAGGAGTTCCTGGCCCTGCTGAATTGGCACCAATCCTCGGGTGTTTTTGATTTGCACGCTTTTTTCCAGAGCTTGTCCCTCTCTAACAATGCAGCCTTAAGTTCCGCGGAAAACCAATGGCATGTTCTAGTCTTTGTGCAGACTTTTACCAGGGGAGATTGCTTATTTAAGGCACATGACACAATTTCATGGAAAATATCATATGTCATATTCACCAATTTAGCTAGGTAAAAGTTCTGCCAGCATAAGGAGAATTTTAGCTCGTCGATATAGGTGAATGCATCAAAGTTGCGTCTAAACCTCTTGGTAGAGAACTTAGATGTGGATGGAAGTTTAGAGGCAGATCTTACACCAGCAATGAAGCAGTGATCACTGACATCTGAGGAAAAACTCCAGCATGAGAAAAGAAATGAGGTTTGCTTACTAGAAAGACACCCAACAGGGTACTATTCCTGGGGTTTTTCTTATTAGGGTGCGTTGGTTCTTCAATAAGTTGCGTAAGCCCATGAGAGTCACCGAAGGATCTGAGAGGTATTGAGGCCTTGGATAGCCAATCAAAATGAAGATCCCCTAGTATAATTGTTTCAAGGGTCCCATGCCCCAAAATAGTCGATAGGTGGGACAAGAGCTGGGAACTGGCTGACGGAGGTGTGTAGCATCCTATGACTCGAAGTGCCAGGGAAGGGGAATTTTCGACTTTGAGAGATAGACATTCAAAACCATTTGCAGCAGAGGATGAGTCAAGGGTAGTGACCGTATATTTGTCCTTGACAAAAATGGCCACCCCACCACCCCTAGACTGCCTGTCAGCTCTAAACAGTAGATAGCTGGGAATGTTAACTTCCCTATCAGGCGTGGTTGGTCTAAGCCAAGATTCAGAGACCGCCAATACCGTCTAGAGCAGTATGGATAATCCAGGTCTGGACTGAGGTGAATTTTTTGAAAACACTGCATACATTAACATGCATAAAGCTCATTCCTCTGAGCCTTGTAAGGTCAGAGTGAGATAAAAGGGCTTCTGTAGGACCAACATTACCTGAACACAGCAAGAGAAGAAGCAAAATTTTCCTTAAGGCAGTGAGAGACAATTTGAAATCTCTGTCCCTTCCACGACTACCTGTGTTGTCTATACGAGAATGCAAGGTCCTGCTTCTTGCACTGTACTGGCCTAGGGCTGCATAGACTAAAACCCTAGCTGCAAAGTACTGGAGGGGGTTAATACTAGGGATATGAAGAGACATACACTGCACGGGCAGTGAGGTGCAAGTCCCACCCCCGGGAGATACCCAGGTGTGTCACAGGTGCGGGAGCTCAGGGGCGCATCAATGGCTATAGGATAGGTTACTGTGCAAGGAATGGAAGGTCAGGCTCCTCCTGGGAGTTCGTTTGGCAAGGCAGATATATTGCACAAGGCACCAGCCATAGGATAGTCAGGAAATGAAGCCAGAAACCTGCCCACATGGTGACGCCTTATAGTAAAATAATATACTTGGAAGTCGTTGGTGATGTTGATCTATGATTGTGCTTACCAGCCTGCACAACTCCCTGTGGGTTCACCATACAATAAGAAATAGTTAGGAGTCGCTGGTACCATTGGTCTATTTTAGTGCTGAAAACGGCCTGCAAAATTCCCTGTAAGTCTGCTGCGGGAGTAGGTCAGTATACCCTCAATAACTGTCAAATTACACTGACATGGAGCAATAAGTTACTGCCGAATGTCGCTACTCCAAAACAATCACATATCAATGTATGTGGCAGCAATTTGCAGCACTTATTGGTCGGTGATATGTGTCTGTAGAGAGATAGGTAGGAGGGGTAACTGAAGGGATAAGCGTATTGGATAGGAAGAAGGTAACGGACTAAGGAATGAGAAGGGGCGGGAGGTGGCAGTCTACATAATAATTAACAAGAGTGGGGGATGGGAGGGTAGGTGAAAAAAATGCGGCTTTGCTGTACCTCTTCAGGCAAAGTGTCCATGCGTGTGGTCTCGGGCGGCAGCTATGGAAGTGCAATCCACCCATTGGCTGCGGCCATTGAGCTAAGAGCCCTGGAAGGGTTCATGGCTAGGGAGAGAAAGAAATCTGTAGTTTAAATACTGGTCCTAGACAAAGGCCAAGCAACCAGCAGGAGAGTAAATTAGCAACACAAAAGGAGCGATCAACTTGGCACCCAGAGGTCTGGAATCCAAGCTACAGGGACAGGGAAGGGCTGTAATCACTTCTTAACACTTTAAATTTGGAACACTTTAGACAGTGGGCTTTAACAACAGTAGCTACACTTTAAGCAGGTTAACAACAGAAATAAGTTAAGGCAGCTTTTATTTTTGCAAAATTTCAAGTTAAATACAGAAATGGACTGTGAGCCAATCAGAACTGGCCTGTAAAAGGTGCTCGCATTCCAAATGGCAGGCAGCTTTGCCGTACCTCTTCAGGCAAGGTGTCTGCACTTATGGTCTCGGGCGGCAACTACGGAAGCGCTGTCCACCCGGTGGCCACGTCTCCCGCGGCTATTGAGCTGGGAGCCCTAGAAGGGTTCACGGCTGGGGAGAGAAAGAAATTTGTAGTTTAAATACTGGTCCCAGACAAAGGTCAAAGCAACCAGCAGGAGAGTAAATTAGCAACACAAAAGGAGCGATTATCTTGGCGCCCAGAGGTCTGGAGTCCAAGCAACAGGGACAGGGAAGGGCTGTAATCACTTCTTAACACTTTAAATTGGGAACACTTTAGACAGTGGGATTTAACAACAGTAGCTAAACTTTAAGCAGGTTAACAACAGAAATAAGTTAAGACAGCTCTTTTTTGCAAAATTTCAAGTTAAATACAGAAATGGTACTGACAGGTGCAAAAGGAATCTTTTTCACTTTGACTTCATATTTTGCTCAGTCTCAACTCTAATTCCACTTCATCTCCTGCATTACAGGACTGTAATGATTATTACCTTGCTTGATCAGCAACAGTCAAACAGTGGGTTATAATAAGCAATTAGATAGTTAAATCACTGACAACCACATGGGTGGCATGGCAATGAGCACAATGCCGTCACGCCATTATAAAGCAGCCAGTTTACTACATACAAATGTATAGGATTACCAGACCTCCTCTTTTACCAGGACATGTCCTCTTTCCAGCTGCCAAATATTCTTCATGTACCTTCTGTATTCTGTTCTATTATTATTATGTTTTACTGTCTCCTACCCAGGACCTCCTTGTAAATGAGCTGTGGAGGCTTTAAACCTATTTACTCGGGGTCGGGCACAAAGATTCATCGGGTGAGGGACTAAGTGTCCTCTTTTTGGCATCCCAAAATCTGGTAATCCTACAAATGTATGAAACATCCCTTGTAGTCAGAAGTTACATACCAAAGAAACAACATGACAGAGTGGTAGTTTGGAGAAAGAGCAGTATGAAGAAGAATTACAAAAAGACAGATAATTTCCAACTTGTTTGTTTTTTGTAAATGTCTCCTGCCATATGTATGCATTATAAAAATGAAAACCTATTGCAAGCATCATAGGTATCAGGGCAGGCCTTAATGATAGGCGAACTAGACAGCCGTCTATGGTGTCATTCAATAGGGGTTTCATGAAACAGAGTTACATTTTTTTTTATGTTTAATATTTTTTTCCCCAGAGTGATCTGGACTTAAAAATAATGTACTGTATGGCCAATGCTTCTGGGAATTGTAGTTTGGACTTCGGTGCCTTTTTTCGACCAACAGGGGGAGTTTACTGTGAGTGACCGCCAAACCAGCCAACTGAACTGGAAAGAACTCAAAGGAAATGCCTGGCTCTGTCTACTGGAAAGATCAGATCAGTTTGGGCAGTGAAGAGACAAGAAGCTGTGAGCTTCTGCGCTGTATAGTTCCACACAGTAAGCGCGTGTAAGGCCCTAAGTTTCGGTCTGCAGCTTGTGCAAGCGCCTGTTCAGACTGAATCCGACCTGTGAGGAGAAGAAAGGAGATCTGAAGAGTAGAAACCAGGCTCACCATCTGTGAGGAACTGAATCTGCTGTATGTTCTCCCGGGTATTGTGCAGTAATTGCGATCGGGATCGAGAAGCAGCCTGCCTGGTATAGTACTTTCCTTTTACATATAAATGTGTGTAGTGCTTGTGGGGGATCATGTTTCAAATCCCCTGTACAGTGAATTGAGTGCATGAAGCTGGAAGTAAACCCCAGCTTAATCCAGACTACATCCATTTGCTCTGAACTGCAGTGGGGTCCAGTCACAAGGACCTTGTCCACATGGTCTGCTCCTCCTGGCAATCCAGGACAATCAGCCTTCCATCCAGTTCCCAGCCCTGAGTTTGTGAGTGCAAAGCAGGGTAGCTCCCTGCCACCTGTTTATCAAATCGCAAGTGTGTCATCCAATTGTTTTTTTTTTTTTTTCATTTCTTCACGAACTGAGCCCTCTGGCTCCGGATTATAATTGGGTATTGTGCAAGTGTTTTTTCCATCACAGGGCCCCAACCAGCTGCACCGATCCTGGCTAGCCCCCATCCTGGGTACCCAGTGAAAGTGACAATCTGGGACTCTGAATATGCGAACAGTACTGTGATTATTGATGTGTTTAACCTAATTAACCTGATTTCCCTCTGACCCTGTTACAGCTCCTTAAATAAATCAGATCTGTTTGTGTCAGCAAAGTTACACTGACTGAGGTATTCGTTTATGTTAAAGTATTGTACTGTGGTTTTTGCACTGTGTCATCTTGTTTTACAGGGGGTCCCCAGAGTCCAGTCGACAGAGCCAGTCCTGGGGGGTAAGTGTACATTGTGAAGATATTCCTGATGCATTGTGTGGGCCACTAGTGGGAAGAAAGGGGGATTACAGTGTCCCAGAGGGCTGTGACCAAGCTAGTTTAACTACTGCAAACCCTGACCTCTGGGTGGAGGCACTCGCCACTGGACCTAGGCCCCTCACCCTGTTAGTAGTTAAGCAGGCAGGTGTTGTAGCCCTTGGGATAGCACCACCTAGGAGTTACATATACATAATTTAAAATGCAGTCTGCCATGTAAGATTTAAGTGTGATGTTTCCCACCACCACCCTTTGCAAATTCTGTCATGAAAATATCATAAAGATTTGTGAGAACTTGAAATGTGTGTGTGTAGTAGTCTCCTTATGTGGCATTGCAAGAGGGGCTTTATTTTGAGGTGTGTGTAAGACTAGGCTGATAAAGATTTACAAGGCTGGTTTGGTTATTGTCGTGGTGCAATTTATTAGTCAGTAGTAATGCATAACACTGAGAAGCAATAATTAATTGAAGTATTTGAGTGTATTTAACAGACATATGGGGCTCTATTCATAAAAGGTTGGCACAGGGCGTACAGATGCCCTGCACCAATGGTGCAGTTGCCCTGAGCACTTTGGCACACGGTGCACACTATTCTTGTAGGTCGTGTGCCTTTGCAACACTACACCCTTTTTACAGCAGCAAAATACTTGGCGCAAACCTCGTACAAAGGTCAGCGGAGTTAGACCAGCAAAAGCTGGTCTAACCCACTGCATGTAGCGCACAGAGGGCTTGGGTTCTGAGAATCCCGATTTCAGCCCTGGGATCACCGCAAGCTCCATGCGCCATGCATTCGGTGCACCTGGGGCTTGCGGTGATCTAACTCATATGAGAATAGAGCCCATGGTATGGATTTCAGGATTTATCTATTACTGTGCAGGTGCTTGAACAGAACTTTAGTAAGAAGTTGAGTATCTGAAGGTCTTCAGATGAAGGAAATAGGGAAGGGAATAATATGAAAAAAATGCCACTGGTCATTTTACCTGGTAATTAGGTTTTCAGGGTCCCTATTGGGTAATCCTGTTTTGCTTGGTGATAGGTTTTTGAGCTATTTTGAGAGCTCGCAAACTTTTGAAACATATTTTGTCATATCATTCATTGTTTCAGCTGCAGTCCCAGGTTACAGACACGTTCTGTTGTCAATATAGCCCTTTCTTTGTAAAAGCAGTCAACCTGGGATGTGTAAAGTATGGCCATAAAGACCATTAGCAGATATATAACCTAATCTTTTCCACACTGCATCTTAAAGCAGAATAGCAACAAAGCTGGGCAAAAAGTCAGACCCTACTTTTTTTTTTAACAGTAAAAGATTCAGTTATTTTTCACTTTCATTTGCTAGTAGCTTTTTATCTCTAAAAGAAATTAAGTATTTTTTAAATGTTTTAATTTTTTTTAAATAAAACAGTTGTTTCCTCTAGTAAAATGTATGTTAACTTCTTTTGGATTCAAAATATAGTAGTATTGTGGACATGGAAAGGAACTGAATCCAGGAAAAATATAAAGTTCACATTATAGGAAACAATTTATTATATATAATTGTATACTAATTACAGTACTTCCCTTGCCTTCCCTGATTATATCTGTGTAACCACCCAGTCCCCTGGGGTTACTAGAATCCTACCAGTATTATTGTTAGGAAGGTAGCAGGCAGCTGGTAGGGAGTTTCTTACATAATGACATCACTGTTTACTCAGCTAGCCTGAGGGAAGAATGATTAGGTCATTTGGAACTCTTGCAGCAGCATAAGCCACACTGTGTGGACAGCTGCTCTGGGGAGCTTAGAATGTTCAGTTAGTTGCAGTTAGAGCTTGAGTGAGGAGGTGAGAGTGGCAGAAGGACTGCCAGTTGGGCTCTGAGGTGAGGTTCCACCATTTCTCACCCTACTGGAGTGTCATTTCCAACTTCCAGTGAAGTGATAGAGCAGGATTTCCTGATTTCTACTCCCAGTGAAAGGAAAGGAACTGCTTGTTCTCAGTGAACTCAAGGGGCAATCCCCTGAAGGTTCTGCGTGTGTTTCAGCTACCTCAGTGTGCCTAGTTCACCCAGAAGAGTGAATGTTCTGTTAAACTGTTCACCCAGTGTAGGGTAGTTTATTCTTTGGTCACTCCAGTGAGTGATGGATATGAAAGTGTGGAACCTCTAGCATTTCATTGGGAAACGGGAGTTTCAATGGTGCAACCCTGAAGAATGTCAGAGACTGTCGGTTGGGATGGGAGGAACGCCATCTAAAAGCTTACAAGACAGGGCTTCCTGGTTCATAAAGGGCACCAGTTATACCTGAGCAAGAGCCAGTGCTGCAGGTTTAGGTGTGTGGCTGAGTTTCAAAAAATTGCACCTATGTTCATAGAAGAGTTCTGAGTGTGTGGCTTAGTTTCACAATATGGCACTCATGGGAGGAAAATGTTTGGGTGCATAGCCAGGTGTCCACTAATAGGCACCATTGGAAAATCAGGAAAATGATGTTCTTTTGTGTGTTCATGAACTGTGCTGCATACAAGGAGAATTCGTGAAATGTACCTGTCCTGCTTAGACCAACCCTTGGGGGTCCACGTCTGCTTTAACTTTCCATTTGTTGAATAAAGCCGTACTGCACAATCCCAGTTACTGGTCTGGACATTCTGATTATTGCTTCTGGTTGTTGGATTCACTGGGGACCCCTCAGCAGGTCAGATCTAGCACATACCAAGCAGCCTCCACCCAGGACCTGGGTTGTGATTTTTACACAAGGTTCATGTTGACTTGTTCTTGTACCCCCACCGCCTCTTCCTCTAGAAAATGAGCCATGTATACATCCTAATGCCAAGGGTGTTACCAACCTTTTATAAATAATGGTATGCCAGTATGCCTTCTGGGTCAAGTGCATGAAAGACAGCGTGGTGAATATCGCGCTGTCTACTGAGCATGTGTAGGTTCAGCGACAGGGGTAGAACAGTGCTAGTAAAAGAGCACTACCCCTATCGTTCTACGCTCTTGCATGGTGTCATCAAGCTGCCATGTGCTGGGGGCTTGGTCGAGCCACTCCTCTGGTGAAGTGGCTAGGGCACCAGCACACGGCGCAATGGGAGACCTGGGACCATGGTTCAGTTCCTCTCAAGTCTTCCCATGTTGCAACTTTTTGGGGCCTTTTCCTTTCTAGAAAAAACAACCCCCCCCCCAACAGTGTTTTTCACCATCCCCAAAGTCCGCACCTCCTCCCCCGGGCACCAGTGTTCCAGATTTTAATGGGGGTGTGCTTACTTGTTAAAAAGTGGCCTGGGGGTTACATCTGTAAATGAGATTTCCTTTATTTCTGTATGTTTACCTGGTTAAAGTAATTTTGGTAAATAAATAACTAACTAGGAAGAACCTAGAAAAGCAAATGTTAACATTTTTTTGTACTGCTGCTTTAAGTACTGTCTTTTACTGTTCCATTAAAGCCTTCACTGACGTAACAAGCATTTGTCAATGCCAAATGTTTCCTTGCATGGTGAAGACTGGTTTGGGAAGGAAGATAGGTCCAGTTGCAGGGATGGTGGAGGGGTGTGCTCGAGCTGCAGGGAGACTGTCAACAGGGTTGCTGGTCCATGGGTATCAAGGGAAGTTGACAGAATCATAGAAGACTGTCAGCAGAAAAGGACACTATTGCCCATCGAGTCTGCCCCGACTCTCCCCCACCCTACTCCGACCCTATTCAGATACCCCTCTCACCACCCTCCAACCAATCCTTTATATCTGTCCCATGTCCCCTTGAATCCCTCCATGGTTTCTGCTCCCACCATCACCACTGATAGACTGTTCCAGGGGTCCACCACCCTTTCTGTGAAATAATGCACCCGTGCACTGCCTCTGAATCTTCCCCCCTCCAACCTCAGACTATGACCTCTTGTTCTATCACTTTTTTCCTTGTGAATAGGCTCCCTTCTCCCACCTTATTTATCCCATTCACATACTTGAATGTTCCTATCATGCCTTCCCTCTCCCTCCTAGTCTCCAGCAAGTACAGGTCTATCTCATTCAGCCTCTCTTCATAGGGCATCCAATGTATGCCCTGCACCATCTTTGTTGCTCTTCTCTGGACCCTTTCCATCCCATCAATTTCCTTCCTCAGCTGGGGCCTCCAGAACTGTACTCCATACTCCAGGTGAGGCCTCACTATGGACTTATAGAGGGGCATCAGTACCTCCTTCTTACTGCTTGTTATACCCCTCCCAATGCATGCCAGCATTCCATTTGCCCTGCCCACTGCTTTGCTGCACTGATTCTCTACCTTGAGGTTATCCGAAATTATAACTCCCAGATTCCTTTCCTACCTGGTCACCTTTATTTCTTCCTCTCTCAGAATGTAGCTGGCTTACAGGTTATTATGTCCCACGTGCATCACAGTGCATTTTTTTTGCATTAAACTTCAGCTGCCATGCTTCTGACCAACCTTTCAGCCTCTTTAGATCCCTACTCATTGCCTCCATCCCAGGCGTGGTGTCCATCCTATTGTAGATCTTGGTATCATCTGCAAACAGCACACCTTCCCTTCCAGTCCCTCCACTATACTGCCGATATATATATATATATCAAAATGTATGGGCCCTAGCATTGACCCTTGGGGCACCCCGCTTGTCATCCTTTCCTCCCTGGAATGCAGCATTCACCACCACCATCTGCCTCCTGTCCTGCAGCCAGTTTTCTACCCACCTTGTTATTTTTGGTCCCACCCCCAAGCCTTCCAACTAATTAACCAGCCTTCTGTGAGAGACAGACAAAGTTAAAGGCCTTCCCGAAGTCCAGGTAGGCCACATCCACCCCCGATCCACCAAGCTTGTCACCCAATTGAAAAACTCAATGAGGTTCATCTGGAATGACTTCCCTGCAGTGAAGCCATGTTGCTTGTCATCCTGTAGTCCATTATCAGCAAGGTATCTGACCACCCTTTCCTTCAAGAGTGTGTTAGAGAGAAAAGGAAGTGCAAAAGAAGAAGGAAACCACTTTGTATCTCAATAACAGTAGCATAAAAGGTCAGAGCCAAAAGGAACTATAAGGGAACACAGCAGGATGAAGACAGGGAGGCATACCAAACTTCCCTAAGGGAAGCAGGGAAGGCAGTAAAGCAGGCCAAGGCCCAAACCGAGGAAACACTAGCACAAACAGTAAAAGAAGGTGACAAGACTTTCTATAGATACATTAGTGAAAGGAGAAGGTTCAGAGGGGGCATTGCTAAGATCAAAGGGGATAAGGGAGCATCTGAGGAGGAGGACCATGTAAAAGCATCCATCCTAAATAAATACTTCTGCTCAGTATTTACTGAAGAGAAGGTAGGGCAGGGCCCACAGCTCAGCACCATGGACACAGGGGGGAGGGAGGTGTGCACTAGTCCCTTCACAAAAGAAAGGGTCCTACAAGAGCTTGATAAGCTCAGGGTGGACAAGGCAATGGGACCTGATGGCATACATCCCAGGGTAATAAAGGAGCTAAGGGTAGAACTAGCAGAGCCATTATCAGAACTGTTTAGTGAGTCTCTGAGCACAGGAGAGGTCCCAGAAGACTGGAGAAGGGCTCATGTGATCCCACTCCACATGAGTGGTAGCAGGGAGGAGGCAGGGAACTACAGACCAGTCAGTCTTACCTCAGTAGTGGGCAAGATTATGGAGGCGCTCCTTAAGGAAAGGATAGTGCAACACCTAGAATCCATAGGCGCACAGGATCCAAGACAGCATGGGTTTACAAAAGGAAGGTCCTGTCAAACTAATCTCATAGCTTTCTTTGACTGGGTAACCAGAGTGGTGGACCAAGGGGGAGCAGTTGATGTTGCCTACCTTGACTTCAGCAAAGCTTTCAATACTGTTCCACATAGAAGATTGATTAAAAAGTTAGGTAGGCTCGGGGTGGGTCAGAATTTGGTCAACTGGGTGACAAACTGGTTGACGGGCAGAAAACAGAGAGTGGTGGTAAACGGTATACAGTCAGAAGAGATGCAAGTCACAAGTGGGGTGCCTCAGGGATCAGTCCTAGGGCCAGTCCTCTTCAATATCTTCATCAGTGACACTGCAGATGGACTGGTGGGTAAGGTTTGTCTATTTGCAGATGACACCAAGATCTGCAACAGAGTAGATGATCCAGATGGGGTGGGCAGAATGAGAAGAGATCTGGATAAACTGGCAAAATGGTCGAAAGAGTGGCAACTGGGGTTTAACGCAAAGAATTGCAAGATCATGAATATAGGGAAGAGAAGAAAAAATTACTCACTTTAGTAATTATGTTTCTTCTAATGGAGTCTTGCTGTATTCTGACATATTGCACTGATTCCCAGCCTTTGAACTGCCCAGTGATTCCCAACCTTTGAACTGCCCCGGAGAACAAAGAGTTAACTTTCTATGTAGGACATAGAATGCAGAGCTTGTGCTCGGTTGAAGTCTCCTTCTGGAGTGTTTCAAACTTAAACCATCAGATTCTTACCAGCCCAACTAATTAAAAATTCTATGTGGAAATTGTAAAAATTCCTACTAGCCAACTGGCCGGAAAAAGTTTTGGATTCCCAGGGAAGACTCAAGTCAGGAAACTCAAAAACCAATCTAATACAAATAACAATAATAAATCAGCACCCAAACAAAAAGGAGGAGGGTGCAAACAAAAAACACCCCTGGGGTGCAACACTGCACCTGCCCACCCACTTCCCAAAAACAGGTTCTGAGAGGGGAGGCAGGGGGGGAGTCAGAATACAGCAAGACTCCACTAGAAGAAACATAATTACTAAGGTGAGTAATTTTTTCTTCAAACAACATGAAGTCTTGCTGTATTCTGACATATTGCACTCTACCAAGCAGTACCTCCATGGAGGAGGGACAGAACCTACTTTGGGAATAGGCTCTGAAGTACTGCTGTGCCAAACTGAGCATCAGTCCTAGCCTGGATATCCAAAGAGTAATGCGTGGTAAAGGTATGGACTGTTTTCCAGGTGGCTGCTTGACAAATTTCTAAGAGAGGGATATCCCTGGCAGCAGCCAGGGAAGCAGCTGTACCTCTTGTGGAATCAGCCCTCACGCCTGAGTGTGGAGTTTTTCCCAGTTTTTCATAGCAGAATTGTATACAAGACACAATCCACCTGGCAATAGATCTCTTGGTGGCAAGATTTGCCCTTTCCCACTTCTCCATAAGTGAGGAACAACTGGAGGGAGTCAAATCTGTGACACTTGGTACGTTCTATGTAGTAACTAAGGGCTCTTTTAACATCTAAATTGTGTAGCCTCCTCTCTCCTGAGGAAGAATGATCAGTGAAGAAAACAGGGAGAGTCAGACTGGTTTAAATGAAAGTCTGAAACCACTTTGGGCAAGAACCTTCTATTGGTTCTAAGGACCACTTCATCCCTGTGAAATGAGATAAAATCAAGTTCCACTGACAGGGCTTGAAATTCACTGATATGCCTGGCAGAGGTAATGGCTACCAAGAACACAGTTTTCCAAGTCAAGTACTTAAGCTCTGCTGAAGACATAGACTCAAAAGGGGGTTGCATAAGTTGAGCAATGCAAACATTCAAATCCCAGGCAGGTGCAGGGTCTCTAAAAGGAGGATTGGTGTGAATCAATCCTTTAAAAAATTTACAGAACACAGGATGAGAAGATAGTGAGGAAGACTTCCCCACAGACAAAAAGGCAGAAACAGCTGGCAAGTGTACCTTCAGAGTAGCTGGTCTGAGGCCTAGGCCATTAAGATGGACCATATAATCCAGAACCGTAGGCAATCCAGCAGTGTCTGGAGAAATATGCTTCTTAGAACACCAAATGCTGAATCTCTTCCATTTGGAGTTATAAGTCTTCCTGGTGAACGGCCTTTGAGAAGCCTTGAGGATATCCAGAACCCCTTGGGAAAGATGCAGATCTGCAAACTCTAACTTCAAGAGCCATGCTTTGATATTGAGAGACTGAAGATTGGGGTACCAAATCCTCCCCTGAGAGGATGTTAACAGGTTGTAATTCCTGGGAAGAGACAGGAGAAGATGGACTGCTAGGGACAGCAACAGGGGGTACCAGGGCTGTGTGGCCCAATCTGGATCAATCAGAATCACCTTGCAAGGTTGAGACCTTATTTTGACTAAAACTTTGAACAGGAGTGGGAAGGGGGGAAGGCATACAGAAACTTCCCTTCTCAATTCAGAATCAGGGTGTCCAAGGGTACTGAGCCCAAGACTGGAGGTCTGCAACAAAAGAGAGGGAGTTGGTGATTGTCTGGGGCTGCAAAAAGATCAATCTCTGGAGTGCCCCACCTTGAAAAAATCACTTTCAACACCTGAGGGTCCAGGGACCATTCGTGATGGCCCTGAGAGATCCTGCTCAGTGCATCTGCTAGCACATTGTCCTTCCCTGGAAGGTGAACTGCTACCAGAGAGGTTTGCAGGGAATAAGCCAGGGACCACAACTTCATGGTTTCTATGTACAAGGCCATGGACCGAGTGCCTCCCTGCTTGTTGATATACCACATGGTGGTGGTGTTGTCCGTTCTGACTGGAACCACCTTGTTCTGTACTGACTGAGAGAAAGCTTTTAGGGCCAGAAAAACTGCCTGAGCTCTAGGAGATTGATATGGAGAAGGGATTCTTGGGGGGACCACAGCCCCTGGGAAGTGAGGGACCCCAGATGGGCTCCCCAGCCCAGAAGAGAAGCATCCGTGATAAGGACCACTGAACAAGGCTAAGTAACAAAAGGAACACCTTGTCTTAAGTTGTCCTGATCCCCCCCCCCACTATTGGAGGGCTTGGATCAAGGTCAAAGTCACTGGAATCAATTTGGTAAGGGAATCCTTCTTCTGAGACCAAAAAGCTCTCAGGTGGAACTGAATATCCCTCATCTGGAATCTTGCCCCTTGGACCACTGTTGTTGAAGCTGCCATGTGGCCCAAAGAGCAGGAGGAAATGCCTTGCTGGTCGAGATATCCGAAGGCTAAAAGAAGAGGCTAGTTCCATAAGAACCCTTGCCCTTTCTAGAGGAAGAAAGGCTCTTGCTCTGAGCGTGTCCAGTTCTGCCCCTATAAAGGTTAGAAGCTGGACTGGTTCGAGAACTGACTTGGGAAGGTTAAGAAGAAATCCTAGAGAAGTGAGCACTTGCTGGGTCACTTGCAGGTGAGACTTGACTTTGTCTGGAGACTGACCCACTATTAGCCAATCGTCCAGATATGGAAAAAAGGAAATCTTTTGCCTTCTTAGAAAGGCAACTACTACTGCCAGGCACTTTGTGAAAACTCTTGGGGCTGAGGTTAGGCCAAAGGGCATTGCTCTGAACTGATAGTGGCCTGAGGGCAACTTGAACCTGAGGTACTTTCTGTGGGAGCACCTGATGGGAATGTGAAAGTAGGCATCTTTGAGGTCCAGGGAGGCTTGCCAGTCCCCTGGCCTTAGAGAGGGAAGGATTAATCCCAGAGTTACCATCTTGAACTTTGGTTTTAAAAGATGTATGTTTAGATATTTTAGGTCTAGGATGGGTCGCTACTCCCCTGTCTTTTTTGGGGTCAGGAAGTACCTGGAGTACAGTCCTTTGCCCCAGTGTAGGGTAGGTACTCTCTCTATGGCTCTTAAGGCTAGAAGAGAAGAAACCTCTGCCTCTAGGGCAAGGGTTTCCGAGAGATTTGCAGATGGAAAAGATCTGGCTCTCATCTTTGGAAATTTTCTGAAGCTGAAAACCAGTCCCTGGCTTACTACTTCCAGGACCCACTTGTCTGATGTAACAGACATCCAGTCCTGGACAAAGTAAGCCAGCCTGCCCCCTACTGGACTAGGAGAGTCGACACAGGCAGGCCCATCAGGGTGTCTGCTTGGCAGGGGCTTTAGGCTGAGGAGTGGATGCAGCCCTGCTCATCCCCCTTCTACCTCTCCCTCTGAAGAACCCCTCTGAGAAAAGGAAGAAGAGGCCTGTGCTTGGTAAAAAGGCTTTTGAAAAGGCCTGCCCCTGCCCCTAGACTGCTGTCTTTGAGGAGTTGCCTGCCTCTCCTAGGCCTGAGCACTCCTGTACTCATCCATTTTCTTCATGTAATTCTCTGTCTGCTCCCCAAACAGAGAATTACCCACTACAGGAAAACCCATGGCCTTAGCCTGGGTGATCTGCGAGAGGCTAGTACATCTGAGCCAAGCCATCCTCCTAAGAGCCACAGATGTAGCCTTGACTCTTGAAGACACATCATTAGAGTCCACAGCAGCATAAAAATTAAAATTACGTACCTACCATAATTCTCAATTTTCTGTTGTATCAGCAACATTCATTACTGTTGGGTGATAGCCGGAGGCGCGCACCCACCACGGGAGATTTTTTTTTTGAGGAGTCGGCGCCGATGGCGCCACCCCCTGGCGTGATGCTCTACGCAGAGCACGAGGAGCGTCGTTAGGCACCGCAGAGTCCTCCTCCATCCCAGTTCTGTTAGCCGGAGAGGCGAAAAAAAGGGTTAGAAGAAAGAGTGAGGCAAGAGAGCTGAGGGCTAGAAAAAGGAAAGGAAAGGATATAAACTGAAAAAGGAATAAGCTGATAGAGGACAGAAGGTAGAGGAAGAACTGCCTACCCTAGGGGACCGAAGGGCCTCACTTCTGGGGTGACTCAAAGGGAGGAACAGATAGAGAGGAAAAAGAAGAAGGGTAAAAGAGAGAAGAAGAGGAGGGGAGGCTAGGAGGAGGGAAGACTGCCGTTGGCAAATTGGCTAAGGGTTATAAGCTCGGAACCATAAACAAGGGAGCAAGGATCCCATTTCAAAATTTTAAGTAGAAGGTCAACTGAACTTCTCACACAGAATGGACACCAAAGGCAGGTTCCCTAACCTCCTGCCTACCCAATTTGTTCCCGGATTCCAGCTGGGAGCTCTTTAATTATTAAAAGGGAAAACTCTGTTCCAAACGAGAGCTGCCAGCTAGGAGGGAAGAAGCCCCCTAGCACCTTTTTAAGTGATAACATGGTATCATGTAAAAAGGGGGGGAGCCTGCAGGGGGTACCCCTATACCAAATAGAGAGAGCGGGAACTCAATTGGACTCCCTAGAGGCAAGGCAGGGAACATTCCTTAAGGAACTGAAGTGCTGGACAGCACCAAACCTGTAAAGGCTGACATATAGGATTAGGACCTGCCAGAAGTGGTCTGGAAAAGAGAAGTCGAGCCACTTAAGGGATCGTCTCTTTAAACTGTAAATTGAAAAAAATGGCTGGGGAGATCCAAGAGATGCCCATTAAGGGCAGTCAGAAAGAGTTCCCTCAGGACAGATAAATGCAGCTCGTTCCTCCTATTCTCAGAGGGAAAGATCAGCTCAGGAGAACAGAAGAAGAGCATGAAAACATTTTTTTTTGGCTTAACAGCCAAGGGAGAAGTGGGAGGGACGAGCAGGGAGGGGGAGATGCCAAAGAAGGAAGCCCTTGAAGGGATGGTGGGCGGGTATCAGTAATGAATGGTGAAGATACAAGAGAAGATCAAGAATTACGGTAGGTATGTAATTTTCATATCTTCCCTTGTCAATCTTCACCATTCATTACTGTTGGGTGAGTACCAAGCCCCCCCCCGAGAAAGGGGGAGTAAGAGAAACCCCCCGAGGGAACAGATCCCTCAGCCTCCTACTGGTGACAAGTAGAGAGAGGAGGACCCTAACCAGCAGACAAGAGTCTAAGGTGGGTGAGGAGGAGAAGGCACCCCCGAGGGGCTGTGGGAGGGGGGTTGCCCCTGAAGACGCCTCCTCACCCTACGGGAAAATAGACGGGTCCCCCAGAAGGCAGAGCCAGTCACCCTACGCCGGGCCATGGGTGACAGTCGGGAGAGACAAAGCCATGCCATCTGCCTGATGCAGATCGCTGCTCCTACTAGTCTGAATACCAGTTTGTTGCCGTCATATGATGCCCTCGCTTGGTGCCTTGCAAGCTCCAGACCCTGTGCAGAGAGGGCACTGGCTTGTCTAGACTGCTCTGAGTCAGGTAGCGAAGCTAAGACCTGAGCCAGCATCGACCACAGATGCCTGTTGTAAGCAGCGTGGTGAGCCTGATGGGAGGAAATGCATAGCAATGCATGACCAGAAGAGAAGACTCTTCGTCCCCACCGGTCGAACTCAGCAGAATCCAAGTCCGGAGGCCTGTCGTGCACTGGGCGGCGAAGCCCAGAAGGAGTATCTAGGGATGTCAAACCCGAAGGTGGGTGAGGCAGAGAACCTAGAGACTCATGGGGGGCACAATACTGTCTCCAGCAGTCTCCTGGGGCTGGGGAAGGAGTGGCTGGAGACTGCCAGGTGCGGACAGATGCTTCCTGGAAGGGAATCTGCCAGGAAGGCACCACCAAATGGCGGGTGCCGAATTCACTGAGGAAAGCACGCGTCTGCTGCTCGGTATTGTCTCTACGAACATAGGAAATACGAAGCTCCGAAACCACCCTCGAAAGGAAACACTGATAGTCGGTGAAGTCAGCGTCAGAGGAAAGGTGGACAGGAAGTTCCTCTTCCTCAGTTGAGGAAGACGAGGAGGAAGTGGGGCTCAAATGTCCAGAAGACTCCTGCGGAAGGAGGGGACAGGCGAAAGACCTGTTCGTCCATGGCCCTAACATAGGACGGGAAGGCAGCCGCAGTAGCTCTGAACGTCTCCCAAGTTAATGGCCCAGTGGGCCCCACATGGCCTGGGGGAGAGAGGGAGGTGGTTGCAGAGGGATGGGCGAAGGGCACCTAATACTACGTGCCTGGCCTCTGCCAGAGTTCTGGGATCCAGGTAGCGATGCTGCCAAAACTGGGGACCCTGTGTTCATGCCGGGTTGCATAGAAGACAGGAAAAGAGACAACACCGGAAAGAGCCCTGAAGGGGAATCTCCCCTGTGGCGCGCCTGAAACTGCATGAGTCCAGAAGGGCAACCCTCAGAACCACCACTAGAAGGCGCTTTAGAGACCTTCAGAGAGAGATGAGGATCAGCGCTACGACGCCTCCCCGCACCCCACAGGGCGGTGGGGGCTCATCGCTGCTCTCGACCCCTACCCTTCAATCCTTCAGACTCCGAAGCAGCCCTCTTCCTTGAAACCAGTGGTGGAGGTCCCTGCTGAGCAAGGGCCCCAAAGGGCACCCACTGAAGCAGGGTCCTCCTCCCTCTGCTGGAGGACCTGAGCAGCACCGGAAACGGCGGCTGTCTGGGACCTACCAGAAGAGAGAATTCCTTCTCAGACATCCGAAGGGTCCACCACAGAAGACGCCAGGCCACCCCTAGCCATGGAGCCATCCGGCTAACCAGCTCCAGGGAGTCTGGGAGAGGGATACTGGATCATCTAGCCCTGCGGCCTACAGGAGGTTCAGAGCCAGAGGACTCCAGCTGCTGGTCTGTGTCCTCACCTGAGTCATCTCCCTCCGAGGAGGGGTCGACAAGGGAAGAATCCAAACCAGTTGCAGCAAGAACCTGCCCCAAGGTGGTACCAGGCCTGGTACTGCCATAGACCGCAACGAGCAACACATCCGCGGAGTCATCCATCCCCCCGGCGGTGTCCGGCTCCCGGGCCACACCGCAAATGGTGCTGTCCGAGTATCTGACACCTGCGACGGCGCTGAGATCTGCTGCGGCACCGCGAACGGCGCCAAGGCCCAGCACGGCACCACCAACGGTGCCCCCAAGTCCCCGGCACCTCGAATGGTGCTGAGGCCCAAAGCGGCACTTCCAATGCCACTGCCTGAACCACGGCACCGTGAACGGTGCCGAGGCCCTGTCTTGGCACTGCCACCCGTAATGCCGCCCGAGTCCCTGGCACCACGAAACGGTGCCCAAGGCACAGAAGTGGCACCGCCAACGGCACCTTCTCAACCCACGTGTCGCGATCCAGAGCAACATCACGATGGCGCCGCCAGAGTGCCCGCGCCAAGGCCTAGAACGGCGCCGCTGATGGCCCCGACCGAGTTGCCGGTGCCGCGAGAAGCGGAAGACTCAACGGCGAGGAAAGTCAGGAATGAGGGCCCACCACCACCGGGCCCCGCAGCCAGGGGCCGCGACACAGGGGGAGCCTGCACCTCTGAGGAAGTGACTGCTGGAATGGCGCCAACAGCGCGACCCTGGGTGGGATCACGCCGTTCCTCCGGCACTAAAGAAGAAACCTCCTCCTCCTCGGCAAGGCTGGAAGCGGAGGAGGCTTCCTCCTCGAGGGGCCGTATAGACCCGTGAGGGGACCCGGAGGAAAGGTCGAGAGATCTGGCCTGGGAAGCCCTAGGGTGATGTCGGTTCCGAAGTCGGCGGAGTCACTACCGCAACGCGCGGACTTCTAAAAACACGGCGATCCATGGAGAAGCAGGTGTCACAATGGTCCATATCATGGTAGGGTCCCAGGCACCGGAGACAAACATCATGACGGTCCGTGACGGAAAACTGCCAGCCACAGGGGCACCGACACATAGGGGCACGGCCCACCTTAGATTTACGCTTTGCCCCCGAACCAGACATGATGCTAAATAATTAAGCAAAACACAGAAAAGGCTCGGCATCATCGAAAAATATAATAATGGAAAGGTCTTACCAGTCGATGACATCGAGAAATACCGGGATGAAGGAGCGTCGAAAAGAACTTCGAAAGCGACCTATGACACAGTTGACTAGAGAACTCGCGCAGCAGGTGCAGCCTCGATGGCGGGAGAAACAGAACTGGGATGGAGGAGGAGTCTGCGGTGCCTAACGGCCGCCCCTCGCGCTCTGCGCAGAGCGTCACTCCAGGGGGTGGCGCCGTCGACACCGACTCCTCAAAAAAAAAAAAGCTCCCGTGGTGGGTGCGCGCCTCCGGCTATCACCCAAAAGTAATGAATGGTGAAGACTGACAAGGGAAGATCTGAACCTTAGATGCCTCAATCCCATCTGCAGCCACCACCTCCAGCTCCTTTTCTAGCTGGGGGGAGGCCTGTTTAGCCAGTGCCAGTACAGTGTCCCACCTGGACTTCTGGTACCTGGCTGTATAGGCCATGTAATTTGCCTGCCTGAGTCCCAAAGAATATGCCATGTACTGTTTCTTTGCCAAAGCATCAATCTTCCTGAAGTCCTTGTCTGGGGGGTGTGAAGCCAAGAGAATATTTGCCTTGTCACAGGCAGCAGCCTGCACTACACCCCAACATGGCTGCATTGCTGATAAAAGAACTCCGTGTCTGAGCCTGAAAGTGTATACCTCTTGTCCATTCTTCTATCCACAGGAGGTATAGTGTTAGAAGACTTTAGGATTTTTTGTGTCTGTTTGTCAAAAGATTTGTGGAGGGGAATACACAGTCTCCTGGACTCTGGGATGTCCATCATCTCTACATAATCAGGCTCCTCTTGATCTTCCTCAGCCTCCTCCATAGGAAGCTGGAGGGTTTCAGCCACCTTTCTGTAGAACATAAAGTAAGAAGGGTACTCAGAAAGCCTAGGAGGGGAAACACCTGAAGGTCTGTCTGGGGAGATGTCCGGTTCCACAGGCACATCCAGACCCTCACTTTCACCATCATCATCATTCTCAAATTCCCCTTCCTCTTCAAATTCCGGTTCATAAAAATCTTCGAGGGTATAATCTTGAACCAGGGGAACCAACTGAACCGGACCCCTGCCAGAAGGAGCCAGATCGGTAGGAACCGGACGGAGTGAGTCCACAATCTGAATCGCTATGGCTTTCTCTTCGGCGGTCAGAACATGAACCTCTGGATCCAAACCGGTCGATTTGTCTTTGCATTTTCTTTTTGTCAGAACCAATCCCTCGGAATCAGCTCTCCTTTTGCCCGAAGAAGTATCGCCCTGGTCAGAAGGCACTCCTTCTGGTTCAGTCGGAACCGAACCAGGCTGGCCATCCAGGTCAGCGGACTTCTCAGCCTCCTTTTCCCTCAGTCTACCTAATCTCTTCTTAAGGGTAGATCTGGGAAAGTTTTTACATATTTGGCAGTCTGAATCGAGGTGGTCAAACCCCAGACAATAAACACAGGTGGTATGGGGATCGGCCATAGCAAAGACCTCCCCACACTCACTGTATTGTTGAAACCCAGTGGGCCCGTTTTTTTTCTTGGGTTTCTCAGACATGACCAACCTAACCAACTTACCCTTTTTATGGCAACCACCAGGCAAGACTCCCTTATCGGTTCCTAACCGTGTCACGGATATTGGAAAAAAACATACTAAAACATGTTTTTTTTAGAACTGATAAGAACCAGTAACCACACACTAAGTAAAACACAAGACACAAGATTTCACTATCAAATGACCGGTTCAGCTGAACCAAGCCGCACTTTTACAAGTTCCACACAGAAAAACAGAACAATTCCTATCTAGTACTCATGGCACCACAGACAGAGACTGAACCAACTATGCGGATAACTTTTTCGGTTTAAAAAAAAGACGAAAACTGAAACTTTAACCAACTTTCAAACCGAGCTGAAGGAGAAATATCCAGAGTGACCATTCAGTGAGGCTGAGTAAAGAACCTGATGGTTTAAGTTTGAAACACTCCAGACAGAGACTTCAACCAAGCGCAAGCTCAGCATTCTATGCTCTGCATAGAAAGTTAAATCTTTGTTCTCTGGGGCAGTTCAAAGGTTGGGAATCACTGGGCAGTTCAAAGGTTGGGAATCACTGCAATGTGTCAGAATACAGCAAGACTTCATGTTGTTTGAAACCCTGAAGCCACCTATAGGCTGGGAGAGGAGTTGCTGGCTGTCACAAGGGAAGAAAGAGACTTGGGCATTATCATCACCGATGACCTGAAATCATCCAAGCAGACCACTAATGCAGTAGGTAAGGCTAGGGGGGATGTTAGGGTGTATTAGTAGGGATATCACAAGTTGGAAGGGGGAGGGAATAATCCCTCTTTACAAGACACTGGTTAGGCCCCATCTGGAGTACCACGTGCAGTACTGGAAGCCACACCTTCACAAGGACATTAACCAAATTGAGGCAGCCCAGAGAAGGGCAACCAAAATGGTGCAGGACCTGCATCAGGAAACATATGAGGACAGATTAACGGAGCTCAATATGTATACCCTACAGCAAAGGAGGGGAGAGAGGTGATGTGATCAAAACATTCAAACACTTTAAGGGCATTAACAAGGTGAAAGAGTTTAACAAATTTCAATATAAGAAAAATAGCAGGACAAGAGAACGCAGCATGAGATTAGAGGGAGGACGATTAAGGAGTAATGTGAGGAAGTTCTTTTTCACAGAAAGGGTGGTGGACGCATGGAACGGCCTACCTCAGGAAGTGGTGGATATGAATACAGTGCAGGGCTTCAAACAGGCATGGGATAGGCATAAGGGAGCAATACAGATGAGTATGAATAGATAGGCCATTGAAAGAGCAAAGGTCGATGGCACATTCATAAGGTAGAAAAAGAAATGGGCAGACTGGATGAGCCTTGCGGTCCTTATCTGCTGTCAACTTCTATGTTTCTATGTTTCATCCATCACCTTACCCACCGCTGAGGTGAGGCTGACCAGATGATAGTTTTCTGCCTCCTCCCTGCTGCCACTCTTGTGGAGTGGCACCACGTCTGCCCTCCTCCAGTCCCTCAGCACCCATCCCATGTCCAGGGACAATAAACAGCCTTGCCAAGGGTGCTGTCAGCTCCTCCTTTAACTCCTGGAGTACCCTAGGATGCAGGGCATCTGTACCCATAGCTTTATCCTCTCTCAACCTACCTAACGCCTCTCTTTCCCTGCTTTGGTGAACGGGCTTTGATCTATCCTTGCGCCTTTCCTTCCCCTTCCCCCTCCACTGTGAAGACCGAGCTGATATACCTATTTAGCACTTCCGCCTTCTCGAAGTCCTCCTTCACCTGTACTCCCCCCCCTCCAGTCTAACTATCCCGTTTTGTCTTCCTTCTGTCCCTAACATACCTAAAAAAAGTTTTGTCCCCCTTTTTGGACTGTTTGGTGATTCTGTCTTCTGTGTCCGCTTTAGCCCTCTTAATCTTCTGCCCTGCCATCCTCAGTTTTTCCTTTTAGATCTCCCTGTTTCTATCCCTCTGGGTCCTCTTATATGTTTTGAATGCCCTTCTTTTCTCCCCAGTTGTTCCCCCCACCTCCCAGGTGAACCACAATGGCCTCTTTGGTCTTTTGCTTTTCTTAACCCTCCTGATGCAGATGTCCATGGCCTTCAGTAATCCCCCTTAATTGCTTCCCATAACTATTCCATGTCCTCTATCTGCCCTTTCCTCTTCATTTGCTTCTCAAAAATCACCCTCATTCTGGTGAAAACTGCCCACCTGAAATCCAGAACCTTAGTTTTTGACCAGCCCACTGCCTTCCCCAACCTTCCCCTGAACCGTGGCGTGTTGTGGTCACTTACATCTAGGCTGTCCCCCATTACCACCTCTTCCACACTTTCCCCATTAGTGAGAATCATGTCCAATATGTTGCTACCCCTGGTTGACTCTCTTACCAGCTGTTGCAGGAAGGCTCCTTGGAGGGACTCCAAGATCTCCCTACTTTTGGCTGACTTAGCCAACTGGATGTCCCAGTCAACATCGGGGAGGTTAAGGTCCCCCATCAACAGAAGTTCCCCTTTGAGTGCCATCCTCTGGATCACCTGCATCAGCTGCCTGTCCACCTACTTGCCCTGAATTGAGGGTCTGTAGATCACACCCAGTCTTAAACCTGCACCAGACGGGACTTCTGGTGACGTCACTCATGTAATGGCAGCTTAAATCGGAGCTCTGGTACCTTGGATACATTTTTCAAAGGAATCTGTTACCATCGGTGACTAAAACACTTTATTTGGGATATACCCAGTCTCCACAGGTGTTTGCACAATGGGCAGAACTAAAAAAAAACTTATTGAAGAGGAACGCAGCCGCTCGAGAGGTCGGATTGAGCTGAGGCCTGTAAGCCCGTCTGGGTCCCGTTCCTCTTTAATCACGACTTCGGGAGAGGATTCTGATGGCTCTGGTTCTGAAGATGCTTCTACCTTCACAAAAGCAGATGGGCACAGAATGCTGAAAATACTACATTGCATTGATGCCAGGATTCTAGGGATACAGGGAGAGCTTAAGAAGTTAGAAACACGTATGACTTCTGTGGAAACGCAGGCTGAAACTCTGCAAACAGAACACATGGCCTTTGGTAGATCACTGGCTTACCTTCATAGAAGGGAAAAAGAACTGACCATGAGAGCGGAAGATGCAGAGGCGCGAGCTCGTCGTAACAACATTCGTATATTTGGTATCCCAGAGGGGGTGGATCCCCCAAGCATGGAGGACTTTGTATATTCCTGGCTAAAAACGGAGCTGAATTTGGAAGAGGGCTTCAATACAGAAATCGAAAGGGCTCACCGTTCTATTGCCCCTAAACCAAAAGAAGGTGCACCACCCAGATCAGTGATTGTAAAATTCCTTTGGTATACAACGAAAGAGAAGATCATAAAGTTAGCGTGGGCAAAGAAAAATCTTAACCTGGATGGACAAAGGCAGTACATAGATCAGGACTTCCCTCCTCTAATGCTCGCTCAACGTAAGAAAGTGCTACAGGTGGTAAAAGCTCTGAGGGACAAAGGTTTGAAAGCCTACCTTAGGTATCCTGCAAAGCTCTGGGTACAGGATGGGGCTAAGATTTTCGACACCCTCTCGGCTGCTGTCCCCTTCCTTACGTCCCAGAAGGTACCCATTCTGGATATAAAGGAAGAACAGGTGGAGAAGGAGACAGAAGATTTGTTGTGGTCCATTGCTCCGGGTTCAGGAAGGCGCGCAAAGAGACGAGAAGAGGCCCTGCTTCCACTGCATGCAGGTATGGCGAAGTGGCTGCAAGCCAGGAAAACCTGAGGAGCGCATTAATGGAGCATGCAAGGGAACTTGTTCTGCAGAAATGCCTTATAATAGGCAACGATACCCTCTGGACTGAATAGCTGAGACTGCAAGATACATAAGGGACTTACTGTACTGTTCCATTTGGAATAGATAAACTCTATTGGTTCTTCTTTCTTTGTTGATATGAGGTCCCTATTTTAAATCTTTAACCGATTACAGGATATTTTGGGGAGTTTTTAGATGCTCCCTTAAAGATACGTGGAGGAACTTATTAGTGTTGGGTTTAAGTGGGACCCACAGCTGGTGTAGCAAGGATAATGTCCCCACTGGGTAAAGCGCTACATTCGAAGGGTGGAGATGAGGTATTAATAAAAGTTTTTTTCCTTTTTTTTATAGAAATAAAAGTATAAGCGTGAACTTAGTTAACTGTTAGATGGTTATAACGAATAGATAAAGCAGAAAGCAATTTAAAGAGGAAAGAGCTGGGGGAGAGCTATGATTTGGGTATATGATTGTTGGAGGGCTGGGGGGGTAACTCATAGTAGAACAGTTGTAAGTAAATAATCTACGTTTGGTGTGGGTGGTTGTCCTGCTGTATTCCTAACCTCCGACTAGTTAGTAAATAAGGAGGATTAGTTTAAATTGGTAATATTGGTTATCCTTATTTGCCTCCCCTGGTCTCAATTAATAAGCTGTAGGAATCTTGGCTGTGCCCAGGGTACCTGGCTTTGGTGGCTTGCCTAACCGGATCCAAACCAACTAGGAGGGGGTGTGGTTCCTGATTTTTAAGAATTTACCCCTTAGCGTTTGGGTACACTTTTTCTCCTATCACACTAGGAGCTATATGCCCCTAGTACCTGGGGGATTAAATTACTACCCCCAGTTTTTTGTAGCTTGGATTGAGCTAATAGGTACCTGGTGAAAACAGGTACCTGGGTTCTTGTTCCTTCTTTAGTATCCCTTTTTGGGGTTCTTGTTCTTGACCCACGTTGGGGTCTTAGGATGTTATTCCACCCAAGGGTTAGTTGACTGGGTGGGATGTTTGGGGTAATTTTTGACTGCTGTGGTTATGTATTTTTTTTTATATTTTAGGCTTTTTTTTACGTTTACTTTTTCTCATTGCCAGAAGTAAGCACGAGAGTATACATAAAATTTTCAGAGACGTGGGGGTAAAATTGGTACTTGATGATTTTCTTTTCTTTTTTTTTTGCATAATCTTTTTATTAGTTTATCTTTGTCATATCACAGCAAAACAATAGTTTACATCTCAGCAGACACATAGTATCCTTATACATATCTTACAGGCCTCACTCATTACATCCATCAATTTTCACCAATTAATTTAAGTGCCGTTCTTATAGACCTTATACATCATTCTCAGAATAGGTACATGTCTCCATAATTTGATCTTAAGATGTTACATCATAATAAAAAAAATAAAAGAGGAGAAATAAAGAAAAGAAAAACAGGACACAAAAATGCCCCCAAGGATAAAAGAGCAGAGAGAAAAAAAGAAAAGGCCCCCTCCTCCCTCCCTCCTATATCACCTGCCCTTCCACCCTTGCTCCCTCTCCCCAATTAATCGAGAATTCACTTCATCCACTATCAATATCCATACCTTTCACTATAGCCTCTGATACCATACTCCGACAGTGACCCCCTTTTCTTTTTTGTTTATGTTACCCCTTGGAGCCAACTTCTCCTAATAGAGGAGCCCATCCATCACTCCATAGGTTCTCTTTTACTGCTTTTTAATATTTTACTATTAACCTCCCTATTTTTGTTCCCCACAGTTTATTTTATCCTCATCTTAGTACCTCTTGTTCCAAGGGGTGCATAGTATGCAAGTAGGGTGCCCACATGTTCACAAACTGATTTTCTTGCCCCCTAGCCTTATACAGTATGTCAAACTTTCAAGTTGCAGTGCATCCCATGCAAGATTCCTCCACTGCCTAACAGTAGGTTTATCCCCAGAGACCCAATGTATTCAAAATACATTGCTTTGCCAATACCAAAAGTATTCTCACCCATCTCTGTAGCATCTCCCACTCATCCTGGTGTGTGTCATCCACACCAAACAACATTATAAGTGGCTCCACTCTAACCTTCTGCCCCTTCATGTTTGACAACTCTTTCGCCACTTCCCCCCAAAAGGCCTGGAGTATCGGGCACGTCCAAAATGAATGTAGGTAGGTACCCAAGGCTGACCCACATCTCTGACAAATAGCTGATATTGTTGGGTTGTACCTGTTCACTGCAACTGGTGGGGTATACAGCCTGTGCACAAATTTATATGCTGCCTCCTTATATTTATTACAAAGTAATAACCCCTGGTGCGTCCCTTTTATTAAAGTCCACTGCTCCTCGGACAGTATACCTCCCAAGTCTCTTTCCCACAGGTGTTTAGTTTTATTTGTCACATCTGGCCACTGGAGGCGCAGGAGGGATGTAGCTTTCCTTATAATATCTACAGGTTTCTTTTTAATTTGCTGCAACAATTCCTCTACAACATGAATCCGGGCACCAGGGACCCTCTGCTTCTCAATGCCCTGTATGTATTTCCTCGCCTGGAAATATCTAAACAAGTGATGGGCCGGGAAGCCCAGTTCTTCCCTAAGTTCGTTGAATGGGCGGATCACTCCCTTTTTCCTTATATCATTAAGGCACATTACCCCCCCCTCTTCCCAACTCTGAAATACTGGATCTCCTACCCCCGGGATAAAGAATGGGTTCCAAACTAATGGTAAAATAAAAGATTCCACCGGCCCGGTGGCGCTGAGGGTTGAGGCGCTGGACGCCACACCTCGCGTTATGCCGGCGACCTGGGTTCGGGAACGAACTCGGGTGGCCAGGGGTCGGCAGGGGGAGAGAGGATCGAGCGTCCCAATGGATGCTCTCCTCTCTCAGGGGTGGGAACCAAGAAAGCATCTGCGTTCTACATCTCCCTTTGCAGCCTGTGGGAGCACCGACAACTGAAGGGGTCGGAGCCGGGGACGGGGGACGTCGGCGGCGCATGAAAGGTCTGGAGTGCTTCAGCACGCCTTCTCTCAGGATGCCGTATGTCCTAGCGCTGGACGCCCCAGGGGTAGGGGATTGGGGAGAAAACAGAAAAGACACCTCTCGGCAGCCCTAGATGAAATCCGCCCCGGATCCATCCAAGACCACCAAGAAGGGACAGACCCCGCTGTGCACGAGGTAAGGGAAGGAGGCACTCTAGGGGCAGATCCCAGCAAGGTGGAGTGGGGTGGAAAGGAGCAGGATGGAAGGAGTGGGCACCAGAGAGGAGGGAGGAAAAATAGAAAGTACAAAAAAAATAAATAAATAAAAGATTCCCCCTTTTGATGCCCCATCGCCTTCTTAATTTGATCCCAGCTATCTATTACCCCCTTCACTAAGATACTCAAGTCCCACTTATCCCGCAAGCCCCTTCTACCTGCTTCTGCTAACAAATAAGAGATTCAAACCCCATATCCCTCCTCCTCCAGGTCCATCCAACTGGCCTCTTTTGGCCTGTACACCCAATCTTTAATGATCCTCAATTGTGCCGCCCAGAAATATAACTTCATGTCTGGGTAGTTCAGCCCTCCTTGAGATTGGTCAGTTTTCAGCTTATTTAAACTAGCCCTGGGCTTCTTCCCTTGCCATATAAACCTGGAGCAATCCTTTTCAAATGCCTTTATATCTTTCCCTGTCAACCCTATTGGCAACATCTGTAATGGATATAAGACTCTGGGAAGAACGTTCATCTTAAGTAAATTAATATGTCCTAACCATGATATAGGCAGGTTTCTCCATCTGCCTAAATCTTCTCTTACCAATTTCAATAGTGGAGTATAATTCAGTCTATAAAGTGACCTCAAGTCCCTACCTATCTTGATCCCTAAACAAGTGAAGTGCGTATCTGCCCTCTTCAAACCCCATGTACCACCCGCATCCCCCCTCTCTTCCCCCAGAAACATGATTTCAGACTTTCCCAGATTCACTTTATATCCTGAGAATGTAGCAAATTGACCTATGATTTCCAGCAAGGCAGGCATAGACTGTGAAAGGCTCATCACATATAACATCATGTCATCGGCATACAGTGTAATTTTATGCTGTCTCCCGCTTTTCCCTTTTATCCCTTGTATTCTTAAGTCCCCCCTGATGGCTATAGCCAGTGGCTCTACCGCCACTGCAAATAGCAGGGGGGAGAGAGGGCATCCCTGCCTTGTTCCCCTGTGGAGCGTAAACTGTTCTGTTAAGTTCCCATTTACCAGTACTGCAGCCTTGGGTGCCCGATACAATGCTCTTACCATTTTAGTGAAACTTTCCCCTAACCCAAAGCGCTCCAAGATTGTAAACAGGTATGGCCACTCAATCCTGTCGAATGCTTTTTCGGCGTCCATTGACAATACAGCTGCCCCCGATTTCTTGGCTTGTTCCAAGACATTAAGGACCTTCCTAATATTATAAGAATACCTACCTTTTATAAATCCGGTTTGATCCGGATGGATCAACTCTGGGAGGATACCCTCCAATCTGCTAGCCAAAATTTTAGCAAATAGCTTAGCATCGCAATTTAACAGGGATATTGGTCTATATGATGAGCATTCCATTAGGTCCTTATTTGGTTTAGGAATCACACACACCAAGGCGCAGCCACATGTATCTGGCAGTTCCCCATTCTCTCTTCCTTCCCTAAATACTTCCCACATAACCTCCTTTACCTCCTCTCTCAGCAATCTATAGTATTCTGTGGGCAGTCCATCAGGGCCACATGCCTTTCCGGGCTTCATTGTGTTGATGGCCTGAATAATTTCCTCTCTGGTAATCTCCTTATCTAACAGCTCCTGTTGGTGCTTTGTTACTTGGGGCAATTTATACTTAGCCAGAAAGTCATGTATTTCTTTTTCACTTCCCTCTCCACTTGCTCTGTATAAATCCTCGTAGTATTTCTTAAATGTATCCCTTATCTCCACATACTTAGTAACCATCTGCCCTTTTTTATTTTTGTTGCCAAGGATGTGCACCACATTTTTCCTACCCTTCACAAGGTTTACCAACAAAGGCCCTGGCTTGTTCCCCCACTCATATATTCTATGTTTCAGGTAGAATAATTTTTTCCGAGCCTCATCCATCAATAAGGTATTAAGCGTCTGTCTAGTTGTTACCAACTCCTGCCTCGCCTGTTCACCTCCTTCCCTCCTTGCTACCCTCCCCTCCAATATTCTCAACTTCTGTTGAAGGGCTTTCTGTCTTTCCAATCTAGTTTTTTATATTTCACCATGTACCCTATAATTGCTCCCCTCATGTACGCCTTGCCCGCATCCCGTAACATTTGTTTAGAAGTGGCAGTCGGTGCATTTACATCCATATAAAATTTAAATTGCTCCTTCACATAATCCTGAAACTCCTGCGAGCCTAGAATATAAGTAGGGAATCTCCATGTCTGCATTTCCCCCTTCACTCGGAAATTGAAAGGACGCCACCACTCCTGCATGGTATGAGATTTGTATGGGACCATGTGCCACCTTCCTGAGTTTCTCATACCAGTCCAGCGTTACAAAGACATGATCAATCCTCGACCATGTTTTGTGTGGCTTAGAATAAAAAGTATATTCTCTATCCTGAGGGTACGCTGTCCTCCAGGCATCCACTAAATTCAATTCTGCCAACCCTTCCCTCCATTTCCTAATACAAGGATCTCTACGTCCCTTCCCCTCCAAGTGATCAGGGGCAGCATCAGGCATGCAACTGAAGTCCCCTCCCATAATCAGGTTCTCAAATTGTTCTGTCATCAATATGGACAGTATGTTATTGTAGAACCCCGGGTCTAAATTAGTTGGTGCGTACACACTCCCAAACATGACTTTCATGCCATGGAGAACACCTGCAACAAACACATATCTACCTTCCCTTGGATCTGCAAGGACTTTTGTGATCTGTAATGGAAGATTTTTATGCACCAGGACCGCCACTCCCTGTTTACGTGGGCTGAAAGGGGCCGCATAGCACGCACCTACCCACCCCCTTTTGAGTTTTACATGCTCAGGTGTGTTTCCTGCAGGAGAGCCACCTACACTTGTGCCCTCCTTAACACTGTTAGCACTGCGCTCCATTTAACCGGGGAGGAGAGACCATGAACATTCCAGGATTGCACCACCAAATCACTTCCCACCATTATCCCATTCCATTATCACTTTTCCTCTATCCCTCCAAATACTTCCCGCATTCGATGTTCCTCTTAATCTCCCTTCAACTCTCCTCATATTTCACCCAAGTCTAGGCTTCATCGTCCCAGCAACCATATCAGCAGCCTTACTATCCTTACATGCCCTTTTACCCTTATCACCTGAATGTGAATCTTGATTGTTCTTAACCCTTCCCCGATACTACTGTATACCCCCTTTTTACCCCCTTTCCCGTACTACTCCTACTCCCAGACATCCTATACCATTCCTTTTCCTCCCAGCACTCCCCTTTCCACTATTTCAGCCATCGCCCATCATTACTTTCTTCTGCCATCATGACAGCACCTCCAAAATTCTGCTATTTGAGCAGCTACCTCCCCTCACCCCCCACCCGAGGCCACTTCATCTGTGACCAAATACTGGCCCATCTGATTCATAACATAATAACACTACATGTATATGATATAGAACCGGAACCGCTTCGGTTCAGCCCCCATCAGTCCACTCTGAGTGCCATTGATTCTTGCCCTCAATCATATCCATCCCCTCTCCCCTCCACAATCATTCCATAATCCCATGCACAGTCTCGTTCATTTATGAGGCTTCCTTTCAACAGCCGGCCCAGTCGGAGGCTGGAGGAGTAGGCTGCATGATTTCAAACAACCACACATGCTAGGCCCAGGCCACCAGCCACTTCTCCCGGCCTACCTTCTCCATGAGTGCTCGTCCGGCGATTTCTTCTGTGTCTGCATGCGTTCTCCTCCGCATTGGAAGAAACTTCAGCACGTATTCTTCCAAAAACAGTCTCATTCAGCCCTCATCATCCACCGATTTAGCCGTAGGCCTCCTGAGTTCAAAGATTTTCAACACTAAACATGAACAACTCAACTTATAAAGGGGGATCTACCCCCAGCCAGAAAGGATAGTCAGTGTCTCAAGTCTTTCTCACTTCCCCCACCATGTCGCCACTCTCTTCAACCCACTTTCTTCTTGAGTTCCTTTATAAAGGTGTTCACCTTCTCCACCTCCCAAAACGAGTACACCGCACCTTTGTGTTTTATTTTAAGGATCACAGGGTAGATCATGTAGTGCTCCACTTGCATCTCTCTTAGCTGAGCCATCGCAGTGGCAAACACCCGCCTTTTCTTAAGTAATCTGTTCGAGTAATCTTGTGTGACATGGATTCTCACTCCATCAATTTCAACAGGCTGGTTTACTTTAAAGGCTTTTATCACGGTTTCTCTGTCCTGAAATTATGGTAGCGAATAACAATACTTCTAGGGGGTTGGCCCGGACCTGGCTTTGGCAGTACGGCTCTGTGCGCCCTTTCAATCTTATGCTTTCCCCCTTTAGGATGCAATTTCGATATTTTCGGTAATTTTTCAGCACAGAATTTCATTATGCCCAGACCCTCTTTCCCTTCAGGGAGCCCTTGTAAGCACAGATTGGTGCACCTGAAATAATTCTCCTGATAGTCTAAGGCTTCTCTCATATCCTCCAGCTCCTTCTCTAAAGTGATGATTTTCTCCGGTAGAGGCTGTACCAAATCTTCAACCCTAGCTGTATGATCCTCCACCTCCATTAGCCTTTCACCATGTGCTGTGGTTCTCTCCGCTATTTCTTGCAACTTTGCTTCAATCTGGTTCTCCAGCTTTTCAAAGCGAGGATTCAATGCCGCCAGCACTTGCGTTGTCACCTCTCGCCCCAGTACAGCCAATTCTGCCGCCGAGAAGGATATTGGGCCTGTAGATTCTGGTGTGGGCCCAGCTGGCTGCTTCTTCAGGTTTTTCCCAGCAGTTCTAATGGGCTTCCCTGTTGCATTAGAAAGGTAGTCATCCATCATTATGTGGCTCCGGGCAATTATGCAGCAGAATCCAATTCTATTTATCTTAGTTTTATGAAAAAATGATATATTTAGGTCTCTGAGGTTCGGAGCTCAAGGAGAATGCGTCTTACTTCTTAGCTGCTCATCAGCGCCCCCCAATGATTTTCTTTTCAGCCAAAAATGTTATCATGACATCACTTAAGATAGTATCGGTTAATGTTAAAGGAATAAATGGGGTTGTCAAACGAGTGAGAATTTTACAAGAGTTGGGACGCTTAAAGTGTGATCTGGCATGCCTACAGGAGACCAAATTGTCGGATAGTGAACATCTTAAGCTTCGAAGAATGTGGGTAGGTGGGGTCTACGCAGACTCTTGCCCCGATTCTCCTGGGAGGGAGTGGCTATCTTAATCTGTAAAGGTCTCCCCTTTAAGGATCATAGGGTTCAGACGGAGGGGTTGCGACATTATGTGATGGTCTCTGCGGAGTATATGGGACACCCACTCAATTTGGCAGCAGTGTATGCCCCCACGCCTCCTTCTGGTAGCTTTTTAGGCGATTCTTTGCTACAGTGGACTCTCTCCCCAGGAAGAGTGGTAGTGGTTGGGGATTGGAACTGTGTTGAGAACAGTCTCCTGGACAGGAGCCCTGGTGGGAAGGGAGGGAGGACAGCGTGTTCTAAACTTCTCAGAACCTTGTTATCGGAGGAGGGCTGGACGGATCCTTGGAGACAACAAAATCTGCTGGTCAAAGACTTCACATTCTGTTCGGTGGTAGCCAAATTATATTCTAGGCTCGATAGATTTTACACACAAAGAATGTTAGTGACATGGTAGACTTATTAATACACCCGGTCACTTTTTCAGATCACGCTTTGATTAGTGCTAGAGTAAAGTGGCCTGGGGTAAAAACTAAAGGGAACTGGAGAGTTGACCCGGGTCTTTTGAACGATACAAATTTTGAGGCCCAAATGAAAGACTCAATCAAATTATGTATTTCAGAGAATAAGGAAAATGATACCCATATATCTTTCATATGGGATGGGCTGAAAGCGGTTATACTGGGCCAGATCATTAGCTATTCTACCTATAAATATAAAAGTACCCAGGCCAAATTGGATAAGTTGTTAGAAACTATAAGCTCCTTGGAAAAAGAACATAAAAAGAACAACAAGGATACTTCTATCCAAGAGAAATTACTAGAAGCTAGAGAAAAATATAATAGGGAAATGAATAATAGAACTGAAAATTCCCTAGGATACACTAGACAAAAATATTATGAAACAGGGGGTAAAGCACAGTGGTTGCTGGCCCTCAGGTTTAGAAAACAAGAGGCGGAAAGATACATTCCTAGTCTTAAAAAGTGTGGAACCCAGATCCTCTCCTCGGACCCCATTCCAATTGCTGACAGTTTTTGTAATTACTACTAAGAGTTATACTCCCAAGAAAGAGGAGAGAACCACCCTACCCAGGTAAACAATCTTTTTAATAATATAGACCTACCTAGGCTTGATGAATCCCTGAAAAACAGCCTAGACAGGACAACAACTGAACAAGAAGTTATTAAGGTTATCAGGAATTTAAAGGGGGGGGGGAGGCCCCGGGCCTGGACGGGTTTGTGGGGGAATTCTATCGAGCATTTGTCGATGAGTTGACCCCTTTGTTTACCAGAGTCTGTAATATAGCTCAGGAACAGGGAGAGGCCCCAGCTTCCTGGGAAGAAGCATTGATTACCCTCCTGCCAAAACCAGGTGAAGATCTGACGGACTGTGGGAGCTATCTCCCTATATCCCTAATCAATCAGGATGCTAAAATATTCGCTAAGATCCTGAGCTCTAGCTTACAAGAATTTATCCCGGAATTAGTACATAAAGACCAGACAGGGTTCATCCCAGGCCGCCATATCCAGGATAATATTAGATTATTACTCAATGCTTTGTCTGCCTCCAAGTCATTCCCCACAAATGTTTTGAGGGCGGTATTGGCATTGTACGCGGAGAAAGCATTCGATCGTATAGATTGGCTTTTCCTGGATCAGGTCCTGGAGAAGTTTGGTATTGGGGAAAAGTTCAGAAAATGGATAGCAAACCTATATAGAAATCCCTGGGCAAGGGTGAAGGTGAACAGGGTAACCTCGGATAAGATACTGATCAGGAGGGGGAACTAGACATAGTATCATAGTATCATAGTAGTCACAAAGCACATATAGACTTTCGTCCTTGACTGCTTGCAAAATTCATTCTATTTTATCAATTTAATTAACTAAAAACTTGTTACTACTGTAATCATCCAGTCTTACCTTAAAAATGTCCAAATTTGAACTATTAACTATATCATGAGGAAGAGAGTTCCACCCTGAAACAACCCTCTGACTGAACCACTGTTTCCTTTTTTGAGAATTCCACTTATGCTGTTTAATTTGTCTACAATGAGATCTAGTATGATAATTTCTAACAGTTAATTCAAGCCCAAAATCTTCTCTAAGAACAGTGTCTTGAAATGATCTGTAAACTAAAATCATATCGCCCCCTCCATCTTCTATAAGCCAGAGAATACAGATCCAACCCAACCAACCTATCCTCATGTGTCATGTTCTTAAATCCCAATACTGATCGAGTGGCCCTACGTTGCACTCTCTCCTCTCTTGCAATCTTGCCCTTAGTATAAGGGGCCCAAACCTGGGAACAATACTCCAAGTGAGCCCTAACCAATGATCCATACAGTGGGACCACAACCTCTCTGCTTCTACTTACTATATGTCTCAGTATACAGTTAAGAGCTCTATTAGCATTTTTAATAGTCTGGTCACAATGAGCAGAAAATGAAAGATCATTTTGTATAATAACCCCCAAGTCCCTCTCCTGTGTCACACATTTTAATTGTTTATTGTTGACAGTGTAGTTGAGTTCTAAATTTTTCTTACCCATATGTAATACAATACATTTATCCTCATTTAGCATAAGTTTATGTTCTAATGTCCACTTCTCAATATATTTGAGTGCTTCCTGAAGTCCATATAGTCTGAAGGTGAATCTAATACTGTTCCCATTCTACAGTCATTGTGCAAACTTGGTTATCTATACATTTCCCTTGTTATATTGTAACGATGATATATATAAATTGAACAGGCAAGGGCCCAACACTGAGCCCTGAGGGACCCCACTCATCACAGGAAGCCAGTCAAATAACTGTCCATTAATCACAACTCTCTGCCTCCTAAAATTCAACCAATCCGATATCCAATTTACAAAAGTCCAATTTATATTTAGTTCAAGAAGGGATTTAATTAGTTCATCATGAGGTAATTTATCAAAAGCCTTGGAAAAATCCAACTGGATAACATCAACTGATCTACCCTGATCCAAAACATTACTAACTTTTTCATAAAAACTCAACAAGTTGGTTTGACACGATCGTGACTTTGTAAACCCATGTTGGTTACGTATCAGCAAGATCATTTATAGATACATGATCCTGAATATGGTCCTTTATTATACTTTCAAGAATTTTCCCAAGTGTAGATGTTAGACTTACTGGTCTGTAGTTACCAGGGGAATCCCTCTTACCCTTTTTAAAAATGGGGACTACGTGAGCTTCCCTCCATTTACTAACAACCTCACCTCTATCCAATGATTCTTGAAAAATAAAGGCTAATGGGTAAGCTATTACCTCTGCAATTTCACAAATCAGTCTTGGATGTATATTGTCTGGCCCAGGGGATTTGTTGATCTTAATTTTCTTTAACCTATCCCATACATCTTTTATGTCAATGTTAATCCATTTATCATTTTTTGTATTGTATTTACTGTTAATTGTTACAGTACATTTGGGATTAAATACAGTAGAAAAATATTGATTTTGAACCTCAGCCATTTCCTTATCATTTAATAAGTTGCAGCTATCATCCTTAAAGGGCCTACTGTTTGTCTATTCCTTTTTGTTATTGATTTATGCATAAAAGGCTTTATAATTATTTTTACTTCTAGTTGCTAATTTAATTTTAAAATTAGATTAGCGACCCTATTATTTATTTACATATTTAACCTGTTTTTTGTACTTTGGCATTAGGTTTAGATCAAGTTTTGCTAATCTGTACAATTTATGTTTTACATTTATCTGCCTTTTAATTTTGCAAGTTATCCATTTAGGGGAAGCACCCAATTTAGAATTTTTTCTTGTGAATGGTATATTTGCATCTGCAATGTCTTTTATTTTATCCACTAGGATGTACCACATTTCATCCAACATTAACCCAGCAAAATCTAATTTCCAATCCCACAAAAGTAATGCCTGTCTAATTTTATGAAAATCCACTTTATTAAAATTGGGAATTTTTATATTACTTCCCTGCTGAGTAACTGATTCGTTTAATTGGAAAAAAATTGTGTTATGATCACTATTTGAGATTGGAGGACCAACCTCAGTGACACTTAGTCTAGATCCCATATTTGAAAGAACGAGATCCAAAATATTGTTAGATCTCGTATTTTCTAAAACTAATTGATCCAAGCCCAGTTGATTAAAGCTTTCCAAATAATTCCTTTCATTTAGACTAGATGATGTCTGGTTTATCCAGTCTATATCTGGGAGGTTAAAGTCACCAGTTATAATAAGGTTATCAGCTGAATCAATATGGTCCAGATAATTTAAAATATCTACATCCTGCTCCCTATTTGTGGAAGGGGGACGATACATGGCCCACAACATAATTTTAGGAGCATTTGGAGGCAAGATTTTAACAGACAGATGTTCGATGCTAAGTTTACCATCATGAATTTCCATGCTTGGGACAGATTCATGTACATAAATTGCTACTCCACCACCCTTTCTATGTAATCTAGATTTCTGATACAAATTAAATCCTGTAATATTTCTGTTCCATGTATCATCTTCCTCCCAGCAGGTTTCTGTAAGGATTGCTATTTTAATATTTTGATTCCTCATAAGGAGTTTGAGTTCATCAAATTTGCCATCCAAACTTCTCACATTTGATAATAAGCAATTTACTGGTTCCAGATATGAAAATTACGTACCTACCGTAATTCTTGATCTTCTTGGACGAGTCTCCACCACTCATTCACACTATTGGGATCTGCGCTGGAGGCACTAGGACCCATCGGGAGCAAACTCTTTGCTGGAGGGTCGACACCAGAGATGGCGCCGCGAGCACTAGCTCGCGCGGCAATGACTATCTCAGCGTCGACCCTCCAACCGCCTCAGTACCTTTTTTACCAAGGAGGTGCAGCTAACCAACGAAGAGTAACCTAACCTTAAGACCGACATAAGATAGTCCGCGACCCGTGTAAGAAGGGTCAACAAAGAAGTCTTCACGGCCTAAAGATTTGAGGGAGTGAAGACAACACAGCGGTGAGCTCGGGGATGGAGGCAAGATAGAATGAGTGGTGGAGACTCATCCAAGAAGATCAAGAATCACGGTAGGTAATGCACTTTCATCTTCCTGGACATAAGTCTCCACCACTCATTCACACTATTGGGAGAGTACCGAGCTAATAATCCCCCGAGAGGGCGGCAGGAAGACCAAGAGCTCACGTTTCTAGACAGAAGTCCATTAAGGATAGTTCTGCCGAAGGTGGAATGTCGCCTGGTATGAACATCCAGTGCATAATGCTTAACGAAGGTATGCACCGAGCTCCAGGTGGCGGCATTGCAGATGTCTGCAATCGGAACATTGCAAATTTCCACTAGGGATGCCGCGACCGCTCTGGTAGAGTGAGCGTAAACCCTACCTTCCAATTTAACCTGTGCCATGGAATAGCAATGTCAAAGACATGCCACTAGCCACGATGAGATGCATCTGATAGCGACAGGTTGACCCAGCCGGGTCTCGCTGAAGGAAACAAACAGTTGTTGGGCTTTGAGAAAATCCTTGGTTCTATCTAGATAGAAATGCAAGGTCTCTTAACATCCAAGGAATGAAGAGATCTTTCCTTCATTTTGGAAGTCCGCAGTTAAGAGGGAAGGACCAAAGGTTGGTTTAGATGGAATTCGACACAACCTTGGGAAGAAATTTAGGATGAGTGCGAAGAACTACTTTGTCCTTATGGAACACAGTATACGGAGGGTCCGTAACCAGTGCATGTATCTCAGAGACCCTGCGGGCTGAGGTAATGGCTACTAGGAAGGCTGTCTTCCAGGTGAGACATTTTAGCTCACAGGTAGCCAGAGGTTCGAAAGGTTTCTGAGTGAGCATGTCTAGCACAAGGTTAATGTCCTAGGCTGCAACCGGACGTCTTATAGGGGGTCTGGTATGCAGAATTCCTTTAAGAAATCTCTAACCATAGGTAACTGAGCCAGAGACAAAGAAGAAAACGGCTCATGATACTCTGAAATGGCACTAAGGTGAACTTTGACTGTAGAGTACTGAAGACCTGAATTTGAGAGGTCCAAGGGTACTCACCAAACCTTGTCTGGTGGACAGGAAAGGGATTCCAAGAGGACTTTGCACACCAGAGTTTAAAACGCTCCAATTAGACGCAGTAAGTTTCTCCCGAGTAGCTGGCTTCCGAGCAGCCAGAAGAATGTCTGAAACTCTTCGAGACATTGAACCGTTCACTTCTACCCTTCAGGAGCCAAGCGTGAAGGTGAAGCTATCTCAGGTTGGGATGGACCACCGACCCTGAGTCAACAGGTTCATCTGCAGGGGGAGTGGTCTCGGAGGGGCTGCCAACATATTGTTGAGTAGGGGAAACCATAGTTGTCGAGGCCAAGAGGGAGCAATGAGAATCATCTTGGTACCCTGGGACTCGAATTTGAGAAGTACTCTCTGAATTAGAGGAAGAGGCGGAAAGGCGTAAAGAAAGCGTTTTGTCCACTGCAGCCTGAACGCATCCTGACAGAAAATGCCAGGCCCTGGATTTCTGGAGCAGAAGAGAGGCAGTTTTGCGTTGAGTGGGGATGCAAAAACGTCCAGGTCTGGAGTTCCCACTCTTCTAATAGTGATTGAACCATGGTTGAGTCGAGAGACCACCGTGAGGATCTGCCTCTGTTCTGTTGAGACGGTCCGCCAAGTCGCTTTGTACACCTGGCAGGTAGACCACTTGAATTAGAGATTTGTGTTCCAAGCACCATTCCCACACCCTCATCGCTTCCCTGCATAAGGGGTAAGAGTGAGCACGCCTCTGCTTGTTGATGTAATACATCACAGCTTTGTTGTCCGCTTGAAGGAGAATGTTCTTGTGACAGAGGATGTCCTTCAAGCCCGGACCGCATAAAGGACGGCTCTCATCTCTAGGACATTTATGTGAAGTGGGCCTCGAGTTGAGTCCATACACCTTGAGTGTGGAGAGAGTGACAATGAGCTCCCACCCTGTTAGCGATCGCGCCTGTGGTGATGGAGATTTGATGATCCAGAGGAGCAAAGGGAAATCCTTCCAGGAGATTGCTTTTCGAGACCACCAGGTGAGACCTCTGTAAGGGTTCTGTCACCTTGATGGGATAAGACTGTGGGTAAGTGGTTGGGACCACTGAGCACTGAGCATCCATTGGGTGGTTCTCATGTGTAGCCGAGCTAGGGGTACAGTGAACACTGAGGATGCCATGAGGCTTAACATACATTTCATTGAGAGAGCTGTAACTGATCTGTTCTCCCCAATGTAACGGGCCATCTGAAGGATATCGAGCGTTCTGTCCTCTGGAAGGAAAGCCTTCGCGCAAGAGGTGTCCAGTAGAGTCCCTATGAAAAGGAGTCTCTGGGAGGGCTGCAACTGTGACTTCTTTAGATTCAGCAGAACTCCCATGGACGTAAGAAGGTGAGAGGCCATCTGAACGGCTTCCAGGGTCCCCTGTCTGGAAGGGCTTGCTAGGAGCCAGTCGTCCAGGTAGGGAAACACTCGGATTCCGAGCTTCCTGAGATGCGCTGCAAGAACTGCACAACACTTTGTACAGACTCGCGGCGCCGAGGATAGCCCAAAGGGCAGGACTCTGAACTGATAGTGTTGACCCAGAGCCACTAACCTCAGGAATTTGTGATGCCTCGGTGAATAGGAAATGCTTGTGTAAGCTCTGCATGTCCAGGAGGCTAGCCAGTCGTGTTGATGAAGCAAAGGTAACAGGGTTCCTAGAAATCATTTGAATTTCTCCTGGGGAGAAATTTGTTTAGCTTCTGAGGTCTAGAATGGGGCGATACCCCAGACTTCTTTGAACTAGAAAGTAGTGAGTAGAACCCTGTGTTTCGCTGATGCAGAGGCACCAGTTCTACTGCCCTGTTGTTCAGAAGGCCCTGGATCTCGCGGCAAGAAGGTCTGACTGAAGGATTGACAGCCTGGGTTGTCGCTTGGGAGGATTTATTCGAGGGTCTCCAGAAAATTGAGAGAACTCTCGCGAATTATCCGAAGGACCCATTTGTCTGAGGTTATGGACTTCCACTGGTTGTAGAAGTGCATCAGACGACCTCCACCGAGAGAAAAAAGTCCACCTCGGGCAGTGGAGATGGAACTTGGACCGGCAACTCATAAGGAGCACTGGGCGCTTGGGCCTTGCCTTTCTGTTCGCCTCTTCTTTTGAGGTTGGGCAGGTTGGTTCTTATAGAAACTTCCTCTGCCCCTGCCTCGAAAGGACTGACGATTATGAAACTGACGTTTACCGACATGCCCTCGAGAGGGGGTAGGAGGAGGTCGAGCCAGCTTAATGGCCGACCTAGTCTTCTGAGTAGCCTCTAGAGCTTGCTCTACCTGAGGACCAAAAAGATATGAGCCGTCAAAGGGCAACGCCATCACCTGCTGCTGTGCATCATTCATGAAGCCCAAAGTACGCAGCCAGGAGTAACGGCGAGTACAAATACCAGCAGCTGCTGAACGAGAAGCAGTGTCGAAAGCATCCATGGCTGCTTTGACCTGTTGGTTATTAGATTCAATACCTCTGGTAATGGTCAGAAGAAGCTCTGACTTAGAGTCCGAGTCCGGAAGAGCTTCAACCATTTGCTTGATAGAGTGCCACAGGATATACTCATACTGAGAAAAATAGCCCTGGTAACTGGCAATACGCATACTTAAAGTGGACGCAGTAAAGACTCTCTTACCTAATGTATCCATCTTACGAGACTCTTTGTTAATAGGTCGAGCTGTAGTAGCTTGAGGAAGAGCGACCTTATCATTCTCTGGCAGGACTACAATAGGATCTGCAAAGGCTTGAGATGCCAAAATGGGACGATCCTTGGGGACTGAATATTTCCTATTAATGGATTTAGCCACCGAAGGGGTAAGAGCAGGATTATTCCATACCATTTGAGACAGCGTCTCGAAGGAAGGTTGAATCGGAGGAGTCAAATCCGTAGGAATCTCCGAAGCATGAAGATATTGGAGTCTTAACCGCTTCCCAGGATCGATGTCTGTAGTCTGGAGAGAAAGAGTGGAGCTCAGGTTCTTCAACAGAGACTTAAAGGACAGGTCCTCGACCACAGGCTCTGTAGCAGTGAAAGATCCTGCTTCGTCCACTTCACCACCCAACCGAAGGTCTGGGTCAGGCTCAACGTCATCTCCTGATAGTCCAGGGAGGACTGTTTGGACAGGAAAAGAGTGAAATACAGAAGAGGAAGGAAGAATTGAGAGGAAAGAGGAGTCCTCGAGAGCTCCCGGCGCCGAGGAGGCAAACGGGACCGAAAATGGCGCCGAAGAACAGAAGAACAGCAGCCGCCCGGCACCACGGACAGTGCCGAAGACTGCGCCAAGAAGGCACGGCGCTGCAGAAGGTGCCAGAAGCTCCGCGATGCCGCCGGATGGCGCCGACAGCCCGCTGATGCCGAAACGGCGCCTGACAAGCCCCTGAACGAGACGCGCCAAAGGCGCCTGAAAGCATCCCAGGACCCTGAGACACATGGTTAGAAGGGAAAATAGCAGGAGATAAGGGCATCGGTGTGGCCCCCGCGCCGCAGCCATGTGAGGGGAACACCAGTGCTGGAGTCATCGGCACTGGTGAAGGTGCCGCCACACCAGGAAAGTCCAACCGCCTACCTGGTCGCCCGACAAGCCCGAAGGCCCGGCAAGCAACCGAGCCAGGTAGCAGAACTGACTCGAGCCCATTGCTCCATAAAAGCGCCCATTGATGAAACTGCTCATCTGAAGACCTACCTATAGGCGGGGTAGGACTCGGATGCCGAAGACGGCGGCTACCGGAAGCATAAGTTGGCGACTCCGAAGGAGGAGACCGGCAACTAGCCACGATAACAGAGTATCGGCAGACATATCAGAGGGCGACCTCGAGTGATGCCTTCTCTTTTTAGACCTGTGGGCCGAAGAAGAGCTCGAGGCCGAACGGTGCCGAGAATGCAACCGTTTGTTTTTATGCCTCCGGGGGGACCGCCCATCCCCCCGGGCATTGGACTGACCGTTGTCGGACCCCCGTTCGGGAGAAGGAGGCGGACCGGACCCAGCCCGACTGACTGAACAGCTTTCATATGAAGTCTCCCTACCGTCATCTGACCTGCTCATGGTCGACTCCGTCAAGTAGGCTGAGACTTCTTTATTGTATATTAAAATAGAATAAACTTAAGCGATACTATATCGAGATAATACTACAAAAAAATAAACTGAAAACTATGCTGCTAGTTTGAAGTTTGACTCCCGACAGGCGAGCGATGTCGTTACTGAAGCGCACTCGACGGTGGGAAAAAAGGAACTGAGGCGGTTGGAGGGTTGATGCCGAGATAGTCATTGCCGCGTGAGCTAGTGCTCGCGGCGCCGTGCCTCGCGGTGCCATCTCTGGTGTCGACCCTCCAGCAAAAAGTTTGCTCCCGATGGGTCCTAGTGCCTCCGGCGCAGATCCCAATAGTGTGAATGAGTGGTGGAGACTTATGTCCAGGAAGATCTGTATTTGATGTACTGGCAGTGGAATCTATCTTAGGATATTTCCCATCCCCCACTTTACCCAGTTTAAATGTTTCTCAATGATTTTATTATATGTATTTCCTAAGACCCTTTCACCCATCTTGTTTAAGTGAAGTCCATCATTTCTATATAGTAATCCATTTTTAAAGATACAACCAGTGTCAATGAACCCTATTTTATGTTCAACACAGAACCTACATAGCATACAATTTATGGAAAAAATATCATAGTTTATATGCTGATGCACTCCATAAGTAGGTAAAATACCAAATATAATGATATCAAGTAGAATTTTTTACTTCCTGGATTAATTCAATATAATTCTCTATAATAGTCCCTTTTTATTTGACTTTATGTCATTCACTCCTATTTGGAGAATCACCAATGGTTGCTTTTCATATCCCAAACATCCTCTATTTCTATGTAAGTTCATGGATTTTTATTCCAGGAAACATGCTAACCATTGTATTAGTATTTCTTCCTTTACATACTATTTTGTCAATACCTCTTATTGTAGAATCACCTAATACAATGATTTCCCTTGGTTCTACTACTAACTGCTCACTATTATAGGTAACTAGGTCATTTGTCCTCGATGCACTCAGAGTCAGTTGTTGAGATTTAGAAAACGTTGTAGCTGAAAATTTAATTTCTCTTGAATCAATTTCCTCAGGACATCCAATACTAATTTTCTGGGCCTGTTCCCTATACTGAGGTTTGGTAGATGATGAAAACGAAGATCTAATGTCCCCGTTCTCAACATCCCCAACACCTCCATCCCTAGTCACTTGGGATTGGTCCGTATTCAGGACCGAAAAGGAGTTCTTCAATTCCAGAGGTGCAACATTATACACTTGATTTCCTCTGTGTTTGCCCTTACTATTTTTAATAGTAGCCCAACTTCCCCCCTCATCCTCCAACATTTTCGTATCAACACACAAATCACTTGCAATAGTATCAATAAAGTTCTCCAGCGTCCCTATGTCATGTTTAGTTTCCCATCTGTTTTTTAAATCATTTATTTCTTGCAATAGTTCTCCTATCAACACACATTTACTACATTCAAATTCCTCTACGTTTTCCAATCCCTGTACCAACATTAAACAACTTATCCACTTGGTAAAAGGAGAAGCCATATTGTACCTTGCTTTTCCTAGTTCTAAAAGGAATATTTATTTATTTATTTATTTTAAAGTCCCCTTACTTTTATACAGATTTCAAATCGTTTTCCCTTGTTCCTTGCATCCACAGCGGACACAGCCGACACAGCGCCGGAGACGTACGTGTCTCTGCACTGCCTCCTGACGGACCCGCGTGAACCCGCTTTGTGCTCGCCCACTCGCTCTTTCTTCAGCTTTTAAAGGAACCGACCGGAAGTGAATAACTCCTCTCCCAAGGCTATCATGAAGCTAGAAGCCCCGAAAATGTTTTAAAAATTTTTAACTAAAACACACAAATCACTTGCAACAGCATCAAATGCCCTCGCTAGTCAAGCCACCTCATGCAGTGGTCTTGACTGCTACAGCAAATACTAATACACACAAATTGTGGGCTAGAATTTACTATTTCCCTAAAGAAACAGAAATGACAGTTTGGTTTACTTTGTCTTGTTCGTTTTGCTATTAAATATGTATCTGCAGCTAGGAAGATAAATATCCTCCACACACAGACTCGCTATATTTGCCACACTACTCACCCGCTCGCTCTTTCTTCAGCTTTTAAAGGAACCGACCGGAAGTGAATAACTCCTCCCCCAAGGCTATCGTGAAGCTAGAAGCCCTGAAAATGTTTTTAAAATTTTTAACTAAAACACACAAATCACTTGCAACAGTATCAATAAAAAAAAGATAAATATCTTCCACACACAGACTCGCTATATTTGCCACACTACTCACCCGCTCGCACTTTCTTCAGCTTTTAAAGGAACCGACCGGAAGTGAATAACTCCTCCCCCAAGGCTATCGTGAAGCTAGAAGCCCTGAAAATGTTTTTAAAATTTTTAACTAAAACACAAATCACTTGCAACAGTATCAACTGCCCTCGCTAGTCAAGCCACCTCATGCAGTGGTCTTGACTGCTACAGCAAATACTAATACACACAAATTGTGGGCTAGAATTTATTATTTCCCTAAAGAAACAGAAATGACAGTTTGGTTTACTTTGTCTTGTTTGTTTTGCTATTAAATACGTATCTGCAGCTAGGAAGATAAATATCCTCCACACACAGACTCGCTATATTTGCCACACTGCTACTAGACAAGGCTGCCCACTTTCGCCTTTGCTGTTCGCACAATGTATTGAGCCCCTGGCAGCCCTTGTGAGACAGTCGAATCATTTTAGAGGCATTCAGGTACAGGGAGTGGAGGTTAGGGGTCTCTTTATACGCAGATTACACTTTGCTATATATTACTGACCCTGTGAGGCAGATGCATTTAGTTGACTCTCTGATCCAGTCGTTTAGTGTAGTCTCCGAGTTCAAAATTAATGACACTAAATCAGAACTCCTGCCCATCGGATGGCCACAAGACAGGGTGCTTCCACCAACTGGTAAATATAAATGGGCAAAAGAAGATATTAGATACCTTGGGGTTAGAATAACTAGGGGCATTTCCAAATTATATGCTTTTAATCATGGTCGATTGTTACAATCAGTCCAAGAGGATTTGCACAAGTGGAAAGAGTTACCCCTTGCTTTGTTTAGTAGAATTGAATGTGTAAAAATGAATGTACTCCCATGCTTCTTGTTTCTATTTCAGTCTCTGCCGCTTAGACTGCCAGCCTGTTTTTGGAAGGCATTAAGATCTTCTCTTTCCCGGTTTATCTGGGCTGGCAAGCCACCCAGAGTGAAATGGAATGTTCTCCTTAAAGAAAAAAGGAATGGAGGGGCAGGTTTGCCAAATTTCAAAAAAACATTACTGGGCCGCTCAGTGCCAACCATTGATTTCCCTTATGGGAAATGTAGACCCTCCGTTGTGGGTTGAGATAGAGAGACCAGACTCCTCTAGAGGAGATATTATGGATCTAATATACAGTATATGGATGTAGAAGGGATGCATTGTTTGTATTGTAATAATCCTTGGACTAGGCTGGTGGTCTCCTCTTGGCAGGAGATTAATAAAAAAATTGGGATGTGAGATATCCCTGAGAATGAACTCCCCGATTAAAGCCTGTTTGGACTTCCAACCTCTTAGATGGGATGGGGGATTCCTTCAGTGGGATCTAAAAGGCCTGTCTACATTAGGACAGTTGTATTCAGGGGAGGATCTTAAGTGTTTTCACCAGCTCTCACAAGAATTTTCTCTTCCCACCTCCAACTTTTTCAGATATCTACAACTTAGACACTTTCTGAAGGGGAAGAATCTTGGAAGGGAAGGTACTATTGGCTCGGGTATTAACCCTCTGGTGGATTTCCTGAGAGCTGAGGCTGGTAAGATGGAGTCCGGGGGGTTTGTCTCTCGGCTAGTTAACCAGTTCTCTGGCTTGGAGTCGGATTCCCTGGAGTCAGTTAAAACAAATTGGTCTATGGAGAGAGTCATCGATGATTCAGCATAGGTTGCAATATGGGGGGCCATCTACTCGACCACTGCCTCCAATAGCTGGCGGGAATTTCGATGGAAAGTGGCCATTAGATATTTTCGTACCCCAACAATCACTAAGCATTTTGGGCAGCATTTCTCAGACAGCTGTTGGAGGGAGTGTGAAGAAAAGGGGACACACTTACATGTATTTTGGTCGTGCCCCAGTATCAGTACTTTTTGGATGCAAATTGTGGATCAAGTGGGTGTGGTCTTCGGGACACGTATGACAGATGATCCCATATACTGGGTTCTGGGATACTACCCAGATCAAATTAAACAAAAGTTGCAGCGAAATCTATATGATATAATGGTGGCCTCGGCTCTCAAGGCAATTTCCCAAGTTTGGATGTCTAAAACCAGTCCCACATTGAATGCTTGGTATTAAAACTGCTTAACTATTCTAGATATGGAATATTTAACAGCCAGAGTAAGGCTACAAAAAGGTAAATTTAAGTCAAGATGGATGCCGTTTTTTAACTTTCAAGCACAGAAAGAACACATCAATGTATTATACATTCTGGTCAAATATACTTGTAACTGAAAGCAAATAATAATGTTTTACTGATTACCTAGCAAAGTGAATAGAGGCCACAGGTACACCTGTTACCTCCTATGACAGTATTAATGATGCTAATGTAATCCCCTTTGACTAATGCATTTTTAAGATTTCCAATGCTCACCGCTTCTTTTAGTTAAGTAACTCACTGTAAGGGTAGCATAAGCTTCCCCTCCCCCTTTTTTTGCTGTAATATTCAGTGCCGTTTTGTTTGTTGCTCATAGAGTTAAAAGAAGTGTGATCTGATACGATGGGTATGTGAATAGAAATAAGTTTGGTGATCGTTTGGTTTATGTCTAAGCTCCCAGATGAAACAGCTAACCAACTATTGTAAATTTCTCAGACACATTCCAGTGCCACTGGTGGAGAGAATGTATATATGTGATTTTCTTTTCTTTTTGTACTGTCATATGAGAAATATAATAAAATTATTATTTAAAAAAAAAAAAAAAAACCTGCACCAGACCATTTTTTCCATCGTGACCCACAGGACCTCTGCCACATCCTGTTCCTCCTGCCCTTCCATCCCATGATGTCTTCCTTGACATACAGTGCCACCCCCCTTTCCATCCAGGCCTAGCCTAGAGAGTCTGTAACCTGGGATACCCACCTCCCATGTATGGTACTCTGATCACCAGGTCCCTGTTCTGGCCACGATATCTAGGCCCTAGTCCACCATTATGGCCTCTAATTTCACCACATTGTTCCCTAAACTCCTGGCATTTGTGTACAAGCCTTTCCACCAGATACCCTCCTCCCCCTTACTACTGCTCACCACCCTCCCTGCCCCCTCCTGCGTGGAGTGCTAGCTTGGCTATCCCATTCTCCTGTAACTCTCTTCCTCATCCTAGCCTAGTACTCCCCCACCACCACTTTAACCCCCCCCGAGACCCTATCAATGCAACTTTGTAGGCCTCGCCTCAGAACCCTAGCCCCTCTCGCTGAAGTGAAACCTGTCCTTACAATAAAAGTCCTCATCCTCCCATGTGTCCCGCCACTCTCCAATACTGGTGAACCCTTCCTCCTGGCACCATAATTTGAGCCAGGCATTGGATTCCCTGATTTTCTGCTTCCTAACAGTGCTGGCACAGGGTACAGGCAAGACCTCTGGGAATGCCAAGGATTTTGCCTCTTCCTTGCAGCCTTTCGCCAGTATCCTAAACCATCTCTGAACCTCTGCAACCTCAGTGCTGGCCAGATAATTTGTACCCAAATGAATGACCAGGTGTGATTTTCCCCGTACCACCCTTGCCCCCTCCCTGATTTTCTGCATCACCCTCCCTGCTTCCAACCCTGGTTCACAAAACACTGCTCTCCCCTTGTAGCTTACCCATTTTCTGAGCCAATGTATCCCCTTAATAATCGAATACCGGAAGACCATGACCTTCTCTACCTCTCCCTCCCTTGCCAGTGAAACTGATCTCATGCCTGACGAACCCTTCCCCTCCACCTGCTGCTCCTTTGCTAGTGTCCCCCTCGCTTGCCCCATCCACCTGCGCTCTCTGCTTGCACCCCACAACCTCCCCTAATTCCTCCTTCCCTGCTCCTTTATTTGTATTCCCCTGGCTTGCTCTGTCCTCATGCCCCCTCTGCTTCCCTTCCTCTCCCAACTCTACTCCTACTGCTCCCTACTTGTATCCCCCTGACTTGCTCTGCCCTATACCACCTCTGCTTGCCCCCGCTTCCTCCCCCAATTCTCCCTCTCCTGCTCCTGATTCAGAACCACTTTCAGACATTTCCTTCTTCTCCCTCCCTGTTCCTCCCCACATCTATCCTAGGCCCTGCCTACCTGCCTGCACCTCCTGCTTTCCTCTTGGCTCTTTCCTTTCATCATCTCTTCTCCCCAGTCCTGTGCTCGCCTTCTCTATGGCAATGCTCCATTCTTGTTAGCCTTACCTTGCTCTGCACCTCACCCTCTACCTCAGCTCTCCTTTCCCCACCCCCACTTCTGTGCTCACCTCTCCTACTACCCTGCTCCTCTCCTGCATGTCTCTTCCTACTTCTCACATCACCTCCTAAGCTCAGTTCCCTTTCCCCACCCCGCTCCTGTGCTCATCTCTTCTACTAACCTGCTCCACTCCAGTATTTTTACCCTGCTCCCCACATCCCCTCCTAGCTCAGTTCCCTTTTCCCAACCCCCATTCCTACTCCTCATTTCATAGAAATATAGACTTTCAAAGCAAATAAGGACCGCTTGGTCCATCTAGTCTGCCATTTCCCTACATATTGGATAAGTTGCAGATCCTGATAACCAGCAGCCTACTTTTTCCTACCCCCCTCTAGAATTCCCTTATGTCTGTTCCATGCATTCTTGACCCCACGACCCCCTTTGGAAGGCTGTTCCATGCATTCACCACCCTCTCCATGAAAAAATACATCCTCACATTGCCCCTGAGCTGTCCCCCTATATCTTCAAATTGTGCCCCCTTGTTCTTGCACACCTCGTTTTCTAAATGATGCCACCCTCTTGGACATTGTTGATTCCCTTGAGGTACTTGAGAGTTTCTATCATGTCCCCCCTCTCCCTCCTTTCCTCGAGGGTATAGATATTAAGCTCCTTCAGTCTCTCTTCATGTGGCTTCTGGTGCAGACCCTGCACCTTCTCTGGACTGCTTCCATCCTGTCTATGTCCTTGCAGAGATGGGGTCTCCAGAACAGCATGTAATACTCCAGATGGGGTCTCACCAACTGTCTGTACAGAGGGATAACAACTTCCTGATTTCTACTGGTATTGCCTCTCCCTATGCACCCCAGTATCCCCCTAGCCCTTCTTACTGCCTTCTCACATTGCTTGCCTATCTTTAGGTCATCTGATATGACTACCCTATGTCCCTTTCCATTTTTGTTGTTGTTAGTACCTCCCCCAATGGTGTACTCTGCCCCAAAGCTTTTGTTTCCCAGGTGCATTACATAGAAACATAGACTTTGACGGCAGATAAGGACCGCTTGGCCCATCTAGTCTGCCCATTTCCCTACCTACAGGATAGGCTGCAGATCCTAGTTAACCAACAGCCTATTTCTTCCTACCCCCCACAAGAATTGCCTTATGTCTGTCCCATGCATTCTTGAATTCTCCCACAGTTTTAGACCCCACAACCTCCTCAGGAAGGCTGTTCCATGCATCCACTACCCTCTCTGTGAAATAATACTTCCTCATTGCCCCTGAACCACCCCTTATATCTTTAAATTGTGTCCACTTTTTCTTGCACGTCTCCTTTTCTGAAAGATGCTACCCTCTTGGACTTTGTTGAATCCATTGAGGTACTTAAAAGTTTCTATCATGTCTTCCCTCCTCTCCCTTCTTTCCTCAAGGGTATACATATTAAGCTCCTTTAGTCTCTCCTCATACGGCTTCTCTTGCAGACCCTGCACCATTTTAGTTGCCCTTCTCTGGACTGCCTCTATCCTGTCTATGTCCTTGCGAGATGGGGTCTCCAGAATTGGACGAGTACTCCAGATGGGGTCTCACCAACTGTCTGTACAGAGGATAACAACTTCCTGTTTTCTGCTGCTGATGCCTCCCTATGCATCCCAGTATACCCCCAGCCCTCCCTACTGCCTTCTCACATTGCTTGCTAACCTTAAGGTCATCTGATATGATTACCCCAGTTCCCTTTCCTTTTTTGTTGTTGTTACTACCTCCCCCCACTGTGTATTCTTTCCCTGGGTTCTTGTTTCCCTGGTGCATTATTTTGCACTTCTTTGCACTGAATCCTAGCTGCCATACTTCTGACCATTCCTCCAACCTTGCCAAGTCCCTTCTCATCCTTTCCATGCCTCCTTGTGTATCAACCCTGTTGCAGATCTTTGTGTCATCTGCAAAGAGGCATACTTTTCCTTCCAGTCCCTCTGCAATGTCACTTATGAAGACATTAAAAAGGACTGGACCCAATACTGAACCCTGTGGTACCCCACTAGTAACCCCTCTTTCTTCAGAGTGGACTCCATTTACAATTACCTTCTGTGTCCTGTTGTGCAGCCAATGTTTTATCCAGGCTACCACCCTGGGACCCACTCCCAGGCTGGTTAATTTGACTATTAATCTTTTGTGTGGGACTGTGTCAAATGCCTTGCTAAAGTCTAGGTAGGCCATGTCCACAGCCCCTCCCTGGTCTACTACTTTGGTCATCCAGTCAAAGAAATCTATTAGATTCGTCTGACATGACCTTCCCACTGTGAACCCACACTGCCTTGGGTCCTGTGCCCCACTGGCCTCTAGGTACTCAACTATTCTTTCCTTCAGAAGTAACTCCATCACTTTCCCTACCACAGAGGTCAGATTGACAGGTCTGTAGTTTCCTGCCTCTGTCTTGGTCCCACTTTTGTGAAGGGGAATCACATCCACCTTCCTCCAGTCCTTGGGTACCACACCATCCTCCCATGATTTATTAAAAAGAGTAGCCAGTGGTTTCACTAGTTCCTCCCTTAATTCTTTTAGAATTTGGGTGAATTCCATCAGGACCCATTGCTTTGTCCACCTTCAGTTTTAGGAGTTCTTGCAGAACCCTTTCTTCTGTGAAAGGACTGGGATCGACTCCCCTATCAAGAGTGCTCTGTTAATTGGATTAGGCACTTCCCCTCCCTCTTCTTTGTGAATACTGAGCAGAAATATTTGTTCAGTATCCCTGCTTTTCACTGTCCCCCTGCCCACCCACCGCTCATTCTATCAGCCTCACTATCCCTCCCTTTGTCTTTCTATGCTCGCTGATGTACCTATAAAAGGTTTTATCCCCTTCTTAACTGGAGTTGGCTATCTTTTCCTCAGTTTGTGCCTTTGCTATTCTGACTTCACCCTGCTTCCTTCTGCCTTAACTGGTACAGCCTCTGTCCTGCTCCTTCTGTGTTTCCTTATACTCCGAATGCTATCTTTTTCTTCCTGACTTTCACAGCCACCTCTTTGAGAACCATAGAGGCTTTTTCTTTTGTTTTGATTTGTTTATTTGCTTCACACAAAGACTTGTTGCTCTGCGATGGCAGTTTTGATGATTCCCCATTGTTGCTCCACACCTCCTTCTAGCCTGTTTGCTAGTGCTTTTCTGAGGCACTCTCCCATCTTGCCAAAGTCAGCCCTCCTAAAGCCCAGTACCCTCACTTTTGTATGGCTTGACTCTGTAGCTGAGTTTAATGTGAACCACACTGATTGATGGTCACTTGTTTCCAGATGGCAACCCACTTCTAGATCTGAGATCCTCTCACTGCCCCCGTTTGAGAGTACGAGGTCTAAGATAGCTCCCTTGTGAGTGAGTTCTGAAACTAGCTGTCTGAGGCCTGACACCTGTAGAGCATCAAGAATGGCCCTGCTCTTGGATGTGGCTGCAGCAAAAGTGCTCCAGTTAACATCTGGCATATTCAGGTCTCCCATCAACAGTATCTCCCCTTTCTCTGCCATTCTAAGAATGCCTTCTATCATATCCTTGTCCATTCCCTTCCCCTGACATGGGGGTCTGTACACAACCCCTGTGCGGACTGTGGTGCCCTTTCCAGTCTCCAAGGTGACTCACAGTGCCTCCTCTCCTCCCTGTTTACTCTTTTGTTCAGTTGCTTTTATCCCTTCCTTTACATAGAGAGCTACTCCTCCCCCTCTTCTCCCCTGCCTGTCTCTCCTGTAGGTTATGTACCCTGGTATGTTAACATCCCAGTCATGGTTCTCTGTGTACCATATTTCTGTGACTGCTATGATATCCAGGCATCCTTCTTCCATCAAGGCCACCAGCTCAGGGAGCTTGTTGCCCAGACTACGGGCATTGGTACTCATTACCCTCCATTTCTTGATGGCCTTACTCCTTTTTGCCCCATCCCTGTCCTTCTTGCCTTTGTCACTTTCTCCCTTTACCTCTGCCCTTCTCCCTGTCGACACCTCTATGTTGGTGTTTGCCGCACTTACTACCATGATTTTTGGGGGGGGGCTAGGATTTCCCTGCTCCTTTCCAGTGCCTCCCCCTTGGCTAGTTTAAATGCTTGCCAATGAAGCATTTAAACCTATCACCCAGGATCCTGGTTCCTCCTGAGCAGATGCAGCCCATCATGCCAGTATAGGCTTGCATCACTCCAGGTGGACCCCAGTCCCCAATGAAGCCATCCCTGAGCTCCACACCAGTTTTTCAACCACTGATTGAATCCCATGGTTGCAGAACACCCTAGCCTCTCCTATGCCATTGATGGGCAGCACCTCAGAAAGGTTACTAATAGTGCTACTTGTCTATGGCCCCTCCCCAATTCCACAAACTCTTCCTGCACTTTCTAATCCATTTCTTAGCCAGGTCATTTGTCCCTAGGTGGACAATGACATCCAGCTCCCTTCCCTATACAGCTGCTCCGGCAATCCTGAGGATTCACTCCTGTCCCTCCAAGCCATGGCACCAGGCAGGCACCTTACCTCCTTCTCCCCTTCCTCCCCCAGTTCTACCTTCCTAACAATGGAGTCCCCCACCAGGAGTTGTTTCCTTCCCCTGTGGGGTTCCCTGCCACCCTCCTGTGGGTCACCTTTGTGGAGGTTCCCAGCATCCTCCTTGGTCTCCACTGCGGGTGCCTCCATAGATGAACCACACTTTGCCAGAATGGCATAGGAATTGTGCAGCGGTACAACTGGAGGGATGCACCTCTGTTCCACCACCCTCACCCCTGAGCCCACTGTGGTCCAACCGCTCCTCTTTCTTGGCAACCTCTGAGGCAATGGCAGTGGCACTGGTGGTCCTTGGATGGAAAAGGAGGTCCCACAAATCCTGGCCAACTCAGACTGGAGATGAGCAACCTCCTCCCTCAGCCCAGAGAGGTGCCTGCAGATGGGACAACACTGCATCCTCCAGAACGTCTCCCGGAAGACTGCTGCTCCACAGCCACTGCACTGCACCACTTCAATCATGTTTTATTTCTGGCCCCTTAACTGTTTGCAATCCTTACTCTTTCCTCTGTTTTTTTTTCCTGTCTCTTCTTACTTTCTACCTGTGTGCCCTTTAAGCTTCTGATTGTCCTGTTCTGAGACAAGAATATCCTATATTTCTCAGTAGAACCTTTACTTGCTCAGAGGCAGACCTCCAGCAGCTAGAGGGGGCCAGAGAGCTACTCTTGCCCTTCTAGGATGGTGGGTCTTTGGTGGCTCTGTGATCACTTACTTCCTGCTCCCAAACAGGAAGTTCCTGTTGTCAGTCAAATCCTGTGCCTATAAAAGTAGAATCAGCTTTGGGTGGGAGGGTGGAGGGCAATATAGTCCCAGTAGAGAAGTCCAGTCACATAGCAGTCCTTTCTCCTGGTGTCTTCTGCCAAGCTATTAGCAGAATCTTTCTAAGGCAGTCTTTAAATGTAGCGTCCTTCTTGCTAAGCCACTCCCCCTACTTACTAGATCTTTCTACAAGTAGTTTAAACCTCACAGCTATTAAGTCCTTTCAATCACCGGAGATTTACACCGAGATAACTGTTAAGATAACCATTCAGTTCAGTTAACTCAGACAAACACACACTTTTTTTTTGTTTTGTTTGTTAGTCTTTTTTACCCTAAATTAAAGGTCCAAGTACAAAAGTTCTTCTTCTTTAGTCCCAGCAGAGAAGTCCAGTCACACAGCAGTCCTTTCTCCTGGTGTCTTCTGCAATTATTTGCGTTGAATCTAAGCTGCCATACTTTTCACCATTCCACCAACCTTGCCAAGCCCCTTCTTATCCTTTCCACTCCCCCTTGTGTATCAGCCATTGCAGATCTTTGTGTCGTCTGCAAAGAGGCATACTTTTCCTTCCAGTCCATATGCAATGTCACCTATAAAGATATTAAACAGGATCAGTCCCAGTACTGAACCCTGCGGTATCTCACTAGTAACCTCCCTTTCTTTGGAGTGGACTCCGTTTAATTCTGCCCTCTGCATCCTGTTGTCCAGACATTTTTTTACCCAGATTATCACCCTGGGACCCACTCACAGGCTGTTTAACTTGTTTACTAATCTTTTGTGTGGGACTGTGTCAAATGCTTTCCTAAGTCTAGGCAGGCCACATCCATAACCCCTCCCTGGTCTACTACTTTGGTCACCCAGTCAAAAAAATCTATTAGATTCATCTGACATGACCTTCCCGCTGTAAATCCATGTTGCCTTGGGTCCTGTGCCCAGCTAGCTTCTAGGTACTTGTCATTGAGGCACAGGTCAGGAATCATAGGAAAAACCAGGAACAGTTGTAGAATTTGCAAAAAGTGTTTATTAGTAATAGCAGTAACATAAAAAAATAAAATTGTTCAGAACAACTATTTACAAAGACAGAATAAAAAGAGAAGATCCATCTGGTTTTTCCTTCAATCTGTGTCTCTGTCTCTGCAAGTCTTTGCAACCCCCCTCCTTAACAAGTGTTCTGTTTTTTCCTAAAATGTTCTTGCATGTTTCAGGAAGGAGCAGCAAGAACACAATGTCCCAGAACTAAGGCCTCTTCTCCAAAGCTTCTGAAAAGGGGCTTAAAAACTGCTCTCAGATTAACCCCTTGAGTTCCCAATAGCTTTTTGCAATCATCTCAAACTATAATTATATATATAGGGATGTAAGTTTGTCATGGCAGTCATACACGTCATTGATTCCATGACATTTGATCTTTATTCAGGACTTCCATGACTTTCACTAGTGTCATCAGAATGTAGCAATGATGAGAGTGTCACAGCATTTACTACTGTTTACTAATGATTTCATGAACAAACAATGAGTCATTAAAACCTCATCCATGACAAACTTACATCCCTAATTATATACATTTCAACAGTAACACTATATAATTTCTAAACAAAGGAATCCCAATATCAGTTACATTTCCCATAATGATTTGCATATATTTCTATACCAGCAGATATGCAAGGGAGGAAAAGACAGAAAAAGCAAGGGAAGACTGAGCGACAGTGAGAGGCAAAGAACTGCGAGACTGTAGGGGTGATCAAGTCCTAGGTCTCACAGGAAAATTTGGTTGCGCAACCCGACAAATAAGAGACAGGAAAGGAAAGAACAGAACAGATCCCTACATTCAAACTCTCCATAACAACTAGGGCAGGGTTCTATTTAACCCTGTCACATAAAACCCCCCTTAAGAGGGAAGCTGTTTTATCAAACAGGTTTCCAAAACTTTCTATCAATTCTCTAACACTAGTTTCTAACTTTCAGAAACTTTCAGAAAGTAAGCTCATGTGCAGTATCTTTTTTCTATAACAGTACAGTAAAGTTTAAACTATATCTTGACAGAAAATCAGCATTACTATTCTCTTTACCAGATTTGTGTATCACCTTGAATTTAAATGGCTGTAGTGCCAGGTACCACCTTGTGATTTTGGAATTTTTATCTTTCATTTGGTTAAGCCAACAGAGGATTGTGATCTGTTATAAGTACAATGTTAGTTCCTAGAAAATAAAACTTAAGGGACTCCATGGCCCACTTTGCTGCTGAAAAGGGAGCTAGATTATTCAAGCCTAAAGAAGTGAACAGATATCTTTTGGAAGTTTGCAAAATAAGTCGGAAGGATGAAAGGTTGGTTTAGATGGAATTCTGAAACAATCTTAGGGAGAAACTAAGGATGGGTCCTAAGAACTACTTTGTCTTTATGAAACACAGTATATGGAGGGTTTGTGACCAAGGCATGTATCTCAGAGACCCTGCGGACCGAGGTAATGACCACCAGGAAGGCCGCTTTTCAAGTGAAAAATTTCAACTCGAAGGTAGCTAGAGGCTCGAAAGGTTTTTGAGTGAGCAAGTCTAGCACAAGATTAATGTCCCAGGCTGCGACTGGACGTCTGATAGGAGGTCTGGTATGCAGAATTCCCTTAAGAAACCTCTTAACCACAGGTAACTGAGCCAGTGACAAGGAAAGTACTGGCTCATGATAAGATGAAATGGCACAAAGGTGAACCTTGACAATAGAGTATTGCAGACCTGAATTTGAGAGGTCTAAAAGGTACTCTAGAACTTTATTTGGTGGGCAGAAAAAAGGATTCAAGGAGGATTTTGCACACCAGAGCGAAAAATGCTTCCATTTGGCTGTGTCAGTTTTCCTAGTGGCTGGCTTACGCGCAGCCAGAAGAATATCTGAAACTCTGCCAGAGACATTTAACCTGTTCACTTCTATCTCTTCAGGAGCCGAAGGTGAAGTGATCTCAGATTGGGATGACCACAGGCCCCTGAGTCAGAAGGTTTGTCTGAAGGGGAAGCACTTTCGGAGGGGTTTCCGACATACTGTTGAATAACGGAAACTATGTTTGTCGAGACCAGAAGGAGCAATGAGGATCATTTTGTCCCCCGGGACTCGAACTTGAGAAGTACCCTATGAATTAGATGAAGAGGCAGAAATCCATATAGAAGGCGTTTGTCCACTGCAGCCTGAAAGCATCCTGACAGAAAATGCCAGGCCCTGGATTTCTGAAGCAGAAGAGAGGCAGTTTTGTGTTGAGTAGGGATGCAAAAAGGTCCAGGTCTGGAGTTCCCCACTCTGCGAATAGTGACTGAACTATGGTTGAGTCAAGAGACCAGTCATGAGGATCTGTCTCTGTTCTGCTGAGACGGTCTGCCAGTCTGTTCTACACTCCCGGTAGGAAGACCGCTTGAATTAGAGCCTTGTGCTCTAAGCACCATTCTCACACTCTCATCGCTTCCCTGCATAAGGGGTAAGAGTGAGCACCGCCCTGCTTGTTAATGTAATACATCACTGCTTTGTCGTCCGTTTGAAGAGAATGTTCTTGTGACAGAGAATGTCCTTCAAAGCCGGACTGCATAAAGGACGGCTCTCATTTCTAAAACATTTATGTGAAGCTGGGACTCTTCCTGAATCCACGTACCTTGAGTGTGGAAAGTCTGACAGTGAGCTCCCCACCCCATCAGGGATGTGTCCATGGTAATGGAAATCTGATGATCCAGAGGAGCAAAGGGATACCCTTCCAGAAGATTGTCCTCTTGTGACCACCATGTGAGTGACTTCTTCAGAGGTTCTGTCACCTTGGTGAGAAAGGACTGAGGGTGAGTGGTTGGGGACCACTGAGTACTGAGCATCCTTTGAGAGGTTCTCATGTGAAGATATGCTAGGGGTACAGTGAACACCAAGGATGCCATGAGACCTAGCATCCTTTGCATCGAGATAGTTCGAACCGAGCTGTTCTCTTTGATGTATTGGGCCATCTGTAGGATATCGCTCCTTCTGTCCTCTGGTAGAAAAGCTTTCACACAGGAGGTGTCCAGAAGAGTTCCTATGAAAAGGAGCCTCTGGGAGGGCTGCATCTGTGATTTCTTGATATTTAGCAGGACTCCCAAGGACGTGAGAAAGTCAGAGGTCATGGCAACGGCGTCGAGAGTTCCTTGCCTGGAAGGGCTTGCTAGAAGTCAGTCATCCAGATATGGGAACACTTGTATTACTATTTTTCTGAGATGCGCAGCGAGGATTGCACAACATTTTGTAAAAACTTGTGGTGCCGAGGATAGCCCAAAGGGCAGGACTCTGAACTGATAATGCTGGCCCAAAGCAATGAAATAAAAATTACGTACCTACCGTAATTATGATCTTTTTGTGTATCTTCACCATTCATCACAGATGGGTACTGGCCGGAGATCAGGACCCCGTGGGAGCCCTTTTTTTTTTTTTTAAAGGATAGGCGGAGTCGACGCAGCATCAGCGCGGCCCTTGAGGCCGACGTACTACGTGGCGCTCAAGGATTAGCCGTAAAGCTGTGTCGACTCCACCTGCCTACCAGTTCTGAGTCGCCGGAGAGGTAAGAGGAAGGGATGGAGGGTGGGACAAGAGAGTCCAAGGGACAGAAAAGGAAGAGAAAACTGAACTAAAAGGAGAAATAACGACTGAGAGGACAGCATAGAGGAAGTAAGACTAAGGGGATTGGGTAGGGGCCCCAATCTCTGGAAAAGGAGGAAGGGAGGGAGGGGAGAGAGAGAGAGAATTTAGGAGAGAGTGAGAGGTAACAAGGATCCAGGACCCTTGTCCACCACCAGACTGTATAGGAACTGCAGGGAGTAGCAAAGCTCATTTGCCAGAATTCAAGGCACAGAATAACTGGCAATACCCCAAAAGCAGAGTCGGCTATTCTGGAGAAGGACAGGGTACAGGGACTCAGTACTCTCTCTGTAAAGATATTTGGTGAAAAAAAGGGGAGTTTTTTTTTTTTTAAAATTAGATGGATAACAGAAGGAGGGCAATCACTCAGCCTCCTCACCTCGTAGGGGTGAAGATATGTAGTAGAGAAGGAGTGCCACTGAAAATTCCTTAGGGAAGAAAACTACCCCCTGTGTGTCCCAACTTTACCCCGCTCAAAAAGAGGGGTAGGCACAGAGGGAGGAGGATCCAGAGACTGGAGCCCCAGGGGGATGGCGGGCGGGATTGTGATGAATGGTGAAGATACACAGAAAGATCATAATTACGGTAGGTACGTAATTTTTATATCTTATCTGTGTCAATCTTCACCATTCATCACAGATGGGTGAGTACCAAGCCCCCCGAAGGGGGTTGATTAATTGCACCCTAAGTGACAGCGTCCCTTAGCCCTCAGTGGGTGACACACTAAGTGGGGGAACCTTCTGGGCCTGATGAGACCCGAGTGGGGAGAGCAAGACGGGTCCCCCCGGGGGGGGAAGGAATTTGCCTCGACAAACGTCGTCTTGCCCTACGGGAAAAGAGATAGGTTCCCTGGTGAGCGGAGCAAATCACCCTACACTGGGCCAAGGGTGACAACCGGGAAAGGCGAAGCCACGCCGATCTCCTGGTGCAGATCGCTGTCCCTAATACCCTGGTAGCTACCTCACTGGCGTCGTAAGATGCCCTTGCTTGGTGCCTTGCTAGCTCCAGGCCATGTGCAGAGAGTGCGATGGCTTGCCTGGTTTGCTCCGAGTCAGGCAAAGCAGCTAGGATCTGACCCAGTGCTGACCACAAGAACCTGTTGTAGACTGCATAGTGGGCCTGATGAGCGGAGACGGAGAGAAGCAACCATGCTGAGTAGAAAGTCCTCCTCCCCCAGAAATCAAAATCCGAAGAGTCCTGATCTGGGGGCCGGTCACGGTGGAGGGCGCGAAGCCCGTCAAGAGTGTCCAGGTGTGTCAATCCAGACTGTGGATGAGGCATAGAACCTGGAGACTCCTGGGGAGCGCAATACCTCTGGCTGAGGTCCCTAGGGGCAGGAACTCCAGAGAAGGGCCTTTGCCAGAAACGCATGGACGCCTCCCGAAAGGGAGCAGGCCAGGCGGCACCACAAGGGTGGCCGCACCAAAATCGCCTAGAAAAGCGGCATACCGCATGCTCAGGATTGCTGACTGACAGGGGAGAAAGGTGAAGGTTCTCCATCATCCTCACGAGGAAGCGCTGATACTCGGAGAGATCAGCGGCAGGAGAGATATGGACAGATGGTTCCTCTCCCCCAGAAGAGGGGGATGAGGAGCTGGAGGTCACCATACGTTCCGAGGGTGGTTGCTCGGGGGGAGGTTGAAAAATCTGGCTGTCCATGGCCCTAACATAGGCAGGGAACCGAGCAGCCACCGCTCTGAACTGCTCCCAGGTGAGAGGGCCGCTAGGACCAAGAATGCCTGGGAGCACTGGAGAATGCGGCAGAGGGATGGGGCAGAGCCAAGAGAAGAAGTCGGCTGACCTCTGCCAGGGCTAGGGAGCGGACCATGGACACCCGAGGAGGGTGTCCCGGAAGACTCCGCAGCTGACTGCTGTACAACCACGTTGGTACTGCCTAGGCTGCACCCAGAAGAATCCTCCCAGTGAGGCGACCGGGGCCGTAAAGATCCAGAAGGACGGTCCCCTGCCTCCAAAGAACCGGAAGGGGAAGGGCGGAAGTCTGCACTACGGCTTCGTCCTGGGCCGGGGTGGACCCCAGAGAAAGGCCGGCGTGCTGATCCCACACCCCTCGACCCCTCAAGAGTCTGAGAGGGTCCTAGTCCTCGAGAGGGCCAACCTAGGTAGCTGGCAGCTCTGGGCTGCCCCCGAAGGGGAGACCCAGGAAGCAGCACCCTCCCCATCTGTAGACTTCCCGATGGGCCCCAAAGTTGGGCAATCGAGACACACTACGGGAGGGGGTACCACCGCCAAGGGGTCAAGGAATCCTCCAAGGCCAGGTTGCATGGCAATGGTGGCTAGCACCATAGCCTGCTGATCAGTACCACTGACCCCAACCTTGGGGAGAACCTGACGTTCCTCAGAAGGGGGCTGGCTGAGACTCGTCGTCGAGACCACCGGCTCTCCCTCCTCTGCAGATAACCCCAAAGGGTGTGACTGCTCGTCCGACTCCGAGCCCGACTCCGAAGAGGTAGAGTCTGAGGCCCAAGCCAAACGGTAGGAGGGCAGGAAAGGCGACCTTACCAGAGCCCGATGCCAAAGCAGTGGCCGAGGCAGCCCCCGTGCCCTCCACAGCCCCGCAAGCTGGGCTGACAGAAGGCAGCAGGGCAGCTCAGGCCAAAGGTCCTGAGCCAGGGCCAGCCGCAGTGTCATCAAGTCCACTGGCACTGGGGGTGGTACCAGGAACAGAGACGATGCTGCCAGGCCCCTTGGTGCTGCTAAAGCGGACTCGGCGCCGAACACGGCACCGTCAGGCCCCTCAGCGCTGCGAACGGCACCGAGAGCACCAACGGCACCGAGGACGGCGCCGACAGACAGCTCTGAAGGCCCCATGGCGCCGTGCTCAACCTCGGCGCTGAGGTGAGACATAGCGAAAGGCGACGCCGAATCAAGGGTCATGGCGCCGCTAGCAGAGTCGGTGCCGCTAACGGGCCGCGATAGCCCACAGCGCCGAGAGATGAGTCGGCGCCATTGTCGGGCGCGAAGGGCCCATGGCATCGTGAACGGCGCCTATCGACGCGCCGACCCGGGCCTTCTGGACCGCGGGAGTGACACCGGGAGCCTTCACCGGCGTCATTGGCCATAGCGGCGCGCCTCCCGCCTGCTCCCGGAGGAAGCGGACGGCCTCCTGCGCCAGTGGGAGGAGCCTTGGCCAAGGCTGGCTGCAGAAGTCGAGGTCTCTCCTCCTCGGTCCATAGAACCGGAGGGGACCCAGAGGAAAGGCGAGAGCGCAAGCTACCAGACGAAAAGGAACCCCACCTCAAATTGCATGGAGTTTCGCCTTACTTTGAACGCTGCTGTTGTTCTAGGACGCGCGCGTCCATGGAGAAGCAGGCATCGCACAAATCCATGTCGTGAAGCGGGCCAAGACACGCGAGACACCGGTCATGCTGGTCGGTAATGGAGTACTTGCGGCCGCACGGGCACAGATGCATAGGGGGCCGCCCCGCCTTAGAAAGTTTCTTGCCCTCCGACCGTGACATGACCTGCGGAAAAAAACACCAAAAATAGACTCGACGTCGCTATACTTTAAAATAAATGGAAAGATCTTACCGGCGACGTCGAGTGGAGGCAGAACCCAGAACTAGCAGGAGACCAACGGACTGTCGAACGCACAAATTCGAAGGCTAAGGCCTAACAACTGTCAAAAATTCTTCAGTGGCTTCCCACGAGGTGACCTTGACAGTGGGCGAAGAAGAACTGGTAGGCAGGCGGAGTCGACACAGCTAAGCTATCCTCGAGTGCCACGTGGACGCTCGCTCTCGAGGGCGGCTCTGGCGTTGCCGCCGACTCTCCCCATCCTTTAAAAAAAAAAAAAAAAAAAAGGCTCCCATGGGGTCCTGATCTCCGCCAGTACCCATCTGTGATGAATGGTGAAGATTGACACAGATAAGATCCTTAGGTATTTGTGATGCCTTGGGTGAACAGGAATATGTTGGTAAGAATCCTGCATGTCCAGGGAGGCTAACCAGTCGTGTTGATGAAGCAAAGGTAACAGGGTTCCTAGCGATATCATTTTGAATTTCTCTTTGGGAAGAAATATGTTTAATTTTCTGAGGTCCAAAATGGGACGCATGCCCCCAGTTTTCTTTGGAACTAGAAAGTAATGGGAGTAGAACCCTGTGTTCTGTTGATCCAGCGGAACTACATCTACTGCCCTGTTGTTCAGAAGGCCTTGTATTTCTACTTGAGGGCTGAAGAGATACACACCATCGAAGGGCAACACATGACCTGTTGCTGGGCATCATTTGTGAAACCTGAAGTGCGCAGCCAGGAATGGCAGCGGGTACAATGCTCGTCACGCTTCTGGAGAGGCAATACAAAGGCATCCATAGCTGCTTTAACCTGCTGGTTGTTGGACTCGATACCCCTGGTTATGGCTTGAAGAAGCTCTGAATTAATGTCCAACTCCGGTAGAGTTTCAGCCATTTGTTTGAGTGAATGCCAAAGAATATACTCATATTGAGAGAAACAGCCCTGGTAGCTGGCGATACGCATACCCAGGGTGGATGCAGCAAAGACTCTCTTACCTAAAGTATCTATCTTACGAGATTCTTTGTTTATAGGTCGAGCTGTAGTTATCTGGGGAAGGACGACCTTATCATTCTCTGCCAAGACTACAATAGGATCCGCAAAGGCATGGGAGGCCAAAATAGGTCGATCCTTGGGAGCAGCATACTTCTTATCTATGGACTTAGCCACAGAAGGAATGAGAGCAGGATTATTTCATACCATTTGAGAAAGCGTCTCAAAGGAGGGTTGTACCGGGGGAGTTAAATCCATAGGGATGTCCGGAACATGAAGGTATTGGAGTCTTAAAAGCTTCCCAGGATCGATGTCCATAGTCTGGAGAGCAAGAGAGAAATCACATGACAACGCCCGCCGGGCAGCTCTCCACCTCACCCCCCCTCAACCTCTCCCCTGTGCACCATACCTATGCTATAACAGGCCTGTGCCTGCTGTATTATTGTAATTGCTACTAGATTGTACAATGTATGAAATCAACTTGTGTAACGCCAATTTCAGCTACTTGTACTCTGTAACCTGAATTTGTTATGTTTGTCCTCAGTGTGAAGAGGTACCTTTGGTAACGCCAATTTCAGCTACCTATACTCTGTAACCTAAATTTGTTATGTTTGTCCTCAATGTGACGAGGTACCTTTGGAAATGAGCCCCTGGCTCAAAGGTTGTAAACTGACCTACAAATAAATAAATTCATTCAGATTTTTCAGCAGAGACTTAAATGACAAGTCCTCGACCACAGGCTCTGCAACAGGATTAGGTCCTGCTCCTTCCACATCATCACCCAGTCTAAGATCTGGGTCAGGCTCAATACCATCTCCTGACAGTCCAGGAGGGACTGCATGGACAGGAAAGGAATGAAAATCAGCAGGAAGAGAGGAAGGAAAAGAATTCAGAGAGGAGAAACCCTGAAGATTGGCAGATGAAAAGCCAGCCCCTCGGCACCGAAGAACACGGCGCCAGCAAAGCAGACTGTGCCAAAGAATACAGTGCCAAAAGGCTGCATGGTGCCGAAGACAGTGCCGAGAAACTCAATGGCACCGAGGACGGCGCTGACAAGTGCATCCATGCTGAGGACGGTGCCGGCAGGCGCATCGGTGCTGAAAACAGCGCTGAGCGACCCAGCGATGCCGACGGCGTCGAAACCAACACAAGGCCCCAAAAACAAGGATTTGAGGGAAAAGAAGGAAGAATACAAGGAGATAGAGGCATCAGTGTGGCCGCCTGTGCCGCAGCCATGTGAGGGAAAAATACCTGAGCGTGGAGTCGATGGCACCGAAGAGGGCGCCGCGTGCCTAGGGAGGCCCACCGCCTGCCTGATCCCCCGAAGAGCCCAAGGGCCCCGGTGTGACCAGGCCAGACAACTGGATCAGCCTCCAAGCCCACTGCTCCAACAAAGTGGCCCACTGATGAAACTGCTCATTGGAAGCACTACTATAAGGTGGGGAAGGGCTCCGATGTCGAAGAGGTTGGTGACCAGAACCAGAAACCGGCAACTCTGAATGAGGAGACTGGCAACTGACCCCAATGACTGACCATTGATGTGCAGACATATCAAACGGTGACCTCGAGTGATGCCTTCTCTTTTTTGACCTACGGGCCGAAGAAGAGCTGGAGGCTGAATGGTGCCAAGAATGCTACCCTTTACCTTTATGCTTCCGGGTGGACCGCCCATCCCCTCAGGCATTGGACCATCCATTGTCTGACCCCCCCCCTCCGGAGAAGGCGGTGGACCGGACCCAGCCCGGCTGACTGAACAGCTTTCATATGAAGTCTTCCTACTGTCACCTGACCTGCTCATGGTCGACTCTGTCAATGTAGGCTGAGACTTCTTTCTTTGATAAGAATAAATTATCGTAAGCGTAATTTTATTCAAAAAATACTACAATATAATAAACTGAAAACTATGCTGCTAGTTTGAAGTTTGACTCCCGGAGGGTGAGCGTCACAGTCAATGAAGCGCACTCGATGGTGGGGAAAAAGGAACTGAGGCGGTTGGAGGATCGACGCCGAGATAGTTTCCACAACAGAGCAGAGGCTCACAGCACTGTTTTTTCTCACGGGCGCCATCTCTGGCGCCGGCCCTCCTGCAAAAAAGTTTGCTCCTGCTGGGTCCTAGCACCTCCGGCATAGATCCCATTAGTGTGAATGAGTGGTGGAGACTTTTTGTCCAGGAAGATGTAAAAGTTTCAGTATGCATAATGGGGGTATTAAACCAGAAAGGTTAAAAGCATAATAACAACACTGATGTTATATAATGATTATAAGAAATAGCATAAATTCCTCTATATTAACAGAAACAAGAAAATCTAAGGCTAAAACTGAACAATTACAAAGAGAAATGAACATCATAAAAACAAGGTAATGTAGTCTATACTTGTATTTATAAAATAGATTGATTAGAATAAACAAATACAAGCAGGTAAAGAATAATAATGTTTTTACGCTGCTGAGGAAGACATACATAGATCTATATACCTGACAGAATAAGAACATAGGGGTGTAAGCTGGTGCAGGATTAGCAGTGAAGATTTGTAGTTATCTGAGAATGTATATATAGAACTGATTATTGCTTATGAATATGATACTAGAAAGGACTAGTAGCGAACTGGTAGGAGTTTATTCTCAAGGTAAGAACATGTTTATACACACTTACAAAATGCACTATAGGGTAGGCAATGACACTTGGTGGTGAGTGTGTGGTATTGGGGTTGACTGCTAAAAATTTTAAATTTTCAGTTATAATAATTATGTTGTAGCATTAATCACGATAATAACACTTATTTACATATTTATGTAGATCCCAAGCCCCTGAAGAAACCCAATAATTGGGTGAAATGTTGGGCATGACAGGGGATCATACAGTAAATGGAAAATAAAAAAGATTATTTACATGAACTCAGATAATGATAATAACAACAACTTTATTTGTACCGCGCCTTTCAATATGTCAAGGTGCTTTAACAGTAAAAAAATAAAACTGAATATAATAAAACACAATTAAACACAAATAATAAAATTCATAACTTCAGTAAAATCAGACAGGATAGGCTTGGTACCATAGATAGGTTTATAAGGCCTGTCTGAATCCCCCCACGGTCGCGCAGTCCCAAAGCCGACGGGGTAGAGAATTCCAAAGGGCTAGGGCCACATACATAAATGCACGGGCCCCTGATGATTTTAAAGATACCACTGGAATCTCTAGCAACCCCTTGTCAGCTGAGCGGAGTGATTGCCTGGGGCAGTAAGGAACCAGAAGCTCTTTCAGGTATTCCAGGCCCAGTCCATGTAGGGCTTTATAAGTCAAAAGTCAGACTTTAAAGGTGATCCGCCACTGAATCGGCAGCCAGTGCAGTTTGCGCAGCACCAGGGAGATATGACATGTCCAGGGAGTTCCCGACAACAACCGGGCTGCAGCATTCTGCACCAGCTGCAAGTGTTGGATATCAACCCCAGGTAGCCCTAGATAAAGGAAGTTGCAATAATCAAGGCACGAGGTCATAAAGGCATGGACCAGCGTAGGAAGATCACCAGACAGAACTAGGTGCTTGACACTGGAGATGTTCCTCAGATGATAAAGGACTTGACTGCTGACAGCTGAGATCGCAGTGTTAGCCCATCATCAAGAATCACCCCAGGTCTTGCACTCATTTAGAGGTAAGAACTGGGAGCCCCCCAGGAAGAATCCCGTAGGCAAATCTGATCCCGACCCCTCTATCTAGCAACGCAGGTCTACGACCATCACCTCAGTCTTTTCCCAGTTCAACTTCAGCCAGCTGGAATTCATCCAACCCTGGATTTCAGTGAGGCAGTTATTTTCAGGTCTCCACAGAGCCTACCGGGCATTGTAGCATAGTCAAGGGAGAAAGAAGAGGGTGCCCACAGGTGGCCAACCTTATGGACTAGAAATAGTAAAGGATAGATTAGGCTTAGAAGAAAAAATTACTCACCTTAGTAATGTTGTTTCTTCTAATGGAGTCTTGCTATATTATGACAATTAGCAGTTTGGTCCTCCTCTAGAACTGCCCCGGAGATGAAAGAGTTAACTCCATACAGGATGGAGTTCTGAGCGCGAGCTCGGTTTTCAAAGCTCTATCTGGGCAGTTTCAAACTGAAACTGTCAGATCTTTACGAAGCAAGAACTCACTAAGGGTCTGTGTGGAAGCTGTAACCTACACTAGCCTACTGGCTACCTAATAACAACAACAACAACAACAATAGCAACAATAACAACAACACTGCTGGACCCTACCCAAAGACTCAAGTCAGGGGGCCAGCAAAAAATACCATTTAACAATAGAAACAACACTCCCCAAAACCCCAAAAGGGAAGAAAATCCTGCAATGGCATAAACAGTGCCTGCACTAGGTTGCCCACCCCTACCCAAGTAGAAGTTCTGAGAGGGCAGGCTGGGGGTGGTCATAATAGCAAGACTCCATTAGAAGAAACAACATTACTAAGGTGAGTAATTTTTCTTCAAACAACATGAAGTCTTGCTATATTATGACAATTAGCAGACTACACAGCAGTACCTCCATGGAGGAGGGACAGGACCTACTTAGGAATAGGCTCTGAAGCACAGCTGTGCTAATCGAGCATCTCTCCTGGCCTGGATATCCAGGAGTAATGCTTGGTGAAGGTGTGTACCATTTTCCAGGTTGCAGCCTGACAAATTTCCAAAATAGGAATGTCTCTAGCAGCAGCTAGAGACGGCGCTATACCTCTGGTAGAATGAGCCTCAATCCGGGGGTCTCTACCCAGTTTCTGGTAACAAAATTGGATACAAGAGACAATCCATCTGGCAATTGTCCTCTTAGTGGCAGGTTTCTTTGCCAACCTCACCATAGGTGAGAAACAGTTGATGGGATTCAACCTGTGACCCTTGGTACGCTCTAAATAGTAACTCAATGCCCTCTTAACTATCCAAACTGTGCAATCTCCTCTCACCAGAGGAAGAATGCTCAGTGAAAAATACTGAAGGAGATGGATTGGTTAAGATGGAAATCTGAAACCACTTTAGGTAAAAACTTTCTGTTAGTCCCGAGGACTACCTTATCCCTGTGAAAGAAATAAAATCCTTTCTACTGAAAGGGCTTGTAACTCACTTATGCTGCCTAGCAGAAGTGATGGCACTAGAAATACAGTTTCCAAGTTAAAACTTAAGCTCCGTGGAAGACAGGGGTTCAAGGAGGTTGCATTAACTGGGCAATGCAACATTAAGGTCCCAGGCAGGGCTGGGTCACGAAGGGTGGATTGGTATGGAGTAACCCCTTAAAAACTTGAAAATACAGGGTGAGCGGAAAGGAGGAAGGCTTTCCGTTGAAATAAAAGCAGAGACAGCTGCCAAATGAACTTTAAGGTAGCTGGCCTGAGGTCCCGAAGAATTAAGATGGACCATGTAGTCCAACAAACGGCAATCAGCAGATTCTGGGCAATATGCTTCCCAGAACACCAGATAGAGAACCTTTTCCACTTGGAATTATAAGTGGCTCTAGTGGAAGGCTTCCAGAGGCCTTTAGGATGTCAAGGACACCTTGAGAAAGGTGCAAATCAGCAATTCTAACTCCTCAAGAGCCAAGCTTTGAGGTTGAGGATTTGAGGTTCGATACCAGACTCTCCCTGGCACAGGTCAGCAGGTTGTGCATCCTGGGAAGACACAGGGAAGGTGGACTGCCAGTGATAGAAGGAGTGGGTACCAGGGTTGCCTGGCCCAGTCTGGTGCAATCAGAATCACCATGCAAGGCTGGGATCTGATTTTACTAACACCTTGAATAGGAGAGGGAAGGGGGAAGCATAAAGAAACTTCCTTCCCAATCCAAGAGAAGGCGCCCAGGGGACTGAGCCCACCACTGGGGCCTGCAACAGAACAGTGGAAGTTGGTGGTTGTCTGGGGCTGTGAAGAGGTCTATCTGAGGGGTGCTCCATCTGGCAAAAACTGTTCCCAGCACTCGAGGATTCAGGGACCATTCGTGATGGCCCTGAGAAATCTTGCTGAGGGCATCCGCTAGGACATTGTCTTTCCCTGGCAGGTGAACTGCTATCAGAGAGGTGTTCAGGGAGTAGGCCAGAGACTACAACTTCATTGCCTCGGAGCACAAGGCCGACGACCGAGTGCCCCCTTGCTTGTTGATGTACCACATTGTTGTGGTATTGTCTGTTCTGACCTGGACTACTTTGTTCTGGACAGATGCAGAAAATGCTTGAAGAGCTAAAAGACAGCTCTGAGTTCCAGCAAATTGATGTGGAGCAGAGATTCCTGGGGGACCACACTCCTGGGTGGAGAGGTCCCAAGTGTGCTCCCCACCCCAGGAGGAGGCATCCGTAGTAAGGGTGAGGGAGGGAAAGAGGAATGAAGGGACTCCAGTCTTAATTGCTCTGATCCTGCCACCACTGAAGGGCTAGGATCAGGGTTCGGGTCACTGGAATCAATTTGGTAAGGGGGTCCCTCCTTTGAGACCAATAGGCTCTCAAGTGAAACTGAATGTCTCTCATCTGGAATCTTGCTCCCTGCACCACGGCTGTGGAGGCAGCCATGTGCCCCAGGAGCTGCAAAAAGTGTCTTGCTGGTCGAGAGACCTGCAGAGTGAAAGAGGAGGCCAGGGCAATCAACTTCTCTACCCTTTCCAAGGGGAGGAAGGCCCTGGCCAGCTTTGTGTCCAATTCCGCACCTATGAAAGTGAGTACCTGAACTGGTTCTAGAACTGACTTTGGTAGATTTAGCAGGAATCCCAGGGAGGTGAGAAGCTGCTGGGTGACTTGTAAGTGGGATTTCACCTGTTCTGGAGACTGTCCTACAATGAGCCAGTCATCCAGGTAAGGGAAAACAGCAATCCCTTGCCTCCTTAAATGAGCCACTGCCATGGCCAGACATTTTGTGAATACCCTTGGGGCAGAGGTAAGGCCGAAGGGCATTGCCTGAACTGGTAGTGGCCTGAGGGCAGTTCAGAACCTGAGTACTTTCAGTGAGAGGCCTGATGAGGACATGAAAAAGCGTCCTTGAGGTCCAGGAGGCTAACCAGTCCCCTGGCCTCAGGAGGGTAAAATCATTGCCAGAGTTAGCATTTTGAACTTTGGTTTCAAAAGGTGCTTTTCAGATATCTTAGATCTAAGATGGGCTGCCATTCTCCTGTCTTTTTTGGGGTAAGGAAGTATCTGGAATACAGACCTTTGCCCTGGTGTAAGGGAGGAACCCTTTCTACTGCTCTGAAGGTTAACAGGGTAGAGACCTCTGCTTCCAGAGCAAGGGTCTCTAGGGGCTTGGTGGAAAATGCCTGGCTCTCATCTTTGGGAATTTTCTGAAGCTGAGAACCAGGCCTGGCTTACTACTTCCAGAACCCATTTGTCCGGAGTTAGGGACACCCAGTTCTGACTGAAGTAAGCCAACCTGGCCCCTACTGGTACAGGAGAATCGACCCTGGGCACCCCATCAGGGTGCCTGCTTGGCAGTTGCCTTAGGCTGAGGGGTGGGGACCGGTTTACCTGCTCCCCGTCTGCCTCTGCCTCTGAAAAAGGCCCTCTGAGCAAAAGCAGAGGAGGCTTGGAATTGATGGAAGGGCCTGCCCCTACCTCTGGGTGTGTGCCTCTGGGGAGTGGCTTGCCGCTCCTTGGCTTGGGCACTTTTGTAGGTAGTTCTGTATTCATCCATCTTTTTCATATAGTTCTCTGTCTGCTCCCCAAACAGAGAATTCCCCACCACAGGAAAATCCATAGCCTTAGTCTGAGTGTCCTGTGACAGATTAGTACACCTGAGCCATGCCAACCTACGAAAAGCTACAGAAGTGGCCATGACCCTTGAGGAAACATCATTAACATCCACAGCAGCATGAAATTGAACTTTAGAGGCTTCAATGCCATCAGCAGCCACCTGTTCTAATTCACTAGCCAGCTGGCCATGGGCCTGCTTGGCTAACTGCATAACTGTATCCCATCTAGATTTCTGATATCTAGCCACATAAGCCATATAATTTGCCTGCCTGAGTCCCAGAGAGGCTGCCATATACTGCTTTTTTGCCATGGCATCAATCTTCCTGGAATCCTTGTCAGGAGGATGTGAAGCCAGGGGAATGTTAGCCTTGTCAGGCCAGCCTGCACTACTCCTACATGACTACACTGCTCAGAAAGGAAGTCTGTATCAGGACCTGATAGAGTATACCTCCTGTCCATCTTTTATCGACAGGAGGCACAGAATTAGGATTTTTCAAAATTTTTATTGTTTGCTTCCTAAATGACTTATGCAAAGGAATAGACAATCTCTAGACTCTGGAATATCCATCATTTCAACATAATCAGGCTCCTCCTGCTCATCCACAGCCTCTTCTAAGGAAGCTGGAGGGTTTCAGCAACTTTCTTATAAAACATAAAATGAGATAGGACTCAGACAGCATAGGGGAGATTCTAAAGGTCTGTCTGGAGAGATGTCCGGTTCAATGGCACATCCAGACCCTCCCAGCCACATACATACTGTTCATAATCCTCCTCCCCCTCCTGTGGTTCATAAAATTCCTCAACATCATACTCCTGAACCACTGGGGCCGGACGAACCAACCTTTTGCCAACTAGTGGTGGTTCGGACGGCCCCTGAGACAGTGACTGGACAATTTGTATGGCTTTTGCTATTTCTGCAGCAGTTGGAGAGGAAATTTTGGACTCCAGACCTGCTGATTTTCTAGATTTTTTTACTGGGGCTGGTTCCTCAGAACCAGCTTTTCTTTTGCCCGAGGAAGTATCGCCCTGGTCAGTTGGCACTGAACCGGGCTGGCCATCCGGGTCAGCGGACTTTTTGGCCTCTCGTTCCCTGAGCCTGCCCAATCTTTTTTTCCAGGGTGGCTGCAGGGAAATTCTTACAAATCTGGCAGTCTGACTGGAGGTGGTCAAACCCCAGGCAATAAACACATGTGGTGTGTGGGTCAGCCTTGGCAAAGGCTTCCCCACAAGCATCACAGTGTTGAAACCCAGTGGGCCCGGTTTTTCTTTTGGGTTTCTCAGACATAATGCCAGCCTAACCAAAACTTGCCTTTAATGGCAGTGCCAGGCAAGACCTTATCGCGCTCCTAACCGTGTCACAGGGTATTTGAAAACCGTAATGAAATCAGTTTTTTAGAACCGATAAGAACCAGGAACCGACTCTAAATATATTTTAAAATGTTTAAAATGAGTTTTAAAGCAAACCGATTGGTTCAAAACCGAACCGATAATGACAATTTCCACACAGACTAAAACCTTGTACTTACGGTTACCAAATAGAGCTTGAACCGAAATGCGGTAAAATAAAACACTTCTCGGTTAAATTTAACCGAGAATACTTAAAATGAACCGAGCTGAAGGAGAAATCTCTGGAGCGATTGTTCAGTGAGGCGGAGTAAAGAATCTGACAGTTTCAGTTTGAAACTGCCCAGATAGAGCTTTGAAAACCGAGCTCTCGCTCAGAACTCCATCCTGTATGGAGTTAACTCTTTTATCTCCGGGGCAGTTCTAGAGGAGGACCAAACTGCTAATTGTCATAATATGATGTAACCCCTAGATGGCGCTATCCCAGGGGCTACTACCCCTGCCTGATTTGCCACTAACAGGTTGAGGGGCCTGGATCCAATGGCGGGTGCCTCCACCCAGAGGTCAGGGTTTGCAATAGTTAAACTAACTTGGTCACAGCCCTCTGGGACACCGCAACCCCCCTTTCTTCCCACTAGTGGCCCACACAATATATCAGAATTACCTTCACAGTATACACTACTCCCCAGGTCTGGTTCCGGCACTGGGACCTCCTGTGAAATGAGATACAGTGCAACAATCACAGTACAGTACTGTAACATAGACAAATACCTCAGGCAGTATAACTTTGCTGAAACAAGCAGCTCTGATTTATTTAGGGGGATATAACAAGGACAGGGGAAATCAGGTTAATTAGCTTATCACTCTAATAATCTACCTATGGCTCTGTGCACAGGCCTATCCCTATCAGTTACTGTCCCTGGGTACCAAGCCCTAGTGGCTAGTCCAAACCGTGGCAGCTGGTAGGGCCCTTTCACACAGAGAAAAGGAGAATTAAACAGTCAGCAGTACAGTAATTCCATTTGGATTTAATGTGGCAATTCAACAGGGGCGACCCTGAATTAGTACTCACGACCTCCAAATAAGATAGGGTCCTTCAATGTCAGCAGGGCTCACTTGAGGTACACAAACCTCTTCACACATCCATATAAAGAAAGCACTATACCAGGCAGGCTGCATCTGTATCCCGTCGCAATTACTGCACAATACCGGGAGAACACACAGCAGATTCAGTTCCTGACAGACAGAGTGCATTTTCAGCAATTCCTCCAGTCTTACAGGGTGAGCCTGGTTTCTACTCTTCAGAGATCCTTGATTCTTTCACAGGACGGATTCAGTCCTAACAAGCTGTTACACAAGCTGCAGACCGAACTCTGGCCTTACACACGCTTTTTTGACTAAAACTGCACACTGAAAAGCACAGGGCTCCTTCCTCCTTCACTGCAAAGCTCAACTGAAACTCCAACCGACAAAACCGGCACTTCCTTTGAGTTCCTCCCAGTTCTTGACTGGATTGGCTGTCACTCACAATAGACTGCTGCTGTTGGTCCAAAAGGCACTGAAGTCTAAACTACATCTCCCAGAGTCACTGCCCATACAATCCTCTTGTGGCTGGCTCAGATTATGAGTCCAAGTTCTGATTCGTCCAAGGCACCATTTTAGAGCTAGCTTCCCCACACTGATTGGTCCAGTTCAGCAGTTCAAAACTAGAATGGGGAACTAGCAGACACAGTTCTGACTGCAAAGAAAGCAGGTTAGACAAACTGTAATTTCATTATTACTCTAAATAATTTCTGGCAAACAGTTACATCTTTCAGATAGGTTCCTTTGCACCCTAGTGACTGCAAAATGAAGTGAATTGGCAGCAGCTTGAGTGGTACTCAATCAAAGAAACACACAGTCCCCATAAAACTAATTATGTCTGCAAGCAGACAGCTCTTAAAGAGACAGTACCAGAGGTTCTAAAAACACTCACTGATAAATGGCTTAAATGCCAAACACCATTCAGGCTTGGAGCATTCAAGCAAGCTCCTGGAAGTCTTTTGGGAACCCCCATTTGCAGGGGGGTTACAATAGCAAGACTTCATGTTGTTTGAAACAGAAGAACTGTTGCAACAGATTTAAGAAAAGGTCGGTCCTCAAGAGTGGCAGGAGCTCCCAGTCACACACCCCAGCGCGGAGGACCATGAGTCCGGCTGAGTTAGGACTCAGTAGGTGATGAAGCCGTAAAAGGCGCTCAAGGTCTCCTCAGAGCCCACTGGGGCTCAGACCCACCGGGAAACATTCCTCCGCTGAGCCCGCTTCCAGCTCGACTCCACCACATTCCGAGTTGGCTGCTACTCCTCCAAGGTGCCGCTTCATAGCAGGAGCCCAGCAACACAAGGAAACACCCCAGCACAGAGGACCACGAGACTGGCTGAGTTAGGACTCAGTGGGCAGTGAAGCCGTAAAGGCGCGTTTTTTTCTCTCTCAACACATCGGGCCTTGGGATTGATTCAATAGCAAGCGCCCTGTCTCCAATTGGCTGGCTCATCTTCTCTGGACTTGTTCTGATTGGAGCGCCTTTCTTGGGAACCAAACTTTGTTACCTGTGAGCTGGGAGATTGTAGACTACTGCGCCTTTTGTTCAAACTGCTTTTCTCTGGACTGGCTATAATCTGTTATGCAGCATTTTGCTATCATACATAAGTAAAGGTGCTGTAATACTTATTGTAATAGTTAAGCACTTCATTTTTGCCTTTACTGCTTCAGTATCGTTGGGCCCTCCTTTGAAATTGTGATTACAGCTCCTTCCATGACAAATTATACTGCGTTTTTAGGCTTTCCATAAGTTGAAATTCTTTAGAGCTTACAGTTGACCTACAGAAATGTTTTGCAGTTAGTCCAATTTCCTCTGAGGTTGCTGTGTTTTCTCTCTCTTTCTCTCTCCCCCTCTCCTCCCTCCTATCTCCTCCCCTCCTCACTCTTCCTCAGCATTTTCTCTCTGCTATTCCCACCCTAGTCCACTACCCACCCCTATCTTTTGTTGTACTGTGCTCCCTCCTACTACCTGCCGCTACTAAACCGGTCTCCCTTCCTGTGTCCCTCAGGTCTCCTCAGAGCCCACCAGGCTCGGACCCACCGGGAAATGTCCCTCCACTGAGCCCGTTTCCAGCGCAGCTCCACCGCATTCCAATTCAGCCGCCACTCCTCTGAGGTGCCCCCTCGTAGCAGGAGCCGAGCAACACAAGGAAACACCCCAGCATGGAGGACCACGAGCCCGGCTGAGTTAGGACTCAGCGGGCGGTGAAGCCGTAAAAGGCACTATCCATCCTGCCAGTGCTTTGTGCTAGATCTCCACCGTCCCCCCAACCTCACACACCCTAGGTGGGCTCTCGCTTATATTCTGTTCTCCATGTCATATGACTAAGTGCTTAGATTTCCATTGGCTTGTTATACATTTCTGCCACTAGGGGGCCACTATGCCACACTCCCAGTAGGACTGATCCTTCAGTACGTTCTGACTATCTGCATCTCTTAACTTGGCTCAGGCTTTAGCGCTCCCTGTAATAATACTTAGAGCTATTGTTTCCCACCTTCTGCACTGTCATGTGACCACTGTAGAGGCCTATCTGGCTGTGCTGGAGTAAATCCTTTTCTTGCTTCTGCTCCACTATCCTAGGAAATTTCTCTTGGCCCTGTTCCTTATATTGTACAGTGATCGTAGGTACTGTTACTACCTTGTTGCCTTTTTGGTACCCACCCTAATAATTCAGTAGGCTTCGCTTTGACTGCTATCTCACTTTCTACCAGCAACCTAAAGCTGTGATTAGCTACCGACTGGGTGGAGGGAATCCTTATTCCACTAGCGCTTCTCTGCCTCAACATCTTTTCTCTCTCAATCCCCTGTGACCACCAGTGTGGGATAGCAGACCTCCATAACTTCTGCTTCTCAAACCAGCTTGTCCTTAGCCAGTGGCCAGTATCCATATGGCTATTTCTTCCCTTCCCTAAGGGCTATTACTTTTAGGTACTACTAGCCCTTGAAAGATGGAGAAGGCGGGCTGTAAAAACTCCAGCTTATTACAGTATTAGGCTTTATTTCTTAGTCTTGCTCAAAATCATACGGTCTGGTGACATTAAATCTAATCCTGGTCCACCTGCCCACTTCACAGCTAGCGATATAACAAAGCTGGCCAGGACAGGTATTCTCATTGCACACATGAATATTTGAAGCCTTACATGCCACAAGGATGAGCTTGAAGCATGGATGAAGGATTATAACCCTGACATTCTTTGTGTCACGGAGACGTGGCTGAAACCCAAGATACCTGACTCCACATGCTCAATTGCTAACTACGCCCTCATCCACAGGGATAGGCCTACTGCTAAACAGGGAGGTGGTGTTGCAATCTATTATAAAAGATCATCTTAACATAAATGTCATCTGCGACCAGATCTTGCCCATGTTATGTGAACCATTACATGTTACTGTCACACTTGGGTCAAAGAAACTACATATCATCTGTGGATACAACCCCCCAACCCAGGGAGTGTCACTGGGTTACAAGAATTGCTTGACATAACTCTGGTGAATGCCAACCAAAATGAGGCCATAATCCTTGGATAAAAAAAACTAAATTGGTTAGGACCCACCCATAGTTCGCTAATATCCATGGCCAACATCTAAAACCTGCACCAGATAATAAAATGAACCTACAAGGACTCCTAATCCCGAAAAGACAGGTACCCTGATAGACTGGTTACTCTCAACCCGTCTGGAGCATCTACCCATATCTGGAATCCTTTCCGATGCCATTAATGACCATGCTCCAATTTTCGGTATTTGGGCCTCTGGAGCTCCCCCATCTCCCCCACCGTGCTACATTACATTTACTAATTTTGCTACTTTGAATGTAAGGGCCTTCCTTCATGACATTTCCACCATGGATTGGTCTGAGATTTATCATTCGAACTGCGTCCAACATGCGCTAGACATCTTTCTTACCAAGTTTAATGACGTGCAGACTAGACATGCTCCCAAGGTCACCAGAAGAGTCAGAGGTAAACAAACTAGATGACTACATAAGGACCTGCTAGCCGAGCTATGCTTAAGGTACAAACTCTGGAAGCAGTTTAAACAATCTGGACAGATGTCTGACTACTACACCTACAGAACCCGTAGAAATATCTGCAGGAAACAAATAAGAATAGAGAAAAGCAAGTACTGTAAGGATCTGCTTACAAGCTCTGCATTTGACCTCAAGAAATTTTTGGTGCATATCAAATCCTTCCTTGGGCCCTCCAAGCATAACACACCAACTGACATGTTATTGAATGGGGCTAACTGTAATGACCCTAATACCATCGCTAAAGCTTTTAACAGGATGTTCTCTGATCTGTCTCCATATACCTCCTCCTTCAAACCTCTGGCAAATCCGCCCCACCCTGGGGGGCGGGGGGGGAGGGTTGATCAAAGTGCCCGATGCTTTCACCCTCTCCCCGGAATCTGGACAAAGTCTGCCCTTCTATTTCAAAGCTATAACAGCACCTGAGGTCCTTAAGCTTCTTCACTCGATGTCTGAGAATACCTGTGTTGGGTTGGACCACTTTGAGCCTCGCCTCCTTAGGCTTGCGGACTCCTATATTGCCTCACCTTTGGCTAAAATATTTACCGTGTCCCTCTCTTGCAACACTGTCCCTGACATCTGGAAAATAGCTCGGATTACACCGGTTTTTAAAAAAGGTGACAAAAAGGACATGAACAACTATAGGCCCATTGCCACTCTCTCGGCCTTGTCTAAACTTCTTGAAAAGGCTGTTGCCTCCCAAACACTTGACTATCTCTCAAAGTATAACCTACTCTTGGATGTTCAACATGGTTTTAGAAAGAACCATAGCACGTCTACAGCCTTGGTGAAACTTGCCTCTAACATTCTTTTAAATATGGATGCAGGGCGCCTTACCAGAGCCATTTTTATCGATCTTACTAAGGCCTTTGACCTGGTAGACCATCCTTTGCTTCCAAGTGGCCTCATAAACCTGGGTTTCTCTACACCTGTTGTAAAATGGTTTAATAGCTACCTTTCCAACAGCTATCAGATGGTGAAATTTGACTCAGCTATATCAGACCCTGCAGTTATAAGCATTGGGATATCTCAAGGATCCATCTTGGGACTGCTCCTATTCTCACTCTTTATCGATAAGGTTCCTTGTGCCCTTAGGAACTGCTCATCTCTCCTATATGCTGACGATCTTGTCATCTATAACAGCGCTAGCAAAGCTGATGACCTGAACACTGCCCTCTCCTACAATTTCGAGAACATCCAAAACTGGCTCAATGATCATAAACTGGTTCTAAACGCAAAAAAAACAATGTCTATGCTTTTTGGCTGTGTCCCTAAACTCAGGGCCAGTTCTTCGTCACTGGCGGTCCTCGACATGGGTGGATCTCATTTACAATCTGTCTCATCCTTTAACTATCTTGGGGTCCTGCTGGATCAATCCCTGGATCTCAACCTGCATATTCAACCTACCTGCAAGGCAGTAAATAACAAATAGGGTGCTGCGTACAAGACAAGCTATATGCTAACACCATCAGCTAAACTGGCCATTGCAAGGGGAATTCTGCTGCCTACCCTCAACTATTGTGCCCCCATCCTTGGTGCTGCCCATAAAACCTCCCTACCGAAATGGGACGTTACTTACAATAATATATGTCGCTATGTGTCCTCTTCCCCTTGACTTAGGCACCATTGCCAACTTTATGAGGACCTGGGCTGGCTCTCCCCTATGGCTTCTAGACAATACTACCTGAGCTCTATTGCTGATTCTGTTATCAGGCTGGAACCCCCAACAACACTGGCAGAGATGTTACTTCCTCTAACCTCCTCTCATGAACTGAGATCAGTTGAAAAATCCTTACTGAAAGTTCCCAGATGTCTTACCTCTAAAGGTGCAGGTGCTTTTCGACTTGTAGCTCCTCAGTTCTGGAATACTCTCCCCCTGGAAGTCCAGCAGACTGGGTCCCACCTACACTTCAAAACTATGCTCCATCGCTATCTTATGCAGGCTGACCGTTGTACTTGTTTTGATCCTCCCTAAATACTTGCCTGCTAGGCCCCCTATCTCAATGCCAATGTTTTATGCCCTAAGCACTTGTCCAAGTCCCTACTAATCCTCGGATCTGGGCAGACAGCATCTCTCCTTGGCTGCTCCCTCTACCCTCACTTACATTCTATCCTCAACTGTTAGTCTGCACCTGGATCTCCTACTTACTGCACTATCCATGTTAATACCTTTCCTGTAACTTAGTTCATTAGCAATGCTTGTTCTACTGCTATGTTGCTTATTTCCTCCACAGGATGTACTTATTATTCTTCCCCCGTTAATTATATTGTTGCCCTTGTGTTTCATGCTCAAACTCCCTACATTCTATGTATAAGGATTTGTCTTCCCTAAGATGTCAGGGCTACTTCTCATTGTTGGATTTGTTCTGTACTTATTTTCATGATGTTATGTACTCTCCCGGGTCATGCCTGAAAATAGTCACACTGCTGGCTAGTGCACCTACCCGGTAAACAAAAACTAAATAAATAAAAAAATACAGAGAGTGCTCTGTCCTGGTTGGGTTCAAAAAACAGGTAGAGCTGGGTATCATCAGCATAGCAGTGAAACCTCAGCCCATACCATCTTACAATGTCTGCGAGGGGCAGCACGTACACCGCGAACAACATAGGGGACAGTACTGAACCCTGAGGGACCCCACATGACAGAGAGACCGGGTCAGAGGAATAAATCCCCACCACCACCCTCTGAGTTCTGCCAGTGAGGAAAGATTTAAACCACCTGAGGACTGTACTAGACAGGCCACAGATGAACCTCAGGCATTCAAACAGAACCCCGTGGTCCACAGTGTCAAATGCTGATGAGAGATCAAGAAGGACCAGGATGGAATGACTTTTCTGATCTCTTGCCATCAGGAGATCATTGAGCACCTGAACCAGCACAGTCTCGTTACTATGCCTCTTTCGGAAACCAGATTGAAGAGGTACGTAGATGTCACGGATGGTCAAATGGTTCTCCAGTTGTAAAGCCACTACTTTCTTAATCACCTTTCCCACAAAGGGGAGGTTAGAGATAGATCTGCAGTTGGCAGGGCAGTCTGGATCCAGAGAAGCTTTCTTCAGGAGGGGTGTAACCACTGCCTCCTTCAGGGAGCTAGGAAACTCACCCGACTCAAGGGAGCACCAGACTATCCGTGCTAAGACCGGGCCGATGATATCACAACAAACCATAATCAGGGAAGTTGGGGCCGGATCTAAACTACAGCACATAGGGCACATACCCTGGACAATCCGCACAACATCAATGAACTCCAGCCAGTCGAAGGTACTCCAGGAAAAGTGAGGGAAGGTGACCGGGCACTGATCAATAGCATCTCCCATAGGGTGTGCTGGCTGGAGCCCCGCCCTGATGTCAGCCACTTTATCTGCAAAGAATCAAGCAAGCTCATCACACTCCACTTGTGAAAAGGCTCTTCGAAGCTGCAGGCAGGCCAGTCTACACAGTCTGTCCACAGTTCAAAAGAGCTGAGCTGGTCAGTTCTGAGTAGCTGCAATCTCCCTGGACAGAAACTCTGCCTTCTTATGGGAGATTGTAGATTGATAAACTTGATAATGTTCCATCAATCTAAGATGGTCGGCCTCCAGGGTGGATTTCCGCCAGCAATGCTCTAACCTTCGTCCTAGTCACCGCATCTCCCTCAAGGTCCCGTCAAACCAAGGGGACCAAGGGCGAAAGGAGAGAGAGGATGAACACAGACAGGAGCGAGAGAGTCCAGAGCTGTAGTAATGGCCTTATTATGGTCCAGAACCAAAGCTTCTGGGCTATCACTTTCCCCAGGAAGTACCCATAGGCCCGCTAGGCCATTAGGGCTTACATCCCTTAAAGGGCGGTATCTGACCATCTCCACAGGGGTAGACCTATGAAGGGGGCACAGAAACTGAAACCCACGGTGTAGTGATCAAACCATCTGACAGGTTCCACCCCCAAGTTGAAGGCTTAAATCCCCAGGAGGAAGACCAGGTCAAGAAAGTGACCATGTTTGTGAGTAGCAGAGGTAACAATCTGTGTGAGGCCTAGTGATGTCATCAGCTGGAGGAAGTATTGTCCAAACTGTGAGAATTCATCATCGACCCAGGTGTCGAAGTCGCCCAGGATTATCAGCCTGGGTGACACAAATGCCATGTCAATTACGAAGTCCGCTACTTCCTGAAGGAATAGTTTCTCATCCCTGGGTGGACAGTAGATGAAGGCGATCCTACAACCTACACCTGCTACTACAGTACACTCAAATGACCCAGCCTCCTCAACTAGTACACTCTTGAGGCCCAGTTTGGTCCCGAAACAGACCGCACCCCTCCCCAGCGGTGCAATCTCGAGCTGTGTATCACTTAGTACCCAGCTGGAATTGCGGCCTCCAACGTAACAGCATTCTCATCCAGCCAGGTCTCAGTGATGCAAGCCAGATCAGCTGTCCCAACAAGATCTGCAATAATTGCAGTCTTATTTTTAATAGATCTGGCATTGCATAACACCGCTCAAGTTGGACGGGCTTCTGGGGCCGCCCGGGCTACCTGCCCACCAATAGTGGTGGTGCCCTTGGGTATGGAAACCAGGCATAGAGAACTATGTTCCAGGATCCATTTCGCCCCAGGGCATCTTCTGGACCTAATGACCCCGATGTGAGAGCCCCGCTCATTCATCCTCCACTATTCGCACCCCCCAGCCCATCCTCCCCCCGATGATCAATACCCAGCGCTCTACAACGCTGGTAAGTAAAAAAACTGCAAAGGGGGAGATAAAAGGGCAGAGGACGTGAAGAGTAGAGGATGAATAGCGTACGACCATGGGGGTAGGCCTCCAACACATAATACTAATGCTAACCCAATCAAAACAAAAGTATGCCAAGCCAAAGCAGAAGAAAACCCCTAGCAAATTAACTTAAAACAAAACCTCAAATAAATAAAACAATTCAATGCTCCCACCACTTTTCACTTGGGGAGAATCAAATGATTACACAGAAAACAATTAAACTAACAACCATACAAAAATGTACTTAAATTAGACCCCTACCAGAGTCACTTCCTCTCTCTCTCACACTGACAGGCTAAAACTTCAAACAAATAAATCAAAAAATTATAATAAATAATCCTCAATCACCCACCTCCCATACATAAAGTATACTAAAATAAGTTTTAAATATACATAACTCAGTCACAAAGTCCAGGGACAGCAGTAGGTGTGCTTGAATAAAATCTAGTCAATGATTAAATAATCAGGCTTCTTAAAGCTGTAACTTAAATCCAAAAGTGCAGAAAACAAATCAAACAAAGATGACGAATATCTTCAGCCCCCCAATACCCTCTCACTGCCCAGGGGGACTAATAGAGCACAGGCACTCTTACTGCCTGAACCAAGGAATAGTACCAGAGATAAATGTTTTCAGCCCCCAGGCCCTCTCACTACCTGTGGGGTCTGACAGAGACACAGGCACTCTCACCACCTGCCAAAAATAACAACAATCAACAAACGATAGGGATTTAAAGTCTGATCGTATGCAGGTAGGATATCTTCGTAGCAGGAGTCCTCTTCTCAAAATCCATTCAGCGCAGGAGCGGAGGCCCAAAAGAAAAAATTACTCACCTTAGTAATGTTGTTTCTTCTCATGGAGTCTTGCTATATTATGACATATGCAGTGAGTCCCAACCTTTGAACTGCTCCGGAGGTGAAAGAGTTAACTTTCCATGCCAGGCATGGAACTTTGAGCACGAGCTCGGTTGAAAGCTATGTCCGTTGTTCTTCAAACTCAAACTGTCAGATCTTTACGAGCAAAACTCACTAAGGTTCTGTGTGGAAGCTGTAAATCTACACTAGCCAACTGGCTACTAATATAAGAACACATTTTTTGGTCCCAAAACAAAGACTCAAGTCAGGGATCCAAAAATAAAAACACAACACCCAAACACCCCAAAAGGAGGGATGAAAAACAAGTGGGCATCTACTAAGTGCCAACACTGCACTGCCCACCCACATCCCAAAAGCAGAGGTTCTGAGAGGGGCAGGCGGGGGGGGGGGGTCATAATATAGCAAGACTCCATTAGAAGAAACAACATTACTAAGGTGAGTAATTTTTTTCAAACAACATGAAGTCTTGCTATATTATGACATATGCAGACTACACAGGAGTACCTCCATGGAGGAGGGACAGAACCTACTTAGGAAATAGACTCTGAAGCACAGCTGTGCCAAACCGAGCATCACTCCTAGCCTGGATGTCCAGGGAGTAATACTTGGTAAAAGTGTGAACTGTTTTCCAGGTAGCTGCTTGACATATCTCTAGGATAGGGATGTCCCTGGCAGTAGCCAGAGACGCAGCTGTACCTCTGGTAGAGTGAGCCCTCAGGCCTGAGGGAGGAACCTTACCCAGCTTTTCATAGCAAAATTGGATACAAGAGACAATCCACCTGGCAATGGATCTTTTAGTGGCAGGTTTCCCTTTACCAACCTCACCATACGTGAGGAACAGTTGGAGGGAGTCAAACCTGTGACCCTTGGTACGTTCTATGTAGTAACTAAGGGCTCTTTTGACATCTAAACTGTGCAGTCTCCTCTCGCCAGAGGAGGAATGGTCAGTGAAGTACACAGGGAGAGACACAGATTGATTAAGGTGGAAGCCTGACACCACCTTAGGCAAGAACTTTCTGTTAGTCCTGAGGACCACCTTATCTCTATGAAAGGAGATAAAATCAGGCTCCACTGACAATGCTTGTAATTCACTTATGCGCCTGACAGAAGTGATAGCTACCAAAAACACAGTTTTCCAAGTCAAGTACTTAAGCTCTGCTGAAGACAAGGGCTCAAAAGGGGGTTGCATAAGCTGGGCAATGCAAATATTAAGATCCCAGGCAGGGGCAGGGTCCCTGAATGGAGGGTTGGTGTGAAGCAACCCCTTGAAAAACTTGGAGAATACAGGATGAGCTGAAAGAGAAGAGGGTTTATCTGCTGATAAGAAAGCAGACACGGCTGCCAGGTGCACCTTTAGGGTAGCTGGTCTCAGCCCCAAAGTATTCAAATGCACCATATAATCTAGGACTGTGTGTAAGTCAGCAGATTCTGGGGAAATGTGCTTGCCAGAGCACCATATGGAAAACCTCTTCCATTTGGAATTATAAGTAGCCCTGGTGGAAGGCTTTCTAGAAGCCTTCAAGATATCCAACACACCTTGGGAAAGGTGTAGGTCAGCAAACTCTAACTCTTCAAGAGCCAGGCCTTGAGGTTGAGAGATTTGAGATTTGGGTACCAAACTCTCCCCTGAGCACAGGTTAACAGGTTTTGATTCCTGGGAAGACACAGGGGAAGGTGGACTGCTAAGGACATAAGGAGTGGGTACCAGGGCTGTCTGGCCCAATCTGGAGCAATCAGGATCATCTTGCAGGGTTGAGATCTGATTTTGACTAGCACCTTGAACAGAAGAGGGAAGGGGAAAAAGCATAGAGAAACTTCCCTTCCCAACTGAGAAGGAAGGCATCCAGAGGGACTGAGCCCAACACTGGGGCCTGCAACAAAAAGGGAAGTTGGTGACTGTCTGGGGCTGCAAAAAGATCTATCTGCGGGGTGCCCCATCTGGCAAATACTACCCTCCAGTACTAGGGGATCCAGTGACCATTCGTGATGGCCCTGGGAAATCCTGCTGAGAGCATCTGCCAGGACATTGTCCTTGCCTGGGAGGTAAACTGCCGTAAGGGAGGTGTTCAGGGAATAAGCCAGAGACCACAACTTCATTGCTTCAGTGCACAAGGCCGTATACCGAGTGCCTTCTTGCTTGTTGATGTACCACATTGTAGTGGTGTTGTCAGTTCTGACCTGTACAACTTTGTTCTGAACAGATGTGGAAAAAACTTGAAGTGCTAGAAAAACTGCTCTGAGTTCCAACAGGTTGATGTGGAGCAGAGATTCCTGAGGGGACCACAATCCCTGGGTAGTGAGGTCGCCCATGTGAGCTCCCCACCCCAAGAGGGATGCATCTGTAGTAAGGATTAAGGAGTGAGACTGAGGGGTGAAGGGGACCCCTTGTCTCAAATTGCTCTGGTCCTGCCACCACTGAAGGGCTTGGATCAGGGTTCGAGTCACTGGGATCAATTTGGTTAGAGGGTCTCTCCTTTGAGACCAAAAGGCTCTCAAATGGAACTGGATGTCCCTCATCTGAAATCTTGCTCCCTGCACCACTGCTGTAGAAGCAGCCATGTGCCCCAGGAGCTGCAGAAAATGCCTTGCCGGTCGAGAGACCTGCAGGGTGAAGGAGGAGGCCAGAGAGACCAGGGTCCTTGCTCTTTCCAGAGGAAGGAAGGCACTGGCCTTTTTTGTGTTCAGTTCTGCACCTATGAAGGTGAGAAGCTGGACAGGCTCTAGAACTGACTTTGGAAGATTGAGAAGGAAACCTAGAGATGTGAGCAGTTGCTGAGTTACCTGAAGGTGTAGTCTGACTTGGTCTGGAGACTGGCCTACTATGAGCCAGTCGTCCAGGTAAGGAAAGATGGCAATCTTTTGCCTTCTTAAGTGGGCAACTGCTACTGCCAATCATTTTGTGAATACCTCGGGCCGAGGTGAGGCGCAAGGGCATTGCTCTGAACTGGTAATGGCCTGAGGGCAGTTCGAATCTGAGGTACTTTTCGATGGGAGCTTCGATAAGAACATGGAAGTAGGCATCCTTGAGGTCCAGGGACGCTAGCCAGTCCCCTGGCCTTAGAGAGGGTAAAATTATTCCCAGAGTCACCATTTTGAATTTTGGTTTTAAAAGGTGCTTGTTTAGGTATCTGAGATTCAGGATGGGCCGCCATTCTCCTGTCTTTTTTGGGGTAAGGAAGTACCTGGAGTACAACCCTTTGCCCTGGTGTAGGGGTGGAACCCTTTCCACAGCTCTGAGAGCCAGGAGGGTAGAAACTTCTGTTTCTACGGCAAGTGCCTCTGATGGATTTGCAGGTGGAAAGGACCTGGTTCTCATCTTTGGAAATTTTTTGAAGCTGAGAATCAGTCCCTGGCTTACTACTTCCAGGACCCACTCTGTCTGATGTTAAAGACTTCCAGTCCTGGACAAAGTAAGCCAGCCTGCCCCTACAGGTAGTGGAGACCGGCCTGGCCACCCCATCAGGTGCCTGCTTGGCAGGGCTTTAGGCTGAGGGGTGGAAGCAGGTCTGCTTGTACCCCTGCCTGCCTCTCCTCTAAAGAACCCCTCTGGGCATAAGCTGAAGAGGAGGCCTGGGCTTGGTAAAAAGGCCAATGAAAAGGTCTGCCCCTGCCCCTGGAAGGCTGCCTTTGAGGAGTGGCCTGCCTTTCCTTGGCCTGTGCACTCCTATAGGTGGTCCTATACTCATCAATTTTTCTTCATGTAATTCTCTGTCTGCTCCCAGAGAATTACCCACAACAGGAAAATCCATGGCCTTAGTCTGGGTATCCTGTGACAGGCTAGTACATCTGAGCCAAGCCATTCCTGCAGTGCCACAGATGTAGCCATGACTCTTGATGACACATCATTAGAGTCCACTGCAGCATGGAATTGCACCTTGGATGCCTTAATACCATCAGCAGCCACCTGCTCCAGCTCCTTGGCAAGCTGGCCATGGACCTGTTTTGCTAGAGCCATAACAGTATCCCATCTGGATTTCTGATATCTAGCAACATAAGCCATATAATTTGCCTGTCTGAGTCCCAAGGATGCTGCCATGTACTGTTTCTTTGCCATAGCATCAATCCTCCTGGAGTCCTTGTCAGGGGGGTGTGAAGCCAAGGGAATATTAGCCTTGTCACAGGCTGCAGCCTGCACTACCCCAACATGGCTGCATTGTTGTGCAAGGAACTCCGTATTAGAGCCTGACAATGTGTACCTCTTGTCCATTCTTTTATCCACAGGAGGTATAGTGTGAGGAGTTTTCAGAATTTTTACTGTCTGTTTCCCAAAAGATTTATCCAAAGGAATAGACAGTCTCCTGGACTCTGGGATAGCCATCATTTCTACAGTCAGGCTCCTCTTGATCATCCACAGCTTCCTCCACAGGGAGCTGGAGGGTTTCAGCCACTTTTTTTATAAAACATAAAATGAGAGGGGGGGCTCAGAAAGCCTAGGGGGAGACACTCCTGAAGGTCTGTCTGGGGAGATGTCCGGTTCAATGGACACATCCAGACTTTCAAATCCACATTCACTCTCCTCATACTCCTCTTCCCCCTCCTCCGGTTCATAAAATTCCTCTAAAACATATTCTTGAACCGGTGGAACTGACCGAACCGTACGCTTACTGGATGGTGCCGGTTCGGTCGGAACTGGGGAAAGCGACTGGACAATTTTAATCGCTTTGGCTATTTCTTCAGCGGTTGGAGATGGAAATTTTGGCTCCACACCTGCTGATTTTCTAGTCCTTTTTACTGGAACCGACTCCTCCGAGTCAGCTCTCCTTTGCCCGAGGAAGTCTCGCGACTGGTCAGAGGCAGATCTCCTCCGGTTCGGTTACAACCGAACCGGCTGGCCATCTGGGTCAGCGGACTTCTGGCCTCTCTTTCCTGAGCCTACCAACTCTCTTATCCAGGGTAGCTGCAGGAAAATTTTGCAAATCTGGCAGTCTGCATTGAGGTGGTCAAACCCCAGACAATAAACACAGGTGGTGGGGTCAGCCTGGCAAAGGCTTCCCCACAAACACTGCAGTGTTGAAACCCAGTGGGCCCAGTTTTTCTTTGGGTTTCTCAGACATAGTGCCAGCCTAACCAAAACTTGCCCGCTTATGGCAATCCACTGTGAAGACCCTCTTATCGGTTCCCAACCGTGTCACGGGTCGTGGAAAACCGTAATGAAATCCGTGTTTTAGAACCGATAAGAACCGGGAACCGCACTCTAAAAGACAGAATTCAATGAATTTTCAACAACCTGATCGGTTCAAACTGAACCGATAATACCGTTTACAAGTTCCACACAGAAATAAATGTAAAATCTAGTACTTACGGTACCACAGAAAGAGCTTGAACCAACCAGTTGAGGTTTAAATTCGGTTAAAAAACTGAAAAATTAATACTTTAACCGACAAAATGAACCGAGCAGAAGGAGAAATCTCCGGAGCGACTGTTCAGTGAGGCGGAGTAAAGAATCTGACAGTTTGAGTTTGAAGAACAACAGACAGAGCTTTCAACCGAGCTCGTGCTCAAAGTTCCATGCCTGGCATGGAAAGTTAACTCTTTCACCTCCGGAGCAGTTCGAAGGTTGGGACTCACTGCATACGTCATAATATAGCAAGACTTCATGTTGTTTGAAACTCCCATACAAGGGACCGAGGCCGAAAAAGCCAGCAGCTGCCACCTTGATTCCCCACCGGCACCAACACACCAGTTGGTCCCCCGGAGAACCTAAGAGAACCGACGGCCTGGTCTGTCAACTACCAGACCAAACCGGAGCTCAGTCCCCCATGCAGCCACAAACTCCAGCCACCAGTCACCCCACAGGGTCGGGACCACCCACTGCACAAGATTAGTCCAACCTCCTGCGCCCACCAAAGGTGTAGTCACTGTCACAGGACCTTCCAACCAGCAAACCCAATCCACGGCCAAAACAGGCCCAGATGCATCCTCCCTTGCACTGCACCAGTCCCAGTAAGCTGATTTCCTCAGACAAGCCATCCCCTCTCCTTGGACTCTTCCCCTTGCGGCTTCCCAACTCCAACCGGGGCCAAACATGGATGAAAGCAGCACAGGACAAGCAGCAGGGAAACAGCAACAGATCAAATCCAGGTAAATCACAATAAAGGTGCACAAAAAACAGGAGGCACAGCATAAAACCTTGTTCGGTCACGGCGATATCGGGACTGAAACAAACGGCCCCAGTGCACACTGTGAGGTTGTTTGAGAGCATCCTGGTATCGCTCTGCAACTAGCTAACTCACTATCTGCACTTACTAACTGGCAAATATGAGAGGCGAGTGGAAAATAAGTGAAAATAAAGTGAAGGAACGGCAGGGAGAGTAAAAATAAAGCAGCGATCACAGTCTAGCTACAAGAGTAGCTTGCAGCATGCCCAGCCCGGCGGCCATCTTGACAAGACAAGTTGACAAGATTAGCTGGGCATTCTGTTGCATTCAACAGTGCCTTATAAAAGGAAGGAATCCTCAGATGTGTGGCTGGCTTTCTAATTTATGCCACTTTGCTGCTAGACATTCCTTTTCAATGGTGGAATACCTTTTCTCTCTGTCATGCAACTTCCTACTTATGTACAGAATAGGATGCTCCATCCCATCTATATTTTGTCTCAGGACTGCACTTAGACCTACCTCTGATGCATCTGCTTGAAACAAAAATGGTTTCTCAAAGTCTGGCCTTCTTAAAACAGGGTCTGGACATAATGCAGCCTTAATGGTTCGAAAAGCCTCATCACATTCTGGGGTCCATTTCACATTATTCGGGAACCATTTCTTTGTGAGTTCAGTGAGAGGAGCAGCTAGCTCTGCAACGCTGGGAACAAATCTCTGATAATAACCAGCCAGCCCTAAAAATGACCCGATATGTTTCTTGGTTTTTGGAGACAGGGCTGTTAGCTACAGCTTCTTAGAACCTCAGGCTTGACTTCTCCATTTCCCAAAACATAGCCCAAATATCTGGTTTCCTGCAGGCCCAATGCACACTTGGTAGGATTAATGGTCAGATCTGCCTTTTTGATTGACTGGACAACTGCTTGCAGGTGTTCCAGGTGGCTTTTCCAGTCTGGACTGTACACCACAACATCATCCAGGTACGCAGCACAATAACCAGTATGAGGGGATAAAATGACATCCATGGAACGCTGGAATGTAGCGGGAGTGCCATGTAAACCAAAGGGCATGGTGGTGAGCTGACAGAATCCTATAGGAGTGGCAAATGCAGTTTTGTCTCTGGATTCTTTAGCTATGGAGATTTACCAGTACTCCTTGGTGAGATCAAGGGTATTGATATACTTGGCGTTCCCCAGTCTGTCCACTAAATCTTCTATTCTGGGCATAGGATAACTGTCAAATTCTGACACTTGATTACATTTCCTAAAATGAAGGCATACTCTTACAGCCCCGTCTTTTTTGTTTACAATCACTATTGGTGATGACCAAGCACTCCTTGACTCTTCTTTGATACCCAATTCTTTCATTTTTTTTGCTATTTCCTTAACCACATCAGCTCTTAACTGCTCTGGTAATCTGTATGTCTTTTGCCTAATAGGGTGAGCATTCCTTGGCACTATTACATGCTTGAGCCCATTTGCTCAGCCTGATACTGTGGTAAAGTACTGTTAAATGTTTTTAGCAAGTTACGAATTTCAGCGGTTTATTCGGGGGGTTAGGGAAACACTCACCTTTACAGCATCAGCAATAACAGTTTGTTCCAGTCTATCATAAGCTACATCAACATCTTCTTTATCAGTTTCTGGTAAAACTAGCAAAGCAGCTTTTGGTGTTTTTTCAACCCATTTCTTGAGGAGGTTAGCATGGTAGGATTTTTCCTATCGGGGTCTCAATCTCGTAGTTAACAGTGCCCATAGGTCTAAGCACTCTATAAGGCCCTTGTCATTTCATTAACAGTTTATTTTCTGTTGTGGGTAACACTTGCAAAACATTTTCACCTGGCTCAAAAACTTTTTCTTTTACCCCATGGTCATAATATACCTTCTGCTGGTTTGGGGCCTCTTCCTGATTACCATGGGCAATTTCAACAAATTTTGACAGCTTCTTTCTTAGGGCACACATATAAGATGTTATAGATTGTTTCTGAGTGGGGCTATCTTCCCATGTTTCTTTTATTACATCTAGTGGTCCTCTAGGTTGTCTACCATATAGCATTTCAAATGGTGAAAAACCTGTTGATGCCTGTGGCACTTCTCTGTAAGCAAAAAGCAGGCAAGGGAAGTATTGGTCCCAATCTTTCCTTTCCCCTTTTACAAACCTTTTTAACATGCGTTTTAGGGTTTGGTTAAAATGCTCAACAAGACAGTCTTTACTTAGGGTCATAGGGGGAGGTTCGTATGGCAGTGATACCTAGTAATCTGCACAGATCCTTAAACGGGCACTGTTAGGATTCAGGAGAAATTGTAAGTGCTGCAAGTTAAGGTGGGTGGTGTACCAAGTGCCAATGTAAACTGCACAGGTGCCTTTAAATTTATGGCGAAGTGCTTAATTTTTATAATGTTTGTAATATTTCCATTACTGTCGGAAATCTCGGCAACTGCACGTTCAGTCACTGCAGTAGCGTGGTGCTGAGGGGTAACTCGTTCATGAACAAGTTGAAAATCTTTGGTGACATGTAATTTAAACATTTTTTCCCGATACAGCTGGCAGCACAAAGTAGCACAAACTGAGTCTTACAATGAAACAAGCACTCTAAGGTTCTGCACTTTGTGTCCAAAAACTGAAGCTGGGATTCCAGACATGTGCATTAGCGGTCCAGCTAATGCGCGTGCCTGGAATCCCGGCTTCAGTTTTTCGACAGAAAAATGCACAACCTTAGAGTGCTTGTTTCATTGTAAGACTCCGTTTATGCTACTTTGTGTTGCCAGCTGTATCGAAAAACAGTGTTTATATTACATATCACCAAAGATTTTAAACTTGTTCATGAACGAGTTTCTCCTCAGCGCCACGCTACTGCAGTGAGTGACTGCGCAGCGCCAAGATTTCTGACAACCCGACAGTAATGGAAATATTACAAACACTATAAAAATTATGCACTTCATAAATTTAAAGGAACCTGAGCATTTTACATTGGCGCTTGGTACACCACACACCTTAACTTGTAGCACTAACAATTTCTCCCGAATCCTGACAGTGTCCCTTTAAGTAATGCAGCACCAAAATTACTACCCTGATCAGTAATAATTTCTTTAGATATGCCCATTCTGCTGAAAATGTTTGCAAGCTCTGCTATCACTTTTGAAGCTGTGACAATACACATTGGAACTGTTTCTTGGGTATCGAGTAGCATAGTCGCACACCACCAGGATAAATCTATTACCCTTGTTACTTTTGTCTAAAGGACCAACCACATCCACTGCAATTCTCTCAAAAGGTACATCTATCAAGGGTAGGGGCACCTTGTCATTCTAGTGACGGGCTACTTTCTGACACAGCACAGGAATTACAATAGGCATCAACATATTCATGAATTCCAGGCCATTAAAATCTATACAGCAATCTGGCAAGGGGGTGATCCTTCCCTGAGTGACCAGCCATAGGGACTATCATGTGCTATCTTTAACAACTCTGTTCTATACTTCTGTGGTGTAATCAACTGTTCTACCTGTTCCTGTGTCTGAGGTTTAACTCAAAGTCTGTACAGTAACCCATTACATGTTTTAAACATCGGTTCACCCTGTTTTGATTTCATCCCCAGCTGCTTAAAATAACCTATGAGAGAAGAAAAAATTACTCACCTTAGTAATTGCTTTTCTTCTCATGGAGTCTTGCTATATTAGGACTTAATGCAGTTAGCCTCTGCCTCTGAACTGCCCCGGAGAGGAAACAGTTAACTCCAGAGTGATCTGGAGTTCCACAGCGCGAGGGCGCTGTTCAAAGCTCTATCTGGCCAGTTTCAAATGAAACTGCCAGGTTCTTTACGAAGCTAAGCTAACATAGCAAGTCTGTGTGGAAAAGCTCTACACTAGCCATTGGCTACCTACCAGTAGTAGAACAACAAAAATACAACAACAATCACAGAATAATAACAATATTACCTATTATTGTTAGGATCACCCCTGACAAGCACTAATAGGCCCCCTCTCCCCAAAAGACTCAAGTCCAGAGAGGGGACCATCTACCACTTAACAAAAAACAGAATTACCTAGTTCCTTAACCCAAATGAACAAGGGGGACTAGAGAGACTAAATGGCATGACATAGTGCTTTCACTAATTTGCCAACCCCATACCCAAGTAGGAGTTCTGAGAGGGGTAGGAGGGAAGGGTTGTCCTAATATAGCAAGACTCCATGAGAAGAAAAGCAATTACTAAGGTGAGTAATTTTTTCTTCAAACACCATGAAGTCTTGCTATAATTAGGACTTAATGCAGATTATACAGCAGTACCTCCATGAGGAGGGCCAGAACCTACTTAGGGATAGGCTCTGAAGCACAGCTGTGCCAAACGAGCATCTCTCCTGGACTGGACGCCCAGGAATAATGCTTGGTGAAGGTGTGACTGTCTTCCAGGTAGCAGCTTGGCAAATTTCCAAATGGGAATATCTCAGCAGCCGCTAGAGATGCAGCTGTACCCTGGTGGAATGAGCTCAGTACTGAGGGAGGTTCTCTACCTAGTTTTTGGTAACAGAACTGGATACAAGAGACAATCCACCTTGCGATTGTCCTCTTAGTGGCAGGTCTCCCTTTGCCCACTTCCCATAGGTAAGGAAGAGTTGGAGGGAATCGAACCATGACCCTTGGTGCTGCTCCAAATAGTAGCTTAGGGCTCTTTGAGTCCAAACTGTGCAGTCTCCTCTCCCTGAGGAGAAATGCTCAGTGAAAAATACTGGAGAGAGATGGATTGGTTGAGATGAAAATCTGAAACCACTTTAGGTAAAACTTTCTGTTAGTCCTGAGGACTACCTTATCTCTGTGGAAAGAAATAAAATCCTTTTCACTGACAAGGCTTGTAATTCACTTATACGCCTAGCAGAAGTGATAGCCACTAGAAAAACAGCCTTCCAAGTTAAAAACTTGAGATCTGCCGAAGACAGAGGCTCAAAGGGGGATTGCATTAGCTGAGCAATGCAAACATTCAGGTCCCAGGCCGGAGCTGGTTCCCGAAAGGGAGGGTTAGTGTGAAGTAACCCCTTAAAAAACTTGGAAAACACAGGGTGAGAGGAGAGAGAAACAGGTTTCCCTGCAGAAACAAAAACAGAAACAGCTGCTAGATGAACCTTCAAAGTAGCTGGTTTCAGGCCTAGGGAATTTAGATGGACCAAATAGTCCAATAAGATGGCCAAGTCAGCAGATTCTGGTACAATTTGCTTCTCAGAACACCAGAAGGAAAACCTCTTCCACTTGGAGTTGTAAGTGGCCCTAGTGGAAGGCTTCCTAGAAGCCTTCAAAATATCCAGGACACCTTGAGAAAGGTGTAAATCAGCAAATTCTAACTCCTCAAGAACCAGGCCTTGAGGTGGAGGGAATTTTACCACACTCTCCCCTGTGCACAGGTCAGCAGGTCGTGGGTCCTGGGTGAGAATGGTGCAGAAATGGACACAAGTCCCTTTACACGAGAAAGGGTCCTGAAGGAACTGGAAGTAATAAGAGCTGATAAAGCAATGGGGCCAGATGGGGTGCACCCCAAGGTCCTTAAAGAACTAAGAGAGGTGGTGGCTGAACCTCTGGCTATCCTGTTCAGCCAATCACTGGAAACAGGGAGGTACCCAAAGACTGGAGGACAGGAGATGTAGTCCCTTATACAAAAGTGGGAACAAAGAGGAAGCAGGAACTACAGACCAGTCAGCCTCACCTCGGTAGTGGGAAAGATCATGGAAGCACTACTGAAGGAGAGATTGGTGGAACATCTGGTTGTCAATGGACTACAGGACCCAAGGCAGCATGGTTTCACCAGGGGGAGGTCATGTCAGACCAACCTCATTGAATTTTTTGACTGGGTGACTAGGGAGGTGGATCAGGGGAGGCACTGGACATGGCCTATCTGGACTTCAGCAAGGCCTTTGACACTGTGCCACATAGAAGACTATTACACAAACTGGGGAATATGGGTGTGGGCAGGACAGTAGTGTGGTGGGTAGGTAACTGGCTGGGTGGCAGGACACAGAGGGTGGTGGTAAATGGCTGTCACCCACAGAGGGAAGAGTAACCAGTGGGGTACCACAGGGATCAGTGCTGGGACCGGTCCTATTCAACATCTTCATCAGTGACATTGCACAGGATCTAGAAGGCAGAATTTCACTGTTCGCTGATGACACAAAGCTCTGTAACAGAGTAGACACACCAGAGGGTGTAGACAGAATGAGAAGGGACCTGCAGAAACTTGAAGAATGGTCAAGGGTTTGGCAGTTGAAATTCAATGCAAAGAAGTGCAAGATAATGCATATGGGGCACAAAACCCTGGCACAATATATCAGTTGGGGGTGAGGATATAGCATGCACCAAGCAGGAAAGGGATCTTGGGGTTGTCATCTCTGATGACCTCAAGGTAGGGAAACAGTGTGACAAGGCAGCAGGTAAAGCAAATAGGATGCTGGGATGTATAGGCAGGGCATCACCAGCAGGAAAGGAAGGTCATAATTCCGCTATACAAGACACTAGTGAGGCCCCACCTGGAGTACAGTGTACAGTTCTGGAGACCATACCTACGTAAGGACATAGACAGGGTAGAGAAGGTTCAGAGGAGGGCAACAAAGATGGTGCATGGGTTGCATCACAAGTCCTATGAAGACAGGTTGAAGGAACTGAACATGTACTCCTGGAGGAGAGGAGGGAGAGAGGGGATATGATAGAGACATACAAGTATCTTACAGGGAGGAACAGGGTGCAGGAAAACACTATTTTTAAGCGTAAAAGATGTTTCAGGACTAGAGGGCATGGGATGAAGTTGGAGGGAGGACGATTCAGAGGAAACATGAGAAAGAATTTCTTCACAGAACGGGTGGTGGACAAGTGGAACACCCTGCCAGAGGAAGTGGTGGGGGCTGAAACAATCACGGGATTTAAGAATGCATGGATAGACATAAAGGAATTCTAGAGGCAGGGTAAGGAAACAGACTTCTAGGAAAACAAACTGAACTTACAAGCTCAAATGGGCAGACTAGGTGGGCCATAGGCCCTTATCTGCCGACACTGTCTATGTATCTATGTATCTATGTAAGCTCAGGGGAGGGTGGACTGACAGGGACAGAAGAAGAGGGTACCAGGGCTGCCTGGCCCAGTCTGGAGCAATCAGAATCACTTTGCAGGGCTGAGTTCTGATTTTTACTAGTACCCTGAAGAGGAGAGGGAAGGGGGGAAAGGCATACAAGAACTTCCCTTTCCAATCCAACTGAAAGGCGTCCAGGGGGACTGATCCCAGCACTGGAGGCCTGCAACAAAACAGAGGAAGTTGGTGGTTGTCTGGGGCTGGAAAGATCTATCTGAGGGTGCCCCATCTGGCAAAGACTGACCCCAGCACAGAGGATTCAGGGCCCATCTGTGATGGCCCTGAGAAATCCTGCTGAGGGCATCCGCCAGGACATTGTCCTTCCCTGGGAGGTGAACCGCTATCAGAGAGGTGTTCAGGAGTAGGCCAGAGACCACAACTTCATTGCTTCGTGCACAAGGCAGAAGACCGAGTGCCCCTTGCTTGTTGATGTACCACATTGTTGTGGTGTTGTCTGTCCTGACTTGAACTACGTTGTTCTGGACAGTAGCTGAAAAGCCTGGAGAGCTAAGAGAACAGCTCTGAGTTCCAAAAGATTGATGTGGAGCAGAGATTCCTGAGGGGACCACACCCCTGAGTGGAAAGGTCGCCTATGAGCCCCCACCCTAACAGGGAGGCATCCGTGGGTGAGGGTGAGGGAATGAAGAACGGGTAAGAAGTGGACCCCTGAGTTAGATTGCTTCGATCCTGCCACCACTGAAGGGCCAGGATCAGGGTTTTGGTCACTGGGACTAATTTGGTAAGGGGGTCCTTCCTTTGAGACCAGTAGGACCTCAAGTGGAACTGGATGTCCCTCATCTGAAATCTTGCTCCCTGCACGACAGCTGTGGAAGCAGCCATGTGCCCTAGGAGTTGTAGAAAGTGCCTTGCTGGTCGAGAGACCCGTAGGGTAAAGGAGGATGCCAGGGCAATGATTCTGTCCACTCTTTCCGAGGGGAGAAATGCCTGGCCGACTTTGTGTTCAATTCTGCACCTATGAAAGTCAGTACCTGAACTGGTTCCAGAACTGACTTTGGAAAATCAGCAGGAATCCCAGAGAAGTGAGAAGCTGCTGGGTGACTTGCAAGTGGATTTTACCTGATCTGAGACTGACCCACTATGAGCCAGTCGTCCAGGTAGGGAAACACAGCAACCCCTTGCCTTCTTAAATGAGCCACTACCACAGCTAGATATTTTGTGAAAACCCTTGGAGCAGAGGTGAGGCCAAGGGCATTGCTCTGAACTGGTAGTGTCCAGAGGGCAGTTTGAACCTGAGGTACTTTCGGTGAGAAGGCCTGACAACATATGAAAATAGGCATCCTTGAGGTCCAGGGAAGCTAGCCAGTCCCCTGGCCTTAGGGAAGGCAAAATCATTGCCAGAGTTAACATTTTGAACTTTGGTTTCAAAAGATGCTTGTTCAGGAATCTTAAATCTAGGATGGGCCGCCATTCTCCTGTCTTTTTTGGGGTAAGGAAGTATCTCGAGTACAGCCCCTTGCCCTGATGGCAAGGAGGAACCCTTTCCACTGCTTTGCAGTCTAGAAGAGAAGAAACCTCTGCTTCCAAAGCAAGGGCTTCTGAAGGATTTGCAGGAGGAAAAGTCTGCCTCTCATCTTTGGGAACTGCTTGAAGCTGAGAACCAGACCTTGACCTACCACCTCCAGAACCCATTTGTCCGGGTTAGGGACAACCAGTTCTGGCTGAAGTAAGCCAACCTGCCCCACCGGCACAGGAGAATCGCCCTGGACACCCGTGCCAGGGTGCCTGCTTGGCAGCAGCTTTAGGCTGAGGAGAGGGAGAGGGTCTGCCTGTGCCCTGCCTGCCTCTGCCTCTGAAAACCCTCTGTGCAAAGGCTGAAGAGGCCTGAACTTGATAAAAGGCCTGTGGTAAGGCCTGCCTCACTTCTGGGGCATGCCTTGTGGAGTGGCATGCCTTCCTTAGCTTGGGCACTTTCGTAGGTAGTTCTGTATTCATCCATCTTTTTCATGTAATTTTCTGTTTGATCCCCAAACAGAGAATTTCCTACCACAGGAAAATCTATAGCCTTTGACTGAGTATCTTGGGACAGATTAGTGCATCTGAGCCATGCCAACCTACGGAGAGCTACAGAAGTGGCCATGGCCCTAGAGGAAACATCATTAACATCAACAGCAGTATGAAATTGAACTTTAGAGGCTTCAATGCCATCAGCAGCCACTTGTTCCAACTCACTAGCCAGCTGGCCCTGGGCCTGCTTGGCCAACTGCAATATAGTGTCCCATCTAGATTTCTGATACCTAGCCACATAAGCCATATAATTGGCCTGTCTGAGCCCCAAGCGGCTGCCATATATTGTTTTTTTGCCATGGCATCAATCTTCCTGGAATCCTTATCAGGAGGATGTGAGGCTAGGGGAATATTAGCCTTGTCACAGGCTGCAGCTTGAACAACACCTACATGACTACACTGGTCAGACAGGAAGTCTGTATCAGGGCCTGATAAAGTATACCTTCTGTCCATTTTTTTATCTACAGGAGAGACAGAGTGAGGATTTTTTTAAAATCTTTGTTGTTTGCTTCCTAAATGACTTATGCAAAGGAATAGACAACCTTCTAGACTCTGGAATATCCATCATTTCTACATAATCAGGCTCCTCTTGCTCATCCACAACCTCCTCTAAAGGGAGCTGGAGGGTTTCTGCCACCTTTTTATAAAACCTAAAATGAGAAGGGGACTCAGACAGCAAAGGGGAGATTCTAAGGGTCTGTCTGGAGAAATGTCCGGCTCAATGGGCACGCCCAGACCTTCCCAGTCACAAATGCACTGATCAACTTCTCCTCCCTCCTGTGGTTCATAAAATCCTCAACATAATAATCCTGAACCACTGACCTGAACGAGCCACCTTTTCCCAACTATAGGGGGTTCGACAAGTCCCTGAGACAAAGACTGAACAATCTGTATGGCTTTTGCTATCTCTGCAGCAGTTGGGAGACAATTTTGGACTCCAGACCTGCTGATTTCTTTGTCTTTTACTGGGACTGGTTCCTCTGAACCAACCTTTCTTTGCCGAGGAAGTCTCGCCCTGTCAGACGGCACCCTTTGGTCCGTGGGTGCTGGACCGGCTGGCCATCCGGTCAGTGGACTTTTGGCCTCTGCCCTGAGCCGCCCAATCTCTTTTCCAGGGTGGCTGCAGGGAAATTTTTACACACCTGGCAGTCTGACAGGAGGTGGTCAGCCCTCAGACACAGAGACACAGTGGTGTGTGGCAGCCTTGGCAAAGGCTTCCCCACAGACATCACAGTGTTGAAACCCAGTGGGCCCGGATTTTCTTTTGGGTTTCTCAGACATAGTGCCAGCCCAACCAAAAAACTTGCCCTTTAAACAGCCGTGACAGGCAAGACACCCTTATCGGTTCCTAACCGTGTCACGGGTATTTGAAAAAAACAGGATAATGCTAGGTTTTTTTAGAACCGATAAGAACCGGGAACCGCACTTCTAAAAGCCCATTCAATGAATAAATTCGTTATTTTAAGCAAACCGATCGGTTCAGACTGAACCGATAATGAATTTCCACACAGACTTAAACACTTGTACTTACGGTTTACCAGATAGAGCTTTTGACCCAAAACGTAAAATAATGACTTTGCCGGTTCAAATGAACCGAATAACTCGCTTGAACCGCGAAATGAACCGAAAGCTGAAGGAGCTGATTCCGAGCGACTGTTCAGTGAAAGGAGAAGAATCTGGCAGTTTCATTTGAAACTGGCCAGATAGAGCTTTGAACAGCGCCCTTGCGCTGTGGAACTCCAGATCACTCTGGAGTTAACTGTTTCCTCTCCGGGGCAGTTCAGAGGCAGAGGCTAACTGCATTAAGTCCTAATTATAGCAAGACTTCATGGTGTTTGAAACATCATTAGCTTGCTCTGAAAGAAAATCACAATCAGTGAATAGTTTAGTTTTATCATTTTTATATGTTAACCCCTCATAGCCGGTTTTAGGCACCAGCGAACCCTGCGGTAGCTGGGGCCCCTGCTCACGGGGGCCCCCAACCAGAGAAGTTTACCTTTTTCATTTTTAAACATTTTTTATCTTAATATATTTTTAAAACATCAGTAAAGGACTGTACAAATCCTTCTGGTTATGTCATGAAATACCTCCGCAAGCTATGATCCAGTCAGTATGAGGTGGACAGGCAGCAATGGATGGGATGGGAAGAACAGCCCCAAGAAATTGACATTGCTGTGTCCTTCTAAAATTTTTTTTTTTAAATACTACTGGTTATACTAAAGCTATACATAGAAACAAAGAAATATAAAACTTGCTGGCAGACAACTACTGCTTGGCCCACCTAGTCTGCCTATTTTTCCCTGCCTATAGTATCACCACAAATAAAAAGTTGCACTTATGGGCTACACTAAAACACATGGGCTAAAGGTGGGTCAAGTAGAGGGGCCCCATGACTTCACTAATTTTGCTGGGGGCCCCCAAAACCCTAAAGCCGGCCCTGACGGTATCAATTTAGTTTCATCATTTTCATATGTTAACCCCTTATGTCCGTCAGTCATTTGTTGCCACAGTTTCTTCAGGCATCGTCTTTCTTTTCTAATTTCCAGATCTTGGTGCTGTGCTCAAACAAGTCCAAATCAAAGTCACTGAAAGGAAAAATGTCCCCACCGTTTGAGATTTTATTTGCCTGAGCTCTTGTTACCACTGCTGCTGAAACTGCAGAGTTCGGGTCCTTTGGAATTAACTCAGTAAATCCTGGACAGTCATTTCCAATAACCAAGGGTACAGGTAACAACTACCCCTACTTTCATTTGGTGTGACACACCCTTAATGGTCAGAATAACTTGGGTGGTGGGATAGCATCGAGTGTCCCTGTGGATGCAGATGACACCAATACCACGTCCTTTTGCACAGTGTTTTCCCAGCACTTCAACATGCATTAGGATCTGTCTGCTTCCCAAATCAATGAGTCCCTTTACAGTTTTATCCCCCACCTTCACATCTGTTAAGTACTTGCCCCAATTTCCCAAGGACAAATCTGCTCCAGTGTCACTCTTCTTACAGCAATTTCTTGCAATATGACCTGGCTTATTACAGTTATAGCAAATAACATATTTGGGCACAGATCTATTACCCCCATCAGAGTTCTTATCAGACTTGGAGTTTAAATGGGAAAATGAGTGTTTTGCTGGTGCTTGGCTATTACCTCGCTGCTCTGGCGTTAGTCTGGCCATTTGGTAGTCTTCGGCCAAAGAAAATGAAAATTATGTACCTACCATAATTCTTGATCTTTCTGTGTACTTTCACCATTCATCACTATTTGGGTTATAGCCCTCTGGAGCTAGGACCCCGCGGGAGACTTTTTTTTTCTATGGATGGAGTCGATGCAGGGATGGCACTGCCCTTGAGGCCGTCATTCTACATGGTGCTCATGGGTTGGCCATTAACTGTTGTAGACTCCATCCCAGCCTCAGTTCTGAGACGCCGGAGAGAGAGGAAGAAAGGGGTGGAGGGGTTGGGCAAGAGATCACAAGGGATAGACAGAAAGAAAGGATATAAACAAGCATTCGTCAATGTCAAATGTTTGCTTACTGGCATTGGCATTGGTAGTGTAGGAGTTAGAGAGAGAGATGCATAATAGGAATGGCAGTGAAGTACTGAACTGACGCCAACCCCACCACCACCCTGCAGAGACTGAGAGGCATTGTGGTGTGCCTTTGGGTCATCAGCCATAATGCCCACGTCATTTCACCACACCCTACCCTACAGACACTGACAAGTGTCTTGGTGTGCCTTTGGGCCTTACGCTCACCCCATTCCATAAGGAAATATGGTGAGCTGGGTGCAGTATAAGTGAATGGGGTGAACTTTGGGGCTGAAGAGTCCAAGGCACACCTCAATGCCTGTCACTGGCTGCAGGGTGTGGGTGGGGGTGGAATGGCATGAGCATTACAGGTGACAATCCCAAGTTACACCCATGATGCCCGTCAGTCTCTACAGGGTGGGGCATTAGGGTCGGAAACCTTAATACCCTGGGTGTCCGTTGATATTTTCACTCCAAATTTTCACCATGGGTTTTTTGTCACCCCACCTCATGAACAGTGGCAATATCAGTTTGTTTGCCGAAAGCTGATTTTGCACAGTGACTATACCATTTGGCACCACAGGTGCGAAAAAACATTTCAAACGGGATGTGAAAAATGACAGCTGCACTGTTCATGGGGAGGTGTAAAAAATGGCAATGCTGAAAATCTGAAGTGAAAATATAAAAAAAACTGGTGAAGTCACAAGTGTGCGTAGAAACTGCGCAACGCAAACCCGTAACGTAATTAGTATGGGGATTTACAGCAGATTGTCAACACAGGCATTTTGGGACCTCTGCTCATAAACAGTGTCGCTGTGATTTTCTTAATCTGTCACGAACACTGATTTCCCACAGCGACCACACATTTCTGTGCTGGAAGTGCGAAAACACATTTTGGCCAGGGTGTGAAAAATGACAGCTGTACTGTTCATAAGGAGGTGTGGAAAAATGGCAGTGTTGAAAATTTGGACTGAAAATATTACAAATTCATGAACTTACAATGGTACATGGAAACTGCGCAATGCACGCTCCTAACACGGCCATTTTATGGACTTTTGTCACCAAATTTTCAACATAGCCATTTTAAGGCATCTGCTCATGAACAGTGTCACTGTGATTTTCTTAATATGCTCCAAACATTTATTTCGCACACCGACTGTGCCATTGTGTGCTACATGTGTGAAAACACATTTTGGGCAAGATGTGAAAAATGACAGCTGTACTGCTCATAAGGAGGTGTGGTAAAATGGCAATGTTAAAAATCTGGAGTAAATAGTAAAATTCTGAATTTATGAGCGTGCACAGAACTACTGTATGCGTTCGTCAAACAGTAATTTGAATTTTTCACCAAATTTTTCAACATAGGGTTCTGGGGGCCTACCTCATGAACTGTGACAAGTTAGTTTGTTACTCGGTCCTGAAAGGTGGTTCCGCACAGTGACCGCAAAATCACCTTTCAGGACCGAATAACAAAATGACAGTGGCTGAGTTCATGAGATGGGGTCACAAGAACCCCATGTTGAAAATTTGGTGAAAAAATTCCCCAAAACGGCCGAGATATGCACCAAAGTTGAAAAAAAAACACATTTATATAATTATACAGCTTACTGGCATTTCTTCAGTTTGCGGTCAGCTTTGAAGAGTGCAGACATGTTCCCGGTCCACCGAAGATTGTCACACCAGCCTCTGGAGGCAAGTATGGGGTGAGGGGTGTGTGGGAGGGGGTACGCAGAGGGTGGGCACGGTTGGGGAGGGGGCAAGAGAGTCAACGAGGGACCATTTTCTTTTGTTCTAGGTTTTTTTTTTTATAAAGACAAAGTGGGACTTTTGCTTCGCTGGGGTGGGCTCCCAGAGTGGCACCTGGAAGTTTGTTGTGGGGCAGTGGAGCAGACAGGGAATTGAGCACCCCTGTGGGTCACAGACTTTTGCCACACTGGGGTGGGCTTCCAGCGTGGTACCTGGAAGTTTGCTTGGGGGGGGCAGTGGAGCTGATGGAGAAGCGCATGAGCATGCTGGGGAAGGCTCCCAGCGTGCTACCTAGGTGTTCGTGGAGGGGGAGAACCGAATCTGATGGGGATCAGAAATGAACTGTCTATGACAGTTCAGATGCAGTGCTGATGTGTAGGCAATGCAAATTGCCTACACGTTACCACCGCTGATTGTAGTGGTGATTTTCTTAGAATTGTTTGGCACAGCATCTGACCGCTGTCATAGACAGCTCAGACATTCATTGGTGCGGTGCAGCCGCGCCTGCAAAAAGGAGTAGGGCATTGGAAGTGAAAACCCGTATGCTGGCACTATGTTTCTTGCACATGCATGCATGCAAACATAAAAACCAAAAGGAGAAATAATGACAGAGAGGACAGAATAGGAGAAAAACGAGTCTAAGGGATTAGGAAAGGGGCCCCAATCTCTGGAAAAAGAGGAGGGATGGGAGGGAGGAAGAAAGAGAAAACAAATGGGGAGAGGAGAGGACTCCGCTCTTGACATAAATGGACCTGGACCCCTAAAACTTAAAACAAGATTTGATGGCAGACGAGGACTGCCTGGTCCCCAGTCTACCCATTTAGAAGGAAGGAGAAACAGGTTGCCAAGGAGGCGGAGGCCTGAAGTTTGGCAGCAGCAATAACCCCACAGGAGCCAACAGCTTTAGGAAAAATATAAAAAGTTCCAGGTAGACAAAGAGCATGTCCCCCAAACAAAGGAGAGAACTCCAAAAGGAGAAAACCCCTAAAAATATACAGATGGATTAGTCCCAAGGGACATCCAAAATAAGAAAACGAGGGGTCTAGGAAAAAAGGGAAGGTCCCTCACAAGTCTGCGAGTCCCTCCACCCCCACCCCAGATTCAAGGGAGTGGGGAAAAGAGCTGCCAAAGGTAAAGGGGGGGACAGAGAGAGAGAGAGAGAGGACCCCCCTTACCCAAGACTCCTACCAAGGAGAAACTTCTCCCTGCATGTCTCCAGAGTCCCCAACCTCCTGACCACAAGGGAAAGGAAGGTTGAAATAACAGGGAGACTCACAGGGGAAGAGGGTGCCCAGAGACTGGGGCCTGAGGGGGAAGGTGGGCTGGATTTAGTGATGAATTGTGAAGATACAAAGAAAGATCAAGAATTATGGTAGGTACGTAATCTTCATATCTTATCTGTGTCAGTCTTCACCATTCATCACTATTTGGGTGAGTACCGAACCCCCTGAAGGGGGCCCATTATGTCCCTAAGGGACTAAGCCCCTTAGCCTCCAGTAGGGGAGACATGGAGGGGAGAACCCTTACAGGCCTGGGGAGGCCTGAGACTGGTCTGGGTGAGACACGGAATTCCCAGTGGGAGAGAGAAGGTGCCCTGAAAGCCATCATCTCACCCTACAGGAGAAAAGGTGGGTTCTCCGGAAGGTGGAGGAAATCACCCTACGCCGGGCCAAGGGTGATAACTGGGATAGGTGAAGCCATGCCGTCTGCCTAGTGCAGATCGCTGTTGCTACAATTCTGGAGGCTACCTCATTGGCGTCGTAAGATGATCTTGCTTGGTGCCTTGCTAGCTCCAGGCCTTGAGCAGAGAGGGTGATGGCCTACCTGGTTTCCTCCATGTCAGGCATTGAGGTTAGGAATTGTTCTAGCCTGGACCACACATACCTGTCATAGGAAACATAGTGGGCCTGATGCGAAGCTATGGAAAGAAGGATCTGTGCCGAATAGAAGGTCCTTCTCCCCAGAAATCAAAATCCGCAGAGTCTGAGTCTGGGGGTCAGTCACGATGTGGGGTGCGAAGCACAGTAGGGGTGTCCAGGTGCGTCAGACCTGAAGAAGGGTGAGGCATAGTACCTGGAGACTCTGGAGGAGCACAGTAGCGCTGGCTTATGTCTCTTGGGTTTGGAACATTGGAAAAGAGACATTGCCAGAGCCGAAGTGATACATCCTGGAAGGGGAAAGGCCAGGTGGGAACCAGCAGGTTGGCCGCACTGTACTCGCCCAGGAAGGCGTACTTCACTTGGTCAGGATTGCCTGCAGAGGATGGGGTAAGGTGGAGCTCATCAATCAATCTCGTGAGGAAGTGCTGATACGATCAGAGATCAGACACTGGGGAAATGTGGACAGAGAGTTCCTCTCCCTCCGAGGAGGGGGATGAGGAGGCTGACGAGTCTGGCGATTTAAGATCAGGCTGCGTGGGAGCGTGGTGGAACACCTGCTCATCCATGGCCCTGAAGTAGGTGGGGAAATGAGCAGTTGAAGCCCTAAATTGTTCCCAGGTCAGAGGTCCCCTAGGACTGGGAACACCTGGGAGAGAAGGAGATGGAGACAGAGGCACGGGGGCCAAGCTCTTAGCAGGAGTGCAGCCTATGTCTGGGTAGGGGGGCCTAGCGGAAGTTCCCAACTGGGTGGGAGACCCAGAGGTCCTAGCAGCTAACAACTGTTCAACCGGATCGGAATGGCTAGAGCTGTGCCTGTGGGAAGAAATCCCCCTGTGAGGTGACCGGGACTGTGTGAGCCCAAAAGGATGGCCCCTGACCGCCAAAGTAGAGTCCCCTCTCAAGGAGCAAGCAGGGGAAGGGCAAGGATCCACACTACGGCTCCTCCCAGAACCCGGGCAGGTCCCAGGGAAGGGCCGCTATACAAAACCTTGATCCCTTGACCCTTCAGACTCTGAAAGAGTCCTCTTCCTCGCTACCACTAGCCTAGGTAGCTGGCAACCCTTAGCCGACTCTGAAGAATCTACCCAGGGTGCAGTACCCTACCCCTCCCGGGGCGTACCAGGCTGTCCCAAACTTGGACTGTCCAGGCACACCAAGGAAGGGGGTGCCCCAGCTGAAGGGACAGTCGACCATGTGACTCCAGGTTGCGCAGTGGCGGCCACCTGGACCACCGTCAGCTGGTCAGTACTACTGACCCCAGAAACAACCAGAATCATCCGACCCACAAAGGGAGGCCGAGTGGGGGCCGAGGTGCTAGATACCGAGGGATCGGAGGAGTGAGAAGAATCCAGAAGCCAATCTGGATCAGGCCCAGAGTCCCCCTCTGAGGAGGTGAACAAAGAGGTCCGATGCCAGACCACTTCCGATCCCTGCCAGTTCCTGGACTATGAGTCACACCACCCTCAGCCACAGCACCACGAGCTGCACCACGAGCCAACCACGACACCGTGCCCAGTGCCGCAGTCCTCCTCAGCACCGTGAATGGCACCGGAGTCAGAAATGGCACCGACCGTGGTGCCACACTCTCCCCGGTGCTGCGAATGTCACCAGAGTCGAAGGAGGCACTGACCACAGCACTGCCCCCTTTCCCGGCTCCGCAAATGGCACTGGGGCTGGAAACGGCACTGACCATGGCACCGCGAACGGCACAGAGAGCGGAATCGGTGCTGACTCCAGTCCCAGCACTGTGCACAGCACTTAAACCAGAAATGGCCCAAAGACTTGTATCCGCACCTCCCATGGCACTGCCCTCATCCCCAACACCACGAACGGCGCCAGGAGTGAAAGCATCACTGAAGAACAGCCCAACGCCGTCCACAGGGCTGCCCAGGCCTCCAGCGCTGCAAGCAGCACCACAGTCAATGGCGGCACTGACAGACGTCATCGAGGACAGTGTCGGCCTGGGTCCGCAGGCCCCAGGACATGACACTGGGGGAGCCTTCGCCTCTGAAGATTCGACTACTCAAGCGGTGCCTCCCACCTCACCTCCAAGAGGGCCGACTGGGCCCCCTGCACCGCTGGAAGAAGCCCCTGCCACAGTAAGGCTGGAAGTGGCGGAGGACCCCTCCTCTACGAGCTATATAAGACCTGGGGGGGGACCTGAAGGAAGGGCCGAGAGTCCTGATCTTAGCCCACCGACTGCAAACCCGCCCCCTGAAAGTCGGCGGCACACATCTGACTTTAAACGCGCACAACTCAAGAACTCAGTGGTCCATACAGAAGCAGGCATCGCAGTTGTCCATGTCGTGGGTCAGGCCGAGGCAGAAAAGACAGCAGTCATGCTGGTCCGAGACAGAGAAAAGGCGGCCACAGGGACACCGATGCATTGGTGGCCACCCAGCCTTTGATTATTTCTTGCTCCCGGGACAAGACATGACCGAGCGGTAAACAAAGTAGAAACAGTACTCGACGTTCCTTTAATAAAAAAAGAACGGTTTTACCAGTAACCTGGAAAGCGGCGTCGAGCAGGGCAAGACAGAACCGAGAGAAGCACTAGTGGATGAACCTGGCTGTGAAACACAGGCACTTCTTGACTGCAGTCTCCTCACAAGGTTCTCACTCAATAGCGGAAGAAGAAGAAGAAGAACTGAGGCTGGGGCGGAGTCGATGACAGTTAATGGCCAACCCGTGAGCGTCACGTAGAATGTCTGCCTTGAGGGCGGTGCCGTCCCTGCGTCGACTCCGCCCATAGAAGAAAAAAAAAAGTCTCCCACAAGGTCCTAGCTCTGGAGGGCTATAAAAAAAAATTACTCAACTTAGTAATGTTTCTTCTAATGGAGTCTTGCTATATTATGACATACGCAGTGAGTCCCAACCTTCGAACTGCTCCAGAGGTGAAAGAGTTAACTTTCCATGCCAGGCATGGAACGCTGAGCTCGAGCTCGGTTGAAACTCTGTCTGTTGTTCTTCAAACTCAAACCGTCAGATCTTTACAAGCTAAACTCACTGAGGTCGTGTGCGGAAGCTGTAAACCTACACTAGCCAACTGGCTACTAAACATAAGAACACATTTTTTGGTCCCAAAACAAAGACTCAAGTCAGGAGGCCCAAAAAATGAAAAACACAACACCAAGTCACCCCAATAAAGGAGGGGTGAAAACAAAAAGGTGGGCACCTACTAAGTGCCAACACTGCACTGCCCACCCACATCCCAAAAACAGAGGTTCTGAGAGGGGCAGGCAGGGGAGGTTATAATATAGCAAGACTCCATTAGAAGAAACAACATTACTAAGGTGAGTAATTTTTCTTCAAACAACATGAAGTCTTGCTATATTATGACATATGCAGACTACACAGCAGTACCTCCATGGAGGAGGGACAGAACCCACTTAGGAAATAGGCTCTGAAGCACAGCTGTGCCAAACCGAGCATCACTCCTAGCCTGGATGTCCTGGGAGTAATGCTTGGTAAAGTGTGAACTGCTTCCAGGTAGCTGCTTGACATATCTCTAGAATAGGGATGTCCCTGGCAGCAGCCAGGGAAGCAGCTGTACCTCTGGTAGAGTGAGCCCTCAGGCCTGAGGGAGGAACCTTCCCAGTTTTTCATAACAGAATTGGATACAAGAAACAATCCACCTGGCAATGGATCTTTTAATGGCAGGTTTCCTTACCAACCCTCACCATAAGTGAGGAACAGTTGGGGAGTCAAACCTGTGACCCTTGGTATGCTCTATGTAGTAACTAAGGGCTCTCTTCACATCTAAGCTTCCGAGCATCCTCTCACCAGAGGAGGAATGGTCAATGAAGTACACTGGAAGAAATATAGATTGATTAAGGTGGAAATCTGAAACCACCTTAGGCAAGAACTTCCCATTAGTCCTGAGGACCACCTTATCTCTATGAAAGGAGATAAAATCAGGCTCCACTGTCAAAGCTTGTAATTCACGTATGTGTCTGGCAGAAGTGATGGCTACCAGAAACACAGTCTTCCAAGTCAAGTACTTAAGCTCTGCTGAAGACAAAGGCTCAAAGGGGGGTTGCATAAGCTGAGCAATGCAAACATTAAGATCCCAGGCAGGGGCAGGGTCCCTGAATGGAGGGTTGGTGTGAAGCAATCCCTTGAAAAACTTGGATAATACAGGATGAGCTGAAAGAGTAGAGGGTTTACCTGCTGAAACAAAAGCAGACACAGCTGCCAAACGCACTTTTAGGGTAGCTGGTCCCAGCCCCAAGGTATTTAAGTAGACCATATAATCCAGGACTGTGGGTAAATCAGCAGATTCTGGGGAAATATGCTTCCCAGAGCACCATATGGAAAACCTCTTCCATTTGGAATTATAGGTAGCCCTGGTGGAAGGTTTCCTAGAAGCCTTCAGTATATCCATTACACCTTGGGAGAGGTGTAGATCAGCAAACTCTAACTCTTCAAGAGCCAGGCCTTGAGATTGAGAGATTTGAGGTTCGGGTAACAAACCCTCCCCTGAGCACAGGATAACAGGTTGTGATTCCTGGGAAGACACAGGGGAAGATGGACTGCTAAGGACAGTAGGAGTGGATACCAGGGTTGTCTGGCCCAATCTGGAGCAATCAGGATCATCTTGTCGGGTTGAGATCTGATTTTGACTAGCACTTTGAAAAGGAGAGGGAAGGGGGGAAAGCATAGAGAAACTTCCCTTCCCAATTGAGAACTAAGGCATCCAGAGGGACTGAGCCCAACACTGGGGGCCTGCAGCAAAAAAGGGGAAGTTGGTGATTGTCTGGGGCTGCAAAAAGATCTACCTGCGGGGTGCCCCATCTGGCAAACATCACCTCCAAGACCAGGGGGTCCAGTGACCATTCGCGATGGCCCTGGGAAATCCTGCTGAGAGCATCTGCCAGGACATTGTCCTTGCCTGGGAGGTGAACTGCCATAAGGGAGGTGTTCAGGGAGTAAGCCAGAGACCACAACTTCATTGCTTTGGTGCACAAGGCCGTAGACCGAGTGCCCCCTTGCTTGCTGATGTACCGCATTGTGGTGGTGCTGTCTGTTCTAACCTGTACCACTTTGTTCTGAACAGATTTGGAAAAAGCTTGAAGTGCTAGAAATACTGCTCTGAGTTCCAACAGATTGATGTGGAGCAGAGATTCCTGAGGGGACCACAATCCCTGGGTAGTGAGGTCGCCCATGTGAGCTCCCCACCCCAAGAGGGATGCATCTGTAGTAAGGGTCAAGGAATGAGACTGGGGAGTGAAGGGAACCCCCTGTCTCAGATTGTTCTGATCCTGCCACCACTGGAGGGACTGGATCAGGGTTCGAGTCACTGGAATCAATTTGGTTAGGGGATCCATCCTTTGAGACCAAAAGGCTCTCAAATGGAACTGAATGTCCCTCATCTGAAATCTTGCTCCCTGCACTACTGTTGTAGAAGCAGCCATGTGCCCCAGGAGCTGTAGAAAATGGTCTTACTGGTCGAGAGACCTGCAGGGTGAAAAAGGAGGCCAGAGACACCAGGGTCCTTGCTCTCTCCAGAGGAAGGAAGTCTCTGGCTTCTTTTGTGTGTTCAGTTCTCGCCTATAAAGGTGAGAAGCTGGACAGGCTCCAGAACTGACTTTGGAAGATTGAGAAGGAAACCTAGAGATGTAAGCAGGTGCTGGGTTACTTGTAAATGAAGTTTGACCTGTTCTGGAGACTGGCCTACAATGAGCCAGTCGTCCAGATAAGGAAAGATGGCAATCTTTGCCTTCTTAAATAGGCAACTGCTACTGCCAGGCATTTTGTGAACACCCTTGGAGCCGAGGAGAGGCCGAAGGGCATTGCTCTGAACTGGTAATGGCTTGAGGGCAGTTCGAATCTGAGGTACTTTCGATGGAAGCTTCTGATGAGAACATGGAAGTAGGCATCCTTGAGGTCCAGGGAGGCTAGCCAGTCCCTTGGCCTTAGAGAGGGTAAAATAATCCCCAGGGTCACCATTTTGAACTTTGGTTTTAAAAGGTGCTTGTTTAGATACCTGAGATCCAGAATGGGCCGCCATTCTCCTGTCTTTTTTGGGGTAAGGAAGTACCTGGAGTACAACCCTTTGCCCTGGTGTATGGGTTGAACCCTTTCCACGGCTCTGAGAGCCAGGAGGGCAGAAACTTCTGCTTCCAGGGCAAGTGCCTCTGATGGGTTTGCAGGTGGAAAAGATCTGGCTCTCATCTTCGGAAATTTTTTGAAGCTGAGAACCAGTCCCTGGCTTACTACTTCCAGGACCCACTTGTCTGATGTTAAAGACTTCCAGTCCTGGACAAAGTAAGCCAGCCTGCCCCCTACCGGTAGTGGAGAATCAGCCCTGGCTACCCCATCAGGGATCCTGTTTTGCAGGGGCTTTGGGTTGAGGGGTAGAAGCAGGCTTACTAGAGCCCCTTCTGCCCCTTCCTCTAAAGAACCCCCTCTGGGCATAAGCAGAAGAGGAGGCCTGGGCTTGGTAAAATGGCCTACGAAAAGGCCTACCCCTGCCCCCGACATGCTGCCTTTGAGGAGTGACTTGCCTTCTTTGGCCTGTGCACCCTATAGGTGGTCCTATACTCATCCATTTTCTTCATATAATTCCTTCTGCTCCCCAAACAGAGAATTTCCCACAACAGGAAAATCCATAGCCTTAGACTGGGTATCCTGTGACAGGGCAGTACATCTGAGCCAGGCCATTCTGCAGAGAGACACAGATGTAGCCATAACCTAGATGAAACATCATTAGAGTCTACAGCAGCATGAAACTGCACCTTGGATGCCTCAATCCCATCCGCAGCCACCTGCTCCAGCTCCCTGGCAAGCTGTTCAGGGGCCTGTTTTGCTAGGGCCAGGACAGTATCCCACCTGGATTTCTGGTACCTAGCTGCGTAAGTCATATAATTTGCCTGTCTGAGTCCCAAAGATGCTGCCATGTACTGCTTTTTTGTCATGGCATCCATCCTCCTGGAATCCTTTTCAGGAGGGTGAGAGGCTAGAGGAATATTAGCCTTGTCACAGGCTGCAGCCTGCACTACCCCACATGGCTGCACTGCTGAGATAGGAACTCTGTATCAGAGCCTGATAAAGCATACCTCTTGTCCATCCTTTTATCCACAGGGAGGATAGAATGAGGAGTTTTCAGAATTTTTACTGTTTCCTAAAAGATTTATGCAAGGGAATAGACAGTCTCCTAGACTCTGGAATATCCATCATTTCCACAAAATCAGGCTCTTCTTGATCATCAACAGCTTCCTCAACAGGGAGTTGCAGAGTGTCAGCAACTTTCTTGTAAAACAAAAAATGAGAAGGGGACTCAGATAGCCTGGGAGGGGATACTCCTGAGGGTCTGTCTGGAGAGATGACCGGTTCAATGGGCACATCCAGACTGTCAAAATCACACTCACTCTCCTCGTACCCCTCCTCCCCTTCCCCTGGTTCATAAAAATCTTCAAAATCATAATCTTGAACCGAGGGAACCGACCGAACCGGGCACTTGCCCAATGGTGCCGGTTCGGATGGAACTGGGGAAAGAGACTGGACAATTTGGATAGCTTTGGCTATTTCCTCAGCGGTTGGAGAAAGAACTTTGGCCCCAAACTAGCTGACCTTCTAGCCCTTTTAGTTGGAACCGGCTCCTCAGAGCTGGCTCTTCGTTTGCCCGAGGAAGCATTGCCCTGGTCAGAGAGCACTCCCTCAGGTTCGGTTGGAACCGAACCGGCTGGCCATCCGGTCAGCGGACTTTGACCTCCCTTTCCCTGAGCCTACCAACTCTTTTTCCATGGCGCAGCAGGAAAATTCTTACAAATCTGGCAGTCTGCATTGAGGTGGTCAAACCCCAGACAATATACACAAATGGTGTGTGGGTCAGCCTTGGCAAAGGCTTCCCCACAGAGAACCCGTGCTGAAACCCAGTGGGTCGAGTTTTCTTTTGGGTTTCTCAGACATAGTGCCAGCCTAAAAAATTCTGCCCGTTAATGGCAATCCACCAAGAAGACTCTCTCATCGGTTCCCAACCGTATCACGGGTCATGGAAAACGAATAAAATCCGCTTTTAGAACCGATAAGAACCGGAACCGCACTCTAAAGGGCTAGAAAGTAATTTTTAAACCCCTCTGATCGGTTCAAACCGAACCGAAAAAGACGTTTACAAGTTCCACACAGAAGAAAAAATAATAAATAAGCCTATCTATTACTTACAATACCACAGACAGAGCTTGAACCGACGACTGCGGTTAAATTCCGGTGAAATAAACCGAGAATTACACTTTAAAACCGACAAACAAACCGAGCAGCAGGAGGAATCTCCGGGGCGACTGTTCAGTGAGGCGGAGTAAAGAATCTGCCAGTTTAAGTTTGAGCTTCAACAGACAGAGTGTTCAACCGAGCTCGCGCTCAAGATTCCATGCTCTGCATGGAAGTTAACTCTTTCACCTCTGGAGCAGTTCTAACCTGGGGTTATACTGCATATGTCATAATATAGCAAGACTTCATGTTGTTTGAAGAAAGGGTTCTGAAAGAACTCCTAAACTTGAAGGTGGACAAAGCAATGGAGTCAGATGGAATTCACCCCAGAATTCTAAAAGAATTAAGCAGAGAACTAGTGACACCACTGACTATGCTTTTTTAACAAATCATGGGAAGATGGTGTGGTACCCAAGGACTGGAAGAAGGCGGATGTGATTCCACTTCACAAAAGTGGGACCAAGACGGAGGCAGGAAACTACAGACCTGTCAGTTTGACCTCTGTGGTAGGGAAAGTGATGGAATCACTTCTGAAGGAAAGAACTGTTGAGTGCCTAGAGGTCAGTGGGGCACAGGACCCAAGGCAGCATGGGTTCACAGTGGGAAGGTCATGTCAGATGAATCTAATTGATTTCTTTGACTGGGTGACCAAAGTAGTAGACCAGGGAGGGGCTGTGGACATGGCCTACCTAGACTTTAGCAAGGCATTTGACACAGTCCCACACAAAAGATTAGTAGTCAAATTAACTAGCCTGGGAGTGGGTCCCAAGGTGGTAGCCTAGGTAAAACATTGGCTGAACAACAGGACACAGAAGGTAATTGTAAATGGAGTCCACTTGAAGAAAGAGGGGTTACTAGTGGGTACGCGAGGTTCAGTACTGGGTCCAGTCCTTTTAATGTCTTTATAAATGACATTGCAGAGGGACTGGAAGGAAAAGTATGCCTCTTTGCAGATGGCACAAAGATCTGCAACAGGGTTGATACACAAGGAGGCATGGAAAGGATGAGAAGGGACTTGGCAAGGTTGGAGGAATGGTCAGAAGTATGGTAGCTTGGATTCAATGCAAAGAAGTGCAAAGTAATGCACCTGGGAAACAAAAACCCAGGGGAAGATTACACAATGGTGGGGGAGGTAGAAACAACAACAAAAATGGAAAGAGACCTAGGGGTAATCATATCAGATGACCTTAAGGTTGGCAAGCAATGTGAGAAGGCGGTAGGGAGGGCTGGGGGGATACTGGGATGTATAGGGAGAGGTATCACCAGCAGAAAACAGGAAGTTGTTATCCCCTGTACAGACAGTTGGTGAGACCCCATCTGGAGTACTGCGTCCAGTTCTGGAGACCCCATCTCCGCAAGGACATAGACAGGATGGAGGCAGTTCAGAGGAGGGCAACTAAAATGATGCAGGGTCTGCATCAGAAGACATATGAAGGAAGACTAAAATAACTAAAGATGTATAGCCTAGAAGAAAGGAGGGAGAGGGGACATGATAGAAACTTTTAAGTACCTCAGTGGAATCAACAAAGTCCAAGAGGGTAGCATCTTTCAGAAAAAGAGATGTGCAGGAACAAGGGGACACAATTTGAAGATAGAGGGGGGATGGCTCAGGGGCAATGTGAGGAAGTATTTTTTCACAGAGAGGGTGGTGGACACATGGAACAGCCTTCCTGAGGAGGTTGTGGGGTCTAAAACTGTGGGAGAATTCAAGAATGCATGTGACAGACATAATTCAATTTTTGTGGGGGATAGGAAGAAATAGGATGTTGGTTAAATAGGATCTGCAGCTTATCCTCTAGGTAGGGAAATGGGCAGACTAGGTGGGCCAAGCGGTCCTTATGTGCCGACAAAGTCTATGTTTCTATGTTTCTAGTGTGTTACTATTCTTTCTTCACACACATAATTAATATTAATTCCTCCTTACTTTTTTTCTTTGCCTGGGGGTGGGATTGATTCCATTGCACCATATTCAGATTACCTAGCCTGTTACTGCACATACCGAAGTGTTATCATATACTGTCACATATAATTTTGTTTAACTCTATATATATTGGGGAGCGTGATCTCATTTGCATGGGTGTCCTGGACAGATCTTTTTACATTAGGCTAATATTGTAGTAATCTGTGGATATGTAGGCATGTTAGGGTGGCAGATTTATTTCGTGGTAGTTCTATCCAGAATCCTTGAAAATGTTACTATGCAGATAGTAGCACAGTTAAATAGTGTCACATTTTTGCTCTGTAGGTATTAGGAGACATGAGCCCTTTTACTTAGGATTTCATGACAAGTTGAATTCCTTTGGGGAACAATTGCAGTGACTGATGTGAATAAAGGTTCACTAGGGGAGAGAGTGTGTGTGTGTGTGTGTGTGTGTGTGTGTGTGTGTGTGTGTGTGAGAGAGAGAGAGAGAGAACATCTCCTTAAAGTTATGTACCCCCCCAACATTATGGTGATGTGGGGTGGGGTAGGGTGTATTCTTTGTATCTCAGATTCCTTAGACACTTGCGATACATCAAGTTGCTACATTCTCAGTGTATATTGACATCAGTACATATCAGGCTACATGGTCTTAATTCCTTGAGGTTCCTCGACTAAAGTTTTTTGTTTGACACTAATATTGTCAGTTTATATTTAAATTATCATTTATACAGTCCTGTCACTACACTAGAGGTTTTTGGAATTTCTTAGGCCTTATATCTAGCTTGAGAGTACAGCTGGGTGACAGGTCCAGCTAGATTTTACACATCATACAGTGTGCACTGTGTTTTTAAGGCAACTTTACTGGTAAATTCTTGCCTATAATGCAGGCATTGAAACTTCTTGGAGCCCTAAAACAATAGTTTGTCTTTAATCTGGGGGGGGGGTGCCTTTCAGTAATCACATCCTTATACAAACTGTGACACTCATAGCTTGATTTAAGAGTCATCTGCTTCAGCAGTGTTATCTTATGTCAATTAAATTGATATGCAGTAGGATTCTTTGTATGTGTGTTCCACCAAGCACCTTTGACCTGGGGACCCTCCTGGCCGAAGGCAGTATGGTACTGTTAAACTTCTCTGACATCATTTTCTGTATTTTTTAAATGAGTATTTTAAACCAATGGGGATTTTTTCTGTTTTTTTCTGCATGATCTAGCTGTTATAAGTATTGTATTTTCTAAACAACTGCCATTAGCTTCTGAAGAAGGACTGGTTGGTCCGAAAGCTAGAGCACTTTGTTTTTGTTGTTACTTCTATGTTGGTCCATTAAAAGGTATCAAATCATTTGCTTCTGGATCACAAAATGTGAGGTCATTTGAATAAGAGGGGCTTGTGCCAATTTAGAGGGTAACATTGATTTTAAGGAAAATGAAGAGAGATGGTGTGCAAACATGCTATACCCTATTTTCTAAAAAAATATCACAATCTCATGTCAGATGAGTCAGCCTGTCTATTTAACACGAGTCAGCTGCCATTTTTTTCATAGAGAATTGTGAATCAGACAGCTCACATGGTGCTGACATCATCAGTAGGCAAGTATAAAAGCCTACATCCTGGGATGCAAAACAGATGAGTCAGTCAGTGGAGACCTAACTATCGTAAAGGAAACAACTCATAGTGCATGCAAGTTTTCATGTGCTAGGAATCTGTTTGGCTGGAAATAAGCCTGAAAGTTGTGCACTGAGGGAATTGTGCACCGTTTTTTCACAACTGAAGGACTAATCACCTATTTCCTTTCTGTATCTTTATTTTGGAAAATATCGCAAAGTGTGTTCTACACCTTTTACCTGTGTTTGTTGCATCTGTCTACCCACTAACCTTCACAAGCACACCACCAGGGATGCAGACTCCCTGATAATGCGCTTCAGCATGAAACCAGTTGGAGGACTTTAAGCTCTTGCCTGGCATCTCATCTTTTGTTAGGGCTGGTATTGTAAGCTTATGTGCTATTTTCTTACTGAGTGTATGCAATAAAAACATACAAAATGCATCCTGCTTGTGAATGGTATGATTTTCTTGTTGCTATACTAGTAGCCTTAAATCCAGTACATCCAGCTATTGTGTCTGTGGAGGATGCAGCTCTAATTGTTCCTTTGCTGTACTCTTCTTCTTGTCACAGGCCAGGCCCTCCTGCCACTACAGCTATAGCTTGCTTCTCACCCACTGAGGTACAGTAAATGAACCCTCAGACACCACTGCTCACCAATGATTCACCTGTGTGCTGATGAGGGATCTTGCTTCCTGGGGCTGGGAACACCTTAAGGTCCTTGGCATTACTTTACTTCAGTCTATCTGGCCACCCGAGGTGGAGGTGAAGACTAATCCTGCACCTTTTCATGTTTTCTGACCCCCTGAAGCATGCTGACATCATTGGGTACTAGCATGTCTCACACACCCAGTTGATGCACACACTCCAATGGCTCACTTCTCAGCTGCTGTTCCCCTACACCACCACCCACCTGTGATCACCCAGATGGTGGAAGAGCAGTGGGCTGCGGACTCCCCCTTCCATGGAGGACATAATCCGATGGGATGCTCGCCCTCCCCCGGTCCTATGACAACCCAGGCTCATTCCCGAACCCAGGTCATTGGCATCACCAGTGGTAGTGCTACTGCTGCGCTGGCGGGCTGGCTTCATGGTTTGGATTTTATCACGTCCTCTACATGGTGTCACTTAATTGCCATTTAGGACGATCCCTGGTAACTCCGTTGTACTTAAAACATTATGCCATGAAACTGTATTGACAGATCCTTACCTGCATCTACGTACAACACCCAGAGGGTTGCACCATGCTTATAACTGGCCCACATTAACGTTTTTCTGGGAGAAGGCATTGTGCGATTACAGTATTTAAATCCTGGATATGACCCACCCCTCCAATCAGGAGTCTAATGAAACATTACATGACCTTCAACCCTTATTTGAGCCCACAAGCCAGAGGTAGTTCCATGGTGACCCAGTTAGACTTGAATAGTAATGAGTAAGTTGTAGGCAAAAAAGTTTACCTATATCTCGTGTACAGGACTCCTCCAATAGGTTTTTAAAAATGGTAAACCATTGCTACAGCGACACCGGCACTCCACCACCACGCCAATATCAGCAGCGATGGCGATTTCACTTCGATCGACTGTTCGGCGATGGAGGAGTAAATATCTAACTCCACTGTCTGTGTGACATGGAGTTAGACATGTGAAGTGTGGGCCCCCTCCGCATTGATTGTCGCTGCGTTGCTGATCGTTCTGGGGACACATTGGGGTCAGGGTGTCGACAGGTTGCCAGTGCGGTCATGGATGTCGATGTATTTTTTGTTGCGCCAGTGTCATAGATCCTTTAAAAATTAAGTTGAAAGTGCATGCTGCTGTGGAGTACAACATGTGTGTGCATTTCTTAAGAACAAAAGAAACCTGTGCTACACATGACCCATTCTCAGCACTGTCACTCACAAACAGGCCTTTCAATGTGCTATTTAAATCACTGATCAAATATGTATGTTCTCCTCTATTACTGCAGCTTGCATCCTTTATAGTACTCCAGTTATATATGAAATACTGTATTAAATAAAAGTCAGAATCAGTTATTTAAAATGTCATGCACTCTGTCTTACAAAAAAGAGCTTATGTTTACAGTGCATAAACTTTATGTACTTCCGTACTAGCCAACTGTCATTGTATTTGCATTTCCAGATAGCTTTTTAGTATCCAAATTACTTTTTATCTGTATTTTTTTTTTCAAACTATCATTCATAAGTCAGTCATGGCACACTGGATGTGGCATATCTTTTTTGTGGATAAAATAGATATTGTACTGTACAGAACTATTAAAATAGACTTGTTTTTATGTGCAGGGGGGACCTCAGTGGCTACTAAAAATATATGTTCTGACTTTATATTAGTCCATCAGAGATTACCACACTACACAACGAGCATAGTTTCCACAGGACCAACACTTTGTTCATACTAAGTAAACCTTCAGTTCTATCAATAACACACACTTGCTCAATCCATTTATGCACAATTCTAAGAACATGCTCCCATTATCTACACTTTGGTGTGACCATATTTAAAATCAACATTCTTTAAACTAGACATAAAAAGGAAGAAAAAAACTGAACAAATAAGAGATTTACACTCATGCTTATCCCTGCAGCGCTCACTGTTATGTTATTCAATTAGTAGGAGCCCTAAAACTTTCCCCAGCTATATCAAAATCTTCAGGCTGATTGCATAAGTAAGCAGAGTGAGGAATCCCTTAGAAACATTTTCAAAATGCTATTTGTGGCCCTTGGGGGACCAATAGCATCTTTTAGCTAGCTGACATTCTTTTTTAAAAATCTCAGTTTGGTTTTCCCCATAAGTGTGCATACCCAAGTCTAAGGGTACACACCTAGTACAACCAGTTTTGAGAATTAGGTCCAGCGTATCTTGCATTTCAACTGCACCTATAGAACATGGTCAGAACAAGTTATCTCATATATATATATATATATATATATATATATATATATATATTAGGTAAAAACATAACTGCCTGTATCATTCATTAATTACACTTCACACAAGGGGTTACTGGGACAATATTAGCTACTAGCAGGCACTGGAAACACAATGTGTAGTGAGACAGGAATACTGTGACCTAACACTTTCAGATGGGTCAAGTTGTTCGTGAAGTTTACTGGCTTGATAGCACAGTGGCAGCGCTACCATGTGTGACACTGTCGACCCAGGTTTGGGAACGAGTCTGGGTTGACAGAGGGCTTGCCAAGGGGGTTAAGAGGCACATCCTCAGGACTGCTGTCCTCCTCGGGGGCTGTAGTTCCAGGTATAAGTGCAACTGTCAGCAGAAGCTGGAAGTGCAGCTTTGGCTGCAGTCGTCATTGAGGATCTCCCTCTCCCTCTGCATACCCTCACAGAATGACAGGCAGCTTTCAAGGGAGGAGGGAGGGTTGTAACTTAGACAAGTGCTCTGACTTCCTGCCTGTCATTCAATAAGGGGTCACTGAGGGGGAGCATGCACGCTGACGATGACTACAGTAGGAGCTAGGAGGACCGGTGGACCACTGAACATTTATGGAAATTAAAAGACTGCACCAGCCAGTGCCACCAGACAGCTAGCTATCCATGAGGAGATCACAACCCCCTTCACTGGGATTAAGGACCACAGAGAGATGAGAGAGGGAGGCGTATTTCAAGGGCCTTAGTTGGTCAATATGAGAGGTTTGGGACTTTGGGTGAACCGAAGAGGAGGGATGATTGATTTAATTTCGAAACAGGTGGTACTGGGTGGGTGGGAACTAGCAGAGTTGGGTGGTAAATACTGGCTAAGTGACCACTGGGGATTTGTGGTGCAGGAAGAGTTTCTGTCCTGCTTGTATCAGTAAGTATTCAAGTGTTGTATAATAGATTTAACAGAACAGTCCCTATATGACCATACCAAAGCAAATCAAACAAGATATTTAATAAATGAAGGACACATGAAACCAAACGCTGAAATTACATTGCATATAACGCACCACATATAGTACATATATATAGTAGTTCCCAGCTACAGGATTTGATGTAGATTATAAGATGGAACATCAATATGGAAAGCTCAGACTGGCCATTGGCCTGATAACTCAGTTGTTTGAGTTTCTGGGCACTATTTGAGGGGAATATGTTCAAACTGCAACCAGAACACACATTTTTCCTTAGTGGCATTATGCCCCCAATATGTAGTTGTAGATAACACCATACTGACAAGTCCTTCTGAATTAAAATAGTCCTTGCCTCAGTACATAATTTTAGAATTTACAGTATGGGAATAAAAGAGGACATAAGGCTGCCAGTAGGCACCAAGCTCACAGCTTCTTAATGTATGATGTGACAGCGCTGTTCATGAGTTGTGCATGCATTAAGTTGAAAGCAGTACCAATCTCATAAGGGAACAGGTTATCCAGCATGACAGTGGCAACAGACAGAGCTGCAGCAGCGGATGGAAAATGAGAGCCCAAAAGGTAAACAAATGGGACCAGGAGCTGGACGACATGGGAGACAAAACGAGGTAAAGGGAGAAAAAAACAAGAAGGGGGAAGCAGGAGAAAATGAGAAAAAAAACACACAAGGACAGAGGAACGGGAATGATGGGGAGTGGGGACAAATGAGAAAGGACAGGCAGGGGCACAAGGAGCATGAAAGAAGTGAGAGGAGAAGGAAAAATGAGGGGATGGGCACGGGAAAAACAAACAGAAAAGTGGCCCAATCGAACCAGCCAGCAACCGCAAGAGACAAAACAACAGAGAAGGCACTGAGACACAGAACTCCAGGCGATGACATGAAGTGTTGATTTCCTAAAGTGTTAAGCAGAACAGTCAGAGTGGCTGACTTATATGGGGGATGTGGGAGGAGCTATTCCCCCGCACTATACCTTGGGCTTTAGCCCTCCCGTATGGTGTCCAGTAATGAGTACAGAACTGAGTGGCTGTCAGGGAAACAAAAAAGCAACTGTCACTGGTGTTGGGATGGATGACATGTGAGGACATCAAACTAACAGAAAAAAAATGACTATCCATGCTAAAAGAGAAGTAAAAAACAGAAGCAGCAGCAGGATGCCTGCAATGTGGATTTCAAGATTGACCGGGGGAAGGGATCTAACGGGTACAAATACAATTGACATCATTTCACAAGGAGATTTATTTATTTATTAAAAATGTTTCACCAGGATTTAAAGAAAACACAATTGCACATACCCCAATGATACAAAGCATCATGTGAAACATATGCAAATCCCCATGAGAGAATTTGAACTGGTTCCACTTTAAGCAGAATTGCATGGTACCAGAAGGCCTCACAGTGCAATCAGCAAAGGCTAAGAACACCAGGACGGCACACTGAGCAACAGGTTGCTCGTCTCTCAGTGTGACCTGGGGGAAGGGATACAATAGGGATGAGATATTTTACATTCAAGTTACAAAGAACAACTTAGCATACAATTAGTTAAGGCAGTTGTTATACACAGTGATGCATACATAAGTAATTTGTAAAAACAAATAATAAGTGCAACAGAATAAGAGAACAAGTGCCAATATAACATAAGGGGTGAAGGGGAGAGAGGATGAGATGACAGACGGTGCAGAGTTGTGTAACGAAGAGACCCCTTCAGGATGCAGGGAACCCTGCAAGGGGATGGGGACTGTAGTGGGATTATGTAGGTGGGAGAGAGAGAGAGAGGAAGTGTGATTAACACCAAGGAGGGGAAGATAAGGCTTGACCCAAAAAGAGAACCCTTCAGGATGTGATGAACCCTACAAGGGGGCAGGGAAGTTCGGGCGATTGTAAACCCTCCTGCGGTTAGGCGTTGTAATTATAGAGGGATAGTGAGAGGAAGGGATGAGAAATAACACCTGGGAAGAAAAGGTGGTAAGCCTAGGCACTATAGGACCCCCTTCAGGATGCAAAGAACCCTGCAAGGGGAGAGTGAAGGCTACAGAAAAAGTTGAGGGCTTAAACAGGAACATTAGATATTAACAATTGAGGTAACAGAAGAAGTGAATAGGGAATAATGAGCCCAATAAAATACTCTTGTTTCAGGTAGTGCCCTTGATGCAGGATTACCAAAAAGTATAAATGTAGGGTAACATTTGATAGTGGGATGTACCAGGAACACAGCCTTTTGATGTTGGATTTCATTAGACCGTGGGTTGTAACAGGAAATCAGAAATCCAGCAGTCAGACAGACATTCAGGATGCTGTGCACATGGGGAGCTGTAAATGTTTATCTGGCATAAAGAGAGAGGAAGCATGGAGGGGTCAGTATTTGAGGAAAGATTAGCCACAAGTCCAATTTACTGAGAGGAAGTTATGTAAGGCTGTGGAGATGGAGTAGGGGGAGGAGGAGGAGTGGCAGATTTTGGGGGGAGAGTTCCATAGTTTTGGGAATCGGTGAGAGAAGGCCATCTGCCCTGCCATGGTCAGACGACGGGGGACTAACATTTGACAAGAGTCAAAAGATCTCAGGACACAGGTAGGAGGGTGAAGGGTGGAAAGTGAGGAAGCAAGGTAGGAGGGGAGAGAGCCAAACTAAAATCTGGACGCAAATTTAGCACAATGAAGGTGGCACTGATTTTCTAGTGATAGGAGTGCCAGAGAGTGGTAGAGGTTACAGTGGTGGGTGAGTGGAGGAGTGTCTAAAGCAAAGCGACAGAAGGAGTTATAGAGAGCACCAAATCTGATTAAGGAAGACTTGGGAGCAGCACTGTAGACTTCATTGCAGTAGTCAAAAATAGGTAGGATTATCTTCTGGAAAAGTTCAAGTCTAGCCAGCAGCGGTAGGCTACTGCGGTTCCTGTATAAGGCTCCGAGCTTGGGGAGCAGTTTTGTCAGGATTGCGCCAACGTGACCAGAGAAGGTGAGGTGTTGGTCAAACCACACCCCAAGGTACTTAAAAGATGTGGTGTCCCAAAGACTGTCCCATCCAGGGAGTGGAAGGATGAGAGGAGGGAGCCTGGTGAATCTCTGCCTAGTGCCAAAGGTCATGGAGACTATCTTCTTGGCACTGACTGAGAGTTGGTGAGAGCTAAACCAGTGCTGAACTTTGTCGAAGTTATGCTGGAGTCTGGCAGCTACTTCAGCGGGGGGACTGTCCAGAGATGGAAGGTATGCCGGATGGCTTTATGTAAATGAAGGAACTGAAGCACGCTCTCATTGGATTGCTTCATTTCTTTCAAGTACACAAAGTTTATGCCCATGAAACTGTGACCACAGTCACTCTCTGCTTAGGTGGTCATTGGTCTGTCAGGGACGAGCTCAATGTAGATTGCTCTGCATTGGACTAGTCCATGATACACCTCTGAAATGCCTTTCTGTGAAGCAAAGCAAAACATTTCTTGTGCACTCACAAGGAAACATAACAAATTACTTTGGAGGAGGATTAATTCACAATCAGTCATGAAAAAGGGTGGGAATAAGGGCAATGTTTAGGGTGTGGTTTAGTGTCTGGATTTTGCCTCTTCCAAAAGTGGCAACCCTATGAAAGTGCTGCCTCTGCACAATTTAATGATTGTTGACTTGCAGTGGCAGCTCAGTTCACTCTGCCCTCCCACATGGTACCACTATCGTCTGGAAGACCACCATAATAAAATACATTGTATGTCCAGTTAGTTAGTTTGCCTGGGGATGGGGGGGACATAGGTTTGTTCTGCACCACAGCTGAAGTGTGCACCTTGGCCTGAATTTAATATCCAATATGTGCAACTACTAGCCCCCCCACTTCCTTTTTCCCCCATCCACAAACCATCTTGAGGGCTAAGACCCTAGATGGAGAGTAGGTGCCAGGGTTAGATAGGAAACTCGGGCGGCCTAGTCTGACCACTGGTCGCTATCTGCCATCATTGTTTATGTTTTTATTTTTTCCGTGATTATTTTTGGCTTTCATAGTGATATTTTGTGTTCCTTTTTCCTTTCTACCATTACTATTTGTGGATGGTTCTATATTAATCACTTACTTTCCTTTTTAAGAAGCCTAATGTAGGGCCATTGCCCACAGCAACTGTAGTCTACTTGATTTAAATTTAATTGAGCAGCTGGGTCTGTTAAAACTGAGCAGCCTCCCCTTTAAAAACAAAATCTGGCCAGAGCCGATAGGGCTGCAGCTGAAGGAATTTGGGGTAAAAATATTGAAAATTACCAAAATTATGAGCCTGCATTCACAAAATGCAACATAGGCTCATAACGTTGTAGTTTTTTTACCCCAAATTTTCAACGTAGCCTTCTTATGACCCCACTTCATGAGCAAGGGCAGAAAAAATTTTCAACTCCTGTCTGAAAGGTAATTTTGTACAGGGTCTGCAAAATCACCTTTCAGGATGTTAAAAAAAACACATTTTGTCCAGATTTGAAAAATGGCAGCTGTCACATTCATCACGTGCTATAAAGATATGGCTATGTTGTAAATTTGGGGTAAAAATATTGAAAATTACCAAAGTTACGAGCCTGTGTTTGGCAAAATTCAATGTAGGCTCATAACATTGCTGTTTTTTAAATATTTTGACACCAAATTTTTAACATAGCCTTCATATGACCCCACCTCATGAACAAGGACAGAGAAAATGTTTAACTTCTGCCCGGAAGGTGATGTCGCACAGGGACCGCAAAATCACCTTTCAGGACAAATTTGCCCAATGTCAGTGCAAATGTTCATGAGGTGGGGTCCCAAAAAAGGCATGTTGAAAATTTGGGCCAAAGATATGCAAAAATGAACAAGTTATGCCACTAAGTTCAAAACACCATTTAAATACATTGAACTGCATACATGTTTCTTCAGTTTGCAGTCTGACTTTGAAGAGTGAAGACATGCCTACAGTCCAGAGAGGATTATGGCACTGGATCCCTGATGGGTAAGTAAGGGCTTGGAGGGGAAGGGGTGCAAAGTGGTGAGTGCGAGGGTCAGGTGGGTGGACTGTAACAGCCGCTAAAGACATCGACAGATTTTTTTTTTTTACGGGTTACAAAAAAAAAACACAACCAAGGATTCCTGCACTGGGGGATTGCACACTCCCCAGTGCTACTATAAGACATTGATGGACTTTTTGTTTTTTTTTGTGTTACAGGTTAAAAAAAAACTACAACGACCGAGGATTTCTGTACTGCGGGATTGGGCACCCCCAGTGTCATTGTTATGTTTCTGTAGGGGTGTGGAGTGGTGGGTGCTGAGAGGGAAGGTTGGGAGCGGGGAAGAAAAATCCTGATCACAACACTAGGGGACTGGGCACCACCAGTGTCACTGTTACCTTTCTGGAAGTGGGGTGGGGTGGTGGGTGCTGAGAGGGAGGGTTGTGGGGGGAGTGGAAAAATATATAGAATAAAAACATTTGCAGCAGTCACAGCGGAACATGGCATAGTCTGCAGTGTCCAATATGGCCACCAAACTCTACTACACATGCACAACTAGTTGCACATGTGCAGTAGAGTTTGGTGGGCATCTTGGATGCGGCGGACTTTGCTGTGTGCTGCCGACTGAATAAAATTGTGCAGTGCGACTGCTAATGAGAGCGGAATGCTTCACAGATGCAGAGGCGACTGTGATGCAACTCCACACTGTTGTTCGGTCGAAAAAGTCTCCCTTTTCCAATAGCAGGAGGTCTGCAGGGCTCCACCCACTGCAGCCCTAATAAATTACACTGTTATCACTTATCTGGTCTGTCAATACTGAAAACAGAAATGAGCACCAACTGAATCTAGCTGGGATTAAAGATGAAGTGTTCTATGAGTGAACTGTTTTGTTAAAGGACAAAAACATGTTACTGAAGTATAGATTTTCCGGTGTTTGGTTTGTGACTTTTTTTATAATTAAATATTTTTCATTGTGAAATAATTCTCTCCCTCCACCCACTTTAGTGTATAAGATGTCCTTGAAAGATAAAAGAACTTTGTTTTATTTTCAATATAAGGCTTAAAATGCACCACAGAGCACCTAAAACCCCATAGCTTCTGATGGGACCTGCCAGGGGCACATCATTTGCAAGTTCACCTAGGGGCACCACATGACATAAGGCTGGCTCTGATGGATCTGCAAATCCTTGGGGGAGGGAGGGTAAGTTAAATAGGAAATGTCTCTGCTAACACTATGTAACCCCCCTACCAATGGGGGTTCCCAAAAAGTCTTCCTTGAGCTTGCCTAGATGCTCACTGCCAGGCTGGTGTCCTGTGTTTCATCAGTTTAAATGTGATTACCAGAGCCTGTATAGACTCTGTGTACTGTCTCTTTAAGAGCTGCCTGATTGCAGCATAAGTAATCTGAGATGGAACTCTGTTGAAAGATGTAACTATTTGCTGAAAATCATTTAAGAGTGATAATGGTAATGTAGTTTGTCTAACATGCTTTCTTTGTAGCAATGACTGTTTTGTTTGTCTCCATTATCTTGGTCCTGGACTGTAAATTGTACCAATCAGTTCTGGTGGGACCTAAAATATAGCTGGACTACAGGAGCTGTCTGGAGTCAAAATCTGTAGGAACTGTAGTTTTTAACTTTTTGCGCCTTTTTTGCAACTGAAGGGGGAGCTCTTGCCTTGACTGACAGCCAAATCAGCCATCCAAACCTTTTGGATCTTGGGGAAATCCCAGGCTGCTTGCAGTTTTCAGTTAGATTTAAGCTGGAAGCTAAAGAAGAAGGAGCTGAAGTGATTCTGAGAAGCAATCCTGAGTGGATTCACATGGGAGAACTGTGAAAAGGCTGTTTTTGGCCTGCATGTCTGCCTGCAGCTCCTGAGAGGAAGAGAAGATAATTATTTTGGACTAAATCCAAGTTTGCTTGACTAAAGTAAGCTACTGAAGTGGGCCAGGCTCAACCTGAAGAAGACCGAAGATTTTGCTGAATGCAATCGGCCTGTCAGGAGTTCCAGCTACCCCTAAGCGCCCGGTGTGTGCAGAGACTTTGTGATTGAGATCAGGGAGCGCTTTGCCTGGTACAGTAGAATTCCCGTACATGTAAATTTGCTATGAGCTGCTAGTGGGTTGTGAGTTAGTTCCCCCACTATGTGAACTGTGTTCTGCTTGCTGGAAGCTATATCCAGCCCAAAACAGACTGCATCCAAATTTGTCTCCATGCGGTCTGGGCCTTGCCAGACTGGCACAGCCGGACTACCCACTGCACAGAGAAGCCATCGACGAGAGACCTGCCTGGGGATCATCCCCCTGCTCCACGCCTGAACAGGAACGACGCCTCTGCGACTCTTGTGGGCCCTGCTTCTCCTGGCATTCCAGATCAACCACCTGCAGTCTTGATTTTCATCCAGCCTGTGTCCAGTCTTAGGTATTGTGAGTAAATACCAGGGTAGCTCCCTGCAACAACAGCTTAATCTGAGTGTGTCATCTGATTGTCTTGTTGTTTTGTTTCCTTAACGAACTGAGTCCTCTGGCTCTGGATTACAAATATTGTGTACTGTGCATGTTGTGTTTTCCATCACAGGGCCCCAACTAGCTGCAACCCTGGGCAACAGTCCTGGCTAGCCCATCTCTTCTCCACCTGGGTACCCAGAGGTGTGACTGTGTGGGAGGACTCAAAGCGCATGCATAACTGCTTGATTGATATAACCTTTAAGCTAATTAACCTGATGTTGCCCCTTCCTTGTTCAAGTCCCCTGAATAAATCAGATCTAACTTTTTCTGAATGTAATCTGACTGTGGTTCCAGTTTGTGCTCAAAGTACTGTACTGTTGCTATTTGCTGTGCATACCCTTGTTTTACAGGGGGTTCCCAGGGTCGGGCCAGAGGAACAGCCCTGGTGGTAAGTGCAAACAATGTGGGTACTTGTGTGGTGTACCAGGGGTATTGTGAAAGCGATTATTGTACAGTGTGCAGGCCACTAGAGGGGAAACAGGGGGGTTACAGTGTCCCGGAGGGCTGTGCCCAGGTTAGCTCAACCACTACCAACCCTGACCTCCAGGTGGAGGCACCCGTTTCAGAACTCAGGCCCCTTAACCTGCTACTAGCCAAGCAGGCAGGGGTAGTAGCCCTTGGGATAGCATCACCTAGTGGTTACAACTACATTCTGTTTTGTACGTCACTACACTGATCTCACCAAAGTGCATGTGCCCACATACACAATCAATGTAAAACTAATCTAGCCAATTTGCATAAAATAGTACTCATGGCAGCAAAACCTCCATTTGCATACTGTGTGACTCTGAGCAAGTCACTTAACCTCCCCAGTGCTCCCAGGTCGCCCCTGAAAACAGGCACTTGTGCCTAGTGTGCCTTACCCAGTTACCAAAGACTAAAAAAAAGTCACTCAATACTACTGCTTGCCACCTAAAAAAATTGATAATACGATGGTTCCTAGAATCAACTGAGAACCTATAAACAATTGCAAAAGCTCAAAAAGTACAAGGTGTTGGTTTATTTTTATAAACCATACTCTCAGGTGCATTGTTGTGTATATTATGCTGCTGTTGAGTTGCGCTGAATGGACAGTGAGGCAGCAGCATGCAGGAGCTGTGATGTGATGAATGCTTCTGTGAGCTGGGACCTCTGTGTAAATCTAGTGTGGAGCATTTTGGGCATTGCAGAAGAATACAAATAAAGAAAATAACAGTTTACCAAGGTTTTTAATGTGCGTTTCTGCTGGTATCTGGGGGTAAAGTGTGAATGAGGGGGCCAGGGTGCTGCATGGTTTACAAAAATCCAAGTATACTGCTATGTAAAGGATACCACAACTACTACTTTACACAGCTACAGTACATGGCTGCTACAGTTTTAAAGAATACCACAACTACTGCTTTACACAGCTACAGTACATGGCTGCTACACTTTTAAAGAATACCACAACTACTACTTTACACAGCTACAGTACATGGCCGCTACAGTTTTAAAGGACACCACAACTACTGCTTTACACAGCTACAGTACATGGCCGCTACAGTTTTAAAGGACACCACAACTACTGCTTTACACAGCTACAGTACATGGTTTGCAAAGGGTGCTAACAGAAGACATAGACACGTGTTTCGTCCTACCAGGACTCATCAGTATGCCTCGTCTGTTTGACACCCCAGTGGAATGGACCAGCTACCCTAGAGGCAGTGTGCCTTGGATATATTGTGGTGAACCCATTAAAATAAAAAACTATTTAAAAGACAAAGAACCTCTGTGCGCAAACACTGAGGCAAGGGTTACCCAAAGGGCATTTGGCTGGGAAGCCAAGTTTTAAGAAAATACACAATCACATACCCCCACAATGCAAAGCATCATGGGCTGCATATGCAAATCACCACAGAATGTTATGCTAGTCCAACTTTAAGCAGAATTGCATGGTGCCGAAGGCCTCTCACACAGTTGCAAGGGTGCTAACAGAAGACATAGACACGTGTTTCGTCCTACCAGGACTCATCAGTATGCCTCGTCTGTTTGACACCCCAGTGGAATGGACCAGCTACCCTAGAGGCAGTGTGCCTTGGATATATTGTGGTGAACCCATTAAAATAAAAAACTATTTAAAGACAAAGAACCTCTGTGCTGCAAACACTGAGGCAAGGTTACCCAAAGGGCATTTGGCTGGGAAGCCAAGTTTTAGAAAATACACAATCACACATACCCCCCACAATGCAAAGCATCATGGGCTGCATATGCAAATCACCACAGAATGTTATGCTAGTCCAACTTTAAGCAGAATTGCATGGTGCCGAAAGGCCTCTCACACAGTTTGCAAAGGGTGCTAACAGAAGACATAGACACGTGTTTAAGTCTACCAGGACTCATCAGTATGCCTCGTCTGTTTGACACCCCAGTGGAATGGACCAGCTACCCTAGAGGCAGTGTGCCTTGGATATATTGTGGTGAACCCATTAAAATAAAAACTATTTAAAAGACAAAGAACCTCTGTGCGCAAACACTGAGGCAAGGTTACCCAAAGGGCATTTGGCTGGGAAGCCAAGTTTTAGAAAATACACAATCACACATACCCCACAATGCAAAGCATCATGGGCTACATATGCAAATCACCACAGAGATGTTATGCTAGTCCAACTTTAAGCAGAATTGCATGGTGCCGAAAGGCCTCTCACACAGTTTGCAAAGGGTGCTAACAGAAGACATAGACACGTGTTTAGTCCTACCAGGACTCATCAGTATGCCTAAGTCTGTTTGACACCCCAGTGGAATGGACCAGCTACCCTAGAGGCAGTGTGCCTTGGATATATTGTGGTGAACCCATTAAAATAAAAACTATTTAAAGACAAAGAACCTCTGTGCATAAACACTGAGGCAAGGGTTACCCAAAGGGCATTTGGCTGGGAAGCCAAGTTTAGAAAATACACAATCACACATACCCCACAATGCAAAGCATCATGGGCTGCATATACCAAATCACCACAGAATGTTATGCTAGTCCAACTTTAAGCAGGAGTGCATGTACGGCCCGCAGTGCTTTGCATTTAATGGTAGGTCTTCTTAAAAACAGCTGACAAATACTGAGGTAACCCCTCAGTGTTCTTGAAAATTCTTGTCTTTATAGTTTTTAACAATGGTTCCACAATATATCAAGGAACACTGAGGTTTCTCAGCAGTACAGCTGTTTTAAGATCACACACACCCCCCACAATGCAAAGCATCATGGGCCGCATATGCAAATCACCACAGAATGTTATGCTAGTCCAACTTTAAGCAGAATTGCATATGCAGCCCATGATGCTTTGCATTGTGGGGGTATGTGTGATTGTGTATTTTCTTAAAACTTGGCTTCCCAGCCAAATGCCCTTTGGGGTAACCCTTGCCTCAGTGTTTGCGCACAGAGGTTCTTTGTCTTTTAAATAGTTTTTTATTTTAATGGGTTCACCACAATATATCCAAGGCACACTGCCTCTAGGGTAGCTGGTCCATTCCACTGGGGTGTCAAACAGACGAGGCATACTGATGAGTCCTGGTAGGACTAAACACGTGTCTATGTCTTCTGTTAGCACCCTTGCAACTGTGTGAGAGGGCTTCGCACCATGCAATTCTGCTTAAAGTTGGACTAGCATAACATTCTGTGGTGATTTGCTATGCAGCCCATGATGCTTTGCATTGTGGGGTATGTGTGATTGTGTATTTTCTAAAACTTGGCTTCCCAGCCAAATGCCCTTTGGGTAACTCCTTGCCTCAGTGTTTGCACAGAGGTTCTTTTGTCTTTTAAATAGTTTTTATTTTAATGGGTTCACCACAATATATCCAAGGCACACTGCCTCTAGGGTAGCTGGTCCATTCCACTGGGGTGTCAAACAGACGAGGCATACTGATGAGTCCTGGTAGGACGAAACACGTGTCTATGTCTTCTGTTAGCACCCTTTGCAAACTGTGTGAGAGGCCTTTCGGCACCATGCAATTCTGCTTAAAGTTGGACTAGCATAACATTCTGTGGTGATTTGCATATGCAGCCCATGATGCTTTGCATTGTGGGGGTATGTGTGATTGTGTATTTTCTTACAGTACATGGCTGCTACAGTTTTAAAGGATACCACAACTACTGCTTTACACAGCTACAGTACATGGCCGCTACAGTTTTAAAGGATACCACAACTACTGCTTTACACAGCTATAGTACATGGCTGCTACAGTTTTAAAGGACACCACGAAAACTGCTTTACACAGCTACAGTACATGGCCGCTACAGTTTTAAAGGATACCACGACTACTACTTTACACAGCTACAGTACATGGCCGCTACAGTTTTAAAGGATACCACAACTACTGCTTTACACAGCTATAGTACATGGCTGCTACAGTTTTAAAGGATACCACAACTACTACTTTACACAGCTACAGTACATGGCTGCTACAGTTTTAAAGGATACCACAACTACTACTTTACACAGCTACAGTACATGGCTGCTACAGGTTGTTTTTGTTTTTAATTTAAATTTCTGAGAGGCAGTCATACTAAGATGTGCTGCATCCTGGTTGCTGGAAGAAGTGTGAAACCATAGGTTTTTTTACCTAAACCACATGGCTTCAGAACTTTCTTGGCCAATCAGGATGCAGAAAATCTACCCAATTTACAATAAAATAACAGGGCAGCCATTCTCTTCAGTGGAAACCAAAGGTCTGCAACTGAAGGGCTAGAGAGCTTACAACCACCACTGTGCAGAGGGCCGGCTTTGAAATTCTATAAGGTTTAGAGGAACCATGCAGACACAGACTTGATGCAATTCATCTGACATCTTCCATCACATTCCTGTTGTCAGAAAAGAGAACTACGAAGTATTTCCTGTTTTCAGCCATGTCCCATGGAGGGGTCAACATGGATAGGTACTGACTGATAATAAGGCAGGTTAAACTGTTGGTAGATTAGTGAAAGGGGTAGAAGGAATTTGGGCAGGACACTGGGAAATTCCCCTACATTTTTGAGAAGTACCATGGACTTCTAACATACACCTGAAAAATCACCAGAACAGGCAGATGGGACCTCAGGTTAACATCTCTTTCAGAAAATGTGGCAGCAGTACAGTTATTTATAACCAATGGGAGAGTGCCCCCTGCAGAGCTACCATCATCACTTCCTACAGCACCTTGTGTTTGTTGGAGGTTTCTGATCTGACTGCAGATGAGGTCCAGCAATACTTAGCTTATGGGATTTGACAGTATTGGACCACATGGTGGTATGGCTAAGAACACTGAACTAAGACTAACAAACTCATTACACTTGTTTGTTTTACACTGTATTTATCAACCCACTTGTTACTCCTCTTTCTATTGAAACACCACCTTTGGCATGCTGCAGCATTCTTCACAGATCCGAGTGGCCCAAAACAACTGAGGTCCCCCCAGTCCATGCTCAGAAACTCTGCTTGGAATCTGTTCATCCAAGAAGCTCCCATTAGGCACAGGCCCACATCATGCTCCAACCTTCCTGCCTCTACCAATGACACCTCTTTAGAGTCAGGACTGCAGCACAAGTACTCTGCCTATTCAACTCTTTACCCACTGGGCCACAGGGGGAAGCTGTAGATCAGTAGGCACCCCCTTCCCTGCCTCCCACAAAGGTCACTCAAGTCCAAAAATGTTTTTTTTTATTTAAAATGTTATTGAGGCAATGTACACTACATCAGTTCCAGTAAAATCACATATTCCATGAGCATCAAAGATGTTTTACATGGTGCATACCCCAGGACTGGAGGATGGCTCACATGGTGCCCCTCCACAAAAGTGGACTCAAGATGAACCAGGCAACTATAGACCAGTAAGCCTCACATCCATTGTGGGAAAGTTAATGGAGACAATCCTTAAAGAGAGGTTAGTAACCTGTCTAGAAGGTAATGGTCTCCAGGACAGGAAGCAACATGGGTTTGTCTCGGGCAGATCCTGCCTGGTTGATTATTATGACTGGGTGACTAGGGAAGTGAACAAGGGCCATGCGGTGGATGTCCTGTATCTGGATTTCAGCAAGGCATTCAATTCGGTATTACACGGGAGGCTGATTAGCAAGTTGGGATACCAGGGAGCAGGGACAAAGACGGTGAATTAGATCAAGAACTGGCCGCAAGGGAAGCAACAGAGGGTAGTGGTGGGAGGTGAACTCTCAGCTCCAAAGGCTGTAATGAGTGGGGTGCTGCAGTGTTCGACTCTGGACCCAGTGTTGTTTGGCAGTTTCCTAGCCAACATCTCACACAGCATTAAGAACAAGATTAGTCTTTTGGCTGATGACACCAAGATCGGTGCAGTGGTGAATGACACAGTAAGGTGGCAGGGGCTGTAGGATGATCCGACAAAACTTGGACTGATCAGACACATGGCAGCTGGGGTTCAATGCTAAAAAGTGCAAAGTCATGCACTTCGGAGCAAGGAACCCAAGGAGGTGTTATCAGTTGGGAGGGGTGCAGATAGCTGCTATGGACGAGGAGAAGGATCTTGAGGCGATAATAATGGGGCAAATGAACCACTCAGCACAGTGCAGGAAGGCAGCAACTACAGCTTCTTATGTCACACACCCTACCCTCTACTTCCCTCACGTTTGACAATGTCCTCGTGGACTGTTACTTTTTATTCCTTCCTCCTCTAGTTCCTTCCTCTCAATTACCTCCCTCCTCCCCTTCCCCTGTTGGCCTCTGCCTTACCCCTATTCTCCTCCATTCTTCCAACATTTCTCCCCCCCATGTGTTAATCTGTATATTGTATTTTCATGTTCCTGTATACTTTCTCCCTGTTGTTATTGCCTGATAATAACCTTGTGATGGTAGTAATTTGTTACTTTTGCTGTCTCTTCCAATTGTACCCTGGTTGCATCCAGGTTCTACTTTTAGTCTGTGTAACTGTTGACGTGGAGCTTTTGTAAATGAGTCCCTGACTCAAAGGGTTGTAATTCTAATACTCTCAATAAAAAAAAAAAGCCAACGAGATGCTGGGATGTACTGCTAGAGGAATCACCTCCAGGAGGAGGGAGTTGATCCTGCCTCTGTACAGATTGTTGGTGAGGCTGTACCTGGAGTACTGTATGCAGTATTGGCGTCCATACTTCAACAAAGATGTTAGATTACTGGAGGGGGGTCCAGTGCAGAGCAACAAGGATGATCATGGGATTGGAAGACAAACCCTGTGAGGGCAGACTGAGCCAAGGGAGCTTAACATGTACTCCATGCAGGAGAGGAGGGATAGGGGAGATATGATTGAGACCGTTAAATACATGAAGGGTTTAAACAAGACTGGTACAGATGGGATTTTTAAGTTGGGGGAGGGACACGAGGGAGCATGGTCAGAGGTTGGAGGGAGGAAGATTCAAGAGAGAAATGGGAAGGCACTTTTTCACAGAAAGGATGGTGTCTATGTGGAATGCGCTGCCCAAAGAGGTGGTGTCCTGTAAGTCGGTGGGCAGTTTTAAAAGGGGATGGGACAAAGTGAAGGGGATGGTCACCATGACAGGGGAGGGGAGAGAGGGGTAGCTGCAGTATAAGGGATTGCTAGCTGCACACTTGAGCAGACTTGATAGACCACATGGCCTGTATCTTTGGGCAATTTTGCATGTTCGTATGTCCTCAGTCCCCCGCTTCTGAGCCGAGGGATGACGATGATGATTATTGCCCTGACTTCCTCCTCCTGGATGATGATGACAAGGAAGACAAGGATACAGGGACCAGAATCCCTTCTAATACCTCCACAGTCTCCATTGCGGGGGAGGACTCCTCTAACTACATCCCATCCCCCCCCCAAAATGACCCATCATTCATTACTGTGATCCATCAACTGCAGGTCACCATGGGCTTCGACTTAGCTGAACAGGATGTTTCTTGGAGGAACCTGGCACAATACCTAAGTCTGCCTGAGTCCTCCCACCAATTATACCTCCTATCATCGACGCATATGAAGATGCCATTCTGACTGCTTGGTATAAGCCCCACCTGGTTTTATGCCCAAGAAGGTGGACAAGCTGTACCAGGTCCATTTGGGGAAGCCCTTTTTCTCCGGGCCCTCTCATGTGGACTCTGTGGTAATAAACATGGCCCATGACCAGTCCAAAAACTCCCAATACCTTAGCTCCCTTCCTTCTGATAAGGAGTCCAAGAAGCTGGACCTGATGGGTAAGAGGGTATTCACCTCCTCTGCTTTGGCCATCAGGGTCCTTAATTATGTGGCACATATGCTGAAGTACCAGAATGATCTCTGAGACTTGGCTAGACGTGCCACCCAGTCCCTTCCTGACGGTTCCCAAAAGCAGGAAATGCTCAAGGACAGACACCTATTGAGGGTTGCCTATGATGCTGTGGATGCATCAGCCAGAGCCTCAGCAGTAAGCATTTACCTCAGGAGGTACTCCTGGCTCAGGGTGTCAGGGTTTGCGACTGATGTCCAGCAGTGCACCCTGAATGCTCCCTTTTGGGGATACAAAATCTACGTCGGAAACGTGCATGACATTCTCAGTGACCTGCAGGCCTCAGGTAGAATTCTGTGCTCTGTTCACTTTCTCTACCATATCCCCAGAAGAGTGGACAGAAGGTGCCCTTTAGGCATGCCACCTACCGGCCTAGGCCCACCTCCAAGCAGCCCAGTAAGTGCAAAGCTTCCTTGGCCTTGCCTGCCCCCTCCTCCGCCACCGGAAAGTCCTCAAGACATGGAGGAGCTGGCCCAGACACTGGTTCAGCCTCACTACCTGCCCAACACCCCCCAACCCAGGCCCCCAGATGGTGGTGGTAGTGGGGTCGCTTCTGCTTCCATCTAGAAGGGTGGTGGGAGATCACAACAGATACCTGGGTTCTATTGCTGACAGACCAGGGACATGCTCTGGAGTTTGTAGAGATGCCTCCAGACCTTCCCCCAAGGCCTTCATCCTACCTTCCACACCATGTCCCCATGCTGCTGGAGGAGATATGTACACAGCTGCAGCAAAGGGCCGTAGAACTGGTCCCAAGGAACCAACAAAACCAGGGATTCTACTCCCACTTCTTCCTCATCCCCAAATCCACTCGGGATTTGTGGCCCATGCTGGACTTGTGCAACCTGAACTTCCACATTCGATAGACGTTCCAGATAGTCACCCTTCAGGGTATGATGCCCTTGCTCCAGAAGGGATATTGGATCTGCTTCCTGGATATGCAGGACACTTAGCTGCATATCAAGGTCCGTCTGCCCCACAGAAAGTACCTCAGGATCCTGTTTCAGGAGCAACACTACCAGTTCAGGGTCCTTCCCTTTGGCTTATCCTGGGCACCACACGTCTTTAGCAAATCCCTAGCAGTGGTAGCTGCAGCCCTCTGGAAGGACATTCAGCCAGTGGCCATGACATCAGCAGAGGGGGTGAATTTGTCTGCTTTAAAAGCCCATGCTGCTCATTAAGCTGTTGAGATCACCCACTGAGGCAGCTGAACCCCCGGAGGCTGCTGTGTGCTGTTTGGGCACTGAAGACTCTGAGTTCTACATCTGCATCCCTCTTCAGGGTCAACTTAGGGGAGGGTAACAAGAGTAGTGGAGGAGGGGTGGCAGAAAGGGGGCCAGAAGACTTTGAGAAGTGTGGAGAGACAAGGGAAGGGAATGAAAAGGAGGGGGTGCAACACAGGCAGGACAGGAGTACTAAGAGGGAGATGAGAGGGTCAACAGTAAAGGAATGGAAAGGACCAGGGGAAGCACTAGTGGCTGGAGGCAAGAAGAGGACTATTACAGAGCAGAGGGGGCCTGATTCGGGGATGGGAATGGAGGTGGGGAATGGTACAGGCAAGGATGCAGTTAACACATACAGCAGCAGGGGAGAACAAGAGTGGTCTAGTGCAAGGATACAGCATGGACCAAGGGAGGCAGAGGAGCCCTCAGGGATGGAATCGGGGGGGGGGGTGTAGACCAAGAGGGAGCTTAGAAGAAGGGGTTGCACCAGGGAGGTGAGCAGGATAAAGAGGGTAGAGTCTTCATCCTGGGGGATTCAACAGTAAAAGGCGTAAGATGGGGGTTGCAGAGGAGCCAAGAAAAGCTGCATATGGGTGGAGTGTAAGGCGGACATGACAGCAGGAAAAGTGGGCCAGCATGTTAAGAGGTGTGTGGGGAGGCTGGCCGGGAAGCCTCATATTGTGGTGGACCTGGGCACTAATGATCTGGAGGGAAATAGGTTGGAAGAGGTGCAGGAGAGATTCAAGGAAGTAGGAAGGTTGTGCAGGAGTGAGGGGAGGATACTGACATTCTCTGAGGTTCTCCCAGTACCAAGGGCTAGCACAGCCAGGAAACTAAGAATCTCAGGGTTCAATACATGGCTGGTGACATGGGATATGGACTCGTGGTGGGATGGGGCAGCACATGTGAGAACCAGGACCTGTATGCACAGGACAGGCTGCACCCAAGTAAGAAAGGCTCAGAGGTCCTAAAAAAAAAAAAAGCTGGGAGAGTTCACAGCAGAAAAGCATAATTTAAACTGAGGGTGGGGGGGTGTCAGTGGGTGACCAGCAAACTCAGCCACCAGGCAAGGACGACCACTAGGGTCTCCCCAGTAGACGAGCAGGAAAAAGGGATGCAAAAGGCAAAAAGGAGAACAGTTAGGGAAGAAGGTATAGGCAAATGGGAAGAACTCACAGAGGAGGGTGGTCTCACTGACTGCAAGAAGCCTTGGCAATAAAGTGGTAGAACTGCAGGCTTTGATGGTGGAAGGAGAGGTAGACATAGCCGCCATTACTTAAACATGGGCCACCCAGTACCAGGACTGGGATCTAGCAATCCCTGGGTACAAACTGTACTGGAGGGACAGGGACAAAGGGAAAGGAGGAGGGGTAGCTATATATGTTAAGGAGGGGATAGTGTGCAACATGAAGGAAGGGGAGGAGGGCAAGGCTGAAGCCTTATGGATTCACCTACAGCATTCCAAAGGTAGGAGGGTGAGATCAAGGGTGGTGTATAGGCCATCATCTCAAAGTGTGGAAATGAAGGGGAACTGGAAGAACAAATCAAGAAGCTTAGCGGTAAGGGCAACGCAGTGATGATCGGGCACTTCAATTTGCCGAGGGTGGATTGGAATACCCCAGCAACATCAAGTGCCAGAGAACAGGTCCCCCTGGAGGCCATCCAGGACAGTTTTCTCTCACAGAAAGTGAGGAGCAAACTAGGCAGGGGAACATTCTAGACCTGGTACTCACGGATGGAGACCTAGTCCAAGACATTGAGGTTTAACACCACCTAGCAGGAAGCAACGACTGTACAGTGTGGTTCTCCCTCAACCTGGGGAAGTATGTGGCCAATACAAAAACAAGAGTGGTGGATTTTAAGATGGCAGACTTTGGCAGGTTGAGAATCATTCTGAAAGGGCACCTAGACAACATCAGCCCGGACATGGATGTGGAGCAGAAATGAAACACCATAAAGAGGGTCTGGCAGAGGCCACTAGCTCAAAGCAAGAAGGCTAGGAACAAGAGACCTAGCTGGGTGAATGGAGAGGTAGTGGAAAGGGTGAGGGAAAAGAGAGCGGCCTTTAGGAAGCATAAGAGAAATGGCAGGGATAAGGACTGGGAGGAATACCTGAGGAAATCCAGGGAGGTGAGCAAAGCAGTGAGGGCAGCCAAGGCCTCAAAAGAACTAAGGCTGGTGCAGGAGATCAAGAAAGGGAAAAAGGACTTCTTTATGTATATAGGGGAGAGGAGGAACTGCAAGGACCAGATCGTAAGGATTAGGAAGGATGGAGGGTGGGTAGAGCAGGGGGCAGATCAGGTGGAAGTACTATAAATGAGTACTTCTGCTCAGTGTTAACCAGGGAGAAGGATGGGCCTATACCTCAGGGGGAGGGTGGACGCGTGGGGGGAGGGGGAGAGGAGGTGACAGACATGGAGATCCCAGTCGAAAGGGTGTTAGAGGGCCTAAGGTCCCTAAGGGTGGATAAGGTGCCTGGTCTGGACGGAGTGCATCCTAGGGTACTCAGGGAGTTGGCAGGGGTCCTAGCAGGACCACTGGCAGAACTGTTCAACACTTCCTTAAATACTGGATGCATGCCTAGGGATTGGAGGATGGCATATGTGGTACCAATCCATAACAGTGGGCCCAGAGATGAGCCAGGGAACTACAGACCAGTGAGCCTTACAGCCATTGTGGGAAAGCTAATGGAGACTAACTTAAGGAAAGGCTGGTGTGTTTCCTGGTGGAGGTAGGCAACACGGGTTTGTGTGTGGGAAATCATGCCAGACTAACCTTGTTGACTTTTTTGACTGGGTGATAAGGTCACCAGATAGGGGCCTTGCAGTTGATGTTATCTACCTGGACTTCAATAAGGTATTCGACTCCGTGCCCCATGGAGGGCTGAACAGCAAGTTAAGTAGCCTGGGAACAGGGAGAAAGCTGGTTGGGTAGACAAAGATCTGGTTGCAGGGCAGGTGGTAGTTGGGTAAGAGTTCTTGGCATCTAGGTCGGTTACCAGTGGGGTCCCGCAGTGGTCAGTGCTAGGAACAGTACTATTTAATATATTTATAGCAGCTGTATCAAACAGGATAAGGAGCAAGATCAACCTCCTTGCAGATGACACTAAGATCTGTGTGGAGGTGGATAGTGAGGAAGGGGGTAGGGTACTGCAAGAGGATTTGGCAACACTTGAGAGCTGGTCAGCCACATGGCAGCTGGGGTTCAATGCCAAAAAATGCAAGGTCTTGCATCTGGGGGCTAAACATCCAAAGAACAGCTACTGGTTGGTGGAAGTGCAGTTGGCTTCTTCAGATGAGGAGAAAGGTCTGGGAGTACTGGTCACAGGGGACATAAAACACTTAGCACAGTGTAGGAAAGGCAGCTGCAAAGGTGAGCAGAATACTGGGATGCATCGCCAGAGAAATCGCCTCTAGAAGGGAGGAATTAATTTTTGCCCTTGTACAGGTCCCTTAAAAGGGTGGGGGGGGAGACACCAGGGGCACAGCCTGAAATTGGAGGGAGGGACATTCAGGGCAGACATGAGGAGGCACTATTTCACAGAGAGGGTGGTGGCACTGCGGACGGTGGGCAGCTTCAAGAAATGGTGGGATACGGCCAAAGGGAAGGTCAAAACTGTGGAGAGGGTGTGAGGAGGGAAGTCAGAAGTGGGGGGCACTAAGTTAGAAGGGGGAGCAAGGGGGGAGCAGCTGCAGTTTAACAAAACAGCGTGCTGCACACTCGAGCAGACTAGATTGGCCGAATGGCCTGCATCTGCTGGCAATTTTGTATGTTTGCATGTTCATATGTTGAGCAAGCACTTCTGCCAACAAAGTGCTGTAAGAACTGCTCCAGACTGAACAGACTGTTTTTTACTGTCTCTGCTGACATTTAGTAAATTTCATGGAGCGCAGGAAGTTCGGGGAGCCGGTGGCCATGACATCAGCAGAGGGGGTTGGTCTGTCTACTTTAAAAGCCCACGCCACCCGCTAGAGCAAGCGCCACTCAGTAAAAATAATTTCAAAAGCAAAGTGGTTGCTCCAGGTTATTAGTGACTAAAACCCTGGTGAAATTTTTTACGTTTATGCTAGCCTGACTTAGGAATACACAAGGAAACTGAACTGTAAACCTTTTTATTAAGGGGAAGATTTAAACAAAACAACATTGAATTTGGTTAGTAAATTTCAATGAAATATACCTTTTTTATACATAGATTGCCTAAGGTTGTACGTAGTTAGCGTAATAAATTGGTAAGGTTGAATAAGGCTAATTATATAGTATCTGAACCTGTAAACCATTGATCACAGAAAGTGGATTTGAAAACGGATTTAAGGAGATTACTTAATTAGAATAGTAGTGGCTGTGTCCTAAAAGCTTGTCCTTAGCTACATGAAACAGTTATATGTAACACAAGAAGTGCTACCTACATTTTAATAGATTATTTGAGTTTTTGTTATTGGTAGGGCCGGGTTGAGATAGATTATTAGAGATTTACTCTTTGGTTTTATAAAAACTTGAACTTAAGCAAATTAAGCATTAATCTCAATCAAACTAGAGTGTTAAAATGAGGACAGTTTTATTATTACATTTTTTGGGATATTGGTTGGCTTGGTCTGCGTTACACACAATTGTGTGTGTTGACCAAAACAAACTCTATCCCGTCAAGGGCCCAGCTATATCAAAGCACATGTGCATTAAATAAAATGGGAGCAAAGGCTAATGGAACTGTTAAAAGGAGAAATCCATTTGGAAGAATAAAACAACAATTAGAAATAAAACAATTTTTTTATTTAATTACCCAACAACCCATGTGCTTAGGATATCCCTGACCCTGGGTGGAGCTACTGAAAAAAATCCTGGACCAACAAACAGAAAGATTACAATAATGCATGACAATGCCCAAAGTTCAGTAAATAAGATGGATTTATTTTGCTCCTAGGAGGAGGTTGAAATCCCTGACATTATTATATTGATCGAAACTTGGTTAACGAAAAAAATCATCACTGGACAAGTTGACCTACAAGACTACTATTGTTATAGACTGGATAGAGGTTTGTGTGTGTGTGGGGGGGGGTCAATGATATATAAAACATTCATTGGGATACTCAAAGATTTTATTTTCAGAAAAAAATAGAGGGTATAGAATGTTTGCTAGTACACTTAACACTCGATAGATCTTATAGTTGGTGTAGTATACTCTCCCCCCCATCAAAGTATTAAACCAGTTCATTTTGATACATTTCTCCAAACCATATCAGAATATTTTTTTTTAAATAAGTATGGTCTTAATAAGGGATTTCAATGCTGCCTGGGGCGGAAAAAGAGGGCTAAAAATGGAAGAAGCAATGCAGATTTTACACTTGGTACAACTTACTGACAAACAAATTAGAAAAGGAAAACTTCAAAACTTAGGCAACATTTTAGATTTAATATTTGTGTCACCAGAACTACAAATATTAGAAGTGTAAATCCCCCAAACTTAGGAGACCGTAACGTCACAGGATGTATCATTAATGTTGCATTACGAACTCAAAAACAGTTTAGGGAACTTGAAAGATTAAGAAGCTGTTTTAAGAACTATAATAAACAAGCGTTTAAGTACCAGGTCTCAAGAGTAAAACAACATAGGATTCTATTCATTCCTAACCTTGATCTAGCAGTAGAAGAATTCACAAACATGTTTCTGGAAGCCTGTAATCAAATAGCCCCCCCCTTAAAAAAGCAAATTCAGAAATAGAACCATTTACCCTGGATAAATGAAAAAAAAAAAACAAAAAAAAAACTAATTTGGTTAAAAAAACGATCTATGGAATAAAGCAAACAAACATTGAGCCAAGAGGTTTGGAGTAAATTTAAAGACATAAGAAATAGTGTATCCCAGGAAGTTATAAAATCAAAAGGGTTTTATTACAAGCAGAAAATAAACACAATCACCGATCCTAAGCAGTATTGGCCCTTAGTCAAATCTCTAACAAACCCTAAAAGAAGTTCTCCGGAGATGGTTATTACAGAAAATGGAAATATTTACACTTTAAAAAAAGCAACCGATGCACTAAATAAGTACTTTGTTGAACTTCCAGATCTAGAAGATTTAAATAGAAATAAAAGAGACCTAAACAATAAGCAGGATATACAGTAAGTAAGGGCAAACGTGTGAACAAAAATAACATTAAAGTTTAGGTTTAAAAAGTTATACAGTGGCATTCCCCAGGATGAAACGCAATTCTGCAGCAATAAAACAATGTAATTTCAATGGCAATTAGTCCCTTTTGTCATGCAGGAAAATGTGACATTGCCAGGATGAAGTGAATGCCAAAGTTTCCTGCATGACAAAAGGCACTAATTGCCATTGAAATTACACTGCTTTATTCAGTAGGTCTGCTGCAGTATACTACAGAGTGCTTTAAAAGTGGGTTTCATCCTGGGGACGCCACTGTAAGTGGGAAGAAATCAAAGTAATAAATAAGTTAAAGGCAAAAGGTAGAAGGTTAAAGGTAGAAATGTTTAAGTACCTCAGTGGAATCAACAAAGTCCAAGAGGGTAGCATCTTTCAGAAAGAGAGAAATGCAAGAACAAGGGAACACAATTTAAAGATGGGGGGGGGCAGTTCAGGAGCAATGTGAGGAAGTATTTTTTCACAGAGAGGGTAGTGGATGCATGGAACAGCCTTCCTGAGGAGGTTGTGGGGTCTAAAACTGTGGGAGAATTCAGGAGTACATGGGACAGACATAAGGCAATTCTTGTGGGGGGTAGGAAGAAATAGGCTGTTGGTTAACTAGGATCTGTGGCTTATCCTGTAGGTACAGAAATGGGCAGTCTAGGTGGGCCAAGCGGTCCTTATCTGCAGTCAAACTCCATGTTTCAAACAAGTCCAGTGGTCCCGATAATATTGAGATAAGGTATATCAAAGACAACACCTGAAATTGCCCAGATACTAACAGATATTTTCAGCTGGAGTTTAACTGAAAGTATCTTTCCTAGTAAGTGGAAATTGATGAAAATTGTCCCCATATTTAAAGGTGGAGAACACGACCAATCGCTCTCCTGTCAATAGTATCAAAAATAATGGAAAGATTAGTTCATGGCCAACTAAATGACGTTACAGAAATATAATAAATTAAATAACTGGCAGGCAGTCTTCAGGAAAGGACTGTCCACGGGCACTGCACTCACGGATATCCTCAACCTGGTGGTTACTCCAGATCCATGGGCGTGGTGTTCATGGACTTGTCAAAAGCTTTCGATCTTGTAGATCATGAAATTCTTATGCATAGAATGAAAGAAATGGGCCTGGCAGATGAACCTTGTAAATGGTTTGAATTTTATTTAACTGAACGGACCCAGTTGGTCGCTGTGAGTGGAACACACACTGGTATCTTACCAGTAACTGGGGTGTCCCACAGGGGTTCACACTGGGCCCCTACTGTTTTTGTTATATATAAATGACCTTCCATTTAACATGAAAGTAACCAACATCCGACTTTATGATGATGACACAGTGTTAGTGGCAGAAGGACAAAACTTTAAGGAGATGGAACATAAACTACAAACTGAGTTTGAAATTTTGCAAAAATGGCTTATTAGTTCAAAATTGCTAATGAACACTAAAAAAAACTCAAACAATGCTTTTTTCTACATCTACACCAAAAAAAATCACAAAACACAGACAGGCTAGAAGAAAACATTACTCACCATAGTAATCTTGTTTTTTCAAAGGGATCACTCATTATGATTAAACTTAATGCAGTCAGCCTCCTGTGTTGAACTGCCCGGAGAAATGGAATTTTATGCAAATTGTGGCATTCTTAAGTGGCTCATGCCACTTTCAAACTGCTGCCCTAGCAACTGCTGCACTCTGAGTGCTTCAGATTCTTACAGCGCCTAACTGGGTAAAAGACCCACTAGCTAAAAATTAACAACATTAAAATAACATTTTTGCCCTTTCAGGTCAAAACATCCTTAACCAACAAACCTAAGAAACTTTAACACCACCTGGACACCAACTGGTTAAACAAAGTGAGTCTCTACCTTAACCAATATATGAGAAAAGAAAATACCCCAATGCAGGGATGCAGAGCAACTTCTATAGGTTCTAGTAGGGGAGGTAGGGAGGGTATTTAATCATAATGAGTGATCCCTTTGAAGAAACAAGATTACTATGGTAAGTAATTTTTTTCTTCTAACCACAGGAATCACTCATTATGATTAAACTTAATGTAGACTACCAAGCAGTACCTTTGGAGGTTGGGCAGAGAACCTATTTTGGAAACAAGCTCTGCAGTACTGCTGTACCAAACCTAGCATCACCTCTGGATTGCAAGTCCAGGCTGTAATGCTTTGTGAAGGTGCGTACTGTTTTCTACGTAGTTGCTTTACAGATTTCCAGTAATGGAATTTCTCTTGAAGCTGCCACTGAAGCAGCTGTCCCCCTGGTGGAGTGTGCTCTCAGGCCCAGAGGTACCTGTTTACCCACCTTACTATAACAAAACTGTATACATGCCACTATCCAGCAAGCAACTGTATGTTTTGTTGCAGCTCTGCCCTTACCAACTTCACCATATGTGAGAAAGAGCTGTGATTGACTTGTCCTGTAGGACTTGGTTCTGTCAATGTAGTGGCTAAGTGCCTTTTGACATCAAGGGAATGGAGTCTCCTTTCTGGAGGTGTCTGTAAAGAAGACAGGTAGAGTGACAGACTGATTCAAGTGAAAATCAGATACCACCTTGGGAAGGAATTTTCTATTAGTCTGAAGGGCCACCTTGTCCCTGTGGAATGAGATGTAGTCCACATCTGTGCACAGGGCTTGTAATTAACTGATCCTTCTGGCTGAAGTAATGGCAACCAGGAAAACAGTTTTCCAAGTGACATACTTCAAATCTGCGGTTGCCATAGGTTTGAATGGTGCATCCATGAGCTTAGCAATGCAAACATTTAGATTCCAGGCCGGAACCGGTTCTCTTAAGGGAGGGTGTAGAAGATTAAGGCCTTTAAAATATTTTCTAACTGCTGGATGAGAGGCCATAGACCTCTCCTTACCAACTGACAGGTAAGCAGAGACTGAAGCTAAATGGACCTTGAGGGTGGAAGGCTTCAGACCTAAGGAATGCAAATGTGTACGATAATCTTGAAGAATAGTCAAATCAGCCCTGATAGGGCTCACACCCTTACCTGTACATCATAAAGTAAATCTTTTCCACTTAGAGGAATATGTCTTCTTAGTAGAAGGCTTCCTGGAACCCCTAAGCACTGCCAGCACCTGTCCTGATAGGTTTAGGTTAGCAAATTCTAAGTCCTCAAGAGCCACGCCTTGAGCCTCAGTGATCTGAGATTGGGTACAGGATCCTGCCCTGAGAGGAGGTTAACAGGTTGTGCATCCTGGGCAGGTGGATAGGGGGAACCACTGACAGAGACAGCAGAAGAGAGTACCAGTGCTGTCTCACCCAATACGGAGCCACCAGTATCATTTTTGTTGGTTGGGACCTCAATTTCAGTAGGGTCCTGAAGATCAAAGGAAAGGGAAGGAATGCATACAGGAACTTCCCTGTCCAACCCAGAGCCATGGCGTTCAGGGGAATTGTGCCGCTTAGAGGAGGCCTGCAACAGTACATTGGAAGCTGGTGGTTTTCTGTGGAGGCAAAGAGATCCACCTCTGGAATGCCCCATTTCTTGAAAAGTGTACTGAGTACCTGAGTATTCAGGCGCCACTTGTGGTGGTCTTGACTTATCCTGCTTAGAGAGTCTGCCAGTACATTGTCTTTCCCTGGAAGGTGTATGGCTGACAGGGATACTCCCATAGAGTATACCAGGGACCACAGTCTCATTGCTTCTGTACACAGCAGATCTGACCTGGTACCTCCTTGCTCGTTGATGTAATACATGGTCGTGGTGTTGTCTGTTCTGACTTGCACCACCTTGTTTTGTAGGTGAGGAGCAAATGTTTTTAGAGCCAGGTAAACAGCCCTGAGCTCCAAGAGATTTATGTGCAATAGAGACTCTTGGGGGGACCATGTGCCACTTGCTGTGTGTTCTAACATGTGTGCCCCCCAACCTAGAAGAGTGGCATCTGTTGTCAGGATTACTGAGGGTTGTTCCCTTATAAAAAGTACACCCACCCTGAGGTTGTGCTCATCCAGCCACCATTGTAAAGCCTAGACTAAGCTTTTTGTGACTGGAACCAGTTTGGACATAGGATCCGTCCTTTGAGACCAATACTGGCTGAGATGGAACTGAATATCTCTCATTTGAAACCTGGAGCCCATTTCCACTGCAGTGGCAAATGCCATATGGCCCAGTAGCCTGAGAAATTCTCTGGCTGATTTGGGTCTCCCGGACACAAAGGATTTTGCAATCTGCAGAATGCTTGCCACCCTGTGTTGTGGCAGGAGGGCTCTGCCCTGTCTGGTGTTTAGTTCTGCTCCAATAAACTCCAGCACCTGAAGTGGTACCTGCTGAGATTTCTCTTCATTTATCAGAAATCCCAGGGACTCCAGTGTAGATTTTGTTAGTGCCAGAGACTGCACTGCATGCTGCAGAGACTGTCCTACTACTAACCAGTCGTACAGGTAGGGGAAGACTGCTACACCTTGTTTTCTCAGAAACTCTACCGCCACTGCTAGACACTTTGTACAAACCCTTGGTGCCAAAGTTAGTCCAAAAGGGAGAGCTGCAAACTGCTAATGGCCTGAAGCCAGTCTGAATTTCAAACATTTTCTGTGAGATGGTCTGATGGGAATGTGAAAATAAGCATCCCTTAAACCTAGGGAAGCTAGCTAGTCTCCCTTTTGCAATGAGGGAATAATTATTGCAAGAGTGACCATTTTGAACCCTGGTTTCAAGATGTGCTTGTTCAGAAGTCTTAGATCCAAAATAGGTCGCCAGTCTGAGTTTTTCTTCCTTATGAGGAAGTATCTGGAGTAAAAACCTTTGCCCCTGCTTGTTAGAGGCACTACCTCTGCTGCTTTGATTGCTAGCAGATGCTTTACCTCTGCCTGCAACAGAATTCTGTCTGCAGCTGTTGTTGGAGCAAAGGTTCTTGTTCTCAGCTTTGGAAATTATTTGAAACTGAGTGCCAGGCCCTGGCTCACTACCTCCAACACCCACTTGTCTGTGGTGATGGAATGCCAAGCGTGAAGGTAATGAGCCAGTCTGCCACCTACTGGTGGTCCTGCAATAGGGGATGCGACCTGCACTAGCCCATCAGGGGTTCGATGCGGGCTGTGTCTGAACCTGTGCTGCAGGAGCCACTCTTCTCATGGCTCTCCTGCCCCTTCCTCTAAAATAACCTCTGGCCTGCTGCTGAGGCTGAGAGGCCTGAGCCTGAAAGAAGGGTTTGGGGTAAAAACCCCTACCCGTACATCCCCAACTCTGGGGTCTATAAGAGGTGGAGGGCCTATCCTTGGAATTGCTCCAATAGGTGGCTTTATATTTCTCCACCTTCTTCATGTATGCATCTGCTTTATCCCCAAACAAAGAGTTGTTTTCCAGGGGAAAAAACGTTGTTTTGGCCTGCGTGTATTAAGTAAGGTCGGTGGCTCTAAGCCAAGCAAACCTCCTGAGTGAAACACACAAAGCCATTAACCTGGATGCAGTATCATTGGCATCCACTGCCATATGAAATTGGTACTTGGTAGCATCAAGTGCAGCCCTTGCTGTATCCTGCAAGTCTACAGCCACTTCACCTGGGACCTTATCAGCCAAAGCCAGAACAGTGTTCCATAGAGCTTTTTGGTACTGCACTGAATATGCCATGTAATTGGCCTGCCTAACTAATAAAGAGGCAGCCATGTACCCTTTCTTTCCCATAGCATCCATTTTTCTTGAATCTTTGTCTGGTGGATGGGTAGCCAAGGGGATCCTGACTTTGTCACAGGCAGCAGCTTGTACTACTCCCTCAGGATCAGGAAGAGTAAACAGAAAATCAGCTGTAGTTCTGTCCAGCTAATATTTCTTGTCAGCTTTCTTATCCACACCAGGGATCGAGGTTGGATTTTTAGAAATCTGCACTGCAGCCTTTTTTAAGGATTTATGCATGGGCAGAAGCAGATGTTTTGTGGGGGTTAACCCCATCATCTCCAGAAAATCTGCCTCCTCCATATCCTCTTCTGTGTCATGAAGAGGAAGTATCAGGGTTTCCACCATGCTCTTAACAAAAGCATAGTGGGAGGAGTATTCCTCAGGACCCCTAGGAGGGGACCCAAATTCTTGCTCAGGGGAGACCTCTGGATCTATAGGTTCCCCTTCAAAATCATCCTCATCCTCCCCATACACTTCCAGCACTTCTTGCCTTGCTGGGGTTGTAGGAGGAACTGGGGCAACCGGCAAAGGAACGTGGATTGCACCCTGTAGAGCTTGTAACACTTGTAGTGCCTTAGCAATGTCCTGAGCCGAGGGCATAATGTGCTTGTCTGCTGGGAGCTTCTTAGCCTTCTCGGCCGGAGGCACAGCGACTGTTTTTCTTTACACTTTTTCTTTAATGGAACAGGTTCAGAGCCTGTTTCCACAGCCATTTTTCTTTTACCTTGTTCAGATTTATCTGAACTCCTGTCAGGATCCTTGGCTTTACCGCCATCCTTTTTTGAGGGAAGAGGAAGAAAGAAGCAGAAGCCATCTCTTCTAAAATTTTAGACCTTTTCTTTAATGTTTTAGGGCAAAAGGTCTTAGAGATATCACAATTGGCAAATATATGACTTGTACCCAAACAAGAAATACACAGAGAGTGTCTATCTGCTTTTGTTATAAGTTGCCCACAAGACTCACAACATTTAAAACCCGTGGGTTCTGTACGTTTTTTAAGTTTATCTAAATGGACCTCTGACACTGATAGACAAAAATATTACTTCACAATAAACCGTTATTTAAAGCACCTCGGAACCGGAGGATTTTTAAAATAACAAATGCTAGCGGTTCCTGGAACCGATCGTATTTCAGTTCCTGAATAAAAAGGGAACCGATAAATACAGTAATTTAACAAAAATACAGCGGTTCAAGGAACCAATAGCTAAATATATAAAATAAAGAAAAACTGAGGTAAAAAACTCCCAAATAGACGCAGAACCCTTGGTTCCAAGGAACCGTGAGGGAACCGCGAATAGAGACGAAAAACTACTATAATAACACTAAATTACACTAAACAGTGTTTCTAAGGCAGCAATTTAGATATAAACTAAAATGAATACTTATCCACAAATAAACTTTATTCTGAAGACAGTTCAAGAAGAGCTATCCAGGACATCCTTACTAGGCAGGCGGAGTAAGGAATCTGAAGCACTCAGAGTGCAGCAGTTGCTAGGGCAGCAGCTTGAAAGTGGCATGAGCCACTTGAGAATTCCATAATTTGCATAAAATTCCATTTCTCCGGGCAGTTCAACACAGGAGGCTGACTGCATTAAATTTAATCATAATGACTGATTCCTGGGGTTATAAATAAAAGCACTTAGTGGATTAATTCTGACACAAGTAAAGACATATAAATATCTAGGGATCAATATTGAACATAAATTAGTGTTTGATTATCATACAAATGATTTACTTAAAAAAGTAAATACCAGGATAGGAGCCTTAAGAAGAGTTTCAGATTGCCTTACTATGCTGGCCCAGTGGCGTAAAGGGCTGAGGCATCCCACCTCCTACCATGCCGGCGACTTGTGTTTGCGGTGCAAGCGGGCTGCCGAGGGTTGGCCAAGGAGGGAGAGGATAGAGCATCTGGAGGACTGCTCTCCTCTCCCAGGGAGGAATGGGGATGGAGTCTGCTGCATGACTGGCCCCTGGCGGTGGCCGGGGGCTGGTGCAATGTACCCATAACATAGGGGCGGATGCCCGGAAGCATGTGCAGCTCGGCCATTGGTGTCACTGCATGCATTCTCTCCGTGCTTGGGGTCAGGAAAGAAAATCTAGGGAAAAAACTCGGATCAGCTGGATGATGCTGACCCCCATGCAGGCATCGCACCCGGCCAGCTGGCACCTAGGAGGAGAAGAGGTGAGTCCGGTAGATGCCGGGGTGATGGGGCTGGGGGATGCCGGTGGAAGGGGAAGGTGCAAAAAAAAAAAAAAAAAAATCGCCTTACCATGAAAATAAGACTATTAATAGCAAATCAACTGATTGTCCCGATTACTGATTATGGGTGTTACATTTATGGGCTTATGAATTAGAATAACCTAAATAGGATTGACACTTGTTATAACAGACTGGCAAGATTCGTATTAAAATGTAATCATATAGAAGCATATGGACTTTGACGGCAGATAAGGACCACTTGGCCCACTCAGTCTGCCCATTTCCCTACCTACTGGATAAGCTGCAGATCCTAGTTTTACCAACAGCTTACTTCTTTCTGCCTCCCAATAGAATTGCCTTATGTCTGTCCAATGCATTTTTAAATTCCCCCACTGTTTTTGACAAAACACATCATTGTTTAATGTATGCTAAATTAAATAGGAAATCCCTGGAATTGAAAAGACAAGAAATATGGACTTCAACTGTGTATACAATACTTAAAAATAAAAGACCTATAGGTCTACTGGAAAAAATGGCTAAATCAACCCATACTTACCAGTTAAGAAAGGGAGCTAGGGAACCATTTGTCCCAATGGCTCTAAATAAGTATAGGTAAATGTCATTTACATTTAAAGCTGCTACTACTTGGAATAAGATCCCCCCCCTCCAAAGTATGAGAACGTTTGAAATGCACATAAATGTATTCAAAGATACTATGAAGCAAGAATTACAATTCAGCTGTACCTGTAATCGATTAAGATAGTACAACCAACCTATGTATATGTTATTGGAAAACTGAACTGAACGTTGTTTGATAACTGTAAGTTGTATTACATGTTGTATGTTTCTTATTTTTATGTGCGACATTTAGATGTATATTATCTACAGGGACACCTTGTAAACAGGACATATATTGATCTAATGGTGTATGCAAAATCTTTTACTCCTACTACTACGTCTTCCCCTACCTGGACAAATTGGTTGCTCAAGGCCCAGTCCCGGGAGCAACTGTTCTGAACTCTGGCACGTACCCTGCAGCTGTCTGCCAATCTGGGAATCACGTTCAACCTCTCCAAATTAGTGTTGACCCCGGCCAGCATCTCCAGTACATAGGGGCTATACTGGACACTGCACCGGGCTCTGCCTTCCTTCCCCCGGATGGGGCAAAGAGTCTCATAGTGTAGGCCCAGGAGCTCTATAACAGCCACTATGCCACTGCCAGGATGCATCTCCAGATGCTGGGGCTGATGCAGTGGTCATTGCCATGGTCCCTCTGGCATGGCTGCATATCTGCATCCCTCCATGGACTTTGAGGGTGCAGTGGGACCAGTGGACTAACAACCTAGAGCTGAAGGTCCAGATGTTTTCGCCCCGCCAAGAAGGTCCTACTGTGGTGGATGGAACCCAGACATTTACAACGAGGGGTTCTTTTCCTCATTCCCTCCCCTCACCAAGCTCTCACTACGGATGCTTTGGGGACAGGCTGGGATGCACATCTGGACACCTACCAGACTCAGGGGACATGGACTCCACTCGAGGAGTCGCTCCACATCTATGTCCTTGAGATGAGGGCTGTCCTTTATGGCCGGCAGGCTTTCCAGTCCTTCTTGTCTCCAGGCCCTCTGCTGGTACAGATGGACAATGTTAGTGTGGTGCACTACATCAACAGGCAAAGGGACACACACACTTAACCCCTGTGCCAAGAGGCAATGAGGGTTTGGTACTGGGCTCTGGCCCATGGCCTAGAACTGTTCGCCATCCACGTTCCAGTTGCCCAAAACACCCTGGCAGACAGGCTAAGCAGGTCACAGTCCAGAATGCATGAATGGGGACTGCTCTCCTCAGTGACAGAAAACATGTTCGACAGGTGGTGTCGTCCAGAGCTGGACCTTTTTACGTCCCCACTCAATGCAAAAATGAAAATTATGTACCTACCGTGGGATGGCAGGGGTTGCAGGATGATCTGGCAAAGCTTGAAACCTGGTCAGACACCTAGCAACTGGGCTTTAATGCCAAAAAGTGCAAGGTGCTGCATTTTGGGATGAAGAACCCAAGGAGGAGTTACCAGCTAGGGGGAGTGCAGCTAGCCCAGACAGAGGAAGAGAAGGATCTGGGTGTGCTCTATTAGAGGGTCAATGAACAACTCGGCACAATGTAGGAAGGCAGCTGCAAAGGCCAATAAAATGCTGGGTTGTATTGCAAGGTATATCTTCGAGGAGGGAGGAGGTGATTCTGCCACTGTATAGGTCATTAGTTAGACCACACCTGAGTACTGCGCAGTACTGGCGTCCGTATCTGAAAAGGGACATTAAGTTACTGGAGGGGGTGCAGCGCAGAGTGACAAAGATGATCAAGGGGCTGGGAGACTTATCATACGAGAGGAGGTTGAAGGAGTTGAACATGTACTCACTGGAGGAGAGGAGAGACATGATTGAAACCTTTAAATACATGAAAGGAATAAACAAGACGGGTACAGAGGGGCTGTTCAAAGTAAGGGAGGGGAGGGCCACCAGGGGCCATGATATGAGACTGGAGCCAGGAAGGTTCAGGAGGGAGATGAGGAGACACTTTTTTACAGAGAGGGTGGTGGCTGGGTGGAATGCGTTACCTGCTGAAGTGGTATGCAGTAGAACAGTGGACTGCTTCAAACAAGGATGGGACAGGACAAGGGGGAGGGTTAATGAAGGGGAAGGGTGGAAGGGAGGGGCAGCTGCAGAATAAGGGGTGCTAGCTGCACATTCGAGCAGACTTGACAGACCTCTAGGCCTTTATCTGCTGGCAAATTTCGTAAGTTCGTATTCATTACTGATGGGTGTAAGCCAGAGGTGCGCACCTGTATGGGAGCTTTTTTTGGGGGGTGGCGTTGAGGCCGATGCACTGCGTGGTGCACGACGGTTGGCCATTAGGCATCGCAGACGCCTCCTCCACCCCAGTTCTGTTCTGCCGTAGAGGATGAAACAAAAGGGGGCTAGAGAAAACCAAAGTGAGGCAAGACAGCCAAGAGATAGGAAAAAGAAGGCTATAAACTGAAAAAGGAATAAGCTGACCAGAGGACAGAGGGATTGGACTTTTTCCCTAAGTGGTCATAGGGCCTCAACCCTTGGGCGGCAGCACAGGAAAAAGGAGAAAGAGAAGAGAGAAAGACACAACATACGTGGGAGGGGGGCGCTGGAAGACCATTGGCTTATTTTACCCTCAAAAACCTGAAAGGTATGAAGACACAGGAGCAAGGATCCCATCAGCTTCAAGGACCACTGGATGGAGGTCCAGAAAAAGAGAATTTGAAATGGTCTTGGAGAATATAAAATATGGCAGAGTAAGCCCCTCTCCCCACCTCTAATCCACATTTGGGATGAAAGTCCTCGAGCATGGCTCTCTACGGTTTATCACCTGACAGCTTAGTCAAGGGGAAAAAAATCCTAAAACAGGAGAGGACTCTGTCCAGAATGACCTCTAAATGCAGAGGGAAGGGAGAAAGGGGAAGGAAAATACCTACAGATTCTCCCACAAAATGCACTTCAAGAAGATGAAAACAAACAGAAACATCCATGCCAAATTAAGGAGGACACCACAGTGCACCCCACTGAGAATCTCAAGGAGTTCCCTCCATGGCCAGGGCGAAGACCCTACTCGCCACCCTCCTAGGACGGGCGCTCTGTGACTTTTTAGAGAAGGAAACAGAGGGCCCTGAGGTACCAGGGGGACTCTGCCCCCAACTGACCTTGAAGAGGGGGAAGGGGAGCAGGGTGGAAGTGGCGCCTAAGAGCTGAGTTCCAAGCGGGGAAGGTGGGCGGGAATCAGTATTGAGTGAAGATACAAGAGAAGATCAAGAATTTCAGTAGTTATGTAATTTTCATAACTTCCCTTGTCAATCTTCACCATTCATTACTGTTGGGTGAGTACAAAGCCCCCCGGTGGGGACTTGGCACTGCCCTGAGGGTACAGATTCCCTCAGCCTCTTGCGTGGGTGACTCAGGAGGGAGAGACCCTTCTGCCATACTAGGTCAACATGGTCTAAGGCTGGTCAGGCCAAGGAGGTGTCCCCCATGGCCTAACGGAAGACACCCCTGAAGATTCCTCCTCGCCCTGTGTCACAAACCCACTCAGCAGGTCAGGCCCTCTACTCCCAAAGTGCCAACCTCAGAGCACAGTCTGGTGAACAGTTTAACAGAACAAGGCAACCCTTTTGTCTGTTTTGTGAGTTCGAATCAACCTTTGGTCTCAAGTCTTGGGGGGGATTCAAACTGTGAACCTCTTGCTAGCGTACCCAATGCACAGGCTCAGATACTTCTGCCTTCGGGGGGCCAGATATCTTTGCCTACGGGCACCTAACCAGGTATACAGAGATGAACCCTCAAAAACTTTAATGAAGACCTCAGATTTAAAATGCTTCTCTTTCCAGTTTGGTAACACCATTCAAGCTTATGTTTAGTATCTGCAATAACCATATACTTTTCTTACAATTAAAAAGAAGTCAAAGACAGACCAAGTAAGTTCTAAAAAGAATTTTACTAAAATAGTTAAAAATATGTAAAACACAAAATACAGAACTCTTATATCACAAGACATAAAAATCTTTTAAAAGAAACAAGGTTTAAACAGTGCAAATTCCTACTTACAGTACTTAGATTTGACTGTCTTTCTAAATACTTGTTTAAAAGTACTCCAAAGATCTGTCCTTGTCAGAGTCTAGGTCAAAATGTGTGTAAGTAAAACAGAGTTAAATGAGAAGAAGACAAAAGCAATGTTCTTCTCCAATCATACCTATGCTAACACCTCCTCACTAAGCAATCTTCCTCAGCTATCCACCATCCTTGGAGAAAGCCTGGACTATGTAGATAAATTCAAATACTTAGGGGTGTGGATTGACAGCAGGCTTGACTACACACATCATATTGAAGAACTTCTGAAAAAACTTCGCCAGAGGCTTGGCCTATTCTTCAGAATAAAACACTTCCTAACCAGAGACTCAAGGTTGAGGCTAATCCAGGCCTCATTTCTTTCACTTATCGACTATGCAGACTTCTTTTATGGTCACTGTCCTATTTCCTATTTAAGCAAATTGGATACCCTGTATCACAGAGCACTAAGGTTTATTACAGATCTTCCATTCAACACTCATCATTGCTCTCTCTATGCTGCAGTTGGATGGGCATCCCTACACCTCAGAAGGAACAGAAATGCTGCACTATGGATTTACAGAGCTTTGTCTAATAAACTTCCAATCTATATTTAGACTGCTTTACTCTGGCCACAGCTAGTTCCTATGCCCTAAGAAGCAACAACTTCATCACACTCAAGATACCCAAAGTCTACACCCGGCATGGGAGGTCTGCAATCAACTACTCTCTAGCAATGGCATGGAATTCTCTACAGAAGACACTAAAGTTGACCAACTTTATACCTCTAGCATCCTTTAAAAAGCTCTGCATAAGTCTCTTCCCAGAGAAATGCAACTGCTACCATAAGACCTAGTCCAGTCACATTCACAACCCTCCCCCTTCCAGTCAGCAACTATAATTGGTAACTCTCCCATAAATTATCCCCATAGTTTTCCCTCCCATGCAGCCCCCTTATTTGGTATCTCAGCCCCCTATCTTACCATTTTTGCAGTTTTGCTTCCCCCGACTATGATCTTCACATCAACTCCTGGCACTTACCTCAACCCTAATTACTCCCCCATACCTCCTACTACTATTAGCCATAGCCCCTGTCTGAATCCCCCACCAGCCCTTCCATCTCATTTGTCAGAGGCTGTAATCACCACTTTTTTGCAGTCATTATATCTGTTTGTCTGCTTTAGTTTTCCCTAGAGCCTGTAATTCTGGGTACCTTATGTTGCGTGCTTGCTTTGGCTCCTCTACTGGGATTTGTACATACTGGATTCTTCTTGTGTATTTTCTTGTATCCTACCTTGTCCTGTTAGGGTTAATCAACCTCTGCCCTTTGATTATTGTATATATGTTTATATTACTGTATTTGTTTAATTACAAGTGTTTTGTATAGATCTGCTAATGTACCAACCATTGAACCTTGACCTTATCAGGTCCATCTTGTAAATGAGCTTTGCTCAATGATGTCTGCCTGAATAAATAAAGATTTGATTGACTGATTGATAGAGTCTTCCTTAAAAAACTGTATTGGCCAACCCCTTTTTGTGTGAGGTCAGCTAGCTCCTCCTCTGTCAGATTAGATATAAAAATATATCTAATAAAAGAAACAGTATGTCTTTTCAAAGTAATAATTTTGCAATCCTCAGCATGACTCATGTTTCAAATTACATCTTTTTGATCCATGCTGCATCCTCCCTCCCTCACACAGACTTCACAGGAGCATATACAACCTTGCACCCGTGTGACAATCTAGGTTCCTCTCCAACGTCATAAAATGGATATGATATAGCAACTACGGCTGTAATAAACTCAGACAAACAGGTTCCTTGATTAAAGCCTTCCATGTAACATGTCTCTAAAAACTGAGTCTGTGTGAACTCGCATGCTGTCAGCATTTTCTCCTGGCTTGCATCTTTCAGCTGAAACCTGGGGTGGCGAGGTCACTCCTAGAGCATCAGATTTTCAGCAGAGACAGTCAGTAATACATTTTATATTTAAAAGAAAATGATACAGCAATCAGAACTGGCAGTCTATGTCACAATTCCTCCTCACCAAGACTGAATTTGGGGGTTCTATCCCCTACATGGGATGAGCTTCCCAAATCGGTTCACTCCTCATAGACCCTAGACAGCCCGTCTGAGTTCTGGTTCTTCGCTCCAGCCCTATGTACGATTTTTAGATCATACCCTTGTAAAGCAAAACTACATCTTAGTAGTCTGCCATTGTTTTTCCCCATCTGCGTTAGCCAAATCAAGGGGTTGTGGTCAGTCTGCACCACAAAATGCTGCCCATACAAGTATGGCCCTAGCTTCTTTAGGGCCCACACTATGGCAAGACATTCTTTTTCCACTGTGGAGTACACTTGCTCCCTGGGAAGTAGCTTCCTGCTCAGGTACACTACTGGGTGATCTGTCCCTTGGCTGGACGTCTGGCTCAGTACTGACAATACCTACGTCTGAGGCGTCCGTTTGAACTATAAAGGTTTTGCTATAGTCAGGACTTGTCAAAACAGGAGCACTGCACAGTGCCTCCTTCAGTCTGGTAAAGGCTTCCTCACAGGCTGGGCCCCAGGTAATTTTCTTTGGCATCTTTTTATTTGTCAGGTCAGATATGGGAGCAGCCAGGTCACTATAATTGTGTACAAATGTCCTGTATTACCCTGCTGTCCCTAGAAAGCTCCTGACCTGCTTCTGGGTTTCTGGTCTGGGCCACGTCTGGATCACCTCTATCTTTATTTGGTTAGGACAGAGCTGACCCCGGCCTACCACATGCCCGAGGTGTGCCACTTCTCCCATGGTCACCTGGCACTTCTTGGCTTTGACAGTGAGCCCGGCTCTCTGTATCCTGTCCAGCACTGCCCTAAGGTGCAATAGGTGTTCCTCCCAGCTGGTAGTAAAGATAGCAATGTCATCTAGGTATGCCACAGCATACTCCTCAGCATCATTTAAGACCTGGTTCACCAACCTATGGAACGTGTCCGGGGCGTTCTTCATTCCGGAAGGCACCCTAGCTCTGTCTGTCATTTATACCTGCCAATACCCCTTTATCAGGTCAGTGGTTGTAAGGTAGGTCACCCCTCCCAACTTGTCCAGGAGTTCACCCACCCGGGGCATCAGGTGGGCATCGGACTTCGTGACTGCATTCAGTCCATGATAGTCCACACAGAAACGAGTTGAGCCATCCGGCTTGGGCACATGGACTACGAGTGAGGCCCAGGGGCTGTGGGATCTCTGGATTACCCCTAAATCCAGCATCTCTTCCACTTCCCTCCTAATGTCCTTTTGGATAGCCTCTGACACCTGATAGGCTGTCCGCCGTATGGGCGTCTGTGTCCTTGTCTCCACATCGTGTGTCACTAAGGGGGTTAGTCTAGGCTTGGTGCTAAACAATGGGGCAAAATCTGCTAAAATCTCCCTTACTTTCTGGATCTGGTCCAGGGCCAGCTGGGGAGACAATTTTATTACCTCCACAGAGGACTCTTGCTTACTCTCTTCCAGCAAATCCAGAAAGGGGTCTCCTTCGTCCGTCCCCTCCCCATGACTACACACTGCAAACACCATGTCAGCTCTATTTGCATATGGCTTCATCATGTTGACAAGATACATCCTTTCTGTCTGTCTTCTGTCAGGTAACTTCACAATGTAGTTCACGTCATTTACCTTCCAAACCACTTTGTATGGTCCTGCCCACTCAGCTTGTCTTTCTGGACCAGAATAAGGACCATACGAACATACAAAATTTGCCAGCAAATAAAGGCCTAGAGGTCTATCAAGTCTGCTCAAATGTACAGCTGGCACCCCTTATTCTGCAGCTGCCCCTCCCTTCCACCCTTCCCCTTCATTAACCCTCCCCCTTGTCCTGTCCCATCCTTGTTTGAAGCAGTCCACTGTTCTACTGCATACCACGTCAGCACCCTCTCTGTAAAAAAGTGTCTCTTCATCGCCCTCCTGAACCTTCCTCGCTCCAGTCTCATATCATGGCCCCTGGTGGCCCACCCCTCCCTTACTTTGAACAGCCCCTCTGTACCCGTCTTGTTTATTCCTTTCATGTATTTAAAGGTTTCAATCATGTCACCCCTGTCTCTCCTCTCCTCCAGTGAGTACATGTTCAACTCCTTCAACCTCCTCTCTATGATAAGTCCCCAGTCCCTTGATCATCTTTGTTGCTCTGCCTGCACCCCTCCAGTAACTTAATGTCCCTCTTCAGATACGGACGCCAGTACTGCACGCAAGTGCTCCAGGTGTGGTCTAACTAATGACCTATACAGTGGCAGAATCACCTCCTCCTCCTCGAGGATATACCCTTGCAATACAACCCAGCATTTTGTTGGCCTTTGCAGCTGCCTTCCTACATTGTGCCGAGTTGTTCACTGACCCTGTAATGAGCACACCCAGATCCTTCTCTCCTCTGTCTGGGCTAGCTGCACTCCCTAGCTGGTAACCCTCCTTGGGTTCTTCATCCCAAAATGCAGCACCTTGCACTTTTTGGCATTAAAGCCCAGTTGCCAGGTGTCTGACCAGGTTTCAAGCTTTGCCAGATCATCCTGCAACCCCTGCCATCCCCCTAGGTCATCCACCACCGCGCCTACCTTGGTATCATCAGCAAACAGACTGATCTTGCTCTTGATGTCCCATGATATGTCTGCAATGAACATCCCAAACAACACTGGTCCCAACACTGAGCCCTGTGGAACACCGCTCGTCACTGCCCTTGGGTGTGAGCTCCTACCCACCACCACCCTCTGTTGCCTTCCTGCAGCCAGTTTCCTACCCATCTCACCAGCTTTGCACCCGCCCTGTGCCTACTAACTTCCTTCCCAGCCTTCCATGTGGCACTGGAGTCGAATGCCTTACTGAAGTCAGATACAGGACATCCACTGCATGGCCCCTGTGCAGTTGCCTAGTTACCCAGTCATAGAACTCGACCAGGTTGGTTTGGCAGGATCTGCCACGTATGAAGCCATGCTGTCTGCTGTCCTGTAGTCCTCTGGCCTCTAGGAGGCCACAGCCTCTCCTTCAGGATAGTCTCCATTAGCTTACCCACGATGGATGTGAGGCTCACTGGTCTGTAGTTTCCCGGTTCATCCTTGGGGCCACTCTTGTGGAGGGGCACCACATGAGCCATCCTCCAATCCTGAGGTACACACCCCGAATGTAGTGAGGCATTAAATAGGTCTGCCAAAGGTCCTGCAAGGACCTCTGCCAGCTCCTTCAGTACCCTGGGGTGGATGCCATCTGGGCATGGCGCCTTGTCCACCCTCAGTGCCTTCAAACCCTCTCGAACTCTGCTCTCCATGATTTCCCCATCTGTCACCACCTCTCCCCCTGCTTCTGCCATTTCTCCCACCTTGGGTGTCACCCCCCCTCTTCTCTTTAGTAAATACTGAGCAGAAGTACTCATTTAGTGCTTCCGCCTTATCGCACCCTGCTTCCATCCAACCCCGCTCCTTCCTAATCCTTACAGCTCCTTTTCTCCCTGATATACTTAAAGAAGTCCTTCTCCCCCTTCTTAATGACTTGTGCCAGCCTGAGTTCCGTAGATGCTTTGGCTCCCCTTACTGCGCTTGTCACCTCCTTCGATTCTGTCAAGTACTCCTCCCTGTCCTCCCCCTCCCTGTTTTCTTGTACTTCCTAAAGGCAGCTCTTTTCCTCCTTACCTTTTCCATGACCTCCTTGCTCAACCAGATCGGTTTCTTAGTCCTAGCCTTCTTGCTCTGGGCTTTGTAGCAGGTTTTGGTTGCCTCCACTATCCCCAGCTTTATGAGCTCCCACCTCTGGTTACTGTCCATACTAGACTGAATTCTTGCCAGGTACCCTTTTACCACTTCCCCCATCCTCCCAAAGTCGGCCATCCTGAAATCCAGCACTATTGTGCCAGATTCCACTCCTTCCTTGCCCATATCCAATGTGAGCCATACTGAGCGGTGGTCACTCCCTGACAGCGGTTCCTCCACTGTGAGTTCTCTCACAAAGTCCCCACTTTCCAGCACAAGGTCAAGGGTATTTCCTAACCTGGTTGGTTCACTGACCATTTGCAGCAGGAAGCTGTCCTGGAAGGCATCCAGCAGTACCTGCTCCCTTCTGTTCCTGGTTGTTGGGGTGCTCCAGTCGACTCCTAGCATGTTGAAGTCCCCCACAATCACCACACTACCCTTCTCGCAGGTCCTCCTGATCTGTCCCGCTAGTTCCCTGTCTAACTCCTCCGTCTGAGATGGTGGCCTGTACACCACTCCCATTCTAAGAATCCTATTCTTGGAATCCTGGATTTGCATCCAAAGTGACTCCAGTACTACCCTCCTCCCCTTCCTCCCTTACACACTTCAGTCCTTCCTTCACATATAGTGCCACCCCCTCCTTTCCCAATCACCCTGTCCCTACAAAATAACCTGTACCCTGGTACAGACAGGTCCCAGTCATTGTATTGGGTGGCCCATGTTTCCGTGATGACTGCAATGTCCACCTCTCCCTCTGCCATGAGAACCTGTAACTCTGCAGTTTTCCTCCCAAGGCTCCTAGCATTAAGGGTAACCACCTTCCACCCTTCCCCCCCCATCCTGCCCTCCTTTCCTAGCATCACCAACAGTACTTGCCATTTGTCCTTTGTCACTGTTATGGGGGGTAAGCTCATATGGTTTCCCAACCTGTGGTCTCTGCATATCTCTTCCCCAACTGCCACCCCTACTCCTAGTTTAAATTCCCAACTTCCTCTATGTACTCCTCCATCCTCTGTTTCAACACTTTCTTTCCTCCTCACTCAAGTGTAGTCTGTCCTTGGCATAGAGACTACTGTTCTCCCAGGTCCCTCCCACCCCCAATAGCCCATACCCTTTAGCACAACACCAGGTTCTTAGCCATCCATTAAATTCCTCTATTCTCAGCTTTCTTGTTGTGCTTGACTTTGCTTGAGGAAGTATCTCTGAAAAAGTTACTGATCTTCCTGCCCCCTCACATAATTGTGCTAGTTCCTCAAACCTTCTCTGGACTGTATCTACTGTCTTGTCAGCCAGGTCATTTGTCCCAAGATGTATAATTAAATGAGGCTTGTCCCTACCCCTTCAATTATATTTCAGAACAGACTGTCCCACCCTTTCCGCTGTCATTTCTGGCATGGCCTCCACCCAAATGCGACTATGCCTCTCCCCCTTGCTACCCCACCTGACTCCTCTTAGTATTGAGTCCCCAGCACTAAGATTCCACCCTCTTACTCTCTGCTTGCTTCCATTCATCTCCCTCCTCTCTCATTTCCAGCTCCTCTTCTTCCTCCTGCACATTATTTCCTTTTACCCTGTTGCAATTCTCCCAGCAGAACTTCCCTCGCTCCAGTTTGGTCCAGGCATTTATCAATTACTCCTCTAATTTCATCATTTCCCTCCTCCACCTTCTTCCTCTCTAGCAGTGCACAACTATTTTCTGAAGGCCCTTCACAAATGCCTGCTCCCTCTCTCTTCATAGCAACCTGTTCTCTCCTTTCCACTCCATGACTTTTGCCACTTCTTCACCTCCCCTCACAAGTCCCTATCTCCTCTTTCCATTTGTCTTTTGTCTCCTGACCTGGTTTCCCCGGTAATTGTTCTTCCTGGCCTGGGCCCCTTTGTCTCTGCTTCCCTTCTTCTGACCCTCTCTCACCACTGTTGGCTTAAATCGCCTCCCTCATCTCCTTCTTCCTCCCTCAGTATTGGGCTAAACCCACCCCAATCTGCCTTGCCTGTCTTAGTTTCTCCTGCAGACCCTCAATCTCCTTTCTAAGTTTTTCTATGTGGTTGCACACTAAACATCCTCCCACACTCCAGGCAATTTTTAGAAAGATTGGTGCACTGCAGTTGTTGCAGCCTACCACCCTAACCATTGCTGTCGCTGCCCACCAGCGACCCCCCACCCTTCCAGATGCAGGATACCAAACACTCCCCCAAGTCTCCCTTCTCCCTCCTCTATCAGTGCAAAACATTTTCTTTATTTCCCTTACCTCCTTTGTTGCACACGTTTAGATATATTTAGCAACTGCTTTTTATATTCCTATCCTTCCTATCCACACTCAAAAACAGACTTTAAGTAGCCATTGCACAACCTTCTTCAAACTCCTACTCCTCCTTTCCCCAATGCAATATCAATGCGAAGAAGTAATAATGAAAGCTCCTAGATTTGCATTTACTTCCTTTCCACTGAGAGAGCAGTCACCTCTTCACTTGCTGCTGTTCCTTTCCTGGATGTCTGTTTTTGCTATGACAGGTGCATATCCTTTGCCTGTTTGAGGACGTGATGTCAGAACCCCTGGTATAAAGGAAATAATGGACCAAGGGGTGGGACCAGCCCAAGTCTTCCAGAAACAATCAGGTAGCTGAGGTCTCTGGTCAGACCATTAGCACCCTTCCCCCACTCTGCACTCAAACTTTGCAGCTAGTGAAGCCAGCAACAATGAATCACAATTTTTACTCAAAGCCCCCAAAATAGGTTTGCTACCAAAAGAAACAGGACTCCAATTCAAACAGCTTCACCAACAACACATCAAAATAGGCTTGGAGTTAGAAGATATATGTCTCCAATTCAAAGAAACAGACCCAGTTAAATCACACCAATTATGTTTTAAAACAGAAGAAATAGGCATCTACAAATGCAGCCTGCCACACAGTGAATCAAACAAATGAGCCCACTTATAGCTACCAAAACAGGTTTCAAAATTCCAACAGCCCCAAACAATACCCTGCTAGCCCCTTAGTGGTAAGAAAGAAAAGAAATAACCATCTACCAAGTAGACTCCACAAGAAACAATGTAAAACAACAAGAAGCTACTGTACTGTAGATCTGATCTTGTCCCCCTTCTAGTTCCTTCTGAGAAGCCAAAGCACTGAGTTCCAAACTCTTTGACTTCTCATGTGCTGCTTTCAAAATCAAACAGTTCCAAACTCTGTGATTTCCCTTGTGCTGCTTTCAAAATCAGACAGTTCCAAACTCTGTGATTTCCCTTGTGCTGCTTTCAAAATCAGACAGTTCCAAACTCTGTGATTTCCCTTGTGCTGCTTTCAAAATCAGACAGTTCCAAACTGTGATTTCCCTTGTGCTGCTTTCAAAATCAGACAGTTCCAAACTCTTTCCTACAGACCATGACTTCCTGACTCACCATGTACGAGTGAGCTCTGGCTCTGCAGTCGTACCACACCTTCTGTTTCTGTTGGGCAGTTGCCAGGTTGCTCTGGGCTGTCCCCATAAGCTCCTTCAGCCTTTCCCTAAACCTAAGGACATAATCCATAATGGGAGTTCCCTGGGTGGCATGTTTGCCTTCCCAGTCCTCCCGGATCAAGTCTAGGGGCCCATGTACCCGGCGTCCATATAAGAGTTTGAAGGGGGGAAAATCCTGTCGACTTTTGGTGCACCTCCCTGTATGCAGGTGGGGAAGGTATTTCTCCCAGTCCCTCCCATGCTGTTCAGCAAACGCCCAGAGCACTGACTTTAGGGTACCACTGAATCATTCCACAAGCCCCTTGGCTTGTGGGTGATATGATCTTGCGCATCTCTGCACCACCCCACACTTCTCCCATAAACATTTCATCAGGTCCGACATGAAGGAACCCCCTTGATCACTGATTACCTCCTGCGGAAACCCAACACGGGTGAAAATCCCAAGTAAGGCATCTGCCACTTTGTCTGCCTTCAGAGAGGATAGGGCCACTGCCTCTGGGTACCGGGTGGCATAATCCACCACAGTCAGGATGAATCTCTTCCCTGAGGAGCTGGGGATATTTAAAGGCCCCACAATATCCATTCCCACCCTCTGGAATGGCTCCTCCACTATGGGCAAGGGGATCAGGGTGGCTTGGTTTTTCTTGCCTGCCTTCCCTATTTCTTGGCACCGGTGACAAGACCTGCAATACTCCTTCACCTGCTGGGTGAAGTTAGGCCAATGAAATTTTGGTAGCCAGCTGCGTCGTGCGTGCGATTTCCAGATGACCAGACAAGGGAATATCATGTGCAGTTTTGAGCAACTACTCACGATACCCCTGGGGAACGACAAGCTGCCTGCCTAGCATCCCTCCCTCTGTCTGTACTGCCTGAGTATATACAAGTCCATTTTCTCAATAAACCTTATGTTGGCCATCACCTCCCTGTGCTCCATCAGATTCTGCCCAAGCCCTCAGCTTTTCTAAACTAGGGTCACCCCTCTGAGCAGCTGCAAACCCCTCACATATTCCCAAGGCATGGGACAGGTCCCCTTCAGTTGCTAAACTAGGGTCCCTAGCACTAGCGTGAGGGCCCTCAGGATCACTGTCAATACCAACCCTCTGACAATGGGTCACCCCTCCCTCTTCGGAGTAACCTTCCGTAGCTGTGTGGTCACTTGCTACCAGGGAAATTTCTACCCCTTTTTATTAATCTCCATATCAGGAGACACAGGCTGGGGAACCAGCCTCCCAGTGGTTTCCACAATGGCTTCTGTGGGGTTCAGGGAACTAAAATTTTCCCTCGACGACTGGCTACGGGTAACTGCACATACCATCTCCTGTTGGAGATTGCTACCCAGGATCACATCCACTGCTAATGCTTTGGCTACAGCCACCTGTTGTACAGTTCCCCCATTTCACCCCAGTCTAGGAGAACACTAGGCAGTGGCAATGTTTTCACTTCACCAGTAAACCCTTCTACAGTGACGTATTTATTAGGTATAAGCTGACCAGGCTGTACCAGATCCCTCTTTACTAACATCAGGGATTTCCCTGTGTCCCTTAACCCCTGCATCTGCACACCATTTACCATGGCTGTGTGCATGTGTTCCCTCATGTTCACTGGCATGCTCCCAGGGACACACAAACAACACACTTCTTTTCTAGCAATCTGTTGTTTTATTGCTTGCCTTTTTGGGACACAGTCTGGCAATATGCCCAGTTTCTTTACACACCCAACAGGCGTTTCTTACTTCAGAGAAATCTTTTCATTGAAACCTGGGGCTAACTGGTTTCAGTGGAGGCAGTGAGGGTTTTAGCTGCCCTGAAGGCACGCTTTTCCCTTTCTGTACTGCCATGCCTGCCCCATTCACTCTCAGAGCAGGTCTGCTCTTGGCATAGCGGTCCAAGAGTTAAGCAGCCTCTTGCACTGTTTTTGGATCTCGGTCCTCTAACCAGGTTTTTAGCTCTGCTGGGCATGCCCAATAAAACTGTTCTAATAAAATCATATTTTCAATTTTATCAACAGAGTTTGCCTCAATTCCCTCCCACCAACGTTTTAAACACTGTGTTGTTTCATGGCTAGTTCCTCATATCTCATATCAGGGTTTCTCCTGAGCTTACGGAATATAGCTCTGTATGATTCAGCAGTTAAATCAAACTTTTTTAACAGTGCAGTTTTTAGCTTGCTGCAATCATTGCTGTACTCATTGTCCATTTGACCCAATGCATCCCGAGCTTTCCAGGTAAGTAGCGGGGATAGCTGGAAGCTCCAGGACTCTCTAGAAATTTTAACCTGAATACAAACTTTTTCAAAAGAATTTAAAAAAGCATCCATATCTTCCCCCTCCTTAAATTCGGCTATTATTTGAAGTTCAATTTGTAACCCAGTCCTGCAGTTCCAGTTAAATCCAAGCCACTTACCTGCTCTGGTGCCGCTGGTCGGGGTCGTAGCTTCCCCAGAAGACTTGGTTTGCTGGCCAAGGCACCTAGCTTCACCTGAGCTCTTTCCTTCTAAGACTGCTTGAAAGGCAGAGTAGAGAAACTTACCAGAGCAAGGGAAAAGGATTAAGACTTAGTTCGGCTAAGCAGATTTACTGTGTGGTGGTGTTTTTATTTTTTACTCACAGGGATTGCTACTGTTTGTTGCTAACATTTCATTGCTTTATTTTTCTCCGATTCAAATTGTTGTTGCTGGTATACCTTCTTCTGCATTATTACAAGGTGTGCCTACAGGTGTGTGCTAACAGATTACTCCTGTAATCTTCTGATTCAAATTGTCTTTTGCAAGGTATATCTTCTGTTACTGCTTTATTTTTCTCTGGAGCAAAGTGTTTCTTACAGCGTATATCTTCTCTGAAATTATTACAGGTGGTGTTTTACAGTTTTATCTAACATTAGGATAAGCTTTCAGGGTTACTGCATTTGTTGTTGACTGATTGTTTCTGCTCTTACCTCCTTGTTTTTTCATCAGTGGTTGTTCTTTTTAGGCAGGGGAAGGGCCCAGCCACCCACCCCCATTCCCAACCACCCCACACTACACTCCTTTTATAGGGTACCACAGTTGTGACATTTCCTGTGGCAGAGCAGGAAGGGGTGGATCAGTGGGGCCTCCACAAGGTAATCTCATTTACAGGGGCACTAGTAATTTAACTTGTTAACTTGTTATAACAAGTTAAACAAAGCGCAATTAAACCATTACTTGCATTTTTTTTCCTTTTTTTTTTCCTTCTAATTACTCTGACTAGGTTACAAACCCAGCAACTTATTTGGAATGGATTTCATTAACTGCAGGTACTGTGGAACAATTTTCAGAAGGACAGTCTTACAGGATTTAGGACACTGTCCTACATGCTGGGCCTTTGGAGATCTTAGGGCTCAGCTCCGGGCAGCATGGGCAGAGATTGCATGCCTCAAATTTCATATTGAAGAGGAAATACATTATAAGAACCACCCGCCATTTCCCCAGCATCCAACAGAAAACCTCGACCGCAGAGGGTAGTTGGTCCAGGAGGTTGGCAGGTGGTTAGGGAGGAGCAAATCAGGTGCCCCATCACTCTCTGCTCTCCAACACATTACCTCCAAAACCATATAAACACTACAAACAGGTATCTGCCTCTATCTCTGAAATCAAATAAAGAGGCAGAAGACACTGCAGAGCAGGACACTTGGCACAGGAGCTAGCACAACAAAAACTCACCCAAATCAGGAACCAAAACAAAACAAGCACAGAGAAATCCAAAAACTTCTGAGCATAGGAGACTCCATGATTTGGGGAGTTGATACCCATCTCCAGCCAGCGGTGATGGTCAGATGTCTCCCAGGTACATCAGCATGGAGAGACACTGACCGCATTGATAAAATTGTTCACAAAGCAGGAGAAAACACTGATGTCCTAGTACACATAGGGACTAATGATCTCACCAGCCGGTCAGTTGTGGAGACCAAGGAATACCTGACTAGGCTGGGTGACAAACTATTGTCTATTTCGACCAGCATCTCCTTCTCTGAGATCCTGCCAGTCTGGGAGAGGGAGCAGATGGACGGAAGGTCAGAGAAGGAGATGGGGAGCTAAACACGTGGCTCAAGGGCAGGTGCCAGGAAAAAGGACACAGATTTGTAGGAACTGGCAACAGTTCTGGGAGCGAAAGTTCTTTAAATTTGATGGACTGCATCTGACTAAAGAGGGAGTCAGTGCATTGGGGCAGACGTTTGATGTCTTTGCAGAATATTTAAACTAGAAAATGAGGAGAGGGGTGCAGCACCCCATACGTCGAATGGGAAGAACACCCCTCCCCCCTCAGCTAGTGGTCAAACAGGAATTCAGCATGTTTGCCGTTCATTTGCATCACCAGGTAAGAAAAAAGGTTTGTCTCCCCATACGATGCACAGGGGTAATGCCAAACTTCACCCAACAACTAACACACCAAAATCTGGCCAATGGAAAATCATGTACACAAATGCTCACAGCCTGGGAAATAAGATCCCAGACCTGCAGGCAATAATGTCAGAGGCTAAACTGGACATAGTAGCAATTAGTGAGACGTGGTTTACCAGTAACCACACTTGGGAGACTTCAGTACCTGGCTATGTATTGTTCAGAAGAGACCGAGGTGCAAAAGGGGGGAGGAGTGGCCCTGTATGTTAATGAAAATATCAAAGCTGCAGAAATTCAGAATACACATAAGAGCCAGAAGAACTGTGGGTCACCCTGGAAACAGGAAATGGGACAGCCATAAGAACTGGGGTTGTCTACAGCCCCCAGACCAGAGGAAGACATGGACACATTACTGTTAGAAGATATACAAAACATGACAGCTAAAGGGAGGTTCTGATAATGGGAGACTTCAACTTGCGGATACAGATTGGTCAATACCGGCAGGAACATCTGCCAGAACTAGACTCATAGTGGATTCCCTGCAGGGAGGGCCTCAAACAACTGGTACAGCAACCCACAAGAGACAGGGCTATCCTAGATCTAGTACTGACTAACAAAGAAGGGATCACAGATCTCCAGGTAGAAGGTCACCTGGGAGCCAGTGATCATCACATGGTATGGTTCAATTTGGCTACTACATCTAAATCATCCCATTCCAAGGCAAAAATATGGGACTTCAGAGGAGCTGACTTTGATAAGATGGCCAACAGAGTTAAGCTAGCCCTGGCAAAAAGAAACACAGGTGAGGGGTACAGGCAACGTGGGCAAGCATTAAGGATGCAATACTTGAAGCAACATCCCATTGTGTTAGACAGAAAAGGAAGTGCAAAGAAGAAGGAAACCACTTTGGTTCTCAAATACAGTAGCAGAAAGGTCAGAGCCAAAAGGCTGGCCTTCAGGAAATATAAGGAACACAGCGGGATGAAGATAGGAGGCATACCAAACTGCCCTAGGGAAGCAGGTAAGGCAGTAAGGCAGGCAAAGTCCCAAACTGAGGAAACACTAGCATGAACAGTAAAAGAAGGTGACAAGACTTTCTATAGATACATTAGTGAAAGGAGAAAGTCCAGAGGGGTATTGCTAAGCTCAATGGAGAAAGGGAGCATGTGAGGAGGAGGACCTGTAAAGGCATCTATCCTAAATAGATACTTTTGCTCAGTATTTACTGAAGAGAAGGTAGGGCAGGGCCCACAGCTCAGCATCATGGACACAGGGGAGGGAGGTGAGCACTACTCCCTTCACAAAAAGAAAGGGTCCTACAAGAGCTTGCTAAGCTCAGGGTGGATAAGGCAATGGGACCTGATGGCATACATCCCAGGGTACTTAAGGAGCTAAAGGAGGAACTAGCAGAGCCATTAGCAGAATTGTTTAGTGAGTCTCTGAGCACAGGAGAGGTCCCAGAAGACTGGAGAAGGCTCATGTGATCCCGCTCCACAAGAGTGGTAGCAGGAGGGAGGCGGGAACTACAGACCGGTCAGTCTTACCTCAGTAGTGGGCAAGATTATGGAGGCACTCCTTAAGGAAAGGATAGTGCAACACCTGGAATCCATAGGGGCACAGGATCCAAGACAGCATGAGTTTACAAAGGAAGGTCCTGTCAAACTAATCTCATAGATTTCTTTGACTGGGTAACCAGAGTGGTGGACCAAGGGGGAGCAGTTGATGTCGCCTACCTTGACTTCAGCAAAGCTTTTGACACTGTTCCGCATAGAAGATTGATAAATAAGCTGGGTAGGCTCGGGGTGGGTCAGAAGTTGGTCAACTGGGTGGCAAACTGGTTGACGGGCAGAAAACAGAGAGTGGTGGTAAATGGTATACAGTCAGAAGAGATGCAAGTCACAAGTGGGGTACCTCAGGGATCAGTCCTGGGGCCAGTCCTCTTCAACATCTTCATTAGTGACCTTGCAGATGGACTAGAGGGTAAGGCTTGTCTGTTTGCAGATGACACCAAGATCTGCAACAGAGTAGATGATCCAGATGGGGTGGGCAGAATGAGAAGAGATCTGGATAAACTAGCAGAATGGTCAGAAGAGTGGCAACTGGGATTTAATGCAAAGAGTGCAAAATCATGCACATAGGGAAGAAAGCCTGAAGCCACCTATAGGCTGGGAGGGAGTTGCTAGCAGTCACAAAGGAAGAAAGAGACTTGGGCATCATCATCACTGATGACCTAAAATCATCCAAACAGACCTCTAAAGCAGTAGGTAAGGCTAGGGGGTGTTAGGGTGTATTAGTAGGGTATCACAAGTCGTGAAAGGGAGGTATTAATCCCTCTGTACAAGACACTGGTTAGGGCCCCATCTGGAGTACTGCGTGCAGTATTGGAGGCCACACCTTCACAAGGACATTAATCCAAATTGAGGCAGTCCAGAGAAGGGCAACTAAATGGTGCAGGGACTGCATCAGAAGACATATGAGGACAGATTAATGGAGCTCAATATGTATACCCTTGAGCAAAGGAGGAGAGAGGTGATATGATCGAGGCATTCAAACACCTTAAGGGCATAAACAAGGTGAAAGAGTCTAACATGTTTAAATATAAGAAAAATAGCAGGACAAGAGGACACAGCATGAGATTAGAGGAGGCCGATTAAGGGGAATGTGAGGAAATTATTTTTCACAGAAAGGGTGGTGGATGCATGGAATGGCTTACCACAAGAAGTGGTGGCTATGAATACAGTGCAGGGCTTCAAACAGGCATGGGATAGGCATAATGGAGCAATACAAATGACTATGAATAAATAGGCCACTGACAGAGCAAGGCGGTGGCACATTTATAAGATAGAAAAAGAAATGGGCAGACTAGATGGGCCTTGCGGTCCTTATCTGCCGTCAACTTCTATGTTTCTATGTTTCTATTTGTTGCCTCTGGTGCTCCTCTCTCTTCTCCTCTGCCTCTCGCTTCTTTCACTCTGCCTCACGGTCCACTGCTTGCTTCTCTCGCTCTGCCTCTTGGCATTCTCGCTCTGCCTCACGGTCCACTTCTCTCGCTTCTCTCACTCTCTCTTCCTCTGGAACTCCAGCTCCATCCTGCGCAACTCAATTTGCAGCCTGAGTACCTCTGGATTCAGAATACTGGGACCTTCTCCTGCTGCTGTGACCCTTCACTGACAGTGGCCCTGCTGTCCTCCTCATCAGCTCTGGATCCTTCACTGGCTGCTAGCCCTTCCACACTTGAGGTCTGGTCCTTTCCAATCACAGTTGGTAACTCACTGCTCTGGGTATCTGCTACCATCAGGGCATCTATGAAGCTCTGCTTGCTTGCTTTCACCTCAAAACGGGACTCCTCTGTCCCTGCAGAACTGCCTTAAGTAATCTACAGTGTGCCTGCTGTAGTTGGAAGTCATCTTTCCTGACTACTGCTACTCTGACTGCACTTTAGAAAAAAAAATAGGTAGGAACTTGACTGTACGCCAAGTGATATATAGTTCTGTTTCCTTTTCAAAATAAAACTCTGCCTTTTTCTTTCTTTGCAAGAGAGCTTGCAGTCTCAGCTGACAGAATAATAAAGCTTGTATACCAAAATTATGCCACCGCTGCCAACCAATCTGTCACAAACCTACTCAGCAGGTCAGGCCCTCTACTCCCAAAGTGCCAACCTCCGAGTGCAGTCTTGTGAACAGTTTAACAGAACCAGGTAACCCTCTTGTCTGTTTTGTGAGTTCGGATCAATCTTTGGTCTCAGGTCTTGGGGGATTCAAACTGTGACCCTCTTGCTAGCGTACCCAATGCACAGGCTCAGATATTTCTGTCTTCGGGGGGCCAGATATCTTTGCCTACGGGCACCTAATCAGGTATACAGAGATGAACCCTTAAAAGCTTTAATAAAGACCTCAGATTTAAAACACTTCTCTTTCCAGTTTGGTACCTCCATTCAAGCTTATGTTTAGTATCTGCAATAACCATATACTTTTCTTACAATTAAAAAGAAGTCAAAGACAGACCAAGTAAGTTCTAAAAAGAATTTTACTAAAATAGTTAAAAATATGTAAAACACAAAATACAGAACTCATATCAGAAGACATACAAATCTTTTAAAAGAAACAAGGTTTAAACAGTGTAAATTCCTACTTACGGTACTTGAATTTGACTCTCTTTCTAAATACTTGTTTAAAAGTGCTCCAAAGATCTTTCCTTGTCAGAGTCTAGGACAAAATGTGTGTAAGTAAAACAGAGTATTCCTTAAACAACTGTGTTGGCCAACCCCTTTTTGTGTGAGGTCAGTTAGCTCATCCTGTCAGATTAGATATAAAAATATATCTAATAAAAAAACAGTATGTCTTTTCAAAGTATTAATTTTGCAATCCTCAGCATGACTCATGTTTCAAATGACATCTTTTTGATCCATGCTGCATCCTCTCTCACGCAGGCTTCATAGGAGCATTTACAACCTTGCACTCCTGTGTGACAACCTAGATTCCTCTCCAACGTCATAAAATGGGTATGATATGCAACTATAGCTGTAATAAACTCATACAAACAGGATCCTTGATTAAAACCTTCCATGTAACACATTGTCTCTAAAAACTGAGTGTGTGTGAACTCACATGCTGTCAGCATTTTCTCTTGGCTTGCATCTTTTCAGCTGAAACCTGGGGAGGGTGGCGAGGTCACTCCTAGAGCATCTGATTTTCAGCAGAGACAGTCATTAATACATTTTATATTTAAAAAAGTGATACAGTACTCAGAACTGGCTGTCCACATCATACCCTGCGAGAGAAAAGATGGGTCCTCCAGAAAGTGGAGGAAATCACCCTACGCCGGGCAATGGATGACAATCTAGACAGGCGAAGTCATGACATCTGCATGATGCAGATCGCTGTCCCTGCTACTCTGGAAGCCACCTCATTGGCATCATATGATGCCCTTGCTTGGTGCCTTGCAAGCTCCAGACCCTGTGCAGAGAGGGCAATGGCTTGCCTAGATTCCTCTGAATCAGGCAAGGATGCTAAAACCTGTGCCAGCATTGACCACAGGTGCCTGTTGTAGGCAGCGTGGTGAGGAGAAAACTCTTCTACCCCATCGGTCGAACTCTGCAGAATCTGGATCCGGTGGTTGGTCATGTGCCAGGTGTTGAAGCCTGGAAGGAGTGTCTAAAGTGGTCAGCCCCGAGGGTGGGTGAGGCAGAGAACCAAGAGACTCCTGGGGAGCACAATATCTCCTCCTGCAGTTCGCTGAGGCTGGGGATGAGGTGGCTGGAGACTGCCAGGTATGGATAGATGCTCCCTGTGCTGGATTAAGCAGCAGTTCAGTTTAAACCAATAAAAGGAGTTTGTTGACATATTGTTTTTCTGGTAAAAAAAACTAAAGGGTTATATTTACTTATATTCAGGGTAGATGATAAACTATACCTGACCTTTCAAAATCTCCTCACTGTGGAGAGAAAACACCTGGGGTCAAGGAATGTTTTGAATGGACCAGTTAAGCAGCAGCCTTATCACCAACTGCATGTTTTCAAGGACCCATCTGGAAACAAATGTCTGATCAAAACCAAAGACTGGAGGGGGTTCCTGTGATGCTATCTTAATGGTGATCTTTTGAATATAATTTTATGGCTGCTGTCTCTTTGTCCATGCCAAGCAAACACTGACCCTGTAATTACCAGGAAGGTTTAGCATTACTTGCAATAATGTATATCTAAGAAACATCTCAACTGAAACCATTTCCCAACATTCCAATTCTCAGCGTTTGCTGAGTAAAACAATACGGCGTCCACTGGTTTCTTCTGGGTCATGTAAACATCATTTCTGGGATTATGCGTTAATAACCAAATGTTTAGACCAACTAATTTATGTATTTGTGTTGTTTCTGAGAAATAGTATATAGTGTTGAGTTTCACTACCCTTGATTGTCTCTGTATAAATATGCTTGTCTTGTAAATGCAATGTTTTTTGATAAAGGGGGGCAGTATAGCGAAGTGGTTTAAGGCTCTGAGCTGCAAATCTGGTGACATTCAGCAGACCAGACCTGGGTTTGAATCCCACAGCTTCCACCTGCAGATTGTGTGACCCTGAACAAGTCACTTAACTTCCCTGTGCTCCCAGGTTGCACCTGTAAAAAAGCTTTCAGCTTAGTGTGCTAGTCCTGGTTAAACAACTAAAAAAAAAAAACTCAGTTTAACCTGTGTAAGAAGTGTAGGGCTATATCCATTTCTGTTACTAAACCATTAACTACAGCTTATTCTTGATACTCTGTACAAAGAAATGCAAATGCTCTGACAAGAAGTCACAGTTCTGGTACTTTAAACACTGTATATGTTTATTCTAAATTGTCTGTTCTCAATTCCACTGAAAAGTTAAAACCTGATAATGTCTGATAATGTTGGTTACCCAATGTGTAAATGTTTTGTACAAACTATGATTATGCCTGTATGCTTTATATGTGTGTGTGTGTGTATACACACACACATATATATATATATATATATATATATATATATATATACACACACACACACACACACACACACACACACACACACACACACACACATATATATAGTAATAGATAACCCACTCTTAGGTGTTTGGTCGCGCTCTGATATATGCATGCCTCAGTGTGCAATGTACGCACGAGGCCGCAGATCGAGTGTGTCAACCACCCAAGGCGTGCGTATATCAGAGCGCGACCGCACATCCTAGAGTGGGTTATCTGTCTTACAAAATGGCAAAATTGTTTTTTTGGGGGGGTAAAAGTGCAGGTGTGCAGTCACACTCTGATATACGCATGGTCATGTGATGATGATTGTCCACTAGATGAGCTACTTTTTTCTACCCATTTTATAAATATATATATACAGTATATACACACACATATATATGTGTGTGTGTGTATATATATATATATATATATATATACACACACACACACACACACACACATACATATATATATATGGATTACTCAAGTGAAATATGTATGTTTGGCTTGTGTAGGATAAGGATTGTATATAAGGATTGTATGTTTCAATGCAAGCCAAACCATACTGTGTCAAAACAAGACACCAGCTATTATTGTAGATGGAGCGTTGCTGCCATCTAATGGCCAGTGTGACCACTCACCAATTATGGAGGCTGTAACCCTTAGCTATGATGTAATTATGCAGTAATTAGCTGCAACCAATCAGAATTGGCCAGCAATTCTTAAAGTTTAAGGCACATGCCAAATTTGGTAAAAACCTTATACTAACATTGTGATTGGTCCAAGGACCTAGTGGTCACTCAAAGAGTAAGGTCAGCTAAAATATAAAAGCCACACATTTGTGCTGGGTTGTTAGAGAGGAGAGGAGGAGAAGGGAGGAGAAGAAGAGAGAAGAAGGAAGAAGTCTAAAAGTCATAACCTGTATGTTATAGCCTGCATATGGTGAGTGATCAACACCTGTGTCAGGTAAATTAGGACTGCTTTTTAATTCTATGCTTGAGTAGGAAGTCTATGCTTGTTATAGGATTAAAAAATAAAACTTGTTCCATAACCTTTAAATATTTGACTCTTAGTTTAATTTAACCTCTATCTTAAAAGACCTAGGGAATCAAGTGCTTTGGCCAGGTGCTCAGATTCAACACCTGGAAAGGAATAGGCCAGGAAGGCCTGAACTCGCTTAGAAAAGAGCATGTCTCCCACTCGGTATTGCGTCTTACCACATGGGAGATGTGGAGCTCCTGAATTAACCTCGGAAGGAATCCTTGATATTCTGTGAAATCAGCATCGGAGGAAAGGTGGACAGAATGTTCCTCTTCCTTAGATGAGGAAGCTGAGGAACTAGAGGATCTCAGATGTTCAGAGTCCTCCTGCAGTGGGGGAAGACAGGCAAAAGACCAGCCCTGAACGTCTCACAGGTTAAAGGTCCCATAGGGCCCACATGGCCTGGGAGAGGGGGAGGTGTCTGCAGAGGGATTGGGGAAGGGCACCTCACTGAAAGTGCCCGGCCTCTGCCAAGGCTCTGAGACCCCACAGTAGATCCTCCCACATGGGGGGATCTGGGGGTCAATCCAGTCAGCGGACACTGCAAATGTGAAAACAAATCCTGGCTGAGCCCTGAGGGAGAATCTCTCCTGTGGTGTGAATGAGGTTGCATGGTTCCAGAAGGGCAACCCTCAGTGCTGCCCACTAAGGGTGCCCCTTAATTCTGAGAGGAGGAGAAGCGGGACTCAGCACTGCAGCTCCTCCCCATCCCCTGCAAGGTAGTGGAAGAAGGCCTCCGTACCTCACCCCGGCCTTTCAACCCCTTGGACTCCAAGACCACTCTCTTCCTCGAATCCAGCGACAAGAAGTCCCCCAAAGTTGCAGGCTCCCCCAAGGGAGGTCACAGAACAGGAGGTCCCCATCCCCACCAAGGGAGCCATGACAGCATCAGAGATGGTAGCTGCCCCGGCACCAGTGGTCAAGACCACCACACCAGCCCCCCCAGACCGCTATCCAAGGCAGTGCCCCCAACACAGGAGTCAGCGTGGGGTCAGCATGGGGGGCTGCAGAGGCCACAGACTCTGGGGAGCCTGGGAGGCAAACACTGGGCTGTCTGGTGCCACGTCCAAGACAGCTCCCTGACTCTGAGGAGTCGGGACGCCAGTCTGGATTGACCAGCGAGTCATCCACCTCCGAAGAAGAGGAGACCACACAAACCACCAGACTAGCGACCCCGGGAGCTCTCCTACCAGTAATGCCATGAAAGGGACTGCCACAGGACACGGCATCACCCATGGTGTCACCTCAATCACCAGCACCGTGAACAGCACCGGGTTGCGAAGCAGTGCCGTCAGGCGGTGGGCCCAGCAGCTGTGGGCCGCAGCACCGGGGAAGCCTGCACCTCTAAGGAGGTGACTGCTGTAGCGGTGCTCTCAACCCGGCTCCACAGGGAACTGAGATGATCCTCCAGCACCATGAAAGAAACCTCCTCGGTGTCAAGGCTGGAATACGAGGAGGTTTCCTCCTAATCAGGCCATATAGACCTGGAGGCAGGGTCAAGAGATCTTGCCATGGCATCCCTAGAACAACGCTGTCCTCCGAAAGTCAGCGGGGCCCTGCTGACTTTAAACATGTGGATCTCAATAACACAGCAGTTCATGGAGAAACAGGCATCGCAGTTGTCCATATCGTGGTTGGGACCCAGGCTATGAAGACAAACATCATGTCGGTCCATAACAGAAGAATGCTGGCCACAGGGGCACCGATGCATGGGGCATGGCCCGCTTTGGATTTTCTCTTAGCCCCTGAACAAGACATTACGCAAAAGAAATTAAACAAAACTTCACAGAAAAAGGACCCGCGCCATCGGTAGAAATAAAAGGAACGGGCTTACCGGTTTCCAGTAGCATCAGGTGAATTCAAAATGAGGATGGAAATGGAGAAGGCAGGAAATGGCATTGAATGGCGAAGGCCTAGTGATGCAGAGGAAAACATCTCGTAACTTGTGTAGCAGGTGCAACCTCGATGGCGGGAGAAACAGAACTATGGTGGAAGAGGAGTCTGCGGTGCCTAATGGCCAACCCTCGTGTGCCACGCAGTGCGCTGGCCTTGTGGGCAGCGCCATCAGTGCCGACTCCCCCTCACCCGAAAAAAAAGCTCCTGTACAGGTGCATGCCTCCGGCTTACACCCAGCAGTAATGAATGGTGAAGATTGACAAAGAAAGATCTGCCATTTTTATGCTCGCGCGATCCAGGGCCTGGATTTTTATGGTGAGATGCTTTGCCACCCCTCCCCCCCTTGGCAACGGAGGTTTCTTTATGCCTTTCCTCCCTTCTCTCTAATTCAGGGAGCACTCTCAAGCTCCACATGGAGTGAACCACCATGATCCTGGTGGCCCCTTACTGGTCATGTCAGATTTGGTTTCCACTGTTGCAGCAATTGGCAGTGGAGCCTCCAGTTCCCCTTCCTCTGTGCCCACTGTCCCAGAACCAAGGAATACTCATCCACCTGAACTTTTGGTCCCTTCATCTGCAGGCCTGGCTCCTGAAGACGTAGCCATGGCCAGATTTGGTGTCTCCCCTAAGGTGGCTGATGTCCTAGTGGCCACCAGAAAGTCTTCCACAAGGGTCTCTTATTCCATGAAGTGGAAACATATTGCCTTATAGTTAGCTTCCCACCACTTGGACCCCTTCACCTGTCCTGTGAACCAGATCCTAGAGTACTTGCTGTCTTTGTCTGATCATGGCCTGAAATACTCATCACCAAAAGGGCACTCATCTGCCATGTCGGCTTTCCATGTGCTCATTGAGGGTCGTACGGTGGCCCAGTTGGGTGTGGCCTGTACATTTCTGAGAGGTCTCCCATCCGTAACACTGTCCTGGCGTGGGATTTAAACTTTGTTTTAGAAAAACTCACTTCCGCTACTTCTGAGCCTGCTGTGACTTGCAAGATATGCTTTCGGTTATGGACAGCATTATTTTTGGTTGCTATTACTTTTTCTTGGAGGATTTCTGAGCTACAAGTACTTACGTGTGAACAACCTTATTTGATTTTTCACAAAGACAGGGTATCTTTGACTAACCCTAAATTCTTGCCGAAGGTGGTGTCTGAGTTTACCCAGAATCAAACCATCCACCTGCCAGAGTACAACCCCGTCCAAGGGAAGCACTGCTCCATACATTGGATGTACATAGGATTCTTACAGTAGGTATTATGTTCACCGCACAAGGGACTGCAGGAAGTCCTCACAATTGTTTGTTTTGTTCACCCCTGGGAAAGAGGGTCCACCAGTTTCTAGACAGTCTCTCTGCAAATGGTTAACCAAAACACAGAAACACAGACTTTGACGGCAGATAAGGACCGCTTGACCCGCCAAGCCTTCCCATTTCATATCTATTGGATAAGCTGCAGATTCCAGTTACCCAACACCCTACTTCCTCCTACCCCTCACTAAGATTGCCTTATGTCTGTCCCATGCATTCTTGAATTTCCCCACTGTTTTTGACCCCACAACCTCCTCAGGAAGGTGGTTCCATGCATCCACCATCCTCTCTGTGAAAAAGTACTTCCTCACGTGGTTCCTAAGCTGTCCCCCCATTATCTTCAAATTGTGCCAACTGTATAACTTTCTGTTACAGGAAGTATGGTAAGGAACTTGCGGAGGCAGTCGAGGGCCACTCCACCAAAAGCATGGCCACTTCTGTTGCCTGTTTCGGGGAGGTTTCCACAGCTGAGATCTGTGCTGCAGCTACCTGGAGCACTCTTCATACCTTCACAAGACACTATAGTCCAAACATCAGCTCTAGAAGGTGGGCTAATTTCGGCCGTGCTGTCTTACAGGGCCTCCTGTCTTAAGTCCCTGTTTTTTTCCATCCTCCCTACCTGGTTTCCTCTGCAGGACTGCTTGGGACTCGTTCCTAAGGTGTGACCTGCTACAAAAGATATCCTCAAAGAAGACAGAACAGTTACATAAGAAAGTACAGTTTCATAAGAACTTACCATATCGGTAGATCTTCGAGAGAGGTTCCTGCAGTAGGTTATAACATGTAGGACTAGCCTCACCTGGCATCAAACCACAACGGCAGACTTTTCCAACAATGCCTGATGGGGGACCACCCACCGGATGTCACATGATGACATCAGCGTAGCCCTATACAGTGGGTGGTCCCCATGCCTACCCTCCAGTTCTCCCGCCGGAGACCGGAAGGAGAGGAAGCTTAGTCTGGAGACCCAAAAAGCAAAAAGAAATTTGGGGGTAGGAGGGATGGAAAACCATGACCTACTGCAGGAACCCCTCCCGAAGATCTACTGTTATGGTAAGTTCTTATGTAACTGTACTATCTTACTTCGAGAGGGTTCCTGCAGTAGGTCATAACATGTAGGACAGAGTCCTAAGCAGTCCCTCCAAAGAAAGACTGAGAGAAACATGGGAGGAGGAACAAACTAAAGGTCAGAAAGCAACCAGCCTAGGACAGAAGGCCCTGCAGAACAGCTAGGCCAAACCCGGCCCTTCGCCTAGAAGCAATGTCCAGACTGTAATGCTTGGTAATGGTATGGACGGAACTCCAGGTCACTGCCGCACAGATCTCCACTGCAGAAGCATTACGGAGAAAAGCTGCAGATGCAGCCATGCCCCTAGTGGAATGAGCTTTGACAGACCCCGGCAAGGGTTTTTCATATTTCTGATAACAGAAGTGAATGCAGTTGGCTAGCCACTTAGAAAGGCACTGCTTAGAAAAGGCTTTCCCCAAAGACTTGGGAGCAAATGAAACAAAGAGTTGATCGTCCTTAGGTGTCTCTTTGGTCCGGAAGGTATAACACCAAAGGATACAGTGTATGTCCAATGTATGCAACAGAGCCTCACCTCTATTTGCTGAGGCCGGATAATACACTGGAAGCTCAACTGACTGGTTCAGGCTGAGCTCAGATACCACCTTAGGAAGAAACTGAGGATGAGTTCTAAGGACCGCCTGGTCCTTGTGGAAAATAAGATATGGCTCTTTACAAACAAGAGTCTGAAGCTTGGAAATCCTTCAAGCAGAAGTAAGAGCAACTAAAAACAGCGCCTTCCAAGAAAGGTAGCGCATATCACAGCTCATTGCTTGTTCAAAAGGAGGGAGAGTGAGCTTCTCCAACACAAAATAAAAATCTCAAGGTGGTGTAGGGCTGCAGTTGCGGGTTTCAGATGGAGAATCCCTTTCAGAAAGGTTTTGGAGATCTCCAACTGGGCCACGGGTTTACCAACCACCAGTATGTGGTAAGCTGAAATGGCAGACAAATGAACCTTTAAGGAGGAATATGAAAGCCCTGAATCTGAAAGATGAAGCAGGTATTCTATTAACTGTGGGCTGAACAAGTGAAAGGGTCCCAACCCTTGGAGGCTGCCCAACTAGAGAAGCGTTTCCACTTCATTACGTAAGTGGATCTCGTGGAAGGCTTCCTGGCCTCCACGATAACCTGGGCAACTCTCGAATAGACCCCAAAGCAAGAGATTGCTATGTCTGTAGGAGCCAGGCATGAAGATACAGGGTCCTGAGCCCCGGGTGCACCAGCTGACCCCTGTCCTGGGTTAACTGGCTGTGCTTCAATGGAAGCGGAACTGGGGGTTCCCCAGACAACTGGAGAAGAAGCAGGAACCAAATTTGTCTGGGCCACAGAGGAGCAATGAGAATCATTCGGGCTTGCTCTGCCTGAAGTTTGATGAGCACCCTCTGAAGAATGGGGAAGGGAGGAAAGGTGTATAAGAATTTCCCTGTCCAGGAGAGGGACAACGCATCATGCCAAAAAGCACCATGCTCTGGAACGAGCGAGCAAAAGCTAGGAAGCTTTGCGTTGAATGGGGAGACAAATAGGTCGAGTTCTAGTTGCCCCCATCTCCTGAATAGTGACTCTGCCACTTCCTGATCTAGTTCTCATTCATGAGTAAGGGTAAATGATCTGCTTAAACTGTCTGCCAGGATGTTTTCCACTCCTGCTGTGAGAGACAGGTCGTGCTGAATTGCCCAGTTCCACACTCTCATCGCTTCCCTCAAAAGGGGATAGGAGTGAGTGCCTCCTTGCTTGTTGAGATACTAGACTATTGAGGTGTTGTCCATCTGGATAAGCAGTAGTCCCTTGGGGAGAACAGTAAGAAATGCTTGGAGAGCGTACAGGATCACTCGCATCTCCAAAATGTTGATATGCAATGACATCTCTGACTGGGACCAAAGCCCCTGAGTCTGATGGTCCCCCAGATGATCCCCCCAATCTAGATTGGAGGCATCCATGGTAAGGACTCTGAGGGGGGCAAAGCCTCGAAATGGATGGCCGAAGGACAGGTTCGCAGGATCCCTCCACCACAGCAGGTCCCACTGAAGTGCAGAGGAAATGAGGACCAGCTGGACCAATTGGCCCTGGAGCTGATCCCACTGAACCCTCAAGGACCACTGAAAAATTCTCATGTGGAGCCTTGCTAGGGGAACTGTGGAGATAGAGGCCACCATCTAGCAAAGAAGATGAAGAAATTCTCTGGCCAGAAGATTTCTGGAAGTGGCCAGTTCGATCAGTGTCTCCCTCCGGTCTGGAGGGAGGAAGGCTCTGCCCTGGATCGTATCCAGAATGGCTCCAATGAACTGAAGCCATTGTGAAGGAGTCAAGGATGACTTGGGGACACTGACAGTAATCCCCAGTCTCGAAAACAGGTCCAGGGTAACCGAAAGGGCCTCCGAAAAGGACTCTCTGGACGGGGCCGAAATCTCCCAGTCATCCAAGTAAGGAAAAACTGCTATCCCCTGTCATCTCAGCGCTGCAGCCACCACCGCTAGGCACTTGGTAAAAACCCTGGGTGCCGAGGAAAAGCCAAAGGGAACAGCCTTGAACTGAAAGTGCTCCCCCTGGAAGGTAAATTGCAGGAAGTGGAGGTGACCTGGGAAAATCGGGATGTGCAAGTAAGCATCCTGCATATCCAGAGCACATAGCCTTAACATCCTGAACTTTTTGTACTCGACGAACAGGTTGAGCCTGCTGAGGTCAAGGATGGATCTTAGGTCACCTGTCTTTTTTGGAACCAGGAAGAAATGGGAGTAGAACCCCCACCCTCTGTGCCAAAGAGGGACCAGCTCTATTGCCTCTTTTGACAGAAGAGCCTGAACCTCCTCCCTTACTAGAAGTACCTGGTCCGGTGAGTAGGTGGATCTTTGAGGAGAAGACTCCGGGGGAGGTTCCAGAAACCCCAAGTTGTGCCCTTGGGACACTAACTGTCAGAGGTGATGCTTCGCAACTCCTGTACGTGGTGGGCAAACCTCCCCCATGGCTCCTCACCCTGTGGCTAAGGAAAGGGTGGGGCAAGGGAGTCAGGAGGTGGTGGGACGGGCTGGGGAAGGACCCCTGGACAGGAGATGAGTTTTGGAGGCAGGGGGTGTGGACACCATTCCCATGGCCTTACATTTACCCTGTTGATACTGGGTATGCTTATGCTGCCTCCAGGTCCGCTTCTAAAAAGGCTGACAAGGTTGGTTGCCCAGACGGTACATGAACCTCACAGACCTAAGAGCCTGGCCGCGTTCTTGGAGGTCTGTGATGTTTCTGGCATCCCCTCCAAAGAGTACCGAGCCCCGAGAAGGGGCATTCTGAATAGCCAACTGGACCTCATTGGCAAGGCCTGAAATGTGGAGCCAGGCATGCTGCCGAAGGGAGACGGCAGTCGCCGAGGTTCGAGCCACCAAGTCGACGGAGTCATACGTGGCCCGAAGAGCATGCCTACACAAAATCTTGGATTGGCAAATGTCCGGGGTGAGCACCTCTTTGAATTCCGAATCAGGCAACAACTGGATTCAGTCCTCTAGCCTGGCTAGGGTGGCTTTCTGGTGGGACACCATATGGGCTTCGTAGTTCAGGGACCTTAACACGCATGTAGCTGAGGAAAAGACTTTCTTCCCGAACTGGTCAAACTGCTTCAACTCTGGAGGAGAAATGCTCATATGCTTAGGTATGTTAGCATGGTCCTGAGCAGCTGAGAAGACAACAGAGTCCGCCTTAGGGGGCTCTGTCAAGAAAGGGGCCTCCTTAGGCACCTGGTAAATCCTGTCTGCTCTCTTGGGAACAGCCAGGATGGAGTGGGACAGTTGCCAGACGGTCATGGTGAGGTCTTGGTAAGGTTTAATCCAGGGAGGAACTGGGATGGGGGACAGAGACTCTAGATCCAAATGCTTGGTTAGCCTTTGCCACATTGAGTCCTGTTCCTCCGACTCCCACTCATAATATTTTTGAATGGACCTCAGCGAGTCTGAGAAAGAATGATCCTTGGGTGGAGATTTGGGAGAATCCTTCCCTACTGGGACCAGAGATTTGTGGTCAGACAATTCCCCCGATGAGTCCGCCCCCAAATCCGGATTGTTCCCCGGTTCAAAATCCGGAACTGGTACATACTGAGTGTCAGTTCCCTGGATGTGGACTGTATAGGATTGAGAGCCCACTAGGGAAGAAGACCTAGGAGAGGAAAGAGGTTGAGGGTGTCTGCTCTCTAGGCCCATTACCAACTCAGCCCGTGCCTCCTTCCACCAGGACTGGATAACAGACATGACATCAGGTTGAGGTACCGGAGGGGGAGGCGGAGGTGGAGGTTGGGGGGTGGAGGAGGAGGAGGGGGATAGGCAGAGGTTGGAGGGTAGTGATACCCAAGATATCCCTGAGGAGAATAGCCCGGGTATGGATTGTAGTCCGGGAAATGATGTCCCATGCTGTGCCAATCAGGCAAAGGGCCAGCTGGGGCATGGCCCAAAGGGAACCCCGAAGGGTAGTGAGGGACATAGTGGGGTCTCGAAAAAATCCCTGATGTCAGAGGAGCGGACATCAGAGGAACCCACGTCAGGCCAGCCGTCGTGTATATTGGTGGCTGGTCTGGCAGCGGGATAGCTGACATTGGAATCGCCATCGACGGGACCAGCAGTTCCGGTGTCAGGAACGGATCTGGCATCAGATAGGCTGGCGTTGGAACCCGTTGCAGGATATCAACGACAGACCCGGGTCTGCCGTAAGATCCCGCAGTGGAGGCAGTCGTCTGGGTCCAAGCAAGGAGACAGTCATGGGAGGATCCGGTATAGGCAGAAATGGTACCCGGTCCGGCGAGGGAGGGCAAACCGGCACCTGGTTGTCAACCGGCCAGGAAGGGCTCCATCCAGCGGGAAATGAAAATTACGTACCTATCGTAATTATTATCTTTCTGTGCATCTTCACCATTCATCACTGTTGGGGTACTGGCCGGAGGTCAGGACCCCGCGGGAGCTTTATTTTTTAAAGGTAGGCTGAGCCAACACACCATCGGCGCTCCCTCGGGGCGGCACTGCGTGGCGCTTGCGGGTTGGACGTTAGGTTGTGTCGACTCTGCCTGCCAGTTCTGAGTCGTCAAAGAGGTAAAAGGAAGGGAGTGGAGGGTGGGAAAAGGAAGTCCAAGGGACAGAAAAAGTAAAAGATATATGAACCAAAAGGAGAAATAATGACTGAGAAGAGAGAAAGGGAGAGAGTCGGAAACTAAAGGGATTGGGAGGGGCCCCAATCTCTGGAAAGTAAGAGGGAGGTAGGGTGGGTAAAGAATTTAGGAAGAGAGGGGAGAAGGTTAACACATCCCAGACCCTGGTCCGTCTCCAGATTGTATAGGAACTGCATGGAGTAGCAAAGGCTTTGACAGAATTCAAGGCACGGAATAGCTGGCAAACACTCCAGATAAGCAGAGTCAGCTATTCTGGAAAAAGAACAGGGTACAGAGATTCAACACCCTCTCAAGGAAAGGTTTTTGATGAAAAAAATGGAATTTTTTTTTGGTAAGGAGAAATAGGTTGGACGGAAACAGGGAGGAGGAGAGAAAGGAGGGCAACTGTCAACTCCCACCCCACAGGGGTGGAGCCAAGGCACTGGAAAAGGAGTGCCCCTCATGCTGGCCACTCTCCCTGGAACATTATCCCCCTGTGTGCCCCTGTTTTACCACACTCCTAAGGAGGAGAGGGGGAGAGGTGGGTACAGAGAGGGAGGGGGACACAGAGACTGAGGCCCCAGGGGGATGGAGGGTGGGATTGTGATGAATGGTGAAGATACACAGAAAGATCATAATTATGGTAGGTACGTAATTTTCATATCTTGTCTGTGTCAATCTTTATCATTCATCATTGTTGAGTGAGTACCGAGCCCCCCCGAAGGGGGTTTTCTTTTACACCCTAAAGGATAAAATCCCTTAGCCCTCAGTGGGGAACCCGGGCCTGGAGGCCCGAGACTGGGGAGAGTGAGACGGAGTCCCCCCAGAGGGGGAAGGAAGTTGCCCCGACAAGCGCCATCTTGCTCTGCGGGAGAAGAGGTAGGTTCCCTGGTAAGCGGAGTTAATCACCCTACACTGGGCCAAGGGTGGCAACCGAGAAAGATGCAGCCATGCCGTCCACCTAGTGCAGATCACTGTCCCTACGACCCTGGTAGCTACCTCATTGGCATCATAGGATGCCCTCACTTGGTGCCTTGCTACCTCCAGGCCATGCGCAGAGAGTGCAATGGCTTGTCTGGTTTGCTCCGTGTCAGGCAATGAGGCTAGGAGCTGACCCAGCCTGGACCACAAGAACCTATCATAGGCTGCATAGTGGGCCTGATGTGCAGAAATAGAAAGACGTAACCATGCTGAGTAGAAAGTCCTCCTACCCCAGAAGTCAAAATCCGAGGAGTCTTGATCTGGGGGCCGGTCACGGTGAAGGGCGCGAAGCCGATCAGGAGTATCCAACTGCGTCAATCCAGACTGTGGATGAGGCATGGAACCTGCAGACTCCGGGGGTGCGCAATACCTCTGGCTGAGATCCCTTGGGGCAGGAACTCCGGAGAAGGGCCTCTGCCAGGAGCGCAATGACGCCTCCCGAAAGGGAGCCGACCAGGGCAGCACCACAAGGGTGGCCTCACCAAAATCGCCTAGAAAGGCGTGCGCCGAGTGCTCAGGATTGCTGGTAGTGGAAGGAGTAAGGTGCAAGTCCTCCAACATCCTCACGAGGAATCACTGATACTCAGTGAGATCAGCAGCTGGAGAGATGTGGACAGAAGTTTCCTTTCCCCCAGAAGAGGAGGATGAGGAGCTGGAGGGCATCGGCTGTTCAGTGGGTGGCTGCACAGAGGGAGGCTGAAAAACCTGGTTGCCCATCACTCTAATGTAAGCAGGGAACCGAGCAGCCACCACTTTGAACTGCTCCCAGGTGAGAGGCCCGCTAGGACCCAGGATGCCTGGGAGCGCAGGAGAGTGTGGCAGAGGGATGGGGACAGAGCCAAGAAGCGATGTCGGCTGACCTTCGCCTGGGCTAAGGCATGGACTGTGGGCACCCACGGAAGAAGGTGCCCCGGAAGACCCCACAGCCGACAGCTGAACAACTATTTCAGTACTGCCTTGGCTGTGCCTTGAAGAATTCCCCCTGTGAGGTGACCGGGGCCATATAGGTCCAGAAGGACGGTCCCCTACCTCAAAAGAACAGGACTCTCTCAAAGAGACTGAGGAGGAAGAGCAGAGATCCACACTACAGCTTCTCCCAGAGCCCAGGTGGACCCCAAAAAGGCAGGCGTGCCGACCCCACCCCTCGACCCTCGGGTCGAAAGAGCCCTCCTACTCGAGAGGGCCAGCCTAGGTAGCTGGCATTACCGGGCAGCTCCCGAAGGGGCTATCCAGGGCACAGTACCCTCCCCTCCCGTAGGTGCTCTGATCTGCCCCAAAGTTGGGCGATCTAAGCACACCACTGGTGGCTCTTTACAAACAAGAGTCTGAAGCTTGGAAATCCCCTCGAGCAGAAGGTTGGCAGTCCGGGCAGGTGGCCATGGGATGGTACGGCCTAAGCAAATGACGCACTTTCTGCGCCCGTCCTTGTGCGGGATCTGGGCGCCACAGGAATACCACTTCTTCTTAGGAGTCAGTGATGACATAGAAGCGCTGGCACGAACGAAAAACCTGAAGGTTTTAGAGAAATTTTAGAACGAATAGGAAAACAAATGGCGATCACTGTGTAGGTCTACCACAAGGTAACTGCATGAGGCAACGGCGGGAAAGAACTAAAGGGTGGGCGTGGGGACCACCCACTATATAGGGTAATGCTGACGTCATCATGTGACATCCAGTGGGCGGTCCCCTGTCGGGCATCGCTGGAAAAGTCTGTCGTTGAGTCCTGACGCCGGGTGGCGCTAGTCCTACATGTTATGATCTACTGCATGAACCCTCTCGAAGTAAGATCTTACCGTAAGAGTAGATCTTCGAGAGAATCTCTTGTAGCACGTCATGCTGTCCCTCCCACCTTTCCCCTTTGTTTATGGTCTCCTTTCCTGTTCTTCCTTTTCCAGGATGGTCTACTTTCTGTCTTCCATCCTCCATTGGTGGGTGTCTCAGGCTGTCCCTTGGTTTCCTCGGGAGTATGCTCTTCCTGATGGTCTCCGGCAGGGAACTGAGGAGGGCAGGGGGCCACCCATGACTATACAGGGGAATGCTGATGTGGTGACATCATTGTGGGCTGCCCCAAACAGACTGCTAGCAAAAAAGCTTTCATGTAATTCTGATGCCTGATGGTAAACGTTCATAAGGTGTGAGCTGCTGCAAAAGATTCTCGCGAAGATTTACTGTTATAGTAAGTTCTTACATAAGTGTTCTTTCTGTCTATCTGGGGTCTGTTATTGTCATAAGACCCAATAACTACGTAAAAATGAAACAAATCTGTCCTGGTTTGCCTAATTATGAGTTTCTGTAATTGTTATCAAAATTAATGTTTTAATGGCTTTTATTTCCATGTGTGCTTATTGTATAAGGCAGTATAACGCAGTTGTTTAAGGCTCTGAGCTGCAAATCTGAAGACCTGGGTTTGAATCCCACAGCCCCCACTTGCATACTGTGTGACCCTGAGCAAGTCACTAAACTTCCTTCTGCTCCCAGGTCGCACCTGTAAACAAGCTTCAGTTTAGTGTCTCTCTCCTGGTTAAAAAAAAAAAAAAAAAAGTGTTGCTCTCCAGGACAGAGTAGTTCATGAGACTTGTTTTTTTTTTTTTTTTTTTATACTTGTTTTATTGAAATAACCAGTTTGAAAATACACATGCAATTAAATAAACTAGATTCTGCCGGTCCAGTGGCACTGAGGGTTGAGGTGCTGGATGCCACACCTCGTGCCACGCTGGCGACCTGCGTTCAGGAACGAGCCCGGGTCGGCAGGGATGGGGAAGGATTGAACATCCTTAGGACTGTTCTCCTTTCCCAGGGAGGGGGGATTTCACTAGCCGATGCACTAGTGACCACTGGCGGAGGCTGGCGGCACTACAGTGCAACACCGTAGAATGCAGGGGTTGAAGCTCGGCGGACGTCTTTCGGGGATGCATGGGAGCATGCGTCAGCCAAGCTGGATGTCATTGCACGTCCGAGCCTCTGGGAGAAAACAACGTAAATACCCTGCTCTTGGGGATAGGCGACGGCACTGCCTCCCATCAGCCACACTCCACCAAGTCGGACTTCCTCCTGCCCCGGGCCAAGCCCAGCCTGGCCACAATCAGATTGTAGATAGAGCGCCCTGAGCAGATAGGGTGGCCCTACCTTGGAGGGGCTCAGAGCCGGGGGATTGGTCGGGTTGGTGCCGGGACACAGGAGGAGTTTCAGACCAGGAGGTAGAGCTGAGGGGAAAGACAGATGCCTGAGAGAGTTCCCCGAGTAGCAGTGCATAAACATAATCTACAAAAAAAAAAAAAAAAAAAAACTAGATTCCACAAAACATTCTAAACAGTCTTTCAGACAAAATAACAACCTATGGCACTTCATTAAACCACTGAATGTAGGGTCTCAATTACAAGAAAATAGAAACAAAAAGAAAGTGAAAAGGCGCCACGTAAAGTGGGGCCAGTGTAAACTACAAACAACATTAAACACCAATCTAAATACATCCAATCACTTTACATTTTTAAGGCACGCTAGTCTGGAATACAAAAAGCTGATAGTAATAATGTTGTAACCAACATCCCCCCATCAAGCACCTCATTACGGCATGTTTAATCAACCATCTGTTCCCATTCCATTAAAAATGAGTACTCTGTCTGAATAAAAATGAGTCCCTCTACCTGACACAATTCAGATGTCTCAGAACATCAACACTCTGTCTCCTCCCCAGGTCCCTCAGCTCCCATTTATTCCACCTATTATTAAACGCCTCAGTTCTCTGAGACAGATTATAAGTTAGCTTTTCCATCTTCTGAATGTTCTGTATAATAGACAGCCATGCAGGAATCTCTGGGGGGCACTCTGACGCCATTTTTTTCTGTAATAGATTTCAGGGCCGCTGCAATAAGTATAGCCCCTAGATAGCTTTTTTCTTTACTTTTGATATACTCTGGGATCAAACCTAGTACTAAGTGTTTTGGACCCAAGGGTATTTGAGTTGTAAAAAGTTTATTTAAATGCAATATGATCTGATCCCAAAAGGTCTTAATAACCAGGCATTGCCAAAAAATATGGGACTGAGAGGCTAGGGTGGTTCCGCAGTCCCTCCAGCAGGACGGAGGGACTGCGGGACAGTAATGAGAAACCTGGGAGAGACCTTGTTTTCATGAGAATCCTGGGGAGACTACTGGGATTCACTTATAAGTTACAACAAGCATATTCTTTGAAAATAACTTTGTTAATGCACAAGTTAGGGTAACTTGATGCCACAAAAGTAGGGAAATGTGGCGTTAGGGTTTCCAACCCTAACTCCTAACCCCCAACCCTCCCAAGCAGCAAAAGGAAAAAATATTAGGGTTTTGGGTCTCCAGAGTCTTGGCATATCAGTGGGGTCTTCCTTGGGGTTGCCAACCCTAATGATCACCTCCTTCCCCAGCCTGTAGCCTCTAGTCCGATGCACAAGGTACAGCTCTAAGCCAGTGCCTCATAGTGATACACTCTTCAAAGCTAGAGAAGTACTGTATGCCTTGCCACATGTTGCCAGCACACTTTGTTGTAGCCCTCTTCATGCAGAGCCCTGCATGCCCTCTGTGAAGAAAGGAGATCATGTGTGACATTGTTTGCTCAGGGAATGGGGTGAGCATTAGCGTTGACAACCCCAAGGAAGACCCCACCATTGATTTGTCAAGACTCTGGAGACCCAAACCCCTAATATTTTTCATTTTTGCTGCTTGGGGGGTGGGAGTTAACCACATTTTCTTTTTGTAGTGGCATTAAGCTACCTTAACAGGTGCATTAACAAAGTTTTTTGCAAAGAATTTCCTTTCTTTTTGAGATAGTGGAACCGTATCCTGATCCCTTAGGGATATGTATGAACAGGTGCAGATGTGAGCTATTGGAAGACTCTGTCCACCACTAGAAGTGCAGGGCCTGGCAGACTCACTCTTTACGCATTCACTCTTCATACATTCACTTTTTTTTTTATTTTGACCCTAAATTTTCAAGATAGTCATTTTATGACTGCCCTTATAACAAGCATTTGTCAATGCCGAATGTTGCTTGCTTGTATGTGCTGTGTAGGTATCTGGAAGTCAGTGGAGTGCAAATATTGAAAATTTGCAAACTTCTGACGTCACGTGGGAACTGTGCAGCATGAGCTCGTAAAACAGTCATTTTAGAAATTTGTCACCAAATTTTCAACATAGCCATTAAGACCTCTGCTCATGAACAGTGTCACTGTGATTTTCTTAATATGTCCCATACAGTGATTTCCAGCACACCGACTTCGCCATTGTATGCGCTACATAGAGTGAAACACATTTTAGGCCAGATGTGAAAAATGACAGCTGTACTGCTCATAAGGAGATGTGGTAAAAATAACAATGTTGAAAATCGGGTGAAAATACAAATTCATAAGCGTGCAGTGCGTAGGAACTGCGCAACGCAGGCTCGTAAAACAGTCATTTTTAAGATTTTTTCCACCAAATTTTCAAGATAGGCTTTTTGAGAGCCCACCTTATGATCACTGGCAGTCTCGTTTTGTTAATCAGTGCCTAAAGGTGATTTCTCGCAGTGATTGCGAAATCACCCTTCGGGCCCAATTAACGACATGACAGTGAGAGCATTCATGAGAAGGGGGTCCCAAAAACCCCATGTTGAAAATTTGGTGCACAAATTCCACAAAATGCCCGAGATATGCAGCAAAGTTGAAAAAACCCTATTTATTACCTTGTACAGCTTACCGGCATTTCCTCAGTTCGCGGTTGGCTTTGAAGAGTGCAGTCGTGTTCCCAGTCCACTGAAGATCGTCGCGCCGGAGTCTGGAGGTAAGTATGGGGTGAGAGGGGTGTGGGGAGGCAGGGTGCGCAGTGGGTGGGCGCAGAGACAGCGAGGGACCGTTTTTGTGTTTCAGGTTTTTTTTTTTTTAAAGTACGACGACGCAGGATGTTTGCCACGCTGGGGTGAGCTCCCAGCGTGGCACAAGGATGACTGTTTGGAGGGGCGTGGAGCCGACAGGAGATTGGACACCCCCATCGGAGATAGCATCTGTTGCCACAGTGGGGTGGGCTCCCAGCATGGCACCCTGTACTCTCTGGGGGAGACAGTGGAGCCGATGGGGATTGGGCACCCGTTGGCTATACAGTGTATGCGTGGGGGCAAGCACGCGGTATGCGTCTTGAGTGTGTGTGCGTGGGGGCGCACTGGAGCAGGCGATATCTTATCGCTGCTCACTGAAGTGTAGCTCCCCCTTTCAACTCTACTCCACTGCACTTTCGACTGCTGTCATAGACAGCTCCAGCAGCCATTGGAGAACTGTGGCCACGCCTGCAAACACACTGACTGAATTGGAAGAGGGCCCAGCAGCAGAGACTGAAATCGGGGGAGTGCCAGAGCCTGTAAGAGGTAAAGTGTCCTGCACTACAGCCTGACTGTTGTGAGGCACTTCCCACCCGCCTGCCCCAACCACCCTTCCACCCAGGGTCGGCGCTCCATATATTGCTGCTGGCAGGTCACGTGTCACATCACGTGACCTACCCTCCTTTTTTACTAAGTGCCCACTTTCCCATTTGCAGGTTATAGGCACCAACCACTAGGGGTCACTGCACTTTCCACTCTAGCTCCTCTGTCCTCTCTATATCCCCTCCTAGCTACTACCTCACAGCTGTCCCACTAGAGGTCACTGCAGTTCCCTTGGATTCCTTCTACTACCTACTTTCTGCACTCATCCTTCAGCCTATCTCTAAGCAACTGCTAGTATCAAACCTGGTACCCTTCTCTCTAAATTCTACTGACTATCCTCTGAGCCACTGAACCAAGCCAACAACTTCCTCTATTTTTATGCTCTTAACCATACCTCACTCCCTCCTGCCCAGATTTAAAATATTGGCCCTGTCTACACTCTGTCCCTGAGCTGTGTCCAAACCCAGTACCCTTGCAGTCAGAGTCAGCTGCTCTACCTCTGCGCCACAGTGCCTACCTACTTTATTACTACTTTCTAAGCCTCTTAATCACTTCCCTACCCAATCTGCCAAAATATAAGTTTACCTCTTCTTCCTGCTGCCTTGCAGGATTTGAACCCTGCACCCTTGTTTCCAAAGTCCACAGTTCCACCACTCACCTAGAACACCTGCATATTTTTACTGCAGGATTTCATAACTATAAAGAATGCACTAACCCTGTGACACAACTAAAGTGTTATCTAAGTGCTTCTACAAACCTGAACCCAACTCCCTGCTGCTACAGCCACCAGTCTAGCTCTCTCCTATTACCCTGATCAAGACTTGAACCTGGTACTCTATGCACTTCAGGCACATACACTACCACCACACCATAGCAGCAACTAGACTCAGAGGTGATCTCTCACTACTATCGCCCCTCTTTCATCCTAGTCCCCCCATTCTTTCCTCACTTCAGCTCCACCAGCCTTCCCAACTATGCACATGCATCCCCTGCTCGCCAGTCTATCTCTTCACCTTCTCCTCCTCCTCCTCCCTTTGCCTTCCACATACCCTAGTGTCCCTATTAACCCTCAGCCTCACTACTCCAGTGTTCCTACCTACCCTCCTGTCCTCCCCTCCTCCTTACCACTGCTCCTACCCCTCCTCCTCCTCCACACATCCCATATGCTCCTCTCCACCTCACCCCCTTTCCAGACATCACCTGTCCTCCCCCTACAGCCCCCTTGCACTTCTGATCACTCAGGCCTTCTCTGCCTGTGCTACCCTACCCACCCCTTGTGCAACCAAACCCCATTCCTTATTCTATCGCTCCCGGCGTAAACTCTCCATCTGCCTCCTTCTGACCAGAGCACTTCTCCTCCTTCTGCTCCTAACAAGGAACATACACCCCAACCCAGGCCCTGCCCCCTCCCATCCACCCACTCAGCCCACTGGTCTTCGAGTAGCCTCCATGAACATATGCAGCCTGCTGAAGAAATTTGACGCCCTACAGTGCTGGGCCATGGCTCACCAACCAGACATCATAGCCCTGGTTTGAAACCTGGCTGTCCAAATCAACTCCTGACTCATTTGTCTCCCTCCCAGGCTATACCTTATACCGGGAGGACCGAGTAGGCAAACAAGGGGGAGGCTGTGCAATCTACACCAGGGACACAATACCTGGACATGCACTCCCCAACCCTACCCTCATAAATGGGGCCCAGGCCCTTACCCTCAGACTCACCCCAGACCCCTCTAGGAGCCCTCTCTATCTCACCACAGCCTACGTTCCCCCAAAGAACCAGCACCCAGCCCTGATATCTTTAACGGACTACCTAGCCACCCTCCACCATAAGGCAGAACAAGTCCTAGTGGGGACCTTAATGTAAATTGGCTCCAGCACCTCCTCATCCACCACCAGAGACTCATTTGCCGCCCAAGATCTGACACAACTTCGTCACCCAGCCCACGAGACTTAACCCTAAAGTGGTACCAGCACCCTGCTGGATGTTATTATAATAACCGGCCCCATAAAATCCAAAACATCCAGGTCCTCCCAGACTCCTGAGTGACCACTCCCTATCCTATTCCACTGGGTAGCCCCAAATCCCAAGCCCAAAGCCCAGACCACCCTCCATGAGGCGCCTCCGCCCTGGTGGGCTGAAGAAACTAAGGCACTCCTCAGCCAGATAGACTGGTCCCCATTCAGCAGGCAACCAACATTGATACTGCCCTCACCTTTTCACCCACACCTTCAACATGGCCTGTGATCTCTTTGCACCTTAACCAAAACCGGTCCAAAAACAGAACGCACCCTGGGTTAGCCGGCCCTCCTACAATTACTTAGAAACGGGATAACCTCTGGCACTCTGCCACTGAAACAGGTCGTCTGTCTGATAGGCAAGCATACAATGCAGCCCGAAATAAATGCTCATGGGCCATCAGGAAAGCCAAGGCAGACCATTACCAGGCCTCCCTTACCTCCTCCTTGGGCTCAGCCCGGACCTTCTGGGATAATATTAAGCAACTCAATGGTAAAGCTTGCTCCCCTGCCCCATCCCAGCTCACTAGAAATGGCACAACCTCCACCGAGCCTGCCACCATAGCTAACTGGTTCAACACCACTTTCACTGATCTTAGCTCAGTCCTCCCTAGTAATTTCTTTGACCCTCCCCAGCCAAACTCCCCTGTCCTCCAGCACCCCAGCTTCCTCCTGCGAAAGATTTCCACCCAGGAAGCCAGACCCATCCTAATCAAAGCTCTCAATGGCAACAATCCCGGCAGTGACTCACTGGACCCCAGCATCCTCAGGCTGGTGCTAGATGAAGTCCTTGCACCTCTCACAAGCCTAATTAACCAGTCACTCTGCCTGGGACAATTCCCCACAGCTTGGAAAACAGCCATTATCACCACCTATTCATAAAGAGGCTGACAGGTCATCGACCAGCAACTACCGGCCAATCTCCATCCTCCCTCCCTCTCTAAAGCCCTGGAGAAAGTGGTGGCCATTCAAATCACTGATTATCTGGCTAAGCATAACATCTTATGCCCAGAGCAACATGGCTTCCGTGCGGTCACAGTACCAGCACTGCCCTTATTAATTCTCCAACTTCCTACACTCCTCCTTGGATACCAGCTCCTAGCTGGTGCAGTGTTCATTGACCTCTCAAAGGCTTTGACACTGTCTCCCATCCCTGCTGCTGAATGCACTCTGCCTCACTGGTCTCGGCTGGCCCCTGGCATGGTGTGCTAGCTATCTTGACACTCGATCCCAGTGTGTCAAGATTAATAACACACTCTCATTCCCGTCCCATTCTCTCTAGGGTCCCCAAGGCTCCATCCTGGGCCCCTTCTCTTCTCGCTGTATCTGAACACCCCTGCCCAGTGCATGCTCTGGCAAAATTGCTGTATGCAGACGCCGCTGTCCTTTTGCCACCCACCGTAATCCCATCTCCAGTACAGGACTCCCTACAGCAGTCTTTCAACAGTGCTGAGGCTTGGTTTAAGGAGCGCAGACTCGTCATCAATCTTAAGAAAACCAAAACTATGCTCTTTTCACACCCCCAAAACAAAGCTAGCAGCCACCCACTCTATATCCTTCCAAGCACCAACCAACCACTGGAACAAGTCTGCTCCTACAAATACCTTGGGGTTACCTTGGATTCAGCCCTCACATTTCACAACCACATCGACGCCCTAACATCCGCCACCAACACACGGCTGGCATCCTATTCGCCATAAAACCTGCCTTCCACCAAATGCTCTCCGGCTAGCTGTTACATCGTCCGTTCTGTCCTTGTAGACTATGGTCTACCAGTATACGTGCTGCCGACACCAATGCACTCAACAAAATTCACCTAACCCTGAATAAAGCGTGCAGATTGATTACTGGTGCCCCCAGGCTCACACACACCTGTCAGCTATATGTCGATGCTAACCTGCTTACCCTGGATGAACGGCTCCGATACCAGACCTGTCTCCTCACCAAAAAAAACCTACTCGGGCTCTCCGCCCCTGGGGTAACGGCATCCATCCACCAGAGCCCTCCCACCATTGCAACACGGTCTTCCTACAAGACCACTCTAAAGGTCCCCAGAATGAGAACCAGCCATGGCCAGAGGTCCTTCAGCTATAGAGCCCCAACCTGGTTTAACTCTCTCCCTGCCACCATCACCAATGCCATCACCATCTCCACATTCAAAACCGCACTTCGGAACCACATCTTCAGCACTCGTAACTGCTCCTGTCTCGAACATAGCCTCCACCTCTTTCTCTTGACAATGCCCCAGGCAGCTCTCCAGCCAACCATCCCTCCACCACTTCCCTGTCCACCATGCCTAGGTTTAACCTGGCCAGTGCCAGCTGTTTTCAATGTTTATCTACCAGAATGCTCACTTGATACCGACTTGTGTAATACCTGTTATCAATTACATGTACCCTATACCCAATTGTATTTGTCTGACCACTATGTGACGTGGCACCTCTGGTGAATGCCTATTGATTTTTGCAAATCTTTGCTATGTAACTGAAACGCAATGTATGTCTTTATGTGACGAAGTACCTTTGGAAACGAGCCTCTGGCTCAAAGGTTGTAAACTGATTCTTAAATAAATAAATAAAGAGGGCTGCCACACCTCTGAAAACTCGGATGATGACACTATGTTTCTTGCACAAAACATAAAAATGACATGTATCATTTATAGTACACTGACAGAAATATAATTTCGCACCACAAGTGGGAAAACAGGTTTCGGCCAGGATTTAAAAAAGGAAACATGTCATGTTTATGAGGTGGTGTGGAAAAATGCATATGTTGAACGTTTGGAGTCAAAATATTGGAAATTAGTGAACTTATGAGTGAACGTTGAAATACTTCAACGTTCAGTCATAACTCAAGCACTTTACCACATGGGGGTAACAAGCGTGACAGACAGCGGGGGCAGATGACATTTGAGTTCTTGGGGGGGGGCGCCATGAGTCAGCTCAAGCTCAGTCACATTTTTTTTTCTTATTTTCATTTTTGATTTCTGAGTTCTCAGGCACCCCCTAACAGCTGGCACCTCTAAGCTGCAGCCTACTTAGCCTAATGATAAAAACGGCACCAGCTGTGAGACACGAGATGCTTGTGTTGAGTGCCTTCAACCACCTGGACAAGTAGTTTATAAGAAGAAACCAACACCCTAACGTGTCTTGTTACAGTTATAAAATGGACTCATTATGTATAAAATAAGAGCTATATAGTACCATTTAAGTTTTACATTTCAAATCTTGGTTTACTGAATTAATTTTGGAAAATACAGTCAATTTACTTAAAGGGCTGGGCAAAACAAATAAGTGGGATTTTTTTGGTTGTCACAGATGTAACTCATAGCCAGTCAGTTTTAATTTTTGACTGCCAGAATCTGTTCTCTTTTTGTACTGGGTTAGTGGCCTGCATCACATTCTTTTTAAATTAAGTTGTATCAAGATACATGTTTCATGGTTATGAAATTGAGACTGAGAACCATAATGTTCTGCACTGGGTGTTCTTCAGAGGCTACAGTAGTTGTTATCCTGAACGGGGAACATTTACGTTTGGGGCTGGTGAAGGGGCACAGATGACAGGAAGCAATGGAGTCAATGACACAGATGGAGCAAGAAAAACATTCGGGAGAGACCGTGACAAGCTCTGCTATGCAGCATGTTGTACTGTCACAAACTGGAACTAGGTTTGTTCTGTGTGGTACCAGGATTTTGCTAATGGTAATGAATGTTGTGATAGGGATTGTAAACAAGCAATTTTTTTCATGTATTTGTGAGTGGGCTTAGCAGGTGGCAAAGACAGCAACATTCATCAGACCCAGAAGCTGTGACAAAAGCAGGTCTGTAAGTCTAATTTGCCAGTCTGATTATTTATTTATTTAATTAAAAGTTTTACCAGGAAGGCATATTGAGCAGGAAAATGCTAAATTCCAGATGCATCCTGGGAAAGGGGGGTAGAGGAGAAGTATACAATAGAAATACAAACAGAACACATACAGGTGCAGTAGCTATGAGCATCCAACAGAGGACATTTACATACACATTAATCAACTGAGGGTAGAGGTCAGTGAACGCTTAGTATGGAGCCAGTGTGCAACTCAATTAAGTGGTCAGAATTTTGTAGAAGAGCAAGACACTTGGCCCCCAGTGGTGCTAGGTACATGTGCAGGTGGTGGAGAAATGCGCCCTTGAGGAGAGAGCTGAGGTACTGAATGTTGGTCGTTTGTCGAATGTCTACTGGCAAGGAGTTCCATAGTTTAGGCATGTGGTATTTGAAGGCAGCCTGGCCTGTAGTGGTGGACATATGTAGGACATAAGAGAAGCCGGGAGTCAGTGTTCCTGAGTGAGTATGAAAGTGAGGGTTGAGTTGTTTAGGCTGCCGCGAGGTAAGGGGGAAGGGACTAGGCCCAGAATTTCACTGTAGTCCTAGTACAGTGGGCCTGTCTCTGGTAATGAAGCGATGGGAGGTCCAAGGACCTGTAGAGGCCGCAGTGATGGGTTGGGGGGGCAGTCCAGGGCAAAGCGACAGAAGGAGTGGAAGAGAGGATCCAGTCTGGCTAGGGAGGACTTGAGAGAAGCATTGTAGACTGCGTCCCCGTAATTGAATATTGGGAGGATCATTTTCTGCACAATTGCCTTGTGAGTTGGCAGAGGGATGCAGTCCCTGTTGCAATATAAGATGCCCAGCTTGGGGTGCAGTTTCTTGTGGACCGCGTCTATATGTGCAGAGAAGTCTAAGTGCTGGTTGAGCCAGACTCCAAGGTACCTGAAAGAGGTACAAGCCTCTAGGGGAGTCCCATCAATGGTGTGGAAGGTGGGGATGGAGGGGAGATGGGAGAGTCTCTGCCTCGTGCTGAAGGTTAGAGAGATCGTTTTCTTAGGATTAAGAAAAAGTTGATTTGAGTGAAACCAGAGCTGGACATTACTGAAGTCCTGCTGGAGTCTGGAAGTCACTTCAGAGAAATTGAGACCTGATGCATACAGTACTGTGTCATCTGCGTACATGTGAATGCATGTATGTGGGCAGGCTGAGGACAGATCATTTAGGAAGATGAAAAACAATATCGGGCCAAGGACCAAGCCTTGGGGGACCCCTGTGGTGACCTGGAGGGGGACCGAAGTGTGAGAGCCAATTCTAACTCTCTGTGACCTGCCTACCAGGTAGAAGTGGAACCAGCTGGTGGAAGCTCCTGAGAGTCCGGCAAGGGGGAGCTTGGATAGCAGGAGGGCATGTGAGACAGTGTCAAAGGCTTTTGCAAGGTCGACAAGAAAGGCTGAGGTGGTGTGACCATTATCCATTCCTGTGAGGATGGAGTCGGTGAGCCGAAGAAGGGAGGTGATGGTGGAGTGTGATTTCCTAACTCCAGACTGGTAAGGTGAGAAGGAGGAGGAGTCAAGAAAGGAAGAGAGTTAGAAACATAGAAACATAGAATTTGACGGCAGATAAGGACCGCTTGGCCCACCTAGTCTGCCCATTTTCCTACCTAACAGATAAGCTGCAGATCCTAGTTAACCAACAGCTTAATTCCTCCTACCCCCCACTAGGACTGCCCTATGCCTGTCCCATGCATTCTTGAAGTCCCCCACTGTTCTTGACCCCACGACCTCTTCAGGGAGGCTGTTCCATGCATCCACAACCTCTCAGTGAAAAATACTTTCTCACATTACCTCTGAGCCATCCCCTTCTATCTTCAAATTGTGCCCCTTGTTCTTGCACATCTCTTTTCTGGAAGATGCTACCCTCTTGGACTTTGTTAATTCCCTTGAGGTACTTGAAAGTTTCTATCATGTCCCTCTCTCCTTCTTTCCTCAAGGGTATACATATTAAGCTCCTTTAGTCTTTCTTCATATGTCTTCTGGTGCAGACCCTGCACCATTTTGGTTGCCCTCCTCTGGACAGCTTCCACTCTGTCTATGTCTTTGCGGAGATGGGGTCTCCAGAAATGCACACAGTACTCCAGATGGGGTCTCACCAACTGTCTGTACAGAGGGATAACAACTTCCTGTTTTCTACTACTGATGCCTCTTCCTATACACCCCAGTATCCCCCCAGCCTTCCTTACTGCCTTCTCACATTGCTTGCCCACCTTTAGGTCATCTGATATAATTACCCCCCAGGTCCCTTTAGTTGAGAGAGAACAAGGCGCTCCTGGATTTTGGCTAGTATGGGGAGAAGTGAGAGGGCGGCAGATTATACCTTTGGCCTATATTAATCATCTTAGCTGCCACACTCTGGACCATTCCTCCAATTTAGCAAGGTCCTTCCTTATTTTTTCCACCCCTCCCTGAGTGTCTACCCTATTGCAGATCTTCGTGTCATCTGCAAAGAGGCATACCTTCCCCTCCAGTCCCTCTGCAATGCCACTAATGAAGATTTTAAACAATGCTGTCCCAAGAACTGATTCCTGTTTACACCCCGCTGGTCACCCTCCCTTCCTTGGATTCAGCTCTGTTTACCACCACCCTCTGTGTTCTATCCCTCAACCAAGTCCCAACCCAGTTCACCACCTTGTGACCCAATCCAAGGCTTCCCAGATTGTTTACAAGCCCCCTTTGTGGAATGATGTCAAACACCTTGCTGAAGTAAACGTAAGCCACATTCACCCCTCCACCCTGATCCACTTCCCTGGTCATCCAGTCAAAGAAATCTATCAGATTTGTCTGACATGACTTTCCTGATGTAAATCCATGCTGCCTCAGATCTTGTGCTCCACTGGATTCAAGGTGCTCCACTATCCTTTCTTTCAGCAGCGATTCCATAAGTTTCCCGACCACCAAGGTCAGGCTGATAGGTCTATAGTTTCCAGCCTCCTCCTTGCTCCCAATTTTATGGAGCAGAACTATATCAGCCCTTCTCCAGTCCTCTGGAACTACTCCTGTATCCAGTGACCTGTTGAACAGGGCTGCCAGGACTTCTCTTGACTCCTTTAATATTCTAGGGTGTATCCCATCTGGTCCCAGTGCCTTGTCCACCTTCAGTTTTGCGAGTTCCTTTAGGACTCTCTCCTCTGTAAACAGACTGGTGTCCTCCTCCCTTCCAATCCTGTTTCACAGCTGTGGTCCCTCCCCTTCCCTTCCTCTATTTGTTCAGGATTGATGCTTTTTCCTGGTCTTCTTCCACACCCTTCTCCTTCCTTCCTTTTTAGCCTTACAATCCCCACCAGTCTTTCTCCTTTCACTAACATACCTATAGAAAGTCTTGTCCCCTTTTTTAACTTCTTTTGCTATTTTTCTTCTGTCTTTGCCTTTGCGCTCCTGACTACATTTCCAGCCTCCCTTTGCTTTTCTAGATACACTGCCCTGTCCTCCTCCTTCTGTGTTTCCTTGTATTTCCTGAAGGCCAACTTCTTTGTTCTTACCTTCCTAGTCACTTCCCTTAAGAGCCATAGTCTGTCTTTTTCTCTTGCTTTTGTTTATAAGCCGAATGCAGAGGTTTGTCGCCTCCACTATGACTCCTTTTAGATGGGCCCATTGTTCCTAGACTCCCCCCAGCTGTCCCCTTCTGCTAGGGCTTTCTTGAGACATACCTCCATCCTTGTGAAGTCTGCCCTCCTGAAGTCCAGGATTCTCACTTTCGTGTGGCTTGACCCACTAGCAGTACTTATATTGAACCACATTGTGCAATGTTTACTGGATCCCAGGTGTTTACACACCCTGATGTCTGTAATTCTGACCCCATTGGTTAGTACCAGGTCCAGAATCACTCTCTCCCAGGTTGGCTCAAGCACTAGATGCTTGAGGCATGCCCCTTGCAGGGAGTCCAGGATGTCTGTGCCTCTGGCTGTGACAGCTGCTGGGATGCTCCAATCAACATCTGGCAAACTGAAATCACCCATCAGCAGCACCTCCCCTCTAGCTGCCATCATATGGATGGCTTGCTGTAAATCCCTGTCCGTTTCCTTCCCTGTGCTGGGGGTCTGTAAGTCATGCCTGTGTGAATGGCTGTACCATTGCCCATCTCCAGGGTGACCCACAATGCCTCTACCTCCCCCAGCATTCCTTGCACCTCCATTGCCTTTATACCTTCCTTGATGTAAAAAGCCACCCCTCCTCCCTTTTTACCCTCCCTTTCTCTCCTGAACAAAGCATAACCTGGTATAGCTACATCCTAATCATGGTCCCCATTATACCATGTTTCTGTAATAGCTACAATGTCTAAAAGAACAAAGCAAAAAACACCCACTTACCAGGGGAGAGAAAGAAGAGGTTGGAAGGGAGGGCCTAGGTAGCAGGTTAAAAGATGACAAGGACAACTGGACAAGAGAGAGAGAGAGGAAAGAAGAAGAGAGCATAGCAGGACCCTGAGCTCCCAGTAGTAGATCAGTGCTTTCCTAGAATGATAGAAATTTTATGGGAGAAAAGGACCCTTCTGGCCCATCAAGTCTGCCCAACCCTCCCTTATCACATATCCCCCTCCCCCTCTTTCAGAAGAGTTGACGTGCTTGCAGCTGCAGGGAAATTCAGCTATGCTGCCTTGCAGATTATATGACTTCAAGCAAAGTCAAGGATCCCAGAAATCCCATATGACCAAGCCAAAGTATGGGATGAATTCCTGAGGAGGGTGCCATCTCCTTGAAAGACACAGGAATGGTAGCACAGCTACAAGCCCTGAAGCTGTGTTACCTGCAAGGTTCTTCACCTGCAGATTGGTGAACTCCAGTGAGTCAGGGGCTCAGAGATCCCATATAACCAATGCAAAAATATGGGATGCAGTATGTTAAAGAGTCCCAGGTCCCTGAAGCATGCCAATTAGAAGAGCCAGGGCCCATGACGTGTGCTACTAACCAAGGTTCTCGGACCAAGAAGAAGACACCTAGGAGCCCAAAAGCTGATGGAGTAACACCAAGAAGTAGAAAAAACAAATTGGGAGGCCCTCAAGAAAGGACAGAAGCAACTAAAGAATCAAAGATATCCTACTGTAACCCCTAGGTAGCATTATCCCAAGGGCTACTACCCTTGCCTGCGTGGCTAGTTGCAGGTTAAGGGGCCTGGGTACTGAAACGGGTGCCTCCACCCAGAGGTCAGGGTTGTTAGTGGTCAACCTAACCTGGGCACAGCCCTCTGGGACACTGTAACCTCCCTCTTTCCCTTCTAGTGGCCTGAACAATACACAATAATCACTTTCACAATGACACTTATTCATCAAGCAATTACACCCACTGTTTGTAGTTACCACCAGGGCTCGTTCCTCTAGCTCGACCCTGGAGACCCCCTGTAAAACAAGGTTATGCACAGCAAATAACAACAGTACAGTACTTTTGGCACAAACTGGAACCACAGTCAGTTTAATACAAAAAGAGTTAGATCTGATTTATTCAGGGAACTTGAACACGGGAAGGGCCTAATCAGGTTGATTTGCTCAAAGGCTATATCAGTCAGACAGTTATGCAGGCACTTCAGAGTCCCTACACAGTCACACACACTGGGTACCCAGGTAGGAAGACGGTGGGCTAGCCAGGAACGTTGCCCGGGGTAGGCCAGCATCGCAGCTGGTTGGGGCCCTGTGATGGAAGAAAGCAACATGCACAACGCACACTACTTGTAATCCAGAGCCGGAGGGCTCAGTTTGTGACAGAAAAGACAACAAAGCAATCAGATGAAAACATTTTAGATTTAGCTGTTGTTGCAGGGAGCTACCCTGATGTTTACTCATGATGGCCAATACAGGACACAGGCAGGACGAAATTGAGACTGCAGGTTGTTGAGCTGGAGTGCCAGGAAAAGCAGGGCTAACACGAATCACCGATGCGTCATTCCTGTTCAAGGCATTGAGCAGGGAGCTGATCCCCACGTAGGTCTCTTTTCGATGACTTTCTCTGTATAGTGGGTATTCTGGCTGGGCCAGAGTGGCAAGGCTCAGGCCAAATGGAGATGCGAACCGATTCAGTCCATTGGAGCTGGATGCCGCCTTCAGCAAGCAGAACACAGTTCAGTACACAGTGGGGAACCAAATCACGACTCACTAACAGCACACAGCACATTTACATGTAAAACAATCCTACTATACCAGGCAAATTGCTATCCGGTCGCAATTACAGAGTATCTGCACAAACCGGGAGTTCAGAGATGGCTGGAGATCCTGACAGGCCAATCGCATTCAGCAAATCTTTGGTCTTCTTCAGGTTAAGGCCTGGTCACAGTTCAGTGGCTTAAATCATTCTCATAACTCTGATTCGGTCCGAATAAACTCTATTTTCCCTTTCAGAGACAGCAGGCAGACAGGCAGGCCAAAACTCAGCCCTTTCACAGTTCTCCCACGCGAATTTCGCAGGGGCTGCTGCTTGAATCACTCAAGCTGTTACCTCTTTCACTTCCCAACTCAGACTGACTCAAGCTGCAAGCAGCCTGTGATTTTCCCCAGGATCCCAAAGGTTTGGCTGGCTGATTCCTCTGTCAGTCACAACAAGGGCTCCCCCTCCAAGTTCATTTAGGTGCCAAAAGCCCCAAACTACAATTCCTACAGAATTTTGTTCCCATAAGACCCCTGGGGACAGGCTCCATTTTAGAGTCCCCAAAGGTACTGATTGGCCCATTTCGGTAGTCCAGGACCAAGACGGTGGTGATAAACAGAAATGGAAATTACGTGTTTACCATAATTGTTGATCTTCTTGGACAGTCTCCATCACTCATTCACACTAGTGGGATGGCGCTGGAGGCGCTAGGACCAAGCGAGAGCCAAAAATTTTCAGAAGGTTCGGAGCCGAGACAGGACCACGCATGCGTGGCACCATGAGACTAGCTCGCACCTGTGTAGGCTATCTTGGTGTCGACCCTCCAACCGCCTCAGTACCTTTTCGACCAAGGAGGTGCAGCTTCACTAATGAAATAACTTATCCTGTCTTTCTGGGCCTGAGAGGACCCGAATGGACTTTGCCAGAAAGGTCAAAGAACAATGCCTTCACAGCCTGAACCATAGGACCATGAAAGCCAGGAAAGAAAACGAGTGAACCCAGGGGATGGTGGGTGGGCGTGTGAATGAGTGATGGAGACTGTCCAAGAAGATCAACAATTACGGTAAGTACGTAATTTCCATATCTTCCTGGACTAAGTCTCCATCACTCATTCACACTAGTGGGAGAGTACCGAGCTAAAACAACAACCCTGAGTAGGGTGGTAGGGGATAGGGTTCACTCAGAAAGGACAGCAAGGGACTGTACTGCTAATAAAAAGAGCTGTCTTGGAATGAGCATCTAGACCATAGTGCTTAGAAGATAAGTGGTTGAGTTGTAACTCACTACTTCGCAGAAGACTGCAGTGAATGCAAAATAAACCTTTGCCAGAAAGCTGCAACCACTCTAGGAGAGCAGTGAGAACCCAGCCACACAATTTGGTCCAGGACCAAAAATAATAGTGTCAAAGACATATATTAATCTAACGTAAAAAGGCCTCAGGGACTGAAGAAGCCGGGGGGTAAAGTCTAGTGGTTCATGGTAGACCGAAGAGCGCAGATGGAAACCCCCCGCTATCAAGTATGGCTGACCTGTGAATAACAGGTCCAGGAGCACTCGAACCCCTTACTTGGTGAACAAAAGAAGGTCCCGGTGGGGTTAGCTCATCAAGGAGAATGGTTTTCACTTAGTCACTGAACCTTCCTGATGGAAGGCCAAAGCACGATTTAGAAGCCTCTTATGGTGGTCTAGTAGAACCAGATCCTACCCACTTTATATTCCAAAAGGAATAATCCTGCTCCTTTGTGTAGAACTGTAGTAGCAGTCTCTGAACTCATGGAAGAGAGGAAGAGTATACAGGAGGACATGTCCACTGTGGAAAAACATTCAGACAGAAAAAAACAGGGGCTGGATTTTTAAGGCAAATAGAGGCAGATGAGCGTCGAGGAGGGACGCAGCAGGACCAAGTTAGGGCTAACCATTCGTAGAAAGTGACTGAATAGTGGCAGAAGTGACTCAATGCAGTGAGGCACTACTCACTCCGGCCTCCCTGAAGGGAGTAGGAGAGGACTCTAGTTTGTTTGCTGAAAAACAAACCTCACAGCTCCATCACGCACTTGGAGAAGATAGGTTCGTGAGCGACTGGCATGGAACCAGTGCGCAGGAACCGAAGGTGGGAATATTTGAGAAGCCATCTCAGAAAAAAGACCTACTTGATCAATGGTCAAGAAAGGAGTACGCCGTCTGTTAAGTGGAAGCAAGCAAAAAAGCACCAACCCGAGTTCCGACTCACTGGAGTGCCACTTCTCTTGCTGTGAGGCTCTGTTCAAGAGAAGAAGCCTGATAAAAAAGGGGGATTAACAGACTGGGCAGTCGCCTAGGTCTAGGAAATGTCTCTGAATAAAAGAAATCTCTCTTGAAAAAGAGATGCCCCATACCGCCGCTGGGTCGGACTCCCCTTAGGGGTAGAAGAAGTCAGGTACTCTTTACCGTATTCTAGAGATGAGCGCCTTAGGGGGCTGAGGCAGACTCTGACGAGATCCAAAAGGGAGGTATCTGGTAATTTTGGCTAGGCCCTGTGCTGTAATAAATTGTCTTTTTTTTCTTTTTTTTTACCATTAGTCCGAGCCTAACAAGGCTTTCAGGCTGCTATTTTGCAAGGATTGCCGGATACAAAAATGATAAAAATGTCCTCCATCTGAGGTGTTAACCACCTGTGCCGAAGAAGCCACAGAAGGAGTAATATCACAAGGGGACTATATACCCTTATCAAAGGAGTGGAAGAGCCTGAGTGGCTCCCGACTATTAAATTACAATGTTTCACAGAGTGTAATTGTCTTGACGACTGAAAAAGTCTAGACGCAGAAGTGTATAGTCCACGGATGCAGTCTGAAATACTATAGTGGACCCCATCATTGAGGAACTACTGAAAAGATCTTCCATCACAGACTCTGAAGATAGAGAGGACGTGCCCTTCAATATATAAAATGAGTCATCCGCTGTATTACTGACCAGAAGGACAAAGAAAGACTCATCTAGATGCACTTCTACCCCCAGAACGTCCCCTAAGCGAGGTCTAGGTAAGAGCCACTAGAGACTCCGCCACCAGGAAGAATGTCAAGAAGCTTGGTACCATGTAGGGAGCTGAGAAAGTGCTGAGAGGAATGAGAGATTCTGCTGGCAGAACAGTACAGCAAAGTTCCATCAGCAGAAAACCGTTGGATGTCACAAGATCCCACATAGACTGCCACTCACGAAGATGTGTGGAAAATACTCCGCAAACAGGACTTCATTCTGTGGAAAACATCCTGCCACAAGTTCTGCAGAGAAAAAGTCTGTAGAAGGAAAATGTTGTCACCAGTTCTGCCAGACAGCACCCACTAGCACCCCTGCGGTACCAGCATCACTCGTGGCACAGGAGGGCACCAAGCAGTGCCTATGCCAACCTAGGTGACACCCGAGGGCACCCACGGCAGTACCTGTAGGCACCCATGCAGCAATGGCACCCGAGGGCACCCCGACACTCATGGCACCCATGGTACCATGGCACCCATGGAACCCATGGCAACAGTGGCATCTGAGGAGACCAATGGCACCCATGGATGCCCACGGTGCCACCTATGACAACCACAGGTGCCCGCGGCACCATCTGTGGTGTGCCCGTGGTGCCACCAGAGGCACCTATGGGTGCCCACAGCACCTGCAGGTGTTTGGCACAACCTGTGGGTGCTCGGCACCACCCATGGTACCCGCAGCCCCGTGAGACACCCATGGCGCCACCAGCGGCGCCGGCAACCAACGGCAGCAACAACAGCACCTGCAGTGCCACACAGAGTGACGGCGCTGATCCATGGCACCAAATGAAAATTACGTACCTACCGTAATTCTTGATCTTCTTGGACGAGTCTCCATCACTCATTCACACTATCGGGATCTGTGCCGGAGGCACTAGGACCCATCGGGAGCAAACTTTTTGCTGGGAGTCGACACCAGAGATGGCACCGCGAGGAACGGCAAGCCGCGAGCCCGAAGCTCGACGGCAATGACTATTCTCGGGCGCCGACTCCCCAACCGCCTCAGTACCTTTTTTACCAAGGAGGTGCAGCGTAACTAACCTAGAAGGGTAGCCTAACCAAAAAACCGGACATAAAATAGTCCGGACGACCCGTGTAAGAAGGGTCAATAAAGAAGTCTTCAAGGCCTAAAGATTTGAGGGAGTGAAGACCAACAAGAGAGGTGAGCTCGGGGGATGGAGGGTGGGCGTGTGAATGAGTGGTGGAGACTCGTCCAAGAAGATCAAGAATTATGGTAGGTACGTAATTTTCATATCTTCCTGGACATAAGTCTCCACCACTCATTCACACTATTGGGAGAGTACCAAGCTAATAATCCCCCGAGAGGGCGGCAGGAGAACCCGAGAGCTCACGTTTGTTAAGACAGAAGTCCATTAAGGATGGCTGTGCCAAAGGAAGAATGTCGTCTGGCATGGACATCGAGTGCATAATGCTTAACGGAAGTATGCACTGAGCTCCAGGTGGCTGCATTGTAGATGTCTAATGGGCACGTTGCGGATTTCGCTAGGATGCCGCCATCAGCTTGGTAGAGTGAGCGCAAACTCTACCCTCTAACTTAACCTGGCGCCACGGAATAGCAGTGACGGAAGGCACGCCACTAGCCATGCTGGATACATCTAATAGTGACAGGTTGACCCAGCGGGCCTCACTGAAGGAAACGAACAGTTGCTGGGCTACGAAAATCCTTGGTTCTATCTAAGTAGAACGCAGAGCCCTCTTAACATCCAGAGAATGAAGAGCGTTCCCTTCATTTTGGAAGTCCACAAAATAAGAGGGAAGGACCAAAGGTTGGTTAAGATGAAATTCTGACACAACCTTAGGAAGAAATTTAGGATGAGTACGAAGGACTACTTTGTCCTTATGGAACACAGTATACGGAGGGTCTGTGACCAGGGCATGTATCTCAGAGACCCTACGGGCTGAGGTAATGGCCACTAGGAAGGCAGTCTTCCAGGTGAGGAACTTTAGCTCACAGGTAGCTAGAGGCTCAAAAGGTTTCCGAGTGAGCATGTCTAGCACAAGATTAATGTCCCAGGCTGCAACAGGACGTCTTGTAGGGGTCTGTGTGCAGAATGCCCTAAGAAATCTCTTAACCATAGGTAACTGAGCCAGTGAAGAGAAAAACCGGCTCATGATACGCTGAAATGGCACTAAGGTGAATCTTAACTGTAGAGTACTGGAGACCTGAATTTGAGAGGTCCAAAAGGTACTCTAAAACTTTATCTGGAGGGCAGGAAAAGGGATTCAAAGAGGACTTTGCACACCAGAGGGAAAAATGCTTCCACTTAGCTGTGTAAGTTTTCCGAGTGGCCGGCTTCCGCGCAGCCAGAAGGATATCAGAAACTCTTCGAGAGACATTGAACCGATTTACTTCTACCTTTTCAGGAGCCAAGCGTGAAGATGAAGAGATGTCAGATTGGGACGGACCACCGGTCCCTGAGTTAAAAGGTTCATCTGCAGGGGAAGTGGTCTCGGAGGAACTGCCAACATACTGTTGAGAAATGGAAACCACAGTTGTCGAGGCCAAAAGGGAGCAATGAGAATCATCTTGTCTCCCTGAGACTCGAACTTGAGGAGTACCCTCTGAATTAGAGGAAGAGGCGGAAGGGCCGAGACGTAAAGAAAGCGTTTTGTCCACCGCAGCATGAATGCATCCTGACAAAAAATGCCAGGCCCTGGATTTCTGGAGCAGAAGAGAGGCAGTTTTACGTTGAGTGGGGACGCTAAAAGGTCCAGGTCCGGAGTTCCCCACTCTTCGAATAGTGACTGAACTATGGTTGAGTCGAGAGACCACTCGTGAGGATCTGTCTCTGTTCTGCTGAGATGGTCTGCCAAGTCGTTCTGTACACCTAGCAGGTAGATTGCTTGAATTAGAGCCTTGTGCTCCAAGCACCATTCCCAGACCCTCATTGCTTCTCTGCATAAGGGGTTAGAATGAGCACCGCCCTGCTTGTTGATGTAATACATCACTGCATTTTTGTCCGTTTGGAGGAGAATATTCTTGTGACAGAGAATGTCCTTCAAAGCTCGGACCGCATAAAGGACGGCTCTCATTTCTAGGACATTTATGTGAAGCTAGGACTCGAGTTGAGTCCACACACCCTGAGTGTGGAGAGCCTGACAGTGAGCTCCCCACCCCATTAGTGAGGCATCTGTGGTAATGGAGATCTGATGGTCCAGAGGGCAAAGGGTATCCCTGCAGGAGATTGTCCTCTTGAGACCACCAGGTGAGAGACCTCCATAGGGGTTCTGTCACCTTGATGAGATAGGATCGTGGTGAGTGGTTGGAGACCACTGAGTACTGAGCATCCACTGGGTGGTTCTCATGTGCAGACGGGCCAGAGGTACAGTGAACACTGAGGATGCCATGAGGCCCACTATCCGTTGCATCGAGAGCGCTGTAACTGACCTGTTCTCTCCGATGTAACGGGCCATCTGAAGGATATCATTCCTTCTGTCCGCTGGGAGAAAAGCCTTCGCACAGGATGTGTCCAGAAGGGTCCCTATGAAAAGGAACCTCTGGGAGGGCTGTAGCTGTGATTTCTTGAGGTTCAGCAGGACTCCCATGGACATAAGGAGGTGAGAGGCCGTCTCTACGGCATCCAGAGTCCCTTGCCTGGAAGGACTTGCCAGAAGCCAATAGTCCAGATAAGGGAACACCTGTATTCTGAGTTTTCTGAGGTGCGCTGCGAGAACTGCACAACACTTTGTAAAAACTTGCGGCGCCGAGGATAGCCCAAAAGGCAGGACTCTGAACTGATAATGTTGTCCCAGAGCCACAAACCTCAGGAATTTGTGATGTCTCGGGTGAATGGGAATGTGCTGGTAAGCATCCTGCATGTCTAGGGAAGCTAACCAGTCGTGCTGATGAAGCAAGGGTAACAGGGCTCCTAGAGAAATCATTTTGAATTTCTTCTTGGGGAGAAATTTGTTTAGCTCTCTGAGATCTAGAATGGGGCGCATTCCCCCAGACTTCTTTGGAACCAGAAAGTAATGAGAGTAGAACCCCGTGTTTCGTTGATGCAGCGGCACAAGTTCTACTGCCCTGTTGTTTAGAAGGCCCTGAATCTCGGCGGTGAGAAGGTCTGACTGAAGGGCAGACAGCCTGGGCTGCCGTTTGGGAGGACAATCCGGAGGGGTTTCCACAAAATTGAGTGAGTACTCCTCGCGGATTATCCGAAGGACCCATTTGTCTGAGGTTATGGACTTCCACTGGCTGTAGAAGTGCATCAGCCGACCTCCACGGAGAGGAAAAGTCCACCTCGGGCAGTTGAGGTGGGACTTGGGCCAGCAATTCATAAGGTGGCGCTGGGCACTTTGGGCCCTTGCTTGCTTTCTCTTGCCTTCTTTTGAGGTTGGGCAGGTTGGTTCTTATGGAAACTACCTCTGCCTCTGCCTCGAAAGGACAGCGGTTATGAAACTGACGTTTACTGGCATGCCCTCGAGAGGGGGCAGGAGGGGGTCTAGCCAACTTAATGGCTGACCTAGTCTTTTGTGTAGCTTCTAGAGCTTGCTCGACCTTAGGACCAAAAAGATATGCACCATCAAAAGGCAATGCCATTACCTGCTGTTGCACATCATTGGTGAAGCCTGAAGTGCGCAGCCAGGAATGGCGGCGGGTGCAAATACCAGCAGCTGCTGAACGGAAAGCGGAGTCAAAAGCGTCCATGGCTGCTTTAACCTGTTGGTTGTTAGATTCAATACCCCCTGGTAATGGTTTGGAGAAGCTCTGGTTTTGAATCCGACTCTGGAAGAGCTTCAACCATTTGCTTGAGAGAGTGCCACAGGATATACTCGTACTGAGAAAACTAGCCCTGGTAACTGGCAATACGCATACTTAGGGTAGAAGCAGCAAAGACTCTCTTACCTAAGGTGTCTATCTTACAAGATTCCTTGTTAATAGGTCGAGCTGTAGTGGTTTGAGGAAGGACGACCTTATCATTCTCTGCCAGGACTACAATAGGATCTGCAAAGGCCTGGGATGCCAAAATGGGACGATCCTTGGGGGCTGAATATTTTCTATCAATGGATTTAGCCACCGATGAAGAGAGAGCAGGATTATTCCATACCATTTGAGACAGCATCTCGAAGGAAGGCTGAATCGGAGGAGTCAAATCCGTAGGGATCTCCGAGAGGCGTGAAGGTATTGGAGTCTTAGCAATTTCCCAGGATCGATGTCTGTAGTCTGGAGAGAAAGTGTGGAAATCATATTCTTCAGCAGAGACTTAAATGACAGGTCCTCGACCACAGGCTCTGCAGCAGTAAAAGATCCTGCTTCGTCCACCTCATCACCCAGCCGAAGGTCTGGGTCAGGCTCAACGTCATTTCCTGACAGTTCAGAAGGGACTGTATGGACAGGAAAGGGATGAAAGCCAGAGAGGAAGGAGGAAAGAGACAAAGAAAAGTCCCGAGGCCCCGGTGCCAAGGAGGCGCATGGGCGCCCGAGAGCAGCGCGCCGAGGCCACCGCCCAGCGCATAAGCTGACACCGGTAACGGCACCGAGAAAGCAGCCATTAGGAGGCGGGGCCAAGGGGAACCCACCAAAGTCAGTTCAGGCCTATCACTCTTCCGGATGAACAATCCTCGTGCAGACGTACCAAAGGGTAACTTCAAGCTGCACCGATTCTTCTTCCCCAAATGAGGAAGAAGAGCTCGTGGTTAAGCGGAACCAGATCCCTGGAACCACTAGATTCATGCTTCAGTGGACTGTCCTCCACCTGAGCTCAGGACTGTCTGTAGTCAGACACCCCCTCCCCCCGTTTATCAACGGCGGTGGACCGGACACAGACCCTCTGCCATAACAACTTTCAAACGAAGTCTTCCTACTGTCAATGCTACCATCTAAGGATGACTCCATTGATGGCAGGAAAGAATTTCTTTTTCTTCTTTTTCATAATCTTCTTTTCTTGTTCATAAAATAAGAAATTACTACTAAAATGTTAAATTAAACGCTAAAATCTGCTCTCGTATAGACGAAAACTTTGACTCCGGCAGACGAACAACGTTGACATCCAAGCACACTCGACGGCGGGAAAAAAGTAACAGGCAGTTGGAGGTTCAATGCAGAGATAGACTACACAGGTGCAAGCTAGTCTCGCGGTGCCACGCATGTGTGGTCTTGTCTCGGCGCCGACCCTTCTGAAAATGTTTGGCTCCCGCTTGGTCCTAGCGCCTCCGGTGCTATCCCACTAGTGTGAATGAGTGATGGAGACTTAGTCCAGGAAGATCTGTCCATGCTGCAAAGAAGGCAGGTTAGACAAACTACAATATCTTTACCATTCTAATAGAGAATCAGCAAACAGTTACATCTTCTAACAGAGCTCCCTCTGCGCTAATATCATTGGCAGAACGGAGCGATTATCTGGCAGCCTGGGCAGGACTCAAGAATAGAAACACTCAGCCCCCTCCCAGATTAATTATAACTGCAATCTAGGCAGCTCTTAAAGAGACAGTACACATAGGCTATAGAGGCTCTCTCTAGCAATAATGTTTAAATGGCTAAAACTCAGGACACCAGCCTGGCAGTGAGCATTTAGGCAAGCTCAAGGAAGAATTTTTGGGAACCCCATTTGTAGAGGGGTTACACTATGATTCTCTGACCACATCTTCCCCTTCTCTTACTAAAAGACTTGTTAGAAAGCCAGAAGTAAGAGAAAGAAAAATGTAGCCAGCTAGTTGAAATGAAGCGCAGGAGGCATACTGCAAGGGAAAAAGGAGAGCGCACAAGGTGAAGGAATCTGGGCTGGAACTCCAGGATAGGTTTCCTTGTCCCCTTTTATGCCTGCTCTCCTGCATGGCTTTTTTAATTTTTGTTTTATTTTTAACCAGGAAGTGAATGGAGCACAGCCATTTTTCAGTCATGCCTGACAATAAATGGCACCCTCACAGACAGTAGCCCTTTCTCAACTTTTTAATGACTTGAACTTCCCAAAATAGAATGCTAATTTCCTCAGCGCAAGTTATAAATAGCTTTTTGATTTGATGGCCAGATAGCTTCAGTTAGGTAAGGTTTGGTTAGGCATAGGTGGGCAAGCAATGTGAGAGGGCAGCAAGGAGGTCTGGAGGGGATACTGGGATGCATAGGGAGAGGCATCACCAGTAGAAAACAGGAAGTTATTATCCCTCTGTACAGACAGTTGGTGAGACCCCATCTGGAGTACTGCGTGCAGTTCTGGAGACCCAATCTCCGCAAGGACATAGACAGGATGGAGGCTGTCAGAGGAGGGCAACTAAAATGGTGCAGGGTCTGCACCGGAAGACATATGAAGAGAGACTTAAGGAGCTGAATATGTATAGCCTCGAGGAAAGGAGGGAGAGGGTGGACATGATAGAAATTTTCAAGTATCTCAAGGGAATCAACAAATTCCAAGAGGGTAGCATCTTTCTAAAAAAGAGGTGTGCAAGAACAAGAGGGCACAACTTGAAGATAGAAGGGGGGCGGCTCAGAGGTAATTTAAGGAAGTATTTTTTCACAGAGAGGGTTGTGGATGCATGGAACGGCCTTCCGGAGGAGGTTGTGGAGTCAAAAACAGTGGTGGAATTCAAGCATGCATGGGACAGTCATAAGGCAATTCTAGGGGATGGGGGTAGGAAGAAGTAGGCTGCTGGTTAACTAGGATCTGCAGCTTATCCAATAGGTAGGGAAATGGGCAGACTGGGTGGGCCAAGCGGTCCTTATCTGCCGTCAAAATCTATGTTTCTATGTTTCTATAGATAGATAGATATTTTATTCATAACAGCGCCCATTTCAGAAGACTCTGGGCGCTGTACAACAACAAAACAATAATAAAATAATATACAGTACTATAACCATATATACTTAACAATGCAACTAAGAGAGACATTTAAAAATTTTTTTTTTTAAGCAATTGTTTTACCAGGAATGGCACAGAATTTTTCAGTGTAGGTAGAACTTACTTGGCATCCTTCTGAGCCTGCAGAAGTGCTACAGCTAATTCCTCTTGAGCCTTCTTTACTTCCGCTGTCAGCTTGAGGTCCCGTTCTCGAAGCTGGAAGAGTTCTCTGAAAAAGAAACAGAAGGAAGTTAAAAACAAATAAAACTTCCCCTTGCTGAACTAAAGGATACAGAAACTACTTATAGGTATATTCTAGAGCGTTTTTAATCATACCCCCTTCCTGTGTTCAGTCATACCACTCCCTTCCACCACCTTTAATATAACTTCCTGTCACTGGTACACAGCCATTGAGATCCAAAGCAACCAAATGGTATCACATAACATATGCAATTGAGAATGAATAACTTGGGTATCCACCATGCTGCTCAGACAAGAGAATATCCTGTCTCCATGTCTTTCTATTGACAGCCTCAGAAATTATGTTGGGGTGGGGACTGAGAGGAACACTGAAGCACTGAGAGCACACTTCTAGCCACATGCATAGGAACCAGCATGGGAAATTATTTACTTTATGAATCAAAACGTCAGGGCAATGTAAAAAGAAAAACAAAGAAGAATAAACAAGTTTTGTAGAACTTTTTATGAAAAGACTCCATCTTTTCTTCTATTTCAAGACGTTCTGGGGGAATCCGAAACATTTGCTTGTTTGGATAAGTTTTTAATGGGACTGCAATATGTATCCTGCTTTCAATTTGACATATATGAGAGATAGGATAAGCAGTTCTTTTTGCCCCCCCCCAAAAAAAAATTTGAGTGATTGAACTATACATATACTGTATCTTTAATTAAGGAGTTTTAGGTCACATCAGCATTTCCAACTAACCTTGTATGTTTGCAACTGTAACTGCTTGAACTTGGTACCTTGCCCAGGTTTTTGATGGGGATGTCATCTTAACAATGTGTATAATCTTGATTATGAGTGCATATGACTGTGCTATAATGGCAATGGTATACTATTTAAACTTCCAGTACTACAAGAATGCTATCTCCGGTGAAGCTTGTGCAGACATTATGGCTTAGTGGTTAAAGGCACTGAACTGCAAGCCAGGAGACTTGGAAGCATAAAGACCTGGGTTTGAATCTCATCAACCCTCACTTGTGTATGGTGTGATCCTGAGCAAGTCACTTAACTTTTATGGGCCTCATGGGAGTACAAGAGGTGGGAATGGTGCAGAAATGGACACAAGTCCCTTTATTCGAGAAAAGGTCTTGAAATAACTGGAAGGATTAAGAGTTGATAAAGCAATGGGGCCAGATGGGGTGCACCCCAGAGTCCTTAAAGAACTAAGAGAGGTGGTGGCTGAACCTCTGGCAATCCTGTTTAGCTGATGACTGGAAACAGGAGAGGTACCCAAAGACTGGAGGACAGCAGATGTAGTCCCCTTATACAAATGCAGGAACAAAGAGGAAGCGGAGAACTACAGACCAGTCAGCCTCATCTCGGTAGTGGGGAAGATCATGGAAGCACTACTGAAGGAGAGACTGGTGGAACATCTGGTTGCCAATGGACTATAAGACCCAAGGCAGCATGGTTTCATCAGGGGGAGGTCATATCAGACCAACCTCATTGAATTTTTCAACTGGGTGACTAGGGAGGTGGCTCAGGGGAGGGTAGTGGACATGGCCTATCTGGACTTAGCAAGGCCTTTGACACTGTGCCACATAGAAGGCTATTACACAAATTGGGGAATATGGGAGTGGGCAGGACAGTAGTGCAGTGGGTAGGTAACTGGCTGGGCAGCAGGACACAGATGGTGGTGGTAAATGGCTGTCACTCCACAGAGGGAAGAGTGACCAGTGGGGTGCCATAGGGATCAGTGCTGGTGCTATTCAATGTCTTCATCAGTGACATTTTGTAGGACCTAGAAGGCAGAATTTCCCTGTTCGCTGATGACACTAAGCTCTATAACAGAGTAGACATACCAGAGGGTATAGACAGAATGAGGAGGGACCTGCAGAAACTTGAAGAATGGTCAGGGGTTTGGCAGTTGAAATTCAATGCAAAGAAGTGCAAGATAATGCATATGGGGCACAAAAAACCCTGGAACAGCATATCAGTTGGGGGTGAGGATATAGCATGCACCAAGCAGGAAAGAGATTTTAGGGTTATCATCTCTGATGACCTCAAGGTAGGGAAACAGTGCGAAAAGGCAGCAGGTAAAGCAAATAGAATGCTGGGATGCACAGGCAGGGGCATCACCAGCAGGAAAAGGGAGGTCATAATTTCACTATACAAGACATTAGTGAGGCCCCATGTGGAGTACAGTGTACAGTTCTGGAGACCTTACCTACTGTACGTAAGAACATAGACAGGGTAGAGAAGGTTCCGAGAAGGGCAACAACGGTGGTACATGGATTGCATCACAAGACCTACAAGGACAGGTTGAAGGACGTGAATATGTACTCCCCGGAGGAGAGGAGGAAGAGAGGGGGGACATGACTGAGACATACAAGTATCTTACAGGGAGGAACAGGGTGCAGGGTGCAGGAATACACTATTCTTCAGCGAAAAAGATGTTCCAGGACTCGAGAGCATGGGATGAAGTTGGAGGGAGGGCGATTCAGAGGAAACCTGAGGAAGAATTTCTTCACAGAACAGGTGGTAGACAAGTGGGACACCCTGCCAGAGGAAGTAGTGGGGGCTGAAACAATCACGGGATTTAAGAATGCATGGGATAGACATAAGGGAATTCTGGAGGTCAGGGGTCAGGGGTAAGGGGCAACAGACTTCTAGGAAAACATAAAGTGAACTTACAAGCTCAAATGGGCAGACTAGGTGGGCCGTATACTCTTATCTGCTGACATTATCTATGTATCTAGTGTCCAAGTGAAATGTTAGGCATTTATCAATTACTATGATGTCCTCCGTCATTGTCGGTGAGTTTTGAGATTGAGTTACAATAAATGGTGAGTCAATTTTAAAATATGGCCAGTGTGGACACTTTTTGCCTTAGGATGCTGTTCTCTCTTTTATTGTTTGCTATGTTATATAATTTAGCACCTTGACCATATCCCAGTGCTAGCCTGCTCTGAGAGTCTGAGTCTATGTTTGGATAGTGAACCAAATCCAGGTAGTTAGAAACAGTTTTCCATGTAAGGTATTTTAATTCACAAGTGACCATAGATTGAAACTGGAATGTGCCATTTTTATGTGTGCCATGCGCGTGAGCACACAGTGAACATTTTGTTATGAGAGTTGGGTTTTTAGAGGTGTGACACAATGCACAGCAGTCTTCCAAGGGCATGTCAGTGCCACACCAATAATCATCCAGGTTGATCATGACACAGTTTTGGCTTGTTGGGCTGAGATGTCCTGTACTTGAAAAGAAAAAGCCAACCCAATCATGGATCTGCTCTTTCCTTTGATGTAGGCAGAGCTGGTCTGACATGATCAGCCTAGGAATTTCAAACATACAGGAAGAGCCCTTCACTGTTCCAGACGCAAGCTGTCCACAGCCCCAGTGAGACCGTGCAGAGCATATTTGTCTGTGATCTGACTCTGTGCCAAGAGACAGAGACACACACACACCAGGGTGGGAGTTCAGTACTGTCAGGTCTTATACAGCAGAAGTAAAATATGGTAGCTCAACTAAAGTTGTCAAGTCTTGTAGAAGCACATTTTAAAGTTGCTTAGCTGACCTTCATTGTGAATGTTAATCTGCTCAATGAGTTTTTTCTGTGATAAATTAGACATGAAATTCAAACTCTGTCCTTTGCTTTGTTTCCATATATAAGTCGACTGTAGCAGGATTTTCTTTCCCAACACTAATGTGAATTCACTGCATTGATTAACTTATTGAACAATACAAGTTTCCAGATATTTATACGTGCAACACAGCCGTATCAGATGTACACTTTACTAATATGTCTCAGCTAACTTTACATTCTAGTGACATGATTGTCTTCTGTAAGTAAAGAGTCTAATTAATTAATTTGTCCCGGAGCAATGATTTTATTTTTTCCCTACAGTTAGTCTTGAATTAATCATGCAGTACGAATGAGATGATGGACCTATTGCAGCAGAGGCAGTGCCCCCTTGTCCCCAGAGGACAGTATCCCACCTATCATTTGCTATCTGATGCCTCTGGCTAAGGACACAAATCATGGTTGCTAGAATTACGAGTGACTACACTATCGTTATACCAACAGACCAGCCCAGAAATCAATATTTTTTTTGTTTATTTTAAGCTTTTCAGGTTAAGGGTTGAGATCTTATCAATGTTTCACTTTATCAGAACAATAAGAATGTCAAGCGGAAAAAGGCTTTAAGCCCATAAAAACATCACAAATGCAGTATATTTGTCCAGATTCACCTTGAAAGCATGTGATCTTTTTGTGATAATGGAAAATAAAGTTTTTTATATTTTGTTTCAATAACCTGATTCTCTAAAGGAATTTTGTGGCTGGCTTGATGGCTCAGTCACAGCGAGTGCAGTGCTAGTGTCTGGGTTCGCATTCCAAGCCTATAATGCTGCAGTTCACCAGTTGAGGTGGACTGAGCAACCAAGAAGATGCTTTCCACCTCCAGGTTGGGGTGGGTGTTCTCACCACTGTATGATTATCCCCTGGCGTTCCCGCGGCACGATGACATGGAGGTGGGGCTGTGGGTGGAAGCAGAATGCCTTATGGCATTGCCTAATCGACAAATGTGGGCTTAAGCATAGCTGGTGGTCTACACCACCATGCCACATACAGGGAGAATTTTAATCAAAAACATTTGTGTAGTCATTTTTATAAAAGGTTGTATATATATATATATATATATATATATATATATATATATATGTATATAATACTAAATCTGAGTAGCATCATATGGGTGAAAGCAGACAACTGTTCCATCAAACTCCTCCACCCATCAGATCAGTGAGAATACCGTCACCCCATTTTCTTTAAAGTATTTGCTGAATCACAGCTTAAAGGTCATTACAGTATCAGCTGGTACCACATGCTCTTGTAGTCTCTTCCAAGTGTTTACCACTTGCTCTGTGAATGTCCTTCCTAATATTTTCCTTGAATGTTCCTCCTTTCAGTGACTTTTAGTGGCCTATTGTTGTTTCATTCATGTGCATATTGAAGATCTGTTCTTGGTCTGCTGCTGTTATCCCTTTTATATACTTGAATTCTATAATCCTGTCTTCCCTAAGTCTTCCCCTTTCCATGGAGAATAGTCCCAGTTCTTCTAGTCAGTCCTCACAGTCCATGCTTTCCAAGTCTTCAGGGGCCAGATATTCAAACGTTTGCCCCGGCACAAAACTCAGTTTGCCTGTGCAAACTGGGTTTTGCGTGGAAGTCTCATATTCAAAAGCCCGGCTAGTTTGAGCACACTGGGCCTATGCTGAGGCAACCCTGAGTGCAAGCCCTGAACCCTTCGCAGGCAGGGAAAGGAGAGCAGTCAGCAGACGTTTGATCCTCTCCCTTCCCGGCCGACCCCCAATGACTGAACCTTGGTCGCCGACGTATCACGAGGTGTGGCGTCCAGTACCTCAACCCTTAGCACCACAAGGCTGGCCGTGACTAGGGTTCTCAAGAAAAAAAACAACAACAATTATAGCTTTTGTTCTGACCTGATGTGAACAGATCCACCTCTGGAACATCCCATGTCCTGAAAACTGAATTCCCTACTGCTTGTTTGAGGGGCTACTCGTGAGTTGCATTCTGAACCATCCTGCTAAGTGAGTCTGCCAGTATATTTTCTTTCCCTGCAGAAGGGAAATACATTTCCTTACCAGTAATTTTGTTTGTGTGTAGGCTCCATCCACAGGCAGTCAGATGTATTGTCTTAGTACTGGTATTGGTATGATCTGTTCTCCTCTGCTAGCTGGGACAGTTTAAAACAGTCAGAGTAAAAACTTAGAACATGCCCCTTCCTAGACTTCTTCAGACCAACCTTCAGTCCAAGCAGGAGTTGACCTTATTTTTTTTTTGCATTAGGCAGCAGGCCAACTTGACTCAAAACTGAACTAGGCCACAGAGGGCTGCACTAGTCTACAATCATAATGGAGATTCTTGCCAATCTTTAGAGCAAAAAATGTAAGCCAAGAAATATTCCCAGACTAGTACACATTTATGCTGCTCCTAATCTGGTTTTTGCCCCAGCTAAAAATAGATGTGCCCTACAATCACACAGTCTGTAACCGCACCCTCACTGTCTTGTACCAAGGCCCCTCTTGTGTTCTTTCTGCACCACCACCTCCAACCAGATGATCCCAAGCAGCAGATATTTAATCAAACAGCCCTAGCCCTACACACATCAGGGGCAGATCCAGGAGTCCTATAGATGGGGGAGCTCAAGTCAGAGAAAAAATAAAAATAATAGGCCAGGGGTCTGGTGGGCCGCCTAGGCCCCCGGAAATGTTTTAACATTTTGATGCATTCTGGTGCATTTTGGGGAGTATTTCTAATGCAATTTCTACTAATTTCCTCCCTCCCCATGCTTTGTTATTTGCACCCTAGCACCATCCCCAGAGTCCCCACAGTCCACGTGACAGTATGTTGCCCAAAATACCCTCCCCAAAACACAAAATACCAAAAGACTGCAGCTGGGCAGCAGCACATCTGAAACACATAAAAATGAGAAAAGTTGAAAGAGACTTGGTGAGAAAGAAACTGCAGACAAATTAAATGACAATCCAAGTAAACAAATTCACAAATGTCACTCACTCAAGCACATTATGACATTACCATAAAGCCAACCCATCCCAGTTTGTCCTGCAGTACAGATTAACGTATCCCACAACTTTATCTCAGTAAAAAAAATAAATGCAATAACCATAGAAATATGGGAGCAAAGTCACTTTGCTATCTAATTTCTGAAAATATAATTTCAAGTATATGCTTGCTATTTTTGCAAAACATATTTTATTCTATAGAACAATTTATTCCAAAGAAAATACATTTTTAAATAAAATATTTTTATTATTTTAAAATGTCCTTTACTGGGATAATCCCATGGTATGAGGCATCTCATTTTTATGATAGGCCCAAGAAGTTAGTAAGCAGACAGAAAAACAGTTTTTAAACAAATATAAAAATGCATTTTTTTTTTTATTAGCAACAGCACTTGCTTGGGTACATCACAACTTACACCCCCCCAAATTCAACACATAGAATCAAATATTTAGTTTATGTAGTTCTATCACTTTTTTTCTGGTTTTGTAACTGCCTGTGTCAATGAGCCAAACAAGGTCTTATAACTTCTGTTGCCAATTTTGCTCTCCAAGCATGCAGAAACTCCTGCACATGCCATAACATACAGCAGAACACCTTCAAAGTCCCCATGTCTATTAAGTCCCTTTGTGCTCATTCACACCGTACAACCACGACTGAAAAAAAACACACAGATTAGACATACAGTACATGAAGTTTTTACCTCAGTTCAAAGGTCTCATGTACCAGTTTCTGCCTCTCCTGGTTCACGCTGTCGCTGAGACCAGACCTGCCCCAGCATTAGTTTTGTACCATTCCTAGCATGCTACAGGAGGGCACCATTCTCCAACTCCCTCTCTTGCAAATCTGCACCAAAATCAATTTGCCATATAGGACAAAACTAGCAGTGACCTTAAACAATTTAAATGTCATGAATTTAATCTCCCCATACTAGAAATTACTAACACTAGTACTACATATATTACACACCCAGTTTGATGGAACATTTATGTCCTGTCCCATCCTAGCAGCTGCCCCCCACCCACCATAGTTTGTGACTGTGAAAGTCTTTTGTTTTTAAAGCAAGAAGTACCTGATTAAATGAAGACTTCATCAATTTTCAGCAGGCTGAAGTCTATGTGCCCCTAGCTGAGTACTGTCTCCGGTCACCTGGCCGCTAAGCTCTCTCTCTCTAGACAGCATACACTGACCCCATGACTCCTAATGAGCAGAGCTCTAGGCTACAGCTTGCTTCAGCTACCAGAAGATGACCTGAACTTCACTCCAACTCATTGTGCTGATTTACCAAGGCCACACCAACCCCGCGTTACTGGACTGCTACCCCTCGAAACCTCGTGCTTTGCTCCACTTGTGAACTCCATTCTTTCTCTGTCTCCTCCTCAGTAGTACACTCGCTCCTCTCTTGCTCCAACATTAATCATCTGAGTTAATGAATTACAGCTCACTCTTGTTTCAGCAGCCCAGACATTTAAAGAAGGCACCCCTTGCTATCCACATCCACTACTGGACGCAACAACAAATCAGAAGCAGTGAGCACCAGGCGACCTGGTTGAGATTGTATTGTTAAGGTCCACTCCGCTTTGCTTCAGCTGTACCCCCCACGCACGAACCCCCCCTCTGCGCATGGACAAAGGAGCTGTACCAAGTCTGCAAAAGTAGAGAATGAATGCTAAGGCTCACCCAGGCAAGACCAACGTCTGCCACAGTGCTGGGACCGGACCACATGGCGCAGGATGAACGTTAGTATGAAATTCATGCTGGAGACCGGCTTTTTTTTCCGTGGGGATAAACTATGTAATGTGGGTGGGGTGGTTGTTTACTGCACTACCAGGACACTGGAGGACAGGGCCAGCCTTAACCATTCTGGACCCCTGTGCAGCACCCTGCCGGACCACACCACTCCATTCTCTGTGGGCCCCCCACATCCAACATTTACACCTCACTAACCCTCCTGTCCTGAATTACTAAAGCAGTGCCAGGTCTACTAGTTTAACCAGCATCTTTTAATTAGTGACATTGACTACATTGAATTATTTGACTTCACTATTGGAAATGAATCTGATTGAGCCTGGAGCAAGAACTTAAGTAAGTACAGCACTACAACCATATTCATTTCTGTAAGGACAGGGCTATCATCACTGGACACTCACACCTCAGATACTCTGATTTGCAAACAAGTTAAACTTAACTTTTCTGGAGGTGTGAGTGAGAAAGAATAGAGCGGATTATCATGGGACATCAGTAAGGTTGCCACCTGTCAGTTTTCTTACCTGGTGATCAGGTTTTCAGGGTCCCTATCAGGAAATCTGGTTATCTGGTTTTGCTCTGTGCTGGTCAGGTTTTGGAGCCATTTTGAGTGCTCACATACTTTTGAAACATATTTTGTCATATCATTCATTGTTTCACCTACATGTCCAGGTTACAAACAAGTTCTCTTGTCAATTTAGCCCTTTGTTTGTGAAAGTAGTCAACCTGGGAGGTGTAAAGTATGACCATTAGCACTTACTTAACCTAATCTTTTCCACTGCAGCAAAGCTGCCCCCACCTTTTGTAACAGTAACAGAGCCAGTTGTCTTCCACTTTCATTTGCTGGTAAACATTTTCATCTCTAACAACATTTAGGCATTTTTAAATGTTTTAAATAATTTTTTTCCCCCAAGAAAAAAGCATGGGCCCCCAAGGTGCAGGGGCACAGTTTGCACCTAGCTAAGGCCAGCTCTGCTGGAGGACAGATGAGACCTGTGTGGCTCAGGCAGCTTTCATGATTAAGAATGCAGCAGTGTGCTACTAATAGAGGAGCTCCATGATGGGGGAGCTACAGCACCCTTAGACCCCCTCTAAATCCGCCTACGCGCATTATAACCAGTATCAACATGCATACCACCAAACTCTCACCTCCACTCACAGGCAATGAGCTGTCAGACAGTAAAAGAAATGCTCAGCCCCCACACTGTGACCATCCAGAAACCTGCGCTTCATAAAGTGGTCAAGCCACATCTACTGAACCAGGGGCAGATCTAAGATATCTTTTGGTGGGGGTGGGGCTCAGACAGTACTGGGAGGTTGCGGCACAGCAAACTTTGCAATATTTTTAGTAATTTGTACTAGTGTTGTCAGAACTAGTTCTAGAGAACTCGAACACCAGAGGGTTCGCATAAGGGTTCACATCCAGCATTCATTGGTTTCCTTAACGGTGCATCTCCCAATCATACACTGCCTGCAGGCTGCCCGCATACAGTAACTGTCACTCCTCCCATGGCCTTCCTGTTGCTGCTTCCATGCCCTTATACACGCGCAACAACAGCACCTCAGTTTTGGCACTTCATGCTTTTGCCAACAGTTATCTTTTCCACCTCTGTGGCGCTTGGTAAAACTGGAAGGGACAGTGTGCGTAGTGCTCCCTCACTGATCTGGCATGCTATTAGAAGCAAAATGGGCTGTTGGGGCTCCGGGGCTGGGATGACACCAATGGCAGCCGTGGATGCAGAATATTTGACCATTTGAACAGGTGCCTACCTGAGAGAGGAGGACGGGAGAACAATGGCGATTGGTGAGCCCCGAGAGGAGATATGTGGAAGAGCAGCAAGTGAGCGGTACTACTGCTTGACATAGAAATTACAGTATGTTTTTAAATGCTTTGTGCATGGGCTAAATTAATAGAAACATGGAATATGTCAACAAATAAGGATCGCTGCCTTGGTCCACCATGTCTGTGTACAGTATGAAAGTAGAATTTTTTTTAAACTGAAAATATTTATTAGTTTATTTATTTAATATGACATTTTTATAGCATTTTTCCCAACTCCCAGCAGTTTTGCTTTCTGCAGTAAAACTTACAATACCACTTGCAGCAACACTTTCAGCAGCATTCAGCAGCTTTTAGAGGAGTAAATTCCCTTTACTATACTTTTCAAGACATGTCCAAGGGCTCAAATAGCTTTTAACACCAAGATGGAACTTATATATTTATGAATTAAGGATTTAATGCATGTTTCAGCTGGAAAAAAAAGAGTTCTGTAGGAGTAAAATCAGTGATCATTATTCTATGTGTGGCAGTATTTTCAACTTAGAAAAGAATGCATTTTTGAGTCTTCTCTACACACTGGTAAGAGCTGAAGTTACCTTTACAGCATTATCTGAGTCATTACCCCCACCCTGATTAAATCTTTTAAGGAGTGTAAAAAGATGAGCTGCTGGAATCAATGGCACGGCAGAGGCATCATTTCGAGAGGTGGAACCATTCGGAGAGACACATTTTGGGGTGTTGGAGGCAGGCACCAGTAGTGCCTAAGAAAAAATATATATTTGGTAAATGAACTGCAAGAAGGGAGGGATTGGGAAGACACTGGTGGGCCAGGTAGTGGCATAAAGTGAGATGGGGAGGTCACTGCTAGAAGTGCCCAACTAGGAAATGTGCAAAGTACAAGGCAAGGACTGAAATTTGGAAGGGAGTGACTGACTGGTGGAACAGCAATGGTATAAAGCAAGGTGGGATGGGAACTACAGGAGGGTCACTACCAGTGCAACTAGTACTGCCTGACTGCTCAAGAAAAATACATTTGTTTTAAATGCAAAGAAAAACAAGGCAGGGATTGGGATTTGGAAAGGACTGGTGGGTCAAGCAGCAGTGGCATAAACTGAGGTGGGGAACTGGGGAGGGTCGCTGTTGCCTTCCTCTCCTAGAAATATTTTGGGACTTGGGGAGGAGAGAAAAACAATTTATTTATTTAAAAATATCTGTGGCATACTGGCCATCATTCCTGCTGTACTCTTTTTAACTGTATTGTACCCAGTGTTTGACCTATGTGCCACTTGGCACTCATTGTGTGGTATTTTGAAAGTGAAACATCCATGTACCAAAGCCCAACACCTTATTCCCCGATTAGAAGTTTGCATAATGAATGTAATTTTTGCCTTAGTGACATCTTATGGTTCTGTACTTTGTCTGGTTGATCCTGCCACAAGTACCAAAAAACAAAAGTCCCTGCTTCTGGCATATTGAACTGAGTTCCAATAGAGGCACTCCCCACAACCTCTCAAGTCTGACTATTGACATACGAACCAGGGAACAGCCACAGGAGAGTGTATAGTACAGCTCTATGGCTTAAGATGTACAGGTCTGGGTATTATACTGTGACCAGGTATAGAGCAACAGTGACTGCCAACATACCGGCGGGAGGGACAGCAGGCTCAAACAGATAAAGTACAAAACCATAAGAAGCCACTGAGGCAAATTATACTTATTAAGCGAATCTGCTAATCGGGGGCGGCTCCACACTGAGGTATGGGGCTTTGGCACATGATTGTTTCACTTTAAGTAAATCACAGAAATATTTTGAGTGACAGGACTCGAGGAGGGGAGAAAAATCCCTTATTTATTTAAAAGTATCTGTGACTCCCACGTGGCATATTGGTCATCATTTCTGCTGTGCTCCCTTTGACTGCACTGTACCTATTGTGTGACAAGGTGAATGCTGGTGATGATACAATCTTCAAGTGAATAAATAAATATAGTTTATTGGTTTTTTTTTTGCACTCAGAAACTCTAATCCAGTTACAGTAGGAAAACTTTCAACATATTGGAGGGTGGGTGACCTGTAAGTGGCTTGCTATAGCAAACAGAAGAAACCACAGATAAACCTAGTTATAGTCATGTCAAATTCACACACAGTATCATTTCTCTTTCCCCTTATATTGAACAGATTTTATTTTATTTTTGTTCACAATGTCATGAAAAGTATTTCACTATTATCTTCACTATTTACAACCCAATTAAAAAATAGGGTTTGAGTTCTGAAAAAGATTAGAACCCTAGAACTTTTTCAAAAGTTCTAGACTAGAACCTGAACCCAGAACTTCAGCGGGTTCTGACAACCCTAATTCATACTAGAAACAGAGAAGTTTCCAGTAGACAAAGGCCCATTTGACACATCCAGTCTGCCCATTTTCCCTGCCACTTGTGCCAACGCAACCCTTGTACAATCTCCGGTTGTCCCCACCCCTTGTGTTTCTTCCAAGGTTCCCTTGTATCTGTCCCATGCATGCTTGAATCCTGCAATTGTTTTCGCACCTACCACCTCTGCTGGGAGGGTGTTCCAGGCTTCTCCACCCTCACTGTGAAGAAATATTTCCTCACATCCCCTCTGAGCCTCCAGCTTCATAGCGTGACTCCTTGTATTCGAGTCCGTCTTTCTGCAGAAAATGCTACCTTCCTGCACCTTATTAATACCTGTTATATATTTGAATGTTTCTATCATATCCCCCCCTTTCCCTTCTTTCCTCCAGTGAGTACGTATGCCGTTCTCCTAGTTTCTCCTAGGATTTCTGATACAGTCACTGCACCATGCTGATTGCTCGCCTCTGTACCGCCTCCACCGTATCCCTGTTCTTCCAGAGGTGGGGCCTCCAGTACTGGACACAGTACTCAAGGTGTGGTCTTACCAGTGACCTGTATGGGGCAACACTACCTTCTTCTTTCCACTGGTGATACCCCTCCCTATGCACCCCAGTAGTCTTCTAGCTTTTCCCACTGCCTTTTTACTTTGTTTGGCTACTTTCAGGTAATCAGAAATGATTACCCCCAGGTCCCTTTCCTGTTTCGTGGTTGCCAGTACCTCCACTTCCAGTTGGTACATTGCCCCCTGGTTTCTGTGCCCCAAGTGCATGATTTTGCACTTTTTAGCACTGAAACCCAGCTGCCGAAGACTTGACCATTCTTCTAACTTCCATAAATCGTTCCCCCAACCGTGTGTCCACCCTGTTACAGATTTTTGTGTCATCCCCGAACAGGCAGACATTCCCATCTCGCCCTTCTGCAATGTCGCTGATAAAGTCATTGAAGAGGACTGGGCCTAGTACTGACCCATGATGCACCCCGCTTGTCAACCTGCCTTCTCCCAAGTGGACTCTATTGACCACCACCCTCTGACTCCTACCACTCAACCAACTTTTTACCCATTTTACTACTTTCTGTCCCACTCCAAGACAGGCCAGCTTGTTCACCAGTCTTCTATGTGGAACAGTGTCGATGGCCTTCCTGAAATCCAGGTACGTCACATCTACCGCTTCACCCACTTCCCTGGTCAGCCAGTTGAAGAACTCGATCAAGTTTGTCTGGCAAGACCTCCCCGCTGTGAAACCATGTTGCCTTTGATCCTAAAATAATACACTTGTTTCAAGGTATTCTACTATCCTTTCCTTCAATAGTGATTCCATAACCTTGCCCAATGCAGAAGTCAGGCTGACAGGTCTACAATTTCCTGCCTCCTTCCTAGTCCCACTTTTGTGAAGTGGGACCATATCTGCTCTTCTCCAGTCCTTCGGAACCACCCCAGTATCCAGCAATAAGTTGAACAAAGCACCAGCACCTCTCTGAACTCCTTCAATATCCTAGCGTGAACCCCATCCGGTCCCATTATCTTGTCAACTTTTGATTTTGCTAGTACTCTGACAACTTCCTCCCCTGTGAAATAACTTGTGTCCACCTCCCTACCAATTCTGTCCCTGTTCATTATCTTTGGCTTGTCACCAACCCCTTCTATTGTAAATACTGAACAAAAGAACTTGTCTATGGCATGAATGAAGCTAGGGTACTCCGCACCATGGGATTCAATGACTGGCTGAAAAACTGGTGCAGAGCTCAGGGATTTGGTTTCACTGGGGACTGGGGCTCCACCTGGAGAGATGCAGACCTATACTGGCATGGTGGCCTGCATCTATCCAGGAGGGGAACCAGGATCCTAAGTGATAGGTTTAAATGCTTCATTGGCAAGCTAATAAACTACCCAAATGGGGAGGCACTGAAAAGGAGAAGGGAAATCCTAGCCCCCCTCCAAAAAAAAAAATCAGGGTAGTTAGTGAGGTAAACACCAAGATAGAGCAGTCGATAGGGAGAAAGGCGGGGCAGGGTAAATGGAGAAAAAGACAAAGGCAGTAAGGACAGGGATGGGGTCAAAAGAAATAAAGCCATAGAAAAATGAAGGGTAATGAGTACCAATGCCCATAGTCTAGGTAAAAAGCTCCCCGAAATGGTGGCCTTGATGGAAGAGGGATGCCTGGATATCGTGGCAGTCACAGAAATATGGCACACAGAGAACCATGACTGGGATGTCAACATACCAGGGTACACAATCTACAGGAGGGACAGGGAAGGAAGAGGAGGAGGAGGAGTAGCTCTTTATGTAAGGGAAGGGATCAAAGCAACAGAACTAAAGGGTAAACAGGGAGGAGAGGAGGCACTGTGGATCGACTGGAAATGGCACCACAATCCACACAGGGGTTGTATACAGACCCCCGTCTCGAGGGGAGGAAATGGACGAGGAAATGATAGAAGGCATCCTTAGGATGGTAGAGAAGAAAAAATTACTCACCTTAGTAATGCTGTTTCTTCTAATGGAGTCTTGCTATATTATAGACATTAGCAGTTTGTTCCAGCTCTAGAACTGCCCTGGAGTGAAATGGTTAAAACCATTCCAAAATAGAATTTTGGCACGAGCAGCTCTATCTGTGTCATTTCAAACTTGAACTGTCAGATCTTTATGAGCCAAACTCACTAAGGTCTGTGTGGAAGCTGTAACCTACACTAGCCAAATGGCTACCTAAATAATAACAACCATTGATGGTCCCAACACCCAAGACTCAAGTCAGGGGACCAGAAATACTAACACCATTCTAATAATATGAAAATGGAACATAAGTATAATAAAACACACACACGTACACATACACACCCCCAAAGTCCCAAAGGGGACAAAATGCTAACAGGACATAAGTAGTGCCCACACTAAGTTGCCCGCACCCCACCAAGTAGAGGTTCTGAGAGGGGCAGGTTGGGGGGGAGGTCTATAATATAGCAAGACTCCATTAGAAGAAACAACATTACTAAGGTGAGTAATTTTTTCTTCAAACAACATGAAGTCTTGCTATATTATAGACATTAACAGAATACACAGCAGTACCTCCATGGAGGAGGGGCAGAACCTACATAGGGAATAGGCTCTGAAGAACAGCTGTGCCAAACCGAGCATCTCTCCTGGCCTGGACATCCAGGGAGTAATGCTTGGTAAAAGTGTGTACCATTTTCCAAGTAGCAGCCTGGCAAATCTCTAATAAAGGGATATCTCTGGCAGCAGCTAGAGACGCAGCTGTACCCCTGGTAGAATGAGCCCTCAAACCGGGGGCTCTGCCCACTTTCTGATAACAAATTGGATACAAGAGACAATCCACCTGGCTATTGATCCTCTTAGTGGCAGGTTTGCCTTCCCAACTTCACCATAGGTAAGGAAAAGTTGGAGGATTCGAACCTGTGACCTTTGGTATGCTCTATATAATAACTAAGAGCTCTCTTAACATCCAGGCTGTGCAACCTCCTCTCACCAAGAGGAGTGATCAGTGAAAAATACTGGAAGGAGATAGATTGATTAAGATGGAAATCTGAAACCACCTTAGGCAAAACTTCCTATTAGTCCTAAGGACTACCTTATCCCTGTGGAAAGAAATAAAGTCAGTCTCCACTGACAAGGCTTGCACCACTTATGCTGGCAGAAGTGATAGCCACTAGAAAACAGTTTTCCAAGTTAGGTACTTAAGCTCTGCAGAAGACAGAGGTTCAAAGGGGTTGCATTAACTGGGCAATGCAAACATTAAGGTCCCAAGCAGGCCGGTTCCCGAAAGAGAGGATTAGTATGGAGTAATCCCTTAAAAAACTTGGAAAACACAGGATGAGAGGAAAGAGGGGATGACTTTCCTGCTGACACAAAAGCAGACACAGCTGCCAAATGAACTCTCAGGGTAGCAGCTGGTCTGAGACCCAAGGAATTAAGATGTACCATGTAATCTAACAAAATGAGCATTCAGCAGATTCTAGGGAAATATTTTTCCCAGCACACCAAATGGAAAACCTTTTCCATTTAGAACTATAAGTAGCCCTAGTGGAAGGCTTTCTGGAAGCCTTTAGGATCTCAAGAACACCCTGAGAGAGGTGTAAATCAGCAAACTCGAACTCCTCAAGAGCCAGGCCTTGAGGTTGAGGGATTTGAGGTCCGGATACCAAACCCTTCCCTGGGCACAAGTCAACAGATTGTGATTCCTGGGGAGGCACAGGGGAAGATGGACTGTCAGAGACAAAAGGAGTGGGTACCAGGGCTGCCTGGCCCAATCCGGGGCAATCAGAATCACCCTGCAAGGCTGAGATCTGATTTTGACTAGTACTTTGAATAGGAGAGGAAAGGGGGAAGCATAGAGGAACTTCCCCTCCCAATCCAGAAGAAGGGCATCCAGGGGAACTGAGCCTAGCACTGGAGGCCTGCAACAGAACAGAGGAAGTTTGTGATTGTCTGGGGCTGCAAAAGATCTATCTGAGGGATGCCCCACCTGGCAAAAACTATCCCCAGCACTTGAGGATCCAGGGACCATTCGTGATGGCCCTGGGAAATCCTGCTGAGGGCATCCACTAGGACATTGTCCTTCCTGGAAGATGAACTGCTATGAGGGAAGTGTTCAGGGAATAGGCCAGAGACCACAACTTCATTGCCTCGGTGCACAAGGCCAAAGACCGAGTGCCCCCCTGTTTGTTGATGTACCACATTGTTGTGGTGTTGTCTGTTCTGACTTGTATCACCTTGTCGTGGACAGATGCATAAAAAGCTTGAAGAGCTAAAAAGACAGCTCTGAGTTCCAGCAAATTGATGTGGAGCAGAGATTCCTGGAGGGGACCAAACCCCTGAGTGGAAAGGTCGCCCATGTGGGCTCCCCAACCCAGAAGGGAAGCATCTGTAGTGAGAGTCAAGTCGTGAGAAGGGGAAATGAAGGGGACCCCCGGTCTTAAATTGCTCTGATCCTGCCACCACTGGAGAGCTAGGATCAAGGTTCGAGTCACTGGGACCAACTTGGAAAGGGGTCTCTTCTCTGAGACCAAAAGGTTCTCAAGTGAAACTGAATGTCTCTCATCTGAAATCTGGCTCCCTGCACAACAGCTGTGGATGCAGCCATGTGCCCAGGAGCTGCAGAAAGTGTCTTGCTGGTCGAGAGACCTGCAGAGTGAAGGAAGAGGCCAGAGCCACTAAATTCCTTACCCTTTCTGGGGAAGAAAGGCTCTGGCTAGCTTTGTGTCCAATTCTGCCCCTATAAAGGTGAGTACCTGGACTGGTTCCAGAACCGACTTTGGTAGGTTTAGCAGAAAACCCAGGAGGTGAGAAGCTGCTGGGTGACCTGCAGGTGAGATTTTACCTGTTCTGGGGACTGGCTTACAATGAGCCAGTCGTCTAGATAGGAAAAACAGCAATCCTCTGCCTCCTTAGTGGGCCACTGCCACTGCTAGACACTTTGTGAATACCCTTGGAGCAGAGGTAAGGCCGAAGTGCATTGCTCTGAACTGGTAATGACCTGAGGGCAGTTCAATCTGAGGTACTTCGATGGGATCTTCTGTTAGGACATGGAAATAGGCATCCTTGAGGTCCAGGAGGCTAGCCAGTCCCTGGCCTTAGGGAAGGTAAAATCATTGCCAGAGTTACCATTTTGAACTTTGGTTTCAAAAGATGCTTGTTCAGATATCTGACATCAAAATGGGCCGCCATTCTCCTGTCTTTTGGGGTAAGGAAGTATCTGAATACAGACCCCTGCCCTGATGCAGGAGGAACCCTTTCTACTGCTCTGAGAGCTAACAGGGATGAGACCTCTGTTTCCAGAGCGAGGGTCACTGAAGCCCTTGCAGGTAGAAAAAGTCTGCTTCCTCAACTTGGGAAACTTTTGAAGCTGAGAACCAGACCCTGGCTTACTACTTCCAGAACCACTTGTCTGAGGTTAAGAAGCTCAATTCTGACTGAAGTAAGCCAGCCTGCCCCCACTGGTACAGGAGAATCGGCCCTGGGCACCCCATCAGGGTGCCTGTTTTGCAGGAGCTTTAGGCTGGGGTGGAGCAGGTCTGCCCACCTCGTCTGCCCCTGCCTCTGAAAACCCCTCTGGGCAAAGGCAGAGGAGGCCTGAGTCTGGTAGAAAGGCCTGTGAAAGGCCTACCCTACCCTGGGGCATGCCTTTGAGGAGTGGCTTGCCGCTCCTTAGCCTGGGCAATTCTTGTAAGTAGTCCTATATTCATCCATCTTCTTCATGTAATTCTCTGTCTGCTCTCCAAACAGAGAATTTCCCACCAAGGAAAATCCATAGCCTTAGTCTGGGTATCCTGTAACAAACTAGTACACCTGAGCCAGGCCAACCTACGAAAAGCTACAGATGTGGCCATGACCCTAGAGGAAACATCATTAACATCCACAGCAGCATGAAACTGAACCTTAGAGGCTTCAATGCCATCAGCAGCCACCTGTTCTAGTTCACTAGCCAGCTGGCCAAGGGCCTGCTTGGCCAATTGCATAACAGTATCCCATCTAGATTTCTGATACCTAGCTACATAAGCCATATAATTTGCTTGCCTGAGTCCCAGAGAGGCTGCCATATACTGTTTTTGCCATGGCATCAATCTTCCTGGAATCCTTGTCAGGAGGATGTGAAGCCAAGGGAATATTAGCTTTATCACAGGCAGCAGCCTGAACTACCCAACATGACTGCATTGCTGAGAAAGGAATTCTGTATCAGGGCCTGACAATGTATACCTTCTGTCCATCTTTTTATCTACAGGAGACACAGAATTAGGAGCTTTTAAAATTTTAATTGTTTGTTTCCTAAAAGACTTATGTAAAGGAATAGACAATCTCCTAGACTCTGAATATCCATCATTTCTACAATCAGGCTCCTCTTGCTCATCCACAGCCTCTTCTAAAGGAAGCTGGAGGGTTTCAGCAACTTTTTATAAAACATAAAATGAGATGGGGACTCAGACAGCATAGGGGAGATTCTAAAGGTCTGTCTGGGGAGATGTCCGGTTCAATGGCACACCCAGACCTTCCCAGCCACATTCATACTGTTCATAATCCTCCCCCCCCCCACCGGTTCATAAAATTCCTCAATATCATAATCCTGAACCACTGGGACCGGACGAACCGACCTTTTACCAGATAGTGGTGGTTCGGACGGACCCTGAGACAGTGACTGGACAATTTGTATGGCTTTTGCTATCTCTGCAGCAGTTGGAGAAGGAATTTTTGGACTCCAGACCTGCTGATTTTCTTGTTTTCTTTACTGGAATTGGTTCCTCAGAACCAGCTTTTCTTTTGCCCGAGGAAGTCTGGCCCTGGTCAGAGGGCACTCCCTCTGGTTTGGTTGGCACCGAACCGGGCTGGCCATCCGGGTCAGCGGACTTTTTGGCCTCTCGTTCCCTGAGCCTGCCCAATCTTTTTTCCAGGGTGGCTGCAGGGAAATTCTTACATACCTGGCAGTCTGACTGGAGGTGGTCAAACCCCAGACAATAAACACATGTGGTGTGTGGGTCAGCCTTGGCAAAGACTTCCCCACAAACATCAGTGTTGAAACCCAGTGGGCCCGGTTTTTCTTTTGGGTTTCTCAGACATAATGCCAACCTAACCAAAAACTTGCCCTTTTAACGGCAGTGCCAGGCAAGACACCCTTATCGGTTCCTAACCGTGTCACGGGTATTGGAAAAAACCGTAATAAATCCGTTTTTTTTTAGAACCGATAAGAACTGGGAACCGCACTCTAAAATATTAACTTTTAGTTTTAAATGAGTTTTAAACCCACTGATCGGTTCAAAACCGAACCGATAACTTACAAGTTCCACACAGACAAAACCTTCATTTACTTACGGTTACCACAGATAGAGCTTGAACTGAACAGTTTTATGTTGTAAAATAAAACTATTTCAAGTTAAATCCAACCGAGAAACACTTTTAAACCGAGAAATGAACCGAGCAGAAGGAGAAATCTCCGGAGCGACTGTTCACTGAGGTGGAGTAAAGAATCTGACAGTTCAAGTTTGAAATGACACAGATAGAGCTGCTCTCGTGCCAAAATTCTATTTTGGAATGGTTTTAACCATTTCATTCCGGGGCAGTTCTAGAGCTGGAACAAACTGCTAATGTCTATAATATAGCAAGACTTCATGTTGTTTGAAAGGGGGAGATATTGCTGATGGGGGACCTGAATAAAGTAACATAGAATTTGATAGTAGATAAGGACCGCTTGGCCCACCTAGTCTGCCCATTTCCCCACCTAATGGAGAAGCTGCAGATCCTAGTTAACCAACAGCTTACTTCCTCCTACCCCCCCACTAGAACTGCCTTATGTCTGTCCCATGCATTCTTGAATTCCCCCACTGTTTTTGACTCTATGACCTTCTCAGGAAGGCTGTTCCATGCATCTACAGCCATCTCTGTGAAGAAATACTTCCTCACATTACCTCTACGCTGTTCCCTTCTATCTTTAAATTGTGCCCCCTTGTTCTTGCACATCTCTTTTTCTGAAAGATGCTACCCTCTTGGACTTTGTTGATTCCCCTGAAGTATCTGACAGTTTCTATCATGTCCCCACTCTCCCTCCTTTCCTCGAGGCTATACATCTTCAGTTCCTTTAGTCTTTCTTCATATGACTTCTGGTGCAGACCCTGCACCATTTTGGTTACCCTCCTCTGGACGGCCTTCACCCTATCTATGTCTTTGCGGAGATGGGGTCTCCAGAACTGTACACAGTACTCCAGATGTGGTCTTACCAACTGTCTGTACAGAGGGCCAACAAATTCCTATTTTCTACTGGTGATGCCTCTCCCTATGCATCCCAGTATCCCCCAGCCCTCCTTACTGCCTTCTCACATTGCTGGCCCACCTTTAGATCGTCTGATATGACTACCCCAGGTCCCTTTCCACTTTTATGACTGCAGTAGGCGAAGCCTGTAGACATTTTGCATGTACAAAAGGAGTGATGTCATGTTTTCTGTCTGTGGAACTGACTGAAGGCGTAAATGGTCTCTTCCACCTTACCCTCCTCCAAGCAATGTTTTCCATCCTCAAATAAATATGTTTTCATGTGAGTCAATGGTAGCAGGGTACTATTTTCTCTTTTAAATAGGTGGTACAAGAACTGGAACCTGAGTAGTGGGAGGTACAATTAGTTTTTTTTGGGGGGGGGAGTAGGATCCATCCCCACCTCCACCAGAGAAGCTCTTAAAGATCCACCCCTACCTTTTTTTTTTATTCATGTGGGAGGGGCATGAGGTGGCTCCATCATGCTATAACAAGACACACTAGTTTGGGCCCTGTATCAACCAATAGAACAAGTCTGTGAAGTGATCAAGTTGTGGAGCCCCTGCATTTTATTAAGGATTAGGAGAACAGACAATACTTAATGCCTTTATTAAGGACTATGAGAACAGAAGCTTTTTAATGCCTTCAAGATGACTTAACAAAACCTTTGGAACAAATGATTATCAGAAACTACAGCTCCCAAGGAAAACAATAGACAATAAGAGCCACAGTTTTTTTTTTAAATGTATATACTAAAAACATAAAGTCCAGCTTTTGGGATTAACAATATTTGTTTACTATATATATATTTATTTTATTTATTTAGTTTTTGTTGACCAGGTAAGTGCACTAGACAAATCCTGCCTATTTTTAGGCACGACCTGGGAGGAGGGGGATACAGATAAATTCCAACTGACCTTGAACCAGATTCAGCTGTTGGTGGTATTTTTAGTGAATAAGGGAAATTTGACCAGGACACCGGGGAAATTCCCCTACTCTTTTCGATAAGTGCCATGGGATCTTTAACATCCACCTGAACTACCACCAATCCAGGCAGAGGGGACCTCGGTTTAATGTCTCATCCGAAAGACAGCACCTCAGAAGTGCAGCACCCCTCTCATACTGCACTACAGTGTCAGTATTGAGATATTAACCCAAATGCTAGATGTGGGAACTGAACCCACAACTCTCTGATCTCCCTGCTTCAGAGGCGAGTGTGCTACCTACTGAGCCACTGACAATGCATATGCATATATATATGTATATATAAGAGTTTATACTGTATATAATTTGTCTTTTTAGTAATTTCAAAACTTTGAATGCATTGGTGTTAGTAATGCATTTAGAAATACATTTTTTAATTGTCTTTACAGTTAAACATGCAGTTTCATGTCAGGGCACATTTTTGGGGGGAGGGGGTTCAAATTATTTTAATCATGGGCACAGTACTTGATGAATACAGACTTTGATGATAAAGTGTGTTTTTTCTTTTAAGTTTGAGAAGAATGTATTAGAAAACATTGAACAAGAAAACAATTGGTGATTTTAAAAGCTATTCGGATCAGAGCTGACATTAAAAAAAATCTCAACTGTATTTTTTATTTTATTTTACCAGGGACACTAGAAACAGGATGTTAACATTTACTCTCAGGAACCTGCTATTCAGTTTTTTTCTTGCATCTTGTCCTGGGCAATCTTCCCAGAGTGCAGTTTGTCAGGGTGCATTTTTTTTTGGGGGTCAAATTATTTTAATCATGAAGCACTGGTTTTAGTAATGCATTTAGAAATACATTTTTAACTTGTCATTACAGTTAAACATGCAGTTTCATGTCAGGGCACATTTTGGGGGGGAAGGGGTTCAAATTATTCTAATCATGGGCACAGCACTTGGTAAACAAAGACTTTGATGATAAAGTGGCGATAGTGAAGAATTATGGCCAGATCGCTTTGAGGAGCTGCTTTCCGAGACTACTCGGTAATGTGTCTCTTAGAGCTGTATGAGCGAGCGACAAACAGCTGACACGCTATACACTCAACACAGACCGGCAGCCCACACCATAAATAAGCAAAGCAGACACCATGCTAAATGCAGTCGAATTTTTTTATCTCAGGTGAATGATAGTCGCAAACATACAGAAAAGACTACAGACTAAATCAGACATCAGCTAGTTATTAGCACAAATACTGAATCATACTACAGTGGAGGTGGCAGATTCTCAGCATTGTCCTCTTTTACCTACTATTATTCCAGTTTCTTTATTGTGTGGGGCACAGTACTTGACACATAGCTTAAGGCACATATTTTTCTGTATTTCCTACCTACCGTTATCACTGTTTCTTTGTACTCGAGACATCAAACGCAGTTTAAGTCATGCACCATTTCTTCTATTGGGGGGGCGCTCCGCCACCCACAAACCCCCAGGTCCTATGTGGTTATTTATTGTTAAAATGTACTCCGTTGCTGCACAATAACATCTAAATATTAGTTGTTGTTCTTTCTTCTGTGGGGTTGCTCCACACCCCCGGGTCTTATGTGATAATTAACGCACAATAATTTCTAAATATTATTTGTTGTAAGCACTGTTTCTGGTATTATTCTGACTCAGGCATGTCTGTGACTCAGACACAGACAGGAAGAGGTATGACTAAGTGGCGTCGCTTAAGACGCAAGCCTATTACCGTAAACCTTTCCTGTCTGCTTGCGCAACTGGCCGTAACCCTTCACTATGACCAATGAAGTGTGTTATTTTCTTTTAAGTTTGAGAAGTATGTATTAGAAAACATTAGGAAAACAACTTGTGATTTTAAAAGTTATTCTAATCAAAGCTGACATTAAAAAAATCTCAACTGTATTTTTTATTTAATTTTATCAGGGACACTAGAAACAGGATGTTAACATTTACGTCCAGGAGCCTGCTATTCAGGTTTTTTTTACTGCATCTTATCCCAGACAATCTTCCCAGAGTGCAGTTTGTCAGGGCACATTTTTTTTTGGGGGGGGGATTCAAATTATTTTAATCATGAAGCATTGGTGTTAGCAATGCATTTAGAAATACATGTTTTAATTGTCTTTGCAGTTAAACATGCAGTTTCATGTCAGGGCACATTTTTGGGGGGAGTGGGTTCAAATTATTTTAATCATGGGCACAGTACTTGGTAAACACAGACTACGATGATAAAGTGTGTTTTTTTTTTTTTTTGCTTTTGAAGAAATAGAGAACTCCCTGTTGTGGTGGTGCCACGTTCAAAATTAGAAATGCTGCTATGACACACAGTGGCACACATCTCATTTCAATGGAGTAAGCAGACTTCCTTCATTTTCCGTTTATGTGGGTTCAGCGATTACTGTTGGCACATCTTGTGATACTAGTGCTAAGACAGCTCTTTATTGAAAATACAGGTGTCTCAAGGAGAAATTTGGCTTATTTGGGAATTGAGGATGTCTGGAGGACAACATTTCCATCAGTACCAGGATATACTTTTTTTTCAGCGCGTCATGGAACATACTCTAGATTGGATTACTTTTTTGTTACTGGGGAGCATCTAACTTTGATTCAGGATATTTTAATAGAACCAAGAATAGTAACCGATCTTAACCCCTTAATTCTTAAAATAGACCTGGGTAAGCAAAGAAAATTTAAATCTTGGTGATCTAATGTGTCTCTCCTTAAAGACCAGGGTTTCCTGGACTCAATGAGGGAACGTATCCCACAGGTAATTCAGGAGAACCTGACCCCAGACGTATCCCATCCAATTCAATGGGACGCATTGAAGGTTGTTTTAAGAGGGGAAATTTTGGAATATGCTTCTCGGAAGCAGAGAAAACAAAATGCCAAACTGACATTTTTGGAGGACGTCCTAGCCTCTTACCAGCTTCTATGCAGGGAGGGAGATATTATCCTCCAAAGACAGATTAGGGGGTTAAAACAAGAGATACAAAAAATGCTGGATTATAAAACCCTTCAGAATTTGGCCAATCTACGGCAATATAATTATGAAGGGGGGGCAAAAGGGGCATGAAAATTGACCCGCAAGTTAAGTGCCAATAAAAGGGCTTCAACAATCTTAAAAAATAAGATCCACTATAAAAGGCACTCCAACTTACAAGGAGGATCAAATTAAACAGATCTTTACTCAATTTTACGAATCTCTATATGCAGCCCCCCACCCCACTCCAGAACAACAGAATCGGATACAAGAATGTTTAACTAAACTCCCTTTACCCAAGCTGTCCAATACTCATAGTACTCAATTAGAAAGCCCCATCAGACCTGAAGAGATCCTTCAACAGGTCAAACACATGAAATCTTCTAAATGTCTAGGCCCAGATGGCTTTGGCCTGGAATGGTTTAAAACTTTTATCCCCCAGCTATTACCCAGTCTTTTGGCGGCATGTGTAGCTGTGGCAGAGGGTGGGACTCCACCTCCCTCTTGGAGTTATGCTATTTTGGCCCCTCTACTCAAGTCGGGTAAGAACCCTACTCTTCCCTCATCTTACCACTCAATTTCAATCTTAAATGTGGACTATAAAATATTTATGTCCATATGGGCCAAAAGTTTAGAACCAATATTACTGCAATTAATACATAAAGACCAGGCTGGCTTTGTGAAATTGAAAAGTACCTCAGATAATCTGTGTCAGCTTTTCTTAATAATGGAACACCTACAGGCCAGAAGGATACCCTCCATTATAATAAATTTAGACGCTGATAAAGCATTCGATAAGGTGGGGTTGTAATTTCTATGGGCTACTTTACCTAGATTTGCATTCCCGGACTCTTTTCTAACCTGTCTTAAAAATATCTACTCATCTCCTACAGCTTTTATTCGCATTAATGGGTCTTTGCCTCAGCCAATAACCATACAAAGGGCCACAACACAAGGATGTCCCCTATCCCCACTATTATTTGCACTTTATATTGAACCTCTAGCTGAAGCACTTCAAAGAAACTCTGTGGTAGAAGGGGTTCCCTTGGGTCAGAGAGAATATAAGGTGGCTGTATTATGGGAGAAAAGGCTGTCGGGGGGGGTCCGATAAAGGAGGGACTCTGTCTCCACCTCCCTGGGGAGCTGGAAGAATGCGGGAAAAGGCCGACTGGTAAGGTGCAGACCAGGAGAAAACGGAATCCCCATGGGAACACGAGCAGGGGAAATGGAAGTATAGGAAAAGGGTGGAAGGTAATCCTGCTAAATGCCAGGAGCTTAGGCAATAAAATGCCTGATTTCCAGGTGATGCTAACTGAGGGAGGGGTGGATGTGGCAGTGGTCACTGAGACCTGGGCCACCGCAGGACACGACTGGGACCTGAACCTGGAGGGTTACACTAAGTTCAGGAAGACGGGGGGAAGGAAGTGGAGGAGGGGTAGCAATAATAGTCAAAAACTGCATTGGCATAGGGGGAGTAAAGGAGGTGGAAGGAACCGTGGAGGCGATTTGGGTCACCTTGACAACAAGGGGGGGCAAGACAGTAAAATAGGAGTGGTATATAGACCCCTGCACCGGCGGAGGAGCTGGAGGAGAGTCTGGTGGCAGATGTTGGGGGACACTGCAGATTAGGCAGGGGAAGGGTGGTGGTGTTGGGGGACTTAAACATGCCAGGAACAGACTGGGAGACTATGACATCCTTGGTGGCCAGGGAACAGAGTTTGTTGGATGTCTTTCAAGACGCGTTCCTAACTCAGCAGGTGGGGGAACCGACCAGGGAGGCATGGGTACTGGATGTGGTCCTAGCAGACAGTGGCCAGATTGGGGGCCTGGAGGTAAGGTACCCATGAGTGATCATGCCACGGTCAGGTTCTGCCTGGACCTAGAAGGGGTAGAAGGCTACACAAAGACGGAGGTAACTGACTTCAGGGGAATGGATTTTAAGGAAATGGGAAGGATCCTTAAAGAGCATTTGGATGTGATTAGGCCAGACATGGACGCTGACAGTAGATGAGAAATCATCAGGAGATGGGTGCAGGATGCAACCAGCACCTGTGCGAGAGTAAAATGAAAATGCGCTAGGGGCGAAAATCCTGCTGGTGGACCAGGGAGGTCCAGGAGGTGGTGAGCGGAAAGAAGGCAGCCTGTAGGCAATTCAAGTGCTCAAGGAGTGAAAGGGATAGAGGGGAGTACAAGCTGATGGCTAGAAGGGCCACTAGCGTGGTGAGGGTAGCTAAGGCAAGGAAGGAGCAGAACCTGGCCAGGGAAATTAGGAGAGGGAACAAGGGGTTCTTTAGATACATTGGGGGAAAGACAAAGGGTGAAGGGGCAGATTAGCAGGATTAAAACAGGGGAGAGATGGGCACAAGACCCAGGGGAGCAGGCTGAGGTACTAAATGAGTACGTCACCTCAGTTTTCACCAAGGAAAATTGGGGGGCTGCATCATACATGGGAGGAGATAGTGATACTGAGGAGGGGGGGGAACCTTACCTATCGGCGGGTCTGGGGAGAGGGGGAGGCATCACTGGCAGAAGGGTTGAAGGCTAAGTAGGGGGACGAGGCAGCAGAGGTGTAAATCACAGCAGAAAGAGTGAGGGAAGCCCTCGGGTCCCTTAAGATGGAGAAAGCACCAGGGCCAGATAAATTGCATCCCAGAGTGCTGAAGGAACTGGCGGATGTCCTGGCGAAACCCCTGGCGGAGCTTTTCACCATCTCTCTGAGGACAGGGTGGGTGCCCCAGGACTGGGAGATAGTGCATATAGTGCCTATGCACAAGGGGGGATCAAGAGAGGTGGCAGGGAACTACAGGTCTGTCAGCCTGACATCGGTGGTGGGCAAGGTGATGGAGGGCTTTGTCAAGGAGAGGCTAGGGGAGGACCTGGAAAAGTCAGGGTGCCTGGAAGATAGACAGCATGGATTCATCCTGGGGAAATTGTGTCAGACAAACTTTGTGGAGTTCTATGATTGGGTGATGAGTGCCTTGGACCTGAGTAGACCACTGGATGTCCTCTTTCTAGACTTCAGCAAGGCATTTGACTCTGTTCCCCACGGGGACCTCTTGGATAAGCTGGGAGAAATGGGGGTGGAGAACCAGATGATCAGAAGGATAGGCAATTGGCTCCAGGACCGGACCCGGAAGGTCTAGTTGGCAGGATAGTCTCATCCCCAAGGAAGGTCATTAGTGGGGTCCCACAGAGATCTGTCCTTGGGCCCCTCCTGTTCAACGCCTATGACTCTGACATAAGGACAGGTATCAGGAGTGAGATGAGTCTCTTTGCGGATGACTCAAAACTGGGGGTGGTGGCGGATGGGGAGGAGGGGAAGGTGGCCCTACAGGGGAACATGGAGGCTCTGAAAAGATGGTCTAGAAGAAAAAAATACTCACCATAGTAATGTTGTTTCTTCTAATGGAGTCTTGCTGCATTCAGATATAATGCAGTCAGCCCCAGCACCCAGACTGCCCCGGAGAGGAAAGAGCCAACCCTATGCAGAAGCATAAAACGTTGAGCTCGAGCTGGATTTTCAAACCTCTGTCTGTGGTACTTCCCAGTGTAACCGTCAGATTCTTACCAGCTAAGTAACTAGTAAATAAAGTATGGAAATTATTCAAATATAGCCAAAGGGCAAAATATATCTTCTTGGGCCCCAAAAGACTCAAGTCGAGAACCCAAGAAGGAAAGGTAGTGACAATATTTAGTAAAGCACCAGAAAAAATAATAATAATAACATCTACCCCACCCAAGAGGGAGGGTACAAGGTACACCCCTGAGGTGCAACACTGTACCTGCCAGCCCACTTCCCAAAACCAGATTCTGAGAGGGGAGGTCTGAATATAGCAAGACTCCATTAGAAGTAACAACATTACTATGGTGAGTAATTTTTTCTTCAAACAACATGAAGTCTTGCTGTATTCTGACATAATGCAGACTACCAAGCAGTACCTCCATGGAGGAGGGACAGAACCTACTTTGGGAATAGGCTCTGAAGTACTGCTGTGCCAAACCAAGCATCACTTCTAGCCTGGATATCCAGGGAGTAATGCTTGGTGAAAGTATGTACTGTTTTCCAGGTGGCTGCTTTACAGATCTCTAACAAAGGTATATCTCTGGCTGCAGCTAGAGAAGCAGCTGTACCCTTGGTCGAGTGAGCCCTCAGGCCTGAAGGGGGTGTCCTACCCAACTTGTCATAACACAATTGTAACAAGAAACAATCCACCTGGCAATAGTTCTCTCAGCGGCAGGCTTACCCTTTCCCACTTAAATAGAAGTGAAGTACTTCTAGTAGAAGTATAAGTAAGTATAAGTGAGAAACAATTGAAGACAGTCATTTCTATGTGCCTTAGTATGCTCAATTTAGTAGCTAAGGGCCCTCTTAATGTCCAGACTGTGTAACCTTCTTTCACCTGAAGAAGAATGGTCAGTGAAAAACATAGAGAGAGAGATATAGACTGGTTCAGATGAAAATCTGAAACCACTTTTGGAAAGAGCTTCCTATTGGTTCTGAGGACTACTTTGTCCCTATGGAAGGAGATGAAGTCAGGTTCCACTGACAGAGCCTGTAACTCACTAATCTGCCTGGCAGAAATAATAGCTACCAGGAACACAGTTTTCCAGGTCAAGTACTTCAATTCGGCCTAAGCCAGAGGTTCAAAGGGTGGCTGCATTAGCTGAGCTATGCAGACATTAAGATCCCAAGGCAGAGTGGGCTTCCTAAAGGGAGGGTTAATGTGAACCAGACCTTTGAAAAACTTTCTGAAAACAGGATGAGATGCCAGGGAAGAGCCCTTCCCTGCTGAGAGGAATGCAGAGACAGCTGCTAGATGAACCTTCAGAGTGGCAGGCCTAAGGTCTAAACCACCGAGATGAACTAGATAGTCTACGGTTGTGGAAATGTCTGCAGAATCAGGCAGGATGCCTTTCTGAGAGCACCAAATACTGAACCTTTTCGATTTGGAGTTGTAAGTTTTTCTAGTGGAAGGTTTCCTAGAGACCTTCAGAATATCCAGAACTCCCTGAGAAAGATGTACAGCTGCATATTCTAATTCTTCAAGAGCCAGGCCTTGAAATGGAGAGACTGGAGATTGGGGTACCAGATCCGCCCCTGGGAGGAGGACAGGAGATTGTATGTCCTGGGCAGAGACAGGGGACGTGACACTGACAAGGACAGCAGTAGAGGATACCAAGGCTGTCTGGCCCAATCTGGAGCCACCAGTATCGCTGTGCAGGGTTGAGTCCTGATCTTGATCAGAACTCTGAACAGCAGAGGGAAGGGAGGGAAGTCATAGAGAAACCTGCCCTTTTAGTCCAAAAAGAGAGCATCCTGGGGAACCGTCCCCAGGACTGGAGGTCTGCAACAAAACAGAGGAAGTTGATGATTGTCTGGTGCTGCAAAGAGATCCATCTCTGGAGTGCCCCACCTACAGAAGATGACCTTCAGTATGTGAGGATCCAGGGACCATTCGTGGTGTCCCTGTGAAATTCTGCTCAGAGCATCTGCTAGTATGTTGTCTTTCCCTGGATGGTGAAGTGCTACCAGAGAAGTCTGAAGACAATAGGCCAGAGACCACAGCTTCATGGCTTCTGTACACAAAGCTGAGGACTGAGTGCCTCCCTGCTTGTTAATGTACCACATTGTGGTTGTGTTGTCCATTCTGACTTGGACCACCTTGCCCTTGACTGAATCTGAGAAGCTCTGCATGGCTAGAAAAACTGCCCAGAGTTCCAGGAGATTGTTATGAAGAACAGACTCCTGTGGAGACCAGAGCCCTTGAGCTGTCAGGGCCCCCAGGTGGACTCCCCATCCTAGGAGAGAAGCATCCATAGTTAAAACTACAGATGGGACTTGAGAGAGAAATGGAACCCCTTGTCTGAGGTTGTCCTGGTCCAGCCACCACTGGAGAGCTTGGACCAGAGTCTGAGTCACTGGAATCAGTTTGGCAAGTGAATCCTTCTTTTGAGACCAAAAAGACCTCAGCTGAAACTGAATGTCTCTCATCTGAAACCTTGCTCCCTGCACCACTGCTGTGGATGCTGCCATGTGGCCCAGGAGCTGAAGGAACTGTCTTGCTGGACAGGAGACCTGAGGTCGAAAGGAGGAAACAAGATCCACTAGGGCCTTTACCCTTGCCAGGGAAAGGAAGGCTTTTGCTTGTACAGTGTCCAACTCTATGCCTATAAAGGTGAGAAGTTGAACTGGTTCGAGTACAGACTTTGGAAGACTGAGAAGAAAACCCAAGGAGCTGAGTAGATCCTGGTAGTTTGAAGAGCTGACTAGATATGTAAATGAGACTGACCCACTAACAGACAGTCATCCAGATATGGAAAGATGGTGATACCCTGTCTTCTGAGGTAAGCCACCACTACTGCAAGGCACTTTGTGAACACCCTTGGAGCTGATGTTAGATCGAATGGCATGGCTCTGAACTGGTAATGGCCTGAAGGCAACTCGAACCAGAGTTATTTTCTGTGGGAGCACCTGATAGGAATATGGAAGTAGGCATCCTTGAGGTCCAGAGGTGCTAGCCAATCCCCTGGCCTTAGACAGGGAAGGATTATTCCCAGAGTTACCATTTTGAATTTGGGCTTTGAAATGAGTTTGTTCAGATACCATAGGTCTAGGATGGGTCGCCACTCCCCTGTTTTCTTTGGGGTAAGAAAGTACCTGGAATACAGTCCTTTTTCCTTGTACTGAGTAGAAACCTTCTCTATAGTTCTGAGAGCTAGAAGAGAAGAAACCTCTGCCTCTAGGGCAAGGGTTTCTGAGACTGATGCAGGTGGAAAAGACTTGGCCCTTCATTTTGGAAATTTTTTGAAGTTGAGGGCCAGTCCCTGGCTTACTACTTCCAGGACCCACTTGTCTGAGGTCACAGACTTCCAGGCCTGGAAGTAGTAAGCCAGCCTGCCTCCTACTGGAAATGGGGAGTCAACCCAGGCTGACACATCAGGGTGTCTGCTTGGCAGGAGCCTTAGACTGAGAGGAGGAAGGAGCTGCCCTGCTCACCCCCCTCCTACCCCTCCTTCTGAAGAACCCCCTCTGTGGGAAGGGAGAGGAGGCCTGGGCTTGGTAAAAAGGCCTTTGAAAGAGCCTGCCCCTGCCACTAGACTGCTGCTTGTGTGGAGTGGCCTGCCTTTCCTTGGCCTGTGCACTCCTGTTCGTGGTCCTATATTCATCCATTTTATTCATGTAAGCCTCTGTCTGCTCCCCAAACAGAGAGTTACCTACTACAGGAAAATCCATGGCCTTAGTCTGGGTATCCTGTGAATGGCTAGTACATCTGAGCCAAGCATGTCTTCTGAGAGACACAGATGTAGCCATGACTCTAGATGCCACATCATTGGAGTCCACAGCAGCATGAAATTGCGTTTTGGATGCCTCAATTCCATCAGTGGCCAGCACCTCCAGCTCCTTGGCTAGCTGGGGAGAGGCCTGTTTACTCAGTTCCAGAACCATGTCCCATCTGGATTTCTGGTACCTGGCTGTGTAAGCCATATAAGTAGCCCGCCCAAGTCCCAAAGAGGATGCCAAATACTGTTTTTTGGTCATGGCATCCACTTTCCTGGAGTCCTTATCCGGGGGTGTGTGTGAAGCCAAAGGAATATTAACCCTGTCACAGGCTGCAGCCTGCACTACCCCAACATGGCTGCAATGACTATAAAGGAACTCCACAGCTGAGCCCGATAATGAATACTTCCTGTCCATTCTCTTATCCACAGGATGTATTGAATTAGGGGTTTATAAAATTGTGCGTGTCTGTTTCCCCAAAGATTTATGAAGAGGGATATACAGCGTTTTGGACTCTGGGATGTCCATCATTTCCACAAAATCAGGCACTTCATCCTCCTCTGCTGCTTCAACCAAGGGAAGTTGCAGGGTTTGTGCCACTGTAACCCCTAGATGGCGCTATCCCATGGGCTACTACCCCTGCCTGATTTGCCACTAACAGGTTGAGGGGCCTGGATCCAATAGCGGGTGCCTCCACCCAGAGGTCAGGGTTTGCAATAGTTAAACTTACTTGGTCACAGCCCTCTGGGACACTGCAACCCCCCTTTCTTCCCACTAGTGGCCCACACAATATATCAGAATTACCTTCACAGTATACACTTACCCCCAGGGCTGGTTCAGGCACTGGGACCTCCTGTAAAATAAGATACAGTGCAACAATCACAGTACAATACTTTAACATAGACAAATACCTCAGGCAGTATAACTTTGCTGAAACAAGCAGCTCGGATTTATTTAGGGGAATATAACAAGGACGAGAAATCAGGTTAATGTAGCATCACTTTACTCATCTACCTGGCTCTGTGCAGGCCTGTCTCAGTTACTGTCCCTGGGTACCCAAGCCCTAGTGGCTAGTCCAACCGTGGCAGCTGGTAGGGGCCCCTCCCACAGAGAAAAGAAAAATTAGTTCAGAAGCAGCTCAGCAGTACAGTGATTCCATTTGGATTCAATGCGTGCAATTCAACAGGAGGCGACCCTGAATTAGTACTCACGACCTCCAAACAAGATAGGGTCCTTCAATGTCAGCAGGGCTACTCTTGAGCTCCACGAGACTCCTCACACATTTATATGGCAAACTGCAACAGGCAAAAGTCCTTTAATGGCAGCAGGATTCACTTGAGGTACACAAGCCTCTTCACACATTTATATGGTAAAACAGAAAGTACTATACCAGGCAGGCTGCTTCTCTATCCCGAATCATAATTACTGCACAATACCGGGAGAACCACAGCAGATTCAGTTCCTGACAGACCGAAGCACAATTCAGCAATTTCTCCAGTCTTCTACAGGGTGAGCCTGGTTTCTACTCTTCAGATATCCTTTGATTCTCTTCACAGGACAGATTCAGTCCTAACAAGCAGTTACACAAGCTGCAGACTGGAGCTCTGGGCCTTACACACGCTTCCGACTAAAAACTGCACACTGAAAAAGCACAGGGCTCCTTCCTTCTTCACTACCAGAGCTCAACTAAACTCCAACAGACAAAACCGGCACTTCCTTTGAGTTCCTCCCAGTTCTTGACTGGATTGGCTGTCACTCTGTAATAGACTGCTTCTGTTGGTCCAAAAGGCCAAGTCTAAACTACATCTCCCAGAGTCACTGCCCATACAATCCTCTTGTGGCTGGCTCAGATTATGAGTCCAAGTTCTGATTACGTCCAAGGCACCATTTTAGAGCTAGCTTACCCCACACTGATTGGTCCAGTTCAGCAGTTCAAAACCAGAATGGGGAACTAGGCAGACACAGTTCTGACTGCAAAAGCAGGTTAGACAAACTGTAATTTCATTATTACTCTAAATGATTTCTGGCAAACAGTTACATCTTTCAGATAGGTTCCCTTTGCACTCCTAGTGACTGCAAAATGGAGTGAACTGGCAGCAGCTCGAGTGGTACTCAATCAAAGAAACACACAGTCCCATTACAACTAATTATGTCTGCAAGCAGACAGCTCTTAAAGAGACAGTACCAGAGGTTCTAAAACACTCACTGATAAATGGCTAACGCCAAACACCATTCAGGCTTGGAGCATTCAAAACAAGCTCCTGAAGTCTTTGGGAACCCCATTTGCAGGGGTTACACCTTCCTGGCCTGGGAAAACTTGGCGATGCGCATCAAGCAGAGTACCCCCATAAGTTTCAACTGCAACCATATACATTTGCATTAGGCTCGCACATGTAATCATCAGTCAATATATCATTTTACCAAGAACACATTTCTGAAACATTGCAGTCGTCACTCTTTACACAGTATTACATACACATTGTACCATAACTCAAGTTATTACCTCTTGTACATGAAAACCTGAAGAGAGGGGCCCTTCCTATCAGTTACCTAGGGCTGGATGGGGCAAGGGCACCATACTATAAAGAGCAACAAGATAACTTGAGTTAGCACTGACGCTCAGTTTGGGCAATGAGCTCGGGACACATACACTCCTTGCATGGACAACATTGAGGCAGATCCACTGGCGGCCCAGGGAATCATAACTGAGACCACCACAGGCACACAGCTCGACCAGTCTTTCTAGGGGGAACTGTTACAGTCTCTGCATTCTGAGCCTCATTTTCAGCATTGTCCTCACTTGTCAGGGGAGTCACCATGGGGGTAGAGAGGCTACAACTTGGGGCACTTTCAGCTCCAGGAGTTACAGTTCAGTCCACAACATTTGGCTCGCATGGAGAGCTTTCGGCACTGGCAGTGGACTGTCAGGGCACTCAAAATACTCTTCTTGTTCTGGTGTATCACCAGTCTGACCCAATCATCATTTCCTCCCTGAAAGCTCAAACAGTTCAACCATGCACAATGATTCCATTTCATCTGATCTGATGCTTTGCACTTCACTTTCTGGGAACATTGGCTCCAGGACGAAGCAGGGGCTTGGACAGTCCAGAAGGCCCAGCTTCATCTCCAGTATTGACTAGGGATTGCCCGAAACAATTGACTCAGTTAGTAAGAAGGATAGTATTCAAAGTCACTCTCACTTTCTTCCGATATGGACTGACAGTCATGCTCAACTGGGACTTGTGGAGGGAACACTTTAACTTTGCTTCTGTAGGTGCAGACTTTCTTGATCTTTTCTTAGCAGCAGCTCTAGTCACTGGTCCAGAGGGGCATCTTCTAGGGGCTCAGACTCAATTAAGATTTGTCCAATGGGCAGTAAATGATTTCTATGCATTGTTTTACATCTTTTGAATTATTTTCAGGCCTTACTTTGTATACTGGCAGATCATCTAGTTTGCCCACTACAATGTGAGGAGATGGTGCCATCTGTCAGCAATCTTGTGCTTGCCATGCAGTCCCAGATTTCTTAGCAATACCCGATCTCCCTCCTGGAGTTCCTGTGCTTTCACCTTTTATCATACCTTTCTTTGTTGGCCAGATTTCTTTTGGCAGCCATGGTTTGAGCCAGTTGGCAGCATGGAGTTAGCTGGGCCTTTAAGTTTTGCACATACTGATAAATAGTTGTCAGCTTGAACCCCATCAGGAGAGACCCCAAAACACACATCTACCCGGTATCGAGCTTCTCTTCCAAACATCAGGCAGTAGGGAGAACCCAGTGGCATCACTTTTGGTGCAGTTATAAGCATGTACCAGGGTGCTAATTTGTTGGCTCCATCTAGTCTTGTCCTTTGGGTGCAGGGTGCCTAGCATATCTAGCAAAGCCTTGGTTGAAACGTTCAGGCTGTGGGTCCCCTGAGGTGGTAAGGAGTGGTTCTGGACTTTCTCACTCCCACAGAAAGATCTCTTTGATCAGACGACTCTCAAAGTCTCCCTTGATCAGAATGGATTCTTTGTGAGCCCCATAGTGAACAAAAAAGTTTTCTACAAGTACTTTGGCTACAGTGGATGCTTTCTGGTCTTTGGTGGGAAAGCTTGGGCATATCTCGTGAAATGGTCAGTGACCACCAACACATTACTGATATTTCTTTGATCTGACTCCAAACTCAGAAAATCAATACAGACCAGCTCCATGAGTTGCACTGGTGGTTATGTTAACAAGGGGCAGCCCTCTGGGGCAAAGCTTTCCTCTGTAAGCAGCGACTACAAGTTCGAATGTGTTGCTCCACATCAGCCCCCATCTTAGAGCCAATAGAATCTAGATCTCACCAAGTCAAGTGTTCTGTCTATACCAAGGTGCCCCATGTGGTTGTGCAAGGACCTCAATACTGAGTCTCGAGGCAGTGGGCAGCACCAGTTGTTGTTTGTCTACTTGTTCCCCTCTGTCTACTGTTTCTCTGTATAACAGTTTATTGATCAGTTTCAACTTAGGACCTTCTTTGTATAACAGTGCAGTTCTCAAATCAGTGGAGCATAATTTGGACACATCTTTTCCTGCATAGAGGGCTTCTAAAGCTGATTTGATCATAGGATTGCGGGATTGAGCCCGCCGAATACTGTCATTGTCCAGCTGAGGCAGTGCACCAATGTCTATTGCAGAAAAGTGGCAATAAGCAGCAGGTATGCAATTCTCAGAGGGTCCCAAGCAATCCACCATGCAGTCCACTGCGTCCGTGGACATTTATTACTCCCTGTCAAACTTCCAGCAGAGTGCCGAATGTCAGGTTCTACCAATCGGACCCAATCATTCTGGGAACAGGCCTCGGGAGAAGCATCAGCATCTATGTGGTTCAGACCTGCTCGGTATTCGAGACATAGTCATATGTAGATAATGCAGAAGCCACCTGTGACAGTGGCATCCAACTAGCTGAGGTCTGCACATAGGTCAAAGCATTGTTGTCAGTTTTACTAGTATTTTAGCCCCATACAAGTACTCATGGAGTTGGTCAACAATAGCCCACTTCAAAGCTAGGAACTCTAACTTATGTACAGGATAGTTCTTTCGGATGGGGTCAGGCTTGTACTGGCAAAGGCCACTGGTCTCAGGCCATTCTAGTGCTCTTGGTACAACACACTCAACCCTTACCAGCTAGCATCAGTGTGCAGGGCGGATTTTCTTGGATCGGCATAGGCCAGTACTGGAGCATGGGTAAGTTGATATATGATCTCATGAAAAGCAGTCTCACAATCAAGAGTCCAGCAGGCCCCAAATACTACTAGGATGAAAATACACTCTTTCAGTCTTGAGGCGCTGACTTTTGTATTTTTGTGGGTTGGGGATACCCTTGAGTAAGAGTTAAGTAAAGGCGGATCACTCTTGAATAGTCCTTGATGAAGCGCTGATAATAACCACAATCCCAGGAATCTTTGCAGTTCTTTTAGATTTTGGGCTGTGGCCAGGTGGTCAAGGCCTCAACTTTACTTGGGTGGGTCTTATTCCTCGGTGGATACTATGTGTCCCACATACTTTACTGATGTTTGAAAGAATTGACCTTATCAATGGACAGTTTAAGGCCAAAGTCCTCCAGTCGGTCCAATACCTTAAATAATCTGCTCTCATGTTCCTCCAGTGAGCTGCCAAACACAATAACATCATCTAGGTATACCAGGCACTCTAGTAAGTTCATGTTCTCCACTGCACGCTCCATCAATCATTGAAAAGTGGCTGGGGCACCTGAACCCTTGAGGCATCCTCATGAATTCATAAATAGCCAAGCGACAGATAAAGGCTGTCTTCTCCACGGTCCTCTGGGGCCATCGGGATCTGGTAGTACCCACCACGGAGATCCAACACAGAGAACCACTTGCTCCCGTTTAGGCAATCCAAAGCATCCTGAATGCGGGGCATTGTGTACTGATCAGGGATAGTCCGCGGTTTAAGGTGCGATAATCACACACATCCTTACTGTCCCATTCTTTCCTACCACAATGGGAGAAGCATAAGGGCTTCTGGATTCTTGTATTACACCAGCTGCAACATCTCTTGCAGATGCCGTCTCACATCATCTATGTCAGCAGGTGCCAGGCATGAGACCTCTCACGAAATGGTCTTCGTCATGCAGCGGATATTGTGCTCAGCTCCTTGCGCATCCTATGTCCCATTCCTTTAAAGAAAACACCTGGTCTCTCTGGGCAAGCTTTCACTGATCCTCACTTTCCATTCAGCTGGCAATGGGAGTCGCCAAAATCAAACAAGTCAGGCGTTACTCTGTCATTCTTCCTTGAACTCTTGCTGCTGGGTAGCACTGCAGTGTCTGCACTAATGCACATTAGCCAGGATGCAACCTCTGTTTACTCGAATGTCTCTTTCAGACACATTATGAACTTGGACCATTATCCTTCTGGCATAAGCATGGGCTCTAGCGGGCAAATACTAGGTTTGACCAGCAGTCCCTCTGGCAATTTTCCATCGCCTGGTGCATCCAACATTAATATTTTATTCTTAACATCCTTTCTGATACGGACCTCTCCTGTAAGGTACACTGGGCATTTGCGCCAGGATCAGAGACTCAGGATCCTTCTTCCATACAATTCCGACCGGTTCCTCTGGTTCTATTTTTCAACATCTCTCTGTGCCTCATAGGCCTTCTTAATTAAAGCCGGAACTCTTAAAGCTCTACTAGTCTTTGACCCCTGTTTTTCATAACATAACTGTGCCAGCCTTCCGAACATATGAGCATTTGTTCCAATCAACAAAGGGACACCATCATACAGTCCAGTGGGGGGACACACTAAGGCTAGGGTCTCTACTTGTTCGGCCACTCCAGCCACGGAGGTGGGGAAAGACAGCCAAATTCGGATGTACCCGGAATAGGGGTAGGCCTTCTCACTTAACCCCCATACATGCAGTCCTTCTAATGGTTGTAAGGGTACGTCTGACAAATGCTTCTGATACCAATCTTGGAACATAATTGTCACTTGGGAGCCACTGTCTAATACAGCTCTTGTAGACACTCCATTCACCTTTACAGTGGTCTCCATGGAGGGACCCACTAGTCTGGACCAGTCTGGAGAGGCGGTAGTGGGGGCCTGGGCAACTGACCTTGCCACAAAAGGACGTGAGTTAGCATTTTTGGTGCCCTCACTGGGATCATTTTGTGCACCTCTTAACCACTGATTTGTTCTCCGAAGCTCTCCTTGTAGCCTATATGCAACTTTGTCAGTGTCTTTTGGGGACCGGCATTCCCTCTTCATGTGCCCATCCTTCCCGCAGTTATAGAAAAACATACTTTCTGGAGTTTGAGCTGGCCGAGGCGCCACACTGGGAGACAGGGCGGGGGTTCTACTAACTGGAAACCTTGGTGCCATCTCTGTCTTGGGCGTGATAAGCATTTGGAGACATCTCATCAGTTTCTCCACTTCCATGGTCAAGGAATTGAGTTTGGAGCTGTTATCAGCAGGAGATACATGGGTGGGTACCCCCACCCCCATAGCAGATGCAGTCGGATATAGGTCAGGGCTCGTACTTGCAGGCGTGGCCTTCATAAAGGGACTGTTTTTGAATTCCCGGATCTCTCTCAACAGTTAGCCCCATTGTGACATATCTTTTCCTTGTCAGAGCACTCATTGACTGTCAACCTCTGCCCTGAACTTCACTTGATGAGTCACCTCAGTCACTCGGTCGTATACAGCACAGCTGTTGGTGCAGGTCCTCCCGAGGTCGCCTTTTCTCAACTCCTCGAATTTCTCTCATTAACTCATCATAGGAGGGTGGGGATTCCAGTCGATTGCCAGGCGTAACTGAAGCAACAGCAGTTCTGAGAAGGGGCAGACTTAAGGATTCTGTCCAGTCTGGTTCGGTCCAGTTCAATCGTTGGCAAACTACCCTTTCTGAGGCATTCTTGCAAATAATTTTTCCAGCCGAGATACATACACAGACAACAACTCCCTTGGTACTGTTGTGCATTTCTTACTCTCCACCATAGGTCCTCATCAGAATTTGGGCTCCCATACACATTCTCCAAGGCCTCAAGATAGGCCTGTGCAGTCGCCTCAGGTTACTGGCCCGTTTAGCATGGATGGTAGCCAGGGCAGGACCTCGGAGGCTCTCACCTAACCCTCTTTAAGCACCGCCTTCCGAGCATTGCCATTCTAGCACTTGGGGCAACATAGGTCTATCCAGGTCTCCCAGTCATCCTCCCTTGGGGGTGGGAGGGTGCCAGAGAAGATCCTCAACCTTCGTGTAAGAGTCGTGACTAATGGCAGGTGCAGAAATTGAGTCTGCATTGGTTCAGCCACATTACGGGCACTGGAGCGGGAGAGGTGTTGGGGAGGAACACCCCAGGTGGCAAGAATAGTTTCTTCAAGTCCTCCACAGTTTTCCTTCTCCCAGCAACCATTTAGCAAATTTCTCCTCAAAAGTTTCAGATAGTGGTGGGGGCTCATTCCCCCCCGGGTCTTTACTGTCCTTAGTTATCACTCTCCAAGCAGTGAGGGCTCCCTCTGGGGTAATGGTTTGTGGCACTTTGGAGCTATCTATGGGATCCTTAAACTCTACTAGGGCCAGAGAAAAGTGTGGGTGAGCAGATTGTAAGCCGACCCACCACCACAGGGTTTTGTAAACCTTCCACCTTGGAAAGTACTCCTGTACAATGTCCGTGATGATACCAAGGGATGTCCAGTATAAGCATAGCATTTTGGGGTCGATCTCCTCCTCAGTACACCACTCCACCAGCCGGGTGCACAGCCACTTCTGTTGGGGTACCCATTTTTCTCTAACAGTGGTTCGTAAATATGGCCACTAGAGGACACACAATCCCAGCGGTGAGCCTCCAAGATGTAACCCCAGATGGCGCTATCCCAGGGGCTACTACCCTGCCTGATTTGCCACTAACAGGTTGAAGGGCCTGGATCAATGGCAGGTGCCTCCACCCAGAGGTCAGGGTTTGCAATAGTTAAACTTACTTGGTCACAGCCCTCTGGGACACTGCAACCCCTTTCTTCCCACTAGTGGCCCACACAATATATCAGAATTACCTTCACAGTATACACTTGCCCCCAGGGCTGGTTCAGGCACTGGGACCTCCTGTAAAATAAGATACAGTGCAACAATCACAGTACAATACTTTAACATACACAAATACCTCAGGCAGTATAACTTTGCTGGAACAAGCAGCTCTGATTTATTTAGGGGGAATATAACAAGGACAGGGGGAAATCAGGTTAATTAGCTTATCACTTTACTCATCTACTCTATGGCTCTGTGCACAGGCCTATCCCTACCAGTTACTGTCCCTGGGTACCCAAGCCCTAGTGGCTAGTCCAACCGTGGCAGCTGGTAGGGGCCCTTCCCACAGAGAAAGAAAAATTAGTTTAAACAGTCAGCAGTACAGTGATTCCATTTGGATTCAATGTGGCAATTCAACAGGGAGCGACCCTGAATTAGTACTCACGACCTCCAAACAAGATAGGGTCCTTCAATGTCAGCAGGGCTACTCTTGAGCTCCATGAGACTCCTCACACACTTATATGGCAAACTGCAACAGGCAAAAGTCCTTTAATGGCAGCAGGATTCACTTGAGCTAACCAAGCCTCCTCACACATTTATATGGTGAACAGTAACAGGCAAAAGTCCTTTAATGGCAGCAGGATTCACTTGAGGTACACAAGCCTCTTCACACATTTATATGGTAAAACAGAAAGTACTATACCAGGCAGGCTGCTTCTCTATCCCGATCGCAATTACTGCATAATACCCGGGAGAACACACAGCAGATTCAGTTCCTGACAGACCGAGTGCAATTCAGCAATTTCTCCAGTCTTCTACAGGGTGAGCCTGGTTTCTACTCTTCAGATATCCTTTGATTCTCTTCACAGGACGGATTCAGTCCTAACAAGCAGTTACACAAGCTGCAGACTGGAACTCTGGGCCATACACGTTCCGACTAAAACTGCACACTGAAAAGCACAGGGCTCCTTCCTTCTTCACTGCCAGAGCTTAACTGAAACTCCAACAGACAAAACTGGGCACTTTCTTTGAGTTCCTCCCAGTTCTTGACTGGATTGGCTGTCACTCACAATAGACTGCTCCTGTTGGTCCAAAAAGGTGCCGAAGTCTAAATTACATCTCCCAGAGTCACTGCCCATACAATCCTCTTGTGGCTGGCTCAGATTATGAGTCCAAGTTCTGATTCGTCCAAGGCACCATTTTAGAGCTAGCTTACCCCACACTGATTGGTCCAGTTCAGCAGTTCAAAACCAGAATGGGGAACTAGGCAGACACAGTTCTGACTGCAAAGAAAGCAGGTTAGACAAACTGTAATTTCATTATTACTCTAAATGGTTTCTGGCAAACAGTTACATCTTTCAGATAGGTTCCCTTTGCACTCCTAGTGACTGCAAAAATGGAGTGAATTGGCAGCAGCTCGAGTGGTACTCAATCAAAGAAACACACAGTCCCCCATACAAACTAATTATGTCTGCAAGCAGACAGCTCTTAAAGAGACAGTACCAGAGGTTCTAAAAACACTCACTGATAAATGGCTTAAACGCCAAACACCATTCAGGCTTGGAGCATTCAAGCAAGCTCCTGGAAGTCTTTTGGGAACCCCCATTTGCAGGGGGGTTACACCACCTTTTTGTAGAACAAAAAGAATGAAAGGGGACTCAGAGAGTCTGGGAGGAGAGACACCTGAGGGCCTGTCTGTCATCATCGTCACCGGGATAGTCTTAGTCTCCCTCCCACTCCTCATAATACAGTAAGCATCTGGGTCATAATCTGGAGGAGAGGGATCCGACCAAACCAAGCACCAAACCGGCAGTATCGGTTCAGACGGAACCGGTCTAAGCGATTGGACAATACTAATCGCTTTGGCTAGTTCGTCCACAATTGGAGAGTGGGATACAGGATCCGAACCGGCAGACTTGCGCTTTTTCTTTGACGGAACTGACCCCAAGGGGTTGGCTCTCCTTTTGCCTGAGGAGGTATCACCTAGGTCAGTAGGCACCTCCTCAGATTCAGCCGCAAGCAAACTGGGCTGGCCATTTGGATCTACGGACTTCTCGGCCTCCCTTTCCTTCAGCCTACTCAGTCTTTTATCTAGAGTGGTTTTAGGAAAGTTCTTACAGATTTGGCAGTCTGACTTGAGGTGGTCAAACCCCGGACAATAAACACAGATGAGGTGGAGGTCGGTCTTAGCAAAGGCCTCCCCATACTCAGTACAGTGTTGAAACCCAGTGGGACTGGTTTCTTCTTGGGTTTCTCAGACATGGCCAACCTAACAAATTACCTTATAGAAGCTTTCAAGCCAGGTAATAAAGCAACCGATCGGTTACAAACCGTGTCACAGGCTTTTTAAAAGAACCAGCAAAAGTCCGGTTCTTTTGAAACTGATCGGTACTGGAACACCACACTAATCCCAGAAAGAGAGAAAAATTTTACAAAGTCGGTTCCAAACCGGACTGACCGGAAAGAAACCGAAGAAAGACAATTTCCACTTTTTTGAGCAAAATAAAACACAGTCACTACCTATCTACATACTACCTGTACCATAGACAGAGGCTGGAAATCCAAAAATAACAAAAATATGCAGTTTAAACTGAACGCTTTATTCTTCTTTTACTGAACCATGCAAAGGAAATCTCAGGAGTGACTTCACTGTTAGGCAGAGTAAAGAATCTGACGGTTACACTGGGAAGTACCACAGACAGAGGTTTGAAAACCGAGCTCGAGCTCAACGTTCTGTGCTTCGGCATAGGGTTGGCTCTTTCCTCTCCGGGGCAGTTCGGGTGCTGGGGCTGACTGCGTTATGTCTGAATACAGCAAGACTTCATGTTGTTTGAAAGTGGAAGCTGAGGTTCAATGCAGGGAAATGCAAGGTACTACACTTGGGGGCCAGAAACCCGGGCCAAGTGTACACCCTGGGGGGGAATGCTACAAGTCTCGATGGCTGAGAAAAACCTGGGAGTGGTGGTGGATGTCAAGATGAACAACTCAGAGACTTGTAGGAGGGCAGTGGCCAAGGCCAACAGGATGCTGGGATGCATCGCTAGGGGGATCACCTCAGGAAGGAGGGAAGTGATACTCCCTCTGTATAACTGCTTGGTGAGGCCGCACCTCACGTACTGCGTGCAGTGTTGGAGGCCACACTTAAAGAGGGACATTAAACTCCTGGACAGGGTCCAGAAGAGGACAACCAAAATGATTCAGGGCTTGGGGGACAGGACCTATGGGGAGAGGCTCGAAGAGCTAAATACATACACATTGGAAGAGAGAAGAGACCGGGGGGACATGATAGAGATCTTCAGGTACATGAAGGGGTAAACAGGGAAGGAGCAGTTAGGGTGCTTCGAAGGAAGGAGGAGGGGCAACTAGAGGGCATAAGTGGAAGCTGGAGGGGGAAGATTCAGGGGAGAAAGGAGGAGGTGCTACTTCACTGAGAGGGTGGTGGAGCCATGGAATGTGCAGCCTAGGGGGCTGGTGGAGGCAGAGGCAGTGGAGGAGTTCAGGAGGGGGTGGGACAGGTACAGGGGAAGGGTTCTGGAAGCAAAATCCAGTGCAGTGAGAATATCAGGAACTGGGAAGGGAGAACCCAGAAAGGGTGAGGGGGGGCAGCAAGGTCAGCTCCCAGGGTGGGGGCTGACCAAACAAGCAGACACGAAAGACCGTTAAGCCTATTCTGCTGGCATTTTAGTATGTTAGTATTTGCTGATGATATTTTGGTGACAGCTCTTTCACCTGAGACTTCCCTTCCGGCCCTATGGGACTCCCTGACACTTTTTACTGAGATCTTGGGATTTTAATTAAACATAGCTAAAACCTACTTGCTTTAAATTTTAACTCATCCCAATCCCTTAAAAATAAATATCCAATAAAATGGCATGGAACACAGTTTAAATATTTGGGGATAGTTACCCCTAAGGACTTAGATAATGTGGAATTATTGAATTACGAACCATTGTCAATATAAATTCAGTCAGATGTGGCGACTTAGTCCAATTTACCTTTAAATTTTTTCCAAAGGATAGAGTCCATTCATATGATTATCCTACCAAGATAGTTATACCTATTTCAAAATATTCCAACTTTCCCCTCTAACTTGTACTTCAAATCCTGGGAGAAAATCATTTCTAATTTTATCTGGCATGGGCAGAGACCTCGAAAAAGGATGTCCTTGCTACAGCTCCCGCTTGAGGAGGGAGGAGCCAACTTACCCAATTTAAGGCTTTATGCTCTGGCAGCCTTTTTTAAAAAATTGTTCCTGTGGCTGTCTCCATCTTTTGAAGTGCATTGGAAGGACTTGGAATTTGCTATAAATGATCTATATGATATATTAAAAATAACTCTAGCTTCAGTAACGAAAATCCCTTGTTTAAGGGATTTCACACCCTTTACTGCCTACGTTTTAAAACAAAGGTATAGGCTGAAAAACCATAAGGGTTTTAGAGAATTCTTTTTTCTATTTATATTAATCTCTGAAGATGGTAATTTTTTTTCCCCGCTTCACTAGATTATACTTTGATAAAGTGGAGGAGAGTGGAACTCCAATTCTTTAGGCAATTTATTTCTCGTGGGGGCATTGTTCAGTTTGAAACACTTCAGAGGGACTATGGCTTACCAGACAGGCATCTCTTCAGATATACACAGGTCAAAAATTATCTCCTAAGACAAAGAAAAGTGAAGTCTACACAACCTGACCCTATTCCAATATTTTGGAGAGTCCTTGAGGATGCCTTGTCAGGTTGGCAATGGGGACACCAGGTGGGATAACTGTATCGCATCCTCCGGGAGGGAATGGGAGATTCACTGCTTTCCATTTCGAGAAGCTGGTGTAGGGATCTTGAGATGGACATACCCGAACAGGACTGGCTTCAGGCCTCGTCTTTGGCTTGTAGGGTAACTCATTCTAACTTATGGTGGGAATTTGCATGGAAATGCCGAGTCTGGTTTTTCTGCTCTCTGGCTATTCTCATTAAATACCGTCCCTCCTCCTATGGTAAATGCTGGAGGGCTTGTGGGTGCCTGAAAGCTGACCTGACTCGTATTTTTTGGATGTGCCTGCACCTAATGCCCTTTTGGTGTATCTTACAACAAGCAATGTCAGACTGTCTAGGAGAGAGGGTAGAATTAACTGCCGAGATGATTTTATTGGCCATATTTCCCTCCCCAATTAACCAGCTTGGCATAGAACTTTGCTACCTATTCATATTGTGGCAGCCAAAAAGGCTAAAACTAGATGTTGGATGTCTCTGGATGTTCCTACCATTGGGTTGGTTTCGGATATCTATAATATGGAATCTCAATTGGCCAAGTTGCACACTAAAATCTCAGAGGCCGAGATAATTTGGGGGCCATGGGTATTCTACATGTCCGGTCGAGATCCTGACTTTGTTCCTTAGGGTGTTAAGCTGTGGGATCCTTTGGTTACCTAGGGAATGGTATTCCTGAATAAGGATATGGAGACATTTTCCATAGGGGTAATGAGAGTAACTGTTACAGGAAGACATAAATTTCCATGCATTTCAGACAGGGTAAGAATGATAGTGAAATAATGTGCTCAGTCATATTGTATAAATGTAATTTTATTTAAAATACAATGGTTTATATCCACAAATATTGATTATGTATACAAAGCCTTGTAATTATATTGTTGAAGATAAACCAACAGACTAAAGACCGCATCAGGTTGTGATCACAACCAATATAACAAAAAGAAATAAAAAAGAAAAAATATAGGTGTCTCAATACAAGATGATAAACAGCAGCTAGAAAAAATAACATCCATGTAGAATTCTTACATATTTGTTTAAGACACCAGCTCAGCGTCTAGCTGTTAAAATTCCCAATTGATGTTTTACACTTTGCGCATCCTCATAGTACTGTGCAGCAATTTGTTAGCTATAATTTAAATTCTGCCAGTGTGTATAATAACCTGGCAATGGCCTTCCATTGATCCGGTTCTTAATTATATGCCTACATTGCTTTACAAAGAAACATAGAAGTTGAGGGCAGATAAGAAAAAATTACTCACCTTAGTAATGTTGTTTCTTCTAATGGAGTCTTGCTATATTCTGACATATACAGTGAGTCCCAACATTCGAACTGCCCCGGAGATGAAAGAGTTAACTTTCCATGCCAGGCATGGAACGCTGAGCTCGAGCTCGGTTGAGACTCTGTCTGTTCTTCTTCAAACTCAAACTGTCAGATCTTTACGAGCTAAACTCACTAAGGTCCTGTGTGGAAGCTGTAAACCTACACTAGCCAACTGGCTACTAAACATAAAACACATTCTTTGGTCCCAACACAAAGACTCAAGTCAGGAGACCCAAAAATGAAAACACAACACCCACTCACCCCAAAAAAGAAGGGGTGAAACAAAAAGGTGGGCACCTACTAAGTGCCAACACTGCACTGCCCACCCACATCCCAAAAACAGAGGTTCTGAGGGGGAGGTCAGAATATAGCAAGACTCCTTTAGAAGAAACAACATTACTAAGGTGAGTAATTTTTTCTTCAAACAACATAAAGTCTTGCTATATTCTGACATGTATGAGACTACAAGCAGTACCTCCATGGAGGAGGGACAGAACCTACTTAGGAAATAGGCTCTGAAGCACAGCTGTGCCAAACCGAGCATCACTCCTAGCCTGGATGTCCAGGGAGTAATGCTTGTAAAAGTGTGAACTGTTTTCCAGGTAGCTGCTTGACATATCTCTAGAATAGGGATGTCCCTGGCAGCAGCCAGGGAAGCAGCTGTACCTCTGGTAGAGTGAGCCCTCAGGCCTGAGGGAGGAACCTTACCCAGTTTTTCATAGCAAAATTGGATACATGAGACAATCCACCTGGCAATGGATCTTTTAGTGGCAGGTTTCCCTTTACCAGCCTCACCATAAGTGAGGAACAGTTGGAGGGAGTCAAACCTGTGACCCTTGGTACACTCTATGTAGTAACTAAGGGCTCTTTTCACATCTAAACTGTGCAGTCTCCTCTCGCCAGAGGAGGAATGGTCAGTGAAGTACACTGGAAGAGACATAGATTGATAAAGGTGGAAATCTGAAACCACCTTAGGCAAGAACTTCCTGTTAGTCCTGAGGACCACCTTATCTCTATGAAAGGAGATAAAATCAGGCTCCACTGACAAGGCTTGTAATTCACTTATGCATCTGGCAGAAGTGATGGCTACCAGAAACAGTGTCTTCCAAGTCAAGTACTTAAGCTCTGCTAAAGATAAAGGCTCTAAAGGGGGTTGCATAAGCTGAGCAATGCAAACATTGAGGTCCCAGGCAGGGGCAGGGTCCCTAAATGGAGAGTTGGTGTGAAGCAAGCCCTTGAAAAACTTGGAGAAAACAGGGTGAGCTGAGAGAGAACAGGCTTACCTGCTGAAACAAAAGCAGACACAGCTGCCAGATGCACTTTCAGTGTAGCTGGTCTCAGCCCCAAGCTATTTAAATGAACCATATAATCAAGGACTGTGGGCAGATCAGCAGATTCTGGGGAAATATGCTTCCCAGAGCACCATATGGAAAATATTTTCCATTTAGAATTATAAGTAGCCCTGGTGGAAGGTTTTCTAGAAGCCTTCAGGATATCCACTACACCTTGGGAGAGGTGTAAATCAGCAAACTCTAACTCTTCAAGAGCCAGGCCTTGAGATTGAGATTTGAGGTTCGGGTACCAAACCCTCCCTTGAGCACAGGTTAACAGGTTGTAATTCCTGGGAAGACACAGGGGAAGATGGACTGCTAAGGACAGTAGGAGTGGATACCAGGGCTGCCTGGCCCAGTCTGGAGCAATCAGGATCATCTTGCAGGGTTGAGATCTGATTTTGACTAGCACTTTGAACAGGAGAGGGAAGGGGGGAAAGCATAGAGAAACTTCCCTTCCCAATTGAGAACTAAGGCATCTGGGGGGACTGAGCCAAACACTGGGGGTCTGCGCAAAAAAGGGGAAGTTGGTGATTGTCTGGGGCTGCAAAAAGATCTATCTGCGGGGTGCCACATCTGGAAAATATCACCTCCAAGACCAGGGGATCCAGTGACCATTCGTGATGGCCCTGGGAAATCCTGCTGAGAGCATCCGCCAGGACCTTGTCCTTTCCTGGGAGGTGAACTGCCGTGAGGGAGGTGTTCAGGGAGTAAGTCAGAGACCACAACTTCATTGCTTCGGTGCACAAGGCCGTAGACTGAGTGCCTCCTTGCTTGTTGATGTACCACATTGTGGTGGTGTTGTCTGTTCTGACCTGTACAACTTTGTTCTGAACAGATTTGGAAAAAGCTTGAAGTGCTAGAAATACTGCTCTGAGTTCCAACAGACTGATATGGAGCAGAGATTCCTGAGGGGACCACAACCCCTAGGTGGTGAGGGTCGCCCATGTGAGCCCCCCACCCCAAGAGCGAGGCATCTGTAGTAAGGATTAAAGAGTGAGACTGAGTGACAAAGGGGAACCCCTTGTCTCAAATTGTTCTGATCCTGCCACCACTGTAGGGCCTGGATCAGGGTTCGAGTTACTGGGATCAGTTTGGTCACAGGGTCCTTCCTTTGAGACCAAAAGGCTCTCAAATGGAACTGAATGTCCCTCATCTGAAATCTTGCTCCCTGCACTACTGCTGTAGAAGCAGCCATGTGCCCCAGGAGCTGTAGAAAATGCCTTGCTGGTCAAGACACCTGCAGGGTGAATGAGGAGGCCAGAGAGACCAGGGTCCTTGCCCTGTCCAGGGGAAGGAAAGCTCTGGCCTTCTCTGTGTCTAGCTCTGCGCCTATGAAGGTGAGGAGCTGGACAGGCTCTAGAACTGACTTTGAAGGATTTAGAAGGAAACCCAAAGAAGTGAGCAGTTGCTGAGTTATCTGTAAGTGTAACTTGACTTGGTCTGGGGACTGGCCTGCTATGAGCCAGTCGTCCAGGTAAGGAAAGATGGCAATTTTCTGCCTTCTTAGAGAAGCAACTACTACTGCCAGGCATTTTGTGAATACCCTTGGAGCAGAGGTGAAGCCAAAGGGCATTGCTCTGAACTGGTAATGGCCTGAGGGCAGCTCGAACCTGAGGTACTTTCGATGGGAGCTTCTGATGAGAATATGGAAGTAGGCATCCTTGAGGTCCAGGGACACTAGCCAGTCCCCTGGCCTTAGAGAGGGTAGAATAATTCCCAGAGTCACCATTTTGAATTTTGGTTTTAAAAGGTGCTTGTTTAAGTATCTGAGATCCAGGATGGGCTGCCATTCTCCTGTCTTTTTTGGGGTAAGGAAGTACCTTGAATACAATCCTTAGCCCTGGTGTAGGGGTGGAACCCTTTCCACAGCTCTGAGAGCTAGGAGGGAAGAGACCTCTGCCTCTAAGGCAAGTGCCTCTGATGGATTTGCAGGTAGAAAGGATCTAGTTCTCATCTTTGGAAACTTTTTGAAGCTGAGAACCAGTCCCTGGCTTACTACTTCCAGGACCCATTTGTCTGATGTCAGAGACTCCCAGTCCTGGACAAAGTAAGCCAGCCTGCCCCCTACAGGTAGCTGAGAATCGGCCCTGGCAACCCCATCAGGGTGCCTGCTTGGCAGAGGCTTTGTGCTGAGGGGTGGAAGCAGGCCTGCTTGTACCCCATCTGCCTCTCCCTCTAAAGAACCCCCTCTGGGCATAAGCAGAAGAGGAGGCCTGGGCTTGGTAAAAAGGCCTATGAAAAGGCCTGCCCTGGGAAGCTGCCTTTGAGGAGTGGCCTGCCTTTCCTTGGCCTGTGCACTCCTACAGGTGGTCCTATACTCATCCATTTTCTTCATGTAATTCTCTGTCTGCTCCCCAAACAGAGAATTACCCACAACAGGAAAATCCATGTCCTTAGCCTGGGTATCCTGTGACAGGCTAGTACATCTGAGCCAAGCCATTCTTCGAAGTGCCACAGATGTAGCCATGACTCTTGATGACACATCATTTGAGTCCACTGCAGCATGGAATTGCACCTTGGATGCCTCAATACCATCAGCAGCCACCTGCTCCAGCTCCTTGGCAAGCTGGCCAGGGACCTGTTTTGCTAAAGTCATGACAGTGTCCCATCTGGATTTCTCATATCTAGCCACATAAGCCATATAATTCGCCTGTCTGAGTCCCAAGGATGCTGCCATGCACTGTTTCTTTGCCATGGCATCAATCCTCCTGGAGTCCTTGTCTGAGGGGGTGTGAAGCCAAGGGAATATTTGCCTTGTCACAGGCTGCAGCTTGCACTACTCCAACATGGCTGCATTGTTGTGTAAGGAACTCCGTATCAGAGCCTGACAATGTGTACCTCTTGTCCATTCTCTTATCCACAGGAGGTATAGTGTGAGGAGTTTTTAGAATTTTAAATGTCTGTTTCCCAAAAGATTTATGCAAGGGAATAGACAGCCTCCTAGACTCTGGGATATCCATCATTTCTACATAGTCAGGCTCCTCTTGATCATCCACAGCTTCCTCCATAGGGAGCTGGAGGGTTTCAGACACTTTTTTATAAAACATAAAATGAGAAGGGGACTCAGAAAGCCTAGGAGGAGACACTCCTGAAGGTCTGTCTGGGGAGATGTCTGGGTCAATGGGCACATACAGACTTTCAAATCCACATTCACTCTCCTCATGCTCCTCTTCCCCCTCCTCTGGTTCATAATATTCCTCTAAATCATACTCTTGAACCGGTGGAACCGGCCGAACCGAGTGCCTACCTGACGGTGCCGGTTCGGTCGGAACCGGGGAAAGCGACTGGACAATTTTGATCGCTTTGGCTATTTCTTCAGCAGTTGGAGAGGAAAGTTTTGGCTCCACACCAGCTGATTTTCTAGTCCTTTTTGCTGGAACCGACTCCTCAGAGTCGGATCTCCTTTTGGCCGAAGAAGTCGCGCCCTGGTCAGAGGGCACTCCTTCTGGTTCAGTTTGAACCGAACCAGGCTGGCCATCCGGTTCAGCAGACTTTTTGGCCTCCCTTTCCCTGAGCCTACCAACTCTCTTTTCCAGGGTAGCTGCAGGAACATTTTTACAAATCTGGCAGTCTGCATTGAGGTGGTCAAACCCCAGACAGTAAACACAGGTGGTGTGGGGATCAGCCTTGGCAAAGACTTCCCCACACACACTACAGTGTTGAAACCCAGTGGGTCCGGTTTTTCTTTTGGGTTTCTCAGACATAGTGCCAGTCCTATCCAAACTTACCCATTTATGGCAATCCGCCAGGCAAGACCCTCTTATTGGTTCCCAACCGTGTCACGGGTCGTGGAAAAAAACGTAATAAAATCCGTTTTTTTTAAAACCGATAAGAACCGGTAACCACACTCTAAAAGTACAATTTAAGATTTTTTAAACAACTTGATCAGTTCAAACCGAACCGATGAACCGTTTACAAGTTCCACACAGAATAGATAAAATATATCCTATCTAGTACTCACAAATACCACAGACAGAGACAGAACCGACAGGTTACGGTTTAATTTCAGTCGAAAACCGAGAAAATGGCACTTTAACCGACAAAATGAACCGAGCAAAAGGAGAAATCTCTGGAGCGACTGTTCAGTGAGGCGGAGAAAAGAATCTGACGGTTTGAGTTTGAAGAACAACAGACAGAGTCTCAACCGAGCTCGAGCTCAGCGTTCCATGCCTGGCATGGAAAGTTAACTCTTTCATCTCCGGGGCAGTTCGAAGGTTGGGACTCACTGCATATGTCAGAATATAGCAAGACTTCATGTTGTTTGAAGGACCACAAGGCCCATCCAGTCTGCCAATTTATTTTTCAACCTTAGATCCAGAAGCAAATGATTTGATACCTTTTAATGGACCAACATAGATGTAACAACAAGAACAAAGTGCTCTAGCTTTCGGACCAACCAGTCCTTCTTCAGAAGCTCATGGCAGTTGTTTAGAAAATACAATACTTATAACAGCTAGATAATGCAGAGAAAAACAGAAAAAAATCCCCATTGGTTTAAAATACTCATTTAAAAAAAAAAAAAAAACAGAAGATGATGTCAGAGAAGTTAAACAGTACAATACTGCCCTCAGTCCGAATGAACCTTGTAATTGTAATTGTTCCCCAAAGGAATACAACTTGTAATGAAATTCTGAGTAAATTACTACAATATTAGCCTAATGTAAAAAGATATGTGCAGGACCCCCAAGCAAATGAGATCACACATCCCAATATGTACAGAGTTACAAAAATTATATATAACAGTATAAGATAACACTCCTGTATGTACACTAGCAGGCTGGGTAAACTGAATATGGTGCAATGGAATCAATCCCCACACACACACAGGCAAAGATAAAAAGTAAGGAGAAATTTGTTGTGTGTGAAATGAAAATAGTAACACATTATACCTCCATATAGCTAAATAGAGACTTACCTCAATGTGTGGGAAACAATTACAGTGACTGAAGTTAATATAGGTTCACTAGGAGAGAGATTGAGAGTGTATATGTGTGTGTGTGTGTGTGTCTGTGGGGGACAGGGAGAGAGAGAGAGAGACATCATCTCGTTTAAGCTATGTATCTCCCCAACCCACATTATTGTGATGTGGGGTGGGTTAGGTTGTACTGTTTGTATGAGCAGGAGGAGATAAATTACTTTTTTATCTCTTTTTCAGATTCCCTAGACACTTGTGGTACATGTAGTTGCTACATTCTCAGTATATATTGACATCAGTACATATCAGGATGCATGGTCTGAATTCCTTGAGGTTCCTCTACTAGAGTTTTTGTTTAACACTAATATTATCAATTTATATTTATATTATCATTTATATAGTCCTGAGGTTTTTGTAATTTCTTGGGCCTTTTATTTAGCTTGAGAATACAGCTGGGTGACATGTCTAGCTAGGTTTTACACATCACACAGTGTGCACTGATGTTTTAGACAACTTTACTGGTATTCTTGTCTTTAATGCATACATTGTAATTTCATGAGCCCTATAACTATCTTAGTTTGTCTTTAAGCTGGGTGGGGTTGCTTTCAGTAATCACATCCTTATACTGACTGTGACACTCATGGCTTGATTTGGGAGTTATCTGCTTCAGCAGTGTTATCTTATGTCAATTAAATTTATGTGCAGTAGGATTCTTTATGTTTGTTGCACCAAGCACATCTTAACCCAAGGTTCATTCGGACTGAGGGCAGTATTGTACTGTTTAACTTCTCTGACATCATCTTCTGTTTTTTTTTTTTTAAATGAGTATTTTAAACCAATGGGGATTTTTTCTGTTTTTCTCTGCATTATCTAGCTGTTATAAGTATTGTATTTTCTAAACAACTGCCATGAGCTTCTGAAGAAGGACTGGTTGGTCCGAAAGCTAGAGCACTTTGTTCTTGTTGTTACATCTATGTTGGTCTATTAAAAGGTATCAAATCATTTGCTTCTGGATCTATTCTTGCAAGGACCAATACGGCAACTACTAAATCATCATTTTTTCAACCTTATAAATGTGCCATCAGCCTTTGCTCTGTCAGTGGCCTATCTATTCATACTCATCTGTATTGCTCCCTTATGCCTATCCCATGACTGTCTCAAGCCCTGCATTGTATTCCTAGCCACCACTTCCTGAGGTAGGCCGTTCCATGCATCCACCACTCTTTCTGTGAAAAAGAATTTCCTCACATTCCCCCTTAATCGGTCTCCCTCTAATCTCATGCTGTGTCCTCTTGTCCTGCTATTTTTCTTATATTGAAACATGTTAGACTCTTTCACCTTGTTAATGCCCTTAAGGTGTTTGAATGTTTCGATCAGATCACCTCTCTCCCTCCTTTGCTGTAGGGTATACATATCGAGCTTTGTTAATCTGTCCTCATATGTCTTCTGATGCAGTCCCTGCACCATTTTGGTTGCCCTTCTCTGGACTGCTTCAATTTGATTAATGTCCTTGTGAAGGTGTAGCCTCCAGTACTGCACGCAGTACTCCAGATGGGGCCTAACCAGTGTCTTGTAAAGAGGGATTATTACCTCCCTCTTATGACTTGTGATACCCCTACTAATACACCCTAACATCCCCCTAGCCTTACCTACTGCTTTAGAGGTCTGCTTGGATGGTTTCAGGTCAAATAGGGGTCTCTATTTGTAATCCAATGGGATTTTGTGGCAAACTGGCCTCAGTGGGTCTTTTGCCCAGGCTCTCTCATAGGCTCAGTCCTGCCCAGGAATTTTCCCTCAACTCCTGACCATTGCCCTTGTTTCTTCTAGCTGCAGAGTCGAACACTGGATTTTGCTCATGGCTATAATGCCTCGCATGATACCTCTGGTGCAGCAGGCTAACTGGATATGGCGCTCTCGGCTGGGATGCTGCTTCGCCAGAATTGCTGTGGATTTTTTCTACTGCTCCCCTCTCTTGGCTCATCTCACTAATGCTCGGGACCTGGATGGAGATGGGTGCTTTTGTGGTTTGGAGACTTGGTAGGAGCAGTTCCCCCAAAGGGGAAAAGTCTGTGGTGAGTCAGGAAAACCCAGCTCCAACTTGCCAGTTAAAATGTGGTTTTGCTGATGCTGTACGCTAGGATGCCGACACATTTCGTAGTCTGCAAGGCCTGCAGTGCCTGGACAGACAGGGGAAAACCAGCCCACATGTGGACACTCAGTCACTTCCTTGAGGGTCTCATTCATTTTTTCAGCTCCCCGACGGGTTAAGAATTTCTTCTTTTATTCCCTCTTTCTGACCCTCCTCTAGAATCATAACACGCGGGATCAAGGAGCATATCATCACATTCCAAACAAGGACTACTGAAAACATGTCTTTCTAATTAAAAGCACCTAAGTGGAATTTCTCTTTTAAGATAGTAAATACTCCTGTGTTGTGTCAGATCTGTTACCCTTGGTGCTAGCTGAGGAAGTCAGTATAACTGATTTTTCAGAAAGATTTAGCTTAACTCTTGATCTTCAAGAACTATACTCTGAGGTGCAGAGTTCACAGATCCACAAATGTTATCCTGCCCTGGGACAGTGTTAGCAGACTGTATCACAGGGTCAGGTAGATAGGAGTTTTTTTGGGAGAGGGACAGCAGCATGTAGTACCAGATCTGCCTGGCACAGTCTAGAGCTATGAGAATCATTGGGGCCGACTGCCTCCTTGATTTGATCAGTATTCTTAGTAGAAGAAGGAATGGAGGGAAGGCATATAGAAACTTCCCAACCAGGTAAGAACCAGGGCATCCTCTGGGACTGATCCCATTACTAGGTGTCTACAACAAAACAATGGGAGCTGGTTGTTTTCCCAGGAAGCAAACAGGTCTATTACTGGTGTACCTTACCTTCTGAACACTGATGCCAGCACCTGTAAGCTCAGGGTCCACATTCACAACTTCCCTGGTGGATCCTGCTCAGACAGTCTGCCAGTACATTGTTCTTCCCTGGCAGGTGTACTGTGGAAAGCTGGACTTCCAGGAGTAGACTAGGTTCCAGATCTTCATGGCTTCTGTGCACAACTTTAAAGATCATGATTCTCCCTTTTTATGTAATACTCTAATGGTGTTATCTGTTCTGATGTGGAAAGACTGACCACTGATCTGGGAGGAAGAGCCTGCATTGCTAGGTACACTGCTCTGAGCTCCAGGAGATTTATGTGCTCGAGTCTCCTGTGTGCTTCAGGTGCCACTTACAGTGAGATTCTACAGGTGGTCACCACAACCTAGGAGGAAGGCATATGTTGTGAGTATAGCTGTAGGGGATTGCTGAATGAAGGAACTTCCCTCTCTGAGATTGCATTCTTCCTTCTACCACTCCAGCGCCTTTAGCAAGGTTTTTGTGACAAGCACCAATCTGGACAAAAGATTCCACCTTTGAGACCAATTGTCTCCTAGGTGATACTGGATGTCTTTCATTTGAAAACTGGCTCTTGGCACCACTGCAGTAGATGATGCCATGTGGCCCAGTAACTGCAGAAAAACTCTTGCAGGCCTTGGCTGACCTGCCTTTAAGGATTCTGAAGTTGAACTCAGATTTTATACCCTTGTTTGATGACGGAAGGCCTTCCCCTGCAGGTTTCCAACTCTACACCGATAAAGTCCAGGCTTTGCATACGCAGTATGAAAAAATTACTCAACTTAGTAATTATGTTTCTTCTAGTGGAGTCTTGCTGTATTCTAACAAGTGCAGTTAGCCCCAGCCTTTAAACTGCCCCGGAGAACAATGGATTAACTTTTCTATGCAAGGCATAGAATGTTGATCTCAAGCTCGGTTGATGTCTCTGCCTGTTGTATTTTGAACTGCAACCGTCAGATCTTTACAAGCAAAACTCACTAGGTGTTCTGTGTGGAAACTGTAAAATTTTTACTAGCCAACTGGCAGAAAAATAATCTTTTGGGTTCCCAAGGGAAGACCCAAGTCAGGAAATCCAAAACAGAAAAAACAATTAAAACTGAAATAACATATCACCCCATGAGTAACAGAGGGTGAAAGAGGGTACCCCTGGGGTGCCAACACTGCGCCTGCCCACCCACATCCCCCCAAAAAATCCAGGTTCTGAGAGGGGAGGCGGGGGGGTCAGAATACAGCAAGACTCCACTAGAAGAGACATAATTATTAAGGTGAGTAATTTTTTTCTTCAAACAACACGAAGTCTTGCTGTATTCTGACAAGTGCAGACTACCAAGCAGTACCTCCATGGAGGAGGGACAGAACCTACTTTGGGAATAGGCTCTGAAGTACTGCTGTGCCAAACCAAACATCACTTCTAGCCTGGATATCCAGAGAGTAATGCTTGGTGAATGTATGGACTGTTTTCCAGGTGGCTGCTTGACAGATTTCTAAGAGAGGGATATCCCTGGCAACAGCCAGGGAAGCAGCTGTACCTCTTGTAGAGTGAGCCCTCAGGCCTGCGGGTGGAATCTTTCCCAGTTTCTCATAACAGAATTGTATACAAGACACAATCCACCTAGCAATTGTTCTCTTGGTGGCAGGTTTGCCCTTTCCTCTCCATAAGTGAGGAACAACTGGAGGGAATCAAACCTGTGACCCTTGGTACGCTCTATGTAGTAGCTAAGAGCTCTTTTAACATCCAAACTGTGTAGCCTCCTCTCCCCTGAGGAAGAATGATCAGTGAAGTAAACGGGGAGAGAGACAGACTGATTCAAGTGGAAATCTGAAACCACTTTAAGCAAGAACTTTCTGTTAGTTCCAAGGACCACTTTATCTCTGTGAAAAGAGATGAAATCAGGTTCCACTGACAGGGCTTGCAATTCACTGATACGTCTAAGAGAAGTAATGGCTACCAAAAACACAGTTTTCCAAGTCAAGTACTTAAGCTCTGCTCTGAGGACAAAGGCTCAAAAGGGGGTTGCATAAGCTAAGCAATGCAAACATTAAGATCCCAAGCAGGAGCAGGATCCCTAAAGGGGGGATTGGTATGAAGCAATCCCTTGAAAAACTTACAGAATACAGGGTGGGATGACAGAGAGGAAGATTTACCAACTGACAGGAAAGCAGAAACAGCAGACAAGTGTACCCTGAGAGTAGCTGTTCTGAGGCCCAGGCTATTAAAATGGACCATATAATCCAGAACTATAGGCAATTCAGCGTTATCTAGAGAGATATGCCTCTTGGAACACCAAATGCTGAACCTCTTCCAGTTGGAGTTATAAGTCTTTCTGGTGGAAGGCTTCCGAGAAGCTCTGAGAATATCCAGAACTCCCTGAGACAGATGCAAATCAGCGAACTCTAACTCTTCAAGAGCCATGCCTTGAGATTGGGAGACTGAAAATTGGGGTACCAAATCCTCCCCTGAGAGAAGGTTAACAGGTTGTAATTCCTGGGAAGAGCCAGGGGAAGATGGACTGCTAGGGACAGCAACAAGGGGTACCATGGCTGCCTGGCCCAGTCTGGAGCAATCAGAATCACATTGCAAGGTTGTGACCTCATCTTGACTAGAACTTTGAACAGGAGAGGGAAGGGGGGAAAAGCATACAGAAATTTCCCTTCCCAGTTTAGAGGAGTTGCCTGCATTTCCTTGGCCTGAGCACTCCTGTAAGTGGTCCTGTACTCGTCCATTTTCTTCATGTAATTCTCTGTCTGCTCCCCAAACAGATAATTACCCACTACAGGAAAATCCATGGCCTTAGCCTGGGTATCCTGTGAGAGGCTAGTTTATCTGAGCCAAGCCATTCTCCGAAGAGCTACAGATGTAGCCATGACTCTTGATGACACATCATTGGAGTCCACAGCGGCATGAAACTGAACTTTTGATGCCTCAGTCCCATCTGTAGCCACCGCCTCCAGCTCCTTGGCAAGCTGGGGTGGAGCCTGTTTAGCTAGTGCCAGTACAGTGTCTCACCTGGACTTCTGGTATCTGGCTGTATAGGCCATATAATTCGCCTGCCTGAGTCCCAAGGAAGATGCCATGTACTGCTTTTTTGCCATGGCATCAATCTTCCTGGAGTCCTTGTCTGTGGGGTGTGATGCCAAAGGAATGTTTGCCTTATCACAGGCAGCAGCCTGTACAACCCCAACATGGCTGCATTGCTGATAAAGGAACTCCGTATCTGAGCCTGAAAGTGTATACCTCTTGTCCATTCTTCTATCCACAGGAGGTATGGAATTGGGAGACTTCAGAATTTTATGTGTCTGCTTCCCAAAAGATTTGTGGAGGGGAACAGACAGTCTCCTGGACTCTGGGATGTCCATCATTTGTACATTGTCAGGCTCCTCCTGATCCTCCACTGCCTCCTCCATAGGAAGGTGGAGGGTCTCAGCCACCTTTCTGTAAAACATAAAGTGGGAAGAGGACCTCAGAAAGCCTAGGAAGAGAAACGCCTGAAGGTCTGTCTGGGGAGATGTCCGGAACAATAGGCACATCCAGACTTTCACCATCACCATATTCATCTTCCAACTCTCCTTCCTCCTCAAACTTCGGTTCATAAAATTCTTCCGGGGTATAATCATGAACCGGGGGAACCGACCGAACCGAGCCCCTGCCAAAAGGTGCCAGATCAGTCAGAACCGGGCGAAGCGATTCCACAAAACGAATCGCTTTGGCTATATCTTCGGCGGTCAGAGTATGAGATTCTAGATCTGAACCGGACAATTTTTCTTTGCGCTTTCTTTTAGTCGGAACCGACCCCTCGGGATCGGCTCTCCTTTTGGCCGAATAAGTATCGCCCTGGTCAGAGGGCACTTCTTCTGGTCCTGTCGGAACCGAACCAGGCTGGCCATCTGGGTCAGCAGACTTCTCGGCCTCCCTTTCCCTCAGTCTACATAATCTCTTTTCAAGGGTAGATTTGGGAAAATTTTTACAAATTTGGCAGTCTGAATCGAGGTGGTCAAACCCCAGACAATAAACACAAGTGGTGTGGGGATTGGCCTTAGCAAAGACCTCCCCACACTCATTGCAGTGTTGAAACCCAGTGGGCCCGGTTTTTCTCTTGGGTTTCTCAGACATGGCCAACCTAACCAAACTTAGCCTTTTTTTCAGCAACCGCCAGGCAAGACTCCCCTATCGGTTCCTAACCGTGTCACGGGTCTTGGAAAAAAACGTACTAAAACCGGTTTTTTTTAGAACCGATATGGACCAGTAACCACACACTAAAGTAAGATACAAAAATTACCTGAACGATCGGTTCAGCCGAACTGATCCACACTTTTTACAAGTTCCACACAGAAAACAGAACAAAACCTATGTAGTACTCATGGTACCACAGACAGAGACTTGAACCGACTATGCGGAAACTAAATTTTAGTAGAAAATGGACCGAAACTCGACACTTCAACCGACTTCGAACCAAGCTACAGGAGAAATCTCCGGAGCGACTGTTCAGTGAGGTGGAGTAAAGAATCTGATGGTTGTAGTTCAAAAATACAACAGGCAGAGACATCAACCGAGCTCGAGATCAGCATTCTATGCCTTGCATAGAAAAGTTAACCCACTCTTCTCTGGGGCAGTTTAAAGGCTGGAGCTAACTGCACTTGTCAGAATACAGCAAGACTTCATGTTGTTTGAAAGAAGACTTTGCTTCCTGCTGTGTTTTTCCTGAGATTAGCCAGTCATCCAAGTAGAGAAGAAACATTACTCACCATGGTAATGTTGTTTCTTCTTAAGGGATCTCTTATTATGTTTACACTTTATGCAACCATCTCAGCAAAGAGTGATAGGAGATAGGCCCTACGCAAATTTTAGAATTTGGAATGAAACTCTGCATCCGTGCTCCACTCTGGCCATTGCTCAGGACTGTTTCCAAGCCATAGTGACTAGTGAAACTAACTAAAAGGCTACAAAAAAATTTAGAACATATTTCATAGAATTAAAAAAAAACACCAAATTGAAAGCAGACTTGAAAAAATGGGTCATATAAACCAAAATAAACACTCAGGAAACCTCAATGAAAAGGAACTGATTCTTGTGTGAACCTATTTGAGGTTCTGGAAGGGGAGGCATGGTGAGGGAGTGTAACATAGTGAGGAGTCCCTTAAAATGAAACAACATTACTAAGGTGAGTATTTTTTTCTTCTGACTCCAGGAATCCCTCACTTGAAAGTTTATCCTTTATGCAGACTCAGTAGCAGTACCTTGGGAGGCTGGATCCAAGCCTAGTTAGGACAAAGGTTCTGCAAGACAGTAGTTCCAAAGCTGACATCCCTTCTGGACTGTATGTCCAAACAGCAATGCTTTGTGAAGGTGTGTACAATTTTCCAGCAACTGCTTTGCAAGTGTCAAACAATGGGATGCAAAAAGAGAGTTCCTTGGGACAGACCAATCACACAAGAATTGTAGAATTCAAAATTCTTAAAGTTTTTATTTTCTCATTCCATAGAAACGTGCCCTCCACTAAAGGCCAACTTTTTGCCTCAACTGGGATTCTTCAGGGAGGAGGGTTTCTTTCTTCAGTACATCACACTTTCTGTTAAATGCCCTATGTCGGGTATTACTCCTCCATTCTTAGTACAGAAATGCTTATTTTTCCTTACAACACATTTATATGTTATTTTTTTACTGTATTTCTTTCCCATTTAAACATTTGTTTGTTTGAATCTCAGAATATTCTTTAGTATAATTATTTTCAGTGTTACTCAGTACACATTATATCATATAATGGTTACAATATCTCTTAAAAAACACATATATTGCTATCTGTACTGCACATTAATTTTGTTTTCTGTTCCAAAAATGTTACCCAAATTTTAGTTGACAGAGTAACTGATCCATGTTTAAATAAGATATTAGAGGATCATAGGTGTTAATACAAGTCAAGCAGCGACTAGAGCCATATGAGACTTGCCACTTATCAGTGGTGATATTCCCTAGTCTTCTCTCCCATACATTTATCTAACCTGTTTTTAAAGGCAGCCAAGCTAGGAGCTTCAACCACTTCATTTGGGAGAGCATTCCAGTTGTCCACCAATCTCTGATTAAACCACAAACCTTTCCTTGTGATTTTGTACAGCTCTCCTCTAATCTGAAATCAATAGTTTCTTGTTGCTCTACCTGTTTCAGTTTTTTTGTAAGGCCAGGAGAGTCCCTCTCTGTTTTCTATAGTCTAATGAGTACAGGCCTAATTCAAACATTCTTTCTGAATAACATCTATCTCTAACTGTTCTAACTCTTCTTGTCATCCTCCGAACTCTCTCTACGAACTTTGTGCAGCCTACAGTTTGGGAAGTGGAGAACGGAGCTCCATACTCCAGAATGGGTCTGACCAAAGACCTGTAAAGTGGCGCCAGCACCTCACTTTGTCTACTTTTTATATTTCTAAGAATATTGTCCATTACTCTGGTTGCTTTCTATGTGGCTTCATTATTGTGCATATCAAACTACGGTTATCTGAGACTTCTGGTGGAGACATGGCGGAGTAAGCACGCAGGGGAATGAGCTCCTAACTCACTACCACTAAAATACATATTTCTCTCCCACTACATCAACTAATCTTTCATTAAAATACCAGTTTGGCAAAACATTACATCGGGATAGACTCCAGAAAATATCTTATCCCCTCTGGGCATGGCACGGCAAGAGAGAAACTGCTACCAGCTCCTGCAAGATCTACCAGTAGCCTACTAAACACAGAGACACCTTCTCGCTCTGCCCCTCAATCAGACAGCAAACCGGAAAAGAGAAGGGAAAAAAAAAAAACAATGCAGGAGAACTTACAGTCACAGGCGACTCTTTCAGCCATCTCAGAGTTCTGAACTGAGATGAGGGACGCTCTGAAGGAGATCCGTACCGATCTGGAAATTTGCAGTCACGGATGGCACAGGCAGATGCCCAGATCTCCAAAAACTCAAATAAAATTGCAATTTTAGAATGAGCGGTCCAAGTTTTGGCTGAGGAACAACTACACATTTCCATGCGCCAAGAAGATATAGAGAATCGGGGATGAAGAAAAAACATAAGGGTGTACGGGATTCCAGAGGGAGAAGAGGGGAACGACCCTGTAGCATATGCAGACTACCTGCTACATCTGACCCTGGATTTGGGCCTTGACTTTCAGATAGACATTGAGAGGGCCCACAGGGCATTGGGTTCCTGCCCTTCAAAACCTGAGGCCAGCCCAGATAGTTTGTTATGCAATTTACCAGCTTCTATCAAAAAGATCAGCTTCTTATAAAGGCCTGGTGTAAACAAAAAGTGATTTTGGGGGACCACTGAATTATATTCGACAACGATTATGCTCCTGCTACCCAATGCTTATGAAGAGAGTACTCCTCATTTCCCTCCTTATGAGCCAAGAACTTAAGATTTTGGACACCCTACCCTGCAAAGTTAACTGTCCAATTTCCTAATGGCCCCATTACCTATAATACAGCACCAGAAGTGAGGGCAGACTTGCTCCAGTGAGGTATAATATCCAACAATGACCCTAAACAAGCTGTGAGAGAGCAGGCGATGCTTCCAAGGCCTACTTCCCAGGAAAAGCCTCGAATAGAAATTGGTGACCAGCAACTACAGAAACTTTTGGACATAGTGCATTCTCTTAGAAATCCAACACTGCAGGCTGACTGAGTTTACAAATCCATTATGAAGGTACTGGTCGGGCTATGGGGTGGGTGAGGATCGGCCACACTTATGAGAGTGGAGGGTCGAGGGCGAGCTATTGCTTCACTAGTGGCCTCATCACCACAATATTATTATAACTGCCTCTACCAAATATTTGGCATTGGGGGTGGGGCCTGTGGAGCACTTTGCTCTCCCCTTGCTCTGTGTGACGCGGTCTGACTTGATCTCTCCCCCCTCCTCCGAGACAGCAGACATGCAAGATTTTATCTCCTTTCTCTCCGAAGCTGTCTGAACATGATTTGGGGAGGGAACTATTTGGCTAATACATAACAGCAAATGACAATTAGACTGTTGCAACCAAAAATACTGGCCTTATCTTTTCGGTTGGTTATTCGGGAGTGTCTGAAGGGACATGAGTAAAGATTGGCAGGTTGAGCTCTGTCGCTTTCTTGCTTTGGACACAAATGAATATCCTTCCTGCTTGCAACTAAAGGGGGAAGGGAAGAGGAACCTGGACTTTGGAGCTGGGTTATAATTATTTTACCACCTTTCATCATTCCCGAATTGCCATGGTTCAGCACCTGTTACACATGGTGGTACCTCAGGTTTACCAGACCTCCCTTTACTAGGGGTGGAGTTCCACCCTATTAGTGTCTAGGAATGCCATTCTCGATTATGGCTCTCAAACAGAACATATGACCCCACACCCCAGACCCCGCTTGCATCTTTAAATGTCCAGCTCTATAAGGTGGGCTTCCAACTAGACATCCTGGAGACACCTTATGTTAACTCCCAGAAAACAGAGGGAGATTATCCCTCCATATGGTACAACAAAGAGAGGGGTTATCTGAAAAGAGATACCTTGAGTGCTTCCTCGGATATAAGTAGTCCTCTAGCTAGAACAATGGGAGATTTTTTTTTTTCTTTACTCTTGCTTCAATAATTTAGGTCTATCTTTATTTTTATATCCCTGAGGGGAACTAAATATTTTTAAGGGTGGCAGCATGGCTCTCCTCGATCTATATGGGTTACCTTATGTCATGAATACCATATACTGTTCATGTTTCCACCACCACAGGAGCAGTTCCTTGAGCGAGACTGTTCCTAGAGAGGGTGTTCCCTCTCAAGTGGGCGTGGATCCACTATTGATGGATCATGCCCCACTTTCCTAGGAAGAAGGGATTCCCTCTACCCTGGTCCCAGGTCAAAGATGAATATATCTCTCCCAATAATGGAAGAACGATTGTAAATAGTTTTCTCCTATTGGAGATTAGTTAGTAATCTCAGTTTACAGTTATGGTCAGGAGTGTTAACTTTTGTTTTACTGTTTAATGTTAAAATGGATGGTGACCCAATTCTTGGTAAGAGTCATGTTACCCCCTCCTTGGCCGGATGCGCTGGTGAGTGGAGGGCAACAGAGTAAATGTATGCTGCCCAATCCGGATACACTGGAATTGGTCTAATTGGACCCCTGGATATAGGGTGGGAAGCCTGCATCATAACCTCTTATATTTGTTTATGCCCTTTAGATGCCCGGCGATTCTTCTGGCATACCATTTTAATATTTCCTTCTTGGAACCATGGTTAATGTACCGGTTAAAATATTTTCTCAGAATGTGAATGGCTTGCATTCCCCTATTAAACGGTATATCATTATGCATCATTTAGGAAAACAGAAAGCAGATTTATACTTTTTGCAGGAATCCCACCTCTCATCTGCAGAACATTTAAAGTTGCATTGGGGAGGTCATTATCGAGTTCTGGCATTCTCTCACCTGAGGAGACATAAGAGGGGAAGAGTGATAATAATTCCAGCATCCACCCCACTAGAAATTCAGGATACCTATTTGGATCCACAGGGTAGATATGTGATCCTTATAGGAACACTATACTCCCAGACAGTAACCCTAGTTAACACCTATCTTCCCCCTCAGATCTCACTACCTGTCATACGGACTTTTTTACAAAGGGCGATGGAGAGGCTCAAGGGAATCTTGATTATGGGCAGAGATTTTAATATCCCTTTCCACCCCCACCTAGAGTCCTCTAATCCCAAACCGAATAGGCTTTCCAAAGTAGCCAAACATTTAAAAGGGAATCTGTCTTTTTTGGGCATCGAAGACACTTGGAGGAAAATCTTTCCATCCACTCCAGGATATACCTTTTTTTTCTGGGAGGCGCAACACATATTCAAGCCTGGACTATTTTTTTGTTACAGGAGAGCATCACGCTTTGGTGCAAGACATTTTAATCGAACCAAGGATTCTGTCTGACCATAATCCACTAATTCTTAAAATTAATTTGGGTAAACGAAGTTCCGGTTCTGGAGGTTTAATACTTCCCTTCTGCAGGATCAAAAATTTCTAGATCATTTCAGGAAACGCATTCCACAGGCAATTCAGGATAATTCTACTCCTGAAGTTTCTAGTTCAATTCAATGGGATGCTTTAAAAGCGATACTATGGGGTGAGATATTGGAGTACTCATCTCATAAACAAAAGGAGGTGAATGCTAGACTTAATTATTTAACGGATCTCCTAGCCTCATACCAAATGTACAGAGAGGGCGATTTGGCCCTTCAATGTCGGATTAGATTTCTAAAGCAAGATATACAAAAAATAATAGACTATAAAACCCTCCAGCACTTGAACTATCTAAGACACTATAATTATGAAGGGGGAGCAAGAGGAGCCAGAGTCCTGGCTCAGAAATTAAGAGCCAATAAATGAGCTGCTACCATTTAAAAATAAAATCTACCGCTTCGGGCACAACCACATACAAGGAAGACCAAATCAGGCAAGCCTTCATACAATTTTGCAAGGCCCTATATGTAGCCCCTCACCCCCCTCAAGATCAGGACGAGGTAATATCTCAATTTTTAGATAAGCTTCATTTACCCAAGTTAACTGAGCTTCAAAGAGAACAATTGGAATGTCTCATTAGTTCTGAAGAGATACTCCACCAGGTAAAAAATGGGAAATCTTTAAAATGTCCAAGCCCAGATGGTTTTGCTCCAGAGTGGTACAAAACCTTTATTCCTCAGTTACTCCCCAGTTTTTTTCTTGGTGAGCTGTGCAGTGGCAGAAGGAGAATCACCTCCACCATCCTGGAGCTAAACTGTTCTTTCCCCCTTACTTAAACCTGAGAAATATCCTATTCTTCCATCATTTTATCACCCAATTTCAATTTTAATTGTGGACTACAAAATTTTTATGGCCATATGGGCCAAACAGATTGCACCTATACTCCTCCAGATAATTAATCGAAACCAGTCAGGATTTATAAAACAGAGAAGTACTTCAGGTAATTTACACTGCCTCTTATTACTCTTAGAACACTTCCATGTGAGAAAAATTCCTTCCACCATCATTAGTTTAGATGCCGACAAAGTGTTTGATAGGGTGAGCTGGGAATAATTAAGGGCTTCCATGTCTAGATTCTCCTTCCCAGACTCCTTCCTCACCTGCCTGAAAAATGTATATGCCCACTCGAAGGCCTATATTCGAGATAATGGGTCTATATATCAAACAATTCATATACAAAGGGGTATGAGACAGGGATGCCCTTTATCCCCATTACCTTTTGCTTTATATATTGAGCCCTTGGCCGAGACAATTAGGAGAAACATTCAGATAGGAGGGTCCCTGTGGGTCAGACAGAACATAAGGTGGCTTTGTTTGCCGATGATATTCTGGTGACAGTCCTCTCCTGGGATACCTCTCTTCCTGCATTATGGGAGGACCTGGAGCATTTTAAAGTTGTTTCAGACTTCCAGTTAAATGTAACCCAAACAGATCTACTCCCACTATGTTTTACTCCATCCCTGGCTCTCAAAAAATAAATACCCTATAAAATGGTATAAAAGCAAATTTAAACATCAAACTTTATCTGGAATGGGCAGAAACCGAGACTTAGGATGCCTTTCTTACAACTCCTGCTCTCCCTGGAGGGAGCTAATCTTCCAAACTTGAAATGTTATGCCTTAGCAGCTTTTGTTAAAATATTGTCCATGTGGTTATCCCCAACATACCAGGCACCCTGGAAAGATTTAGAATTTGCCATAAACAACCTATATAACACCAAGGTAACCCTAGCTTCGGCAACCAGGGTGCCTCCTTTACGAGACTTTACTCCCTTTACCGCTCAAATTTTAAAACTATGGTATAAATAAAAATTATAGCAGGGCTTCACAGAACTTTTTTTCTTTTACACACACATTTCGGAAGATGATCGATTTCTCCAGGCAACGCTCGACCATACCTTTTTAAAATGGAGGAGGATCGGACCAATTTTTCAAGCAATTCCTTTCCCCATCTGGTATCATTCCATTTGAAATTCTTAAAATGAATTATGGATTAGCTGATGATGACCATTATAGATATACTCAGGTCAGAAACTATCTCCTACGACAACAGGATGTCGTTTCTAAACTACCAGACCCTATACCAGTGGCCTGGAAATACCCTGAAGATAACATCAATGGTCACTTGTGGCCTCACCAGGTGGGATACCTGTATAAAATTCCGAGGGAGGGGGTGGGCAACTCATTGGTTTCAATTTTAAATAGCTGTTGCAAAGACCTAGATATGGATATTTCTGAACAGGAATGGCTCTGAGCATCCCCCAGGCGTGCAGAGTCACACAGTCTACCAAATGGCATGAGTTTGCGTGGAAATGCCACAGTCACTTTTTTCGCTCATCGGCTATTTTAACTAAATACCTTCCATCCTCTTTTGGGAAATGTTGGCAGAGATGTTCATGTGACTCAGCTGATCTAAGCCACGAATTTTGTCATGCCCCCAATTAATGCCGTATTGGTGCACCCTACAACAAGAAATCTCAGATTGCCTAGGAGAGCCGACCGAACTTACTGTTGAGATGGTTTTGTCTATATCCCCCCCAACATTCCATCTTGGTATTGAACCCTTCTACTCATTTATATCTTGGCAGCCAAAAAGGCAATAACAAGACATTGGAGGTCTCCTAATATCCCTAAAGTCAAGGACTGGAGAGGACTGGTATCAGATATTTGTTATGTGGAGTCCCATATGGCCACACTTCATAACAGACAATCCGCGTTCGAGTTATTATGGAGACCACGGGTGATGCATCTTTCTGGGCAAGATCCTGATTTTGTCCCTTGAGCCTCTCCTTGTCATAAATTCAGTGGTTCCCAGGGGAGATGAGGTCTGGCGAGGGTTGGGACTGCAGCCTTCTCAACTGATAAAATAATCCATGGTTACGGGAAACCTTGGTTCCTAACAAATTTATGGGGGTTAAATGCCTATAAAGTTGATCTTCAGTCATTTTGTAAAAGAAGTGCCTGTAAAAAGGAAAAAAAAATGTTCCGTCAGATATAAGAAATTTAGACAAGGTATATTTGTAAATGATCTATGAAACTTTTGCTATATGAAAATTACTGTACTATTTATTATCTGTCACCTCTAACAAACGGTCAGGAACCGATAAGGGTGTCTTGCCTGGCGGATTGCCGAAAAAAGGGTAAGTTTTGTTAGGACTGGCCATGTCTGAGAAACCCAAAAGAAAAACCGGGTCCACTGGGTTTCAACACTGTAGTGTGTGTGGGGAAGCCTTTGCTAAGGCTGACCCCCACACCACCTGTGTTTATTGTCTGGGGTTTGACCACCTCGATTCAGACTGCCAGATTTTCAAGAATTTTCCTGCAGCTACCTTGGAAAAGAGAGTTGGTAGATTCAGGGAAAGGGAAGCCAAGAAGTCCGGACCTGGATGGCCAGCCTGGTTCGGTTCCAACTGAACCAGAAGGAGTGCCCTCTGACCAGGGCGAAACTTCTTCGGGCAAAAGGAGAACAGACTCTGAGGAGTCGGTTCCAGTTAAAAGAAAAAGAAGGGATAAGTCAGCCGGTGCGGATCCACAACTTCTTTCTCCGATCGCTGATGAAATAGCCAAAGCGATAAGGATTGCTCAGTCGCTAACCCCGGTTCCGACTGAACCAGCACCATCGGGAAGGGGCTCGGTTCGGTCGGTTCCCCCAGTTCCAGATTATAATTTAGAAGATTTTTATGAACCAGAGGAGGAGGAAGGAGAGTATGAGGATAGTGATGGTGATTACGAAAATCTGGATGTGCCCATTGACCCGGACATCTCCCCAGACAGACCTTCAGGGGTTTCTCCTCCTAGGCTTTCTGAGTCCCCTTCCCATTTTATGTTCTACAAAAAAGTGGCTGAAACTCTTCAGCTTCCTATGGAAGAAGCTGTAGACGACCAGGAGGAGCCTGACTATGTTGAAGAAAAAATTACTCACCTTAGTAATGTTGTTTCTTCTAATGGAGTCTTGCTATATTATGACAAGTGCAGTTTGTCCCACCACTAGAACTGCTCCGGAGGTGAAAGAGTTAACTTCCATGCAGAGCATGGAGTTTAGAATGACTCGGTTAAGAACTTGTGGGTGGTTTCAAACTGAAACCGTCAGATCTTTACGAGCAAAAACTCACTAAGGTTCTGTGTGGAAGCTGTAACCTACACTAGCCAACTGGCTACTAACATATTCACACATTTTCCTGGTCCCAACACCAAGACTCAAGTCAGTGGACCAGAAAATAAGATAAAATAACCAAATAAACACAACACCCAAACATGAAAGAGGGCATCAATAAACGCCAGCAGTGGACTGCCCACCCCATACCCAAAGTAGGAGTTCTGAGAGGGGCAGGCTGGGGGGAGGTCATAAGAAAAAATTACTCACCTTAGTAATTGCTTTTCTTCTCATGGAGTCTTGCTATATTATGACTAATGCAGTTAGCCACTGCACTTGAACTGCCCCGGAGAGGAAAGAGTTAACTCCAGGGAGTCGAGTTCTACAGCGTGACAGCGCTTATGCCAAAGCTCTATCTGGGCAGTTTCAAATGAAACTGTCAGATCTTTACGAAGCTAATACTAAGCAACAAGTCTGTGTGGAAAGCTCTACACTAGCCAAATGGCTACCTACTAGTAGAAAAAAACAACAATATAAACAACAATAACAAAAATAACAATGAATAATAGTATTATTAGTTACCCCCCTGACAAGCACCATTGGACCCCCTTCCCCAAAGACTCAAGTCCAGGAAGGGGCCAATATATACCTAAATAAAATAACCTAGTTCCTAACCCTAAATAAAAGAAGGTAAGGGAAAAAACTACAATGGCATGACACAGTGCTTGCACTAATTTGCCACCCTACCCAAGTAGAAGTTCTGAGAGGGGCAGGAGGGAGGTGAGACACATAGCAAGACTCCATGAGAAGAAAAGCAATTACTAAGGTGAGTAATTTTTCTTCAAACACCATGAAGTCTTGCTATATTATGACTAATGCAGATTACACAGCAGTACCTCCAAGGAGGAGGGTCAGAACCTACTTAGGAAATAGGCTCTGAAGCACAGCTGTGCCAAACGAGCATCTCTCCTGGACTGAATATCCAGGGAATAATGCTTGTAAAAGTGTGAACTGTTTTCCAAGTAGCAGCTTGACAGATTTCCAGAATGGGAATATCTCTAGCAGCCGCTTAGAGATGCAGCTGTACCCTGGTGGAGGGAGCCCTCAGTCCTGAGGGGGTTCTACCTAGTTTTGATAACAAAATTGGATACAAGAGACAATCCACCTTGCAATTGTCCTCTTTAGTGGCAGGTTTCCTTGCCAACCTTGCCATAGGTAAGGAAGAGTTGGAGGGATTCAACCTGTGACCCTTGGTGCGTTCAAATAGTAGCTTAAGGCTCTTTTGATGTCCAAGCTGTGCAGTCTCCTCTCACCTGAGGAAGAATGCTCAGTGAAAAATACTGGAAGAGATATGGATTGGTTCAGGTGAAATCTGAAACCACTTTAGGCAAAAACTTTCTGTTAGTCCTGAGGACTACCTTATCTCTGTGGAAAGAGATAAAATCTTCTTCCACTGACAGGGCCTGTAGTTCACTTATCGTCTGGCAGAAGTGATAGCCACTAGGAAACAGTTTTCCGTTAGAAACTTGAGCTCTGCTGAGGACAGAGGTTCAAAGGGAGGTTGCATTAACTGAGCAATGCAAACATTCAGGTCCCAGGCGGGAGCTGGTTCTCGAAAAGGAGGGTTAGTGTGAAGTAACCCCTTAAAAAACTTGGAAAACACAGGGTGAGAAGAAAGGGAAGCAGGCTTCCCTGCTGACACAAAAACAGAGACAGCTGCCAGATGAACCTTTAAGGTAGCTGGCCTAAGGCCTAAGGAATTTAAATGGACCAAATAGTCCAGTAAAATGGGCAGATCAGCAGATTCTGGGATAATCTGCTTCTCAGAGCACCAGATGGAAAACCTTTTCCACTTAGAATTGTAAGTGGCCCTAGTGGAAGGTTTCCTTGAAGCCTTTAAAATATCCAGAACACCTTGAGAAAGGTGTAAGTCAGCAAATTCTAACTCCTCAAGAGCCATGCCTTGAGATGGAGGATTTGAGGTCCGGATACCACTCTCCCTGTGCACAGGCCAGCAAGTCATGGACTCTGGGCAAGCTCAGGGCAGGGTGGACTGTCAAGGACAGAAGCAGTGGGTACCAGGGCTGTCTGGCCCAATCTGGGGCAATCAGAATCACTTAGCTGGGCTGAGATCTGATTTTTATTAGTACCCTGAAAAGAAGAAGAAAGGGGGGAAAGGCATACAGGAACTTCCTTTCCAATCCAACTGAAAGGCGTCCAGGGGACTGAGCCCAGCACTGGAGGCCTGCAACAAAACAGAGGAAGTTGGTGGTTGTCTGGGGCTGCGAAAAGATCTATCTGAGGGTGCCCCATCTGGCAAAGACCGACCCCAGCACCTGAGGATTCAGAGCCCATCTGATGGCCCTGAGAAATCCTGCTGAGGGCATCCGCCAGGACATTGTCCTTCCCTGGAAGGTGAACTGCTATCAGGAGGTGTTCAGGAGTGCCAGAGACCACAACTTCATTGCTTCGGTGCACAAGGCTGAAGACCGAGTGCCCCCTTGCTTGTTGATGTACCACATTGTTGTGGTGTCTGTCCTGACTTGAACTACTTTGTTCTGGACAGAAGCTGAAAACGCCTGAAGAGCTAGAAAGACAGCTCTGAGTTCCAAAAGGTTGATGTGGAGCAGAGATTCCTGAGGAGACCACACTCCCTGAGTGGACAGGTCGCCCAAGTGAGCTCCCCACCCTAACAGGGAAGCATCCGTGGTGAGGGTGAGGGAGTGGGAGACGGGAATGAAAGGAACCCCTTGTTTTAGATTGCTTTGATCCTGCCACCAGTGTAGAGCCAGGATCAGAGTTTGGGTCACTGGAACCAATTTGAAAGGGGTCCTCCTTGAGACCAATAGGCCCTCAAATGGAACTGAATGTCCCTCATCTGGAATCTTCCTCCTTGCACTACCGCTGTGGAAGCAGCCATGTGCCCTAGGAGTTGCAGAAAATGCCTTGCTGGTCGAGAAACCTGCAGGGTAAAGGAGGATGCCAGGGCAATGAGCCTGTCTACCCTTTCCGAGGGAAGAAATGCCCTGGCTAACTTTGTGTTCAATTCTGCACCTATGAAAGTTAGTACCTGAACTGGTTCCAGAACTGACTTTGGTAAATTCAGCAGGAATCCCAGGGAAGTGAGAAGCTGCTGGGTGACTTGCAAGTGGGATTTTACCTGATCTGGGGACTGACCCACTATGAGCCAGTCGTCCAGGTAGGGAAACACAGCAATCCTTGCCTTCTTAAATGAGCCACTACCACAGCTAGACATTTTGTGAATACCTTGGCGCAGAGGTAAGGCCGAAGGGCATTGCCCTGAACTGGTAGTGGCCTGAGGGGCAGTCGAACTCTAAGGTACTTTCGGTGAGAAGGCCTGATCAGAACATGAAAATAGGCATCCTTGAGGTCCAGGGAAGCCAGCCAGTCCCCTGGCCTCAGGGAAGGCAAAATCATTGCCAGAGTTAACATTTTGAACTTTGGTTTCAAAAGATGCTTGTTCAGGTACCTTAAATCTAGGATGGGCCGCCATTCTCCTGTCTTTTTTGGGGTAAGAAAGTATCTTGAGTACAGCCCCTGCCCCTGATGGCAAGGAGGGACCCTTCTACTGCTTTGCAGTCCAGAAGAGAAGAAACTCTGCTTCCAAAGCAAGGGCTTCTGTAGGATTTTGGAGGAAATGTCTGGCTCTCATCTTTGGAAACTGTTTGAAGCTGAGAACCAGACCCTGGCTTATTACCCCAGAACCCATCTGTCCGAGTTAGGGACACCCAGTTCTGGCTGAAATAAACAACCTGCCCCCACTGGTACAGGAGAATGGCCCTGGGCACCCCATCAGGGTGCCTGCTTGGCAGTAGCCTTAGGCTGAGGAGGGGACAGTTTACTTGTGCCCCGCCTACCTCTGCCTCTGAAGAAACCCCTCTGTGCAAACGCAGAGGAGGCCTGAGATTGGTAAAAGGCCTGTGGAAAGGCCTGCCCTATTTCTGGGAGTGCCTCTGTGGAGTGGCATGCCTCCTTAGCCTGGGCACTTTTGTAGGTAGTTCTGTATTCATCCATCTTTTTCATATAGTTTTCTGTTTGTTCCCCAAACAGAGAATTACCCACTACAGGAAAATCCATAGCCTTTGACTGAGTATCTTGGGACAGATTAGTGCATCTGAGCCATGCCAACCTACACGGAAAGCTATAGAAGTGGCCATGACCCTAGAGGAAACATCATTAACATCAACAGCAGTATGAAATTGAACTTTAGAGGCTTCAATGCCATCAGCAGCCACCTGTTCCAACTCACTAGCCAGCTGGCCATGTGCCTGGCTAACTGCAATACTGTGTCCCATCTAGATTTCTGATATCTAGCTACATAAGCCATATAATTTGCCTGCCTGAGTCCCAAAGAAGCTGCCATATACTGTTTTTTCCGCCATGGCATCAATCTTCCTGGAATCCTTATCAGGAGGATGTGAGGCCAGGGAATATTAGCCTTGTCACAGGCTGCAGCTTGAACCATACCTACATGACTACACTGCTCAGTGAGGAAGTCTGTATCAGAGCCTGACAAAGTATACCTTCTGTCCATTTTTTATCTACAGGAGAGACAGAATGAGGATTTTTAAAATCTTGTTGTTTGCTTCCTAAATGACTTATGCAAAGGAATAGACAACCTCCTAGACTCTGGTATATCCATCATTTCTACATAATCAGGCTCCTTTGCTCATCCACAGCCTCCTTTAAAGGAAGCTGGAGGGTTTCTGCAACCTTTTGTAAAACATAAAATGAGAAGGGACTCAGACAGAATAGGAGGAGATTCTAAAGGTCTGTCTGGAGAAATGTCCAGTTCAATGGGCACGTCCAGACCCTCCCAGCCACATATATATTGATCAAATCTCCTCCCTCCTGTGGTTCATAAAATTCCTCAACATCATACTCCTGAACCACTGAACTGAACGAACCAACCCTTTACCAACTGTTGGTGGTTCGACAGGACCCTGAGACAGTGACTGGACAATCTGTATGGCTTTAGCTATTTCTGCAGCAGTTGGAGAGACAATTTTGGACTCCAAACCTACTTATTTCTTTGCTTTTTCACTGGGACTGGTTCCTCTGAACCAGCCTTTCTTTTGCCCGAGGAAGTCTCGCCCTGGTCAGAGGGCACTCCCTCTGGTCCAGTGGGTGCTGGACCGGGCTGGCCATCCGGGTCAGCTGACTTTTTTGGCCTCTCGTTCCCTGAGCCGGCCCAATCTCTTTTCCAGGGTGGCTGCAGGGAAATTTTTACACACCTGGCAGTCTGACAGGAGGTGGTCAGCCCCTAGACAATAAACATAAGTGGTGTGTGGGTCAGCCTTGGCAAAGGCTTCCACACAGACATCACAGTGTTGAAACCCAGTGGGCCTGGTTTTTCTTTTGGGTTTCTCAGACATAATGCCAGCCTAACCAAAAACTTGCCCTTTTGATGGCAGTGCCAGGCAAGACACCCTTATCGGTTCCTAACCGTGTCACGGGTATTTGAAAAAACCTAATTTCAAAGCAAGGTTTTTTTAGAACCGATAAGAACCGGGAACCGCACTCTAAAAGCCCAACCAACACTTTAAAACCTTAATTTCAGCAAACCGATCGGTTCAAAACCGAACTGATAATTGAATTTCCACACAGACTTTAATTTTTGTACTTCCGGTTTACCAGATAGAGCTTTTAACCAAAATGCGGTAAAATAAATACTTTTTGCCGGTTCAAATGAACCGAAAATACTCGCTTGAACCGAGAAATGAACCGAGCTGAAGGAGCTGATCTCCGGAGCGACTGTTCAGTAAAGCGGAGTAAAGAATCTGACAGTTTCATTTGAAACTGCCCAGATAGAGCTTTGGCATAAGCGCTCTCGCGCTGTAGAACTCCAGACTCCCTGGAGTTAACTCTTTCCTCTCCGGGGCAGTTCAAGTGCAGTGGCTAACTGCATTAGTCGTAATATAGCAAGACTTCATGGTGTTTGAATATAGCAAGACTCCATTAGAAGAAACAACATTACTAAGGTGAGTAATTTTTCTTCAAACAACATGAAGTCTTGCTATATTATGACAAGTGCAGACTACACAGCAGTACCTCCATGGAGGAGGGACAGAACCTACTTAGGGAATAGGCTCTGAAGCACGGCTGCGCCAAACCGAGCATCCCTCCTGGCCTGAATATCCAGGGAGTAATGCTTGGTGAAAGTGTGTACTGTTTTCCAAGTAGCTGCTTGACATATCTCCAAGATAGGGATGTCTCTAGCAGCAGCTAGAGATGCAGCTGTACCTCTGGTAGAGTGAGCACTCAGGCCTGAGGGGGGAACCTTACCCAGCTTTTGATAGCAAAATTGGATACAAGAAACGATCCACCTGGCAATGGATCTCTTAGTGGCAGGTCTCCCTTTCCCAACCTCACCATAAGTGAGAAACAGTTGGAGGGAGTCAAACCTGTGACCCTTGGTACGCTCTATGTAGTAACTTGGGGCCCTCTTAACATCTAGGCTGTGCAGTCTCCTCTCACCAGAGGAGGAATGGTCAGTGAAGAACACTGGAAGTGAGATAGATTGGTTAAGGTGGAAATCTGAAACCACCTTAGGCAAAAACTTCCTGTTAGTCCTAAGGACTACTTTATCCCTGTGAAAGGAAATAAAGTCAGTCTCTACTGATAAAGCCTGTAACTCACTTATGCGCCTGGCAGAAGTGATGGCTACCAGAAATACAGTTTTCAAGTCAATACTTAAGCTCTGCCAAAGACAGAGGCTCAAAGGGGGTTGCATCAGCTGAGCAATGCATACATTAAGATCCCAAGCCGGGGCAGGGTCCCTGAATGGAGGATTGGTGTGAAGCAATCCTTTAAAAAACTTGGAAAATACAGGATGAGCAGAAAGAGAAGAGGGCTTCCCTGCTGAAATGAAGGCAGAGACAGCTGCCAAGTGCACTTTCAGGGTAGCTAGTCTCAGTCCCAAAGAATTAAGATGGACCATATAGTCCAATACAGTGGGTAGATCAGCAGATTCCGGGGAAACATGCTTCCCAGAACACCATATGGAAAACCTTTTCCACTTGGAGTTATAGGTAGCCCTGGTGGAAGGCTTCCTAGCAGCCTTCAGGATTTCGAGAACACTTTGAGAAAGTTGTAGATCAGCAACTCTAACTGCTCAAGAGCCAAGCCTTGAGGTTGAGGGATTTGAGATTCGGATACCAAACTCTCCCTGAGCACCGTTAACAGATTGTGGTTCCTGGGGAGACACAGGGGAAGATGGACTGCTAAGGACAGAAGGAGTGGGTACCAGGGCTGCCTGGCCCAGTCTGGAGCAATCAGGATCATTTTGCAGGGCTGAGACCTGATTTTGACTAGTACTTTGAACAGGAGAGGGAAGGGGGGAAAGGCATAAAGAAACTTCCCTTCCCAATCGAGGAGAAAGGCATCCGGGGACTGAGCCAAACACTGGGGGCCTGCAACAAAACAGTGGAAGTTGATGATTGTCTGGGGCTGCAAAAAGATCTATCTGAGGAGTGCCCCATCTGGCAAACACTATCCCCAATACTAGGGGATCCAGTGACCATTCGTGATGGCCCTGGGAAATCCTGCTGAGAGCATCTGCCAGGACATTGTCCTTGCCTGGGAGGTGAACTGCTATGAGGGAAGTGTTCAGGGAATAAGCCAGAGACCACAACTTCATCACCTTGGTGCACAAGGCCAAGACCGAGTGCCCCTTGTTTGTTGATGTACCACATTGTAGGTGTTGTCTGTTCTGACCTGTACCACCTTGTTCTGAACAGATGCAGAAAAACCTGAAGTGCTAGAAAACAGCTCTGAGTTCCAACAGATTGATGTGGAGCAGAGATTCCTGAGGGGACCATAACCCCTGGGTGGAGAGGTCGCCCATGTGAGCTCCCCATCCCAAGAGGGATGCATCTGTAGTAAAGGTCAAGGAGTGGGATAAAGGGATGAAAGGCACCCCTTGTCTCAGATTGCTCTGATCCTGCCACCACTGAAGGGCCTGGATCTAAGTTGAGTCACTGGGATTAACTTGGATAGGGAATCTCTTCTTTGAGACCAGAAAGCTCTCAAATGGAACTGAATGTCCCTCATCTGAAATCTTGCTCCTTGCACTACAGCTGTGGAGGCAGCCCTGTGTCCTAGGAGCTGCAGGAAATGCCTTGCTGGTCGAGAGACCTGCAGAGTGAAGGACGAGGCCAGGGCCACTAAGGTCCTTACCCTTTCCAAGGGAAGGAAGGCTCTGGCCTGCTTTGTGTCCAGTTCTGCCTATAAAGGTGAGTACCTGGACAGGTTCCAAAATTGACTTGGAAGATTGAGAAGAAAGCCCAGCGAGGAAGCAGCCGCTGGGTAACTAGCAGTGTGATTTGACGGGTCTGGAGACTGACCCACAATGAGCCAGTCATCCAGGTAGGGAAAAATGGCAATCTTTTGCCTTCTTAGATGAGCAACTGCTACTGCCAGACATTTTGTGAACACCCTTGGGGCAGAAGTGAGGCCGAAGGGCATTGCTCTGAACTGATAATGGCCTGAGGGCAGTTCGAATCTGAGGTACTTTCGATGGGAGCTTCTGATAAGAACATGGAAGTAGGCATCCTTGAGGTCCTGGGAGGCTAGCCAGTCCCCTGGCCTTAGGGAGGGTAAATCATTCCAGTGTCACCATTTTGAATTTGGTTTTAAAGGTGCTTGTTTAGATATCTTAGATCCAGGATAGGCCGCCACTCTCCTGTCTTTTTGGGGTAAGGAAGTACCTGGAGTACAGACCCTGCCCTGGTGTGGGGAGAAACCCTTTCCACAGCTCTGAGAGCCAAGAGGGTTGAGACTTCTGTTTCCAAAGCAAGAGTCTCTAAAGGGTTTGTAGGTGGAAAGATCTGGCCTCATCTCTGGAAATTTTTGAGCTGAGAACCAGACCCTGGCTCACTACTTCCAGGACCCACCTATCTGAAGTTAAAGACTCCCAGTCCTGAACGAAGTGAGCCAGCCTGCCCCCTACAGGTAATGGAGAGCCGACCCTAGGCATCCCATCAGGGTGCCTGTTTGGTAGGGGCTTTAGGCTGAGGGGTGGGAGCAGGCCTGCTCATACCCCGTCTGCCTCTCCCTCTGAAGAACCTCCTCTGTGCATAGGCTGAAGAGGAGGACGCCTGGGTCTAGTAAAAAGGCCTGTGAAAAGGCCTGCCCCTACCCCTGGGGGGCTGCCTCTGAGGAGTGGCTTGCCGTTCCTTGGCTTGTGCACTCCTATAAGTGGTTCTATATTCATCCATTTTCTTCATATAATTCTCTGTCTACTCCCCAAACAGAGAATTTCCCACCACAGGAAAATCCATAGCCTTAGACTGGGTATCCTGTGACAAAGTAGTACACCTGAGCCAGGCCAATCTCCGAAAAGCCACAGATGTAGCCATGACTCTAGAGGATACATCGTTAGAATCCACTGCAGCATGGAACTGCACCTTAGATGCCTCAATACCATCAAGAGTCACTTGCTCCAGCTCCTTTGCAAGCTGGCCAGGGACCTGTTTGGCTAAGGCCATGACAGTATCCCATCTAGATTTCTGGTATCTCACAACATAAGCCATATAGTTTGCTTGTCTGAGTCCCAAGGATGCTGCCATGTATTGTTTTTTGGCCATGGCATCAATCTTCCTGGAGTCCTTGTCAGGAGGATGTGAAGCCAGGGGAATATTAGCTTTATCACAGGCAGCAGCCTGAACTACCACAACATGACTGCATTGCTGTGAAGAAAATCTGTATCAGGATCTGACAAAGTGTACCTCCTGTCCATCTTTTTATCTACGGGAGGCATAGAATTAGGAGCTTTTAAAATGTTTATTGTTTGTTTCCTAAAAGATTTATGTAAAGGGATGGACAATCTCCTGGACTCTGGGATATCCATCATCTCTACATAGTCAGGCTCCTCTTGCTCATCCAAAGCCTCCTCTAAGGGAAGCTGGAGGGTCTCAGCAACTTTTTTATAAAACAAAAAATGAGAAGGGGACTCAGAAAGCCTAGGGGGAGACTCACCTGAAGGTCTGTCTGGGGAGATGTCCGGTTCAATGGGCACATCCAGACTTTCAAAGTCACATTCACACTGATCATAATCCTCCTCCCCCTCCTCTGGTTCATAAAACTCTTCTATATCATATTCCTGAACCATTGGAACCGACCGAACCGACCTTTTGCCAGACAGTGGCGGTTCGGAGGGAACCGGGGACAGGGACTGGACAATCTGTATTGCCCTGGCTATCTCTGCAGCAGTTGGAGAAGGAATTTTGGACTCCAAACCTGCTGATTTTTTAGTTTTCTTTGCTGGAACTGGCTCCTCAGAGCCAGCTTTTCGTTGCCGAGGAAGTCTGCCCTGGTCAGAGGCACTCCTCCGGTCCGGTTGGCACCGAACCGGCTGGCCATCTGGGTCAGCGGACTTCTGGCCTCTGTTTCCCTGAGCCTGCCCACTCTCTTGTCCAGGGTGGCGTGCAGGGACATTTTTACAAATCTGGCAGTCTGAATTGAGGTGGTCAAACCCTAGACAATAGACATGTAGTGTGTGGGTCAGCCTTGCAAAGGCTTCCCACAGACACATAGTGCTGAAACACAGTGGCCGGCGTTTTTCTTTTGGGTTTCAGACATGATGCCAGCCTAACCAACAAATCTTGCCTCTTTAATGGCTGTGACGAGGAAGACACCCTTATCGGTTCCAAACCATGTCACGGTCGTGGAAAAACGTAATGAAATCTGCTTTTTAGAACGATAAGAACCGGAAATCAAGACTCTAACAAGCCTTAAAAGGCTTTAAAACTAAATTTTAATACAATTCGATCGGTTCAAACCAACCGATAACAATTTTACAAGTTCCACACAGAAAAAACCTATCTATTACTTACAATACCATAGACAGAGCTTGAACCGATCGGTTTTGCGGTTAAAATAATTAAATCGTGGTTAAATTCAACCGAGAAATAGCGCTTTAAACCGAAGAAATGAACCGAGCAACAGGAGGAATCTCCGGAGCAACTGTTCAGTGAGGCGGAGTAAAGAATCTGACGGTTTCGGTTTGAAACCACCCTAACAGAGCTTTTTAACCGAGCTCACGCTCTAAACTCCATGCTCTGCATGGAAGTTAACTCTTTCACCTCCGGAGCAGTTCTAGTGGTGGGACAAACTGCACTTGTCATAATATAGCAAGACTTCATGTTGTTTGAAATTATGGATATCCCAGAGTCCAGGAGGCTGTCTATTCCCCTTCATAAGTCCTTAGGGAAACAGACAATAAAAATTTTAAAGACTCCTAATTCTATACCTCCTGTGGACAAGAGAATGGACAAGAGGTATACTCTCTCAGGCTCAGATACGGAGTTCCTTACCCAGCAATGCAGCCATGTTGGGATAGTGCAGGCTGCTGCCTGTGATAAGGCAAATATACCCTTGGCTTCACACCCCCCAGATAAGGACTCCAGGAGGATTGATGCCATGGCAAAGAAACAGTACATGGCAGCATCCTTGGGACTCAGGCAGGCTAATTATATGGCCTATACAACTAGATATCAGAAATCTAGATGGGACACTGTAATGGCCTTAACTAAACAGGTCCCTGGCCAGCTTGCCAAGGAGCTGGAGCAGGTGGCTGCGGATGGTATTGAGGCATCCAAGGTGCAATTATATGCTGCAGTGGACTCCAATGATGTTTCATCTAGAGTCATGGCTACATCTGTGGCCCTTCGTAGGATGGCTTGGCTCAGATGTACTAGCCTGTCTCAGGATACCCAGACTAAGGCCATGGATTTTCTTGTGAGTAATTCTCTGTTTGGGGAGCAAACAGAGAATTACATGAAGAAAATGGATGAATACAGGACCACCTATAGGAGTGCTCAGGCCAAGGAAAGGCAAGCCTCCCCAGAGGCAGCATTCCAGGGCGAGGCAGGCTTTTCATTGGCCTTTCTAAAAGCCCAGGCCTCCTCTTCTGCTTATGCTCATAGGGGTTCTTCAGAGGAGAGGCAGACAGGGTACAAGCAGGCCTGCTTCCACCCCTCAGCCTAAAGCCCCTGCCAAACAGGCACCCTGATGGGTTTGCCAGGGCCGATTCTCCACCACCTGTAGGGGGCAGGCTGGCTTACTTTGTCCAGGACTGGATGTCTTTAACATCAGAGAAATGGGTCCTGGAAGTAGTAAGCCAGGGACTGGTTCTCAGCTTCAAAACATTTCCAAAGAGGAGAACCAGATCCTTTCCACCTGCAAGTCCTTCAGAGGCATTTGCCCTAGAGGCAGAGGTCTCTTCCCTCTTGGATCTGAGAGCCATAGAGAGGGGTTCCACCCCTACACAAGGGGAAAGGATTGTACTCCAGGTACTTCCTAACCCCCAAAAAGACAGGAGAATGGCGGCCCATCCTGGATCTCAGATATTTAAACAAGCACCTTTTAAAGCCAAAGTTCAAAATGGTGACTCTGGGAATAATTCTACCCTCTCTAGGGCCAGGGGACTGGCTAGTTTCTCTGGACCTCAAGGATGCCTTTTTCCATATTCTCATCAGAAGCTCCCACTGAAAGTACCTCAGGTTCCGAGCTGCCCTCAGGCCATTGCCAATTCAGAGCAATGCCCTTCGGCCTAACTTCTGCTCCAAGGGTGTTCACAAAATGCCTGGCAGTAGTGGTTGCCTTCCTAAGGAGAAAAAAGATCTCTATCTTTCCATACCTGGATGACTGGCTCATAGTAGGCCAGTCTCCAGATCAAGTCAAGTCACACCTACAGATAACTCAGCAACTGCTCACTTCTCTAGGTTTCCTTCTGAATCTTTCAAAGTCAGTTCTAGAGCCTGTGCAGCTCCTCACCTTCATGGGGCAGAGCTGGATACAGTAAAGGCAAGAGCCTTCCTTCCCCCTGGACAGGGCAAGGACCCTGGTCTCACTGGCCTCTTCATTCACCCTCCAGGTGTCTCGACCAGCAAGGCATTTTCTGCAGCTCCTGGGACACATGGCTGCCTCTACAGCAGTGGTCCACGGGGCAAGATTTCAAATGAGGAACATTCAGTTCCACTTGAGAGCCTTCTGGTCTCAGAAAAAGGATCCTCTGACCAAACTAATCCCAGTGACTCGAACCCTGATCCAGGCGTTACAGTGGTGGCAGGATCAGAACAATCTAAGACAGGGAGTTCCTTTTTGTCACTCAGTCTCATTCTCTAATCCTTACTACAGATGCCTCCCTCTTGGGGTGGGGAGCCCACCTGGGGGACCTGACCACCCAAGGGTTGTGGTCTCCTCAGGAATCTCTGCTTCACATCAATCTATTAGAACTCAGAGCAGTGTTTCTAGCACTTCAAGCTTTTTCCAAGTCTGTTCAGAACAAAGTAGTTCAGATCAGGACAGACAATACCACCACAATGTGGTATATTAACAAGCAAGGGGACACTCGGTCTATGGCCTTGTGCACAGAGGCAATGAAGTTGTGGTCTCTGGCCTATTCCCTGAATGCATCTCTTACAGCAGTGCACCTCCCAGGGAAGGACAATGTCCTGGCAGATGCTCTCAGCAGGATATCTCAGGGCCATCACGAATGGTCCCTGGATCCCCTCATTTTGAAGGTTATCTTCTCCAGATGGGGCACCCCACAGTTAGATCTTTTTGCAGCCCCAGACAATCAGCAACTTCCTCTCTTTTGCTGCAGGCCCCCAGTGTTGGACTCAGTCCCCCTGGATGCCCTAGTTCTCAATTGGGAAGGGAAGTTCTGTATGCTTTTCCCCCCCTTCCCTCTCCTGTTCAAGGTGCTAGTCAAAATCAGGTCTCAACCCTACAAGGTGATTCTGATTGCTCCAGACTGGGCCAGACAGCCCTGGTACCCTCTCTTGTTGTCCTTAGCAGTCCACCTTCCCCTGTCTCTTCCCAGGAATTATACATAGATACATAGACAGTGTCGGCAGATAAGGGCCTATGGCCCACCTAGTCTGCCCATTTGAGCTTGTAAGTTCAGTTTGTTTTCCTAGAAGTCTATTTCCCCTTACCCCTGACCTCTAGAATTCCTTTATGTCTATCCCATGCATTCTTAAATTCCGTGATTGTTTCAGCCCCCACCACTTCCTCTGGCAGGGTGTTCCACTTGTCCGCCAATCGCTCTGTGAAGAAATTCTTTCTCATGTTTCCTCTGAATCGTCTCCTCCAACTTCATCCCATGCCTCTAGTCCTGAAACATCTTTTTCGCTTAAAAATAGTGTTTTCCTGCACCCTGTTCCTCCTGTAAGATACTTGTATGTCTCTATCATATCCCCTCTCCTCCTCTCCTCCAGGGAGTACATGTTCAGTTCCTTCAACCTGTCTTCATAGGACTTGTGATGCAACCCATGCACCATCTTTGTTGCCCTCCTCTGAACCTTCTCTACCCTGTCTATGTCCTTACGTAGGTATGGTCTCCAGAACTGTACACTGTACTCCAGGTGAGGCCTCACTAGTGTCTTGTATAGCGGAATTATGACCTCCCTTTTCCTGCTGGTGATGCCCCTGCCTATACATCCCAGCATCCTATTTGCTTTACCTGATGCCTTGTCACACTGTTTCCTACCTTGAGGTCATCAGAGATGACAACCCCAAGATCCCTTTCCTGCTTGGTGCATGCTATATCCTCACCCCCAACTGATATATTGTGCCAGGGTTTTTGTGCCCCATATGCATTATCTTGCACTTCTTTGCATTGAATTTCAACTGCCAAACCTTGACCATTCTTCAAGTTTCTGCAGGTCCCTTCTCATTCTGTCTACACCCTCTGGTGTGTCTACTCTGTTACAGAGCTTTGTGTCATCAGCGAACAGTGAAATTCTGCCTTCTATATCCTGTGCAATGTCACTGATGAAGATGTTGAATAGGACCGGTCCCAGCACTGATCCCTGTGGTACCCCATTGGTCACTCTTCCCTCTGTGGAGTGACAGCCATTTACCACCACCCTCTGTGTCCTGCCACCCAGCCAGTTACCTACCCACCACACTACTGTCCTGCCCACAACAAGAATTACAACCTGTTAACATGTGCTCAGGGGAGGGTTTGGTATCCGAATCTCAAATCTCTCAATCTCAAGGCCTGGCTCTTGAAGAGTTAGAGTTTGCTGATTTACACCTCTCTCAAGGTGTTCTGGATATCTTAAAGGCTTCTCGAAAGCCTTCCACCAGAAACACTTACAATTCCAAGTGGAAAAGATTTACTATATGGTGCACTGGGAAGCATATTTCTCCAGAGTCTGCTGGCCTCCTGCCCACAGTCCTTGACTATATGGTTCATCTTAATAGCTTGGGACTCAGACCAGCTACACTAAGAGTGCATCTGGCAGCTGTCTCTGCCTTCCTCTCAGCAGGCAAGCACTCTTCCCTTTCAGCTCATCTTGTATTTTCTAATTTTTTCAAGGGATTGCTGCATACCAATCCTCCCTTCAGGAACCCTGCCCCTGCCTGGGACCTTAATGTTTGCATTGCTCAGCTTATGCAACCCCCTTTTGAGCCTTTGTCCTCAGCAGAGCTTAAGTACTTGCCTTGGAAAACTGTTTTCTTGGTGGCCATCACTTCTGCAAGATGCATAAGTGAGTTACAGGCCCTGTCAGTGGAGCCTGATTTTATCTCTTTCCATAGAGATAAGGTGGTCCTCAGGACTAATAGGAAGTTTTTGCCTAAGGTGGTTTCAGATTTCTACCTTAACCAGTCTATGTCTCTTCCTGTTTTCTTCACTGACCATTCCTCCTCTGGGGAGAGGAGGCTGCACAGTTTGGATGTGAAAAGGGCCCTTAGCTACTACATAGAGCGCACCAAGGGTCACAGGTTTGACTCCCTCCAACTGTTCCTCACTTATGGTGAGGTTGGTAAGGTAAAACCTGCCACTAAGAGATCTATTGCCAGGTGGATTGTCTCTTGCATTCAATTTTGCTATGAAAAACTAGGTAGGATCCCACCCTCAGGCCAGAGGGCTCACTCTACCAGAGATACAGCTGCTTCCCTGGCTGCTGCCAGGGATATTCCTATCTTAGAGATTTGTCAAGCAGCCACCTGGAAAACGGTACACACTTTTACCAAGCATTACTCTCTGGATATCCAGGTTAGGAGTGATGCTCGGTTTGGCACAGCACTGCTTCAGAGCCTATTTCCAAAGTAGGTTCGGTCCCTCCTCCATGGAGGTACTTTTTGGTAGTCTGCATATGTCAGAATACAGCAAGACTTCATGTTGTTTGAAGAAAAAATTACTCACATTAATAATGTTGTTTCTTCTAATGGAGTCTTGCTGTATTCTGACCTCTCCCCCTGCCTCCCCTCTCAGAACCTGGTTTTTGGGATACGGGTGGGCAGTAGCAGTGTTGGCACTCGGGAGGTGCCCCCACCCCTTCTTTTCTCACCCCTTTAGTTTCGTGTGTGGGTGTTGTGTTTTGTTTTATTTTTGGGGTTTCCTGACTTGAGTCTTTGTTTTGGGACCAAAAAATATTTTTATTATATTTAGTAGCCAGTTGGCTAGTGTAAGTTTACAGTTTCCACACAGGACACCCAGTGAGTATAGCTCATAAAGATCTGACGGTTTGAGTTCAAACAGCAACAGACAGAGTCTCAACCGAGCTCGAGCTCAGCTTTCCATGCCTGGCATGGAAAGTTAACTCTTTCATCTCCGGGGCAGTTCAAAGGTTGGACATCACTGCATATGTCAGAATAGAGCAAGACTCCATTAGAGGAAACAACATTACTAAGGTGAGTAATTTTTTCTTATTTACAGTGTATTGGGCAAGAGTGTTACTGTTCCCAAAGTGCATGACTTTACACTTTTTCTCAATAAAACTCAGTTTATTTTTATGTGCCCATTCCTCTAGCTCCTTGAACTGTTTTTGGAGGTTACTGATATAATCTACATTGTTAACAATTGCTCATACTTTAGTATTGTCAGCATACTTTCTAAGCCAGGCTCCCCCAGAGACCTGTATACTAGACACAAAGGTTGCAAATAGTAGGGGGCTCAAGATCGACCTCTGGGGCACCCCACTAATCACCCATCCCCACTCTGACATATGTCCCCGTATCTGGACTCTCTGTAATCTATCCATCAGCCATGACTGTATCCACTCAGTTAAACATCGATCCACTCCTATTTGTATTAATGTTTTCAAAAGATTCTCATGAGAAACCAAATCAAAAGCCTTAGTGTAGTCCAAATATATTCATTAACTGGGAAGCCTTGGTCCAACGCCTGACTGACAGGCTCAAAGAAATCCAGTAAATTACTAACACGAGATTTTCTCTGGGTGAATACATGTTGGGTGACATCTAGTGAACCCATCCATCTGAGATTTTCTTCCAGAAATAATTTTACAAATCTCTCCATAATTTTGCTGACAATGGAGGTAATATTAATGGGTCTATACAGTGTGTATTGTTGCCTTATCTCCATTCTTATATACTGGAGTAATATGAGCCATTCTCCACTCATCTAAGACTCTATCCTGTAACAATGATCTGTTAAACAACAGTGCCATAGGCCCTGCCAGCTCATCTGCCATATTTTTTAGTATAAATGAGTGAATACCATCTGGACCACAAGATTTATGTTTATCTAGTAGATTTAGTCTGTCAAATACCTGTTTTTCAGAAATAATATATTCTTTATTTTCCATTGTGCTACAACTGCCAATTATGATGGGATCCTGCCTGTCTTGTCCTTGATGTATGCTAAGAAAGAAAAAAATACTCACCTTAGTAATGTTGTTTCTTCTAATGGAGTCTTGCTATATTATGACATATGCAGTGAGTCCCAACCTTCGAACTGGTCCGGAGGTGAAAGAGTTAACTTTCCATGCCAGGCATGGAACTTTAAGCACGAGCTCAGTTGAAAGCTCTGTCTGTTGTTCTTCAAACTCAAACTGTCAGATCTTTACGAGCAAAACTCACTAAGGTTCTGTGTGGAAGCTGTAAATCTACACTAGCCAACTGGCTACTAAATATAAGAACACATTTTTTGGTCCCAAAAGAAAGACTCAAGTCAGGGGATCCAAAAAATAAAAACACAACACCCAAACACCGCAAAAAGGAGGGGTGAAAAAACAAGGTGGGCATCTACTAAGTGCCAACACTGCACTGCCCACCCACATCCCAAAAGCAGAGGTTCTGAGAGGGGCAGGCAGGGGGGGAGGTCATAATATAGCAAGACTCCATTAGAAGAAACAACATTACTAAGGTGAGTAATTTTTCTTCAAACAACATGAAGTCTTGCTATATTATGACATATGCAGACTATACAGCAGTACTCCATGGAGGAGGGACAGAACCCACTTAGGAAATAGGCTCTGAAGCACAGCTGTGTTAAAACCGAGCATCACTCCTAGCCTGGATGTCCAGGGAGTAATGCTTGGTAAAAGTGTGAACTGTTTTCCAGGTAGCTGCTTGACATCTCTAGGATAGATGTCCCTGGCAGCAGCCAAAGACGCAGCTGTACCTCTGGTAGAGTGGGAGCCCTCAGGCCTGAGGGAGGAACCTTACCCAGTTTTCACAGCAAAATTGGATACAAGAGACAATCCACCTGGCAATGGAACTTTAGTGGCAGGTTTCCTTTACCAACCTCACCATAAGTGAGGAACAGTTGGAGGAGTCAAACCTGTGACCCTTGGTACGTTCTATGTAGTAAGTAAGGGCTCTTTTGACATCTAAATCTGCAGTCTCCTCTCACCAGAGGAGGAATGGTCAGTGAAGTGCTACAGGGAGACATAGATTGATTAAGGTGGAAGTCTGAAACCACCTTAGGCAAGAACTTTCTGTTAGTCCTGAGGACCACCTTATCTCTATGAAAGGAGATAAAATCAGGCTCCACTGACAATGCTTGTAATTCACTTATCGCCTGGCAGAAGTGATAGCTACTAAAACACAGTTTTCAAGTCAAGTACTTAAGCTCTGCTGAAGACAAGGGCTCAAAAGGGGGTTGCATAAGCTGGGCAATGCAAATATTAAGATCCCAGGCAGAGGCAGGGTCCCTGAATGGAGGGTTGGTGTGAAGCAACCCCTTGAAAAACTTGGAGAATACAGGATGAGCTGAATGAGAAGAGGGTTTACCTACTGATAAGAAAGTAGACATGGCTGCCAGGTGCACCTATAGGGTAGCTGGTCTCAGCCCTAAAGTATTCAAATGCACCATATAATCCAGGACTGTGGGTAAGTCAGCAGATTCTGGGGAAATGTGCTTGCCAGAGCACCATATGGAAAACCTCTTCCATTTGGAATTATAAGTAGCCGTGGTGGAAGGCTTCCTAGAAGCCTTCAAGATATCCAATACACCTTGGGAAAGGTGTAGGTCAGCAAACTCTAACTCTTCAAGAGCCAGGCCTTGAGGTTGAGAGATTTGAGATTCGGGTACCAAACTCTCCCCTGAGCACAGGTTAACAGGTTGTGATTCCTGGGAAGACAGAGGGGAAGGTGGACTGCTAAGGACATAAGCAGTGGGTACCAGGACTGTCTGGCCCAATCTGGAGTAATCAGGATCATCTTGCAGGGTTGAGATCTGATTTTGAGTAGCACCTTGAACAGAAGAGGGAAGGGGGAAAAGCATAGAGAAACTGCCCTTCCCAACTGAGAAGGAAGGCATCCAGAGGGACTGAGCCCAACACTGGGGGCCTGCAACAAAAAAGGGGAAGTTGGTGACTGGGTCTGCAAAAAGATCTATCTGCAGGGTGCCCCATCTGGCAAATACTACCTCCAGTACTAGGGGATCCAGTGACCATTTGTGATGGCCCTGGGAAATCCTGCTGAGAGCATCTGCCAGGACATTGTCCTAGCCCGGGAGGTGAACTGCAGTAAAGGAGGTGTTCAGGGAATAAGCCAGAGACCACAACTTCATTGCTTCGGTGCACAAGGCCATAGACCGAGTGCCTCCTGCTTGCTGATGTACCACATTGTAGTGGTGTTGTCTGTTCTGACCTGTACAACTTTGTTCTGAACAGATGTGGAAAAAACTTGAAGTGCTAGAAAAACTGCTCTGAGTTCCAACAGGTTGATGTGGAGCAGAGATTCCTGAGGGGACCACAATCCCTGGGTAGTGAGGTTGCCCATGTGAGCTCCCCACCCCAAGAGGGATGCATCTGTAGTAAGGATTAAGGAGTGAGACTGAGGGGTGAAGGGGACCCCTTGTCTCAGATTGCTCTGGTCCTGCCACCACTGAAGGGCTTGGATCAGGGTTCGAGTCACTGGGATCAGTTTGGTTAGAGGGTCTCTCCTTTGAGACCAAAAGGCTCTCAAATGGAACTGGATGTCCCTCATCTGAAATCTGGCTCCCTGCACCACCGCTGTAGAAGCAGCCATGTGCCCCAGGAGCTGCAGAAAATGCCTTGCTGGTCGAGAGACCTGCAGGGTGAAGGAGGAGGCCAGAGAGACCAGGGTCCTTGCTCTTTCCAGAAGAAGGAAGGCTCTGGCCTTTTTTGTGTTCAGTTCTGCACTTATGACGGTGAGAAGCTGGACAGGCTCTAGAACTGACTTTGGAAGACTGAGAAGGAAACCTAGAGATGTGAGCAGTTGCTGAGTTACCTGAAGGTGTAGTCTGACTTGGTCTGCAGACTGGCCTACTATGAGCCAGTCATCCAGGTAAGGAAAAATGGCAATCTTTTGCCTTCTTAAGTGGGCAACTGCTACTGCCAGGCATTTTGTGAATACCCTCGGGGCTGAGGAGAGGTCGAAGGGCATTGCTCTGAACTGGTAATGGCCTGAGGGCAGTTCGAATCTGAGGTACTTTCGATGGGAGCTTCTGATAAGAACATGGAAGTAGGCATCCTTGAGGTCCAGGAACGCTAGCCAGTCCCCTGGCCTTAGAGAGGGTAAAATAATTCCCAGAGTCACCATTTTGAATTTTGGTTTTAAAAGGTGCTTGTTTAGGTATCTGAGATCCAGGATGGGCCGCCATTCTCCTGTCTTTTTTGGGGTAAGGAAGTACCTGGAGTACAACCCTTTGCCCTGGTGTAGGGGTGGAACCCTTTCCACAGGTCTGAGAGCCAGGAGGGTAGAAACTTCTGTTTCTAGGGCAAGTGCCTCTGATGGATTTGCAGGTGGAAAGGACCTGGTTCTCATCTTTGGAAATTTTTTAAGCTGAGAACTAGTCCCTGGCTTACTACTTCCAGGACCCACTTGTCTGATGTTAAAGACTTCCAGTCCTGGACAAAGTAAGCCAGCCTCCTGCCCCCTACATGTAGTGGAGAATCGGCCCTGGCCACCCCATCAGGGTGCCTACTTGGCAGGGGCTTTAGGCTGAGGGGTGGAAGCAGGTCTGCTTGTACCCCGTCTGCCTCTCCCTCTAAAGAACCCCCTCTGGGCATAAGCTGAAGAGGAGGCCTGGGCTTGGTAAAAAGGCCTATGAAAAGGTCTGCCCCTGCCCCTGGAAGGCTGCCTTTGAGGAGTGGCCTGCCTTTCCTTGGCCTGTGCACTGCTATAGGTGGTCCCATACTCATCCATTTTCTTCATGTAATTCTCTGTCTGCTCCCCAAACAGAGAATTACCCACAACAGGAAAATCCATGGCCTTAGTCTGGGTATCCTGTGACAGGCTAGTACATCTGAGCCAAGCCATTCTGCGAAGTGCCACAGATGTAGCCATGACTCTTGATGACACATCATTGGATTCCACTGCAGCATGGAATTGCACCTTGGATGCCTCAATACCATCAGCAGCCACCTGCTCCAGCTCCTTGGCAAGCTGGCCAGGGACCGGTTTTGCTAGAGCCATAACAGTATCCCATCTGGATTTCTGATATCAAGCAACATAAGCCATATAATTTGCCTGTCTGAGTCCCAAGGATGCTGACATGTACTGTTTCTTTGCCATAGCATCAATCCTCCTGGAGTCCTTGTCAGGGGGGTGTGAAGCCAAGGGAATATTAGCCTTGTCACAGGCTGTAGCCTGCACTCCCCCAACATGGCTGCATTGTTGTGTAAGGAACTCCGTATTAGAGCCTGACAATGTGTACCTCTTGTCCATTCTTTTATCCACAGGAGGTATAGTGTGAGGAGTTTTAGAATTTTACTGTCTGTTTCCCAAAAGATTTATGCAAAGGAATAGACAGTCTCCTAGACTCTGGGATATCCATCATTTCTACATAGTCAGGCTCCTCTTGATCATCCACAGCTTCCTCCACATGGAGCGGGAGGGTTTCAGCCACTTTTTTATAAAACATAAAATGAGAGGGGAACTCAGAAAGCCTAGGGGGAGACACTCCTGAAGGTCTGTCTGGGGAGATGTCTGGTTCAATGGGCACATCCAGACTTTCAAATCCACATTCACTCTCCTCATACTCCTCTTCCCCCTCCACCGGTACATAAAATTCCTCTAAAACATATTCTTGAACCGGTGGAACCGACCGAACCGTACGCTTACCTAATGGTGCCGGTTCGGTCGGAACTGGGGAAAGCGACTGGACAATTTTAATCGCTCTGGCTATTTCTTCAGCGGTTGGAGATGGAAATTTTGGCTCCACACCTGCTGATTTTCTAGTCCTTTTTGCTGGAACCGACTCCTCCGAGCCGGCTCTCCTTTGCCCGAGGAAGTCTCGCCTGGTCAGAGGCATTCTCCGGTTCGGTTACAACCGAACCGGCTGGCCATCTGGGTCAGGGACTTCTTGGTCTCTCTTCCTCAAGCCTACCAACTCTCTTATCCAGGGTAGCTGCAGGAAAATTTTGCAAATCTGGCAGTCTGCATTGAGGTGGTCAAACCCCAGACAATAAACACAGGTGGTGTGGGGGTCAGCCTTGGCAAAGGCTTCCCCACAAACACTGCAGTGTTGAAACCCAGTGGGCCCGGTTTTTCTTTGGGTTTCTCAGACATAGTGCCAGCCTAACCAAAACTTGCCCGTTTATGGCAATCCGCCAAGCAAGACCCTCTTATCGGTTCCCAACCGTGTCACGGGTCGTGGAAAAAAACGTAATGAAATCTGTTTTTTTTTAGAACCGATAAGAACCGGTAACCGCACTCTAAAAGACAGAATTCAATTAATTTCCAACAACCTGATCGGTTCAAACTGAACCGATAATACCATTCACAAGTTCCACACAGAAATAAATGTAAAACCTATCTAGTACTTACGGTACCACAGACAAAGCTTGAACCGACCGGTTGCGGTTTAAATTAGGTTAAAAAAACGAAAAATTAATACTTTAACCGACAAAATGAACCGAGCAGAAGGAGAAATCTCCGGAGCGACTGTTCAGTGAGGCGGAGTAAAGAATCTGACAGTTTGAGTTTGAAGAACAACAGACAGAGCTTTCAACCGAGCTCGTGCTCAAAGTTCCATGCCTGGCATGGAAAGTTAACTCTTTCACCTCCGGAGCAATTCGAAGGTTGGGACTCACTGCATATGTCATAATATAGCAAGACTTCATGTTGTTTAAAGTACAAATTCAATTTGAACAGCATTTCAATTTCATTGCCGATAATTTTATCCCCTTCCTTAATGTTTGAGATCTGCTTATGCCCATTTCTCAAACTTTCTACATGATTATAAAATATTTTCACAACTGTCTAGTTTGTTTTGGGCCCAGCTTAATTCTGCCATTGCTTTTGCCTTTTTTACAGTCCATTTACATTTCTTAACCTGACTTTTATATTTTATCTCCCTCTCCTGTGATGGATTAACTTTATATTTTTATAGGCCTTTTCTTTATTTTTTAATAACTTGTGTATTTTTTTCATGAACCATCTAGGTATTCTACCAGGTTCGTTATACTTATTTACCAGAGGCACAAATCTATCTACACATGATGATATTTCACTTTTGATGATATTCCATGTCTCCTCAAGGGTACAGTTCTTTAATTCATTCTTCCAATCCCAACTTTGTAAAAAATGTTTTACACCCTTTATATCTGTTTTACTGTAATTTCTAACTCTGGTTATTCCTGATATTTCAGAAGTCTCTTCCAGCAATGAGCATACAACCATATTATGGTTGTTAGAACTTGGAGGTTGTGATATCCTGACATTTCTCAATCCTCCCTCAATATTGCTTAACATTAAATCTAAGATAGTGTTGTCCCTTGTACTGTCACAGTGACATACTCTTCTAAGCTGTTCAATAAATACATTTCAATAAATATATTTTCAGTCTGACTGTGACCCTGTAACAGGTTCCAGTTAATTGTAGGAAAATTGAAGTCCCCTAATAATATACAATTATCAGTCATGTAATAATTTTCTAACTCATTCAAGAATAGCCTATTCTCCTGTTCCGATAAACTTGGTGATTGGTAACACAAGCCCAGAGTCATCTCCCTTGTATTTGTTTTAAACTTTATCCACATCTGTTCCACCATAAAGTTATCATCAGTGACAGTAATGTCATATGCCTTTAGGTGGGAGGATATATAATTTCCCAAACCTCCACCTCTTCTATCTTCGCAATCTTTATAAAAAAAAGTTGTAGCCCGGGATTTGCTCAAACCAGTCCCCTTGTTTGAGACAGGTTTCTGTGATACCACAGATGTCTATTTTGTTTGTTGTCGATGTATATTTTAACTCATCAAATTTATTTTTTATACTTCTGGCATTTAACAATAATATTTTAATTTAGAAACATAGACTTTGATGGCAGATCAGGACCGCTAGGCCCATCTAGTCTGCCCATTTCCCTACCTACAGGATAGGCCGCAGATCCTAGTTAACCAACAGCCTATTTCTTCCTACCCCCTGCAAGAATTGCCTTATGTCTGTCCCATGCATTCTTGAATTCTCCCACAGTTTTAGACCCCACAACCTCCTCAGGAAGGCTGTTCCATGCATCCACTACCCTCTCTGTGAAATAATACTTCCTCACATTGCCCCTGAACCGCCCTCCTTCTATCTTTAAATTGTGTCCCCTTGTTCTTGCAAGTCTCTTTTTCTGAAAGATGCTACCCTCTTGGACTTTGTTGATTCCACTGAGGTACTTAAAAGTTTCTATCATGTCCCCCTCTCCCTTCTTTCCTCAAGGGTATACATATTAAGCTCCTTTAGTCTCTCCTCATACGGCTTCTCTTGCAGACCCTGCACCATTTTAGTTGCCCTCCTCTGGACTGCCTCTATCCTGTCTATGTCCTTGCGAGATGGGATCTCCAGAACTGGACACAGTACTCAAATGGGTCTCACCAACTGTCTGTACAGAGGATAACAACTTCCTGTTTTCTGCTGATGCCTCTCCTATACATCCCAGTATACCTCCAGCCCTCACTGCCTTCTCCATTGCTTACTAACCTTAAGGTCATCTGATATGATTACCCCCAGGTCCCTTTCCTTTTTGTTGTTGTTACTACCTCCCACCCATTGTGTATTCTTCCCTGGGTTCTTGTTTCCCAGGTGCATTATTTGCACTTCTTTGCATTGAATCCTAGCTGCCATACTTCTGACCATTCCTCCAACCTTGCCAAGTCCCTTTTCATCCTTTCCACGCCTCCTTGTGTATCAACCCTGTTGCAGATCTTTGTGTCATCTGCAAAAAGGCATACTTTTCCTTCCAGTCCCTCTGCAATGTCACTGATGAAGACATTAAAAGGACTGGACCCAATACTGAACCCTGCGGTACCCCACTAGTAACCCCCCTTTCTTCAGAGTGGACTCCATTTACAATTACCTTCTGTGTCCTGTTGTCCAGCCAATGTTTTACCCAGGCTACCACCCTGGGTCCCACTCCCAGGCTGGTTAATTTGACTATTAATCTTTTGTCTGGGACTGTGTCAAATGCCTTGCTAAAGTCTAGGTAGGCCATGTCCACAGCCCCTCCCTGGTCTACTACTTTGGTCACCCAGTCAAAGAAATCTATTAGATTCGTCTGACATGACCTTCGCGCTGTGAACCCATGCTGCCTTGGGTCCTGTGCCACTGGCCTCTAGGTACTCAACTATTCTTTCCTTCGAAGTGACTCCATCACTTTCCCTACCACAGAGGTCAGACTGACAGGTCTGTAGTTTCCTGCCTCTGTCTTGGTCCCACTTTTGTGAAGGGGAATCACATCAGTCTTCCTTCAGTCCTCGGGTACCACCCCATCCTCCCATGATTTATTAAAAAGAGTAGCCAGTGGTTTCACTAGTTCCTCCCTTAATTCTTTTAGAATTCTGGGGTGAATTCCATCAGGACCCATTGCTTTGTCCACCTTCAGTTTTAGGAGTTCTTGCAGAATCCTTTCTTCTGTGAAAGGACTGGGATCGACCCCCCTATCAAGAGTGCTTCTGTTAATTGGATTAGGCACTTCCCCCTCCTCTTTTGTGAATACTGAGCAGAAATATTCGTTCAGTATTTCTGCTTTTTCACTGTCCCCCTCTGCCCACCCACCGTTCATTCTATTCAGCCTCACTATCCCTCCCTTTGTCTTTCTACGCTCGCTGATGTACCTATAAAAGGTTTTATCCCCCTTCTTAACTGAGTTAATTTCTTGTCCTTTTTTTACTTCTGCAGTTTTACCAGCATTCTTTTCCCTGTGAGTCACTTTTATGTTATTTTTCTTTGTTGTAGTGTATATATTTGTGTGTGTATATGTCACTTTGCTGCTTTCCCCAGTGTTAAGTAATGGAGCCCCTCTCCCCTCTACTGTCCATTTAAATTCTGGTTAATTTTTCTTTTAAATAATCGGCCAAGTTCACTGCTGCCCTTTCTATTGAGGTGGAGCCCGTCTTCGCTATACAGATACCAACTGTTCATAAATATTTCCCATGAGTATACACATTGAAAACCCTGAATCAGGCAATACCTTCTGGGCCAATTATTTATCCTTATGATTTTTTGGTTAATTCTTTTGTTGGCCCTTGGCACTGGTAGTATACCTGACAAGATTGCTGTACCATTCATACTGAACATTATTTTTGCTGTTTCCATGTATTCTAAATACAGTATATCTGGTTTTCCTTGGTGGTTTTAAGATCATTAGTACCTTCGTGAATCACTTGTCACTGGTTTGTCTTCTTTACATTTAACAATTTTTTATAACAGCGTGACAATGTCCCCTAATTTGGCACAAGGTAGCTATGAACTTGTAGTCTTTTCCTTATTCTCTCGTGGTGTAGGCATCTGTGTACTTCACTATGGAGTCCCCTACAATAAATACCCTTTTACTTTCTATCTGGTTTTCCACCTCCATGACTACTTCTATTTGTTCTGTTACTAGCTCCTGTGTGTCTTGTAATGTGGTTCGATCAGTTGATACTCCAGAATACCTTTCAGTTGGCTGTTCTTCTTGATTAACCAAAACTGCATTTACTTGTACAAGGATCTGCACTTCTTCCCTGTGCCTTACTGATGACTCAATGTTATCTTGCATTCTGTCATCTACTATTCCCTCTGTTTCTCCATTACCCTGAACCACATTTAATAGTTCATCTATTTGATTTTCCACCAGTTCCATCAAATTTAGCAATGGTGAATATTTATTAGACATAGGGAGGTTAAAATCCATTGCCCTTCAAAATATTACCTTCTAGTCAATTTATTATATTAGTCGTTGTTCTTCAAGGATCAAAAAATACTATGTTTCTCATATGTTAATCTAGGAAAAATGTAAAACATTAAAAATTTATTTATAAAGGCACTCTAATCTCTAGAGATGTATATTGCTTTTTTTTATGTTTTAATTTCATTTCTCAATGAAGAACTAGTGAACACTAAAGTTCCATAAGAAATAGACACAAAGGCTCTCCAGTAGCCAAACATGAATTTTATGATTTGTATGTGGCTGGTCTGTCCAGAGGGACTCATTTGTTGTTTTGAACATTACTCACCAGCCTCGGAACTAATGTTCTGCTATATTTAAAGAAAGGACCCATTTGGGAACTGTCTTTGGTAATAATGGGACGTCCCTTAAGGATGGCACAGAGGCAAAGGTGCCCTTTGCGTAGTGTGCCCTTAAGCCTTTTGGTGGCATATTTCCAGCTTTTCTATAGCAAAACTGAATGCAAGAGACTATCCAGTGACAGACAGATCTCTTTGTATCTGGTTTGCCTTTGCCAACATCACCATGGGCAACAAAAAGCTGGGTACTCTGGGACTTGACATCTTTCGTCCAGTCCATGTATATAGTCGGGATTCACTTTGGGTCCAAGCTATGCTACTTTTCTTCACCGGAACTGGAATTCTCTGGACAGAGTACAGGGAGGGTCACTGACTGGTTGAGGTGAAATTCAGATATCACCTTCAAAAGGAATATTCTGTTGGTTCTAAGAACTACTTCATCCCTGTGGGGAATTATGTAATTTGGCTCTGTGCAGAGGGCTTGCAGTTCACTTACCCTCCTAGCAGAGGTCAATGCAACCAGGAATATGGTTTTCCATGTGGCATACAAGGGAGCCTCCATAAGTTGGGCAAGGCATTTGTTGAGGTCCTAAGGTGGAACATTGTCCCTCACTGGTGGGTACAAGTGGCTTAGGCCTTTAAAAAAACTTTTGGAAAATGGGTTGTGAAGCCAAAGACTTTTCCTTCCAGCTAATATATATGCTGTTACTGCTGCTAAGTGCACCTTTAAAGTTGAAAGCTGTAGACCTAATGATTGTAGGTGTACTAGTTAATGCAGAATTAAAGGTTTCCCTGCTCTACTGGGTTTATTTTACTAGGGGCACACCAGTAAGAAAACATTTTCCATTTAGATGAATAAGCTTTCTTGGTAGCAGGTTTCACTGAAGCCCTAAGCACCTTCAGGATTTCTTCTGAGAGATCCAACCAAAAAAATTCTAACTCTTCAAGAATCGTGTCCTTAGGCATAGGGTCCTGGGGTTCATAAATGTTATTCTTCCCTGGGACACAGTCAACAGATTGTGACTGAGTGGCAGGCTGGTTGGATTCTTGTCGAACAGGATCAGGAGAATCGAGTATCAGGCCTGTCTGGCACAGTCTGCAGCAATCATGATCATTGTTGCAGGTCCCCTCCTGAGTTTCAGGAGTACTTTCTGAATGAGTGGGAATGGAGGGAATGCACACAGAAACTTCCCTATCCAGTCCAGTACCATGGCATCATCTGGGACTGTTTCTTTGGGTGGTGTCTGCAAAAAAACTGTGGGAGCTGACAGTTCTCCTAAGATGCAATCAGGTCTATATTGGAAGTGCCCCACCTCCTGAACACTGTGGTCAGAACCTGCTTGTTTAAGGCCCATTCATGATTTCCCTGGCTGATTCTGCTTAAGGAATTTGCCAGGACATTCTCTTTGCCTGGCAGATGCACTGCAAATATGTTTGCTTCTAAGGAATATTCCAGGTCCCAAATCCTTATTGCTTCTTTACACAGTTTTAATGATCTTGTTCCTCCCTGCTTGTTTATGTACTACATTGTTATGGTGTTGTCTGTCCTGATTTGGGCAGTCTGACCATATAGCTGGGAGAAGAAATACTGCATTGCTAACAGTACTGCTCTGAGCTCCAGGAGGTTTATGTGTTTTAGTGACTCCTGTGGGTTCCATGTGCCACTCACTGTGAGATCCTGCAGGTGGGTGGGCCCACCTCAGGAGTGAGGCATCTGTGGTAAGAATACTTGTTGGTGATTGCTGCAAAAAGGGAATGCTCTGAGATTGCTTTCTTCCTTCCACCACTGTAATGACTCCACTAGTGCTTTTGTCATTGGCACTAGCTTTGCAGGTGAATCCCATCTTTCAGACCAGTTGTCTCTTAAGTGGTATTGGATATTTCTCATTTAAAACCTGGCTATGGAACCATAGTTGCTGATGTGGCCATGTGCCCTAGTAACTGTAGCAAGTCTCTTGCAGGTCTTGGCTGACCTGTTGCGAAAGACTGAGAAAGCGTTCCCTTAGCTCTGCTCCTATGAAGTTCAGTACTTGACCAGGCTGTAGCTGGGACTTCTGCAGGTTTATCAAGAATTCCAGGTTCTCCAAGGTGCTTTTTACAAATTAAACTGAGGACCTCACCTTTTGCTGTTTTTCCTCAGTCTAGCCAGTCTTCCAAGAAGGGGAAAACCACCACGCTTTTTTTTCTCAGATGAGCTGTCACCACAGCCAAGCATTTTGTGAAAACCCTTGGAGCTGAGCTGAGACCAAATGGGAGAGCTGTGAATTGGTACTGGCAGTTCCCCAAATTGAATGAGATATCTTCTGTGAGACTGTCTGACTGGGATATGAAAATGGGTATCTTTCAGATCCAGGGATCCTAGCCAACAGCCCTTCTGCAAAGATGGTATCACTGTCCTTAGTGTGACCATCTTTTATTTTTATTTTTTCACATATTTGTTTAGAAAATGAAAATTACATATTCTCCGTAATTCTTAATCTTCTAGGAATATCTTCACCATTGATTCACACTCATGGGTTCTGAGCTGGAAATGCTAGGACCCCGCAGGAGTCAAAACCTTTCAGGAGGGCTGGTGCCAATGCAAGCTGCGTGCATGGGTGGCACCACAAGACAAGCTCGCACTACATGGCTTACCTAAGCACCAGTCTTCAATTACCTCAGTTCCTTTTTTACCGAGGAGGTGCAGCGTAGCCGAACACTAATTCACTTAACCTAAGCTCATAAGATAGCCCTGGTGACCCATGTACGAAGGGTCAACAAACCAGAAACACAGTGTCTTCAGAGCCCAAACCAAGGACAAGGGGTGAAGACCAACAAACAGAGTAGAACGAACCTGAGGTATGGTGGGCGGGCACATGAATTAATGGTGAAGATATTTCTAGAATATCATGAATTATGGTGAGTACATAATTTTCATAGCTTCCAGGAATCAGTCTTTACCACTGATCCACACTCATGGCAGAGTACCAACCTCAGACAAAAAAAATTCCCCGGACTAAGGCGGTGGGAGCTGAGGCTCACTCAGGATAGAAGTCCATTCAGGATGGTCCTACCAAAGGAGGCGTACTGCCTGACATGGACATCCAGGGCATAGTGCTTGGCAAAGGTGTACACTGTGCTCCAAGTTGCAGCTTTGCAAATAGCACCAATAGGAAGAGAGCAAATCTCTGCCAGAGACGTGGCAACTGCTATGGTGGAGTGGGTACATACCTGTTCTTCCAGCTTGACCTGCACCATATGGACAAGTCCACATATGGTGGACAAGTGGAACACCCTGCCAGAGGAAGTGGTGGGGGTTGAAACAATCACAGGATTTAAGAATGCATGGGATAGACATAAAGGAATTCTGGAGGTCAGGGGTAAGGTGCAACAGACTTCTAGAAAAACAAACTGAACTTACAAGCTCAAATGGGCAGACTGGGTGGGCCACAGGCCCTTATCTGCCGACACTGTCTATGTATCTATGTATCTATATCACAGCAGGGACAAAGACAACTGACAACCCAAGCATAAATGCACTTGATTGTAACAGGATGTCCCTTCTGATTAGGATCAAAGGAGAGAAAGAGCTGTTTAGACTGCCAGAAGTCTTTAGTTACAGCCAGATAGAACTTCAGGGTTCTCCTGATATCCAGAGAATGTACTCTCCTTTGTTCTGGAAGTCAGGAAAGTATGTAGGCAGCACAAGATGCTGATTTAAGTGAAACTCAGCACAAGATGCTGATTTAAGTGAAACTCTGACACCACCTTGGGTTAGAACTTTGGATGCTTGCAGAGGACTACCTTGTCTCTGTGGAAAACAGTATACGGAGTATCCGTGACCAAGGTATGAATTTCAGAAACTTTGCGGGCAGAGGTGATGGCCACTAAAAAATCCATTTTTAAAGATAAAAAACTTCAGCTCAAAAGGCTTAGGGATGAGCATGTCCAACACAAGGTTGATATCCCAGGCAGCTATCGGTTTCCTGACCAGAGACCCTTAAGGAACCTCTTAAAAAGAGGCAGTTGAGCCAAAAAAAGGGTACTAACGGGCTTGTGGTATGCCGAAACAGCACAAAAATGGGCCTCGACTGTGGAGCACTGCAGACCAGCATAAGAAAGGTGCAATAAATACACTGAACCATGTCAGATGGACAATGAAAGAGTTCAATGTGGGATTTGGAGCACCAGACTGAAAATCTTTTCTACTTGGCTGTGTAAGTCTTCCTGGTGGAAGGCTTATGGGCTGCTAAAAGTATCCCCGAGTCACTCAGACACCTTGTACCTGTTCACATCTATTTCTTCAGGAGCCAGGCCTGAAGGTGAAGGGAGCACAGCTTGGGATGGATCAGGAGGTCCAGAGTCAGTAGGTCTATCCTGAGGGGAAGGGTCCTCAGAGTGTTGACTGATAGGCTGTTCAACAAAGGAAACAATATCTGTCAAGGCCATTAGGGGGCAATGAGAATCACCTTGTCCCCATATGCCTCCAGTTTGAGTAATAATCTCTGTACTAGAGGGATTGAAGGAAATGCATACAGAAAGAGATTTTGCCACAGCAGTCTGAATCTATCCTGACCGAAAGAAAAAATTACTCACCTTAGTAATGTTGTTTCTTCTAATGGAGTCTTGCTATATTATGACAATTGCAGTGAGTCCCCATCTTCGAACTGCCTCGGAGGTGAAATAGTTAACTTTCCATGCAAGCATGGAACTCTGAGCGCGAGCTCGTTTACAAGGCTCTGTCTGCTGATCTTCAAACATAAACTGTCAGATCTTTACGAGCAAAAACTCACTAAGGCTCTGTGTGGAAGCTGTAAACCTACACTAGCCGACTGGCTACTAACATAAACACACTCTTCCTGGTCTCCAACAAAGACTCAAGTCATGAGACCCAAAAGAAATGAAAAATACAACACCAATTCACCCCAAAGGAAGGGTGAAACAACAAAGTGGCATAAAGAAAGCGCCAACACTGAAATGCCCACCCACATCCCAAAACAGAGGTTCTGAGAGGGGCAGGCAGGGACGGAGGTCATAATATAGCAAGACTCCATTAGAAGAAACAACATTACTAAGGTGAGTAATTTTTTCTTCAAACAACATGAAGTCTTGCTATATTATGACAATAGCAGACTACACAGCAGTACCCCCATGGAGGAGGGACAGAACCTGCTTAGGGAATAGGCTCTGAAGGACAGCTGTGCCAAACCGAGCATCACTCCGAGCCTGGATGTCCAGGGAGTAATGCTTGGCAAAAGTGTGAACTGTTTTCCAAGTAGCTGCTTGACATGTCTCTAGAATAGGGATGTCTCTGGCAGCAGCCAGAGAAGCAGCTGTACCTCTGGTAGAGTGAGCCCTCAGGCCTGAGGTAGGAACCTTACCCAGTTTTTCGTAACAGAATTGGATACAAGAGACAATCCACCTGGCAATGGATCTTTTAGTAGCAGGCTTCCTTTACCAACCTCACCATAAGTGAGGAACAGTTGGAGGGAGTCAAACCTGTGACCCTTGGTACGCCTATGTAGTAACTAAGGGCTCTTCACATCTAGGCTGTGCAGCCTCCTCTCACCAGAGGAAGAATGGTCAGTGAAGTACACTGAAGAGATATAGATTGATTAAGGTGGAAATCTGAAACCACCTCAGGCAGAAACTTTCTATTAGTCCGGAGGACTACCTTATCTCTGTGAAAGGAGATAAAATCCGGCTCCACTGACAAAGCTTGTAATTCACTTATGCGTCTGGCAGAGGTGATGGCTACTAGAAACACAGTTTTCCAAGTCAAGTACTTAAGCTCAGCTGAAGACAAAGGCTCAAAGGGGGGTTGCATAAGCTGAGCAATACAAACATTAAGATCCCAGGCAGGGGCAGGATCCCTGAATGGAGGACTGGTGTGAAGCAATCCCTTAAAAAACTTGGAAAATACAGGGTGAGTTGAAAAAGAAGAGGATTTACCAGCTGAAATAAAAGCAGACACAGCTGCCAAATGCACTTTCAGGGTAGCTGGTCTCAGCCCCAAAGTGTTCAGATGGAAAAAATAATCCAGGACTGTGGGTAAATCAGCAGAGTCTGGGGAAATATGCTTTTCTGAGCACCATATGGAAAACCTTTTCCATTTGGAGTTGTAAGTAGCCCTGGTGGAAGGCTTCCTAGAAGCCTTCAATATGTCCATTACGCCTTGTGAGAGGTGTAAGTCAGCAAACTCTAACTCTTCAAGAACCAGGCCTTGAGATTGAGAGATTTGAGATTCGGATACCAAACCCTTCCCTGGGCACAGGTTAACAGGTTGTGATTCCTGGGAAGGCACAGGGGAGGATGGACTGCTAAGGACATCAGGAGTGGATACCAGGGTTGTCTGGCCCAATCCGGGGCTATAAGAATGACCGTGCAGGATTGGGATCTGATTTTGACTAGCACTTTGAACAGGAGAGGAAAGGGAGGGAAGGCATAGAGAAACTTCCCTTCCCAACTGAGGGCTAAGGCATCCAGAGGGACTGAGCCCAAGACTGGGGGCCTGCAGCAAAAGAGGGGAAGTTGGTGACTGTCTGGGGCTGCAAAAAGATCTATCTACGGGGTGCCCCATCTGGCAAATACCACTCCCAGAACCAGGGGATCCAGGGACCACTCGTGATGGCCCTGAGAAATTCTGCTGAGAGCATCTGCCAGGACATTGTCCTAGCCTGGGAGGTGAACTGCTGTAAGGGAGGTGTTCAGGGAGTAAGCCAGAGACCACAACTTCATGGCTTCGGTGCACAAGGCCATAGACCGAGTGCCCCCTTGCTTGTTGATGTACCACATTGCAGTGGTGTTGTCTGTTCTGACCTGTACAATTTTGTTCTGAACAGATTTGGAGAAAGCTTGAAGTGCTAGAAAAACTGCTCTGAGCTCCAACAGGTTGATGTGGAGCAGAGTTTCTTGGGGGGACCACAGTCCCAGGGCAGTGAGGTCGCCCATGTGAGCTCCCCACCCCAAGAGGGATGCATCCGTAGTAAGGATTAAGGATTGAGACTGAGTGACAAAAGGAACTCCTTGTCTCAGGTTGCTCTGATCCTGCCACCACTGTAGGGCTTGGATCAGGGTTCGAGTTACTGGGATCAACTTGGTAAGACGATCCTTTCTTTGAGACCAAAAAGCTCTCAAATGGAACTGAATGTCCCTCATCTGAAATCTTGCTCCCTGCACTACTGCTGTAGAAGCAGCCATGTGTCCTAGGAGCTGCAGAAAATGCCTTGCTGGTTGAGAGACCTGCAGGGTGAATGAGGAGGCCAGGGAGACTAGGGTCTTTGCCCTGTCCAGAGGGAGGAAGGCCCTGGCTTCCTGTGTGTTCAGTTCTGCGCCTATGAAGGTTAGGAGCTGGATAGGCTCTAGAACTGACTTTGAGAGATTCAGAAGGAAACCTAGGGAGGTAAGCAGTTGCTGAGTTACCCGAAGGTGTAAGCTGACCTGTTCTGGGAACTGGCCTATTATGAGCCAATCGTCCAGGTAAGGAAAGATGGCAATTTTTTGCCTTCTTAGGCATGCAACTGCTACTGCCAGGCATTTGGTGAATACCCTTGGAGTAGTGGTGAGGCCAAAGGGCATTGCTCTGAACTGGTAATGGCCTGAGGGCAGTTCAAACCTGAGGTACTTTCGATGGGAGCTTCTGATGAGAATATGGAAGTAGGCATCCTTGAGGTCCAGGGATGCTAGCCAGTCCCCTGGCCTTAGAGAGGGTAAAATAATTCCCAGGGTCACCATTTTGAACTTTGGTTTTAAAAGGTGCTTGTTTAAGTATCTGAGATCCAGGATGGGCCGCCATTCTCCTGTCTTTTTTGGGGTAAGGAAGTACCTGGAGTATAAACCTTTGCCCTGGTGTAGGGGTGGAACCCTTTCCATGGCTCTGAGAGCTAGGAGGAAAGAGACCTCTGCCTCCAGGGCAAGTGCCTCTGATGCAGATGTAGGTGGAAAAGATCTGGTTCTCATCTTTGGAAATTTTTTGAAGCTGAGAACCAGTCCCTGGCTTACTACCTCCAGGACTCACTTGTCTGACGTTAGAGACTTCCAGTCCTGGACAAAGTAAGCCAGCCTTCCCCTACAGGTAGAGAAGAATCGGCCCTGGCTACACCATCAGGGTGCCTGCTTGGCAGGGGCTTTAGGTTGAGGGGTGGGAGCAGGCCTGCTTGAACCCCGTCTGCCTCTCCCTCTAAAGAACCCCCTCTGGGCATAAGCAGAAGAGGAGGCTTGGGATTGGTAAAAAGGCCTATGAAAAGGCCTGCCCCTGCCCTTGGGAAGCTGCTTTTGAGGAGGACCTGCCTTCCTTGGCCTGTGCACTCCTATAGGTGGTCCTGTATTCATCCATTTTCTTCATGTAATTCTCTGTTTGCTCCCCAAACAGAGAATTGCCCACAACAGGAAAATCCATGGCCTTAGACTGGGCATCCTGTGACAGGGTAGTACATCTGAGCCAAGCCATTCTGTGAAGTGCTACAGATGTAGCCATGACTCTTTTTTTTTTTTGTTATTTATATATTTACTTTGTATGCCCCCCCTCTCTCACCACCGAACTCCTGCTCCTTCTGGAGACTCCATCGGCCTGGTTCGTCCCCGCTCCTGCTAGCTGACATCCAGTGCAGTCCATCCCCCCCATGGAGCCTTGGCTATACCCCCCAGGCGGGTACGGGGTGGGGCTCACACCCGACGTGACTTAGTTTCATCGGGGATGCTGGTACTGGCGTCGGTAGGGGCATTGGGGATCGTGGCCAGGAGCTCCGTCTACCAGGAGTCTGGTGGGGTATTTTCCTGTTTTCTCCCCTCCCCACAGGACGTCACATGCTGGGGGAGCCAAGGGGCGGAGCACGTCGTAATGTGCCTGACGCTCCGGCTTCCGGCAGACGTCCTTCCCTCCCTGCTATGTGCAGTCTCGCTGCACCTCCACCTGTGGTCACCCAGGTGGTGGTGTTGCAGTGGGACTTGCATCCCCACCCACCCCGCTGGAGGAGGAGAGCAGCCGTTGGGCGCTCAATCCTCCTCACCCAGCCGGCCCTCCAGCTACTCGAGTCTGTTCCCGAACCCGGGTCACTGGCGTCGAAAGCGGAAATCCAACCGCTGCGCCGGCGGGCCGGCTAGCCATGACTCTTGATGACACATCATTAGAGTCTACTGCAGCATGAAATTGCACCTTAGATGCCTCAATACCATCTCTAGCCACCTGTTCCAGCTCTCTGGCAAGCTGGTCAGGGACTTGTTTTGCTAGAGTCAGCACAGTATCCCATCTGGATTTCTGGTATCTAGCAGCATAAGCCATATAATTTGCCTGTCTGAGTCCCAAGGATGCTGCCATGTACTGTTTCTTTGCCATAGCATCAATCTTCCTGGAGTCCTTCTCAGGAGGGTGTGAAGCTAGGGGAATATTTGCCTTGTCACAGGCTGCAGCCTGCACTACTCCCACATGGCTGCATTGCTGTGTGAGGAACTCCGTATCAGAGCCTGATAAAGTATACCTCTTGTCCATCCTTTTATCTACAGGAGGTATTGTGTGAGGAGTTTTTAAAACTTTTACTGTCTGCTTCCGAAAAGATTTATGCAGAGGAATAGACAGTCTCTTAGATTCTGGAATATCCATCATTTCCACATAATCAGGCTCCTCTTGGTCATCAACAGCTTCCTCAACAGGGAGCTGGAGAGTTTCAGCAACCTTCTTATAAAACATAAAATGAGAAGGGGACTCAGAGAGCCTTGGAGGAGAAACCCCTAAGGGTCTGTCTGGAGAGGTGTCCGGTTCAATGGGCACATCCAGGTCTTCAAAACCATATTCACTCTCCTCATACTCCTCTCTCCCCTCCCACGGTTCATAAAATTCCTCAAAATCATAATCTTGAACCGGTGGAACCGGCTGAACCGAGCGCCTCCCTGATGGTGCTGGTTCAGTCGGAACCAGGGAAAGAGACTGGACAAGTTGGATTGCTTTAGCTATTTCTTCAGCGGCTGGAGAGAGAACTTTTGGCTCCACACCAGCTGACTTTCTAGTCCTTTTTGCAGGAACTGGCTCCTCAGAGCCAGCTCTTCGTTTGCCCGAGGAAGTATCGCCCTGGTCAGAGGGCACTCCCTCTGGTTCGGTAGGAACCTAACCGGGCCCGCCATCTGGGTCAGCGGACTTTTTGGCCTCCTTTTCCCTGAGCCTACCAACTCTCTTTTCTATGGTGGCAGCAGGGAAATTCTTACAAATCTGGCAGTCTGCATTGAGGTGGTCAAACCCCAGACAATAAACACAGGTGGTGTGGGGGTCAGCCTTGGCAAAGGCTTCCCCACAAACACTGCAGTGTTGAAACCCAGTGGGCCCAGTTTTTCCTTTGGGTTTCTCAGACATAGTGCCAGCCTAACCAAAACTTGCCCGTTTATGGCAATCCGCCAAGCAAGACTCTTATCGGTTCCCAACCGTGTCACGGGTCGTGGAAAAAACCGTAATGAAATCCCTTTTTTTTAGAATCGATAAGAACCGGGAACCGCACTCTAAAAAAGGACTAGCAAATTTTAAAAACACAATCTGATTGGTTCAACCGAACCAATAAATGTTTACAAGTTCCACACAGAGAAACGAACGTAAAAGCTATCTATTACTTACATTACCACAGACAGAGCTTGAACCGACCGGTTGCGGTATAATCTCGGTTGAAAACCGATAAAATAATACTTTTAAACCGATAAAATGAACCGAGAAGCAGGAGAAATCGAGCGACTGTTCAGTGAGGCGGAGTAAAGAATCTGACAGTTTATGTTTGAAAATCAGCAGACAGAGCCTTCTAACCGAGCTCGCGCTCAGAGTTCCATGCTTGCATGGAAAGTTAGCTATTTCACCTCTGGGGCAGTTCGAAGATGGGGACTCACTGCAATTGTCATAATATAGCCAGACTTCATGTTGTTTGAAACATCATGTCCTGGATTTCTGGAGCAGAATCGAGGCAGTTTGGTGTTGAGAGGGGACACAAAAAGGTCCACATCTGTGGTTTCCTACTCATCGAACAGTGATGTTATGACATCTAGAGCTAGTAAACTTAGAAACATAGAAATTGTCGCCAGATAAGGACCATAAGGCCCATCCAGTCTGCCCGTAGTGACCACTTGTGAGGATTGGCCTCCGTTTGGCTTAGCTTCTCTGCCACAGCATTTTGCACTTCCAGAAGACAGACTGCCTGGATCAGGATTCCCTGATCCAGACACCACCCCCCCACTCTCATTGCCTCTCTGCAGAGGGGATAAGAGTGTGCACCACCCTGTTTGTTGATGCAATACATCACAGACTTGTTGTCTGTCTGGAGGAGGACTGTTTTGTGGTTGATGAGCTCCATGAGGGCTTATAAGCCATACAACACAGCTGTGATTTCCACCACATTGATGTGAACATGAGTTTCTGAAGGGCCGCAGATAACTTGTGTGTGAAGGCCCTGGCAGTGAGCTCCCCATCCCAACAAGGAGGCATCTGTGGTGAGGGTCACCTGAGGCTCCTGCTGGGAAAAGGGAAGCCCTGGAGGAGTTTTCCTCCATTGTCCACCATGCAAGTGACCAAACCAGAGGTTTCATCACCTTGATGAGATAAGACTGAGGGTGCGATGCTTGCAACCACTTTGTACTGAGCATCCACTGAGCTGTTCTTATGTGTAGACATGCTAGGGGCACTGTGAACATTATGGAGGCTATCAGACCCAACATGCGCTGCATAGAGTGGGCTTGTACTGATTTGCGTTACATTATGTACTGTGCCATCTGCAGAACTGCTTTTCTCCTGTCCTCTGGAAGGAAGGCCTCGGTTATGGAGATGTCCAGAAGGGCCCAGATGAACATGAGCTGCTGAGAGGGTGGTAGTTGCGACTTTGCCAGGTTCATCACAACCCCCACAGATGTAAGGAACTGAAAGGGAGCAACCACTGTTTATTCAGTTTCTCACTGGGATGGACTGGCTATCAGCCAGTCTCCCAAGTAAGGGTAGACTTGAAATCCTAGTTTTCTTAGGTGAGCCGTGAGTACAGCAAAGCACTTTGTAAAGATTCAAGACACTGAGGATAGCCCAAAGGGCAGGACTCTGAACTGATAATGCTGACCCAGACCATGGGATACACGAGGATATGCAGATTAGTATCCTGCATATCCAGGGAGGCTAACCAATCCTAGGGTTTTAGGAAGATAGGGATCCCAGAGAGCTCATTTTGAACTTTTCTCATTCCACAAACTTGTTCAAGTTTCTGAGGCAGAGAATGCTGTGCATGCCCCATGACTTCTTTGGCACGAGGAAGTAATGGGAGTAGAAACCTGTGTTGTGCTCTGACTCTGGCACTACTTCCACTGCCCTGTTGCTCATACGGCCTGCAATCTCCAGTACCAGAAGCTCTGACATGTGACCTGATAAGAGGGGTTGCTTTCTGGGCAGATAATCTGGGCAGATAATCTGCAGATTTCTCTAAGTGTCAGGGAGTATCCCTCTCAGATAATCCTAAGCACCCACTTGTCTATCATGATGGAGTCCCACGGACAGTAAAACAGAGTCAAACACCCCCTACTGGAGAAGTTAGATCTGCCTCAGGCAGCTGAGGTAGGACCGGGGCTGGGGCTTCAGAGGTAGGCACTAGGTGTTATAGGGGGCCTGTACTTTTATTGGGGCCTGTACTTACAGTTCCGATTTCTTTTGTTGGTGGAAAGGCTGGGACTTGTTTTGGGATCGCCTACCTTTGCCTCAAAAGGACTGTGTTTTGAAAGAAATCATGTCCTTTCCCCCTCTAAGGGTTAGCAGGAGAAGGTCTGGAAGTCTTAATGGCCGTACTATTTTTCTGAGAGACCTCAAGAGATTGTTCCACCTGCTGTTCAAACATGTAGGTGCCATCGAAAGTAACATTCATTGCCTGTTGCTGGACATCCTGAGAAAAACCAGAAGTTCAAAGTCAGGAGTGCCTTCTGATACAGATGGCTGCTGCAGTCAAGTGACAGGCAGTGTCAAAAGCATCCATAGCTGCCTTGAGCTGGTGACTGTTAGACTCGATACCATGAGTGACAGTTTGCAGGATCTTCTGTCTAGTGTTGGAATCCAGAAGATATTCTGCTATGGACTTAAGAGAGGTGCAACGGGCATATTTATGTATAGAAAAATGACATTGGTAGTTGGCAATTGTCATGGTCAGGGTAGTCAAAGCAAATACCCGCTTGCCCATAGTGTCCATCCTGCAGGTCTCCTTGTTAATGGTGTGCGCAGTGACCTCTCAAGGGAGAATAGCCTTGTCATTCTCAGCAAGGATGACAATTTTGTCAGCAATAGGCTGAAAAGCATAAATGGGCCTGTCCTTAGGGGCAGTGTACTTACAATCTATCTGCCTGCAGACAGAGGGAATACTAAGGATCACATTAAGGAGCATCAGGGAACCAAAGGCAATAATGCCCATAAACATCTCCCATCTCATAACCTGTAGTACTACTTCATCCCATTTTCCATGATCCAATATCTAATTTGCGCTTAAAGATGGGTTTGTTTTTACTGAGTATTATATCTTGTGGGATGGCATTCCAGGGGTTCACCAGCCTTTGTGAAAAACAGAACTTCCTCCTAACACTGTTATATTTAATGCACCGTAACTGTAATGGATGACCTCTAGTTTCTGCTTTTTCTTGCTTAAATTCAAAGCCTATTTCATTAAATAAATATGGGTCATTAATGATGTCCAACATAAGAAGCAAGTTGCCATATAACCTTATTTTTCAAGTGACATGAGGTTTAGCCTACTCAGTCAGTCATTACAATTAAATTCCTTAAACCCATTTACTTGTTTAGTTACTCTTCTTGGAACCCTTTCTATCTGATTTATGTACTTTTTCTTAAATGGACACCAGAACTGGGAACAAGAATCCAAATGTGGGCGGACACATAATCTGTACAGAGGCAAATAAAACCTCCACTGCTCTGGACCTAATATTGTTTCTAAAGGATCATGTGATTTTTTTTTGCCTGTCTCAAGTGGGCTAAACCATCTGTTACATAGATTCCAGGATCTTTTTCTACTGTTGTCTTCAACTGCTTCCCACATAAAACATAGTTATGATTACAATTATTAAAACCCAGGTGCATAACCTTGCATTTTTCCACATTAAAATGAATATCCCACATAGTGGCCCAAGCAGTTATGGTATTTAGATCATGTTGAAAATACATGCAGTCATGTCGGGTTACACTAGTGCCACCAATTTTAGTGTCATCTGCATATTTTATAGACCAACTATTTAACCCTTGAGTCAAATCTGCAATAACTATACAGTGACTGATCAAGTGTCCCCAGGGTATGCCTTTTTGCATATCTATTAAAATAGAGAGTAAAAGGCGTTTAGGCTCAGGGAGTTTAGTGTAATATTGTTGTTTATGTAGAATGTAGGTCTAGCAAATAGCTATAATGCTCCTGACCAGTTTGGACATATGTTTGTTGCAGTGTGTCAAATGGAATAACCCATGTTGGCTCTAAGAATTGATATATAAATTTAAGACAAAGTGCTCTCCAGCGTTTAAATGAGAGGGCCATCTGAACCAGCAAAAACTCCTCATTTGCTGACAGCAGTTTATAGAAATAAAAGATGTGTTCGAATTTAAAGTGGCATTGCATTTGGTAACATACCCTCAAAGTATTAGCCATAAATTTAAACAAGTGACTCAACAGGGTGACTTTTCCCATGTCCCAAATAGTATAGGATCTAATCAAATAAGTCATTAATGGAAAATTCTATAGCTTTACAAGGAGTATTATAAGTAGGTAATAACCATAAAATATATAATTCAGAGGAATGCAACTCTAGCTTATAGCCCTAGGTTTGGTAAGTTTGTCCCACCCTGTGCCAAGGATATTTGTAATACAGACATGTGGACACATGGTCGCTGATCTCCCCCTATGAAAGAGGAAATCATTCGGTTCCATGAGATATAGCTGGCTGGAAAAACTTGTAAGGTCTGGAAAAGACATAGCAAACAGGGTAAAACATTCATCTGAATAACTTTGATCCATCGGAAAAAGGTAAGAGGGAGTTTCACCCATGTAAGCAGGTCCCAATCAATAGTTGCTATTAAAGATTCAAAGTTAACCAGATCTACATTATTAATGTCTTTGGGAATATATATCCCCAAATACTTAATTACAGCATGAGACCATTTCAGAGGATAGTGTTGTTTTAGTTCCTTTGAAGGGGAAAAATTTAACAGAAGGACCCTCCGTTTTAGATATATTCAGTTTAAAATCTGCCAATCTCTTGAACCGTAGTAATTTTTCCCAGGCAGCAGGGATCAATGTTTCTAGGGACAATACTGACAAAAGAACGTCATCCGCAAATAAAGAGACCTTATAAACAGACTGTCCGACAAGGACCCCCTCAAAATGTGACTTATCGCCGTGCCATAGCGAGAGGTTCCATGTAAAGAGTGAACAAGAGGGGAAAGTGGGCACCCAGACACGTTCCTCGATATAACCTAATTGGGGGTGATAATGCTCCATTGATACGTATATATGCCTGAGGGCATGAGTAGATATTTTTTTAGCCAAGTAAGAAAAATGTCTGGGAATTGGAAGCATGCCAGGGTGTCCCAGAGAAAATCCCAGGACACCCTGCTGAATGCATTCTCGATGTCCAGACTAAGTAATGCCACGGAGATCTGGATATATTCTGCGAGAGTTAGTGTACACCGAACATTATCCAGTGTATTCTGGTTTCTGATAAACCCAGCCTGGTCCGGATGAATTAGGGAGGGCAAAAGGCATTCAGTCTAGTAGCCCAAATGGACATATATATATATATATATATATATATATATCTTATAGTCTGCATTCAAAATTGAAATTGGACAGTAGGAGGGAGGATCAGTAATGTCTTTTCCCAGTTTGGGCAGTGCAGCAACAATCGCATATGCCCAAGAAGGCAGCGGGGGCACCCTTCGAAAACTCCCTGTATACCCGTAGCAGTTACAGAAGAAGCAACTCTTTAAATTTCCTATACCAGTGTGCCACAAAGCTGTCTGGGCCTGGACACTTTGGGGTCTTAGTTGAGCGAATATGGTGAAGAACTTCATCAGCACCAGTGGGCGCCTCTAAAATGCTCCGTTGGCCGGCAGTTAGGTGAGGGAGTTGTAGTTGTGTCAGAAACCTTGCCTATCCTCCGGAGCCCTGCTGAAGACCCACTAGAATCAAGTTTTTGATAGTAATCAATGAACATAGTCCTGATTTCTTCATCTTGATACATCAAATGTTTAGCAACTGGATGTTTAAGCATTAAAATTGTTAAGCTTTTTTGCACATTATGATCTTACGGGCTAACATAGGCGCACACCTCTCAACTGTCGCTGATTTTCAGGGATGTCCCTGATTTTGCCTCAAAAGTTTACTCTGTCCCTCCTAAAAATGGTGTTTCCATGACCAAACAGTGGGGGTTATAAGCACAAACTAATGTCAAACATTAAAGTTACAGACTTGTTCTTTAGAAAATGCATTTTACACTAAGCCCTTTATTCTACCAGCTTCCTGAGTGGATATCTCCAATTTTGAAGAAATGTCCCTGATTTTGGTCCTTTGTCCCTGATTTTTTTTAAGCCCTGTCCCTGATTTATGAGGCAGGAGGTTGAGAGGTATGCATACGCAACCCCCGAGCCCCACCCTCATAATTTTTGTTTAGATAAAGAAGAGCTTGTTGTACCTTGATATCCATAATTTGTTGTATTTTTTTTGGGGTGTCCATAATTTTGACCTGTAGCTTGCTGTCCACTGGGGACAGAATTTTATAAAACTCTATAGACACATTACATGGTCTGCTCCTTGCTACTTTTCAAGAGGCCCTTACCACCGCATAGTGTCCTGATATGTGTAGATATGCTACCATTTCAGTAATCTTAAAACCTCAGGAAGATTGAACTAACTGTGAATCATATTGCCCCATTTTTTTTTATTTATCTATTTTATGTATTTGGTAACCAGGTAGGTACATTAATCCAGAGGACCATTTTCAGTCACGACCCAAGCCACAAACATGGCACATTAAGCAATGCAAATACAGGTAAACACAAGTAGCACAGGCTTCAAACCAGAGTGTAGGAATTAAAGTACAAGGGGTCATTACATAAAGAAGTTACATAAGACACATGGTGCCATTTAAGGCCAGCAGACGGGTAAAATACATAGTCACAAAAAGACAGAGATCATACATATGGTGTCAAATTATCGGATACAATAAAGCAAAAATAAAGTACAATTGCATTCAGGTAAACAGTCAGCATTCAGGTAAAGAGTAGTAAACAGGTCATCAGGCAGATGAGTACTCATAGTACAGTGCAACAATCCACCTTATAATAAGTACAGTGGCAAAGAAGACCAGGGAGGCAATATCCTTAGCCACACTTGGAGAGGGTGGAGGGCAGGAGATGGAGGGGAGTCTCAGGAGAGGGTGTGACCCAGCCATAAGTGTGGGGGGGGAGAGAAAGGATGGGGCTGCCTGGGATTACCTGGGTGCATAGTGGCATTTGGCTTCAGACTGTAGCCAGGCTTTGAAATTGTTTTTGAAAGAGAAATGGGAGGTGGACGAGCAGAGGGAGGTTGCAGAAACAGAAAAAAAGCTTTGCTGCCCATGGTAGAGGAGATTCTAGGGACTACTGGGGGAGGGGGGAATCGATGACTCGCGGAGGCTCCTAGATGCCACTCTGCCCATGAAGAGGGATGAGTACAGGGACAGGTGGCCGCTTCTCAGGGTACTGTCAACTAAGCAGCCAAGGGCATAATCAAACCAACTTTGCTGTGTGAGCCAACCAAGAGACTGGTACAACACACAGTGATGGGCTGAAAAGAGAACATTGAGGATGAAGTGACAGATACTATTGTAGACAGAGTTCAATCTTGAGCACAGGGCTGACTATGTGGAAGAACAGACAGGAGAGCAGTAATCAATAAGGAGTACTAGATTGCCTTGCACGATTGCTAGGCATGCCTCAGTACACAGGATTAGATTTTTTGATGGTAGGCAGTCTCTAGCTTCTAGTGAACACTACGTATGGAGCTGGTGACATGTTCAGCAAAAGTAAGGGAGGGGTCCAGGGTAATGTCTAAGCATTTGAAACTGGGGACATTTTCGAGGGGGTGCCTACAGGTGTGAATTTAAGGACAGAGGAGTTGGCCTTGGCAACCTTGGTAAGGAATGGTTTGGAGCCTAGTAGCATGGATTTAGTTTTCTTTTTGTTTACCAGGAGTCTGTTGGAGAGAAACCAATTGTAGGCAGCACCGTAGTTAAGTGTAAGAGTAGAGGAGATGTTCACAAGTGACTTCTCACTGTGGTAAAGAACAAGTTCATCTGCACAGAGGAGTGCCTCACAGGATAGACTCTCAGCCAGGAAAGCATTTATTAAAATGAAAAATAGAAGGTGGCCAAGGGTGGAGCCTTGGGTGACCCCAGTGGAGACAGGCAGGGCAGGAGAGGGGGCTGCACCAATTAAAACTGACTGGAACCTGCCCTCAAGATAGCTTATAAACCATGCGGTAGTCTCAGAGGAGCAACCAAGGTGACGGAGAGTGGAGTGGAGGAGGGGGTGGTCAACGAGGTCAAAGGCCTTGGTCAGATCCACGAATACAGCACCTGTGGCCTTGCCCAAGTCCATGTTTCGGAGGACATGGTTAATGAAGTGGGCTAAGGTTGATGTGGTGCTGCAGTGCTTATGAAAACCGTGCTTTTGGGGGCACAGAAGATTGTACTTCCCAAGATGCTCGGAGAACTGGAAATGCACAATTTTTTTCCAGCAGCTTGCTCAGATGGGGAGGAGGAGGGATATGGGCCTCTAGTTATCCAGAGAGAGGGAATCAGCAGCTTTGAAACTAAGCACAACTTTAGCATGTTTACAGGATTCTGGCATGGTGGCTTTGGAGAGGCAAGATTAAATATGAAGGTGAGGGGTTTAATGATTGCAGGAGAGACGAGCCTCAGGAATGAGGGGAAAAGACCATCACTGCCAGGACTGCCTTTGGTGGGGAGGGACTTCAGGAGCTTGGTGGCAACACCTGGGCTGATGGCTCTAAAGTAGAAGGGGGTGGAGATGGAGGAGGGGCAGCTTGCCTATCAGGGCTAGGGGGTGGCTAGGAGGGACGTTTACTGAGATAACAGAGAGGTCAGAATTTTTTGTTAAAAAGCTGCGTAACCTCCAAGGGATCAATTAGAGGGCTCGATGGGAAGGCGAGCTGAGTGACTTATTTAAAAGTTTTACCACGAAGGCATACTACTGCTTGATTCCAGATGCATTCTGGGGAGACAGGAATAGGGATAACAACATAATAGGGATAGCAACATAATAAACTCAATAACACCATATACAGAGACCATGGGAATATACAGTGTACAAAGTACCTAGGGACGAGAGATGCAAAATGAACTACAGATAGAGGCAATATCATGAGGCACATAACAGAGAACTTAACATTGTAGGAAAGAAAAAATCCAGGCAAAAATAGACAAACCTGACGTATCCACAGGAAAATATGATTAGGCAAACTTAATATATAGCCTCGGGAGCAACAGTGGCTAGATTAAGGCACAAGAGCAGGTGAAGCAGATGTGTGCTTTGAGATGGGAGTTGAGGTGCCAACAAGGGGAGGCAGTTCCAATGGACACAAGGAGGGAATTCCATAATTTAGGCATGCGATGTGTGAAAGCTGCCTGGCCTGCTGTGGTGGCCATTATAGGGACAGTCAGTAGATGGGAGTCGATGTTCCTGAGGGGGTACACCGGGAGGACAGGGGCTGATAGTACAGAGGTGAGATATTGGGGGAAGGTCTGGGCTCAGAATTTGGCTGTGAAGCTAGCACAGTGGGAGACCTGCCGGTCTTGAAGCAATGGGAGGTCCAGTGACTGGTAGAGGGCACAGTGATAGGTGGAGGGCTGACAGTCAAGGGCAAAGCGACAGAAGGAATGGTAGAGGGTGCATAGGGTGGACTTTGAGGTGACACTGTAGACTACATCCCCGTAGTCAAAGACAGGGAGTATCATTTTCTGTACAATTGCACGACAGGCCGACGGGACTTGGCTATGGGTCTTGGGGTTGAGCAAGGACCGGACAGACACCCAAAAGTGACGGGGGTTGCCAAGGTTATTTCTCTGTAAGTTTAGGAAGAAATTACACTTTAGGGATTTGGCAGTTTGCTTACAGGTGTTTTGTAAGCATCTATAGGCTTTCAAGAGTTGGGGGGGAAGGTGACGCTTTATAAGCTTTCCATTTACTGTCCCTCTCTTTCATCAGGGAAGTAGCTCCTTGGATATCCAGTGGGAGCATCCCCCCCTCACCCTCTGAGTACTAAGAGGGAAGTGGAGGTCCTGTGACAATAACGATCTATGCACATGGGGAAAGGCTACACTTGAGCGGAGAGGGGACGAGCATACTAAAGCAGGGGATAGAGGGGTACATATCAGCAAAGGTGGGTTTAAACTAGGTGAGGGGGTGGCGAGTGGACAGCTGGTAGGCAGGGATCCCAGAGAGGGGAGCTAGACAAACTTATCCCCCCATGTTAACAGGGTAGAGGTACGGGGGGGGGACCAGGGAAAGGTAAGGAAGGAAAGGGGGTGGAGGGTGGTCACATTGAATGCGAGGAGCCTAGGTAATAAGTCAGCTGAGATGCAGGATCTCCTGGCAGTGGGGAAGGTGGACTCTGCGGCCATCATGGAAATGTGGGCCACCCATTACCAGGACTGGGATATGATGATCCCAGGGTATCGAATATTCAGGAAGGCTAGGACTACATGGAAAGGGGGATGGCATTCTACGTACGGAACGGGATAAGGTGTATAAGGGAGGAAGGCAAAACACATTCCCTATGGATGCAGTTTCAGGATGTGAAAGGTAGTACACTGAGGATGGAGGTAGTATACAGACCACTAGCGCAAGGGGATGACCTGGATGGTGAACTAGCTGAGTGAATCAGAAAGGTCTGTAGGAAGGGGAACACAGTGGTGGGGGGGGACTTCAACCTACCTGGGGTGGACTGGAGCACTCCAACCACCACGAGTGCAAGGGAGCAGGTTATACTAGATACATTTCAGGACAGCTTCCTGGTGCAGTTGGTACATGAGCCGACTAGACTGGAGAGGATGCTAGACCTGGTACTTTCAAATGGAGAGGCTGTAAGAGAATTGGGGGTGGAGGACCCTCTGGCTGGGAGTGATCACCACTTGGTGTGGTTCACGCTCAATATGAGTAGGGAAACAGGGGTATGGGGACGAGGGTGACTGACTTCAAAGGGGCGGACTTTGAAAGGATGGGAGAAAGTTTTGGTAGTTATCTGCCGGAAATTCAACCAGACATGGATGCTACTCAAAAATGGGATATTATTAAAAAAGTTCTAACAGAGGCCACTGGTTCTTGTACGAAGACACAGAGTAAGAAGGGAAGGGCAAAGAAGCCTGGTTGGTTGACTCGAGAGGTTATGGTGGGGGTGAGAGCCAGGAGGAAGGCATTTCAGAAACTCAAGACATTGGGAAGAGGGGTTGAAAAGGATGAGTATATGAAGAAGTCCAGGGAGGTTACTAGGCTAGTCAGAGCGGCCAAGGCTTCAAGAAAGCTGAGGCTGGCACAGGGTATTAAGGAAAGAGAAAAGAACTTCTTCAGATACATTGCATAAAGAAGGAAGAACAAGGACCATATTGAGAGGATTAGGAAGGACGGAGGGTGGGGGAAAAAGGGGGGGTGGATCAGGCAGAGACATTAAATGAATACTTCTGCTCTGTGTTCACGAAGGAGAAAGGGTGTCAGATATCCCAAGGGAGGGGTGGAGTGGGTAGTGGGGGGAAGGGGTGACTGACGTAGGGATTACAGAGGACAGGGTTCTGAAGGGATTAAGGGCACTGAGGATGGCCAAAGCACCAGGACCGGATGCATTCACCCTAGGGTACTCGGGGAGCTAGCAGAGATCCTGGTAGAACCACTGGCTGACCTGTTCATTACCTCCCTGGACACAGGATGCATATCACAAGACTGAAGGATGTCATATGGTGTCCATTCACAAAAGTGGCCCTAGGGATGAACCAGGCAACTACTGACCAGTGAGCCACACATCAATTGTGGAGAAGCTCATGGAGACAATCCTAAAAGAGAGGCTAGTGACCTTTTTGGAGGACAATGGGTCTCCAGTACAGCCAACAATACGGGTTTGTCTTGGGCAGATCCTGCCAAACAAATCTAATTAAGTATTATGACTGGATGACCAGGGAGCTGGACAGGGGCCATATGATTGATGTCTAGTATTTGGACTTCAGTAAGGCCTGTAATTCCAGGCCACATGGGAGGTTGGGGGGAAGCTGGACTATATAGGGGTGGGAAGGAAGATGGTCAGATGGATTGTCAACTGGCTGAACGGAAGGCAGAAGAGGGTGGTGGTGGGGAACTCTTATCATCGAGAGAAGTGACCAGTGGGGGTGCCACAGGGATAGGTACTGGGACCAGTGCTGTTTGGGATATACATAGCTGATATCTCACATTGGATCCAGAGTAGAATCAGTCTGTTCGCTGATGATACAAAGATGGGAGCTGTGGTAGCTGACACTGAAGGGTGGAAGGGGCTACAGAAGGACCTGACCAAACTACATGAGTGGTCAGAAACATGGCAGCTGGGGTTCAATGCCAAGAAGTGCAAGGTACTGCATTTCAGAGCTGGAACAGGGGAGGAGCTTTCAGCTGGGAGGGGTGCAACTGGAAAGCACCGTGAAGGAAACGGATCTGGGGTGCTTATAATGGGCAGTATGAACAACTCAGCTCAGTGCAGGAAGGCAGCAAAAAAAGTCAACAGAATGCTGGGGTGTATAGCGGGGGGAATCTCCTCCAGAAATAGGTAGGTGATCCTTCCCTTGTACAGATCTCTGTTAGGCCTTACCTGGAGTACTGCGTGCAGCACTGGTGCCTATTCCTGAAGAAGGACATCAAATTGTTGGAGTGGGTGGAATGTAGGATGACTAAGGTGATCCAGGGATTGGAGGGAAAGTTCTATGGGGATAGATTGGGTGAGCTGAACATGTACTCCCTGGAGGAGAGGAGGGATGGGGGGATATGATTGAAACCTTTAAATACCTTAAAGGAAAACTACACCCTCATATCTTCTAAATGTTATTTGTTTCCACGTTAATATACAACTCTTTTCATGTAGCTGTTAAAGATGTATGCAACTGCTTCAGTTAGTTTTCACACTTTATACTAGGCCCTGTCACTCTCCTGGGAGGGTCCATTTCGTGGCTGTTGAAATCTCACTATCCCCGAGAGCAGCAATATCATATGAGAATATGTCAGAGCAACCATTTATGCCATGTATCTCTATGCTAAAATAAAAAATATCCTTCAAAAACTCTCTGGAAACTTATAACCCGAATGGAGTTTAAAGGGGAAAAAATCTGCATTATAACTCAGACAGCTTGCAAAACTCACTGAAGATAAATGTGGTATTTCACACCTTCTTGCAGCTTGGTTCTTTTAAAACTACTAAAGCAGACAGGCATACTGGGGAGTTTAAAGGTTGATTATGCATAACATTCCCATATGCTAATGCAGCTCTCAGGAACAATGAGATTTCAACAACCATGAAATGGACCCTCCCAGGAGAGTGACAGGGCCTAGTATGAAGTGTGAAAACTAAATGAAGCTGTTGCATACATCTTCAGCAGCTACATGTAAAGAGTGCTCTGCTGACATGGAAGTAAATGACATTTAGAAGACATGAGGGTGCAGTTTTCCTTTAAAGGGATAAATGAGGCTAATACAGAAGGGAATTTCCAGCTTAGAAGAGGGAAGGATACGAGAGGGCATCAACTGAGATTGGAGGGGGTAAGATTCAAGAGGGAAATCAGAAGACATTTTTTCACCGAACGGGTGGTGGACAGGTGGAATGCTCTGCTCAAGGAGGTGGTATCCTGTAGAACAGTGGGCAGCTTTAAGAGGGGGTTGGGACAGGATGGGGGGGCTGAGATGAAGAGGGGTGGGGAAGGCGGGGCAGCTGCAAGTTGAGGGGTTAGCTGCACAATCGAGCAGACTTGATAGCCCATAAGGCCCGCTTCTGCTGGCATTTTTGTATGTTCATAAAAAAATAAAAGGGCCAAATACTGACCGCTGAGGGACCTCACTAGACACAGCACCCTCCAATGAAGGAACGTTGTTAATTTCCACCCTCTGTATTCTATCATTTAGCTAGTCTGAGATTAAATTATCATTCTATGGTTTACCCCTCGATATTAATTTTTTTTATTATGGCTCCATGGGGAAGAAGATCAAAGGCCCTGCTACAATCCAAAAAGATAATTTCACAAGGTGTTTTCATATCCAGTTGACTGCTGATTTTTTTCGTTATCCTCATCTAAGATGGTGACCAAAATCTCGCGAGAGCTAAGAGCCAGTCAGCTTGCAACTCTCACGTAGCAGGAGATTTGGAAACAAGAAAGAAGTGGGGGCGGATGGGATGCTGCTAGAAGTTGTTTGAGAACCTAGGGCCATAAAATTACATTTGGGTGGCTCCATTTTGATCCATAGAGCTTCCTTTTCTCTGTGGGACTGTTTTTGGGTAGAAAATAGCACAAAGTGGTTGTGGGTGCTTTGATTTAGTGTCACTGAATTCCAGTAATGTCTGAATCCAGCTCAGGCATTTTACACATTTTCTAGTGCAAGGAAACTTTTCTGGGCGAGTTTAAGAGTATGTGGGGGCTGTGGGATTCAAACTCAAGTCTCCAGATTTGCAGCTCAGAGCCTTAAACCGCTGTACTATGTTGCCTCCCTTGTGTTCAATTATGTGGGTCAGACATTATTTTAGTTCCTGGCACCGCTAGCAGGGGTGTTCAGGTAGCTAATAATCTCTAGACTTGCACACTGTAATAATATTCATAATTTGAATACTGTGCTGGCAATTTCTCAGCTAACATTTTCCTAGACAACCGACGCTAGTAGAAGCCGTAGTGCTAACATCTGTAAGACTGCCAGTTTTGCAATTTTAAACAGTTGTATATCTGCAGAAACATACTCTTCTGGTCTTGTTTGATCTTTGTTGTAGGATATTAATAAATGGCTTAGCCAGGTGGCTTCTTACCTTAGTAATGAAATTTTTCTTTATAATAAACATTGTTCTTTACAAGAAGCACACTGGTGCTCCAGAGTGTGCTGCAACCTGTTTTTGATGCACATAAGAACTGACCATAGGAGAGCAAACCCCCCTCTCAGGTGGGGGATGGACTTTTTTCAAGTCACATGTGCATCAAGCAACCTATCAGGTGTACACAACCCATGATGTCATGAATGTGGAGTGCCTCAGAGATCATCCCCCACAATGCCCACCACAAGTTTACACATGTTAGATGTAAGACTGATTAGTTGATAGTTTTCAACATTCTGTCTATTGCCTTTTTAAAGAGAGGTGTTCCATTAGCTATTTTTCATTCCTTAGGGACATCACCATTATTTAGGCTTCTTTCAAACAACAACTTTAAATGGTGTAGAAGGTCCTTTGAGATTAGTTTAAGCATGTGCCTTGTACCATATCAGGGCAGGAGAGCAGTCTGCTTTCATATTTTTGATTTGTTTATCTCTAATTCAGAGATTTTTATATATTTGTTTCTACAGTCAGCGTGTGGTATATATAACCTATCTTTTCTGCTATAAATGCTACAAAAGTGTTTATTAAATACAGATCTGCCATTTCTTCTATTGTGTTTACAACTGAATTATGTGTTAATGATCCCACACTACAACTGGGTTGTTTTAAAGAGGTACTGTATCCGAAGAATATTTCACCATTGTTTTTTGTAGCATTCTTAGCCAAGAAGAGTTCCGTATTGCTCTTAGCCTTTTTAATCTCGTGCAGGGGTGCAATTATAGGGGTAGGATGGTGGCACAAGTCCCACCCCCCCAACAATTCAGATTATCACATTTGTCACTCCCAACATTTGGCCCCTTACTTTTGCTGCTGCCTGCTGGTGGGCTAGGAGGGACTTGGGAGCCTGCTTGGGGGGGGGGTCGGGTCTCATTGGTGGGTCAGAGCAAATGCAAGTGTGTCGGGAGAGAGAGCTGCAAGAGAGTACAGTGCAGCCAGACAGTTTAGACAGAGCAGACCATCGCTGCACAAGCTGGCCTGGCCGGAACTGGGAGGAGCAGGAGTGAATGCAGTAGGGAGGAAGAAAGTAACAGACCACATTCACCACACCTAGAAGTAGCATAAGTGTGCATGAATCGCAAGGAGTCAGGACAGGTGGGTGGGAGACTGCTGGTGTCGGGAGGGAACTGTGGTGCTCATGCTTCACTTCCTCTCTCTCTTCCTGTCCTGTGCCTTTTTCTTAAAACTGAATGCTGCCACCACTGCCAAGGAGCTTTATGTCAGAGTCGGGGAGGAGTCCAGGAATCGGAATATCCAGCGGGTGCTTGTGAGTGAATATGGGGATTGGGCTACACCACTGTCTGTGCTGTTCGAAGTTGGAAGTTAACTGGTCTGGAACGGACTGCTGGAGGCTCGAGGGTGCAACTGATCTATGAGGGAGGTAGGAGGCTACTGGTGGTGCAGTGGGGGTGAGTAGTAAATGGATCTGCTTTGCTTGGTAGATGGGGGCAGCAACATCATCAGGCCATAGAGAGTATGCACAAAGCAGAGGAGGTAGTGGAAGGAAATACCAGTTTGCACACAGTGGTTCTGAGCTGGCAGGGGCCACACACTACTGATTTGGTGCGAGTTAAGGTCAGGGAGCGCCCAGGAAAGAAGTCTGGTGCAATCTGCAAGGCATTCTCTCTTCCCTGATACTGTAGTGTCTGGAGTAGCTCTACCAGTGACCAGCATAGTAAAACAGTAATCTCTCAACTTGAGCTAACGTAGCTCTAGTCTGCAAGAAGGTCAATGGTAGGTGGTGTTTAACTATGGTTATTGGTGGTCTGCTGTGCTGTGTTGGTTGTGTCTACTGTCTACAGTGTGAGTCTGATTAAAATGTTGCTTAGCATCTCTGCTGTGTGCCACCTGACCATGTCTGTTTGGTAGGGGCTGCTGGCTGAGGAGGGTGGTTATATGGTTAGCCTAATATGCAACTTCAGTCTCTTTCAGCAAGTGTTTTCTGTGTTACTAAAGATAAAATAATAATAATTAAAAAAAAAAAATCAAACCCTGTAGGTGGGTGGACCATGGATGAAGTGGTGTGCATAGCTAGAGGGCTTGAAAGGCAGGGGGTACTTCGTTTTCTCTTTTACAAAAGAAAAAAAAACTACCCCATGTAGCTGTTCCTCCTTCCTTAAGATGTTTAAGGCAGCAGTAACTGCTGCGTTAAACACAATAAGGAGCAGCAGCCAGCCAGGGACAGCACTATGGGGTTTAAAACATGGATTGAACTGGTGACCATCCTATCCTGCCAACCCACCCTTACCTAAAGGGTCGGTGTGGTGGGAGACCATATGGAGACTGGCACAGCCCACCTCTCACTGCCTTGGTCGGCAACCTAATGGGAACACAGGGAGCATGCGTGCAATGTATATTACACGGCATCCATGTGTCTCCTGCATTATACAGGGAGTGTGGACCATGTACTCTACTGACAGCATGCGGCCTGTGTACTGTACAGGGACCACACACCCTGTACAGGACACAGTCCACACTCCCTGTACAACACATGGGGCATTTAACACACGCTCCATGTCTTCCCATTTGGCAGCCAGCTGAGGAGATGAGAGGTGGGCTATGCCAGTCACTGTATGGTCTCCCACAGCACCAGCCCTTCAGGTAAGGGTGGGTTTTCCAGTGCCTGTGGTAGCTGCGAGCCACTAGATGCCAGGCTAGGGAACTGGTAGCTTGCTATAGGGATGGAGATCAATGGGTGGGGGTGTGCCAGCAGATACCAGGGAGGTATGTTATGATACTGGAGTGGGGCTGGCAATCGGGGTGGACCAATCTGCATGCCAGGAGACATTATTTTACATACATGGCTGGTGACTGGAGGGTGAGGAGGAACTGTCTTATCTGTGCATATCTTGTTCCAGAACATGTGAATTGGGCAGTAGATTTTTGGCTTCACTGCACAAATGAGTCTAAAATGTTAATTTTTTTGTGCACGTCTAGTCAGTACCTTCAGTTGTATACAGCTCAGTGATAATATAGGCCCTGTACTGACTATTATATCAAAAAAGATTCTAGAAAAAATCCTAAACTAAGGTTACATAAACTATCAGAAAAAGTAGAGGGGGGACTTCAGCCTTGCTTTACTTACAGATGTTTCATACTATATGTTTTGCCCAACTGAGGCCTTATTGTACCATCTTTGACCTACCTAGTCTTTAAACAAGAACTGCATTTGAGTGTGACGTAGTTGTAATTTTTACTTTCAGTATGTGTATCCTGTGCCCTTGTATTGAGTATACTGTGTGTTTTGAGGGGGGGGACTTGCAATAGTGACAGGTAGTAACAGAGAAATGCAATGCAAGACCATTCAGTTCTACTCAGTTCACTTTATTAGCATGACAAGATACACAGGTACTGGTAGTTTCAAACTATTCATAAGACATCAACATACAGTATTATATAAACTATGGATTTCATTTCCCTCCCAAAAATAATCTCTGAAACAAGACAATATTGATGTTCCACTTTTTATTTATTTATATATTAAAAACTTCGGAGAGTACCTTTGAGCACAAGTGCTCAAATGCAAAGGTTCCATGTCAAATACAGAATCACAAAAACATAACAAGTACAATGCGCAGTTCCAGAGGAAATGCAGTCGAGTCCAGCTCAAAGCACGCATAGGAAGAACAATCACATGCAGGTTAAAAAAATCCATAGAAGCCTTGATTAAAAATGGAACAAGAACAGAACATAGTTCATAATTTGTGTCTGCCTTCCAGATGCAGGTGGGAAATTAGGAATGACCCTTAAGAAGGCCAGCTGGCACCTTGCTATTTTCAGCACCTATTGGTGTCATTATAGCACACTTTGCTGTGGAAAACATAAAGGAAAACCTATCTGGGGTGACCTGCTGCTAGCGTCATCCTTGGTCATTTTCAGCAAATGAGTGCACATCTCTTACCTTGGGCAAATCAGGTGGCATGCAGCAAAGTGTTTTAGTGATCTGTCTTGTCTGTCCACTAGTGGTGTGTTGCCTCTTGGCAGTCTTCTGTCTGTGCTGTATTCTGGGGGCAGACCAATAACTGTCATGCTGCAGGGGGTAGGGAGACAAGTAAATGACTAGTGTGTCTGTTTTCTGCAGTTCACTTTAGAAGTATGTGCTGTCCGTGTTGTATTTTGTTGCACTGTGACATTGGTTACTGGGATGCCTTTTAATGTGTCGCAATGATTTTTTTCCCTTGATATCATGGGTTATACATCTCTGTGTAAGTTTTTGAGTTCACAATCCACATGGTATTTGTAATGTATTATGTCTAAATGTCAAGTTACTAAAGAGTCTTTGTGCTTTGTGACTGATCATGTTTTCACAGGCCTTGGTTACTGTGTAGCAGTTTAATGGCTTGTAAAATATGGATATTTAAAATAATACTGTTGAAAAGCATGTAAAACATTTCTGGTAATACACCGGAGCCAAAGTGATAATAGTGTCACTGGCAAGTGATAATACTATCGTTCGGAGCTTGTAATACTATCATTTGAGCTCCGAACGATAGTGTTATCACAAAACCTGAAGAGTGCAAACTCAAGACCGTAGGCTTATTCCTGACATCTCCAAAGCTGTGCGTGGTGACGTTACTAAAACCGCACCTCCTGATTGGATGCGGTTTCTCTGTGGGTGGGCCAATTATTTAAAAAAAACATGGCGGGCGTCTCTTGCTTAGCGAAAGAAAATCATTCCTTCAGTACCCATGCCTTTTTCCTACCTATCCTTCGTACGCTTCAACAAGAAAATAAGTAAAGGTAAGACAGCTTACCAAAGAAAAGTCACTCAAGGCACGAGACGAACCAAGCTAGGGGACGGGCAGGTGAGCGAGTGGGGTGTACATGGCGAGAGTGAGCCCTCACTGCGTTGGGAACCTAGCCTCACAGCACCACATAAATGGCTAAAAAAAAACTTGCATCCATATATTACAAAAAATTTAAAATAGGCGAGTGTCTCTCACTCGGGAGTAATACCATCTCGAGGTTCTGGGGACAAGGGAACCTTTCGATGGTATTACTCCCTTGTAATAGACACTTGCCTATCTATTATTCTATTTATGGAAGTTTGTCCAATATGCATTTTTATGTTTGCTTGCACGCATGTGCAAGAAACATAGTGCCACCATATGAGTTTTCATAGGTGTGCCTCCCCCACTTCCAATGCCCTGCTCCCTTTTGCAGGCGCAGCTGCACCGTGCTAATGAATGTCAGAGCTGTCTATGACAGCCATTCAGATTCAGTGGCATACAGTTCTGAGGAAACACACCACCACCACTGAGCAGTGGTAGCGATGTAGGCAATTTGCACTAAGTCGGCAGTATGCAAATTGCGTACTGCCTGTACTGCATCTGAACTGTCATAGACAGTTCATTGTCCCCCCGCTAGACTACGTAGGCATGCTGGGTGCTCACCCAGCATGCTCATGCGCCCCTTCCACCCCTCAAGACATGTAGGACCGACAGGTGCCCAATCCCAGTCGGCTCCACTGCCCCCCCAAACTGACTTCTAGGTGCCATGCTGGGAGCCCACCCCAGCGTGGCAAAAATCCTGTCATCTTTCTAAATAAAAAAAAACCTGTTAAAAAAAAAAAAGGTCCCTCGTTGACTGTCTTGCCCACCCTCCCCCAACCTGCGCTCTCCCTCTGCGCACCTACCTCTCCATACCCCCCCAGCCCCTTACTTACCTCTGGAGCCCAGTGCGATGATCTTTGGTGGACCGGGAACATGTCTGCACTCTTCAAAGCTGACCGCAAACTGAAGAAATGCCGGTAAGCTGTATAATGGCATAAAAGGGTTTTATTCAACTTTGGTGCACATCTCGGCCATTTTGGGGAACTTTTTCACCATATTTTCAACATGGGTTTCTTAGGGCCCACCTCATGAACTCAGTCACTCATTTTGTTATTTGGTCCCGAAAGATGATTTCGCAGTTACTGTGTGTTATCACCTTTCGGGACCGAATAACGAAACAACAATGTCACAGTTCATGAGGTAGGTCCCCAAAACCCTATGTTGAAAATTTGGTGAAAAAATTCCCCAAAATGACTTTTTCGAGCGTGCGTTGCGTAGTTCCTATGCACGCTCATAACTTTTTACTATTTTCACTCCAGATTTACACTACCATTTTACCACACCTCCTTATGAACAGTACAGCTGTCATTTTTCACATCTCGCCCAAAATGTGTTTTCGCGCATGTAGTGCACAGTGGCACAGTTGGTGTGCAAAATCAATGTTCGGGATAGATTAAGAAAATCACAGTGACACTGTTCATGAGCAGAGGTCTTAAAATGGCTATGTTGAAAATTTGGTGACAAGTCCATAAAATGACTGTGTTACAAGCGTGCATTGCCTAGTTTCCACGCACTCTTGTAAGTTCATGAATTTGCACTATTTCCAGTCCAGATTTTCAACACTGGCGTTTTTCCACACCTCCTTATGAACAGTACAGCTGTCATTTTTCACATCCTGGCCAAAATGCGTTTTCGCACTTCCAGCGCAGAAATGCGTGGCCACTGTGGGAAATCACTGTTCAGGACAGGTTAAGAAAATCACAGTGACACTGTTCATGAGTGGAGGTCCCAAAGTGCCTGTGTTGACAATCTGCTGTAAAAAAATCCCCAAACTAATTACATTATGGGTGTGCGCTGCGCAGTTTCTACGCACGCTCGTGACTTCACCAGTTTTTTTATATTTTCACTACAGATTTTCAACATTGCCATTTTTTACACCTCCCCATGAACAGTACAGCTGTCATTTTTTACATCCTGTTCGAAATGTATTTTTGCACCTGTGGTGCCAAACGGCGTAGTCGCTGTGCAAAATCAGCTTTCGGCTAACAAGCTGATATTGCCACTGTTCATGAGGTGGGGGTCACAAAAAACCCATGTTGAAAATTTGGAGTGAAAATACCAATGAACTCCTGGGATGTTAGGGTTTCCGACCATAACATCCCACCCTGTAGAGACTGACAGGCATCAGGGGTGTGACTTGGGATTGTTGTCTGTAATGCTCATGCCTTTCCACCTCCACCCACACCCTGCAGCCAGTGCCAGGCATCGAGGTGTGCCTTGGACTCTTCGGCCCCAAAGTTCACCCCATTCTCCTATACTGCACCCATCTCACCGTATTTCCTTATGGAATGGGGTGAGCATAAGCCCCCAAGGCACACCGTGACACTTGTTGACGTCTGCAGGGTAGGGTGTGGTGAAATGGTGTGCCCGTTATGCCTGACGACCCAAAGGCACACCCCAATGCCCGTCAGTCTCTGTGTATTATGCATCTCTCTAACTCCTACACTACCAATGCTAATGCCAGCAATCAAACATTCGGCATTGACAAAAGCTTGTTTGTATATGGATGTCTTTTGACATCGAGTTTTAATGAAGACTCTATAACAATTGTGCATTTTACAGTCCAGGGTTGACATTAATTCTCATAACATGAAATGTCAGAGAAACCAACCTTCAATTGACCACCTTCTTCAAGAAATCTCATATAGATCCTGTGCCTTCATCCACAAAGATGGTCCCGACTGAAGAAAGGCAGAACATGCATCCTGCAGGTTATGAGAAGATACATCAGGGCTTCAACAGTAACAACATAGGGGAACAGCAGCCAAGTACAAGGGCAGCCCTTGCTACCATCGACAACGCAGTGCCTAGACTGGAGATCCAAAGAGTGCATCTAGATCAGCCTCACTGACCCTAACTGCCAGCTACTGAAGAAATAGTGCCTAGAATGGAGATGACAACAGTAGAGCTAGACTGGCCGTACCAACCCTCATCTGAGGAAATACCAAAGCAGGACTCTGGAAACAAAAAATGGAAATTACGTACTTACAGTAATTCTTGATATTCTTGGATCACTCATTCACACTAATGGGAGTACACCAGAGGAACTAACACCCTACTGGAGCCAAAAATCTTCAGGAGGGTCGGTACTGGGATAGGACCATGCATGCGCAGTGCAGCATGGCTAGCGTTTATGCCATAGGCTATCTCGGCATCGACCCTCCAAAAGCCTCAGTAACTTTTCGGCCGAAGAGGTGCAGCATAACTAATGAGAGAAAACCTGACCCTAACCTCCAGGCATGTAAAGGCCCAGATGACCCATGTAAGAAGGGTCAATTGAACAATGTCTTCACGCTTGAACAACAAGGTAGTGAAGACCAAAAAACAGAATGAGTGAGCTCGGGGGATGGTGGGTGGGCGTGCAAATAAGTGGTGGAGACTCCGTCCAAGAAGATCAAGAATTACAGTAAGTATATAATTTCCATATCTTTCTGGACTTAAGTTTCCACCACTCATTCACACTAATAGGAGAGTACCGAGCTAAAAATCAACCCACCCCAAGTAGGGCGGTCGGAGACGAAGCTCATTCAGAATGAAAGTCCAAAGGACTGTCCTGCCAAAGAAGAGAGCTGTCTGGTATGGACATCCGGAACATAGTGCTTTACAAAGGTATGCACTGAGCTCCAACTCACTGCTTTGCAGGTGACTGCAACAGGTACATTATGAATCTCCGCCAGGAAGCTGCAACCACTCAGATAATGTTGTGAACCCAGCCTTTCAATTTGGCTTGTGACATGGATTAGTAGTGTTGAAGACATATTACTAACCAAGCCACAAACATCTCATGGCAAGAGGTTGACCCAGCTGAGGCATGCTGAAGATACAATAGTTGTTCGGATGTGTATCTCTTCGTTCTGTAAATGAAGAATTGCAAAAACGTCCTAACATCCAGAGAGTAAAGGGAGCATTCCCATTCCTTCTGGAGTTAACAAAGCAAAACTTAGCTAACAGTAATTGAACCAGTTACAAGATGTCTACTGGCTCAAGATAGACTGAAAATGTGCAGAGGTGCACCTTCACCGGCGAGTATGACTGACCTGTGATCGACAGGTCAAAGAGGCACTCCAACACCTTACTTGGTGAATAACCGAAGGGTCCAGATGGGACTTGCACACCAGATGGAGAAGGGTTTCCATTTAGCTATGTAAACCTTCCTGGTGGAAGGCCTGTGCATGACTTAGAAGACATCTGTGATGGTCTGGGAAAAAACAGAGCTTACCCACTTCCATTTCCTCCAGGCCTGGCATGGAGATGACAGGAGCGCAGGCTAGGATGGACTAAAGTCCCTGTGTCAGAGGGTCCGCTCATACAGGTAGTTACTCGGGGAACTTCTGACAGACTGTAAATCAGTGCAGATCTGCAGAGGCCAGTCTGGGATGATAAGCATCATCTGCCCCCCCCCGTGCATATAACTTGATCAGCACTCTCTGAATTAAGGGAAGGGGAGGCAAACACACAGGGAGCGTCTTGAATATTGCAGTGAACACATCCTGACAGAAGACACCAGGGTCAGGATTTCTGAAGCAGGATAGAGGCAGTTTTGCATTGACAGCGGATGCAAAAGGACCAGATCCGAACTGCCTCATTCATCAAAAGTGATTGCACGAAATCTGAACTGACACATCGTGCTTTAGGTACCACTCTCACAACCTCATGGCCCTACTGCAGAAAGGGTAGGGGGGACACCCCACCCTGTTTGCTGATGTAATACATCACAGCTTTGTCATCCTTCCGAAGCAGGAACACTTCATGGCAGGGGGCATACTCCAGGACTTTGCTTATAAGATAACTCTCATCTCTAAGAAACCTATGAAGCTCTGTCATCTTGTGCGGAGGATACGGATGCGCGGTCAGAGACCACTGCTTGCTGCAGAGGATGATCCGAGTCCCAGCATCTGCTCCACCAAAAAGGAGGCCGAACAGAGCCATTTTCCATATTGTAACGAGCCATCTAAAGATTCTATTTCTCCCGTCCTCTGGAACTAAGCTGACACTTGGAAGTATCCAGGAGGGCTCCTAAGAAGAGAAGCTGTTGGGAAGATGAAGTGGCACCTTCCCTGAACCTGGAGAGAACAACTGAGAAGCTGCGCGGTGACTGCTTCCTGTGTCTCTTAACCAGAAGGGCTGGCTAGGAGCCAAATGTCCAGGAAGTGAAGCCTTGGACGCCGAGATTTAGGGAACTGTTCCCAGAACAGGAACTTGTCTAACCTTCCAAGGTCGACAAATGGGCACATGCCATCTGTTAACTTGGAACTAGAAGCAATGGAAATAGGAACCCGTGCTTCGTTCCACTGTGGAATGATTTTTACTGCCCAGTACCCGCAGATGCCCTGTATCTCAGAAGCAGAGTGTGTGTGACTGACAGGCCAACAGACTGGCTGCTGTCTGGGTGAAAGGTCTGGGGAAAGCTGTGAAATTGGTAGCATATCCCTCTCGGACAATCCTGATGACCTATAGGTCAGCTATAATGGACTTCCACAGGTTGTAAAACTGTATTAGATGCTCCTTCTGCTGCCGAGAGGTACCCCCCCCAGGCAGCTGGGGTGGGGTGAGGTCTGGGCTGGATTCACAGAGGTTAGTATAGGGCACTTTCCGATCCTGTGCCCTCTACTGTGTTCTCTTAGTGGCTGAGGGGTTGGTTCCTGAAAAGATCACCTAGGCCACTACCCTGACAGGACTGTTTGTCACGAGGATATCGTGTGGATTAAATGTCAGCCCTATTATTCTGAGTGGCCTTTAGCTGAATAGATAAGCACAGTCAAGGAGACGTTAACCACCTGCTGCCAGCAACAGCTGCCCTAGAGGCAGAGACGTGGGTGCCCATAAAAGCTTTATCTGATTATTGGGCTATATACCCCTAGTAATGGAGCGTTAGATTTCGGGAAGCTCTTGACCATTGCATTAAGTGTGTTCCACAGGGTGCACTCATACTGAGGAATGTAGGAACTCAAGAAGTAAGAGTCCGCTTTGGTCCACAGATGAATACTGAAATGTTATGATGGATCTCATATCCTTGAGGGAAAGGAACTGGAAAGAAGATCTTCCATCACACTGATACAGAGGGTTTGCATTCCAGCCCATAAAATGAGTCATCCACTGCATCTTTGAAAAAGCAAAAGAGGGAAAGACTCATCCAGATCCATTTCTACCCCAAAATAGCCTCCAAGGGCAGGCCAGGACCAGGGAGATGCCACCACCTGGATCAGGGAGGAGTTCAGCACCATCCGCAGTGCCAGCACCACATACCGTGCCATACCAAGTGCCACACCACAAAGTGACACCGATGCCACTGCATAGCACACACAACACCGCCAAAACCACCACATGATGCCGCAGCAGCCACCGCACGGTGCTACTGACAACACCGCACATCACTGCCTATGGCAGCGCACAGTGCCATAGATGGCACAGGCATCACAAGGCAACACCGCAGGACACGGCACTGCCAAAGGCAGCAGCACCCAAAGCACTGGCGTCAGACATGGCACCACACGGAACAGGCACAACGCACGGCACCAGAATCGCTACTGGACCTAGACCTGAAGAAAGGGGAGAAGGAAGTGGTACCTGTGCTGGCCCCTGCAGAGAAAAAGGAGAGGGGCTAGGCACGAGGGGTCAGCATCGATGGTGTTAGCACTAGAGAGGGCACCATGCACATTCTGGCCTGGCAGATCCGGCCATTGCCCAGCAGCCCCAAGATCTGAAGACCTTGGACCCTGGACCACTAGCCAGAACAACTGGGCAGACGCCGTACCCCCAGCTCTAAATGAGTGGCCCAGAGGTGAAACTGCTCACTGGAACCCCATTGAGGACAGAGATGGGAACCGGTGTCGAAGATCATGGCCGTTAAGAGTGGAGCCACAGGGGAACCCACTAGAGTCGGTTCAGGCTTACCGCTCTTAACCAGCGACAATCAACACACACACACACATACCAGAGAGTGACCTTGAGAGGTACCGATTCTTCTTCCACCGACAGGAGGAAGAAAAGCTTGAGGCCAAGCAGAGCCGGGTCCTGGAACTGCTATATTTGTACTATGGGAGGACTGTCCCCCGAGCAACGGACTGCCCGTGGTCAGACCCCCCCTCCGAAAAGGGTGAAGGACCGGACACAGCCCCACTGCCATCACAGCTTTCAAATGAAGTCTCCCTACCATCACCGCTACTGTCAAAAGTCAACTCCGTTGATGGCAAGCTGAAAATAACTTCTTCATTTTCTTCTTCTTTTTTTTTTTTTAAATAAACACAAAGTGGTAAGTTAGGCGAATACTGAACGGCTATATAGCTGCTGTTGTATAGATGAAGACTAGACTCCCAGTGGGCAAGTGATGTTGTCATTGGTCATGCCAAATAAATGTGATGGAAATTTTTATCTGGACGAGGGAAGTGGTGTTGCCACTGTGTCGCTCACTGGTGAAACCGCTCTGGAGCATTGTGTCCAGTTCTGGAGGCTGCACCTCAGAAAGGACATAGGGTAGAGGTAGTCTAGAGTAGGGCAGCTGAAATAGAGCAATTTCAGTGGCTCAGTAGGTAGCACACACTCCTCTGAGGCTGGGAGATCAGAGGGCTGTGGGTTCAGTTCCCACATCTGGCACTTGGGTTAATATCCCAGTACTGACACTGTAGTGCAGCATGAGAGGGGTGCTGCACTTCTGAGGTGCCGTCTTTCTGATGAGACGTTAAACCGAGGTCCCATCTGCCTGGATTGGTGGTAGTTCAGGTGGATGTTAAAGATCCCATGGCATTTATCGAAAAGAGCAGGTGAATTTCCCCGGTGTCCTGGCCAAATTTCCCTCATTCACTAAAAATAACCACCAACAGCTTAATCTGGTTCAAGGTCAGTTGGCATTCATCTGTATCCCCTCCCCGGGTCATGTCTGAAAATAGGCAGGATTTGTCTAGTGCACTTACCTGGTCAACAAAAACGAAAAATAAATAAAAAATTGAAGCGCACTCGTTGACGGGAGAAAAGGAACTGAGGCAGTTGGAGGGTTGATGCTGAGATAGCCTATACGGTGTGAGATAGCCACGCATGTGCGGTCCTATCCCAGCGCAGGCCCTCCTCAACATTTTTGGCTCTCACGGGGTCCTAGTGCCTCTGGCATATACCCGTTAGTGTGACTGAGTGGTGGAGACTTGAGTCCAGGAAGATACTCCAATTCCAGGGATCTTATTGAGGAAGACCTCAATATGTATATCCTGGAGGAAAGGCGAAGAAGGGGGATATGAGAGAGACATTTAAGTACCTCACAGGAATAAACAAGGTTCAGGAGGGCAGCATCTTCCAGAAAAAAAGATGTGCAAGAACAAAGGGTCACAATATACGAGGCCAGAAGGGGAAGACTCGGGTAATATCAGGAAGTATTTTTTCACAGAAAGGGTGGTGGATGCATGGAACAGCCTCCCATTAGAGGTCGTAGAGGTCAAAATGATAGGTAAGTTCAACAATGCATGGGAAAGACAGAAGGCAACTCTAGTGGTAGGAAAGAGAGGGAAAGCTGCAGCTACTTCCAGCTATGGTGAAAAGGAAACATGATAGGCCCATTATAATTCTACATGCAGGAACAAACGATATCAGGCACACCAGAGAGGATTTGATATATCTAGAATTGTTGAATATTGTTAGGATTATAAAGTCTGCCAATGGTATACGGGTGATTTCAGTGATTTTGCCAGTACCCAGAGCCTCATAAGTCCTGAATCAAAAGATTCAAAGAATAAATAATTGGATCAGGAAATGGTGTGCGCTGAACAAAATGCACTGTATAATATCCTAGGAAGATTTTAGTAGCTCAGACTCTTTGTATGGTAAAGATGGTTTGCATTTGAGCAGAAAAGGGAGTAAAGTATTGGGAGACCTTTTTAAAGGAGCAATTAAATATTTAAACTTGGGGGGGGGGCCGGGCAGGTTCAGACATGAAAGTAGTGACCCCAGTGATTCCCTGCCATGGAAGGGGTGCACCAGGGAAAGACATACCTAGTGTTTCACTTAGTGGAACTGTAACATTAGACATGAAATGCAGTAGGAAAATAGTACACTATAACATTAATGTGTTATTACTGAATGCGAGAAGTCTGTAGAATACAATACATGAACTACAATATGTTATGATTACTAAGGGAATCGATATGTATGCCATAACTGAGACATGGCTAAAACCAGATGATTGGGAACCACATATTGAAGGTTATGAGTTTTTCCATATTGATAGGGCCTCTAAAACTGATGGTGGAGTTGGAATTTTCATATCTGAACACCTTAAGCCACAGCAAACTAAGTTTGACATCATAGGTATCAAGGTTGAGCAGTAATGGGTTAAGATAAAGTCATCTATGAGGGAGAGTTTGGTGGGAGTGTGTTACAGGGCACCAGGGTTAAGCGAGGCTGAAAATACACAGTTTATGGAGGCCCTAGAGGCAGTTAATATATTCAATAACTATGTGTTGTTAGGGGATTTCAACCTGCCAAAGATAGATTGGGAATTATGGCAGGGGCATAGCAAAATAGATAACTGGTTTATGGATTTCTGTATCAGTAATAATCTCAAGCAATTTGTTCTGAGTAGTACTAGGAATGAAAACATACTTGATTTGGTCCTGAGTAACATGGAAGGGAGGATATGTGATTTAGAGATACACCCCCCTTGGAGGGGGGGTAGTGATCATAATATGCTTACATTCTCAATTAAGGAGTCTACCATAACTGTTTCTGGGTGTTCAGAAATTAGAAATTATAATAGAATGGATGTAACTGGTATGAACTACTATTGGGGACATGGGATTGGGAAAATGAGTTAAAAGGTATAAATATGAAAGAGGCTTGGAAGAGGTTTAAGAATAAAATCCACCAGTGCATGGACAGTTACATCTCTGACACGAAAAAATACAACAAACATGGTAGGATTCTCATGTGGTGCTCGCAAAAAATTCAGAAATTAGTAAAAAAAAAAAAAAAAGGAACAAGGAATACAAGAAGTATAAAAAATGCCCCACTACTGAAAATTCCAGGGAATACATCACAATAGTCAAAGAATTCAGGTGTCAGTACCAGTTCATGAAACCATGGACTACCTTGGGGCCCTGCCCCTTCCCACCCTCCCACTAGAGAAAGCCCAAACCCTAACCAAACCAATTACACAAACTGAAATTTTGAAAACCATAAGAACCCTGAAAGGAGGGAAATGCCCCGGCCCAGATGGCTTCGGAGCAGAATTTTACAAAACATTTGCCACAGACATAACCCCAATACTGCAGAATGTCTTTTCGGAGGTCTGGCAATAAGCAAACCCGGTCCCCCCACTCCTGGCGGTATGCCATGATCTCGCTTATACCGAAACAGAATAAAGACCCTGCTAAGTACAAATCCTATCGCCCAATTTCACTCTTAAATTCGGACTATAAAATCCTCACAGCGATACTAACATCTAGGCTAAATTCTATCTTGCCAGAACTAATTAACCCAGACCAATCAGGATTTGTTCCGGGCAGGCAAGCCCCAGATGGTATCCGCTCAGCCATCAATATAATAGAAGTCATACATCGTACCCACCTCGACGCATGCCTCATGAGTCTGGATCCGGAAAGGTTTCCTGGCCATTCCTGTTTCTGGTTTTAGAACAAATGGGCTTCCCACGGGTATTCATTGACTGTATTAAGACATTATACTCTGACCCACAAGCCTATGTCAGAGTTAATGGAGGACTCTCTAGGCGATTTAGCCTAGGGAGAGGCACCCGCCAGGGCTGTCCTTTGTCCCCCCTGTTATTTGCCCTGTATATAGAGCCATTGGCCGAGGCAGTGCGAGCTTCCCTGGCGGTCTGTGGTGTTGAAATTGGGGGACAACAGCGGAAAATATCGTTATACGCAGATGATGTATTACTCTGCTTGTCTCATCCCGAGACCTCGATCCCTAACATCTGGTCAATCTTAACAGAGTTTGGCAGATGCTCAGGATATACACTGAATAAAACTAAAACTGAAGTCTTATCCTTTTATTATTCTCCCTCCCAAAGAGTTGCAGAATTTCTCCCGCTGGACTGGTCAGCGCTTAAAATGTCTTATTTGGGTGCCTGTTTAACTAAGCATAATTCCCATCTCTTTAAGGCTAATTATGTCCCGCTCTTTAGCCAGGTAAAGAGGGACCTGGATAGGTGGTCACTCATAAACCTCCCACTATATCTAAGAATGCAGACTGTAACTATGAACATCCTTCCCAGATACCTATATCTTTTCCAATGTCTCCCAACTTATATAACTAAAATGCAGTTCCATGACTGGCATAAGGTGATCTTAAAGTTTATCTGGAACAATAGGAGACCGAGAATAAATGCCCGGATACTCCAACTCAGTAAGGCAAGGGGGGGCAGGGCCCTTCCTGATCTCGAGGACTATTACCTCGCTACGCAGATCAAAAGGGCACTCCAGTGGTCTGTTCCTACTTACGTAGCCAATTGGAAAGACATGGAAAAATCGGAGGAGGAGGAGAGTGGACCTCCATTGGGGGCTCGCTTCATCCAGGTGAAGACCTCTGGGGACTGCCCCCCTCCACTTCTGGTGACTGTGAGGGACACCATAAAGGTGACACATAGAGCCTGGCAGAAATATAAAATAAAATCCTCCCTGTGGCCGCTTTAAAGAACCTCGTGGGATGCAACTTTTGTCCCATCCCGATTAGATCATACCTTTAGAACCTGGGAGAAAATGGGTCTGGTTTACGTTAAACAGTACATGTCTGGAGACGAGGTCTCAGACTTTGAGACCCTCAGAGATAACTACGGTCTACACAACTCCGATTTCTATCGTTACCTTCAAGCTAGAGACTACATACACCACTGTCATAGGGCAGACCCCCAATCAAATAAGGTGGCCCCCTTTGTGGAAAGCCTTTTTGCAATACAAACCTCACAGAAAACCACAGCCTCATCTCTATACTATATAAAGCCCTCGCGGATCTAAAGAAGGACTATTTAGAAAAGGTCAAGTGCAGGTGGAGGGAGGAGGGGGCAGCTGACCTCAGGGGAATTAACTGGGACTCAGTGTTTAAACTGGCACCCAAAACTACCAGCTCCCCCTTCTGGGAGGAATTTAGTTGGAAGGTGAAGATACGGTACTTCCTTGCTCCCCTCTCACTGAAGTCCTGAAAGAGACCTCTCCTGCTGGGGAATGTGTGGGGAAGCAGGGGCAAATTACCTACACATCATGTGGTTATGCCCATGGCTTGGCCCGTTTTGGGGAGACGTTTCTCAGGCGCTCATTAAAATGTTTGGGTTGGAGCCCCCCCTTGACTTTCCCTGTCTTATACTGGGTGAACCACCTCGGAACTTGACTGGAGCAGATCCACTGTATTTATGGACCCTCCTCTTGGCGGCAGCCCACAAAGCTATCACTAAAATGTGATTGAAAAAAGATACTCCCACTCTGGTACCTGGATACATATAGTCCAGGGAATCGCAGAAATGGAAGAATTAACGTATAAGATAAATCATAGAACACCATTATATGTCCGGAGATGGACCAGATGGGAGCTTTGGCGGCAAACTCCCTATGTTTAGCCCCATATCTGGTCGCATCAGAGCTCTTCATTGGTTTGGCTGGGGGGAGATACGGGAGGGAAGACTTTTCCTCCTCTCTTACTTGGATACTAGATCAAACATAGTTATTGGTGGGCTGACCGCCTGGAGAGAGGCCCCTCTGATATAGAGATGGGAGGAGGGGGGTCACCTCATCGATATTAAATGGAGGACACCCCCCTTTTTTTTTCCTTTCTCCCTCTTTTCCTAACTTTGTAAAAATGCAAAATTTGCCTGATATACTTGTATCAACTGTACCCATTGGTTACCAATAAACTTAAATTTAAAAAAAATAGTCAAAGAATGTAAACTGGTTGTAAAAAAGGCCAAGTCAAATGCAGAACAGGCAGTAGCCAGTACAAAGATAATGGCAAGCAGTTTTACAATTGTATTGGGAGTCTTAGGACTGGAAACAAGCAACTGAATAGTATTATTGATGAGGAGTCTGTTATTGACAATGAGGTGGATATGGCAAACAAATTTAATGAGTACTTTTTAGCAGGTTATCACAAACAGGACGGACAGAGCTTAGCTAATTGTAAAGTTGGAAATGGAAGCAATGATTTTGTAATTTCAAGGTTGGAAGTATATGAGAGGTTGAGAAGTTTGAATGGGACTAAATCATGTGTATGTGATGAAATTCACCCAGCGCTCCTGAGTAAACTGGCAGAGGAACTATCTGGTCCACTTACACTGCTGTTTAATGGGTCTTTGACCTCTGGTGAGGTTGTGCAGGACTGGAAAGTAGCACATATAACTCCAGCGTTTAAAAGAAAAGGGAATAAATTACAGGTTGGTAATTACCAGCCTATAAGCATAACGTCTCAGGTCGGTAAAATACTGGAGGGCTTCATTAAGCAGTTTTTGATTAAAGACTTACAAAGGTTAGAGATCATGGATGTAACCCAGCATGGATTCTGTCAGGGGAGGTCATGTGTTACAAATCTCATGGACTTTTTTGAGACGGTCAGCAGAGTACTGGATGGGAGGCTCCCGGTGGATATGGTGTATTTGGATTACAGCAGAGCTTTTGACTCTGTATCACATCCCAGGTTATTGGAGGTGTTAAGAGATATGGGAGTAGATTCCGGCAATATGAGATGGATTCAATCATGGTTCTCAAATAGGTTACAAAGAGTGCGAATAAGAGGGTTCTTCTCTAAGTGGGGTGTGGTGACTAGTGGTGTGTCAGAGGGATCAATTCTGGGCCCTAACCTGTTTTCCATCTTCACCTCTAGTATGGCAGGGTTCGATAGCGGTGAATTCAGAATTACACTGACGATACAAAGGTGGGAGCCATAGTAAATAATGTTGAATCCATACAACCGCTACAGAATTTCCTGAACTACTTGCAACAGTGGGCAGCCGAGCATAGACTATTATTCAATGTAGATAAGTGTAGTGTGATGCACTTTGGTCAAAATAACACTTTAGCTGAATATGTTCTGAATAATAGGGTTTTAAGTGTCACTACTTGTGAGAAGGATCTGGGATTATTTATCTCCAGTGACTTGGGGTTTGAACATCATAATGGGGAATCGATTAAGAAAGCTAATTGAATGATGAGTAACATACTTAGAAATATATGTAGGAGGAGGAGGGAAGTTTTGGTGCCTTTGTATAGAACATTGGTCAGACCTATTCTGGAGTACAGAGCCCATTACTCAACACCACAGAGTGTTGGTATAACAAAGTCTTATGAACGCGCATGGAGGAGACTAACAAAGTCACCCAGGTTAAAGACAAATGTTATGCTGAGAGGTTAGAGACCCTTGATCTTTTCTCTATAACATATAGGAGGGTGATATGTGATTTGATTTATGTATTTAGAGCATTCTTGGATGATAGCCTGTTGGAAACAGTGGATTTATGTAAGAAAATACAAACAGGAAGGTCTACCAGAGGTCATAGTACGCAAGTAAAGGGTGATTTTTTTTTAAGACACCCAGTAGAGGAGCTTGGTTCAATCAGAGAGTGGTGAATGAGTGGAATGTGCTGCCAGATGAAGTGGTCAATGCACTCATGCTGGGTACATTTTAAGGCAAGGTTGGACATATTTATGGGGGTAGGACCAGGGAGTTTTTCCACTAACCAGTGGCGATTCTATTATGACCCTTGTGGTTGTTTGGCTTGTATTCAATCCTATTACCGATCATTTAGGATCTGCAGTTTAAGTAGGTAGGGAAGTGGGATGACTAGGTGGGCCAGGCAGCCCTCATCTGCCATCAAAATCTATGTTTCTATTATAGTATGAAGAAGTTTCATGACTGCACTACAGCCCCAAGTTGAAAGCTGTGCTCTGCTTCACCTGCACAATGTGGGGAAAACATGGGGATGCTTGAGCTGTCAAACAGACAAGTATCAGTGTTCACAACAATAGGCTTCACCAACTGGAGGAAAGCACAGGCTACGTCTATTGCTCACCAAGCTCAAAAACACATCAGCATGCCCTGTGGAAGATGGCTCATGTATCCCATGGTCGAAGCATTGATTCTGCTCTACTGAAAACAGAAAAAGACATCACAAGATGTGTCTTGCAAGTGCTTATTCATGTTAATAGCTTCTTTACGTTACTTGGTCAGACAGGACTTGGCAGTTAGAGGTCATCAGCTTGATGAGGGAAACTTTGTTGAACTTGTAAAACTACTCAGTGATGAAAACAAGACCATAAGAACCTGGCTGAAATGAAAGCAGGACTACACAAGCCCAGCAATTCAAAATGGTCTAATTGGTCTCATGAGTCATGAAATCACCCGTTCTGTCATGAAGGATATTAATACGTCATCATACTACTCAGTCATGGAACACAAGACTGACAAGGAGAAGAACAAGAAAGCATTTGCCTTCGGTATGTTGACAGAAATATGCAGCCCCAGGAGGAGTTCATTGGGTTTTATGAGCCACAGGATACAACAGGAGACTCAACAGCAAAAGTAATAACAGAGGTCTCACTAGACTTCATCTGCCCATTGAACTCCTCCGCGGTATGGTAATTGAGGATGTTGCAAACATGTTGGGATGCTATCGAGGTGCACAGGCTATCATCAGGGAAAGTCAGTCACTTGCCACCCACCTCCTGAATAAAGCATTCACCACTTGCCGCATTCATGTATTGCGGTGCTCACTGCATCAATCTTGTGGTGAAAGACAGCTGTGAAGCAAGCCCTGTAATGAGAAATTCCTTGCACTGTGTCAGTGAACTGGGAATCTGTTCAGCGAATCACTGAAGTACAGAACATTTTTTCTGGAACTGCCACATCTGATGATGCATCTACTTCCTTCAAAAAACTGCAACCCTTATGCCCAACTAGGTGGATTGTTAGACTAGCAGCAGTTGAAGCAGTGACACATTAGTATGACTGAATCCTGGAGAGTCTGACACAAATGGAGTTGGAAAATGGGGATGCTGCAACAAGGGCATGTGGCTTCTTAGAGCAGCTGAGCAAGGGGAACACATTGCTAAGTGTGCTGCTGGTCAAGGTAGTTATGGAACCACTGACTTCTCTGAATAAGAGCATACAAAATCAGAACAGCACAGTAGGTGGCATGCTTACCCAAGTAAGCGTCATAAAAGATCAGCCACAAAGGCTAAGGAATGAAAATACTGTCCTGGATGCCATCACAAAAGCTGAACAACTTGTCCAGAGGCTGGACTTGGATCCCACTGCACCCCAATGGCAACAAAAGCTTCCAGCCCACTTAGCTGGCAAGCGGGAGCAGCACAATCCTGCCAGAGTGGAATATGATTTATTTATTTATTGAAAAGTGTCACAGGAAAGGCTCACTTAACAAAAATTGCTTGTTTCCAGGTGCATCCTGGGTGGAAGAGGAATAGGGATACAACAGTGTACAGCGATAACACAATACAATAATATGAAGGAAATTAAAAAAATATAAAAACATAATACAGTATACATATATAAATTGGTCACATAACTGGAGAATTCAAATGGAAGTGCAACACATAAGAAGTGTCAATGGAGTGAGTAAAAAAGGGAGTTAAAGGCAGTTACAAGTAGTGGAGAGAAAATTGTGAAGGAGGGATGAGAGAGCAGAAGGGGAGCTGACGTGGCAGATTACCTGGGGTTGTTCCCCATTTTAGGGAGACAGTGAGAGAATGCAAACTGGCTAGCAGTAGGAGGGATAGCCATGCTGTGAGAATCATAGCTCCGGAGGGAGTGGGGGGGGCGGGTAGAGGTGATAAGCAGGAAGCAAGAGAGGAGGGGAAGGATACAAGCCAAAATTTACAAAGGAAGGAGATGCAGTGAGAGCAGCACCTGTCCACAAGGGAGAGGAAAGATAGAAACTTGTAGAGATTACAGTGGTGAATATGAGGGGAACTACCAAGGGCAAAGCGGCAGGAGGAGTGGTAGAGGGTGTCCAGTCTGGCAAGGGAAGTTTTGGGGGCCGCACTGAAGACTACATTACCGCAGTCAAAAACTGGAAGGATAATTTTCTGGACTGGGGCTCGATGGTCAGGCAGAAGGATGCAATCTTGATTTCTGTACAGAGCACCTAACTTGGGGTGCAGTTTTTTGATGACAGCATCCACATGTCCAGAGAAGTCAAGGTGTCAATCTAACCAGACACCAAGATACTTAAAGGAGGAGGAGGTATCCTCCAGCTTTGTCCCATCAAGGGTGTGGAAAGAGGGGAGGGAAGGGAGCCAAGAGAGTCTCTGCCTTGTGCCGAAGGTCAGGGAGACGGTCTTCTTGGCATTCAGCGAAAGTTGGTGTGAGCGTAACCAGAGCTGAACTTTGTCGAAGTCATGCTGAAGTCTGGTAACCTGAAATATTTCAGGATATAATTCTTTAAGATGGTAGACATCTCAGTTGCCCAATTGGAAGACAGGTTCCATCAACCAGGGCTGACTGAATATTCAACTTTAGAACAGTTGCTTCTTGCTGCTGTAAAGAAGGATGATGGGAGTGACCATGAGCTGGAGGAAAAGATGAAAAAAATTACTCACCTGCAGTAATCTTGTTTCCTGAAAAGGGATCCACTAATATTATTACTCTTGTAGTGCTCCTTTAAGTCAGCACTCCCCCTCACAGGGAACCAGTGCCAACATGGGACCTTAACATTTGCATTACCCAGATTATGCTTCCGCCCTTCGAGCCAATGGCATCTGCAGAGCTTAAATTTATTACTTGGAAGTTAGACTTTGTGGTAGCAATCACTTCTGCCAGGCGGATAAGTGAGTTAGAAGCCCTTTGTGTGGAGAACTAATAGGAAGTACCTCCCCAAGGTGGTCTCTGACTTCCATTTGAACCAGTCTATAACCTTGCCAGTTTTCTTTACTGAATACTCTACCACAGCGGAGTGTAGAATGCACAGCCTGGGTGTAAAAAGGGCTTTGAGTTATTACATAACTCACACCAAGAACCATAGGCACGATAGGCAACAACTGTTTCTCACCTATGAGGAGGTAGGTAAAGGGACTCCTGCCTCAAAGAGAACTCTCTTTCAGTGGATAGTGCAGTGTATTCAGTTTTGTTACTCAGAAGCAGGTAAGGTACCCCCCTTTGGTCTTAGGGTCCACTCTACAAGAGGTGCAGCTGCTGGAGGGGTACATTTGACGGAAATCTGTAAAGCAGCTACCTGGAGGTCAGTCCACACCTTCACTAAGTATTATAGCCTGGAAACTCAGTCCAGGAGTGATGCTATGTTTGGCACAGCAGTTCTGCAGAATCGGTTTCCTAAATAGATTCTTGCCCACCTCCTTGAGGTGCTGCTGCATAGTCTGCAAGAGTAATAATATTAGTGGATTCCTGGGGTTAGAAGAATAAAATGCTCACCTTAGTAACTATGTTTCTTCTAGTGGAGTCTGGCTGTATTCTGACAAATGCAGTTAGGTCCTGTCTTTCAACTGCCCCGGAGAACATAGGGTTAACTTTTCTATGCATGGCATAGAATGTTCATCTTGAGCTCGGTTGAAGCCTCTGCCTGTTGTTATTCGAACTGCAACCGTCCGATCTTTACGAGCAAAAACTCACTAGGTGTTCTGTGTGGAAACTGTAAAATTTTTACTAGCCAACTGGCAAAAATAAAATGTTTTTGGTTCTCAAGGAAGACTCAAGTCAGAAAACCCCAAAACAAAAACCAATCAAATGAACAAAATTCCACCCAAAGAAAAAGAGGGTGTGGGGGGCACCTCTAGGGTGCCAACACTGCACCTGCCCACCCACATCCCAAAAATGTAGGTTCTGAGAGGGGAGGTGGGGGGAGGTCAGAATACAGCAAGACTCCACTAGAAGAAACATAATTACTAAGGTGAGTAATTTTTTCTTCAAACAACATGAAGTCTTGCTGTATTCTGACAAATGCAGCCTACCAAGCAGTAACTCCATGGAGGAGGGACAGAACTTACTTTGGAAACAGGCTCTGAAGTACTGCTGTGCCAAACCGAGCATCACTCCTAGCCTGGATATCCACAGAGTAATGCTTGGTAAAAGTATGGACTGCTTTCCAGGTGGCTGCTTGACAAATTTCTAAGAGAGGAATATCCCTGGCAGCAGCCAGAGAAGCAGCTGTAACTCTTGTGGAATGAGCCCTCAGGCCTGAGGGTGGAGTTTTTCCCAGTTTTTCATAGCAGAATTGCATACAAGAAACAATCCACCTGGCAATAGATCTCTTAGTGGCAGGTTTGCCCTTCCCAACTTCTCCATAAGTGAGGAACAACTGGAGGGATTAAAACCTGTGACCCTTGGTACGCTCTATGTAGTAGCTAAGGGCTCTTTTAACATCCAAACTGTGTAGTCTCCTCTCTCCCGGGGAAGATTGATCAGTGAAGAAAACAGGGAGAGATACAGACTGACTGAGGTGGAAATCTGAAACCACTTTAGGCAAGAACTTTCTGTTAGTTCTAAGGACCACTTTATCTCTGTGAAAAGAGATGAAATCAGATTCCACTGACAGGGCTTGCAATTCAGGGACATGTTTGGCAGAAGTAATGGCTACCAAAAACAGTTTTCCAAGTTAAGTACTTAAGTTCTGCTGAGGACAAAGGCTCAAAAGGGGGTTGCATAAGCTGAGCAATGCAAACATTAAGATCCCAAGCAGGAGCAGGATCCCTAAAGGGGGGATTGGTGTGAAGCAATCCATTGAAAAACTTACAGAATACAGGATGGGATGACAGAGAGGAAGACTTGCCTACAGACAGGAAAGCAGAAACAGCTGCCAAGTGTACCTTGTCTGAGACCTAGGCCATTAAGATGGACCATATAATCCAGAACCGTAGGCAATTCAGCAGAGTCTGGAGAAATATTCTTATTAGAACACCAAATGCTGAATCTTTTCCATTTGGAGTTGTAAGACTTTCTGGTGGAAGGCTTTTGAGAAGCCTTAAGGATATCCAGAACCCCTTGGGAAAGATGCAGATCTGCAAACTCTAACTCTTCAAGAGCCAAGCCTTGAGATTGAGAGACTGAAGATTCGGGTACCAAATCCTCCCCTGAGAGGATGTTAACAGGTTGTAATTCCTGGGAAGAGATGGGGAAGATGGACTGTTAGGGACAGCAACAAGGGATAACATGGCTGCCTGGCCCAGTCTGGAGCAATCAGAATCACTTTGCAGGTTGCGACCTTATCTTGACTAACACTCTGAACAGGATAGGGAAGGGGGGAAACGCATACAGAAATTTCCCTTCCCAATTTAGAATCAGAGCATCCAGGGGGACTGCGCCCAAGACTCGGGGTCTGCAACAAAAGAGAGGAAGTTGGTGATTGTCTGGGGCTGCAAAAAGGTCTATCTCTGTAGTGCCCCATCTCGAGAAAATCACTTTAAACATCAGAGGATCTAGGGCCCATTCGTGATGGCCCTGGGATATTCTGCTCAGTGCATTTGCTAGGACATTGTCCTTCCTTGGGAGGTGAACTGCTATCAGAGAGGTTTGCAGGGAATAGGCCAGGGACCACAACTTCATTGCTTCTGTGCATGAGGCCGTAGACTGAGTGCCTCCTTGCATGTTGATGTACCACATGGTGGTGGTGTTGTCAGTTCTGACCTGAACCACCTTGTTCTGTACAGATTTGGAAAAAGTTTGCAGTGCCAGAAACACTGCTCTGAGTTCCAAGAGATTGATGTGAAGCAGAGATTCCTGACGCGACCAGAGTCCCTGGGTGGTAAGTTCCCCCAAATGGACTCCCCAGCCCAGCAGGGAAGCATCTGTGGTGAGGACCACTGAATGAGACTGAGTGACAAATGGAACCCCTTGCCTCAAATTGTCCTGATCCTGCCACCATTGCAGGGCTTGGATCAGAGTTTGAGTCACTGGAATTAGTTTGGTAAGGGAATCCTTTCTTTTGGGACCAAAAAGCTCTTAAGTGGAACTGAATGTCCCTCATTTGGAATCTTGTGCCCTGGACCACAGCTGTGAAAGCTGCCATGTGGCCCAGTAGCTGAAGGAAATGCCTTGCTGGTCGAGACACCTGAAGGCTGAATGAAGAGGCCAGTTCCATGAGGGTCCTTGCCCTTTCCAGGGGAAGGAAGGCTCTTGCTTTTATCTTATCCAGTTCTGCACCTATGAAGGTGATGAGCTGCACTGGTTTGAGAACTGACTTTGGTAGATTGAGAAGGAATCCTAAAGAAGTCAGCACTTACTGGGTCACTTGCAGGTATGACTTGACTTGGTCTGGAGACTGACCTACTATGAGCCAGTCGGCCATGTATGGGAAAATGGAAATCTTTTGTCTTCTTAGGAAGGCAACAACTACTGCCAGGCACTGTGTGAAGACCCTTGGAGCAGATGTTAGGCCAAAGGGCATTGCTCTGAACTGATAGTGGCCTGAGGGCAACTCGAACCTGAGGTACTTTCTGTGGGGGCACCTGATGGGAATGTGAAAGTAGGCATCTTTGAGGTCCAGGGAGGCTAGCTAGTCCCCTGGCCTTAGAGAGGGAAGGATAATTCCCACAGTTATCATTTTGAACTTTGGCTTTAAAAGATGTTTGTTCAGGTATCTTAGGTCCAGGATGGGTCGCCACTCTGCTGTCTTTTTGGGGGTTAGGAAGTACCTGGAATACAATCCTTTGCCCCAGCGTAGGGTAGGTACTCTCTCTATAGCTCTGAGAGCTAGGAGAGAAGAAACCCCTGCCTCTAGGGCAAGGGTCTCTGAGAGATTTGCAGGTGGAAAAGATCTGGGTCTCAGCTTGGGAATTTTTTTGAAGCTGAGAACCAGACCCTGGCTTACTACTTCCAGGACCCATTTGTCTGATGTAAGAGACATCCAGTCCTGGACAAATTAAGCCAGCCTGCCCCCTACTGGTATAGGAGAATCGACCCAGGGCAGACCCATCAGGGTGTCTGCTTGGCAGGGGCTTTAGGCTGAGGGGTAGATGCAGGCCTGCTCATCCCCCTTCTGCCTCTTCCTCTGACGAACCCCCTCTGTGAAAAAGAAGAAGAGGCCTGTGCTTGGTAAAGGCCTGCCCCTGGACTGCTGCCTTTGAGGAGTTGCTTGCCTTTCCTTGGCCTGAGCACTCCTGTAAGTGGTCCTGTATTCATCCATTTTCTTCATGTAATTCTCTGTCTGCTCTCCAAACAGAGAATTACCCACTACAGGAAAATCCATGGCCTTAGCCTGGGTATCCTGTGAGAGGCTAGTACATCTGAGCCAAGCCATTCTCCGAAGATGATACATCATTGGAGTCTACAGCAGCATAAAACTGAACTTTCGACGCCTCAATCCCATCCACAGCCACCTGCTCCAGCTCCTTGGCAAGCTGGGGAGGGACCTGCTTAGCCAGTGCCAGTACAGTGTCCCACCTGGACTTCTGGTACCTGGCTGCATAGGCCATATAATTAGCCTGCCTGAGTCCTAAGGATGATGCCATGTACTGCTTTTTTGCCATGGCATCAATCTTCCTGGAGTCCTTGTCTGGGGGGTGTGATGCCAAGGGAATGCTTGCCTTATCACAGGCAGCAGCCTGCACAACCCCAACATAGCTGCATTGCTGATAGAGGAACTCCGTATCTGAGCCTGAAAGAGTATACCTCTTGTCCATTCTTCTGTCCACAGGAGGTATGGAATTGGGAGACTTCAGAATTTTTTGTGTCTGTTTCCCAAAAGATTTGTGGAGAGGAATAGACAGTCTCCTGGACTCTGGGATGTCCATCATCTCTATATAATCAGACTCTTCCTGATCCTCCACTGCCTCCTCCACAGGAAGCTGGAGGGTATCAGCCACCTTTGTGTAAAACATGTAGTGTGAAGGGGACTCAGAAAGCCTAGGAGGAGAAACACCTGAAGGTCTGTCTGGGGAGATGTCTGGTTCCACAGGCACATCCAGACTTTCACCATCACCATAGTCAGCTTCTAACTCTCCTTCCTCAAACTCCAGTTCATAAAATTCTTCCAGGGTATAATCCGGAACCGGGGGGAACCGACCGAACTGAACCCCTGCCAAAAGGTGCCGGTTCAGTCGGAACCGATCGAAGCGATTCCATAATCCTAATCGCTTTGGCTATTTCATCGGCGGTCAGAGTATGAGATTCTGGATCCGAACCGGTTGACTTATCTTTTTTCTTTTTGTCGGAACCAATTCCTCGGAATCGGCTCTCCTTTTGTCCGAAGAAGTATCGCCCTGGTCAGAGGGCACTCCTTCTGGTTCGGTCGGAACCGAACTGGGCTAGCCATCCGGGTCAGCGGACTTCTCAGCCTCCCTTTCCCTCAGTCTACCTAATCTCTTTTCCAGGGTAGATTTTGGAAAATGTCTGCAAATTTGGCAGTCTGAATCGAGGTGCTCAAACCCCACACAATAAACACAGGTGGTGTGGGGATCAGCCTTAGCAAAGACTTCCCCACACACACTGCAGTGTTGAAACCCAGTGGGCCCGTTTTTTTTCTTGGGTTTCTCAGACATGGCCAACCTAACCAAACTTACCCTTTTTTTGGCAATCCGCCAGGCAAGACTCCCCTATCAGTTCTTGACCGTGTCACGGGCCTTGGAAAAAAACATACTAAAATCCATTTTTTTAGAACCGATACGGACCGGTAACCACACACTAAAGTAAAGTACAAATTTTAACTCAAAATAATCGGTTCAGCTGAACCGATCCACAGTTTACAAGTTCCACACAGAAAACAATAAAAATCTATCTAGTACTCACGGTACCACAGACAGAGACTTGAACCGACTATGCAGAAACAACAATTCGGAAGAAAACCGACTGAAAACCGACACTTCAACCGACTTTGAACTGAGCAGCAGAAGAAATCTCCAGAGCGACTGTTTAGTGAGACGGAGTAAAGAATCTGATGGTTGCAGTTCGAATAACAACAGGCAGAGGCTTCAACCGAGCTCAAGATGAACATTCTATACCATGCATAGAAAAGTTAACCCTATGTTCTCCAGGGCAGTTGAAAGGCAGGACCTAACTGCATTTGTCAGAATACAGCAAGACTTCATGTTGTTTGAAGAAAAAATTACTCACCTGTATTAATCGTGTTTCTTCCAAAGGGATCCACTAATATTATCATTCCCCGCCCTGCCTCCACTGCAGAATCAGTAAACAGAAAAATCCTCTCCACAGCTGATTATATGTATATTTGGAGTGGTATGCCACTTACTGGCTCTTCTTAGTAATATTTCATACCTTGTAGGTTCTTTTTCTTAGGTGAATCTGACTTTAAGAAAAAGGTATATTTCCTTTTGGTCCTTTGCTTAATGTTGCTAGTTGTCCCAGTTGGGCCCCCCTTTTTTCTATTGTTATTTTATTATAGGTTATCATGGCCTCTTTGCAGGCTTCTAAGAAATCTGAGGTTAGAATGTAAGCAGTTACACTGGGCAGTTTGAAATTGGATGCACCAGCTAAAGATTCCATTATTAGCATAGTATTCCATTTGGCTCTGGGGCAGTGCTAACTTAAAGGAGCACTGCGAGAGTAATAATATTAGTGGATTCCTGGGGTTAGAATGACTGTATTCAAAAATTTCCAGAGCTGAATGCCAGAATGCTGAAAGTTCAGCTTGAAATGTTTGCGCAGAGTAACACATATACACCTTTGAGAGAGGCTATAAACCTATTTAAAGCACTGTTCCCAGATGTTTGTGGACTTTTTACTAAGTTATAAAAGTTTCTGCATCTCTTGTTGGTAATACCGGTAAGCACTTGTGAAGCAGAGCACAGTTTCAGTGAAGTTAAGCGCCTGAAAACATGGCTGCGGTCAATGACTCAGTATCGCCTGAACGCAGTTGCTGCATGTCATGTTCACCAAAACAGACTTGATGAACTATGTCTGGTCACCATTGTACATAATTTTGTTCATATTCATGAAAGGCGTCATGCTGTATTTGAACTTTAGCAATGAAAATGATGCTATGGGTTGATGCACCAAAAATATGTAAATATATTCAAGCACGTTGTATTCTTTAATGTAAATACCCTTTGAGTTTGTTAGACATAATGATTGGAATATAAATACAGAATACACATGAAATAAAGACTTCTGTGTAAATACTGTTGTCAACGTTTTCCCTGTATGTATTAGCTTTCAAAAGTATGTTGATAGAAATAATGATACTTTTCCATAGATACCGGTAATTTACTTTTCAGTGGGTAGCACAGCACTCGCGATCTGAGGCTCGTTGAGAGTGAGGTTGTCTCCTCCCACCCTCCCCAAACCTTTACACAAAAATTACTCCTCTGATCTCCTGCTTACGTTTCTTTTGTATTCATTTAAATTTATTACAAAGAAAGGATGTAAGAGTTTTTTGTATTCTTTGAAATAATTATGTTTTTTACTAATTCGTTTTTCAATGTTTTCGTTAAGCCATTTAGGATTTCGTCTACTCTTATTTTTTGTTCTCTTATGTAACCCTATCCCCTTTGCAACATGATGACAGTCCTCACCCTTTGCTGGAGGGCAATTACCTGACTCATTATCTAAAGAGTCGGGGGAAGGCACATAACATTTCTATTTCTCAGAGTTCCAGGGGAGATAGATACCTTTGCAATGGTGGGTTTCATATAGTCTGTGGGGGCCCCAGTAAGTTACACAGATCGAATGTCACAAGTAGAGTAGAGTTATTCAGTATGGCTTTATTTCTAACACGATGGTCAGTCAGAAAGTTGGAGCCCACAGGGGCTTTTGCAGGTGCAGAGCAAAAGTACACTAGATATACAAACTGTACAGATTTACTACCAGTACATACAATTCGAACTTTCCATCCATCCCCTCTCCTGGGCAACGGACCAGGACAGGCATGTCCCAAACATTTCAGTGCACATATAAGCTATGGTTTACACAGCACCAATCTGGTGGGCAAGTTACCACATGGGCATACAATCCCAGAGGGAAGGCAGCACCTGATTCCCTAAATAAATTGTGAAAAAGGTTTCCCCTCCTGAACTGAACTGAGATGGGAAACTCAACTCCAGCCAAAGGCCAGACAACACTTTAATCACCACTGAGTCACAAACTGAGAAGGCATTAATTGCTTTTAGCAGTTCCACATTAGTTCTGACAAACACTCTGCATTTCAATACTGTCAAGGTATTGGCTAAGTGTTAAAGTATCCCTCAACAGCATTTGAAAAGGAACACTGTCCCCAGACCTTCGGGCGCCTCTAGTTGAAAGGCAGACCTGCTTTGTAGTCCTAAAGTGACACATTCCAAAGTACAAGGCATTTCCATGACTGAAGGCTAGACCAGTTCTGGGCAGCACTTTTACAAAATTCTTTATAGATGGTAGATGGCCCCAGTACTTACTGTTACCAGTCCCAAAAAGCACTTTCTGAAGAATTCACCCCCTTGGGGCTTCACACAGGAGATGGCATCCACTACAACCTGGTGTCCAGACCGTCCTATACCATACTACAGTGAAAAGGAACAGAGGGGGGCTCTCCTCTGGCACTTGGTCTGCCCACAGACAGAACACCGACAGACTCTCTCGAACACTGAACTCTGAAAAAAAACTTCAAATCTCAACTGCAGCACACCTAGTTGTGGGTCACTGTCATCAAGGCACAGGTCAAGAAGCATAGGAAAACCAGGAGGAGGTGTAAAATTCACAGGCGATTCATTATCAACAGTAAAATAAAAAAATAAAATTGTTCAGTATAACTATTTACAAAGGCAGTGTAAACAGAAAGTCCATCTAGGTTTCTTCTCAATTTCCAATCTCAGTCTCTGTGTGTCTCTATGTGTTTTGTCTTTGCAACCCCTGCTCGTTAAGAAAACAGCATGCTTCTCACACAGTGTTCTTGTAATTTTTATGTTTGCTTGCACACATGTGCAAGAAACATAGTGCCATCATCGGAGATTTTGGAGGTGTGTCACCTCCTCCTCCAATTCAGTCAGTGTGTTGGCAGGCGTGGCCCCTGTAAGCCAATGCATTCTGGAGCTGTCTATGACAAGCTCCAAAATGCAGTGGCATACAGTTCAAAGGGGGAGCTACGCTTGAATGAGCAGCGATAAGATATCGCTTGCTCACGCGCAGCTCCCCCCCACACACACAGACGCCATGCAGGCGTCGCCCCGCCCGCCCCCACGCACGCATTATTATTGAATAGCCGGCGGGGTGCCAATCCCCATCGGCTGTGCTGCGCTTTCCCTGCCTCCCCAAAGCTTTCGGAAATGCCACGCTGGGTGCCCACCCCAGCATGGCAAGTAATGATATAGCCGACGGGGTGCCCAATCCCCGCCGGCTCCACTGTCCTCACCCCCGAGTACTACTGCCATGCTGGGAGCCCACCCCAGCGTGGCAATCAGTGCTTGGCTGACGGGGTGCCCAATCCCCGGCCGGCTGAACGACCCTCCCAACCATCCTTGTGCCATGCTGGGAGCCCACCAGCATGGCAAACATCCTGTTGTTCTTTTTTTTTCTCTAAAGAAAAACGGTCCCAACGTAGTCTCCCTGGCCCCTCCCACAACCCACACCCACCCACTGCGCACCTCTACCTCCCACACCCCTCATCCCATACTTACCTCCGGAGCTCAGCGATGATCTTCGTGGACCAGAACACGCCTGCACTCTTCAAAGCTGACCGCGAACTGAGGAAATGCCGGTAAGCTGTATAATGGGTTAGATGGGGGTTTCAACTTTGTTGCATATCTCAGGCATTTTGGAGAATATTTGCCAAATTTTCAACATGGGGTTTTGGGACCCTCTCTCATGAATGATGTCACTGTCATGGCATTATTTGGGGTCTGGCAAGTGATTTCAGTCACCGCGCAGTCACTGGGCGCAAAAATCACCCTTTGGCCTGAATAACACCATGACAGTGACATCACTCATGAGAAGGGGTCCCAAAACCCCATGTTAAAAATTTGGTGCCAAAGTCCAAAAATTACTGTTTTAATGAGCTGCTTTCATGCAGTTCCCATGCAGGCTCATAAGTTCACTATTTTCAATATTTTCACCCAGATTTTCAACATTGCCATTTTACTTACCTTCTTATGAGTAAGTAGTACAGCTGTCATTTTTCACATCTGACCCAAAATGTTTTCCCACCCATGTAGCGCACAATGGCACAGTCGGTGTGCGAAATCAATGTACGGGACGAATTAAATAAATCACAGTGACACTGTTCATGAGCAGAGGTCTTAAAATGGCTATGTTGAAAATTTGGTGAAAAAATTCCAAAAAATGACTGTTTTACGAGCGTGCGTTGTACAGTTCCTAGGCACGCCAGAAGTTCGCTGATTTTCACATATTTTCACCCAGATTTCCAACATTGCCATTTTGCAACACCTTCTTACATGAGTAGTACAGCTGTCATTTTTCACATCTCCCTAAAATGTGTTTCCGCCTCATGTAGCGCATAATGGTGCAGTCGGTAAGTAAATCAATGTACGGACAAATTAAGAAAATCACAGTGACACTGTTCATGAGCAGAGGTCTTAAAATGGCTATGTTAAAATTTGGTGAAAAATTCCTAAAAATGACTGAGTATGAAGCGTATGCTGCACAGTTCCTATGCATGCTTGTAAGTTTGCAAATTTAATATTTTCACTCCAGATTTTCAACATTGCCATTTTATTACACTTCCTTATGAACAGTACAGCTGCAATTTTTCATATGTCGCCCAAAATGTGTTTTCGCACATGTAGTGCACAATGGTGCTGTTGGTGTGCTTAAAGCACCGTTTAGGACAGATTAAGAAAAACTACAGTTACACTGTTCATGAGCAGAGGTCTTAAAATGGCTATGTTGAAAATTTGGTGACAAAAGTCCATAAAATGACTGTGTTACAGTGAGCATTGCGCAGTTTCCACGCACCTCGTTAGTTCATGACTTTGTCATATTTTCAGTCCAGATTTTCACCAGTGGCATTTTTTCCACACTTCCTTATGAACAGTACAGCTGTCATTTTCAAACATGGCTGAAGTGTGTTTTCACACTTTCAGCGCAGAAACGTGGTCGCTGAGGGAAATCATTGTTCGGGACAGATAAAGAAAATCACAGTGACACTGTTCATGATCGGAGGCACCAAAATGCCTGAGTTGACAATCTGCTGTAAAAAATCCCCAACCTAATTATACTAATGGAAGGCTGCACAGTTTCTATGTATGCTTGTGACTTCACCATTTTTTAAATATTTTTACTATAGATTTGCAACATTGCCATTTTACACCTCCCCATGAACAGTACAGCTGTCATTTTTACATCCTGTTCAATGTTTTGCACATGTGGTGCTAAATGCCATAGTCACTGTGCATAAGCAGCTTCGCTAACAAACTGATATTCCTCCTGTTCATGAGGTGGGTCACAAAACATGTTGAAAATTTGAGTGAAAATACCAACGAATGCCTGAGGTATTAGGGTTTCCAACCATAACGCCCAACCCTGTAGAGAATGACAGGCATCAGGGGTATGACTTGGGATTCTTGCCTGTGATGCTCATACCTATTCCACACCCTGCAGTCAGTGAGAGGCATCGAGGTATGCCTTGGACTCTTCGCCCCAAACTTCACCCCATTCTCCTATATCGCACCCATCTCACCATATTTCCTAATGAAATGGGAAGTGATTGAGCCAAAGACACTAAGAACACCGTGACACTTGTCAGTGTCTGCAGGGTGGGGGTGGGTGAAATGGCGTGGCCGTTATGCCTGACAACCCAAACGCACACCCCAATGCCTGTCACTCTCTGCAGGGTGGTGGTGGGGTTGGCTTCAGTTCAATACTTCACTGCCATTCCTATTACGCAGCTCTGTAACTTCTACACTACCACTGCCAATGCCAGCAAGCAAACATTCGGCATTGACAAATGCTTGTTAAAATGTGCAGCAATAAAAACACTGTGACCCAGAACTGACCTCTTGCTTACAGCTTCTCAGAGAGTTTGCAAACAGGTTAACCCCTTGAGTTCCAAACAGCTTTTTGCAATCATTTCAACAGTATAACTATATACATTCCAACAGTAAAACTATATACATTTCTAAACAAAGGGATCCAAGTATTAGTTACATTTCCACCTAATGATTTACATATATATTTACACCAGCAGATATGCAAGGGGGGAGAAAAGACAGAACAGCAAGTGAAGGTAGAGAGATAGCGAGAGGCAGAGAATTGCAAGACCATTGGGGTGATCAAGTCCTAGGTCTCGCAAGTAAAATTTAGTTGCGCAACCAGAGAGAGAAGAGACAGAAAATGAGAGAATAGAACAGATCCTTGTATTTAAAGTCTTTCTCCATAACAACTAGGACAGGGCTGTATTCAACCCTGTCATATACGCCCCTCCGTAAGAGGGAACCTGTTTTATAAAAACAGGTTTCCAAAACTTTATTTAAATTTTTAAGATGACAGTAGCTCATAATCTTTATAGTTTAGTGTATATGCAGCATTTCAAACAGAGAAGTTTCAACTCACATTTTTTCTTCAACCTTCGGAATTCTCAATTCCTGCTCCATATCTAGACAGAAAATCAGCATTGAGATTTTCTTTCCCAGATTTGTGCATCACTATAAATTTAAATGGCTGTAGTACCAGGTACCACCATGTGATTCTGGAATTGTTATCCATCATTTGGTTAAGCCAACAGAGAGGACTGTGATCTATTACAAGTACAAAGTCAGCTCCTAGTAAGTAAAATCTAAGGGACTCCATGGCCCACTTTGCTGCAAGACATTCCTTTTCAATGGTAGAGTACCTTTTTTCTCTGTCGTGCAACTTCCTATTAATATAGAAAATAGGATGTTCCGTCCCATTTATATTTTGACTCAGGACTACACCTAGGCCTACCTCTGATGCATATGTTTGTAACAAAAATGGTTTCTTAAAGTCTGGGCTTCTTAAAACAGGGACTGAACATAATAAAGCCTTAATGGCCCGAAAAGCTTCATCACACTTTGGGGACCATTTCACATTATTCAGGTACCCTTTTATTGTAAGTTCAGTGAGGGGAGTAGCTAACTCTGCAAAGTTGGGAACAAATCTCCGATAATAACCAGCCAGTCCTAAAAATGACTGGACAGGTTTCTTGATTTTGGGGACAGTGCTGTTGGCTACAGCTTCTATCTTGGAAACCTCTGGCTTGACTTCTCCATTTCCCAAAACATAGCCCAAATATCTGGTTTCTTGCATGCCCAATGCACACTTGATAGGATTAATTGTCAGACCTGCCTTTTTGATAGCTTGGATAACTGCTCGTAGGTGTTCCAGGTGGCTTTTCCGGTCTGGACTATACACCACGACATCATCCAGGTACGCAGCACAATAACCAGTGTGAGGGAATAAAATTACATCCATGTACCGCTGGAATATACAGTAGCGGGTGCACCATGTAAACCAATTGGCATGGTGATGAACTGACAGAATCCTATAGGAGTGGCAAATGCAGTTTTGTCTCTGGATTCTTTAGCTAGCGGGATTTGCCAGTAACCCTTGGTGAGATCAAGGGTACTGATATATTTGGCACTCCCCAGTCTGTCCACCAAATCATCTATTCTGGGCATAGGATAACTGTCAAATTCTGACACTTGATTAAGTTTCCTAAAATCAAGGCTTATTCTTACACCCCTTCTTTTTTGTTTACAGTCATCACTGGTCATCACCAAGCACTTCTCGACTCTTCTATGATACCTAATTCTTTCATTTTTTTATTTCCTTAACCACGTCAGCTCTTAACCGCTCTGGTAATCTGTGTTTTTTGTCTAATAGGGTGAGCATTCCTTGTCACTATTATGTGCTCGACCCTTTTTGCTTGTCCTGGTGCTGTGGTAAAAGTACTGTTAAATGTCTTTAGCAAGTTACAGATTTCTGCGGTTTGTTTGGAGTTTAAGGAAACATTCACCTTGACTGCATCAGCAGTTATAGTTTGTTCCAGTACCATAAGCTACATCAATATCTTCTTTATCAGTTTCTGGTAAAACTAGCAAAGCAGCTTGTGTTTTTTTTTTTTTTTTTAACCCATTTCTTGAGGAGGTTAGCATGCTATCTTGGTAGGATTTTTCCTGACAGGGGTCTCAGTCTCACAGTTAACTGTGCCAGTACGTCTAAGCACTTTATAAGACCCTTGCCACTTCATTAACAGTTAATTTTCGGTAGTGGGTCTGTCACAAACCCACTCAGCAGGTCAGGCCCTCTACTCCCAAAGTACCAACCTTTGAGCGAAGTCTTGTGAACAGTGTAACAGACAAGGTAACCCTCTTGTCTGTTTTTGTGAGTTCGGATCAACCTTTGGTCTCAAGTTCTGGAGGGATTCAAACTGTTAACCTCTTGTTAGCATACCCAATGCACAGGCTCAGAAATATCTGTCTTTGGGGGGCCAGATATCTTTGCCTATGGGCACCTAACCAGGTATACAGAGATGAACCCTTTAAAACTTTAATAAAGACCTCAGATTTAAAATGCTTCTCTTTCCAGTTTGGTACCACCATTCAAGCTTATGCCTGCTGTCTGCTATAACCATGTACTTTTCTTACATATAAAAAGAAGTCAAAGACAGACCAAGTAAGTTCTAAAAAGAATGTTACTAAAATATTTAAAAATATGTAAAACACAAAATACAGAACTGTTATATCACAAGACATACAAATCTTTTAAAAGAACAAGGTTTAAACAGTGCAAATCCCTACTTCAGTACTTGGTCTCTAAATGCTTGCTTAAAAGTGCTTCCAAGATGTTTTGTGGTCAGAGTCTAGGTAAAACGTGTCTCTGTGAAGTAAAACAGACTAAATTAAAAGCTGGCTTTTACCCCACCTCTTTTCAGGAGGTCACCTAGCTCCTCCCCGTCAGGATATATGAAAATATATATCTTATACAAAAGTATTACATTCTGCATCTTCAGCATAATTCATGTCCTTCAAATGACACTTCATTTGATCCCATGCTGTATCCTTCCTCACACAGGCTTCACAGGGACATTTCCAACCTTGCACCCCTGTGTAATAACCTAGGTTCCTCTCCAACGTCATAAACCTTCTTTATGATTTCTCTCTTAACAAAATTAACTTAAACAAGTGTAACCCCCCTGCAAATGGGGGTTCCCAAAAAGTCTTCCAGGAGCTTGCTTGAATGCTCCAAGCCTGAATGGTGTTTGGCGTTTAGGCCGTTTATTTGTGAGTACTCTTAGAGCCTCTGGTACTGCCTCTTTAAGAGCTTTCTGCCTGCAGGCATAATTAATTTGGATGGGAATCTGTGCGTTTCCCTGCTTGAGTCCCGCTCGAGCTACTGCCAAATCGCTCAGTATCTGCCATCGCTAAGTGGGCAGAAGGAGCACTCTTGAAAGATGTAATTGTTTGTTTGTAACCTGTTAGAGTAATAATGAAAATGCAATTTGATTTAATCTGCTTTCTTGTAGCAAGGATAGTGCAGAGTAGCTCCCTCATGTTGGTTCTGAACTGCTGAATTGGACCAATCAGTGTGGGGGGACCTTTAGAATGGAGCCTGCTGCTGGCAAATCAGAACTTGGACTCTCATTGTGGAGCCAGCCACCCATGTACTGTATGGTCAGTGACTCTGGGAAATGTAGTTTTGACCTTGGCACCTTTTTCCACCAACAGGGGGAGTTTATTGTGAGTGACAGCCAGACCAGCCAACAGAATAGTGTGGAGCTAAAGAAAATGCACTGCTCTGGGACTGTGGAGATTAGACCAGTTTAGGCAGTGAAGAGACAAGAAGCTCTGTGCTTCTCTGCTGTAAAGTTTAGCATGGGCAGCGCGTGTAAGGCCCTGAGTCTTCGGTCTGCAGCCTGTGCAAGCACCCGTTCGGACTGAATCCAACCTGTGAGGAGAAGAAAGGAGATCTGAAGAGTAGAAACTGTAGAAGACTGAAGAAATGGCTGAATTGTGCTCAGTCTGTCAAGAACTGAAGCTTCTGTGTGTTCTCCCGGGTATCGTGCAGTAATTGCGGTCAGGATCGAGAAGCAGCCTGCCTGGTATAGTACTTTCCTTTTATATATAAATGTGTGTAGTGCTTGTGGGGAATCGCATTTCAAATCCCCTGTACAGTAAATAGAGTGCATGAAGCTGGAAGTAAACCCCAGCTTAATCCAGACTACATCCATTTGCTCTAAACTGTAGTGGGGTCCAGTTACAAGGACCTTGTCCACATGGTCTGCTCCTCCTGGCAATCCAGGACAATCTGCCTTCCATCCAGTTCCCAGCATTGAGTTTGTGAGTACAAAGCAGGGTAGCTCCCTGTCATCTGTTTATCGAATTGCAAGTGTGTCATCTAATTGTTGCTTTTTTCATTTCTTCACGAACTGAGCCCTCCCGCTCTGGATTACAATTGGGTATTGTGCAAGTGTTTTTTCCATCACAGGGCCCCAACCAGCTGCACCGATCCTGGCTAGCCCTCCCCACAATCCTGGGTACCCAGTGAAAGTGACAATTTGGGACTCTGAATATACGCACAGTACTGTGATTATTAATGTATTTAACTTAATTAACCTGATTTCCCCCTTCCTTGTTACAACTCCTTAAATAAATCAGATCTGTTGGTTTCAGCAAAGTTACAGTGGCTGAGGTATTTGTTTATGTTGAAGTATTGTACTGTGGTTTTTGCACTGTATCATCCTGTTTTACAGGGGGTCCCCAGAGTCCAGTCGACAGAGCCAGTCCTGGGGGTAAGTGTACATTGTGAAGATATTCCTAATGCATTGTGTGGGCCACTAGTGGGAAGAAAGGGGGGTTACAGTGTCCCAGAGGGCTATGACCAAGTTAGTTTAACTACTGCAAACCCTGACCTCTGGTTGGAGGCACCCGCCATAGGACCTAGGCCCCTCAACCTGTTAGTAGTTAAGCAGGCAGGGGTAGTAGCCCTTGGGACAGCGCCACCTAGGGGTTACACAAGTCTGTAATTAACTCAGAGAAACAGGATCCTTGATTAAAGTCTTCCATGTAACACATTGTCTCTAAAAACTGAGTGTGTGTGAACTCACATGCTGTCAGCATTTTTCTTATGGCTTCCATTTCTCAGCTAAAATCTAGGGGGGGATGAGTGAGGTCACTCCTAGAGCATTTGATTTTCAGCAGGAGACATTCAGTAATACATTTTATATTAAAAAGAAATGATACAGCACTCAGAGCTGGCTGTCTATGTCACAGGTAACAGTAGCAAGATCTTTTCACGTGGCTCAAAAACTTTTTCTTTTACTCCATGGTCATAATACATGTTCTGCTGGTTTGGGGCCTCTTCCTGATTACTATGGGCGATTTCAACATATTTTGCCAGCTTCCTTCTCAGGGCACACATATAAGATGTAACATATTGTTTCTTATGGAGGTTATCTTCCCATGCTTCTTTTATTATAGCTAGTGGCCCTCTAGGTTGTCTACCAAACAGCATTTCAAATGGAGAAAACCTGTTGATGCCTGTGGCACTTCTCTGTAAGCAAAAAGCAGGTAAGGTAAGTACTGGTCTCAGTTTTTCCCTTCCCCTTTTACAAACCTTTTTAAAATGCATTTTAGGGTTTGATTAAAATGCTCAACAAGACCATCTGTCTGAGGCTGATAAGGGGAGGTTCTTATGGCAGTGATACCTAGTAGTCGGTACAGCTCCTTCAATAATGTTGCACCAAAATTACTACCCAGATCAGTAATAATTTCTTTAGGTATGCCCACCCTGCTAAAAATGTTGGGGCCATGACAGTAGGCATAGGAATAGCCTCTGGGTATCGAGTAGCATAGTTGCATACTATCAAAATGAATCAATTTCCCTTTTTACTTTTGTCAAAGGGGCCAACCACATCCACTGCAATTCTCTCAAAGGGCACATCTATCAAGGGTAGGGGCACCTTGTCTTTTTTAGTTACTGGGACTACATTCTGACACTCAGCACAAGAACTGCAATAGGTAGCAACACCTTAACAAATTCCTGGCCAGTAAAATTTGTACAGCAATCTGGCAAGGGTGCGATCCCTCCCAGAATGATCAGCCATAGGACTATCATGTGCTGTCTGTAACAACTCAGATCTATACTTTTGTGGAATAACCAATTGTTCTATCTGGTCCTGTGTCTGAGGTTTAACCCAAACTCTGTACAGTAGCCCATTACATTCCTTAAACATAGGTTCACCCAGTTTTGGTTTCACCCACAGCTGCTAAAATAACTCTGGAGAGAAACATTGTTAGCTTGTTCTGAAAGACAATCACAATCAGTGATCAGTTTAGTTTCAGCATTTTCATATGCTAACCCCTTATGTCCATCAGTATTTGTTGCCACTGTTTCTTCAGGTGTCATCATTCTTTTCTGGACTTCCAGATCATGGAGTTCTGCTCAGACAAGTCTGAATCAAAATCAGCAAAAGGAAAAGAGTCCCCACCATCTGAGATTTTCTTTGCCCGAGCTCTTATCACCACAGCTGCTAAAACATCAGGATTTACTCCCTCTTTGATTAAATCAGTAAATCCTGGAAAGTCATTTCCAATAATCACAGATACAGGTAAATTGGGTACTATCCCCACTTTCATTTGGTGTGACACCCCATTGACAGTGAGAGTCACTTGGCTGGTGGGATAGTATCAAGTGCCCCGTGGATGCAGATGACACCAAGACCTGGTTCTTTTGGACATTGTTTTACTAGCACTTCAATATGTACTAGGGTCTGTCTGCTTTCCAAATCTACAAATCCCTTCACAGTCTTATCTCCCACCTTCACATCTGTTAAGTACTTGCCCCAATCTGCTAAGGACAAATCTGCTCCAATCTCACTCTTCCTAATACAGCAGTTTCTTGCAATATGACCTGGCTTATTACAGTTATAGCAAAGTCTTTGGGTGCAGATTTGTTACCCCCACCAGAGTTCTTATCAGATTTGGAGTTTAAATGGGAAAGAGTGTCTTACTGGTGCTGGGCTGTTACCTCGCTGCTGTGGCATCTGTCTGGCCATTTGGTAGTCTTCAGCCAAATAAACAGCCTTTTCCCCACTTTTTGGTTGGTGTTCCTTTACCCAAAGCTGCACATCTGTAGGCAGAAAGTTGATAAATTGCGCCACTGCAAATGTGTCAATGATCTATGGGACTGTTTTGACCTCTGGATGGAGTGATTTTATCAGTTCTCAGAGTTGAGTGAAGGCTTCTTGAGGATTGTCAACTGAGTTGTACTTCAGAGACTGAAATCTCTGCCTGTAGGTCTCTCCTACGAAGTCATACCTTTTTAGGATTTCGCGTTTCACCAGGTCATAGTTTTCTGACTGTGCATTGTCCATATTGCTGTAGGCAAGTTGGGCTTTCCCTGTCAGCTAAGGCACCAGTCTCATTGCCCATTGCTGTTTTGGCCACTGGCAGACTGTGGCAACCCTTTCAAAAGTTGTCAGGTATGCTTCAATATCATTGGAGGGACACAACTTTGTAAGTTTAATGTATTTCAAGTTGCCCATTTCCTGTTGCTCGTCTGGAACTGGTGCTAGCTGTACAGTCTCAGCTTGGACTTCTGTCTCTGCTAGTTTGGCTGCCATCTCCTGGTAACCACTCCTGAACTTGCTGCTGCAGAAGAAAAAAATTACTCACCTTAGTAATGTTGTTTCTTCTAAGGGAGTCTTGCTATATTCTGACATATGCAGTGAGTCCCAACCTTCGAACTGCCCCGGAGATGAAAGAGTTAACTTTCCATGCCAGGCATGGAACACTGAGCTCGAGCTCGGTTGAGACTCTGTCTGTTGTTCTTCAAACTCAAACCGTCAGATCTTTACGAGCTAAACTCACTAAGGTCCTGTGTGGAAGCTGTAAACCTACACTAGCCAACAGGCTACTAAACATAAACACATTTTTTGGTCCCAACACAAAGACTCAAGTCAGGAGACCCAAAAATGAAAACACAACACCCACTCACCCCAAAAAGAAGGGGTGAAACAAAAAGGTGGGCACCTACTAAGTGCCAACACTGCACTGCCCACCCACATCCCAAAAACAGAGGTTCTGAGAGGGGCAGGCAGGGGAGGTCAGAATATAGCAAGACTCCATTAGAAGAAACAACATTACTAAGGTGAGTATTTTTTCTTCAAACAACATGAAGTCTTGCTATATTCTGACATATGCAGACTACAAAGCAGTACCTCCATGGAGGAGGGACAGAACCTACTTAGCAAATAGGCTCTGAAGCACAGCTGTGCTAAATCGAGCATCACTCCTAGCCTGGATGTCCAGGGAGTAATGCTTGGTAAAAGTGTGAACTGTTTTCCAGGTAGCTGCGTGACATATCTCTAGAATAGGGATGTCCCTGGCAGCAGCCAGGGAAGCAGCTGTACCTCTGGTAGAGTGAGCCCTCAGGCCTGAGGGAGGAACCTTATCCAGTTTTTCATAGCAAAATTGGATACAAGTGACAATCCACCTGGCAATGGATCTTTTAGTGGCAGGTTTCCCTTTACCAACCTCACCATAAGTGAGGAACAGTTGGAGGGAATCAAACCTGTGACCCTTGGTATGCTCTATGTAGTAACTAAGGGCTCTTTTCACATCTAAACTGTGCAGTCTCCTCTCACCAGAGGAGGAATGGTCAGCGAGGTACACTGGAAGAGACACAGATTGATTAAGGTGGAAATCTGAAACCACCTTAGGCAAGAACTTCCTGTTAGTCCTGAGGACCCCCTTATCTCTATGAAAGGAGGTAAAAATCAGGCTCCACTGACAAGGCTTGTAATTCACTTATGCGTCTGGCAGAAGTGATGGCTACCAGAAACACAGTCTTCCAAGTTAAGTACTTAAGCTCTGCTGAAGATAAAGGCTCAAAGGTGGGTTGCATAAGCTGAGCAATGCAAACATTGGGGTCCCAGGCAGGGGCAGGGTCCCTGAATGGAGGGTTTGTGTGAAGCAATCCCTTGAAGAACTTGGAGAAAACAGGGTGAGCTGAGAGAGAACAGGGCTTACCTGCTGAAATAAAAGCAGGCACAGCTGCCAGATGCACTTTTAGTGTAGCTGGTCTCAGTCCCAAGCTATTTAAATGAACCATATAATCAAGGACTGTGGGCAGATCAGCAGATTCTGGGGAAATATGCTTCTTAAAGCACCATATGGAACATCTTTTCCATTTAGAATTATAAGTAGCCCTGGTGGAAGGTTTTCTAGAAGCCTTCAGGATATCCATTACACCTTGGGAGAGGTGTAAATCAGCAAACTCTAACTCTTCAAGAGCCAGGCCTTGAGATTGAGAGATTTGAGGTTCTGGTACCAAACCCTCCCTGAGCACAGGTTAACAGGTTGTAATTCCTGGGAAGACACAGGGAAGATGGACTGCTAAGGACAGTAGGAGTGGGTACCAAGGCTGTCTGGCCAGTCTGGAGCAATCAGAATCATCTTGGGGTTGAGATCTGATTTTGACTAGCACTTTGAACAGGAGAGGGAAGGGGGAAAAGCATAGAGAAACTTCCCTTCCCAATTGAGAACTAAGGCATCCAGGGGGACTGAGCCCAACACTGGGGGTCTGCGGCAAAAAAGGGGAAGTCGTTGATTGTCTGGGGCTGCAAAAAGATCTATCTGCGGGGTGCCCCATCTGGAAAATATCACCTCCAAGACCAGGGGATCCAGTGACCATTCGTAATGGCCCTGGGAAATCCTGCTGAGAGCATCTGCCAGGACACTGTCCTTTCCTGGGAGGTGAACTGCCGTGAGGGAGGTGTTCAGGAGTAAGCTAGAGACCACAACTTCATTGCTTCGGTGCACAAGGCCGTAGACCGAGTGCCTCTTGCTTGTTGATGTACCACATTATGGTGGTGTTGTCTGTTCTGACCTGCACAACTTTGTTCTGAACAGATTTGGAAAAAGTTTGAAGTGCTAGAAATACTGCTCTGAGTTCCAACAGATTGATATGGAGCAGAGATTCCTGAGGGGACCACAACCCCTGGGTGGTGAGGTCACCTATGTGAGTCCCCCACCCCAAGAGGGAAGCATCTGTAGTAAGGATTAAAGAGTGAGACTGAGTGACAAAGGGAACCCTTTGTCTCAAATTGCTCTGATCCTGCCACTACTGTAGGGCCTGGATCAGGGTTCGAGTTACTGGGATCAGTTTGGTCAGAGGGTCCTTCCTTTGAGACCAAAAGGCTCTCAAATGGAACTGAATGTCCCTCATCTGAAATCTTGCTCCCTGCACTACTGCTGTAGAAGCAGCCATGTGCCCCAGGAGCTGAAGAAAATGCCTTGCTGGTCGAGACACCTGCAGGGTGAATGAGGAGGCCAGAGAGACCAGGGTCCTTGAACTGTCCAGGGGAAGGAAGGCTCTGGCCTTCTCTGTGTCTAGTTCTGCGCCTATGAAGGTGAGGAGCTGGACAGGCTCTAGAACTAACTTTGAAAGATTTAGAAGGAAACCCAAAGAAGTGAGCAATTGCTGAGTTATCTGTAAGTGTAACTTGACTTGGTCTGGGGATTGGCCTACTATGAGCCAGTCGTCCAGGTAAGGGAAGATGGCAATTTTCTGCCTTCTTAGAGAAGCAACTACTACTGCCAGGCATTTTGTGAATACCCTTGGAGCAGAGGTGAGGCCAAAGGGCATTGCTCTGAACTGGTAATGGCCTGAGGGCAGCTCAAACCTGAGGTACTTTCGATGGGAGCTTCTGATGAGAATATGGAAGTAGGCATCCTTGAGGTCCAGGGACACTAGCCAGTCCCCTGGCCTTAGAGAGGGTAGAATAATTCCCAGAGTCACCATTTTGAATTTTGGTTTTAAATGGTGCTTGTTTAAGTATCTGAGATCCAGGATGGGCCGCCATTCTCCTGTCTTTTTTGGGGTAAGGGAGTACCTGGAATACAATCCTTTGCCCTGGTGTAGGGGTGGAACCATTTTCACAGCTCTAAGAGCTAGGCGGGAAGAGACCTCTGCCTCTAAGGCAAGTGCCTCTGATGGATCTGCAGGTGGAAAGGATCTGGTTCTCATCTTGGTAAATCTTTTGAAGCTGAGAACCAGTCCCTGGCTTACTACTTCCAGGACCCATTTGTATGATGTCAGAGACTCCCAGTCCTGGACAAAGTAAGCCAGCCTGCCCCCTACAGGTAGTTGAGAATCGGCCCTGGCAACCCCATCAGGGTGTCTGCTTGGCAGGGGCTTTGGGCTGAGGGGTGGAAGCAGGCCTGCTTGTACCCCGTCTGCCTCTCCCTCTAAAGAACCCCCTCTGGGCATAAGCAGAAGAGGAGGCCTGGGCTTGGTAAAAAGGCCTATGAAAAGGTCTGCCCCTGCCCCTGGGAAGCTGCTTTTGAGGAGTGGCCTGCCTTTCCTTGGCCTGTGCACTCCTATAGGTGGTCCTATACTCATCCATTTTCTTCATGTAATTCTCTGTCTGATCCCCAAACAGAGAAATACCCAGAACAGGAAAATCTATGGCCTTAGTCTGGGTATCCTGTGACAGGCTAGTACATCTGAGCCAAGCCATTCTTCGAAGTGCCACAGATGTAGCCATGACTCTTGATGACACATCATTTGAGTCCACTGCAGCATGGAATTGCACCTTGGATGCCTCAATACCATCAGCAGCCACCTGCTCCAGCTCCTTGGCAAACTGGCCAGGGATCTGTTTTGCTAAAGCCATGACAGTGTCCCATCTGGATTTCTGATATCTAGCCATATAAGCCATATAATTCACCTGTCTGAGTCCCAAGGATGCTGCCATGTACTGTTTCTTTGCCATGGCATCAATCCTCCTGGAGTCCTTGTCTGGGGGGTGTGAAGCCAAGGGAATATTTGCCTTGTCACAGGCTGCAGCCTGCACTACCCCAACATGGCTGCATTGTTGTGTAAGGAACTCCGTATCAGAGCCCGACAATGTGTACCTCTTGTCCATTCTCTTATCCACAGAAGGTATAGTGTGAGGAATTTTTAGAATTTTAAATGTCTGTTTCCCAAAAGATTTGTGCAAGGGAATAGACAGCCTTCTAGACTCTGGGATATCCATCATTTCTACATAGTCAGGCTCCTCTTGATCATCCACAGCTTCCTCCATAGGGAGCTGGAGAGTTTCAGCCACTTTTTTATAAAACATAAAATGAGAAGGGGACTCAGAAAGCCTAGGAGGAGACACTCCTGAAGGTCTGTCTGGGGAGATGTCCGGGTCAATGGGCACATCCAGACTTTCAAATCCACATTCACTCTCCTCATACTCATCTTCCCCCTCCTCTGGTTCATAATATTCCTCTAAATCATACTCTTGAACCGGTGGAACCGGCCGAACCGAGCGTCTACTTGACGGTGCCGGTTCGATCAGAACCGGGGAAAGCGACTGGACAATTTTGATCGCTTTGGCTATTTTTCAGCGGTTGGAGAGGAAAGTTTTGGCTCCACACCAGCTGATATTCTAGTCCTTTTTGCTGGAACTGACTCCTCAGAGTCGGATCTCCTTTTGCCCGAAGAAGTTTCGCCCTGGTCAGAGGGCACTCCTTCTGGTTCGGTTTGAACCGAACCGGGCTGGCCATCCGGTTCAGTGGACTTTTTGGCCTCCCTTTCCCTGAGCCTACCAACTCTCTTTTCCAGGGTAGCTGCAGGAACATTTTTACAAATTTGGCAGTCTGCATTGAGGTGGTCAAACCCCAGACAGTAAACACAGGTGGTGTGGGGATCAGCCTTGGCAAAGACTTCCCCACACACACTACAGTGTTGAAACTCAGTGGGCCCAGTTTTTCTTTTGGGTTTCTCAGACATAGTGCCAGTCCTATCCAAACTTACCCGTTTATGACAATCCGCCAGGCAAGACCCTCTTATTGGTTCCCAACCATATCACGGGTCGTGGAAAAAAACGTAATAAAATCCAGTATTTTTAGAACCGATAAGAACCGGTAACCACACTCTAAAAGTACAATTTAAGATTTTTTAAACAACTTGATCGGTTCAAACCAAACCGATGAACCATTTACAAGTTCCACACAGAATAGATAAAATATAACCTATCTAGTACTCACAAATACCACAGACAGAGACTGAACCAACAGGTTATGGTTTAATTTCGGTCGAAAACCGAGAAAACAGCACTTTAACCAACAAAATGAACCGAGAAGAAGGAGAAATCTCTGGAGCGACTGTTCAGTGAGGCGGAGTAAAGAATCTGACGGTTTGAGTTTGAAGAACAACAGACAGAGTCTCAACCGAGCTCGAGCTAAGCGCTCCATGCCTGGCATGGAAAGTTAACTCTTTCATCTCCGGGGCAGTTCGAAGGTTGGGACTCACTGCATATGTCAGAATATAGCAAGACTTCATGTTGTTTGAACCATACCTTTCTTCTACACTTCCCTGGTACCAGGTCTAGTAGCCACACACAAAACTCCTGGCTTAGAGTATGCATGGCGTAAATCCCACTTAGGCTGACACCATCTGTCATCGAGGTACAAGTCAGGAAGCATATGAAAACCAGAAGCAATTGTAAAATTCACAACAGGTGATTTACTATTAATCACAGTAAAATAAAAAAATTAAATTGTTCAGTATAACTATTTACAAAGGCAGTATAAATACAGAAAGTCCATCTGGGTTTCTTCTTAATTTCCAATCTCAGTCTCTGTCTCTCTCTGTGTTTCCCTTGCAAGAAATTGCTATAAGTCTTTGCAACCCCTGCTCGTTAAGGAAACGGCATGCTTCTCACACAGTGTTCTTGTAAGTTTCAACAAGTGCAGCATAAAGAACATTGTGACCCAGAACTGACCTCTTGCTTACAGCTTCTCAGAGAGTTTTCAAACAGGTTAACCCCTTGAGTTCCAAACTGCTTTTTGAAATCATTTCAACAGTAAATCTATACATAATTCTAAACAAAGGGATCCCAGTATTAGTTACATTTCCACCTAAGGATTCACATATATATTTATACCAGCAGATATTCAAAGGGGAAGAAAAGACAGAACAGCAAGTGAGGCTAGAGAGATAGTGAGAGGCAGAGAATTGCAAGACCATTGGAGTGATCAAGTCCTAGGCCTCATGAGAAAATTTGGTTGCACAACCCAACAGAGGAGAGAGAGAGAGAAAAGGAGAGAATAGAACATATCCTTGCATTTAAGCTCCTTCTCCATAACAACTGGGACAGGGCCGTATTCAACCCTGTCACAGTCATGCTGCTGTAAGAGTTCCACATTCTATTTTAGAACCCTCTGGCCAGCAGAGCTGACCAGATGGCTTAAAGGAGCCCTACAGGGATTCTACCCTTGTACTGCCCAGGTCATATCTAAATTACATTAAAAATGGGTTCTAGTAACCCAGGGGAACCTGGGTGTCACACTAATGTTTTGGAATAAATTACTAATTTCAAATATAATGTTTTTTATTCCGTTCCACATTTCCTCACCATTGTAATTTGACAACAGGAGATACCATTTTATCAATGATAATGCTGAATTTATTTTGTTTGTATCTGCATTTTTATAGAAGTAAAAACAAGAATTACTGTATTTAATATATGAAAAAATTACACCAATACATCAAAGCAAACTGAATTGTGGTCACTAATGCCTAAAGAGGAACCGATCTTGCAGTTCTGGATATTTAAGTTTAGTGTTCTCAGGACAATATCCAGAATATTCAAACCTCTTGTGGGTTCTAATACATATTGACTTAATAATAATTGTTCACATGATGATAACAGTTTGTTACTATGGGTTGAGGTTTCAGTATGGTTTATCCAATCACTATCTCCCGTATTTGGGTCTCCCATAAAGAGAACCTCTCCCACTTTGTAGGCAGATTCAAGTTCTGTGATTATCTGGGCAGTGATCTCAGAAGATGAGTCAGGGGGTGGTAACATAGCCCAGTGACAAAAGAGTCTGGAGAGTTAAGGAAAATATTTGTCCAGAGGGTTTCAGTGTCAACGGTTTTCAAGATTTTTTTTCATTAGTAACGTCTATGGCTTTAAACACAGAGTTTACATACAGTGCAGTTCCACCACCCTTTTTATTTTTCTACTGTGACTAAACAAGTCACATCCACGCATATCTTTCCCCCATGCATTGTTATTCGAGCACCACATTTCTGCAATTGCCATTATATGTTTTTTCTAAAGCGGTTACTGCAAAACGCTCATCAAATTTATTATTTAAGCTTATAGCATTGGTAAGACAACAGTTTTCTTCTATTTAATATATTTATCTGCTGCCTTAGCCATGGGGACTTCAGGTGGTTTAAGGAGACCTATATTTCTGTTGTTTTCCCCCAGGCTAATTAGTTTAAATTAATTTCATCCAGGGTGCGCTTAATGCTATCAACTAGAACTTTTGCTCCCTTTTTATTCAAATGAAGCCCGTCTTTAAAATAAAATGAAGTATTTGCCCAGAGAGTTTCCCAATTATTAGTGAACACTATATCTTCCTTTTCACACCAGTTAAACAATCTTGCATTTATTCTGGATATGGTGTATTTTTTTCTCTGTATGTGCTCATGGAATAGGTAAAATACTAGAGACAGGAGCAGTACCACCTTCTTTAATTTTTTTACCCAAAGACAATAGGTTGTAACATATGTCTTTTTCATGTTGTTTTTCCATGTCATTAGTACGAAGATGTAAGACAACCGAGAAGTTTTTGTTTTTGATTAGTTTGTTAATTCTGTTTTGCATGTCTGATATTTTAGCTTCTGGAAGACAAGAGACTGTGATGTTATATTTATAATTTTTACAGACATGTGAATCAATGTAGCTTATAATAGAGTCACCAATTACTAATCTTTGCAATGATGTATTTCTCTTATTTGCATATTCCTGATCTGCAATCCTAAATTCCTTTCCATGGACACAGACTTCAGGTGTTGCTGTGCACTCTGACTCATTTTTAAGTGAAGAGACATAGAAACATAGAAGTTGACAGCAGATAAGGACCGCAAGGCCCATCCAGTCCACCCATTTCTTTCTCTACCTTATAAATGCGCCACCAGCCTTTGCTCTGTCAATGGCCTATCTAGTCATACTCATCTGTATTGCTCCCTTATGCCTCTCCCATGCCTGTTTGAAGACCTGCACTGTATTCATATCCACCACTTCCTAAGGTAGGTCATTCCATGCATCCACCCATCATTTCTGTGAAAAAGAACTTCCTCACATTACCCATTAATCGGCCTCCCTCTAATCTTATGTTGTGTCCTCTTGTCCTGCTATTTTTCTTATATTGAAACATGTTAGACTCTTTCACCTTGTTAATACCCTTGAGGTGTTTGAATGTTTCGATCATATCACCTCTCTCCCTCCTTTGCTCTACGGTATATTGAGCTCCGTTAATCTGTCCTCATATGTTTTCTGATGCAGTCCCTGCACCATTTTGGTTGCCCTTATGAAGCTGTGACCTCCAGTACTTCATGCAGTACTCCAGATGCGGCCTAACCAGTGTCTTGTAAAGAGGGATTATTACCTCCCTCTTACGACTTGTGATACCCCTACTAATACACCCCAACATCCCCCTAGCCTTACCTACTGCTTTAGTGGTCTGCTTGGATGATTTCAGGTCATTAGTGATGATGATGCCCAAGTCTCTTTCTTCCCTTGTGACTGCCAGCAACTCCCTTCCCAGCCTATAGGTGGCTTCAGGGTTTCTCTTCCCCATGTGCATGATCTTGCACTTCTTTGCATTAAACCCCAGTTGCCACACTTATGACCATTTTGCCAGTTTATCCAGATCTCTTCTCATTCTGCCCACCCCATCTGGATCATCTACTCTGTTGCAGATCTTGGTGTCATCTGCAAACAGACAAACCTTACCCTCCAGTCCATCTGCAATGTCACTGATGAAGAATACCTGTTTGAGTTAGTTCATTGTGATTTATTGCTCGTCTACCTCTCTTAAATGAGTGTATAGTTACAAGGGACCAGACTTCGGCCTGACCATCCGATTCAAATCCCCTACAACTTTTGGGAGAGTGAATAAATTTATCGGACAAGTCAGAGTCTCCACTGTACTCCCTTGTTCTTTTTCCTTTTTCCATCCCTGATTTTGGTGTACGTTGTTGTACAGTACATATGCTATCTTGGATTTTGTTAGCCTTATTCTAGTTGTGTTAAGCATTTCATGTACTCTGTGCATTTCATGTGCTCTGTGCAGTTTTGACCTACAAAATTTACATCATTCTTAGTGTTGTTGTCAGTATCCTCAATAAAAAATATGGCATACACATTACATGTTTTGCATTTGATAACTGAGCCTTCCTTACAAAGGAGTTCTAAGAAAATCTTCAGAAGGGTCTCTAAATTCCATATTTTCCTTTTTCAAACTTGCAGGGAAAATATGAAACTTAGATTGAAATACTTGCTCAAGTAAAATGGCCAAAAGTAAATGAAAAGGGGTGATTGCCTAACGGTGGATGCAGGCAGACATGCCTGCAGAACCTGAGACTTGAGTGGTGCCGTGACCCCAACCGGGACCGGAAACAGGCCCAACTTTTAGTGCTTACAGGAAGTCTGTCCTCCCTCCTGAGTACAGGATCATCAGAACCCTCCCCAGAGGGGGAGGTGGACCAGACACGACCCTGCTGCTGAAGCAGAATAGAAGCAGGCCTATTCTGAAATGCATCTGAAAGAGTTTCAAATGCATGGGATATGAGGGAATAAAACTGATCTGCATGGTGGAAACGTTCAGCCACTCCAAATGGAGATATTTATCAGGGTCAATAGCTGAAGGCTGAAAAGCAAGTGTAGAGTGCATATTGGGGAGGACAGCCTGAAAGGACATATACTCCTGAGGAACAGGAGGAGGGTCTGGGCCTGAAGGGTCCAGGCTATAGAAAGCATCTTCATCGCCACGCTCAGAAATAATGAATTCAGAGTCAGACTCATCTAACTCCTTACCCACCACCACCCCCGAAGAGGAATTTGGAAGGGGGATGAATCGCAGAATTCCCTATCTGGACTGTGGCATAGGTAACATAAGCAACACTGGCCTAAAAAAGCGAGGTGTCAGTGCCAGAGGCAGTGCTGTAACCAGGACCAAATCCAGCACTGGGAAGTGTCTCAGCATTGAGGACAGCAGCAAAGTCAGCATTGAGGATGGTGCCATGCCATACTCCAACAGGCCTAGACCTGGCACCGATCCCCGCACCTAATGTGGCGCCAATGATCCAGTTAGAACCGAAGTGACTGAAAAGGCACGTGGTTGGTCCCAACACAAAGACAGTGAATGAGGGAGCAGCCGGGGTGGACAGCAGTCAGTGGTGCAGTCACTGACAAGGGTGCTGGGACCACTAATGGAGCCAAACATTCTACCCAGCTTAAAGGCCCTGCCAACAGTTCCAGGGCCCCTAGCCACAAAAGGTCTGGATCTTGATTCACAGGCAGAGGCAAATGAGCCAGACATTCTACCCACTACTCCATAAGAGCTGCCCAGTGGTGGAATGGCTTGCTAAAGTCCTTGCAGGTAGACGGGGGGACTCCAGGCCTGAGACCTTGACCTCCCAAGAGCAGAAGCTGTTGGCGACACCAACAGCATTGGTGAAGGCCTTCCACTCTGGGATGAAGAATTCATGGCAGACCTCACAGAGGGCAGTTTAGAGCAGTACATTTTATTCCCCTTCCTAAGGGAAGAGGAAGAACCTGAGGCTAAGTGGGCGCCATGACCACAACCGGGATCAAGAACAGGCCCATTTCTTTTAGTGTCTACAGGAAGGTTGTCCTCCCTCCCTCCCTCCTGAACACAGGACTGCCTATCATCAGAACCCCCCTGGAGGGGGAGGTGGACCAGATATGACCCTGCTGCTGAAGCAGCTTGCCTAAGAAGGCTCCCTACCATCATCATCCATGGCCATCAACAGTTGACTCAGTGGGGCTGAGACTGAAAATCTTTTTTTCCCCTAAACTGACAAAAATAACAAAACCATAGCTAAAAAAGAGAAACAGAAGAACTGAATGCAGTTGTCATATACTGTAGATGTCAAGTTCTGATAACCGGTGTGTAGGCAAGGTTGAAACTGAAGCATACTCGACAGTGCTAAAAAAGAACTGAGGCAGTTGAGGGCTGGTGTCAAGGTAAGCCAAGTAGCATGGGCCAGTCTTATGGTGCCACGTGGGCAAGCAGCTTGTTTTGGCACCAGCCTTCCTGAAAAGTTCTGGCTCCCACTGGGCCCTAGCTCCTCCAACTCAGAACCCATGAATGTGAATCAATGGTGAAGACTGATTCCTGGAAGATCCTGACATCTAAAATGGGTCGCTACTCCCCATATTTCTTTTGAGTCAGGCACTATCTTGAGAAGAAGCCTCTGCTCCACAGGGAGGCAGGGACTTTTTCTATGGCTTTTGAAATTAACATTATTTTTTTTTGTTACTTCCTATTCAAACAGACTTTTTTCTGTGGGAAACTGAGCTGGAAAACATCTGTGTTTCTGCAGTTTTGGAAAGTGTTTGAACTGCAGAGACAACCCTCAGCCCACTACCTCTTATACTCACTTATCTATGGGTAAAATTGTTAGGGGTTTTGTTTTGGCTGGGGCTTAGGTGCTGCAGCTGCAGCATTATGCCTGGAAGCCCTTTTGCCCCTTCCCCTAAAGTAACCTCTTTGTGATCAATACTCATAGGAGACATAAGAGACGTAGGCTATTGGAAAATATTCCCAGCCTCATCTCCCCTTCCATAGGACCTATAGGAGGTAGAGTCCTTTTCCTTCTCATTGTTACTTTTGAAAGTGGTTTTGTAGTCATCCACTTTTTTCATGTAGGCTCCTGTTTTGTCACCAAATGTCCCCTCAAAGGAGGAATCCACAGCCTTGTTTTGAGTCTCCTGAGAAAGGATGCTAGTCCTCAGCCAGGAATACCTTCTTAAGGACACTGCAAAAGTCAAGGACTCTAGCAGCAGTGTCACTGGTATCCACAGCAGTGAAAAAATGATATTTTGAGGCATCCAGGGCTGATCTTGTTGTGGCAATTGGGGCCTGTGCCAATTCATCAGCCATTATTTCTGCCAGTACCAGAATTGTGTTCCAAATTGCTTTCTGGTACTGTGTTACATGTGAGAAATAAGCTGTCTGCCTGATAAGCAGGGAAGCTGTAGCATAAACCTTTTTGGCCATAGTATCCAATTTTTAGAGTCTTTTTCAGGAGGCTATACAGGTAAGAGTGATTTTTGTTCTCATACAAGCAGCGGCCTGGACTACTCCATGATGATCAGGATGGACATACAGGTATTTGACTCCCTGCTTATCCACCTAAAATTTTCTTTCAGTTTTCTTATCTATGACTGCAGCTGAGGTGGGTGCAGACATGATTTCTGATATGGCCTTAAAGGAAAGCTGTCATTATTGTACCATTCCGCCCGGCCAAAGCTTATCCTCTGATTAAGCTTTTAATGTATGTTGCAACATTTTTCCTTGCGCGCAACATACATTATTTTACTTTAAAATGCAACCTGGAAGTATAGGCGGCGTGTGGGGGCTCCATTATCTGTAAAGGTGCAGCGGCCACTTCTCACTCAATACTTTTCTATTGAAGCGGAGCAGTGCACGCCGCACTTTACAGATAATGGAGCCTCCCCTACACACAACATACCTCCAGGTTGTGACTTTTTAAAACTTAAAATAATGTATGTTGCTGTGCGAGAAAAATGCTGCAACATACATTAAAAGCTTAACCAGAGGGTAAGCTTGGCTGGGGTGGGATGGTACAATAAGAAAAAATGACTTACCATAGTAATCTTCTTTCTTCCCAGTGATGCTCAGATATTCATAACTTTATGCAGTAAGCCTGGAAGGTTGAACTGCCTGGAGAGATAGAACACATGCAAATGATGGAACACTTTGCAGGTGAGCATCTTTCAAACACTGCCACTACTAACTGCCTGTGTTCTAAACCTCTTCAGATTTTATAAAGGAGCCTGAAAAGTAGGCCCAGGGTAATATAGTACCATAATTTTATTATTAAAATTGGGGTTTTCCAATAATATAAATGTGTAAAAATAAAACTCCAACTGGAGAGATCCACAATTCAACAAGGTTAGAACAAAATGCCAGAGAAATACCAAAAAAGGTAGAAACATAATGAACCCTGTTCACCTAAACTATTGAGAGGTGCAGGGTAAAAACATTCCAAGGGTGTATAGTGATAATGGTGGCACCAGCATGTGGAGTGCAGAGGCTGAAGTTCTGGAAGGGGAGGTAGGGAGGGAAGTTATGAATATCTGAGCATTACTGGGAAGAAAGATTACTATGGTAAGTCATTTTTTCTTATAACCCCGGTAATGCTCAGAATATTCCTAACTTTATGCAGACTACCAAGCAGTATCACTGGAGGTGGGCACAGAACTTATTTTGGAAACAGACTTTGCAGGACTGCTGTGCCAAACCTAGCATCACTCCAAGACATAATATCTAGATTGTAATGCTTTGTAAAGTTGTGTACTGTCTTCCAGGTAGCTGTTTTACAAATGTCCACTAATGGAACATCTCTGGCAGCTGCTAAGGTAGCAGCTGTCCCTCTTGTGGAATGGGCCCTCAATCCATCCTGATGAGGGCTCCTTACCAGCCTTTGTGTAACAGAATTGGATACACTAGACTATCCATCGAGAAATAGACCTTTTTAGAGGCTGGATTACCTTTTCCCACAACCCCATAGTTCAGGAACAACTGTTTTCTGTCCTGTCTATGGCCTTTTGTGGCTGTCATGTAGTAACTGAGAGCCCTTTTTACATCCAGTCTGTGGATTCTTCTTTCACCAGAGGTAGCGTGATCAGTGAAAAAGACAAGGAGACTGATGGACTGAATAAGTGGAAGTCCGAGACTACTTTGGGAAGAAATGTTATGTTTGTCCTAAGAACTACCTGATCCCTATGAAAGGAGATATAATCCTGATCTATACAGAGAGCCTGAAGCTCACTAATCCTTCTTGCAGAAGTCATTGCCACGAGAAAAACTGTTTTCCTAGTGACATATTTCAAAAGAGCTGTAGCCATGGGTTCAAAGGGGGAGCCCATGAGTTTAGCTACACACACACACACACTCAAATACCAAGCTGGCACTGGTGCCCAGTGAGGGGGATATAGATGATTCAGACCTTTGAAGACTCTTTTAAAGATAGGATCTGAGGCTAAGAGAGGTAAGCAGAGACAGCTGCCAAATGTACCTTCAGAGAGCTGGGTTGCAAACCAGAGGAATGAAAGTGGGAGAGATAATTCAGGGCAACTGAAATTTTAGCTTGGTCTGGTATCAGTGATCTGCTCAAGCACCAAAGTGAAAACCTTTTCCATTTAGAAGAATAGGTTTTCATAGTAGAAGGTTTTCTATTAGCTCTTAAAATGCTTAAGACAGATTGAGAGAGGTTCAATTTTGCATATTCTATGTCCTCAAGAGCCAGGCCTTGAGGTTGAGGGACTTGAAATTCAGGTACAACAGAGTTCCCTGGTTGGAAGTCAGTAGACTGTACCTCCAAGGGAGGTGTATCAGTTTTGTAACAAACATGGAGAGCAGAAGAGAGTACCATGGCTGCCTTGGCCAATCTGGAGCTATCAAGATCAGTGATGCTACATGGGATCTGAGCCTGACCAGTGCCCTGTGAACCAGAGGTAAAGGAGGGAAAGCATATAGGAATTTCTCTGACCAATCCAAGATCAGGGCAACCAGAGGAAGTGTGCCCTGATCCGGTGGTCTGCAACAATACTGGAGCAGGTAATGGTTCTTGTGAGATGCGAACAAGTCTACTTGTGGAGTGCCCCACCTCCTGAAAATAACCTGGACCACCTGTCTGTTCAGGGTCCATTCATGATGGGCCTGGTTGATTCGACTCAAGGCATCTGCCAGGATGTTGTCTTTCCATGGCAAATGAATTGCCTGCAGGGATATTCCCAGAGAATAAGCTAGAGTCCAGATACGTATGGCTTCTGTGCAAAGGAGGCCTGACCTGGTGCCTCCCTGCTGGTTTATGTAATACATTGTGGTGGTATTGTCTATTCTGATCTGTACCACCTTGTTCTGTACTAGGGGAAAGAAGGCTCGTAGAGCTAGCAAAACTGCTCTGAGTTCCAGCAAGTTTATGTGTCGAAGGGACTCTGCAGCTGACTAGGTGTCCTGGGTGGTGTGCTGCCCTAGATGGGCACCCCAGCCCAATAGGGATACACCTGTTATGAGAACTACTGAGAGACTCTTCTTCTGAAAGGGGATTCCCTGTCTTAAGTTTGATTCCTCTTTCCACCACAAGAAGGACTATAACATTCAGTGCCCTTGTTACTAGAATGAGTTTTGAAAAAGGGTATTTTTTCTGACACCCGTGAGCCCTGAGGTGGAACTGGATGTCCCTCATGTGGAATCTGGAACCCAGCACTGTGCCTATGGCAGCGGCCATGTGGCCCAGTAGCTGGAGAAACTGCCTTGCAGTTTTTGGTTTGTGTAACCTGAAGGAATTTGCCACTGACTGAAGGCTTTGTACCCTCTCCAGAGGCAAATAGGCTCTGGCTGTAAGGTATTTATTTCTGCTCCTATGAACTGCAACACCTGTGTAGGGGTGAAGGCAGACTTTCTGTGATTGATTAAAACCCCCCGAGACTCTAGGAGGTCCTGGGTGACTTTTAAATTCTGCTGTACCCTCAGTGGGGATTTTCCCACCACTAACCAGTCATCCAGATAAGGGAAAACAGCGATACCTTGTCTCCGAAGATGTGCTACTACAGCAGCCAGATAATTTGTGAATACCCTTGGGGCTGAAGAAAGGCCAAAAGGCAGGGTTGAAAACTGGTAGTGCCCTGAAGGGAGTCTGAATCTGAGATATCTCCAGTAAGAATCCCTTATGGGGATGAGGAAATAAGCATCCTTTAAGTCCAGTGATGCCAGCCAGTCTCCCTTTTGGAGCATTGGCAAAATCACAGCTAGAGTTACCTTTCTGAATTTTTCTTTCCTTTAGATGCTTGTTTAAAGCTCTGAGATCGAGACTAGGCCGCCACTCCCTACTTTTCTTTGTGGTTAGGAAGTATCTGGAATAAAGACCCCATCCCTTCAGAAACTTTGGAACTGGTTCTACCGCTTTCAGCTGTAGGAGGTTTTGAACCTCTGACTCTAGCAGTGTTTTTTCTGCTAGTGAGGGAGAGCTGAATACTCTGATTTTCTGAGAAGGAGGGGATTTGAATTCCAGAGACAGATCTTGACCCATTACCTCCAGAACCCATTTGTCTGTGGTGATGTTTAGCCAGGCATGGAGGAAGTGAGACAGTCTGCCTCCCTCAGGTAGGGAGGAAGCACCCTGTGGCTCAGTGGGTCTGTTTTGATTGTGGCAGAGGCTGAGCTTGGGAACCTAGCCTCGAACCCCTCCTTTCCCTGCCCCTGGAGTATCCCTGTTGTGGATACTGCTGGTACTAGGGTAAGGCCACTGACTGGAAGAAGGGTCTGGTATAAAAGGACCTGCCCCGGCCTCCCCTTCCATAAGGCCTGGTGGATGGTGAAGCTCTCTCCTTGGCAGAGTTGCTTCTGTAAGTGGCCTTATACTCATCCACCTTCTTCATGTATGGCACAGTGGACTCCCCAAAGAGGGAATTTCCCTCTAGAAGAAAATCCAAGGCCTTAGACTGGGTATACTGAGTAAGGTTTGTGGCCCTGAGCCATGCAAACCTCCTCTGTGCCACCGTATTAGCCATGCATCTGGCTGCAGTGTCAATGTTAGCAGCCATTTGGAATTGGTACTTAGCTGCCTCTAACCCAAACCTGGCAGTTTCAGCCAGGTCATCTGACAAGGGCAAGGGAGCTTTCTGCGACATAGCCAGGACTGACTGCCACAGTGACTTCTGATACTGGGCAGCACAGGCCTGGAAAGTAGCCTGACGTATAGCCAGAGAGGCTGACAGGTACTCTTTTTTGGCCATGCTATCAATCTTTCTGGAATCCTTGTCCAGAGGATGTGAGGACAGAGGGACCCTGGCCTTGTCGCAAGCAGCTTGCTGAATTACCCCCTGATGGTCTGGATGGAAAAAAGAGAAAGTCAGCTCCCTCCCTCTCCAACTGGTATTTTCTGTCCATCCTCCTGTCTATAGAAGGTGTGGAGTTTGGTGTTTGTAGAATCTGTAAGGCATCCTTCTTAAAGAATGTGTACACCGGTAGGAGAAGAACCTTTGTGGGTGTCAGCCCCATCATCTCCAAGTACTCTACCTCCTCTTCATCCTCAACTTGTTCGGGAGTGGAGATGTGTAGTGCATCTGTCATCTTCCTTATGAAAGTAAAATGGGATGGAAAATCCTCAGTCACCCATTGGTCCCTCATCACTGTACTCATCATCATCATCAAACTTGTCCCCTCTATCTTGAGGGGGTGGATGCATATTGCTGCCAACCCGGGGACCCTGGGAAGGGGCAGGAGGCTGCTGAGGAGGAACTAGTGCCTGTAAAGACTGAATTATTTTAAAGGCCTGAGCAATTTCTTGGGCCATTGGTATAGGCATAGCAGGCACAGAAGTCCCCGATTTGGCAGGAGGGGGTTCTGTATGCTTTAATTTTTTACTTTTTTTAGAAGAAACTGGGGAGTCAGACAGTTCATTTGATCGTTTTGTGCCCTTTTTGCCTGTCTCGGGGACAGGCACTGAAGCAGATGTGGGTTCAGCCACAGATTCTTGGGCTATCGGCTGGTCAGAGCCAGAGGGACCCTTTGTAAACTGTTTCTTGAGCCTTTCAAGGCGTTTTTCCAGTGTTTTATCTGGGAATGTTTTACATACTTCACATTCCTCTTTAAGGTGGTCAAAACCCAAACATATCACACATAAAGTGTGTTTATCTGCTTTAGCAAATACTTCCCCACACTGGGAACAGTTTTTAAAACCGGGTTCACCAGTTCGCTTTTTAGGTTTCTCAGACATGATGTTTAAAAAGAGAAAAAAAAAAAACAACCGCTAACAACAAAAGCCTTTTTTTTTTAAAATGATTGGTTCCGGAACTGAGAAGGGACCTTTGGAACCAAACCAATGTAGCTGTATGGAACCGGGTCAGCGGTTCAGGTAACCAAGAATTATCAGTTACAAAAAATTAAATAAAACAAGTTTTAAATATATAACTAAGGCAGTTGTTTAATCAGAGAACCCTGATTTTAACAGAAACTAACCCGGTTCCCCCACAGTTATACTGAACCGAGAGGAACCAGGAAAAATAACAAATTTAACCGTAAACTAGATAAATAATACAAAACCAAGTAGTAGAGGCAGTAAATGAAAACAAAATATACTTACAGTAGTATTTGAAGTTTTCTTCACGCAGGAGAAAGTGGATGAACGAAACTCCGAGTGACCAGACTTTTCAGGCAGAGAGAAAAATCTGAAGAGGTTTAGAACACAGGCAGTTAGTAGAGGCAGTGTTTGAAAGATGCTCATGTGCAAAGTGTTCCATCCATTTGCATGTGTTCTGTCTCTCCGGGCAGTCCACTCCTCCAGGTTTACTGCATAAAGTCAGGAATATTCTGAGCATTACTGGGGTTAGAGCGACAGCTTTCCTTTAAGGGGTTTATGTATTGGAGTAACACTCTTCTTGGTGGAGCTACCCCCCACGTTTATAAAATCAGCATCCTCTTCATCCTCCTTTGTCTTTAGTAGGGAAATGCTGAGGTTATCGACCATCTGTATGACAAACGAGGAAAAGGATGAGTAGTCCTCATTATGCCTTGGAGGAGGATTGAAATCTTGCTCACGTGCATCCTCTAATTCCATGGGGTCACATTCCTCCATTTGTACACTCTTCTTCCTCCTCTTCCGCAGGCAGGTAGGTTGAAGCCTGAGTCGGTCAGAGCCTGAGCCGGGGGGGAGGGGTAGCAAGTATCTTATTAAAATTTCCCATGGCCTGGATCACCTGGAAAAATTATCACATTTTTTGTATGTCCTCTGATGAGGGCATTTTATCTGTGCCATCTGCCCCTGCTTCTTTCTCCGCTCAGAAGAAGTGGCAGTGACAGCTCTTTCTTTAAATTTCTTTCTGGCAGTCACCATTTCCAGTATCTGCTCCGAGGCTTTTTTATTTATATTTTTGCCATCAGTGGATTTAGGGTTCCCCCTTTCAGACACCCTGATGTCTGAACCATGTTTACCAAGCCTATCTGATGGCTATGCAGCTTTATCTTTTTTCTTGTCACCTTTAACATTATTGGCTGCTGAACATGGGGAGATGGACCCTTTAGATGCATGCTTTTCACCATCGCTGGAAAAACCCTTAGAGCCTTTATTATTATTTTTAGGTGACAAGAGAGACAGACTGAGAAGGCAGGCTTCTTTTAAAATGTTTTATCTTTTTAATGAGATTTTTGGACAAAAAAATGTGACAGAACTTGCAATTTATAAAGTTGTATTATGGATCTAGGCACTCTAAACAAAGCTCATGGCAGTCTGCCCTTGCCAGGAGCTGGAAACAATTTTTAACATTTCTTGATGGTCCACAAGGTCTCTCTGGCATGCCAATATGAGTGAACCTTAAATAATAAAAAAAAAAAAAAAGGCTTTCCAAATATGTTGCAGTACAAAAACTATGCCAAAGGTCAAATTGCGGCTCCTGTATGATGAAGCAATTAATTAAGGTGAAAGGGCACAGACAGAAATTGAAAGTAAAAGTGCTCCATTCTCTGTAAAGTGAATAATATAAAAATAGTAAAGACTTGCTATTTTCAAGAAAAAATGGTTTAGTAGCCGATTTACAGAAAAAAAATAAAATGGTAGCCAGCTAGGATATTCTCTGGTTCCTGGGAATCAAACAGGAACTGGAGAAACTGCAATTCACTGTAAAAGCAAGCTAAATGTGAGTAATCAAAAAACTAACGCACTTTATGATTAAACTATAAAATAAGAAACCTGACTATAGAACCAGGTGATACTAGAGTTCTTTACAGAGTGACTGCTCTCTTCAGGTGGACAAAACAGATCTGAGCAATGGCCAGAGTGGAACACAGATGGAGAGTTTGAACCTACGCTCTAAATTCCAAAATTTGCATAGCTTCTGTCTCCAGGGCGTCACTCTCAGCCAAGATGACTATATAAAGTGTAAACATTTAGGTGAGGTATTCTTGAGGTTAGAACTCCCCCTCCCATTTCCTTCTCAAATATGCTGCCACCACAGCTAGGCACTTTGTGAAAACTTGTGATGGTGAGGTGAGGCCAAAGGGAAGGGCTGTAAACTGCTACTGGCAGATCCCCAGATTGAACCCGAGGTATTTGCCGTGACTTGGCCTGACTGGCATGTGAAAGCAGGCATCTTAGATCCAGTGACCCTACCAGTCTCTTTTTTGCAGAGACGGAACCACTGAGCCCAGTATTACCATCTTGAATTTCTATTTTTTTAAATGTTCATTTAGATATCTCAGATATAAAATGGATTGCCACTCCCCATGTTTCTTGTGAGTCAGGAAGTACAGCATCTGGAATAAAGCCCATTGCCCATTATGTGGCAGGTACTTTTTTTTCCACTTCATTTGCTTACAAAACATTTTTCACCTCCATTTCCAATATGAATTTTTCTGTTGTGCAGTTAGGTTGAAACACCTTTTGGGTTCTGCAGCTTTGAAAATTTTTTGAACTGCAGGGACAACCCTTAACATAGAAACATATATAGAAACACAGAAATTGACAGCAGACAAGGACCGCTAGGCTCACCCAGTCTGGCCATTTTCCCTACCTGCTGCAAAAACCAAAGACTTACTTGATCTCTGATTTTGTGCTCTTTCCTAATGCTAGGGTCCCCCATGCCTATCCCAAGCATTTTTGATGTCCCCTACCGAATCTGCCACCACCTCCGCTAGGAGGCTGTTCCATGCATCCCCCACCCTTTCTGTGAAGAACTACTTCCTCATATTGCTCCTTAGTCTACCCCCTTCCAGCCTCATGTCATTACCCCTTGTCCTAGAACATCTCTCTTTCTGAAAGATGCTACCCCTCCTGTACACCTTTAGTTTTTAGTTTAGTTTTAGTTTTTGTTGATCGGAGGAGGACTAGACAATTCTGCCTATTTTCAGCCTCATCCCAGGGAGGGGGGAGATACAGATGGATGCCAATTGAAACTAAACCAAATTAAGCTGTTGGTGGTATTTTTAGTGAAAAGGGGACATTTGGCCAGGACACCAGGGAAATTCCGCTACTCTTGTCAATAGGGGGAACCGTTGACCGTCTTGTCCAAGGTGACCACCGAGGTGGAAGAGGAGAGGATGGACATTGAGGAGACAAGGGGCAGGCCTCCCTCCCTGTTTTCACAGCTCAAGAGAACACAGAGAATGCAACTGTAACTGGTGAACTTCAGGATGAAATAATTTATTCAGCCTATGGAGGACCAATGGGAAGATTCAGCACTGAACAAGGAAACTACAGTACAGGAGGCAGGACAAACATGACACAAAACAGGTACCTGATAAAAGGCTAAGCTCTGAACAACAGTTGTTAAACTTGCTAAATGATGAGACAGTAAAATACCTGAGGAGAAAACAGGAGTTAGAGGATGAGCTGTGTAAGCTGAAAAGCAGCGCATCTCCTGACAGGCTCGACTCGTAACCTGTCATGGTGAGTCATCCTACAGTTGATGTTGACTCATCAAAAGGGAAAGCCAATGTATGGCAGCCTCCGAATAGTTCACAGCGCACAGAAATGCAAAATATGCAAAAAGTTGCTGGCAGTTCTGATGGTCAATTGGCTGTGTGCCTAGAGCCGCAAACTACTCCTCAGACTGAAAAGCCAAAACCAAGCCAACAGAGTCGGACCACAGCGGCATTCTACTGCAACCAAAGTTAGTTCAGCAAATCAAACAATGAAGCATTTTGGACAAATGATTAACTTCCTAGCACACAGATCAGCCAGTTATTTGGCCTGGAGTGCTGCATCCCCCCCCAGAAATACAGACATTGGGACAGGGAACTGGTCCCCAGTCCAAGCTTTAGCAGATTCAGGTTGGTTGCAAAATGCAGAGGGCCAGTGAATCCCTGACCCCGTGGATGAAAATGTGCAATGATATAACTTAATAGCATCAGAAAAAATTAAAATCTCAGAAACGTGGCCACCAACAGTATGAGCTCCAACGAACTCCAGGGTGTTTCACATTCTGTCAGCAAGGAAACCGGTATGGGACCAGAATCGGAGCAACCTAGCCCAGAGCTGACTGGTTAGTCTACTCAGTTGTCTTTACATCCTGATTCTTCAAACTGGACAGCCCAGGGAGAAATCTGTTAGGGCCAGCGGTTTGGGGAAATTCAGTACAAATGAATGGTCAGGATCCCAGATTTAAACTGTCAGATCTGTTTCAGAATAAGGGCGAACCAGCCCCTTGGAGGAACGCAGTTCAGCTGATTTATAAGGGAGGACTTGAATCCCCCCTCCCCCGATAGACTATGTGGCAAGGTTATTGTTAAATGGATCAATGAAGTTTTTTTCATCAGAAATATTTGCTCTGATTAACACTGGTAATTCTAATTACGATATCAGTTTTAAAACTATTTCTAACTTAGATAGGTTTTGGGCACAATATCAGAATCTTAAGAACACACCAGTGTGGATTCCATTTATGGCAGTACCCCTTACAAAACCTCTAGTTAAAAATATTACTATCATGTAGTTGTAACCCCTAGGTGGCGCTATCCCAAGGGCTACTAGCCCTGTCTGCTTGACTAGTAGCAGGTTAAGGGGCCTAAGTTCTGAAATGGGTGCTTCCATCCGGGGGTCAGGGTTGGTAGTGGTCAAGCTAATCTGGGCACAGCCCTCTGGGACACTGTAACCCCCTCTTTCCCCTATAGTGGCCTGAACACTGTACAATAATAACTTTCACAATACCCCTGGTACACCACACAAGTACCCACACTCTTTGCACTTACCACCAGGGCTGGTTCCTCTGGCTCGACCCTGGGGACCTTCTGTAAAACAAGGTTATGCATAGCAAATAGCAACAGTACAGTACTTGGAGCACAAACTGGAACCACAGTCAGATTACATGCAGAAAAAGTTAGATCTGATTTATTCAGGGGACCTGAACAAGGAAGGGGCAAAATCAGGTTAATTAGCTTAAAGGTTATATCAATCAAGCAGTTATGCATGCACTTTGAGTCCCCACACACAGTCACACATCTGGGTACCCAGGTGGAGAAGAGATGGGCTAGCCAGGACTGTTGCCTGGGGTTGCAGCTGGTTGGGGCCCTGTGATGGAAAACACAACATGCACAGTACACAGTTCGTAAAGCAAATGAAACAACAAGACAATCAGATGACACACTCAGATTAAGCTGCTGTTGCAGGGAGCTACCCTGGTATTTACTCACAATACCCAAGACTGGACACAGGCTGGATGAAAATCAAGGCTGCAGGTGGTTGATCTGGAATGCCAGGAGAAGCAGGGCCCACACAAGTTGCAGAGGCGTCATTCCTGTTCAAGCGTGGAGCAGGTGGCTGATCCCCAGGCAGGTCTCTCGTCGATGGCTTCTCTGTACAGTGGGTGGTCTGGCTGGGCCAGTGTGGCAAGGCCCAGACCGCATGGAGACAAATTTGGATGCAATCCATTTTGGGCTGGATACAGCTTCCAGCAAGCAGAACACAGTTCACACAGTGGGGAACTAACTCACAACCCACTAGCAGCTCGTAGTAGTTTACATGTATGGGAATTCTACTGTACCAGGCAAAGTGCTCCCCGGTCACAATCGCAAAGTCTCTGCACACTTCAGTAGCTTACTTTAGTCACACAAACTTGGATTTAGTCCAAAATAATTCTCTTCTCTCCCTCTCAGGAGCAGCTGGCAGACATGCAAGCCAAAAACTCAGCCTTTTCACAGTTCTCCCATGCGAATCCACTCAGGATTGCTGCTCAAAATTACTTCAGCTCATTCTTGTTCAGCTTCCAGCTGAGATCTAACTGAAAACTGCAAGCAGCCTGGGACTTCCCCAAGATCCAAAAGGTTTGGTTGGCTGATTTGGCTGTCAGTCAAAGCAAGAGCTCCCCCTTCAGTTGCAAAAACGGAGCAAAAAGTTCAAAATTACAATTCCTACAGATTTTGACTTCAGACAGCTCCTGTAGTCCGGCTACATTTTAGGTCCCACCAGAACTGATTAGGCCAATTTGCAGTCCAGTACCAAGACAGTACAGACAAACAAAACAGTCCTTGCTACAAAGAAAGCAGGTTAGAGAAACTACATTATCATTATCAATCTACATGATTTTCAGCAAATAGTTACATCTTTCAACAGAGTTCCCTCTCAGATTACTTATGCTGCAATAGGCAGCCCTTAAAGAGACAGTACACAGAGGCTACACAGGCTCTGGTAATCATATTTAAACGGCTAAAACACAGAACACCAGCCTGGCAGTAAGCATTTAGGCAAGCTCAATGAAGACTTTTTGGGAACCCCCATTTGTAGGGGGGTTACATTTAAAAACGAAGGTGTGAATGTGGAAGATACATTATTCTGGTTAAGACAAAGGCGTGAGGTTTTAAGTAGAAATCAAGTAAACCAAATTGGAGACAAAGAGACCCACTCACCAGATACACTTTAAATATTTATTATTTCCACCACAAATGTTCAAAAATAAAGATCAACGTTTCGTAATGTACCCACTACTTCATCAGGATCTATAAACAATTCCATATATAATAATTATTATTAAAGTATCTTATATTTTGTTAATGAAGAGACTACAGGCAAGAACTGACTGGTTCTCTAAAGAGGTTTTTGGAGCTTGATCCCTCCCAGAGTTTCTGCTTTATATTTCACGTACCAGGCTGACCACACTACAACTATGAGGTTTTAAGTAGACCCACCCAAACACTGGACAGTGAGCAAATATGGGATGGAGGGTTGAAAATAAAGGTCAAAATATTTACATCAAAATACTCACCCCATACATCTTCCCAACAGTCTGTTTCTTGGCAGGGATAGAGGGACCCTATTTTACATCGGGCAACCTAGGTCCTGTTTCAAATGTGGGTCTTGCACTCATTTGAGCTCAGCCTGTGACACAGCCAGGTGCACTCATTGTCTAGAACATAGGCATGTCTCCGCAAATTGCCTAAACCTGTTTAAATGCATTCTATGTGAGAGGACAGGACATGCACATGGTAGATGCCCCTGGGCTTCTCATAATAGAGGGGACTATCCATCTCATGATGTCTTCATAGATAACGCCCAACAAACTCAGCCCAAGAGAGTGGCAGAGCAAAGTCTTAGAGTTGCCAGGGAGACGTTGGATGTCGACGACACCTCCCAGTTTTCGACAGAGCAAACATTTTTCTTTTTTTTTTCATTTTAGGTTAAAAACTCATTTAAAATGGTGACCCAGGAATCTAATTAGACAAAACACTACACATAGTTCCCAGTACCCAGCTAGAAATGAGGGCGAACAACAAATGTCTATGAAACCACAGAGACAGCAGAATGTATAGGTGCAACAGAAAATATTCCCCAAGATCCACCTGCCAAAATCAAATCAAATCAACTTTATTTATATAGTGCCTTTCAGAGCCAAGGCACTGTACATAAAAACATATACATAATATAGATTAAAACAACATTAAAATATGTCAACCATAATTAAGTAAAAGCTAGACTAAATAAATATGTTTTTAGACCAATTTTGAAACTATTGACGGTTGTGCATTCTCTCAACCAACGAGGTAGAGCATTCCACAGGGTTGGTGCTGAACAAGCAAAAGCACATGATCCTGATGTCTTCAATCGAACCCTGGGAATCTCTAGCAATCCCTTGTTGGCAGAACGGAGAGGACGGAGGGGGCAATAGAGAATCAGGAGATCTTTCAGGCAACTGGATCCCTGGTCATGTAGGGCTTTAAAGGTAAGTAAACCAACCTTAAAGGTGATCCGCCACCTAACAGGCAGCCAGTGCAGTTCACGGAGCACAGGTGTAATATGACTGGTTCTAGATGTCCCAGACAAAAGCCTGGCCGCCGCGTTCTGCACCAGCTGCAGGCGGCAGATATCAACCTCAGGTAGCCCTACGTAAAGGGAATTGCAGTAATCAAGATGGGTAGTGACAAAGGCATGGACCAATGTTGGAAGATCACCCGAAGGAACCAGGTGTTTCACCCGCCGATATTCCTCAGATGGTAAAAAGAGGATTTGACGACAGCTGACACCTGAGATTTTAGGGTCAGTCCGTCATCAAAAATAACGGAGGGTGGAATTACACACCTGATCAGAGGTAGGGAGCAGCATACCACCAAGTAACAAACCTGAGGGTTGTCCAGCTCCCAAACCCGCCCCCGGATGACCGGGGTCCACTACTAATACCTCAGTCTTATCCGGATTCAGTCTCAGCCAGCTGAAACTCAACCAAAGTCTGATCTCAGCAAGGCAGTTGTTTAGCACTGAAAATTCATCATTCTGGCTGGGGAGAAAGGACAGATACGGCTGGATATCATCTGCATAGCAGTGAAAACCCAGACTGTATCACTTGATGATTTCTCCCAATGGCAGCATATACACTGCAAACAACATGGGAGCTAAAATGGAGTCCTGCGATACCCCACAAGGCAGGGAATGAGCGCCAGAGGAATAAATTCCAGTGGCAACTCTCTGAGACCTGTCTGTGAGGTAAGAATGAAACCATCTGAGGACTGTACCAGACAGCCCACAATAAACCCGCAGGCATTCCAGCAGCACACCATTGTCTACAGTGTCAAATGCAGCAGGGAGATCGAGAAGGACCAGAATGGCACATGCCTTTCAATCTCTAGCCATTAGGAGATCACCCAATACCCGGACAAGGGCAGTCTCCGTGCTGTGCTTCATCCTAAAACCAGACTGGAGAGTATCATAGACATTGTGAGTCATAAGATGATCATCCAGTTGCAACGCAACCGCCTTTTCAATAACCTTACCAACAAATGGCAGGTTAGAGATAGGCCAGTAGTTAGCTAGACAATCTGGATCCAAGGAGGGTTTTTTAAGGAGTGGTCGAATGACTGCCTCCTTGAGGGGGTCGGGAAAGACCCCCTCTCCAAAGACTTCCAGACAATGTCAGCAAGGATTGGACAGATAACTTCTACACATTCTACTAAGAGGGGTGTAGAGCCTGGATTGCAGTCATTATGCTGTTTTTATTTTTTCCAGATGATACTGGAAGTGAATGAAGCAGCAAAACGCAAGCCGCAATGCCGCAAAGAACTCCGTAGCTGAAACTAAGCCTAGAATCAGAAAAATAATTTTTTTGTGTGTTTTGCTTTCTTCACTGTATTCTTGAATAAAGTTTGACTCACCTTACCATTTGTCTTGTTTTTTTTGGGTGTATTCCACATCATAACGTAGTAGAGATTCAACATTTACATGAAAAAGTTTTTGCCTGTAACTAGGAAGTAAAACTCACCGATCATGTGGTCCTAATTACCGAATCCCAACAATGGGTTTAGTTCTTACCCCTCCTTACCCCCTGTAGGTGGATGATAACGCAGAAGTCCAATCTAAAGTACAAGTACACTGTAATTATTCATAATTATTTGCTTCTAACACTTTAGACCCCGTAATATACCACTTTGTACCAAGGTAAAAGGGGTACTTGGACTGTGGGCTTGAGTGGTGGTGGCGTGCCATGTCGAGTCACTGAGTATGTAGCGTGTGGCTATTCTGCAGTTGCTCAAACTTCTCTAACTTCCACACTGGTATACTTGCTAGTGAGTACTTGTATGTAAGTCATTACAGCAGGTAAACTGAATGCAAACTTAAAAATACAGTACTTTAATCTAAATAATGAACCGTATGCTGCCGTCAGCTACTAATCTTCACTGTTAAAATAATTTCACTGAACAACACTCACCAGTGAAGATAGTGAAATTATTTTTTACAGTGAAGCTTTCTAGTTCTACAGTGTATGTCAGGGTCTAAAATCAGCCGGAAGTTGCGCAGTAGCGGAATTGAGCCAAAATAAAAAGGCACAAGGAAGCAGCGCAAGAACCCTAGCAGGCCGCAAACTGGGGGAGAGAGACAGAGACAGAGAGAGAGAGACAGAAGCTGGAAGGGCAGACAGGGACAGTGGGTCCAGGAGGACAGAGAGGCCAGCGGGGGGTGCCTGGTGCAGTGGAAGCAGCAGTGGGGCCCAGCCCAGAGGTAACACAGGAACAGCAGCTGGGGGGCAGAAGCCAGGGAGATGGACAGTGCCAGCTTCCACATGGAAGCTGTAATGAGGGGGGTGAGACACCATGCTGCAGGGGGATGTGGCCGCGGAGGGGCCCGTCGGCGGTATGCCCCCGACAGGCGGTATCGTGCCCACCTCAGCTTCGAGCTGTACACAGACGTCGAGATCGTGGCCCGGTACCGCCTGAACAGGGCAATACTGAGACGGCTCTGTGAGCTGTGCAGTGATGTGATGCAGGCACCCTCACGACGGAGTCACGCTCTGTTTGTGGAGACCAAGGTGACAGCCTGCATGTGCCTGCTCGCCACGGGCACCTTCCAGAGAGAACAGGGGACACCACAGGCATTACACAGTCAGCCACATCACGCATCCTCACCCAATTCCTCAGCGCACTGCTGCCTCATGCTGCGGAGTACATCCATTTCCCAGCACCGCGGCAGAGCGTACAGCAAACATGCAGGAGTTCCACAGGGTAGCACGTATGCCTGGCGTGCTAGGGGCCACAGACTGCACCCATGTGGCCATTCGCACGCCACCTGGCCCCGACGGCCAGGCATATCGGAACCGAAAGGGGTTTTCCAGTGTCAACTGCCAGGTGGTGTGTGATGCCACTGGGCGCATTATCAATGTCTGTGCCACACACCCTGACGGAGCACATGATGCCTTCATATGGCAGCAGTCTGCACTGTGCCATCGATTCGAGAGTGGGGACATCCCCACGGGTCATCTAGTGGGTGAGTACACATGTATGGAATGTAAACTCTGGGCAAGGGTGGGAATGACACAGATACCATGGTAGTGGCACACAAGGATATGGGCAATATGGACCTGACATGACACTGCTCTCCACACAGGTGACTGCGGATACCCACTCCATCCCTGGCTGCTCACACCGTACTGGTGCCCCACGACCCCAGCGCAGCTATGCTTCAATGAGGCACATGCCGCAACACGTAACATCATAGAGCGGGTGTTTGGGATGCTCAAGGCACGCTTCCGATGCCTAGACACCTCTGGCAGTGCCCTACAGTACAGCCCCCAAAAGGCCTGTGGGATATTCCTGGCCTGTTGCATCCTGCACAACATGGCCAAAGACCATGGGATAGCCATACAGGTCGAAGAGGACGCCAGTGGCGCCGGTGATGTTAGTGATGAGCAACCCCCCCTAGGACGGAGGGACCCCCGACTGACCCGGCAGGCCCAGCTGCACCGGGACACCATTGCAGAAGAGCACTACGCCCAACACAGGTAAGTCAAGGGGACATGTGCAGGCAACACTGTCCATGCGCAAACCACAGGCACACAGGGGAACACACCGTGCATGAAGGTCAGGGGAGTTGAAGGTTCCAGGCATACCAACACACCATCAGGGAGGGGTGAGCACTCATATGGACACACACACACACCAGGCAGCATACATGGGCAGAAGCACAGCATCATGGAATGACATTGCCAACACACAGCACCACCGACCACCCCACCACCTGTAATCTGTCCAAGTACGTGTGTCAGGACCTGGGCACCTTGCACCTTGTGTATAGTGCAATGCAGGCATCATCATGCACACGCACCTGTGGACAGCAGTAGGGAGAGTGTGCAGGTGGACCGTGTGTCAGCGCGGTGAGCAGAGCACCCAGCAGTGCACTGCCCACCATGACACACACATTGCACACAGGGCAGCACCAGACAGGGCCCGCACTGGGAGACAGCTCAGTCATGTAGCACTGTCCCACGGCCACCACGGATGCGTATGGCCCTGCCGTGGCCCAGCAGCACTGGCAGGCTGAGCAGGGGCCACATGGGGTGGCGCTGTTGCACCACCAGGGGTCCCACTGCGCGAACGCGGCCTTGCCCGCACAGGGGTCTGCATCATGCCGAACAAACATGCACCGGGGTGCTCGGGATGCCCACAGCAGAACCCGGCATCGACAGGCCTGGTGTCGCATGACACCGGGAACGGGGAGTGGAGAGCGCACTGTGTGGGGTGTGCGGTACAGGGGCACCTGACAGTGTGCCCAATGCAGCAGCGACAGAGACCACTGCCTGGGTCAGCCTGTCAATGGCGGCGGTCACATCCGTCCGCATAAGGACCAGCTCGGCTCGGTCCCCAGCACACTCCCTGCTGTGCCGCTCCACGGACACAGACAGTGCCTCCACGGACCTTGCGACCCGCCCCTGCAGCTGTACTGATTCCTGCAGGCGGGTGTGCGCGTCAATGGGTACTGTGCCCCAATGGCATCGTGACCCCCAGGGTGTGGACGGTCCCGGTGCACAGCACCCCTTGAGGGTGGGCGCTGTTCGCCAGGACCAGGTATGGGCGGATCATAGGGCGGTGGACATGTGCCACTGCTTGACACTGTACCCCCAGACCTGGTGTTCGACTGCTGCTGCTGCCCCTCCAACTGCTGTGCCCCCAGGTCCACCTGTTCCACCTCCGTGCTGGCAACAGTGCCGGACACCTGCACAGCCACCAGTGCTGACAGGCACAGCCTGGGACTGTGCCAGCATGCTGGTACACAGGTGTGAACCAGGAAGGCCCAGGGGCACGTGCTGGCCTGCCATGTGTCCATCATGGGACACACACCTATCACTGCCCATTGCAGGCCTGCTATCATCAATGGTGCAGGTACGTGCCACTGCCATAGGCACAGCATGCTGGCATACCTGCATGCCAGACTGCTGAGACACAGGCTGTGCACCCCCCGCACCCGTATCACTGACACCAGAGTTGTTGGCCCAGCGTGCATGCTGCTGCAGTGCCTGCTGGCTGGTGGCGGAGGTGGATGGTCCCTCCTCCACGTCCAGCAGGTCTGCATCACTGTCTGGACCCACCACCACCACCGTCTCCTGAAGACGAACAGGATCTGTAACAGAAAGAGAGTACATGTGAGTGCATGTAAACAACAGCCCCCCCACACCACCACCATGTCATACCGTGCAGTGATGGGCTTCCACCTGTCTGGAATCCTCCGCCTGGTACGCCCGCAATGGCACTCGGCTGCATGGCCGCGACCAGTGTCTCCTCCGCTGGGGTCAGCTGCAACACCACTGGCGGCCCCCACCAGTGCCAGCATCGTGCTGCCGCCTGAAGGCTGCCACCTCTCCTTCAGCCTCCTGCGGTCAGTCCCCATCTTCTTTTCATTCCTGCACGGAGCTGGTGGCTTCCGGCAGGTTGACGGCCCGAGCTACCCCTCCCATGCAGCTGCATCGCTCCTGAGGGGTGCCCTCCGTCCACTCAATAGTGGCTCATCCTCCAGGTAGGCCTGGAAGAGGGCCTCCGTCTCTGCCGCTGTGAAGTTCGGCCTCCTCCTACGCCTGCCGTCCTCACCCTCAGCTTGGCTCTGGTCAGTCATGGTGATCTGTATGGGTGGAAGTGGACACCTGTCACTGTGCAGTCGACAGCATTTCCCCATGAGCATAGGTGCCGGCCCGGGGGGGCGGAAGCCCCCCACATTTCTTCTCCGTATGGCAGATACTGATAGAAAGGGACAAAGGGCACCCTTTCTAAGTGCCCTTTTCATTCTCAGCCCCCTCAGCCTTTATCATCCTCCGGCACCCTTGCCCATGAGCATTGTCCTGAGCATCACACAGCATGTAACTCACCTCTCACCTGCAGCAACCAAATCTGGCCAGCACAACCCACTGTCGCATTTTTATAGCGCAACACATGCAAATGAGGAGTGGCGCAACTTTAATGACATGCTAATCGCACACCGCGCCTTTGAATGGCTGATCGAATGATCTGCATATGTTGGCTGAATATTGCGGATTTGGCGCTTGCGCAATACGGAAGGGCCGGCTGAGCCAATGGCGCAGATTTGTGCCTGCATGCTACACTGCATTGCGCATGCCCAGACAGCTTACGCATGCGTCTATCGCGCTGCAGACCTGCTGAGCGCGATAGGCAATTCAGGCCATGGCCACCATTGTGCCAATGGCACTACAGCAATGGGCACTATATGGCACTGTGGCACTACTGCGCAATGGTCCACTGTAGCACTGGTACGCAGCTTGGCAGTCGCGCAGGATGCCCTATCGTCCGATATGGCGCTGTCGCGTATGCCCGTCATTGCGTGACCTTGTATGCCCTTGCCCCTGGCGCGTTCGCATGCCATGTGTACGTTTCATGCGCTGTCTGGTGACAGCGCTATGTGAAGTGACGGCACTGTTCAAACAGCGATTGGAGCCTGTGGTGGTCTATTGCGCAACATCTCCACGTAATACAGGCGGAGCGCCATATTGCCTGCTGTAAACTGGCTGAGATGGCTAGGAGGAGGGCAGTGAGTTGGAGCCCACTGGAGGTGGCCAACCTGGTGGCCCTGGTGGAGCCGACTGTGAGGCACTCTATGGTGAGGCCCCCTCACCATGCCTAGGACCCACGGTGGCAGCAAGTGGCCACTGACTTCGTGGAGGTCACTGGACGGGCCGGTCTGTTGAGCAGTGCCGCACCGTACAGTGACCTCCGCCGGAGGGAGCCGGACATGTTGGCCAGACTGCGGGCACGCTCAGGGGGGCGTGGTGTCTAGGCCAGGTGAGTGTACCATCTATGCACCTATATTCTCTGTAGGGGTGTGTGTGTGCTTGTGTGGCTGTGCATAGGTGCCGGCTCGGACACGGTTGGCTGTGTCAGTGTGTGCAGCTGTGCGATGGATGGTTATGGCTGTGTGGGCAGGCACTCTCACTGGGGCAGGGGGCACTCTGCTTTTGAGTCACACTGATGTTTGTCTCAACATATGTCTCCCACAGGCCGGGATGTGAGGATGCAGGGCCGGGATAAGGAGGGCCGTGCCAGGGACCCGGTGCCAGCAGTTGTTCCACCCCAACAGCAGCGGCAGCAACAGCAACAGCGGCAGACAGAGCTGCTTGAGCAGTGTGAGTATCATGACTTCATGGATGCTATTGCACGCTGTGGGGGAGACCAGTAGCCCTGCACAATACAACCATGCAGGAAAGGGGAGGTCATGATTCCACTATACAAGACACTAGTGAGGCCCCACCTGGAGTACAGTGTACATTTCTGGAGACAATACCTACGTAAGGACATAGAGTGGGCAGAGAAGGTTCAGAGGAGGGCAACAAAAATGGTGCATGGCTTGCATCACGGGTCCTATGACGACAGGTTACAGGAACTGAACATGTACTCGCTGGAGGGGAGGGTGGAGAGAGGGGATATGATGGAGACATACAGGTATCTTACAGGGGGGATCAGGGTGCGGGCCACACTTTTTGAAGTGAAAAGATGTTCCAGGACTAGAGGGCATGGGATGACAATGGAGGGAGGACGATTCAGAGGACACATGGAGAAGGACTGTCTTCACAGAGCGGGTGGTGGACAGGTGGAACCCCTGCCAGAGGAAGTGGTGGGGCTGACACAATCACAGGATTTCAGACTGCAGGGGACAGACGTGAAGGAGATCTGGAGATCAGGGGTAAGGGGCCACAGACCTCCAGGGAAACAAAGTGAACTGACAAGCTCATATGGACAGACTGGATTTGCCATAGGCCCTTATTTGACGACACTGTCTATGTATCTATGTATCTATGTATGTAGGCACGACACAGGTGACATGCATCACTGTGCAGTATCACAGCACGTCTGTGTATGCGTCACTGGTGGTCCAGGCATGCACTGGGCACATAGCTGTGTAACTGGCATCGCACCACGTTGCCACATCACTTTCTCCAGCCTTGTTTGTACTGTAGCAGTGGACGTGGACGGTGTGTGAGCAGTGAGTGCGCATAGCTGGTGCCGCCTGTTTATGATGGCCATGTGCATGTTCACTGTGGTGGGTGTACGCCATCACAGGTGCGGACATTGGGCTATATGGCTTGCAGGTTGGGTGGTGTTCAGGGTTGTGGTCAGTCACAGCCATTGACTGTGTTCCCTTTCCTAGGCTCTCATTGTGCTCCGTAGAATGGAGCAGTCACTGCATTGATGACCCGGTGTCCCAGGAGAACCAGAACATCCTCCAGGACATACAGCGCCATGGGCTAAGGAGGAGGCACAGCCAAGAAAGACGGCACCAGGCAGCAGAGGACCAGTCTGCTGGGCCTTAGGCCAGATCCCCTTCTCTCTCCACCCATCCCTCCCACTCTGCCTTCCTCTCCCAGTTGTTCATCCCTACCCTTGCCCACCCCTACCTTGTACCCCTACCCCCCTCTTGTAAATAGTTGTTTGATGTTGATTTTAGAATTTACACATTTTTATAATACACATTTATATTTTGTTATGAATACTGTGTTGGTCTCTGATTTGCAGCTGGCTATGGTTGCTCAGTTGCAGTGGTGTGCATGCCATCTGGGGTGGTGTGGTCCTGGGTATATGTGTGTGTGTGTGTGTGTGTGCATGGGGAGGTATCACCAGCATGGCATTGACTTTCTGTTGGTCTTGCCGTCTGCTGCCACCCACTGCTGGGTGCACAGGGTGGGTCTAGCTTGTATGCTTCTCTGCAGCACGGGGTTGACGTGTGCCAGGGGGATGCATGGTGTTTCCTGCAGTGCCAGTCACTGCACATGGGCGTGTCTTGGGGTCACGGTGCAGGGTGTGCTGAGCGTACGGGGGGCTGATGTGCACTGTGGTTGTCAACCCCCTGTGTGTGGCACTCTCCGCCTGCCAGTGGTTGTGCTGGGGTGTCATGGCTCTGCTATGCTTTGTTGGCTTGTCCCCATGGGCACGTGGATCATCCGTCCCACCCCCAGTGATGCTGTTCTTGGGGTGTGCAGGTGTGGTGTGGGTTCAGCAGTGTGTTCCTGTGCCCATGTGTGGCATGGCTGGTGGTGGGCCCCAGCCTGCCTCCCTGGATGTGCAGTTCCATTGCTGTGGGGAGGGCTGTGCTTGCGCTATGGCAACTCTGGAATGCTCAGCTGAGCTTCCCTGGTTGCTCCATAGCGCAACATTTTGGCTCAGCTTCTCCTTCCTGGTTGCGCGATGGCGCAGTATGTGCGATATTCAGACGTTGGTTGCTTGCGCAATTTGCTCTGCTCCATGTTTGAATATCGCACCTGTTGCGCATTTGCGCAACTGGTTTGTGCTTGCTCCTGCTGTTGCGTTAGTTTTGAGCGCAGTTTGAATATCTGGGCCACAGAGTACAAAAAATTCAACAGTACATGGGCTGCAATGACAAGTAGTTCACAAATTGTACTAAGGCATTGTACATGGTATGCCAGCATCCTGCAGAAGAGAGAGAGAGAGGCAGAGGCAGACTGTTAGTGTGAGGTATGGAGGGACAGTGGGAGCTGGGATAGGGAGGGCAGAAGGAAAGAAAAGAGCCAAGGCATAGGGGGTGGGAGGCATCTGTAAGGGCAAGTGCTTGAGCAAAGTCTTAACCTGGCGGGCAAGGAGTTGGAAGTGCTGAGGCAGACTAAAAGCTGTGGGTGCAGACTAGTGGGGGCACCTACAGGTACTATTGTTGGTGAGGTGCTGACTGAGTTTGCACTTAAAGGAACCAAGGATTGTGGCTCCAGCGATGTCAGGTGGTAGACCATTTGTCCACAGAGGGGCCCGGTGAGCAAAGGATCACTGGGCCATAGTTATGCAGCACCTGGGCACATGGAATACTTGTGTAGTCAAGCTCCTGGTGTGCCTGGCATGCCGGTAAGTAGACAGTTACACCCTCATATGCTTTTATGTCAACTGACATTGGCTAGCACTTCAGCTTTGGCTGCCCAGCGAACTCCCGTGAATAAAACTGATCTGAGGCTGCTTCTCTCCCCTGAGTTACATACAGAACCAGAGGTACATACCTCTCAAACGGGGGAGAGAAGCTCGAGCACCGGTCATGACTGATTGCCAAACACATCATTTCAATTGCAGAACTCTTCCAGGACAGGAGGTGACTCTCTGCACCACTCTCAGCCACCAACCAGTGCTTCAGGGATAGAGCTGACTGCCATGACTCAGCCTCCTACTTTCCTCCCAGAGCCCACAGTTACTCACACTGTGCCTGAATAAGCTGCATTCCATCACTCCCAGCCTGTTGTTCATAAGACCAAGTGTGCTCCTCCATCACAGATTACGGTACCCTTGGGCTCACCACTTAATTTTGATTTGGCAACTTCACAGGGGATTGTTTCTTTCCTTGCTTCTGCCATCCCGGTCACTGACTCCCAGTCTCACATGGACATGACATATACATCACGATTGACAGGATCTTACCCTGTCCCCTGTGATGGTCCCCTGCAGCGCACGTCAAGTCACTCCCTCTTCAGAATAGATTTCATCCTCTCACTGCCCTCAAAAATTGGGGGAATACTGATGTAGATATCGACTCCAATGCCTCTTCTATGATGTCACTGGGGTTTGGGGGCTCTCTAGACACTGAGGATGACACCCTGAATAAACCAGCGCCTCTTAAATGAAAAGATGGTCCCTTGCCTAGTTCAAACATCAAATTTAAAAACAAACATACTCAGCCTCCATAGGATGCCAGTTGCTGATCTACGGATTTTTCTTTTGCCCCTCCTTTGAATAAAGGTTGCAACACTTAATGTCAACAGCATATACAACCTTCTTCGTAGAAAGGCTCTGATGCAGGTCCTGCTGGATTCTGGTGCAGACCTAATCTTTTTACAAGACACAAGAGTATGTTAATTAGCAGACATTGCCACTTCTCAATGACTTTGGACATCTGGTGTCTTCTTATTTCTCACTGGGTACCGACACCTGTTCAGGAGTGGCCGTCCTGTTTAATCATATTTCTCCTTTAGTTTCTAGGAGTAACTGATGTACAACCAGGTTGGGCTCTAGTGCTAGATTGTCGTATAGATGGGATGGCCTTGTGACTGGTGGTAATCTACTCCCCACAATCCAAATTTGATAGAGTGACCTTATTTAAATCACTTCAACCTTTTTTTAGTACAGTATTTCTAAAACATATATTCTTGGGGAAGTTGATATCTTGGAGGTAGAAGACTTGGTTTGCTGGCCAAGGCACCTAGCTTCACCTGAGCTCTTTCCTTCTAAGACTGCTTGAAAGGCAGAGTAGAGAAACTTACCAGAGCAAGGGAGAAGGATTAAGACTTAGTTTGGCTAAGCAGATTTACTGTGTGGTGGTGTTTTATTTTCTACTCACAGGGATTGCTACTGTTTGTTGCTAACATTTCATTGCTTTATTTTTTTCTCTGATTCAAATTGTTGTTGCTGGTATACCTTCTTCTGCATTATTACAAGGTGTGCCTACAGTGTGTGCTAACAGATTACTGCTGTAATCTTCTGATTCTCAAATTGTCTTTTGCAAGGTATATCTTCAGTTACTGCTTTATTTTTCTCTGGAGCAAAGTGTTTCTTACAGGGTATATCTTCTCTGAAATTATTACAGGTGGTGCTTTACAGGTTTTACAGTTTTATCTAACATTAGGATAAGCTTTCAGGGTTACTGCATTTGTTGTTGACTGATTGTTTCTGCTCTTACCTCCTTGTTCTTTCGTCCGTGGTTCTTCTTTTTAGGCAGGGGAAGGGCCCAGCCACCCACCCCCATCCCCAACCACCCCACACTACACTCCTTTTATAGAGTACCACAGTTGTGACATTTCCTGTGGCAGAGCAGGAAGGGGCGGATCAGTGGGGCCTCCACAAGGTGATCTCATTTACAGGGGCACTAGTAATTTAACTTGTTATAACAAGTTAAACAAAGCACAATTAAACCATTACTTGCATTTTTTCCTTTTTCTCCTTCTAATTACTCTGACTAGGTTACAAACCCAGCAACTTATTTGGAATGGATTTCATTAACTGCAGGTACTGTGGAACAATTTTCAGAAGGACAGTCTTACAGGATTTAGGACACTGTCCTACATGCTGGGCCTTTGGAGATCTTGGGCTCAGCTCCGGCAGCATGGGCAGAGATTGCACGCCTCAAATTTCATATTGAAGAGGAAATACATTATAAGAACCACCCGCCATTTCCCCAGCATCCAACAGAAAACCTCAACCGCAGAGGGTAGTTGGTCCAGGAGGTTGGCAGGTGGTTAGGAGGAGCAAATCAGGTGCCCCATCACTCTCTGCTCTCCATCACATTGCCTCCAAAACCATATAAACACTATAAACAGGTATCTGCCTCTATCTCTGAAATCAAATAAAGAGGCAGAAGACACTGCAAGAGCAGGACACTGCGGCACAGGAGCTAGCACAACAAAACTCACCCAAATCAGGAACCAAAACTAAACAAGCACAAAGGAAATCCAAAAACTTGATCATAGGAGACTCCATGATTCGGGAGTTGATACCCATCTCCAGCCAGGGTGATGGTCAGATGTCTCCCAGGTACATCAGCATGGAGAGACACTGATCGATTGCTAAAATTGTTCACAAAGCAGGAGAAAACATTGATGTCCTAGTACACATAGGGACTAATGATCTCGCCAGCCGGTCAGTTGTGGAGACCAAGGAACACCTGACTAGGCTGGGTGACAAACTATAATCTATTTCGTCCGCATCTCCTTCTCTGAGATCCTGCCAGTCTGAGAGAGGGAGCAGATGGACGGAAGGTCAGAGAAGGGAGATAGGGGAGCTAAACACGTGGCTCAGGACTGGTGCCAGGAAAAGGACACAGATTTGTAGGGAATCTAACAGTTCTGGGAGCGAAAGTTCTTTAAATTTGATGGACTGCATCTGACTAAAGAGGGAGTCAGTGCATTGGGGCAGAAGTTTGACGTCTTTGCAGAATATTTAAACTAGCAAATGGGGAGAGGGGTGCAGCACCCCATACGTCGAATGGGAAGAACACCTCTCCCCTCAGCTAGTGGTCAAACAGGAATTCAGCGTGTTTGCCGTTCATTTGCATCACCAGGTAAGAAAAAAGGTTTGTCTCCCCATACGATGCACAGGGGTAATGCCAAACTTCACCCAACAACTAACACACCAAAATCTGGCCAATGGAAAATCATGTACACAAATGCTCACAGCCTGGGAAATAAGATCCCAGACCTGCAGGCAATAATGTCAGAGGCTAAACTGGACATAGTAGCAATTAGTGAGACGTGGTTTACCAGTAACCACACTTGGGAGACTTCAGTACCTGGCTATGTATTGTTCAGAAGAGACCGAGGTGCAAAAAGGGGGGGAGGAGTGGCCCTGTATGTCAATGAAAATATCAAAGCTACAGAAATTCAGAATACACATAAGGAGCCAGAAGCACTGTGGGTCACCCTGGAAACAGGAAATGGGACAGCCATAAGAACTGGGGTTGTCTACAGGCCCCAGACCAGGGGGAGGACATAGACACATTACTGTTAGAAGATATACAAAACATGACAGCTAAAGGGAGGTTCTGATAATGGAGACTTCAACATGCCAGATACAGATTGGTCAATACCAGCAGGAACATCTGCCAGAACTAGACTCATAGTGGATTCCTGCAGGGGAGGCCTCAAACAATTGGTACAGCAACCCACAAGAGACAGGGCTATCCTAGATCTAGTACTGACTAACAAAGAAGGGATCACAGATCTCCAGGTAGAAGGTCACCTGGGGGCAGTAGTGACCATCACATGGTATGGTTCAATTTGGCTATTACATCTAAATCATCCCATTCCAAGGCAAAAATATGGGACTTCAGAGGAGCTGACTTTGATAAGATGGCCAACAGAGTTAAGCTAGCCCTGGCAAAAAGAAACACAGGTGAGGGGGTACAGGCAAAGTGGGCAAGCATTAAGGATGCAATACTTGAAGCAACAACCCATTGTGTTAGACAGAAAAGGAAGTGCAAAAGAAGAAGGAAACCACTTTGGTTCTCAAATACAGTAGCAGAAAAGGTCAGAGCCAAAAGGCTGGCCTTCAGGAAATATAAGGGAACACAGCGGGATGAAGATAGGAGGCATACCAAACTGCCTTAAGGGAAGCAGGGAAGGCAGTAAGGCAGGCAAAGTCCCAAACTGAGGAAACACTAGCACGAACAGTAAAAGAAGGTGACAAGACTTTCTATAGATACATTAGTGAAAGGAGAAAGTCCAGAGGGGTATTGCTAAGCTTAATGGAGAAAGGAGCATGTGAGGAGGAGGACCCTGTAAAGGCATCTATCCTAAATAGATACTTTGCTCAGTATTTACTGAAGAGAAGGTAGGGCAGGGCCCACAGCTCAGCATCATGGACACGGGGGGAGGTGAGCACTACTCCCTTCACAAAAGAAAGGGTCCTACAAGAGCTTGCTAAGATCAGAGTGGATAAGGCAATGGGACCTGATGGCATACATCCCAGGGTACTTAAGGAGCTAAAGGAGGAACTAGCAGAGCCATTAGCAGAATTGTTTAGTGAGTCTCTGAGCACAGGAGAGGTCCCAGAAGACTGGAGAAGGGCTTCATGTGATCCCGCTCCACAAGAGTGGTAGCAGGGAGGAGGCGGGAACTACAGACCGGTCAGTCTTACCTCAGTAGTGGGCAAGATTATGGAGGCACTCCTTAAGGAAAGGATAGTGCAACACCTGGAATCCATAGGGCACAGGATCCAAGACAGCATGGGTTTACAAAGGAAGGTCCTGTCAAACTAATCTCATAGATTTCTTTGACTGGGTAACCAGAGTGGTGGACCAAGGGGAGCAGTTGATGTCGCTTACCTTGACTTCAGCAAAGCTTTTGACACTGTTCCACATAGAAGATTGATAAATAAGCTGGGTAGGCTCGGGGTGGGTCAGAAGTTGGTCAACTGGGTGGCAAACTGGTTGACTGGCAGAAACAGAGAGTGGTGGTAAATGGTATACAGTCAGAAGAGATGCAAGTCACAAGTGGGGTACCTCAGGGATCAGATCTGGGGCCAGTCCTATTCAACATCTTCATTAGTGACCTTGCAGATGGACTAGAGGGTAAGGCTTGTCTGTTTGCAGATGACACCAAGATCTGCAACAGAGTAGATGAGCCAGATGGGGTGGGCAGAATGCGAAGAGATCTAGATAAACTAGCAGACTGGTCAGAAGAGTGGCAACTGGGATTTAATGCAAAGAAGTGCAAAATCATGCACATAGGGAAGAGAAACCCTGAAGCCACTTATAGGCTGGGAGGGGAGTTGCTAGCAGTCACAAAGGAAGAAAGAGACTTGGGCATCATCATCACTGATGACCTAAAATCATCCAAGCAGACCTCTAAAGCAGTAGGTAAGGCTAGGGGTGTTAGGGGTATTAGTAGGGGTATCACAAGTCGAAGAGGGAGGTAATAATCCCTCTGTACAAGACATTAGTTAGGCCCCATCTGGAGTACTGCGTGCAGTATTGGAGGCCACACCTTCACAAGGACATTAACAAATTGAGGCGGCTCAGAGAAGGGCAGCAAAAATGGTGCAGGGACTGCATCAGAAGACATATGAGGACAGATTAATGGAGCTCAATATGTATACCCTTGAGCAAAGGAGGAGAGAGGTGATATGATCGAGGCATTCAAACACCTTAAGGGCATAAACAAGGTGAAAGAGTCTAACATGTTTAAATATAAGAAAATAGCAGGACAAGAGGACACAGCATGAGATTAGAGGAGGCCGATTAAGGGGAATGTGAGGAAATTATTTTCACAGAAAGGGTGGTGGATGCATGGAATGGCTTACCACAAGAAGTGGTGGCTATGAATACAGTGCAGGGCCTCAAACAGGCATGGGATAGGCATAAGGAGCAATACAAATGACTATGAATAGATAGGTCACTGACAGAGCAAAGGCCGATGGCACATTTATAAGGTAGAAAAAGAAATGGGCAGACTGGATGGGCCTTGCGGTCCTTATCTGCCGTCAACTTCTATGTTTCTATGTTTCTATGTTAATTGCCCCTAAATCTTCGGGATACGGGAGCAAAGATGACTAAGTTGTATTACAATTCTTTATGCCTACAAGCCCTGTGTCGTGAGTCCCACCTGGTTGACACATTTCAAGCTCTACATCCCACTGGTGGCTTCACGTACCATTGTGCACAATTAGCAACACAAAGGGGGGCACGTGATGGCCGCCTGAACAAACGTCTCTCTTCTAGCTCCCGCTCCACTCTTTAATAAATCCACTTTTTGACCAATACTTGGAGACATTAAACAGCAAACTGGCATACCCTATATTTAAAACAGCCTAGAGCACTGCGGCACCCAAAATCTCTTGTAATGGAGGCTGAAATGAGAGATAACTTACCTCGTCAGACTCCACCATTCACCCCGACCCGGGACAAGTCCACAAAGCACTCAGAAGCAACTCCTGTAGGGGCATCTACTGATGCAAGTCCCCAGGCCGCACTTACAGAAGCGAAGTTCCTAGAAGGGATTTCTCCATTAAAAGCAACTTTGGACTCTCTAGCACATGCTGCACAAGCCATTACCTCCTCCCTGGTAACTCTAACACAAAGCACAACTGATAATGAAATGCGTATATCCTCTCTTGATGACTGGATTGCAAAGACGGATCCAGAACTGACTCAGCTTCGACACCGACTTAAAACAATGGAAGATCTTAAAGGAAGGTCAAGGAGAAATAATTTAATAATTTTGGGTCTCCCAGAAGGAGAAGAAGGATCCTCACCCATCCTATTTGTGCAGAAACTCTGTAATAAACTTGCGGGCCCTTCTCCTACTGGCCCCGAATACATAACTGAACGGGCTCACTGCTCCTTGAGACCTGTACCATCACCTGGATCTCCTCCGTGACCTATTATTTTCCGCTTGTTAAATTTCCGGGACAAGCAACATATCCTAACTGAAACCCAGGAACTCCATGAATTGTTGTGGGAGGGCTGGAGGATCCGTATAACCCAAGACCTGCCTAAATCAGTGCAATAGAAAAGATCAGAGTTCAACTCAACAGTTACTTAACTCATTGCAGCAGGGATCCGTTTCAGGATGAAATATCCTGCAACGCTTCAAGTATATCACCGAGAGATCGGGCATAATTTTGAATCTGCCGAACAAGCTGTTGCAGGTTTGAAAAATCTGTTCCCAGACCTTTTCAAATGAGTGAGCTAGGAGAAGGAATTCTCAACTGTGCAAAATTTTTAACTGAGGCACAGAAAGGCAGTAAATGTGGTAGGCAATGTACTGACACAGCTTTCCATGACAAGCTTTGCACATAGCTGTGCGAGGGTAAGGAGTTTTATTTGTAAATCATATATTTATGTCTACATGCCTTGAGACCTGTAAGTAAATACCAGCATCTAGCCTCTTGCTTCTTGATGCCTATTCTTATTTGCATATTGCATATAGCACAGAAAACTGCTGAGACTGCTGCAAGGGGTATTCAAATGATGCCTCTTTCATGGATGGAACCGGGCACACCTAAAGCAGCTTCAGGACTGGTTTTGCGAGCACACCTTAAGCCGGATAGCTCTCAATCGTCCTACGATTCAGCTTACTAAGGGCTTCCCAACAATTTGATATATACCTGTACCTTTTAACTGGCTGACTACTGCTAGATGCATTGTGTAAACTTTTAAATTGTGGGTAAGCGTTCCTCTGGTGAGAGGAGGGTAAATCTCGAGCCGTTGCTATGGGATACGGGGGAGTTGGTGCATTCCTGGTACAGTGGCATTGTGGGGCTGTGGAGGATCGAAAAAACCCAGCTAATACTTGACACTGTTACCCTCAAAGGACAGCTGCTACCCTTTATGTTTTGCCTTTTTTATTTTAAAATTGTTTTAGCCTAACTGAGGTTGGTGAAGGCTTCAATTTCCTGCTAATAAACCATTTTGAACCAGCCTAAGTGAATTAAAATTGTTTATTTTGCAAGCCAGGCACAGGAAGTGACTGAGAGGGACTTCCTGGTTGCTAGAGATAAGAGCGAGCTCCCACACGAGCGGGTGAGCGCGCGGAGACGCGCGCAGAGACACGCACGTCGCGTGTCTGCTGTGTCCACTGGGGACACTGAGGACTACTGGGGGATATTGTTTAAGTCAAGGATGACCATTCACATACAGCAACTTGATTGGTGAGTTTAAAACACCCTGATATGGCACAAGGCAGGCAAAAAAAGTGAAAGGCAGAAAAACATACTGTGATTGTAAAATGTTTACCAAAGAAGTTACAAATCATGAATTTACATGTGACAAATGTATTTAAGATAGCTGCTCTGTTAAGGGAAGTCCAAGACTTAGAACTTAGGTTGCAAACACATATGGAAATCTCTAGACTAGAGGAGTACATTGATGAGGCAGTGAGCAACATCAGTAACATGCATTCTGTAAATCAAAGTAAAACTGAGCAGCAAGTATACACAGATGTTCAAAGAGAAAACATTGCTGAAACCCCTTTGGACTTGAATGTAGGTCCCCAGTTGAATCCCCCATTGAAATTACAAAACAGATTTAAGGGCCTGGAAACTGTTGCCCCTGACACCCAGGAAGTACTGAGCAAAAGCATTTTAGGTCAAGGCCCTAATAACACATGCCCTGAAGCGCATAACAAATTAGGGGAACACTTAAAATCAATTGATCTGGATCACACCTGTAACACTGGTTTGGAAAATCCAATGGCATCTATGGAAACTAATTATAAGGAAAGGGACATCTTAATTATTGGTGACTCTATAATTAAAGGCATAGATACACAAGTGTGCCATAAACGAAATGAGCACACTACAGTTAGCTCTTTATCAGGAGCCAAGCTTCATGATATTGTGCTTTTACTAGATGGACTGTTTGACAATACAGTGAGCCCTTTGTTTTTTCTTCACATAGGAGCTAATGATTTGGGTAAAACTAATTTGATGGATATGCAATGTGAATATAAGAACATTGTTGAAAGGGTTAAAAACTATGGAGGGGAAATTATTACATCTGGTATACTCCCCGTGCAGGGGCATAAAGCACATACGAATAATCAGATTATAATAATAAATTCCTGGCTTAGACAGTTTTGCATAAGGGAGGGAACTGGTTACATGGACAATACAAAAACTTTCAATAGAACTCCCTCGTATAAGTATGATGGTCTTCATTTAAATTCTGCAGGTGTAAGGGTTCTGGGTAACAAATTTATGAAAGTGATTAAATTTAATTTAAATTGGCTCGGGGGCATTGTAAACAATTTAGATATATCATCACTGGCTCTAGGGGGCAGCATTTATAATAATTCAAGTATATCCCCACCTTCGTCTCCCAATACCACTGACTGGAATGTAATACTTCTTAATGCTAGAAGTCTTCAAAATAAATTTGATGAGTTCAAAATAATTTTACACAACCACAAAATACATATCACTTCAATTACTGATACATGGTGGAATTAAAATGATCAATGGGATAAAGAAATTACTGGGTATAAACTATTTTGTAGATGCAGAAAATATAGAAAGGGTGGAGGGGTAGCACTCTATATACATGAGGACATAGCATGTGAAGAAATTATATGGGATATTGGTTCTCTTGAACTTATATGGGTAAAGCTCCTCCCATTAAATACCCCCAAAATCATATTGGGTTTATTATACAGGCCTCCCTCTATAACTCAAGAAGATGATATGGCCATATTAAAAGCCCTTGGTGAACTTAATCCTACTGATAGAATCTTATTAACAGGGGATTTTAACTTACCTAATATAGACTGGTGTAATGGAAATGGTACGTGTCCCCTGTAGAGACAATATTTAGACCTTATTGACCATGGAGGATTATAACAACTAGTACTTGAAAACACTAGGGAAAACAACATCCTGGATTTAATATTTACTAATATGGGAACATCAGTTAATTCAGTTGAAATTAATACTACCTTGGGGAACAGCGACCCTAATTCAGTCTTATTTAAAATTAGTGAAGTAAGATCCTTTAAACCTACTGGTACCACTACCAAATTGGATTTTTGCAAAGCTGAATTCTTCAAAACGAAAAAGAATCTCCTTTGCTGGGACTGGAGATTAGAATTTAAAAATAAAACAGTACAAACTATGTGGGATTCCTTAAAAAACAAAATTGTGACACTCACTTCTAAACACATCCCTGTTACTTCTAAGTATAATATTAATAAAACTAAAAAACCTGTCTGGCTCTCTGCTTCTATTAAAAAATTAATCAATAAAAAAACAGGTTATATAAGAAATTAAAACTATCCAAATCAGCAAAACTATATATGAAATATAAGGACTGTCTCAGAAGAGTTAAAATAAACATTAGAAAGGCTAAAGCACTAAGTGAGGAGCAACTTGCTGAAAGGGTGGATGACAATAAAAAAGCATTCTTTTCGCATATTAATAATATGCGGATGGTTCAAAGTAATATTGGGCCATTTGTTACTGAATCAGGACTTACCACAACAAATATACAAATAGCTGACATACAGAACAAGTACTTTTGTTCTGCATATAATAAAAGAGATACTGACTCGTATAGATGCTGTAGACCTCCCATACCTGGTAATATAATTATTAATTCTGATAATGTTCCCAAATATCTGGTCAACATTAAGATTAATAAATCTCTTGGACTGGACGGAATACATCCTAGGGTTCTAAAAGAACTGGCAGCGGAGTTGGTACAGCTAATAACTTGTATTTTCCAGGCCTCTGTAAATACTGGAATGGTTCCCAACTATTGGAAACAAGCTAATATTGTCCCTTTATTAAAAAAGGGCCTAGAACTCTTCCAGAAAACTTTAGACCCATTAGTTTATCCTCCATATCGGGTAAGATTATGGAAAGCCTAATAAAACACTTACTATTGGAATATCTTTGTAATAACGATATGATAGACCCCTTACAACACGGGTTCACAAAGGCTAGATTATGCCAAACAAACTTATTGGCATTTTATGAAAATGTCAATAGGGAACTGGATGTGGGAAATTCTGTGGATGTGATCTTTCTGGATTTTGCAAATGCTTTCAACAAACTGCCTCATAATCATTTACTATCTGTGCTAGAGGGTACTAATATTAATAGTAATATCTGTGATTGGGTTATGAACTGGCTCCAAGATAGACGGCAGAGAGTAGTTATCAATGTGGATTTTTCCGACTGGGCTTCTGTTACCAGTGGAGTTCCCCAGGGTTCAGTTTTGGGGCCTAGTCTATTTAACATTTATATCACTTCATTAAAACTAAATAATCAAAATATTTGGATGTATAAGTTTGCTGACGACTGCAGACTAGGGTCAGTGGTTAATGGTGCTGAACATATGGCTACATTGCAAAATGCCTTGGATTCAATTTTTGAATGGACTAATCTAAATAGGTTAGTATTAAATATCACCATATAGAGGATTGTGTATGCGCAAGCATACACAACAAGGCAGTTGCGATCGAGAGGTTTCCGTGGTAACCTGAGACGCTCTCGAGGTCCTGCTACCACGGAAACCTCAAGATCGCAAAACTGCCTTGTTTGTGATGGTTGCTCATACACAATCTTTATAGTGTATGGGCAACCATAAATACCACTCGTGAACACTTCAGGAAGCTTCTTCTGTCTCTGCCGCCAAAGTGCAGCCTTCCGTGTTGCCGTCGCGCTCGCTCTATTCGCATCGCGTGCTGATAGTTCGATCTTGTTGTGCTGCACCGGTGACGACTGGGTGCAGCACAACAAGATCATAGACGACCGAAAGTGAAAGGACAACAACGCTGTTCCAGGCATGGATTTCTATGCGGAACAGCGTTCCACCATACACTATGTGTAAGATTATGCACTTTGGTAAAAAAAAAAATAAGGTTGGAACATATCTATTGGATAGTACCCTTTGGGGGAAGTGTCAGAAGAAAGAGATTTGGGGATTACAGTTACAAATGATTTTAAGATCAGAACACACTGTAGGCTACAACTTAGAAAAGCAACACAAAACTTAAATTGTATATTCAAACATATAACTTGCAGAGATGTGAAGGTACTTATTCCACTCTACAATGCATTGGTAAGGCCGTATTTGGAATATAGTGTCCAGGTCTGGTCACCTCAAAATAGGGAAGACACTGATTCTTTGGAAGGGGTGCAAAGAAAATTGACAAAACATATTAAGGGAATGAATAATCTCAGTTATTATGAGAGATTGGTAAACCTGAATCTTTATACCCTACACTATCGAAGGCTAAGGGGGATCTGTGCTTACTGTATAGGCTTATTAAGGATGAAGTTCTCCTAGCTGAATTGGGTTTTAAGCATAATATGGGTAGGACTAGTACCAGAAAGCTTAATAAGCAGCTATATCAGCAGATCTGGAATCATAATATATATAAAAACTGGTATAGTTGTAGGGTAGTTGGATTTTGGCATGAACTACCATCTAACATTATTGACAGTTCTTCCATGAACAAATTTAAAACTAATATAGATCTCCATTTTGGTAATAACAAATTTGAATTTTAAATTGGAAAAGGCAAGCCTTATAGGACTTTTATCTTCAGGCTTGAATAAACCTATGAAACCTAATTTTAACATCTTATATTTTGGGTACGCACTGCTACTGGCAAATATTTCCAAGAAGAACTAAGACTGAATGATTTGTAATGCAAGTTCTATGCAGGTCCACGGGGACTTCATTAACTAGGAGACCTAGAAGTGCACCCGGATATGTGAATTGGCGATTCTTTGCTTAGTGGGGCAAACATTATAAAATGGATATTGGCTTACTTCTGTTTTTAAGGGTGGGGGATGTGATTATTTACTTATTCACATTATATGAAACTGGGTACAAGCTCAATCAAGGTCTTTAACTCGCTGAAGGGCAGCACGCAGAAATATTTCTTTTTGATTATTAAGCCCAATGTTTTGTTTTAAATGTCCCCTAGTACTAATAACATGCCTCACTTAACTTTTTGTGACATATCTTAATTATGAACTCTAGAAGGTGCCTCTCAATGTTTGTTTCTCGTGGAGGCCTTTTCGGTCTTACCCTTTTATCTACATTATCATATGAACGCAAGTTTAATCAGACGTATAGTATATCTTTAGAATATGCTAAATAGCAATCTGAGTTGCAGCAAATAGAATGTGTTTTTATAAGGCTTATAATCTGTTTACTGTTATAAAAATGTTGGTCTGTTTCGGGTTGATTGGGTAATATTTGGTTGGGAGTGGGGTGGGGGGAGGAATTTGTTATTGTTTGGGAGGGAATAGTACCATTGCGGCCCAGAATATTTTTGGAGTGTGGTAGCTTGGACCAGAGCAAATGTGGGAATGTGTGAAATTCTGGGGGTTAGGGAGTATTTTTGTGTAGGGTTGATTTAGAGACGGGGATAGAAAAAGGAATGAAGGGATTTGGCGGGGGCTAAATCAGATACCTTGTAGGGAGAATGCATGTACAGTCATAGCACCAAGACGACTCTTGACCACTTGTGACTTAGGGCCAAATTATGAAGTGTATATCTTGGAACATTAAAGGGGCACGATCTAGGAACAAGCGGCACCAGATATTAAAACACTTGCACCTACTACAATGTCAAATAACTTTTCTTCACGAAACTAAACTTTTGGCATCTGAAAGTCTTTTTTCTGACACCAATGGGTGGGACAAAGTTTTACAGCTGGGAATTCCACTAATGGGCGGGGGGGGGGTGGCCATTCTTCTCCTCCGGGGAGTAAATTTCCAACTCCTTAGAGTTATCGAAGACCCCGAGGGACGGTATCTCTTATTTTGGACCACATAGAATTACTTCTGGGTTGTATCTATGGTCTGAATATTCCAACACCGGAATTTTTCTCCGGATGGGTCAATTTACTCTCTCAATTTGTGCACCTCCCCTTGATTATAGCCGGATATTAGAATGTTACTCATATTTCTAATATGGATAGGTCAAATGGCTATACCACTAGACTTTCCCCTACACAGCACGCCCTACGAGAACTCCTATCTATGGGGGGCCTTTGTGATCCGTGGAGAATATTCTACCCGACAGACCATAAATACATTTTCTATTCTCCAGTCCACAAATCCTTCTCGCGAATCGATTATTTCTTGGTTAGTATTGAAGCCTTACCAGCTATTTCAGATGTTGGAATAGCACAGAGAATGCTCTCAGACCACTCACTGGTCTGGCTTGTATATAATCCCAGTATTAATACCAAACGAATAAACTATGGAAATTAAATACCCAACTGCTTAAAGATCCCTGGGTCCTGAATAAACTGCAATCACTAATCAAACACTTCTAGCAGTCCAATTTAGGTTCTATAATGGATGTAGATAAAATCTGGGGGGGTGGGCATTAAATATGTACTTAGGGAAGAGTGCATACGCACTGCATCCACCAAGAAGAGGAAAAGAGAAACCTCTCTTCGCAATCTCTTAGCACAGACTGAAACACTGGAGCAAAGCCCAACTTTAGGGTCCTCTGAGTGGAAACAGTCAGAATTATCTAAACTAAGGCAACAATATGCAGACTTACTTAGGGAAAAATCCGATTATGCACTTTTAAAGACACACTCCACGTATATAGACCAAGGAGACAAAGCTAGTCACCTGTTGGCTTTGATACTTAGGCAACAGGAATCCTCCTGTTTGGTGAGGGCTATCTCTTCTTAATCAGATGGTACCCTTAAAACCTCCCCAGAAGAGATTACTCAGGAGTTTGATAGGTTTTACTCCCAGTTGTATACCCTTCCTCCAAATACTCCCTTAAAACCAGTTATTCGAGATTACCTAAAGTCTATCCCACTTTCGCAATTAACTCCTGAACAGCAGAACTTTTTAATTTGCCCAATAGCTAATCAAGAGATCTTAACAGCTATCCAATCCCTAGCACCAGATAAAGCCCCGGGCCCTGATGGATTTCCTTCCAGTTTTTATAAATCCCTGGCCAATTACCTAGTTCCCATTCTAGCCCATCTTTTTTCTTACTTATGTGAAAAGGGCATAACTGATTTATCCCTGCTGATGGCAATTATTATTGTTTTACCTAAGCCCAATACATCCCCCGATAACGTAGCGAATTATTGCCCTATATCTCTCATGAACTGTGACATGAACATTTTTGCTAAGATCTTATCTTACAGGATTACGCAAGTTTGGGATGGCCTGATAGGGCCTGAGCAAGTCAGATTTATGAGAGGAAGATCCTCTGTCAATCACTTGCGCAAGCTGGAACATGTCTTCTCCATGTCCAGAGACTCCTCCGATCCTATGGTCTTGGTTTCTCTGAACGTGGAGAAGGCATCTGACAGGGTGCATTGGGATATTTTATTCCTGACGTAAAATGGGTACAAGTATTATATACTGAACCAAATGCCAAAGTGTACTGTAATGGAGTACTTTCAAAAGGTTTTTCCCTTTACTCTGGTACCCGGCTGGGGTGCCCCCTTTCCCCGCTACTATTCAATATCTATTTAGAACCCCTAATCAGACTCCTGAAATTCTCCCCGTATATTCGGGGTATCTCGGTGGGCCCCTTTGAATTAAAAATATCAGCTTATGCAGAAGATATATACAGTATATATATTTTTTTTAAACTTTATGTTTATTGCTTTTAACAAAGGCAATTACATGCAGTACAATCATCTGTAAGACAGCAAAAAGTATAACATTGATACAGATACATACAATGTACATCAGAATTGGAGGCCTATACAGATTTGCTTCAGGCAGTGGGGGGAAAGAATAAATAGGCATCTGCAAAATAAAGAAAACTAAATAGCTACAGTCATCTAAGGCTTTTAGGGCACTAGTCCAAAATGTGTCACATTAAAATATTATAGACTCAGCAGCCAGTGTTGATATGTCCCTAAATCCAAAATGTTTACCAGAACATAGTAAGTGCCTATTAAAACTGCCCACGCATCCCCTCAAAATTTGCTCTATAACAAGGGATCAAGCAATCAAACAGAACAATTTAAATATCTAGTTCCATAACAATAATTTTGTTTTTGAACTAATAGTCTCTGAGCAGGCAAAAAGTCACTGAAACGAACCCAAACAGCCCAAAAACTGACCATCTCCACTCATTTGGCTAACAGAAAGTGTAAGTTATACTTAAGTTCACACAAAATACATCAATCTGCATCATGTTTCTTTCTCTGAATCTTCAAGTCGTTGCCCCTCCGATGCCTAGAATTCCCGAGCTAAGGCTTCCACCTTTTTCCCAGCTTCAGCCGGATTGCTAAATTGAAATGTGCGCCCTTCATAATGGATCTGGAGCCTGGCTGGCATTGAGAGTGCGTGGGAGTCCCCCAGGCCTCTGAGCCGGGCCAGAACAGTGTAACATTTTTTCCTTCTGGTACTGGTTGCAAACGACAGGTCGGGGAACAGGTGAATTGTCACCCCTTTGAAAGACAGCCCATCTGTTGATCTTGCTGCTTGTAAAATCGTATCCTGAATCAATGAATTAGCTGTGATCAAGAGGTCCACTCTCAGTGAATCTCCATGTGGACCAGCAGACTGAGGAGCGATTCTGAAGGCCTTCAAAAGATGATTCACTAGTATGTCTGCTGGCAAGTTCAGCACCTTGGGAAGGCAGGATTTGAGAAATATAATTAGCTCTGCCCCTTCGGGTCCCTCAGGAAGCCCTATAATGTGAATATGGGAGGCACAACTAGAGTTCTCTAATGCCTCCAGTCTGTAGTGTAATTGGGCATTTTCTTGAACTAGCTTAGAGGTCGTGGTTAACGCTTGAGCCGCTGTTTTCTCTGCCATCGCCGCAGTACTGGTAGCCAATTCTATTTTGGCATCCTGCTCCACAAACCGCTGGAGAATCGACTCCATCTTCAAATCGATGGCTTGCATGGCTGATTGGAGTGCTCTCCAAGGAGGCTCTGCACCCGAAGTCGCCGAGGTGGTTGTGGCTTGATCTGGTACTCCCGGTAGGTTTTTTGCTCCACTTCCAGTCACTTTCTGAGTTCGACCCATTATTCAAATTCGGTATCTACAAACTCAGGAGACTTATGTCTATTCAAATCTGTAACGTGTGTTTGCTTTAATCTCACTTGCTATATACTTTTTACAATTTTAATCTATAAGATGTGTAGAGCCATTTCTAGGCACGTCTTGCCAGACAGCTGCTCAACAGCGCCCCCGCAGATGATATTTTGTTACATTTGTGACACCTGTTTACTTTTATATAGAAAGTTCTCCACACTATTTCCTATTTTGGACAGTACTCTAACTATAAATTAAATCTGGATAAGACTACTCTTATGCCCCTAAACCAATACATCTTCCCCTCAGACTATGAATCTCTGGGGCTGGCTTGGGTATCCAAGCTCACATATTTAGGGGGTCACTGTTTCACAGAAACAGTCCTCAATTAGGAAGATAAATTTAGACACCATAGTGGAGACTGTAGAACATGACTTAAGTAGATGGTCTTCACTCCCTCTATCCCTACAAGGCCGAATTAGTATCATTAAAATGAATGTTCTCCCCTGAATTTTCTACCCTATGCATATGCGTAATCTCTTTCTTCCAACTAGATGGTTCCAAAAACTCCATGCTTTAATTTCCTGCTTCCTTTGGAAAAGGAAATGTCCCCATAGATCCTATTTACAGCTTTGTGCTCTCAAACATCTTGGAGGGCTTAAAGTACCTAACTTTTACATCTATTACCTAGCTAGTCATATATCCAAATGTGCTTGCTAGGCTTCAAACCCGGCACAACTAGATCTCTTTGTCATATGTGTCCATTTGGTTACAAATTGAGCAGAACCCGATAACCTCTGCAGGGAACTCCCCGGAATCTACTTTGTGTCTCCGAGTAGTTTACCACGCCAGCTTAGAAACACAATAATAGGCATTTCTGTTAAAGTACACATGCAACTCTGTAGAGCCACAAAGTATAGAAACACACACGATATCTCGCAACCTGTATGTGGGAATTTAAACTTTAAACTGCAGGGGGGTCATCCTTCATATTCTGGAATTAAACGGGAAGCTTGTCTCTGATCTTATGTTAGAGGGGCGGCTGTCTGACAGCTCAAGCTTACTGAGATGACTTGGACTCCCACAGACTCAAATCTTTAGGATGTACCAGATCCATCACATGTTGATTAAGTGGTTTGAAGCTACAGAATGGGTCGTCGACCAAACTGAATTTTTCTCCCTCATTCGTTCCTTGGTCTGGTCGCCTCATTCTGTCACAATTAGTTATATATATATATATATATATATATATATATATATATATAGAGTCTTGCTCACTGGCTCGACCAAACGGGATTTCTTAAATGGAATGGCTGAATGAAATATTATACAGTTTAAGGGCTGAAAAAAATATTGCTAATATCAGGAATTGCCCTCACATATACATTAGGAAATGGAGCAAACTAGAAACGCTTTTACTGGTGCACGCAACATCATAATAAATCTATAACAAAAAGGCCCATGTATAAGGCATTGCTACCCTAATCAATGTGGACTAGGCCCTACACAGAGACAACATAGTTCATTTTGTGATTTTATACTACTGGTATCTGAAATAAAGGTAAGGGCTGGGAGGGTGGGGTGTGGGAATTGGATTGTTTTAAGTTTTATTTTATTGTACGGTCATATTCATGGATATGTTCTGCCTGTTTCATGTACTGTACTGCTTGTTCGGCTGTACAATTTAAAATCGATAAAGATGAATAAATTAAAAAAAAAATTAGCAACATGAGCTGATTATATTTTTGTTTCCCGTAGGTGTTACCTTTTGTCAGCTGCCACCTATTCTACTGAATTTTCGGATCACTTTCTGCTAAGTTATAAGATTTCAGTTGACCAGTCTATCCTGCCTGGAAAGCCTTGTTGGAGCTTGAATGACATCCTGCAGGATGTACCCTTTCAGTCTTCATTGAGATCCCTTTTGTGGGCTCACACCTCAGTCTTGGATCTTTACCGAGACGTGCTGCTCTGGTGGGACCAAACCAAGACATCCACTGGACAGTTGGTCAAACACAGCTCTAAATATGTGGGCAGAGCCTCCTACAAGGTCCATCTTGAATGACATTATACTCTCCTTAAACTAATTTCCCTCCAAGCCGCCAGTGGGTCCCCACTTACAGACCAGATACAGTCTGTTACTGCACACATAAAATCCTTTCAATATGACAGGGTTAAATCACTGACATTTGAACACTCATAGCACTCAATGCACACATCTGACTGGGGATACATTTACAAGTTTTTTTCACAGAGTTAAATCATGACAGATGCTTTCCTTGCTCGACTCTGAAGGGAAGGAACATGTCACCTAGGATGGCATGCTACAAGTAGTTCAGGACTTCCTACAACGGCTGGCACTTGGTTTCAGCCTGTGGATTCAATTAATTCCTTTTTGGAGACTCTGCCCATACCACAGGTGTCCCCCCTTGGATAATTTGCTTCTCACTCAGCCAATCACTGAGAGTGAAGTTCAATCCGCAATTCACTCCCTTTGTAAACGAACTTCCCCCTGCACGGATGGCCTGACATCCAAGTTCTACCAATTGTACCTGACCGTTTTTGCCTCAGTACTTACTTTTGTGTTTAATTCTATATTGGCCCACATGTCTTTTACTGGATCAATTACAGAGGCCATTCAATTTTTTCTCTATAAATCAGGTAATAGAATCACCTCTCAAACTGATGACCATTCTATCTTCTGAATACAGATGCCAAGATCTTGATGAAAATTATTTATGGGCATTTGTCCCAAATTTTACCCTCGATTATCCCTCCCCTCCAGTCCTGTTCCATCTCAGGCTGTAAGATTCAGGACAACCTATTACTGATAAGGGACTTGACTGCTTCCTGTCATTCACACAAGGTGGGCCATTACTTGTTTGTACTGGATCAGGCCAAAGCATTCACATGACTACCTTTTCATGGTATTTCACAGGTATGGTTTCTCAGGCACTTTTATTTGATGGGCCAGTCTTCTGTACTCCTCTTCCACCATTATCACCACAATCAATGGGTGGCATGGCTCTCATAAGCACCTGCAGTGGTGTGTCCATCAGAGATGCCCACTGAGCCCTCTCCTATATATCCTGACTTTAGATCCCTTGTAATGAGCTGTGATGGAAGCACCTCAGATTGTAGGCTTTCCACACCCCCTCTCTACTTCTTTGGTGAACCTGTTCACTCATGCAGATGAGCGGCACCCCACTCCATGAGGTGGAGCTTCATGGCCACCACCCGACCAAAATCAAGCTCCTATGGCCATCCTCCTGGTCCCCCTATACGGATCCACGCTGAGGACTGCACCACCCGAATGGTGCCCCACTTCACAGGGCGGAGCTTCACGGCTGCTGCACCGGCCACCGCCCGACTGAAATCAAGCTTCTACAGCTGTCCTCCTGGTCCCCCTACATGGATCCACACTGAGGATTGCACCGCCCGAGCGGCGCCCCACTCCACGAGGCGGAGCTTCACGGCCACCACACCGGCTGCCTCCAGACCAAAATCAAGCGTCTAAGGCCGTCCTCCTGGTCCCCCTACATGGATCCACACTGAGGTACTAACCGCTGTCCCACTACTCTGTCTGCAAACTGCTGATTGGTGTGACACCCCAGCTGCTCATAGCTGATTGGTCCGCCAGCCCTGAAACTGTCTGCTGACTGGATCGCCTTTTTCCCCTTTCAAACTGTAGTTTTAGGCACATTCTGTATGGCTGCTTTTAATTTTCAGCAGCTCTAATCCTTGGTCATATTTTTCTCACCCCCCACCCCCTCACAGGCCTCCTTTAAATACACTTTAGCCCCTCCTCCTCAGCACGCCACTCTCCTCATTGGCCCACCTTTCCGCTGCCCAGTACAATCACTCCCCTAGGCAACTCCTCGGTCTCTACTTAGTTCTTATTCCACTTTTCTGCAGTTTCTCATCCTCTCTACTTACCTTTTTTCCACTCACTACCCCCATCCTAAAATACCCCTGCCTCTGTGTGTTACTGTGCTGCCTCAGAGTAACTTACCCTCCCAATTTTTTTCTTTTTCCACTCTGATTTCTGCCCCTCTCACACTATCTGGAAACTATTTCTCTAGATAATCCATCTTCTTTGGGGTTGTCTGTTTTACTCTGGTTAGGTTTTCTAATCCTCTCTACTTAATCAGTCCTTGTATAAGCTAGTCTGCTGCCACTCTTCCAGTCTTGCCTGGACTACTATTTAAGGTCACCCTGTCCCTCGAACTGCCAACCTTTGGTGACCTAGGACTACTCCAAGTTACAGTTCCTCGTTGGTTCCCTGGGCTGCCTCCAGTTTAACTGACCTCTCTCTGCCTCTAGGTAGCTAAAATGCTCCAGCATATGTTGCTGTTCATTCTTGCGTCCTCTCTGCCACTACTCCACCTATCCATGCTCTCTTTACCTCAACCTGTATTTACGATCCCTAAGTTCCTGTCAAACATCTACTTCTTTTCTAACCTTTTACTACTTCATACCCCCCTCTGTGACCCCTCCCCATTACTACTCAACAAAGCCTGGCTCTACCTAGTTACTTATGCCCCCAAAATGTGTCACCTGAGTACACGTAACCTATGTCCCTTCCTGCGCCGCAAGCTCTGGTACCTTCTCCTACTCGCCATCCTGCTCTCTGGGGATGTTCAAATAAATCCAGGTCCTACATATGCCACACCTGATTTGATTAGCAATGCTAAAGGTCTGGTTGTAATGCACCATAATATCAGAAGTCTCACTCACAATCTTACTGATCTGGAATCCTGGACATTCCTCTTCAAGCCTGACATTATATGCCTGACTGAAACCTGGCTAAATCCTTCCACTCCAGACTCTCTGTGCTCCCTTACTTCCTATAATCTCCTGAGACTTGATAGAACTGCACCCAAGAGAGAGGGTGGTACTGCTGTCTATTTTAAAGATCTACATCTCACTGCCATCAAATCTTCTCACCTAGCCCACTGTGAGGTACTTCATACTCTTCTTACCCATGGTACCAAAAAACTGCATATTGCATGTGCCTAAAACCCTCCATCCAACAGTCAAAAGGGACTGGACGAGTTGCTGCATCAAATCTCTTCCCTTGCTGGGAAACATGAGGTCTTGATACTAGGGGACCTTAACATTAATTGGCTGGGGAACACCCAAATCAACATTGCTGACCAGGTTGCAAAGTTTTAACTTGCACCAACTTTTATGTGATCCCACCAGAGCAACTCCACACCCTAATACGAGTACTCTGCTGGACTGGATTATGACAAACCACCCTGAAAACATTATTGCCTCTGGCGTACTACCCAATGCCATCACGGACCACTCCCCTACCTTTTGTATCTGGGGTAAAAGCAAGCCTATTCCTTCAAAACCTAGTCTCATTACTTTCCGCAACTATCAAACTTCGACTCAGAGCTTTTCCTACATGACATTGCTGCAACTGATTGGTCCTCCCTTCTAATATCAAATGATGCTCAGATTTCCCTTAATCTATTCTTGATACACTTCCTAGCGCTTCAGGATAAGCACTGTAAACTAGTAACTTGTAGGGTAAAAAATAGGCACACCCGCTGGCTAAAAATCTGACCTCCTTGCTAAACTAAACTAAAGAGATAAAAGCTGGCTCCGATTCAAGAGCTCAGAGCTATCCTCTGACCTAAATACATACAGGGCTCTACACAACTCATGCAAAAAGGACATCAAAAAAGCTAAAAGTTCTTACTGCAAAGATCTGTTAACCAACTCCTATGGCGACTCAAAAAAATTCTGGTCCCAAATTAAATTCTTTCTTGGATTGAATCCCTCATCCACTCCTAATGTCATGTCCCTAAATGGTGTTCACTGCAATAATCCCCGTACCATCACCAATTTCTTCAATGATAAATTCTCTGGCCTATCTAATTACACCTCCTCCTTCCCCGACCATTCAAATATATCTACCTCATCTACTGTCAGTGGTCCTCATTTCTTTTTCAAGGCAGTCTCTAGGTGTGAGGTGCTCAGTTTATTAAATAAAATCTCAGACTACATTGCAGCCAGCTCAGACAACCTTGAGTCCAAGCTCCTAAAGCTATCTGCTCCCCACATTGCTGCTCCCCTAGCCAAAATGTTCATGTTATCCCTGTCCCAATGCTATGTCCCAAATTATATGGAAGGCTGCAAGGATTTCCCGTGTTTTTAAAAAAGGAGATCGTAAAGATCCCTCTAACTACAGGCCCATAGCCATCTTATCAGTTCTAAATAAAATTGTGGAGAAACTTGTATCCGCTCAAACAATTGATTTTCTCCTGAAATATGACCATCTTACCTCGACCCAGCATGGCTTTCGTAAGGGCCACAGCACCACTACTGCCCTTCTTAAATTCATGTCGGATACCCTAGTGGATATGGACTCTGGCCTTCTCACGGGGGTCATTTTCATTGATATGACCAAGGCATTTGACCTTGTTGATCACTCCATCCACCTAGTGTCCCTTACATCACTAGGCTCCTCTCAAACTGTTGTATGGTGGTTTGGCAGCTACCTACCTAACAGGACTCAAACTGTGAAATATAACTCCACTCTCTCGGACAAGGCCACCATTAACATTGAGGTGCCACAAGGGTCCATCCTTGGGCCTCTGCTTTTTTCTATTTTCATCAATAACATCACCTCTAACCAACATAGGACTGCTTCCCTACTATATGCAGATGACATTGTTCTTTGCACTAGTGAAAACAGCATCGATGTCATCAATCATAAACTCTCTCCTGACTTTCAGCAAATCCATCAATGGCTATCTAGTCACAAACGTGCCCTAAATGAGTCCAAAACCCAATCTATGCTATTTGGTTCTAATGCCAAACTTAAACTCTCCCAACCTAAATTTAAAGTCTCCTCCTCCTCCAACGGTTTAACTCTAGGGGTGGTGAACACATTTAAAAATCTGAGCGTCACACTAGATCCATCACTAAACTTTGATCTGCACATCCAACAGACCTGCAAACTTGTCAATGCTAAACTTGGGATAGCCTACTGAACCAGCTATATGCTCACCCCCTCAGCTAGTCTTGCCATTGCCCATGGCATACTCCTTCCCTCGCTCACTTATGGTGTTGCCACCTATACCTCTGTGTCCAAATCTAGCCTCCGAAAATGGGATGTCACATACAATAACACCTGTCGATATGCATCCTCCTCTCATTGGCTGAAACACCATAGAAACATAGAAGGTGACGGCAGATAAGAACCGCAAGGCCCATCCAGTCTGCCCATTTCTTTTTCTACCTTATAAATGTGCCATTGGCCTTTGCTCTGTCAGTGGCCTATCTATTCATACTCATCTGTATCGCTTCCTTATGCCTGTTTGAAGCCCTGCACTGTATTCATAGCCACCACTTCCTGAGGTAGGCCATTCCATGCATCCGCCAACCTTTCTGTGAAAAATAATTTCCTCACATTCCCCCTTAATCGGCCTCCCTCTAGTCTCATGCTGTGTCCTCTTGTCCTGCTATTTTTCTTATATTTAAACATGTTAGACTCTTTCACCTTGTTAATGCCCTCAAGGTGTTTGATTGTTTTGATCATATCACCTCTCTCCCTCCTTTGCTCAAGGGTATACATATTGAGCTCCGTTAATCTATCCTCATATGTCTTCTGATGCAGTCCCTGCACCATTTTGGTTGCCCTTCTCTGGACTGCCTCAATTTGGTTAATGTCCTTGTCAAGGTGTGGCCTCCAGTACTGCCCAGGTACTCCAGATGGAGCCTAACCAGTGCCTTGTAAAGAGGATTATTACCTCCTCTTCGACTTGTGATACCCTACTAGTACACCCTAACATCCCCTAGCCTTACCTACTGCTTTAGAGGTCTGCTTAGATGATTTCAGGTCATCGGTGATGATGATGCCAAGTCTCTTTCTTCCTTTGTGACTGCCAGCAACTCCTCCCAGCCTATAGGTGGCTTTAGGTTTCTCTTCCTATGTGCATGATCTTGCACTTCTTTGCATTAAACTCAGTTGCCACTCTTCTGACCATTTTGCTAGTTTATCAGATCTCTTCTCATTCTGCCCACCCCATCTGGATCATGTACTCTGTTGCAGATCTTGATGTCATCTACAAACAGACAAGCCTTACCCTCTAGTCCATCTGCAATGTCACTAATGAAGATACTGAAGAGGACTGGCTCCAGGACTGATCTCTGAGGTACCCCACTTGTGACTTGCATCTCTTCTGACTGTATACCGTTTACCACCACTCTCTGTTTTCTGCCTGTCAACCAGTTTGCCACCTAGTTGACCAACCACTGACCCACCCTGAGCCTACCCAACTTATTTATCAATCTTCTATGTGGAACAGTATCACAAGCTTTGCTGAAGTCAAGGTAGGTGACATCAACTGCTCCCCCTTGGTCCACCACTCTGGTTACCCAATCAAAGAAATCTATGAGATTAGTTTGACAGGACCTTCCTTTTGTAAACCCATGCTGTCTTGGATCCTGTGTCCCTATGGATTCCAGGTGTTGCACTATCCTTTCCTTAAGGAGTGCCTCCATAATCTTGCCTACTAGTGAGGTAAGATTGACTAGTCTGTAGTTCCCTGCCTCCTCCCTGCTACCACTCTTGTGGAGCAGGATCACATGAGCCCTTCTCCAGTCTTCTGGGACCTCTCCTGTGCTCAGAGACTCACTAAACAGTTCTGCTAATGGCTCTGCTAGTTCCACCCTTAGCTCCTTAAGTACTCTGGGATGTATACCATCAGGTCCCATTGCCTTGTCCACCCTGAGCTTAGTGAGCTCTTGTAGGACTCACCTCCCTCACCCCTGTGTCCATGGTGCTGAGCTATGCACCCTGCCCTACCTTCTCTTCAGTAAATACTGAGCAAAAGTATCTATTTAGGATAGATGCTTTTACAGGGTCCTCCTCCTCCTCACATGCCTCCTTTTCTCCTTTGAGCTTAGCAATACCCCCCTCTGGACTTTCTCCTTTCACTAATGTGTCTCTAGAAAGTCTTATCACCTTCTTTTATAGTTCGTGCTAGTGTTTCCTCAGTTTGGGACTTTGTCTGCCTTACTGCCTTCCCTGTTTCCCTTAGGGAAGTTTGATATGCCTCCCTATCTTCATCCTGCCGTGTTCCCTTATATTTCCTGAAGGCCAGCCTTTTGGCTCTGACCTTTTCTGCTACTGTATTTGAGAACCAAAGTGGTTTCCTTCTTCTTTTGCACTTCCTTTTCTGTCTAACACAATGGGATGTTGCTTCAAGTATTGCATCCTTAATGCTTGCCCATTTTGCCTGTACCCCCTCACCTGTGTATCTTTTTGCCAGGGCTAGCTTAACTCAGTTGGCCATCTTATCAAAGTCAGCTCCTCTGAAGTCCCATATTTTTGCCTTGGAATGGGATGATTTAGACAAAGTGGCCAAATTGAACCATACCATGTGATGGTCACTGGCCCCAGGTGACCTTCTACCTGGAGATCTGTGATCCCTTCCCTGTTAGTCAGTACTAGATCTAGGATAGCCCGGTCTCTTGTGGGTTGTTGTACCAGTTGTTTGAGGCCCTCCCCCTACAGGGAATCCACCATGTGTCTAGTTCTGGCAGATGTTCCTACTGGTATTGACCAATCTGTAGCCGGCATGTTGAAGTCGCCTATTATCAGAACCTCCCCTTTAGCTGTCTCCTTTATTCTGATCTGGGATGGCTTCCTCCTTCAGAGCTAAGGCTTTATGCTTATGGCTCCATCATTGACAATATTGTCCGATTACAAATACCCAGACCCCTGGCAGGTCTTTTCCTGAATCCGACACCTCGCTATGGTTTGGGGTCTGCTGACAATGCACCTGTCTTCATCCCCAGACATAATTCCTCCAAAGGTGCTACGGCTTTTGCCCGTCATGCCCCCCTATTCTGGAACTACCTCCCGTTAGTCCGACGCCAATCCTCAACCCACTCCTCCTTTAAGAAAGGGTTACGTAACCATCTTACCACTTCCTACAGATGCGTTAGCTTCAAAAACCCCCTAGCCCCTTCCTCCTTCCTAGCCTCTCCTCTCCTGCCACTTCTATTGTGCACTTCAAGTAGTATAGCACTTTCCCATTTTCCTTCCCTCTAGCCTGCCTATTCCTATATCTCTAGTCTGGCCTTGCACTTCTATCTCCTTTTCCATCTCTCACCACCCTATATAATTCCTTATGAATACCATAGTACTACTATCTTACCTTGTTTTTCACAAATCAGGCAATATGTTACTAGCCCTTGTTTTTAGCATATTTTTTACACTGTTACTTGTATCTACCTTGTCTATAGCTATTTGCTCTGCAATTTATTGTCTACTATGTTTATTACTTGCTCTGTATTCTATATTGTTCAATTACGCAATAATTTATTTTGCTTTGTGTGCCTGCTATGTTTGTATTGTATCCTCCTGGGTCATGCCTGAAAATAGTCATTGCTATGGCTAGTGCACTTACCCGGTAAACAAAAACTAAATAAATAAATAAAAAAAATTGTTACAGATGTCACATCAGGTAAAGACTGGTAACATTGTGGTTACCTTGGAATCAGTTAAATTTCTTGGTATTTTTTTTGGCACCATGAATTTTCCAGACCCAAACTGAAGTCATGCCTTAGAAACTGGAGCAGCTCAAGTAGCTCTCTGGAAGTCATGGCAATCGTCAAAGAAAAAGAGGGTGGGCATTGTCAAAACATTTCTGGTCATTATTTTCCTTTATATAAGTGCCATTTTCCCCCTTCCCCTTTGTTGTGAAACACGTTTATATAGTATATTTTTTACGATGATTTGGGGGAGTAGATTAAACCACATTAAGAGGGACATTCTTTGCCTCCTGTATGACATGAGTTGTTTAAATATGGTAAAGCCAGTGGTATTTTTCTGCAGTATTTTTTTTTTCACTACAATACAATTCTATGGATTTCAGGGCCACCAACTGTGTGGAAGGCATGGGCGTCATTTTGGATGACGCCCCTCCAATTAGAATGGTGAAGACCGAAACCTTTTTTCCAACAGGCCAGCCAATTTCCTGTGTTTGTGATACCTTTTTTATTGTTTATTAAAAAACAACGGTTGTCTTGGGACATCATTCGAACCAAACATAGAAAAGCTTTTTATAAGGCATTACTCCCCCAAGATGTGGAAATTCTGTCAGGAGTTCAGTCCACCATGAACCAGCAGGTTTTGATGTATCTAGCTGATCTGTGCTTCCCTCCCCAATATTGGGATGTCACGTGGCTGTGTTACCACAGTAAACTGAATGTAAAGGGTAACAATGAACATAAATGCATCACAGGGCAATTCTGCTCAAGGGACAGTTGCCAAGATGCCACTGAAACTATTCAACATTTGTATTTTGACTGACCCTATATTTGTCCTTTTTGGTTATCCTTGGTAATTAGATGGGTGGACCCCTTTTGGCACTCTCTTACCTATGTGGCCCTAATATACAGTTCAGTGCCTGGTCAGTCCTCTAGGCATGATCCTTCCATGTTCCTTCTGAATTTTTCCTGTCTTAAAGTGATGATCTGGAGAGTCCGTTGTAAATACATGCTGCCACAAGTATTGGATCACACCACATTATTCCAGATGGTGGAATCATATCTACGCAACCAGTGTGTGGCTGAATGCATCAGCCTTCCCCCCCACAATATGAATTTGTTGTTGGAAATACTGTCCATGGGAGTTTGTTTTTTTTTTTAAACAAGTTTTTGGGGGTTGTACTCTTACCTGGACTCTCCTTAGATCAGTACCCTCGATTATTCGTTGACCTTGTTTACTTCACTTGCTTTGGTTATATTTTCATTTTCTTACTTTATCATGGCAGTAGTCCCCCTTGGGTGGAATTTTTTTTTAGTGTTTTGTGTATCTTTTTTGTTTGACTGTGCATGATGCCTCATTTTTGTATTGGTATTCCTTGATTTCATATTAATAAACCATTCCCCTACTCATTTCAAGAAGTGTCATGGGATCTTTAACATCCACCTGAACTACCACTAGAACCAGGCAGATGTGACCTCGGTTTAACGTTTCATCTGAAAGATGGCACCTCAGGAGTGCAGCATCTCTCTCATGCTGTACCACAATGTCAATACTGGGATGTAACCCAGGTGCCTGGTGCGGGCTTATTCATGCCCTTGAGACATTTGAAAATCTCTATCATGTCCCCCTCCCCCCTTCTGTCCTCCAGGGTATACATACTGAAGTCCTCTAGTCTCTCCTCATATGACTGGTGCAGGCCCTGTACCACTTTTGTTGCCCTCCTCTGAACAGCCTCTAGCCCGTCTATGTCCATATGGAGATGCAGCCTCCAGAACTGGACACAGTACTCCAGATGAGGTCTCACTAATGATTAGTACAGAGGCATCACCACCTCCCATCTTCTGCTGGTGATACCACTGTCTATGCACCCCAGTACTCCACTGGGTCTCCCCACAGCCTTGGCACATTTTTTGGCCACCTTCAGGTCATCTGATATAATTACCCCCAGATCCCTTTCCTGTTTGGTGGTCGTCAGTATCTTCCCCCATCATGTAAACCTCCACTGGGTTGCTGTGCCCCAAATGCATGGTTTTGCACTTCTTTGCATTGAATCTTAACTGCCACATTCTTGACCGTTCCTCTAATTTTTCTAGGTTCCTCCTCATTTTTTACACCCCTCCAGGAATGTCTACCCTGTTGCAAATCTTAATATCACCTGCAAAGAGGCATAACTTTCCTTCCAGCCACTTTGCAGTGACATTTATGAAGACATTAAACAGGACTAGCCCCAGAACTGATCCCTGTGGCACCCCACTGGTCACCCTCCTTTCCTTGGATTAAGCTCCATTTAACACCACTCTCTGTGTTCTATCCCTTAACCAGTTTCTAACCCAATTTACCACTTTGGGTCTCATTCCCAGGCTGCCTAGCTGGTCTACAAGCCTCCTATGTGGAATGGTGTCAAAGGCACTGCTGAAATCCAGGTAGGCCACATCCACTGCTCCCCCAATCCACTTCCCTGGTCACCCAGTCAAACAAATCTATCAGATTTGTTTGACATGACCTTCCTGCTGTGAATCCATGCTGCCTTGGATCCTGTGTGCTGCTGGATTCAAGATGTTCCACAGTCCTTTCTTTTAGCAGCAATTCCATTATTTTCCCCACCACCGAGGTCAGGCGGACTGGTCTATAGTTTCCAGCCTCCTCCCTGCTCCCACTTTTGTGATGAGGAACTACATCTGCTCTCCTCCAGTCCTCTGGAACCACTCCCATTTCCAGTGATTCACTGACCAGTGCTGCCAGTGGTTCTACCAGCACCTCCCTAAGCTCCTTTATTATTCTAGGATGTATCCCGTCTGGTCCCATTCCCTTGTCCACATTCAGTTTTGTGAGTTCCTTTAGAACTGTCTCCTTTGTAAATGGACTGGTATCTGCCTCCCTCCCCGTATTGCTCCTGCCACTTAATTGTGGTCCCTCATCTCCCCCCTCCTCTGTGAATACTGAACAAAAATATTTTGTTGAGGATTGTTTCTTTTTCCAGGTCTCTTTCCACACACTTCCCTTCTTCCCCCTTAAGCCTTACAATCCCACCCCTTGTCTTTCTCCTTTTACTAACGTACTTGCAAAAAGTCTTGTCCCCTTTCTTAACTCACTACTTCCAGAACCCACTTTTTTTGTGGTGATTTTTGTCCATTCCTGAAAGCAGTAAGTCTGTCTTTCCCCCAATGGAAATGGACAGATGACCCTGGCAGACTTGTTAGGGGTTTTGTACTGCTTGGGGTTTGGGAGCTGGTGCTGCAGCAGCATGCCTAGTGCACCTCTTACCCCTGCCCCTTCAGCAGCCTCTTTATGGAAGGTACTCATAGGACATATAAGCACAAGGGTACGTCCCCTTCCCCTGCATCTCCTTTCATAAGGCCCATAAGAAGTGAAGGCCTTTTCTGTCTCAGTAATACTCTTGTAGGCGGTTTTGTACTCATCCACCATTTTCATGTAAGCCTCTGTTTTGTCACCAAACAGTAAATTTTCCTTACATGGAAAACCCTTTTTTTTTTTTTGTTTGAGTGTCCTGGGACAGGTTTGTAGTTCCAAGCAAGGCAAATCTTAAGGAGATTGCATGGGCCACAAATGAGTGACAATGCCTGGTCCCAAGGCAGCTATTTTTAATTTCTGCTACTGTTTGTCATTCAACTATTTAGCTTTTGTCTAGACTATTAGTATTCCTAAATATGAATCCTATACTTCTGTCTTTGTGAACTGTAAACATTGCATCTATCTCATTGTCTACTGATGTGGAACATTTGTTAAAGAGCTCCTACCTCAAAGGTATTCTGATGAGTCAAATAAAATACATTTATGCCCACCACCATGTGAAACTGATATTTTGAGGCATCAATGGACGATCTAGCTGTGTCAGACATTTCCTGAGCCAAGTCTCCAGTAAATTTTTTACTCCGTGCCAGTATGGAATTTCATGAGGCCCTCTGGTACTGGGTTGTGTAGGCTAAATAAGGCACCTGCCTCAGTAACAGGGAAGCTGATGTGTAAGCATTTTTGCCCATACTATCCAGTTTCCTGAAATTTTTCTCAGGAGACTAGGATGAAAGAGGTGCTTTTGCCTTATCACAGGCGACAGTCTAGACCACTCGCTCATGATCAGGATGGGAGTAGGGGTATTTGGCACACTGTTTATCCACCTGATATTTCTTCTCAATTTTCTTGTTGATGCCAGTAGCTGAGGTGGGTGCTGACATGACAATAAAGAGGGTTTATGGTTGTCCTTGCAGGTGCTAAGCCCACCATATGCATAAAATCTGCCTCCTCGTCATCCTTCCTCAGTCTCATGGGGGGAGATGTTGAGAGTATTCACCAAATGCCTTACAAAGGTATAATGTGAGATATAGTCCTCTGAAGGCCTGGGAGAGCCAAATTCTAGTTCAGGAGAACCATCCAGTTCAGTGGGCTCTCCCATCTCCTAATCTTCATAGTAAATATTAGCCTTCTCCTTCACAGGTATTGGGAATGGAACTGGAGCCTGGGGAGGAGGTGTAGATATATTAAATTCCTGACAGCCTGGAATGCCTAGAGGAATTTTCATGCCGTTGTCATAATCTCCACTGAGGGCATTTTATTTTTGTCCACTGGCTGCTCCTTTCCTTTTATCAGGATGACAGACAGTGACAGGTTTTCTTTTTGGTTTTTCTTGGCAGATATCAATTCCAGTATCTGCTCAGAGGTTCCCTTATTTTTACTGGATTCAGGTTCCCCCTTTCAGACACCCTGAGTCATGAACCATCTTCAGCAGCTTCCACTCTTCCTTCTGTTCTTTTTTGACAGGGACTGCTGCTTATTCTGAGGGTTTGGATGCTCCTCTTAGCCTTTGGTGATGTGAAGGCCGACTGAGAAGCCACAAATCCTCTAATTTGTTAGCCCTTTTCTTTTGCATTTTAGGACAGAACTTTACACAAAGATCACAACTGACAAAATCATGGCCTGGACCCAGGCACTTTAAACACAGTTTGTGGCAGTCTGCCTCTGTCAGGAACTGAAAACAAATGGAGAAAATGTTTAAAGCCTGTAGGTCCCGTCCTCTTTTTGGATCTGTCAGTCATGTCAAACATGGATGACCCTGAGAAGACATTTCGGGTCTCCAATAGAAATAGCTGCAACTGCAACTGTAAAAGACCAAGAAATGTTTAAAAGGGCTTTAAGGAATATGATGTGGTTCAGTTCCTTCAAAAAAAAAGTGAAACCAGGAGTTAAATACTTCAGAAGAGATTTCTTATGCAGAAATAGGAAATTACCATATTGGTTCCAAAAAAAAAAAATGAGGAACTGGGAATAATCTAAAGTAAAACTGAAAGCACTTTAAGAAAAGTTATATTTTATTTACTTTTAAATGTAAAAAGCATCAGTTCCCTAAAAGTGGGAACTGTGCTGAGAACAGCCTACTCCGATTCCTAGGAACTGATTGGGAACCAGAGCAAAGATGAAATTTATCCAATAAAATTAAAATAACACCCCAACACATAGCATCAAAATTTTAACTAAAATACTTCAGCACCATAAAATAGTAAAACAATAAACTGTAAACTGGCCAGAAGTGTAGAGAAGACTTTGGAGTGACTGTTTTCTTCAGGCAGAGAAATAAATCTGAAGTCAGAGTGCAGGGGTGAGCGTGACCACACAGAGTAGAGTCTGAATTTAGTTCCAAATTCCATAATCTGCATACATTCTAAAGCTGCAGGGTTGCTCATTCCAGGGGTATGATTGCAGTTGTTAAACTTAAGTGAAGGATTCCTGGGTGTGAGGCCCCTAAATTCCTTAGGGACTATGAAATCAATCAAGTAAAATCCTAGTCCCTCCTTGCTGGTGGGAACTGTGGATACTGCCTCTATCTGGATCAAGTGGTCCAAAGTCTAGCTTACTGCCTGATTCTTCACCTGGTTCAAAATTCACCAGGGACTGAAGGAAGTTACCCCTCATGGGCCCCAATGAGAATTCTATGGTGTAACCCAGAGCTAGATTTTCCAGTACCCACTCTTCTGATGTTAGATGGGCCCATCGCTAGTCAAATTTCTTCAGTCTTCCATCAAGGGAAGGGGGACAGAGGTGGTCCTGAGAACCTTCATTGCAAAGATCCACCTCTCCATACGGCACCTGAATGCAACTGTGGGCAAATGTGTTAATGTTACTGGTGACCTTGAAACCAGAGTAGACGCCTCTTTCTCTCTCTCTGGTTATCAAAATTCCAAAAAGGTAAAAATCCACCCCTTGACCATCTTGCACAGCCAAAACCCCACCTCTTTGATCACAGACTGGGCCTCTGCTGCTGCCCAAATACCATCAACTGTACTGTTTTGTCTTGGATGTCCTTTAGAATACCATCCAGCTCAGGGCTGAAGAAAATTCCTTGGTGAAGGGCATACTGAACAGCTTTGTCCTAGATGCATGATTGTGGCCCAGTGACAAAGCCACACACTCCACATAGCCACCACAATATGAAAGGCTGAACAAGCCAACATTGACAGAATGTCTTACGGCTGTATCCCTCAATAAGGCAGCGATGGAAATGAGCTGCAAGAGGTTCATCCCCTCTGAATCCCATGGGATGAAACTACCCAAGGCAGTAGCCCAACAGGTTATTGCCCTGGAGATAATGAAGACTGCATAAGTTGTCCATAAGTTTATGCCATTCGAAGCAAAGGCCCAGCTACATGATGCATCCCCTCTTTTGTCACAAGTGTCTGACAGAGCCGCTGAACTTTCTAAAGGTATGATTGTGTGTTTCATGGCATTACTCATTATAACCAAGGGCTCTTCTCTATCTGATATAGAAACCTCGAATCTCTTTAATAAGTGCTTTTGTTCTGTCTACATAGATACATAGACAGTGTCGGCAGATAAGGGCCTATGGCCCACCCAGTCTGCCCATTTGAGCTTGTAAGTTCAGTTTATGTTTTCCTAGAAGTCTGTTGCCCCTTACCCCTGACCTCCAGAATTCCTTTATGTCTATCCCATGCATTCTTAAATCCCGCTGATTGTTTCAGCCCCCACCACTTCCTCTGGCAGGGTGTTCCACTTGTCCACCACCCGTTCTGTGAAGAAATTCTTCCTCATGTTTCCTCTGAATCATCCTCCCTCCAACTTCATCCCATGCCCTCTAGTCCTGGAACATCTTTTCGCTTAAAAATAGTGTATTCCTGCACCTGTTCCTCCCTGTAAGATACTGGTATGTCTCTATCATATCCCTCTCTCCTCCTCTCCTCCAGGAGTACATGTTCAGTTCCTTCAACCTGTCTTCATAGGACTTTGATGCAATCCATGCACCATCTTTGTTGCCCTCCTCTGAACCTTCTCTACCCTGTCTATGTCCTTACATAGGTATGGTCTCCAGAACTGTACACTGTACTCCAGGTGGGGCCTCACTAGTGTCTTGTATAGGGGAATTATGACCTCCCTTTTCCTGCTGGTGATGCCCCTGCCTATACATCCCAGCATCCTATTTGCTTTACCTGCTGCCTTGTCACACTGTTTCCCTACCTTGAGGTCATCAGAGATGATAACCCCAAGATCCCTTTCCTGCTTGGTGCATGCTATATCCTCACCCCCAACTGATATATTGTGCCAGGGTTTCTGTGCCCCATATGCATTATCTTGCACTTCCTTGCATTGAATTTCAACTGCCAAACCCCTGACCATTCTTCAAGTTTCTGCAGGTCCCTTCTCATTCTGTCTACACCCTCTGGTGTGTCTACTCTGTTACAGAGCTTTGTGTCATCAGTGAACAGTGAAATTCTGCCTTCTAGGCCCTGCGCAATGTCACTGATGAAGATGTTGAATAGGACCGGTCTCAGCACTGATCCCTGTGGTACCCCACTGGTCACAGTTCCCTCTGTGGAGTGACAGCCATTTACCACCACCCTCTGTGTCCTGCCACCCAGCCAGTTACCTACCCACCACACTTCTGTCCTGCCCACACCCATATTCCCCAGTTTGTGTAATCTCTCTCAAAAATCACCTATTAGTACATTTAAAGTTCACCACGTAGATTATCATAGGTTCTATCCAACTGACATTATACAGGCTATCAAAAAAAAAAAAAACTAGTCCGGGCCCAGATGATATTCATCCATGGTTTCTGATCGAAACCTCTATAAATACTTCTATACCTTTGTCAATTATTTTCAATAAATCCTTACAAGGAAGCATTGTACCAAAGGATTGGCATTCAGCAATAGTCACTCCCATATTTAAAAAAGGCAATATAGGTTCTGTGCAAAATTATTGTCCAATTAGCCTGACCTCAGTGGCTGGTAAATTAATGGAATGAGTAATTAAATCTCTAATAGATCAAGATTGTAAAAAATTAGGAATTTATGATTCAAATCAGCATGGGTTTACTCCCAAGTATTCCTGCACCAACAATCTGATATCTTTTTATGATAATGTAAGTACTCTACTAGATGTGGGTATCCCTACTGATGTAATTCTTTTGGACTTTAGTAGAGCTTTTGATAAAGTCTCACATGAAAAACTCATTACTAAAATGCACAATCTAGGTTTGTCACCTGATATTGTCAAATGGACGTTAAACTGGTTGACAAATCATTCTCAGAGAGTCAGAATTAATTATACATTTTCTGATTCAGGTAGTGTGACAAGTGGTGTACCATAGGGGTTGGTCTTGGGACCAACACTGCTTAACCTCTTTATCAGTGATTTACAAACAGGGCCAAATAACTTCATAGTTAAATTTGTAGACGATACTTAATTGGTAAATAATCAAGAAAATATTTCTGCATTAGAGAAGAATTTGGAAAAATTAATACTTTGGGCAAATGAAAATCATATGCAGTTTAATCAAGACAAATGTTCAGTAGTGCATTCTGGTGTAAATAATCCAGAAACGATATATCACATAAACGGACTACCACTTCACTCATCAAATTGTGAAAAAGAGTTAGGGATATATGTTAATAATAAACTTACATCAAATGATCACTGTGTTAGAATTGCTTGCATGACCAACAGTCTTTTGAGGCAAATAAAACGCACTTTTGTTAATTGAACTGAATAATGCCTTATTCCATTGTATAGGGCATACATTAGACCGTATCTAGACTATGGCTCCCCTTTCTGGAATCCAAACCAAAAAAAAGACATAGCAATTCTTGAACAGGTTCAAAGGAGAGTAACTAGAATGATTCCAAGATTAACAAACTTGGATTATCAGAACAAATTAAAAGCTACTGGTCTCTTCTCTCTTCAAACTAGAAGATTAAGAAGTGATATGCTTATGGTTTTTAATTTAATAAATTCACCAGATCTAATGGAAAAATGTGGTCTAACACTCTCCAAAAGGAGACATGTTCCGAGACTGCATAATAAACAGCTTGAAGTAAAAACTTATAAAACCAGCAAAAGGGGAAACTTTTTCCAAAAAGAGCATCCATTGTATGGAACATCTTGCCACAAGAATTGGTAGAGGCAACTAGTGCCACTGTCTTTAAAAACAAATTAGATGTTTGGTTGAGGGATAATAAGATAAATAATGTCCCACATGGTGTGGGGAACAGTCTCGATGGGCTCTGGCCTTCTTCTGTTCTTTCGTACCAAGTAATACCAAGTAATACTCATGGTCTTGTCTGTCACTGGAGGAATCTCCAACTTTTTAAAGTCCTCCTCCTCAAAAGGGTAGCATTGCACCCTAGGACTCAGGAGCTGCTGGCATTTGTCCCCCTGACTATTCTTGCTCTATAATCCTGGAGTGTCAGATGTTGGGAAAACACTTCGGAGCGGAGGTGGACTGGATGAGGTTCACATCTAGAATCTTGAACCCACTTTAATTGCAGCATCCTACAAGTCTCAGTGATGTGATAGGACACTGACATCAAATTAAATGGGGGGGGAGATCGGGATCTTTTTCTTGGGTTCTTCCCACTCCCCCTTCCCCACAGAAGGACACTCTTCCTCATGTGACGGATCTCGTTCTGTTGGGTCAGGATACTCTCTAAACCCCTTCCCCTTGCATCCTCCTCTTGACCTTCCTTGTTGTCAAGATTGTGGGTCACCTGCAAATCTGAGTGAGCAGGATCACACTGTTCTGGCACATGCATCTGTATGGGCCCCCTGACCTGAAGGGCCCAATTTGGGTTTGGGTGCCTGCCCGGGGATGACCTGCGAGTCAGTAGCAAAAAGCATCTCATTTAAGAGAAGCAATATGGACCCTTCTGGTTTGGCTGGGTAGAGCAGAAAATGCATGCTAGTTTGTGTCACACAGTGAGGACAGTATGATCCCAAGAGAGATGGTCTTGCTGTCCTGTGGCAGGTCTTACAATTCTTAAAGGTCATAGGTCTCTGATAAGCCATGGTGCCACTTATTATTAATTCTGCCAACTTACAAGTAATCTTAAACCCTACAGCATAATGCAGAGTATCCTAACTCAACAGCCTTTATGTCTGTTGAAAAACAGAAGATTCGGGCATCTCGAAAGAAGTCCAATATTTGACTGAGACTGTGCTGCAGGATCTCCTATACTCCTGGGAATCACTTCTGATCGAAAGAAAAACCCCGCCCAAACAACATATAATGGCGCAGTAGTGTGTGCCTGTCCTGCACACAGTAAAAAGCTCCTGCTGCAATCCAGCTGCTTGCACTACCTTTGTGAGTTATCTGCTGAACGCATACATTCTGACGTCACAACAATATGCGTGGCATGGATGTGTGAGTACACCACTACTGTAAGCAAATGTGCTCAGATGGTCCATGCATTGCCGCTACTGTAAACAATACACAGGGTGCAAAGCACTATAAAAGCAGGAAGCTGTCTTGGAGCCAATGGGGTTAGTGAGATGAACAAAAGTGAAAAAGGCACCAAAATCATGCACTACTCACCTGGACCTTGCCGTCCTAACTAAAACAGTGTCACATCAGTGGGCGTCTCTCTTCCATGGTAGGATAGCCAGCAAGAGTCTAAAAATATACCTTAGAATAAAAGGCCCCCAACACAATTGCACACTTAAGACAGCAAGTCCTAGGAGGCACATAGCACCAGATGTAGGACACCAGGGAGAATAGAGTGTGAGGAAGCCACTAACTAACCTTCTCTTCCAAACAAAAAATGTTCTCTTTCAAACATAAAAAGGTTACATTACTGCTAGAATGTAGCTCCAGGTAAATCAATCTTCTGAGTTTACAATCAAGCTTCTATGGGGTGGAGGCAGCTACACTATCGCCAGTGGACACTAGAAGGGATAAAACAACTAGCAAGGTCCCCCTCACCTATCTGACTAATCTCTCCACAGAACAAAAGATGTTTTGTTACTTACTTGAGGCACCAGGCAAGGCAAAGTTGATGACCTACCAGATATAGTTCCCTGTAAGCAAGTGATCCTCATTTAGGCACTGTAGGCACTGAATGAGAGTTAGTTAGCAGCTAACTCAATCTGCAAGCCGCAGCTCAACAGCCACAATTTCTACATGTATGGATGTTCCCTGGTACCAGGAAGCCCCAACCTGCCTAAGAGTCACACAACTCCTCACAATAACAAAAAATACAATTGAAAAGGCAAATGTTAGTTGCAGTATTAGTCCTTGTACAAAAAGATAAACAAAATGGGTGGTTTGATATCTTCTAATGGACCAACAAATAATGTTTACAAAATGTTTAAGCTTTCAGATTTACAGAGTTCGTCATCAGAAACATGGCAGTTAAGGAAAGATAACACTTGAAATACTCAGACCTTCACATATGGATTGGATATCTTTGTTGATAAAAAGATTTAAGACAGAGACTGAAACCAGAGAACAGACCAGTCCTAAGAAACTTAATTAGGTATAAATCACAAATTCTAACAAAATGGAATGCATGTGACAGCAGAAGTCTATAAATTATCAAATCCTAATTCCCTGAAAAGAACAACTGTGTGTGTGTGCATGTCATCAGCATAGCAGTATGTCTGTGTGTATGAAGCTGAGACAAGAAGAAAGCAGTTGGAGTTCAGAATGTGTAATGGGTCATAATACCAAGATCCATATTCATACCACAATTAAAGGTATTAAAAAGATAAATAAATTTGACTTCATACACTCGTTCTCCTCGAGAACCACAATAGAGAGGTCAGACATGGAGTGATCAGATTGACAGAAATGTTGTCCCACTGGTTTTACATTATTTTTCATTTACTGTCATGTCTATGGGAGTTCATTCAGGTTTGAAGGCATTGTCCTGTTTCCACCACATAACCTGTATGTGGACATTTCTTGCATTGGATGTATTAATATTCTTGGATGGACATGTGTAATTTCACTGTATCTAGAATTGTTTATTTTGGGGCGATGTAGACAGAATCCGAGGTGTAAATGTACTCACATGTCTGATATTTAAGACTATTGCAAGGTTTAGTGCCACCTACTGTTCTGCTTACAGCTGAAAAGGCAGAAATCTTCCTGAGAGCTCAAACTATGCTATCTACCCCTCAGTGGTACAGCTGAAACTGAGTAACTGCTGTATCCCGAATGTTCATGTCCACAGGGTTCTATGCTAGGGCATAGCTTTTGGGCTTTACCACCACCCCAGTAAGGGAGCACATTACCCCATATGTTTTAATTCCCCAAATGACAACATGGAGCAATACAGAAAATGCTAGGGTCAGTGGAGAATGGGACTAGGTCCTTCAACAGGATAGATGAAAAAATTACTTACCATAGTAATCTTGTTTTTTCCAAGAGAATCTTACTGTATTCTGACATATGTAGTATGGTCTCACCATAGAACTGCTCCAGACCCAAAATGGTTAGTAGAATCTACGCTAATGATGGAATGCTAGGCTCAAGTTTGGTTTTCAAACCACTATTCCTGGAATACATCCTGCAACCATCAGATTCTTATGGAGCATGCATAATAGCAAGCTATCTAAACTATCCTAATAAATAACTAACATCCCAAAAAACAAGCAATCCCTTTTCATTTAAAAGTGTGGGCATCACTAAAACTCAAGTCACAAATGCCCCAATCAAGAAACACTCACAAGTTTCAAACAGCATGGACAGCTGTAGTGCAGTGCCCATAGGTTCTAGTACGGGAGGTAGGACGGGAGCTCAGAATACAGTAAGATTCCATTGGAAGAAAGAAAAAATTACTCATCTTAGTAATCTTGTTTCTTCCAATGTATTCTTCCATATTCATAACTCTCTGCAGTTAGCCTGCTCAGTAGAACTGCCATGAGAATGAAACTATATGCTGATGATGGAATCATTGGCAAGTGACAATTATTCAGACCGCTGCCCTCATCTGCTGCACATTCTATCAATGTCTCAGAATTCAAGGAAGCCCATAAGACAACCTATTAAAAATACTCAAGCTAACATACTGCTTGATACAAACAACTATACTCTATACCTACACACTACAGCTGATACTACTGATTATGGTATCAGACCTACCTCAAAGTGACCAGAATCACCTGTGAAAAAGAAAGGTAAAGTAAAAAAAAAAACAGTATTAAGGTAAGTGTGCCTGTGTTTGGGACTGTCAGGTAAGAAGACCATTCAGAGGCTCTGATTCTGGAAGGGGAGGGAGGGAGAGTAATGAATATGGAAGAATACATAGGAAGAAACAAGTTTACTAAGGTGAGTAATTTTTTCTTCTAACCCCATGTATTCTTCTCATATTCATAACTCTCTGCAGACTTCAAAGCAGTACCTTTGGAGGCTTGCAGAGAACCTATTTAGGAAAGAAGCTCTGCAGAACTGGTGTGCCAAACCTGGCATCATTCCTGTACTACAAGTCCAAACTATAATGTTTAGTAAAGGTGTGTACTGTTCTCCAGGTAGCTGCTTTACAGATCTCCACTAAAAGGATATCTCTAGAAGCTGCTATAGAAGCAGCTTTGCCCCTAGTTGAGTGAGCCCTAAGGCTGCTGGGGCCTGCTTTCCATATTTTGAGTAACAAAACTGAATGCATTATACTATCCAGTGAGAGATTGATCTCTTGGAAGCTGGGGTGCCCTTTCCCACATCCCCATAAGGGAGAAAAAGTTGTTGTTCATCACCTCTGTGATCCTTGGTGTAGGTCAGATAATGGGTGTTTACTCACCTGGTAAAGGTGATTGTGTTGGTTGACATCCATGGCACTCCAGACATTACCTCATGGGTTTTAGCCCACCTGATAGGCTAGTGATGCACATGACCCTAGGATCGAATTTCTATCATGTCCAGGTCCCAGAAACCCCTGCTCTCCAGTTCGAATCTTCCATAGCTGAAATCAAGGTTAGTAAAGTGCAAGAGAGAACAATACAAACAATGTATATAATGAAGCAATGTAAAATGGAAGTTGGGGTGGCCAACAGGCCCGCTTTTATTCCCCTATTATTTACAATCTACTCTCGACCCCTAATAGGGCGACTGTCAAAATCTCAATGTATCATACCCCCTCCTGAGCTTTGTTTGAAAAAGACTTCCGGTCCTGATCACTCTGAGTACTCTGTTGGGAGGGTCTTGGAGTGCCATGGATGTCAACCAACACAATCACCTTTACCAGGTGAGTAAACACTCATTGTGATTGGTTGACAGTCCATGGCACTCTAAACATTACCTCATGGGTAGATAAGTAGCAGTGTAGTACCCCAGGGAGGGAAACAGAGCTAGGAGGATCTGTACGGCAAAAGTGGGCTGTATGTTGTACAGTTGCTCGAGTCTATAGTGTCTGGCAAATGTATGGCTGGAGGTCCATGTTGCCGCTCTGCATATGTCTTCTGAAGACACGTTTGCCCTTTCTGCCAAGGATGTGGCTACTGATCGAGTGGAATGGGCTCTGATCCCCTGAGGTGGTGTAATTTGTTTTGCTAGGTAAGCTTTCTGGATGGCCCTTTTGAGCCATCCGGCGATTGCGGACTTGGAAGCTGCCTTGCCTTGTCTCTGTCCCTTCATGATGATAAATAATCTCTCTGTCTTACGAAGGGGCAGCATTCTAGCTATGTAAACGGATAGTGTGATGGCAACGTCCAGGTGATGTGGAATTGGGTGGACGCCCTGTTGTGTGTCTCCAGAAAATGTGGGCAACTCGATGGGCTGTTCCCTATGGAATACCGTGGATACCTTCGGTTGGAAGGCTGGGACTGTCCGTAAGTGGACCCCCTGAGGGGTGAACACGGTATAGGGTTCTTTGCAAGATAGTGCCCCTAGTTCTCCGATCCCCCTAGCTGAGCAAATGGCTACAAGGAAGCACGCCTTGAGACCGACCCAGAATAGATCTACCTCACGGAGTGGCTCGAAAGGAGCTGAACTGAGGGAGTCGAGCACCAGTGGGAGATCCCATGGCGCGATGGTCGGTCGGGTTCTGGGTTGGAGTACCTCTACTGCTTTTAGGAAGCGTAGGGCGTCAGGGTGTGTTCCCGGGCTGTATCCCCCAATGGGCCCCGAGGCCGCGCCAATTGAGGAGAGTTGTACTCTGAGGGATGAGTGAGACAGGCCCTTGTCTACTCCTTGTTGGAGGAATAACAGAATGGTTGGACTGTCCATTTGTTCAGGTTCCTTACCCTGTTCTCGACACCACTTAGTGAATATGGTCCATTGTCTATCGTAGGTGGAAGTGGTGGAGGCCTGTCTAGATTGTAAAATCGTCGATATGACGGAGTCATGGTAGCCTGCTCTCATTAGTCTCCTCCTTTCAGGAGCCAGGCCATGAGTTTCAGTGTTTGCGGGGCCGGGTGAATCACTGGGCCCTGTGAGAGCATATCCGCTCGGTAGGGCAATCAAAAGCTGGCTAAAGTCATTTTGAGTACCGTGGCGAACCATGTTCTCCATGGCCAGTAGGGGGCCACTAGGATGATGGTGCAGCGAGATGCCCGGATCTTGCTTAGTACCTGAGGAATTAGGGGGAAGGGTGGAAACACGTACGCATGTTCCCGAGACCATGGTTGTGATAGGGCTTCGGTTCCCTGGGAGTGACCTTCCCTGAACTGTGAGTAGAATGCCTGGACCTGTGCATTTTCTGCTGTTGCCATGAGGTCCATGGGCACCGGTCCCCATGTTTCCTGAATCAACTGGAAGAGGTCGGGGTGTAGCCGCCATTCCCCGGGTGAACCTGTTGCCGGCTGAGCCAATCCGCGCACACGTTGAGTTTGCCTGCGAGGTGCACTGCGCCGAGATGGCGGAGGTTGGTTTGAGCCCAACTGAGGACTGACGTAGCCTCCCTCAGCATGGCTCTGCTCCTGGTGTCACCCTGTTTTGCGATGCAGGCCACCGTCACCTGATTGTCGGAACGTATCAGCACCGACTGGCCGTAGACGAAGGATCTGAACGCCTCGAGGGCGTGGGATACGGCCCTCATCTCCAGGATGTTGATGGATAATCTGGCTTCTGTTGATAACTATAGGCCTTGAGCTGTCAAGTCGCTCAGGCACACTCCCCAGCCAGATAGGCTTGCGTCCGTCTCTATTGTGGCCGTGTAAGATGCCTGTACAGGTACCCCCGTGGTGAGGTTAGACTTCACTGTCCACCATGTTAGGGAATGTCTCACCGATGGTGGTAGCAGGACGATGACCCATAGACTGTACTCGTTTGGGGAGCCCCGAGTGAGGACGTACGTCTGGAGCGGTCGCATGTGCCATCTGGCCCAGGGTATGAGGGGTATGAAGTCTATGCACGATGCCATGCACCCTAGCAATTGGGCTATGCGTCCCATGGTTGTCTGATGGTGGGATCTCATGTGACGAGCCAGGGCTATCAGATTGAGTACCCTTGACTGAGAGGGTTTTGCCCATCCCTGGGACATGTTGATTAGCACCCCCAGATGTTCGATCTGTTGGGTGGGAACTAGATGGCTTTTTGCCCTGTTCACTACCCAGCTGTGTTCCTCGAGTGCCTGAAGGGCGGTCGAAGTGTCTTGGAGTGCCCGCTCCTTGGAATGTGCTCGAATGAGCCAGTCGTCCAAGTAGGGTATGATATCCACCCCCTGCTCCCTGAGTTTTGCTACGAGAACGATGGACACCTTGGTGAACACCCTTGGTGCCGAGGTGAGACCGAAAGGTAAGGCCTGGTACTGGTAGTGGTGGCCCAATATGTGGAATCTGAGAAATTGTCGGTGCTTGGGTATGATAGGGATGTGGAGGTATGCGTCCTTCAAGTCTATGGACGTGAGGTAGTCGCCTACCCGGATGCTGCGTAGAGTTGATCGTATGGTCTCCATTTTGAACCTGTGGCACACCACGTGTTGGTTGGGGTGTTTCAGATCCAGAATGGGGCGTAGTTCTCCCGTTTTTTGGGGCACGAGAAAGAAAATGGAGTACACCCCTAGCTTCTGCTCGTGCATGGGGACTGGCTGGATGGCTCTGTTTTTCAGTAGTTCCAATAGGATGTGTTGGACCTGATGCGGAGTTGCCTTCCTTTTGATGATTGGGGAGGTTAAGAACCTGTGAGGGACGGGGGGTGGGACAGTTCTATGGAGTACCCCCTCGAGACTACCTCTAGGACCCACCTATCCGAGGTTGAGTTGATCCACTGATGTTTGAACAGTGACAGTCTTTGTCCCACAGGGGAATATGTTCCCTGACTCTGAATGGTTCTGGGTACGTAGTCATTGCTGTTTTCCCCTGTAGCCTCTACCTCTTCCCCCGGATTTTTGGCCACGGACTCTAAAGAAGGATGGTTGGTAAGCTTGGGAATAGGGACTACAGTAACTGTGGGATGTTCCTCTGCCTCAAAAGGAACTGCTCAGTGAGTGGGTGCTCCTGCGGGGTTGGTATAGTCTGTTCCCCCCCCCGAAACCTCCGCCTTGTGGACGGGAGGTAGATGTATTTGGCCTTGTTCTTTAGGAGGTCTCTTCCCTCCTCTTTTTGTTTTAGAAAGTCCTGTAGGTCCTCCCCAAAAACATGCTTACCTCTCATGGGTAAATTTTGCAATAGTGTCTTTGATTCGCTGTCGGCGTCCCACAACTTTAGCCACAAAGCTCTCCTGGCATGATTGGTGATAGCTGTGGCCCTGGCGTGCAGTCGCAGGGTGTCCACCGCCATGTCCTCCAGGTATTTCGCTGCATCAAGAGTGCACTCTAAAAGTTCTGCCTCTCTGGACTTTGGGTTTGCTTGTTCTTGGAGCTCTTCAAGCCAGCGGATTTGTGCCCAAGCTGTGTAAATGGCCGTTGTGGCAGCTTTGGCAGCGGTTCCCTCGACCTCGAATGCCCTATTTAGCATGTCCTCTACCTTCTTATCCATTGGATCTTTTAGAGGTACTGTGCCGCATGGTAAGATTGTTTTCTTACTGAACGCCGCCACTTGAGGGTCAATAGTGGGGGCTTTGCACCAGATGTCGGTCTTGTCCTCTTGAACTGGGTACATTCTGTCCAAATTTTTTCTATTTGACATTCTGCCTGGTTCCGTGGATTGCCACTCTTTGTTGAAGACGTCCTCGATAGCTGGGCACACGGGTAAAGTCTCAGAGGTGATCACCTTCTGCTGGATCATGGGGTCAAGTTTGGACTCGGGTTTACTCTCCTCGACGTCAAACCCCATGGTGGCCTTGACAATTTTCATGAGGCCTGGTACCATGTCAAATGAACACAATTTTGAAGTAAGGGACAGAACAGCTTGAGGTTCCATGTCCTCTTTGTCGGTGTCCAGTCCATCCTCTTCCTCTGGGATATCCTTATTTTCTCTGGGGTCCAGCCGAGGATTGTCTGGTACGGTAATTTCGCGGTCCGGGTGTTCCTCCAAGGGCCCCCCTGCCTTGTCAGGTTCCGGAAGCGGCACTATAGTTCTATGCTGTGTAAGGGATTCGAGTTTCTCCATTATCTTCAGCATGAAGTTCTGCTGGCTCTCCATCATCGCGACTGTGGCTTGTTGGTTTTGAATCAGCAGAGAACTGGGGTCCATCCAGGTGGTACCGCTGGGGCCCAGATTGGTGGGACCCATGACTGGAGATTGCTCCATTGATAACTCGTCGTCGAGTAGACAGGCGGAGCATAGGGGGCCTGGCGCTTGGGGCAAAAGGGTAGCATTGCAAGATGAACACTTCTTGGCCTTGACCATCTGGTGAAAAAGAAGAAGGCAAGCGTATGATTAGGGCTAGTGCAATGCGCTGTGGGGGACTCTCGGCCCCTAGTAATCAGCCTAATCTGTATGGTCTGGCACCTTGTTTTCAGTGGGGTCGCTATGGGAGGGACCCCTCATGTATAGGAGGACAGACTGGTTGTCGCTGTAGGGAGGGACTTCCAGTATAGTGGTGAGCACCGGGCCGCTATAGGGAAGGACCCGTGCCGAGATTGAAATTTAGCCCATAAGGTCGTAGCTATGACACCGCGGTCGCTAGAAGAGGGACCTGGGTGTAGGGTGTGGAGAACCGTAGCTTGTAGTCAATATATGAAGGTCGCTATGTGAGGGACCTCAGATAGAAATGCTAGAAAGGGCTTCTTTTTTTTTTTTTGTGGCCTTGGTAACAGTTTCTCGTTCCTGTTGATCACCCCCCCCAAATCCGGCTGTGTTGAGTTGGGGGAGTCTAAACTCCATGACCAGATGGAGGTAGCGCCCCCTGTAGCGAGGCTCTCCGGGTCTCGAAAAGGCTCCCACAGGCTTCCTGTAATGTTTTCTGCCGTGCCTCAGTCCCCATATATGGGGATCTTCCAACACACGGTCACGGTGAAGGTATCTGAAAATGCGCTTACTTCGTCGAATCGAGGCGGTGTTGGGTGAGATCACCCCCGTGAAGCCCATTCCAGTAGGCTTTTCAGGCCACCGCCTCGTGAACAGATGGGCCCAGCCGCCCCTGTCCCAGCCCCTGTGGCGGAGCGAGGGAGAGGCCCGGATGTAGGCCGCGAGTCCGGGGTGTGCCGGACGATCGCTCCCTTCAATCCCCACTAACCCTCCGGCTGCTGAGAGCGAACATGGGGGCAGAGCACTGGGCGTTGAACAGAGGAGGCCTGAGGATGAAGCTGTGCGAACATCCGGTGACAACGTGGTTGGGGATGGCGTGGCGCTGCTGGGAAGTAGACCGGAGGCCTGCGGAGGCGCATACAGCGTTGCTGAGAGGGCGAGCCCCCAAAGGAGAAACGGGGACTGGGGAATGGAGGTGCTCCCCTGAAGGCGGCGTGCCTCGGAAGTAGAGGATCTCGGGGAGGCGAGAGGGAGGGAACCGTGCGGCATGCTGTGCCGATGACTACCTCAGGAGCGGCGATGGGGCCGCGAGGCATACCACGCATGTGGCGCGGTGTTAAAGAACCACATTTACTATCAAAAACGGGTCAATTGTACAGATTATCCTTTCTCACTTTAAACATGTACTGCAATCGCTGAAACAGTGGAGTTAGTCTACGGTTTGCATGTAAATAATTAAACTGATTGACAAAAGGCATGATGTCTTTTTTTGCAATGCAGTGAACTCACAATTCAATAAAATTATCCAGGTATAAGTCTAACTAGAAATGCTAGTAGTAGAATATAATTACTCTGGAATGCTGGCCTTGCTCTAGAGTCCCAGAAGTGAGAAGTTAAAACATTCGAAATGACTGAGAACAGTTTGAGGCACATAGCTGGTTAGCTAACCTAGTTTTGGGCTGCTATCTCTTACTCTCTTTGGAAACCGTTTTACTAATATGCATATATTCTTTATAGTTCAGAGGCCTACCTTTCTGATGTGGCGCAGACAGGGATCCTGGTGTGCTTATTGCCTGATCAGATGCATGATCTGAACTGGAGAGCAGGGGTTTCTGGGACCTGGATATGATAGAAATTTGATCCTAGAGTCATGTGCATCACTAGCCTGTCAGGTGGGCTAAAACCCATGAGGTAATGTCTGGAGTGCCATGGACCGTCAACCAATCACAATAACTCATTGCCATTTTTACATCCAGACTACGGAATCTGCACTCTCCTGAACTGGCATGTTCTGTGAAGAAGACTGGCCATGTCATGGACTGATTCAAGTGGAAATCAGAAACCACCTTAGGAAGAAACCTCCTATTAGTTCGAAGTACTACTTTATCATTATGGAAAGATAAATAATCCTTTTCCACACATACAGCTTGCAATTCACTTATTCTCCAAGAAGAATTGATTGCTACCAAAAACACATTTTTCCATATGATATACTGCAAGTGTGCAGAAGACATTGGCTTGAATGAAGGTTTCTTGAGCTGAGCAATGCAAATGTTCAGATCCCATACTGGAACTGGTTCCTCAATAGGAGGGTACAAGTGACATAGCCCTTTAAAGAACTTTTTGAAAATGGGATTAGATGCAAGGGAAACAGTTTTCCCTACAGAAATAAAAGCTGAAACTGATGCCAAATGCACCTTCACAGATGTATGTTTCAAACCCTGTGAGTGCAAATCAGTAAGATATTCTAACAGCACTGGGATTTCTGCCAGGGAGGGAGACATATGTTTGGCATCACACCAAATAGAAAACCTTTTCCACTTTGCATTATAGGTTTTCTTAGTAGATGGTTTTCTATATCCTTTTAGGATATCCAGAACAGCTTGGGAAAGTTGTAAGTTTGCAAACTCTAAGTGCTCAAGAGCCGAGCCTGAGAGGCCAGAGATTCGGGTACAGGCTCTTCCCTTGGTAGGATATTAAAAGATTGTGCCTCCTGGGTAGGAGGATTGGTGTGGACACTGACACTGACAGCAGAAGGGGGTACTATGGCTGTCTGGCCCAGTATGGTGCTATCAGTATCGTGGATGCAAGCTGTGACCTGAGTTTGAGTAGCACCCTGAAGATGAGAGGGAAGAGAAGGCATATGGATGCTTTCCTGACCAGTCCAGGACTAGGGCATCAGGGAAATTGTACCCCTGACTGGTGGTCTGCAACAAAATAGGGGCAACATGTGATTCTCGTGAGAGGCAAAGAGATCTACTTCTGGAGTGCCCCATCATCTGAACACTGAGTCCAGTACCTGTCTGTTCAGAGACCATTCATGATATGCTTGGTTGATCCTGCTTAAGGCATCTGCCAGCGTATTGTCCTTGCCTGGTACATGAATGGCTTGCAAGGAAGCTTTTAGAGAGTAAGCCAGTTCCCAGATTTTCATGGCATCTGTGCACAGGGGATCCAATCTTGTTCCCCCTTGTTTGTTTATGTAAAACATTGTAGTGCTGTTGTTTGTTCTGACCTGCACCACCTTGTCCTGTATTTTTTTTTTTTCTTCACTCTCCTGTTGGTAGCCCTCCAGCCTGGAACTCTCTCGGGCCACTGCACTCACTGACTTGCTCTACCACCCGCTGTGTTCCCCCACCATCTTCAAGTTCATTTTCAGTTCCCTGGGTCGGGGGACTGCAACCCGGGGAGACCGAGGGGGCAGTGGATGGGAACCAGCTTTGGTCATGTGGCAGTGGCTCTGGCAGGGCCATCACCTATCCAGGGCTGGAGGAGTATTTCTTGCAAGTCCGATACCCCCCCACTCATGCGAGGTGCACGTCTGTTGCTGCAGCACATGGCAACCCTGCCTGTGTCAGTCTCACTCCTTACGTGCAGCCCGGCAGCTCGTGGTACCCTCCGATCTCCACTGGGGGTCGCCAGAGCACCGGACAACCCAAGCCCTCCCACCCGGAGAGGAGAGCAGCCCAGCGGGCACTCGATCCGTCTCCCTCCCCTGCCGACCCCGGACTCTTGAGCTCACTCCCGAACTCGGGGCGTCGGCATGGCGTGAGGTGTTGCGTCCAGAGCCTCAACTCTCAGCACCACCAGGCCAGCTTTCCTTGCCCTGTATTAACTGGGAAAAACCTTTTAGAGCCAGACATACTGTTCGGAGCTCTAGTAGATTTATGTGGAAGAGAGACTCCACACGTGACCAAGTGCCATGGGTAGTGTGCTCTCCTATATGAGCACCCCATCCTAACAGAGGAGCATCTGTTGTAAGAATGACTGAGGGATTTTCCCCTCTGAAAGGGAACTCCTGCTCTTAGATTGTGGACATCTGTCCACCACTGTAGGGACTAGATCACAAATTTTGTTACAGGAATCAATTTTGACATATGGTCTTTTCTTTGGCACCAGTGTGTCTGGAGATGAAACTGGATGTCTCTCATTCGATGTCTTGCTCCCAAGACCACTCCTGTTGCTACAGCCATGTGTCCCAGTATTTGCAAGTATCTTCTTGCAGAACATGGCTTTCCCAATTCAAATGAGGCAATCAGTTGCAGTATAGAATGAACTCTGTCCTCTGAAAGAAAAGCTCTTCCTTATAAGGTATTCAGTTCTGCTCCAATGAAATGCAGGACCTGAACCGGTGTAAGAATGGACTTTTCCTGGTTTAGCAGGAAGTCCAGCGAATGTAACAGATTTTTTTCTTATTTCCAGGTGTGCTTGCACCTGCTGAAATAACTTTCCCACTATTAGCCAGTCATTGAGAGAAGGAAAACTATAATTTCTAGTTTTCGTAGGAATGCTATTACCACTGCCAGGCATTTTGTGAATACCCTTGGTGCTGAGGTGAGACCGAAGGGCAGGGCTGAGAACTGGTAATGACTTGAAGGGAGTCAGAACCCAAGATATTTTTTTTTTTTTTTGAAATTGAAATTTATTGGAGAACTTTTTTCCAAAATAGATACATACATCAACAGACAAGTATAAAGTCCATACTTGCTCATTTACACCAAAATAGATTTAAAATAACAGAGTAAAATAACGAACAAGGAAGGAGAGAAATGTGAAAGGAAAGAAGAGAGGAGATAGAAAGAAAAGAAGGGAAAATAATCATGGGGGGAGAGTGCCTGCATATCTAACAAAGGAAGTTAGAGAAATAAAGTAGATAAAAAAGATACCAGGGTAACCGATCAATTACCAATCATGCATGTATACCGTATTGCATTGCCTTTAACAATTAAAAGCATAATCACTATCACTGCCGGAGGCCTAGACCGGCACCAATATCTTAACTCTACATTGATATAGTAGGGTCCCCTAAGGGGAGGCAGTGTTCCAAAACTATTAATATGGACGAGTTGAAACATAGACATCGGGGGGTCTCCTGACTCCGCTTGCCCTTCCACCAATCCGAGCCAAACCAGGAGAGTCCCCTCATGCGTATTTAGCTAATAATTCTAATACTGTTGTCTTCTCCCGGGAGGCCATGAAATGCATAAAGGGAAGCCATCTTTGCCTTAAATTTATCCACTGAGAGTCTCAGCTTGGCAGTCAAATATTCCATTTCTAGAATTCTGGTGCAGATACAGTACCAGGAAGAAATGGAGGGCTTATTAGGTGTCAGCCATAGCAAGTTAATTGCCTTGTGTGCTGCCGCCACCAAGATTCCAAACAGAAGACGGGAAGATCTAGAGGATTAGGTGGGGGGGACATTCCCAGCAGTTAATGTTGTGGGGATTCGTGCATTACTGTCTCAAATATCATCTCGAAAATGCCCTTTATTTCCCTCCAATACTCCTGTATGACTTTACATTCCCAAAATATATGGAAATACGTACCAACCGACTGACAGTTTCTCCAGCAAAGGTCGGAGTGATGTAATCCATAATGTTTAGTTACCACCGGGACCCTAAAAAAATCTAACGACAAACTTCCATCTGAATTCCCGCCAAAAGAGGGATGAAGTAGTGGTTTGAACTGTCTTCCAAATTTGGGACCAGTCCGTTTCCGACAAGCACTTTCTACAATCTTTGTGCCATGCATCTTTAACACACGTTAAAAGGTCCTTCTCTGCACTATGCATCCTTTTAACTAGTTTGGAAATCAGTTGTTTTTGATATGGAGACCTGATCAGGGAGGTTAAAGTTGATTGCACTGGGTTTTTTGATGAATCCGTGCCCAATTCAATCACTTTTTCATTTACTTGAACGAAGTGTCTTAACTGAAGGCAACGGAAAAAATCCTTTTGTTGGAGATTAAATTCAGCCTTTAATTGCTGAAACGATTTAATTAGATTTTGCTCAAAAAGCTGACCCAAGCTAGTCAGGCTAACTTTCACCCACCGGTGAAAACCCAAGTCCCACTTAAGTGGGCTGAAATCAGAGCAGCTCAATATTGTTGTGTATGGATTAAGCTTTAAGATGATGCCTAGCTTAGAGTTCATATCTCTCCAAACTTGGGGAAGCACCCAAGTGAAGGGGTTTCTAAAATCAAGTTGTCGCAGTCTGGGGGTATCCAAATTAATTAAGTTTGCTGCCCTCCCCAAAGGAAGGTCTGCCTCCTCAATCTGAACTCATTTTGGTGGGGGATCCCGGGCCATAGTCACCAGAGATTGCAACTGGGAGGCCCAGAAATACTTCTGGACATCTGGTATCCCGAAGCCTCCCTTTTCCTTAGGGGCCACCATGATCTTCCACCTTACCCGTGGCCTCCTCCCTAACCAAAGAAATTTAGAGAGGGTGGATCTCAAGTCCCACCAAAAACTCCTCGGGGGCCTAAGGGGAATGGCGCCCAATATAAACAGCAGGCAAGGAAGAATGTTCATGCGAATAGACTCTCCCCTGCCCGAAATGGAGAGAGGAGGCTCCCTCCATCTATTACAATCCTCTCTGATCTCCTGAAGTACTCTTAAATGATTTGTAGAGTATAAGGTCCCAAAATCCTTAGGAATCCATACCCCAGGTATCTAAACCCTGACTTACACCATTTAATTTGCTGCACCCTCGGTAATGGATGGCCCCGGGCTCCCCCCAGAGGGAATAATTCGGATTTATCAGGATTAACTTTATAGCCAGAGAAGGATCCGAATTCCATAAGAAAAATGAGAATTCTGGGAACCACGTTTACTGGGTCTGATATGTATAACAATGTACCGTCTGCGTATAGTGAAATCTTGACCTCTACACCCCTGACCTGGAGACCTCTAAAGAGATCCGACTGCTGAATGTACAAGGCCAGAGGTTCCAAACTCAAAGCAAATAAAAGAGGGGAGAGAGGGCAACCCTGCCTGGTACCTCTCTCAATCTCAAACTGGGTGGAAACCGTCCCATTCACCCGGACCCTAGCTCTGGGCCTGGAGTATAAATTAGATATCCAAAGACGAAACTTCTCCCCAAACCCAAAACCACCCAACACCAGATCTAAATATTGCCAATTTAAACGGTCAAATGCTTTTTCAGCACCTAACGCTAAAATGGCTGACAGCGGTGAATCTAGGGGGAGTTGGGCCGTGGAAATCAAATTTAATAACAATCTTATATTGTCTTGGATGTGTCTACCGGGTATAAACCCGGTTTGGTCCAGGTGGACCAAAACCGGAACCACTTTCTGTAAACGATCACTTATAATCTTAGCAAAGATTTTGGTGTCTTGATTAAGCAACGAGATAGGTCGGTACCTGGCACAAGAAGCGTGGTCTTTTCCAGGCTTGGGTAGTACTGAAATAAGGGCCTCACCCAAGGTGTCTGGTAGTGCCCCCGGCTCTTGTGCCACATTACAGACTCTAGTAAGAAGCGGGGTTAAAATATCAGTGAATCCTTTGTAGAATTCCGAGGTGAACCCATCTGGGCCGGGAGCCCTGCCAGAGTTGAGGGCCTTGATAGCTGCTCTGACCTCATCCTCAGCAAAGGGAGCTTCTAAGAAGTCTCTCTGATCTTCTGATAAGCAGGCATCTCTAGTCCCTGCAAAAAATTCAGAATTCTGTCTCTGTGCCCATGGGTTTCATCTTTTGAATAAAGTTGCTTATAAAATTCTGCAAATTCTTGTGCAATTTCCCCTGGAAGGCTCTTATACGAGGAGTTAGGGGGATCTAGGCTGACCTTTGCCACATACCTGTCTGCTGCCTGCTTACGAAGCCTCAAGGCGAGTAATTTGCCTGCCCTCTCTCCCCTCTCATAGTAACGTTGCCCAGTATATCTAAGGGAGTTTTCCACCCGTCTTTGCAATAATGAGTTGTAGGAGTCCCTGGCCTCTCTCAGCTTTTTAAGTGTGGAGTTAGACCCTGTACGTTTATGTGATGCTTCCAAGTTAGCAATTTCGGTGAGGGCTTCACGTATACGGGCTAGATGTAGTTTATGCTTGTGGGAAGAGAACAAAATCGTGTGTCCTCTCACCACCGCCTTCAAGGCATCCCATAGGTATTTAGGTTTAGAAAGTTCCTCAGAATTTTCCCTTAAATAACACTGAATGATTTCTTTGGTGGATTCTACATACTGTTTATCACTGAGGAGCCCAGGGTCGAACCTCCAGAGGCCACTCCCCTTTGCCGAGCCCCACTGAAGTTGAGCCTTAACCATAGCGTGATCGGAAATCGTGATCGGGAGGATGGAAATATCCTTAAATGTATGCAAAGCATTTCTGTGTGTGTAAAATCTGTCCAGCCTGGAGTACATCTTTGAAGCCGGTGAGTAAAAGGTGAAATTTTTCACCGAAGGGTTGAACTGTCTCCAGGGGTCAATTAGTCCCGCCTCCACTAGCAAACTACGAAGTAGTCTAGAACATGATTTTGAATTTGGAGTCTTGGCTGAGCTCCTGTCTAGACTAACATCCTCCACACAATTCCAATCCCCCATTAAAATGACTTGTCCCGGTGGTAACTTTGCTATTGAGTTAAAAAGGGAACAAAAAAACTCACCCAAGGGTGGGGTAGGGGCATAAACCCCGACCAAATGTATAGTTTGTCCCTTATAATTGCCAGAAACTGTCAGTTGATGTCCTGTACCTGATTTAATTACAGTGTGAATCTGGAATGGGAGACCCCTGCGGAATAAAATAGCTACTCCCCCTTTTTTGGATTGTGGGTGCTCGTCCGAGCACACTGTACTCACCCAGTCCCTTCGCAATTTCATGTGTTCTCCCAGGGTTAGCCTAGTCTCCTGCAGGCAGGCAATATCACACTTTTCCCTTTTAAGTTCCGTCAATATTTTAGCTCTCTTAATAACATTATTGATACCCTTGACATTAAGTGAACAGATTATCAGGTCACCCATGTTATCGATCCACAAATACAACAACTTATTATACATCCTATATCCTGTTGTACAAGCATAATTCTTACTGGTACCACAAGGCACTCTCCCCAGAGCAGGCAACAATAAAAGAAAAGAATAGAGTGGAAGAAGGATAGAACAGTAAGTAACACAACCTTCAAAATGCATACTTGGCCTAAAGACCTTACATGTCCCGCACTAAAAACGCAGGACGTACCTCCCTTATGGGAGTGCAACGACAGCAGGTCGTTGCTGGAACTTAGATTACCAGCTGAGGCATCCATCCGTGCTGATGTTAGTCGGCTCGGTGGGTGCACTGGTATGGAGTAGGGGGGTAATAAAAAATTCACACCCCTTTGAGGGAACAACACTCCGCCGGGAGTGAAAAGGCTGGAAAGCCCCCTGGGACCCGGAGAGTTACCCACCTGTGTCCTCTATAGGTTTTTTAGTTATAGAAACTTCAAGGAAGGGCTGGGATAATACCCCTTGTGTCTTCAACGTATCTACCAAAAATGACATACTCCTGTGAAGGAGAATCCACTGTGGTGCAAACTGTAAGAGGAAAGGGGAACACACAAAAAAAAAAAAAAAAAAGAGGGGGAGATCGAGGGATCAGCCCAAGGTTGGGTTAAATGGGCTCCTCACTGGGGGACCCCCCCACCCCGAGAAACGGCAATTGTGATAATTAGCAAAGTATGTAGATAGCCCACCATCCCATTGTCCCTCCCACCTGTACTCTCTCCCCCTCTCCATCCCCTTCCCCACCTCCTCCTTTCTCCTTCCCCTCTTAGGGGAAAGGGGAGGCAACCGGAGTTGAATACCTGGTTAAAAAATGGGCGGGGGAGAATGGGAACTAAATCAAGAGTGTCCCCCTCTGCACCACATTCACAACTCCATCCCCAGTCCGACGACCGCTGATGGATAGGGCTACTAATAAGTACATCTCGACGGGTATGGAGTGGAAAAAATGGAAAAAAAGGGGGGAAAAACCAATCCATGATCCACACAGCCCCAACTATCCACCCCACTTTAATGCAAACCGGGTAAAAAGGAAAAACATCTCCGACTGAGATATCAGAAATCTGCACTTACAAATTTCCCCAGCATCAATCAGGGAGGTACACCACCTCAGTCAGTAACACTATTATGGAGTGGGTAAAACACCAGACCGAGAGACCGGGAAGGCCCAATGGAGTCGGGGGGGACTGCTATCCTTGCCGGACTCAGGAAGGTGCCACCACAAAAGAATGCCCATCTCCCCTGAGAACCCAAACCAGAAGGGCCGCCCTCTCAATCCTCTGGTGTGCGTGTCGGTGCCCTACATTTGCTTGGGCCCAACCCACCATGGAAGAAACCGAGGAAACCCTCAGAGAATAAAATAAAAAAGAAAACAAACCCAGGAAATGAGCTAACGAATAAAAAGAGACCCCCGAACCAATCAGGTAAGCCCTGAGAACACCCTTCCTCCCTACTTTAGAGAATTTTCATTAAAGCATTTAATTTGTGTGCTCTTTAGACAGTACATCCTCTGGCAAAATTGGATGAGAGTGTGAGTTATATTAAGTAATTCCCGTTTGCACAGTCAACTCTGGGAGCTTCCCTCTGGAAATCCATCTGGCCAGATCCGCGTGTAGGGGTAAAACTGAATCCGCTCTGAAGTTAGGCCGATTGCTGCTCTTTGAACCTGGCGCTGTTGCCCATAAAAACTTCTCGATTTCCTTCTCAGCTACCTCCTCTTTTATATCTGGGACCTGAATATCATTCAAGATCAGAAAGTCACGGACTGGAAGCAGTGAATCATAAATTTTTTGGCCCTCAGGCAGATCCACCCACAGTCTAGCTGGATAACGCAATCGGGCCTGAAGCCTTTCTCTCTGAGCTGCTTCACAACTCCGAGCACTTTTCACTCCGACGTTGGGCGGAGAATCTGGTCCACAAATACTTTCCTCCATCAAAATTCAAATCTTTCTTTCCCCACGCAAATGCAGGGACCTTGTCTTTCGTGGGGTACCTTAGAAATTTAATTATAATTGCTCTTGGGGGGGCACCCTGTTTAGGTTTAGGGGCGAGGGCTCTGTGTGCCCTTTCGATCTCCAAAGGAGTGTCCTCATCAATCTGTAACTCTGTTTTAAGCCAGCAATCCATGAAAGTGATCATATCGGCCTGCTCAGCCCCCTCGGGGATGCCCACTACCCGAATATTATTGCGCCTAGAATGCGCCTCCGCATCTTCTGCTTTGGCCATAAGTGCTTTCTCCCTGCCATATAAGAAGGCCAGTGATCTACCAAAAGCCATGTGTTCTGACTGCAGCCCCTCCACATGTTGCTCCACTGCTGCAGTTCTTGAGTCCAGCTTTTTAAAGTCCTTTTGAACATCCGATACTTTAGCATCTATCTTGTGCAGAAGTTTAATAATTTTCCTAGACTCTGCCCACGTGTTCATTGATCCAGAATCTGAGCACGAGTCTTCCGCTCCTGATGTGGAAAGCACCGAAGACCGCGAAGGAGCTGGGCTGAGGCCGGCCAGCTGTCTGCACGATGAATTCACCGAAGCCATTTTAGCCACTTGAGAACCCCTTTTTTTGTGCGAACCATAACGGGACCTTGCTTGCAGCTTTAACAAGGTCTAGGGACGCAGGATGCATTCAGTGGACGATGGATTCTCTTTTAATTTTAACGTTGGTGACCGGAGCGAGGAGTTAGGCAGCCATTCCCGCCTGCTACGTCACCGGAAGTCCGAGATATTTTTTTTTGAGACTCCCTTATGGGGATGTAGAAATAGGCACCTTTTAAATCTAGAGATGCCAGCCAATCTCCCTGCTGGATGACAGGTAAAATTATAGATAGGGTCACCATTCTGAACTTTGGCTTTGCCAGGTATTTGTTCAGACGCCTGAGGTCCAGAATAGACCGCCACTCCCCATTTTTCTTTTTGGTAAGAAAATACCGGGAGTAAAACCCTCTGCCCCACTGAAGGGTTGGCACCTGCTCCACTGCTTTTATGCTGAGCAGGGTTTGAACCTCCTTTTCTAGTAGCTGTTCTTTGAGAAGGGAGGCTGGTTTGAATAGCCTTGACTTCAGAGGAGAGAAGGATCTGAAACTCAAATAGTTCCGGGCACACTAATTCCAATACCCACTTGTCGGTGGTTATGGCCTGCCAGGCCTGAAAGAAGTGAGCCAGTCTGCCCCCTACTGGTATTAGCGAGGTGGCATTGGCAAAGGAGTCAGGGATTTTGTTTCGGTGGGGCCTGAGCCTGGGTGGATTGGGAACCCCTCCTGGAGCCCCTCCTACCTCTGGTCCTATCATCGTCGGCGATCCCTCGATTCGAGGATGATCTCTACCATGGTTCACTGATGGGTCCTGAGGTGGCTCAGTAATCCAATTCTAGAGCCACAGATTCATCCGCAGAAATTGCAGATGCTTCCGTGTGGAAGAGCTGCCTGCTGGCTGGGGTTTCTTTCCCATTCCTTCCTACGCTCTCTCTTTTTGGCTTTAATGGCAAGGTGTTTCTCTTCAAAGTAGGTCCCCACTTGATGGAGGTTCTGGTGCCATTGAGATCAGTTGGTGGCCAGGTCCTCCCAGCTCGTGATGTCCATATCTATTTTCTTGATATATGCCTTCAGTGTGTCTTTGTAGCATTTCCTTTGACCACCATGGGATCTCTGGCTGTGACTGAGCTGGGAGTATAAAATTTGTTTGGGGCGTCAAGAGTTGGGCATCTGTACACAGAGTCCGGTCCAGTGGAATTGATGTCTGAGGATCATTGCCTCAATGCTGGTGACATTGGCCTCAGCGAGTACACTGACGTTAGTGCGGTGGTCTTCCCACTTGATGCAGAGGATTTTCTGGAGACATTGTTGGTGGTACCGCTCCAGGCTCTTTAGATGATGTCGGTAAGTCACCCAAGTTTCACATCCATAAAGAAGGGTAGGGATGATAACCGAACTGTATACCTGGATCTTGGTGTCCTTTATTATGTCACGGACAGCGAAGACGCGCCGAAGCAGTTTCCCAAATGAGGTACTAGCGCAATGGATCCTGTGCTGAATCTCATTGTCGATGGTCACTGTTAGGGGGAGGTGGCTACCGAGGTAAGGGAAGTGCTCGACTGTCTCCAGGGTCTGTCCCTCGATGGTGAATTGTGGAGGGTCACTTACAAGGCCTTGAGTAGGCTGACAGAGCACCTTGGTCTTCTTGATTTTAAGTGAGAGTCCCAGACTTCGGCAAGCTTCCGCAAAGAGATCTAGCGCAGACTGGAGTTCGCTCCTGGTGTGTGCAAGGATGGTACAGTCATCAGTGTACTGGAGGTCAATGACAGATGCCTTGCAAACTTTGGTCTTTGAACGGAGACATCCAAGATTAAAGAGCACTCCATCCATTCTGTATTCGATGCCAATTCCAGTGGGAAGGCGGCCTTTAGTGAGGACTAGGATGACTGCTAGGAAGACAGAGAACAGGGTTGGAGCGATGACACACCCTTGCTTGACCCCAGTTTGGATAATGAACGGGTCTGTCTTTGAACCATTATGGAGAACACTGGCAGTCATCTGGTCATGCAGAAGCCTCAGGACCTTGATGAATTTTGTAGGGCAGCCAAATCTGGCCAGCACCTTCCACAAGGCTTCACAATTGATGGAGACAAAGGCATTTGTCCGGTCAATGAAAGCCATGTACAGGTCCTGATGTTGTTCCCGACACTTTTCTTGGATCTGCCTGGCATTGTAGATCATGTCGGTTGTCCCGCAAGATAGTCTGAATCCACACTGTGATTCCAGCAGGACTTCTTCGGTGATGGGAAGGAGACAGTTCAGAAGAATATGGGCGAGGATTTTCCCTGCAGTGGAGAGTAAAGCAATGCTTCAATAATTTCCACACACCGACTTGTCTCCCTTCATGAAGATGGCAACAATGTTGGCATTCCTCAAGTCCTCTGGAATCTCCTCATTGTTCCAAATTCAGAGAATAAGTTTGTGGAGCTTTAGTACCAGTTCCTCGCCCCCAGCCTTGTAGTCTTCAGTCGGTATGCCATCTGGTCCCGCAGCTTGTTGTTTTTGGCCAGCTTGATGGCATGTCTTACTTCTTCGATGGTAGGAGGGTTGGTGAAAGATTCTCTTTCAGGGTGTTGAGGGACAGAATTGATAGTGGCATCTGTCACAGATGACTCATGGTTCAAAAGTGTCTCAAAATGCTCCTTCCATCTAGCCTGAATGCCTTCATTTCCCTTTAGGAGTGTCAAGCCATCTTGAGATCGGAGGGGAGTGGAACCATGGGAGCTTGGACCATAAATGGCTCTTGTAGCCTGGAAGAAGCTCCACGTCATGTTTGTCAATACAGAGCTGGATCTCCTTGGCCTTGTCTTGCCACCATTTGTTTTTGATGTCTCAGATCTTTCTTTGAACTTCTGCCTTGAGCTGCTGGTATGACTCTTTCTTTTGCTGGCATGAGATGTCATCTTGCCTTGTGCAGTGAACTCTTCTTTTCCAGTTGAGCAGGTCTTGAATCTCGGTATCATTTTCATCAAAGCAGTCCTAGTGGTGCCGGGTGACATAGCCAATAGATTCAGCACATGCCGAGTGGATGGCAGTCTTGAACTCCTTCCAGTATCTCTCAATGTTATCATCAGCTGCGGGCATGGCAGAGAGCCTTGCTTGGAGACGTTGCTGGAAGTCCTCTTGAACTACTGGGTCTTGAAGGGACCTGGTGCTGAATTTCCTTTGCATTTATTTTGGCTGCCTTCGATGTTTCTGAGTGAGACAGATGTTCAAGACAGATCTGACAAGACGATGGTCTGTCCAGCAGTCATCAACTCCTCGCATGGCCCTCGTGATGTAGACATCCTTTCGATCAGGGGTTCTGACAATGACGTAGTCAAGGAGGTGCCAGTGCTTGGATCGAGTGTGTCTCCAAGTAGTCTTATACTTGTCGCTCTGTCTGAAGATGGTGTTCGTGACGACCAGGCCATACTCCGCACATTTTTTCAGGAGAAGAATGTCATTGGAGTTTGTCTTTCCTACCCCCTCCTTCCCGATGATACCATTCCAGAGATCTAAATCATGCCAGACTCTGGCGTTGAAGTCACTAAGAAGAATAATCTTGTCTTCCTTAGGGGTCTTGGTCAGGACTCTATCAAGGTTGGAGTAGAACTGTTCCTTGACATCCTCGTCAGCATTAAGTGTCGGCATATGCACTGATGACAGTGGCATGCTGATTGTTGCTGAGCTTAAGACGAAGGGTCATGAGGCATTTGTTGATGCCAAATGGGAGCAGTGTAAGCTGGTTGATGAGCTTGTTCTTGATGGCAAAGCCAACGCCGTGAATGCGTCTGTCTTCAGCAGGCTTCCCTTTGCAGAAGAAGGTGAAACCTCCACCCTCTTCTCTCAACTGGCCTTTGTCTGCTCGTCTTGTCTCGCTTAGGGCAGCAATATTGATGTTACTTTGGCAGTATAGTCTAGAGGTTAGAGGAACGAGGTGTGAATGGGCTTGATACATCCAGCAGACCAGACCTGAGTTTTATTCTCACAACCTCCACTTGCATACTGTGTGACTCTGAGCAAGTCACTTAACCGCCCAGTGCACCCAGGTCACCTCTGAAAACAGACACTTGTGCCTAGTGGGCCTTACCCGGTTACCAAAGACTAAAATAAAATGAAATAAACATCTTGCAAGTTCTCTGGCAATAATAGCAGTTCTTCTTTCTGGTTATTCGCTATACTGGTTATCCATCAGAGTACAAACGTTCCATGTCGTAAAAATAATTGTCTGTTTCTTGTTTCGACCACAGAGAGAGTGATCCCGCTGGACGCGGCTATCCAGCCAGGAGAAGGTGAGACAGCCTAGGTTTAGGGCACCTTTTCTAGCCCCTTCCCCATGCGGGGTGAGCAGAGGGGATCATAAAGAAGACTGCTCAGTAACAGTAGCAGCTGCTGAATTGCACCCTTGTCCCAGTCCAGGTGCCAGACGACCATCAAACTACCACCGCCTACATGCAGATTTGTGGTTAGAGACTGCCTAGATTCATTGGTCTTGTCCCCGTCACCACTAGTCTGTCACTGCAGGGCTTGGAAGGTTGGTTGCGAGAATGTTGTTTCCCATGGTAGATCCTGCGCGTGACTTCTTTTAGCCTGGGGAAGCTGGTGTGCCTACAGCAACCACGCAAACTTGACAAGCAGGAGACCTAGTGCCCAATGGCAAGAAGAGCCAAGATGACTAGAGATCCCCATCTTGTTGCAGCCTTCATCCGCCTTCACAGCCGTTGAGATCCTAGCATCTTCTTCTGCCTGATCCACCATTGAGGACTTTGGAAGTTAGACCGCACTTAGTCTGGACCTTGCCTCAGGCCTGTTCACCACGGGTGACTCTTTCAGGAGTACAAGACTCCGAACAACATAGCCCTGAGGGTCATTGGAACACACAAGCCTCTCCACCACGACAAGGTCTCAGTCCAAGGAGAGGCTCTGGCCATATAATACCCAGTCTACTGTGGGTATGGCTGCAGCTGTGAAACAGCTTGAGGCTGATAGAAGGGCCTACCATAGGACCTTCCTCTACCTCCCCCTTCCATAAGGCCTATAAGAATTTAAAGGCCTGTCCTTGGCTGAATTACTCTTATAGGTGGTTTTGTACTCATCCACCTTTTTCATATATTCTTCGGTCTGTTTGCCAAAGAGGGAATGATCTTGTACAGGAAAGTCCATGCCCTTAGCCTGGGTGTCCTGTGTTAAATTTGTAGCCCTTAGCCAAGCAAACCTTCTCAGGGCTACAGTCAGAGCCATAATCCTAGCAGCATTTTCATTGGCATCTACTGCCATCTGGAACTGGTGTTTGGATGCTTCCAATCCAAACCTGGCTGTTTCTGCTAGGTCATCAGAGATAGGAGAGGGAACCTTCTTTGACATGGCCAGAACAGACTGCCACAGTGCCTTTTGATACTGTGCAGCTTAGGTCTGGTATTTAGCTTGTCTGACCCCCAGAGAGGCAGCTAAATACCCTTTTTTTCAACATACTGTCAATTTTCCTTGAATCCATCTCAGGTTCATTTTAAGATTCATACTAAGATTGTATTAGGAGCTAGGGAGCAAAGAAGCTCATAATTGCTCCTATTTATTAATAATTATCAAAAGTTGGATGTGTTATGATAAATTTGTCTAACTGCTTCTTAAAAAGTTCTTTTGAAGTGCTAATAATGACATTGATTGGAAGGGTATTCCAAATCTTCACAACACGTAATGTAAAGAAGTACTTCCTTGGTAAATGTTTATAACATATTTGTTGAATCTGCAATGGGTGTCCTCTGAGAATATGGGTGTCTTCTTTAAAATTAAACCCAAGATTTTCCAATAAAAAAGGGTCATTTACAATGTCATACATTAACAGAAGATCACCTCGCAATCTTCTTTTATACAATGACATTAGATTAAGAGATTTTAGTCTATTCTCATATGACATATGTTTCAAGCCCGTTATCATTTTAGTAAATCTCCGCTGAATTTTTTTCAATTTTAATAATATCTTGTCTTTTATAAGGACACCAAAACTGTGACATAAAATCTAAATGGGGGAGAACATATGCCCTATATAGTGGCATAAGAACCTCTTTTTCCTTTGATTTAATATTCCGTCTTATTGCCCAAATGACACTATTTGCTTTACGTATTATTTCATTAATTTGAAGATTGGGAAGGAATTTATCAGTTACAATAACACCTAGATCTTTTTCTATTTCTGAATCAAGAAGTAGTTTGTTATCTAACATATAGACATGTTTTGGATTATTTTCCCCAAAATGCAAGATCTTACATTTATCGTGATTTAATTTCATACCCCACTTTGCAGTCCATAAGGAAATACTATCTAAGTCTTTTTGTATTATATTTATTTGCTCACTGTTTTCACGTGGTCCTCCGATCTTACTATCATCTGCATATTTTTTAATTTTAGAGAAACAAGTCTTAGAAATATCCATTATAAATAGATGGAAAAGACATGGACCTAAAACAGAGCCCTGAGGTACTCCGCTAGAAATGGATCCTAGATTTGGTGGATGACAGGATAAAGAAACCCTCACCTTCTCACAGGCTGCCTATTGGACTATACCCTGATGATCAAGGTGAGAATACAGGAATTCAGCCCCTTTCCTGTCCAGTTGGTACTTTCTTATCAGCCTTCTTATCCAGAGGCGTGACAGAGTTAGGGTTCTGCAGGACTGTGAATAAATCCTTCTTAAAGAATTTATTGACAGGCAGAAAAATCTTCTTAGTGGGTGTTAGCCCCATCATTTCCATATATTCTGCCTCCTCATCATCTTCTATGACCTCGGTGGTAACCAGGTTAAAGGGCATCTACTATTTTCCTCACAAAGAAAAAGTGAGAGGAAAAATCCTCAGGCCTAGGCGGAGAGCCAATGTCCTGCTCTGGTGAGATTTCCAGTTCAATGGGCTCACCACCATCATCCTCTGGTATGTCATACTCCCCAGTATCTATCTCCTGAGACTGGGGATCCGAGGAGGAAGTAATCTCCTGAACCCTTGGAGGAGGAGGGGTTGGAGAAGGTATGAACCCCTGAATTGCTTCAATGACTTTAATAGCCCTGGCAATTTACTCAGCAGTAAGCAGACTGTGAGTCACAGAAGAATCTGTTGTAGGTTTTGCCTGGGATTCGACGTGCTTGGTCTTCTTTGACTTTTTGGAGGGGGACCAGAGAGTTAGCCGGCCCACTCAGTCTTTTTAAAGAGGTTGATTCACCCTTATCAGGGGTGGTAAAGGAAGAAACCACGGTCTCACCCACTGATTTTGAAGGTGTTGGCTGGTTAGAGCCTGAAATACCTCCTAATTTTTTATTCAACCCCTCCATTCTTTTTTCCACAGTTTTCTGTGGAAATGATTTGCAAATTTCACAGTCAGAATTTAAATGTTCAGTTCCCAGGCAGAACACACAGCTGTCATGCTTGTCTGCTCTGGTGAACACTTCTCTACACTTGACACAGTTTTTAAACCCTGGGGAACCAGTCTTTTTCTTAGGTTTTTCAGTATACTCCATTTTCAGGAGAAAAACCTTAACCACAGAAGATTTTTTTTTTTTTTTTTTGCGGTCGGTTCAGGAACCGATTAGGCCCCGAAAGAACCGATGAATTTTTTAAAATCAGAACTAGGTCAGTAGTTCTCGGAACCGATACAACGGTTCACAGTAACCGGGTTAGCGTTTAGAAAAGAAACCGGGTTAGCGGCTTCAACAAGTCAACTATAACTTTACACAATAAAATTTGTAACAAAAAAATACAGAAAATAAAGCAGAAAAAATCCGGAACTAATACTAAACTACTCAGTTCCCCAATGGTTACACCGAACCGTGAGGAACCAAGAAATAAATGCTAAATCTAACTAAAGTAAAATAAACTAGATGTCAGAATAAAAATAAACAATAAATGAAGGCAGCAGAAAGAAAATTATGTATAATTAGAGAATTATACTTCACAATAAGCCAACAATGACCTGAGGGATCTCCTGGGCGTCTAGACTTGTGAGGCGGAGTAAGAAATCTGAGACGTTGATAAAATGTGCGGCAGATGAGGACAGCAGTTTGAATAATTGTTACATGCCAATGATTCCATCATTAGTATATAGTTTCATTCTCCAGGCAATTCTACTGAGCAGGCTAACTGCAGAGAGTTATGAATATGAGAAGAATATATGGGGTTAGAACAAGATTACAATGGTAAGTAATTTTTTCTTCAAACCCCAGGAAATCTTACTGTATTCTGACATATGCAGACTACCTAAGCAGTACCTTTGGAAGAGGGTAGAGAACCTAGTTAGGTAACAAGGTCTGTAGTACTGCTGTACCAAATCTGGCATCACTTCTGGCCTGGGCATCCAGGCTATAGTGTTTGGTAAATGTGTGAACAGTTTTCCATGTAGCTGCTTTACCAATTTCCAACAAAGGAATATCTCTTGCAGAAGCAGCAGTACCCCTTGTAGAGTGGGCCCTAAGGCACACAGGAAGTTATTTGCCTACTTTACTGTAGCAGAATTGAGTACAGGCAACAATCCATCGTGCAATGGTCCCAGAGGCAGGTTTGCCCTTGCCCACCTCTCCATAAGTCAGGAAGAGATGAGTACTATCCTGTCTATGATTCTTAGCATGATACAAGTAGTAACTGACACCCCTCTTGACATCTAGGCTATGCAGCCTACATTCCCCTGAATTGGAATGGTCAGCGAAAAAGACTGGCAAAGTGATGGACTTATTCAGGTGAAAGCCCGACACTACCTTGGGGAGAAACTTCCTGTTAGTCCTAAGGACTACCATGTCCCTATGGGCTGAGATGTAATTTGGCTCTGTGGACAGGGCCTGAAGCTCACTGATTCTCCTAGCTGTGGAGATGGCTATCAGAAACATCGTCTTCCATGTCACATATTTAAGCTCTACTGAAGACATGGGCTCGAAGAGTGACTGAATTAGCTGGTCAATGCATATACTGAGGTCTCATGCAGGAGTTGGCTCCCTGTGAGGGGGATGCAAGTGTAACAGACCTTTGAAAAACTTTCTCAATACCTGGTTAGCAGCCAGAGATGAACCCTTACCCGCTGAAAGGTAAGCAGAGACAGATGCCAGGTGTATCTTAAGGGTAGATGGCCTGAGGCCGAGAGAATGAAGGTGTGCCAGATAATCCAAAATGACTGGCAAGCCAGCCTGGCTACAATCTATATTTTTTTGTTAGCACCAAATAGAAAACCTCTTCCACGTAGAGGTGTAGGTTTTCCTAGTAGAGGGTTTTCTAGAAACTCTAAGGACCTCCAAAACCCCATCAGAGAGGCGTAGGTCAGCATAGTCTAAGTCCTCAAGAGCCAAGCCTTGAGCCTGAGGGACTTGAGATTGGGGTAAAGGATCCTGCCCTGTGAGGAGGTCAGTAGGTTGTGCCTCCTGGGGAGACAGATTGGTCTGGATATTGACAGGGTCAGGAGTACTGGATACTAGGGCTGCCTGGCCCAGTCTGGAGCTATGAGGATCACTGCCACTGGCTGAACCCTGAGCTTGTTCAGTACTCTGCGCAACAGGGGAAATAGAGGGAAAGCATACAGAAACTTCCCTGTCCAATCCAACAGTAGTGCATCAAGAGGCACTGTGCCCACTGCAGGAGGCCTGTAACAGAACTGTGGCAGTTGGTGATTGTCTGGGGCTGCAAAGATGTCCACCACTGGGGTGCACCACCTTCTGAACACAATTTGCAGGATTTACCTGTTTAGTGACCACTCGTGGTAATTCTGGTTGATCCTACTGAAGGCATCTGCGAGGACACTGTCCTTCCCTGGGAGATGAACTGCTGATAGGGAGATCCCCAGGAGTAGGCCAAATTCCATACTTTCATGGCCTCTATACACAGGGGGGGATGACCTTGTGCCCTCTTGCTTGCTGATGTAATAACTGTGGTTGTATTGTCTGTTCTGACTTGAACCACCTTGTCCTGCAACACTGAGACAAAGGACTGAATGCCTACGTAAAGTGCCCTGAGTTCTAGCAGGTTTATATGAAGCAGAGACTCCTGTTGAAGCCAAATTCTGGGTGTGGTGTGCTCCCCCAGGTGGGCACCCCATCCTAGGAGACAGGCATCCATTGTTAGCACTGCTGATGGTAGCTGCTGAAGGAAAGGCACACCTTCTCTGAGGTTATCCTTTTCCTGCCACCACTGGAGTGCTTGAAGAAGAGTTCCTGTGACTGGCACCATCTTTGACAGGGAATCTCTTCTCTGTGACCAGTGAAATCGTAGATGGAACTGGATCTTCCTCATCTGGAACCTGGCACTGCTGCTGTTGATGCAGCCACGTGTCCCCAACAGCTGCTAGTTTGGGAATATGCAGCTGGAAACAGCTGGCCAACTGTATGAGGCTGTCTACCCTCCCCTGAGGGAGGAATGCCTTTCCTCTTAGTGTGTCCAATTCTGCTCCTATAAATACCAGGAGCTGAAATGGTCTCAGTAATTACCTCTTTTGGTTTACCAGGAAGCCTAAGGACTACAGGGTATCCTGAGCGGTGGTCAGTGCAATTTTTGACCTGCTGGGGGGACTGGCCTACCCCTAGCCAGTCGTCTAGCTATGGAAAGACTAACTCCCTTCCTCCTTAAGAGTGCTAATACTACTGCTAGGGACTTTGTAAACACTCTTGGAGCAGAAGTAAGGCCGAAAGGCATGGCTCTGAACTGGTAATGGTCTGATGGCAATCTGAACTGGAGGTACTTTCTGTGGGATTGCCTGATGGGAATGTGGAAGTAAGTATCCTTTAAGTCCAGGGATGCCAGTCAATCTCCCTGCCTGAGTGTAGGAAGAATGGTAGCCATAGTGACCATTTTGAACTTGGCTTTGTCAAATACCTGTTTAAATGTCTGAGATCCAATATGGGTCACCACTCCTCTGTTTTCTTTAGAGTGAGGAAGTATCTTGAGTGGAGACCCTTTCCCTTTTGGGCCAAGGGAACAGGTCCACTGCCTTCTCCTGAAGGAGTTTTGCTACTTCTGCCTCCAACAGAACTGCTTCTGATGGGGTGGGAGGTCTGAAAACTCCTTGCCCTCAGCCTGGGTAAGACCTTGAAGGTGAGATCAAGACCCTGGTTCACTGCGTCCAGGACCCACTTGTCTGTGGCGATGGACCTCCAAGCCTGGAGTTAGTGAGCCAGCCTGCCTCCTACTGGGAATGGGGAGGCGACCCTCACAGACCCCCTCAGGGGGTCTGCTTTGCTTGTGCACTTGGCTGGGAGCTGAGGCCAGCTCGATTGCTGCCCCTTCTGCCCCTGTCTCTGAAGTACTCTCTCTGTGGCTGATAGGCTGGGGGAGCCGGAGTCTGGAAGAAAGGTCTGTAGTGGGTTCTACCCCTACCCCCCTTACTCTGGTACTTCTAAGGTGCTGCTGCCTTTTCCTTAGCAGCAGCACTCTTGTAAGCCACCTTGTACTCATCCATCTTTTTCATGTAGGCCTGTGTTTACTCACCAAAGAGGGATGTGCCTTTGCCTGGGTGTCCTGGGATAGATTAGTGGCCCTTAGCCAAGCAAATCTCCATAGGGACACTGAAATTGCCATCAGTCCAGCTGCAATGTCATTGGCATCCACTGCCATGCGAAATTGGTACTTGGAAGCCTCTATGCCCCTTTTCACAGCCTCAGCAAGGTCAGATGCCATGGGAGCAGGGCAGGCCTTAGCAATATCCAAAACAGTATTCCAGAGACGTTTCTGATATCTGGAAACATAAGCCATGTAAGTGGCCTGCCTAATGGCCAGAGAAGAACCCAGGTAAGACTTCTTGGTCACAGAATCCATTTTCCTAGAATCTTTATCAGGTGGGTGTGATGCCAGAGGAATACCTGCCTTGTCACATGCAGCAGCCTGCACCACCCCTTCATAACAGGTATGTCCAAAAAGGAACTCAGCACCAGCCTTGGCCATCAAGTATTTTGTATCCATCTTCTTGTCCACTGGGTGAATGGAAGTGGGAGTTTGCAAAACTCTAGTGGCTTGTCTCTTTAGGGACTTATGGATGGGTAGTAGCAACCTCTTAGTTGCTGATACATCCATCATTTCCATGTAATCTGGCTCCTCCTTCTCCTCTGTGGATTCCTGAGTTGTAAGGTCCAGAGTCTGTGCCACCTGCTTCATGAAAGCAAAATGTGAGGTAAAATCCTCAGGTTCCTTATTAGGGGAGTCAGGGCGTTGAGGATCAGGGGAAACATCCAGTTCAGGGGGCTCCCCAGAATAATCATCATCATCACCACCATAAATATCAGGGTAATGTTCAAAGGAACAGGGAACCGAGGAGGGACCCTAAGTTTGAACCAATGGATGATGCAAACTGGGTCATGGAACTGAAACCAAGGTACCAGTTTGCAGCAACTGAATTATCCTGATGGCATTAGCAATCTGCTCAGCAGTAGGAACTGACAAATTTGTCGGTTGAGGTTCCTTCCCAGAGTGCTTTTCCTCCTCCTTTTTAGTAGATTTTGCCAGTTCAGTGGTAGTCTCTACGGTTCGCTTTATTCCCAGGGAAACTTCACCCTTGTCAGAGAGCTGTCTGTCCAGTTCCTTAGGTTTTTCCTTAGAGTGAGAAGGAGTCGTTTTATCCGAGGCCAGGTCAGCAGCTTTATCAGACATCTTCCCCCTCAGTCGGTTCAATCACCTAGCAAGCGTCAACTGGAGAACGTTTTTACAAATTTCACAATCTGCATTCAGGTGGTCAAACCCTAGGCAGAAAACACAAATTAAGTGCGGATCAGCTTTAGCAAATGGTTCACACACTCTGTGCAATGCTGAAAACCCGTAGGGCCAGTTCTTTTCTTAGGTTGTGACGTAACATAAAAAAACCCCTTGAACTGGGTTTCTTTGAGTCGAATACACACACTTGTAAACAAAGACTCTCTCTTTTTTTTTTTGGTGGTTGGTTCAGCAACCGAAGAGAGAACCGAGAGTTACCCCAGTTCCCAGCACAAATTAAATGTAAATAAGAAACCAGCCCAGAGAAGTCGAGTTTTTAAGATATTTACCTAAGAAAATATAAACAAAAGTTTGGTTTCTTCCTGGTTGTGAAGAACTGGCAAAGAAACTGAAAAACCTACCAAAACAACACTAAATCTAGACTAATCTACCTGTAATACCAAGGACAGTGCTTTAAAAATGAAAAGAAATAACTGGTACTTTAAAAACCGAGAAAATAAAAATCTTCCAAGAAAGATGAAGGAGAGCTCTCTGAGGCGTCTTACTTAGACAAGCGGAGTAAGGAATCTGACGGTTGCAGGATTCTCCAGGAATAGTGGTTTGAAAACCAACCTCAAGCCTAGCATTCATCATTAGAGTAGGTTCTATTAACCATTTCGGCTCCGGGGCAGTCCTATGGTGAGACCATATTGCATATGTTAGAATATGGTAAGATTTCCTGGGGTTTGAAGCAGCACCAATATCTGGGGGCAGGAAGAATAAAGGAATAATGCATGACAGGGTGTGTGTCATGCTGAGATAACGCCACACCTGGGGGGGTTGGGCACGAGGCTGTAGGCCGAATGCATCCAGTGCCCCAGGCGTGGTGTTATCCCTGCACGACACACACCCTGGAAAGCATTATTCTCATTATACAATGGCTTGTTGTTATATATAAAATAAAAAAATAATTTGAAAATGTTTTTATTAGTGTGGAAAAATATTTTTGTTTCTTAAGAGGAGATGCAAAAAAAGATCCAGATGCTCATCCATATTGGTGCACAGTGATGAGACTAGACCTGTGGCATTATGCCGGGATAACGCCATGGGTCCAGCCCCAAACTGACCAAGCACAGTCCAAGATTCCTTCTTGTCATTGTATAATAAATAATAAAAGCAAATTAAGCAGAAAAACCAGAAAAAAAATACTGTAGGTGAAAACTGTGTAGGCAAAGACAAAGTGGCACAGTAGGTCATGAAATGTCGCCATGGAGCTTCTGGAGTCACAGGCAAAATAAAAAATAAAGCTTACCCAATGGTTATGTAGAGAAATAAGACCTTAATTAAGTTTCTATTTGTACTGATCTGGCAGCTACAAGGGCTTTCCCAAAGACTAACAATTACTGAACTCCATACAGAGATATGGGAATCTTTGCGTTACCCTACTTGTTCTTCTACCGGTCCTCAGCCATCCTGCTATGGCTGGGAGGGACACTGGTAAGTTTTTCTTTATTTTATGACATTTGCCTGCTGTTAATGCTTTTATAAAAGCCAGACATCTACTTGCCAGTGCACAGCCCCTCAGACTGCCTTTTACCCCGCCCCCCCAAAGGAGTTCTGCAGCAGCAAATGAGGTTGTCAGGTTATGGGAATTCTTTCAGACAGCCTGGTTTTTACAAAGAAGAACTAGAAGGCAGAGCAGTGCAGGCCCACTATGCACAAAATATGTATATGTTAGCCTTATCTGTAGATCGACGTGAAAGTCATGATTGCTAAAGTAGTTTTTTTTTTTTTTTTAAATATTTGTTTTTTCTCCATTTTTGTTACTTTTCCCCACTGTCCAGATCCCAAGACTCTGGGCCACCAAGACTGCACTCTTCCTGTGGTCTGGAGGGCAGGTATGTGGTTACCATCATAGCCCTCAGTGTTGCTTTTTGGTTGGCTGGCTGGCAGGGGGCATTTGGCAGGAACTCTGGGAAGAATGCACTCTCTCTCCCTGGAAGATGAACAGCTTACTTCCATGAGTTGACCAGACATCATCCAGTACCAATCGGGGATTCTTGGGATTGAATGCGATCCCTGTCTCCAAGGTGGTAGTGTCACTGGGTTGGCCTTTGATGAAGTTCTGAAATGGTAGTGTAATCCAAAACGCAGCAGCTAGGGCTTGTATGACTCTGAGGGACATTAGCATCGCTAAAATAGACCTTATAATCGAAATGTGGCAGCTCTGTGCTGGATATTAGACTTTGTGCTATTTCTAATATAAGAAAAAATGGCCTATGGTATCTAAAACTGACTGGCCATAGTTAGGATTGCACTAAAGTTATTCTTTAAGTAGCTATCAAGAGTTTTCTTGCACCTTAATATATGGTAGAAGACAAAGTACTGACTTAGATAATTCACTTGCCAAGTTTAACCCTACTATGTTTTCACTTCTGCATTCAGAAGGTAATAAAGTACGTTTATGAAAGAAGATTTTTCATACCTGCTGAGCTGCATAATGGAGTTCTGGAAGCAGTTAAGTTCCTCAGTCAGATGCCGGTCCATTGCCCGGTGGGCCAGGATTTCAGTCTGCAGACTTTTCACCTGCTTAGGAATTCGATCTAATAGGTTCACGTACCTCTGTCTGAGAAAGGCATAAAGCATAACTCAAAATGGTAATCAGATAAATGTATTTCTGGAACAGGTGTCAGGATTAAAACTGACATATAACTTCTGTTATCTGAGTCACTGTGTGGATAAATGGGTGGTGATGTAATCACTATGTGGATAACTTCAAGTTATCCACATAGTGATTACCTCATCACCCATTTATCCACACAGTGACTGCATCACTAACCACCACCACCACCTGCACTGCCTGCTCAGCAGTACTGCCTCTCAGTTTCACTTTCACCTTCTCACAGTGCTCTTTACAACCCAAGCTATCCCAGTCCCAAAGACTCACTAAATACCCTAAGCACCCCCCAAAAAAAAGCAGAACCACATTTTAAATGAAAACACTCTTAAGAAAAAAAAGCCATTTTTCTTCTTTGTCAGCACAGCAACCCTGCAAACCAAACAAACCAACCAGGCACAGAGAAAAAACACGGAAAGGAACTTAAGAAAAAAATAAAATAAAACAGAACCAAAAAAATCCTGTTGCATAAATCAAATATGCGTGGGGCACCTGTGGGATAACAAAGTTACTTCTACAGTTGCCAGTGACCATTCGTGAGGATATTCAAGGTCACAGACAACTGTACAAATAACTGTTATCCCACAGACCCCCCCGAATATCCCATATTTATGTTTATTTATTTGAAAATTGGTGACTGAGCAAGGAACACTGAGTCAACGGCTTCTCTCCAGGTGCAACCTTGGGAGAGGGGAGATATAATACCAGGCAACAAGAAAATACATTACAATGTCAAGTGCAGACAGTGACATGTAGAACCATGTCTGTTACAGCCAGTCTGATAATGTGGTGGTAGTGCCGTGCTACTGGAATACATGAGATCATAGCTGATCATGAACTTTTATTAAGGCTCGCAGGGGTATAAGTAGGACACTGAAGATGAAGGAGTAATCCTCTGGCTCAGCATGTCCACATCCCCTCCAAGTCATTGAAGGGTGTCACAGGTTCACAGAAACATGAGAAATGCAAGGCAAAAAAGATATGGGGTACATCCAGTTCATCTCATAGCAACACAGTAGCCACAGCATATATTTTCTCGAAACAAAAAGGAAAGCTAATTAATATAACTCTAAATCTTACAAAGTATCTTCACCATAGAGCCAAAATCTTTGGTCTTAGAAAGAAGTACTGAAACCCCACAGGAGTTAACTTTTTAGCCACGATGCCACCAATTGTGACGGTACCGATGCATGTGGGACACCATGCGCTGAAACCAATAAATGTTACTGATGTTCTAGTTTTCTTAGTTCTTTTAGCAGGGATAGTGTAAATAACCACTGTGAAAAGTAGAACAAGAATGAAAAATGTGGGTTTTCATGTAGGAAAGGAAGGTTAGACAATATAGCCTATTTTCAGCTTGTCTTGGGGGAAGGGGTGGAGATAAAGATGTAAACCAACTGGAATGAAACCACATTAAGCTGTTGGTGTGTTTTTTAGTAAATGGCAAGAATGCTGTCAGAACACCGAGGAAATTTTGTTTTGAAATTTACTCCTTTGCTTGAATTTTGGTTTTCTTTTTTTTTTCCTTCATACAAATGACGTCTAAGAAGAAAAAATTACTCACTTTAGAAATTATGTTTCTTCTATTGGAGTCTTGCTGTATTCTGACAAGTGCAGTTAGCCCCAGTCTTTAAACTGCCCCGGAGAACAAAGGGTTAACCTTTCTATGCAGAGCATACAATGCTGAGCTCGAGCTTGGTTGATGTCTCTGTCTGTTTCCCTTTGAAAGCTAACTGTCAGATTCTTACGAGCAACACTCTAATAGTATTCCATGTGGAAATTGTAAAAAAAAATGTTAATAGCCAACTGGCAACAAAAAGTTTTGGATTACCAAAAGAAGACTCAAGTCAGGAAACCCAAACCAAACGGGAATATAATAAAATAAACACCCACACAAAAGAAGAGGGGGTTAAAAGAGCACCCTTGAGGTGCAACACTGCACCTGCCCACCCACTTCCCAAAACCAGGTTCTGAGAGGGGAGGCAGGGAGGGAGGTCAGAATACAGCAAGACTCCAATAGAAGAAACATAATTACTAAGGTGAGTAATTTTTTCTTCAAACAACTTGAAATACTGCTGTATTCTGACATTTTGCAGACTACCAAGCAGTACCTCCATGGAGGAGGGACAGAACCTACTTTAGGAATAGGTTCTGAAGTACTGCTGTGTCAAACCGAGCATCACTCCTAGCCTGGATATCCAGAGAGTAATGCTTGGTAAAGGTATGGACTGTTTCCCAGGTGGCTGCTTGACAAATTTCTAAGAGAGGGATATCCCTGGCAGCAGCCAAGGAAGCAGCTGTACCTCTTTTAGAATGAGCCCTCAGGCCTCAGGGTGGAATTTTTTCCAGTTTTTCATAGCAGAACTGTATACAAGACAATCCACCTGGCCAAAGATCTCTTGGTGGCAGGTTTGCCCCTACCAACTTCTCCATACGTAAGGAACAACTGGAGGGAGTCAAACCTGTGACCATTGGTACGCTCTACATAGTAACTAAAGGCTCTTTTAACATCTAAACTGTGTAGCCTCCTCTCTCCTGAGGAAGAATGATCAGTGAAGAAAAAAGGAAGAGACAGACTGATTTAAAAGGAAGTCTGAAACCACTTTGGGAAAGAACCTTCTATTGCTTCTAAGGACCACTTTATCCCTGTGAAAGGAGATAAAATCAGGTTCCACTGATAGGGCTTGCAGTTCACTGATACACCTGACAGAGGTAATGGCTACCAAGAACACAGTTTTCCAAGTCAAGTACTTAAGCTCTGCTGAGGACATAGGCTCAAAATGAGGTTTCATAAGTTGAGCAATGCAAACATTCAAATCCCAGGGAGGGGCATGGTCTCTAAAAGAAGGACTGGTGTGAAGCAATTCTTTAAAAAATTTACAGAACACAGGATGAGAAGACAGTGAGGAAGACTTTCCCACAGACAAAAACGCAGAAACAGCTGACAGGTGTACCTTGAGAGTAGCTGGTCTGAGGCCTAGGCCATTAAGATGGACCATATAATCCAGAACCGTAGGCAATTCAGCAGTATCTGGGGAAATATGCTCCTTAGAACACCAAATGCTGAATCTCTTCCATTTGGAGTTATAAGTCTTCCAGGTGGAGGGCTTTCGAGAAGCTTTGAGAATATCCAGAACCCCATGAGAAAGATGCAGATCTACAAACTCTAACTCTTCAACAGCCATGCCTTGAGATTGAGAGACGGAAGATTGGGGTACCAAATCTTCCCTTGAGAGGATGTTAACAGGTTGTAATTCCTGGGAAGAGACAGGGGAAGATGGACTGCTAGGGACAACAACAGGGGGTACCAGGGCTGTCTGGCCCAATCAGGAGCAATCAGAATCACTTTGCAAGGTTGAGACCTTATCTTGACTAAAACTTTGAACAGGAGTGGGAAGGGAGGGAAGGCATACAGAAATTTCCCTTCACAATTCAGAATCAGTGCATCCAGGGGGACTGAGCCCAAGAATGGGGGTTTGCAACAAAAAAGAGGAAGTTGGTGATTGTCTGGGGCTGCAAAGAGATCTCTCTCTGGAGTGCCCCACCTTGAAAAAATCACTTTCAACACCTGAGGGTCCAGGGACCATTCATGATGGCCCTGAGAAATCCTGCTCAGTGTATCTGCTAGCACATTGTGCTTCCCTGGAAGGTGGACTGCTACCAGAGAGGTTTTCAGGGACTAAGCTAGGGACCACAATTTCATGGCTTCTGTGCACAAGGCCGTGGACTGAGTGCCTCCCTGCTTGTTGATGTACCACCTGGTGATGGTGGTGTCCGTTCTGACCTGAACCACCTTGTTCTGCACTGACTGAGAGACAGCTTTCAGGGCCAGAAAAACTGCCCTGAGTTCTAGGAGATTGATATGGAGAAGGGATTCTTGCGGGGGGCCACAGGCCCTGGGCAGTGAGGGCCCCCAGATGGGCTCCCCAGCCCAGAAGAGAAGTGTCCGTGGTAAGGACCACTGAACAAGGCTGAGTGGCAAAAGGAACCCCTTGTCTTAAATTGTCCTGATCCTGCCACCATTGGAGGGATTGGATCAAGGTCAGAGTCACTGGGGTCAGTTTGGTAAGGGAATCCTTCCTATGAGACCAAAAAGCTCTCAGATGGAACTGAATATCCCTCATCTGGAATCTTCCCCCTTGGATCACTGCTGTTGAAGCTGCCATGTGGCCCAAGAGCTGGAGGAAATGCCTTGCTGGTCGAGATACCTGAAGGCTGAAGGAAGAGGCTAGTTCTGTAAGAACCCTTGCCTTTTCCAGGGGAAGAAAGGCTCTTGCTCTGACTGTGTCCAGTTCTGCCCCTATAAAGGTAAGAAGCTGGACTGGTTCGAGAACTGACATGGGAAGGTTGAGAAGAAATCCTAGAGAAGTGAGCACTTGCTGGGTCACTTGCAGGTGAGACTTGACTTGGTCTGGATACTGGCCCACCATTAGCCAATCGTCCAGATATGGAAAAATGGAAATCTTTTGCCTTCTTAGAAAGGCAACTACTACTGCCAGGCACTTTGTGAAAACCCTTGGGGCTGAGGTTAGGCCAAAGGGCACTGCTCTGAACTGATAATGGCCTGAGGGCAACTCAAACCTGAGGTACTTTCTGTGGGAGCACCTGATGGGAATGTAAAAGTAGGCACCTTTGAGGTCCAGGGAGGCTAGCCAGTCCCCTGGCCTTAGAGAGGGAAGGATTATTCCCAGAGTTGCCATCTTGAACTTTGGTTTTAAAAGATGTTTGTTTAGGTATCTTAGGTCTAGGATGGGTTGCCACTCCCCTGTCTTTTTTGGGGTCAGGAAGTACCTGGAGTACAGCCCTTTGCCCCAGTGTAGGGTAGGTACTCTCTCTATAGCTCTTAAGGCCAGAAGAGATGAAACCTCTGCCTCTAGGGTAAGGGTTTCTGAGAGATTTGCAGGTGGAAAAGATCTGGCTCTCATCTTTGGAAATTTTCTGAAGCTCAGAACCAGTCCCTGGCTTACTACTTCCAGGACCCACTTGTCTGATGTAACAGACATCTAGTCCTGGACAAAGTAAGCCAGCCTGCACCCTAATGGAATAGGAGAGTCAACCCAGGCAGGCCCATCAGGGTGTCTGCTTGGCAGGGGCCTTAGGCTGAAGAGTGGATGCAGCCCTGCTCATCCCCTTTCTGCCTCTCCCTCTGAAGAACCCCCTCTGTGAAAAGGAAGAGGAGGCTTGTGCTTGGTAAAAAGACCTATGAAAAGGCCTGCCCCTGCCCCTAGATTGCTGCCTTTGAGGAGTTGCCTGCCTCTCCTTGGCCTGAGCACTCCTGTAGGTGGTCCTTTACTCATCCATTTTCTTCATGTAATTCTCTGTCTGCTCCACAAACAATTACCCACTACAGGAAAATCCATGGCCTTAGCCTGGGTATCCTGCGAGAAGCTAGTACATCTGATCCAAGCCATTCTCCGAAGAGCCACAGATGTAGCCATGACTCTTGATGAGACATCATTAGAGTCCACAGCAGCATGAAACTGAACTTTAGATGCCTCAATCCCATCTGCAGCTCCTTGGCTAGCTGGGGGGAGGCCTGTTGTACAGTGTCCCACCTGGACTTCTGGTACCTAGCTGTATAGGCCATATAATTCGCCTGTCTGAGTCCCAAGGAAGATGCCATGTACAGCTTTTTTGCCATGGCATCAATCTTCCTAGAGTCTTTGTCTGGGGGGTGTGAAGCCAAGGGAATGCTTGCCTTATCACAGGCAGCAGCCTGCACAACCTCAACATGGCTGTATTGCTGATATAAAAACTCTGTTTCTGAGCCTGAGAGTGTATACCTCTTGTCCATTCTTCTGTCCACAGGAGGTATAGAATTGGGAGACTTCAGAATTTTTTGTGTCTGTTTCCCAAAAGATTTGTGGAGGGGAATAGACAGTCTCCTGGACTCTGGGATGTCCATCATTTCTATAAAATCAAGCTCCTCCTAATCCTCCATTGCCTCTTCCATGGGAAGCTGGAGGCTGGAGGCCCACCTTTCTGTAGAACATAAAGTGGGAAGGGGACTCAGAAAGCCTAGGAGGGGATACAACTGAAGGTCTGTCTGGGGAGATGTCCGGTTCCACAGGCACATCTAGACTTTCACCATCACCATCATCATCTTCAAACTCCCCTTCCTTCTCAAACTCTAGTTCATAAAATTCTTCCAAAGTATAATCATGAACCGGGGGAACTGACCGAACCGAGACCCTGCCAAAAGGTGCCAGATCGTTCGGAACCGGACGAAGCGATTCCAGAATCCGAATTGCTCTGGCTATTTCTTTGGCGGTCAGAACATGGACTTCTGGATCTGAACCGGAGAATTTTTCTTTGCACTTTCTTTTAGTTGGAACCGACCCCTCGGGATCGGCTCTCCTTTTACCCGAATAAGTGTCGCCCTGGTCAGAGGGCACTCCTTCTGGTTCTGACGGAACCGAACCGGGCTGGCCATCCGGGTCAGCGGACTTCTCCGCCTCCTTTTCCCTCAGTCTACCTAATCTCTTTTCAAGGGTAGATTTGGGAACATTTTTGCAAATTTGGCAGTCTGAATCGAGGTGTTCAAACCCCAGAAAATAAACACAGGTGGTGTGGGGATCGGCTTTAGTAAAGACCTCCACACACTAACTGCAGTGTTGAAACCCAGTGGGCCCGGTTTTTTCTTGGGTTTCTCAGACATGGCCAACCTAACCAAACTTACCCCTTTTTTTGGCAACCGCCAGGCAAGACTCTCTTATCGGTTCCTAACCATGTCACGGGTCTTGGAAAAAAATGTTTCGAAACACGTTTCTTTTTTAGAACCGATAAGGACCATTAACCACACACTAAAGTTACATAAGAATTAAGCAAATGATCAGTTCAGCCGAACCGATCCACACTTTTTACAAGTTCCACACAGAAAACACAGTACAAAACCTATCTAGTACTCATGGTACCACAGACAGAGACTGAACTGACTATGCAGGAAACTTTTTCGGTTAAAAAACGACAAAAAAACAACACTTCAACCGACATTCGAACTGAGCTGCAGGAGAAATCTCCGGAGCGACTGTTCTGTGAGGCAGAGTAAAGAATCTGACGGTTAGCTTTCAAAGGGAAACAGACAGAGATATCAACTGAGCTCGAGCTCAGCATTCTGTGCTCTGCATAGAAAGGTTAACCCTTTGTTCTCCGGGGCAGTTTAAAGGCTGGGGCTAACTGCACTTGTCAGAATACAGCAAGACTTCAAGTTGTTTGAAACAGCTATATTAATTGATTTCTGTATTTGGCTTTGTAAGTTCTGTACTACCTGGCTGGTTTATTTGGATTTGTTAAGTTCTGTACTGCCTGGCTGGTTTGATTGTACTGTACTTTTGTTCTTGTAGTTGTATTTGTTTTTCTTTCAATAAATTCCCCTACTCTTTTCGAGAAGTGCCTTGGTATCTTTAATATTCACCTGAACAGCCACCAGAAGAAAAAATTACTCACCTTAGTAATGTTTCTTCTAATGGAGTCTTGCTATATTATAACATATGCAGTGAGTCCCAACCTTCGAACTGCTCCGGAGGTGAAAAAGTTAACTTTCCATGCCAGGCATGGAACGCTGAGCTCGAGCTCAGTTGAAACTCTGTCTGTTGTTCTTCAAACTCAAATCGTCAGATCTTTACTGAGCTAAACTCACTGAGGTCCTGTGTGAAGCTGTAAACCACACTAGCCAACTGGCTACTAAACATAAGAACACATTTTTGGTCCCAAAACAAAGACTCAAGTCAGGAGACCCAAAATGAAAACACATCACCAAGTCACCCCAAGAAAGGAGGGGTGAAAACAACAAGGTGGGCACCTACTAAGTGTTAACACTGCACTGCCCACCCACATCTCAAAAACAGAGGTTCTGAGAGGGGCAGGGGAGTCATAATATATAAGACTCATTAGAAGAAACAACATTACTAAGGTGAGTAATTTTTCTTCAAACAACATGAAGTCTTCATATTCTGACATATGCAGACTACAAAGCAGTACCTCCATGGAGGAGGACAGAACCTACTTAGGAAATAGGCTCTGAAGCACAGCTGTGCCAAACCGAGCATCACTCCTAGCCTGGATGTCCAGGGAGTAATGCTTGGTAAAAGTGTGAACTGTTTTCCAGGTAGCTGCTTGACATATCTCTAGAATAAGTATGTCCCTGGCAGCAGCCAGGGAAGCAACTGCACCTCTGGTAGAGTGAGCCCTCAGGCCTGAGGGAGGAACCTTACCCAGTTTTCCATAACAAAATTGGATACAAGAGACAATCCACCTGGCAATGGATCTTTTAGTGGCAGGTTTCCCTTTACCAACCTCACCATAAGTGAGGAACAGTTGGAGGGAGTCAAACCTGTGACCCTTGGTACGCTCTATGTAGTAACTAAGGGCTCTCTTCACATCTAAGCTGTGCAGCCTCCTCTCGCCAGAGGAGGAATGGTCAGTGAAGTACACTGGAAGAGATATAGATTGATTAAGGTGGAAATCTGAAACCACCTTAGGCAAGAACTTCCTGTTAGTCCTGAGGACCACCTTTATCTCTATGAAAGGAGATAAAATCAGGCTCCACTGACAAAGCTTGTAATTCACGATGCGTCTGGCAGAAGTGATGGCTACCAGAAACACAGTCTTCTAAGTCAAGTACTTAAGCTCTGTTGAAGACAAAGGCTCAAAGGGGGGTTGCATAAGCTGAGCAATCCAAACATTAAGATCCCAGGCAGGGGCAGGGTCCCTGAATGGAGGGTTGGTGTGAAGCAATCCCTTTGAAAACTTGGAGAATACAGGATGAGCTGAAAGAGAAGAGGGTTTACCTGCTGAAATAAAAAGCAGACACAGCTGCCAGATGCACTTTAGGGTAGCTGGTCTCAGCCCAGGTATTTAAGTGGACCATATAATCCAGGACTGTGGGTAAATCAGCAGATTCTGGGGAAATATGCTTCCCAGAGCACCATATGGAAAACCTCTTCCATTTGGAATTATAAGTAGCTCTGGTGGAAGATTTCCTAGAAGCCTTCAGGATATCCATTACACCTTGGGAGAGGTGTAGATCAGCAAACTCTAACTCTTCAAGAGCCAGGCCTTGAGATTGAGAGATTTGACGTTCGGGTACCAAACCCTCCCCTGAGCACAGGTTAGCAGGTTGTGATTCCTGGGAAGACACAGGGGAAGATGGACTGCTGAGGACAGTAGGAGTGGATACCAGGGTTGTCTGGCCCAATCTGGAGCAATCAGGATCATCTTGCAGGGTTGAGATCTGATTTTGACTAGCACTTTGAGCAGGAGAGGGAAGGGGGGAAAGCATAGAGAAACTCCCTTCCCAATTGAGAACTAAGGCATCCAGAGGACTGGGCCTAGCACTGGGGCCTGCAGCAAGGGAAGTTGGTGATTGTCTGGGGCTGCAAAAAGATCTATCTGCGGGGTGCCCCATCTGGCAAATATCACCTCCAAGACCAGGGGGTCCAGTGACCATTCGTGATGGCCCTGGGAAATCCTGCTGAGAGCATCTGCCAGGACATTGTCCTTGCCTGGGAGGTGAACCGGAAGGGAGGTGTTCAGGAGTAAGCCAGAGACCACAACTTCATTGTTTGTCGCACAAGGCCGTGAGACCGAGTGCCCCATTGCTTGATTGATGTACCACATTGTGGTGGTGTTGTCTGTTCTGACCAGTACAACTTGTTCTGAACAGATTTGGAAAAAGCTTGAAGTGCTAGAAAACTGCTCTGAGTTCCAACAGATTGATGTGGAGCAGAGATTCCTGAGGGACCACAATCCCTGAGTAGTGAGGTCGTCTGTGAGCTCCCCACCCCAAGAGGGATGCATCTGTAGTAAGGATTAAGGAGTGAGACTGAGTGACAAAAGGAACCCCTTGTCTCAGATTGCTCTGATCCTGCCACCACTGTAGGGCCTGGATCAGGGTTCAAGTCACTGGGATCAATTTGGTTAGAGGGTCTTTCCTTTGAGACCAAAAGGCTCTCAAATGGAACTGGATGTCCCTCATCTGAAATCTTACTCCCTGCACTACTGCTGTAGAAGCAGCCATGTGCCCCAGGAGCTGTAGAAAATGCCTTGCTGGTCGAGAGACCTGCAGGGTGAATGAGGAGGCCAGAGAGACCAGGGTCCTTGCCCTGTCCAAAGGAAGGAAGGCTCTGGCTTTTCTGTGTTCAGCTCATGCCTATGAAGGTGAGGAGCTGGACAGGCTCTAGAACTGACTTTGCAAGATTCAGAAGGAAACCTAGAGAGGTGAGCAGTTGCTGAGTTATCTGTAGATGTAACTTGACTTGGTCTGGGGACTGGCTACTATGAGCCAGTCATCCAGGTAAAGGAAGATGGCAATTTTTTGCCTTCTTAGGGAAGCAACTGCTACTGCCAAGCATTTTGTGAATACCCTTGGAGCAGAGGTGAAGCTAAAGGACATTGCTCTGAACTGGTAATGGCCTGAGGGCAGCTCGAACCTGAGGTACTTTCGATGGAAGCTTCTGATGAGAATGTGGAAGTAGGCATCCTTGAGGTCCAGGGACGCTAGCCAGTCCCCTGGCCTTAGAGAGGGTAGAATAATTCCCAGAGTCACTATTTTGAATTTTGGTTTTAAAAGGTGCTTGTTTAAATATCTGAGATCCAGGATGGGCATCCATTCTCCTGTCTTTTTGGGGTAGAAAGTACCTGGAGTACAACCTCTGCCCTGGTGTAGGGGTGGAACCCTTTCCACAGCTCTGAGAGCCAGGAGGAAGAGACCTCTGCCTCTAGGGCAAGTGCCTCTGGTGGATTTGCAGGTGGAAAGGATCTGGTTCTCATCTTTGGAAACTTTGAAGCTGAGAACCAGTCCCTGGCTTACTACTTCAGGACCCACTTGTCTGATGTCAGAGACTCCCAGTCCTGGACAAAGTAAGCCAGCCTGCCCCTACAGGTAGCTGGAGAATCGGCCCTGGCAACCCCATCAGGGTGCCTGCTTGGCAGGGACTTTGGGCTGAGGGGTGGAAGCAGGCCTGCTTGTACCCCGTCTGCCTCTCCCTCTAAAGAACCCCCTCTGGGCATAAGCAGAAGAGGAGGCCTGGGCTTGGTAAAAAGGCCTATGAAAAGGCCTGCCCCTGCCCCTGGAAGCTGCCTCTTGAGGAGTGGCCTACCTTTCTTAGCCTGTGCACTCCTATAGGTGGTCCTATACTCATCCATTTTTTTCATGTAATTCTCTGTCTGCTCCCCAAACAGAGAATTACCCACAACAGGAAAATCCATGGCCTTAGTCTGGTATCCTGCGACAGGCTAGTACATCTGAGCCAAGCCATTCTGCGGCGCACAGATGTAGCCATGACTCTTGATGACACATCATTTGAGTCCACTGCAGCATGGAATGCACCTTGGATGCCTCAATACCATCAGTAGCCACCTGCTCCAGCTCCTTGGCAAGCTGGCCAGGGACCTGTTTTGCTAGAGCCATAACAGTATCCCATCTGGATTTCTGATATCTAGCAACATAAGCCATATAATTTGCCTGTCTGAGTCCCAAGGATGCTGCCATGTACTGTTTCTTTGCCATGGGATCAATCCTCCTGGAGTCCTTGTCCGGGGGGTGTGAAGCCAAGGGAATATTTGCCTCGTCACAGGCTGCAGCCTGCACTACCCCAACATGACTGCATTGTTGTGTAAGGAACTCCGTATCAGAGCCTGACAATGTGTACCTCTTGTCCATTCTCTTATCCACAGGAGGTATAGTGTGAGGAGTTTTTAGAATTTTAAATGTCTGTTTCCCAAAAGATTTATGCAAGGGAATAGACAGTCTCCTAGACTCTGGGATATCCATCATTTCCACATAGTCAGGCTCCTCTTGATCACCCACAACTTCCTCCATAGGGAGCTGGAGGGTTTCAGCCACATTTTTATAATACATAAAATGAGAAGGGGACTCAGAAAGCCTAGGAGGAGACACTCCTGAAGGTCTGTCTGGGGAGATGTCCGGGTCAATGGGCACATCCAGACTTTCAAATCCACATTCACTCTCCTCATACTCCTCTTCCCCCTCCTCCAGTTCATAATATTCCTCTAAATCATACTCTTGAACCGGTGGAACTGGCCGAATCGGGTGCTTACCTGATGGTGCCGGTTCGGTTGGAACCAGGGAAAGCGACTGGAGAATTTTAATCGCTTTGGCTACTTCTTCAGCGGTTTGAGAGGAAAGTTTTGGCTCCACACCAGCTGATTTCCTAGTCCTTTTTGCTGGAACAGACTCCTCAGAGTCGGATCTCTTTTTGGCCGAGGAAGCCTCGCCCTGGTCAGAGGGCACTCCCTCTGGTTCGGTTGGAACCGAACCGGGCTGGCCATCCAGTTCAGCGGACGTTTTGGCCTCCCTTTCCCTGAGCCCACCAACTCTCTTTTCCAGGGTAGCTGCAGGAAAATTTTTACAATCTGGCAGTCTGCATTGAGGTGGTCAAACCCCAGACAATAAACACAGGTGGTGTGGGTTTCAGCCTTGGCAAAGACTTCCCCACACACACTGCAGTGTTGAAATCCAGTGGGCCCGGTTTTTCTTTTGGGTTTCTCAGACATAGTGCCAGTCCTAACCAAACTTACCCGTTTATGGCAATCCGCCATGTAAGACCCTCTTATCGGTTCCCAACCACGTCACAGGTCGTGGAAAAAAACGAAATAAAATCTGTTTTTTTTAGAACCAATAAGAACCAGTAACCATACTCTAAATGACAGATTAAGATATTTTAAACAACCTGATCGGTTCAAACCGAACCGATAAACCGTTTACAAGTTCCACACAGAATAGAATTAATGTAAAACCTATCTAGTACTCACAAATACCACAGACAGAGTCTGAACCGACCGGTTGCGGTTTAAATTCATTTGAAAACCGAGAAAAACAATACTTTAACCGACAAAATGAACCAAGCAGAAGGAGAAATCTCCAGAGCAACTGTTCAGTGAGGCGGAGTAAAGAATCTGACGGTTTGAGTTTGAAGAACAACAGACAAGAGTTTCAACCGAGCTCGAGCTCAGCGTTACATGCCTGGCATGGAAAGTTAACTCTTTCACCTCCGGAGCAGTTCGAAGGTTGGGACTCACTGCATATGTCATAATATAGCAAGACTTCATGTTGTTTGAAAAGGCAGACAGGACCTTGGTTTACAGATAGTGAAAGCAGAACAAAGAAATATAGAAACATAGACTGACCGCAGATAATGACCACTTGGCCCACCTAGTCTGCTCATTTCCCTACCTACAGGATAAGCTGCAGATCTTATTTAACCAACAGCCTATTGCTTCCTACCCCCCATAAACATTTACTAAATTCTCCCACAGTTTTAGACCCCACAACCTCCTCAGGAAGGCTGTTCCATGCGTCCACCACCCTCTCTGTGAAAAAATACTTCCTCACATTGATCCTGAGCCGTCCCCCCCTCTATCTTCAAATTGTGTCCCCTTGTTCTTGCACATCTCTTTTTCTGAAAGATGCTACCCTGTTGGACTTTGTTGATTCCATTGAGGTACTTAAAAGTTTCTATCATATCCCCCCTCTCCCTCCTTTCCTTAAGGGTATACATATTAAGCTCCTTTAGTCTCTCCTCGTATGGCTTCTCTTGCAGACCCTGCGCCATTTTAGTTACCCTCCTTTGGACTGCCTCCATCCTGTCTATGTCCTTGCGGAGATGGGGTCTCCAGAACTGGACGCAGTATTCCAGATGGGGTCTCAACAACTATCTGTACAGGGGGATAGCAACTTCATGTTTTCTGCTGGTGATGCCTCTCCCTATACATCCCAGTATCCTCCCAGCCCTCCATACCGCCTTCTCACATTGCTTGCCAACCTTAAGGTCATCTGATATGATTACCCCCAGGTCCCTTTCCATTTTTGTTGTTGTTACTACCTCCCCCCCATTGTGTACTCTTCCCCTGGGTTTTTGTTTCCCAGGTGCATAATTTTGTACTTCTTTGCATTGAATCCAAGCTGCCATACTTCTGACCATTCCTCCAACCTTGCCAAGACCCTTCTCATCCTTTCCATACCTCCTTGTGTATCAACCTTGTTGCAAATCTTTGTGTCGTCTGTAATGAGGCATACTTTTCCTTCCAGTCCCTCTGCAATGTCACTTATAAAGACATTAATAAAGACTGTACCCAGTACTGAACCCTGTGGTACCCCACTAGTAACCCCTCTTTCTTCAGAGTGGACTCCATTTACAATTACCTTCTGTGTCCTGTTGTCCAGCCAATGTTTTACCCAGGCTACCACCCTGGGACCCACTCCCAGGCTGGTTAATCTGACTAGTAATCTTTTGTGTGGGACTGTGTCAAATGCCTTGCTAAAGTCTAGGTAGGCCACGTCCACAGCCCCTCCCTGGTCTACTACTTTGGTCACCCAGTCAAAGAAATCAATCAGATGCGTCTGACATGACCTTCCTGCTGTGAACCCATGCTGCCTTGGGTCCTGTGCCCCACTGGCCTCTAGGTACTCAACAATTCTTTCCTTCAGAAGTGATTCCATCACTTTCCCTACCACAGAGGTCAAACTGACAGGTCTGTAGTTTCCTACCTCTGTCTTGCGGATTTAACAGGGGAAGAGGGAAGAGCTTCCCTCTCTGTAGATGCCAACCTCCTCCTCAAAGAGGGTAGGCAAGTTAAACAGTATTGAGAACAAGGGGCTGGATTTTCAATGGGTGGCGCAGTGCTTGCAACAAGCCCTGCATCAAACTCTTTGCATGCACCCATTCCCATTTGCAGCATCTGCATCCAATTTTCTAATCTCAGGTGAGGTTACCACAGTATACCTGCATTATGGCAGCTTGTGCCAAATCTTGGGTGCTAGCTCCTTAAAAAACAGTCCCTGAAAGTGACGCAGACTAGACAACAAAAAGATGGTCTAGTGTGTGTCAATTGCTGCAAGGGAAAGAAAATCCTTCTGAATTGCCGCAGTCTGGTGTGCCATATCTTTGGTGCACCTGCAGCTCGCGGCAATCATGGCCTTTTGAAAATCTGGCCCAAGGTATCTTGAGCCTGGGCTGTTCTCAGGGCAGCATTGGATGAAGGGAAAACAGGTGATAATGTCATCCTGGTGTTTCCCAACGTCCTGACGGCATCAGTGCACTACACTAAAAAAGTGATAGTAGGCCTTTGGACACTCAGGGTTATCTGAGAGTGCTAGTCTACAAGGCAGTCATTCTCCCAGCCATTAGCCACATAGCCAAATACTAATACCAGTAGGCAGTAAGCAATGCAAGGAAGAAACAAACGAAGAAACAACAGCAGGGAGAGAGGATAGTTTTTGCCATGACACACTGTCTTCAAATGCCAAACATTAACACAGTAATACAAAAGCACTGGCATATACTGCAAGAACACCTAGAAACTTGTAATACATTTCAAAACAGACCCTTTCAAACTTCAAAACTGGTGCCTAATCTTAAATCGAAATAGGTCCACACTGAAATGGTCACCAAGGATGTTAAGGCTCAGCAGTTATTATTGGGATCACTGAAAAATTGTATGTACTCTTATGGAAGATGCTCTGTGTGTGGACATAGGAGGTATTTAAGCACCTGCAAAAGCGTAAGGAATATATCATAAATTCCATACCACATGCAATTTGAAAAGCATAGTTTATGTAATTCAATACCCTTGTGTATATGTAGGTATGTCCTTAAGGGAGCTTAAATGCAGAATTTTGGAACACAGGCGTACAACTGGGAGGAAGGATGAGGGCTCCAGTGTGGCAATGCATTTTAAGGAAAGAGGCCACACTGGTGTCCAGCTGAGATTCTGGGGACTAGAACAAGTATCTCCTGCACCTAGGGGAAGGGACTTTAATACAAAACCACAGAACTGTGAAATATGATGTATTTTTGATTCTGGCATCCTTATGAACTCCTGGGGGCTGAACGAGAAGACTAACTGGCAAGCCAGTTGGTGAATTAGACACTGTTAATGATTACTGTATATATGGGAAGTGTTGGCTCAGGAACCCTTAGGTGGATAACCTGAGGGGACTCGGTTTCTGTGGTATTTGAAATACAATAGGGGTGCTAGCTGCACATTCAAGCAGACTTGATAGACCTCTAGGCCTTTATCTGCTGGCAAATTTCGTATGTTCGTAATACTGTATTATGAGCACTGGCCCCTCCTGAAATCTCCTATTTTAGATAGAAGCTGGTACAGTGAATGATCACTAAATGGAAAGGGCGTTACAGCATGCAGGTTGCTATGCCTTTGCCTCTCCCCAAATATCTGTCAAGGAGGTATGGGCTATAGGAAAACTGTTTACCATTAGTCTCATATCTGGAAATGGACTACATGGGCATGCTTGTATGTGCATTGACTATAGAATACTGTATATAGGAATTTTAATTTCCAGAAAATTTTTTATTTAATGTCTCAGATTACAACAACCTTTGAGCTAGTAGCTCATTTACAAAGGTTCCACATCCAGTACAAACAATGAGATGTACAGTATAAGGGTATTTAACTTATGCACAATCAGTTCTAGTATTACACAGCATGAGGAACAGTACAATGCAGGCTAATGCAAAATCAATACAAGTGGCAGCCTGGTTGGCTCTGTCAGTAGGAAGGGGAGGAAATGGCAGCCACATTTCCTGCAGATTTGCAGAGTTTTTGGTTTTAGCTCCGTGAGAGGAGCAAGGAAGGGGGTTGGAACTCACCCCTGTGATATTCCAGCACTCTAACAAGCAATACCTCTGGGGAAAGGGGGTGACCAGGCCATCACCTGTTTACCAAGGTAACAAAGAAAAAATTACTCACATTAGTAATGTTGTTTCTTCTAAAGGAGTCTTGCTGTATCCTGACATATGTAGTTAGGTCCTGCCTTTCAACTGCCCCGGAGAACAAAGAGTTAAACTTTCCAAGGCCAGCATCGAATGTTCACCACGAGCTCGGTTGAAGCCCCTGTCTGCTGTTGTTTAAACTGCAATCGTCAGATCTTTACGAGCAATACTCACTAGAAGTTCTGTGTGGAAACTGTAAAATTCATACTAGCCAACTGGCAACTATATCTATATGAAAGGTTTTTGGTTTCAAAAGGAAGACTCAAGTCAGGAAACCCAAAAACAAAACACATCCAAATAACAACCACTCACCCAAACTAAAAGAGGGTGAAAAAAAGACACCTCTAGGGTGCCAACACTGCTCCTGCCCATCCACATCCCAAAATCTAGGTTCTGAGAGGGGAGGCGGGGGGGAGGTCAGAATACAGCAAGACTCCATTAGAAGAAACAACATTACTAAGGTGAATAACTGTTTCTTCAAATAACATGAAGTCTTGCTGTATTTTGACATATGCAGACTACCAAGCAGTACCTCCATGGAGGAGGGACAGAACCTACTTTGGAAACAGGCTCTGAAGTACTGCTGTGCCAAACCAAGCATCACTCCTAGCCTGGATATCCAGAGAGTAATGCTTGGTGAAAGTATGGACTGTTTTCCAGGTGGCTGCTTGACAAATCTCTGAGAGAGGAATATCCCTGGCAGCAGCCAGGGAAGCAGCTGTACCTCTAGTGGAATAAGCCCTCAGGCCTGAGGGTGGAGTTCTACCCAGTTTTTCATAGCAGAAGTGTATACAAGAAACAATCCACCTGGCAATACATCTCTTAGTGGCAGGTTTGCCCTTACCAACTTCTCCATATGAAAGTAACAACTGGAGGGATTCAAACCTGTGACCCTTGGTACGCTCTATGTAGTAGCTAAGGGCTCTTTTAACATCCAAGCTGTGTAGCCTCCTCTCTCCAGAGGAGGAATGTTCAGTGAAGAAAACAGGGAGAGATATAGACTGGTTGAGGTGGAAATCTGAAACCACCTTAGGTAAGAACGTTATATTAGTTCTTAGGACCACTTTATCTCTATGGAAAGAGATGAAATCAGATTCCACTGACAGGGCTTGCAATTCACTGATACGTCTGGCAGAAGTAATGGCTACCTAAAACATAGTTTTCCAAGTCAAGTACTTAAGCTCTGCTGAGGACAAAGGCTCAAAGGGGGCGGGGTTGCATAAGCTGAGCAATGCAAACATTAAGGTCCCAAGCAGGAGCAGGATCCCTAAAGGGGGGATTGGAGTGAAGCAATCCCTTGAAAAACTTACAAAACACAGGATGGGATGATAGAGAAGAAGGCTTGCCTACTGACAAGAAAGCAGAAACAGCTGCCAAGTGTACTTTAAGGATAGCTGGTCAGAGGCCTAGGCTACTAAGATGGACCATATAGTCCAGAACCGTAGGCAACTCAGCACAGTCTGGAGAAATATTCATCTTAGAACACCAAATGCTGAATCTTTTCCATTTGGAGTTGTAAGTCTTTCTGGTGGAAGGCTTTCGAGAAGCCTTAAGGATATCCAGAACCCCTTGGGAAAGATGCAGATCTGCAAACCAACTCTTCAAGAGCCATGCCTTGAGATTGAGAGACCGAAGATTCGGGTACCAAATCCTCCCCTGAGAGGATGTCAACAGGTTGTAATTACTGGGAAGAGGCAGGGGAAGGTGGACTGCTAGGGACAGCAACAGGGGATACCAGGGCTATCTGGCCCAGTCTGGAGCAATCAGAATCACTTTGCATGGTTGTGACCTTATCTTGACCAACACTTTGAACAGGAGAGGGAAGGGGGGAAAAGCATATAGAAATTTCCTTTCCCAGTTCAGAATCAGAGCATCCAGGGGGACTGAGCCCAAGACTGGGGGTCTGCAACAAAAGAGAGGAAGTTGGTGATTGTCTGGGGCTGCAAAAAGATATATCTCTGGAGTGCCCCATCTCGAGAAAATCACTTTCGAAACTAAGGATCTAGGGCCCATTTGTGATGGCCCTGGGGTATTCTGCTCAGTGCATCTGCTAGGACATTGTCCTTCCCTGGGAGGTGAACTGCTATCAGAGAGGTTTGCAGGAAATAGGCCAGGGACCACAACTTCATTGCTTCTGTGCACAAAGCCGTAGACCGAGTGCCTCCTTGCTTGTTGATGTACCACATGGTGGTGGTGGTGTCTGTTCTGACCTGTACCACCTAGTTCTGTACAGATTTGAAAAAAGCTTGCAGTGCCAGAAACACTGCTCTGAGTTCCAAGAGACTGATGTGAAGCAGAGATTCCTGAGGTGACCACAGTATTTGGGTGGTAAGATCCCCCAAATGGGCTCCCCAGCCCAGCAGGGAAGTATCTGTGGTGAGTATCACTGAATGAGACTGAGTGACAAAAGGAACCCCCTGTCTCAAATTGTCCTGATCCTGCCACCATTGCAAGGCCTGGATCAGGGTTTGAGTCACTGGGACTAGTTTGGTAAGGGAATCCTTTCTTTGGGACCAGAAGGCTCTTAAGTGGAACTGAATGTCCCTCATCTGAATCTTGCCCTTGACCACTGCTGTGGAAGCTGCCATGTGGTCCAGAAGCTGAAGAAATGCCTTGCTGGTCAAGACACCTGAAGGGTGAATGAAGAGGCCAGTTCCATGAGGGTCATTGCCCTTTCCAGGGGAAGGAAGGCTCTTGCCTTTACTGTATCCAGCTCTGCACCTATGAAGGTGAGGAGCTGTACTGGTTTGAGAACTGACTTTGGAAGGCTGAGAAGGAGCCTAAGGAAGTGAGCACTTGCTGGGTTACTTGCAAATGTGACTTGACTTGGTCTGGAGACTGACCTACTATGAGCCAATCGTCCAAGTATGGGAAGATGGAGATCTTTTTTCTCCTAAGGGGAGCAACCACTACTGCCAGGCACTTTGTGAAAACCCTTGAGGCTGAGGTTAGGCCAAAGGGCATTGCTCTGAATTGATAGTGGCCTGAGGGCAACTAGAACCTGAGGTACTTTCTGTGGGAGCACCTGATGGGAATGTGAAAGTAGGCATCCTTGAGGTCCAGGGAGGCTAGCCAGTCCCCTGGCCTTAAAGAGGGAAGGATAATTACCAGAGTCACCATTTTGAACTTTGGCTTTAAAAGATGTTTGTTCAGATATCTTAGGTCCAGGATGGGCCGCCATTCTCCTGTCTTTTTGGGGGTTAGGAAGTACCTGGAGAACAATCCTTTGCCCTTGTGTAGGGTGGGAACCCTCTCTATAGCTCTGAGAGCTAGGAGAGAAGAAACCTCTGCCTCTAGGGCAAGGGTCTCTGAGAGATTCACAGGTGGAAAGGATCTGGTTCTCATCTTGGGAAATTTTTTGAAGCGGAGAACCAGTCCCTGGCTTACTACTTCCAGGACCCACTTGTCTTATGTTAGAGACTTCCAATCCTGGACAAAGTAAGCCAGCCTGCCCCCTACTGGTATGGGAGAATCGGCCCGGGCAGGCCCATCAGGGTGTCTGCTTGGCAGGGGCTTTAGGCTGAGGGGTGGATGCAGGCTTGCTCATCCCCCGTGTCTGCCTCTCCCTCTAAAGAACCCCCTCTGTGAAAAGGAAGTGGAGGCCTGAGCTTGGTAAAAAGGCCTTTGGAAAGGCCTGCCCCTGCCCCTGGACTGCTGCCTTTGAGGAGTTTCTTTGAGGAGCCTTTCTTTGGTCTGAGCACTCCTGTAAGTGGTCCTGTACTCATCCATCTTCTTCATGTAGTTCTCTGTCTGCTCCCCAGAGAAGGAAAAATTACTTACCATAGTAATCTTCTTTTTTCCCAGTGATGCTCAGACATTCATAACTTTGTGCAGCCATCTTGATGGGTTGGACTGCCTGGAGAGATGGAACACATGCAAATGATGGAATTCTTTGCACGTGAGCATCTTTCAAATACTGCCTCTACCAACTGTAGTGTTCTAAGCCCTTCAGATTTGTAAGAAGCCTGGAAGTCAGGCAACATGGAAAATTTTACCATAAAGTATTGCTACTTAATAAAACATTTTTAATAAAACATTTTTAGGATTAGCCTAATAAACAACTTACTTGAAATAACCTCCAAGGGAGAAGCTATACCTCGATATAATAATGGTGTTCACCATAGAATGAGAAAAACTATTTTGAGAGATAGAAAAACTCTGGTAAAACTCTGTCTAGCATATAGAAATGTACCCAGAAGGATATGGCTATGTGGCACTAGCATGCGGAATGCAGAGGCTTAAGTTCTGGAAGGGGAGGATGGGAGGGAGTTATGAATGTCTGAGTATCACTGGGAAGAAAGAAGATTGCTATGGTAAGTAATTTTTTCTTCTAACTGTCAGACCATTCATAACTTTGTGCAGACTACCAAGCAGTACCCCCAGGTGGTGGGCACAGAACTTATTTTGGAAACAGACTTTGCAGGACTGCTGTGCCAAACTTGGCATCACTTCTGGACAAAACATCCAAATTATAATGCTTTGTAAAGGTGTGTACTGATTTCCAAGTAGCCGCTTTACAAATGTCCAACAATGGCACTTCCTAGCAGCTGCAATAGTGGCAGCTGTTCCTCTTGTTGAGTGAGCCCTCAGCCCAGCTGGGACTCTTTACCTGCTTTTATTGTAGCAGAATTGAATGCACTGGACAATCCAATGAGAAATGGATCTTTTGAGGCTGGTTTGCCCATTCCAACATCCCCATATGTAAGGAAAAGTTGTTTTCTGTCTTGCCTATGGCCTTTAGTAGCTGTCATGTAGTAGCTGAGAGCTCTTTTCACATCCAGACTGTGAAGTCTTCTTTCACCAGAGCTTGCATGGTCTGTAAAGAAGACAGGCAGAGGGACTGATTGGTTCAGATGGAAATCTGAAACCACCTTGGGAAGGAACTGTCTGTTTGTTCTGAGGACTACTTTATCCCTGTGGAAGGAAATAGTCCTTGTCGCACAGAGAGCCTAGCTCACTGATTCTTCTTGCTGAAGTAATTGCTACCAGGAAAACTGTTTTCCAGGTAATATACTTTAAATGGTTGCAGCCATGGGCTCAAAGGGAGCCGCATCAACCTTGCTATACATACATTAAGATCCCAAGCGGCACTGGTGCCCTGTGAGGGGGTGCAAATGCGTTAGGCCTTTGAAAATCTTTTGAAAATGGGATCTGATGCTACAGATACCTTTTCCTAGCAGGCAGGTATGCAGATACTGCTGCAAGGTGGACCCTCAAGGAACTGGGTTGCAACTCTGTGAATGCAAGTGAGTTAGATAATCCAACACCACTGAGACCCCTGCATCATTTGGGGTGAAGTTTTTAGTAGAGCACCAGAAAGAGAATCTTTCCACTTAGTAGAATAAGTTTTCTTTGTTGAAGGCTTCCTGTAACCTTTCAAATGTTTAATACAGCGTCAGAAAGGTTCAAGCCTGCATACTCTAACTCCTCAAGAGCCATGTTTTGAGGTGAGAGACTTGAGATTTGGGAATAGCAATGTTCCCTGATTGGAGGTTAGAAGATTGTGCCTGAGAGGCAGGCTTATTGGCCTGCTCACTGCCATGGAGAGCAGAAGAGAGTACCATGGCTGCCTGGGCTAATCTGGAGCTATCAATATCAGAGAAGCTGAGAGGGATCTGAGTTTCAGCAGCACCCTGAAAACCAGAGGGAAAGGGGGGAATGCATAGAGAAACTTGCCCGACCAATCCAGCACCAAGGCATCCAGGGGGATTGTGCCCTGGGGTGGTGGCCTGCAACAGTACTGAGGCAACTGGTGGTTCTGGTGGGATGTGAAAAAGTCTATCTCTGGAACACCCCACCTGTTGAAAATTACCTGTACCACCTGCTTGTTCAATGCCCATTCGTGATGGGACTGATTGATTCGACTCAGTGTGTCTGCCAAGATATTGTCCTTTCCTGGCAGATGGATGGCTTGCAGGGACAACTTTAAAGAATATGCCAGAGCCAAAATTCTCATGGCTTCTGTGCATAGGGGACCTGATCTGGTGCCACCCTGCTTGTTTATGTAATACATAGTGATGGTATTGTCTGTTCTGACCTGTACCACCTTGCCTATTACCAGTGTAGAAAACCTTTAGTGCCAGCACTTTTGCTCTGAGTTCCAGCAGATTTATATGCTGGAGGACTCTGCTTCCCACCACGCACTCCTGAGTTGTGTGCTCCCTAGATGGGTACCCCAGCCCAGCAGCGATGCATCTGTTGTGAGGATTAGTGAAGGATCCTCCTTTTGAAGGACTCCTTGTCTTAGGTTGGATTCCTTTTCCACCACAAGAGGGCTTGTAACAGGGCCTTGTCACTGGAATGAGCTTTGAGAAAGAGACTTTTTTCTGACTAATGAGCCCTGAGGTGAAACTGGATCGTCTCATGTGAAACCTGGAACCCTGCACTGTACTTGTGGATGCAGCCATATGACCCAAGAGCTGCAGAAATTGCCTGGCTGTTTTCGGCCATGCAATTTGAAGGGTTTGCTATGGCCTGAGACTTTGCACCCTGTCTAGTGGTAAGAAGGCTCTGGCCTGCAGGTGTTGATCTCTGCCCTATGAACTGTCAAAGTCTGTGTAGGGGCAAGACATATTTTCTGGTTTACTATGAAACCTAGAGATTCAGAAGATCCTGTGTAAGTCTTAGAGAGGTTGTGACCTGCTCTGGTGATTTGCCACTATCAGCCAGTCTTCCAGGTATGGAAGACAGTCACTCCTGTCTTGAAGAAATGCCACAACAACTGCTAGGCATTTTGTAAACACCCTTGGTGCTGAGGAACGCCATAAGGGTAGGGTTGCAAACTGATAATGACCTGATGGGAGTCTGAATCTGAGGTATTTTCTGTAAGATTCCTTTATGGGGATGTGAAATAAGTGTCCTGTAAATCCAGAGATGCCAGCCAGTCCCTTTCTGGATTATTGGTAGAATCTGAGCCAAAGTGACCATTTTGAACTTTGGCTTTTCAGTGCTTGTTTAAAGCTCTGAGATCCAAAATTGGCCGCCACTCCCATTTTTCTTTGTTGTTAGGAAGAATCTGGAGTAAAACTCTTCCTCTCAGGGTTGCAGGGACTAATTCCACTGCTTTGAGCTGAAGCAGCTTCTGACCTCTGCCTCTAGCAATGAGATTTGTGCTAGAGGTAGAGAGGCAGAAACCCTGGGGTTTTTTAGAGGAAGAAATTTGAACTGCAGAGACAGACCTTTGCCCACGACCCCCAGCACCCACTTGTCTGTGGTGATGGTTGACCAGCGAGGGAGGAAATGGGACAGTCTGCCTCCAACAGGCAGGGAGGAGGCGGCTTGCATCTCAGGGGTTCTGCTTAGGCTGGGGCTGAGTTTGTGGCTGAGTGCCTCGCCTAGAGCCCCTTGTACCCCTACCCCTTGAGTAGCCCTGAGAGGTACTGCTGGTATTGAGGCATGGCTACTGGCTGGAAAAAAGTTGTGATAGAAAAAGGACAACCCCTAGCCCCCTTCCATAGGGCCTGAGTGGATGAGGAAGCTCTGTTCTAGCAAAGTTACTTCTATAAGTAGTCTTATATTCATCCACTTTTTCATATAGGCCACTGTGGACTCCCAAACAGTAGATTTCCTTCCAGTGGGAAATCCAGGGCCTTTGACTGGGTATCCTGAGTGAGGTTTGTGGCCCTAAGCCAAGCAAACCTCCTCTGAGCCACTGTATTAGCCATCTATCTGGCTACAGTGTCATTCAAATCAGCAGCCATTTGGAACTGGTACTTGGCCGCCTCTAACCCAAACCTGGCAGTTTCTGCCAGGTCATCTGACAAGGGTGGGGTAGCCTTCATGGACATTGCCAGTACCGACTGCCACAGGGATTTCTGATACTGAGCAGCATAAGATTGAAAAGTGGCCTGTCTCATGGCCAATGAGGCTGACAGATAGCCCTTTTTGGCCATACTGTCCAGTTTTCTGGAGTCCTTGTCTGGAGGGTGTGAGGACAGAGGGACCTTTGCCTTATCACAGGCAGCTTGCTGTATAACCCCCTGATGATCAGGGTGAGAGAAAAGGAATTCAGCTCCCTCCCTGTTCAGCTGATATTTTTTATCTATTCTCTTGTCAATAGGAGGAATAGAGTTTGGGGTCTGGAGAAGCTTCATAGCATATTTCTTAAATAATTTATATACTGGAAGGAGGAGGGCTTTTGTGGGTGTTAAACCCATCATACTGAGGTACTCAATCTCCTCCTCATCTTCCACTTGCTCTGTTGTGTTGATGTCCAGAGCATCTGCCATTCTTCTTACAAAAGAAAAATGGGAGGAAAAATCCTCAGACACTCTGGGAGGAGAGCCAAATTCCTGCTCAGGGGAAACCTCTGGGGGAATAGGTTCATCCTTCTCATAAATGTCATCATCCCCTTCAAAATACTGTTGCTCTGGAGCAGGAGGCAACACAGAAGCAGCAACCTGGGGACCTGGGGAGGGGCAGAAGCTGAGGATGATGCTTTGCAGAGCCTGGATAATTTTGCGCCTGGGCTATGTCTTGAGCGAAGGCATGACAGGCTGCCGCAGGAAGTCCCTAGTTTAGCAGGAGAGGGTTCTGCATGTTTGAGCTTCTTTAATTTCTTGGAGGGAACCGGAGAGTCAGCCGGTTCTTTCCCTCTTTTTGCCCCTTTCTCACCCGTATCAGGGGCAAGGGTAGAAGCACTTGTTGATTCAACCACAACAGACTGGGGTGTCAGCTGGTCAGAGCCTGAGGGACCCCTTGGAAACTTTTTGTGAAGCCTTTCAAGGCGTTTTTCAACAGTTTTTTCTGGGAATGTTTTGCACATTTCACATTCCTGGTTCAAATGTTCAAAACCCAGACAAGCTACACATAAGGTGTGCTTGTCTGCCTTGGCAAACACATCTCCACACTTCAGTTTTTAAAACCAGGTTCACCGGTTCTCTTTTTAGGTTTCTCAGTCATGGTGAAATATAAAATGAAAAACCTCAACCGCTAATACCAAATGCTAATGCAGTTATTTAAACAGCTTAAAAAGCTTTTACTTTTTTTTTTTTTTTGCGGTCGGTTCAGGAACCGATGGGGAACCGATGGAACCAAGAAAGGAGATGAAATATGAACCGGTTCAGCAGTTCTGTAACCGATGAAAAGCGGTTACAAATAAAAACTTTAAAGACCAAATTTAAATGAAAATGAATAGGTTCTTTAGTTAGAGAACTGAAACAAAATTACAATTAGCTCGGATCCCTCACGGTTATACCGAACTGCGAGGAACCGAGAAAACAACAATTTAAACAATAATAAACTATATAAAACTAACAATTAGTAGAGGCAGTAAAAGAAACTAAAAATACTTATGGTTTTTAAACTTTTTTCTTTCTTCTTCACACGAAAGAGGGCAACAGCGACTCCGAGCGACCAGACTTTCAGGCGGGGAGAAAAATCTGAAGGGCTTAGAACACTACAGTTGGTAGAGGCAGTATTTGAAAGATGCTCACGTGCAAAGAATTCCATCATTTGCATGTGTTCCATCTCTCCGGGCAATCCTACTCATCAGGATGACTGCACAAAGTTATGAATGGTCTGAGCATTACTGGGGTTAGAATTACCAATTACAGGAAAATCCATGGCCTTAGCCTGGGTATCCTGTGAGAGGCTGGTACATCTGAGCCAGGCCATTCTCCATAGAGTCACAGATGTTGCCATGACTCTTGATGAAACATCACTGGAGTCCACAGCAGCATGAAACTGTACTTTAGATGCCTCAATCCCATCTGCAGCCACCTGCTCCAGCTCCTTGGCAAGCTTGTCAGGGGCCTGTTTAGCCAGAGCCAGCACAGTGTCCCACCTGGACTTCTGGTATCTAGCTGTATAGGCCATATAGTTAGCCTACCTGAGTCCCAAAGATGCTGCCATGTATTGTTTCTATGCCATGGCATCAATCTTCCTGGAGTCCTTGTCTGGGGGGTGTGATGCCAAGGGGATATTTGCCTTATCACAGGCAGCAGCCTGCACTACCCCAACATGGCTGCATTGCTGGAAAAGGAACTCCATGTCTGAGCCTGAGAGAGTGTACCTCTTGTCCAGTCATCTGTCCACAGGAGGTATAGAATTAGGAGACTTAAGAATTTTATGTGTCTGTTTCCCAAAGGATTTGTGGAGGGGAGTAGGCAGTCTCCTGGACTCTGGGATGTCCATCCTCTCAACATAATCAGGCTCCTCCTGATCCTCTACTGCTTCCTCCACAGGAAGGTGGAGGGTCTCAGCCACTTTTTTGTAAAACATATAGTGAGAAGGGGACTCAGAAAGCCTAGGAGGAGAAACACCTGAAGGTCTGTCTGGGGAGAATCCAGGTCAATAGGCACATCCAGACTTTCATAATCACCATAATCAACCTGATACTCTCCTTCCTCCTCCTCCGGTTCATAAAGTTCTTCCAAAGTATAATCCAGAACCGGGGGAATCAACAGAAACGAACCCCTGCCAAATGGTGCCGGTTCGGTTGGAACCGAACTAAGCGACTGTACTATCCTTATCACCTTGGCTATCTCATCGGCTGTTGGAGTATGAATTTCTGGGTCTGAACCGGATGATTTATCTTTTCTCTTTCTTTTCACCGGAACCGACTCCTCAGAATCGGCTCTCCTTTTGCCCGAAGAAGTATCGCCCTGGTCAGAGGGCACTCCTTCTGGTTTGGTCAGAACTGAACCAGGCTGGCCATCCGGGTCAGCGGACTTTTCGGCCTCCCTTTCCCTCAGTCTACCTAATCTCTTTTCCAGGGTAGATTTGGGAAAATTCTTGCAAATTTGGCAGTCTGAATCGAGGTGGTCAAACCCTAGACAATAAACACAGGTGGTGTGGGGAATCAGCCTTGGCAAAGACTTCCCCACGCACACTGCAGTGTTGAAACCCAGTGGGCCTGGTTTTTTTCTTGGGTTTCTCAGACATGGCCACTCCTATCCAAAACTTACCCTTTTTTCAGCAATCCGCCAGGCAAGACTCCCCTATCGGTTCCTAACCATGTCACGGTCTTGGAAAAAACTGTAATAAAATCCTTTTTTTTTATTTTTTTTTAGAACCGATACGGACCGGTTACCACACTCTAAATCAAGCACAAGCTTTTTTACCTCAAACTGATCGGTTCAGCCGAACCGATCCACAACTTACAAGTTCCACACGAGAAACTAAACAAAAAAACTATCTAGTACTCACGGTACCACAGACAGAGATTTGAACCGACTAAGCGGTAGCAGCAATTCGGTAGAAACCGACCGGAAAAACGACACTTCAACCGACTTTTTTGAACTGAGCAACAGGAGAAATCTCCGGAGTGACTGTTCAGTGAGGTAGAGTAAAGAATCTGATGGTTGCAGTTTAAACAACAGCAGACAGGGGCTTCAACCGAGCTCGTGGTGAACATCCATGCTGGCCATAGAAAGTTTAACTCTTTGTTCTCTGGGGCAGTTGAAAGGCAGGATCTAACTGCATATGTCAGAATACAGCAAGACTTAATGTTGTTTGAAGGTCAACTTCCCACATAGGAGGATTAGTGGGATAGAGAAGGCTTCTGCACTCCTCCCATTGCTGGGCTAGGTGAACGGCCCTGTTTTATAAATAACCTTTCTGCCCTTTTCAGGGCTATTTGGCTAACACACTTCAAGACCACTGCATGAGGTGGCTTGAACTGGGTAATATTTAATTTAAGAAAATGCACAGGTTGCACTGAAATTCGGTGTGAGGTCCCAGAAGTGCATCTTTGCCCACTTCCGGTCCGGTAGGTTAAAACTCCGTGGCCCGAGTGGGTGGGCAGATTTGCAAGAGTTTTTGGTTTTAACTCCGTGAGAGAAGCAAGGTAGGGGGTTGAAACTCTCCCCTGTGATATTCCATCACTGTAAGCCGATACCTCTGGGGAGGCAGGGTGACCAGCCGTCACCTGGTTACCAAGGTAACAAAGGTAAATTTCCCACATAGAAGAAGAAGAATAAGCATTTATATAGCACTTTTCATATACAGTGTATCCCAAAGTGCTTTACAAGCAATGCTAGACTGGTAGTGAAGTGACTGAATGTGTAGTGGCGGCCACATTGCACATCAACACCCACACACAGCCTGGACAATTGTTGGAACCAAAAAGGGAATGTTGGGCAGGACACTGGGAATGTCCCATACTCTTTGCAAAGAGTGCCCTGGGTTCTTTTACTTCCACCTGGACACCCACCAGGACATCACCAGGATGGGTAGAAGTGATCTTGGTCTAACGTGTCATCCGAAGGATGGCACACCCCAGCAGTACAGAATCCCCCCCAATACTGCACTCGGATGCCAGCGTTTTAGGTGCAAGTCCAAGCCCGGTGTGGGATGAGAAACCATGACCTTCTGGTCCAGAGGCGGATATGCTACCAACTGAGCCATGCTGATACCTCTGACTCAAAACTCTGTGGCCCGAGCAAGCGGGTTGAACTCAAGCAAGACAAGCATGCCGATACGTGCACAGAGACACGCATGTCATAGCACATGTCTACTGTGTCCGCTAGGGATGAAGGGACAAGGGATAAATGACTCTGAGCATTCACAGCAGCATCTGCAGGAAGGTATCAATCCCCCTCAAACAATTTGTATTAACATTTGGGTAAGAGGCAGTCTATATAATTTAAAGGAACAGCTATTATTCTACAATACTGTGTCCTCTGTTATTGTAGTAAAATGGAGGTATTACTGCTATGTTGCAATCAATGCAAAATGTATACCAAGGGGGAAGCAGATACAAGTTTTTTATGCGACAAATACTGGTACATGTTGGTCAATACTCTACAAGGGAAAGTGGAGGTATTGCAGCATAGGTTAACAGTTCTGAAAAACATTAAAGATCTAGAACAGTACCTTGATAGAATAGAAAGTGACATAGTCCCTCCCCAAGTACCTACTGAATATCAGGATACTATATACCAGGTGGAGGGAGGAGGAAAAACCTATGCTACATCCAGAACCAGAAGTGGATGATTGGGCTACAGTAAAGCCAAATACTAAAAGGAGAAGATGGGGACAGATCTCTAACAGTGTGCCGGTAGAACTAAGTAACAGATGTGAAGCCCTAGCTAAGAACCCCAATAATGACGGAAATATCCCAGGAAACTCCATCTATATAGAAATGGGGCACAGCAGCATTTACTGTGTAAATGGACTAATTACACAAGACAAAACAAACCCTGTCCTCTCACAAACAAAGGTAAGCACAGATAAGTCTGAACCACACAGAGAGATCCTGGTCATAGGTGATTCTATCATAAGGAGAATAGATATAGCAGTTTGCAAGGGGCGAAACAATAATGCAACAGTTAGTACATTACTGGGAGCAAAAGTCAAGGATATCAGGAAAATGGTACATGGTCTAATGAATAACTTGGACAAACCTCTAGTCATATTGCACACAGGTATAAACGATATTGGAAATAGCAGTATTGGGGATATCTGCAGAAATGTTGAGGCACTGGCATCAGAGATCGAGAAAAAAGGAGGAGGGATTATTATATCAGGCATAATCCCAACACATGGTTTACACACAAGGAAAATGAGGGATAATGGAACAAGAAATAACTAGATTTAAAACATGTGTAAACAAAGGAAATCCCTATTTTTGAACAGCAGCAACATATTTGGAGAAATTAGCTTCTTCAGACTGGATGGTCAACCTCTGAATAAAATGGAGTCCAGAATTTTGGCAAAAAGATTAAATGAGGCAATAACCCTACATTTAAACTAACCAGGGGCGCAGGAGGCTACTCCAAATGGGAACAACCCAACTAGTAGTATTGCTGCTTTGAATAGTCCACTCAATACATTGTGGAGGTGTCTCCTACTCAATGTGAGAAGTTTGGTTAATAAACTGGATTAACTGAAATTACTGTTAATAACTCATGATATACAAATCGTGCCATAACTGAAACCTGGTAGGATAAGGCAGACTCTTGGGATCAAAGCACTAAAGGGTGCAACCTTTTCACAAACTCAATGGAGTACAGGAAAGGATGAGGGGTAGCCATTTACATACAAGGAAACATTCAGACCCACAAAATCACATTTGATAATACTAAACTGGAACAAATCTGTCTTAAAATCATCCCACAAAACAAACCTAAAATCATGTTGGGAGTAATCTACAGACCACCATCCATCAGTAGTGAGGATGATCTTATACTTATACAACAACTACAGGAACTAAACCCTGCTGAAAGACTATTATTGTTGGGTGATTTTAACTTTCCCGGGATAAAGTGGCTAACCATGCAAGGATCAAATGAAACAGAGAATACTTACATTAAGGTATTTGATCACGTTGGCTTGGAACAAAGGGTGGTAGGAGGTACAAGAGGGGAAAACACTTTAGACCTAATTTTAACAAACACGGGTGATACTATAACTGAATGCATAACAGCAGCTCCACTTGGAAATAGCGACCATGTAACCATACATTTTCAAATTAAGGAGGAAGCAATACAACAGGTGGGCTGCACCAAAGTTCTTAACTTTAGGAAGGCAGATTTTGTACAACTGACGGCAAGAATGGCTGACTGGAACTGGAAACAACAGTTCCATAACAAATCACTGAGCAGCAAGTGGGACACCTTGTGTAAGAAATTAGAACATAAAAAAACAAGTACATACCATATAAAACTAAACACAGCATTAAAAGTAGGACACCTAATTGGATGACTCCTAAGATTAAGGGTCTAATTAAAAAGAAAAATAAATTGTTCAAAAAACTAAAACCTACAAGGCACGATTCAGGGTGGGTAACCTACAACTGTATTAAAAAAGGTTAAAGCAGAAAGCAAAATCAGGTTTTGAACTAAAACTAGCAAACAAAGCAAGGGAAATTTACAAGGCATTTTATGCACCCATCAATAAAACTAAAGGGTGTAATTATTCAGTAGGGCCACTGAAGAACCATCATGGTGAGATCATTTCTGATATAAAACAAATAGCCAACATCCAAAACATTTATTTTTCATCAGTATTTAACCCTAAATCTCAGGTAGACCAAGTACAAATTAAACAACAAACAAAAAAATTGATGCCAATATATATATAGACCCTATAGATGTAGAAGAGAGGCTGAAGAAAGTAAATCCAAATAAATCCCCCCGGCCTGATGGGATTCATCCAAAAGATAATTAAGGAATTAAGTTCTGAACTGGCTCTACCCTTAGCTGATATTTTCCAAACATCCCAAAAAATGAAGGCAAGGTAGTTCAAGCATGGGAGGAAGTGACAATTGTTCCACTCCATAAAAAGGGACCAAAGACTGATCCTGCCAATTACAGACCTGTTAGTTTAACAGCCATCTTGTCTAAAGTACTGGAGGGCATCTTAAAGGATTACATCACTGACTTCCTAGAACAAGGAAACCTCACAGATGGGACACAACATGGGTTCGCAAAGGGTAGATCCTGCTAAACAAATATGTTGTACTTTTATGACAGGTTAAATAGACTACTGGATACAGGCAAGTCAGCAGATGTAGTCTTTCTGGACTTCTCAAAGGCTTTCGACAACCTTCCACATAAAGAGCTAGTGGACACGCGTCACGTTTTGGGGTTACAGGACAGTTTAGTAAAATGGATAGAGTCATGGCTAAATATAGAAAACAGCGAGCATACATCAAATGAGTTTACTTAAATTGTACTGAGGTAATGAGTAGAGTGCTTCAGGGTTCTGTATTGGGCCCTTGTTTATTTAATATGTATGTTTCTTCTATCCAGTACGACCACGAGAAAATCTGGTTAATAAAATTTGCAGATGATTGCAGGCTGGGTGCCATAGCCTAGGTTGCTAGCCTTGCTTGTAGAGCAGAAAGCAGCTAACTAAAAGAAGCTACATTTTCTTATTAATTTAAAACTTATATCTCAGCAGGAGTCAGTGTCTGTTAAGATTAAGAAGACAGACAACTTTATTAGAAATAGAAGGGGTGTTATTTAGGGTTAAAAAAAAGGAAGAAAGTCAGTGTGTGTTCTGTGCAGGGAAGGGTACTGTATCAGATGACTTTGCTAAACCAGTAGGAGAAAAGAGAGCTTACCTGGGGGTGTGGTTTAGACACTAAAAAGCAGGTGAGTCAAATTACAACTTCCTGTTGCTAGCCTTGCTTGTAGAGCAGAAAGCAGCTAACTAAAAGAAGCTACATTTTCTTATTAATTTAAAACTTATATCTCAGCAAGAGTCAGTATCTGTTAAGATTAAGAAGACCGATAACTTTATTAGAAGTAGAAGGGGTCTTATTTAGGGTTAAAAAAAGAAAGAAAAGAAAGAAAGTCAGTGTGAGTTCTGTGCAGGGAAGGGTACTGTATCAGCTGACTTTGCTAAACCAGTAGGAGGAAAGAGAGCTTACCTGGGGTGTGGTTTAGACACTATAAAAGCAGGTGAGTCAAATTACAACTTCCTGTTGCTAGCCTTGCTTGTAGAGCAGAAAGCAGCTAACTAAAGAAGCTACATTTTCTTATTAATTTAAAACTTATATCTCAGCAGGAGTCAGTGTCTGTTAAGATTAAGTAGACATATAACTTTATTAGAAGTAGAAGGGGTCTTATTTGGGTTAAAAAAGAAAGAAAAGAAAGAAAGTCAGTGTGTGTTCTGTGCAGGGAAGGGTACTGTATCAGCTGACTTTGCTAAACCAGTAGGAGGAAAGAGAGCTTACCTGGGGGTGTGGTTTAGACACTATAAAAGCAGGTGAGTTAAATTAAAACTTCCTGTTGCTAGCCTTTTATCTTACTAATTGCCCTCCATCCCACCCAAAGCCAGTTCTACTTTTATAGCCACTGGATTTGACTGTCAACAGGAACTTCCTGTTTGGTAGTAGGAAGGGAAGGATCATAGAGAAACATTGGTTTTGTCAACCCTAAAGGAAAAAAGTATCTCACTCTCTCCCCCAGCTGCTGGTGGTCTGATATTGAGCAAGGAAGAAGGAGGCTACTGAAGAAGATAGGAAGTTGCTGTCCCAGAACAGGAAGGGTAAGAGTTGTAAGGAGAGGAGAGAATAAGCATCCAGAGAATCAGTAGAGAGGACACAAAATAAGACATGATAGGAGTGGTGCAGTGCAATGGCTGTGGGGCGGCAGTGTTCTGGGAGACATTCTGGAGGCTGCAATGCTGCCCTATTTGCAGGCACCTCTCTGGTCTGAGAGAGGAGGTTGCCCATCTCCAGGCTGACCTGGCTAGGATTCGTGAAACCTCCTCCCCCCCCAGGGACCACCAGGGCCAATGCCACTACCTCAGAGGTTGCCAAGAAAGAGGAGAGGCTGGACTAGGGGTGGGCTCAAGGAAGGAGAGGGTGGTGGAACAGAGTTGTATCCCTCCAGCTGTACCTCTCCACAATTCATTCACTCTTCTGGTGGATAGTGGTTCCTCTATGGAGGCACCTGCAGTGGAGACCAAGGAGGATGCTGGGAACCTTCACAAAGGATACCCACAGGAGGGTGGCATGGGACCCCACAGGGGAAGGAAACAACTCCTGGTGGGGGACTCAATCATTAGGGGGGTAGAAATGGGGGAGTAAGGGGAAAGGGAGGTAAGGTGCCTTCCTGGCACCACGGCTTGGAGGGACAGGAAGCGAGTCCTCAGGATCGTGGGAGGAACTGCATGAGGGAAGGAGCTGGATGTCATTGTCCACCTAGGGACAAATGACCTGGCTAGGAATGGGATCAGAGCAGTGCAAGAGGAGTTTGTAGAGTTCGGAAGGGGCCTTAGACAAGTAGCACATACGGTAACCTTCTCGGAGGTGCTGCCTGTCTATGGCAAGGGTGATGCTAGGGCACTTCTCACCAGGGAATTCAATGAGTGGTTGAAAAACTGGTGTGGAGCTCAGGGTTTTGGCTGAATTGGGACTGGGGAGCCACCTGGAGGGATGCAGACCTATACTGGTGCGATGGTCTGTATCTGTCGGGAGACCAGGATCCCTAGGTGAGAGGGTTTAAATGCTTCATTGGCAAGCATTTAAACTAGCCAAGGAGGCACTGAAAGGAGCAGGAAAGCTGGGCCTCCCCCACAAAACATGGTGATTAGTAGAGGTAAACACCAAGGTACAGAAGTTATTAGGGAGCAGAACAGATTTAAATGTAAAAAAAGACAAAGGCAGTAAGGACAGAAATGGGGCTAAAAGGGGTAAGGCTATCAAAAAGTGGAGGGTGATGAGTACCAATGCCCGTAGTCTGTGTAACAAGCTCCCTGAACTAATGGCCTTGATGGAAGAGGGTTGCCTGGATATTGTGGCAGTCACAGAAACATGGTACACAGAGAACAATGACTGGGATGTCAACATACCAGGATACACAATCTACAGGAGGGACAGGGAGGGTAAAAGAGAAGGAGGAGTAGCTCTCTATTTAAAGGAAGGGATCAAAGCAACAGAACTAAAGAGTAAACAAGGAGCAGATGAGGCACTTTGAGTCACCCTGGAGACATGAAATGGCACCACAATCCGCATGGGGGTTGTATACAGACCTCCATCTCTGGTGGAGGGAATGGACAAGGAAATGATAGAAGGCTTTCTTAGAATGGCAGAAAAGAAAAAATTACTCACCTTAGTAATGTTCTTTCTTCTAATGGAGTCTTGCTATATTATGACATATGCAGTGAGTCCCAACCTTCGAACTGCTCCGGAGGTGAAAGAGTTAACTTTCCATGCCAGGCATAGAACTTTGAGCACGAGCTCAGTTGAAGACTCTGTCTGTTGTTCTTCAAACTCAAACTGTCAGATCTTTACGAGCAAAACTCACTAAGGTTCTGTGTGGAAGCTGTAAACCTACACTAGCCAACTGGCTACTAAATATAAGAACACATTTTCTGGTCCCAAAACAAAGACTCAAGTCAGGGGACCCAAAAAATGAAAAACACAACACCCAATCACCTCAAAAAGGATGGGTGAAAAAACAAGTTGGGCATCTACTAAGTGCCAACACTGCACTGCCCACCCACATCCCAAAAGCAGAGGTTCTGAGAGGTGCAGGCATGGGGGGAGGTCATAATATAGCCAGACTCCATTAGAAGAAACAACATTACTAAGGTGAGTAATTTTTCTTCAAACAACATCGAAGTCTTGCTATGTTATGTTTATGTCACAGACTACAGCAGTACCTTATCCATGGAGGAGGACAGAACCTACTTGGGAAACAGGCTCTGAGGCACAGCTGTGCCAAACTGAGCATCACTCCTAGTCCTGATGTCCAGGGAGTAATGCTTGGTAAAAGTGTGAACTCTTTTCCAGGTAGCTGCTTGACATTCTCTAGGATAGGATGTCCTGCAGCAGACAGAGACGAGCTGTACCTCTGGTAGAGTGAGCCCCAGGCCTGAGGGAGGAACCTTACCCAGTTTTCATAGCAAAATTGGATACAAGAGACAATCCACCTGGCAATGGATCTTTTAGTGGCAGGTTTCCATTTACCAACCTCACCATAAGTCAGGAACAGTTGGAGGGAGTCAAACCTGTGACACTTGGTACGTTCTATGTAGTAACTAAAGGCTCTTTTGACATCTCAACTGTGCAGTCTCCTCTCGCCAGAGGAGGAAATGGTCAGTGAAGTACACAGAGAGACATAGATTGATTAAGGTGGAAGTCTGAAACCACCTTAGGCAAGAACTTTCTGTTAGTCCTGAGGACCACCTTATCTCTATGAAAGAAATAAAATCAGGCTCCACTGACAATGCTTGTAACTCTTATCGCCTCAAGTAAGTGGCTACCAAAAACACAGTTTTCCAAGTCAAGTACTTAAACTCTGCTGAAGACAAGGGCTCAAAACGGGGTTGACAAGCTGGGCAATGCAAATACTAAGATCCCAGGCAGGGCAGGGTCCCTGAATGGAGGGTTGTTATGAAGCAACCCCTGAAAAACTTGAAGAATACAGGATGAGCTTAAAGAAGAGGTTTACCTGTTGATAAGAAAGCAGACACGGCTGGAAGGTGCACTTTAGGGTAGCTGGTCTCAGCCCCAAAGTATTCAAATGCACCATATAATCCAGAACTGTGGGTAAGTCAGCAGATTCTGAGGAAATATGCTTGCCAGAGCACCATATGGAAAATCTCTTCCATTTGGAATTATAAGTAGCCCTGGTGGAAGGCTTCCTAGAAGCCTTCAAGACATCCAATACACCTTGGGAGAGGTGTAGGTCAGCAAACTCTAACTCTTCAAGAGCCAGGCCTTGAAACTGAGAGATTTGAGGTTCGGGTACCAAACTCTCCCCTGAGCACAGGTTAACAGATTGTGATTCCTGGGAAGACACAGGGGAAGGTGGACTGCTAAGGACATAAGGAGTGGGTACCAGGGCTGTCTGGCCCAATCTGAAAACAATCAACGATCATCTTGCAGGGTTGAGATCTGATTTTGACTTAGCACTTGAAAAGAGGCGGGAAGGGGAAGCACAGAGAAACTCCTTCCCAACTGAGAAGGAAGGCATCCAGAGGGACTGAGCCCAACACTGGGGGCCTGCAGCAAAAAAGGGGAAGTGGTGATTGTCTGGGGCTGCAAAAAGATCCATCTGCGGGGTGCCCCATCTGGCAAATACTACCTCCAGTACTAGGGGGATCCAGTGACCATTCGTGATGGCCCTGGGAAATCCTGCTGAGAGCATCTGCCAGGACATTGTCCTTGCCTGGGAGGTGAACTGCCGTAAGGGGGGGGAAGGTGTTTGGGAGTAAGCCAGAGACCACAACTTCATTGCTTTGCAAGGCCATAGACCGAGTGCCCTTGTTTGTTGATGTACTCACATTGTGGTGGTGTTGTCTGTTCTGACCTGTACAACTTTGTTCTGAACAGATTTGGAAAAAGCTTGAAGTGCTAGAAAAACTGCTCTGGGTTCCAACAGATTGATGTGGAGCAGAGATTCCTGAGGGGACCACAATCCCTGGGTAGTGAGGTCGCCATGTGAGCTCCCCCACCCCAAGAGGATGCATCTGTAGTAAGGATTAAGGAGTGAGACTGAGGTGAAGGGACCCTTGTCTCAGATTGCTCTGGTCCTGCCACCACTGAAGAGGCTTGGATCAGGGTTCAGTCACTGGGATCAATTTGGTTAGAGGTCTCTCCTTTGAGACCAAAAGGCTCTCAAATGAAACTGGATGTCCCTCATCTGAAATCTTGCTCCCTGCACTACTGCTGTAGAAGCAGCCATGTGCCCAGGAGCTGCAGAAAATGCCTTGCTGGTCGAGACCTGCAGGGTGAAAGAGGAGGCCAGAGAGACCAAGGTCCTTGCTCTTTCCAGAGGAAGGAAGGCTCTGGCTTTTGTGTTCAGTTCTGCACCTATGAAGGTGAGAAGCTGGACAGGCTCTAGAACTGACTTTGGAAGATTGAGAAGGAAACCTAGAGATGTGAGCAGTTGCTGAGTTACCTGAAGATGTAATTTGACTTGGTCTGGAGACTGGCCTACTAGGAGCCAGTCGTCCAGGTAAGGAAAGATAGCAATTTTTGCCTTCTCAAGTGGGCAACTGCTACTGCCAGACATTTGTGAATACCCTCCGGGGGCAGAGGTGAGGCCGAAGGGGCATTGTTCTGTGAACAGTAATGGCCTGAGGCAGTTTGAATCGGTACTCGATGGGAGCTTCTGATAAGAACATGGAAGTAGGCATCCTGAGGTATAGGGACGCCGCCAGTCCCCTGGCCTTAGAGAGGTAAATAATTCCCAGAGTCACCATTTTGAATTTTGTTTTAAAGGTGCTTGCTTGGGTATCTGAGATCCAGGATGGGCCGCCAATCTCCTGTCTTTTGGAGTAAGGAGTACCTGGAGTGCAACCTTTGCCCTGGTGTAGGGTGGAACCCTTTCCACAGCTCTGAGAGCCAGGAGGGTAGAAACTTCTGTCTCTAGGGCAAGTGCCTCTGATGGATTTGCAGGTGGAAAGGACCTGGTTCTCATCTTGGGAAATTTTGAAGCTGAGAACCAGTCCCTGGCTTACTACTTCCAGGACCCACTTGTCTGATGTAAAAGACTTCAGTCCTGCACAAAGTAAGCCAGCCTGCCCCCTACAGGTAGTGGAGAATCAGCCCTGGCCACCCCATCAGAGTGCCTGCTTGGCAGGGGCTTTAGGCTAAGGGGTGGAAGCAGGTCTGCTTGTACCCCGTCTGCCTCTTCCTCTAAAGAACCCCCTCTGGGCATAAGCTGAAGAGGAGGCCTGGGCTTGGTAAAAAGGCCTATGAAAAGGTCTGCCCCTGCCCCTGGAAGGCTGCCTTTGAGGAGTGGCTTGCCTTTCCTTGGCCTGCGCACTCCTATAGGTGGTCCTATACTCATCCATTTTCTTCATGTAATTCTCTGTCTGCTCCCCAAACAGAGAGTTACCCACAACAGGAAAATCCATGGCCTTAGTCTGGGTATCCTGTGACAGGCTAGTACATCTGAGCTAAGATCATCCTGCAAAGAGCCACAGATGTAGCCATGACTCTTGATGACACATCATTAGAGTCCACTGCAGCATGAAATTGCACCTTAGATGCCTCAATACCATCAGCAGCCACCTGCTCCAGCTCCTGCTCTAAAGAACCCCCTCTGGGCATAAGCTGAAGAGGAGGCCTGGGCTTGGTAAAAAGGCCTATGAAAAGGTCTGCCCCTGCCCCTGGAAGGCTGCCTTTGAGGAGTGGCTTGCCTTTCCTTGGCTCATGACCTATAGGTGGTCCTACACTATCCATTTTCTTCATGTAATTCTCTGTCTGCTCCCAAACAGAGAGTTACCCACAACAGGAAAATCCATGGCCTTAGTCTGGGTATCCTGTGACAGGCTAGTACATCTGAGCTAAGCTATCCTGCAAAGAGCCACAGATGTAGCCATGACTCTTTGATGACACATCATTAGAGTCCACTGCAGCATGAAATTGCACCTTAGATGCCTCAATACTATCAGCAGCCACCTGCTCTAGCTCCTTGGCAAGCTGGCCAGGGACCCAGCTTGCTAGAGCCATAACGGTGTCCCATCTGGATTTCTGGTATCTAGCAACATAAGCCATATATAATTTGCCTGTCTGAGTCCAAGGATGCTGCCATGTACTGTTTCTTTGCCATGCGCATCAATCCTCCTGGAGTCCTTGTCCGGGTGTGTGAAGCCAAGGAATATTTGCCTTATCACAGGCTGCAGCCTGCACTACCCCAACATGGCTGCATTGTTGTGTAAGGAACTCATATCAGAGCCTGACAATGTACTCTTGTCCATTCTTTTATCCACAGGAGGTATAGTGTGAGGAGTTTTTAGAATTTTTACCGTCTGTTTCCCAAAAGATTTATGCAAAGGAATAGACAGTCTCAGACTCTGGGATATCCATCATTTCTACATAGTCAGGCTCCTCTTGATCATCCACAGCTTCCTCCGTAGGGAGCTGGAGGGTTTCAGCCACTTTTATAAAACATAAAATGAGAAGGGACCAAGCCTAGGGGAAGTTACTCCTGAAGGTCTGTCTGGGGAGATGTCCGGTTCAATGGGCACATCCAGACTTTCAAATCCATATCTACTCTCCTCATGCTCCTCTTCTCCCTCCTCGTTCATAAAATTCTTCTAAATCATATTTTGAACCTAGGAACTGAATTCTAAATTGCTCATTATTTGATGGTGCCGGTTCGGTCGGAACCGGAAAGCGATCAATTTTAATCGCTTAGGCTATTTCTTCAGCGGTTGGAGAGGAAATTTTGCTCCACAACTGCTGGTTTTCTAGTCCTTTGCTGGAACCGACCTCCGAGTCGGCTCTCCTTTGCCCGAGGGAAGTCTCACCCCTGGTCAGAGGGGCACTCCTCCGTTCGCTTTACAACCGAACCGGGCTGGCCATCTGGCTAGCGGACTTTTGGCCCCTTTCCTGAGCCTACCAACTCTCTTTATCCAGGGTAGCTGCAGGAAAATTTTGCAATCTGGCAGTCTGCATTGAGGTGGTCAAACCCCAGACAATAAACACAGGTGTGTGGGGTCAGCCTGGCAAAGGCTTCTTCCCACAAACACTGCAGTGTTGGAAACCCAGTGGCCCGGTTTTTCTTTGGTTTCTGACATAGTGCCAGCCTAACCAAAACTTGCCCGCTATGGCAACCGCCAAGCAAGACTTCTTATCGGTTCCCAACCCGTGTCACGGGTCGTGGAAAAACGAATGAAATCCGCTTTTTTAGAACCGATAAGAACCGGGAACCGCACTCTAAAAGACAGATTAATGTATTTACAACAACCTGATCGGTTCAAACCGAACCGATAATACCATTTAAAAGTTCCACACAGAAAGTAAATGTAAAACCTATCTAGTACTTACAATACCACAGACAGAGCTTGAACCGACCAGTTGCGGTTTAAATTCTGCTAAAAAAATGAAAAATTAATATTTAACCGACAAAATGAACCGAGCAGAAGGAGAAATCTCCGGAGCGACTGTTCAGTGAGGCGGAGTAAAGAATCTGACAGTTTGAGTTTGAAGAACAACAGACAGAGTCTTCAACCGAGCTCGTGCTCAAAGTTCCATGCCTGGCATGGAAAGTTAACTCTTTCACCTCCGGAGCAGTTCAAAGGTTGGTACTCACTGCATATGTCATAATATAGCAAGACTTCATGTTGTTTGAAAGGGAAGATATTGTTGATGGGGGATCTGAATATGCCAGATGTTAACTGGAGCACCTTTGCTGCAGGCACATCCAAGAGCAGGGTCATTCTTGATGCCCTACAGGGGGCATACCTCAGACAGCTAGTATTGGAACCCACTCGGGAGGGAGCAATCTTAGACCTGGTACTCTCAAATGGGGATGGAGAAAGAAGCTCAGATTTAGAAGTGGGTAGCCATCTGGGAAGAAGCGACCACCAAACAGTGTGGTTCATGATAAACACAGCCATACAATCAAGCCATACAAAAGCAGAGTACAGGACTTTAGGAGGGCTGACTTTGGGAAAATGAGAGAGTGCCTCAGAAAAGCACTAGCAAACAGGCAAGAAGGAGGGGTGGAGGAACAATGGGGAGTGATCAAAACAGCCATCACAGGAGCAACAAGCCTTTGTGTAAAACAAATCAATAAAACACAACGAAGGAAAAAAACGCTATGGTTCTCAAAAGAGGTGGCAGGGAAGGTTAAGGAGAAAAGGACAGCATTCAGGAAATATAAGGAAACACAGAAGGAGCAGGACAGAGAACTTTATCAGTTACACAGAAGGAGTCTGGGAAGGCTGTCAGAATAGCAAAGGCCCAAACCGAGGAAAGGATAACCAATTCTGTTAAAAAGGAGGATAAGACCTTTTATAGGTACATTAGGGAGCGAAGAAAGACCAAAGGAGGGATACTGAAGCTTAATAAAGGAGAGGGAATGTGGGTAGAGGGTGACAGTGAAAAAGCAGGGATACTGAACGAATATTTCTGCTCAGTATTCACAAAGGAAGAGGAGGGGAGTTACCTACACCAAACAAGAAACACTCTGGAAGACGGGGTCGATACCAGTCCATTTTACAGAAGAAAGGGTTCTGAAAGAACTCATAAAATTGAAGGTGGACAAAGCAATGGGGCCCGATGGGATTCACCCAAGAATTCTAAAAGAACTAAGGGTAGAACTAGTGACACAGCTGACTACTCTCTTTAACAAATCATGGGAGGATGGGGTGGTACCTGAGGACTGGAGGAGGGTAGATGTAATTCCTCTTCACAAAAGTGGGAGCAGGACAGAGGCAGGAAACTACAGACCAGTTAGTCTGACCTCAGTGGTAGGGAAATGATGGAATCACTCTGAAGGAAAGAATTGTTGAGTACCTAAGGCCAGTGGGGCACAGGACCCAAGGCAGCATGGATTCACAATGGGAAGGTCGTGTCAGATGAATCTAATAGATTTCTTTGACTGGGTGACCAAAGTAGTAGACCAGGGAGGGCTGTGGACATGGCCTACCTAGATTTTAACAAGGCATTTGATACAGTTCCACACAGATTAATACAAAGATAGCCAGCCTTGGAGTGGGTCCCAAGGTGGTAGCCTGGATAAATAATTGGCTAGACAACAGGACCAAAGGGTAGTAGTAAATGGAGTACACAGTGAAGAAAGGAGGGTTACTAGCAGGGCACTGAGGTTCAGTACTGGGACCGGTCCTTTTAATGTCTTATAAGTGACATTGCAGAGGAACTGGAAGGAAAAGTATGTCTCTTTGCAGATGACACAAAGATCTGCAACAGGGTTGATACACAAGATTGAGTGGAAAGGATGAGAAGGACTTGGCAAGGTTGGAGGAATGGTCAAATGTATGGCAGCTCAGATTCAATGCAAGAAGTGCAAGGTAATGCACATGGAAACAAAACCCAGGGAAGCGTAACAGTGGGGGTGAGATACTGACAACAGTAAAAATAGAAAGGGACCTGGGGGTAATTATATCAGATTACCTAAAGGTGGGCAAGCAATGTGAGAAGGCAGTAAGGAAGGCTGGGGGGATACTGGGAGGCATAGGAAGAGGCATCAATAGTAGAAAACAGGAAGTTGTTATCCCTCTGTACAGACAATTGGTGAGACCCCATCTGGAGTGCTGTGTGCAGTTCTGGAGACCCCATCTCCGCAAAGACATAGACGGAGTGGAGGCTGTCCAGAGTCTGCACCAGAAGACATACTAAGAAAGACTAAAGGAGCTTAATGTGTATACCCTTGAGGAAAGAAGGGAGAGAGGGGACATGATAGAAACTTTCAAGTACCTCAAGGGAATTAACAAAGTCCAAGAGGGTAGCATCTTCCAGAAAAAGAGATGTGCAAGAATAAGGGGGCACAATTTGAAGATAGAGGGGGGACGGCTCAGAGGTAATGTGAGGAAGTATTTTTTCACTGAGAGGGTTGTGGATGCATGGAACAGCCTCCCTGAGGAGGTCGTGGAGTCAAGAACAGTACGGGACTTCAAGAATGCATGGGACAGGCATAAGGCAGTCCTAGTGGGGGGGTAGGAGGAAGTAAGCTGTTGGTTAACTAGGATCTGCAGCTTATCTGTTAGGTAGGAAAATGGGCAAACTAGGTGGGCCAATCGGTCCTTATCTGCTGTCAAATTCTATGTTTCTATAGTCCAAAACCAGGAAGATGCTGCAGCGCTCCAACAAGCCTTATGAAATGGCTGGTAGCAAAGCAGCATTCTGATTGGCTGCTACGAGTGTGCTTATATGTCTAACACCACAGGAAAAAGATCGGGCTGTGCTATGCCAGGCAGGCACCAATCTTCCCATTCTTCCAGTGTTCCAAATTAGTATGTTAAAAAAATAAAAGCTGCCATCTTGTTTTCACTCGCTTTCCTTATAAACAAACCCACCCCGATCAAGCTGCTCAGTCACTCGCATTAACAAACCATCTGCCTGCCCCTCGCTACTTCTCTGCCTTACCTCATCAGGTCCTTGAAATGTTTATTTTTTTAGGACATTCAAATATAGTCTGTTCGGTCAGCACTCGACTCACTCGCTCTCTCGTCAGTACGTAAAGTACCAAAATGCTGATCTCTCCCCTGCCAGCCACTCGCTCGCATTAACAAATGCTCTGTCTGCCCCGTGCTACTTCTCTGCCTTATATCAGCAGCTCCTCAAAATGTTTGTTGTTTTAGGACATCCAAATGTAGTCTGTTTAAACAGTGCTGTCCACATTATCACTTACAGTAGTTTTCCATGGAACTTCTACACCCATTTTCCATGTTCCACTGAAACAGTAACACAGTTTCTTCCTTGGTGCTCCCAACAGTGGTAGCTCATACAAATAATAAAAAAAGACATTTCATCTCAATTGTCTCTAATCAGCATTTTCATGCTGTAAACTCCGTTTTTTGGGGGGTACTGCCATGATAACCAGACCAAATCTACAGAAGCCTTTATAGGACAAAATGCCTTCACTCAAAAAAAAAAATAAAAATATACAGGACACTTAGGTGGAGGAACTATTTTACTAAAAACTGACAGAAGCATACATGTTTTTCTCTACTTAGAATTGGGAATTTTATCTACCAAATTCATTTGCACTACAGATGGCCATTTCATAAGTGCAATAAGTCACTCCAGGGTCTATGTGTTAGACACTTTAACACATGGCTAGGAGGCTGGACGCACTCAGCCAGCGGCCTCGTGCCTCACTACATCTCCTAGCCGTGTGTTAAAGTGTCCAACATACATCCTGTTGTGTCCTATTGCTTGCCTAAACTACATACACGAATAAATTATTTTTGAACCATGAAAAATGCATGGTAATGCATATGGGGAAAAAAACATAAAACACATATTCATTAAATTCAATAAACCTCAAGGAACCCATTGAGAAAAGGGACTTGGGCATTATAATCTCTCAGTACCTTTCTTTAAAGTCCCGTTGTAAATAAATAATGCAAAAAGGAAATAGAATACTAAACTGCATACTAAGGCACACTGAGGTAGAAGTTGAGAAGTTTTGGTCCCTCTCTACTCATCCTTGGTGAGACCCATTCTGGAATATGGTGCCCAGGTCTGGTCACCATACAAATAGATCTTAGAAAGGGTCCAGAAAAGGGCTACATGGGCTGTCAAGGACCTAGAGACAAAAGATTACAAGGAGAGACTGAAGGAGTTGGACATGTTCACCTTCGAGTACAGGAGAACATGAGGGGACATGGGCCTGTTACATAGGGCATGGTCTGACAGTAACCTATGGGACCTGGGACCTTTTGGGGCTGCAGTGTAGAGACCAGCTTTATACCACTCATTCTGATCCATTACAGTTGACAAATAGACATTGTAAATGAGTTAAAAGCAATCAGTGGTACAATCAGAGTCATCACCATGTGGAATGAGCGTACAATTGAGGTCGTAGCAAGTACTATCACAGTTCAGTTTAAACGTAACTTAGATAACCATTTTAGGAGTAACAGGTAGCAGGTATATGCTTCCCTGGTGAGCCTAATGGATGAAAGTCTAGTTCTTGCTCTTTTTGAACCTATGAAATCTATGAAAACCTAAGAAATATAGCCTTGTCAAATGGGGAAGAGTAGGGTGACAGGCCATGGGGCAAACCAGCCTTACCAGTTAGGTTTGGTCCCGGTGCACCAAGCATAGATAAGAAAAGAGGGAATATTTTGGGGGGGGGGTGCAAGGATGAAAGAGTAAAGAGCACAGGTATTATGGGGCAGGGGAGGATACACAAGGGTGGGCTTTGTTGTAGGCATAAGTAAAGCAGGCTAATTGGTGCACTCACATTTACCCACCAGAATCAGATGTGAATGGAGCTCCCTTTTGAGCTGCCCAATGTCCTGGACAGTTGTGAGAGTAGTAGGGAGTCCATTGAACCACAGAGGAGCCCTATAGGCAAGAAGCACAGGGCTAATGAGGTATTTCTGAAAGGCACCTGGAGGGCATTTCATGGTGCTCCTAGTGAGGTGCAGGCAGTGGAATGCTGGAGGAACTTTGTATATTTGGGGGTAAGTCCTATACATGCTTTTTTAACAAGGAGGCATACTTGGTGCATGACCCTCCCCTGGTGTGGGAGCCAACTGCATTAGACATAGAGGCTGCAGGTGTGTGTTAGTTTCCCAGCACCCAGAACCAGTCTGCATGCTTTTAGTGCCACCTTAACTCTTTTTAAAGCTGTTTCGGAGGCTATGCTGTACATTATTAGTCCACAGTCTATAATGGACAGTATTGAACTGTTTACAGTGAGTCTTATGGCCTCTGGTGTCAGATGGTTCCTATGCCTGCAGACGGTGCCTAGTCTGGCAATTAGTGTTTTAACCACTTGGTCAATGTGTGGGGTGAAGGAAAGTGTGACTTCAACGTATTTGAAGGTGCACACTTGGTCAAGCGGTTCACCACTACTGTTCAAAATAATGATCTGGCTCACTTTGCCCTTATTCTTGGGATTGGCAAATACCATGATCTTTTTTTTTAAACCTCAGGTACTTTCTGTGGCTGAGTCAGATTGGGATGTGAAAATAGGTGCCCTTTAGAGCCAAGGATTCCAGTCAGTCTCCTTGTTGCAGAGTAGGGATAATCATGGCCAAAGTGACCACTCTGAACTTTGGTTCTTGACACACGCTTGTTCAGAAGTCTGAGATCCAGCATGGGTTTCCAGTCCCCAGTTTTTTTCTGGGTGAGGAAGTATCTGGAATAGAAGCCTTTGCCCCTCTGGGACAGAGGGACAAGCTCCACTGCTCGACATGGTGTCATAATGTCACAATACATTATGCCTCATGGCAAAATCGCACTGCCAATACAGTGCGATTGCTGCCATGAGGCATAAGTCTTTTTTATGGGTTTTGCCCCCCCACTAAAGATTCTCAACTCTCGGGGAGGTCACCTCAAGGAGTGCACAAATGACTAAATAAAATATCTCTGGGACGGGAATCAAACCCGGTCCCAGATGCAGCCTGGGTTCCTGCTGGGTTCACAGGACTGAGCCACAGCAGCTGCTCAGCAGAACCCACTCCCAGCAGAGGTCATATCCTCTGCCTGGAAAGGCGTTGGTGCAATACCGCTGCATATAATATACACGTATTGCCTCATTAGCGCCACAGCCTATGCTGTACCCACTTAGCCATAATGTCGTACATTATTAAGCATATGACATTATGACCCAGTAGGCCACTGCTCTGATGATCAATAGACTGGTCTCTTTGGACTCCAGAAGAGTCCTTTCTGCTGGGGTTGCAGAAGGAAAGTTTCTGCTCCTCAGTTTGGGAAGTGATTTGAAACCTAGGGACAGACCCTGTCTCACTACCTCCAAACCTACATGTCTGTGGTGATGGTGTATCATGCTTGGAGAAAGTGAGCCAGTCTGCCTCCTACTGGTAGAGGGGAGGTGACCTGTACAAGCACGTCAAGGGTTCTGTTTGGGCTGGGCCTGAGGTACTTGGTTGGACCTTCTCATGGTCCTTTTACTCTAAAGTAACCCCTGGTCTGTTGGTAGTCTGGCACAGCCTGGATCTGGAAAAAGGCCTGGAGTAGGATCCTCTACCCCTGCCTCCCCTGTACTGGGACCTGTGGGAGGTGGAAGGCTTATGCCTTGTTGAATTGCTTCTGTACATGGTTTTATATTCCTCTACCTTTTCATTTATGCCCCTGTTTTGTCCCCGAAAAGTGAGTTATTTTCACAGGGGAAATCCATGGCTTTAGTCTGAGTGTCCTGAGACAGGTTTGTTGTCTTTGAGCCATACAAACCATCTCACTGAAACAGTAAGGGCTATAAGCTTGGCTGCCGTATCACTGGCATCCACAGCCATATGGAAAGTACAGTTACGTAAGAACTTACCGTAACAGTAGATCTTCGAGAACAGCTCTTGCAGCAGGTTACACCATTAGGACCGAAGCCGCCAGGCGCCAGGACCCCACGGAAAAATTCTAGCTAGCTAACTACAGCGGGGACCGCCCCCGACGTCGGTCCCGCCTCCGACGCCAGGCGGGTACAAAAGGGGCGGTCCCGCCAGACTCCTGTTCTCCCGCCGGAGACTTTTGCCGCAGGCTGACATCAAAATGGGAGACCTAGGATTCGTCAGAAGACAGAAAGATAACAATTCCTGCTCAGAAAGACTTGAGCCATGCTTCCTCCAAGGGGAAGGTGGGTGGAGAGGTTTGCTGAAAGAGCTGTTCTCGAAGATCTACTGTTACGGTAAGTTCTTATGTAACTGTACTATCTTACTGAGACACAGCCTTGCAGCAGGTTACACCATTAGACTGATTCCCAAGCAGTAACGCTGTCAGAAAATCCGGGAGAGGAAAATAAAGGATAAAAACCAGGTCCTGAACCTAGGACAGGAGACCCTGAAGTACGGCCAAACCAAAACCAGCCCTTCGCCGAGAGGCGATGTCCAGGCTATAATGCCTGATAAAGGTATGCACAGAACTCCAAGTCGGCTGCAGCATATAGCAGAAGTGGAACATTTTTGAGCTGCAAAGGAAGTAGCTACCCTTCTAGTGGGAATGATGACCCGGACTGTATCCGGGAGGGGCTTTTGTTTGATACCATAACAGTGAGAAATACACTGGACAAGCCAGCGAGAAAGGGACTGTTTGGATACTGATTGGCCCATCATTCTCTCAGAGAAGGAAATGAAAAGTTGCTCAGAACTACGAAGGACTGAGTTCTGTTGAGGTAAAACCTCAGGCTGCGTGAACATCCAGGGTATGGAGCAGAGCCTCTCTATTAGAGTAGTTCGGGAAGTAGACCGGAAGGTCGATATCCTGGTTCAAATTGAGTGAAGAAACCACCTTAGGCAAGAATTTAGGGTTCGTCCTCAGGGATACTCTGTCCCGGTGGAAAACTAAATAAGGCTCTTTGCAGATGAGAGCGTGAAGTTCAGAAATTCTTCTTGCCGAGGTAACAGCAACTAAAAACAACGTTTTCCACGACAGAAAACGTAGCTCGCAATCCGCGGCAGGTTCAAAGGGGGGGAGCGTGAGCTGTTCAAGGACAAAAAGCAAATCCCATGGAGGCACAGGGTCTCTAATAGGAGGCCTAAGGTGCAACACTCCCCAAGAAATTCCCGAGAGGCGCCCACCTGAGCCACTGTACGATTACCCCACCGGGAGGTGGTGTCGAAATGGCACAGAGTGCACTTTAATAGAGGAGTAGGCTAGACCCGAATGAAAGAGGGAGAGCAAATATTCTAATATTACTCCCACAGGACAGCTCATAGGGGAAAGGTCGCGTGCTCATGACCATACATTAAAACGGGCGCCATTTCATGGCGGTGACGCTTATCGCTATGTCGGCTTTCTGGCTGCAGAAAGGACTTCTGCAACCTCTTGCGAGACCCCGTGACGCAAAATGGCTATGTCTCTAGGAGCCAAGCATGCAGGTTCAAGGAACGAGGTCCGGGTGGCAAGTGAACCTTCTCCTGAGACAGTAAGTGGGAGCTGAGCGGCACGGGAGCGGGTTCCAGATAGTTGAATCAACAAAGGGAACCAAATCTGTCTGGGCCAAAATGGGCCACCAGGATCATTATGCGTGCTCCCCGCGCAGTTTGAGAAGAACTCTGGATCAACGGGAAAGGAGGGAAAGCGAGAGGAATCTGTTGGCCCAGGAGCGGATAACGCGTCTTGCCAGAAAACACCAGGCCCTGGATCTAGCGAGCAAAAATTGGTCAGTTTTGCGTTGGATGGGGAAGCGAACAAGTCTAGATCTGGAGTTCCCCATCGAAGAAACAGATACTCTGCTACCTCTTGAAGGAGTTCCCATTCGTGGACTCTGGCCTGAGAACGACTCAGGCCGTCTGCAACCGTGTTGTCCACTCCGGGAATGTGCACAGTGATCAGATTCGCGCCGTGTCTGATTACCCAATCCCACATCTCATGGCCTCCTGCAAAGGGGTAAGAGTGTGCGCCTGTTTGTTGAGGTAATACATCACCGCCGTGTTGTCTGTCTGAAGTAGAAGAAGAGTACACGTGGGATAACTGACTGAAAGGCCTGCAGGGCATAGAGGACCGCCTCATTTCCAGCACGCTGATGTGAAGGTGAGCTTCCATCTGGGTCCACGTACTTGGACTTTACCCCGCCCAGGTGTGCCCCCACCCAAGACCGGAAGCGCCTGTGGTGAGGGTGACCTCCGGGACGGCGCAATGAACGGACGCCTGATGAGAGCGACCTCTGGGCTAGCCACCACTGCCAGTCTTGAATCACTGAATTCGTGAGTCTGACCGGATGCTGCAAGTGGTCTTGCCTTTGGTCCCATTGCACTTTGAGCATCCACTGAGTAATGCGATGTGGAGTCTTGCGAAGGGACAGTAGGAATGGCCGCAGCTATGTGTCCGAGCAAGCAAAGGACCGACCTGGCAGGTACAACCTTGCTTTAATGATAGGTCCCTTATGAGGGATCTGATGCGCCCGCTCTGTCGGCTGGAAGAAAGGCTCTTCCTCAACAGTGTCCAGAACTGCTCCTATGAACTGCAGTTTCTGCGACGGTACCAGGAGAGACTTCGTAATTTATGAGGATGCCCAGGATCGGACAGATCCTGGGTGCTCTTGATTGCAGAAGCAACGCCTCTGGAGGCGGCCATGAGAAGCCAGTCGTCCAGGTACGGAACACGAGTGGCCCTGTCTCCTCAGAGACGCTGCCACGACTGCCATGCACTTGGTAAAGACCCTTGGTGCGGAAGACAGTCCGAAAGGAAGGGCTCGAACTGAAGGTGGTGAGAACTCAAGCGCAGGAACCTCCTGTGCGCCTGAGCTATAGGGATGTGCAGGTAGGCATCCTGCACGCCTAGAGACGCTAAAAGAGGCGTCCTGTTTGAGCATGGGGATAAGACCCGGAAGGGTCACCATGCGGAATCTCTTGTAAGTGACCGACACATTGAGGTCGCTGAGGTCCAAGATTGGACGGAGGTCCCTGTTTTCTTGGGAACCAGGAAGAAGTGGAATAGTATCCTAGTCCTCTGGTTCTCTGGGACGACTTCATCGCCTCCCTTTCGTAGTAGCGCGAGTACTTCTTGCCAGATCAAGGCTTTGTGCTGACCCTGATACCGGGAGAGCAAAGGAGGCCTCGAGGGTGGCTTTCCTGCGAATTCTATAAAGTGGCCTAGACTGACCAACTGAAGAACCCACCTGTCGGTGGTAATGGCCTGCCATCCCGGCAGGAAGTTCGCAATGCGACCCCCGACTATAAACTCCCGTTGATCCTGAGGGGCGGGGGCCGGAAAGGAGTCAGGCTGTGGCGGCAGATGGACCCGCTGGCTGGGCCTGCCTAGGAGAACGCTGGCCTCGGCTGGCGGGGTGTTTGCCCTGGGCTCTACGAAAACCAGAGCCCCTCTGAGGTGCAGCGGAGTGGGTCTGTTGCCTCTGCGTCCGCGCACGAAAACGGCTTTGGTTCCTACGAAAGGAACCAAGCTTAGGTCGGTACATGGCCTGAACCGACCTTACCGCCTTCCCGGCCTCTTGGAGTTTGGTAAGGATCTTTTCTGTAGGATTACCAAACAATACTTCTCCCTCAAAAGGGGCGTCCAAGATGTTCTTTTGGACGTCCGGGGTAAAACCGGAGACGCGCAACCAAGAGTGTCTCCGGAGGCAAACGCCAGAAGCTGCTGCTCGGGCCGATGAGTCCGCGGAGTCATACGTGGCTCTTAGCACTTGGGTCCCCACGTCTGAACCCGTACGGAGGAGCTGAAGCATCTCCTCCTTCTGCTCACCTTCGGGCATCTTTTCAGCCGCTTCCAGACCCTGTTCCCACAAAGCGTTCTGGAACTGAACCATGTGGGTTAAATAGTTCAGGGATCTGATGGCGCAGGTAACGGAAGCATACGTGCGCCTACCCAATGCGTCCAGTTGTTTGGACTCTGGATCCGGTGGCAGGGTGCTCAAATGTTGTGGCCTCTGTGACCGGTCATGTGAGGCTGTGATGACCAGAGAATCGGCCTGGGGATGCTTGCCAAGTACTGGTCGTCCTAGGAGCCTTGCAAGCGATCAGCTTTCTGTCTCGCCGAGCGAATGTGGACGCCCACGCGGCCTTGGTGACGCTCCACAAAAGTGTCAACCAAGGGTGGTACCACCACAGGCTTGGGGTCCTTTTGTCAAGATATTTGGCGCAGTCGGACTTCTCGGGTCTAAGTCTTCAGCATCCCATCCCATGTTCTCTTGTATATGTCTCATAATATCAAGGAACGAGGGATCATCCGAGGAGATCTAGGCATCTCACGGGTCCGGAGAAGGGATGGAGAGTGAGATGGGGATCTAGAGGTGGAGTAGTCTGATCCCTGTCCTCCGCTGAAGGCGATCGGCGCCTCCTGGATCTCTTGGGGCTGGGTGATCCAGAAGAGGATTTCACGGAGGTCTCGCTTATCAGGTCTCCTGGGAGGGGCTCTAGGCTCCCGGGAGGAGGAACACGCCTGCCGACCCGATGGCGAGGGGGGCAGGAACCGAGTAGGAGGAGGAGGAGTAGGAGGAGGGGGGGAACCATGTCCTTTAACGGTATCCCACCAGTAGGTGAACAGATCTTTCACCTCCACTAGAGAGAGGCCGACGACGGCCCGGTGCCGTGGGCGGTCGCCAGGTCCCGCGCCGGCTCCACAGGGGCTCTGGTAATGGCGAGGGTTCCCTGGGAGTACCGACAGGACTGGGTCGCCTGCCTGGTCCTCGGCTGCTCGAGGTCCTCCTCCGATAGAGGCTCCTGACCGATGTCGGTTGGAGGCAACAGGCCTTCTTCTTTCAGGAGGGGCGGGCCGGTCCCCTACCGCGCCCGGCTGGGATGTAATGGCCGGCGCCGGTCGCCGGGCCGACGGGCGGCTCCAGGGAAGAAGGCGCACGGCTGACGGCTGTCGAGCCGGGCGCCTGGGCTACAGGCCTTTTAAAGGCGTAAGCTCCAGCGCCTTGCGTGGAGGCACCGACGAAGACCTGACGTCCGGGTACCGAGGAGCGGAACCCGACTTGCGGTGGTGATGGTGTCATTCTCGGACTTCGCCAAGGCCCTAGAAGGAGGAAGGCTCATGGATTTCTCCTGAGATGAAGGTTTCTTGATTGCAGCCGGGGAGATTTCAACCGAGCTACGGACTCGAACCCTGGAAGGGGCCTTCTCCTCTCTCTCTCGCGTGCTTGTGGACCCTGGAGCTTCCTCTGGAGGACATGGTCTTCAGTTGTTCCTCCAGAAGAAACGCCTGCAAAGCCTTCTGACGCCGGATCCGGGTACGGCTGTTGAACCCTTGGCAAGAAGGACAGGCCCGGGTATCGTGGTCTGGGCCTAGGCACCGGACGCAGGCCGTGTGGGGGTCCTTGAACGGGATCTGCTTTCCACAAGCGCACTTCGATGGATGGCCAGAAGTTGGTGATGACATCAAGATCTTGCTTGAAGAGGATTCTGAGGATTTTCGAAAATTTTATCAAAAAGACTATTACCCACGCGCCGCTAGACTGGTAAAATCAAGGGGTCAGGTAGCTAAGCCGACGGCGGAAAAGAATCGGGAATCTGCGGGACCGCCTCTTTGTGTACCACGCCTGACGCCGGAGGCGGACCGACAAGCCGGGCGGTCCTCGCTGTAGTTAGCTAGCTAGAATTTTTCCGTGGGGTCCTGGCGCCTGGCGGCTTCGGTCCTAATGGTGTAACCTGCTGCAAGAGCTGTGTCTCGAAGTAAGATCTGGTGTCTACTGGCATCCAGTGCTGTTCTAGCTGTCTCAGCCAGGTCCACTGCCACGTCTCCAGACATCTTGTCCTTCATGGCTAGCACCGTAGTCCACATGGTTTTCTGATACTGGGCTGCATAAGCCATGTAGCTGGCTTGTCTTACCAGAAGGGAAGCTGCCAGGTATCCCTTTTTTATGTTTGCTTGCATGCATGTGCAAGAAACATAGTGCCATCATCCGAGTTTACGGAGGTGTGTCACCCCCTCTTCCAATTCAGTCAGTGTGTTGGCAGGCGCGGCCCCTGTAAGCCAATGCATGCTGGAGCTGTCTATGACAAGCTCCAAAATGCAGTGGCATGCAGTTGAAAGGGGGAGATATGCTTCAGTGAGCAGCGATAAGATATCACCTGCTCTTTGCGCAGCTCCCTCACTACACGCACGCATACCGCGTGGCTGCCTTCCACGCCAGCACACCTATGTGCTGTGCTTCCCTCCCCAAAGCCTTCCAAATGCCATGCTGGGTGCCCACCCCAGCATGGCAAGTTATCAGATAGCCAATGGGGTGCCCAATCCTCGTCAGCTCCACTGTCTCCCCGAAAGTACCAGGTGCCACGCTGGGAGTCCACCCCAGTGTGGCAACTGCTGCATGGCCGACGGGGTGCCCAATCCCCATCAGCTTCACGCCCCTGCTGTCCTTGTGCCATGCTAGAGCCCATCCCAGCGTGGCAAACGCTCCGTCGCCTTTTAAAAAAACCCTGAAAACAAAACGGTCCCACGCAGTCTCCCAGCCCCTCCCACAACCCGCACTCCACCCACTGTGCACCCTGCCTCCCTACACTCTCACCCCATACTTACCTCCGGAGCATGGCGCGATGATCTTAGGTGGACCGGGAACACGTCTGCACTCTTCAAAGCCGACCGCGAACTGAGGAAATGCCGAGAAGCTGTATAATGGGCTAGATGGGTTTTGTTCAACTTTGTTGCATATCTCAGGCCTTTTTTGGAATTTTTGCACCAAATTTTCAACATGGGGTTTTTGGGACCCCTCCTCATGAATTCTTGCACTGTCATGGCGTTACTCGGGCCCGAAGGGTGATTTCGTAGCCACTGCGCAAAATCACCTTTCTGGAATGATTAATGAAACGACACTGCCACTGTTCATAAGGTGGGCTCTCAAAAGGACTATTTTGAAAATTTGGTGGAAAAATTCCTAAAAATGACTGTTTTACGAGCGTGCGTTGCGCAGTTCCTACGCACGCTCGTAAGTTCACAAATTTTCAATATTTTCATTCCAGATTTTCAACATTGCCATTTTACCACACCTTCTTATGAGCAGTACAGCTGTCATTTTTCACATCTCACCCAAAACGTGTTTCCGCCCACATAGCGCACAAGGGCACAGTCAGTGTGTAAAATCAATGTACGGGACACATTAAGAAAATCACAGAGACACTGTTCATGAGCAGAGGTCTTAAAATGGCTATGTTGAAAATTTGGTGACAAAAGTCCATAAAATGACTGTGTTACGAGTGAGCATTGCGCAGTTTCCACGCACCCTCGTAAGTTCATGACTTTATAATATTTTCAGTCCAGATTTTCACCAGTGGCATTTTCCCACACTTCCTTATGAACAGTACAGCTGTCATTTTTCACAACATGGCTGAAGTGTGTTTTCACACTTTCAGCGCAGAGATGCGTGGTCGCTGTGGGAAATCATTGTTCGGGACAGATAATGAAAATCACAGTGACACTGTTCATGATCGGAGACACCAAAATGCCTGAGTTGACAATCTGCTGTAAAAAATCCCCAACCTAATTATATTACGGGTGTGCGTTGCACAGATTCTATGTACGCCATCACTTCACCATTTTTTAAATATTTTTACTGCAGATTTGCAACATTGCCATTTTTTACATCTCCCCATGAACAGTACAGCTGTCATTTTTTACATCCTGTTCGGAATGTTTTTGCACCTGTGGTGCTAAATGCCATAGTCGTTGTGCATAAGCAGCTTTCGGCTAACTGATATTCCCCCTGTTCATGAGGTGGGGTCACAAAAAAAACATGTTGAAAATTTGGAGTGAAAATACCAACGAATGCCTGAGGTATTAGGGTTTCCAACCATAACGCCCAACCCTGTAGAGAATGACAGGCATCAGAGGTGTGATCCATAAGGGCCAAAGACCCCAAGGAACACCGTGACACTTGTCAGTGTCTGCAGGGTGGGGTGTGGTGAAATGGCGTGGACGTTATGCCTGACAACCCAAAGGCATACCCCAATGCCTGTCACTCTCTGCAGGGTGGTGGTGGGGTTGGCTTCAGTTCAATACTTCACTGCCATTCCTATTACGCAGCTCTGTAACTTCTACACTACCACTGCCAATGCCAGCAAGCAAAATTTCGGCATTGACAAATGCTTGTTAACCTTGCCATCAAGCTTCCTGGAATCCTTGTCAGGAGGGTGGGATGCCAAGGGTATCCTGGCCTTGTCATATGCTGCAGCCTGCACCACCCCCTCATGGCCAGGATGGGTAAAGAGGAACTCAGCATTACCTCTATCAAGCTGGCACTTTTTGTCCACCTTTCTATCTACCCCTGGAAGCAAGGTAGTGGCTTGAAAAATTTTTAGAGCAGTCTTTCTCAGGGACGTATGCAGGTTCCTGGGAGGCGGAGAACCGAAGCAGGATCCAGTGGAGTCACAGGCACAACAGCTTGTACAGCCTGCAGAATTTGCAAGGCTTTGGCAATGTCCTCAGGTGAGGGTATTGTAGGCCTGTCTGCTGAGAGCTTCTTTGCTTTTTCAGCAGGAGATGCAGCAACATCTTTTTCTTTGTGCTTTCTTTTAGCTGGAACTGGTTCAGAAGTTGGCTCCACATGTTTAGTTTTAGAAGAGTCTGGATTTTCCGTGGATTTTGGATCCATTGACTCTTTAGTTTTCTCTTTCCTTGAAGAAGGAGCCTCATCAGTAGGTTTTGAGGGAGAAGGAGGAGTGGCCATTTCCTCTAGCTTTTAGTCCTCTTCTTTACAGTTTTTGGGAAACAAGTTTTACAAATAGCACAGCTGTCAAAGATATGGCTGGGCCCTAAACAAACAATGCACAGGTCATGCCTATCCACTTTAGCCACAATTTGCCCACAGCTAATGCAGTTTTAAACCCTGTAGGTCCTGTCTTTTTCTTTTGTTTAGGTGCTTCTGACATGGATGTCAGACACAGCAAATTAATCCCCTGAAAAAGTACAGTTACGTAGGAACTTACCGTAACAGTACATCGTCGAGAGAGGTTCCTTCAGTAGGTCATCACATACAGGACTGGCGCCACCTGGAGTCGGGCTGCACAGCAGACTTTTCTAGCAATACCTGATGGGGGACCGCCCACCCAATGTCACATGACTGTCGTTAGTGTGACTATATATAGTGGGTGGTCCCCCTGCCCGCCCTTCAGTTCTCCCACTAGAGCCAAGAAGAGGCCTGACAGCAGCAGTGAACAGGATTTGGAGTCCCTGTAAAAACAGAAAATGAGGGGAAGGAGGGAGGGAAAAATATGACCTACTGAAGGAATGTCTCTCGAAGATCTACTGTTACGGTAAGTTCCTACGTAACTGTACTATCTTACTTTGAGAGGGTTCCTTCAGCAGGCCGTCACATATAGGACAGAGTCCCAAGCAGTCCCTCCAAGGAGAGACCAAGGGAAACTAGGGAGGAGGAAAACTAACTCCAACGGAAACAACTGGAACCCAGAATGGACCCAGTCTGGGACAGAAGGCCCTGCTGGATGGCTAGGCCAAAGCCAGCCCTCTGCCTAGAAGCAATGTCCAGACTGTAATGCTTGGTAAAGGTATGGACAGAACTCCAAGTAGTGGCAGCACAAATGTCGGCCGCAGAAACATTCCGTAGGAAGGCCGCGGAGGCAGCCATGCCCCTAGTAGAATGACCTCTGATAGAACCCGGCAGAGGCTTTTCGTACTTCTGGTAACAGAATCTAATGCAGTTGCCTAACCACTTGGACAGGCCCTGCTTAGAAACTGGTTTGCCGGGAGGTCACGTGATGGCATCCATCTAAGCAGCAGCTTGGATCCTGAGCTCCCCCCTCTGGCCGCCTTAACTGAAGAATTTAAGGTGCATCCTGACGTTTTTTCGACGAAATTCAACTAAATATCAAGTGCTCTAATAATCTGTCATCGATAGAGGACTCTACTTTGAAATTTTAAGCCCTAGCTGGGTCGCTGGCGGAGGTGGATTCAAACAGGCCCTTACTAACACACCCTCCAGCATCCCCTGAGAAGGCCGCGAAAGCAACGAACCAGGCCCCAGCTAGGCGGACCACGGAGGAGACAAAGCAATACAACCCACGCCACTATCGGAGGATAAATTCTCCAGGAGCTTAGTCCTTTGAAGGAGCTTCTGTTGAGCTTACAGGGAACTCAACTTTACGTAGCGACCTCTCTGATGTCTCCCAAAAGTCTCGGATGTAGAGGTTAGGTCGCTCTCTGAAAAATGGAGATCCAGGGCTGAGATGGATAACAGAGCTGAGACAACAGGTGAAGAGACTGCAACTTAAGACTGAGGATCTGGATGGAAGCGAAACCGGCTCAAACAATTTGTTAATAATTGGCTCCCCTGAGCTGGAAGAAGGCCTAGACCTTATGGCCTTTCTACAAAGGTTTTTGTTAAAATAGTGGGCCCATCTCCATAAATGCCTCCACTATCTCGAAGGGCCCATCGCCACTGCGCCTGGACCTACAGCCGATCCCCACCGCTACCGATCATCATTAAATTTCTTAGTTACCTGAAAGGCAACACATATATCTGAAGGCCCGGAGTTAAAGGAGATCCTGTGGGTGCTTCGAGGATCCGGATCGCCCAGGATCTCCCCAAGGAAACCGTGAAAAGAGAGCAGCGATCACCAAATAGTGCAGAAGCTAATAGCAGTGGCGATCCTGCTCAGGATGGTGTATCCTGCAACCCTGAAAGTGACTATCGGAGGTTCAGCCACGAGTTTTGGTACCCCAGAAGCAGCTCAAGGAGCCTACTAATAGACTGCCCGACGGTTTAAGGGACCCGCTGAGGACTATATGGTGAACTCTAAAGAGCTGTTCTAATGCTCGCTTGACTCACTTTCACTGCTGTGGATCTTGTCTGTGTCTGCTCCCTTGTCGGCTGTTGGTGTGACCCCTGGCCTTTTGTCTCCACGCTTGTCTACCCTCCCTGTCACCTACCTTTGTTTCTGTCTTGTCCTGTGCTCTCCTCCGTGTTGTCTTGGTTGTCCTGGTCTTTCTTTGGGTCCTCCTGGTGGGCTGGCTGCTGGGATGGGGCATGGTGGGTAGCTGGGTCTGGGTCTTGGTCCGCGTCCCTGGTTCCGTTTTATCGACGTGCGTATACCGGCGGCGGAACGTTTTTTTCGATGGGCGCAGTTTCCGGGTGGGAACTTCCTGGAGGACGGACCATTTGGGGTTCGGCGGTTTTAAGGGTCCCTCAGGAACGGCAACCTCTGTGGTGATTTTCCAGTGAGCTCCCTTGCTTCCGCTTGATTGGCGGTGGGACCTGCTTTCCCAACCCACGATCGGCATGGACTCGGTAGGTGGCCATTTGTTTCACTGGGATGGGGAGGTAGTTGGAGCTTTGTGGGGACGTCCGGACTGACGAGGCCTAGGGGTGTCTCTCATTTGAGGTTTAGGTACCTTTATGTTTTGTTTTTCTCTTTCCTTATTCCCCTTTCTTTATTGCTCCCAGGTTCTCCTGCCTTATTTTGTATGTTGTGGGGCTGGGGGTTGGGGGCGGCTAGTGGGGAGGGAGGCTTAGTGGACCTGCTCGCTGGATGTGGGATTATGAGCCGTGTGTTGGGGGTTGCTAATCTCTGCCGGGCTGACTAGCGGTAGGTGTTGGTAGGCTGTCGCGGGGATGTATTTTGCTGGTATTTGTTTGGTGATGCGTGGCTGCTCAGGCTCTTGGCTCTGGAGGTTGGAGGTTCGCATGGGGATTAGGGGTTCGTGATCCGTGGTAATAGGCTACATTTGGGACCACTGCTGTGCGGACCTCCATTTGTACATAGTTTTTGGTGGGTTTATGCTTTGGGATGTTCTTGGGGGTTCTGCATACCACAGGCTATAGTACTGGTTCATGATCTCGCTTGGGGATGGGGACTCATCTGGGGCTGTTTGGTTGTTAGTTAAGCTCAGAGTTCGGATGGGGGTGGAGTATGTGGGTGGGGGTCACGGATTGATGCTCCACTTAACTTCCGCTAGGTTGGGGGTTTCTTGTAGGTGGGGAGGGAGGGAGGAGAGACACGAAAGGGTCTCAGATTTTTTATATGTGAGGTGCACTTGCTATGGTATGTGAAAATTACCTTGTCTGGATATCTAATTGTTGTGTGATATTTTTAAATGGCTAGGAATACAGTTAAAATAGCATCCTGGAATGTGAGAGGGCTCAGGGATCGGGTAAACGTTTACAGGTTTTAATCACTGCTCCCTGCTCCACACCGATATCCTTTTTTCGCAAGAGACATTTAGCTCGTGACGAGGCTAGGTTGCTTTCTCGGGTCTGGGTTCTCTCAAGTTTATCTTGCCGAATTTCTGGCTTCAGCAAAGGGTGGCGATTCTTGTTAAAAGACATGTTTTATTTATCAAAGACCTAGTTCACTCGGATCCAGAAGGAGATTTATCCTAGTTAAAGGTAATTTAAAAGGAGAGAGTGTAGTTCTTGGTTCAATATACGGACCGTGGAGGTAACCTGAGTTCTTCATGACGCTGACAGATAAATTAGCCAGCTTCTTGCCATTTCAATATATACTAGGGGGGGATTGGAATGTACCCTTTCCCTCGCCGTTGGATAGAGAACCCCAAGATAGGCGTACACCCTCTTCGGCTCAGAAAGCCCTCTGTGAAATGGTCTCAATGTTAGGTTTAGGCGATCCGTGGCATCTTGCCAATCCTTCTTGTCATGCCTTTTCCTTTCAATCCCAATCACATGGTACTAAATCAAGACTGGATATGATATTAGTCAGTCTCTCCTTTCTTCCGAATGCATCTCTATCTGGTATAGAGCCGATCATTGTGTCGGATCAAGCCTTGGTTTGGCTACAACTCTCTTTAAATCCCGATTATTCTCGTGACTCCATGTGGCGACTAAATACTCAGTTACTAAAGGACCACCACTGTGTCTCAGAAATCAGTTCTAGAATATCTCTCTTTCTGGCCGATAATATGAACTCCACCCCTAGACTGGATATGATATGGGGAGCGTTAAAGTGTTATCTTAGGGGTGACTTTATTAAGATGGCTTCCCTCAGGAAGAAGGCACGATTAGCTAGGTCGTTAGAGTTGGTGGGTAGGATTAGGGAGTTAGAAGGTAGGTACTCGTCAACTTCTTCGGTCTCGGATCTTAAGGAGCTTCTTTCAGCTAAGAATGAATACTCGGATCTTCTGAAAGAAAAGATAGAGTATTGTCTGGTGAAAACCCAGGCTAGGTATCTTGATCTCGGTGAAAAATCCGTAAATTATTGGCTCTGCGCTTGCGTGTAAGAAGTTCGAGGATCATTCCTTCCTTTGGCCTCCCCATCTGGAAGTACTGTCTCCTCGCCCAGAGATATTGCTCAGGTCTTTAAGGAATACTATTCGAGTCTTTATAGTCCCTCCGACATCTTATTCGACAGCAGACGTCAGAGACTACATAAGAGGAACAGGTGTTCCGAGTATATCGGAGTCTCAGCAAGCGAGCTTATTAGCTCCTATCTCAGTCGAAGAAATCCAAAACACTATTGCCTCTTTAGTCCCAGACAAAGCACCGGCCCAGATGATTCCCAGCAAATTTTACAAAGTCTTTGTCAAAGACCTAATTCCTATTTTGCTTAAGCTATACAATTACTTCCCGGTCTCATCAGAACTTGATCCGGCTCTGTTCGAGGCCACTATAGTTTTAATTCCCAAAGTGGACAAGGAGCCCTCTGATCCGGCTAGTTACCGTCCTATTTCTCTCCAGAACTATGATATTAAAATACTAGCCAAAATACTCGCTGAGAGGATTAAAAGGATCTGGCCGGAACTTTTGAGCCCCGAGCAGGCTGGTTTTGCCTCAGGGAGATCAGCAGCTGACCATCTGAGGACCCTATCACATATTTCACAGTACGCCCGGTCCGCTTCAGACCCAATTGCACTAGTTTCTCTAGATGCTGAGAAAGCATTTGATCGGGTCGACTGGTCCTTTTTATGGATAGTGATGGAGGAAATGGGCTTCCCGATTTCCTTTTTGAATCTGATACAGGTATTTTATAAGTGCCCTTCAGCAAAAATTTACTGCAATGGGGTTTTGTCCCTCTTTTTCCTCTTTGCGGTACTAGACAAGGTTGCGCCCTTTCCTTTATTGTTCAATTTATACTTGGAACCTCTATTGATTAATCTTAAGTCCTCCCTCGGTGAGAGGGGTCAGGCTCCAAAATTGGGATTTAGTCTTATTCATGATGCAGATGATGTTCTGTTACCTCTATCGGACCAGTAACATCTTTAGAAGCAGCCCTGGATATTATTAGGCAGTTTAGCTCTTCTGGCTATAAGTTAAACATTTGAAATGTGAGATCTTTCCCTTAAATAATTATACTTTTAAGCGAGGTTTTCTTCCTTTGGAATGAAATGGACCTCCAGCTCAATTAAGTATCTGGGATCTATTTTTCTACTGACCCTTCCCTACTCAAGAAATTAAATTTAACTAAGATCAGAGACTCGATTAGTCAGGATTTGCAACGTTGGGCAGCCCTTCCTATTTCTCTGTGGGGCAGAATCAGTATTATCAAGATGAATGTCCTCCCCCGGATCTTTTACCCACTAAACCTCACCAACCTCTGGCTCCCTCTTTCCTTTTTCCAGCAGCTCCATAGTCTGTTTTCCACTTTCATCTGGAGGGGGAAAGGGGTACGTTGCTCTTATGGCTCCTTATCACTCCCTAAAGAAAGAGGAGGCTTAAGACTTCCGAATTTTCAGTTATATTATTGGGCGGCCCACTTGTCCAAGTTGGGAAGATGGTTTTCTGCGAATGCTGAGAATTCTTCCCCAATCTGGCTTCAGTTGGAGAGGGCCTTTCTCTCCGAGCTTAGAGTTAATATATCCGCTCTACTTTATCTTACCCCGAAAACACTCTCACAACTGATTTCTGACGATACGGTGGCAGTTTCTCTTAAAGTGTGGGCCCAATGTCTTAGGTCTTTTCGGATTTCCAACCACACGGATCTAGGGCAGCCGATAATTCTCAATCCCAATATCAGACTAGGAGATTCTTGGTTAGGACTAAGCTGGCTCCCACAACTTAAAGATTCCAGGGTTGAGCACTTGTTCGGCCAAGCTTCACTCTTTACTTCAAGTGATATTTTAACCAGATTCGACATCCCAAGTAGAGAGACTTTTAAGGTGTTTCAACTCCGACACCTGGTGGGTAACAAATTCGGTACGGTGTTTAAGCAATCCGCGGTACATCCCTTTCTCTCCAACATTATTACGCTGGCATCCCAACCCCATTCCATCTTGCAGATTTACTCTATCTTTGACTTTTAACTTGAGGAGGAGGTTGGGGTCCCTGGTCTGACATACCTTCTTCCTGAGGATGTACCGCTTTTGGAGAACTTTCTGGCCTAACCTACATAGATATCACACCCAAGATAGGTTTCGGTTAGTGCAATATAATATTGTTAACAACTTGTACTACACCCCGGTTAAACTTTTTCAGCGTAAATTGATCCTCACTCCAGAGTGTTTCAGGTGTTCACAAGGTGGGGGCAACTTAATTCATATTTTTTGGGATTGTGCTAAAGTTGCCCCACTATAGTCCTCGATTCAGGACAATTTAGATTCCCTTCTGGGTCTGAGTAGGTTTTTTTGTCCCGAAATTTGTGTATTGGGTGATTTCTCTCTTATAGACAGTGTGGAGCGTAGGTATCATATGGCCCTGGTATCTATGGCAGTCAAGAAGCTGGTTCTAAGGCACTGGAAGGACCAGTTGGTTCTATCATATGCAGACTGGTTAAAAGAGTTGATGTCGTATCTCCAGTCCGAAAACTTGATTGCCAGCTATAAGAATCGTATGGACTTATTTCATAAAAGATGGGGTAAGCTCCAGTCTCTCTGTCTACCTTAATGATAAGGTTTGATGACCCGATCCCTGGACCCTCATACCATATAGCATAGTAGACATTACTTTTAGTGTACTGTTTTATTGTGGTTTTAAGATACGCTCCTCTTATTATAATTTGGACTGTTGGTCAGGTCACCAAGTATGCTGTTTAATAGGTGTGGATATCCAGACTCTAGAAGTTGTAAGTTCATGATTTTTAGCTGGTGCACCTGGGGAGGGGTGGTGGGGGGGTATACTTTTGGCACTCTGACTGATAGATAGATAACTCATGTTTTGTTTTCTTACTCTCAAGTGTGCCCTGTTATTCAGTACATTTGTTCATGGGGGCGGGGGTTTGGTTTGGTCTTGGCTTATCGGTTTGTTTCTTGGTTGTTATTGTCTTTGGCTGTATTATTTTTGAAACCAATAAACTTAAATTTCAAAAAAAAAAATAGAAACTGGTTTGCCCTTCGATCTCAGGGCAAAAGAAACAAACAACTGGTCACAAGAGCAGAACTCTTTGGTCCTGTGGGTGTAACACTGGAGAATTCGATGGACGTCCATTGTATGAAGGAGTGCCTCACCTCTGTTAGAGGGGGACAGATAATACACCGGAAGCTCTACTGTTTGATTCAGTGTGGCTTCTGATACCACCTTGGGAAGAAACTTCAGATGAGTTCTGAGGACCACCCAGTCCCTATGGAAAAATCAAATAGGGCTCCTTGCAGACTAGAGCGTGAAGCTCTGAAATGCTTTGGGCTGACGTGATAGCACAAGAAAAGGCTCCTTCCAACACAGGAAGCACAAATCACAGCTCTTAGCCACCTCGAAAGGAGGAAGGGTGAGCTTTTCCAGGACGAAGTTCAAGTCCCAAGGTGGAGTTGGGCTGTGGATGGGGGTTTCAAGAGGAGAATCCCTTCCAGAAAGGTTTTTGAGACCTCCTACTGAGCCACGGGTTTACCATCCACTAGCTTGTGGTACGCAGAGATAGCGGAGATATGGACCTTCAAAGAAGAGTAGGACAGACCAGAGTCTAATAAGTGAAGGAGGTATTCCATGACTTGTGGGGCCGAGCAAGAGAAGGGGTTCCAACCCTTAGCGGTCACCCAAATGGAAAACTGTTTCCACTTCATGGCGTAAGTGCAATGGGTAGAGAGCTTTCTTTTTTTTTTTTTTTTAATTTTATTTCTTTATCTCCGCCTTCCTACTCTCGGAGCCTTCTCCTTCCTTCCTCTCATCCTCTGTTTCCACCTCGGGGGGGATCTGCCCCTAGAGTGCCTCCTTCTCTCCCCTGCACAGTGGGGTCTGTCCCTCTTCTGGTGGTCCTGGATGGTTCCGAGAGGCTATCATCTAGGGCTTACCGAGAGGTGTTTCCTTTTTCTCCCTGGTTTACCCTACCCTCTGGGACGTCAAGCGCTAGGACGTACGTCCGAGTGGTGGCGTGCTGACGCATGCCAGATCTCTCATGCACCGTCGACATCTCCCTCCCGGCTCGAGCGGGCCGCCTCCCATCCCAACCTTCAGTTGCCGGTGCTTCCACGGCTCTGAGGGATGTAGAAGCAGATGCATTCTTGGTTCCCACCCTGAGGGAGGAAAGCATCTGTTGGGATGCTCGATCCTCCCTCCTCCCTGCCGACCCCCGGCCACCCGAGTCCGTTCCCGAACCCGGGTCGCCGGCATAGCGCGAGGTGTGGCATCCAGCGCCTCAGCCCTCAGCGCCACCGGGCCGGCTAGAGAGCTTTCTAACCTCAATGAGGACTTGAGCAACCCTGGAGGAAACCCCGAAACAGGAGATAGCTATGTCTGCAGGAGCCACACGTGGAGATGCAGGGTCCTGAGCCCCGGGTGAAACATTCTACCTTGATCCTGGGTCAGGAGGTCGTGAGTCACTGGAAGTGGAACCAGTGGTTCCCTGGAAAGCTGCAGCAGCATCGGGAACCAGATCTGTCTTGGCCAGAGAGGAGCGATGAGGATTATCCCTGCCTTCTCCGCCTGAAGCTTGAGAAGGACCCTCTGCAGAATGGGAAACTGAGAGAAGGTGTACAAAAATTTCCCAGTCCAAGATAGAGACAATGCATTGCTCCAGAAAGCACCGTGCCCTGGAACAAGCGAGCAAAAGCTGGGAAGTTTTGCATTGGATTCTGAGGCAAAGAGGTCAATTTCCGGACGCCCCCAATGTCGGAAGATGGATTCCACCATGTTCTGATGCAGTTCCCACTTGTGAGCTAGGGTCCGAGATCTGCTGAGACTGTCTGCCAGGACATTCAGAATGCCTGGAACATGCATGGCCAGGAGGACCAGATGGTGCTGGACTGCCCAGTTCCACACCCGCGTCGCCTCCCTGCACAGTGGGTATGACCAGATTCCTCCTTGTTTGTTGATATACCAAACTACCGACATGTCCGTTTGGATTAGCAGTGATCCCTTTGGAAGGAGGATCTGAATGGCCAGTAAGGCACACAGAACTGCCCTCAACTCCAGAACATTGATGTGCAAAGAAGTCTCCAAGCTGGACCATAGTCCCTGGGCTTGGTGCTCCCCAAGATGAGCTCCCCACCCCATATTCGAGGCATCCGTGGTGAGGGTAGCTAGTGGTGCAGGGCTCCGAAAGGGAAGTCCCAAAGAAAGATTGTGAGAATCCATCCACCACTGCAATTCTTTCTGAACTGCTGAGGAGACCAGAACCGGATGGTCCAGGTCGTCCAAGAGCTGATCCCACTGCACCCACAATGACCACTGAGTGACCCTCATGTGAAGTCTTGCTAGGGGAATGGTTGTGATGGAGGCCGCCATCAGGCCCAGAAGGTGTAGGACCTCCCGAGCTGGGCTGGTCCTGTGGGAGACCACTTTGGAGGCCTGACAGATAATGGTCTCAGCCCTGTCTGGAGGCAGGAAGGCTCTGCACCGGACCATATCCAGGACTGCCTCAATGAACTGAAGTCTCTGGGCAGGGACAAGGGATGACACAGGAACACTGACCGTGATCCCTAGTCTGCTGAAAAGGTCCAGGGTAAAGGTAAGAACCTCCAACAAAAAATCCCTGGATGGGACTGAAATCAACCAATCATCCAGGTAAGGGAAGACTGCAATACCCCTGCAGCGTAGGAATGCTGCGAGCACTGCCAGGCACTTGGTAAAAACCCGTGGTGCCGAAGACAGACCAAAAGGGAGCACTCGGAACTGAAAGTGTTCCCCTGGGAAGCGAAAGCACAGGAATCAGCGGTGGCTGGGGGAGATGGGGATGTGCAGGTAGGCATCCTGCATATTCAGGGTGCAGAGCCAGTGGTTCTCCAGGAGGAGAGGGAGAAGGCTCTGGAGAGTCAGTATTCAAAATTTTTTGTACTCGACAAACTGATTTAGTTGACTTAGGTCGAGTACAGGTCTGAAGTCCCCAGTCTTTTTTGGAACCAGGAAAAAGTGGGAGTAAAATCCCTTTCCCCTTTGCCCGAAGGGGACCCGCTCGATTGCTTCTTTGAGCAAGAGTGAGTTTACCTCCTCACAAACTAGGAGGGCCTGGTCCCAAGAGTAGAAGGACTGCTGTGGTAGAGTTCCCAGAGGGAATTCCAGAATCTCTATGGTGTGTCCGAGGACACTAGTTGCAGGACCCATTCGTCAGAGGTGATCGCCCTCCACTCCTGCGCATGGTGGGCGAACCCCCCCACCTGCTCCCCATCGCGAGACTGAGGAGGCAGTGGGGCCGGGGAGTCAAGAAGTGGTGGGATGTTCAGGGGGGAGGACCTCCTGAACGTCTCTGATTTTTGGAGGCAGGAGAGGTGGCTGTACCCGTGGCCTTACGCTTCCCTTGGTGTGCCGGGGCGTTCTTTCTCTGCCTCCAGGTCCTTTTCTGACAGGGCTGCTGCTGCCGCTGGGAGCCTGATCGGTACATTGACCTCACAGACCTAAGTGCAAAGCCCTTGTCCTGTAGGTCTGTGACAATGTCTTTGGTGTCCCCACCAAAAAGTACCGAGCCCCTGAAGGCGTCTGAATCGCCGACTGGACTTCGTTGGCGAGTCCGGGAAGAAGCTACCAGGAATGCCATCGAGGCAACAGCAGTTGCCGAGGTACAAGCCACAGAATCGACGGAGTCCTAAGTGGAGCGTAAGGCGTACCTACATGAAACTTTGGAGAGGCGGAGATTCTTGTCAAGTTCCTCCTTCAAAGGCGAGGGGTCCATGGACTGGACTCGTGCTTCCAGCCTGGCCAAGGTAACCTTTTGATGGGACACCATGTGAGCCATGTAATTGAGGGACTGAAGGGCGTACATAGCCGACGAGTATATCTTTTTTCATAACTGGTCCATCTGCCTCGACTCTTTGTCAGGAGGAGAGGTGCTCATGTGCTTTGGTGTTGAGGAGTGATCATGAGCCACAAAGATGACCACAGAGTCAGCCTTGGGATGAACCTTCAAGAATGGGGCATCCTTCGGCACCTGGTAAAGCCTGTCCACCCATTTGGGGACAGCCGTGAGGGAATGAGGCATCTGCCAGATGGTAGTATTTGTATGGAACACCTTGCCAGAAGAACTGGTAGAGGCAACTAGTTCCTCTGTCTTTAAAAACAAATTAGATGTTTGGTTGAGGGATAATAGATAAGTAATGTCCCCCATAGTGTGGGGAATAGTCTCGATGGGCTCTGGCCTTCTTCTGTTCTTTCATACCAAGTAATGGCGAGGTCTTGGTGAGGTGCCATCCAGGAAGGAATGGTGACTGGAGACAGAGATTCTAGGTCGAGATGCTCCGCAAGCCTCTGTCTCATAGGGTCCTGTTCCTCTGACTCCCAGTCGAAGTAATCCTTCATGGACCTCAACAGATCCGAAAAGGCAGGGTCCTTTGGTGGAGACTTTGGGGAATCCTTGCCTTTCGTGTCTTCGGGGTCCTCCGGGACCTCCTCTGAAGAATTGCCCAACCCCTCTGAACTATCATCAACTGCTTCCTCGACAGGACGATGTCTGGTATCCAGAAGGGAAACGTCCTGCCGAGTCTTCCCCAAGACATGGACAGTGGTAATGGAAGAAATGCTCGGGGAAGGAGACCTGGGAGACCGTGGTTGTGGAAGCCTAGTCTCCAGGTCCGAGACAAACTCCGACCGTACCCCCTGCCACCAAGACTGGACTAAAGCCTTAAAATCCAGGGTAACTGGAGGAGGGGGGGTGGAGTAGGCAGAGGCTGAGGGGGAGGAGGAGGAGGAGGAGCAGTAACCGGTGGAGAATAATAACCCTGGAATCCCTGAAAGGTCAAGTAGGGATTGGATCCAGGGTAGAACTGCCAGAAACTACTCCAGTCCAGAGTGGGGCCCCCCGGGTAGTAGCCCCCAGGATATCCTTCCAGGTAATGTGGGACAGTTCGGGATCTGGTATAAATCTCCGTCATCAGATCTGGCATCGGGGGTACCCACATCGGACCTACCGTTGTATAAATCGATTGAGGGCCCGGCGTCGGGACAGCCCACATCAGAGGAACTGATGTCAGAACCGGCACCACCCTATCCGGCACCAGAAGGGGGTCCGGCGTCGAAGGGGCTGGCGTCGGAGCCAGACAAAGGGGCCCTGGCAGCGGGACCTGATCCGGCGTCAGGAACTCAGGCAGAGGCCGGAGAACCGGTCCCAGCTGCGGGACTGTCGTCGAAACAACCAGCGTCAGAGGAGGCGCTGGGAGCCCGACGGAAGGCGGAGGAGAGGCCTCTACAGTAAGGCCTGATGGCCAAAGAGGAGCCTCCTTCTCCTTGACCCTGTGAGGAGAAAGCAGAGCAGACCTTGAGGCATCGACAGAGTCAGGGGCTCTCCGTTGTCATTGCGGAGGTACCCGCCGAGGTGGAGGTATGGGGGAGGAGGAGGAGAAGAGAGCTTTCTCCCTCTGGTTCTGCCGGACTACGGGTGAGGCGCCGTCAGGCCCCAATGGGGGAACCACCCCCGTGCGGTCATCACGGACGGCCGACTTAGCGGGTGGAGTCAGGCGGGCAGGAGAGGAGCCCCCGGCCGGCTTATCGACTGGTGCCAGGTGAGTACCCACAGCCTGGGTAGTCATCTTACCAGTCGCCACGTGGGCCCCTGAGGAGCCAGGGGCTGACTTATCAGCCGAGGCGGTGCAGTCGCCAGAGGAGCTGATGGCCGACTGATCCACCGTAGATTTGCCAGACTTACCGTCCTTGCTGGGCAGCGGCTGGGCCTTGCTCGTCGAGGGCCTGGTGTCGTCCGTGGAGCGCTCCTGCTCCCTAGATTTCTCCTTATGCTTTTTAGAAGGAGAAGACTTTTCTGATGGAGAATGTCTAAGCTAGTCCATCTTCTTCTCGAGGGAAGCCAGGCGGGCTTTTAGCAGATGGGCCTCCAAAGCCTGCTGCCTCCTCTTTTTTGTGGGCAGGTTAAAGGTCTGGCACTCAGGGCAGGAGGAGACCGGATGGCCTGGGCCTAAACAGGGGACTCACTTGAGGTGACCGTCTTTGTGCGGGATCTGCATGCCACAGGACGAGCACTTCTTCTTGGGAGAAGACATCAATAATTAAATACAAAAGGTGGAAAAAAATTAGCGAAGGATATTCCGATGCAAGACACTTTCACGACGATTGCTATATGGAAGTCTGCAATGCGCCTGACACGAGGCGACGGCAGGAAAGAACTGGAGGACAGGTATGGGGACCGCCCAATATATACAGTCACGCTGACGTCAGTCACGCGGATGTCGGGCGTCCCCTCTGCCAGGGTATTGCTAGAAAAGTCTTCCGTGCGACCTGCTGAAGGAACCCTCTCAAAGTAAGATCAATCGGTTCTGAAATTGAACAATGAAAGGGACTAAAACCCCCAAAGCAATCAGTTCACTCACGGATAAGTATTCAGGGAACTGACGACCGCTCGGTTCCAGACAGGAAAAAGTAACCACGGTAAATTGAAAAAAATATATAAAAACTAAATAACGTTACAGAACCCGAACAGGAATTAGAATGCTACCGATAAAAGACAAATTCTGTGGTAAAAAAACACACAAAAACAATGCTTCCCCACAGTTCCACAAAACTGCTGAAGAACCGCAAAACACAGCCAAAAAAAAAAAAAAAAGGAACTAAGCTAACTAACCTGTAAGGGACAGCAATGTAAAAATAAGAGTAGAAACGTAACTTCATGACAAAATAACATTTTTCAAGAAAGTTGAGGACAGCTCTCTGAGGCATCTAAACTGGCAGGCGGAGAAATGAATCTGAGCGTCGATCAGAACACAGCAGTTACTAGGGGGCAGCAGTTTGAAATTGGCATGAGCCAATGAGAGTTCCATTGTTCACATACATTCCATTCTCTCTGTGGCAGTTCAACTCAGGAGGCTGACTGCATTAGTTTAAGCACACTGAGTGATTCCTGGGGTTTAAACAATCTACCATCACAGATATATGATGTAGATAAATTACATACAAAATAAATGTTTTACATTAACTACATAAATATAAAAATGTATCACCAGGTCAAGCATATACTTGGCTTTTCATACATCTTTCTTTATGTACATTGTTTTCTTTCAGGAGCCAACAGTAACGGGAAGGGGTGCATGCAAGAGGGGCCTGTACCTCGTCTTATATACCTAACCAGCAGGAAATTAACATGGACCTAAATGAACAGACACTTATTTATTTATTTATTAATTTGAAATTCTTCACCAGGTGAGAATACAGAGAGAAAATAGTCTCACTGTTACAGTATATGTAAACAGGGG